>CM071835.1:114617551-117342421 GCA_036507285.1 Trichosanthes cucumerina
GAGTATTGGATTGACTAGTCTTAGAAAAGCTCCACTCGAAGTTGTTTTAACTCCACGCCTACCTTCCCAAGTTTACGAGTAATTTCGCAATAAAGTTCTACAACAGAGGTAATTAATATTATTGCAAAAGCAAAGATTCGCATGATATACTACAAAAACTAGTTCAATAAGATTGGTGTGTTCTTTTTTTTCCTCCCTTATAGGGCAAGAGATCGAATCATCGACCTTTTAAAAATCATAATTAGTATGTTATCCACTTAGCTATGCTCAGATTGATAGTTGGTGTGATTAGTACCTTAAAAAGATAAGGTTATTACAATACGAATTTAGTATTATTGTGGTTGTTTTTTTCGAATTTTTTGTCTCATCTGTTTTCTTTATAACAAGTGAGGCGAGGAATTTAAACTTGTAACTTTTTAGTCGAGACTATACACATTATGCTAGTTGAATCATACTTATATTGGCAACTAGTATTTAATATGCTTTAAAAAATTAAAATGATAATTACATTGTGTTAGCTATACTAAGTAATTATATATTTGAAATCTTACATAATATAATAAAAGATTATTTAAATTTTTAAAAAAGATTAAGAACATTAGTTCAATAAAAAAAATCGTAACGTCAACAAAGCGTGATAAATTTCAACCCAAGATCAAGTATGACTCATGACCAAGAGGTCATGAGTTCGAATTTCCCTACCTCAATTGTTGATGTACTCAAAAAAAAAAAAAAAAAAGAGAAAATCATAATAAAATTAATGATTCAAGAAATATCAAATAGCTAGGGATTATCTTTTTCGAGATAATAGAACAAAAATCATAGAGCCACAGGATTTCCTAGAAAAGAGGGACAAAACATCATCTAAAAAATCATCTTTTCAAACTAAAAAACACTTGAAAGAAAATGTCAAAGTTGGTAACTCATGGACTTCTTTATTCTCGTATTTAGAAATTTTACAAAAATGGACACCCAAAGAAGGGATTTCATAGTTAATGATGTGATGTGATGGAGAGGACGATTGCCAAGAATGACCCATCACGTGAAGCTTTGAGAGAAAATTCGCATATGCTTTAAGATGACAACCAAATAGGTTATAGAATTGGGGGACCCCATATTTATAATTTTCGTCTTCATCCTATTCTCCAACTTCAACAGCTGTGGTGGGGGACCAAAATCTGTATTTAAATATTGGAGTTACCCGAGGCAGGATCAGTTTGGCTTACTTTTCAATTTAAACTCTTCTTTTTTAAAAAAAAAATATATATATTTATTAAAACTTTGAGAAAAATTATATCTTTTAGTCTATGAAAATTATACTCTTAAGTATATGTCGACATTTCCATCGATATTTTCACATGTTCATAAGTTCAACATCGACACTAGAGGTAAATTGATATTTCCATTATATCGTATAAAAATAATGAAATTAATATTAAAGAAAATAATAACAAAATGTAATATAATGTGAATATAATATTATAACAAGTATTTTAATTCAGGTCAAATAGGTAGAAAGTTTATTTTTTAATTTAAATCTATATTTTAAATTTTAAATTTTTCTAGAAATTTTCATCGATATCGATATTTTATCGATATTTCCATTAACTTATATATTATATCAATTATATTACATGTAATTGACATAAAGTCCTTTTATTTGAATTTGAACATTTCAAATTCATTCCAAAACTTTATACCCTCATTAATTCCATATTGAGCCAAAAGGGACCTAATGGACCTACAGATGAGCTCTAATGATACGAGATTAACTAATTAAACTCTTTGATCCCGTTAATCAACATTTATTAACTACGAGTCACTCCACTATAGACTCGTAGCTGCACTCTCCTCATTGTAGGACAAGTTGTGTCCATCGATATAACCAATACCCATGAGTCAACCCTTCACAGGTCATTCATAGTCACAGTTGGGTCAAATTACCATTTTACTCCTATGACTACTTCTTGCTCCCTAAGTGTCACTGATCCTCTAATGAACAATATGTTTGTGCTCCTACCATAAACAACGTCCCTCTCGGGCCAGTGAGAGGGTGGGGCTCTGTTGTTCAAGACCTGGATCCAATCCTTAAGGGAACAACCTATCAAAATCCCTAGCTTGAGAACGAGTGAATTTCGTCTTGCGAAGTTAAGTTCCCAGCTACCTACAAGGTTCTGTCCCTGAGAAGGCAGCCATATTGAGTCGACAACTCTGTTCACTCTTACTCGTTCTAGTCTAAGGACAAACCCCACGGACAGGAGTCCGTAACTCGCTTAGGATTATGGTCGAGTAACTAATGGTTATCTACGAATTATTAGTCCTAATCTGTCAACGATGTTACTACATTAGTCTAATAATTCACGGTTCGGTCTTGTACAATCGCATTGCACACAATGCCCCCACTCGCATGTCAACTATATGAACGAGTTCGATCGTCTCGTTTGTGCCAAACACAAAGTGGGTTGCATCTATACTATTACCAGGATGAGGTTCCCAACCTTATCTATGTACTATAGATCATTTGGGTCAGTTACTTGAACGCGATCCTGCCCGTGTGTCTACTACACTTCGTTCAAGATCTCACATACATGGTCTTAGAGCTTAGTTTATTGGATTTAAGTTTGAATTGAAAAAATACAAGATTTGATGAAAATAACACTTTATTTATGAACATCAAATAATTACAAACTACACGAGTTTACACCGTACACCCCAACAAATAGGTTTATGAATACTTTAATTTGTGAAATAAAATTTTCTCTCATATCTTAGATGACTTCTAACTTTTTTTAATATCTAAAATAGAATTTCAAAAATAGGTTTTTGAATAATTTATAAAATAGAGTTTTAGATTCTCTAATTTATTAAATAGACTTCAAATTTTTTAATTTCTAAAATAGTTTCCTGAGTATTTTGTGAAATAGATTATTAATTGTACAAACTACACAACTATATTTAACTATTATTGAAATAATTGATCCACATAATTGATTAAAATATTGATATGCCCTTCAACAAATAATTATCAAGTAAAAAAAATTGGATCTAGAAAAAAAATATCTTAAAAAAACTGTTATAAAAATACAGTCTAAACAAAAATAGTCTAACTCAACCCTGCATCTCAAATACAGGTTTCAACACTCTAAATACTGGAATCACAAACCAATGTTTCTGACTCCAGCCAAGAAACCCCAAGATTCTAAAACCCTAAAATTTCTAATTTCAAAATAGCGCGCCAAACTGCGAATAAAAAAATGGAACTATCTCGCATAATCGTCAATTATGTATTTATTTATAAAGAAAGAAGGAAAAATAAATAAATGTGTTAGGAAATATTTATCATTTATATTCTTAATTAGGATATATGAGATATATTTTCTATATTTATTTTGTACTTAATTTGGGCCAATTTGGGCCAAGTTGTATGTTAGACTTAACCCATTATTAGGTTGTATATATTCATCCTTAATCAAATAGAAAACTTAAAAAAACAGCTTTCCTGTCATGGTATGAGAGCATACTAGCCCTAGTCATTGAAATTACCTAGCCACCGACGATTCTACAACAGATCTCTGGTTGTAGAAGAAATCTCGCCATTCAGTCTTTGTGCAAAATCAAACTTTGGCTACTGTTGCTAAAATTGGACATAGACAGAGTTGCTAGATTATTAAACATTCAACACAAATGGCAGATGGTGAATATGGATGAAAGATCGATCATCTATCTTCCTCTTCTTGGATTATCGATATGGAGCAACTCGTCATGTGACTGGGAATCTGAATTATTTAACCCAACCATGCACTATTATTTCGAGTCCAGTTAGATTACCTAATGGGAATAAAACAATTGCTACATTGGAAGGGCAAGTTTTACTCGCTGGTGGTTTTGTTCTTAAAAAAGTGTTATTTGTACCTTCTTTACAATGCAACTTGATTTAAGTATCACAATTAAAGGATATATGGGATATATTTTCTATATTTATTTTGTACTTAATTTGGACCAATTTGGGCCAAGTTGTATGTTAGACTTAACCCAGATGGTATATATTCATTTGAAGTCAAATAGAAAATTAAGGAAACAGACATGTTTCTTACACGTATGTAACTGGTGATGTGGTGTGAGGATAGACACGTGACCTTGAAGGGTAGGGGAGAGGAGTTAAAATTGAAGTAAAGAGTCCGTAGGGGGGAAAAAATAATAATAAGAATGAGAGAGCAGAATTTCATGGGAGAAAGAGGAAGAAAATGAGCTGGAGAGAGGGAATTCGAATTTCGAAGAGATGGAAGGTGAAGATTTCTGATCTGGTGAGTTAGTTTTATGAAAATTATGAAAGAATTGATTTTTATAGAAATTATTCTATGGGGTTGTTTGTTAATCTGTTTTGGATACTTCAAATCATGAGGGTGGAGACTAATGAGATTGTTTGGTTTGGGTAGAAATGGAGGAAAAAAAGAAAGAGAAATTGATTTTTTTTAAGGAAAATTTTCTTTAAATAGAAAGAACGAGAGAGATAGAGAGATTAGCCTTGGAAAAAAATCTTGAAATTTTTTAAAGTAGATGTTAAACCCAATTAGGGGAAGGTGTATGGATTTATATAATTTCAAAAAGGACAAAAGAAGAAGAAGAACCCAAAGGTTCAACTATGGAGGAAATAAGCAGAGAGGAGAAGGGAGCTTTCGTGGGTGAATGGAAAAAAAAAAAAAAGAAAGAAAAAAATGAGGAAAAGAAGATAACAATAATTTAAGAATAATAATTATTATAATAGTACATTAAGTGAAGATCACATCATGCTATCATGGAAGAAAAGATAATATTTTGGATTTGAGCTATATTGTGAGGTTGCTGGTAAATTGTGTGGGTAGGTTTCAACACAACTTGGCGAACACCTTTTTTATCCACCAGTTTTTTTTTTTTAAAAAAAACGATAAATCAAAATTAAAAAATGTGTGGAGCACAACATAAACAAGACCCAAGTTTATTCGTGTAGTTTTTGGGTGTTAAAAAAATACATGTCATGGACATCTCGAAATTTCGAGAGATGTCGACGAAGTGTCGACGAAATTTCGTTTTTTTTTTTTTCTGAATTTGCCAAATGTTCATCTCACTCACATATGCCATCAATAATAAAATTTTTAACTTAATAGAACTTTATTTATGAAGCTCCAAACCCATAGATTTTGGGATTTCTTTAATCATGAATTTTAATGTGTCGATTACGGTTTTATAGGTGAGAGAATGATTTCATCCTTCAAACATAACCGATGTGGAACAAATCTCCTTTCTCATGCCCACACCTCCACCCTCTCCTTGCTTTATTATTATTTTTGTATTTATTCCCTCTTTTATTATTTCTTTTTTTTTTTTAAGAAAACGTAACTAAAAAAATATATTTTTAAAAAATTTGATTTTGTTTCTTTTTTAAAAAATAAATGATTATGTATTTTAATTAAATTATGTTATTAGCTAGTAGCTACTTATCTCTTTATCAATAATTTTAAATAAATCTTATCTTAAGGGTAGAATAATTTCTTTGACTATTTTACTCATTTACCAACTAATAAATTTACAAACATCGTCATGCAATCGATACAAAATAAATTTATAGAATTTTTATAGAATTTTTTATTTTTTTTTTTCAAATTCCTGTTTATCATCGCATGTCAATCGATCGATATTTGTATCTAAATATTGTGTTAATTTTTAAATGTGATGCTTAAAAGTGGTTCATTATAGTCTAATTAACACACAATCAAAGTTTCATTGCTTAATTCAAACAATTTCCATCAATTTCCGTAAATTTTCCCGAAATTTCCATCGACATTTCCATAAAATCTGGACCTCGACATTTCCATCGACATCGACATTTTAAACCTAGAGTATAAATGACGCAGCACCCAAATTTTTTTCCAGTAGGTTTTTGGTGTTAAAAAATATATATATATATAATAGAAAAGTATAAAACTTGTATTTAGATGCAATCCATTTTCGAACCACAAAAATTTTTTTTATAAAAAATTAAAAGAAAATACCTTTTTTTTTGTGACTCTCCATTGGAATGCATATTAGATGAGTGCAATCTGTATTTTTTAAAGTATAAAAGGGTTTTAATAGAGGAGAGAGAATTAATTAACACTTATTCAAAAATAAAGGACAACTAGTACATTTGTCGTAAAAAGATGAAAGGGAAAGGAGAGTTGATTAATTTAGAATTTGGATCAAGAGAAAAATTGAGAATTAGCTTAATTTGGTTGAAGTGAAGTTTAAGCTATTGCCAATTTGGAAATAATTTGTGATGTGATCATTGGAGTTTCAGGTTTAACATATTGGAATAATTTACGATCTAAGGTGCCAACAACTATAGTTTTGTGAGTGATTATTTTACTAATTATTTTCATTATTTAATTATCACTATGAATTTTCAAGAATTTTTATAATCATGCGTGATTTTAGAGAGATTGCTAAGAGATTTTCAAAGAATTATTATAAATATCTAGAATTGGTATTGAAGTTCCAATATTTTATGTTTTTAGTTGAAATTATTATTTGAGAATTATTTGAGATATTTTATGCTAATTGAGATGTTTGAAAACTTTTAATGATTATTGAGAAATGCATGAGATTTATAAGATGTGGTTATAGAGGAAACATGAGCTTGAAAATGTTTTATATTATTTGAGAAATTTGATTATTATTTGAGAATCCATAAATGTTTGATATTATTTGGAAAATCTCTCAAGTTTATGGAATGTTGTTTGAGAGGGAGAGCATGATTTTTATAAAGAGTTTCAGAAATAAAAGTGGTTTTCAAATCACTAGATCTATGTACCCAGGGTGATTATCGGTATGTTAATTATATGTGAATGTGTTTCCATACTATACTAGATAGAGAGGTCTTTAATTGGGACCCACTCTAGCACACACATAGGCTTTGGGTCGTGTGTTAGGGTGCTTAGCCTTATGGGAGCAGCTCTGTGTGCACGTATGATAGAGATTGGTCGCTCTGCTATGTACCTTGAGATTACTCAGTAATAATATGACAGAGATATATTTTGTTATGTATTTGGAGATTACTCGATACATAGTATGACAAAAATTGTTTATTGTATGTATGAAGATTACTCAACACCAGTTTGATAGAGATTTGGGTACACAGGTTTGGTGATGAGTTTTACTAGCCCATGCTTATGATTTCAAGAGTAATTGTTTCATGATGTGTTTTCCAGAGTTATTGTTACAGATTTGTACCAGAGATTTGATTATCTTGAGAGTTTCTAAATTGTTCATGATTTACAGAGTTTTGAATTATGTCTACTATGGAAAGTACTATGGAAAGTACTATTTCTATCGAGAGTTTTTTTTTTTTTTAAATAATGATATCCTTACTTTTCCATCAAGTTTCTCTTGAGTTTCTTCCAAACATAGTTAATAAGAATTTGCTATCAGTCTCCCCTATTATAGGTAAAAATTATAAATTTTGTTGCGTGGTATATAGAGAAAAAAAAAAAAAAAGTGAGAAAGTGGTGGTGGAAATGAAGAAGTGGTTGGCAGACATAACCCTCAACACCATATTCAAGAAGGTATTCGGAAAGCGATTCTCCACCGCCTTCAATGGTCATGACAGTGAAAAGTGCCAAAAGGCATTGATGGATTTCTTTGGATGGTTTGGAATATTCATTCCGTCGGATTTGTTTCCAATTTTGAGTTTGTTAGACTTGGGAGGACATGAAAAGGCCATGAAGAAGACAGCAAAAATAATAGACGAGGCATTCGAAAAATTACTCCACCATTTGGAGAAGAGAAATTGCAGTGAAGTTTCAAAAGAGGAAGAGGACTTCATGGACGTGCTTATTTCTACCGTTAAAAATAATGAAGAACAATTCAGCTACGATGCTGATACAGTCATAAAAGCTACATGCTTGGTAAGCATATTAATTTGGATATTCTTGCTGAACATAATATACAATAAAACTATTTCAACTGATGCTTCTAACAGTTCTCTCTTTGATTTTTTGTAGTTAGATTTGTAGATGTAGTATTTCGTCCGAGTCATTTTTATTTGTAGTAGGGTAAAAGAAAACGTATAAAAATAACACAAAGGAACCAAAATTAAAGATGAATTGATAAGAATTAAATTAAAAAAACTTCTTTGGATTAACTTCAAATAAGAATACCAGTAGTATATCATGTAGTTACCTTTTGTTAGGTATATCGTTGGTATATCACATCTATCGGTGGTATATCAATACGCATGAGTACATTTTTTACTTTCTGTTGCATGTGGTTGGGTTGGGCTTATAAAATTTGTTATTTTTGCGAATTGAATTCATCAATGACACACCTACAATTCTCCTAATTTAAGAGGGACAACTAGAAAAATGTCTAGATTTAACCTATCTTAAATGAAAAATGTCTAAATTAGTTTTAAATTGAAAAAATGTCTAAACTATTTTTTTCCTACGTTATATAAAAACGTTTGGGGACAAAAATACTTCGATATAGTTATTTAAAGGGTTTGCCTACACATATGGCTAAAGAAAATGAGGCTAACAAAAGGACAAATTTTTTTTAGATAAATAAAGACAAATAAATATATTCTAATGATTCAAATATACTGTTTGAACAAAATAACGATGAAACTGGATAAATTAAACCAAAAAATGCAGCAAAAAAGAAATAAATAGAATAGATTAATGAACATAATTGGATATATATCAATTTGAGTTAACACATAAAAAATACAATAGCTCCAAACATGTTCATATAAACATATCTAAATATATCAAATAAGATATTGAAATTATAGGGCTAGATAATTGATGGTAATTCACACGCATAAAAAAATAATCTCCAATTAATACACCACCAAACCCACTCGAATATGACACGACTTCTACTAAAATCCTGCTAAAAAAATCAAAAAATAATTAAAAGGTGTATTTGTGCACCTCAAATGAGTTTTATCTCCTTTTCCACCGAAATCTTGTGCAGTGTATGTCCCTGAGAATACTGTGGATATTAGTATATACAATATATAGAGCACGAAGAACTAAAGGTAAAAATGGTATATACTGGATTTGGTTGCAAACCCATAAATGAGAGCAGAAAAAAATAATAGCTCACAACATGTGCATATAAACTTATCTACATATATCAAATAAGATATTGAAATTACAATGCTAGATAATTGATGGTAATTCGGACCCTCCACTGATGTTGTGCTTTCAACATCCACGACTAACGCACAGTTGGGGTACATAGCCCCAATGTCCCTGCAAGCATCCACACTACATCTCTATCTTCTAAGATGGTAATGATCAACACATTTTTATCTCCATTTCTAACGAGTGAAAGACGTGAAATCCTTTTGGACCCATAATGGTCGAAAATTAAGAATGAGAGATGATCTATTTTTGTACAAAATCAAATAACAAGAATGTCGGTTTGAGAAGATTTAATTTGACTGTAAATATAATTGTATACTAGGGGAAAAATGGGAACTTAATTTTCATCACACTCCTTCCTTAAAAGTAGGTAGACAAAATTGAAATATACAATCTTTTTAGACATTTTTCAGTAGAAGTTATTTAATTTAGACATTACTCACAATTTCCCAATTTAAAATGCTATTTATAAGTTGCACTTATAATTACAATATCTTTAATAAAAACACCTCACCATTCTTGAACTAAAAAAAAAAAGTTCCATAGATGAAACATCTATTACCGCTATTGAGATTAAAGATATCATCCTTTGCCTCCATGGTTGTTAATTTTTTTAAGAAAATCTCAAAACATTTTAAAAAGTCGTAGATCTGGTGTTTAGAAGTTAGAAATTAGAAGAAAAAAAAGTTCGATTTAGACGTTGATCGATTTAGACGTAGACACATTCGACAAAGACTTCAACAAAGAAGGTTGTGATTGGTGGTGAATCCAGAACTATATGTTGGAGGCTATACATAAATAATTTTGAATACATTGATATATTCATATCATTTGTATATTTGATATTAAATAGGCTAACTTATGAATTTGGTCTTTAAATTTTTAAGATTATGTTTAATAACTCTCTAACCTTAAAAAGTTGCTACTAAGTCACTAATCTATCAATTTTTTATGTCATAGATTTGTGAATTTTTAAATTTTTGATCCTTAAACTTAAAGAAAAAGTCTATTAAGTTACCGATCTATTAAACATTAAATTGAAAACTCTGAAACATATTAGATACAAAATCGAATGTTTAAAAACCAATTATATACTTTTTTTATATAAAAAAAAGTCTAATACATTAAAGCTAATTTTTTTGTTACAAACGAGCTTGATCCTAGAACTTGAAAGGTGTTAAGGGAGATTATCCCAATATACCATAGTTAAAATTTTAAAGTTTATTGTGCTATACTTATTCCTATTTTTCAAGTTGAGGGGCTCTTGGGCCCAATGACTTCTGCCCCTGGTTGTGACCACAGACTTATATTATAACGTCTTCGTCCTTTCCCTTTTTCTTTTCTCTCCACCATCTTCTTCTTCCTCTCCCCTCTCTCTATACACCAATGAATATTTGTAAAAAAAGATGAATGTTTTTTTTTTCACTTTAAATATTCATAAATCTCCCAGCATTTCTCATCATTTTCCACCATCAATGTTCTTTTTCCTCTCGCCTAAGGCAATGTGCGTCTGTCATCTAATGACAGGCAATACCCGTCATTAAAGGTCTTTGACCGTCATTAAAAAGGTGTCAAATTTTGGGTTGGCATCCACTTTTAATGACGGATTTTGCACGTCATGGAAAGTCAACTTTTGTTAAAACCTTAGTCTAATGCGCAGCGGAAATAAACTAGATTTTAATTATGACAACAACAAAATAGATAAAGAGATACAAGAAAAACACACAGAACTTACGTGGTTCGGACTATGCCTACATCCAATATTTCTACTAAAGTTCAAAATATGGGATTACAAGAGAGCACTCAATCACTCACCAAATTCTCCATACACCCAAAATATTTTAATTCACCAAATTAATTTCTAAATAGAATTAGAAATTAATTATAAAATATTTGAACTAAAGAAAGTAATAGAAAAATCCCAAAAACTCTCAAACTCTCACACTCTCAAAAGGAGAGAAAAAGGGCTTATTTATAAGGCTAAGGGAGCCACTCCACAACCATTCTTTTCAATGTGGGACAAAAAATAACGGCACAACAACTTTTAATATATTAACAATATGATATTACAAATTAAAAGCCAAAAATAGAAATAGAAAAACATCTGGTAGCTTAACTTATTTAAAAGACTTACCATGGCCAGTTTTTTGTCCCAACATTGCCATGTCCCATCCCTTCAAAGAAATTCACTAAGATTTTGGAGGTGAGCACATGCGAATAAAAAATTAGAATGACCCTTAGATTCAATCAGCTCATCCCAAAAGAAATATACAAAGTTAATTGTAATATACATCTTGCTTATTCATCATTCTAACAAGCTTTAAGTTGCTTTTGTGTGTGTCTTAAGTCCTAAGCTTAAATAAATTCATCAAAAAATCGAATCAAGGTTAATTTATGTTTGTTTTTGCAACAAATGTTTCATTTTTAATATCTAATCAACAACTTCGCAAAGAAGAGAGTGAATATAATAAGTAAAAGAAAATAAATATTTCTAGTATTCAAAAAATGATCAAACATAAACACAACTAAAATAACAATAGGTTGTCCTTCAATTTCAAACTAACCATAAGCATTACTTTAAAATAGCCAATTGGGTACACCAAAATCTATTCTAAGAAAATACCATTTTTCGCAAATCACCAAAAAGAAATAAGCTTCTCACACACACTTTGCCTCCCTTTCCCATTCTTTCTTTCCCTATCTATATTGTTTGAATTGAATGATGTAAAACAACAATAAAGCTTCCAATTTAATAACAAAACAAAAAATGAAGAAAGGGGTCAAAGAAATTTTTGGTAATTTATTTTGGGGGGACAAGTTACCAAAAGTAATGCAATTCTCATATGATACAACAACTCCATGCTTCAATATAAGAAATGTAAATGCATAATTCAGCTTATCATGAGTGAATTACTAAGTTAGTTTCATATTAGCTAGCAGAAAGAAACATGGTTGACAGGTGAAACTAACCAGAGAAAGAATAAAAAAACTCTATTCTTTGGGTCCATGAAAAGCTCTTCATTAAACGTGGAAATAGCTTTTAATCCTTTACTCAAATATCTACGACCTTGGAGCGGTCTGATACAATTGCAAAACAGAAATTGAAATAATTTCATTAAAATGGAGCTCGGGAGAGAGCAAACTTACTTCAAAGAATTTCACAGAGCACTATCAAAATGAAAAATGTGAGCTCACTTGTCCAATGCCTCAAGATACTTATGCTTCCTAATCTCAACAATATTTTCATTGATTAGCGATATTATCATCTATTTTTATAAGATCAAAGAGGTATCTCTCAACTTCGTCCCAATTCCCATTATGAACCTCGTCCTTAGAATATTTCATATTGAAGAAAAACCTAGATTCCTGCTCAAGCCTATTTTGAAAAACAAAGCAATTAATGCAACAAATTTAAGCACCAGGGAGGACAAATTAGTCTAGAAAAAAATAGTCACAAAGAAAAAACACGACTAAAATATCCAACTGTAAACTGTTTCCTTAAATTTTTCCTCATCGAGAAATTGTAAGATTAAGAACACCAACTCCCTACTGAGGGGCGACATCACTACCGCCTCCATTTTTATCAGTATTAGAAGAAAAAAATGCTAGATTTCGATAATAAAATTCAAACAGAGAAATGTTAGAGATCGAGCAAACTACCTAAAGAATGAAACAGGAGAAAAATGGGGCAGTGACAATTTTTCTTGAGCCAGACGAAGGACTCATGCACTTCAGAACATACCATTTCTTTTGCCAAAACTCTCTCTCTCATCTTTGTGTGAGAGATCTGATTGATGTACAATGGTGATAATCAACGGAGACGAACCCACGACGGTGAAACACATACTCATGGTAGAAGAAACCCATGACGGCGAACCAGAACCACAAACGAACATGGTAGAAGCTCGCGGCGATGACGAACAGAGATGAAGAAGATGAGATTGGGTTGTCGAATATTTAGGGTTGGGGGAGAATGAGTTGTTGCGAAAGGGGAAAAAACCTTTTATTCGATTTAAACAATAATTAAAAATACCAGAATGCCCGATATTAAGGCTTTTTTATTTTTTTTTTAATTTCTACACTTCGTCCGTCATTATATCCGGCGAAATTTTTTCCTTGTCCGTCATTAATGTTATAATGTGTAGTAGTGAAAAAAAAATCTTCACAAATCTTTGTAAAAAAAAAGATCTTCACAAATCTCCAAGAATTTCTCATCATTTTCCACCCTAACCTTTTCCCAATTTCCAACTCAAAAGACCAAAAAAAGGTTGATGGCTATTCCAAAATCAAAGTCACCTGTAAATTTAAATAAAGATCATAGATTACATTGATTAGAAGGAAAAAAGATGAATACGAAAAAGAAAGGTAGGGGAGGAGAGAGGAGAGAGAGAATGTGGTAAAGAGAGAGCGAGATTTTTTTAAAAAAAAAATTAGGGAAAATGACCCTTTTGGTCCTTGAGTTTTTACCTATAAGTGTCTTTGGTCTCTGAGTTTTTTAAATGGACCTTTTCAGTCAAGTTTAAAACGTCCCTGAATCAATTGGATGATGTGGCAATATGACTGGAAAAAAAATTATATTTTTAATATCTTCTCTCTCCTCTCTTGTTCGCCGCAAGCTGGTGCCCCATTCTCCTTCTCTCCCTTCCCCTTTCGGTGATTTCATTTCCACAAACAAAAACCCTTCTTGTTGTTGTTTAACCCAATTTTCTGCAAAATCGAAAAGAAAGAAGTAGGACAAAAAAAAAAACATTTCTTCACAGATTCTTCAAATTCCGTTTTCTCCCTTAAACCACCTTGTTGTTGTTGTTTTAGGCTCGTGTTCTTGTAGCAATGGTCAGGAGCGGATCCCAAGGAGGGCTCAAGCCCCCCTCAAATTTTTTATATTTAATAATATGTATAGAAAAAGTCAGATAACAAAAAAAAGTCTCGCGGTTATTATGTTAACAATCCCCCTCAAAATGGAGATATTAAAAATATAATTTTTTCCCCAGTTATCTTGCCACATCGTCCCTTTAGTCAATTTGATGTTTAAGTTTAACGATTGTGTAAAAAAATCTTTTTCAAAAATTCAGGGACCAAAAAGGTAATTTTCTCAAAAAATTAAAAAAGCATTCAATATTTAAAATTAATAAAGAATATTGATTTTATATAAACAAATTGAAAAAATAATATGAGAGACATTTTAAACTTATTTGTTAGACGTGAGGACTAAAAAGGTTTATTTTGAAAATTCGGAGACCAAAATGCACTTATTGTTAAAAACTTAGAGTCTAAAAAAATACTTTTAAAAAAAAAATGTTAACTAAGTTTGTTAACTAGCTATATGTAGCATCAAATTTAGAAAAAGCCTCATAAATCACTTTTATCATGTTCAAAATTATTCCGAAACATACCTTTAATCATTCAAAATGAACCTAGTTTTTTATTTTACATTTTTCAATGCAATTTTCATTTTATAAAATTGATTTAGTGGTGTCGTCAATAATTTCTCAACATCTAGACACCTCTATTATGGCGATCGTCTTGTTTTTTTGCGACGCATGCACAACAACAAAAATTGTCCAAAATTTTGTGCACCGTTCATTTTAATCGACAAGACAACACTATGCTTCAAAAACGAAACCATATATCATTGTCTAATCACGAAATATCTGTCAAAAAAAGAGAAGAAAAAACCAAATAAACAAACAGGCAAGGCGGGCAAGTTGAAATTGTTGAGAGAAAAAATAATGATAATAATAATCACAATAAAATTATTATAATATTAAATCTCCCCTTCCACAGGATAAGCCAACCAATAAACTAGAGTCACAAAATATTAAATATAACGAGATAAGGAAAAGAGAACGACACCGGAATTTATACTTAGGTTCGCCCCAAACTTGGGACTACGTCGAGTCTTCTGCAACTGCAGGTTCTACTATAATGGGAGATTACAAAAAAACTCTCAATTCAGCGCCACAAACTAACCCTCAATAGCCCAATAATGGCTATTGACTTCCAAGTATCACAACCCGATAGCTTGGGACAATCAAGAAAAACCTTCAACCCCACCAGAAAAAAACTCTTTTCTCTCACAAATGTTATTTTGGTCACACCTTTGCTTTTTCCTCTCTGTTGTTGGTGGCTACACAGAAAAACATCATCATATATATATATATGTGTGTGTGTGTTTTACAAAACCTAATATCCAAATGGGCCTTGCCCATTGACCTTTTATTTTGTCTCCACACAAAAACCCAACAATCTCCCACTTGGAGACAAAACTTCAATCTTGCCTCATACTGCAACAAAGCTTTGATCACCTTGGTAAACTCCAAGGCACAACTCCCACTACAACTGTTATTTCTGATCTTCTTGGCAAACTCCAAGGCTCAAATAAAAGATACCTGAAAACACAATAAACTCACAAAAACTGCATAACCATCGAATATAGTAGTGCATCCGTGTTTGCCCCGAGGTATGGGCTCACTACGTGGATCTGTCTCCCGCATTTAAAAAGATAGACACGTACTCACACTTCACTAGTACCAACTAACATCTTCTTCAACCCCAACCATTGTTCCCGAAGAAGATACACTCTCTGAAGGGCTTGAATCCTCTATTCAAGCTTGCGCCAATTTAGAGACTTTACCTTTGACCTTAGCAATCGCTTTGGCCTTCCACTTTGATGCCTCCACTCGCCAAGGCGACTTCTTCAATTCAACTGTCTGTCTGACAATTGGGGTTCATGATAGCCATCAATTTTCTCTCCTAGACTTCCCAATTGTTCATGAACTAAAGGATCCTGATCTGACTGATCAAACTTGGCTATCATTGCAGCTGGCTCAACTGTACTTCTCTCTATAACCATCTCGCAACTTTAATCGCATCCACTGCTCTCTTCAAACTTTTCTTAGCAACATTTAACCGACATCCGTATAATGTAGATTTCTTGTGGCCAACCGCCACTACTCGGGATCCTCGACTTTGAGTTTACACCGCTTACGCCAAACTCACAAATGTAGCCATCATCCGCCAACTTGCCGGTGAGAGATAAGATTCATCTTGACATCGGGCACAAATCGACATCTCGCAGCACTCAAATTATTCCCACATTCTCGTCTCCAGACTAACCTCTCCAATCCCATTGGTCTTGGATATTTCACCATTCCCCATCCTCACTAAACCATGGCGGCCTCCTGTGAAGGATGTGAACAAACTCCTATCTGAAGCTATGTGAACAGTGAGTGCACTGCCTAAAATCCACTCGGATGAACTATTACTACTCTGCAGTGTCACTCCCAACACGCATACATGCATCTAGCACTACATTTTGCCTCTTGATTTTGTCTCCTCTCCGGATCCTCTTTCAATTTTCTACACCGACTCTTAAAGTGACCTTTCTTGTGACAAAAAAACATTCTATCTCTTTATTCATATTATTCCACTTTTTCCTACTGCTACTCGATGTATTTTCCTCATTAATCTTCTCTTTTCCTTTAGTCATAACTGTGAGCGGATCCTATAGTAGACTCCTTTACTACTATCTTTTCTACGAATTTCCTCATTTATGGCTAAATTACAAACACCAGAAAAGTGTAGAGTATTTTCACCTACTGAATTACACACTGCTGTCTTCATGGTTTCCCAACTATCAGGCAAAGAGGTTAATAACATAATAGCATTTACTTCATCAGTAAACTTTATTCTAACTGATTTCAACTGATTTATCAAAGTGGTTACCTCATTTATATAGGAATTTACAGAAGCATCCTCAGCCATACGCATATTGAAAAACTTCCTAAGCAGATAGATCTTATTATTTGTGCGGGGTTTTTCATACTGCGCTTGCAAGCGCTTTCATTAACTCAATCGCAGCTTGTCTCATTGGGTACTGATCGCCACGCCCATCGACATTGACACATTCTCGATGGCGTGCAATCGCTTCTTCATCAAGAATCTCCCAATCTCCATCTCTCATTCCTTCCGGTCTCTTTTTCAAAGCCTTATCCAGCTTTTTAATAGTCAAGTAGTCTTTGACCATCATCTTCCAATATTCAAAATTGTCCCCATTAAACTTTATGACTCCATCAAAACTTGTTGGCTCCCCGTATCCCATGACTCCTGAACCAAAAGCTCTGATACCACTTGTTGAGAGAAAAATAATGATAATAATAATCACAATAAAATTATTATAATATTAAATCTCTCATTCCAGGATAAGCCAACCAATAAACTAGAGTCACAAAATATTAAATATAACGAGATAAGGAAAAGAGAACGCACACTGCACTTTATACTTAGGTTCGCTCTAAACTTGGGACTACGCCCCATCTTTCTCAGAATCACAGTTTCTACTATAATGGGAGATTACAAAAGAACTCTCAATTCAAATACACACAAAACTAACCTCAATAGCCCAACAATGACTATTGACTTCCAAATATCACAACCCGATAGCTTGGGATAATCAAGAAAAACCTTCAACCCCACCAGAGAATCACAAATGTTATTTTGGTCACACCCAGTTTTTCCCTCTCTGTTGTTGGTGGCTACACACAAAACATTATATATATATATGTTTACAAAAACCTAATATCCAAATGGGTCTTGCCCCATTGGCCTTTTATTTTGTCTCCACACAAAACCCAACAGAAATTTCAATGAGTGAAAATCTGATTTCCAATTTCCTTTACAGTAATTATATTTCATCATTTAATTTTGAGCAAATAAAAAAACAGACCATTCTCGAAGATGTTATTTGTAAATTGCAACATCTTCTCTTTAAACAAATAAACTGAATTTCGACTTCCAGACACCACAAAAACACAAACGTCAGCCCACTAATGGAACCATCTTCAATCTCCTCTACAAAAATTGCCGGGGGAATAATGATGGGTGTTGTGATCTTGTTTTTGTATGCTCTGTTTTGGGTTTTATCTGGAAGCTTCACTTGTAAAAGGAAGAAAGTGCAGCCACCTGTAGCCAATGGCGCCTGGCCAGTGATGGGCCATCTCCATCTACTAGCTGGGTCTGAACCAGCACACAAAACCTTGGGGAATATGGCGGATACTTATGGACCAATATTTACATTGAAATTGGGAATGCATAGAGCTGTGGTTGTGAGCAATTGAGAAATAGCCAAAGAGTGCTTTACAACAAACGACAAAGGTATTTGCATCCCGCCCCAAACTTACTGTCGCAAAACATATGGGGTATGACAATTCGATGTTTGGGTTCGCCCCATTCGGTCGATTCTGGCGCCACATGCGAAAAATAACCTTGCTTGAACTGTTAGCGAGCCATCGCCTTATCGAAGATCCCACATTGAAAAAGTGGAGAGAAATCTCACAATATATATAATATATGGGCTACTCCTCTCATTGCCAATTGGTTTTGAGATGAAACCCCATATAATCTAATATGGTGTCAAAGTCCATTAAACCAAATAGGTATTCGGTCCAAAAATTGAAATTCGGATTTCATTCAAGAATGGTGAACCCAACACCATCTTGAGAGGGCTATGTTGTGGATCTCACATTGTAAAACTGGACAGAAACATCACAATATATATGATATATGGGCTACTGCTCTTGTTGTCAATTAGTTTTAAGATTGAACCCCATATAATTTAATACGAACCCCATATAATCTAATATGCCTGAAACATAACCCTCAACATCATATTTCGAATGGTAGTTGGAAAGCGATACTCGGCTGCTTTAGATCTAGGCGGTGGAAATCAAGATTATCGTAAGGAATTCATGGGGATTTAGATGAATTATTTGGTTGGATTTGGGAGGGTATGAGAAGGCCATGAAAAAGGCATCGAAGATGCTTGACCAGGTGCTTGATAAATGTATCAAAGAGCATCGGCAAAGAAAAGACGACACAAAACAGCAGGACTTCATGGATGTACTGATACTTTCTATTGATAAAGATTGTGAACAACTTTCTGGCTATGATAGAGATTTATGTTGGAAGCGTGTGATGAACACTCACAAATAAATAATCAAACAAGGAATATATTTCACAAGAAACAATTCACTTGTATTAAAAAAAATACTTTTCACAAAGCTACAAACTTGGTTCACACTTTTTTTCTCTAAACTTACTTTGTTTTGTTATTCACTTTCTTGCTTATATTGATACATACCAACATGACCCTATTTATAGGATTTACTAAAATCCATAACTCCTTTACATAAATTCAAAAACTTTCCTACATTAAACATAATTCAACGTATAAAACTCTCCTAATGAATAAATTGTTCTTTTAACAACAATCTAAAAAACTTCTAACTAATTAAATATATTAATATACTTAAATTTGTATAACGTACCATTAAAACATGTTTAATTTTCAACATTCCCCCTTAAACATGTTTTACGGAAAGTATTCCAAGCTTGGTTCTCAACTTATGAAACACATGAACTTTAAGTGGCTTCGTGAAAATATATGCAATTTGATCTTCGGTCTTCACATATTCAACATGGATCTCCTTCCTTGAAATACTATCTCGAATAAAATGAAATCTTGTATCAATGTGCTTACTACGATCATGGAACACTGGATTTTTTGCTAGAGCGATTGTTGACTTATTATCCACATGGATTACTGTTGCATCCTCTTGCAATATTCCAACTTCATGAAGCAAATTTCTCAACCACACTGCATGAAAAACACATGATGTTGCAGCAACATATTCTGCTTCACACGTAGATAGTGTCACAATAGGTTGTTTCTTGGAACTCCAAGTAAAAGTCGTATTACCAACAAAGAACACATATCCACTTGTACTTTTTTGATCATTAAGATCTCCAGCCCAATCACTATCACAATAACCTTCAAGCAAAAATTCTTTAGACGATGTATAAAACAATCCATAGTCAAGTGTACCTTTGAGGTAACGAAGAATTCTCTTTGCCACTTTCAAATGAGTAGTAGTAGGAGATTCCATAAACCGACTCACCAATCCAACACTGAAAAGAATATCTGGTCTTGTGCAAGTTAAATATCTCAAGCTCCTAATCAAACTTTTAAAATATGATGGATCAACAACATCTCCATTTTCATATTTGGACAGTTTTGCCCCAGTTTCCATCGGAGTTGCAACAGGTTTAGCATTTAACATCTTAAATTTTTCAAGAATTTCTTTAGTATATCGTTCTTGGGAGATGAAAATACCTTCCTCTGATCAAGTTTCACCTCAATGCCAAGATAATATGACATGAGCCCGATATCTGCTCATTTCAAATTCTTAAGTCATTGCCTTCTTGAGATCTTCAAACATGCTTGCACAATTTCCTGTAAAAATTAAGTCATCCACATACAGGCAAACCAACAAAATATCTCCACGATCGTTAGTCTTAATATAAAGAGAATGTTCATATGGGCATCTCAAATACCCATTATCAAGGAAATATTTGTTGATTCTACTATTCCACATTCTCTGGGCTTGTTTCAACTGCATAACAAGGCCTTCTTTTAATTTTAGGACTTTGTCTTCTTGGCCTTTCACGAGAATAACCAAGAGGTTGTTCCAAGTAGACTTCTTCTTCAAGATATCCATTCAAAAATGCCGATTTGACATCCATCCGAAAATCTTCCATTTATTTTGAGCAAGCAAGTGCAATTAGCAACCTTATAGTCTCCATGTGGGCCACGTATAAACACTTCATCATAGTCAATTCCTTTCTCTCGAGAATAGCCTTTGGCAACTAATCTTGCTTTATGTCTCTGCACTTCTCCTTTTTCATTTCTTTTTATCTTGAACACTCATTTGGCACCTACTGCTTTCTTTCCACTTGGAAGGGTAGAAAGCTCCCATGTATCATTCTTTTGTATGACCTTTATTTCTTCATCCATAACAATCTTCCATTTTTCATCCTGTGAAGCTTCTTCAAAAGTTAAAGGCTCACTGTCACCAAAAAGACAAAATAGAGTGAGATCATTAAAACTTTGAGTTAACTCTTCAGTTTCATTATAGATGTCTTGCAAATTTCTCATCCGCCGAGGTGCTTCATTTGAACTTGTAGATGATGAAGGTGTGTTTTGTAATTGTGGAATGATTGGCGATGTTGGTGGTGTTGATGGAGAAACAACTTCACTGGATTCATCATCATCTTCGGGAAAAAATAAAAATTTGTAGTCTTTTGGTTCATCATTCCAATTCCACGTTGCTTCCTCATTGAACACAACATCTCTACTCACCACCAGCTTCTCTGTAGCAGGATTATAAAGTTTGTATCCTTTTGAGCTTGCATCATATCCAATGAAAACATGCTTCTCACTTTTATCATCGAGCTTAGTACGCTTTTGATCTGGTACATGTGCATAAGCTATGCTCCCAAATACTCTCAGATGAGCAATAGATGGTTTTCTTCTTGTCCATGCTTGTTGAGGAGTTTTGTTCCACAGTGCTTCTAGTTGGAGAACGGTTTGACAAGTAAATGCACATTCAATCGCTTGTGCCCAAAATTCTTCCTAGATCTTCTTACTCTTCAACATGCTTGAGCCATATTGAGTATCGTTACTGTTTCTTCCTCTCAAAGAACACCATTTTTATTGTGGAGTCCATGGAACTGTCATAGGTCGATTTAATTCCATTTTCTTCACAATAGCCTTTGAATTCATTTGAAGTGAATTCTCCTCCTCTATCTCGATCTCGAGCTTTTTTATATAAAACCACTTTCTTTTCAACAAGAGTTTTAAATCTCTTGAACATGCCAAATACTTCGATTTTTCCTTGACAAAATAAACCCAAGTTTTTCGACTAAAATCATCAATAAACAATAAGAAATAATTGTTCTTACCGAAAGATCTTGGCTTTATCGGTCCACAAAAATCAGTGTGAACAAACTCTAATGGCCTCTTTGCTCTTGAAAAGGATTCTTATGGAAAACTCTTCCTTGATTGCTTGCCATAAAGACAACCTTCACAAAATTGATCTGCATGCTTGACATATGGCAATCCTTTCACCATGTTCTTCCTGGCTAACATTCTCAAACTTTCAAAGTTCAAGTGCCCAAATCTCAAATGCCAAATCCAAGATGGATCCTTCAAATAGGACTTCAAACATTTTGCAACATCAGTTTGAATGTTTAATAAAAACATTCTATTCTTCGACATTTGCACTTTAGCAATCAAATTATCACGATGATCCTTTATTGAAAGACTATAATCCTTCATCAAAATATTATAGCCTTTCTCTAGGAGTTGTCCCAAACTCAAAATATTGTTCTTCATATTTGGCACATAATAAACATTAGAGATAAACTCATGCTTTCATTCTTCAAATTGATTAAAATTTTACATTTTCCTTTCACAGGAATTTTTGTAGCATCACCAAACACGATATTTCCACCAACAGATTCATCAAGTTCCACGAACATTGATTTACTTCCACACATGTGATTGCTTGCACCACTATCAAGATACCACGTATTATTTTCACATGTCTGTTCACCTTTGCATGCTAGAAGCAAAGATGGCTCACCGCTTTTAATGTCTTGCTCCGCATAGTTGGCATTTTCTTCAACTTTATTTCTGCATTCCCAAGAATAATGACCAAATTTATGACAATTATAACATTCCACTTGACTTTTGTTATACCTCCTGTCATTATTTGATCTTCCTTCATATGGCCTCAAATAATTGTGTCTTCCACGACCTCTTGATGAACTAGTATTTGAATCATCAAAATTTCTTTGACCAAAATTTACTCGACCTCGTCCTCTAAAGTTGCCACGTCCACGACTATGACCACGTCCTCGACATCGATTTTCTTTTTCTTGTCTATCTTCTTTATCTCTCAACTGCAACTTTGATTGAAAAAGTTGCTCAGTTGTTTGTTTATTCTTCTTGAGAAGTTTTTCTTCATGGGCTTGTAGAGTACCCACAAGCTGATCAATGGACACTGTACTCAAATCCTTTGATTCTTCAATAGCTACAATGATGAAATTGAATTTTTCATCTAATGATCGAAGTATCTTTTCAACTACTTGCTCATCATTTATTGTCTCACCATATCTTTTCATTTCATTGACCACTGCTAACAATCTTGAAGTATAATCAAATCGATTGCATCTTCATATGTAATGATTCATAATCACCTCTCAATTTTTGGAGGCGAACCTTCTTGACTCGATCTACTCCTTTATAAGTATTCTCCAAAATTTGCCATGCTTGCCTCGCGCAGATGGTTGCTCCAAAATCTTCTCAAATTCGTGCATCATCAATAGCTTGATGAATAATGGTGAGCGCTTTTGATCTTTTTTCTAGTATTTTGTAAAACTTCTCGTTCAACTTGAATCAAAGCTGCATCATTCTCTGGTTCGTCATAACCTCTATCAACAATTTCCCATGCATCTTGTGAACCAAGTAGAGCTTTCATACGTATACACCAACTACTATAATTTTCTTTCGTAAGTCGAGGCACTTGGAAAAGAACCAAATTGTTGTTTGCCATTTGCAAAAACAATTATTTTTTCTTGAACTCAGGCTCTGATACCATTTTGTTGGAAGCGTGTGATGGACACTCACAAATAAATAATCAAACAAGGAATATATTTCACAAGAAACAATTCACTTGTATTAAAAAAAATACTTTACACAAAACTACAAACTTGGTTCACACTTTTTTTCTCTAAACTTACTTTGTTTTGTTATTCACTTTCTTGCTTATATTGATACATACCAACATGACCCTATTTATAGGATTTACTAGAATCCATAACTCCTTTACATAAATTCAAAAACTTTCCTACATTAAACATAATTCAACGTATAAAACTCTCCTAATGAATAAATTGTTCTTTTAACAACAATCTAAAAAACTTCTAACTAATTAAATATATTAATATACTTAAATTTGTAAAAAATGGGTTTAATTTTCAACAATTCAGTCATAAAAGCAAATTGTTTGGTAAGTGTGTATATATATATATAATGCAAAATCCCTTTAAGATATATATATTATTAAACCTCTATAATTTAAACTATCCTACTAATTTCATATATGTTTTACATCCACTTGATTACACATAATTTTTCAAACTAAGGTAAGATTGAAAAATTATGTTTATAATCATGTAGACTGACATAATTATTAGTGATTTGGTTTTTTTTAAAAAAATATTAGTGTGTGCATGTATAAAAACCTATGGGAATAATTATAGGAATTGTTATATAGTAGAAATTTTGAAGTTTCAATGAGAGTAATTATCAGAGTATATGAGATTCCATCTCAAAACCAATTTGTAATGCAAGGAGTAGCCCATATATCTTATATATTGTGAGGATATGCTCCTTTAAGATAGTGTCTCTTTGGGTTCACCATTCTTGAATCATATCTCAATTTCAATTTTTTGGATTGAATACCTGTTTGGATTTAATGATATCTGATACCATATTAGAGTATATGAGATTCCATCTCAAAATCAATTGACTATGAGAGGAGTAGCTCATATATAATTATCCTCCAAATTTATGAAATCGTGCAAACCATTCTTAATTAACTATTTATTTATTTTTATTTCAAGAATTAACTTGATTATGGATCAATATCGTCCTAAATGGGTTGAAACTTATGTAGGGAATGATATTGGCTGGATTTGATACTACGGCAACAACAATTACATGGGCTCTTTCTTTACTCCTCAACAATCAAGAAACACTTAAAAAGGCCCAACTTGAGTTAGAAGAAAGAGTTGGGAGACAAAGATTGGTGAGAGAGTCAGATGTAAAAAATCTAATATATCTCCAGGCCATTGTGAAAGAAACATTGCGATTGTACCCTGCTGCACCGCTTTCACTCCCTCATGAATCTATGGAAGATTGCTCTATTTCTGGCTACCACATCCCTGCAAGAACACGTCTAATAGTAAACCTTCAAAAGCTCCAAAGAGATCCCTTTGTTTGGAAGGAAGCCGATGAAATTTCGACCAGAAAGATTTCTAACAAGTGAAAAAGACATTGATGTTAGAGGTCAAAGTCCTCAATTAATTCCATTTGGAAATGGTCGAAGGATGTGTCTTGGAATATCGTTTTCCCTCCAAATTATGCATCTTACCCTCGCAAATCTGCTTCATGGCTTTGAAATTGATAGGCCATCAGAACAATTACTCGATATGAAAGAGAGTGCTGGATTGATTAGTGTTAAAAAAACTCCACTTGAAGTTGTTTTAACTCCACGCTTGCCAACTCAGGTTTATAGATGACTTTTCAAATTGTATTATTAAAATCGAACCATTGTAAAAGTAGACAAATGAAAATACTAATCAGTAATTTGGTGTGGTTATTGTCGAGACAAGTTTAATAATTATCTAATTATTGTCGTGGTTCTTTCTTTCTTTAGGGTAATTTTATATGTATTGCTAAATATACAAAAAGGAAATGTTTGAAAATCTAACCATAAAAGAATATGATTAGATGTTTTAATCTCTTCACATTCCTACAATAGAAGGGTATATTATTCATTTTGAGCCTAACTAGCTAAAAGACTTCATACCAATAGATATGTTGTCTCTCAGTTATATACTCGTAATCTTTCCTTTTTCCTAACTAATTAATGTTGAACTTCAATTGCATTCTCAACCTTATGTTATAAAACAAATTATGTGAAATAATGGTTCCCAATAAATAGTAAAAAAATGGATTATTTCACTAGTCATTTTTTAAGATAATAAGATAAGATATTAGTTAAAATGGGGGTGTGAAGTCAATTTTGAGGCAAGGACCCTGAGTGTCGTATTGTTCTAGCTTTTGTTTTTCTGATTAAGCTTGCATATATTGTGTTTAAGTCTTGTGTGCTTGTATATATTTTGGAGAGTAACATTTGTTCTCTCATTATCAGATTGAGGGTCTTTTGTTTGCTTGTTTATTCCAAGCTATTAAACTGTGGTATTTGAAAATCAATAGCTTTTGTTAGACTATTGAGGGGTTTGTTTGGTAGTGTAAATTTATTATTAGGTCTATCATTGATATACCATATCTCAATAGAATTAAATATGGTATATCATGAATATTTAAAATTGTTTTCTATCCATGATTGTTTGCATGCTCATTTGATATAAGGCCTATTATTGATTTATCATATCAATATATTAAAAAGGATAAATTTGTGGAATTTATACTTTATTTTCTATCCATAATTGTTTGCATATACTTAATATTTGTTATTAAATCTATCGTTGATATATTATACCAATAAATATAAAAAATGTATATTGTAATATTTGGAAGGAGTGGAATGAAAATCTTTGATCTATGTTTTACCACTATCATAGTCTATATGCCATTTGTTGGGAGTGCAACCAAAGTCTCACATTGACTAGTCAATGGAAAGATCATGAGTTTATAAGTGGAGACAATATCTCCATTGGTACGAAGTATTTTGGGGAAACCATATTAAAAATTTTAGCGATACTTAAAGTAAACAATATCATACAATGTAGAGATATGTGGTTAGAGTCAGGTCGCTGACTTAGCCATGCTGGACAATATCATATCATTGTGGACATCTTGTCCCTAAAACCCTTCCAGGCTTGAATGTGCCCACCAACACAAAGAATCAAAATGTTTACAAGTAATCTAGTAAAATGGTTGTTTCTTTTCTGTCAAAAAGAAAGAAAAAAGGTTGGTTCTTAAGGGGCTGTTTGGTTTGAGGGCTTGAGTTGGGTTGGGTTGGGTTATTAACCCAACCCATTGTTTGGTTTACCAATAAAATAATCGGTGGGTTAATTTTCCAACCCCGTGGGGTTGGGTTATTAACTCAACCGCATTTCTTCTCTCCTTCTCTCACATACTAACGCTTCAACTTCTCTCTCCCTTCGTCTTCTCACATACGAACGCTTCATCTTCGATTTTAATTTTCATCTCTCTCATGCGAACGTTTCATCTTCGATCGATTCACCTTTCTCTGATCTCTGTCGTTAGTTCTCTCACACGAACCTTTCTGATTTTCGTTGTTCATCTTCTGATTTGTATTTCTATGCAGGTGAGTTTAGGGTTAGACCCTTCTTTCGATCTTCATCGAGGTATGTTCCTTTTTTCCATTTTTTTCCCTTCAAGACTACATCCTCTCGTCTGTCCCTTCATTTTTTTAATGGATCTGGAGCCCTAATTATCCATGCAAAAAGATTTACCTTCTTCTTACCCCTAAATCATTTGATTTTGGGTTTTTTTTCTTTTTTTTCATTTATCCGAATTTCATCTACATGGGTTAGGGTTCCAACCTCTTCTTCTTCTGTTTTTTTTTTCGAATACCATCTATGACTCCAACATCTTCTTCTTTTTTTTTACAGAGCCTAATTTCATACTCCCAATTTCTGTCTCTTGCCGCTTTAACACCCCATGTCGTTCCTCCTTTTTTACCATTCTTTGATTTATTCGTACATCTTTCTATGCTATCGGGCTTGTCCGATTGAATATATGTTTGGTGAAATACGAATAAATAGGCAGGGACATGGCGAGGGGCTTAAAGCCTGGTGGGGGATGGGGTGGTTGTACAACATTCAGGTTTGTCTTCTATCTCTGTTGATGGTCGTGATGAGGGATTTCACTGTGCAATGTCCAGTGATTTGAATCAATTTTTTACCAATGTTTGGTTGAATATTTCGAACACTGTTTTCCTCGTATTCGTTAATTATGCATTTTGGATTGTTTCTGACTTTGTTGGAAGTTCCAGTGTTGTTCTATAAAATTTTCGGTATTCTCCTTTTTCTTTATGATGTTCCAGAGTTCTTCGATTGAAATTTCTGCTAATTCTTTCTGATGTTCTAGTGTGGTTGGCTCTGTTTTTCTTTCACCATATTCTTTAATTTACTGACTGCTTTTATTAATTGCTCATAATATTGAATTGCTCTATTTACAGATCATCTTTCACTTAAAACACTGTATTTGTTTTCATTTTTTAATATATAATTTAATAATAGATGCACTCTTTAATTTTATGTTACTTACCACTCACCCATCTTCAACATGTAGCTTCTGTCTGTCTGACACACATTTAATATCATGCCTTTTTTTTATTATATGAATGGGTAACCACTGTCATCTTCACCATCCAACTTAATTGCTCTTAATTGACCCAATTTCCTAACTCCAACTACCCCTCTCTTCTCATAATATAAATATGTACATCGACTGCTTTTCTTTTTTGAGAATGACTCCACTGTGAAGTTCCCCTATTTCATTTGTGAGTAGTTTTTGTTGCCATTGTACTCATGTTCTTATATTCTTTTCCATTCTGTTTTTCATTACGATTTCATGGTTAATAGTTCTGTCACTTATATGTATGTTGAATCAGAGATCTTATATTCTTTTCTATTTTGGTTATTCTTCACTTCCCTTCTGTTTTTTATTACATTGTCATGGTTAATAATAATGTCATGATGAAAGTTACTATCAATCCCTGAGGCCGACTTTAATGTCCATTATCTTTCACCCTTGTGGTTTTTACTCTTTTGTTAGGTTTCACCCATTATACGTGCCATATTTCAATCATCAGGTAACATGTGCATTCCAATGTTTAGTTTCATTCATTTTTCATCCATTAATGTACTTTATTTTATCATGTTCAGGTCCACAACCTCGATCTTTGTATGTTATAGTTCCACGGTCAATCCTTATCCCATTATTAGCATATTCAAGGTTAGTAGATCTATGCTTACATTATATATATTTTGTATATACTTTGCTATTGAGTTTAATTTTAAAATTTCTCATATTTTCAGGCACAAAACTAAATCCTGTTGTCCAAAATTAGTTTGAGGTTCGTTGGTATAATGTTGTAGTTTGTTTTTCAGTTGTATATGAATTAATTTTACTAAGGACTATGTTTAGTTTGGTTGTTTGCTCGATATTATTATGTTTCCCTTATTCGATCTAGTTGTAGCCTTGCATTTGGTAAATCTTATGTCAACCATTGATATTATGTATGAATATGTTGACAGATTCTCGCATCATTCTTATATTAATTAATGCAAACTTTCCTTATAGTGATTGTAGGGTAATAATATTTTGGTTTGATCCATGAATCATATGAACCATGTGATTTGTTCATAATAAAAAGTTATTATTGTTTTTGGAAAACGAACTCAAAGTTATGACGTGTTTATAATAGAAATAAAAGGAACCAATATTTGGGAACTATTATTTTTGGAAAATGAAAATGATTAGACCATTTGTTCAAAATTGGGATTGTTTGTACAAATAAATTAAATCTTGGAATCTAAATTGAGATTGTTTTTCGTTTTCAAATATGGTCTCTTTTTTTTTTTTTTTTTTTACGAAAAATATGGTCACTTAAAATATGGTCACTTAAGTAATTGAGATTTTTTTTTACTAATTTTGTTTATGTATTTTGTGGACATTATTTTGCATCTACTTCTACTTTGTAATTTATTGTGGCTTCTAATTAATTTTTTGTATAACATTGTACACATAAGCCATTGCTTTGATATATAATATTTTGGTGATATGCAAGTAATACATGACATGAATATTGAAATATGTTGTTATTCCTCTCAACATCTTAACAAAGTAAACTACTAGCATAAGTCCATATAAATTAAATGAACACAAGTTTTTCTTGCAAAGTATTAATACTAATACCTAAGTACATTAAAATAAATGGAGTAATGTTATTAAACAAGTGCTTAAAAAGAAAACATTGCTTCATATTGAGAAATATGTTTTCAATAACATGAGATAAAAATGAATTTTATGGGAGAAAAAAATTGATATCAATCTAAATATCCAGTACTGTTCTAATTATCCATACATCTTACAAATGGTAATATATATTGTAAATTTGTAATTGATCTCATAATGAAGTTTTGAAATTGTAGATAAACATGTTTGCAATTGATTTGGTAGAAACAAAAAAAAGTAAAGGAAAAAAGTCACAAATAATATATATTGTAATTTTATAATTGATCATATAATTGAGTTTTGAAATTATAGACAAATGTGTTTGTATTTGATTTGTTGTGAAAACAAAGTAAGGAAAAAAAAAAGTAAAAAAAAAATCAGATATTTCACTTTACATCAAATAAAAATGATTTTTAGGGAAGAAGAAAAATTGATATCAATCTCAATATCTAGTAATGTTCTAAATATCTCATACATCTTATAAATGGTAATATATATTATAAATTTGTAATTGATCTCATAATAAAATTTTGAAATTGTAGATAAATATGTTTGCAATTGATTTGGTGGAAACAAAAAAAAAAAAAAAAAAACACAAAAATCGAGTTATTCACTTTACAAAAAAGCTGCACTGTATACCCGTGACATAATAACTCAACTCTATAAAACCAAACACCGACTTCCCGACTAACTCAACTCAACTCTGCAAACCAAACACTGATTTTCAGAACTCACTAACAAAACAACTCTGCACAACTCAACTCAACTCAACCCAACTCAACCCAACTCTGCGATCCAAACGCCCCCTAAAAAAGAAGTTATGCTTAAATCTATTAAAAATTTAGATAGTCATTTGCTTGAATTTTAGCGATACACAACCACTGATAATTTATACACGTAACAGAAGAAAGCAGTAAGAAACGAGACTATACACGCCTAAACCAGAAGATGATATCTCGATTACATGTGGTGCAATGGCTACTTTTGTATACAAGAAGATGGGCAAGGAAAGAATAAGTTACATAATAATCCATAGAGAAAAAGCCCAAATCAGCCTCAGTGCCTATCACAAGAATCGTTTTTTAGTGGGACGATAGCTCTGAAATGACAGATTGCCCATCTTTTCTTTAATGTCGGGAGAAATAAGGACTAATTCAAACCCTTACGGTAAAATCAGAACAGCCCCACATTCATTCTATGCTTATTTTGTCAATAAAATAATGCCAAATTTGTGGCTTGGTGAGATGGCGGCAATACATCTTGTTGAATTTGGCATCATTTTGTTGGATTTGTTTGGGTGAACGTGACACAAGTATCAAGTCGGGTCTTCGAGTGAGCAGGAGCCATATTCAAACTCCTTTCATATTGCTCGCATCACAATTAAAAAGAATAGAATTGTTCTATTTTTCGCAAAGAAAGACAATTAAATATATTATCATGATTCATGCACATCCCCATGCTATATAATTAAATTATCATTCCATCCCATCAAAAGATCCATGCCCCTTTTGTTCTTGTGCCATGGAAGTACCAGAAACAAAGTTGTAAATTTTTATCAGCCAAAGTGAATATAGTTCAACTGTAATTGAGTAGATTATTAAAATGTACTCTTTGATTAAAAGGTTAGAGAGATTCAAATTATTCTACCTCCAAATCTTATTGAACTCAAAAAAAAAAAAATTATCGATATGTTGAAATTTTATAATTTATAGGTTCAACATCGACCGAAGGGTTGAATCAAATTTTCATTATATCATAGAAAAATCAAATAAATTTAATAAAATAACAATAGAATACCACGAATATCAACTTAATAGTAATATTAAGAAATTTTATTTTATTTAAAAATAGTAGAATCCTTAAGTCCCGTTTGATAATTATTTTATTTTTTGTTTTTGGTTATTAAAAATTATGTTTTTCCACAATTTCTTTTCATCTTCTCTATAATAATTTCTATCCTTTTTTATGATACCATTTAAGTTTCTAACCAAATTTTAAAAACAAAAATAAGTTTTTTAAAACTATTTTTTTTAGTTTTCAAAATTTAACATAGTTTTTGAAAACATAGGTACAAAATAGATAAGAAAATATAGAAACACATTGGAGTAAAATTTTTAAGCTTAATTTTCAAAAATAAAAAATTCAAAAACTAAATGGTTATCAAAATGAGGTTTTAATCTTCAATTATATTTTTTAAATTTATAAATTTTTTAAAAATATATTTATTTAATATTTTCTTCTCCATTCGCATAAAATTGAGACATCTATATTTTTTTCAACATCCATGTTTAAACTTTTGCTTCGAAGTATGAGTCGTTTTTACATCGGCCCAGAGAGGCCAATAATGTATCTATACGACAAAGTTAGGTCTAGAAGATATCTGTTCCCACTAACATTTCGACAAGAAACTCTGTAACCTTCCTTTATGAATAGTCACCTCCATTATTGAATTCGTATTGTGCGCATAACAATCAGACAAAAAAGAATTATTGCCCAAACTTTTGTGTATCATTCATTTAATTGAGATCAACGGTATAACATTGCTCCAATTGAAACCATTCCATCGTCTAAATCACAAGAAAACTATCAAAGAAGCTTGTTGGGTGTGTGGAAATTAAGGAAGCAATAGGACGAAAATTTCAACTAGTGAATTTACTTGTACATTAAAAGCATATTTGGAAGTAATTTTTGGAATGACTTAAATCACTTTTGTCATGCCTTTTTTAAGTGATTATTGAACATGACAAAAGTGATTTTGATCTCATGCCTTAGTGCATGTTTGAGAATGTTTGGGAATGATTTTAGAAATATTGATTTTAGTGTAATTGATTTGTCTATAATTGATTTATTAAAAGTGATTTACATATAATCATTTTCATGTTTGGTTCTACACTTTTAATAGTGATTTTCATACAATTAAGTGATTTTTAAAATGCATATTTCGGAAACAACTTTAACATAAAGTGTTTTAAACTAAGTGATTTAATTATAATTAATTTGTTTAAAAAGTATTTAGTTATAAATTATTCTAATTGGAGGGATAAAAATTAGAAATATGGAGGGATAAAATTTTTAAAGGAATGGTCAAAAAATTCAGAGAGAGAATTTTTAATAAAGAGAGTAAAATTCAAATATAGGGAGATAAACAAAAAAAATTGGGCAAGATGATCAAAATTTTAGGAAGAACAACTAAAATGAGGAGAAAAAAATTAAGAGTTATGGACAAGTAGAAAGAGATAAAAAAAAATATTAGAGAGAAAAAATTTAAAATTATAGGGAGGAACAAAAAAAATAGAAATAAAAAAAACTCAAAGAGAGTTAAAACTATTAGAGGGAGAAGTAATGTGGTTTGGAAAACTTATTAAAAAAAACGGGTAGATTACAAAACTATTTATAAAAAAGGGGTTGATTTTTTGGCTTTATTAGGGTGCGTCTCTTGGAGAAACGTATCTAGGTTTGAATCAAGGTTGACCAGTCAAAAAACAAATTACCTGAAATTGTGGAAGGTAGAATGCGTATCTTGAAAGACGCATTCTATTCAAAATTAAATTTAATCATTAGATTTACTTAGATTTACTTAAAATATAAATTAGTTATTATTTTTTAGTTACTTGCCTTCTAATTCGATTTACTTATTAAATATAAATTAAAGTTGTTTTTTTTTTATTTACTTGCCTTTTAATTCTATTGATGGTGACGTAGCTCTCGTCTTTTCATTGATATTTCTGGTATAACTAACTACTATAGGTTTTTTTTTTTTTAACCGGAAAAATAAGACTTAATAAATTTATATTCTTTTATATATTATAATTAATTCTCAATAAAAATGTACCACGACGTATCAAATAAGTTACTTTAGTTCAAGACACTTGAGGATAAGAGATTTTAACTTTGGACTTTTTTTATCAATGTATATATATCATAATCAGTGTTTGAAATATAGATGTTAATGGAAATATCAAAGTCTAAATTTTGTGAAAATGTTCATGGAAATTTAAAAAAAAATCATATAAGTTGTGGAAATGAATAGAAATGACTAGAATTAATCAAATAAAAATTTAATTATAGTTTAATTTTAATTAAGCTTTAACTAACTTTAATTATATCACTTAATTCAACTATAATTAATTTTTTCTAATTGTCAATACAAAAATGTATGAAAGGTGAGTAATTAGCTAATTATCCTAATGGTAAATGGTTTGATTTAACCAATGTGAGTAATTAGCTATAGAAACATCTTTATATGACAAAATAATTGTAAATGATTTGAATTAGCCAATAAAACTTTAATTACATTATAACTTATTATTCTTAATAATCATATCTATTAATACAATTAAAAAATATATGAAATATCTATATATAATAAAATAGTGGTAAAATATGAAAACAAAAATTTTATTTTTGTTGATATTGATTTAATCATTAATTGAACTTGACGTATTAGATGTCAAAGAAAAATAAACAAATCTTATAATTTTATCAAGTACAAAATAATTCTAAAAAGAGATTAATTCTAAAAAAGAGACTAACAGCATTAGGGGAGTTAGTTAAGATTTTTTTTAAATATTTTTTTCCCTTTAAAAGAAGAATGCGTCTGTCCAAGAGACGCATTTCAATATTTTTAGAAATAGTTTCTCAACCCACTTGTTTTTTTGTAATATGTTTCAAAAACATCACTACTCCTCCAATTCACCCATATTAGAGAGAACGGAAAGTGAAAATATGAATTAAAAGAATAAAATATAGTAAGATACATATTATAAAAACTTTAGAGAGGGAAAACTGTCATTGTATAAACAATGACACAGATGAACTTAATAAGACGGTTTTGAGAAAATTATTTTTTTATGGAAATTTATGAATTTTGACAAAAGATGACGGTTTTTACCTATCATTAAAAGTATACTATTTCCAAAAATGAAATAATAGTCATTTTAAATTACAATCACTTGACAAAAATCACTTGAGAATCACCTCCCAAGTGATTGAAAGAGAATCATATCAAATAATTTTGGAATCTTCCAAAATCACTTGCTTAATATTGCAAAATATTATACTTTTGGTAGAGAAGTGATTTTAGACATGTCAAAAGTGATTTTGGTCACTCCAAAATCACTTCCAAACATGCCCTTAAACCAACTTGAGAGATAATCTCATCCATAAGTTTTTATTCTAAGTTGTTGCACATAGGGTGTAACGACCCTAACTTTTAAGACTTTATTTTTAAGGGCATTGCTAAATGTGCATGCATTTGAGGCCATTAAGCAACATTAAAAGAAATAAACTTCAGCGAAAACAAAAATTGATTTATTCGGGATCCCATAAAAACAAAGTAATTTAAAATACATGCAATTAAAAATTTGCCCTCAAGTGTCAACACAAAAAAACTTAATACTCAAATCAAACATCACCTAATAGATAAAACATTTTTCTAAAATTTCTCTAGTTTCTAAAATGCGGAAATCATGACTTTTGTAATCTCATGGCTTTCGTAGCATGTCCCCGTCCCTCGCCAAGTATGTCTTTGTCTTTAACTGAAAACATTTTTTAAAAGAAAGAGTGAGTATTATGATAATACTTAGTAAGCAACCCCACTGTCGGGGTTTGAAAACATGTTGTCATAACAAATCATGATTTTATGTGGGACCCATAAACAATAAAGCACATTTCATGGCTTTTTCTCTTCGGCTATTAGTAGGAAATTAAGACTTCTTGATCCATGGCCTCTAAGTTTAGGTCAACTCTAAGTCTTTCATGACTTACATAGCATTAAATACATTTATACATATATATTGGAAGTTTAATTTCCACGGCCTTCGTAAGCATTTTTATTTTATAAAATTTCTCTTTGGCCTTTAGTGGACAATTAAATTCTCTCGGAACATGGCCTCTAATTCGAGTCGACTCTAACTCATTCATAAGATATATAATAAATATTATTAGAAATTAAAGATTTCACCACAGCTTTCGCAAACATTTTCAAGAAACACATGCTTAGGGTCCCAAATGAAATAGCAACAACATTTGTGCAAAAAGTTTCGTGGCATGAACATATATCAAAAATAATAAAAATGCCCAACTTCAAAAGAAAAACAACATGACATTAATGGTCTTTGAAATAGACATCAATCCAACCAGATCATGACATTTAAAACAGATCTTTCAAACAGATCACAACATTTATACAGAACCTTTCATGGCATTCAAAAGGGGCTTTTTAGTCCAAACAAGGCATTTAAATCGGGCTTTTAAAAATGAACATGACATTTTTCAAACAAGTCCTTAAATTCTGAATTTTAGAGTTTGGCGTGGGTTCCCTTATCTCAAAATTTTTAGATCTTAAGCTTCTCCTTTTTCTTAACCCTTTGGAGGTCGATCTTCCTTAAACCTTGTCTTAACTCTTTAGTGACTCGAGCTTGAATATTCTTGTGATCCCAACTTGTTTCAATCTCCTAATAACAAGACAAACTTCTCAAGTAAAGTGTCCATGCATGAGTTTCTTGAAATATCTTGCAATAACTAAACGAATTTACCACCACGAAGATCTAAAACAGACTCGGAAGATTGAAACTGGTGGAATCAGGCGAGCTCCGGTGAACGGCAGTGTGGGCGATGCGTGGCAGTGCATCGAGCCCATTTTTGGGATGCCCACAACCCGATCTACTAGGAATCGATTGCAAAACACTCAAAGTCGGTCAGCAAATAGTTGAACTGATCGAACTAAGCATAAAATGGGTGGATTTCACGGTTGCGTTCATGTTGGTGAGGCGCTCGCGTAACGGCTTGGGTCGACGATAGCTTCGACGGAAAGCTTCGGCGACTGAGGCTTGATCGAACGGATCTCAGCTCAACCGGTACGCTCGACTTCCAGTAGTGATTTGCAGCGTCGAGGAGTACCGACTGACGGCAAGTTTGATGGGTGCTTGGCTGTCGGACGTCGACTCGTGAGAAGCGTTGAGGCTGACTGTTGTTCATGCAACAAGGGAAAAAATGAGGTGGGTTGGTGACTGATAGGGCAAAAACGCGCAAGCGCACGCGATTAAAGTAATATAAAACTGGAGATCCATAGTATCGAGCCCAAGGGAACGGTTTTAATAAAACTTATTGAGGTAACACAAATTGTTGACAAATTACAAAAACGGTAACCAAAGGTGAATTTAGGATGTAGTGATTGTGTCTAAAAATGAATGCAATAATAAGAAAAAGTGGATTCATAATGTTAAGTCTGCTAATGAGAGACAATGCAACTCGAGGTAATTACCTCGCTTGGCAGTTACGCCTTGCAGCGCGGTGCGACAATGGCGCGACAGTAGGGTGTACTAGCTCAAGAAGGCAAAACAGCGCAATTGTCTCATGCTGCCTACACTTGCTCAAGAAGGCAAACACAATGCAATTGTGTCACGCTGCCTTACCGCGTAGTTGTCTTTTTCTACCGCCGCAACGCAATTGTCTCGTACTGCATCAACGATTGACTGCCAAGCGATGTAATCTGGTTAAACTTTCCAAGTAAAGTAAACCAAGCCCTACTCCCATTTGACCTTCTGTGAAGTATCGTTAGGAGGCTAAGTGATTGAACCTATATGTCTATGGTCAATCTATCTCAGGTGTTCATGTCCTCGGCCCTGTGGTTTTGGAGTCTTGTTCTATGCCTAGAGTCAAAGTTCGAGTCTTATATCTAAGCCCCTTTACTCCATTACTTTTGGAAACTCTACTTCAGTTCAACCCTTTCGGTGCCAAACTCAAGCTTGATAGGTAACCTTAGATGGCAACTAAGCTTCCCGTAATAAAATCACCAAAAGTAAACTTTCTTAGAGATTTAACCGAATTGCTCTTACTTTTTGGAGTTTTGTTGTCTTCCCTTAGGGCATTCACATTCTGAATCCCTAAGGGAAGTTAACTCCTCATGAATAAAACAGTACAAGTAAAATAAAACTGAACTTGCGAAGACAACATCTTAAGCTTCCTCTCTCGGTCTACCACTGTTAAGCATGAACCGAGAGAGTCACTCAAGTTGTTAATTAAAGATAAACTTGTAGAGCGAGAACTTCAGTAAACACTAATTTTAATTTTGTTTGAAAGTAGTAAACACATTTGTAACATATAAACCACAGAATTGGATGAATATAAAATACTGAATCTGAATTAACAAACTGAACAGAATTGAAGATGTAAACTTGGTAGCGTGCGATACAGAATGAAATAAAGCTACAAAAATCGAAATCTAAATAAGTCAAAACAGAATTGAAGAGGTTTGAAATCGGAAGCTGCAACTAGTAATCAGATCTACTACTTGAGAAAGAAGTGAAGAAATCGGCAGAATGACGGCGGTAAGCTGAAAAATGCAGCAACCACTAAAAAAATTGAATAACTTGAAGAAAAACCCAAATCAGAAAAGTGGAATCTCCTCTTAAGACGAGCTCTCCTTTGATGACTCACTCCTCTAAAATATATAAGGTTTACATGCTAGGGTTTTCATCATGGTGGGTCAACTTATCTTACTGAATTTGTGGAGAAAATCATAATAAAATTCCAAAAATTACGAAATTCCCGAACTGTCTACGTTTTTTTTGCATTTTCCAGATCTGCGTGTTAGGCAATTGCGTCAATTTGCCTAGCAGTTGCCTGCTGCTACGTGTTGTGCAATTGCGTCAGTTTGCCTAACAGTTGTCTATTGCTGCATGTTGTGCAATTGCGTCAGTTTGTTGTCCTGCGTTTAAAACTAAAAAGTATGAGATTTTTCTTTCATTTTTGCTTATTTTCTCTTATTCTTCAAGAATCTTTGTCTCTTCCTTAATTATATGCAATTGACTTCACTTTATCCATTTTTACCTAAAAAAATGAAGAAAACATACAAGTATAACTAAGTTTTAAAGGCTAAATAATTGTCATAAATGAGACTTATCAGTGACTGAAATTTTCTTGAAAGGGCTTGGAGATGAGAGGTAGGAGATGATGAATAGTGGCCTTGGAGTGTGTGCCATAATAGGACAAAAGTGTCTTATGATGTAACCCTAATTCAAAACCACTTTTCACTTTCTAAAATTACCCTCCTATTTTAAAAAAACTATAATAAAGTCCTTATGCACCAACAAATATCCCAAAATAAATCTAATTTCTTCTCTTACCTCAAATAAAATTAACTCAGAACACAAATAAAAAGGTTCCTATAGTCCTGGGGTGTTACATAGGGTTCCACAATTCATGAAAGATTGAACTACTTCTAACTAGAAAAATATTTGATTGTATACGAGTGTGTAGGTATGTTCCTATACACCATCATTTCTCTTTCTTAGTTGTTAAAAATTTAATGGCGGTGCGTAGAAAGATACCTATGCACTAGTATGGAGTTAAGTATATTGTTCTTTTGACTATAACATCCCAATAATAACATGCCTAATGGTGAATCTTCAAAAGCTACCATAAAGTCTCCCAAAAAATTTGAATTTTTTTTAATGAATAATTAATTATAAAAATTAGAATTGTGTTTCTCTCTCTTGGTCTTCCTTTACTTGAACTTGATTAGGTTTCTTGATAGAGAGAAACTTCTACTTCATTAGGCAGAGTGAGGACCAATTGCTAGGGTTTTATCTTTATATACATCTTTCCATCATGGTGTTTAAATTAGGGAAATTATCTTTTACTTAATTGGTCTACTTTATCAGTAGACCCTAAACATAAAGTTTAAATAAATGTTAATGAGCCACATTAATGATTATTTATATTTAAATAATTTAATAGGTTATTCATGAGTTTGACCAAATTAGAGCGCAACAAGACCATTAGAAAGCTGAGAAAAGAGATTTTCAAGACTCGAGATCATGGTGGTTAAGCTAGGGACAACAAATTGACGTGACGAGATTTAATTATTCTCATTTCTCTTGACTTTTTATCCTTTTTATCGAATATAGCATGAAACTTGGTGATTCGATTTTGTTTATGAGTTACTAAATTTCTTATTTTTAGGGATTGATATGTAGTTACTAAACTTTATAGATTGATTTTTTTTAATGAATTACTCTCGATGGAATTGAGTTTAAGTGTTCTATTTGTTTATGTATTCTTCATGTTTTTCATCTACAAGTCATATCATAGGTTAATTAAGCTTAGACTTAAAATCCTATGTTGTGTAAAATAATATTACAATACCACAAGTGTACGGGTCAAGTTTTAATATAGTGATTTAACACTGTAAGAAAATGGGTCTTTCCCGACGCGGTATTACGTAGGAATAGTTTATAATTCGCGTCGGCATAAGCTTTGTCGACGCCACGGTACGCATCGGCATAGCTTCGTCGGGAAAGGCATTGCCGACGCGCCATCTTAATGGCGTTGGTATAGGCCATCTATGCTGACGCATAATTATCCGCGTTGGCAGTGCAAAATTCGGGTACTATTTGCCGACGCGCCGATGATCGCGTTGGGAAAGACAACCTATGCTGACGCATACCTTCACCGCGTCGGCATAGGTGCAGTACATGGACTATGCCGACGCTCAGCATCTGGCGTCGGCATAGACAATTTTTTTATTTTTTTTTATTTTTATTTAATTTTTGCCTTTTAATTTCTCAAATCTAGAAGACTAATATCAACCCTGTTTGAACGAAAATAAAATAAAATAGAATCCAAACACTATTTTGAAACATAATATGCATTAAATTAAAAATCAACTTTAATCCTTACAAAGTGGTTGTCATAGTAGAAATAATACTAAAGTATCATAATTCGAAATTAGAGATAGATAATAAAATTACATAAACTAAACAAAAAAGGCACTCATAGATCTTTCTTCAAATTTCCTCGGTCCTCAAAGTACCTAAAAATAAAAGAAATTCTTATTAATACTTTAGTTACAATAATTCATAAACAACCATGTATATTAATTAATTATAAAGTTTAAAATGTCATTAATAGAACATTTGGTATTCAAAATGAACTAAATAATGTTCGAAAGTTCATTAGTAATAAACCAAAAACCAATTAAAATAAACTCAACCTAACATTTAATAACAACTAAACATAACACATTCGAACAATCATAACAAAATCCAACAAACAACTAACCTCAAATCTATAAGTAGTTAAATTCAAATTGAAACTTTCAACAAACAACATATCTCCAAGTTCCAACACCTACCCTCAACAAAGAAATTAAAATCTAACTTGTTAAACAATCTCAAACTCCAAGAAAAAACTAAACTCAAACAATCTTAAGCTCCAACAAAAACAATTTGAGATTGCACCCAACAATACTCGAAATTTCGGCAGCATAACGACATAACTAGGAAAAAACCAAAAACTTATATAACCTGAATAAGAGAATACACTTCTTAACTTCATAAAAGGATGCCCAACCTCCTCCATACTTCAATTACAAACAGGTTGGGTTTCATATCCACAAAGTTACCAGAACAAATCCACGTACACAACAAATTTCTAAAAAAAACTAAGGTCACAGTGACAACTACAACGTGAGAAAGAAATTTATACCTATGTTCATGGTGCTCCTCGTGACTCCATCATCTTCTTAATCATTTCTTGCATTTCGGCTCGATGTTGCTCCATCCGCTGCTCCATCCTTTCTTCAACCCTGACCAATTTTTCATTTGATTCTGCCAGTTGCGCCTTTAACTCGTCAACTTCTCGACTTGAGGACCCACCTAATGAACTACCAGTTGATTTCCTACTTGATTTAGCAGGCTTCGGTCCCCAACCAAGGCCTTTAACGTGGCCTGGTCGTGTCTCTAACACTAACTCACATATTTCTGCTTCCGAACGTGGTTCAACCTCTTCTTCGATCGGAGGATTCTTGCAATCAATCATTTTATTCTGCAATTATAATTGAAATAAGTATATATATGATTTCCAAATGCTTCAATCGATTAATACAAATAACCTTTACTGAAAACAGACTTACATGTGCATCCTCCGCAACAGGATTGACCCACTTTCCATGTCTTGAATGTGTCAGCTGGAATAGGTCAACAAGTCCTATATCTCGACCTTCTTTCTCTTTCTAAAACTCAAGTCAAAAGGAAATATATTAAAAAAGATAATGTAACTAACATGAAAGAATGAGAGTTTAGATTATTCATGTAACGCCCCAGGCCTAGGATCCTCTGCGACCTGGCTGCGTCACTATATCATCCATGACTGCTTGTAAGAGTGAAGACACTGCCCCCACAATTTCAGCATGTTTTGTCCTCACTCACATGCTCCCTAGGAGAATTCCCAGGAGGTCACCCAACTTAGGATTGCTCCAAGCCAAGCACACTTAACTGTGGAGTTCCTATGATTAAGCCACCGAAAAGGAAGGTGCACCTTGTTGGTATAGGTAGTAGCTATCAATTCTTTTAAGTCTTTCTCAACTATACTTTCATATCCTCATGGTCACTCGCATGTACCCCTTTTCCTCGGGCACCATGCTTCCATATCCTCAGGATCCCTCTCATTCAGATGTGGACTCGGTTCATTCATGTACCCCTCTTCCTCGGGCGTCACAATTCAACTTACCGCAGCTTGTTGCACAGCGATGAAAGTCTTCGACCCACATGTGTGGTTGAACGTTAATGTTGCCCGTCTTTTTTGACTACTTTTAGATTTTTCCTAATGAAATAAATGATTAGTAAACAATCAGAGACAATATAAAATATTACTTCAGTGAACACATACATACACGAAATTCGTGGTCCTCGAACCTAGTGCATAAAGCATGCCGATCTTGAATGGCATTCTTCAACCGCTTAGGTGGATTAGCACGAACTGCTGCTCATGAGTGTCAAAAGTCTTGTAAGTGCTGTGTAGCTCAAATTTCTATACTCCTTAAACGTCGTTTGCATTTGTCGTTCGATAAATTTAACGACTTTTGGTTTAGAGAAATCAAAAGCGAAATGGTTCTAGAAAAAAAAAAAGACTTTATTACAATGTTTAATTTACCATCATAATACTCACAACAAACAAAAATTTCAACTTACCAACAAAGTTGCTTTACCCATTTCTATTACGTTTCTTGGTGCGCCCTCGATCGCTTCTTGTGACGAGAGGGAAAAGAGTCTCTCACCGTCGAACAAATAACCAAGTTCAACGTCGTAGCATGTGGCCTGACCGGCTTCTTAAACTCTGGGTTGATCTCTATTCGAATCCGACTATGTGCATTAACATATCGATCAAGCTCAAGCTTATGCATATACCCACGTCAATTTCTATTCGTAGAAGGACCATCTGAAGGAAACATTTCTAAGAAATTAATACATATAAAAGATAATATTAAATAATGAAACAAATAGAATTATAAACCTGAAGTGTCGCCCGTCGAAGAATTCATCATCAGCATCATTCATCTGCTCTGCAGGAGTACTCATTATCTATCTACAGACACAAAAGTGATGAAGCTCAAAAAGTGATATATATAGTTGTAAGATACAAAAAAAAAAAATAATTACATCGTTATTCACTATCATGAAAGTGTTCAATATCCTCTTCTTCATCATCTTCAAGAGATAGATCCATATCATCTTCTTCGTCATTGATGAAATCATCGACATTATTGTGTTGAAGAAGTTGTTCATCTACGATTATCGGATCAACATCATTTCTATACAATATGTTATCCTCAATGGACTCTTCAACTCTAGTTCTACCAACAACTTCCAGTAACTCAAGTTGGTCATTCTGCAGATCGTCTGCTTCCGGCACATCCCATAAACGTTTATTTTGAACTACTTGAACTACCTTCCAGTTAACACCATATTTTGCATCGTTGATATAAAAAACTTGTTGTGCTTGATTAGCAAAAATGAAAGGGTCATCAACATACCATAATCGAGATGTATTAATCGACCTAAACACTAAATCCATGTGTGATCTATTCTTTTTTGGTCCTGTATCGAACCACCTACACTTAAACATAACAACACGTCTTCTATTGGCAAATTCGAAGTCCAAAACTTCGTCTAAAATACCATAGAAGTTACTCTCATCACCTCCACTTTCACTTTCTCCAGATACCTTAATTCCACTGTTTTGAGTAGTTCGGCGATCATCGCGTTTTGTGTTATGAAAACGTACCCCATTTACAATGCACCCACTATAGGAACGCGCCTCGGAAGTCGGCCCCATTGCGAGTGAGTACAAATCATCAGACGTATTTCCTTGCTCACGTAATGAGAGAACCTGTGTGTTCATTATAAGTTATTAAATGAAATTCATCATAAAATGAAAGTTTTTGTCAACTTTTAAACAAACACTTACATATGCTTTAAACCAAGTAGGAAATGTTTGTTGATGTGTCTTATACAAGTCTTCAGAGCTAAGTGCTTTAGGGCGAAGTATCCTCAAATGTTGCCTATTCTTAAATTGAAGTCTTAGAATGTGATTCTGATTTTGAATTTAAATGTTGGATCTTAATTCAGTAATACTTAGTTCAAAACATACCTTCGATAAAATTGTATCTCAACACAATTATTCAACATATACCAATGTGCAATTCTTCGTTCATCCACTAATAGGGTCCTCAAAGTTGATCTCCCTAATGGTCGTGCACTCTGTCTAAATAATTCAAATTCACTGCATATCTCATTCTCGGGAATTCTATCATCATTTCGTTCGTCTCTGTTGAACCTCGCTTCAATTCCAGTTAGATATAATGAACAAAAATTCAATGATTCATTCATTATAAAAGCCTCTGCTATAGAACCCTTGGGGCGTGCCCTGTTTCATACATATTGTTTCAATGTTCGCAAACTTCTTTCAATAGGATACATCCAACTGTAAGTAACGGGTCCTACTACTTTCGTTTCATATGGTAAGTGAACTGCTAAGTGAACCATTACATCAAAGAATGCTGGGGGAAATATTCTCTTCAACTTGCAAAGGATGATTACAATATCTGTTTGCAATCGATCCAAATCACTTATACGTATCGTTTTCGCGCATAAATCACGAAAGAATGAACATAGTTCAACAATGGCGGTGGACATGTCCTTTTGTAAGTATGCTCTAATACCAATGGGAAAAAGACTTTGAAAAAGAACGTGATAGTCGTGGGTTTTCATCCCCCATAGTTTTTCATCCTTCTCGCTCACACATCGTGATATGTTCGATACAAATCCATCTGGAAATTTCACTGATTTCAAGAACTTGCAAAACTCTATCCGTTCACTGGTAGTTAATGTGTATGTAGCATGCGGTTTTACAACTCTGGTCCCAACCTCTTGCAAGTGTAAATCCTTTCGTATCTTTAGGTCTTTTAGATCCAATCGAGCGTTTATCGTGTCTTTCGATTTTCCTTCAATATTTAACAATGTCCCAATCAAGTTCTCGCAAATGTTTTTTTCAATGTGCATTACATCCAGTTTGTGTCTTAGCAAAAGTTTTGACCAAAGATGGAAGTTCTAAAAAAAATATTTCTCTTTGTCCAATTTAAACTTCGCTTCCTTTTCTTATCCTTTTTCGATTCATGCTTACTAAAAGTGGGAAAGTTTAACATACTTAATTCTTGTAAAATCTCTTCTCCGCCCATCATTTTCGGAGGAGGTAAATTGTAAGGAACTAACACCACAGGCCACATACTGTAACGAGTACTCATATTTCCAAACGGATTAAACCCATCTGATGCTAACCCCAAACGAACATTTCGTGGGTCCGGCAAAATGGCGTGGAAACTCACGATCAAAATGTTTCCAACCTTCAGCATCAGCTGGATGTCGCAACACATCTTCCGTTTCAACACGCTTCTCTTTGTACCAACGCATTTCAGGAGCAATATGTTTTGACGAAAACAATCGCTTCAACCTCGGTATCAATGGAAAATGACGTAAAACTTTATGTGGAACCTTTTTACCATTTCCATCATTAATTTGATATCGAGTCTCGCCACATATTGGGCATTGTTGACAATTGACATATTCTTTCCAAAATAATATGCAATCGAACTTGCAAACGTGGATGGAGTCATAACCTAACCCTAAGTCACGCAACTTTCTCTTGGCTTCATAAAATAAACTAGGCATGGATGTGGCAGTTGGAAATGTTTCCTTTAATAATTCTAGTAACATATCGAATGATTTATTACTCCAACCGTTAAGGACCTTAATATGCATCAACTTCACCAAAAATTGTAATGAAGAAAATTGTGTACAACCAGGGTACAATTCATTACGTGCTTCGACTATTAAATCCTCAAATATGTTTGAAGTGTCTGTATCGTGACCATTAGTAGGCAACTCAATCCCAATGTCCTCTTCCTCTTCATCTATCTCATGATTTACATCTGGATCATTAATAGGAACTTGTAGATCATATAGAAGATTCAATATATCATTTTCTTCATTAACTACACTATGCTCCATAGTACTTGATTGACTTGTGTGACCTTCAAACCCTCTAGATAAGTCAACTGGTTCACCATGATATATCCAACTACTATAGGTAGGAGACATTCCATTGATGATTAGATGTTGTTCCACTACATCTAATGAATGTCACATCCAATTCATACACCTCTTACATGGGCATCTAGTTTCTCCTAAATTATTTACATGAAGCTTCGTTATTTCTAAGAACTGGGTTACTCCTTCCTTGTACTCAGTTGAGAACCTATCCCTTATTTTAATCCACTCTCTGCTCATTCTTAATAGTATACAACACTCAAACCAACAACTAATTCGTGGAAGTTTAGAATCAGATAATTAGATCGATAAAAATCCATTAGTAAAAAAAAAAAAAAAATACTTTAGTTATTTTTTAGCTATGTTAGTTACATTTAGCTATTTTTGTTGTTGCTCATAAAATAAAGTTAAGGGCAAAGGGAAGAGAGTGGACTTAAATCACTAGACAAAAGAATTGGTTTCCCTTTCTCTTGAAATTGAACTTCTAAGAAAAAGTTTTTTTGTTCTTCAACAAACATAAATCTCTTTGAAAAAGTGATGCTAACAATACCTATTAAATATGGGTCTTTTGGTTTGAAAATGCACAACATTTAACCTTGGTTTTAGAAATGACAAAATACAAATGACTACTTAATCAACAACAGGGCAAGAATCAAGAACTAAACAAACACAAATCTAACCATTCAAAAACTAACATTGTCGACCTATTAATCCACAACAGAGCAAGAATCAAGCGACTGATTACAATCTACATATACCCGTACAATTCCAGATTAGCAAAACAAGAATTGAAAAATATTAGATTCCATGTGCAGTCATAAGAGAAAAAAACTACAGAATTTGGTCCCATAATGACCAAAACCAGAACATAAGATTTGCCTAAACCCTAAACAAGAATTGAAATATATATACTGAATTTATATTTATATAAAAAATGAATTCGAATTTATTAAAAAAAAAAAAATTACCTCACCGTGGCGAATACCAGCGCTCAAGCGGGAGGAGGATCGGCGCGGCGACGGCAAAGAGTCCTCGATCATTGAGGCGAAGATCGATCCTCGATCACCATGGCGGCGAACACCCTCACCGTCGAAGAGAGGAGGGGTCAGCGCGGTGGAGGTTAGGGAACGGTCGACTGGGCGGCGGGAACGAAGAGGAATAATCGGTTGAGGGCGAACACGATCGATGGCGCGGCGGAGAAATTTGCGACGGCCGGTGGCGGCGAGGCGCGGAGGAGGGTCGACGGCGGCAAGCAATGAAGAAGAAGAAGATAGGTTTTTAGGCGTCGATGGTCGAGGTTTCAAATGAAGAAGACGATACGTTTTTAAAAGGTCTATCCCGACGCGCACCACTTACGCGTCGGGATAGACACCCTATGCCAACACTCTAGATCTGAGGCGTCGGCGTAGTGGTAAGTTTTTGGACGCATAACAACTCGATGCCGACGTAGCCATTCGCACGCGTCGGCATAGTTGAGCTATGCCGACGCCGCAGCCTATTCTCGCTGCGTCGGCATAGAGGACCTATCTTGCGCGCCGCCGATTCTCGAGGCGCGGCAAAGGCCTTTGGTAACGAACGATGCCGACGGGGCATATATGCGCGTCGACATAGAGCATCTATGCCGACGCAGATGGTTGCGTCGGGAGTCGCGGCGTCGGCAAATCATGCTTTTCTTGTAGTGTAAGTTACGAGTATCGTCCTCATGAATGATTTTCTAGATTGATTAACTACCGAGATACTAATTCTATATTTTATCTAAAACAACAAAACTTTGATAAAAGGTGGAAACAAAGATAGAAAAGTAAATATACAAGTGAAGACACGAATATACAAGAATTATTAGGGGAATTTATTTCACACATTATTTCCTTATTTAGCACATGCAATTGACTATGGTTGTGAGATTATAAACAAGAAGTAAAGATATTCAAAAGCCTCTCTCAAGAACTAATGATTCTCATGCATAGCAATAAATCCTAAAGTTACCTAATGAATTTTAAAAACATACATGACATTAAGCAAGTTGTTAAAACGTTTTCCAAAGAACCCGAGTCACTTTCATACCCAGAATTACTAAGAATTTTGGCAACTTTGGTCTAATCTAAGTCTATTCTATCGAATAACTTAAACCAACAAATCATGCTAAACTTGGCCAAAGAAAAGCAAGTAATTTAAGAAAGAATTGCCAAAAATAAAGCAACACAAACATCAGTTCAATACATTCTTAAATAAGTTCAAAACATGTTAATAAATCCCCTAACTACGACAATTAGCTACTGATCATAATCACTATCAAAACAAGCTAATGCCATACTAGAGTCTATAACAAAACTACAAACGAAAAGGAAGAAGAAAGAAAACTCGTCAGTGAAGATGTCGGTCCCTCGTTCCCGAGCTCTCATCACGATATCGAGCCTTCTCTCACATGCTTGGCCCCCAAAGAATAGTATTCTGCTCATTTTTTAGTGTAAAAGTCGAAAATAGGTCTAAAATTCTATATAATTCGGCTCTCTTTACAAGTTCGACAAAGAGATGTATTTATAGTGTAATCGGCACGGTGTTGCAACGTTGAGGGCAGTGTTGTAACGTCGTACCCTAAGAGACAACCAATTATGGAAAATTCCTATGGCAGCGTTACAACGCTGCTACCCTAACTCGTGTGCGCCTTATCGATACGACGGTGTGACGCTGCAAAGCAGCGTTGCAACGTCGGCTTCACAATTCTTCAATGCCAAAAGTCTGCAATATTTGGCGTTGCAACGCTATGGCCTCGCGTCATATTGCTTGTATTAGTCCTTCTCCTTCCACTTGATGTCATTTTTAGTTCCAAAGCCTTAATTTGATCTCGAGTACTCCAAAATATCTCCAAATGTCCTGTTCATGCTCTTATCCTGAAATTCAGTGATTTAAACACGTGAAAGGCCTGAAATTATCATAAAAAACTAGCAAATTATAAGCCTAAGGATAACACATTTTGTGTGCTATATATCAAACACCCCCAAACTTAAGATTTTGCTAGTCTCGAGCAAAAACAGAATTAAACATAAGATATTTCTTATAGATACATTAGACTCAAATCTCAGAGATTTAAAAGAAATTTTCAGCAATCACGGGAAATAATCAAACATGATACATCAACAAGCAATTTAAAACTTTTCCTAAGTGTTCCCATGTGTGTGCGTGACTAGCCTATGTTCCTTTCATTTTTACTAAGCCCGGAACAATTTTATTAGGTTCTGCATTCAACTTCCCCTTACACTGGTGGTCATAATTACTAATCCTTAAGTCTCCCCACATTCAAGAAATGAACAACTTTACTCAACACTTAATCACTTTTTTTTATGTCACTTTTTCTATTTACTTTTTTTTGTGTGCAAGGACACTAGCTTTCACACATCCACTGCAGGGACCTTACTCAGAGCACTCGCTCAATGAGTGACCTAACTGATCACAGTGAATGTAGCTCTTTTTGTCCTCATAATTTTTTTTAGCAAACAAAACAACAGAAACGAAAGAGACAAACTTTTTTTTTACATAATGCACAAATTTTACAGATCATGCACTTCATATTGTCATTCACCCTATTCTGCAGTTTAACTCTCAAATTCGTTCTTATACCTATCGGAGTGACATCAAACTTCTAAACTTAATAACTTTGTTCTAAACATTCAAAACTACAGGAAAACAGGTTATGTGCACAATATTGCAAGAAAAACTCAAGAAAATTTTTAAATTAACTCAGATTCATATCATGCTCTCAAGTTTCAGCAGAATCACAATTTTTTTTTTAATTAAATCTCATCCTAGACCATCCTAATCATACTTATACATAAGATCAATCAACAATTCAGCACATACTCAGGACAGTCACAACAGATAAACAACACATCCCACTGCCAAACTTAAATTAAACATTGTCCCCAATGTTTGCAAAATAAACTCAAAGAAAGTAAGAAAGGTAAGAGTGAACAATATTGCCTTGAGTAATATAATGGAGATCTTTATTTTTGTTTTTGAATTCCTTGGACGACCAAGTCACGAGAGATAAAGTATTGCAGAACAGGAGCATGGATTTAACGAAGGAGACATCAACAATAACATAATAAAACAAAACAAAGCAAACTAAGAACTAAACAAAACGAACAAAACAAATAAAAATAAAACAGAATTAAATGAATGTAAAGCTTGGGTTGCCTTCCAAGAAGCGATTTCTTTAACATCTTTAACTGGACTAGACCCATGGTTGGCATCAAGGCACGTAAAATTGTTTATATTTCTTTGGGTCCTTCTTGCTTGAGTCAATATAGCCTTCGAAGTCTAAAAGGCTCTCTTGTTTTTCTTAGGCACCTGAAAGATAAATATTTTTGTTATTTTTGTTTACTGAAATAAAAGAACAAAATTCAAAACAAGACTCGTGAGTATAGGAAAAAGGTTTATCAAGATTAAAAGAAACTTTTGGAGATAAAGGGATGAGAGACTTTTCAGTCTCGAACTCTATCACCTGAATTTCTTTTGTGGAAGTGATTGCATTACCATTCTCTACCTCACAAACCTGTTTTTAGTGTGTTTTAGTCTCCTCCAACTCATCCATACTATCATATGCATAAGTTCCCCTATGATGCTCTTCCTCAGTGGCAATGATAAGAATTTGTTCAAGTAGGGTCTTAAGGGATTCAGTCATTTGATTAAGATGATGAGTCATTCCATTTATTGTTGCCCCAAGTTCTACCACTTTAGTTTTCAACCTATCCCACCTTTCAAATTCAGCCTGACACAAATTTTTAACTCTTAACTCTAAAGTGTACTCAGTCAATAAATCCACAAGAGAAGAGTTTTTTATAGATTGGTTGGGGTAGGAAAAATCTTGGGTCTAAGTGCCTTTACGATTACCATCAAACAAATTTTCATAAATCATAGATTTAGAATGGTAAGAACTAGACATTTGGCATCCAAAGAATTTTCATTAATTCTGTTTTTTCTCGGGACCAACAAAAACTTGTTGCGTAAAATAATATTGCAATACTGCAAGTGTACGAGTCAAGTTTTAATATAGTGATTTAAGTTATGAGTATTGTCATTAGGAATGATATTCTAGATTAATTAACTACCAAGATACTAATTCTAAACTTTATCTAAAGCAACAAAACTTTTATAAAAGGTGGAAACAAAGATAGAAAAGTAAATATACAAGTGGAGACACGAATATGCAAGAATTGTTAGGGGAATTGATTTCACAAGTTATTTCCTTATTTAGTACATGTAATTGATTATGGTTGTGAGATTATAAACAAGAAGTAAAGATATTCAAAAGTTACCTTATGAATTTTAAAAGCATGCATGACATTAAGCAATTTCTTAAAATGTTTTCCAAAAAACCCGAGTCACTTTCGTGCCCAAAATTACTAAGGGTTTTGGCAACTTTGCTCTAATCTAAGTCTATTCTATCGAATCAACTTAAACTAGCAAATCATGCTAAACTTGGCCAAAGAAAAGCAAGTAATTTAAGAAAAAATTACCAAAAATAAAGCAACACAAACATAAGTTCAATACATACTCAAATAAGTTCAAAACATGCTAATCAATCCCCTAACTATAACAATTAGCTACTCATAATCACTATCAAAACAAGCTAATGCCATACTAGAGTCTATAACAAAACTACAAACGAAAAGGAAGAAGAAAGAAAACTCGTCGGTGAAGATGTCAGTCCCTCGTTCCCGAGCTCCCGTCATGATCTCGAGCCTCCTCTCACGTGCTTGGCCCCCGAAGATAGTATTCTGCTCCTTTTTTAGTTTAAGAGTCGAAAATAGGTCTAAAATTATATACAATTCTTCTCTCTTTACAAGTTGGACAAAGAAATGTATTTATAGTGTAATCGACACGACGTAGCAACGTTGAGGGTAGGGTTGCAATGTCGTGCCCTAAGCGGCAAACAATTATGGAAAATTCATGCGGCGTTGCAACGCTGAGGGCAGTGTTGCAACACCGTTATCCTAACTCGCGCATGCCTTATCGATACGGTGTTGCGACGCTGCAAAAGCAGCGTTGCAATGCCGGCTTCACAGCTCTTCAATGCCAAAAGTCTGCAATATTGGTGTTGCAACGCTATGGCCTCGAGTCACATTGTTTGTATTGGTCCTTCTCCTTCCACTTGATGTCATTTTTAGTTCCAAAACCTTAATTTGATCTCGAGTACTCTCCAGATATCTCCAAATGACCTGTTAATGCTCTTATCCTGAAACTCAGTGATTTAAACATGTGAAAAGCCTAAAATTATCATAAAAAACTAGCAAATAATAAGTCTAAGGATATCACATTTTGTGTGCTATCAAGTGGTAAGTTCAAATCTCCACTTCAACACTTTACTATACCATCAACAAGTGGCCTAAGTCAATTTTCAAGTTCAACCAACCCATTTTCAAAATATCAAGTGGATGGATAAAAATCTTTAGAAAGTGATCATTCATTTACCTATCATTATATATATTACCATCTATATTATTTATGGAATTTGAACCCAAACTCTATTTATGAGACATTTTTTTCATTTCATTGGTGCTTATTTCTTATTTCAACATATTGATTTAGGTCTAATCTATTAGTTTTTCTTTTTTCTACCTATACCCTTTATTTGTTTTCATAGGAATTCTGCATACTTTCACATCAAGCTAGGACTTACATATCCAATATAAATCACTGTCAAGTGTTAATTTTTTTATTTCAATATTTTGAGGCAAAAGATTAGATTACAAACTTTTTAAAAAAAAATTGGGTTGTATCATTCATATGAAAGAGTGTGGTATTTTGGTTTGTTATTAGATCGTGGTATTTGATTCATCAAATAAGATCAAATCTTGAATATATTTATATTATATATCCAATTGGATTGGAATTATAATGGTGAAAATTGACTCACTTTTATTTTTTTAGTACATCAACAATTGGGGGTGAGGGGATTCAAACCTATGACCTACTTGATGTAGTTATGCTCTTGTTGACACTCACTTTTGTTTTGATATAGACATTTTATATAAAAGTCCCTAAGAATAAAAAGAATTTTCTAACTCCTTTGTATTTCATTTGTAGTTGTTGCAAATTTTAATTTGAATATCAAAGTCTCTTTATTCCTACATTCATATATATTTCATGCATTATATCTATTGCTTGATCGATCTAGTTGATGATGAATTAACAAATAATAGATTTTCTATATATAAATGATAAATCAATAAAAAATTTTAAAATTAAGCTTATAAACACTACTTCTCCCCATAGATTTGTTTGTTTTGTTATCTATTTTTACTTGTATATTTTCAAAAACCCAGCTAAGTTTTAAAAACTTATAAACAAGATCTAAAGTGTTTGTATTTTTTTGTAACAATGTTAGGGCAATAAAAAATGATCAATTAAATTCAATCGACTAAATTCATATAATATATGCTTTATCTAAATCCCAAATCAGATTATGGTTCCAAATATCCTACCGAATAAATAATTTGGAAACACACAATTTAAAAGAGTATGTAAACCAACTTAAACTTGGAAGCAACAACAATGATATAATAAATCAAGTAGATAAGGGAAGAGAAATTGATCCTAAATTTATATTGGTCAAGGGCTAATGCAGGTTCCACTAAAACATGAGGAAAAAAAAAAATACAAGAGTTTTACAACCGTTAGAATAATTTTTCACACTTATCTTTCAATGAAAAGGCTTACGATCCACCCTGCAAGCTGCTCACGGTTTGTACTTAATTTTGTTTCTCGAAAAACAAAACACACACTGTCACCCACATCAATATTAGTTTAGAATTCAAATTTGGGGCAAAGGGACTATGACCCTTTTGTTTTGGGCTCCATTTACTCGACAAATAAATTATGAATAAAAATTTGCCGCCTATGTTGACTACCACTAAAAATCAACAAGTGAACCTATTATTTATTTATTTATTTTTTGGGTAGCTGAAGGTGAATTTTCTTGGAGTGGAGACCTTCAAACAAATAATGTGGATCCAGACACCACAATCAGCACTAATGGAACTATCTTCCATCTCCTCAGCTACCAAAACAGCAGCCGGAATGATCATGATGTGTGTTATGATCTTGTTTTTCTATGCTCTCTTCTGGGTTTTATCCAGAAGCTTCACTTCTCAACGGAAAAAACTGCAGCCACCGGAAGCCGATGGGGCCTGGCCAGTGATCGGCCATCTGCATCTACTTGGTGGGTCTGAACCGCTACACAAAACCTTGGGGAATATGGCGGATGCTTATGGACCAATTTTTACGTTGAAATTGGGAGTGCATAGAGCTGTGGTTGTAAGCAACTGGGAAATAGCTGGAGAGTGTTTTATTACAAAGGACAAAATATTTGCATCCCGCCCAAAACTTGCTGCCGCAAAGCATATGGGCTATGATAATTCCATGTTTGGGTTCAGCCAATATGGTACGTTTTGGCACCATATGCGCAAAAAAACCAAGGTTGAACTCCAGACAAGCCATCGCCTCGAACAGCTCAAACACATCAGAATATCGGAGGTCCAGGCCTGGATTAAAGAGCTATACGATTTATGTGTGAACCACCAAAATAGCGAAGGCAAAAAAGTGTTGGTGGAGATGAAAACGCGGTTTGAAGACATAACCCTCAACACCATATTCAGGATGGTGGTCGGAAAGCCATTCTCGGTTGCTTTGGAGGGAAGTGGAAATCAAGATTATCGAAAAACGTTTAGGGAATTAAATAAATTATTTGGAGTCCTTGTCCCGTCGGATTCGTTCCCATTTCTAAGTTGGTTTGATTTGGGAGGTTATGAGAAAGCCATGAAGAAGAAGGCAAAAGTGTTGGACGAGGTGTTTGATAAATGGATCAAAGAGCACCGGCAAAAGAAAATTTCAGGTGAATTGGAAACGAAAGAGCAAGACTTCATGGACGTCATGCTTTCATCTGTTAAAGATGAGAAAGAACTTTCCGGCTATGATGGAGATTCAGTCATAAAAGCTACTTGTTTGGTAACTATGATGCAAACTCTTCATATATAATCTCTTCCCCACAATAATTTAGGGTTCCGTTTGACAATCATTTTAGTTGTCGTTGGATAATATCATTTGATTTTTTGTTTTTATTTTTTGAAAACTGAACGTGTTTTTTTCAAATTTCTCTACCATCTCGATGTGTAGCCAAATTTAAAAAACAAACCCAAGTTTTTAGAAACTACGTTTTTTTTAGTTTTCAAAAACTTATTTTTGTTTTTAGAATTTGACTAAGAATCCAAATGTTTCCTTAAGATAAATGAAACTATGGTAAAGAAAATGAGATAAAACAAACCTTAATTTTCAAAAACCAAAAACCAAAAACCAAAAATCAAGGTCCCGTTTGATAACCATTTGATTTTTTATTTTTTGTTTGTAAAAATTAAGGTTATAAATACTATTTCCACCTTTGGCTAATCATGTTTTCTTATCTACTTTTTGGATGCATTTTATAAAACAAGCCAAGTTTTGGAAACTAAAAAAAGTAGTTTCCAAAAACTTGTTTTTGTTTTTAAACTTTAGCTAAGAATTCAAGTCTCTTCTTAAAAAAAAATTAGAACCATTGTTGGAAAGATTGAAATCATTGTAGAGATATGGTGAGAAAACAAGTACAATCTTCAAAAATCAAAAACCAAAAATCAAGTGGTTATCAAACAAGAATTTAGTTTTTTATGTTTTGTTTTTTAAAATTAATCTTGTTTTATCTCAATTTCTCTATAATAGTTTTCATCTCCCTCAATGAAACATTTGAATTCTTAGTCAAATTCTAAAAACAAAAGTAAGTTTTTGAAAACTATTTTAAAATATGGCTTGATTTTTGTAAACATAGGTAAAAAGTAGATAACAAAATAACTCCTTAAGTGAGAGTAGCATTTATAAGCTTAATTTTCAAAAACAAAAAACTAAATAATTATCCAACGTGGCTTAAATCAAACATGGGCAAGATTCAAGTCAACTATTTAGTTAAAAGCAAAACTACCCAATTAGTTTAGTATTTATTTTTAATGGACTTGTCCAGACCATATTTTTCAAACTTACCTTAGAGAATGTTCCATCGCATCGGTCATATTTATTCATGTAGTTGAAATTGGACGACATACTATCTTAATGATTTGTGTCTTGTAAAAAAAGATTGGGGAAAATATAAAAAGTTACTCTATGAATATTATTATTATAAGAATTGTTATATAATAGCATTATCGAAGTTTCAAATTGAGTAATTATACCCTGCAAATTTATGAAAATGTTTAAACTACTCTCTTTTTTTTTTTTTAATTCAAAAAATTAAGTTGATTATAAATCAATAATCCTAAATTGGTTGAAACTTACGCGTAGGGTTTGATATTGGCTGGATTTGATACTACAGCGACAACAATGACATGGGCTCTTTCTTTACTTCTCAACAATGAAGAAACACTTAAGAAGGCCCAACTTGAGTTAGAAGAAGGAGTTGGGAGACAAAGACTGGTGAAAGAGTCAGACATAAAGAATCTAAAATATATTAAAGCTATAGTGAAGGAAACATTGCGATTATATCCAGCAGCACCAGTTGCAGTCCCTCATGAATCTATGGAAGATTGTTTAATTTGTGGCTACTACATCCCCACAAGAACACGCCTAATATTGAATCTTCAAAAACTCCAAAGAGACCCACTTGTTTGGGAGGAATCTTGTGAATTTCGACCAGAAAGGTTTCTAACAAGTCAAAAGGACTTTGATGTTAGAGGTCAAAATCCCGAATTGATTCCATTTGGAAATGGTCGAAGGATGTGTCTTGGAATATCTTTTGCACTCCAAATTATGCATCTTACTCTCGCAAATCTAATTCATGGATTTCAAATTGATAGGCCATCCGAAGAATTACTCGATATGAAGGAGGGTGTTGGATCGGTTAGCCTTCAAAAAACTCCACCAAAGGTTGTTTTAACTCCACGTCTCCCACCTCAAGTTTATGAATTCTAATTTAGGAAGGAGTATTAGGTTATATGGGGTTTCATTTCAAAACCAATTCGCTAATGATAGGAAGAGAACTTATATATCTTATATATTGTGAGGTTTTGTGACGCCTTAGGAAGAAGAGATACGTGAATGAACCGAGTCCACATCCCGAATGGGAGGATCACGAGGATATGAAAGTATGGTGCCCAGAGTAAGAGAGTGACATGCAGTGACCATGAGGATATGAAAGTATAGTTGAGATATCTTAAAAGAATTAATAGCTACTACCTATACCAACAAGCAGACCTTCCTATTCCTGTTCGGTGACTCAATCATGTGAACTCCACAGCTTAAGTGTGTTTGGCTTGAGAGCACCTTCCTGAATTTTCTTAGGAGAGTTTGGTTTGTGGGGATAATGTCTTGATCTTCTGGCAATCATCATGAATGATATAGTGACGCAGCCCGGTCGCATGGAAAATGTGGGATCCTCATGAACAACGAGAAGTTACTAATTACCTCATTTTTTGTGGTTATTGTTGAGACACTTTTGGTGAGCTAAGTTTAGTTTGATAATAATATAATTATTGTCGTGGTTTTTTTTTTCTTTATGGTACTTGAGTTTTATATGTATTTCCAAATACACCAAATAAAAAAAAGTTGGAAAATCTAAGGTTGTGCTTAGACAGTGATCTAAAAAAAAATTGAAAATAAGGAGTTTAATGAAAAATGACATTATTTCATGTTTTTAGTATTTTGAATATATGTTAGGTAGCAAATTAAGAAACTAGATTTCAATTTAAAGAATGGTTTATAAACTATAATGTGATACCAACTTAAATGTTTGTCCTAAAAATTATATATCTTTTTTAAATTATAAATTTAGTTTACAAATTTTAATGCTTTTGTCTATTTAGCTTTTAAACAGTAAACATTTTAATTACTGAGGTTAGAACCATTTATTTAAAAGTTAACGTCAAGAATTAAAGTATTGATACCAAATGGATATCGAGATTTCAATTTACAGATATATCCATGAAATATGGATATCAATATTAATAAAATGAGTGTTTGACTTAGTGGTAAAGATCCTTTTAGCCCCTTGATTCGGGTGTTCGAGATCAAAATCATGCATATTGATTCTTTTTCACGTTTTTTATCTTCAATTTAACGAAAATCAGCCTTTTATTAATTTGTTAAAAATATAGGAAAAAATATATGTTTTATTTCAAACTTCCAAGTAAATAATTTCCAAATTAATTTATAAGAATGATGGTTTGAGTTACCATTGATTTTCGTTGAACTCTTTTCTTCTCCCTCTGATTCTCACTTTCGTGTGTTATAGAATCAATCAAAATCTCAAACTAATAATGACATCAATTAATAAATACTAAACTTTTCTAACTTAATCTATTTAGACATTTTGTCACGATTACATTTTAAAATTATTAATGCATAATTACTTTTTATGCAAAAGTTATTTAAATAAAAGGACAAATATAAATAAGATATATGAGAGAAAAATGTTGGAATCAAGTAGGTGGTAAAAAGCCAACAAGAGTCTAGCTCAATTGTACTAAAACAAATCGGTGGTAAAAAAATTTCATTAATATGGGAGGTTTTTCACTTTCTCTTCTTCCTCTATTTTTCTCTATTTATTTATGAAAAATTACGTGATAATTTTTTATGTTACTTTGACAGTTTTTGGAGAAGAATAATGAAAGTTTGAGTTAATTTTAAATTTTAGTAAGTGTAAATAGTTTTCACAGTTGAGACGCTCATGCAAAATTTTAGGATTTTAATTTATACAAATATTAGAGTTTTAATATAAATATTTTTTTTCAAAAACTTTACTTATTATTTCAAGTTGCATTGGTATTGGTAGACTTAAAGATACAAATGAAATGGCTTTGACATTTTTATATTAAGGACGATAGTTTATGGAAGTCGATTATAACCGCTCGCTACCTGACTCCTGCAGATTTAACAGCTCCAAATCCTCGTGGTACAACATTATCACACTCAAGAATTTCTTCCTTTGTAATATTCGTTGGCATGTCCAAAGTGCCAAAGAGATTCTTTTTCGGCATCATAACTTAATGGGTAATGACAATACCTCTCCAAAACTCTTTTCCTCGTCTTTATGCATTATCATCTAAAAAGCTAGCTACTTTCTGTTTTAGATGCGTGGAATGTTGAATTGGGCCTTTGGTATTTTGTTTTCGAGGAGGCCTCTAATCCAGCGAGAAGAAACCTTTTCAGTTCGAGAAGGTAAAGACGTTTTGTTATTGGATGGGCAACAACGAAGGATCCTTCACGATTGGGTCCACCAAAACCCTACTTCGAAACTTTCAACATACTACATATGTCGACTCCACTTTCATTTGGAAGCTTTTTATCCCTAAAAAATATAAGTTGTTTGTGTGGACGTTGTTATATAGAGGCCTTAAATTACAACGGAGACCTTTCACAGACGTTTAGCCCATCATTGTTTAAGGCCCAGTTGTTGCGTTCTTTGTTATGGTGAAGAAGAGAGACTATTGATCACCTTTTTCTACATTATCCCTATGTTACTTCTCTTTGGCAAGTCATAAACAATGGTTCTCAACGTCCCATACCCATCCACAATCGAATCGATAACTTATTCAGGTCATTTTCACCACAAACCTCGTTTCGATTCAACAAGTATTCTTCTCAAACTTAGTTGGTGCAATCTACGGCGAATTTGGTAACAAAGAAATGATAGACTCTGTAATGATAAAGAAATTGCGACTAGTAATCTTTTGAAGACATTATAAGCCTTGTGGCTTCCTAGAGTTCAAAGTCTTAACTTTTTGGAGATTATGATGTCATTAATATTGCTTTGAATTGGCGCGTCTTCTTTTGATCCGATTATGATGATGGTGTTTTTATTTATATCTACGGTAGTTTTTTTGGGTTTTGTTGGTTGGGCCTCGGCCTGTTGTGGTGGCTTTCATTTCTTGTTGGGAGTTTGTTTTTTGCTTTTTTCCATAGTCTCTTTTTGACAGGTGTTTCTTTCTGTTGTCTGTATGAGCTCTATAGCTCTTTCACTAGACTTTTTGTATTGTATGTGCCTCACATACTTTTAACTTCATGAATGAATTGGTTTTGGAACTAGGACATATGATGAGCGTGTTAAAATGATGCCAACGCATAGTTAGGATGATTAGGCGTACCTCCTAATTCTGCGTCCCCAGTATTTTATTCAAAAAAATTATTTCAAGTTGCATTATTTTCTTATATATTTCTATTAAAAAATGACTCATATATTGTATTCAATAAATTAATATAAAAATCTATTAGAAAAGGCTAATGTAAAGAAATATAAATTAATATCTATATATATTAATGCATTCAAAATTATCTTTATACAAATTTGTATCCAAACATAAAGTTTTAGGTTTATCTGATGTATATAAAAGCATTCAAAATTATATTCCTACGAATTAGCACCTCCAATATAAAGTTTTGGATCAAGTATTGATTCTAAGTGAAGTACCCCTCAACAAAAATTTCTAGATTTGCCACCCGATACATATATAGGTGACTCTTTTAGCCTTTAATATGATAGTATCTCGCAACGCTGCTTTGTAAGATTTTGACGTTGTTTTCTCGAACTTGTTGGCTTGAATTCTTCTTCTCTTAACTTGATTTCTTCCGTTTCTTGCTCAAACTGCTCATTTTCCTCAATATATTCTTCAAAAAGCTCCAATTTGCTCTAAATGCCCGATCTCTACAAAATAGACAAACATATGCGTGGAAATAAACATTTAAGCCTCAAAACTATCATTAAATAGGTTCTAGAGATAACTCATTTTGTGTGCTATCATGTATCTATTTAGTTTCTAAACTTCAAAAGTTTTAATTAAGCCTCTAGTAACATCCATTTAAAGGTTGACCTATCGTGTAGACTAGTAAAATGACGATCAAATGCAATACAACACAAGAAAATCATGTCTTATCTTAACAACCAAAATTGATAATAAGGGAATGAAAATCATGCTCGCGTTGTTTCCCTTCTTTCATATTGCTGCTCACATATCAAAATTAAGGAGAATGAGATTATCATCATCCGTGGAAAAATGAAAGATGTGCTACATATATAATATAAATTACCAATATTCCATCGAATCAAAATATCCATGTCCCTTTCGTTCTTGTACGATCCCACACAAAAGATAGGTCTAGAAGTTGGCTCTTACCACTAAATTTTGACAAGAAACATATAGTCTTCCTTCAATAAATTGACAACTCCATTATTTTAATCCTTGTTCGATCTTTTCATCATTCATTTAATTGAGACAATACAAAAGTCCCTTGGTCGGCCATTTCAAACCTGTGGCCTTTTTTCAACTCTAATGCAAGAAGTTCATAGGCAACAGACAAACAGTCTCCTTCTGACATGACAACTCTGGCATGGAAACTACCCTCTAAGGATAGCTTTCCCTAGATAGCACACTCACACCCTTATGAGGGTGGACAAAGTTTGTCCTAAATTTATATGGGAGTTTTTGTACGGATGACCTCTTTTCGATTCGATTATCTATAGAAGACCTACTTTTTATATTTATCGATAGATAACCCTTTGATGGCGTCAGCCGCTCTCGATCTAGACATATTCTTGTGTTTTTTGCTGTCATGAATCACTACCGCTCTCGTTCTACCGTCAACTCTCAGACTATACGAACGCAACGTCTTGTATCGCCGTCATACCTACATCACTGATGGTATTTTACCGTTTCTGATGTAAATAATACCGCTCTCAATCTCATTGTGGTTAACTCATATATAACGATCTAGATCTGGTCAACTCGGCAGTAGACCGAGAGTCTAATCAGGCAAATTAAACCGATAATTATTTTTCTCTCGCTCTCGTCGTTTATGTTTTTAATCGACGACCTAAGTACTATCGAAATGAGAGTGTCGATTAGTGTGGATGTTCATGATCGTGATAGCTTTTTCTCTTTGAAGGAGAACATAATCTTGTCAGCAGCTTCTTGGTTAGCCAAAAGCTCCCTTTTTCTGATTATTCAATTTTTGTAGTAGTCTTAAATTGGCAAAATCTTCTGTAACTTTGGTGTATGTTCATCTCTTACATGCACTTAATAAAGTTTATTTTATCAAAAAAAATTTAGCTGAGACAATACGATATTGCTCAAACTGAAACCATGGCATTGTCTAAATCACGAGATAGCTATCCAAAGAAAGTAAGTGATCCTTTTAGAAATATAAATTTAACATTGTGAAATTTAAAAAAATGAAATTTAAAAAAATGGATACATAAATAATACCATCTTTTTAGCTGATTGCTTGATAACAATATTCGAAAATGGTAGAGATAAATTGTGGAATGAGGGTCATTTATTCCCATATTTCATCCCTAAAAAGAAATGAGAGAAAATTTTTAAATTTTAAATAGGGATTTTAAGGTAAATCTTCAGATAAACTCAATCTGCTGTAATATTTGCGATACCTTCATCATAAATTTTTTAAAGATGACCAACCTTTTAAATTTACGAAGTAAAAAACTGAAACTTTACTGTAACTGTAACTTTTTTTACACACCCCAAGTAATACAATATAAAATCGCACTAGTTTTAGAAATTTGAGTTGGTTTTAGAGGTCAACATTTTCGACGAAGACTGAAACCACGGACTTAACAGATAGACACCTTAATTATGGTCATCATTTTGTTTTATGCACAAATAACAATAAGTCAATAACCTTGACCGAAAATTTTAATAAGTGTATCCTTCATTTTAATCGTGTGGTACTGGTGATAATGTTAATCAACAAAAGAAAAACAAGGCACGCAAATTTGAAATTTCAATAAGTTTATCTGATATTTATCTTTGATAATTATTGAAGCAATGTCTCAAAAGCACAACGTACAAGAACTTATTGAAGAGGTTGAGATAATTATTGAAGCAATGTCTCAAAAGAACTACATACCAGAAATTATTGAAGAGGTTGAGATAACCATTGAAGCAACGTCTCAAAAAAATTATATGAGAAGTTATTGAAGAAGGGTTGAAACAAAATGACTAGTAATTTTAGATTGTTGAGGTTGTAAGAGAGAAATTATATTGTTTTTTTTATTTAACACTAGTAGATGGAGGTGAAGATTTAAACTTTAACCTTTTGGTTGAGGCTATAACGTCTTACTTAATTGATTTATGAGAGAGTAATACATTATAATAATTTCAAACTCATATCAAACAATGGTTAGAAAACATAATATTTTAAAGGTTAAAATACTATTTTATGGCTTGTTTTAGGCACATGTGTTATTATAATTTGTGGAATACTTTGCACTCCAAACATAGACTATTATAATTCCAGACTATACTACTCTGCATTTTAAATGATATTATATGATTTCACAGATATAATAACTCACGACTATTATAACCTCTGTTATTATAACTCACTCAGCGCCACAAACAACCCTTGAGTAAGTTTCATTCCATTTTAGTGTATGTACGACAAAATTATAGAAGACAGATAGAAAGTTGATTAAAGGACTCTTTGAATCGTTAGAGCCAATATCATTGTATCATTTACATTTATTGTAACAAAATAATACAGGGAAAGATTCCAAGGAATAAGGAATAAATACATAATCAATTATCCTATTTCATGGGTCAATGATGGAGAGAATAATGGCTTCAATATGACAAGTAATATATGTATTCCATACAAGACAGTGGGGCTATTTTAGGAAGTTGTCTTGACATTCCCCCTCAAACTGGCAGGGGAGATAATCACGCCAAGTTTGGTTCTTAGCTCAATAAACTTTGTTTCAGGAAGAGGTTTTGTCAGACAATCTGCCAGCTGGTCACTCGAAGGAACATATCGAACATCTAATTGTTTAGCCAAAACTTTATCTCGCACAAAGTGTATGTCCAGTTCAACATGTTTGCTTCGTGAGTGAAAGACTGGATTTGCAGCAAGGGAGAGTGCACTCATGTTGTCACACCAAACCATCGATGTACTAGGAAGGGGGATGTTTATCTCTTGGAGTAGTGATTCAAGCCAACTAATTTCTGAGGCAATTAGTGCAAGAGCTCGATATTCTGATTCTGTACTGGACCGGGCAACAACATGTTGTTTTCTAGACACCCATGATACAAGAGTATCATCCAGGAACACACAATATGCAGCCACAAATTTTCTATCATCGGGACAACAAGCCCAATCGGCATCGCAATATCCTATCAAGCTTAATTTTTTTGAAGGTTGGATTAACAAGGCATGATGAATGGTACCTTTTAAGTATCTTAGCACCCTTTTTGCTACTTTCCAATGAGTGGTAGTTGGATATTGCAGAAATTGACTTAGTCGATTAACTATAAAGGAGATTTCGGGCCTTGTATTGGTGAGGTATTGTAGTGCTCCAATGAGGCTTCTATATTCCGTTGGGTTTGCTAAGAGGTCTCCTTCATTTGCTGAAAGTGGTTTCTCAGATGTTGCAGGTGTTGAACATGGTTTTATGTGTTACAACTATAGTTTATTCAACAAGTCAATGATATATTTGCTTTGACTAAGGTATATGCCATTTGCATCTCGATGTGCTTCAATGCCTAGGAAATAGTGTTTAGATCACCAATATCTTTTAGTGCAAACAACCTATTTAGTTCACTTATGAACCGCTTGATTGTTGGAATGTCATTCCCGGTCACCAATATGTCATCAACATAAATTAACAGAAACATTAAGGTGGTACCTGATCTGAAGAAGAACATAGATGTATCAGCTTTTGAATTTGTGAATCCCCATTCGAGAAGGACACTTCTTAGCTTATCATACGAAGCTCTTGGTGCTTGTTTAAGGTCGTATAAAGCTTTGTCTAACTTGCATACATAGTCTGGATGTTCTTTGTCAAGGAAACCATCAGGTTGTGACATGTAAACTTCTTCTTCTAACTTGCCATTAAGAAATGCATCGTTAATATCTAATTAGCGAATACACCAATCATGTGAGACAACTATTGTGAGGATGATCCGTATGGTTGATGCTTTAACAACAGGACTAAAAGTTTCAACAAAGTCAACTCCTGGTGTTTGATGGAAACCCTTGGCAACCAATCTTGCTTTGTACCTTTGTATGCTACCATCAACATTATATTTTAACCGAAAAACCCATTTGTTTCCTACCAAGTTGTAGGAGTTTTGATATGGAACAAGGGTCCAAGTAGAATTTCTTTGTAATGCTTCCATTTCTTCTGACATGGCTTGTTTCCATTCAGCTACACTAAGTGCTTCCTTGACACTTTTTGGTTCAGTAAACTTGGTGCATTCACTGGAAGATGATGTAGCATTGACTTGACTAAAAAGGTTCCAAGTTTTGGGCTTGAATATGCCACTTTTAGCACGAGTCTGCATTGAATGGGAAGGAACCAAATGTTGGTTTGTGCCTTGAGTTGAGACGGAGGCTTGTTCAGAATCAATAGTTGCAATTCCAAGTTCCGAATGGTCATCTATAACACCTTCTGAAACTACTCCATTAGAAGACAATTCTTGTGCATTATTTTGTGCTACAAGGTTACTGCCATCAATTTGTGGAGAAGGCAGACTTTGGTTGGTTATCAAGATTTATACTTGTACCAGATGGATTTTGCAAGGGCAGCAAGACAGTACTTGAATTTGGTGGATTTTGATAGAAAGATGGTTGTTGAGAGTGGAAATCACTAGGATTAATCCAAGTTGTAATGGTTTCATGTGAGGCTTGGTTGATCGGACTAGCCTTTAAAAAGTTGTCTTTAAACGGAAACTCATCTTCATTGAACACTACACTTCTAGAGATATAGACTCTCCCACTTGAACTCAAACACTTGTAACCTTTGTGAGCATCACTATAGCCCAGAAATACACACTTGGTTGAGTGATATTGGAATTTTTTACTTTGGTAAGGTCTCAAGCATGGGAAACAAGCACATCCAAATACCTTAAGAAAATCATAATCGGGTACTTGGTCATAAGCTTTCCCAGGGAGATAAATTGTTTAGAATAGGTGTAGGCAATCTATTTATCAAGTACACAACAGAGTGGAAAGCATCCCACCAATATCGAAGAGGCATTGATGCTTGAGCGAGTAAGGTTAGGCCCATTTCTACTATATGTCTATGCTTTCTTTCAACTATCCCATTTTGTTCACTTGTGTGAGGACATGGATGTCGAAATTCTATACCTTTTTCTTTTAGATAAGGAGAAAACACTCTAAACTCACCACCCCAATCAGCTTGGACAATTTTTATTTTCTTCTCAAATTTATTTTCCATAAGGGTTTGATATTGGATAAAGGCAGATAGTGTTTCTGATTTGGTTTTGAGAGGAAATATAGATGTTAGGCGTGTGTAATTGTCAACAAAGCTTGCATAATACCTATAGCTAGAAGTAGAGGGAGTGGGAGAGGGTCCCTAAAGATCACAGTGTATGAGTTCAAGTGGAGTTTTTGTTTTGGAATTTGAGTTGTTAAAAGGTAGAGAGTGAGACTTTCCATATTGACAAGCATCACAAAATTCTAAACTTTCATTGACTAAAGATGAAGTTTTGACATTACAGTTTCTTAAAACAATACTTAAGACTCTTTTGGATAGGTGACCTAATCTCCGATGCCATAATGTGCTTAGAGATTTACACTTTTGGACTGCATTGACTCTAGGAATTGAAACATGACACTGACTTGTTACTTGAGAGCGCTTTTTGGTGATGTCAGACTCTGAAAAAATTGGACTTTGACACTGGTTTGCAACTTGGACAGCTTGAGTGACTCTTTTATTGAAGGTAGGTTGAGGCTTTTTATTAAGTCTTGGAAGATCCAACTGGTACAAACCATGCTCAAGTTTCCCTTCCAACATTGTTCTCCCTGATACCTTCTCCTTAACATAACAACAATGAGAGTCAAATTCAACAATAGCTCTATTATCGCTGATCAATCAGAAATACTCAAAGAAATTTCGCTTTATTTTTGGCACATGTGGTATGTTGTTTAAAAACACAGGCATATTTCCATTCTTATGTGACTTGATAACAGTGGATCCAATATGAGCGATAGTTAATTTGGATCCATTACCTACGATGAGAGTTTCGTTTCCACCATACTCAACTTTTTGTCCGAGGTTGGCAGCATTATTGGTTGTGTGGTTTGTGGGCTCCACCGCCCATCAACCAGGTTGGGATCATTTATGACCTCTCGGTGTTGCAATGTATGCATTTGGGGTTTGATTTCCTTCCCTTGTGGAACATTTCCCATATAGTTTCCATTATACCTATGGTAACAATGAGCGTGAGTGACCAAGTTTACCACATACCGCATATAGTCTTGAACTATTTCCTCTTTGACCTTGATTTCGGCCTCCTCGAAATCTTCCTCCTCCTCTTTGATTTCTACCTCCTTGGCTTTGATTTTGTGGCTTCCAGTTCTGGTTTGTATGTTTGTTGTATGCATAGTTTGTTGAAGGATATAGAGGATCTGTATTGTTGTTAACTGCATTGAGGTGTATTAGTGTATTCTCAAAGGCAATGAGAGTAGCATGGAGTTCATGCCATGAAATATTTTCCTTGGTATTGATTTGACATATGACTGGCAGGTACTCCACATCGAGTCCAGTGAGTACACTTGAAATTAGAGAGCTTTCACCAACTGGTTCACCTGCAAGAGTTAGACAATCTGCAAACTATTTCATAGAGGAGAGATAGTCACCCATTTTTTGTTGATTTTTCCTTGTAGTTTGCAGGCTCCTTTTCAACTGGTTTATGCGAGCTTTATTAGCAGCACCATAAAGATTTTCAAGGGCCTTCCACACATCTTTAGATGTCTGTAGATTTAAGACATCACATGCAATTGAGGGATTCATTGATCCATAGAGCCACGCAAGGATTGATTGATCAGTTGCCATCCAACTTTCATATGATGGATTTGTGACTTGAGTTCCATTTTCCATTCCTAGAACCATCTCAGGAGGTTGAGTATTTGTTCCTAGAACAAACTTGTCCAACTTTTGTCCCCGAAGCACTGCAAGGATCATGGCCTTCCAGAGTAGATAGTTTTTCTCATCTAATTTAACTGTAGTACTGTGCTCAATGGATTTCCAAAGTGAGGAGTTGGAATTGTTGGAGTTGTTGAAAATGTTGTAGCAGTAACTGGAGTGATTGTAACATTGGCATTAGAGGTTGACATGTTGGTAGTGATATTGAATGAAAAAAAAAATCTGCTCTGATACCAAGACAAAATTATAGAAGACAGATAGAAAGTTGATTAAAGGACTCTTGAATCGTTAGAGCCAATATCATTGTATTCCAATATATAGGCTCTTTACATTTATGGAAAGATGTACTGATATGTAACAAAATAATACAGGGAAAGATTCCAAGGAATAAGGAATAATAATCAATTATCCTATTTCATAGGTCAATGATGGAGAGAATAATGGCTTCAATATGGCAAGTAATATATGTATTCCATACAAGACAGTGGGGCTATTTAAGGAAGTTGCCTTGACAACTTCCAAAAGTCTAATTTTAGTTCATAGTATTTTTCATAGTGTTTGACCTATTTTAAATGTGCAATATCTAATATTTACTAAAAAGTGGTGTGAACCAATAAATGGTCACATCCATTTTTTTTTTCTTTAAAGAAAAACACCCAACTATATTTTTCTCTTACCCAAGTTATTTTACCTCTTCTTCAGTAAATATTTAGATCATCCAATCTTGAGGTAATAAAAAAGATAAACCCTTCCCATTCTCTAAGATTTTATTTGCAACACCATTTGTTTAAACAAGTAATGGAATCATCTTCATTCTCCTCTACCAAAAATGCAGCTGGAATCATGGTTGCTCTGATCTTGTTTTTCTATGCTCTTTTCTGGGTTTTATCCCGAAGCTTCAATTCTAAACGGAAGAAACTGCAGCCACCCGAAGCCGGTGGCGCCTGGCCGCTGATCGGCCATCTTCATCTACTAAGTGGGCCGAAACCAGCACACAAAACCTTGGGGGATATGGCGGATGCTTATGGACCAATATTTACATTGAAATTGGGAATGCATAGAGCTGTGGTTGTGAGCAATTGGGAAATAGCCAAAGAATGCTTTACTACAAACGACAGAATATTTGCATCCCGCCCCAAACTGGCTGCTGCAGAGCTTCTTGGCTACAATAATTCCATGGTTGGGTTCAGTCAATACGGTCCGTTTTGGCGTCATATACGCAAAATAATCATGACTGGACTCCTTACGAACCAACACCTCAAGAAGCTCCAACACATCTTATCATCGGAGATTCAGGATTCGATAAAGAAATTATATGATTTGTGGTTGAACAACACAAGCTGTAATGGAAGCTGTGAGAAAGTGATGGTGGAGATGAAGACATGGTTTGGAGACATAACCCTCAACACAATTTTTAGAATGGTGATTGGAAAGCGATTCTCCACTTCTTTGGAGTGCAGTGGACATAATCGTGATTATCGAAAGACGTTCAGGGATTTTGTTGATTTGTTCGGAGTGTTCGTTCCTTCCGATTCGTTCCCATTTATAAGTTGGTTGGATTTGGGAGGGTATAAAAAGACCATGAAGAACACGGCTGAGGTGCTGGATGAGTTGTTGGATAAATGGATCAAAGAGCATCGCCAAAAGAAGAATTCCGATGAAGTGGAGACTGAAAAAGATTTCATGGACGTGATGCTTTCTGCTATTAAAGACGACGACCAAGAACTTTCCGGCTGTGATGGAGATTCAGTCATAAAAGCTAATTGTTTGGTAAGCATAATGAAGCACACACATGTCTATCAACTCTTAATATATAAATAATCATCCCCAAAGATATAAATTAATAAACAATCTAAACATTAAACATTGCACTCATCTTCATCCATCTCATTCTAACTACACAAAAGAAAAAAAATCTTTCTTTTAATGCAGTTACACCCAAGTTTTTTTCCAATATGATTATCCAACTCACACTCTTCACTTGAAAATACTTAATTTTTTGAAAATTTGTAATGGGTAGCAATGGTGGGTTTACTATTTGTAAATATAGCAACATTTTAAAATAATTGCAAATATGGCAAAAATCTTTAATTTTTTTTATAACTCCAATTATACCCTTCGCGCTTAAACCTATTCCTTTTTCAATTGGTATTCTTCTTCGCGGTATTTCTTCCGATAGAAACATCTTCTCGATTTCATCTTCTCTTCCAGATCTTCTGCAATTCCATCATATGCAGTCTTCCTCAAACAAAAAATCAAAACCAAATTCGATAGAAACTCTTATCTTCTGCAATTCGATCGCGAGTAACTTCCTATTCAATCGGAGTCGCAAGCTACAATACGATCTGTTGAATTCCAGTCCGAAAGACCAAGTCTGTTTGAGTATCTCTGCAATTCGATCGGAGTCACGAGGAGTATCTTCCTATTCGATCGGAGTCACAAGCCTTGGAGTATCTTCCAATTCGATCTGGTGGAGCTTTTTTCATGGGTATTTTGATTTTGTTCATATTTCATCTTCAGTCGCAAGTATTCTTTTCATTTTTTCTATCAATAATTTGCAATGCGCTTTTGTTGTCTGTTGTTTGATTTTCGTGGTTGATTTCTATCAATTAGTCGATAGATATCAACATATACAAGATCAATATATATCAATAATATCAGTGATATCAGTGATATCGGTGATATCATTGATATCGGTGATATCATTGATATCTATTGATCTTGTATATCGCTGATATCATTGATCAATGATATATTGATAATATCGCTTATATCATTGAACAATGATATAACTGATATCATTGATCATTGATCAATGATATACAGTGATCAATGTAGCTTGTGTCTAGTGATCATTATCTATCAGTGATAAACTTCTTAAAAATCACTACACAATGAGCTTGTGGCTAGTGATCGATGTCTACCAATGATAGATTTTAATAAAAAAATGTTTAAAATAATTTTATAATCCCAAATATACCCTTGACGTCGCGTGTACTGAGTTTGATAGGTTCCTAATTGATTGTCTGTGGTGATCGGTATCTATCAGTGATAAACTTTGATCACTAGCATATGGTGATCGGTTTCTATCAGTGATAGACTTTGATCACTAGCATGTGGTGATCGGTTTCTATCAGTGATAGACTTTGATATCCTAATTGATTGTCTGTGGTGATCGATTCCTAATTGATTGTCTGTGGTGGTCAGTATCTATCAGTGATAGACTTTGATCACTAGCATGTGGTGATCGGTTTCTATTAGTGATAGAGTTTGATATCCTAATTGATTGTCCGTGGTGATTGGTTCATAATTGATTATCTCGTGGTAATTAGTATCTATCGATGATAGATCGTTATTACTAGCATATCCTAATTGATTATCTGTGTTGATCGGTTTCTATCAGTGATAGACTTTGATAACAAAGATATGCTAGTGATCAATATCTATTATTGATATCTATCAATACTTCTCCAACCCGACATGAGATTGAGTTGTATGAGAGATATGTAGAGCTATATGAGAGACGAGAGAGTTGTATGAGAGATACTCTTACAGTGATAGAACTTTATCATCATGTGATCGGTATCTATCGGTGATGACTTTGATCACTTTAGCATGTGGTGATCGGTTTATTAGTAGTGATAGACTTTGATATCCTAATTGATTGTCTGTGGTGATCGGTTTCTATTAGTGATAGACTTTGATCACTAGCATGTGGTGATCGGTTTCTATTAGTGATAGACTTTGATATCCTAATTGATTGTCTGTGGTGATCGGTATCTATCAGTGATAGACTTTGATCACTCGCATGTGGTGATCGATTTTTATCAGTGATGACTTTGATATCCTAATTGATTGGTTGTGGTGATCGGTTCATAATTGATTGTCTGTGGCAATCAGTATCTATCAGTGATAGACTTTAATTACTAACATATCCTAATTGATTATCTGTGGTGATCGCTTTTCATCGATGATAGACTTTGATCACAAGGATATGCTAGCGATCAATATCTATTATTGATATCTATCAATATTTCTCCAACCCGACATGAGATTAAGTTGTATGAGAGAGATTGAGTTGTATGAGAGATACTTATTCTAGTGATGAGGGTCTATCGGTGATAGAACTTTATCACCGTGATCGATATTCATCGGTGAAGACTTTGATCACTAGCATGTGGTGAATGGTTTCTATCGGTGATAGACTTTGATGTCCTAATTGATTGTTTGTGGTGATCGGTTCTAATTGATTGTTTGTGGTGATCGATTCCTGATTGATTGTTTGTGGTGATCGGTATCTATCAGTGATAGACTTTGATCGCTAGCATGTGGTGATCGATTTCTATCAATGATAGACTTTGATATCCTAATTGATTGTCTATGGTGATCGGTTCCTAATTGATTTTCTATGGTGATCTGGTATCATCGGTAATAAACTTTGATCACTATCATATCCTAATTGATTATCTCGTGGTGATTAGTTTCTATCGGTGATAGATTTTGATCACAAGACGAAATGAAGACCAACCTAATGAAAACAAAAAGAATCCGATCACCAAATGAAGTTGATTCACAGTGATAGAAAAACTGAAAATGAAAACAATAAGATGAAATCATAAATGAAAACAAAAAAGTTGAAGTAATTACCGGAATGTAACTCTAATAGTTTGAAAACAAAGACTTGAGCTCAAAGGAGGAAAATCGGGAAGTTGAAAGAGGGAACTGCAAGTGAAATTGATAATGTAAATCAAAGAAAATAATTGCGAGAAAAGTTGGGGTGTGCTGGTTGAGGAATGAAATTGAAAGATTTGGGGTGCATCATGGGTTTTTTTTTGTAATTTATATAGGTTAGTTATATATTTTGCTATATTTGCAAATTGTTTAAACAATTTGCTATATGGGCAATTTTTTAGCTATATTTTGCTATAGGCCCAATTATCCCTAATTTTTTATATATTATTTTTTTATAAAAAAAAGTTGGGTGTAGATTGGTGGACCGTCTTGAGGATCTCACATTGGAAAAGTGGAAAGAAACCTCACCATATATAAGATATATGAGTTACTTCTCTTATATCCAATTAATTTTGAGATGAACCCATCTAATCTAATATGGTATCAGAGCCCATTAAGTCTAAACGAACATTCAGTCCAAAAATTAAAATTTGGATTCGATCCAAGAACGGTGAACCCAAAGCGAAACCATTTTAGAAAAACATTGGAAAAGTGACGAGAAACCTTATCATATATAAGATATATGGGCTACTCCTCACCCCAAAAAATTTCGGTAGGTGTTGTCCAGTCTACACCTTGGGGTGCTCTTATTTTTATATATTTAGTTATAAGTATAGAAGAACCCAATTAGTTTCATATATGTTTTAAATTCCTTTGGCCATATCTAATTTTTCAACCTTGGAAGTTTTTTTGCCATCACACTCGTATTTCAATCTTGTGGTTGAACCATGAATTTAAGTATCGGCATTCATTATGCATCCTATTAAACTTTAAATTATGAATCAAGAATCCTTAATTTATAAATTGGTTGAAACTTATGTAGGCAATCATATTGGGTGGATCTGACACTACAATAACAACTATGATATGGGCACTTTCTTTACTTGTTAACAATGAAGAAGCACTTAAGAAGGCCCAACTGGAACTAGAAGAACAAGTGGGGAGACAAAGACAAGTGAGAGAGTCAGATTTAGGAAATCTAATATATCTTCAAGCTATTGTGAAGGAAACATTACGTTTGTACCCTGCAGCACCACTGGCAGCCCCTCATGAATCTATGGAAGATTGTAATGTTGTTGGCTACAGCATCCCTGCAAGAACACGCCTAATAATAAATCTTCAAAAGCTCCAAAGAGATCCACTCGTTTGGGAGGATCCTAGTGAATTTCGACCAGAAAGATTTCTAACAAGTCAAAAGGACTTTGATATCAAAGGAAAAAATCCCCAATTGATTCCATTTGGAAGTGGTCGTAGGATATGCCTTGGAATATCGTTTGCCATCCAAATAATGTCTCTTACGCTTGCAAATTTGATTCATGGGTTTGAAATTGGTAGGCTATCAAAAGAACTACTCGATATGGAGGAGAGTGTTGGATTTAACAGCACTAGAAAAACTCCACTTCAGGTTGTTTTAACCCCACGCCTACCAGCACAAGTTTATAGATGATTTTGCAATCACTTATGAACAAGAAAATGAAACTATCGTTAAAGTAAAAGTAACTACTAATTAGTGAAGTCCTGTGGTTATTGTTGAGACAATAACAATTAGTTTAGTAACCTACAATTTTAGTTTAATGATAATATAATCGTTCTGGTGTTTTTTTTTTTTAGGGTACTTTTATATGTATTGTTAAATACCTACAAAATAAAATGAAATAAAGTTGTGTTTATTTAATTTCTAAACTTTAAAAGTTTCAATTACCCTTGTTTGTACCATTTATTCAAGAGTTGACATTAAAAATTAAAGTATTGATACCATTATCGATATCCTAATTTCAATGGTATAGATATATTTATAAAATATTGATTTTTTATAAGAAATTTATAAAATAATTTAAATTAATAATTAATATTTTCACCTTCTAAATAGGTTATAAATTTAATTACTAATATTTACATTCATGCTAGTGAATAAAGGAAGATATCTTTTTATGCTTGTTTTATGTCTATTTTTATGAAATATTAGAAATATTGATGAATCTTTAATATCAATGTCGAACCTTTCAATTTATTAATATATTTCATTCGATATATGTTTCACCTATCGTTAAATATCTTAATATGTGGTTGGTGTAATATTTGAAGTAGGACATGAAAATGATTTTTTTATTGGATCAAGACCAAGTAAATGCTGATTGAGATTGATATATAGTGCAAGAAAAGTCATGTCTTACCTACCAAATTTGATAATAAGGTGGACTGAGAATCTTTGATCTCATCTTTTATCACTAGCATAATGTGTATTAGATGAATATTTTGAGAGGCATATTAAGGATCTTATATTGAAAAAACAAAATCTCACCATTTTTATAAGATACATGAACTACTTATCTTATTATCAATTGAGTTAAAAGAGAGAGTATTAATCAAAATCTCAATGAGTATTAATTCTAGTAAAAAGGGTTGTTTCTCTCCTTTCATATATATTTTCTCGCATCTCACCATTAAAAAGACAATGAAATTATCACATATATATGTCATGCTATATAATAAAATATATATAATATCATCCAATCAATCCATGCCCCTTTCTTTCTTTTACAATCCAAACATGCGTGTGAAGCATTTTGAAGCAAGGTCTTAAATTTTCTTATTGATATTTTTATATATATCTATAGGTTTAATATTGTCAAGAGGAGTGAATTGATATTTTTATTATATTATATAAAGATCGACAAAGAACAAAAATATCTATAAAATATCACTAGTGTGGGCTTATCTTAATAATAAGAAGGGGAAAATCAATTTATACCTTTTGGGAGTTGTATTGATAAAAACCTCAAATTAATAATTGTATCGATTAAAACTCGCAACTTCCACAAGTATATTAATTTACACCCTCAATTAGAATTTTGTTTGAAAAATGTTAGTTTACACATGTGCAAATTATAACCACCTATTTTTGTCTAGCTTTTTTTAAATTGCTAAATTAACAATATTTATACATCGTTTTGCATCTTGGTTTTAAATTTTGCTTATTATTTGATATCTCCATTTTTTATGTTTATTTTTTTATTTGGTTTTGCTAAGTTTTTCTTTTCATTTGTGTCTTTTGGCTTCTTCTTAGTTTAGTTAGAACAACAAAGCTGTTGAAGTTAAAAAAAATGAAAAAAAGGAATTTAAAGGGTTATGTTTTTTAATTTTTGGGTTTTGTTACCTAATTTTTTTTTTTAATCTTCTTAGGTATATGCTCTTTTTGGCATTGATTTTCAAATTGCAAAGAGTGTAATCTTTGGGAGTTTGAGATTTTGTTCCCAAGAAAAAATAAATTTAATTAAAACAAAAAAAAATTAAAAAAATAAAAACTTTCATTTATAAAAGTCTATCCTATGATGTATTTGAGAAAAATTGAGAAAATTATAATTTTTTTCTCATATTCTCGAGGTGATAATATTTCTAAAATCTTGAAAATAATTTCAGTATATAATCGAGTTAATGGATTTTTTTTACTTATTTTATGGGATCATGACTTCAAATAAGGGAGAAATGGGAGATACAATACGACATTGATTTAATTTTTTCCTTAAGATAAACCTTTTCTAAGATAAAATTTGGCCATTTAAGTGTTATGTAGTGCTACTGTCACAATCATACTAAGAAGAGCGTATGTTTGTGAACCTCACAAAGGACAAATCGTGCCATGATGCGATCGAGGAGGACGATGCATCATCTAACACACCAAGATAGGTGGGCTCGAAGGCATGTGAGAGATCAGCCAACCGTGTCGTCGGAGGGTCGATGTATGGGCGTATGACTCGCCAAAAATGACGTGCAAGGGAGGAAGACCCAATATTTCACATAATATACTATAGAGGTACCATGGTGTCGACTCTCCACCACCCCAGGCTTGTGGGCCTAAGTGAGTCACCCCGTGGCACGCAGCGTGTCATGGGCGGGCGGCGCCACAAGAAGAAGTTTCTTGGGCGTTTCCTTTGTAACGGGTTTTCAAGGGGCGGTGTGCAGTGTGTGCGACATTCGCGCTTCCTTCCCATGAGCCGAGGTTCCGATATAGGGCCGTTAGCGGCCAGCGATCCGAGAATGTCCCGTCAAAGCCAACTCATGGGAAGATCGAGTGCAAGTACACTGGGCGCGATGCGTGTATGCGACCAAGTTATATTCCATTGCTTATTTACTTGATGCTTGGTCGAGGATCAAGAACCTCGCCTAAGGCCCGACGCGAAGCCACAAAGCGTTGCGATCATAGCGGCTGGGGCAGGAGTTCCCCTTAAGGTTGGCCATGTTCGAGTGATTCGCCGCACGGTTCGTGAGGTACGACCGTGACACTGCTAACACCTTTCCCATTCACAAACAATCCCGAGCCAAATCTGGTTTTCGCATACTTTTTTAATTAAGTTGTTTTACTTTATTTTGGTGTCCAAATCACACCATAAAAAATTGGTGGTGACTCTTTTTTAAATATCCTGAGACGTTGGTTGCTCCGTTGCAGACACATGTTGACACAAATTTATAATTATATTCTTGAACTTTCATAATTCTATCAATTTAGATTCTATGTTTTAAATAATGGAGAGTTTAGATTTTGTAAAAACTCTAGATAGGTATGAAAATTGATGCATGATGATTTTCAAATTGAGGGTCTAAATTGATTCACTTATGACAGTTTAAGAGTTTAACTAAAAATTATAAATTTCCACACGTATGAACTAAAGTTTTTGAAACAAAATTTGGTGGAGGGCATAAATTGATACACTTATGAAAGTTCAAGTTTTTAATTAATACAATTATGAAAGTGCAAGCCCCTCTAACTCTTTTACAATTTCATAATTGGTGATGAACTAGTCTTTTTTAGTACAACAATGATAGATCAAAAGATTGAAATATCAACTTTTAAGGTGGTAATTAGTGTCTTATCCACTAAATTATTGTCTGAATTGACTAATGATGAAGTAGTGTGAAAGAGGTGATCTTTTGCCATAAGCTGAAAGAGAGGAAACAATGTCAATGCATAGAAGTATGAGAAAGCAAAGAAGACCCAGAAATCGAGTCGACCGATAAAAACTTATCGAACTGACTTCGATCTAATGTATATATCAGTCGGAATTGATTTTGTACAAAATAAAACTGACCAATTGGTCGGTCAATGAGCCCAAAATGGCTTAAATCGATCTAACCAACCAACATGCTTTAAAAAAGAATTACCTAAGCATGCACACTATCATTGTGCATTGAGAAGATGAAAACCAATGGTTGGTTTTAGCATGGGTAATCATTACCTGTTAAAAAAAATTATTTTATTTTTTATTTTTCATGATAATCATCTTCACTCTCTTCGCTCTCGATTTCACATGATCTTATCATCTTCTTTTTTTTTCTTTTCTTTCTTCGTTTAGATTATATTAGACTTTATTACATTAGATTTTATTTGATTTGATTTTATCTTGTAATCTTATAAATAAAACATTTAGGTGTGTATCTTGAGAAGAAATAATACACAATGTAAACCTTAATCGCTTTTGTGTTCTCTCTTTTTCCCTCCATTCTCTAAAAACAACATGGTATCAGAGCCCATCATTTTTCCTTTCTATTCATCGCTTCCCCGCCGCAGTACCACTGCATGATCTCCTCTGAACCAGACCAGTTACAGATCTCCTTCACCAGATTTCTCTCTAATATTCTCACATCCTATCGATGCTCTCCATTCCCCTTTGTCGTATGATTCAACAACCGTTTTCTTGCTGCTGAAGGGAATGAAAATCTCGCACAGCGGAAGACGATCGAATCGTCGTGGTATCGTTGTGAAATTTGTTTTCTTAAAATCAAACTATCATATAGAATTAGGCTAAACATGAACATAAAGAAGGAAAAACAGTAAGATACTTACTTGTTGAAGAACCTTTCTTCATGATTCCTTCATTCGATCACGATCTCTTCGTGTTAATCTCAATGATCTTAAACTCCTCGAACAAACCAACGAACCGAATACTTCCACTCGATTACTCGATTGTTCTACGTTTGGTAGAAGGAGAATGGTGAGATTCTCTTCTTTGGTGTAGGGAAAGAGAGTTTAAGAGAGAGAGAATTTTGTTTTTTGGTGTGAAATCCAAAAAAAAAAAATGAAAACAAAGCCTTATGAAATCCTTCTTGCAAAGGGTTTATATAATGGTGATAAGTGGAGTTGAAATCTCCACCTATTTACCATTTTACCATTAAATTATATAAGTTATGCAAATCATATTTACATAACTACATATAATAAGATATCTCATATCTCATTTTACAAATCACATTTGTATAATTGGGAATTTTTAAATTGAATCACATTCAATTTAATTTCTCTAAATTAGCCATAATTCAATAATTAGGCTAACTTATAGTTTATTATGAATCTCATTCACATTAAACTATATAATATGTCAATCATATCTCATATAAATGACATAATTGCCCTTTAGTGAACTTGAACTCTTCAAATTCACACAAAAAATGTAAACCTTCTATTAATCCAATTTGGGCCAACCGAGGACCTAATGGACCTACAGTGATGAGCTCCAATGATTCGAGATTAACCTGTCAAACTCTTTGACCCGGTTAATCAACATTCATTAGCTACGGTAACACTCCACTAAAACTCGTAGCTACACTCCCGTCAGTGTAAGACAAATTATGTCCACTGATATAACCAATGCCCATGAGTCGACCCTTCACAGGTTGTTCGTAAACACTGTTGGGTCAAATTACCGTTTTACCCCTATGTCTACTTCTTGTTCCTTAAGTCCTCACTGCTACTCTAATGAACAACAACGTTGTAATGGTTCAACCATACACAACACCCCTCTCGGGCCAGTGAGAGGGTGGGCGCCTGTTGTCCAAGCCCTGGAGACAGCACTTAAGGGAACAACCCCTCTAGTTTCCCTAAAGGCGGGAACGAGTGAATTCCATCTCGCGTAGTTAAGTTCCCAACTCCTTACTTGGTCTTGTCCATGAGAAGATAGGCATATTGGGTGAGTAACTGTGACCACCCTCACCCGTCTTTCAGTCAAAGCGGCGCACTTCAAGATAGGAGTTCGTAACAAGCTCGTGATTCAAGTCGAGTCACTAATGGTCATCTACGAAGTTATTATTCTCATACTGTTAATGGTGTTACATCAGTAGGTCTAATAATTCACGGTCCGGTCTTGTACAATCTCATTGCACAGGATACCCCCACTCGCATGTCAACCACATGAACGAGTCAGATCACCTCGTTTGTATCTAATACAAAGCGGGTCGCATCCACATCATATCTAGGATTAGGTCTCCAACCCTATCCGTATACTGTAGATCGTTCGGGTCATTAACTCGATCGTGATCCTCCCTGTGTGTCCACTACACACCGTTCAAGTTCTAGTTCTTTCATATATTCAATGATCCTGAAGCTTAGTTCATTGAACAAAGTTTATAAAATTTGTGAGACACAAAATGATGAAATAAATAACTCTTATTAATTTCAAATGGTAAATTACAAACAAACCGAGATTATGACATACATCCCAACACTCTGCCCATCTGTCGTTTCATTCGCTGCTCAGATCACTCACATCACTCCATCGTCGTCCAGATTCGAACAATAAGTCGTCCTCACCCGTCTCAAATCACACCATCCCTCTCAGATCTGCGTAATCTGCCCCAACTCCACACACATTGGTCGTTCGTCCATCTCAAATTTAGAAACACACGTTCGTCGTCCGCCTCAGATTCTGTCCGTTTCGTTTGACTAGTTCGCACAAAACGATTTGGTCCAATTCGACTCATTCTGTCCAGTCCGATTTGGTCCAGTTAACCCAGACCGATTTTGTTTGCTCTCTTAGTTTAGCTCTCTTGGTTCACCTGCTTGACTTGTGATGCTTCAACATCATCATCTACTTGCCTCTGCGTGTGCTTGCAGCATCCTACCTTGCCTCATGTGTCTCTGCCTGACATCGCTTAACAAACTCAATCTCTTGGTTCACCTGTTCGTTCTGATGTTCGGCATCATCTACCTCTTGCTTCTGTGATGCTTCGACATCACCAGCCTTTGCCTGCGCTTCTACACCCTGCCTTGGCTCTGCCTGACTTTGTGTCTCTATTCGTAATTTATCAAACTGACATAGGATTATGAGTTTGAGAGGGGATGTTAGATTATATTAGATTTTATTGTATTAGATTTTATTTGATTTGATTTTATCATGTACTCCTATTAAATAGAACATTTAGGTTTGTATCTTGAGAAGGAATAATACACAATGTAAACCCTAGTCGCCTTTGTGTTCTCTCCCTTTTCCCCTCCATTCTCTAAAAACCACATTTTTCTTTTCTTATTTTCTTATTTTCTTCTCTTTTTTCTTTATCTCTTATTCCTCTTTTCTTTTTCTTCTCTTCTCCACGTTTTTTTCTCTTCTCCATATCTTCTTTTCTTCTACCTTTTTCCTGCCTTCTCTTCTTCTTTTCTTTCTTTCTCATTTTTTTTCTTTTCATGCTCATTTTTCTTCCCTTTCTTCATTTTTCTCCTCTTTCTTTCTCTTTTTCAATTTTTTTTGGTTCAATTTGGCATATGCATGAAACCAATAAAAAATTTACAATAGATGGCAATATGTCATCTCTCAAAAGACGACTGCCACGTGAAGGAACAAGCTAAGGTAATAAAAACTACAATATTTCTTAAATAGTTTGAAACATACTTTATTTTTATAATAAGTTTGTAAACTTACAATATTAATAAAAAAAAAGTCTCAAACAATTATTAGATTGAGAAATAGATTTTGAATTTACAAAAATATTTAATGAGACCTATAGGATGTGGTTGCCTCTTAATAACCGTCGGATGTAGATCAAAAAAATATGTTTGCTCTCTGATAACTATTGGATACAAAAATGAAGTAGTTTTACAATTTCTCCCTCTAACTCACATCCAATAGTGTAAAACTGTAGGCCATATATTATGGTGATCTAATTAAAAAATTGTTAAAAAATAACTCAAATTTGAGTGTATCATTCATTTAAAGGATAAAATAATAGCACTGCATAAAAAAACAAAATTAACCATACCGCATTGTCAAAATCACTCCACACAGCCATAAAAAATAGCAACTAGCGCGTGCAAGGATTTTGAAATTTCAACAAAAAAAATCTCCTCTTTAGCATTAGATAGATTATCCAAACAACCTCTTGGAGGAGAGTTCTTGTACACAAGTTCATCCTTATCAAAAACTATCCCATCATCCGATTTTTTGAGCAAATAAAAAGATAGAACCATTCTCCGATAAGCAAATAAAATTATCTAATGGAAGCATCTTCAATGATCTCCTCTACCAAAACTGCCGGCGGAATAATGATGGGAGTTCTGATATTGCTTTTCTATGCTCTATTCTGGGTTTTATCTCGAAGCTTCTTCTTCACTTCTGAACGGAAAAAACTGCCACCTGAAGCCCGTGGCGGCTGGCCGGTGATCGGTCATCTCCATCTACTAAGTGGGTCTGAACCAGCACAGAAAACCTTGGGGAAAATGGCGGATTCTTATGGACCAATTTTCACATTGAAAATGGGGGTGCATAGAGTTTTAGTTGTGAGCAATTGGGAAATAGCCAAAGAGTGTCTTTCAACAAACGATAAAGTATTTGCCTCTCGCCCCAAGATTGTAGCCGCTGAGCTTCTCGGCTATGATAGTTTAATGTTTGCGTTCAGTAATAATGGTCCATACTGGCGCTGTCTACGCAAATTAACCACGCATGAAATTCTCTCTAACCAACGCCTGGACCAGCTCCAACACATCAGAATATCGGAGGTTCAAACTTCGGTTAAGCAATTATACGAGTTGTGTGTCAAGAACAGTAAAGATAAAAGAGGGAAGAAAATGTTGGTGGAGATGAACACGTGGTTTGGAGACATAACTCTCAACACAATATTTAGGATGGTGATTGGAAAGCGATTCTCAACTGCTTTTGAAGGAAGTGGTGGTGAACAGTATAGGAAGGCGTTGAAGGATTTTTTTGAACTCATAGGGATTTTTGTTCCATCAGATACGTTTCCATTTTTGAGTTGGTTGGATTTGGGAGGTTACAAGAAGGCCATGAAGAAGACATCCAAGGTGCTGGACGAGGTGCTTGATAAATGGATAACAGAGCATCGGCAAAAGAAGAATAATTCAGGTGAGACGACGATGGAGATGAAGGAACAGGATTTCATGGACGTATTGCTTTCTATGGTTGAAGATGATCAACAACTTTCCAACTATGACGTCGATACAGTCACTAAAGCTACTTGTTTGGTAAGCATTTTCATTCCAGTCTTCATCCCCTGTTTCCAACTCCTATTACCCAACTCATACCACAGTTATACTTGATTACAGCTTCGACTGCACCCCGCTCATTTTCTAACCATAAAAATTTCTTTTATAAAAAATTTAAAAAATCATTTTTTTTTTTGTAGCTCTGTAGTGAATTACATATTAATGGCTGCACTCAAATATTTTTCTTTCTTTTATATTCAAACTCAATGTCAAAAGTAAATTGGGTTTTTATTTTACTTCTCTACTGTATTTTTTTATTTTTTGGAAATTGATAATAATGATTTAATTTCATATTTTTCAAGTAACTTTTACATTTTCAACCAGTTTTTTTTATGGACAACTAAATTAGAAGTATTTTTTTTTCTTTGCTTTGTTTCAAATAATATGTTTTTTTTTCCTTTTATATATATTGATTGAATTAATTTTTTTTCTTGTATATATCTTTAGTGTTGTGTTTTCATACATTTGGTTGGAGAAGAAATCAACAAAAAAAAAAGAGATTATTTTGATTTTCTTTCCTCCCTTTCTAGACAAAATAAATCAAATGTTTTTTATGATTTTGTTTAGATTCAATTCGCTTCAATTTATTAAGATATTTATATTTTTTTTGACAATAATGATAACATTTATCAATTTTAATTTAATAAGCTGACTTACTTTGATTATTGTTATATTTTCATTATGATATGTATTTAATAATGATATTTGATATTAAAATATTTTATTATTAATTAAAATAATCTCCTACAAAATCCATAAGGGCATAATAGTAAAACGTTATATTTTCTTTTCATTTCACGTGAGTGTTCAAACAAGAAATCTTAATTTGGAACCAATTTGGTTCTGAACACAAATAAGAATTTGAAATGATTTTCATATTTTAAAATTCTAGAATTTGAAACCATTTTTTACCAAATCCATCCATAAAACAGAGTAATTTGATCTGGAGGAAGCTTATATATCATGTAGAATCTACTATTGGGTGGATCAGAGACTACACAAGTAGCCATGATCTGGACTCTTTCTTTACTCCTCAATAATGAAGATGCATTAAAGAAGGCCCAACTAGAGCTAGACGAACAAGTTGGTAGGGAGAGGTTGGTTAAAGAGTCCGATGTGAAAAATTTATTATATCTCCAAGCTATTGTGAAGGAAACGATGCGTTTGTGCCCCGCAGCACCACTTATTTCTATGCACGAGGCTGTGGAAGATTGTACTGTTGCTGGTTACCACATCCCTGCAAGATCACGTTTGATAGTGAATGTTCAAAAGCTACAAAGGGATCCAATTTTATGGGAGGATCCTTATGAATTTCGACCACAGAGATTTCTAACCACTCAAAAGGATTTCGATGTTAGGGGACAAAATCCCCAGTTGATACCATTTGGGAATGGTCGAAAAATATGTCCCGGAATTTCGTTTGCCATTCAAATTATTCATCTTACACTTGCAAATCTACTTCATGGATTTCAAATTGAAAGGCCATCTCATGAACCAATTGATATGGAGGAGAGTATAGGATTAACAAGTATTAAGACAACCCCACTTGAGGTTGTTTTAGCTCCACGTCTTTCTCTCCAAGTTTATGAATAACTTCATATGAAGAAAAAATAGTATTTGGTATAATGTTAAATGCAAGTTGTTTAATTGCAACTTACAAATAGATTTGTGTTTTAATAATGTTTTCTTGGTTTTCCTATGAATGGGCCAATGAAAATTGCATCTTAAAAGTACTAGTAGCAATATAAATCTCAATTCTTTTTCTCAACTATATGCTTGTATATATATAGTAATTTCAAATTTCAAATCAAAACCATGTAATCGAGAACATAACAACGCTGAAACCATTCGAATAGCAACACGATGAAATCTCAAAGAGTGAATTTGCTTTTTGGCATTAAATTATTGAAACAACTTCTCGGACAGAACCCTCGTACACAGATTTATTTTCATATTCTTTTATGTTTTTTAGGTACAAAAAAAACCAAGAAACAAGAAAAAAAATCTGCATGTCCGAGGTTCTTTTTCCTTTTTAATTAGTAATTTTTTCATCATCCAATTTTGAGCAAATTTAAAGACAGAATCGTCGGCTTGAGTTCCATTTCGAAGTAAATCATTTGAGTTCGCACTTAAAGATAAAGACATCACAAACATAAACATCCCTGCTAATGGAACCATCTTCAAAAGGATAGGTGCCAATTGACATTAGTGGATAAGATCATCTCCAATTGATACCATTTGGAAGCGGACGAAGAATATCCCTAATTAAAAACCTCATTTGTCAATTAATAAGCAAGCATCTTACACTTTACAAATAACCTACTTCGTGAATTTGTAATGGAAAAATCGTCTCATCAACCATATATGAAAGGAGTATTGTACTCATGAGTATTAAAACAGCCACACTAGAATAAGTTCCCAAGAAAAATACGCACAAAAGGGAAATGATTGGCAGAAAGTTGTAAGCCAAATTAGTCCCTTCAATTTTAACAAACATATCATTTTTTTCAGATGAGGAATCATGTCATAGATTCATCAAATCAAGCTATATTGATCTTTGTAGGCCATCTAATAATCTTATGTTCAATATAATGTAGAGGTAAATAAAGTACGAGAATTTACATAATTTAGCAACTACATAATAATCACTCACTATCTATAGTACTAGAGGTGTACAAATAACTGATAACCCGAGCAACCTAGACTACCCAACTCAAACCGTAAGGCTTGTGTTGGGTTAGAAGTTTGGATAATCGAAAAATTCGGGTATTTGACGTTTTAGCTCGGGTTGACCTAACTCTTTATACTTTTATAATTTTATTTTAATTACATATGTACTTATAAATGAATTATTGGTCAAATTTTTAAGTTAGGAACAAATGTTATGAATTTTGAAGTTTGATATTTGAATTTTATGTAATTTTAATTATTAATTCAAGGGAAAAAGTTTTTTAAATAATTAAAAATTATAAAAAAAAATTAACACGACGACCAAACCCAACCCAATCCGAAAATGTTGAATTGGGTCACTCTCATTAATAGGGTTGGTTGGGTGGAAGGAATGACCAACCCGAATTTTCGGGTTGGTCCAAAAAACTCTCCCAACCCAATTCAACTCGGTTTATGTACACCATTACATAATACTATACCTGATTTTTAAAAAAAAATATTATAAAAGTTGGAGATAGATAGTTTAAGACCTCAAAAAAAATATAGTCATTACAAAAATTTGAGAACTCATATGAAAAAAATAATTGGATGCAATGACAAAAAAAAACTAAATAAAAAAAAATCTGAAGAATTAGAATTGTGTGTAAACAAACTATATGAAAAAAAAAGTACCTAAAGAATTGGGCATAAGAAATTGTGTATATATAAGAACTAAATGTATGAAGATGCAAATCCATTGGGATTAGTCCAATATATATATCACACCCCATCCCAGATTACCTTACTGAACCTAGGATGAGCTATGACAACAATAGGGACTCTAAATGTGCAATGAAATCTATTTTCAAGTCTTTATCTCCTATCTTATTATCCAACTCTATCTATAGATATCTCATACACAAAGCATTCAAGACTTCTCTCTTTACTTACAATAAAAGATATGCAAAGATTTAACAAGAGTGGTGGCAAATTCTGGTTAATCTAACTCGAGTAGAAACTCTTGGTGAAAAAATTAAGAATAAAAGAATGAGATAAAAAGCCCAATGAGTGGTGATTCTATATGAAAATAAATTTTCAAGAAAAAATATTCTCTTACTAAACAAAAGTTCATAATTAATTCTAAGGAATAATGTCGATCATAAATAGTTTAAAAACTCTCAGAATCGTTTAAACATGTAAGAAAATCTATAGATAAATCTACTTTTGAGAACATGAATAACACCACACACAGATACAACTCTTAAACACATAAGCGTAAGTTGTAGAAACATCGATAGGGAAATATACAATTGCAGCTTTAGAAAACATAAGCATAAGTTAGTAAAATTCATTAACAAATCTATACCCAAATCTCTATCATACTGGCATAGAGTAATCTTGTTGGGAGTGCGACCAAATTCCCACATCGGCTAGAAAAGGAGAAGATCATGGGTATATAAATGAGGGATAGTATCTCCATTGGTATGAGGCCTTTTGGGTGAAATAAAAACAAAGCTATGAGGGCATATGCCTAAAGTGGACAATATCATATCAATGTGGAAATATGTGAAGGGTCGTTGTTCATAACGTGATCGATAGAATTCTCGGGTGCCGAATAAAGGAGGTGGGCCTTGAAGTGGCCTGGGCTAGCGGTGTCCTCCGGGTATAGGAGTTGGCCAGGATAATAGCTAGGCGGTGCGACCAAAGTCCCACATCGGCTAGAAAAGGGGAAGATCATGGGTATATAAGTGAGGGATAGTATCTCCATTGGTATCAATGTGCAGATATGTGAAGGGTCGTTGTCCCTAACTCTGGTATCAGAGTCATGCCCCTGAGTCGTGATCGATAGAATCCTCGGGTGTCGAACAAAGAAGGCGCCCCTTGAAGTGTAGTCATGGTAAAAGCTAGGCGAATGGATGAATATTTGAGGGGAGGCTCGGATTGTTGGGAGTGCGACCAAAGTCCCACATCGGCTAGGTCTTTTGGGTGAAATCAAAAGCAAAGCCATGAGGCTTATTTATGCCCAAAGTCGACAATATCATACCAATGTGGAGATATGTGGAGGGTCGTTGTCCCTAACAAATCTCAATATGCGCAATAGAGCAATCTCTGAGTAATCTCTAGTTGCTCTCTAAGTAATCTCTAGATACATAACATCTTTGTCATACGTGCACGTAGAGCAAACCCTAACATTTGTAATGTCATAGGATCAGGATTTAAACTAGAATTCGGAATCCAGATTTGCCATCTAATGGCCCGACATTTCCCTGCATCCCCCTACGACCCGATTTGGCATCTAATGGCCCCGACATTCTCCCTCCATCCCCTGCAACCTGAGCATGCTAGCATACTATTGAAACACATTCTCATAGCATACGAGTAATCACCATGGGTACAAAGCTCTAATAGTTTGAAATCTACTTTTAACATAAAATTCTTAATTCTCAAACTTTTACTGAAAATCGTGTTCTCTTGCTCTAAACAATTTTTCATGAATTTGAGAGATTTCTAAAATAACACTAAACATTTAGGGCCTGTTTGGCCCACGGGTTATTATAACCCGTGTTATAATAACCTTTGAAATACTTTGCACCCAAATACAGACTATTATAACTTCAGACTATACTACTCTTCATCTTAAATAATATTATATGTTTCACAGACTATAATAACTCACACACTATTATAACCACTGGTTATTATAACCCACTTAACGCCCCAAACAACCCCTTATAATTTCTCAAATAATCATCAAATCTCTCAAATAATATAAAACGCTTCCAACGATGATAATCATCAAATCACCACGTAAATTTGTGTGTCGATTTTCTTGTTTTGTCTCTTTACTTGTCATCCATTCGTAACACTTTGAGCTACTTATTTCTCTGCATCCAACGATGAAAAGATGACAACTACATTGTAGAGGCGTAATTGAATAATTTCTCTCCCTCTAATGGCTCTCTCTCCCTTCCCCTCCCTCTTCCCCTCTGATTCTTCCGGGACTCAATTATCATGAAGGGTTTGAAAAGAGAGAAAATCGTGTTGTTTTTAGAGGATGGAGGAAGAAAAGGGAGTGAACACAAAGGACGACTAGGATTTACATCGTGAATTGATATTGTGTTGTTGTTGAAATACAAAGCTAAAGGTTTAAGATAATATAAAATCAAATCAAATCTAATCTAATACAATAAAAACTAAAACTAAGATAATCTAACAAATCGAATTCAATTATGGCAAATTATATAAAAGAAAGAAAGGTGAAAAAAAATTTCTGTTCTTTAAAAAACGAAAAAGAAAAAGGAATATTGGATTTAAGTGTGGGCTTGCACGTGTGTTGGTGGGGTGGTGATGTGTGATATGGGTTGTTTTGACAGGTGGCAAAGATTTGATTTTCTTGGGAGAAAAAACAAGAATTAAAAAGAAGTAATAACAAAGAAATTGTTTTTATTTTGGGGAGGAAGAAAAACAAGAACGAAGAAGAATTGAGAAGTTGGAGCATGTGTCGGTGGGGGAGAACAAACAACGAAGAGCAAGTTGAGGAAGAAAGATTTCATAGAGAAGTTGTGGGTGAAGAATATATCTATTGTGAGTATTACTAGATTTAATTTGAATGACATTTTAGAGGAATATAGTTTTTTTTTTTTTTCCATAAGCAAGAATTTCTTTGAAAAGCTTAGTAGGTAAAAGGATTGGAAATGAAGAGGAACCGTGGTCTTATTAACAATTGAATTAAATAAATTGAAAATACAGTGATAAAAAAACGGAAAATTATAGTAGAGAAAATAAAGAATATGCCTGAATGAAATAACCTATAAGGTTTAAGACAAAGAATTTTTGTTTGTTAAATGGAGAAGTACCAATAAGAGAGGAGGGGGGAAAAGTAGTATAATTAAAGAGATGATTGTTCATCTTAATTAAGTTTATGTGTTTGAAGGAAAAGGAGAAAACAAAAATAGAGATACAAGAGAAGATGGCTAATAATAATAAGGTAAATTGAAAGGGAGAGTGATAAAGATAGTACATTAATATATTTAACGAAGAGAGAGAAAATAGATCCGGGAAAACTCATATAAGGATGAGAGAGGAGAAGTAGAAAAGGAAGATGATTATAAGAAAAGAATAGTGTGTAGAAAAATACTTTGGCGTAGTTTGAGTTATTGTTCTAACCACATGAAAAAAAAATTGATTTTTTTAACCGAAATATTTTGGGATTGAAAATGAGATTAGACGCAGTACTCTAGTTTATGAGGAGAGAAAGAAAAATGTTCTTTAATGGGAAGGAAAAAAAGACAAAAATGTATGTAATAATGAATGAATTAGTTATTTGAAATTTGGGATGAATTGATGGTATTGGGAGTGTTAACTTTGATGGCTTGGTATCTAACTGATGTTATGGTTTTTCGTTTACATTGTTTAAAGAACAATTATTGATATGGTTATTGGAAATTTCAGATCCAACAGAATTTGAGATACTTAATGATTTGAAGTATCAACACGCCAATAGTTCTTCGAGTGGTTTATTTTACAAATTGTGTTCATTAGTTTATTATTATTATGTTCAAGGATTCTATAATCATTGTTTTCATTAGTTTATTATTTTTATTATGTTCAAGAATTCTATAATCATGTGTGATTTTAGAGAAATTGTTAAGAGATTTTTATAGAATTGTTATGAATTTTCAGAAATAGTATTGACATGTCAATATTTTGTGCTTTTAGCTGAGCTAATGATTTGAGTAAATTTCGACATATTTTATGATAATTATTTGAGAATTTATAATTATTTTATGTTATTTGAAGAATCTATCAAGTGTATGAAATGTTCTCTTAGAGAAAGAGCACTATGATCATGATAGTGAATTAAAAGTTTTTAATGTTAAAAGTGGTTTTCAAACTACTAGATCTAGGTACCCATGGTAATTACTCTTTTATGGGATGTGAATGTGTTTCCATAGTATACTAGGTAGAGAAGTCTTTGAAATCCACTCTAGCACACACATAGGTTTTGGATCGTGTGTTTGAGTGCTTAGCTCTATGGAGGCAACTCATGAAAGAGATGGGTTCTGCTAGGTATGAATGTATTCTAAGCCTATTTATTCTACTATCTATATTTGAAAATTACTCGGTGCATAGTATGACAACTATGTATCTAGAGATTACTCAATACATAGTATGACAAAAATTGTTTTGTTATGTATATGGAGATTACTCTATACTAGTATGACAAAGATTTAGATATAGGTTTAGTGTTGAGTTTTGCTAGCGTATACTTACATTTTCAAGAGTTGTATTCTTTGTTGCACTAGTTATGCTTCCAAGAGTTACTGTTATAGATTTATTGAGTTTTAATTAACTTGGAAGATTCTAAATTGTTCGTGAGTTACATTGATTTACAAAGTGTTGGGGGAATTACAAATAATAGAGGAAAATAGAGAAACAAATTGAAAAGCAACTACGTAAACAATCAGGTTGAGGTGCGAGTATGTCGCTCTTTTTAAGGAGATTCAAGCCTACATGCGGTGTATATTTATTTATCAACCACCGGTGCATCAGTCTTCTCTGGCCCGACCTCCTCCATCTACAACAACCCAACTGAAACGTTGTACAGCTCAAACCACTTTGCACTGAGAGGTTGAGCTCAAAGCTCCACAACAAAGAACACCCTTCTTTTGGTCAATTGCTCTTAAAAGAGCAAAATATAGAATACAAGAATATAGAGAAAAAAAAAAAGAGTTTAAAGATGGGATGATATTGAAATGTTTAAAAGTAGGTATTTATACTAGAATTTTAGATCTAGGAATTTAATTATAATACTTTTAACCTCCCTTCAATTGAATAAACAAATACGTTTATTCTTTTTATAAAATAAAACCTTTATTATTTAAAAAGTAAAAAAACTCATAAATAATAATAAATATTAAAATGTTACAACATTCTCCCACTCATTTTAATATTTAAAATAATCAAAATCAATTGACCAAGAGAAAGATAATTATGCATCATAAAGGTGTGACTCTGCATTTAACCTTTACTAGTGAAATAATGATCTCTACTCCAGCGTTAGTATTGGTCTTTGACTTGAACTCTAACACTTAAGGGAAAATAGAAGAATTATTATCCACACATAATTATACAGGTGTTGACATAAGCTTCATTGGTTAGCACATTATGGCCCTGTGTTTATCCCAGAATTTCATGAGCGTATTTGAGAATAAGCCTCATATCCTCATAGAGAGCGGCCTCACTCTCACACTCATATAGGTAAAATCTGTCAAGGGTTGCTCCTATAACAACGACACCCCACTCATAAGAGCTACAGATTTTATTAAGAGTTTATTAAAAAAACTCAACCCTCCACTACGTTATAGGATAAATGCACTCACATCATAGGGATGGATAAATAGATAAAGATAGTGCATTTTTACGGCCACCTTATAATTTGTTTTTCCCTTTGAACCCAATTCTCAGGATCTCTGATCACTGGGTGGGTATCCTTATATATGGCTCATGACAATTATAAGGGCTTCAACCCTATCCCGCTCGATGTGTTCCAGACTCTTTCTCTATTCAAGGCCTTTGTGAATGGATCTGCAAGATTATCACAAGATTTAATGTAATTCACATTAATAATCCCATTACTCAAATAGGATCTCACAGTACTATGTTTTCTTCTAATAGGTCTGGATTTATCGTTATAAAAACGATTTTTTACTCTACCAATTGCGGCAGTGTTATCACAATTTATCAAGATAGGAGGTATTGGTTTCTCCCACATTGGAATCTCATATAATAAATCTCTTAGCCAACTTGCTTCCTCACTAGCTGAAGCTAAAGCAATAAGTTCTGCTTCCATGGTAGAGTTGGCAATAATTGTTTGTTTTTTAGATTTTCAACAAATAGCACAACCTCCTAAGGTAAAAAGATACCTTGTGGTAGATAAAAAATCACCTGACAATGTATTCCAGTCAGCATCAGAAAATCCTTCAACAACAGCAGGATATTTTTTATAAAATAAGCCACAGTCTTTTGTTCCCAAAAGATATTTCATAACACGGTCTATGGCATGTCAATGTTCTTTACCTGGCTTACTCGTAAACCTGCTAAGAACTCTTACTGCATATGCAATGTCAGGTCTAGTACAATCAGTTGCATATCGTAGGCTACCAATCACGCTAGCATACTTCTTTTGATTAATTACATCACTTTCATTTTCAATGGGAAACAAGTGAACACAAGAATCAAATGGAGTAGACACATGTTTACAATCAAAATAATTGTATTTTTTGAGTATTTTCTCTATATAATGTGATTGGTCAAGAAAAAACTCATCTGAGGTTCTCGTTATTTTCATACCTATAATAAAATTAGTCTCACCAAGATCTTTCATGTCAAAATGGCATCTCAATAAATTTTTTGTTTCATTTATAACAAAAATATTTGAGCCAAAGATCAATAAATCATCAACATATAGGCTAATAATAACATGTGAATTTTTCCATGATTTATAATAGATGCATTTACACATTCATTTGGTTTATAACCATTATTTAGCATGCAATAATCAAATTTTTCATGGCACTGCTTTGGAGCTTGTTTTAAGCCATATAGAGATTTAGTAAGCTTACAGGACTTTGTTCTCTTGCCTGAGCTCTATAAAACCTTGAGTTAGGTCCATGTAAATTTCTTCTTCTAAATCACCATTTAGAAAAGCTGTTTTCACATCCATTTGATGAATATTCATATCAAATATTGCAGCTATTGCAATTAGCAATCTAATAGATGTGATTCTTGTAACCGGAGAAAATGTATCAAAAAAGTCTAAGTCTTCCTTTTGTTTAAAACCTTTTGCGACAAGTCTTGCTTTATACTTGACTATACTACCATCCGGTTTCAATTTTTTTCTCAGGATCCATTTACACCCTATATTTTTAAAACCTGGTGGTAAATCAACTAATTTCCAAGCTTTATTAGAAATAAGTGATTCCATTTCATCATTTACAACCTCTTTCCAGAAAATCTCATCTGGAGATGATAAAGCTTCTGTCAAAGAAATTGGTGTTTCTTGAATATTATAAACATAAAAATCAGGACCAAAATCTTTCACAGTTCTTGCTCTTTTACTTCTCCTTAATTCAACTTGAGAGTTGTTTTCATTATAATCACTAGGGGTAGAAAATCAAACTTAGAGAAAGTTTATTCACAATTTTGACCCCACTATTTCTTGATTTAAAAGGAAATTTTCTTTCAGAAAAATTGCATAATTTGATTCAAAAATCACATTATGTTCAATATCAAGAAATCTATATGTTGTACTATGAGCTGCATATCCAAGGAAAACACAAGTAGTATCTTTAGACCCTAATTTAGGTCTTTTTGGATCTGTTAGCCTCACAAAAGCCAAACATCCCCAAACTCTTAAATATCTCAAATTTGGCTTATACCCTCTCCACAACTGAAAAGGTGTAATTTTAGTTTTTTTATGTGGGACTTTGTTTAACACATGACAAACAATCAAAACCGCTTCACCCCAAAGATTAAAAAAAGCACCTGATTCTAATAGCATAGCATTAGTCAAACCAATTAAGGTTCTATTTTTTCTCTCAGCTACTCCATTAGAAGCAGGTGAATATGGTGGAGTAGTCTCATGAATTATTCCTAATGATTCAACATATGAATTGAATTCAAATGATTCATATTCTCGACCTCTATCACTTCTAATTCTTTTAATTTTTCTACCAAATTGATTTTCAACTTCGAGGAGAAATTTTTTGAAATTCTCAAAAGCATCACTTTTATTTTTCAATAAATAAACATGGGTGTATTTTGAAAAATCATCAATAAAAGTGATAAAATATTTATTTCCTCCTCTAGTTAGAACTCCCTCAAATTCACACAAGTCTGTATGAATTAACTCTAATAATTTGGTATTTCTTTCAACACTTTTATGAGGTCTTTTAGTGATTTTAGCTTTACTGCATATTTCACATTTCTCAAAATTATTTTTTAAACTAGGAATTGACTCTTACTCATCACCCCCCCCACATACTTACTATTTATGTGACACAAACGAGCATGCCAAAAATTCAAAGAAGAGGGCATATAAATCGAACTCGTTGATGTTTTATAATACTCAATATTCAATTTGAACATTCCATCACAAGCATAACCTTTTCCAACAAAAATTCCCTTTTTAGTTATCACATATTGATCAGATTCCATAGTTTGTTTAAAGTCAACCTTATTAAGAAGATAACTCGACATTAAATTCTTCCTCATGGAGGTGTATAAAGCACATCTTTCAAAATTAGAACCCTTCTAGGTGAATTTTAATTCAACCTCACCAGTTCCCATAATTTGAGTAGTATGAGAATCACCCAGCATTATTGTTTTAGTCTCCTTAAAAGGAGTATAAACTTTGAACCAATCTCTGTCATAACAGACATGTCTATTGGCTCCAGATTCAACCCACCATCCTTCAACACTTTGAACCATATAAATATCTGTTATCATAGCTACAAATGGTTCTTCAGTAACATTAGCCTGAGGTATAGGTTCTGTTTCCGAAATTTGCAAAATCGAGCAATATACCTATTTTTGCCACAAACAAAACAACCGGCTTTTGAGTGTTGAGGATAAACTTGATTCTTATTCACTTGGTTTGGATTTTTCTTATAAGAAAATTGAGGTTTATTATTTTTTTTCATATAACTCTTCTTTGGCTTTAAATGACTATTTTTAGGAATCTGACCCTTAGGTAAATTATCATTAGAAGAGATTAGATTTACCTTAGTGAAATTTGCGTTGTCTTCTTGAATCAATGCATCTTGCCCTCTTGCCTCTTCCTCCACGCGAATCCGAGTAATTAGCATTTTTAGAGAAATTTCTTTTTGCTTATGACGCATATTTTTTTGAAATTCTCCCCATGATGGTGGAAGCTTGTCCATTATACCAACAACAATAAGATTGTCTCCAATCTTAATTCCTTCAGATGTTACTTCAGCTCTTACTATCATCCGAAAGTCTTGTACTCGCTTCTACTACTGATTTTATCTATCTATCATTTGGAATCGAAAGAAGCGACTTGCAGCATATTTTTTCGCACCTGCTTCTTTCATATCATATTTATTCTGCAAAGCTTTCCATATTTTTTTGACAGATGTGAAAGTAGTATCGTAATCATAAAAATGATCAGCAAGACAATTTAAAAGATAGTCACAGAGCATTTGTACTCATCTTTCTCATACTTATCAATTTTCTCTTGATGCTCCATGAACTCTTCAATGCCCATGTTTTCGTGATCAATCTTCTTTGGATTTTTTCTCATGAGGACATTGGCCACTTTGAGAAGATTAAGGTAGAACAACACTTTTCCCTTCCATCTCTTAAAATGTGCTCCCTTAAATCGAAAAGGCTTGTTGAAATCTCGACGTTATCATTAGGCTTCTCAATTGTAGACTCCATGATTATTCTCTTTAAAATTGTTGGGGGAATTACAAATAACAGAGGAAAATAGATAAACAAATTGAAAAGCAACTACGTAAACAATCAGGTTGAGGCGCGGGTATCTCGCTCTCTTTAAGGAGATTCAAGCCTCGCGGTGTATATTTATTTATCAACCACCGGTGCATCGGTTTCTCGGCCTGACCCTCCAGGATACAACAACCCAACTGAAACGTTGTGCAGCTCAAACCACTTTGCACTGAGAGGTTGAGCTCAAAGCTCCACAACAAAGAACACCCTCCTTTTGGTCAATTGCTCTTAAAAGACCAAAATATAGAATACAAGAATATAGAGAAAAAAAAAAAGATCTTAAAGATGGGATGATATTGAAATGTTTAAAAGGAGGTATTTATACTAGAATTTTAGATCTAGGAATTTAATTATAATACTTTTAACCTCCCTTCAATTGAATAAACAAATACGTTTATTCTTTTTATAAAATAAAACATTTATTATTTTAAAAGTAAAAACTCATAAATAATAATAAATATTAAAATGTTACAACACAAAGTTTTGAATTGTGTCGGGTATGAAAAGAATTATTTCAATCGAATGTTGTTTTATTATGAAATTGTCACTCACCGAGCTTTTTAGGTTATTCGTTTATCCTTATTTTTCTACCAGGTTGCTCTTGAGTTTCTTTCAGAGTTAGTTTATCAAAACCTACCAATAGTCTCATCTATTATAGATAAATATGGTAAATTTTGTTGCATTGTACATGGGATATTTGGAAATGAAATTTAGTTTTAAGACAAGAGAGACCTGACAATAGGTTCTATTGCACATTTGGGGTTTATATTGTCACAACTCATTCTGAATTGGTCAGATAATCTAGAATGGGGTATGACACTTCCTCCCCCAACTTCAACACTTGCCTCTACCCTAGCCACAAGCTCCCACTTTACTATGCCCTCTTCCTCACTGTCTCTTTAGATTTGAAAATTTAAAAATTTAAAAATTTTAAATTTGTGGGATCGGTATGAAGGGGAAGGCATTCTTTGTTGTTCCAAATTATATCTGGAACGACGAGGAAAGCTTATTCCAGATCTGGAATGACTGGCGATAGCATTTGTCTTGATCCACGCCATTGGTTTAAAATATTTGTTGGAGACAATGAAGAAAAATTAGGCAAGATTTTAGAATGGATAGAGAATTATGGAGAAACTTCTTCTATTGAGTGATTTGGATTTGGGGTTTTCGTACGGATAACCCATTTTTCCAGGCATTAATGGCATTTGACCTGACATTTCAAAATAATGAAATATGACTCATTCTGACGTGGCGATGCGCGCAAAATGACTCATAAGGGTATTATGAAGCGGTCTTTCTTGTTCACGCCCTCGTACGCGGAAACACCCCCGCTCTCGTTGTCTCGCTCTCGCTCAAATGAATGGCCGAAAATATAAAGAAAAAATGACAAAGAAAAAAGTCAGAGAAGAGCTGGAGTAGCAGAAATAGAGCGAGAGCGAGAGCGAGTCAACTATAGTGCGATTTTTGTTGTTTTTTTTTCTTTTCTCCAGAATTTGACAACTTCATTACTATCATGAGCGAGAGCGAGACTTGAGCGAGAGTGAACGAGACTTGAGCGAGAGCGAAAGAGCTAGAGTCAGAGTATGATGCCCTTACGGTAATTTGGACGGAACGCACAATACAAAAAGGGTCATATGTCATTAATTTCAGAACATGGGTCAAATCACATTAATGTGCGTGAAAATGAGTCTTCCATGCAATTTTCTCTTTGGATTTGGTACTTAGACTCAATCGCAGTTTTTTTTTCTTTTGCTTAGAAGGGGTAGAGAACATCTCTATTTATAGGTGTCAATAGAATTCTTTAAAGAATATGAATGACTTAAGAAATAGTCTTATCTAGAAATTTATACAACTTTAACATCCCAAAAAGTTATATCGAAGAACTCAAAGGATTAATCGGAAAAAATTACACTTTAACAATATCTACTTGGCGTCTTCTTAGATTATATATTTTGCCGAAAGCTTATTTTCATGCGCTCTCTTTCTTTTGGCTAAATTTTGCTCGAGCAAATACTTGGATGCAATCATTAATTCTCTTAGTGTAACTTGATTTTAAAAGTGTTATCTATTGGCCATTAAACAAATGTGTATGATATGTATCAGATAAAGATACAAAAACAAAGATTTTTTTTTTTCGAAATAATTTGAAAACAAAACTAAACAATGAAAAATGATATTTTACGGAGAAAAAAGACTTTGTAAAATGGTTTTTTTTTTTAATCTCTTGGTCATGATTCATGAGCCATATTTGATGCCAGTAAAATGGTTTTAATAACTCAAAAGTCCTTTAATTTTTTAGGATATTACAAAGGTGGAAAGGTGGAAATTTAATGTAAAGTTTTTTGGAGATTCAAACTACAAATATCGTAATTATTAAGACATTCTTTATGTCAATTAAACTATGCTCTTTTTGATAAGTCTATTAATCGTTAAAAGGATAGTCATAAAACAAATAATCATTAAAAGGATGGTTATAAAACAAATAGAGAGTTTGATGAAGTTAAGAGTTCTTTTTCATTAGTCATTACTAAACCACTAATTTTATTTATTCAAGTATTTTTTTGGTACTAAAAAATTATTTTGGCCTGTACTCAATTATTGCTGCACTAATGGACGAATTTGATTAAAGTTATTCTTTAAATTATCTTCCAAATCTAATAAGATATTGAGGTAAAAAGATTTTGCCATCACAATGGTTTTTTTATTAATAAGTTTGATATAAGAAGCAAGTTCAGAAAATGTTGTTTAATGGCCAATGAATAATAATACTTCATCAAAACGTGTGTTTAAGTTCCCCAAAAAAAAAAATAAGACTTTTAAAAGTAATAGATGGAAAACAATTCTTTAATATAATCAAGAAAGAAACATATTATTTAAAATATGTTCCATTCAATCTCTTCTTTTAATAATGTTTTAGGATGATTATATCAAATGATTCGTCTTTTGAGATCATTTTCCTTAACTAGCCTCTTAATCGTTTAACAATCTTGATTTTACTTAAATGTATTAAAAATTTTCAATTGAGTTGTTCTATAAATAAAATCCGATAATATTTGTTGACAAAGAGTTATTATGATTGCATTACTGTTTTATTAATATAATTAATATGTCTAAAACATAATTAATATTTAGATCAAATAGCAGGTTCACGTATTAAAATATGTTAATAAAATATTAATTTACACTTCACTTAATAACTATTTGATTTTTAATTTTTAATTTTAAAAAATATTATTTATTTTTTCATGGATTTTATAAAATATTTGAATTCTTAGATAAATTCTAAAATCAAAAATTCATATTTTTAATTTTAAAAAATATAGGTAAAATATAGATAACAAAACAAATAAAAATGATAAGGGGTGGTATATATAGATTTAATTTTAATAACTAAAAAATAAAAATATACTTGTAAGTTGTTAATTTATATATCTTGAAGTCAAAAGCTTAAATCGGACTTAAAAAAAAAATGCCAACACATGTTTGAGTAATCTTTACCTCCAGGTTGGAATTCAGAATTCATCATATATGTGAATGTGATGTAATCTTCTCAAAAATGATTGAGAATTTTTAATAATTGAGTTTTAGGTAACATTTGTTATATTATTGAACAACATTAATTTTATTTGCATCTGTCAGCTGAGTTCCATTTCAAGCAAAAAGAATCTGAAGTCTAAGTTGCAGAGGCCAAAAACAGAGCCTAATGGAACCATCTTTCATCTCTTCAACCAAAACTGCAGCCGGAATATTCATCGGTGTTCTCTTGTTTTTCTACGCTCTCTATAAGTTTTTATCAGGAAAATTCAGTTCTCATGACCGGATCAAGAAACTGCAGCCACCTGAAGCCAGAGGGGCGTGGCCGGTGATCGTATGGACCAATATTTACATTGAAAATGGGAGTGCATAGAGCTGTGGTTGTGAGCAGTTGGGAAATAGCCAAAGAGTGTTTTACAACAAATGACAAAGCATTTGCCTCACGCCCCAAGCTCGTAGCCGCAAAGCATATGGGGTATAATAATACCATGTTTGCGTTCACCCAATATGGTCCATTATGGCAAGATAACCACCGTCTCGACCTCTTCCACCTCGATTAAGAAGCTCTATGAGTTATATGCACTGTTAACGGAGTCGAGAAAGTGAAGTCGGTGGAGATGAAGAAGTGGTTCGGAGATCTAACTTTGAAGTTGATATCGACGATGGTGGTTGGAAAGCGATTCTCAGATGCTTTTGAAGGAAGATATCAAAAGGCGTTGAGGGATTTTCTTGAATTGTTTGGGGTTTTTGTTCCTTCGGATTCGTTTCCATTTCTGAAGATAGCGAAGGTTCTGGATGAGGCACTTGATAAATTTCTTAGAGAGCATCGGCAAAGACAAAATTCTGGCCCTGAACTACTGGAGATGGAGGAGAAGAAGGACTTCATGGACGTGTTGTTGTCTATTGTTAAGGATGTTGAAGAACTCTCCGGTTACGATGTCGATTCAATCACCAAATCTACATGCTTGGTAAGTATATATGAATATTTAAAAGTATATATTGGAAACAATTTTTTGAATATGATCCGATCCAAATTAAATTGGTTGAAACTTATGATCATGTATAGACTCTAATATTGGGTGGAGCAGACACTACACAAGTAACCATGACATGGGCTCTTTCTTTACTCCTCAATAACGAAGAGATTTTGAAGAAGGCTCAACTTGAAATAGACAAACAAGTTGGTAGAAGAGTCAGATGTAAAGAAATTGTTGTATCTTCAAGCTATCATAAAGGAAACGATGCGTTTGTACCCTGCATGAGGCCATGGAAGATTGTACGGTTGCTGGTTACTACATCCCTGGAAAGACACGTTTGATCGTGAATCTCAAGAAACTTCAAAGAGATCCAATTGTATGGGAAGAACCCCATGAATTTCGACCACAGAGATTTTTGACTTTTCGATGTTAGAGGACAGAGTCCTCAATTTATACCATTCGGGAATGGTCGAAGAATGTGCCCTGGAATTTCGTTTGCAATGCCAGTTATGCAGCTTACGCTTGCAAATCTGCTTCATGGGTTTGAACCAATCAATATGGAAGAGAGTATTGGATTAACGAGTATTAAAACAGCTCCACTTCAAGTTGTTTTGACCCCACGTCTCTGTGCTCAAGTTTATAAACAAAATTAAAATTGTGGATATAAAGTTGAAACAATCCCACTTGAAGTTGTCGGTTTAAATTTGTAATAAATTATATTTTATGCTGTCCATCCATATAATGATTCAGTAAGGTTTTTCGGGAAAAAAAAAAGATGATTCAGTAAGGTTATAATATCAAATGTTAATTAAGGCTTCTAATTTTTTTTCTATCATGTAAGGTAAAAAAAAAAAAAAAAATACATATCGATTACCACTAGCTAGCTATACTCACCGGTCATTTAAGGATTATACAAAAAAAAAAAAAAATAGATTTTTATTTGAGTCCATAATTTGCTAATTTATTGGAGAGCTATTGGCTTCTAGTCTATAGTTGTTCAAAATGGAGAAGCTTGCTCATTTGGAACTAGGCATTTTATGAGGAATGTTGGTTTGTTGCTTCCGTAAAGAGTCATGCTATGATTAAAATTATATATGAATTTAACTTTTTGCTTTTGAGATTCTAAGATATGTCACTGAACAACGTAAGGTTAAGGATTGATATTTTATTCAATCAATATTTCTAATTTACTAAGACTATTTGTACACCAAGCTTTCAAAGAAGTAAACTTATGTTATGTTTGAGACCGATAATTTTTTTCTAGCGTGGGAGAATCTCAGTAGATTATTAATATTCCACATCATTGGAAATTATAAAAAAATCCATAGACAGATTTTTAACATATCTTTTGTTTTTTATTTTATTTTTTTATTATTTCTATTTACAGAAAATCTTGGAAGTTACTTAATTGGAATGAGCGAATGGAGGATTGTTCATAAATCATCAGGCAGTAAAGATTACAAAGATCAATCATTAGGATGGATGATTAGTTTTCTATTTGTTGTTAGCTTTCTTGGCCTCTTCTTAGTTGCACCCTTTGGAAAGGTTTGTTGGCATGTTGCAAGTTGCAACAAATTAAATATTTTTTAGTTTAGTAGTAAAACTAAAGCTTCAAAGCTGGTTTTATTCCCAAATAAGAAAAAAAAATTAATGCAACAAAAAATTATTGTGAAGAAATTGATAAATAAACAACTACAACGTTCAGAGAAAATTATATCACACAAGATACCTAGATACCTTTATTTAGGGCTCGAGGAGCCTTCTTGTTCTTAGATTCTTAATGATATTATTCGGTGATAAAAAAATACTATAACAATTCCTTTATGATTCAACTTCATTGGAGTGTTCTTTTTTTTTTTAAGATGTTCTGTATGGTGGTTGAGTGGACTTGGGTAGTGCATGTTTCCTTTTCTCCTCCCGTAATTCTTTTTAAGTGACTTGTTTCTTATTTAAATGATAGAAAAAGAACAAAATATTTATGTTGCATTTAACAAGTTGATGTTGCAATGCAATACATGTTTGTTTGAAATTATCCATTATCATCTTTAGTTGCTAATGACAATTTTTAATTTTGACTATTCATCTTTTATTTGAGTGATTAACTGGTACTGTATTTTATAGAAAAGAGGATTTTGCTTGTTGTCATGCAAATATTTTAATTTGCATATTGATTATTGATGTAATGGATTTTCTTCTAGTTGCCTTCTTGTTGATGAAGTTTGCAATTTGGTTTACTGTTCTAGTGCATTTAACCATAATGGCATATTATCTCATCCATCAATTTTACCCAGTTGGACCGCCCATCTAAACTTGTTCAGTTGCTTAGTCACAATATCATAGGGGTCAGTCGGTAAGTATGTACTTGTATAAAATGGGTTTAATACTTTGTTCAAGCTCTCAAAGTTATGTTGCACGTGTCTTGACTACATTTTTCGTGACCTTTCTTTCTTTATGATCAAAAAAGATACTTTATACATATGTTCAAGCAAACAAGAGATAGATACGAGATTTCTTTTGATTTCAGAACCAAAAGTACATTTTCTAATCAAATGAATCTATCTCTAAATAAGAACTTCACTGCTCCCACTGCTCTAACTGAGACAACCTCTCTTATTTCAACCCTAAGAGTTATCTCACTATCAACAAGCTGCCTCCAGGAACTAGTTTCCTGAAAAGAAGAACACACATGGTTAGTGGCTCCTGAATCTAGTATCCAGGCGGAATCATCATGTTTCACTAAACATGTTTCAATAACGAGTAAATCATATTTAGTTTGTTGTGTCTTCTTAGCTTTCCTCTCCAACATATGGGAGTTGTAAACATCTTTAAGGGTATCATGACGGACGGATGAGAACGATTGTCCAAATATCGTCTGTAATGAATGCATGATCTCCTTGGCGGTGATCATCCTCTCATGTTTCTTAACTAGCACATCAAATATGTTGGTTAAGATGTAGACTCGGGTCTTATCACTAGCCCTAGTCCATTTGTCAAATGCATCCCGAACAATTTGGGTTGCTGACGAGATGGGAAGGGGAGGACATTCCTCTGTTAAGACGAACCTTAGATCATCGATGGCTAGAATCATATTCAAGTTCGATTTCTAGGTCGCGTAGTTATTGTCGTTTAATTTATCGGAGGTGAGTAATTGGATTAAAGAGCTTGACATGCTGAAAAGAATGAATTCTATTAGTGAATTGCTTCTAACCCATCCAATTAAGAATTTAGCAAAAGTAATAATGTACTCATAAACTCATTATTGTTTTTGCAACGATATTTCAGTGAATCAGAGCAACCGCTACCAAGGGACAGTCAATCACTCCTTCACTAAACCAAGACATTCTTGACTAAATGTTAATACCGAAATAACTTTTCCTATAGCATTCTAGTTATCGCTACTTTGGTCAAGAATTTACTAACACTTAGCAATTCTCGTAAGTGTGAACCACCATTTTCAGACCTCAGAGGTCGGCCCCAATAATGCTACCGAATTGGAAAGTCAAAGCTGGGAATGGACCTAAAAGACCCTATCCATTCCTAGAGTTTGAGTTGTTCTGAATCCCATGTTACATCCCTCTAAATGGATGGTGCTATTTCGGGCAACCTGCAGGCGGAACATGGGAATCTCACGGTCCAACCTAATGGAGGAGACCATAGGATGTGTTGACACACTTTCTTCTCCCACTTACTATAAATACTTTCTCCATTCACCTTGCTCTTGATTTATACAAACACGTCCATCCGAATGGGGATGCCCTATTGACATCACGAGGTCGAGCATAAATCTCACGGTGTGAACTTCGCAGAGAGCGTAAGAGGAAATTGATATATCATATATACCTTTTTACTCCCACTAAGTATTTTAAACAGTTTGGGCATACTTTTACTTAGGCATATTTCGGCTAAAACAATATGACCTAAGTCTACCAATATAACAATTATACTGGAATTACCTAAGTCTATTAACCTTTTAATAAACCTAGGTCCATGAGTTTAATTTATTAACTTTTAATAAATGTCACTCATGAAAAATAATTTATAAACCTCTGGATTAAATTCACTCCTAGGTCGATTCCCAAGTAGGGGTGTTCCGTTTCCGTCAGCTTAAGTACCCCAGCCTAGTCAGAACCTTCTTTAGTCAGAGTCCCTCTTTAATCATAGTTTATAAATTATTGGTTACCTAATTCTAATCTTATTAGAAGTAGATAACCTAAGATATAATTAATTCCAGTTCTAAAACCATTTTAAAACTAATTAATTAACCTTAAGTTACATGCATTTTTATGTTATAAAGTGTTTGATCATTCATCACATGAATAAACATACATTTATAACAAATCCATCACATGAATAAATGCATAACAATTATATGTTCAATTTTTAATTAATATAACCCTTATATTAATTATAATTAAAACATATAATATTTGTTTCACAAATTAATATAACATTTATATTAATTCTTGTGAAACAACAATTCAGGCATACTATATATTATAACACTTATAACATACTTTCAATGCATGAAGCATGCTTCCTATGGTGGGATTTTAAAATCTATATGGCATACTTTATGCACATGCAATCAAGGATTTTAATTAAAACATACATTCACAATGCATAATTAATTAAACACACTAAAATGGATTGGTTTTGATCAAGCAAACAACTAAATTATTACAATAATAATCTAAAAGTAACATCGAACCACTTCGAATTTGGATCGAAACAGCTTGCAAATGTATGAATCGTACCTTCAAAAGGTTAAATCGAGCTGTAAAAGGTTGAACCGAGCGTGAAACGGACCTCCAAAATAAAAAACCGGCCTCGAAATAGTCAGAATCGGTCTAAAATCACCCTAACCGGACCAAAATCGAGCTGAACCGATCCAAAATAGATTGAACCGATCAAAGTCAACGAACCTGTGTATGAACCGGTCAAAGTCAACTTCTTCTTCTTTTTAAAAAAAAAAACGTGTGTGTCTCGGTTGAAGAAGAACATCAGAGCGAGAAATTTTAAAAAAATCTAGCGAGCCTTTTGCTCTGTTTTTTGATTCGATGACCTCTTGACTTCAAAACGTCAAATTAATGGTCTTCCCGAACTCCATTCGACCCGAAACTTTTACAGACTCTTCTACACACATTGATGCTTAAACACACTTGAGAAATTTGAAAATAAAGCACAAATTGATACTCAATTTAAATGTCAAATCCAGAAGAACACTTTAGACGCTCAGAAATATTAGATTTCAAAAAACACCCACCATAGCTCAAAATAGATCAAATTGAGTGCTCAAATTTTCTCTAATACCAATTGAAACAGTCTATATTAAGAAAGCGGAAGAAATTTCAGATCTTGAACACTCTAAATTGATCAATTTTACAAAATAAAAAGCATGCTCAAATCTGAAAAATAGAGAGTATGAACACATACCTTTCTAACTCAAAATTCTCCAAATCTGTGAGCTTTCTTTGAGCACAAACTAATGATGGACCACCTTTATTGTCTTCTCTACTATTCTCAGGCCTTGGAACAGATTGTGGAATCTTAGATTGAGAGAATTTGAAGAGAGATGGGAGAAAGGTCTAAAAAACGTAAATCAGAAAAATTTTGATAAATCTATTTAATCCATTGGTTTCTTCTTCAATTACAGCAAATCAAAAGTTTCTTCAAGCTAGGAGAAGATGACAGCATGAAAATGATGAGGATTTAACAAGAAGGGGGTGCTCAATTATGGTGAATTTCAAATTCAAAGGTGTTTGTTCACCATATATGAGTTTGGTCCAATTGAATTTGAATTTTCATTTAATTTTAATTCAAAATTAATTTTAAATTAAAATCAATTTATTAATTTAATTAATTAAATAATTTAATTAATTAATTTTAAATAATTATTTAATTTAATATCAAATATCAAATTAAATAATTGGATCAATCCCGATTTCTTAAATCGACCGTTTGAACATGAATCCTTATTCATGTTATAAACCGAACCAATTTTTAAGTCATATTTAAGTACGTCCACCTCTTCTTTATCATAGTTTAATTTATAATTAATCTGACACGTTAAGTATATCACATATAATTAACGTTTTCTCCCAAAATCGAATTTGAGCAATTCAAATTCTTTTCTCTCAAATGTTACAAGGCTTAGTCCGAGCTAGAAAGGGGGATCTAATGGACCTACAGATCATGAGCTCCAACGATACGAGATTAATCGACCAAACTCTTTAACCTAGCTAATCAACATTTGTTAACCACCGGGTCACTCCACTAAAATCCAATGGTTGCACTCTCCTCACTGTAGATATATTTATGTCCACTCAATATAACCATGATTAGTAAGTCGATCATTTACAGGTCGTTTGTTATTACAGTTGGGTCAAATTACCGTTTTACCCCTGTAATTACTTCTTGTTCCTTAAGTCTCATCGATCCTCTAATGAACAATTGATTTGTAGTCCAACCAACAAACCGAATCCCTCTCGGGCCACGAGAGGGGTGGGCCCTTTGTTCAAGACCAAGAGTCAGCACTTAAAGGAACAACCTCTCTACTAATCCCTAAAGCGGGTAGGAGTGAATTCCATCTTGCAAAACTATGTTCACAGCTATGTACTCGGTCTTATCCCTGAAATGTGGGAGGCTTATTGAGTCGGCAATCTCATGTCACTCTCACCCATGCAAATCTAAGGATAATCCGAATAAACAGGAGTTCATGGCACGCTCAGGATTAAGATCGAGTTACCTAGGTCATCGTATGAATACAGTCAGTTAAGACAGTAAACGGAGTTATAAAGTCTAAGTGACTATTTCTCGATCTAGTCTTTTGCAAACTCATTGCATAGGACGCCCTTACTCGCCTGTCTCCACATGAACGATTTAGGATCACATCGTTTGTACTTTACAAAGTGGGTCGCATCCTATAGTGTCCCCAGGATAAGGTACCCAGCCCTATCCCTATACTATAGATCGTTCTGGCTTTAACTTGAACCTGACTCACTTTTATGTCACCATAAAGTTCAAGTATACATCCTATAGTCATGGGTTCTTTATTGGATTAGGGTTTCAAAATATACAATTCACTTTATTCAATAACACCTTTATTTGAATAAATCTCAATAACATCTTTATTGCAAAATAAAATATACATTCAGTTTACAAACCCATGAGTTTTAGGACATAATACCCAACAGCTACGTGGATCTGTCTCCAAGACGAAAAAGACAGACACGTACTCCCACTTCAGCTAAGTGGTACCAACTGACATCTTCTTCAACCCTTAACCACTGTTCCTGAAGAAGATACACTCTGAGAAGGGCTTGCATCCTTTATTCAAGCTTGCTGCCAATTTAGAGACTTTATCCTTGACCTTAGCAACTTTTTTGGCCTTCCACTTCGATGCCTCCACTCGCCAAGCGACTTCTTCAATTCAACTATCTGTCTGACAATTGGGGGTTCGTGATACCCATCAACTTTATCTCCTGGACTTCCCAATTGTTCATGAACTGAAGGATTCAGATCTGACTGATCAAACTTGACAATCATTATTGTTGGCTCACCATCTGCAGTTATAACTGGCATTCATTGTCTCTTCAAACCTTTCTTGGCAACAACCAATCGACATCTATACAGTGTAGATTTCCTGTGACCAACTGCCACTACCTGGGATTCTAACCTGAGTTTACACTGGCTTCTGCCAAACTCACAAATGTAGCCATCATCTGCCAACTTGCTAGTGGAGATAAGATTCATCTTGACACTAGGCAAAAACCTGACATCTCGCAGTACCAAATTATTCTCACATTGTCTCTCTTCAATCCCATTGGTTTTAGATATTTCACTATTCCCCATCCTCACTAGGCCATGACAACCTCCTCTGAAGGATGTAAACAAACTCCTATCTGAAGCTATGTGAACAGTAGTTGCGCAGTCTAAAATCCACTCAGATGAATTACTACTTCTAGCACTACATTTGTCTCTTGATTTTGTCTCATCTTTAGATCCTCTTTCAATTTTCTACACTGACTCTTAAAGTGACCTTTCTTGTGACAATAAAAGCATTCTATCTCTTTATTCCTATTATTTCACTTCTTCCTACTGCTACTCGATGTATTTTTCTCATTAATCTTCTCTTTTCCCTTAGTCATAACCAGAGAAGATCCTCTAGTAGACTCCTTACTACTATCTTTTCTACGAATTTCCTCAACTAGGGCTAAATTACAAACACTAGAAAAGTGTAGAGAATTTTCACCTACTGAATTACACAATGTTGTCTTCATTGTTTCCCAACTATCAGGTAAAGAGGTTAATAACATAATAGCATTTACTTCATCAGTAAACTCTATTCTAACTGATTTCAACTTATTATCAAAGTGGTTACTTCATTTATATAGGAATTCACAGAAGCATCCTCAGGCATATACATATTGAAAAACTTCCTAAGCAGATAGATCTTATTATTTGTGCAAGGTTTTTCATACTTGTTTGCAAGTGATTTCATTAACTCAATCGCAATTGTTTTATTGCCTACCTGATTGGCCACGTCCATCGACAAACACATTCTGATTGCAGCGACTGCTTTTTCATCAAGAGTCTCCCAATCTCCATCTTTCATTCCTTCTGATCTCTTTTTCAAAGTATTACCCAGCTTCTTAATAGTCAAGTAGTCTTTGACCATCATCTTCCAATATTTAAAATTGTCCCACTCCATCAAAACTTATTGGCTCCACGTACCTCATGATTGCTGAACCAAAAGCTTTGATACCACTTGTTGGGAGAAAAAATTACAATAATAATAATCACTACAAATTAATTATTATTAAATTAAATCTCTTCTTCCTCATGATAAGTCAACCAATAAATCAGAGTCACAAGTAAATAAATAAAAAGATAGGAAAAGAGAACGATATCGAAATTTATACTGGTTCGCCCCAAACTTGGGACCACGTTCAGTCTTCTACAACTGCAGGATCTACTATAATGGAAGATTACAAAGAGTCCTCAAAAAATGCACCGCAAATTAATCTTCAATAGCCCAATAATGGTTATTGACTTCTAAGTATCACAACCCGATAACTTAGGATAAACAACAAAATACTCACTACCACAAAAAAACCTCTCACCAAAAAGTTATTCCTACAGCTGGCTCACACCCAAAAAAAGAGGTTCATATATGTTGCCTTTAACCTAAAATTGATTAATGGGTCTTGGCCCATTGCCTTCCTTTTTCCTTTCCTTGCGGTGCATGCCGATTTGGCTCCATACGAAAAAACCCAACATTTTCTAACGAGTCAAACACTATGGGCCTGTTTGGCCCACTGGTTATTATAACCCGTGTTATAATAACCTGTGAAATACTCTACACCCCAAACACAGACTATTATAACCTCAGACTATATTACTCTGCATTTTAAATAATATTATATGTTTCATAGACTATAATAACCCACAGACTATTATAACCCCTGTTATTATAACCCACTCAGCACCCCAAACAGCCCCTATTTTCTCCATTTTTCTTTGAAGAAACTCGTTTTCATTATAGTATGTGAAATTTTTGTGGTCAATACCAGTGAACTGTAAACTTGTAGTTCATCAGGTATATTTGGAGCACATAGAGTTTTGATAGCAAAATTAATATAAAATCACCCCAGGTGAACTTTAATGAAGGAACTTGCCCAAATATAGAAGAAAATATTTACCATTTAATCACAAAAAAAATTGCAACTATTTTTTGCAATGATGCTTGTATTTAAACTCACAGCAGATTCCATCCTAAATTGGGTAGTCGCTGAAGGGCGGCAATGGATGCAAGTAGGTGACGGGCGCTAGACTGGATGATTAAAGGGTGCAAAATGTTGGCTAGATTGGATGGTTAGAAGGGATCAAATAGACATCAACTTCAAACCTCAAATATCAAAAGTGCATTTTGCCCTATTTATTTATTAGAAATACTCATTAGATATATATGAATAACAATGAGCGATATAAATTGATAGTAATGACTTGAAAACTAATCGACACAAGTCATTAATTATCAATTTAGCTCATTGTTATCTTGTATATTTAATGAGAGTCAGATAATCATAGGATAGAATTTATTTGGTGTGACAATTACTTTACAACCCTTTTTCTTTCATAAATGTAAGATAATGTTTAAACATAATTCTATTTTTACTCTTTATATTAAAACTATAGCTCTAATTATTAGGAGTTAACAATAATGCCTTGAACCCACTCAATTTTGTTACAGGGAGTCAATTTCTCATGTCCCTTCCTTTTGTACATTATACTAAATAAATGTGTATTAGGTATGATTTCTTTAAAATATAATAATCTTTTATATAAAAGGGAGTTTCTTTCATGTATATATACCTAAAAGGTAATTAATCCAATGAATTATATTTTTCATAAAAGTATAACAATGTGTCTCAATCCATTGACAAATTGTCTTTTGTCTCCATCGACGCAATTAGTTTAAAATATCTACTCTTTTTATCTCTTTCTTAGAGGCCAAAATTTAAGTTAAAGTATTATATTTTTTTCATCGATATTATATATAAGAAGTAGATTAAAAAAAAACAAAATAGAGATATTTCTCCACATCTATTGTTGAACAAATAATAGGCCGGAGGATCCGAAGTGGAAGAGAGATGCAATAAGGCTAATGCAAACCCTTTTTTTATTATTATTATTATTATTATTCTCAAATCAAATCATTACTTGTTTTCTTTCTCTCTTTATTCAATATAGTGAGGTTAGATGAGATTACATTTCTTAAATAAAGTGAAATAATAAGGGAATGACAAAAAAAATAATCTATATATCAATGTGATTTTATTTTTTCTAATCAATGATTTTTTTACTTTTTTATGAGAATAATTTTGACTTGTCATCTCAATTATTGTCACACTAGTGGACAAGTTTCACTAAATCCTTATCCAATCTTCTAAATCAATAGTTTTCTAAGCATTAAATAAAGTAGGAAAGGGATAGGTGATGTCTAAAAATTTCTTATTGTTATAAGGTTTGATAAGACAAATTCATATTTTAGAAAAAAAAATCTGTAATGTCCTCTTAATGAATACATCAAATGTTAGTTATTAACTTGTCAACGTGCACATAGCTCCATAATAATTGGCATTTAACTTTGATCCAGAGGTAAAACTAACCCCCATTAAGCGAGTCGGGGTCCAGGGGCGAAGCGCCCTGCCCCCGAAACCTAAATCAGTTTATATTTTTCGTATATTTGGCCTATTGGGCCGACTCTGTATAAGGGTTTAAGAGGGGTGCCATATATAAACCCTCTAAACACCTATCTGTTGTTTAATCTGCATTCATGTAATTTTATTCTCTCACCAATAAAATTACTCTCTCCCTCTGCCCGTGGATGTAGCTAACACAACGTTAGTGAACCACGTAAATACTGTGTGTGATTTTCTTCTGTGATACTCTTCGATTTCTACTGCCTTCGTTTTAACAATATCAGTAACAATTTGTACACGTGTGAAATCACTCACCAAAATTCATTAATAAAACTTAGCGAGGTAATAAATAGGACATAATAGTCTAATAGGAAAATGAGAAGAAAAAACAAAATTTTATCATTAATCTTGTCAAGTTATATCAAATTTTGCCTCTAAACTATCATTTTCATAAAATTGGATTCTAAACTTAAATAAATGTTACAATTTTAACTCTTAATTTAAATATTTCTACTAATTAGCCACTAATTTTAACAAAAGAAAAAACAATATTGTAAAAATCTCCATAAAGTTACTAGTTTCAATTAACTAGAGATTTGCACAAAAGTAAAGTTTTACCAATGCATAAATTAATACCATTAAATAACTTTGCTAAAGTTTAGCAATTTCATCTAAAATTTAGCTCTAATGTCATTTTTCTTTGAAATCTTATTAATTATGTATCCATTGAACGCATAAGAAATTACTTCTTTAAACAATCTTTTGAACGAAAATTTATTTGAGGGATAAAATTGCAATACTTTATTTAGAGTTTAAAGTTAAGATTGCGACATTTATCTAAATTTGAAGTGCCGCAATTTGATAAAATTAAAAATTTTGAGTAAAAATTGATACAAATGATAAGTTTAATGGTAAAAGTTCATTGTTTTTCAAAAGTAAAATATTCTTTACAATATATATACTCCATCCAAGACATAACATAAGAAAAGTAACCAAAATATACATGTACAATAGCCTTGAAGGCTTCTTCAAAATAAGAAAAGGCTACTAGATAGGCACATATGTTTTTCAAAATTTTGAAATAAAAGATTAAAAAAAATCCCTCAAAAATGCCTTTTCTCTTTCTTAAAAGGAAAAAAAAAGTATGTTTTTACTTTTTTTTTTTCTTTTTTTTTATCTTGCTTCAAATTCAAGTGGATTTCCCTCACTTCACAGTTCCCAGATTCCCACCTTTTCCGGACACCGGCGGTGGACCTACGAGTGCCATTCCTCGAAAACGACGGCGTACGTCTTTGCCTGTTCTGACTTGTTTGGCGTTGAAGGCCCACTTCAAAATATTTTCAGATTCTTGTTCAAATTTTGTCGTCTCTTTTCCTTTCCCGATTGCCTTTATTTTGAACATGTCTCTTTTATTTCTCCACGCAAAGTAGCTGTCCATTTAAATTAAGAGGATCGGTTTGAATTTTTCTACTCGATTTTTTATGCATTTCTCGACACATAAGCGAAGATTTCAGCTGCTCTTAGAAAAATTATTTAGTGAGAAAACTATATTATATTCTTAATAAGTCTAAGATATAGATTTAAAAATCTCAGCTACAAAAAAAAAAAAAAAAAATCTCTATATTTATATTAACTACTCTATTTTGCAGTTTCTCACTTACCTCGGATGGTGCAACACTGAGCTGGTGTCCTTCAATAATGTGACGACATCCTCCAATAATTTACTAGTACTATGATATCTCTTATGATATTTATAAAAGATATGGGAGATATTGATTAATTCTCAATAATTATATGTCAAGTCCTCCAATTTATGGATATATTGATATATGGATAGATATTTTTATCCGTCTGTATTTATGGAGAAATACTATCGTTGTTTTTTTACTGAATCCCGATAGGCCCAAATGTGACCATTTATCCCTCTATTAGACACGTCTATTATTTTTAATGGTAAATATAGGAAGAGAGCCGGTTAGAGTTAATTCACCATTTAATCACTTCCTCATCTATTTGACTTTTCTCTGAATTCAAATAAGTGGTGTCGAATTCAATTGCTATTATATTTGTTTTAGTTTGTGATTGATGTTTTAAATTCCATTTACTTTGTTTTGAGTATACAGTTTTTTTTTTTTCTCTTTTTAACCATACATGAGATTGTTGAGATTATGTCCAGTTAGTTCTTACTAATTTCTGTGACCAATAATTTGATTAAAGATATTTTATTAAATAATTTGCTGTGATTAATGTAACATATGCCTTCAGTTGAGACTAACAATTGATTTTCTGTATATGAAAAAAATATATTAAATGTGGTTTCATCTTTAATAATTGTTCGATAGATGTTTAAGATAATTATTTTTGTCAATATTAGCCTAAGTATTCCCCCTCGATCTTAAGTTTAAATTTTTTTTTCATATTTGTTGAACTCAAAAATAAATCTTCTATGAAATATTATTTTTCATTCATTTATTAATGGTCGATGGTAATGGTAACTAATAAAATCCATGTAAACTCAAAAATAATAATAGATAAATAAATCCACATCCACTTAAACGATAGCCATGTGCTCTCAATCTCACCTGAGAGCAGACCAAATATCAAAATAGAATTAATAGCAATTAGTGATACTCAAAAAAAGAAATAAAAACAAAACAAATTAGTCAAAAGGTAATATGAGAGTAGAAAAGTTGGGCGTGGGACCGATCAAGATAAATATGTTAGGGTTTTTTTAGTTCCAACACTATTTGAGAGTAAAAATTTATACTTCTGGACGTTTAGATAATATTACCATGCTAATTACGGCTCACTTTAAAAATAAACATATTGATTTAACAATGAAATTAAAAACAACCAAATAAAGATGGTCGGCATTTTTTAGTTTTTTAAGATTCAAAATTTTGTGTCCATAAGCTATAAATAGAAGAAAAAAAATACTAGATTTGCTAAAATATTTTTCAATTTGTGGATGACGTGAAAGTTAGGGAATTCCTTTTTCTTTTCTAATCCAATTTGAAATTTTATGAACCCAAAGTTCACAAAAGAAAAGGGTGAATGAAATATTCTTCAATATTATTTTATTAGTGTAAGATTCGAGTGAATGAAATATTCTTCATTAATATTTCCATCCTATAGTAAATAAAAGTATTATCTTATTAGTGTAAGATCTTGTACTATACTCTCATTTATTTAATTTGGTAGAATTTGAAGGTAATAAATATTAGATGTGAAAACTAATTTAAATATATTTTAACTAGTTAAGACATTATATTCTTGATCGAAAGGATTAGAGATTCAAATCTCTCCCTCTAAATGTTGTTGAATAAAAACTAGGGGTGAGCATCGGTCGGTTGGGGTCAATTTTCGACCCCAGCATGATTTCCCTAACCAAGAAGGCGCTGCTTGGTTCGGTCGAGAGTTTTTTTAAAAAAAAAACCTTACCAAACCGACCGACCGGTCGGTTTGGTCGGTTTATATATATATATATATTTAAATATTTATTTAATTAATTATTTAATATTTATAATTATTATTTTATTATTATTTAATAATTTATAATTATTATTTAATTATTTTGAGAAATTTTTTTAATTATTATTATTATTATTATTATTATATTTTTTAAAAAAAAAATTCGGTCGGTTCGGTCGGTTTTGTGAAGATCAAAACCGACCTCGACCGAAATCTTCACAAAACCGACCGATCGCCTTCGATTCGGTCGGTTTCGGTCGGTCGTGTCGGTTTTCGATCTTTTTTTGCTCACCTCTAATAAAAACACACTAGACGTAAAATCTTTTTGAATTTTGTTAAGCTCTAAATTTGAAAGTTACATGGAAAGTATTGATAGATTTAGCCCGAATAAAAAAGGAGTCAATTTGAACTTTTTTTTCCTTTTCACATTCAATTCATTTCCCTCTCTCTCTAGATTCCTTCCCCTCCCTGCTCCCTAAGACTTTTTTTTTAGGTCATGCTTATTCAACTAAGTTATACCCATTTGGCTCTCTAGCTCCTTCCAAGTTAGCTTTGTTATTAATTACCTTTTTTATATATCGGACACCATACATTTTAAGTTTTAATATTTATGTTATTTTGTTCCTTTTATTTTCAAAAATCCTTACATTCGCTTAAATTCCTATCCGTTTGATAACCATATAGTTTTTTGTTTTGATTTTTAAAAATTATGTTTGTTTTTCTATAATTTATTTTCATCTTGTCCACAATGATTTCCATATTTGTTGAGATATCATTTAAGTTTCTAGCCAAATTTAAAAAACAAAAGGAATTTTTGATAACTATTTTTTTTTTTTAGTTTTCAAAACTACGCTTGAGTTTTGAAAACATAGGTACAAAATAGATAAGAAAACGTAGAAACTCATTTATAGGAGTTGTATTTTTAGGTTTAATTTTCAAAAACATAAAAACAAAATGATCATTAAACGGGTGTAAATGTTTATATTATATTTAATATAATTTTATTTGACATCTGCTGACTCTGTTTTGGATTTTTATTAAATACAATCTTGATTTAAGAATTAAATGATTGAATGGACTATGATTCTCATAAATCACGAAAGTGGTCCATTTCTTTTGGGGGCGTCCATTGAATTAGTTCATTATTGTTGTCACATGATTCTTCGTCTTCTATTAATACGTGGCGTATTATTTATTTATCCAAATCCAAATCCCAATTTTTGTGGACAAAACTTGGCGTGGCTCTTTTTTCTTCTTTTTTTTTGGTGGGGTTTGTCTGAAGCTCTGAACCGAATGCTTCATCAATTGACAGCAAGCAACAATGGCGTTGAGTTTCAATTCCCGATAAAGTTCAATTCTTGTAAAACTCTTCAATTTATTTGGCAATCATCACATGAATTATCCCAAACCAAGAAAAATTGGTAATTTTAATTTTGGTTGGGTCAAATGAAACATTGGAGACGGTGAAAAAGAAGGCTCAATTGGCTTGGCTGGTCCCCATGGTTATGGCCTATGGGCCAACCAGCAGAGCGTCTCTGTCTCTCGCCTCGCCCCCAGCGCTAGCCAAAGGCCGAAGCCACAGCCTTTTATTTGCCTCACTTTTCTCTCCCTCTTCAAGTTTTCAAATTCTCCTCCAAATTTGACTCTTTTCTTCTCCCTTTTCGCTCTTTTATTTGTGTTTCTTTTCCTCCTTTTGGCCTTGTTTTTCAACAACATACTCACTTTATTTTAAATTCATCTACTAACCTTATATCTACCTACATCTATTACGCCACATTCACTCATCTAAAGTTACTTTATCAAATATATTATATGTATATATTAGTGAAGATAGGTAGCGATTAACTAAAAGTATTATTGTCAATATAAGCATAGTTCAACCGTAATTGGCATGTTCTACCTCCATTCAAGTTGAAAGTTCAAATTCTAATATCCCATATTTATTGTACTAAAAAAACTATAAGTATTATCGAAATCTATGATATAATTGAAGTTTATAAGATTTAAAGACTAAATAAATACACTACTCAAAGTTTATAAATAAAAATTTTCATGCAACAATCGAGTGAGGAAGGAGTATATGAATAAACCGAAACCACATTGGAATGAAAATGATCTTAAAGATATGCAAAAACAAGGTTAAGAAAGGTTTAAAAAAAATTAGTACTTAGCTATATCAACAAGGTAAACAAGCGTGTTTGACTTACAATGAGAGATTCTAAATTCTAACATCTTGATCTTTGATTATTGCCGAGTGTGGATGGAGACTTCGGGCCATGAAGGTAAATGAGTCCGCTAATTTTAAGGTGGCAAAGTACTCTAATACACATACTTGTAAGCATCAAATGTTGGCCCACGATCACACGCAAGCGAGAAGTTGGGTCATTGGTAATTTGCTTAAATCGAAGTTTGAAGAGGTCGGTCACAATTACAGACCGAAGAATATCATTAGTGATATGCGACAAGAGTACGGTGTTAACTTGAGTTATGACAGGGTGTACCGAGCTAGAGAACAAGCGTTAATATTTGTTAGGGGAGCCCCAGAAGAGTCGTACAAATTGTTGCCAAGGTTCGGTGAAGCATTGAGGATTGAAAATCCAGGTACTGTATTCGATTTGGAAGTTGAGGATGGTAGATACTTCAAGCATGTATTCATGGCATTCAGGTCCTTTATTTCAGCATTCATACATTGCCTAAGACCAATTTTAGTTGTAAATGCAACCCACCTAAGAGGGAAGTACAAGGGCAAACTTTTTGTTGCAACCTCTGTTGATGGCAATGGACAAATCTTCCTGATTGGTTTTGTAATTGTTGATGGAGAAACGGATTCTGCTTGGTCTTATTTTTTTAGAAACATATGAAGCGTGCAATTGGTGAGGTACCTGGTTTAGTAGTTGTATCTAATAGGCATGTGAGCATATCCAAAGTACGAAAGGAGATACCAAGTGCATTCCACTGTATATGTATCCAACATCTTAGTGAGAACTTAATGAAAAAATGGAAGAATGAGAACATCAAATGAGAACATCAAAGCAATGTTCACCATTGCGGCAAAAGCATGGTGGAGAATAATTTATCTAATTCCTCTCCCCTCATTGCTTCATTATCGCTCGAATATAATTTTCTAAGTATATGACTGAATACATTCCTCTTGAAGGGTCTACTACCATGCCTAATCGAACTCTGCCTTTACAAAAGAAACTCTATTCCCTAACAAGTTAAAACTCATAACATCCGACCTACTTTCATTAATCTCCCTAAGAAGAATGTAGTGGACTAACTGGCCATTAAAAATAATAGACGTGTCTAATAGAGGGTCAAATGATGTTTGCTTGAATAACTCTAACTTGAATGGTCAGTTTTGACTTAATGTGCTTACTAGTTCTACCTAAGTGAGAACAACACGTCAATGCAGTGGGAAAATGGTCCTCAAATGGATTTTTATCAATCATATTCATTCATATATGATTTATAGACAATATATTACAAATGAATAAATATACAAAAATTAACAATTTTTTTTTGTCAAACTGCCAAAAATCCCGGTCGGAATACCGGGTAGACTCAGTCTTTGTATCTAGTCAACTCGGTATCCAGGTCGGAATTTTTGATAGGGAAAACTCGTTCAGTGTCCCAGAATCTCGGTACCAAAAACTATGAATCCCGACAGGGAATCCGACTGAGTTTCATCGTTAGAAATTCCAGAAAATCACCGAACCCACTATTTTTTCAACCAAATGCTCAATAAACCGTACAGAACTCGACGAAATCATGTTTATGTGGATCCAAACACAAAGAACAGTTCGAAATTACTATATTTGTTCCTACTTTGCAGATTCATTGAAAAAATGCATATAAAACCCTAGAAATCAACCAAAAAAATCGGTATAGACACTTACTTGTTGTGTTTTCAGTCCAATCTACCGCTGCAATTTCTTGTTTGATGGTGCTTTAACTTCTAAATTGAGAGAGATTAAGATAAAGAGGGAAAAACGTTTCAAATTTTCTTATTTGTTCTTTAATAGAAGGGAGGATATTTTTGTCTTTTCACATTGGCTAGGGGTCCAAAATAACCATACTTAGGGGTCCATTTATACAAACAACAACTTCAAATGGGCCATTTCTTACAATTTCCCATCAAAGATACATGTAAATTAGTTAAGATATAGGTTCAAATTTCTACTCTCAAATATGTTCTACTAAAAAATTAAAAAAATATATATGTATCTATATAATATAGTGACTCAATAGACTTTCAAGTCTAGGCGCTTTTAAAATTGAACATTTTTAACACCTATTTAAAGAGTTTCAACGGCGGCAGGATCCCCAAAACGTTGAAACGCCCGCGAGTCTATTTGTTTACCGTTCATCACTCTCGTTGAAGCGTTTAAAAACAGAGCTCTATCTCTCTCTCGATTAATCAACGGCGGCGATCAATTTTCTGATCAGCGATTCCGTCCTCTGTTTCGCTCTCTCTCTCTCTCTGGCATTTGCAAGCAATACGACAACGTCTCTCCCTCAATTCCGCATTAGCATCTCCGGCAGCAGCATCAATCTGCTCAAACCTACAGCCACGGCAATTCGTATTCCAATGCGTTTCAACTCTTTCTCTTAATCGAACCTGTTTTGAAGTTAAGCCGCGTGGAGCAACTGCAGCCAGCCAATTATTCCATCACTTTCTCCATAGGTATACACACCTTTTCTTCTTTTTCTTCATTCTTTTCTCATTCCCGAGATTCATTTGTTTAGTACTGGATTACTTGCTTTCTGATTTCGTTGACGGAATCAAATGATCATATAACAAATTAATATAGAAATAGTTGACGAAAGAAATTCATCCAGGGCTTTCATTTCATAGATGTTTGAATTTTGAACTGAGGACAGAATTGTATTTCAGCGAGAAAGAATCTATCAATACGAAGTTAATTGCGCAATTTAGATACCAAAACGAGAAAATATCAGAAGTTTCCATTTGATTGATTAATTTTAGCGCAATGTTGGATTACGAATTTGCCCTTTCTTGTAGTCGGTTGAGGATCATCGTCACAACCACCGCATGACGTTGGCGCTTGTCGATATATCTAAACACAAATCCATTTTCCCACGCTGGTTGAGCTCCTCATGTTCCCAAAAGCCTTCACGTTCAGTAAAGACATTCGGGACTTGGCTTCTGAAATGTTCCCAGGCCAAGTCGAAGCTGCTTTGAAGGAACCTCCCGGTGCTAAAACGGCACCGGAAAAGGTTCTTGTCGCCGTCAAGGCTGAGAGAGTGATTTCCAAATCTGCACTGGCTTGGGCTCTCACTCATGTTGTTCGTCCTGGAGACTGTATAACACTACTCGCCGTCTTCTCCGTCGAGAAAACTGGTAATTCTGCAATTCTTTGCAATTGATTCTGATCTGGGTTTATTACAAAATTGGCGTGTTGGATTGAGTTTAATTTGATTGAGGCATGTGTAAGTGTAAATGTGTGTGCAGGTAGAAGGTTCTGGAATTTTCACAGATGGAGCGGGGATTGTGCGAATGCTGTTGAGGAGAATCTGCCGGATCGAGTACACGAGATCTCCGAGTCTTGTTCTCAGATGGTGCTTCATTTCCACAATCAAGTCGAGGTATTTTTATTTTATTTTATTTTTACAATCTATAATACTACTATATACCATTTTTGTGTCATTGACTCTTTTACGCGTTTAAAACGACGTCGGTTTAAATGTATTTTAGGGACCACGCTGTCAGGTCACTTCTTAGCTAGTTGTCATTGTCTGGATGGCAAACAAAAAAAATGAAACTTTGTGGCTTGATCATTGTGCTATTGAATTTTAGAAGATTCCAGGAGGGAAGTTTGCATTTGTTTTCAGGGAAACACTAAATTAGGTTAATGATTGAAGGGCCAGGTTGGAAGACATGTGTGTTTGGGACCAGTGGACCGACCTCTCGAAGAAGACAGTGGGAGAAAGATTTCTTTTACCTTTTCCCCCTCTTTTCTCCCATTTCTTTGCAGCTTCTTTCAATGGGGTTATCGTTTGCTTTCCCCCACATAATTGAATTCTGTTACTTGTTTTGGTAACATGGACCAAAGCCTAGAATAGGCCAGTATGTTGGTACTTTAGATGCTTCCCTTGCTGTCTTGGCGTTTCACATTTACAGAGTTTGGCATCACCATTGAGTGTTGGATCTGTGACTACATTGTAATGTGGGATGATAATTATAATGAATTATGATGAATGCCAGTAGGAAGACAATCCTCCATGAGTCTTTTGTACCTAGCACGCCTATGTGATTATTGTCCACTAAAACAATTGATTGTGGTACTATGTCCCATTGGTTTCAGGTTCAAGTGAGGATTAAAGTGGTCACAGGAACACAAGGAGGAGCTGTCGCTGCCGAAGCAAAGTTAAAAGGAGTTAACTGGGTCGTACTAGACAGGTAATTTACCATCAGAATGTACTATGTTTTTATGTTTCTTATTGATTATATGATCTTGTCACCCAAGTGGACCATTTGTTTGTGCTTTCAACATAATTACTCGTAACTTCATTACAAGCTGGTAACTGCTAAGTCATAAGTTGTCTCTGAAAGTTTGTTCTGCAGTTACTTATTTATTTTTTAAAAAATGATGTTCTACTGCTTTTATAAACATTTTTTAAAAAAATTAATTTAAGTGTTTATACCAGATTTGCATCCATAGCTTATATTTGAACAGAAAAATATTACCCAGTGAACAATTTCTTTTGGACCTTATCCATATATTTTAGTTTGGACTTTATCCTACGTATTAAATTTATTGTGTGGATCCAGTTGATTTTTAATTGGAGACTTTCCTCTTTCTTCTTTTTTTTGTTGTTTCATATGTTCCTATCCTACCTCTTTGACTTCTTGTTTGGCTCTGTTATTCTTACCATGAAATGATGATTATACTAAATTAAACAAGTTTCAAGATCTGATGCCGTAGCTAATTGTTAACCAGGAAATTGAAGAATGAGGTGAAGAATTGCCTGGAAGAACTAAGCTGCAATATTGTTACAGTGAAAGGGTCTCAACCAAAAGTTCTCAGGCTTAATTTGGAGTGCTGGAGTGAACCTCAAACTCCTTTCTTTTCTGCTAATTCTTCTCCTGTTCGAAAAGGTCAACAAAATAGGATGAAGCAGACAACTCCACTACCAAGCAGACCAGAAGAAGAACCTGGTGCCTCATTCAGAAAATCCTCAAAAGAAGGATCAAAATTGGGTACTGATGCAGTGTCTTCTATTTTCCTTGTATATGAGCAAAACCCTCTATATGAAGGAAACTTAAAAGGAAACTACTTGCCAATTAATGAGAATAACGATTTAAGCATTTCAGTGTCTTCATCCAACTCATTGGAAGAAAAAGTTCTCTCTCTACCAAGGGCTCCTCCAACATCTGTTGCTTCAAATAAAAAATGTGTCTATTGGATTTCTCAGAACCATAACATTTCTGAAGGAAAAAAACTATCCAAGTCCAAAAGAAGATTCCTTAGATTTGCTTCAACTCCCAAGGTGCCATTCAGTAATCCTACAAATCTCGAGAAGAGTACGACTTTTGAAGATATTAGGCTCAACCAGTCTGAGAGAAAAGACTACATTGTGGACTCAAATATCAGGGATGCTGTCTCTTTGGGCAGAGCATCCTCTGCACCTCCTCCTCTGTGCTCAATATGTCAGCACAAGGCGCCGGCTTTTGGAAAACCTCCCAGACAGTTCTCCCTCAAAGAGCTCGAGGAAGCTACAGACGGATTTTCTGATATGAACTTCTTGGCAGAAGGCGGTTTTGGAATTGTTCATAGAGGAATCCTGAGAGATGGTCAGGTTGTAGCTGTGAAGCAGTTGAAATGTGGAGGCTTACAAGCAGATGCTGATTTTTGTAGGGAAGTTAGGGTGTTGAGTTGTGCACAACACAGAAATGTAGTGTTGCTGATTGGGTTTTGCATCGAGGACACGATGAGGTTATTAGTTTATGAGTACATATGCAATGGTTCATTGGATTTCCATTTACATGGTATAGTTCAATGTTTCTTCCTCAATATTTCTTCTAGAAATATAATTGGATTGTTTCATCTGCTTAATATTCTAGTTTGTCATGAGTTCATGCTGTTTGCTACATCAAATTTATGTGGTTTCAATCAATCGTGGAGTTTCTAAGTTTCAGTAAACTGACAGGAAATGGAAGCCAGTTAGATTGGCATTCAAGGTTAAAGATTGCAGTAGGAGCAGCGCGAGGTTTACGTTATCTTCATGAAGATTGCAGAGTGGGATGTATAGTGCATAGAGATATGCGACCTCACAATATCCTTCTAACACATGATTTTGAACCCATGGTAACTCGATTTTCCATAACAAATTTATCAAAGTCTTGAAGCATTTATTTCCTTTTTTGCAACATCCGTTCTTTCAGATGATAGTTCAAATTCATTCTCACTTTATTATCCCATCAGGTTGCTGATTTCGGGTTGGCGAGGTGGCATTCTAAATGGTCAACCAGTATTGAGGAGCAAGTCATTGGAACTTCAGGGTATTCACTCCACATCCTCTTATATGCAAAGATTCCGTACTTGCTTGATGATTTTGTTTTTAGTTTTCAGTTATAAAAAATTAAGTCTGTTCACTCGCACAAGATTTTAAAAACAAAAAAGCCAGGAACAAAATAATTATCAACGAACACTTAAGATTATTTGATTCATCTAGTTACTTCTGGAACCAGGTATCTGGCACCAGAGTACATCAATGGTGGTATGGTATCACATAAAGTGGATGTATATGCATTTGGCATGGTTTTATTAGAGTTGATTAGTGGTAGAAGAAGCTGTGAGCTGCACCGTCTAGAGGGAAAACAATTCATATCAGAATGGTTCCATCCCATCTCTGCGTTGCAAATTCAACATTTACTAGCTAGTAGTAATCATTTAGTTGATCCATTCCTGGTCTCCGAGCAATCCCCCGACTTCTGTTATCAACTACATTCAATGGTCCGGGCCGCTTCCTTGTGTCTATGTCCAGATCCTGAATCAAGACCCTCGATGTCGAAGGTTTGTTTTTTATTTTCAACTTTTGATGAACATTTACTGTGATAGTTGTTTGATGCATCCAATTTGTTTACAGATTCTTCGAGTACTAGAAGGAGGAGATGCAGTTGTTCCTCTTGGTTTAGATTTCGACCCGGTTGGCTGCAGAAGTGCACACTTGGATGGTCTGACGGCTCACAAACAAATCGAAGCAAGAAGAAGCCATACTCGCACACTCTCACAATGAAACAACAATTCAGTTTTGAATAGTAAAGGTCTAAATTTTTACAACGCCCTATCACATTTCCACTCCATTTTTTTCTCCAATTGATCATAGTCATCACCTAAAATTAGGCATTACTTGTAAAATATGAAATATTTAATCTCTCTTTAGTCCCAATGGTGTGTTTCATGCGTGTAGAATTAGATTAGTTAAGGGATTGGATCTCAAAATCCCCATAGTATTTGGATTTGAGTTGTGAATTGTGATTATATTATATACATAAGAGCCTAGTTTAAGCTTAAAACTGTGTGGACCAAGATAGATTTCGAAGTTGGAAGTTGGAACTATTATTGTGAAACTGAAACACAGAGAAACAGTAGTGGATTTAATGGAAAAATATGATTAGTATGCTTTTTATGATCAATGCAATGATACACAACAAGTGGAGGGTTAGATCCTTTTAATGTTCCACAATATACAACAGAAGAGGAGGAAGGTGAGTTTGCTGGTTCAGAAAACACATGGGGTCGAGTCAAACACACACACTTAAAAAGATCACAAAATGTTGAAAGATTCACTCTCAATTCTCTCATTCACATTCACATTCACATTCACATTCGTTTGTTTATGCTGGGTGCTCTGTTGGAAGACGAGAAGCTTCTATCTGATGGCACTGAGTCTGTGTCTGTCCCAAACTGCTGCTGCATCATTGCCACAGCATTCCTGTCCGCCGCCATCTCAGACACACGCCACACCTTAATCGACTTATCCAGGCTCCCACTGTACACTATCCACTGCCTGTCCCCATTCTTCGACGACTCATTATCCTCCTCCGCCGCCAAGCACTTCACCGGCCCAGTGTGGCCTGTCAGCACCGACAGACATGTGTGGATTGCCCCTTCTCTACGCCACACGCATATGGTCTTGTCGGCCGACCCACTAAACACCATGCTCCCCACCGCCACCAGGCACAGCACAGTCAGCTTGTGCCCTTTCAGAACCCCGCCGTGTGTCAACTTCCCTTTCCTTTCCCAGAAGTTCACCATCCCATCAGATGAGCCACAGTACACGACGGTTCCAGCCGCCGTGACTGCCAGGGCCGTCACTGCACATTCTTGCTTCAGCAGCGACTCCAACAGAGTGTGCTTTGTTGCCTTCCCTTTGGGCTCCCTTTTCCACACCTTCACTGTCCCGTCCGCCGATCCTGTGAACACCAGCCCCTCCACGCTCGCCACCACCGAATTCACTGCATCGTCGTGCACATTCAGTGACTCCAAGCATTTGGAGTCTGCAATTCTCCAAACCTTCAAAGTTCTGTCCCACGAAGCAGAGTATAAGAGGAGCTTGTCCTCGGTCAGGCTCAAACAAGACACTGCATCAGAGTGCTTAATCCACAGAGCCCTTCTACGCCCTCGTCCTTCCACGTAATTGCTGGGGTTAATGGAGCTTTTGAAAATGTCCTTCAGAGTTGGCAATGTCCCAGCTCGTTTGTGATCACTTGGGTTCTTTTGGGACACCTTCCAGACGCGGATTTTTCCGTCTTGGTGTCCGGTGAAAATCTTCTCGCCGGAGATTATAATGGCTTTCACCAACCCACTGCTGGATTTAAATGCGGCATATTCCTTCAAATTCTTCCAAACTCGAATGTTCTTACTGTCGGAGCCAGTGTAGAGAAGCTCCCCTGCAGCGGCCAAGGAATAGATATGGCCCTCTTCACGAACCAGAGAGCCAATCAATCCATTTTGAGGGCCGCTGTTTTCTTCCACTTGGGACCAGGGAGATTTAGCGAACATGGAGGTCTGATTCCAGGGCGACATTGTCATTGGAGAGCCTTCGCCACTCATACGACTCGAGTCATAGTAGGCATTGCCGCCGACCGAAGCACTGCTGTTTCTCATGGCGAAATCGTCTTCGGTAGTTAGCGTAGACGAAATGTTGGGGTCGGAATGTGCCATGTTGCCGCCGTATTTAGCTCGAGGAATGCTGTTGCCTTCTGCAAACATGTTGTTTATAGTTGAAGTCTCTCTTCTCCGTCTATGGTTCTCTGACGCTGCTGCTCCGACCTTCTCTTCTTTTGTGGATTATATTATATGAATTCCCACATGAGAAGTGAAAATTTCATACAGAAATAATTATTAACCCCAGAAGACTAATAACCCAAAAGACCCAAGTTTAAAATGGGTGTTTTGGGGCTGAAATAATGGGCTGATGATGGAGAGAAAAGAGAGGAGAGGATGCTAAAAATGTAAGTGAAAAAGGTTGGATAAAACAAGAGTTGGTTTAAAAATAGCAAATGGTGGAGAAAATCGGACAACCAAGCAGATTTGAAAATCTGTTATTTTGGAAGTTGATCCAACAGAATTACAGAAGCTGGATGGTATCGGCCTAAAACTCGAGCCTGATTTGGTCAAAGGAGAACATATCATTATCGCTCAATATGTGGGGTTCAGCATTTTAATAGAATAGCGTGGCGATAGGAAACGTAGAAATTAGCTACAATTAATACCTATTTTACTTACAATTTTACATACAAAACTTTTCACATAAAACTTAAAATAATATAAATCATCAAATATTTGCTTTTTCAACGACTTAAAATAAAATTTTAAAAAACAAGTCCATTAAACCTATAGGCAAGAAACTTACTCTTCTCACCCTTTATGTCAACATGTGTATAATTTAGTAGTTAAACAAAAAAAAATAAAGTATGAAATATTCAACTTTTACTCCTATGGCAATTTGTATTAACTTTCCTCTTAAACTTCCAAATGTATCAAAAAAAAAAAAACTCTCAAAACTCAATATTTCCAATAAAAATAAAGTTGCACAAAATTAAGTTGAATTACTACCCAAAATCGAAAAACTGAATAAATCTCTCAAAATTCTAAATTTCAACAAATATATATATAGCTCCATGTCATTTTTCTTTGAAGATTCATTAATTTTATACAAGAATATGTTTTTGAATTATAAAATGTGGAGGTGGTGAGTTTCGAATCTCCAATCTCTTGATACATAGAGTATATTTGATATAATCAATTGAACCATGTTTAGAGGGGTGGCTCCTACTCAATTCTAATCTACTATAAAAGGGACTATGAGGGGATAATCTTTACATGCTCATTTTGCCCTTACATTTTTTTTTTAATTTCTATTTTACCTATCACTATTTATTGATGGGATACAACTCTTTAAATTAATGTGTCCGTTGAGAGAAATTTGTTCAATGGAGGTGGTCCTTCAAACATGACTATTCAAGTTAATATATATATGAAAATTGAATTTTTAAGAAAAATTATATAATTAGGTTGAATATTTGCATTTATATGTTGATGAGACGTATATAATCACTATTTTGATCCTAGTGTCTTTTCAAAAAAGCATCAATAGCTTACATATAAATAATCACTATTTTGATCATCGTATCTCTCCATAGTGTAATTTTTTTTTCTATTTCATTTTTCATAAAAGTTTTTTCTTATGTGTTCCACCACTTCATGAAGGAAAATTAACAAGAATTAAGATCACATGAAAATAGAAATCTTCAATCTTTCAATGTTTTAATTTCTTTTTGAATTTTTTATAATTTATCTTGTGAATTTCCTTTTTTTTTCCCCCCTAAATTTCACTCCATAAAATCTTTGTGTTCGTCATTAAAATTCAACAAAATCCTTTACACATTAAACAAATTATTCCAGCAATTGAAAATTATTTTGCTCATTAACCATATAATATACTCAAAATATTATTTTTATTATGATCAAAATCAAAACTTTGTCTCTCATCAACAAAATTTCTGAAAAGCATAATAAATGAACATGTAGTATAACTCTTTCATAAAGTTTCAAACTCCAACTTCGTTTGTAAACAAACATATAAACATGGAAGAGTACTTACGCGTAGGAGAGAGACTTACTACCTTTTACTTTGTAATAGTATGGAAGGAAAGAAAATACATAAAATAGATAAAATCATGAAATAGAACTTTTTACAATTGTGAATTGTTCGAAAAGAGAAAAATAACAAAATAGATGAGAGAAGCATTAAAAAATATATATAAATAATAAAGCATACTAGCTCGATTTTTTTTTTTTTTTTTTCCTGATTTCTTGAGATACTCACATTCTAATTATAGGTTTCCTTCGCCACCCTTTCTCGCTTGAGCCTTTGATTTTTTATTTTTTTTAAATCTTGGTGAGATGATACGAAATAGAGTCGTTGCCAATTGGCATGCGGAACCGAGAAGGATACAAGAGAAGATTATAACAATGTTTCTAATTATTTATTTCGTTCCCTATTCCTATTAAAAATAATATTTACAAAAAGTATTTTGTTTCCACCGAACTAAAAAATGATGTTGACGTCTCTAGTAAACTAGAGACATTGTTTAATAGCTATTTTGTTGTGTAAGGGGATGAGAACAAGAGAGGTCAACTGGAGTGGAAGTCAAGCGACTAGACCGAGAAACTGTGATCAATCCGAAGAACCACTCCTAGATACGATTATGCAAATAACAAAGCATATTTTTTAAAACTAAAGATTTTATATAATTTCAAAATAGCAATCTAAAGAATCTTCGTTAAAAAAACAAATTCCTTTTTAAAATTTCCTTAAATTTAATAAGTATTTCAAAGATATACACAAGTTAATTTGACAGTGTTTCTTCTATCAAATGTGATGGACATGATATGATTGTCATATTTCATAATAACTTTCATATATTATTTTTGTTTCCTTTTCAATGTATTATGTTAAAAAAAATTGTATTGTATTCTTTTTCTTTATCCAAAAATAAATTAAACACAAAGTTTATAGAGTTAAAATAAAATCAGTCATTAATAAAATAAACAAAACCAGAAACAAAATATACTTAGTTTTGCATTTCATATTCGTTAGAAATTAACCTAAATTAAAAAATATATGGGTGATTAGTTTTAGACATTATCTTTTTTCCTCCCACCTCAGATATTGTTAAACTAATCTTTCAATTAAAGCAACAAAATTTCACGTGCATCACACGACTCTTTTAACTACTATCTTAAAAAAGGGAGAAAACAAGAGAAATTATTCGATGAATCCGTCACAATGTGACAAATGATTTTTTACCGTTGGTTAGAGAGAGACGTATTTCGAGTTTATATCTAATGATTATTAGGGGCATGAAAATTATTAGATTTACATCTAACTGTTATTATGAGACAGCCACGTTGTGGCGACCTCATTGAATAATTTATATATAAAAAAAAGAGACGATTGTCACTCTTACATTCAAATATTTTTAAATCCGTGGGCCTATTGAGCTTGTAAAGAGGCTGTGGGTTGAAGCAGGCTCCCAATATGCTGTAGTTGGGCCATAGGCCCATAATGTGGAATCATTTCTGGCGCGTTAATCGGAATGGTTTCGGCTAAGACAAATGGCAGGCACGTCTCAAGTGTTCGCTCATCGTTTTCGAACTCCCTCGCGAAGACGCCTATGCCCGAAGCATTTTCGCGGGTTTAGGGTTTAAAGACCACTTGCTCTGCTCTAAAATCCTAAAACTATGCAGTTGCAATCTTTCTGTCGTGGGCTTCCCTCGGCACTGCTCGGATTACAGGATGCCCGTGCTCGCTTTCATCAAATGGTTAGTACTTGTTTCGAATATTAATTTCATGATTGTTCAGTCATTCGGAAGTTCCGTTATATTCTTGCTCTTCATTTCTTCTCAAGCAATTGGAAAACCGAGCTGGACCGAGGAGACAAGGAGTGCAGCTTGAATTTGTGTCGAAATGTAAGTTCCCAATTCGGTGCCATTGTTATTCTTGTCTGTGCGCGTGTGTTTATGATTTGTTCTTTCGGGATTAGCATGATTAGAGTTAGTATTGAGTAAGAGATTTCTGCTAAAATAATTTTTCAGGGGAAGTAGTGAAGAGGAAGAGAGGGGCGTTGATGTGCGTGGCTGATTCTAACAGGAAGCCTAAATTGGAATCATCTAACAGGAAGCCTAAATTGGAATCATCTGGTGAGGAAAATCATGTATTGTATGTTAGTAGATTGAATGGAGTGGAGCCATTTCGTGGGAAGTCTGGCTCTATCTCATTTCATGGTTTGACTCACCAGTTGGTAGAGGAGGGTAAATTGATGTCAGCTCCTTTTAGTGAAGACAAGGGTTCCCTCCTTTGGGTACTGGCTCCTGTGGCGTTTATCTCATCTTTGATTCTTCCTCAAGTTTTCCTTGGCGGTCTTATTGAGGCTTTCTTCAAGAATGAGATTCTCGTAGGTATTTATTGAACCCAGTTCATTTATCTGTTGTGATTGCTAGGTTTTCCTTATGTCTGCTGTTTCTTTCATACTGATACTATTGTGTGCTGTTGCATTGGCAGCTGAGTTTATATTGTTATCTAAACTACTAACGCAATACATTTGCTTTGTTCAAGCAGAAGTTGTGACTTCATTGGTGTTAGAAGTCCTATTTTATGTTGGAGTTGCCACGTTCCTGCTTGTTACCGATCGTGTTCAGAGGCCATACTTGCAATTCAGCTCGAAGAGGTGGAGCCTCATTACAGGCCTTAGAGGATACTTGACAACAGCTTTCTTTATTGCTGGCTTCAAGGTTATAGCTCCATTATTTGCCGTGTATGTAACTTGGCCAATGATTGGTCTGCCTGCGCTTGTTGCAGTGATTCCATTTCTGGTTGGATGTATCGTTCAATTAGCATTTGAAAACCATCTTGATAGACGTGGCTCGTCTTCTTGGCCACTTGTTCCAATTATTTTTGAGGTATTTCACTTATAGTTATAACTTGTTCCTCGTTCCTTTCAAAGAGCAAACAAGACCCTTTACAAATTGAATCAACTTGCAGGTTTATAGACTTTACCAGTTGACAAAAGCTGCCCATTTTATGGAGAGGTTGATGTTCCAAATGAGAGGGCTTCCCACCACTCCAGACTTGTTGGAAAAAAGTGGAGCTCTTTTTGCTATGATGATAACCTTTCAAGTCCTAGGGGTGGTATGCCTCTGGTCGTTAATGACTTTTCTTTTGAGGCTTTTTCCTTCCAGGCCTGTAGCAGAGAAGTACTAGTGTTGTAACATTCTGTACATTCTATTTTTAGGGTTGGTTAACACCTAACTATAGTTTATTTTTGTTGCAAGTAGTTCAGAACATTTATCATGACTTGCTCAATGAGATCCATATTGCCGTACCCCGTCAATCGTTATTCAATTTACTCGACCTTCATTTGTCATATCATATCTATCGTTTACTTATTAGTTTATCAATCCTTAGCTTCATTCATTTTTTATATGTCGATATTTCTTTTCTTTTGAAAATTAAGTAGAAGTTTGATCTACTCATTAATCTTTTTCCCATTATATTATCTCTTACTATAATCTCTCAGCCTTCAGTCTTGGATACAAATTTGATAGATTATGATAAGCTCTGAACTCCTAAGGTTCATAATCCTTGAGGAGATGTGCTGAGAAGCATATAAACAGTTTTGCTAACCTTTCACTGTGGTAAAGTAGCAGCCTTTCTTTACATTGATTTTCTTTGATCTGTTTGTTGGTATCCTTTTACCCTCTTCTTATTGCTAAGGTTTAGGCCAGAAGGTGATATTGAAGAGCCAAGAATAACAAGCTGCAAATTTGATTCAGTCATCGAATGCTTTTGCATTGTCTCCCTTCGATCGATATTGATAATCATGTTTAGTTTATAAATCTGCCAAGTGATAGATTGGTTTTTGCCAACGTGGTTTTGGCTAGTCAAGGTATTCCAACTTCAATCTAATCTTCACCTTTCATATGGTAAATTTAGAGAATTGGAAAAAGAGAGGGATAGTACGAGAGCGTTGTATATTATTGATACAAACTTAACGGACCTATTTATACCTGTGAGTACAAGATAAGATGAAATCTAATTTGTATAATTGTATCATGACTATTTTTTTAACAAGAGTTCTTGTACCCTAATGTTATCTCGATTAGGGTAATAAAGCAAAAGTTGATTTCTTCTTTTCTTTGTTTAGGATAATAACATTTAAGAGTGAACATTCATCCAAATGAAGTTACTAACCACATAATTAGGTTCACGTTAGCAGTAAAAGCATTAGGCAATAAACATTTAAAAGAAAAAAATGAGAAAATATGGAGCTAAGCTAGGTAAGGAATTATGAAAAATAAATGTCATTTTATATTATGAAAACAAGAGGAAACGACAGTAGATAGAAAAGATATAAATATATACCACGGACGAGAGAAACCTAAAGAAAATAGCAAGCAAGAGGAAATGTCAACCGAATAAGTCTTTGTATATGCCGTGTGTCATCCCCCAAAGAAGAAGTTGTAGGAATAAAAAAATTGAACAAATACATTCAAAAGACGAGGCAAACTAGAGAAACTAGGAAACAAGAGGAAATGAGAGAGATCATTGTGTATATTGTGGATCATCCAGAGAAACCAGTAAATAAAAGAAAATGTCTAATGGTTCAACAATATAAACAATATGGAAGCATTGTAGATACTAATATACACATGTACAAGCAAACCTAGAGAAACCAGGAAACAAGAGGAAATACCAACAAAAAAGAGTTCCTTGTGTATATCGTGGTCAAAATATCATCGTGGTCAAAATACCAATAAGAGAGCTCATTATGTATACCGTGGATCGTCAAGAGGAACCAGTAAATAAAAGAAAATACCTAATAGTCTAACAAGAAGCTACAATATAAACAACACGAAGCATGGGGTTTAGGTGGAGTATTAATTATGGCACATGGTTAATGATGACATTTTTACCTCGATTAACCGACATGTATGATATATCGATTTTTATATTAAGTTTAATTTTTACTCGCTTAATAGGTAATTATACATTTCCATATCATTAAATCAACATAGATGTATGTCCACTACGTACGATAAATCAAATAAGCTAATTTTTTAAATCATTCTGCCCATTTATGTAACTAATGCATTATTTTCTCCTTTAAATAATGTTAACTTAATAGTTTAGATTTGATTCAAATTTTTTATATTTTGTTAGCTAATATTTCTCTCTCCCCTTAGAATCCTCTATTTTTATATTTGTTAACTCGAGTCTTGCTTTTTTGTAAGCTTTTATTTTATTGATTGATTCACTCATTTTTGTTCGTGATAGTTAGGTGCAACTCCCAAATATTCACAATAAGAGTATTTTCGTCTTAAGACTTTTATTATATTTCATGAAAAAATCGTTTTAGTCATTTTTATAAATTAAAACTATTTTAGACATTTTCCGAGTGAGGTAAGTTAGATTTATACATTTTGGTTGTTCCTCGTTAGATTAAATTAAAAGCTGGGCCGAAAGCCTCGGGAAGAAGAAGGAAGGGAGTTAGGAAGCCCTAGCCGCCGCCTAGCGTAGCCCATCGATAAAGGGTAATTTCGTCTTTCAATACAGGAGGCGGGGAGGGACAGTATTACTAACTAAGCCCTAGCCGCCGAGCGTCTTTCTGCCTATAAGTACTGAAGAGACTGATCATCACTTCACCAATCTGTCTCCGATTAACCCTCCGCCGCCGATTCTTATTTCCTTGAATCTTTGCGAGCAGAGCTCTCGACTAGGTCAGATTACGTCCTCTATTCAATTCTGATTCAATCTTTTGTTTTCATGAATAAATTCGATTCGATAGTTTTTTCTGCAAAACAATTTCTTTCGTTTAAATTTTTCAACAATGTAGAGGTTTTTTGTTCTCGGTGATGATGAAAAATGATGACGAGTCCGATCTCTAATCCATTCACCCCTGACGACAAAACGAGGCATTTGTCTGAGAGAAATCAAACCTCCTTTGCTCTCTCTTCTTTTCTTTTCTTTTTTTTTTCTTTCATTTGACGATTCCGGCCTTTTTTTTTTTGTGCTTTTTACGATTTTGAGGTTTAATTGATGAGTTTCTTTTCATTTGGTTTATAATCTTCACCAAATTTGTTTCACAAGTATGATTTCGATTTGTTTATTGTAGTAGCATATAAGCATAAGTGCGGCGATGATGAGAATACAGACTCTGTTTTCTGTGAAAACTGAGATTGTTTCCGTGATTATTTCTCAAGCACTTTTGAGCCGTTTCTGGGAATACTTAGATTAATCCGTCTTTTGAGTGTTTCTTTCAAACGCAATGTAATTTTTTGTGCTTTTAACACTGATGAGAAATCAAAATCTTTCTCCTAACGAGTAAGATTCAATTTTCCGAATGAATTTTCGTGTTATTTTCCTGATGAGAGAACAAAATCTTCCCGTCTGGTGTGATTTTTTTTTGTTTTTCAATCAAAAGCGGATTGATTGGATTTAAACTAGCTTTTTGATAACTTCAGATCATTTCTATCATTTACACTAAAAAATTCGTCCATTAAAATCATGTTTATTATTTGCATCATCTCCCTTGAGAGGAATTTGATAGTTGATATATTGTTTCCAGAGAGGATTTATATTAGAATTTCAAGCTACCTAAAGCACTAATCTTATTTCAACTTAAACATACAAAAACAAGTTTAAGGGAATGAAAGAATTATAAAAACAACTCTAAATTCCCTTGAACATAAAGATTAGTGAATGTTGCTTTTATTCATCCGTTTCCAGTATTGAGGACATGCATTAAGAAAATAGCACTAACGGGGCTGTTTGAGGCGTTGAGACCTCAAATTCTAGACTATACCCTAACAACCCTAAGGCTATAAAAATATAATCTAACAATAATTAAGAAAAGTTAGATTTTGATTTAAGAATGATAAAAAGAGGGGGGTGGGGATATTTTTTTATTTTTGAACTTTGTATGTCAATTTAAGCCTAAAACTTAGTATCAATTTTAGCAACTTTCAATGTGACTGATTGGATATTCTTAACTGATACACTTATTCAAATCTTAAGTTTAAATTTATGAAATTGAAAGTTTAAAGTTAAAATTGACACAATTTTCTAATTAAAATGGATACAATTGATCAAGTTTAGGCATTAATTTTACAATTATAGAAAAAAAACTATAACTATTTAATATGGACTACAACTAACTAGATATTTAGACTTCTTTCAATTGTATATTAGTATTTGCAACACAATATCACTTATCAATAATAATCTAATTGTCTTATTAATGATGATTTTATGTGTAACAAAATATGTCTTTTCAACCTTTATCCTACATACATCATAATTATCGCTCACAATGAACCTGTCAATCACAAAGGTAGTTATAACCTTTTTATGCATAACATTTTAACCTTTTATCACCTCATACACTTTATCCTTTAAAATAGAATTTAACAGCAAATTAAAAGGGTATTTAAAATAATGATCATATGATTGTATAATGATCATATGATTGTATATTCACACTTTGAAAAATCAACGTTATAATAACCTCTTTCTAAAGATGGGTAGCTAGTCGTATTTCATGAATTTTATTTGTAGACATTAATTACAATTTTCTTTTTTAATTTTTTTTACAAATACACTAATGTTTAATAAAATAAATAAATAAATAAATTTATTATTTTGTAATATATAAGATGAACTCTTTACAAACTTCAAGTACATTATTAATTGGTTAAATTACAAGGTTAGTCCCTAAACTTTGAAGTTTGTGTCTATTTGATCCCTAAATTTTAAAAAGTGTCTATCTAATACATCCTTGAACTTTCATATCTGTGTCTATTTAGTCTCGAAGTTTAAAATGTGTTTAATAAATCCTTTCAATTTTGTATCCAATATGTCTCTAAATTTTAAAATTCATGAACTTGCTAGACACAAAATTGAAATTTGGTTTTTCTTAAACATAAAATTCAATGTTATATCTAATAGATCAATTGATTTTAAAAAATTTTGAATATGTCAAGGACCTATTTAGATACAAAATTGAAAGTTTGGGAATTAATTAGACATTTTTAAAGTTTAAGAACTTATGATATATAAAATTGAAAGTTCACAGACCTATTTGATACTTTTTAAAGTTTATGTACCAAATAAACACAAATCGAAAAGTTCGGAGACTAAACTTCTAATTTAACCTTATTAATTTTGTTAGGTAGATTTTTTTTAATGAATATAATAATTTTTAATTATAATATAAAATAAAGTAAAAATATATAACTAGCACTGTATGTGGTAATAATCTAGTATTAATTATACAATGTCAAAATAAAAAACAGACAAATGATAGCTTAACAGGATATAGTTAAGATATAAATAACTTCCAAACCCTGATTTATACATTTTCACTAGCCTTTTGTGAATAAACAAAGAAATAAAATATCTTTGCAATCATCTTTTACTAATACCCTTGAACAAATTACCCTTGAATTATTGCATTCGAGCCATCCCAAGGGCAAATTTAGACATGATTTGGTCAAATTTTGGTAGTCATTTTAATTGGCTCAGATCGAATCAACCACAAAGGCACAAACCATCTAGAGGAAAAGGCAGCTAAGAAGTCATGATATCTATGGACTTAGAAGAGCACATGCTTAGTAAATAAATTAAAGAATGAATGAAACAATACAAAGTTTCCAGGCATCAAAAGAGAGCAGTGCTAAAAGTAGTTCAAGTTCAAGATAATCGGCTTACATTCAGAGGCTTAGCCTTGCGAATGTGGCCCATACTATTGACAAGATCTTTGCGAATGCATACGGGGAACATATTAATTTTCTTTACAAGTTTCAGCCTCCATAGCACATATGGGAAACTCAGCTGATCCCTGGAAGTAAAACGCACCACCTCATTAAACCAGAGGCACATGAACAGATTCACCACTGGAGAATGCTCCCTAACAATCACAGAAGCTTCTGCAAGAGCTGCAACAAAAAAACAAATATATATTACAGAATAGCTCACAATCTTAGTACAAACAAGATGAAGTAATTCAAATTATATTAGCTTTCACACCCATTCATCAAAATCAGTGGCTAATAGTTCGATGCTACAATGAGATACGTTTGGCATAAGAACTGTATTGCATCTTTGTCACGTAAATGGAAGAAAGGATATGAAAAGAATAGTTATTACATTACCTTTATGTCCATCAAATCTCTTGTCATCTGGGAATTGATCGTGACGGTACCGTCTGATCTGCACTTCAACTTCTTCGGGGGTGGCCTTGTGTTTCTTGACGACAGCTCCAGCCTCATCATAGACACTACTACGAGCTCCATGTTGTGATATTGCAAGTTCAGAATTTGAACGCCAAAGAAGAGCTTCAAACACTCCTAGTGGATCCCTCCGGAATTGAGACTTCGAATCTACCCAAATGGAGTACTTCACATTAGGGAAGAGACGATGGCCCAACATCTGATAACAACAACACATGATATAATAATCCAAATAGCCAAGTTTACAAATGTGACGAATTCCCAGTAATGAGATAGAACTACATCATTGTGCAAATAATCAACTGAAGAGAGAGCAAGGCATTTGTGGCGAACATGACAAAAGATGTTGCATAAGCAATGCAACTTAGCATAAAAATCTTACTTTTGCATGTTTAAATAATATCCTGTGTTAGGTTCTCGCTGCTCAATAGCAAGATTATGTGTCGTCTAATTCGTCATACTGATGACATGAGACATCGTGCATGCTAGTTTTATTCTGGATGTTGAAGAGAATATTTTCATCTCGTATTAAGCCAAATACAAAAACAAACATGACTTATTTACCACAACAATTAGTGAAAACAAAAATAATATGTTGATTGCAGTCATAAATCCAGCATTTTTCATGTCATTCTTAAAAAGCTTCCAAAGGAAAAAAAGAAAAATAGGTGAAACCTAATGGTCTAATCAATTTCATCATACAACTAATTACCTTGGGAATTTTGCCATTCAATCTTTGGTCGGTGAAAGGAAGATCCCTCACAACTATAACGCGCCACTTTCCAATAAATCCATCCTCACCAATAACATGTCCCACTGACTCCTGTGCACTTAGAGTGATTTCATCCCAAAATGCAACATAGCAAACCTACATCAGTTAAATATGAACATCCTCACTAAATACATTCATGAAAAGATGGTAGGAGAACATATATAACAAAAAAGCACAATAGGCAATTCAAAATTAGTAAAAGCAATATATAACAACCTTGCGAAGTGATGTCTCTGACATTCCAATTGGTTGATAAAGATCATCTCCACCGCCAAATGCACATGTTGACACCACAAGGGAGCATGTTTGCATGTAATTTCTATCTTCATTAGAAATTCTGAAACCTCCATTATCACTGTAAAATCCGCAATGTACCTCTACAGTTCTATTCGCCTGTACCGAAGAATTTCTAGAGCTTGAGAGCAAAGACTAGCATTTTAAGAGGCAAACAGAAAAATTGTAAACTTGGAAAACCAATTACTATTCAAGACACGGGAGATTTCAAAGATGTCAGGGAAGCAAAGAAACTAGTGAGAAGTTGATCAGAACCTGAAAACTTCTTTCTCTCTGGTCAAGAGTCTGGTATCCTGTAAATAGATTAAATCTTGTTGCATTCCTGCTCTGTCGTGACAAGGAAGTTTTATCTACCAACAATGAATTGTGATTATCAGTTATGTAGTTCACATCAATCTCTGGAACTGGCGAGCCTTCGCGCACAGGAATATCCAATTGCTCAAGTGTTTTTGGTGGCAGAAGTTTCAAGCAACCTGGTACAACCCACAAATGTAGGTCAAATTTAGTTCTTCTTGTGCATCCGAAACATCAAGATAAGTTAAGATCTTATCCCTCCCTCTCAAATACATTCAAAGTGCCCGAGAAGAGATGGTTTTCCAGCTAGGAATGGAATGAAATAACCGAGCGTGCATAAGGAATTGAAAAAACATATGCATTTCAGACCCAGCAGCTTCCTCATCTTTCAAAGTAGCAAAATCAAAATAATGACAAGGCAAACAGTCTAATGTAAGATCAAACCCTATTCCCCTCACAAGAATTTGTAGGTTCTCTCTAAAAAAAAAATCAAATAAATGATAGGAAACTATAAGGTTCTTTCAAAGTTGATGATAACTTACGTTCTCTTACTCCGGCAACCATCCGAGTAACAGGATCGAGTCTATTTAAATTCCCATCTGGTTTATTGTCCAAAACCAACTTCTTCTCAGTTCCGATTATCGACTGGTCTACAATTGGTGTCGTTGTGCCACCAACTTCCGATTTCTCCTCCAGCCTCGATTTCCGACCAATTCTTGTTGCCTCAAACAAAAGCAATCCCGCAGCAAGAAGGAAGAAAACAACCACCCAATACTTCAACATTATCCTACAAACTAGACGAGCAAACTCATTCTTGACTCGATTCCCTGGTTTTTTTCGCTTCCTCCGAGTTCGAACACGCATCCTTTCCAACTCGTCCAATTCATTGTCAGAAACCGGGATTGATACACTGTTGCTGTTTTTCGACATCGACGATAACGGTGATAAAGATTCAAGACAACAAAAATTGTAGTAACTGAAAAGAGATCGCTGACTCGCTACAAGAATTTTTCATGTAATTGAGAAGATTCAGACTTGGGGATTTCTGATCTGGAACATGTGGATATTATTTTACACTAGCTTCAAGATCTCCTATCAAACTCTAACTAAAGTCCGTGAAATACCCACATTACAAGAAAAGGAACAAGAACGCATAACACCACTCTTCCATTAAAGCAATCAGCACTGCGCGCGCAGCTTTCGACTGTCGACGACGGTAGTTTTCATCTCAACGGACATGAAATTTGGTTCAATTTCTCCCCTGTTTGGAACCCTCGGATTTGATTTCCAGTGTTTGGTAAAAAACGAAAAGTTGCAGAAGAATGTGAGTCATGCGGCGGAGGCAAAGAGAGATATAGGGAAAGAAGGCAATTGAGGTACCGGCGTATGGTTGCAGCAGCCGACGTGTAGCTGCAGTAGAAAGAGTGCCAACGGAGAGTTGCTGTAGCCTGCAGAGACGGACAAGATTTCTGCGGTGAAGGTAGAAAGGGGTAGAAGATTTCTGCAGCTCGGAAAAAAAAAAGGAAAATGTAGCGAGATTAGGTTATTATTTTTTTAAAATTAAATCTAAAAATACTATTTTCACTTGTAACTTATCAGTCATAACTTTTATATTTTCTTATTCATTTTTCATCTATATTTTTAAAATTTAGCTAGAAATTCAATCTAAGATGGAAATGGTGAAACAAACATAATTTTCAAGTAATTATCAAATAAGTATAAATTATTTATTCTTGTTTTTTAAAATCTTAACATCATTTCCTTTCAACTTTGGAACAAAACATTAATCACGTGCAGTTCAGTAAAACGTGTTAATTTATGTGAAGCATGATCTGGTTGTAATTGATTCTTTAAAAATGTGATTTAAATCCTAATTATACCAACAAAATTGCACTTGTGTTGTAATGTTGAACTCCCCTCATCAATTATTTAGGGACATTCGGATCGCAGAGTTGAGTTGTGTTTGTTTTGTCAGTGAATTCAAGAAATCTGTATTTAGATTGCAGAGTTGAGTTGAATTAGAAATTCTGTGTTTGAAGTCTAAAGTTGAGTTATTATGTCAGAGGTAACTGGTGCAGTTTTTTTGTAACTTGAATAAGTCTTATTTTTTTGTGACTTTTTTTTTTCCAACAAATCAATTGCAAATACATTTGTCTACAATTTCAAAACTCAATTATGAGATAACTATAAAATTACAATATATATTACTATTTGTCAAATTTATGTTAAGGATGTGTACAAAAGTAATGGATATTGGGGTTGATATCAATTTTTCTTTTCCAATAAAATTCATCTAGAAACATTTTTTTTTTTTCATATTTGCAACACTGAATTCAAATGTCTACAATATATATATATATATTTCAATACTGATTTTTTTTTTTTAAAAAAAGAGATATCATTCTTTCTTTCTTTTAGAAATTGATTTTTTTTTCAAAATATAAACATTGTAGCATTATTTCCTCTTTTTGATATACATTAAACTTCTTTTAATTTATAGAAATCACATTTTTCAGTACACATTGAACTTAATTCAATTGATAGAAATCAAATGTTGTATTCTTTAAATCACAAATAGCAATTGATGAATGGAAAAAATGCAATGTACCAGTATTTTTTTTCTTTAAACACAAATTAAACTTCTATTAAAATAGAGAAATCTAAGGTTTTATTGTCTAAACATATATTGAATTTCTTTTAAATTTACAAATGAAGAACTTATCATGACGTTTTTTAAATACTAATAGGGTCGTTGTTTTAAAATACAATGATTGTTACGCTTTTTTAAAAGGAATATTGTTTGTTTACATTTGTTAAATCACATAAAAATGAAAATAAAACGACGATATATTTCAACATTAATCTCATGTAAAAGTGAAATATTCACAAAATATTAGTAGGTTATCAAGAACCTATTTACATGATTCACAAAATATAAGTAATAACCAACAATGGGTCGAGTTTGTATGCCTGAAGAAAGATTGTTGGAGAAGAGAGTAAGATCAATCAAGTACATGTGCATTTCATATTATTTTGAATCATGAAAATCTCGTTGGTCGTTGGGAATTATTATTAGGGATACTCGTCGGAGAAGATATTGTTGGTTGCAAGATAAGATCATCAATGATTGTTGTAAATCACAAGGTAGTCGACAGTGATCGTCAATTGCCGCATATGGTCGTCGATAGTGAAGGTCGCCCAGTAGTGGTCCCCGAAAAAGTCATCAGAGGTGGTTGTCTGTGTCGCGAAGATGATTGTCGATCGCTGAAGATGGTCACCGATCGCTAAAGATGATCATCGGAGGTAGTTTTTTGTCGTTGGAGAAGGTCATCAGAGGAGGTTGTCGATTGCCAAAGAAGATTGTTGGTTCTAGAGGAGATTTTTGCTCGGTGGAGATGGTCACCAATCATCGAAAATGGTCGTCATAGGTGGTTTTCGATCGTTGGAGATGACCACTGATCGCCAAAAATGGTTGTCAGAGGTGATTTTCGATCGTTGGAGATGGTCATCGATCACCGGAGATGGTCGTTGGAGGAGGGTTTCGGTCGACGGTTGGCGAAGATGGTCACTGATTACCGAAAATGGTCATCGGAGATGGTTTTCGACCGCTGAAGATGGTCAACGGTCGCTGGATATGGTCATTGGAAGAGGTTTTCAACCACCAGTCGCCAGTTGCCTGAGATGGTCGCTGGAGGTGGTTACCGATCTCTAGTGGCGGTCGTCAGTTGTTAGAGAAGCAATGATAAAATATGTTAATAGGATTACTGTACAAGTCGGTGGAGTTAATATCCTAAGTCGCCAGAGTTGAGTTGAGTTAATTTATCAATCAGCCAAACGTTGAGTTGAGTTTAAAACCTAACCCAACTCAACTCAACTCAACTCAGGGAACCAAATACCCCCTCAAGGAGGTCGATAGATTGAGACTTATAATTTTACATTATTGGATGTAGAAAAGTATCGTAAAGTACTGATAACAACCCATTGAATAATTTTCCTTTCAAAAGGAAAAGGAAAAAAAAAAAAACTCTTGCACCTTTTCTATTTTTGCTTATGCCCTGTTAAAATGAGACATAAAAAATATTCGAATCAAAGAAAACCCTCTCAATAAACATAATTCTTGTAGAAAAACTTTGGAATTCATTTCTTTATGCAAATATAATTTCAAATAGCTTTTAGTCCAATAAATATAGGAGCAGAGATTTATAACTTTTGATCTTATGAAAATGTGTTGATGTTTTAAACAATTTGAAATATCCATATTTACTTGTTATGAAGAAATTAATGTAAATATGTTTAATATGGTTAATCTAACATAGTTTGGTAAATAAATGCTCCAATTACTTTATTTGAGTTCCAACGTTCAATCCTCCTTTCCACATTTGGTGTACTATAAAATGTGTAAATATGTTTTCAATTACTCGTTAATTATTTTATACAAGGTAATCTAGAAAAAGCATAAAGAAGTGAACTTATGCAAAATGTTATAAACCAGGAGAAGAAGAACAAGGAAAGAAAACAAACATTGCAAGAAACTTGATTCTTACCCTAAATTTTTTAGAACACATCCTGAAATTTCTTGAGATCTAGAATGGAACAAGGTAAAATAAATATTCTTAACAGTCACCATGTTGAATTCATACAGATTGAAATGGCAATTGAATCTCCCAATGGTTGCATGTGATGCCAACAAAACAAAATCTTCCTGGAGTTTGTTGCTGCAGTTTTGGGTTGATAATAACCTGATTCTAAGACGAATTCGATTATTACAAAGTATTGTTAAAAGAAAGTGTAAGAAAATCACAGCAAAATAATTCAAATGCACTGATCCTTCATATTTTAGCTCTTACAGCATTTTAGTATTTTTTTTTTAACATCAAAATTTAAACTAAAAAAACAACCCATAAATGAAGCCAACAGATTTTGTACACTCCACTATATATAACCCGTCTTCAAAACGATTAACAAGGAAAAAATCATAACAAAATAAAGATCCTAAAGCCAAATTTAATATGTTCTAAAAAAACTATAATGATGAATTATGGGTTGCCCTTTTAATATATATCCTCGCTCGACTTAGATTTCATATGGAGAAAATGTTTAAGATAACACTACATTAGAGAGGAAAGAAAGAACAAGATAACATCTGGGTTGTACAAATAATGAAGGAGATGAGGCTATGGAAAACAATTCAAGAGGAAAATTGACAAGAGTTGGAACCTCAACGTTTGGAGAATTGTGGGGCTTTACGTGCTTTCTTGAGACCAGCCTTCTTTCTCTCCACGACTCTAGCGTCTCTTGTCAAAAGCCCTTCTTTCTTTAGAGGTGATCTGTGATCATCACTCACCTTTAGCAGAGCACGAGCAATGCCGAGGGAAATTGCCTGAGCCTGGCCAGAGAGGCCACCTCCTTCGGCTTTAACAAACACGTCGTAGCTACTTTCATATCCTAATGTTATTAATGGAACTTTCACATATTGAAGCCACAATGGATTTCCTTGAAGGTATTCCTGCAACACATTGTGTTTCCAAACTAGAGATAAGTAAAATTCTACTGAACGCACACTCCCAACGCAAATATTCATATAAAAAGAACAGGTTGTTATAACTAGCTATCCTAAATTAATAACTAGAAGCTCATGTACACAATGGGTGGGCCTTCCCTTTATTCCAAATAATGTGTAATCAACACCAAGCTTCAATACCAGGAAAACCCGATAAACATGTAAGGGAAAATGGCAACCTAACAAGAACTGAAACACATTTGGTCACCAAATTCACTTGTTTGTAGAGAGAAACCAGCATCTTAACATATTAAAGAACACATCTGTAGGTATAATTTATAACTATACAAGACTTGAGATTATGGTGCCAGCTGCGGATGAACTATGTCAATTGATATGAAGAGAATTGATGAACACTCGCAAATGAAGGATTTGCAATGTGATCTAACGTCATCAGATGTTAAAGATTTCCACATGTGATGGAAGTGGAAGAACAAAGGCACATTTTCACTCCCACGCCCACTAAGAAAGAACAAGGGCACATCTCCCTAATAGGCATTGTCTTTTGGCATTTAGAACCATTTCACTGGAAGCTCAAACTCAAACTTTAACAGAAGCATAACACATAGATACAGTCGCAACAGTCCTTTATCCCTACAAGACGGATGAAACCAATTCCTCCACAATCCCCCCCGCCTTTATCACCCAGCAATGGAATGTAATCTAAGTTTACTATATGACTATGAGATGAAGAGGCGAAAATCCTACGATTTAAACACTAGTTAAAAAGAGTCTTAAATGGTCTAGAACGCAAAGAATCTTATTCTCAAGTTCATTCCCAAATCCCAAACATAATAATTGCCGCAGATAAAAAACAAAGAGAGTGAACCAAAACAAAATAATCACTTCCATCTCGAAGTCACGATCCTATAACAACAATCTTTGGTTTAATCCAAATAACAATTCACAATACCATCAAACGAACCTAATCGAATTCAGCAAGCCCTAAATCGTCCATAGAAGATCCAGTGCCAAAATTAGTAAGCTAAATGGATTAGACCAAACGCAAGTACACGAACAAGGGAAAAGATAGAGGACCTTAGCGTCGCGGTAATTGATAATAACTTTGCCAGTGCCTTCTTTGAGTACAACGCGAGCAACGGCAGATTTCCGGCGACCAGTGCCAATCAGCGTTTGCGCAGCAAAGCCACCAGGAAGCCTCGATTTGACGAAGGTCCTAAGCTCCGCCGTCTCCACTCCGGCAGCGGCGGAGGCAGATACCACGAGTGAGGAATTGGAGCTCGCATGGGAAATTACAAGAGATTTTGAGCGGGGAAAGGACAGGGCGCTTGGCTTCTGTGATACTTGGGAAGAAAACGAGAGAGAAGAAAGAGAAAATGCGAGAGAGGATACAGAAGAAGTAGCCATTTTCGTGGTCTATCCAGAATGAAGGTAGTTTCTTCGCAAAATTGAAACTGCAGTGAGGTGGGATCCAAAGACGGGTGACCGGGTGAAGGGGATAATGTGTGTGAATTGACTATATTGTCCTCGAATTGAATCCTGGTAATGCCCAATTATCCACCTATAGTTAAATTATAAGTTTACCCCTCAATTTTATGGGGATGCGAATTTAGTTTTTAAACTTTCCATTTTGTATCTAATAAATTTTAAAAATGTATAGTTAGTTCCTAAACTTTTAAATTTGTATATAATAATTCTTTAATATATTTAAAATTTTCAAAAATTACCTGATCTATGAAATATAAAGTTAAATTTTATGTCTAATAAGACCATAAATTTTTAATTTTATGTCTAATAAGTTAATGATAAACAACTAAGTCAAAGACTTAGTAGACACAAAATTGAATATTAAGGACGTATTTGATACAAAATTGAAAGTTTAAAAACTTGTTAAACACAATTTAAAGTTAAAGGGACAAAATAGATACGAATTTGAAAGTTCAAACATCTATTATACACTTCAAGAAAAAAATAGACACAAGCTTAGAAGTTCGATAACTAAACTTGTCGACTACTAAATAACTCAATTCATTTTTTTTTTAAAATGTATAATTAATGTCATTTTTTCTTTAAATTTTTATCCATTTTGTACTAGACACCTATTTTATAATTCATTGAGCACAGATAAGGATGTACCACTTCAACCCAAAACTAATTAATGGATACATCAAGTTTGCAAACAAAAAATAAATGTAATAACAAATTATTGTTGCCAATAAAATTCTATCACTTTTCGAGTTTATGGGAAAAAAAACTGCAATACTTATTTAAGTTTACGTACCAAGATGAAATTGAAGTTTAGGATAAAAATTAATATTTTTCCAAAATTTTAATATTTCACTCTTTTAAGTTCAAAATCTTTTAAAATATGGTTTGAAATTTAGTACAAATAAATATCAACATAATCAATTTTATTCAAATATTTTTTAAAATTAATATGATAATTATTTTAGCCTTTCCTAACTATTTAGTTTTTAAAAATTAACTATATAAACACTATATCCACGTATGAACTTTTTTGTTTTATTATATACTTTTTAGACATATTTTCAAAAATCAAGCCAAGCTTAGTTTTAGCTAATAATTCAAATATTTCGTCAAAAAGGGATAAAGTCGGTATAGATAATTAAGAGAAAACAAACCTAATTTTTAAAAATAATTAAAAAATCAAATCAGACTTATTTATTTTATTTTATTAATAATAGTAACGTATAGCCACCCATTCCTCAAGTAGTCCACCAAACAAAGCAACCAAACTTCTCTTTTCGTCTCAAATTCTATGAGATATTTCATAAACGATTTTAATAAAATTGGATTAACTTTTTTTATATGGGTGAGAATTCAGATCAGAGAAATAATTTATCAAAGCCTTATATTTTAGAATCACTCTTTAATTCATACATTTATAATACGTGAAAATAATAGTATATAATATTATAATCTAAGAAAAATATGAAATTGGTTCAGAAGGGAGATAGATAACATAAGTGATAAGTCCTCTATATAGTAGTAACTAACACAATTTTAAAGTCACCTAAATATAGTCAAATTAATTAAGATATTATATTCTCAATTAAGGATTCAAATATTCACTCTCATCTTATTGTACCAAAGCTCAATACAATTTACTCAAATAAAAGGTTAAAGATTCAAATATCCACTCTCATATCATTGCACGAAAACTCAATACAATTTAGACCTTTATCTAGGAGAAAGAAAAAGGGTAAAAAGGGAGAGCAAAGAGATATCCTTAAAATAAATAATGGCAAATTGTAATAGGAACTTTACTTTTGTTTTTTTGTTTTTTTTTTTTTGTCTAACAACTTGCAAAGTAAAATTTCGATTTTTTGACTAGATATAATGCCTAAATGATGACAAATTATTTAATGATCAGATCGCCACAATTTGGTTATCTCATAATTATAATCATTAGATGTAAATTTAATAATTTTTCATGCCCTTAATAACCATGAGATATAGAGTCGAAAAACTTCTCTCTCCATCCAACAATGAAAAAGTATCGGTCACGTTGTCGCGAGCTCACCAAATAATTTATCCTAAGACTAGTTATGCACATTTGTAAGTATTGCCAATGAGAATTTATGAGCAAAAAAGTATGGTTGGGAACTTTGAAACTTCAATATTGGTTCGAGTGTTCACATCTAAAAAGCTACACCATGTTTATATATACATTTAATATATATATATATATATATATACATACATACATATAGAATATGGTGATGAAGTAATTTGTGTCCAATTTCGATTGCGTTGTCAAAAAAACAACAAACCTAACTCTTGGAAGAACAGAAAAATGAAAGGAACCATAACCATACGTAATTTCAGAGATTTTGACTTTCCCAAATCTTTCTCACCGCCAAAACATTATTTTCCATCTTTCCACATTTATATGAATTCTCATTATCCCTAATATATAATGCTCCATCTCAAACTCAACAAACGCATCGTTTCGATCTTCAGTTATATGCTACGGACCAATAAATGGGGCTCCTCAGATTTTGCACACAGACTTTTTCAAAGACAAAGAGAAAGCCGCCCCACGGCGGCGTAGCCCATGAAGGGATAAGAACCGTTGCGATAGACGATGACGTGTGCGGCGACGTCTGCATTTGTATTGTCACTTGGAATATGAACGGGCAAGTGCGTTATGGGGATTTGGAAGAGTTGGTCGGAAAAGGGAATGGGGAGTTTGATCTTGTCGTTGTCGGATTGCAGGAGGTGCCGCGGTCGGATGTTTCTCGGCTGTTGCAGTCGGCTTTGGCCGAGTCTCACATGTAAGTATATGCCATCAAAATAAAATTTTATATGAGGAATATTAAAATTTATCACAAACTTTCAATTTCATCATATTACCCCCCTTAAATTTAGATAAATATTGCCATATTTATTTAATTAAAAAAAGATTTGAGATTTTGAAGGTTGATAGGCAAAGCAAGCATGCAATCTGTGCAATTGTATGTGTTCGGTTCAAAGAAATACTCGGATTCGTTGATTAAAGGTATATATATTTATATATTATTCATAACTCCATAATAATAATAATAATAATAATAATACTAAATACGCATGCAGAAGTAAAGGTGGATAAACAATCAATCGGAGGGTGCGGCGGAGGATTGATGAGAAGAAAGAAAGGAGCTGTGGCCATATTTCTTAACTACAAAGGCATCCCCATGGTCTTCATTTCTTGTCATCTCTCTGGTACTTTTTTTAATTAACTCCATTTATTTCATCATCATCTCCATTTCCCTTTTTTTTTTTTTAATGGTTGGTTTGAAATGATTTTCTAACTACTTAAAAAAAGCTCCTACTACTATTTAGAGATATGTCCATTTAAACGAAGAAGGGGAGAGGGAGTGAGAGACTTTTTTCTCCCTATTGCCTAACCAGGAATAAGGACGGGGATTTAGTTTATATATATATATATATGAAAAAAAAACTAGGGTAGGAATTAGTAGAAGACTATTTTAAAGTTGAAGTCTATATATGTTGTAAAATTGAAAATGTGAATTTCAACATTATAATATTATTTTTGTTTAGGGGTATATTCTTGTTTTTATTAGAAAATTTATAATATTTTCTTTAAATAGAAATTATATTGAAAATTATTTATTTAGAAGTGGTCGGAAAGAATTGCTATTATGATTGAGAATAAATTAAAACAAAATAAAAAAGATCAAACAAAAAACAAAGAGGGGAAAATATATTTAATTCTCTGCCCCAATACCCACAAAAATAAATGAAAATTTTTGGAGGATGGGGATGTGGGTAGGAAACCTTCCCCATTCCCACCCCACCCTATGGACATCTCTACTAATACGGTAAGAATAAGTAGAAAAATAATTGTAAAATTAAAAGAAATTAAAGCAACAAAAATTTTAAAACACACACATAAGAATTTACATGAATAAAACTCAAAAATCAAAGAAAAATCTCACGACTCACAAAAAGAAACTCCACCATGTGAAAATTTATTACAATTACACAGAATTCTTTCATCGATCCTAATTACAAAGAAACACTCTCTCAAATCTTTATATCACTCACACATGCTACGATTAGTATATGTTGTCGATATATTAAATTTACCATTACTTGTAGCTCTTTCTACTTTTTTACCTTTTCAATGTGAGATATTCTCGTCTAATATTTTGCCAAAAAGGCTACATTTAAGTTTAAAAAAGTCATTTCAAATGGTCCTTAGGAAATTTTCTTGGAGCTTAAAATTTTACAACTCCTTTTTACACACACATATACTCTCTTAATTCTATCAATTCGAGCATTGTCTTAGATTATTGAATTTTTAGAAAAATCTTTTAATTTTAAAAGTTTATATATAGATGATTATTTTGTTTTTATTCTTTTCAAAAAGCTTGACTTTATACTTGTTTGTATTCATGGTTCTAAATCTTCCCCATCCCCACCTTACATTGATAATATTTGCATTTTTTTTAACATAAATTACAAACTAAATATACATGCAAAAAAGGGGCGAAAAGCCATGAGTTTACGGAAGCATACAATATTTTCATGAAAAAAACTTCCTGGTTGATTGAATATAGAAAATTCATGTTGTCCCCATTAAGTTTTTTTTAAGAGAAAAGAAAAGGTCCTCAAAAAAATAAAATAAAATAAAATTTTAGGTTAAATTGCAAGCAAGTTCAGTCGGTAGACTTTCATGTACTTATCCATTTGGGCGATAACCTTTAAAAAGTGTTTAATACTATGTCACTAAATTTTCAATTTGTGTCAAATATGGTCTTGAATTTAAAAAATTATCTAATAAATCTTTAAACTTACAATTTTGTATCTAATATGCTCTTGGATTTCTAATTTTATATCTAATCGATCATGGGCCTATTTGACATTTTTAAAAAAAATTATAGACTTATTAAACACAAAATTAAAATTTTAAGTGATCGACCTATTAGACACTTTTTTTAAAATTTAGAGATTAAATATAATTTAATTTACATATACATAATTTGTGTGAAAGTATTAATTGTTGGTAGAAGTTGTTTGGAATAAATTAATTAGTTAAAAAGCAAGAAGAAGTGAGTAAAATTTGAAAATAGAAAGATTAGATTATATTTATATGATAAATACGTTAGAATTGGTGAATAAAATAATAATAAAAAAAAATGTGGCAGCTCACGCGGAGAAGGTGGAGGAGAGAAACTGGGAGTGTAAGCACATAACGCATTCATTATTTTCAAAGAAATGGAAGGCCGAGCCATATGCTCATTTAATCGTCTGGTTGGGGGATCTCAACTACAGAATTCAAGGGATTAATACTCACCCAGCTCGAAATTTAATCCACAAAAATCTTCTTTCTGTAAGTATTATATATATATATCTTCATCAATATTATTATATATTATTCCTATTAAAATAAGATTAAATACATGGTCGAATTAATTGTTATTTAGTTGTCGTGTTATTAATGTAGCTGCTAACGAGCAGAGATCAGCTTCTACAAGAAGCTGAAAGAGGAAGGATATTCAATGGCTACTGCGAAGGAACATTGTCCTTTAAACCAACCTACAAATACAACGTCGGAACTAGCAAATACGACACTAGTTATAAGGTATAAATATAAAAAAGAAAATTACTATTTTAATTTATCAACTCAAGTTTAACAATACAATTTTGAGTTGCGTTGAAATGTATAATATTGTTGTTAAGATTAAGAAAGTGCAACACCTCTGATCTCTAGATTAACGGTGATAGGTGAGAGTACCATCATGGACGGACAGGATCTTGTTTAAAGTAGAGGACGAGGAGAAGATTAGGGCAAATTTGTGCTCCTACAAATCAATGGATGAGATTTACAGTTCAGACCATAAGCCAGTGAAAGCCCACCTTTGTCTTACGCTTATATAAACACATATCCTCCTCTCTTAATTAGTATACGACCTGCTGCTATCTAGTAGTCAATATTAATTACCATGGATTGTATACTATATATATATATATTATATCATCTTTTTCATTTCATTCTTTTCTTTGAGACAAATATAATATTAAACTCATTAACAATGTTGTAATTATTTGCTACATATATATATATATATAGTTAAAAGTTTTCTTTGCAGAAAAACGACGCTCTACATATCTCTATAATAGTATAATATTATCTACCTTAGACATAAACAACTCCTAGTTTTATTTTTAGTTTCCCAAAAGATCTTATACCAATAGAGATAATTGTCTTCACTTGTATATCATAAATTTATTTCTTCCCTAGTCAATATGGGACTTTGTTAGCACTTCTAACATTACATGTCTCCTAAAATTTTAAGAGTTAAGGTCTCATTTGATAACCATTTAATTTTTGGTTTTTGGTTTTTGAGAATTAGGCCTAAAAATAATATTTCTACCAATGAGTTTCTATGTTTTATTATCTATTTGTACCTATTATTTTTAAAAAAAGAACCAAGCTAAATCTTTTTAAAGCTAAAAAAAAAATTTCAACAAATTATTTTTGTTTTTGAAATTTGACTAGAAACTTAAATAGTACGTCAAGAAAAATGGAAATTATGGTAGAGAAAATGGAGAGAAATTGTGAAAAAACAAGCATACTTTTCAAAAACAAAAAACGTAACCAAATGGTTATTAAACCTATCATATTATCTCAAAGATTTTATATATGTTTTGTTTTGTTTGCTGGGAAAAGTGTTGAGATTAGTTCAATTAGTCGTAGGTTGTAAGCTGAAATGATCTTCTCCTTCTCACAAGTACTTTCATTACTAAGTGCTTCTATTATTAGTTCTCTTTAATCTAAAAACAGATAAATTAGAAAACACACACATAACACATATGGTTCAAAGTTCAAAGTATTTTTTCTAATATTTATTAAATAAATATTCGTAGAGAAAATAGAAAAATTATTAAAGGTTCAAGATTTATTAGAAATAAGTTGAAAATTTAATGTCGTCCTATCGGAGATTAAGATCTACATAGACATAACTTTGAATTTTTTTCAGTATATCAAATGTAAGGGGTGGAGACTCATACTTTCAATGTAAAGAAAAGAAACTTCTAAGTAATGTTGATATTGGCTACTTTAAAATTTAAAGTATGAGATCTACGATAAACCCCCTAATTTGAGGACTAAACTTGTAGCGTTGAATATTTTTCTCAAAAATTTGTGTGTTTTATTCTTTGTGATTGCTTGGATTTTGTCCAAACTTTGACAACAAATACAAGGGGCTCTTGTCTAAATTTGCAATTATTTTCTACCCAATATAATGAGTTAGCCCCTATTATTTCTTACCCAACATAATATTTTAGAAAAAAAATTGTCATCTAGTATCAAGCTGAGTATTAAGTTTTTCTAAAACGGTGAAATGTTTGAATCTTCTTTTCCGCTTTTTGATGAATTATAACTTCTTTAACCTTTCTTCTCGGAAAAAAGTTAGAGAGGTAGGTAAAGAGAAAAACTAGTTAGAAGAAAGTTGGTAGATAGAGATTGGAGGAAAAAAAAAAGAGCATGATGAAGGTTTTTTTTTTTTTTTTTTTTTTTTTTTTTGTACACATGATGAAAGCCAATGATATAGGCAGAGAGTAATTGAGGAAATAAAATGTACCTGGTAAGAGATTTACGAATAAAATTTTTAAGCTAAAAGTACTTTTGATGCATATTTATATATAATATTTATTGAAAAAAAATTATAGTTTTATTTCAAAACTTAAATTAAAATAGATTAAATTACAAGATTAATACGTGTACATTTAATTTAAAGTCCATCAAAATTAGTTTTAAGATTAATTGATCTGTAAAATTAATGCTTACACCACTAAACGTATGAATCTACTGAAAACTAACCTATCATGTACATAATATTTAAATAATGTGGTTACCAAATAAGTATAAGGTATAATAAAGAAATCGTGGATAGATACACATAAATTTATTTTAATCCATTAGATCACATAAATTTACAAAAATGTCATGAAACAAGATCTAATTGATTGGTAAATTAAAAATCAATTTGACAGTTAGAATACTGAACTAAACAATTAGACAAGAGTATTAAAGATTCATTCAATACAAAATTAGAAGCTTATAGAACTTATTAATAATTTTTTTAAATTTTAAAAAGAGTAAATAGACCCAGTTTAAAAAACATTTTTTTAAAAAAAGAAAAAAAAGAAAAAGTATTATATTTTGAAACACAAGACCCAATTAAGTTTGAGTGTCACGTAGATCAGTTCTTAAAGTCGCAGTCATCCACATAGGATACACACGTCAACAACATAACTTAATCCCGAGTCTGGCTCCCACCCCAACCGAAATTTCCATAATTTTGTACTTTGATATATATATATATTATTTAAAAAGACCACTACAATCAATAAAATTGAGAAATTATAATAATATTTAGATTTTATATCCAACTATTATTGGAAAATAATAAGATTTTCGAATTTACATCACATCACATTATAATATTATCACATTGTGACTAGTAATTTTGAATCATCTCTTAAATTTACAACCACACAGTACTACTTTTCATTAACATTTAAATAACAGAAAAAAAGAAAGAGAAAAAAACCTCTATGACAACAATGAGAAGATATTATTTATTAAAAAAAAATTAAGTTTTTATGTAAATCACTCAAATGTTAGTTTATAATTTATTATAGGACAATTATTTTTCTTTTTATGGGTATTTTAGATTTTTTTTTTTTTTATATGGTGTGATTGGAATGGAGATATACAAATATGAATGCAGTCTAGATTGCACCGGTAAGTTTTGCTCTTATTTATTCACACGTTAAATTAAGCATTCATCATTTTGAGAAATTCACGATAATCAACTACACCGTCGCCGTCAACATCAAAAACTCCGATCATAGCCATGCACTCCTCTTTCGATTTGACGTAGCCAAGTCTCTCAAACATCTTTTGCAATCCTGCTGGTTCAATGAATCCACACCCTTTCTCAACTTCAAACATCTCAAAAGCCATTTTCAAATCATCTTTCTCCTCTCCTTCTTCCTCGCACTTTATCAGTCGTTCGAAATCTTGAAGCTCTAGTAGCTCGTCGCCGTCGCCATCGAAGTCTCCGATCACACTTCGAGCATTGTCGCGTGTCATGTACTCACCAATCGATGCAAAGTAGGATCGGAGCTCGTCGCTAGAGATTTTGCCATCTCCATCGGCATCAAGGTGGCGAAAGGCAGCTTCGACGAGCGGTGGCGCCACCGTGAGGGGCGGTGGAGGAGGAGGTTTAGACGACGTGGGTTTGTGTTTGGAGTGAAGGTGAGGGAAATTGAGCTTGAAATTGGTTTTGGAAAACCATTTTAAGGGAGTGGAAATGGCCATTGATTTTTTTTTTCGTTTCTCTTTTCTTGTGAAGAAGTATGAATGGTGATATAAATATAAATAGAAAGGGATGTGAAAAGTGTATAATAAAAGTCTTTTGGGAGAGTTATGAAGAAATTGCCAAAGACCCTACTCGAAATTGCATGGAAATTTCCTTAGAAATTATCGTGTCGTTTCGGCGGGGAAAGGATCACTATGAAGTTATTGTTCATTTTCTAGATGAATTTTGTTGTGGGAAGATGTTTAGCTACTCATGGAAAAAATAATTTGAAATATATATTTGTTTGATTTATAATAATAATTATGAAAGTAAAAGCTACGTTTTGATAGTGGTTGTATTGTATTAAATACATTTTTTATGTCATGACTCATAAGTAAAGACGTCATTTTTCTCTTTTTTTTTTTATCCATTAACTATTTATTACATTTTAATATATAAAGAAAGAATTAAACAATATATGGAGTAGAAAAATTAGAACTTTTTAACTTTTTTTTTTTCTATACAACAATATGTACTAGTATGAAAATTTAAACCTCTAACTTCATCAGAAATACTATATGTCAATTATGGTTAAACGGCTAAATTATATCCATTTTAACAAACATTTGACCTCTTGGTCGAAATTAAAGATGCCTTAACTAGTTGAGACATTTTAATATATTTAAATCTTTATAGTCTTTGGAAACGCATTATTCTATAATTTTTCTTGTACTTTTAATTGTTGAAATTTAATCCTGATATGTTCTACCAGCCTAAAAAAGGTTCCCACATCATTATTATGCAGTTAATTTACATCTAATTCAACGAGAAAAAAAAAATCTTCGTTTAGAAAAGAGTACAACAAATATGTTTATCAAAAATCTAGGGAAAAAAAAAACCTTAAGAGTCTTCAATAACTAATGGTGGATACTCTTTTTAAGATTGATCAAATAAATTTGAATACTTGACAATATGCGAATTAATATAAATTAAGTTATAATGATATATTCTAACGTATTTATTATTACTTCCCATCGTTAGAAGAACCAACAAACGGTAATATTATATTTGCAAAAGGCAACCTATTTTTAAACTTTACGAAAATAATAAAATATAAATAATTTTAATCACGAAACGAAACGATCCGAGTAAAAATATAAAATGATTGATATGTTCAAACTTTTAATTATCTTATCATATTATTATTACGTTACGGTGTGGGGCTGCGTTAAAATGTTAAAATTCAACCTAACGATGGGCTAGACTTTACGATAATGCTGTGGGTTTCTTTGCCAAAGGAAGTAGGCGGAATACTGATTTACAATTTTTTTTTTTTTGAACAGGCTGATTTACTATTTGTTTTTAACAATTATAATAAATAATAACTATAAATTATATAAAAATAACATGTATTTCAGTTAATGTTGTCACAAAAATATCTCTCTCATACTTTATATTGATCTTTCTCCAGCTCCATTTGATAAGACTCGGAGAACTTTTTTTTTTCTTCTTGATTAAAAACATAAATATTGTATTTTGATATACTGCAACTTGGTTTTATTAAACCGTAATGAAATAACATTTTTTTTTATTTAAGAAAAAAGATATATTGCCAAAAGAACACCAGATACTCAGACCTAATCCTACTTAGTATCATATATCTAATGTGTTCGTAAGATAAAGAAACAACATTAGCATAAAGTGATTTATGAATTGAACTTTAAACAATTTCAAGCGCAATTGTCAGTAGTTTATTTGTGTAGTATTTTTTACCAGTAAATTTGTAGTTATTTGTTCAATTGGGTCTAGTTATGACATGACAATCTTCCATGTCATAATTAGAGGTCGAATGGTCCCATTCCCTTCAAAGCACACACGGCTGAAGGATTATGTAACCATGGGCTGACATACATTGTGATCAATTATTCGGTCACGACTGCTGAAGGATCTGTGAAGCTTACAGTTTCATGTTCTATTTCATTCTCCAATGGAGGTTCCTCATGGTACTACTTCACCATCGAACACCTATATAGCTTTACAAGGTGTTTTTATCAATTCACATAGGATTCCATGTGCTACTCAGATCAAAGCATAAGCTAGTGTTGCTTTCAACTACTGAACTCTCGCTATCTAGGGTGTAGCACTCCACAGCTTCGTCTGGCAACGTGATTGTATTACTCTCCCACAACTCCATTATCACAGTTTAGGTTGCTCTCATTTCGCTCTCCACTACTGTGGGCCCAAAGAATTGTGAATTCAAAAAAGAGACTGAAAGCAAACGGTAAAAGAATGTGCTTTTCTTGCTTTATATTCTGAAAATCTTTTCAAATAGTCCGAAGTTAGTGAATTTCTGTAAATTAGAAAGATTTCTTACTTTCCCACCATGTCATGTAGACCAGCTTGAATGAAGTGTTGGAATTCATATACAAGGCTGAATATTTGACTCGAGCTTGACGCAGCGCCACAAATTGGACTTCGGTTCAGCAGTTCAACTCGGTTGCTTCTGGTTGTGTCTCCATTTAAGGTAAACTCGAACCACGAGCGGATCCATCACAGAGTCTTTACCTGCTTTGATCATTTCATTCAAAAGCCCCACAGATTGCTCAAAATCTCCTCGCTTACAAAGCCCATGAATCAAGGTGGAATAGGTAACAGAAGAGGGAGAAATGCCTTCTTCCGTCATTCTATCCTTGAGTTTAAAAGCCTCAATTGTTCTACCAGCCTTACAATATCCATCAATCAGAGTATTGTATGTAACAACAGTGGGTGATAAACCCTTCCGGGGAAGTTTACTGAATAGTCTCTGAGCTCGATTCAGATTACCGGACTTGCATAAACCATTTATAAGAGCATTATACACAGTAATATTCGGAACAAGACCTGCCTTAATCATGTCATCTCTTAAACAGAAGGCTTCATTGACTTTACCAGCAGCAGAACATGAGTGAATTAGGGAACAAAATGTGTAATTATCGGGACGAAAGCCTTTAAGTAACAAATCCGAGAAGATTCTTCTAACATCATCAACCTTCTTAGACTTGCACAGCCCTACAATTGCAACATTATATATGATGTTGTTCGATAGAGGGATGCTCGTGGCCTTTTGGCCAAAAGAATTCATAATTTTCTGAGTTTCGAGATGTCTTGAACCAGATTTGGGCAACTTTATAGAACATGAATGATCTACAACAGGATCGATATCTGCCATTTGATGCAAAATCAAACTTGCTTCATCAATCTTACCAAGTCGATACAGACTACTGACAATTTTGCAGCCAATAATAATATTAGGTGCAATTCCTTTGTTGATCATCTCAAAGTATGCATTATATGCTTTGTCCATCATCCCTTTGTCACACCAACCAGCTATTAGTGTGCCATAAGTTACAACGTTGGGAGATAGATCCCGGTTCTCCATCTCAGCTAGAAGCCCAATCAATTTGTGTAATTCTTCAGATTTGAAAACACCAGTAATAAGAGAATTGTACATTTCAGTGGAAGCACTGATTCCCTCTTTTTCAACCATGTACTTCAATTTTAAGGCTTCTACCATATTTCCAACTTTACAATACCCATCAATTAAAGTCCTATATGTTATTTCATCGGGTGGACAGCCTAGTTCCTTCATCTTAAGAAAAATCGCTTGTGCTTCCACTAATTTCCCCATCTTACAAAAACCACTAATCATGGTATTATAAAGAGTTGTACTGTTTGTAAAACCCCTCAACAGTACATCCCTCCACATCGTCATAGCTTTATCAAAGGCACCTACTTTGAAAAATGCATCTAAAAATGTACAATAACTAACCTCATCGGGTGCCACACCTCTTTTCTGCATTAAGTTCCAAATCTGTAGGGCATGGTCAACATAACCAACATGGCAAAAACTCTTAAGGAGGTTATTATAAGTCACAACAGTCAAATTAACTCCTTTGTTGTGCATCTCATTACAAAGTTTGAAAGCTTCGTTGAAATCTTTTTGTCTACAAAACCCATCGAGAAGAGAGTTATAGCTATAAGAATCTGGTCTCAAGTTCCAATCTTTCATACTAACCAACACTTCTGCTGCTTTTTTAACATGACCGAGCTTACAATACCCATTAATAAATGAGTTGCAAATTACAGTATTCATTTTTAAGCCTACTTTCAACATTGCATCCCTTAGTCTAAGAGCATCGTCAATTCTACCGGCACTACTATATGCATGCATTAACACTCCATAAACATGCTCATCAACAAACAAATTCTTCTCCTCCATATACCTGATTAGCTTCTCAGCCTGCTCCATCTGACCTCTCTTGCAATAACCTTTTATCAACAAAGAATAGGTTATGGAATTTTCAGAGATGCCCTTTTCAGACATCAAATTTAACACCTGTTTTGCCCCCAAAACATCTCCTAGACTGACATACCCATCAATCAAACTATTGTAAGTTACTACATTCGGTTCACAACATGACCTCTCCAGTTCTTTCACAAATTTGAAGGCTTCATCCACTCTTCCTTCCTTACAATATGCATTCACCATAATTGTATAACTAAAAATATCGGGAAGAACACCCAATGCAATCATTTGTTCATAAACAAGCAGAGCCCTGAATGTTTCTCCATTCTCGACCAAATTACTCAACAAACTATTGCAGGACCTCAAACTTGGAACACGACCACACTTCCCCATGTTGTCAAACACACGCAGTGCAAATTTTGTCATTCCCTTCTCAGCATAAACCTTCAAAATCATATCAAAAACTGTAGGAGAAAACGAGAACTCTCTATAAACCCTCACAAGCTCATCCCATACTACACACGTGGTGTAATTGTTCTTGCATAGAACCACAAGTTCATTCAAGTACACTCTAGCCTCCTCATACATTCGGGCCCGTGATAGTACGTGAACAATCTTGCAATAGGAATTGATATTCGGTCTGAATTTTTGTTGTTTAGAAGCCAATTTAAAGAACTCTAAGCAAGCATAAGGGTTTAGTCTGAGATTACGAAGCACTAAATCCATCAGCTCATCGGAGAAGCTGAAGGAGAGCTTGGCCAGGGCATCGGATCGTCGAAGGACTAGGAGACGGGAGATTCGATCAACCAAATCCGGTTGGTTCAGCTTCAATTCGTCTCGGAACTTCCATTGAAGAGTCCGAGATAAGTGAATCGACTTCCGAAGCAGTAGTCGAGAATGTAAACGATGAATGGAGGTTGGAAAGTACCTGAGCATTTGCCGGCACGACGGAACCGATGGATCGAAAAGGAAGCTGCCGTTGAAGTTGAATCCGCAGTCTCATAGCAAGAATATCTTCCAAATAACTGGCCATTATTTCTGTATCAGAGAGAGCATCATTCTGTGTTTATGGAAGAACGAGAAGACGAGGGCAAGAATTCGTTTTCACTCTGTGTTTTCTTCGTAGAACCAGGCTCCAGCGCGCAGTTATTGTGGGCTCTTTCCCATTTGGGTCCAATAGCTAGTTTCTATTCTGGGCTTGTTTTCATTTGGGCCGTGTTGTGGCCCATTATTCAGCCCATGCAAAGTGAGTTATTATCATATGTAGCGCTATTGCTGGCATATTTCAACTTTCACATCACTTCTTTGAGGGGGAAAATGATAAGTTAAAATTTGCCTCAATTTTTTTTAAAGTTAAATTATAACTTTAATCTGAATTCCTAGTTTTCAAAATTATCTAATAAGTCACTAAATACAAGCATTTGATCTTATCAATTATCTTTAGATTTTAAAGGTGTATTGTGAGATCTTGTATTTCCATTTTGTACCTAAGGTTTTCGAGTTGGGTTGGATTGGATTGAAAGGTTTACCCAACTCAACTATGATTGGGTTAGGTCATTAGGTTGATTTTTTTAAATATTTTTTTTGTTATTTAAATTAACTTTTTTTTTCTTGAATTTATAATTAAAATCACATAAAATTCAATTAGCAAACTTCAAAATTGATAACATCTTAATATTTGTTACAATCTTAGAAGAAAAACATTAGAAATTGACAAACAATATATTTATAATTATATATATAAATTAAAAAAATATAAATTTTGAGTTGGGTTGGGTTGGAACGAGTCGAGCCTAAAAGACCAACTCGAGAATCCAACTCGAAATTTTGATTCTCCAAAATTCTAACCCAACCCAAATCGAAAAAAAATCCTAACTCAACTCAACCCTTATGGTTTGATTTGTACATCCCTATTCGTATTTATGAATTCTAAAAAATATGAAAAGGTTAAGATTTATCAGACATGAAATTTAGTATTTGATTGATACTACCTTTATAATTCATGAATGGTTTGCACATTTTACCATATATAAATACTTGAATGCAACAATTTCATAAATTTTGAGATTTAGATTTATCAAATAAAGAATTTAAAGGCATGATGATAACAACTCTATATGGTTCAAAGATCAATTTACAATTTTTGGTCAAAATGCATGCCCTCCACGAGGTAATATTCTTTTTTGACTTTTTGTTCTGATTTTTTCTTTATTCATTTGCGAATTTAATTATTCGTGAGACCTTGCGAGCCTCTCTCTCCAACAGACACCCTCATATTTTGTAGTTTTAAAATAAAAAAATAGTGATTTTCTTTGGTGAAATAAGATACTAATGAATCTGAATATCAAGATCATTTGGAAATTTTAGACTATCTCGAACGGTTTCGTATTTTTAATATTATATTTGATGAATGATTGAAACATCGATAGTAACTCGGTACGTTGATCGTTTCTTCATCGTTAAGATTGTGTGCCAAATGGAACTCAAAAGAAAAAAAAAAAAAAAGATTGTGCAGGTTAAGTATTATTTAATAATTTTTTAAAATATTTTATATAGTATAATTAAATATAATTATTAATACCATATCAATTTTTTAAATATATCCCTTCACTAGAGATGCATCACACAACTCTATCTTCCATTAATATTGTTGCCAATAAATTGTTGAAACTTGAATCTTCTTCAACAATTTTAGATATAGGATCAAATATAATTGTAGAAAATCATATATATTTCGTTCTTTAAATGGAGTAGTTATATTTAAAGAATTGATGGTTGGAATTATTGAACTAAAAAATGCACTATTTTTAATTTATATATATATATATATATATTAAAAAAACTACATTTTAACAGATATAATTTTGAGAAATGGTTTTCAATCGGTTCATAAAGCCACTATTTCACTATTGAAGATAACAAAAAGTTTGCATACCCTTAAAGTTAAGGACGAGGTTCAAACGAAGAAAGGCTTACGGTGGATACCTAGGCACCCAGAGACGAGGAAGGGCCGACGAAATGCTTCGGGGAGTTTTCAATAAGCGTAAATTCGGAGATTCTCGAATAGGTCAACCTTTCAAACTGCTGCTAAATCCATGGGCAGGTAAGAGACAACCTAGTGAACTAAAACATCTTAATAGCCAGAGGAAAAGAAAGCAAAAACGATTCCCGTGGACAAACATGTTTTATGTTGATGCAGATTACAATCCTTTGCATAAGTATTTATTATAGGTTTATTTTGTTGTTAGTAAAAAAAAAAAAATCAAAAGTGTAGCATGATCCATTGAAATTACTAACTTATGTATTGAATCATTACTAAAAATGTCTCTACAATCATATATGTGTTATTATCACTAAGATAACATTGAGTTTATAAATAAATTCTCAAATTTTAAAAGTTAAAATTATTGTTTTTTAAATTATAATCATTACCGTTCTTCTTATTATGAACATTATATAAAACTATCATTTACATGATTATACATAGGCTAAATAATAAAACTTTTTGTTGGTTTATAAACAATCTACACTTTTATATCAAGTTTCTAGACAATTGTGTCATGTTAAATGTACAATTAAATGAATTACACTACTACAATTTTGACATTCTATGACACGATAGCTAAGTCAAATAAGAAGAACAGAGAAAAAAACTGTCATAAATTGTTGGAGGCCCGTTTTTGGCGGAAAAACGTATTTTCGAAAATTTATGACAGTTTTTCAACATCATAAATTCATGACTTAGATAAAAAGCTGTTATAGATGGCTAGATGCACGTTTTTGGCAGGAAAAATTGAAGATTTTCGTGTTTTTTAAAATTTGTGACAGTTTTTCAACATCATAAATTTATGACAATTTTCCTACGTCATAAAAATTTCATTTTTCACACATCGAAAAATTTGTGTTTTGGACAACCAAACTTCTCCTATAAAATGCCTCTCCCTCTTTCATTTTAGCATCAACTTAACATGGGCTTCTTACTGGGCTTATTTAGCTTATGTAGCTTATGTAAACTGGGTCTTGAGTAAATTTTTTTGTTAGCAACTACAAACTATCAAGGAAAGCAAATACTTGACACAAGAATACTGCCTGTCGTATTTATTGACAATGTTTAATTGTCATAAAAAGTTTAACAAATGTAACCATATCATCCATACCATCCTTAAGCCGCTTGCAAGAGTGAAGACTTTCCCCATAAACTAACACGGGTCATTTTTAGCATGTTTTGTTCTTGCTCACATGCTCCCTGCACGCTTAATTTTGGAGTTCTATGATTGAGCCATCGAAAACTATACTTTCATATCCTCAAGGTCACTCTCATGTACGCCTCTTCTTCGATCATCATACTTTCATATCCTCTGGATCCCTAGGACTCGGTTCATTCATGTACCTCTCTTCTTCGGGCGTCACAGAAATCATTGTATAGTTGAATTTTTTTTTTTTTTTTTAAATACAATGCAACTAGAGGTTAGCAAATTTCAATCCCCATTTTTTCTCTTAATTTGCTTCAATAGTTGAAGAAAATTTTAATGTGATTAAATTTTGTAGCCACGTACCTGCGATGCAGAGCGGTACTTAAAAAAATGGAAGATTTAAAAGGAGTCGTCATCAATCTTTTTTATGAGAATAAAATAACTTTTTAAAAAAAAAGAAAAGAAAAAAAATGATATGTGGAAGGTGTTAGCACCCCACAACACCCGTTTAAAACGGTGATCAAATTTAATCTGTCTTATTTTACCCCTCATTACTCCAATATTTGGAGTCATGATCTCATAAAATAAGTAGATGAAAATCCATTAATTTAGCTATATTGAAATTATTTCTAAGTTTTAGAAAATAATATCACCTCAAGAATATGAGAAAAAAAAACAACAATTTCTCAAAATTATAATTTCTCAAATCCATCATAGGATAGCCTTTTATGAAAGAAGTTTATTTTTTAAAAAAAAGAAAGATTTTTTTTATCAAATTCATTTTTTCTTGGGATCAAAATCTCGGACTTCCAAAGATAATTATCCCTCGCCTTTAAGAATTCTACAAAATCGGACTCCTAAATATTTCTAGATTCCGTGTGAAAATTGGTTTAAAGAAAACGACTTTGAAAAATATTTATAAGAAATAAAATTAAAATTAGAAATAACATTTGAGTTATAGAACTTTTATAAACTTTAAAAAACAATGTTAAAGATTTGGAAATGAATTCGTAATGAAAAAAAAGAGTTAAAAAAAATTCAACGCATGGATGGTAATCAAGATAAATCAAATTCAAATATAAAATGTAAATGCAAAAAAGGCAAATGAGCATTATGTACAAACATGATAACAAATTTATGAGAAAGAGAAAAAAAAACATATTGAAATCGATCTTAGACTTCCAAATAATCGATTTCTCACCTCAAGAAAACTAGAAAAACGAACTCTCAAATATTTCTAGATTTCATCGTTGGCGTTTTCCTATTTTTAGATTGAAATATGAATATTATACAAAACATACATCACAATGTTATTTATGAAATTTTAGCTTCCTAATTTAGTATAACAAAAAAAAGTAATAATAATAAATAAACACACTATGCATATATTCAATGATAAAAAACATAAATTAACACTAATAAAACTTAAAACATGATACTAACAATGCTAACAACAAAACATGTTTAACATAAACGAAATAAAATTAGACAACTACGAAAGAAATATATTCTTTTTAAGTAATCATGCTAAAGAAAGGAATGAATAAAAATATTGTCTTATTTTAAATAATTGTTACCTTAGAAAAAGGAAAAACGAAATGAAAATGTCTCTCTTTTTTTAGAACGGTGGAGTTCAAATGAGGGAGAGAGAGTGAGTGTTTTTTTTTCAACCGTAAAAAATGAGAGAAATTGTAGGGAAATATAGTAGAGTATTTGGTTAGGATTTGAAAGAGATTGTGGTTTTTCTTTTCTTAAAAAAAAATCGTATGTCCAATGAAGGGAAATAATAAAACCATAGATCAAATTAGGAAATAATAATATAATATCAAAAAAACATCAAAATGGAAAAAAAATATTTGATTGAAATATCCCTTCCTAGATTTCAAAATTTTATTTGTCTAATTACATAACTTTCCAAATGGAGGAATATATTGATTAATTAAAAATACCAAACTGATAAAATGTCTAATTTTGGTAAAGAAAAATTTGGTGAACAAAAATTGTTCCTAATTAATGTTACTAAAATATCTCTTATTTGATTTAGTTGATTAATTTTACCAAACATATTTCTTTTTTTTAATTTCTTTTTTCTTTAACAAAATAACAATAAATACAAAAAAAAATAGATATTGTTAATATAATATTTTAAATAAAAATGAGTCGGACAAAAATAGTGGCAACAGATTTTTCGTATGAATCTTTTCAATTTTGTTAGTTTCATTTACACTTCTGAAAAATAAATTTCAATAAAGAAAAATAACTTGAATTGAAATTTAATAGCTAAAGTTTATAAATTATATAGTACTCAGAAAGAAGCTAGTAAGCATTTAAAGAAACTTGAGCCGGCTTTTGAAAATTTTAATGAGAAAAAAAAAATCGCCCCTACATATATCTTTAATTAAATAATTTATTTTTTTTAAAAAAAATCTCCAACTCTTTCAGAAAATGTCCCCACTAAAGAAATTTGTCAATTCCTCTTTACAAGTGGGCTAGGTTTATGTGACTTTTGCATTAATGTCCATAGGAAAAAACAATATCACCAATGACTTAGATTATGTCTAGTGTCTATCATTAAATGCGTATCTTATCATTAAAATTCTAATATATCTCTAAAAAGAAACAAAGAAACTTCAAAAACAAAAAGAAAAATAAAGATAGAGCCCCACATGTCCATCAATCGTTATGAAATTATAATTTTTTTACTTTAAGTTCTAACCTTGTTTCTCTTTTTAGTTTATACATTTAAGAATAATTATGTTGTAAACTTTGTGGTAAACATAAAATGAATAAATCTCATTTGACATGTATTAGATAAGAGTTTGATATCCACAATGGCCCTTAGTCGAGGTTGATTAGAATTGATAAGACTAGCCCTGATTAACTTGAACCAAATGGACCAAATCGATTTTAACCTGGTTCAACCCTAAACGCACTCCCCTCGAAACCCTACTTCACTTCTTATAAGTAGAAAAGGGTGTGGCAAAGTTCCACACCGATGTTTATTACCAAGTAGCCTCCTTCCATTTCTAAGTTAAGATAATGTGAATCCACGTGTATCGAATGAAAAACTAATAGAGACTTGACATCTATTCAATAATTTAATAATCTATTCCATTATTGCATCGACTAATTAAATTAATCTATTGGATATGTTTAATTAACGTTATTTTAATAACACCCATAACACTAAATTTATTCAATGGAGTTTCTACAATACAACTGCCATTTAATAGTCGATAGATGTAGATTTAAAAATTTGCATACTCCCTCTTTACTTACTAAAGGTAAGTTTTGAAAAACTTTTATAATCTTCTGCTCATATATCCAATCGTACGAAACTAACCGTCAACAATGTAGCAACATTTTCAAATAATTTCTCATAACAAAGAGTATAATTGAAATTTAATTTTCTAGCGTTGAAGTAATTAAATAATTAAACATGATGTCTTTGTCTATTTAATCAAAGTTAATCTATCAAACATGTAAGGAATCAATGACAGATATTAAGTAGAAGTATAATTGTATTAAGTAGAAGTTTTAACGTTGAAAAAAATGTGTATAACTATTATCATTACAAAGACGAAGGACTCAATCTTCTACCCACTATAGTTAAACTAAAAAATAAAACAAAATCTCAAATGACTTACCTTCAATTTGTAATCCAATCTTATTTTTGTTAAAGCAGAGATTGATTAAGACTCCAATTCACCAAATTCAATCCAAAACAAAGGGACAAATAACAAAAACTGGGATTAAAGAAGAAATAATACAAGATTGGTTATTTATTTATTTGAGAATAAAGATTGGTTATTATTGACATTCAATCATACACAAAAATTGAATCAATTTCTCTATGTACAAAAAAAAAAAAAAAAAAAAAAAAAAAAAACTCCTAAATCCTCTTGTGGCATTAGTTAATCCCAAATTTTCATCCCATTATTCTCTTATCATGATTTATTTTTGTTACAAAAAAGAAAAAATCAAAATGAATATAACTTCAGCTCCGTAAAGATTCCACCAACAATCAATCAAGTTCTCGAGCTTCAAGAATCAATCGAAAATGGGGTCTGTAACAAATCGTACGGAACCCAAAGGGCGTCCAAGGGACATGGCCGGTTCGCGTCCAATCGAGCCCACGGTTTTCCTTTGCCACTCCAATGCAACAGACTGACCGGACCGGGATGCAGATCCCTGCAGAGCCCTCGGATATTATCGCCGCCAAGCCCGTGCTGGTTCCACCGATGGTCCACCGGAGAAATCCTCCCGCCGAACACCAACAAAAACGGCGGCAACGACCCCAATTCATAGATTCTCATTCTCTTTTGCAATTCCATCCATTCCTCGATCTTGGTGGTGTAGTCCCCGGCCCGCCACCGGTCCAGATCGATCACCATAACCCCCGTGTTGAAGTAACACGCCTTCCGGTTCGCAAACGTTAAAGACAGAGACGGGTTGGACCAAAACGAGGGCGTAAAATAGGCGGTGAAATTGGCGTTGCAGTACTCCGGCGCGGCGAGGACCGAATCGCCGCCGAGTGGATGGGCGGCGAGTGTGGCAATGTCGTCGACGAGGATGAGGTCCGAGTCAAGGTACACGACTCGGCCGACGCACGTGGGAAGGAGGTTGGCCAAGTAGGTACGTGCGTAGTTCAACGGACAGTCCAACGCGGATCGGATTGACGTGGAGATCAATCGCGAGGCCGTTTCATCGTCGAAAGGGTAGAGTTGGAATTTCAGGTAAGGGAATGAGTGGGAGACGGTGGCGCGTAAAGACGACGCGTTGGCGGATGCGGAATAGACGAAGTGAAAAATTACGTTTTGGGGACAGGAGGAGTGTTGGAGGACGGAAAGGACGGCGGCCATGGAGCCACGTATGTAGGTGGAGTCCAACGTCATCGCCACGTGGACGGCGCGATCGAAGCATAGGTGGTGTTCGTTCTCATCGGGGTCCTCCAAGTCGTCGGCGATTAAGGGGCAGTCTGGGGAATTGTAGAATTGGGGGGCTTCTCTGAAAATTGCGGCATTGGCGGAGATGGCTAGGAGGAGGAGGAGGAGGAGGAGGAGGAGGGCGGAGGGCATGGCGGTCCGGCGGAGGAGAAAATGGGGAAATTGGGAATGGAAAAAAGGGAGATGAGGAGTGGGAATTTTAAATGGAAGTATGGAGGAGAGAGTGAAGATGGAGACTGAAGGAGGAGATCCGTAGCTGTACCTTCAGACCGGGGTTTGATGTTTCAAGTTTTCAACACGCTTTTTCTTTTTTTTTTTTTTTTTTAATTCTTAAAAAAATTAATATTTCGATTTTTTGTATGGGGAATAATTGGCGGATTTAGTCAAAGTCAACAATGTAAAGCTGAGATATTTTCCACTGTTTTATTGGAATTTTTCTCCTCCTTTTTCTGTTTACAATCTTTGTTAATATTCACAAAATATAGCTGAATTGGTTAAAGGTATATACTTTCAACCAAAAATATTCAGAAGTTTGAATTTTTATCTTTATATATGATTGAACTAAAAAAAAAGATTGATATTTGAGTTCTCTTCTCTAATTATTGTTAATAAGTAAATTTTTTGTTTCTATTTGATTTTATAATTTTAAAAGTTCTATTCTAGTTTTTAATTCTTTAATATAATGGTCTATTATTATTCTTGTAGTCTAGGTCTCTCAAAATGATTTTATCATTACCATATATTAAAAAAAGGTAAGGGTGACTCATTTTTCTAATAGTTATATAAGCAAAAGTTGGTTGATTTTTTAGAATTAGAGTTTTTGTATTATGTATAGCTAGACTAGACCTACTCATTTTCTACATAAACTTATTTATTTTTTTAAAGATGATATCTAATAATGTTATTAATTTTAGTAATTAATCAAACTCAAATTATGATATAGTTGGCTAACTCATCGTTTTTATTTGTTAATATTTGGTATCAATAATATGGGAGTTTTGAAAGATATGACTAAAGTCACTAAACTATACCACACATATAATAAAAATGTAAGAAACATAGAGACCAAATTAAATGAGACTCACAGTCCATCAGAAGTAAATGGGGCAATTTAATTTAATAATAAATACGTCTTCTTTCCTTGTGCTTTAATCACACTATGCTTGTGTAAACAGTCAAAAACCAAAACAAAAAGCTTCAAAAGTAAAGTTTTTTTTTTTTTGAAACCGAAGCAAAGATTAATCAAAACACAGAATTTAAAGGTTACCCAGAAATTCAATCAAAGAAAAATGTAATCGCATTCATATTTTATTTTTTCTTTTTTAAAAAATAAAATAAAATAAAATTGGCGTTTGGGTGAGAAAGTTCTTTCATGGGTTGAAAGATCATTTTCCGGGAAAATGATTTTCTCGGGAAAGTAAACAACGTTGCATGCTTGGAGGCTACGTTTGGTTTGGGTGTGTTTTCGTTTTGACACATTCGGTCCAACAAAATACCAACCCATGAGTTCTTATTTTAAGGAAAAAAATTATTTTTATCCTAAATAGTATCAATTTTAACTTAAAATTTTCAAAATCACCCATTTAAACTTCAAACTTGAATAAAAATTATCAATTTATACTCTCGGTTAAGTTTCTTTTTCAATCTCCATTAGAAAATTTTATCGCATGAGCCCAAAGCTTTGAATTGCTTTATAACATAAACATAATTGTTATTTTTTCTTTAAAAAATTGTTCAAGAAAATTGTGGTCAATTTGCCATAATAAATTTCAATTTGAGCATGATTTTTTTTAATTCTTATCTTTCCTTGATTTTGGTGTTTTTTCATTTCATTAAATTGAAGGTTTTTCAATTTTAACACATAATTCTATTTGATCCATCGACTTTTAGTAAAAACAAAGCTTATTTGCACTATATTTTTTCTCAACGGAGTATTCTCATTCTTGAATCAGTCATCAATATTTATTTTTTAAAAAATTTATCATCACTCACGAGCTCGATTGGCTCTCCATCCACTATAATGGACATAACACTTTTGGAATCATTTTCGTCATAATCTTTGTTCACACCCTCTCCAGTATTAATATCACTTTAATCCTCCGTAAGACTTTCAACCGAGCTGACAAGATCAACTACAACCAGTTTATTATGTTCATGGGTGTCACTCTGTCCACCACTACCTTTCATGTACTCTCCTACATTTTAGTCGAGCTCAAACACTCTTCACCACCAAGTCGACAAAAAACCCTTGGTCGTCACTGCCTTCGTAATGACGCCACTGCCTGGACATTATTCACACTCGTTGTTGTTGGTATCAACACCAGAAATGGGGGAAACATAAGAGTCCACGTTTAAAGATTTGAATTTGTGGTTTTCTTGATGGTGGCAACCCAATCTGTAATGATTGAATTATTTTTTTTATAAATTTTTCTAAAAAATAAAAAATAAATACATATAAGAATGTAATACGTGGTTTTGAGCATGTGTGACGTTTCTAATGGTGATTGAAACAAAAACTTAACTTGATGTAAATTGATACACTTATTCAAATTGGAGGTATAAATGGATGAAATTGAAAGTTTAAGTTTAAAATTGATACAATCAAAATCTGAGATCTAAATCGATAAAATTGAAAGTTTAGAGTTAAGATTAATGCAACCTGTGAAATATATAGTTAAAATTGATTTTTTTCCTTATTTTAAGGTTAAGGTGCCATTTTAGATAATTTACTTTAGATTTTATTTATTTTAGTTCATATATTTGAAATGTGTATGTATTCAATAAAGCTTAAAATTTTTCTAAAAATAATTAGTTTATATTAACTTTCATTCTATAAAATTTAGAAATATATGATGTGTATCTTTCTTAAATGAAAATTATTATTATTATTTAATCAATTTCGATAAAAATTAACTTCAAACTAACTAAAGAAACTAATTTTAAGATTTATTAAAAGTACGAAGGTTAAAATTGAACATTTAAAAGTATAAAGCTAAAATAAAATGAAACTCAAAATACATTGATAAAAATGATATTTTAACCTTATTTTAATAGACATGTTTAAAACTTTATTTAAATTATTTTCTTCTAAACAAATAAAAATTAATATTCTATTGTGGCATTCATTTTCAACGAACAGAAAAAAAATTATATAAAATTAAACCTCATGGATTTAATTTATCATCTGAATCATATTAAAAGAAAAACAAAGGCTTCTCATCACATGGTGTGATAGATTAGAGAATATTTTGGATTTGTTCGAATATATTGTAACTTTATTTATCCTGACGATATTAAATTGTTGATAAACTCGATCAGTTGGTGATTTTATGAATTAAGTTTATAGCATGATTGGTATTTGAATTAAGTTTATTTTAATTAGGTTGTTCTAGTTTGTCAACTTATGAAAGATGGCACTTTCATGAAATTTTGTTAATTTATCCAAAAAAAAAAAAAAAGAGATTATTAATAATAATAAACAAAATAAAGATATGTATATAATTAAGTTTAAGGAGTATAAAAAATATTTTTTATTGTTTTAGAATAGCATGATAAATATGGATAAGGATTAAAAAATATAACCTATTAGAATCGAAAGAGGTTTTGAATATCTTAATTATTGTCTAATTTTTGACGTAACGTCAATTTGATCTAATCTCTTTACCAATTAACGTAGTATATTTAAAGATTAGGTTATATCTATAGGTCAAACAAAGGATATTCATCCTAATAGTTGAAAGAAAACTCCCTAAAAATAAAAGTTCTATTTCAAATATATTCTAAAAACTTCCTTGCAATCCTAAAAAGTGGCTTTACAAGGAAATAAAGAAAAGAACTATATATATTTAAAATACTAACTAAAAACTAATTAATAAAAATTTAATAATTGAACTATATTTAATCATCTAACCTTTTATAAGTGTGTGTTTTACTTTTTAGCAAAGTACAAATCTGTACTGGTAGTATTTATTTCTGAACTAATAATATTATCTTGATATTTTTGTATATAATTTATTAAAAATATCAATTGACATGTGATAGTGATATAAACTTATTTAATTTATAATATATTTTTTAAATTAAACAATATTTAGGATATGGAGATTTAAAATTTTGACCTCGTAATTGAAGATACATTTTAAATACAGTCAAATTAAATTCACTTAAACTAATTTATAATAATATTCAGAATATATTATACAAAATCGATCATTAGTTATTTTGTCCTTCTTATTTAGAAATTTAGAAATATTCCATTTTACCCAAAAATTGCATCTTTTATATAACGAAAATCCTATCCTTTATGAATTGTTATTATATTTGAAGATTTTAAAACATTTGCAGTAAAACTGAACCCAAGTAAATATTAGAAACAAAACTAAAAGCAACTAAATTAAAGAAAATACCCCAAAATTATGAAATTAGTTTTAATAATATGTGTGTGGTATAAACTGAACCCAAGTAAATATTAGAAACAAAACTAAAAGCAACTAAATTAATGTTGACTCAAGTCTTTGAATTTTTGTTTGACATTTTAAGTAAAATTTTCAAAAATACATGAAAGATCAGAAATACAATTGAAGTTTTGAAACATGAATGACAAAATTTATGCTAACTACATACTTAAGGTTGTTTCGTATAAATCAATACAAGATTACTTATATAATTTCCATTATGTTACATTTATTTTCGGTTAACTTACAACTTTAGGGGATGTTTGGCGCACTGCGTTGGAATCGGAAATCATGGGTTTGCAGAACCTTAGAGTTATTAGATTATATGAGGTTCCATCTCAAAACTAATTGGTAATTAGATGAGTAGCTCATATATCATATATATTGTGAGATTTATCTCCACTTTTCCAATGTGGGATTCTCAATAACAGAAACCAGTGTTTGGAATGCAGTGTTGTGCTGGGTTGGGTTGTAGAAACCAGTGCTTGAGGAGCAGTGTCGTGTTGGGTTGGGATGCAAAAACATGTGTTTGGGGTATAGAGTTGTGTTGGGTTGAGGTTATACAGTCTTTTTTTTTATTAATCTTTTTTTTTAATTGATTACATTATCTTCCTTTCCACTCAACATTTTAAATTCACAATTACATTTGGGAATCAATTTGTTAGATACCAGCAGTTTAACCCATTAATAGATACCAACCTAAGTTATTACAAACTTATACTTTAAAAAATGAGTGAATATATGATGACAATAAACTTTATAAATTATTGACTTGTTTTTAGAAAATAATTACAAACTTAAGTCTATTATAAAAAATAAACTTTATAATAAACTTTCAAATGAATGAATATATGATGACAAAATACTTTACAAACTATTGGCTTATTTTTTTGAAAAATAATAAATACCAAACTAAGTTATTACAAACTTATACTTTAAAAAATGAGTGAATATAGGATGACAATAAACTTTATAAATTATTGACTTCTTTTTAGAAAATAACTACAAACTTAAGTCTATTATAAAAAAAAAAAAACTTTCAAATAATGAATATATGATGACAAAATGCTTTACAAACTATTGACTTCTTTTTTTTTGAAAAATAATTGCCAACTTCATTTTTATTAAACTTACAAGTCTAAGGGTGAGGGTATGTTAATATATGATGTAAGTATGTATTCAAATTAGAAACGCATATGTTTTCGTTTAGGTTAAGTGAATCTATTAGGAGATAACTTTATATAATAAGAAACCATGATGAAATATAATTAAGACAAGTAATTGGATTTTCATTTTTTATGAAAGCATGATTTCACTACTTATGTTTATATGGTTATTCACCTTTTAAATTAATTGAAAATCAGCACTAAGAAAAAGTGTATAAACTTGTCTTCGGTTTATTTAGATTTGTTTCCACGTTATTCACTACAAAAATGTATTATCTATTTTTCAATTACAAAAAAAATGACAGAGGTCAAAACTTTTTTTTTTTTTTTTTGCAAATTTTGTATTTTCTGGTTATTCGTCAAAGCCAGTTGGAATTGTCTCATAGGACTAGAATCCTGCCAAGCTCGAAGGACGATCATCCCATACCAAGTCGTTTGGACAAAAAAATCTAGATCTGAGTAAAAAACCCACACATCAGCGACAAGGGAGGTGGTACATCGAGCGACAAGCGATACATTTACAAAACCCAGATCCAAAACCAGTGAAAAAGATCAAACCCTCGATGGATTCAGATGGTGTATAGCCGTGCAAAAGAAGCGAGAGGTTGGAAAAATGGAGAAGAGGAGATTAGAGGGAGAGCCATGCAACGTAATCGAGAGTTAGATGCTTCGAGAATATGAGAATAAAGGGAGAGTCATTCAAATCTCCACAAGAAAAGTCGGGCAAAAGAAGCGAGGTTGGGAAAAACGGAGAAGCATAGGGAGAGGCATGCGAAGTAATCGAGGGTTAGATGTTTCGATAAGATGAGAATAAAGGAAGAGTCGTGCGAACCTCCATCGATCGAAAAGAAACGAGATTGGGGAAAATGGAGAAGATGAGATCAGAGAGAGATATGAGATAGAGATTAAAGGGGGAAACGATTCAAGAGGATGAGATCAGAGGGAGAGTTATTTCGAGCGGTTGAAATTTGGGAGAAAACGGGGGTTTTGGTTTCTGAAAACGGTGGGTTGAAACAATAGAAAACGAAAGGTTAGGTTTCTTAAACATTAACTTAAGAAACCCAATGGTCCAAACACCCGAACCCATTCCAAAGCATGCGCCTAAATGGGCCTTTATTGTTTAATTTTTTTTAGCACAACAAATATGAAAAAAGAGAGATTTGAACATCTAATTTCAATGAACACCATATATGTCAGTTACTCTTGAGTTATATGCTCACTTTGACTTGACTTCAAACTTTTAAAGTTGGTTTAATTAAAAGGGGTGAAACTTTTAATGTTTTGTCTTTAATAGATATTTGAATTTATTCATAATTTTAAAAGATGAACTAACTCTTAAGTTTTAAAATTGAATTTTGGTTTAATAAAACTCTAGACTTTTAATTTTATGCTTAGTAAGTCAATGAAACTAAACACAAAATGTTAGATAGATGAATGATCTATTAGACACAAAGCCCTAAACTTTAGGGAGTCATTGACATAAAATTAAAAGCTAAAGGATTTCTTAGACATTTTTAAAGTTCAAAGACCTATTGAAACACAAAATTGAAAGTTTAAGAACTTATTTTTTAGTTAAATTACAAGTTTAACTCGTGAACTTTTAGGTTTGTATCTATTTAGGTTTATAAACTTTCAATCTTATGTCTAATATATATCTTTAAACTTTTATTTTTGTGTCTAATAGGTATCTAAATTTTAAATTTTATGTTTAATAGCTCTATGATATAGTCGAAATTTCAAAAGTTAACGGGTATATTATATATAAAATTGAATTTTATGTCTAATAGGACCACAAACTTTCAATTTGTGTCTAATAACTATATAAAGTTTAGAAAACATCGAATAGGTCAATTATTAGACACAAATTAAAAATTTAGAAACCTCCTAGACACAAAGTTAAAACTTTAAGGATATATTAAACACTTTTTAAAGTTTAGAAACCAAATACACATAAATCTAAAATCTTAAGAATTTATTAGATATTTTTTAAAGTTTGAAGATCAAATAAACTCTAAATCTACAGGTTTAAAGAATAAACTTATATCTATATTTTAAAAATTTAAAGATCAAATAGATATAAACATCAATCAACAAGAGCATAGCTCAAATGGTGTTAAATATGACTGATAACTAAAAAGTCATAGGTTCGAATCTTACACTCACGTTGTTGGTGTACTAAAAATAGATATAAACATGAATAAAATAGACACAAAGTTGTACTATTTATTTTCCAAAGAGTAACACCAATGGAAACAAATTACAAAGAAAAAAAACGAAGGAATATGAGAAGGAAGGTTCAATGGGCACCGACAAGGCAGGCAGCCTGGTTTAATAGACCGTAACAGCAGGAACGCCTTGACTTTTGTACGTCCGTACTTTTGTCGCCTCTTCTAATTTCTATAATTTAATTTTCCAACATTCAAACCTTTCAATTTTTTTGTTTTCTTTTCATAGACTGGAATTTTTTTTTTGTTTTTATTTCGAACTGTTTGTACCTAATTCTAAATTTCTATTTCTTATGCTTCAATCCAAAGCAGTTTCCACTTTGCAGGAAACGTTCCGAAATTTTCCTCCCTTTAAAAATCCTATTTTTGTTGTTTAAATTTTTTTTTTAAAAATCATGTTCTATCTTATTTCACTTTTTTATTATTCGTTTTATTAACATTTTTTCATTTTAGATTGGAGTTATTTCTTCTGAAAAAGAAAAAGGGAAGACCAGGAATTTATTTCGAAATATTGTTTTAAATGGAAAATAAATATTAAATTGAAGAAATTAAATATGCAATTAAGGTGAAAAAAGAAAAGAAGTAGCAAATTGTTAAACATTTTGAAATTTAAAAACAGAAAAATACTAATTAGAATACAATAAGTATACAATTTTTTCACATCAACCTATTTTTTGAAAAAACAAAAACACAAACAAAAATCAATTCGCAATCATTCAGCTTTTACAAAGACATAATTCTTTGATAAAATTTCAAATAGGTTTTCATTAGTTTGTTGAATTCCACACCTCATCATGCTTCTTAAGCGTCATTCAATACAATTTATTAACCAACGAAACATACTCATTTCGTCAGCAGCAATTTAATTATTTCTTTATATAACACCATTAATAATAGAACAACACTACAAAAAATTTAAAAGTACAGAAATTTACAACCTCATCTTTTTTTTTTCATTGTTCGTATACAATTCATAATATGAATCACTGTATTAAGTCCAAAGCGGTTTTTATATCAAAACACCCAAACAAGAAAAGGGGGAAAAAAAACTGAATCCTAAATTTCCAAAAAATTTCACAATAGAAGTGATACAATTGGAAAGATTAAAAAGAGCAATTATTATGATAAACTGTGACCATTAGAAAACAAGGGCAACTCTTCATTTGGGAGGGTTTGATTTGGATAGCAAATTCTTCTCAGTTCATTGTAATTGTTGATGTCGAAGTTATGAGAGGCCATGAGTTTGATTTGCTTGGTCTTAAAACGACGTCGGAAGAAGCCTTCGAAAGTGGGTTCTGTGGAAGTTGAGAGGAAGAAGCCATAGGCGAGGGCAAAGTGAATGGATGTGACGAAGAAACAAATGGGCTCCATTACGTCCCAACTTAGCTCCCAGAAAGTCAGCCTCATGAAGCCCAATGTTTGGGCCAAGAGAAGGCCCAATCCACAAAACAACTCGCCTTGAACGTGGGCCTTGGCCTTTTTGTCGATTATTGCCTTTTGCTTCTCCATTTCGGCCAGTTCTTTGAATCTTGGGTCGTCTGGTCTCGCTATTGATCGAGATATCATCGTCTCCATTGATTTAGCCACCTGTAAGTTCATATTTTTCTAACTTGTCAATTCTCACTCCATATATATATATTTTTTCTTTATTTGAAAATTGAATCTTTGGTTAAAAAAGAAATTAAACATCAATCCGAATCCCCCTACTATTATTTGAATTGTACGAACTTTATTATTGAAATGGTAGCCAATTGATATGGAAAATGATTGTGAGGTGCAAAAAGGCATTTACGAAATTTTCTTTTAGAAGTTTGGCTAATTTAATAGGCTCAAAACTTAATAATGGTCTTAATCAAAATTCAAGAAAAGGAAATAAAAATTTGAAACGACGCATCGAATTTTAGCAGTCGTATCTTTTAGCAGTGCTCTTGTTGGCTATTCTGTATTGATTAAAGGTCATGTATATATTTGTTTAGATATCAAAATTATGCTTATGACTAAAAAAATCATGATTTTCCACCTCCACATGTTGTTGATTTAAAAAAAAAAATCAAAATCAAAATTATTCATTATTTATTTTTTTTTAAAAAAAACTTTTTAAAAATTTTAAAGAATTATCCATTCTTAGTTATGTTAAAAATAATGAAGTATACAAACAGATTTTAGTTTTGTTTTAATAATCTAACAAAATTCAAGTTTCGGTTGATATCTATTGAATTTTAATGTTTAACTTTCCTGCGTTTCTTTATAAAAAAAAAGTTTTACTGTTTTAAAAAATTAGCTTGCTAATAATACGTGTATTAATATTTTATAAATTTTATTCAAATTCAATAGCTAAACATAATATCTGATTGCATCTCTCTTTAAATCATTTTGTTAAAAATTTAAAAATTGATACTAGAAAATAAGTTCATCAGTAAACTTTATTTTTAAAATACAGGAAACTAAAACATAAAAAAAGTTTTATTATTATTATTTTGAGTTGGCTTTATTTTTTCTTTCAAACTAATTCTCATATTACTAATTTAGTATTTTTTTTTTGTAAAATTGGTCCTATGTTTACTAACCTTTTTTTTTCTCCACACTTTAAAATATTTTAAAAAAATATTGGCCAAATTTAAAGAACTAAACCTCAAACATCTCTCTAACTCTTCATTTTTTAGAAAATAAGAAATTAACTAATTCTTTTAGTTTTTTGTACTAAAAAAAGGTTAAAATTAACTATTTACTGAATAGGCCCCGATTTTGTCCGAAATTTTCAAACATTTTTCCCTATTCGTTCTGAATTATACTCTGCATATTCGTCCAATACTGTTCATCGTCATCGTCCGCTCGAATTTCCTTAGGGGATGGATTCGGCCATTTTTCTTTACTCTGTAAAATTTCACCTCACAAGATATAATCGGAATTTTAATTATGTTTATACCTGATCCGGCCGGAGGAACACAATATTCCCAAGGACGATGACGCTTCCAGATTCATCCAACAATTTGGCGAATTCAGCCCCCTGATCCTTGTTCCCACAATCTTCAACACAGATCCGAATGAACTCAGAGTACAAGATTGAACTCTTCTGAATATCTCTCAATTTCGCCTTTAGCTTCTCAACCTGCGAGAGCCTAATGATCTTCCTAGCATCGTCGATCGAGATTCCACATCCAGAAACCGAGCGTTCATTATCCAACGACGCCGGAGGAATGAGGCCGTCGAGGCGGATTCGATCTCCAGTAATGTTGCAACCTCCGAGTTTCTCTCTGAGCTTATCGCCGACCGGAAGAGTCAACAATTCCGGGACCCGAGCAGCGGAAGGAGAATGATAGATCGCTCTCCTCTGAAGAAAGCGGCGGAAAACGGACTTCGCAGCGGAATCCGACGGAGGAGAAAGGTAGTCGCGGCGGGAGGTCAAATGGAGAGGCGGTGAAGAAGGATTAGTTCTGAAACCATGAAGAAAGCGTTTGGAAATGGATCTCCGAAGCGCCATTGATGGGGCAGAGAGAAAGAGAGAGAGAGAAATTGGGGGAGGGGAAATTGAAGCGTGAAATTAGGGCACAGAGTTTGGATGATGAAAGGAAGAGAGTGGAGAATGTGTTTAAATAGGTCTAATCGTCCAAATGAAGAGGAAGTAAAAGGCAGTAACTAGCGTGGGTCCCGCCTCGTTATTTGTTTGTTTTCTTTCATTTTATCCTCAACTTACGTCAGCACCGAATCACATTCAAGAGAATCTAAATTAATTATATCAGGTTTTTACTAAAATTAAATTATTACGGGAAATGGCAATTTCTTAATTTGTTAAATTACCTATTTAGCCCTAATGTCCCGTGGTTTAGAGTATGCTTTCAAATTTCAATTGTTTATCTCTATTTTTTCCACCTTTAAATCACAAGACGACTAGATGATATGATAAATCAAATAGAAAACTCTAGCTTATTACTATATATTTAAGATGGCAACGACTCATAACAACATTCATGAGATTTGATTGACCTATGTGAATCAAATTAAGATCTTTGAAATTATAAAATTAATTGAAGTCAAGCCTAAATTATTAGGATCAAATTGAAATTATACACTAACTATAGAGGTCTCCTAAATTTATAGGGTTAAATAAGTAATTTTGAACTCCCACCATAGATTTTCCCATTTAAATCTATTTTTAAGCCATGAAAACTTTACAAATTTCTTTTCTTTTCTTTTTTTCCTTCTTTTGGTTTGTTTTGTGGCTTGGAATTTTACTATAATAAAATATGGCTGATATGAAAGAGGATGTTAACCATATTTCTCTTGGTAAGTCAGAAGTGGCCACTTTTAATCAAAGCTTGAATTGTATTTTTTTATTAAAAAATATTTTCTTATATGTTATAGGATTTATTAATACTATTATATAGTTTTAAAAAGTGAATATTGTTAACAACAATTTGAAAGTATGAGGTTTTTTTTTTTTTTTTTTTTTTAAGTTGAACAATATATAGAGATGCAAAATTCGAACTTCTAGATCTTGATCAAAAACACATATTTTATATTAGGGAACTAGGCTTAGTTTGACGAAAATATGAAATTTGTTCGTGATAGTTTAACTCTAAATTTTCATTTATTTGTTTTTAAGCATTTGTTGTGGATTCTCATTCATTTCATTTTTATTTACTAGTTTATTTCTCTCATATATGTTATAGGATTAAAATAATTTGAAATAAATATTATAAATTAGAGTTGTCTTGCCATTAATTAAGATTAGTTTTACATGCTCTCGATAAAATTAGTTTTTCAAAATATTTTAAAATTAATTGTTAGTTATATATTGATTAGTTGTTGATTATTATTTGTTAGAATATCTTAGTATTTTAGTCCTTATTGTATTAGATCTTAGTCTTTATTGCATTAGATTGGATTTTATTTTATTTTATTTTATATTGTCCTATAAATAGGACCTTTAGCCTTGTATCTCAATATCAATAGAACAGAATATCATTTCACAATGTAAACCCTAGCCGCCCGTTGTGTTCTCTCCCTTTTCCCCCTCTCTCCTTTCTCTCCTACATCCTCTAAAAACAACATGGTATCAGAGCCCTAAGTTAGGGTTTCACCACCATTATTGTCGCCGCTACCGTCCGTTCACTGTCATCCGATCAGATCCGAGTCCACTTGGATCTCTCGTCTCTCCGTGGTTCAAACATCCTCAGATCTCGTTGAGGTTTCCGATCTTTGTCTTATCGAGCCTCAGATATCCATGTCCAGATCCCTACTTGAGATATCCATCTCCAGATCTCTGTCTCCGGATCGTAGCGCTGCTCGGATCGAGGATTAAATCGTCTGGTGGAGATCTCGACGTCCGACTCAGTTTTCTGTTTGCATCAGATCCGACCCGATGCAGATCTCACCGACCGTTTTGGTTGAGTCACTTTATTTTGTTTATTTTGCTTTATTTGGTTTAGATTAGTTTGTCATTTGTTCATTTTGCTTTACTTGGTTTAGATTAGTTTGTCATCTGCATGTAATGTTTCAACATCGTCTATCCGCTTCGGCTGACTCGTGTGCTTGGCATGCTGCTAGTGCTTCGCACACTGTTTGTGACTGTGCTTGTCACTGCAAGACTGCACTCGTGTGCTTGGCACTGCTCTGTTGTCTTGGCTGACTGCTGTTGTGCTTGGCTCTGCTCTGTGCTTGGCTTGCTCTCATTGTGCTTGGCACTGCTGTGCATTGTGCAGGCTTTGCACTCGTGTGTGCTTGGCTTTGCCCGCCTATGTTGTGCTTCGGCACACTGCTGTGCACCGCACCGCCGCCTATGTTGTGCTTGTTGCTTTCTCGCACGCGCTTATGTTGTGCTTGGCTTCTATACTGCTCATATATCTGTTATGCTTCTGTGATCTCGTCATTTGTGCTTGGCTTTTGCCGCCCGCCTCTGTTGTGCTTCCTTGCATGCTTACCTCATCCTAGCAAACTCACATAGGATTGTGAGTTTGAGAGGGGATGTTAGAATATCTTAGTATCTTAGTCCTTATTGCATTAGATCTTAGTCTTTATTGCATTAGATTGGATTTTATTTTATTTTATTTTATATTGTCCTATAAATAAGACCTTTAGCCTTGTATCTCAATATCAATAGAACACAATATCATTTCACAATGTAAACCCTAGCCGCCCGTTGTGTTCTCTCCCTTTTCCCCCTCCATCTCCTTTCTCTCCTACATCCTCTAAAAACAACAATTTTATATTTTTATTACTATTCTTGTATAATTATTTAGTTTTAAGATTTTTTTTCTATTTATGTTATGATTTAATGTTTCTAATTTCACTAATTTTAATATAATAAAATGATTTAGATTCAAATTCTAACTTTATTTGATTTTGAAAATCATATATCTTTAATTGAATTCTCATCAAATTAGGAATTTTGATTCGAATTCATTTGAAAAAAAGAATTATCGGATCTTATCTTGAATCAAATTATCTCTAGTTTGAATTCAAAATTAAATTGGATTATGACCAAGTGTGAGATTAACTTAAATTTAGAGGAAATATTTTGGTCTGAAAATACTTTTCAGATATAGATATAGATATAAATATGAATATGGATATAGATATGGATATATATGATTTTCTTTTACTCTTTTGAGACATAATCATTTTTATTTGTATATATTTATCTCACAATATAGAAAAGGATACAATCGTAAAGTCATTTGGTGTTTTTGAACTTATAAATCATTTTTCTAAAATTTCAAAATAATCAAGGTAGAAATAGTTATAATGGTTAATTCGCTACCATATTTTAAAAATTTTAAAAACTCGTGAAAGATATAGATAGAATGGTATTATGCCCACTCTTTATATATCAAAAAACACAAAAATTATTATGGTTTAATTTTTTTTTAGTTCAACACCTTCTAAATATTTACTCACCTTTTAAATTGATGTTATGATATGTTAATTAGTTTTTTTTTAGTACATCAACAATTGGGAGTGAAAAATTCGAACCATGACTTCTTCGGCATGAGTCATACTTGATGTTAATTGAACTGTACTCTTGTTGGTATAATATGTTAATTAGTTGATCTATATTCATGGCTGAAAAAATTATTATTTTTGTTGTTTATTTTGTATTTTCTATCTACGTAATATTAATAAATAAATAAAATAGTTTTGCTGGTAGGACAAAAGTCTTATCGCCTATTCTTGTTGCTTATTTTATTCTTAAAATGTATTAATTATTAGTGTCAATGTTGCTTGTTACTCCTTTTAAGTTTTAAGTCCATAGCCAACCCAGATGTTTCAGTCTTCCTTGTAGAGTCTAACAACCCCACACCCTCTTAAAATACATATTCATTTGTTTGTAGATAGAATAAAGTACAATTTAATTATCTCTTCAAATTAATACAATATTTTAAAAGTCAATTGGAGCATCATTCAACTAATTAAAACATATATTCTTTGATATTCTAGAGTAACTTAAAAGTTGGATGATTTTTTTTTATTTGCAAAAGTAAATTTTTTTTAGCTCTATGGAAAAATATATATATAATGTATATATTTATAAAAAAAAATGTATTTAAGGATATCCTCAACCTCAAGTGTAGTTCAACTAGTATAAAATAGATATCTTTGATCAAGAACTCAAACGTTTGAATTTCCACTCCACATATTATCAACTAGCTTTTTTTTAGTAAATATATGTGCTAGGTAGAATCTTTTAATTTTATATTAAATTTTGTTGATATAACAACATATTTGTTTATATTTCAACCATTATATAATGTTGGTCATTTTAAGTTTAAAATTTAGTGGTAGATTCAGAACGGTTAGCATGCAAACAAATGCTCCACATTGGATAGGTAAGTGATTGATCATGGGTATATAAGTAAGGACAATTATTGTAACGCCCCAGGCCCAGGATCCTCTGCGACCTGGCAGCGTCACTATATCATCCATGACTGCTTGTAAGAGTGAAGACACTATCCCCACAAACCAACACGGGGTCCTTTTAGCATGCTTTGTCCTCACTCACATGCTCCTAGGAATATTCCCAGGAGGTCACCCAACATAGAATTGATCCAAGCTAAGCACGCTTAATCGTGGAGTTCTATGATTGAGCCACCGAAAAGGAAGGTGCACTTGTTGGTATAGGTAGTAGCTATCAATTCTTTTAAGCTTTTCTCAACTATACTTCCATATCCTCATTGTCACTCACATGTACCCTTTTCTTGGGCACCATGCTTTCATATCCTCGTGATCCCTCTCATTCGGATGTGGACTCGGTTCATTCATGTACCCCTCTTCCTCGGGCGTCACATGCCCACTCGCTTCCGCCTTGGTTGCGTCCACGAACCACATCTTACTTGGAGAGAGGTTTCGCTCGATACCATTTGTAACGCCCCTGGCCCGTGATCCTCTCGCGACTGGCGGCGTCACACTATATCATCCATGATCGCTTAAGAGAGTGAAGACACTATCCCCACAAACCAACACGGGGTCCTTTTTAGCATGCTTTGTCTCACTCACATGCTCCTAGGAATATTCCCGCGAGGTCACCCAACATAGAATTGATCCAAGCTAAGCACGCTTAATCGTGGAGTTCCTATGATTGAGCCACCGGAAAGGAAGGTGCACCTTGTTGGTATAGGTAGTAGCTATCAATTCTTTTAAGCTTTTCTCAACTATACTTCCATTGAGACCATCTTGGATGATGAACCGCCCGAGGACGAGTAGGTGTCCTGCGCGACCTTCATGCCGAGGATGACGCAGCGTTTGTGGTGAGAGTCCGCCCAAGGAACCATTGTTGCCAGCGGGGAAACGATTACTTGGAATTTATTCAAGGAAGCGTTCTCGCGGAAATTCTATCCTCTGCCGCACTCGTTCACGAGAAGCGCGGCGAGTTTACTACGGTGCGAAACAGAGAGAGCGTGGAGATTTAGGAGAGGGAATTTACCTGTCTATCCCGCTTTGCCCCGAGCTAGTGGATACTGAAGCAAAGAAGACGAAGCGCTTTCATCATGGGGCTAGATGAGAATGTTCGAGGCTTCATTCAAGCATTAGCACCTCACGATTACGCCTCCGCGGTGAGAGTGGCGGAATCGATTGGGTGCGAGCTCGGGCGCACAATGGTGGTAAGTAACTCTGTGGCGACCCTTAGCGAATCATAAGAGGAAGTGGGACCAGGCCCATTCCACTCACACAGCGCCCCAAGCAGTACATCGCATGGACCAGGGCATTTCCGACATGTGTTCCAAATAAAAACCACCAGGTCAACGGATCGAGGAATAGCGGCGGAGATAGGCCACGGTCAAGAATGAATGTGTAAATCGACTGGGGGTAAATGTATGGCCTTGTCCGGGCGTGTTTCAAGTGTGGAAAGGAGGGCACAGAGCTAATATCTGCCGAATCAAGCCAAAGACTAGCCACCCACAGATTATAAGTAGTGGGCTCTTTGTGGCCGCCATACAACGAGGGGAGAGCTTTGTCGCGAGCACCGTAGAGAGACATCTATGGCTCGGACTCGGTGGTTCTGGTACACTTCCATTACTTGGACACCTCGCCTTTGTACTATTTGATTACGTTTCTACGCACTCTTTTTTTTCGCATCCTTTGTAAGTCAAGTGAGTTAGAACTAGAAACGATTCTGATATGCCCCTATCATCTCCTCTCACTGCGGGAATAAATTTGTTGGCCAATATGAAAGTCAAGGATGGTAGTGTGACCATCGCAGACCATGTGTTAGCAATGAACCTAGTGGTCTTAGATATGTTTGATTTTGATGTAATATTGGGCATGGACTGGTTAGCGCAGAACCATGCTTGTATTGATCATTTCGAGGAAGGAGGTAGTGTTCACTCCTCCTAACCAACTCAACTACTGAGTTGAGGCACTATAGCGCGGAAGTAGGCCTAAGGTAATTCACCGCCTTAAGGCCGAGTTATTACATCGGGGAGCTTGGGGCGTCTTAGCTGCATACTAGATGCAAGATGCACAGAGATCTCGGTGACATCGGTGCGCGATGAAGTGAATGAGTTTGCAGACGTCTTCCCGAGGATCTCCCGAATAATACCTCCAAATCGGGAGGTAGATTTTAACATTGGATTAGAATTGGGGGCGACCCCGATATCCAAGGCCCCGTGAGAATGGCACCAAAGAGAGTGAAAGAACTAAAGGTGCGATTCACGGGGACTTGCTAGACAAAGGGTTTATACGCCTGGCGTCTCACCACTGGCGAGCACCGTGTATTGTTCGTGAAAAAGAAAGAGCGGATCCATGCGCTGTGTATAGACTACGAGGGAGTTGAATAAAGTTACAATCAAGAATAAATATCCTCTCCCCGTAATAGATGATTTGTTCGATCGATTTGCAAGGAGCGGCGTGATGTTTTCTAAGATCGATCCGAGATCGAGCTACCATCGATTGAGGATCGGTGAGGGGATATCCTAAAAGCGAAAGATTCGAATCACGTTATGGGCATTACGAGTTCACGGTGATGCCATTTGGCCCGACCAATGCTCCCGCCGCCTTCATGGACTTGATGAACCGCTTATTCAAGGAGTTTCTTGATACGTTCGTGATTGTGTTCATCGATGATATATTGATATACTCCGGTGTGATGAAGAACATGAAATGCACCGAGGAAAGTCTTACTCACACCGAGAGAATAAATTGTATGCAAAATTCTCCAAGTGTGAATTTTGGCTCGAGCAATTATCTTTTCTAGGGCATGTGGTGTCCGAAGTTTGAGTCTCTGTTGATCCAAATAAGGTGGAGGCCGTCACACACGGTGGCCTCGTCCCGACCACGATTCTGAGGCACGTAGTTTTCGGGTCTTGCGGGGATACTATAAGCGCTTTGCATGCGAGATTTTGCCAAGATAGCTATGCCTATGACTCGATTGACGCGTAAGGGAACTCTTTTGTTTGGGATGATGCTTGTGAAGCGAGTTTCCGGGAACTCAAGCACGCAGTTAGTGTCGGCCCCGATTCTTACGATTCCCAGGGAACGAGGAGCTTTGTGGTTTCTGATGATGCTTCCAAGAAAGGGGTTGGGTTGTGTATTGATGCAAAGACGGTAAAGTAATAGCTTATGCATCCCGACAATTGAAGGCGCATACGAGAGGAATTATCCAACTCATGACACAGAATTAGCAAAGATGGTTTTTGCGTTAAAAATGCGACACCTTCACAGTATGGCGAGAAAATTCGATTTTTACGGATCATAAAAATCCAAGTATCTGCTCACCCGTAGGAATTGAACATGAGGCAACGCAGATGGTTGGAATTGGTGAAAGATTATGATATTGACATACGCACCATCCCAAGGCAAGGCTAATGTAGTGGCCGATGCCCTCAAAGCAGAAGCTTGATGCATCTTCTGCTGCGCGAGTGACAGATATGCCGCAGAGAGTTACAGCGAGTTTGCTCGAGCCGAAATTGCGATCTTTAGTAGGAAAGACCACGGCTCGATTAGCCCGATTAACAGTCTGGCAACCGACCACGAGGCGGCGTATTATAGAGGCTCAGCAGTGGACCCCGCTTAGTGGAAAAACTTACTGCGTAACTAACTACGGTGTGAGTTGACAGAGTTTTTCCTATCCACAGATGGAGGATTGCTATTTCAGGGACGTTTATGTGTGCCAGACGATGACAAGCTGAGAACTGAGATCTTGAACGAAGCCCATAACTCACCATTTTCTATGCATCCTGGCAGTACCAAGATGTACCGAGATCTGAAACAGTCGTTTTGGTGGTGCAACATGAAGCGCGCGACGTGGCGAGTTTGTCGCCAAGTGTTTGACTTGTCGGCGGTGAAGGCACCTAGACAGAGGCCCGCAGGATTACTGCAACCATTACATGTGCCTCAGTGGAAATGGGAGGAGATCTCTATGGATTTCATAGTTGGATTGCCTAGAACTCTACGAGGTTACACAGTGATTTGGGTCATAGTAGACAGGTTAACAAAGTCAGCACATTTCATACCAGGGAAACCCACCTATTCTACAGATAAGTGGGCACAGCTTTACCTGGAAGAGATAGTCCGTTTGCATGGAATTCCAGTCAAGATTATATCAGACAGAGATCCACGTTTCACCTCCAACTTCTGGAAAAGTTTGCAGAGAGCGTTGGGTTGCGATTGAACTTCAATCTGACTTTTCACCCACGAGGCGGATGGGCGCGCATGAGCGGTTAAATCAGATACTAGAGGATATGTTGCGAGCTTGCACTTTAGACTTTCCAGGCAGTTGGGACACTCATTTACATCTGATGGAGTTCGCTTATAACAACGATTATCGATCGACTATCTAATGGCTCCATTTGAAGCTCTCTATGGAAAACGCGTTGCGAACTTGATTTTACGGGAGGAGGTTGGTGAACGTCGATTGTTGGGTCCGAGTTAGTACAGTCACTAATGAGGCAATGCAAAAGATCGGAGACACGAATGCAGACCGCCCAAGTCAGACAAAAGAATTATGCTGACACGAGACGAAGGGACCTAGAATTCGAGGTTGGGGACCACGTGTTTCTTAAGGTGGCTCCAATGAAGGGAATTCTAAGGTTTGGCCGTAAAGGGAAGTTGAGTCCGCGATTCATCGGGCCATTTGAGATTTTAGAGAGATTGGTGCGATGGCCTCTGATTAGCATCGCCGCTTTCTTTCTCTTCTGCGGTTCATAACGCGTATTTCATGTCTCCATGTTGAGAAAGTGCGTTCCGCACTCGACTCATGTCATAGACTTGAACCATTGCGATTAACGAAAGATCCGAGTTATGGTGAACGCACCCAGACGCAATTATTGCAAGAGACCGAAAGACTCTCCGTGAACCGTGAAATCACCTTAGTTAAGGTTTTGTGGCGAACCACCGCACGCGGAGGAAGCTACTTGGGAGCGAGAAGAGGAAATGCGCGCTAAATATCCCGAACTATTCCAGAATAGGAACTTTCGAGGACGAAAGTTCTTAAGGAGGAAAGATTGTGACGACCGCCATCCCGTGTACTATTAGTTATTTTATTTAACACTTTATTAGCCATTTGTATTTAGTTGGAGTCGTGTTTTAATCAAACTTGGCGAGAGGAGAGACGTAATTTTTGTTTAGCTTAGGTGAATTGTTCTAAGATGAGATCAATTATGAAATTAAAGGAAAGGGCAATCTAAAGGGGCGTTTTGGGGATTATTGTTTAAGTGAGAGGTGTAAAATTTAACCTAACCCTAACCCTAGCCTCTTTTTGGTATTTAACCATAAGGAAAAAGCCCTGAGCATGATCATCTCCCTTCCTCATTGTATTAAAAAAAAAAAACCCCTACCCTAAAAACATTCACCTCACTCTTCTCCTTCTCTCTTCGTGTACATGCCCTAACCGATACACTAGCTCCAACGTCACGGTTATTGCCGTCGCCGTCCCAAGCCGCCGCTCTCGCCGCAAGCTCTCGCCGATCGCCTCTCACCATTACCCGCCCACGCCGATCGCGTTTGCCTCGTCAACGTCCCCGCCATTCCGCATCTACTGCGACCGAGCCATACGATCGCGCGCGCGCCGTCTCGGTTCCTCACCTCATCGCTTTTGCTAGCCTCGAGTTGCGGCCGCATGACGAGAGAGGGTGATCGGGTGACAGTCCTCGCCGAATCCAATCGCCCGATCGAAGAGGTCGCCGGTGAAATCATCTTCGCTTCCTCCTCCGATCGTTTGCGATGCCGCAAAGACGAGAATTCACGGGAGCAACCACTCGCGAATTCATCTCCTCGGCCGCCGCGAGTTCGGTCCACGGTAGATCGCCGGGCGTGCGAGCACGCCGCGCTCATCGCCGCCGCCGAAGGGAGTTGCGGCCCTAGTCCCGTCATGAAAGCGGCGCCACCCTCAAGCCACCCTGGCCGGAAACCCTGGACAGAGGCGATTACGAGCCGCCGCCGACCAAAGACGCGTCTTCCACACCGTCGAGATTGTGGACCGGTGAGCGTTCGGGTTAAGTTTCGGTAGAAAAAGGTTTATTCGCGCCTATTGATTTCTTATTTCTTAACCGAGGCCTAAGCTATATGTTCGGACGCAAATTGTAGGGATTAAACTTGGAGCGGAATTTGGAGGTCAAACATCGAACCAACTAAGGATTATCGAGTTCTCGCGGAAAAAGCCGAGGTAAGCGGGACACGACATCGTAAAGACGCAGATTTCGAGTTCGCATGATTAGGGTTAAGTGTGAGTACTTGGAGTTTAATCTCGGAAATTATGATGTGAATCAGTGTCTCGCTAAAAGGAGAATAGACAGGGAGTTCGATTAGATTTTGGATTAAAAATCGAAGCTCGAGGTAAGGGACCTCGTGCCGAACTTTTAATGGGAGTAAATGAAAATGAATTTCATGATTTTTTTGCGAATCAGTTTATAATTTTCACATGAAAGTACACAATTATTATTTTGAGAATACGCGACATTTTATGTGCAAATGCCTCTATGTGTTACGTGAAATTGAACCATTATTTTATGTGAAAGTATTCTCGTATGGTATGTATAGAGATTCCATTATTTCATGTGAAAATAGGACAGCAGTGTGTATGGGAATGTTTCATGTTATTTACAAAAGTATGATTTATCACCCTGTCCATGAGAAGATATGAATGATGTGTTGATGATGAAAATTGTGATATGTACACACCATGATTATGTGATGATGGGATCTTATGCATGATTTTGTATGTCACGAAATGAATTATTGAATAGTGTGGACATTGGTTATCCCGAGACCATTGAAATGACTCAGGGATGACGATCGGCCTCACAATCGAATGAATAACCACGGATTAAAGACACGCAATTATATGAAACGACCATGGATTAAAGACACGGCAATTATATGTACAACCACGGATTAAAGACACAGCAATTGAATGTGTAGCCATGGATTAAAGACACGCAATTATATGTACAAATTACGGATTAAAGACTGAAATTGAATGTGTAGCCATGGATTAAAGACACAGCAATTATATGAACAGTCATGGATTAAAGGCCTGACATTTAATATACAGCCATGGATTAAAGACCTGGCAACTTTAGAAAGTTTTAATTCCCATCTATGCATGTTATGAATGAATTTAAAGATCATGTTTGTATGTGTATGCATATCCCAAACCTCGGTAGCGAGGTTACTTACTGGGTATTGTTTATGCAATACTCACCCTTTCTTTTAAAAATGTTTTTCGTAAAGGTAAAGGAAGGGCGTGCGGGGGCGTGTGATAGGAGAGCGTGATGAGGACCATGGAACCAAAGATTGATTTCTGCATATTCATGATTTGAAATATTGTTGGCTTTATGTTTTCCTTTGAAGTTAAACTTACTTACAGTTTTTGATAGGCCAAGCTGATGTGATGTTTTTAAATGATTTGAATGTTTTGTTTTTGTTTGGGATCCCTGGAACTATTTAAGTCAAATGGAAATTTCTTTTAAGTTCTTTTAAGTCTCGGCCTATAAATGCATGCATGTGTAGTAATGTCCCTAGGGATTTGGTCTTAGAAAAGTAGGGGCGTTACAATTATTTTCATTAGTATGAAGTCTTTTGGGGAAACTAAAAGTAAAGTTACGAGGGTTGATGTCCAAAGTGGACAATATCATACCTTCCTTCTCTATTTAAACTTTGATATCTTCATTTGTACAAAACACCTTATAAAATTTTAGTACGTTATATATATGTTTAAACTTAAAATAGGCAACATTATATCATTGAAGAAATCTGAAAAACTATATTGTGACAACGTAACACAAAGTTATTAAGAAAATTAAATTTAATAGACCATGTATCCACACTACAATCTAACGGTGCATGTAAGTTTTTGGGGTAAGAGAAATGAAGGAAAGTTATATTGGGACATTTTTGTTTATATAAAGTATTGATTTACGAAGTAAAAACTAAAAAGAGAAAAAGAAATGAGAGAAAGAGAGAGTGGTCCAGAGCATACCATACGACAAAATGTCCTCCCAACTCCCAAGTTTTAAACCGAGGGTTTTGTTATTACCTTACTTGTCCCTCACGACTCACGACCTTCATTTCATTTCCTCGTTTTTTATTATTTTTATTTTTTTCCCCTCATGCTTTTGGGATGCCTTTTAAATTATTAAATGCCCAACACAACACAACACGACACTATACATTCTCCTTATACACTTGCTTTTCAATTTTCCATTCAATTTTTTTAAAGTTAATAGTCTATTTTAGTCCACGTACTACTTTGAGCTTTATTTAATGTGGGAGGTAGGATTTGAATCTCTAACCATTTGAATGAGGGGACTGTTCAGGATCTCACATTAAAAAATTGTAAAGTGACTCACAATTTATAAGATACATGATTTATTCCTCTCATTGTCAATTGATTAATTTTGAGATGAAACTCTATAATCTAAAATAGTATCAAATCTCATAAAACCCAAACATTGAAAAATGTAGAGTGATCTCACAATTATGAATTACTTTTCTCATTATCAATTGATTTTGAGATGGAACCCTTAATTGAGTTAGGTTCATGTTGAGCCATGTACTTTCAATAAACTTTAACATTCGTCTGTACCGTTAGTTTGAAGATAGTTTTTTTTAATCAAAATTGGTTAAATACTAATATCAACTTTTATGCAAGAGTGAAGTTAAGCATAACTCAATCAACATAAAGTATGTACTCTCGACCAAGAGGTCCAATGATCAAATCTTTTATCCCACTTATTGAACTAAAAAAACTTTCATGCAAGAAAAGATATCAGGTGAAGATTATTTTTTCCAAAATTTAGAAAGTGAATGCTAATAATAAACAAACATAATGGATAAAGTTTATTGAAAGTATATAGATTAAATTAAAATATTTAAAAGTATATACACTAAAATAGAACAAAATTTACATATATATAAGATCAAAATGATATTTTAACCCTTCGTTTTTTTAGTACCCGGATATCACTTGTAATTACAATTATTGCTCCTAACTAATTTCTAAATATACATTAACATAATTATAACTAGGGATGCCCATTTTTCTCGTCGGGGCCCCGCCTAGAGGAGGGAGCGGAGAGAATTTTTTTCCCGTTGGCTAAACGGGGACGGGGACGGGGAATGTATTCTCCGTCCCCGACTCCGCCTCGCCCCGATATATTATTATTTAAATATATATATTTATGTATATATAATAAACCATAATTCTAAATTCTTATTAAATATCATTTTACTTTTTTAAGAAAATTGAAAAAAATGTCTCTTAAATAGAAAATTCTAATTAGTAATTAGCCATTCAAATAAAATTTTTCAAAAAAAAAGAAAAGAAATTATGTAATAAAATTTTAAAAAATAAAAATTGTAAACGGGGAATTATTCCCCGCAGGGAACCCAATCCCCGCAAATTTCTCGCGGAGAATTCCCGCTCCGTTTCTCGTGAAATTAAATGGAGAATTTCGCGAGGACGAGGAATGAAATGGGAGACGGAAACGAGGACGGTAAGTCATTCCCCAGCCCCACTCCGTCTCGTGGACATCTCTAATTATAACTTCATCTACTGAAAATTTTTCTAGTTCCAGAGATCTCCATGTTACCTTGAACCTAGAGATTGGAATTAGGAGATTCCAAAAACAAGCGGCAAATAAATTCACATTCCAATTCCAATAATTCTTAATTCCCATATCCAAATCCCAAATCCAGCCCCCAAATGCAATTATACGTAAGCATTTTAAGTTGATGCAAAATGAGAGAGAATCTCAACTCAACAAGTAACCCTTGTGGCAGATGAATTATTTTTTAATATTAGAATCCCAACAATTTGGGGGGATGGGAATTTCTGGGACAATTTTATTTTACCAATTTCCCTGTCGGATTCCATTGTTTTATTTATTAATAATCCTTGTTTTATTTGTGGACTTTGTTGTGTGGTAGTGGAATATCTATTGTCCAATTATCGTCACGTGATTTCGGCATGGATTCCCTTTCCTAATCCTTCCTATGATACCTCAGACAATAATATTCCATTAATCTCATATCTGTCTGTCATTGCCCTTCTCAATTCTCATATTTGTTCTGAGCTTAAATTATAAGTTTAGATTTTTTAGTATAATAGAAATGAGAAAATTCAAACTACAAATCGTAGTTGTTAACACATTCAATATGTCCGTTGAATTATGTTCTCTTTGACATTATAAGTTTAGTTCACAAAAAATTGATATTTATTTGGTCTCTAAAATTTAAAAATGTCTGATAAATCTCAAAGCTTTCAATTTATATATAATAGGTCTATGCCAATTATTTAAAAAATTTTAAAACTAACTAATTTATTAGATATAATATGTCTAATATAATCATAAACTTTCAATTTTGTGTAAGTCTCTAAATTTTAAAAAATATCAAACAAATCAATGGCTTATTAAATTAAAAAAAATAAAAATTTAATTGATTTATTAGACACATAGCTTTTTAAAGTTTTGAGACCTATTTCACACAATATTAAAAGTTTAAAGATCTAATTATTAAATATTTTAAAGTTTATGAACTAAATAGACACAATCTTACCAACAAAAACGTAACTCAATTGACATCAAGTAACATTTGTAACTAAGAGATCATGGATTTGAATCCACAGACTCCTAATTATTGATGTACTTAAAAAAAATAGACACAACCTTAAAAATAACTAATATTCTCCTTCTCATCTCTTCATATATTATTATTATTTTTTTTTTACAGATATTACTTATTTATCGATGTATCATTTTACTCTATTATTCTCATGGTCAGCACTGCCACGTCTCTCTTATCCATTTGATGCGTCTGCCCATTCTTTTTTCCATTATCTTTTTGTGGAGGCTAATTTTAATTTTTATTATTATTATATTTCTCTCCATTATTTTTTAAAAAATATTATTATAATTTAAATAATGAGTTGGAATTTGAATTTATAACATTTAGGAGGGATCATTTGCTGCTCTAATTGGTGGAACCATGTCAAAATCAACCTCATATGATCTCTATAAATGATAGTCTGTTAAATGCGTTACTCTGTTGATTACTTGGCTTATAAAATGGCTATTTTTCTGTTTTGGTCCCTTCTAGCAACTTATTATTTATTTATTTTAGACAATATTAGGTAAAACCCTTAATTTAGGTTTAGACGATTTTTATTTTCATATTCTATTCCTATTAATAGCATATTAATTTAATGCAATTAGATGATGAAGATACTATAATGATAATAACGACGTAGTTAATGTCAATATGAGTATAGTTCGACATGTACTTTCTAGGTTCAAATCTTGAATTCTCCATAATCTATTTTTGTTGTACTAAAAAAAGAAAAAGAAAACAACAATAACCTAATTAATATTTTTGGATTTATCTATTGATTTGGGGCCGCAAGAAATTTACTTTGAAGGGAAAAAATAAGTTAGTTTAGACATGATTTGAAACTATATAATGTATAATATATATAAACGTTATTAAAATAAAGACAGACATATAAATTTATGATTGAATTAATTTTATTTTTTAAATAAAAATCTTACAATAAATTAAGATGATAATTAGTGGTCATATAAGATCTCAGGTAGATTATTAAAAAAAATCTACCTAGGCTTTGTTTTATCTTTTCGTTTCTGTCACTTCAAAATTTGTGCAAATATGCTGGAGACCTAATTAAAAAAAGATAGTAATAATAACCTACTTTTTAAAATCATTAAGAAGACTTATTTTCAATAATGAGAGGTCAAGAGAAGGCTAAGTGCTTCCTAATTTTGACTTTGCTCCATGTCATTTTTCTAACAAATATCTCTACTAAAATCAAGAAATTTTCTAATTTAGTGGTCCTTATACAATTTAATAGCTAACGTACTCATACCTACTTAACGACGAAGGTTCTCATCTTGATAGTTGTTAAATTAAAAAGATTAATTCATATTTTAATATTTAAAAACAAAAAGAAAGACATTATTTAAAAAAAAAAATTAAGGAATGGAAAAGAAAATATATTTGCTGCACCAAATTCCAACTTTTTCCAATTAAAATAATTGTACATCGAATAAGTTGTTTTACTTTATTTCTTAAAAAAAAATAGGGTTTTTTTTCAACAATTGCTTATGGAAAATGGAATGTTAGGCATGAATTCGTGCTAAAAAAAAAAAGCATGAATTCGTGAACCTGCTTCAAACGGAAATCTTTTTAAAATTCAACTTGTTATTTATTTATCTTTTATTGGACAGGAAAGGAAACGCCCCTAGTTAAGTGCACGTTATGGTTCCGTCAGGTCAGACGTTGAAAAAGATGGTTCTGTTTGTAAACGAACGTCACAGTCCGTTAAATTAAACCGCCGAGCCAGGCAGCAGATGTCGTCGTGAAGCGACGGCGGAGAGAACGACGGTACGGCGTTAGAGATTTGGCAAACAAATGTTAGAAGGGCGTTTTGTTAAATAAAGTGGTGATTGGGAATCCAATACGCTATATTGTAGAGCACGTCAGTTTTGGTTCAGCCAGAAATAGGCACAGCCACCCCAATTGTCGATGAGCCAAGCCAACCAAATTAAAAAATACACGTATCGAACGGACGTTGGTCAGATGATTTAACAAAAAACACAGGTAGAGTTGCAAAACCGACGACCGAATATATATATATAAATATAATAAAAAGGGGAAATTTTGTAAGATTTGCACAGAAAACTCCTTTCACTTGCTTTAATCTTGTTTGACATGTGTTATGAAATTAGTGACGTATCCTTGTTGTAGGATGCATTATGAGGACATCATGCTCTAAGTCTCGTCAAAACCAATTGGTAATAACTCATGAGATGAGTAGTCCATATATCTTATACATAGTGAAGTTTTTATCCACTTTTATAATGTGGGATTCTCAACATTTACAAAGTGGTATCATGAGCGAGAGCGAACCTACGAGAGCGAGAGTACGAGGTTCGTGAGAGGGAGTTAACGTGAGCGAGTGATCTTTGCATAAGTCGTATTGTGAGCAGTCTCATAGGCTCCTCTCGCTCTTACTGATGATAGTAATAGTGATCGATGGGAGCGAGTCAAGTGAGTGGGTGATCATTTGCAAAAAAGTGGAATCATGAGCGAGAGCGAGGGTGCGAGATCCATGAGAGGAAGTCAACGTGAGCGAGTGGTATTTGCGTAAGTCCTATTGTGAGCAAGAGCGTGAGCAAGCCTACAAGAGTGAGAGTGGGAGGTCCATGAGAGGGATTCAACGAGCGAGTGATCATTTGCAAAGTGGTATCGTGAGCGTGAGCGAGAGTATGAACATGTGAGACGGGCCCAATACTCTCCTTTTAGGTAATGTTTCACGTCTTGCCATGTCAGAATAGATCAATTTTCATTATTTTGGAGTGTCGGGTTAGATGTCATTATGGTAAAAAAAATGAGTTATCCGTACAAATAGCCCATAAAATTTATATATTTATACATGAATGAATTGTTAAGAATGCAACAAAGTCCTACATCGACTAGAAAATGAAGAGATTCATGGTATATAAGTGAGAATAATTATCTCTATTAGTATGAGACATTTTTTGAGAACCAAAAGCAAAACCATGATCATATTATTGTAGAGATATGTGGAGGTATGTTGTCTTTATCATGAACACAACTTAACGATTGGGGGCATATATTTCTTTGGTAGATATTGGAGGTTCAAATTTTCATTCGATGTGTATTGTACACTTTTATTTTTTAAAAAAAGTAATTAGTAAACTAGTTCAATCTCCCGGAAAAAAAATAATGGAGTTTAAGGGTCTGTTTGGTAGGCAATCCGAATTATATTTTATGTTTTCGGATTCACTCAGTGAATACGTGTTTGGCAGACGTATTTTCGAAAACTGTTTTCGGATTCTGTGATCCAAATAATAGAAATTCTGAAAACAACATTTTATGTTTTCATTGTATCCAGATTCCTAATTTGAAATTTTAAAATACAGAATTATATTAAACAAATATAAAAATCTTAATAAATATAGTATTTCATGTTTATAAACTTAATTTATTTTGTTAAATTAAAATAGGTATAATATAATATATTATAAAATATAAAATATTATATTATATTATAAAACAATAATTATATAAAATTTATAAAAAAAGATATTAATAAATTAATTAATAATGTCTTATATTCAACCAAATATTTAGTTTTGCAACTACAACTAATTTTATGATATATAAATATATTATAGAACACACTTTAAACTATTGTTTAAAATACAATCAAATTTCTAAATCTGTTACCAAACACATATCTGAAAACATAAAATACAACTCTGTTTTCATTGAATCTATTGTTTTCAAATTTCTGTTTTCGGATTACCTAACAAATAGGCCATAAATTTCTCATTTTTAATTAAAACTAAACAAAAAAAATTATGATGAAATTTTTTTCTCCTAAAAATTTTGAAGTGTCAAAGTCACATCATTGTCATATCCGTCATTGTTAATATCTACCAAATTCATGTATGTTTAAAAAAATGGCCAAACCAATCTTATTAAGATTAGTGACCTTGATGATTAGAAATTTCAAGTAATAATGAATGATTGGTGTTTTTAGGTAATTTAATTAAAGTGAATAAACGTAAGGCCACTAAAGAATGTGAAAGCCAAGTAGATGGCATTTTTTGCGACAATTCCCATGCTTTGTTCTTCTGACGAGGTCCACTTGCTAACTTTCTACACATTTTATATAGATATATTTTTTTGTATGATATAAAGTGAAGGGATTGGTTATTTAAAAAAAAAAGTGAAGTGATTGGTTGAAATTTTTTTTTCAGTGACCATGTTTTCTGTTTTTGATAAAGCATATTGTGCTCTTAAAAAAAAGAAAAAAAAAGAGCATATTATGACGTCGGATTTGTAAAGATTGATATTATTGTCCGCAATTATAATATTTAGGCTAAATTATACACAACACATATTAACTTTATATTTATTTAAAAAATATTCAAATTCTTTTAAAAGTGGTAATAATACTCTTGATCTTTCATAAATATTTTAAATCATCCTAACAAAAAATAGATGTAATAGTGATTAAGACAGTTGCCTAGTTTAAATTTGAAAGCGTGACATTTAAATACTTCGGTTTTTTGTTCAACCTTTTAGAGATTTTTCTATTTTAAAGATAGTTTTAAAAGGTTTATGAAAGGTGAAAAATAATATTACAATTTTTTTTTAAAAAAATAGAGGTATTTTTTAAACAAATCACAAAATGTAAAATTACTTTTTATAATTTAGCCTAATATTTATTAGAAAATAAAAACTCAACCTATATAATTTAGGCTCCAACCTTTAAAACGGTGAAAAATACTTTCAATTAATTAAAATACTTATAAATTTACTTTTATAGTATTCCATTTGATATTTTAAAGCAATTTTTAAATTTAAATATATAAAGTGCCTTTCAAAAGCATTAATTAATGTTAATTTAAAAGTCAACAATAGCATAATTTAACTGATATAAAGTAATTTATGATCAAGAGAGTTTGAATTTCCCCACCCCAAATATTGTTGTACTAAAAAAAATAATGAAAATTTTTATTAAAAAACATACTAACTGTTTATTTCGCATAATTGTTTCTTCCCTTTCCCTACCTCCATTTGAATCGCCATCCCACACATTTTCGTTAAATTTTGTATGGATTTGGACGGAGATCTATGGGAAATTATTCTTTGTTTAGTTTTTTTTTAATGAATCAAACAATTTTTTGATAACTTTCCAAATAGTTAACTTTCATGCAAAATATATATTAATTTTCAATATAGTTAATTATTCAAAAAAATCTTCAGTTAAATGTTAAGTTTTCTCTGAAAAAAATCTCTAAGAAATTTTAAGTCTTATAAAACAAATTTTCATATTAAATAATCTAATTAATCCATACATATATAATTCAAATGTTTAACTATATTCAATCATGTAAATCATTAACAATAAAATTTAAAATATCATATATATATATATATACACGCTTATAAACATATGCGTTTAGCTCGCGAGAATTTTTTATTTTTTTTTCAATCATCCCAGTTGCATCCTTTGGCTGAAAAAATCCTTTGACTTCGAAAAAAGAAAAGAAAAAAGGTCTATATTTTATTATAATCGACAAAATTACCGCTCCATCTTTCTGTTGTGGCACAGCTCAGCTGAAAGATTGAAATAAATAAAGGAAGGGCCAAATCTACTAACGGCCACATTTAAAATAGTTTTTGCCTCTCCTGCAATTTTTTTGTTAAATTATATATATATATATATATATCAAGTTGTCTACTACTATATTAAAATGTTTGATGGAGAATATTCTTTTTACAGTTTTACCCAATTTTTCATTGGATAATTTTAAGCCTACGAGGCGCACCCAAAGGATAGTGACAGTTGTGTGGTTCCAGATTGAGATCTGTAGAGTGGCATCGTATTCGACAGCCTTGTATTAGGTGAAGATAAAGGGTAGTAGAAATAATAGGGTTCAAAGCTATAATATAATCGTTATAAACTCAGTACATTTCACTCTATTCAACTATAAGTTCCATACGATCTCTACATGCAACTCGCTCACTTCGAAAAGAGCGACTAAGTGGGAGCTCTCTATTTGCTTGTAGTGTTTGTTGTTCACAAGTTTAAACAAAGTTTTAGAATTTTAAAACACATGTTATATATTTGGGGAAAAAACTAATCTTGGCACCTTTCAATTGCATAAAATAGGTTATAAACTTAGTTAAACTCTACCATTTCTACCATGTACTCAATTATAATTAATCTACTCACTAAATCTATAGAAACTCACCAATTTTAATAAAATTAAGCTTTCCACAAATTTAAATTGAATTAATCATAAACTAACTATGAAATAACATTGTCAGAATTTACAATTTTTTCTAAAATATTAGCTCTTAGGTTGTTTTTCTTTGAAATATTATTAATTTTGTACCAAACATATGTTTTATAATTCATTAATGCACATGAAACTACTTTTTTTTTGGCAAAATACTTTTTTCGTCTCTGAGTTTTGTAGTTCCCTTTTAGTCTATAGTTTTCAAACTCAACAATTTAATCTCTGAGTTTTGCATTTAGTTACATTTTTAGTCTTTTCATCTAATTTTTTTTGTTAGTCTCTATATCAGAACGTTGACGTGACACCTATTTTTATATATATAATATATTATTTTACTAATATTAATTATATTTAATTTAAAATGTATTTTTTTATTTGAAAAATGCTTTTTTAATCTCTCAATTTTATATTTGGTACTATTTGGTCTCTAAGTTTTCAAAAAATCAACAAATTTACCTTTAAGTTTTGCATTTAGTTACAATATTAGTCATTCTATTCAATTTTTCGTTAGTCGAAAATAGTGATGTGACACATTTTTTATTTAAAATATTATTTTATTAATATTTAATTATTTTTCAGCTTTTAATTAAAATTTAACTTTTTATTTTTTATTTCGTTTTTTTTTCTTTGCATTTAGTTACACTATTCATCCTTCCATTTAATTTTATGTTAGTCTAAAATAGTGATGTGACATCTATTTTTTATTAAAAATATTATTTTATTAATATTTAATTATTTTGAGTTTTTAATTAAAAAATTATTTTTTATTTTTTATTTCGTTCTCCTTTCTGGTTCTTCCTTCGTCATCTTTCGTCTTTTTCTTCTTAAACCTAGTCGACCGCTGACGGGCGCTCGCCCGCTCACGCCCAAATGTCATGAAAGAAAGAAGAAGAAAGAAGAAGGAAAAAATAGAAAATAATTTTTTAATTAAAAATTAAAAATAATTAAATGGAATGACTAAATGCGAAACTTGAAGGTAAATTTGTCGAGTTTTTGAAACCTTAGGGACTAAAATAGAACCAAATACCAAATTGAGTAATTAAAAAAGTATTTTGCCAAATAAGAAATAAGTTTTAAATTAAATATAATTAATATTAGTAAAATAATATATTTTATATATAAAAATAGGTGTCACGTCAACATTTTGTTAGAGATTAACGGAAAATTGGATGGAAGGACTAAGAATCTAACTAAATGCAAAACTCAGGGCTAAATTGTTGAGTTTGAAAACTGAAAAACTAAAAGGGAACTAAACGCACAAGTGTGGGACCAAAAAGATATTTTGCCTTTTTATTATGGACTTTAAAATCAAAACTTATCAAAAGATAAAAATTGCAATACTTTTCTTAAATTTAAGGTTAAAATTACAACAATTATCTAGTGGTGCATGAAATTGAAAATTTAGGGTAAAAATTGATTTTTTCCTAAATAATTTTAAAATTTAAAACCTAAAAAAATACATCACAACATGCAAACGTAAATGTTTTTTAATATATAGAAAATGATCCTTCTACTTCCACCATTGTCCGTCAACATTTTAAAAGATATGAAGATTTTTTTAATACGAAAAAAAAAAGACGATTCGTGTAACATAGTAGATGGTGTAGATAATTTAAATAAATTAAGTCTAAAAAACGAATTAAAACTTCATTTATTATCAATTTCTATTTTATTACGAAAGTCTTTGGATATTAATGTAAAGCGTAATTTTCATTTAGATTTTAAGTCATAAATGTGTATTTATTGAAATCTATCATGGTCCTTGTCTTTGATAGGAAAACATACTCGACAAAAGTCAAAGTAAACATTTTTGTCATTGTCACGTAAAAGAACACAAAAATTTAATTTAATCATTACGTGTCTAAATTTTTAAGATTGGTACTTTAGGCACTTTGGCTTCGTTTAGTTCAAGTTTTGGACCATTTTATTCTTTTTTATCTCTCTTTTCATGTTTTTCATTTATTCTTTTATTTTATAATTCAAATTATTTTTTAAAAAATAAAAGTACCATTTCATATTATGGCGTTTAGGCCTTGTTTGGAAACAACAATTATTTGATTTTTATGTTTCCTTTGATGATGATTTAGACCCCATTTGATAACTATTTTGTTGTTAGTTTTTGGTTTTTAAAAATTAAGTTTATTTTCACCTAATTTTTCTACCATAGAGATCATCTCCCTTAAGGAAACATTTGAATTCTAAGCCAAATTGTAAAAACAAAATCAAGTTTTTGAAAACTATTTTTTTTTTTCAGTTTTCAAAAGTTAGCTTGGTTTTTTAAAAATAGGTACAAAATAGATAAAAAAAAGCATATAAACTCATTAATAGAAGTAGTATTTTGGGCTTAAAATTCAAAAACTAAAAACAAAAAATAAAATGGTTAACAAACGGGGTGTTAGTTTTTAGTTTTTGAAAATTAGACTTATTTTTCCTAAATCATCAATCAAACTAAATGGTTAAACTGATAGTTTGAGATAAATTTAATTATATCAATATAGTCTAACACTCACACATGACCTCTTGAACTACCTACTTTGATGTCATCTTAAATCACCAATCAAACCAAAAACTTAAGCTGATAGTTTGAGGTAAATTTAATTATATCAATATAATCTAACAATTTTTCATAATTTCTCTACAAATAGTTTTCATCTTTTTTAGATAAATATTTGAATTTGAATTCTTAGTAATATACCAAAAAACAAAAACAAGTTTTTATTTTTTTATTTTTGTTTTTAAATTTGACTTGATTTTTGAAAATAATGATAAAATTTAAGATAAAACAAAGAAATTTATTAGTAGGAGTAGAGTTGATAAGTTTAATTTTCAAAAACTAAAAATAAAAAATCAAATGGTTATCAAATGAAGTCTAAGATACCGTTCGATAACAATGTCATTTTTAGTTTTCTATTTTTGAGATATGTGCTTGTTTTCCTCTCCGTTTCTTAATTATGATTCTCACCTACCTTAAGTAAACATTTGAAATCTAAGCCAAATTTCAAAAACAAAAATAAGTTTTTTAAAAATACTAATTTTTTTTAGTTTTCAAAACTTAGCATGGATTTTTTAAAACCTTTTTAAAATAGATTAAAAAAAACTAGTAAAATTAGTATTGATAAACTTAATTTTTTTTTTATTAAAAAAAAAGGCTCAATCTTAATTGTTTAATTCACAAACTTTGTTGATCACCAACAAGCATGATTGACGTAGTTCTAACTTGCAACTGACCAATAGGCAAGGTGGAAGACAACAAAGACACCCAAATATGAAATATCTATTTAAAAAGAAAAATAAAAAATAGGGTTTGTGAAGCAACTCAAAGGGAAATTTAATTTCTAACAATAGGGTGAGAGTTATGTTTGACAAGAAAAATTGTCGTTAAGTCCAAAATTTTGATAGAAAAATGTGCCTAACAATACGAATTTCTACCCACATTTAGCAATTTGTTGATTCATCCATTTAACCAATTGTTTTAAAATCTTGAATATTGGTGTAATACCCCTTTGGTATTGAATAATTCAACAAATGCCAACATTTAATTTGGTGAATAATCATTTCAAAATTGTTTAGAAAATTGCAGGAGAATATAAATAATGCTATTGGTATTGGACTTGTCCTTTGTGAAAAAGGTAGAGAGGAAAAATACCAAAAAATTGCACGAAACTAATTTTATTTTCACTCTTTTATTCTAAGTTAAATTATAATTTAATCTTTCTTAAAATTTGCGTCTATTTAATTTCTGAACTCTAAAAAATATCTAACAAATTCTTATTCTTTAAATTTTGTGTCCAATAGATTCTTGAACTTTAAAAAATATCTAGTAAATCTTACCCTTTTAATTTTGTGTCTAATATATTTCTAAATTTTTAATTTTATGTCTAATAATACCTTAATTTTTTTTCATATATCAACTTACCAGATACAAAAATTAAAATGTTAAGTAGATAAAAAAAATCTAATTTTATATTAAATACGAAATTAAAAGTTGAGGTTATTATACATTTTTTAAAGTATATAACAAAAAATTAAAAATTTAATATTCTCCATAAATTTTTAGTTTATGACAACTTATAACTTGAACTTTGAAACAAATAAAAGTTTGTTAAAAAAGAAATAATTATAATTTAAAACTATTTTTTACACCATAAAACATTAAAATAATAATAATGACATTTTATAATATTTTAACCCTTACCCAGAGAGAGAGTGTTGTGAACTTGTGAAGTGGCCATTTCTCCATAAATGCTTCATTGTGTCAGAAACAACTGAATTTCCCAATTAAAAAGTAGTCAAAGCTACAATAATTGAAAGTTAAATAATATAAATTAAAGTAAAAATATTTCCCTTGTATAAAAATAAAAAATAAATTATAATAAGAATATTAGAATTCGACTATGTTGATATTTGGGTTTTTTTTTTTCACTCAAGAATGAGAAAAAGGAAAATAATAAAGTGGCAAACAAGTGAACGTAAAGAAATCCCAACATTGTGGAATGTGGAGTTACATCTTTTGACCACATCCAAATCTTTTCATTCAATCATGAAACATTGCCCAATGTCATGACAAAATTTGTGACGGATTCATTTCACAAACATTTATTTAAAATATAAAATACACCTAATAATTTTAAAACTTTATTATAATGGTTGCTAGAATATGATTCATCCTTCTATAGTCACTAGATGGAGGGGACCATTTTTAATGTGCGCATCAAACTATTGTAGGAGGACAAGTTTTGGTGTTGTTGGCACACTCAATCATTTCTCCATACTATGGAGGAATAAGAACTAAAAATTTAATGTATAATTTTTTACCACCGTTTAATACTAATATATAGACATGAGAAATCTCACATGATAACATAAGTATTATTTTTGTTTATTTAGGGGATGACGTGACTTGTAAAACAATAAAAACTTGTACATTGGTGTAATGTTTGTCATTATAGGCTTCGATGTTTAAGTTGAATTAGAGAATTTATGTGTGGAAAGTATTTTTAAATTAAGAAAGAACTTAGTCCGTATGGTGAAAGAAAATATTTATATGAAAATAACCTAAGTTTTTGTTTCCTCTACAAATTAGGTTTAGGAGAGAATCGAACTGGATTGAGCAAATACATCATGAACCATAGGCATGTAATGCACCAAGAGCCATTTTGTTCGAGCAGATACATCATGAACCATAAGCATGTTTTTTCGAGTTTGTTTTGTGTTGGGCATGATTCTTCCCTTTTTTATTAGGCTTATACTCCGACTACAAAATTACCCCTAACACCAAAAATTTACAAATTCGCCGCATTTCTAAATATATATATAAACCTAATTTCTTCTTTTAACTACACTTTTTTTCATTTTGTTGATATTACGTGTCATGTCACACTAAAAAAAACAGTGTTTTGCCGACGCAGCTCTTTCCGACGCCAAAAAAACGTGTCGACTCAGGGTTCATGCCGACACCGATATATGGCGCATCGGCCTAGAGGCTCTTTGCCGACGCAACCATTGAACACGTCGACAAAGACCCGTTCGGAAACCAGGGTCAGGGTTAATGCCGACGCCGATCTATGGCGCGTCGGCAAAGAGGGGTCTTTGCCGACGCGACTCTTCACCACGTCGGCAAAGACCTTTTTAAACCCTATTGCTGACGCAGTGTCTCCCGCGTCGGCATAGACTCTTTAAAAAACCCTTTCCCTTCTCACTTCGCGAAAAACGTCTTCTCCTTCCCCTTGCCGACTGCTTTCATCCCTAACCCCTCACCTTCGCCGCCTCTGCCGCCGACGACACCATCGATATGTCCGTTCCTGCCGCCGACGACGTCGTCGATAGATCAGTCCGTTGCCGATCTTCTAGTGTCCGTCGCCGCTGGGTCTTGCCGCTCTTCCACGTTCTGTCGGCCGCTCGTCGAAGATCAGCCCTTGCCGCTCTTCCAGTGTCGTTTGTGGTCCGTCCAGGGTTGTCGCCGGTCTCGTCGCCGGTGATCTGCATAACTCGCCAATGTTACGTCAAACGATCCGATCCACATCATCGCGGTAAGTATTTTTTTAACATTTAGACTTAAAGCTATTGTTTATTAATTATATTGAGGTTGAATTTTATTAGTTTTAATATTAGATTGGGGCTAAATTTTATTGTTTATTAATTATATTGAGGTTGAATTTTATTAGTTTTGGTACTAGATTGGGGCTAAATTTTATTAGTTTAGGCATGACAAAGGCCCCAACTCCAACGCAAAGATAAGTGGCTGAAGTTTTCAAATACACAATCCTATTTCTTGGCTTTCTGAATAGCAAGAAATAATGTAGTGCATGAAAGGGAAGCTCACATTCATATTATGATTTCATTTTTTGTTTCTAATCTTAAGGGATGAGAGTGTATGTACCAATGGAGGTACTAAGCCAAAAAACAAGAAAGATAAAAAAACGATGATAAAATAGAGTAGATAATACATTTTTTCCTTCAATTTGGTTGGGTTGGGCATTTTTGTATAAACTTAAGAAGTGTATTCTCTTATTCAGGTTATATAAATTTTTGGTTTTATCCGTGTTATGTCGTTATGCTGCCGAAATTTCGAGCATTTTGTTGGGTGTAATTGGACTTTGGAGTTTGTGTTTGTTCTTTGGAAGATAAGTTGAGTAGATGTTTGTTTGAGGTTTAAGGTGCGATTTGGTTTGTTGGGTGCATTAATTGGGAGTTTGTGTTTCACAAGTTGTTTGTTGAATGTATGTGTTGGAACTTTGAGTTTTGTTGTTTGTTAGAAGTTTGAATTTGAATTTAGTTTGTTAGAGGTTTGGGGTTGAATTGGAATTTAATTTATTTTGTTATAATTATTGTTTGTTGGAGATTCAATAGAAAAGTTTGGTTAAGTTTAATTTTATATATTTGATAATGTGTTATGTTTAGTTATTATTAGGTGTTAGGGTTGAATTTATTTTCTAAGTTATTAGATGTTCCATTAATGACATTTTGAATTTTATAATTCATTAATATATAAATGTTGTTGTTTATTGAATTATTGTAACTAGAGTATTAATAAGAATTTCTTTTATTTTTAGGTACTCTGAGGATTGGTTATTACACAGGCGAAATTTGAAGATAGATCTACGAGTGCCTTTTTTGTTTAGTTTATGTAATTTTATAATCTACCTCAAATTTCGAATGATGATACTTTAGTATTATTTCAATTATGACAACCACTCTGTAAGGATTAAAGTTTGATTTCTTATTTAATGCCTATTATGTTTTTAAATAGTGTTTAGATTCTATTTTATTTCATTTCCATTCGACATAGGGATGAAATTAGTCTTTTAGATTTGAGAAATGAAAAAAAAAAAAAAAAATATATTGTCTATGCCGACGTTGGATCCCTAGCGTCGGCATAGCCAAGCAAGGACCCTATGCCGACGTGGGCAATGTACGCGTCGGCATAGTGTGTCTTTCTCGACGCGTACTTACCCCGCGTCGGCAAATAGTACCTAAACTGGCATTGCCGACGTGCATAATAATGCGTCGGCATAGCCGTATACTATGCCGGCGCCAGAGAATATGGCGTCGACAATTCGTTTGCCGACGCAGCTATGCCGACTTTCTTACTGATGCTCGTGTGTGCGTCGGCAAAGGCTATGCCGACGCGATTTCTAAACTATCCCGACGCGACATTGCGTCGGGAAAGACCCATTTTCTTGCAGTGTCACTAGTTATACAAAGATTTTTTTTTCAAAAAAAGTAAATTTTATAAACATAAAATATACTTTTGTTTCATGGGTTTTGAACTTAATTTCTATTTCTTTTTATAAGTTTGAAAAACTAAAAATTTTAATCTTTGATATTTGAATTCATCTTCTATTTTGTCTTTGAAGTTTCAAAAGTGACCTCTTTGGTTCATGTGATTTAAATTTAATTATAATATATCTCTAGGTTAGAATTGACTTCTAGAGTCTCTAATTAGAGTTGATATTTAAATATGCTCACTAAACTTTTATGATATATTTTTTTAAATGAGTTGGATTTTTGTATACTAAAAGACTAATTAGAACTAATTTCAAGCTTTAGGACTCAATGAAAAATCAACTTTATGGATCAAATATAAATTAAAAAACTAAATTTAAATATAGAGGTACTAAAAATATTAATTTTGAAATTTTATAAATGAAGTAGAAATTAAATTCAAATTTTATGGATAAAACTTGTAGTCTACCCCTTTAATAAAAAGAATTAGAGAGATGGGAGGGTAGAATCTAGACTATTTTTGCAATGATCTTAGAATTCTTACTCTTTGCAAGTTTTCCTTTTTTCTTTCCTTCTAAAACTAGTTAAATATCTACAAATCTAAAAAAGAAAGAGAATCATATTTTTATTTTGAGTAGTTGGGCTTTGTCTGCATCTCTAAATGAGCCCAAGCTCTTCTATGATAGCAATACTAGAGCCTGTTGGAATAAAGGAATCCAAGATTCACAATCATTGGGCCACATTTGGACTTTGGTCGGTGTTGGGCTATGGGCCTACAAACTTAGGCCCATAACAAAAAGGTATCGGCAAGTAATTATCCAAGGGCCCACTGATCCTCAAAAGCACCGACACGCTTTTTTCCAGTCGCACATGAAGTTTCCACTCGCCGGAATTTAGGCGGGAAAACGATTTTAAATTTTTTTTTTAAAAAAAGGAAAAAGCAAAAGATATTTTCCACTCGCCAACTGAGTACCGCCAAAATGACATACAACCAAAATACCATGACGTCAGCATAAAAATTTTAGTCGTTAATAATTAGATTTAATATTTTAAACCTTATGATTGTGACTAAGCATGGTTATAGTGCTTTTTTTTTTATAGAACCTATTTTTTTCAAATAAAATTTTAATAACATATATATTTTAATAATTTTCAGATTTTATAACAATATTATAGGCTCATAGTTTTGTTAAGGGGGAAAAAAAGCCCCTAAACGGTGAAAAATGAAAGGGTAAAAACTGAAACACATGTTTTAGTTTAATATACCATATCAAATTTAGAGTAGAAATTAATGTTCTCCCTTTCGTTAACATAAATAGGCAATGCTATCTTTATCATGTAATTTATTTGTATCGGTCGATTTATGTTATATCTAATAGACAATTGTATCTTACTAATATTTTTTAACCAATAAAAACAAACAACTTTAATAGCAACCTATTTACCAGTAAGAAGGAACTTCTACGAATAAGTAAAGTTATTTCCTTCCATGTAACTGTAGGCATGTGAGTTTTATACTAAAATTATATTGTCCATAGAGTCAATTCAAGCAACCTATAAAGTTGTTAATAAATTTGTAGTTGGAGACCAATAAATTCACAGATTTTAACCCTAACAGTCCAACTTTGGGAGTCATATCAATTAAAACCATAATCTAATAATTTGATCATTAAAATCACGAGCATTCGTAAGTGTATCAATTTACGATATTCTTTAAATTCTATTTAAAAAAAACATTGATTTACATGTATGCAAACTTATAACTATCAATTAAACTTTCGAACTTTCATAAATGAAGAATCAATTGAGGCTCTCAGTTTGAAAATCGTCCATGTATTAATTTTCACACGTGTGTAGACTTTTTAAGAAATTTAGACCCTGAAAAATTGTCCATGCTTGATTGAAACAAAATGATTTATATTGATTCACTTCTAAAAGATTAAGAGTTTAATTAATACAAACCTTTGTGTGTAGACTTTTTTTTCTAACTTTTTAAAATCAATTAAAATTTTAATTGGTACAATTTTAAACTTGAAACTTTGAAAGATGTAAATGAATTTTTAGAAAAAAAGAATAAGGGAAAATATTAATATTAATTAGAAGGAAAAGAGTGAGAGGGGCCTGGACTTTATCAGATTGTATTAAATGAAGAGAGATGAGAGTGTGGTACAAGAAAATCGACAGCAAAACGTGAGTGGGGCCCGCTTTGATTCTAAAGATCTTTTGATTTTTTTGATTTTATTTCTCGCATTCAATTAGACGTTGATAGCTGCCCCCTTCCTCCACTATTTCTTTTCCTCCTCTTCTATTTATTTATTCTTTTCTCTTCACTGTAATTTTATTTTTCTTTTCATTCCAACCCTCAAATATAAATTAATATTATATTATTTTACATTTTTCTTGATCAAATAGGCATACAAACGACCAAGAATTTTGAACAATTTTTTGACTGAATTCCAGGCGCATGAATTCAAATGATTAAACTAACATCCAATAGACTTTGAGAAACTTGCTAAGAATTAGAAAACCTTTTTCAAAAAATTTCAGATACCAATTTTAATTTCACATTTGGGAGACAATAAAGAAATATTTAGATCTCTATATAAATTTGAACCTATAATATTTGATCAAAGTTACAATATTGAAATGTGCATACTATGTGTTCATGTTGTGCATACTTCAATTAGTGAACAACCCCTCCAAGAAAACACATACGATATTAAATCCAATATAAGTGGACCATGTAGCATAATAGATGGGACAAGGAGGATTAACAAAGTCAAAATTTACGATTTGAACAAATTCATTGTGGTATCGATTCAGCGCTGTTTCATTCATATAATCGAACTTTCAATGACAAGCAAAAATAAAGCAGTTAAGGAATATACACATTAATTTCAAGATACCCACACTCCCAAGTCAGCATTCAATCGAGGTTTAGGAAAACAAAGTCACCAAGGACTTCTCAGTTTTTGTAGGTCTATTAGCCAGTCATACGTACATTATATATATTATATATACTATATTTATCTACCATAATTACACTAACAAAAGGGTAACGAATACCTCAAATAACAAGCCAGGATACTTATATTACAGAGAACATACATCAATGTAGCGAGAAGTGGGAATTTCGGGCACCGGTGTTTTTGTTAGAAATGGATGAATGAGCTTGGGGTTACAGCCTTTACTCGTCATTTGCAGACAGTCTTGAGTCTCTTTGCAGCGTGGACGAACCCGACGATCACCTGTAACTCGTCTAGTTGCTGCACAAGTGTTGTGAACAAACAAACAAGTTATGGGATGTAGCTCATAACATAACAGTGTCGAGATGGGCATTGGAAATGAGAGAGAGCACATATGGACAGATATATAAGCGCTGATGATTGAAAAACAAACAGTTAGACCAAGAAAATCAAGTACCTGTGACATGAAATGCCTTTGAACAACATCCACCAGCTGCTCTTTTGATGGGTTAGGAAAAGAATCCACCTAGAAGAAACAGAATTCTCTCAATCATTGTGGTAAAAACTTGCAGCTTAAAAGGCATGTGCTAAAAAATATGATCACACTTATCGAATAAATGGTAACTTACAAGATTGAAGTGTCGCCAATATCTCCATAAAGCAGACATCTCCAGTTTACCGAGGTCAACCTTCTGAACAGGGAAGAACATTAATTAAGACCCAACCTTGATTACGAGCCCAATAATATCATCTAATTTCAACAAATGAAACAAAAGAGTCAATCTGTTTCTCCAGTACCATGGACCCACGGGGGGTGGAAATAGATCCCTTGGACTGTGATTCATAAGAGAAGGATCGGCTGATAGTTTTGTGCGATGATCCCGACGATTTGTGTGTCCTATGTCTCGGTCTATGGGACTTCAGAGTGTCATCAGATGCTGGGAAATCAAAATACCAAAAGCATTATGAAAAAAAGCATGGGGAGGGGCCAGAAGAGAAAGAATAAATGACACAACAAGATTTCAAATAAAGTTAAAGGCGAATGAGCAAAGAATCCAAAGTACCAACCTCAACCACTATTCCCAAAAAGCATATCATTCCACAACAACTACAGTGGACCAATGAAACAATCACTCTAAACAAGCAAGTGTTTTAATGATGAATTCCCTAATCAGAATCGAACGAAAAGTGAAGACAACTAGCTCTCTTTGTCCCTTTATACTATGTTTAATCGATGCCAGCTTATCAAATTCACCAATCTAATCCATTTCAAAAATCGATAATCCAATGTTGTTATTCAATCCAGTGAACAAGAATTAAAAAATTCCAAACTCACCCAAATCTGATCCATTCCATTGTAAGTTTTCAAATTCAAGATCATCATCGTCCTCGTTGCCAGTTGGGGCTTCAATTACACTGAGAGCATTTCTCTGTAGCTTAACTTCAATGCCATTTGTGAGAACCTGAGGATTGTTTAATTCAAAAATTAAATGCTGAACCTAGAATATACCTATAATCATGGTGAACTGCAGATTTCAAAAGAACAATCCCACTGTTCTAACTTCAATGCGACAGCTAGATTAACGTGTAAACAAGTTTTACACTAAATAGGAAGAATGTCCAAATGGAACAGAACAAGAATCTGGAGATATTCGTGAAATTATCAACTCACAAATCAATAAGATTATCCCTGATTGCATTAAATGGATTTTACATTGTGAAAGAAAACCCCCTCTCAAATCGCCAGATCCATAGGTCAAATTGAACATGCAATTCACAGCTCAAAGCCCAAAATCAAAGCTCAAAATCGTAACCCTTTCAAAAGCATATTCAAAACTCACAAATGGATGCAACAAACAAAGTAAACACACAATAACAACTGGAAATCACAACAAAATTGATTCAAAAACTCTGAAGAAACAGAATTAGGAATTGGGGAAAACCGCATTGATACTCAAAATTGATTCAATCATAACTCATTGTGCCCTAAGCTCATTGACAGAAACCACCCAATTTAACAAAGCGACGTACCAGCCAATGCCATCCGCCCAAACCAACAGCCTTCTTAACAACTCCTTGAAGTCCAACGAGCACCGATTTGGTGCGATTGTTTCCGGTGACGACCACTTTCGTATGACGAGGAAGAACAGAAAGCTCCTCTTCACTACTATCGCCACTGCTCTGCAGCTGCGAGAAGCCGCCATTGACGGAGCTCTCCACTGCTTCAAGCATTCCGGAGTCCGTCGGCGATGAATTACGAGCAAATAGAGAAAAATCAAGAGCAAAAGAGCCTCAAAATTACTCGATACAGAAAGATCATGCAGTTTCGAGCATGTTTTCGGGAATTTCAGCGGCAAAAGACAGCGAAATGGCTGAGAAATTTGGGAATTTTCGTTGACAACAAACACAGAGCAGAGTAAGAGAGAGAGATAGAGTAGAGAGAGAAAGAAGAGAGAGAGAGTGTGCTTTATGTGAGAGAGAGAAAATGAGAGTGACTTGAATTTGTTAATTGGTGTGTATTGCTACGAATCCCAACGACGTTAAAGCAACCAACCACAAGCCGCCACGTAAAAATTAGATGACTCTCTATAAATTCTTTACCAAAAATCATCTTTATCATTATTCCTGTTCATCTTCATCCCGCCTTTAAACTAAATATCTCCCTCCCCTAAAAAAATTTAAAAAGTACAATAAAGCAATCGAATAATATATATATATATATTTATATTTATATATTTAAACAAACAAAAACAAAAAAAGAAAGAAAGAAATTTCTCTTGTGATTTCTTTTTTTTTTCTCTTTTTATGAAAAAGGAAAATGTGTGGTAATACTCTTGTTGTAAAAAACTCGACAGGCAATGAAAACCGCTAGCGGTTTTCTTTTAATAGAGGAAATGTGGCAGGCAAGGCGACAGGAGGGGAAAATGACGAGAGTACCCCTGGACGATATTTCAATGTCTGTGGACACGGACACAGGGGAAATGTTGTTTTAAGATTGGGAAATTGATTTTTATTTTTTATTTTTTGGGTGGGGGGATTATTATTTATTAAATGAATGTTGGAATTTATGAAAAAAATGAAAATAGAGTTTGATTAAGAGAATGAGACATGAGTCAACCGAAATGAGTGCCTGAAATTACGTTGGAACCCACAATGTTTGTACTGTTTCTCAACAGAAGCTGTCCTTTCAATTACTGTTTTTTCTTCTTACTCTTTTTTTTTAATACCTGTTTTTGTTTTTCTGAAAGTCACTTCAAACTATTCTGTTCTGAGTTTGTGAATTAATTCCCCGTCAAGTTTGATTCAAACATTTGAAAAAGAAAAGAAAGCATTAGATAAATGTTTGATTAAAAAAAACCCTTAGAAAAATGTATTTGTGGATGATATTTGGCTTGTATGTTAGATTTTGTTAAAGTATGAATTTAGTTCTCATGCTTTTGGAAATATGTAGTTTGGTTCATATGTTTTGAGGTTGTTTAGATTTTTAACTTTAAAAATTATTTCATGGATTGTCTTTTTACCTACTTGAAAATCTACTTATTTTTTTCTTTTTTTGTGAATAAATTAACTGTCATTTAGGTAGAAAATATTGAATTTTAACGAACATATTAGGTTATTGTTAGTAATGGAATGCATTGGATGGATGCCCGGGCATTCAGAAGGAAGGACGCTTTCAGAGGCGAAAGGCCATGGGGAGATACCGTTTGATTCACACACGCTCGTTATTCTCATTTCGTCTTCGTGTTCATCTTTTTAGTGAGGATAGTAAATTAGTTTTATAATGGTAAGGGTCAAGTTGAAACTAAGCTTAAATTATTTATACTAATTTAAAAGACGAATCAAAATGAAATTGAGTTTATATCATAAAGATTGCTTTTTGATAATTTAACCGATGTAAAGTTAAATTTGTATTTGGATATTGATTAACTTATTTTGGAGGGTGTATTTGTTAAGACTACTATAATAATGGGTTGGGTGAAATATAAAAAATCAAAAATAAAAAAATACCAACATTATTTAGTGAATTTGAAACTTTCACTCTTGTTTTGGTACTTCAAATTATTACGTCGTTGTAAGTGAAATGTGGATAAATTTTGGCTGTTAACTGGTGTCATTAAATTTCTTATAAGAACTTTTATGTGATATAGGCAAAGTTATAAATATGTATTGCAAGTGATAAAGTTTGATCTTCTTTCATTTATATATAAATTTTAAAATTTTAGAAGAGGCAAAGTAGAAAGAATCTAGAATTTTCAACTTTTTAAATAATATTTTAATTTAAGACGAACTAAAATGCTTTGCTCTCCTCTTGCATGTGAGACCATTTTTTTTCTAGAATTGGCCAAAATAATTGGGTTTTTTTAGTGGAATTGGTGTCGTTTTCTAAATTTAGTAAATATTTCATTGGGTAGCTAAAAACAAACAATTACGTAACAAGATTTTGAAAACGGCCCATTTTAATATACAAAACTCCATTTGTTTTTTTTTTAAAAAACGTAATAATATTTATATACTTAATTTTTAAAAATAAAAAAATAAAAAAACCAAATAGTTATGAAACGAAATCCAAAATAATTATCGAATAGAATTCTATTTAGACATAAATCTAAATATATATCTAATATATCAATTAATTTTATAAATTTTGAAATATATGAAGAACCTAAATTAAATTTTAAGAGATATATTAGGAATAAAATAAAAAATTTAAAAATTTATTAGACATTTTAAAAATTTAGAAATCAAATATCGAAGTACAACCGTCTAAACAAATAATTTATCCAAAACTTTTATTTGGATTTTGCTTAAATTTTGTATTTTGCTTTTTTGTTTTTTAATTGAAAATCAGTTTTTTTTTTTTAAAAAAAGAATATACAAATTGGGGGAAGGAGGATGTCGTATCGTATGAAAATTGTGAGTTGAGGGGGATTATATTAAATTAAATTGGTTGGCGCGCAAACGACGTTGAAAAAGAAGGGAGGGTTTTGGTCCGTCTGATCATTTCCCGCCAGAATAAGAAATGATGGGCCGTTGATTGTTGAAACGACAGTGGATTGGATTGGATGGGATAATAATAGCTTTATCCATTACCAAAAAAAAAAAAAAACAGTCCCTCGCTCCAACGTATAAAGCCGACGAAAGCTGTCGCGCTTGTATCGTCCTTCTGTCATCCACTTTCTCCCCTCCCCGTCGCCTTCCGACTTGTCAATTTGAACCTCCTTTTTTTTTCTCTTTATTTTATTTCAATTCAACTTTCAAAATTTAAAAAACCTATATTTTAATCTATAGATTTCATATATATACCGAGGTTAAATATATGTTTGAATGTTATTTTCAATTCATGCTCGTAACCAATAGATCTTTATGTAGGACAAATATAACTTCAATTAGGTTATATTTGAAGGATTTGATGCTTTTTGTCATGTTATTTTTTTAGCTCAATTCAGGCATTTTATTTTTGTCTTAACATATTCTTACCTACTTAGATTTGTGGTAGATTTTGAGTGTTTTCATGACTCAATTTAGGTATTTTCTGTATCCTGATCTTGGGTGCTTTATTGGTTGTTGTTTTTTTTTTTCCGTGTGATTTTTTAATTGGCATTCAAGCATTACTACTTATTTAATGTTTAATTTAATAAAGTAAAAGGTTTGTGTAAACTAGACAAATTACTAATTATTATTATATTTTTTTAGTTCAACAAAATTTAGGGACGGTAGATTTGAAACTATGACCCTATTGATTATAAATTTATACTTTATGTGAGTTGAATCATGCTACTATTGGCTTAATTATCAAGGTTCATGTTCATGAGTTCAATTGAACATTTGAGTGGACCAAAGCAATTATTATTAACTCTATTTTAATTGTTTGTTTAACTTTAACGATGAACTGAATTCAAATTATGTAATATATTTAAGTTGAATTGATATTGATTATCCAATCCTACTTATTAACAAGAGGTTTTGTTCCTACCCTGCATTGGTTCAAGAATTATACATTTTTTAGCACTAAAATTATTAGTTCGATACAGTATTTTATTCTAAGCCATGTTTATAGAATACATCAGGACACTAAAATGAGCATTTAAGAAAAATTGAGATTAAAATACAGAATGAACGTTAAAGTTAAGAAACTATAATAAAACTAAAACCTTACGAAAACTTGAACATCATAAATGTTGGGGGAAGCATGCTCTTCTTTCTTCTGCTCTACCATGGAAGCATATTCTGCAGTTTCGCAAATAATTACAAGAAACCAACATGTTTGTCGTCTGTTAATACAAATTACAATTACATCGTACATAATAACATCAATGTTAATACATCATCTACAAAGAAGCAATTATAAATTCTAAACAAAGAACTCAAACTATTCAGCATCAGAACATCAGAACAATTTTATTACAGTGATTTGTAAGATTAGTTAGAGATAACCTGTTTCTTCGAACATGTCAAGATTTAGACAAGCAAGGCTTCTCCAAAGCTCCGGTAAGTAATGCCGATCTCCGATCTTCTACTCTTAGTTTTGTCTCATCTTTTACGCTTGTGCCACACTCTTGGTATCTGAAGCAATCAACCAAGTGATCGTTAACAATTCCACTAACTTGCAAGAAGGAATAAACCACAGTTGGTCCGACACAACGGAATCCTCTTCTCATCAAATCCTTGCTCATGAACTCTGATTTTGGCGTCTTTACCGGTACTTGACGAGCGTATCGAAATCGGTTTCTTATAGGCTTCTTGTTAACAAAGCTCCAACAATAGTTGCTGAAGGAACCAAATTCCTGTTGAATCTGTGAAGGAGTAAAAAGGCAATGAAAACGTAGAGATTCAGCTTTCAACCACTTGAAAGGGATGGAAGTTGAGACAACCAAACGCCTCTTGTGGATGGATTTGGCTTAACAATAGGCAGGAAAGTGCTAAACCTTGAGCAAAACTCAATACCTTGAGTACTTGATTAGCGTTCTCCACGATTGCACGAAGCTTTTGTTCAGATAGGAGCTGGATGGCATTTACTTTTAGTGTCGTAAACTCATTCTCTCTGAACTGTGCGATGGAAGATGGGTCAAAATCATTAAAGACTTTCCTGCAAAGACGAGAGAAGTAATGGACATTTTAGAACAAATATTCATTTAGAGGCTGATAACTTTACACTCCTCAACTTTAGAAGTTGTATCAATTAAAACTCCAAGCAAATAATTGAATCAATTTAAACCTTAAACATTTGATAGTGATTTATAACTATTTTCACTTGATTTTATTAAAATCAACTCGAAGTCGCTTAATTAAAATTACTCTTCTCCCAAAATCCTACCAAAGTAGCAAGAATCATTATCACATAATTGCTAAATACGTAGAGAAAAATAGAGGGAAACAAGAGAAATGAAGAATCACTACTATCCACTTTATTTCTAGCAATTATCTCTAATACTACATTAATCCCTACATTTAAAGAAGTCTTTCTACACGTGTCAAAATTATGCATTAACGAGTTTAAAAGCAGAATCTTAACATAGAAGGTCTAAATTAATTTAATTATGAAAATTTAGGCCCTATTTGATAACCATTTGGTTTTTAAAAATTAAGCCTATAAATACTACTTCTACATATGATTTTCCTTGGTTTGTTATCTACTTTTTAAATATGTTTTTAAAATCCAAACCAGTCAAATTTTGAAAACTAAAAAAAGTATTTTCAAAAATTTGTTTTGGTTTTAGAATTTAGCTAAGAGTAAATGATTCCATAAGAAATATGGCAATCATTATAGAGAAGATAACAACCATTGTAGAGAAATGGTGAGGAAACAAGCATAATTTTCAAAAACCAAAAACAAAAACTCAAACGGTTAGTAATAGAGCCTTACCTTAGAGTTTTAATTGATCAAATTATTAGTTTGAAATTTTAAGTGATAGATCCCTTAAGGTTAAAGGGGTATAAATTGATTTTTTTCCCTATGTTTAAGTTTTGGGCAAATAAAGGAAGGAACGAGAAGTAGACCTAAATATGTCTCTCTGGCTAAGAATCAAGGGCCAAGTAAGTTCTGCTAAGGCTTGTGATAACACTAGTAACTCAAACAGCTTCTTGTCGTCATGAACTGGTACTCCCCATTCTTCGTCGTGAAAAGCGATGTAAAGTGGGTCTACAAGAAACATCATATTGCGTTACAAGATTAGAAGAGATTCAAAATCCAAAATGAAAGGGATGTTTTTATGAAAGACGAAATTGATTAAGTAGATTGCTTTCTGAGAATATTTATTGAATAAACAGAAGACCAACAACCGACAGAGAAAAAGCAAAACAACAATTTTCTATTTTTAAGAATTTATATTATTATTTTTTAAAAATAGTCATTCCCATATAGTAATGAGTCGTAATATTCAAATGACATAATATGTTCCATCATATAATAGTAGTTTTCTTTAGAATACAGTAATAATTTGAATAATGTAACAAAAAGAAAACGATATTAATCTAAATTCTTGTTCGTGATGTATTGTATTGGGATTAAAATTTGATTAATAATTAATAAATAAGGAATCAATTTCATTGTTTGCACAGTGCAATTATACTTAACCGACATTTTAATTCTATATAATTTGATTATTATTCTAATTTTATTCATTTAACAGTACTCATACGTTCTCCTCTAATAAAATATGAAGAAATTAAATATTTAGTTGCATTAAATACAAAATAGTGCAATGCAAGTACAAAATGACTATTGAATTAAGACAAACCATTGTTATGTTCGGAATTGAAAATTTCTAATTGTTCCTACCTTCTCATATCCATCATTTTCTCAACAACCAGAACCAGAAGATTCCATTTAATTAATTAAACTAAGTAATAGTCAATGATAAGCAGAGTTTAAGCTTACCAGAATAAGGCGTTATCCAATCACAGCGTTTCCCCGGAACCGAGAGCCTAGGCGACGTTGTGGTTGCGTTAGCGTCACCGTCAGCAGCAACAGCCTTCACAGGCTTGGGCTTCCCTTTCGGATTAAACGATTTGGCCGAGTAGTTGCTTGATAAAGAATCGGAAGAGCAGGAGCTCCCGACGGAGACATTGTCCCGAACAACCGATTCAGGAACCACCGGAAGCGCCTTGGTCTGCTTCGCTATCTTCTTCAAGGTCTCCTGTTTGCATTTTGGCTTCTCAGGCGCCCTATCTCTGTTCCCGCCGGGTCCAAGAATTGCTCGGGACTCCAAAACCGGTTTAGCGTGCGATTGGAGCTTCGTAGCCACAGACATTGCCCAAGAAAGATATCCGTCAGCGAAAATTCCTTCCAGAATCGAATTCGGAGTGGATCAAAACGGAGCAAGCTCGGCAACTGTCAAAATTTCCCGAGACAAAATAACAGTACGATTTCAAGGCGAGACAGAGAGGAAAATGAAGTGATTATTGATAGTGAGAGGGCAAAAGAGTTGCAGACAAAGCCCTAGGGTTTGGCAGTGAAGAGCAGAAGGGCGTGGCGAGAGAAAGAGCAGTGACTCCGTGGGCGGAGAACGACGAAGAAATGGGTCGATTGTTGAGAGGTTCTTTAAGCGGAAGGATCGTTTGGATTTGGACGGGATACCTACAACAGCCGGTGACAATGCAGGTGAGTGAAAAAAACCCAAATTGCCATTACCTTCCATCCATATTAACAATTGCACCCTTGCCAAATAAAAATTCAATGATCGAATTATTTAGGTTTAAATACTATTTTGATTGTTAAAAAAAAAAAGTACTATTTTGATTTCTATATTCTTAGCTTAGGTAATTTTGGTACGCTTTAAGCTTTTGTTTATTTTCACGCATGTTGAAATAAAAATGAGGAGGAAATTGAATTCATGAGAAGATTATACATTTATATACACATATAAGTATAACTAGCGAAAAATGCAACAACTGACTAAAATTTAACAAAATACTAAATCATAACTAAAATAATTTTTCATTCTTATACATGTACTTCTAAAAGTGTTTGTTCGTCTTTTTTTTTTTCATTTTCTTAGACACAATTCTCTATTAATAGTTTTCTTTATTGGTAAAATTTGTGTTAGAATTTAGCAAATAGAAAGTAAAATGGCCACTTTTCAAAAGTACATAAACGGGACAAACTTTTTTTAAAGTATAGAAACTAAAATGAACAAAAATTAAAAGTAAAGGGACCAACATGAAACTCTCGAAAATACAAAGACCAAAATTAACCAAAGTTATTTATAATAATTATTTTTTTAGTTCAACAACATTTAAAAGTTAGATGGTTTAATATGCGACTTATTTTTATTATTATTAAAAGTACATGTCAATTATCATTGAGCTAACTCTTACACCATGCTTGATAACCATTTTGTTTTTTGTTTTTAGTTTTTGAAAGACAAGCTTATTTTCACCTAATTTCTCCACAATAGAGATCATCTCCTTTAAGTAGCATTTGAACTCTTGGCTAAATTCTAAAAACAAAGTCAAGTTTTTGAAAGCTACTTTTTTTATTTTTCAAAAGTTGTCTTGATTTTTGAAAACATAGTTATAAAGTAGATAAGAAGACATATCATGGGTAGAAGTAGTAATTTTAGGTTTATTTTCTAATTTAAATATATTTTTAAAATTTTTTGTTTTTTAAATTTTTCCAGAAATATCCATCGACATCGACATTTTATCGATATTTCCATTGATATTTCCATGAAATTGAGACCTCGATATTTCCATCGACATCAACATTTTAAACCTTGTGTATATGTTCATCAACTTTAAACCATTACAATTATATTCTTAATTTTTTATTTATATATATATATATATATAATTTTAATAAGTTTGTGTCATTAATAATATTGTTTAAATATTAAAATTACACATTAATCAAAGCAACGGATAATCATTTGACATGATATGACAATAGGATATGCAATAAAGTAAGACAACACGATGAATATAAAAGCATGTAAGTAAAAAAAACTACTAAATTTACAAATTTAATCAAAACAAAAAAAGAAAAGGAAATATGAAAAAAAAATAAAAATGGAAAAGGTGTTTGGTTGGGTAAAAATGGGATAGGGGTATTTGTGGAAGAATAAGAAAGTGGGAAGTTGGGATTTTGGAAGTGGAAGGGGGGAAACTTAGGCAAAGGGTCAGAGTCAGTTGGTGACGTGGAAAAAAAAAAAGGTATGGCGTTGCAAATGGGGGCCTAAGCCTAACTTCCTTACCGTTTAGAAAAAGAATCCAAAAGTTCCTCACCAGACAATAGTGGGCAACCAACGGCTACCTCTAAGGGCCGATTAAAATAATTCGATTATCCAAAAAAATCGGACCAATAAATTAAAGTATGTGGAGCTTTTAAGAAAATATCAGGTGAAATCCAACCTTGTTCAACCATTAAAACATCAACTATTTTACTTATGTGCACGACTCAATCGATAATATATTAATTAACATTTCAGAAGTTGTTGATTTGATCTTCACTAAAAAAACACTAGTACACACTCTAAAAAAAATTAGGTCAAAGTTTCGAATATGCTACCCACATTTATGGAAAGAACATGATAATGAAACATATCATTTAAATGATAAAGTAAAGACATTTTTTTAAGGTAATAATTAAAAACATTATCTTTTTTTTTTAATAAAACAATTAAAAACATTATCAAGACTTGTTAAAGAAAAAAACATCCTTGCAATGAGTGACATCAAGCCCTGAGAACAATTTCAAAAGGCCTCTCCACATCATTCTCCCATCAAAATATTTTGCTTAAATTACAACTTTAGTACATAAACTTTTAAGAGTATTGAATAAGATCCAAATCTTCAAATTTATTAGACACAAAATTAATTTGATCTAATAAGCCTATAATCGTGATTTATGAATTTTAGAAAATGTGAAATAGGTCAATAACTATTAGATATTTTTTTTAAAAAAAGTGAATGGATTAAACTTCAAATTTAACTAAATATTTTTTTTACTAGATATTGGTCAAAATTTATATTTTTTTTAAAGAGAAGATTACATTATGTATCAATATCAAATTCAAATCATCTAAAGCCCATGAGCAAAGGCAATAAGTATTACCAAAATGTGGTTGAACTAAAAAAAAAAAAAAAAAAAGTCAATACTCTGAAATTTTGAATCTTCTATGATTGTGATAACAATGAGAAGTATTGTTCTATAATTGATGAAATAAAATATTTCAATTATTTTTCTTTATTAAATGACATTTCAATTTTTTGATGTATACAAATGGAAATGACATTTTAAAAAGCTTCATACAGACACCTCTTTGTGTGCACCTCATTTCCTTCCATTCTTCCAAAATCATAATGTTCCCATAATGCTGTGATTTCATATCATAATCCACCCAACGTATTGAAATGAGCCCAAGCCTCCTACATGAATCCAATGACTTTCATTAAGATAAACCACAACAACAAATCCAAAGAGACTATTTCCATCGTTAAGAATCAGAAATCCAAGCCAAGGTTAAGACTGAGCATAGCTCTATTGATTAAGATATTGTACTCTCAACTTAAACTTAAACGTCAAAGGTTCGAACCCACTCCCATTTAAATCGTTCAAATTTTCAGCTTATGACAAAAGACCATCCTAACCAACACAAGCTATATCTAGGAGCATTTACAAGATAGACAGGTCAAACTCTTTTATCATATCATTGGACTCAAAATACCCTTGTGAGATAGGATTCATGCTTGTTTCTAAATTTTGTTTATAGAATAAAACTTCAATACCTGTAATATTTCAAAAACTTTCGCTGCAATATATTTTTGATCTGAAGGAGCACCCTTCTGCTGTAGCTTATCAGGGTGTAGGTATAGCAAAGCTTTCTGATATGATCTTCTGACTGCGTTTCCTTCGATTATATCAACGAGAGGAACGGGTTTCCATCCACTCTTAGGCCAAAGAACCTTGCACACAACCAAGAACAGTTTATAGAGATCGAATAAACATCGAGCGTAGACCTCAAGAAGGAACTACAAATGTAATTTTCGGAAGGAAATGTTCTTATTGGGGAAGCAAGGTACAACCAACAGAGTTTAAGATAACAGTCTCACATATTGCAAAGTTGACAGTAGTGAACGTATATTCCCTTCCTTCCCATTTGACCATTGTCGTATTTTAGTATCGATAGCCTGCATCATAAGTTCTCATCAGTTTACTTCCTCACGAGCTGCAGTAACCACAATACATGTATTTAATGTGAGAAGCATTACTTGTAATTCTTCACAACCATTGTCTGTTTTTCTCGAATCTTCGTAGTCTTGTGGTAGCTCTTTTACCTGTCCACGAACCAACCAAATCAGCTCACTAGATCGTTAGCCATTGATACAAAGCATTCAACCACATTTCATATGCATACTCGACGCATAATTGAATACACAAACAATTCTGGTTCTAAGCAATTTGCATGTAGAATACTAGATAGAATCAATTTAAAGAGATTAAACTAAAAATTCTTTTCATAAGGATAAACATACCGAGAAATTCTCTTGGAAGGGCTCCTCAATGTCTGGAACATACCGAACATGAACTGGTATTGAGAAATAAATAATGTTATGCAATGGATGATTGAATCCTTGATAGAAACCACAAGTACGCCAACTTGCACTCGGAACGGAAAAATATAAGTACACAGCACAGAAGCATGACTAACCAGTGTTTGGTGCTGGAATTCCCTCTTTGGAAGAACTAGAGCTACTTGTGTAGCTAGCAGCTTTTTTAGCTGAGTGATCTTCCACTGACTGCTTGGGAACATCATCTACCTACAAAGATTCAAAATAAAATATTTTTGACTTTCAAATTCTTATCTTCAATGGTGTAAAAGAGAGTGGCTCATATTTGAGTAATGAGTACCTTGATGGAAGCATCTGTATTGTTATTCAACTTGGGTTTCTCATCCTTGCTTATTTTATTAACAGTTGCTTCTGCTTGAGCCTTTGAAGCGCCTTCTTGTTTCCTTGTAGAGCTATCATTTTCTGAATCAACTATGTCTCGAGGTTTCGATGCAGGTTCTTGGTTGAAAATCTTGACAAACTCTGAGATTTTTCCACTAACTTTCTTTCTACCAATGTTATGTTCTGTTTCCATCTCTGAACTTGGGAAACTAGGTTTTTTCACTTTAGAATTTATCAGTGAAGTTTGTTTGTCCAGTTTCTTTGGGCTACTAGCTAGATCAGAAAGACTTGATGATTTCTTGTCACTTTTTGCCATGATGTCTCCTTTACGATACTCTACTGATATCCCTTCTTCACCTGCATGAAAGGAAACTAGTTGTGAGAACCACATGATACAAGTACGAAAAAAGGTGTCTTAAAATGAAACGTACTTTTTTCACCATCATTGTAGAGAAGGAAGGAACTTAGAGATTTACTCTCATGCTTTTGATCTTCGTTCTTTGTCGAAGTCGTCTTTTTCTCTGCTTTTTCATTCGAAACTTTCTTGAGCAAAGAACGAGCTTTCGCCTTTTCCCTTGTTTCCTGAATGATGTTATCACTGCCAACATCCTTACGAGAACTTTGTCTGCTCAAGTTTGCTGTAGGTGTGATTGAAATTTTTTCCTCAAAACTTCGACCAGGCTTTCTTTGATCCACAGCATCTATGCAAGGCAGTAAATCAGTTCGTTTTTCATCATCCACATTCGTTGTATCACAAAAAATAGGAGGAAAATCAATATTATGTATAGTCGACGTAGGGGACTGCATTTCATTCATCTCCTTCACGACCCTATCCGTCGAGCTCGAGCTTCTCCTAAGCAAAGACTTCTCTCTTAATCTCGATCCCTTCCCTCCTCTCAGTGGCATCATTAGAGGCACTCCTTTGCTTGCCCATTTGTAAATTGAGAAATGAAATTGAAACTGACCACCACCATTTGAATCTTCTAAACTATCTACTCCCTTCGTTAAACTGTTCCCATTCAATGCATTATCAGACTTTCTGAAGGACGGGGGTTCCTTGCTGCTAGAAAAAACGCCAGTCTGATCCGACAAATTGTAATCACTTTTAAGATCCTCGAAACGATGGCTCGACGTGCTAGAAGAAAATCTAGAAAGACTGAACCTAGGAGAATTTGCATGGCTTCCATTCGAAACAGCATCCTTGTTTCTTAACGAGCTTGAATTGCTCGATCCAAACGCCGGTAAATCAGTCCCTTTCGGCAATCTAGATGGTAGGCAGCCAAAAACCAGAAGAACCAGAAGCAAGATATCAACACATACTCAATGCACATGAAAGAAACATTCACAACACAGCCATAGCCACAAGAGCACCATAACCAGAAACAGAGAGTCATTCATCAAAGCTTAGAAAATCAGCCACAAATAAAATTTCGGGATGAAACCCGTTGTCAAATCAAGAAACGGAAGCTGAAGGAAGAAGAACCTTAATTGTGCAGGGAGGGAAGAACTTCCAAAGGGCTCTGCCGGCGGCGGAAGAGGTCTGGCAGGACTTAGAACCCTCGAACCAGGAATCGAAGAGAAAACGTCACGCTCATGCCGGCGAGGAGAAGAAGTCACCGATTCATCGCCTTTAAAGATATCATCGTAAAAATCATCGCTCGGAAATCGCCACCCGTGAGGACTTTCTTCTCCAAAAACCGGTTTCTCATTCAAACCGGACCAGGGGCTACTCCGGCCCGGCGGCGCGTCATCGTCGCCGTCTTTCAATGCAAAGGAATCCGCCGTCTCGGAGAAGCTGTACCGCGTTTCATGAACCGACGACCGCCTTCTCGGAGGGCCACCGAACACGTCGTGAAAATCAACATCGTCGGAGTTCCGATTCGGGGCTCTCGGCGACGAAGAAGGGTTCGTGAATGATCTCTGAAGCGAATAACCCAAAAGAATGTTCTCCCTCTGCGACAATTTCTCCATTGTCTTCCCTTCAACGAAGCCCCATCCAACCGATTCTCAACTTCCTTCAGCCGCTTGAATTTCAAATAACAAATGGCGGGAACGGCGAACCCGCGAGTTTCTTTCAGGGTTAACTTAGAATCTTTCGAAGCAGTTGCAGAGGAAGTTGGAGGAAAATAAAACAAGGATTTAGCGGAGGAGCTTATTTGAAAACGAAAACACAGAAGAAGACAGAAGTGGGGTTGAACAAAGAGCCATCTGGGATTTAGAGCCACACAAGAAATTGAAGAAGATATGATTCTGTGGATATGAGAAAAGCTCTTAGCCAAATAAAGAAGGATCATTAGGCTGGCTTTTTGGAATTAGGCTGCGCCGAGCATCTGCATCAGCCAATTAAAATTCCCTTGGTGACCATTAATCTGAAATTTTTGTGATGTTCATTAATTCAAAAGTTCCTACAGACACAGCCAAAAGTTAGGAAACACAAGCTGTCATCACAGTTGAAATTGTCAGTGGCACATCATGTTTGATTGGGACACTTGTGGGCACATTACATGCGCAAGCATCCTTAAAAACACACCGTAAGAACCAGGATATAGTCCCAGATGTAAGGAGTAAAGGAATTTTTCTTTTGCAGAAGATAAGTTTCTCAACTTTAGTTATATCGATACAAATGTTATTACAAAAGTACATCGACAAAAACCTTGGAAAAGGAAATAACAGCGAATGTTTTTGCTTGCAGTGTTTCTTCTAAAGAGATGATCTCAAATGAATCTTCCTTGTAGCAGCTGAATTGTATGAAACAATGGTTGTAACGCTTGTTGCAGAACTCGGCTCAGTGGTGATGGGCGTTTCATCATTCAGAACCATCTGGGAAAGAATCCAGAGCATTTTGCTTACCGTTAACGTAGAATTCAACGACTGCTTTCATTCTTGGATACTTGTCAGGATGGTAATTTATATGAACAATGACGGGTTTCAACTGTCTGAGTTTCGGGTCCTTTCGAACAGTCTTGAAGAGTACCTTACTGTTCATGAAGAGATACATATCCATGGTTCTCTTGGAAGCATGAAGCCCATCACGTCCAGGACGAGAAGGATAAAAGAGTTCCTCGTTAAAAACAGCTTGGTCCCATGCCTTTTCTTGAGAAAGCCGAGTAGCGACACGATCCAAAAGCTCAAATGAAGGAAGTGTAGGCCTAATGAAGAAGAAACCAGAGTTGTAAACCCATATTCTCATAGTGTGTGCATATCTAGCCCAACCCATGGCAGGTTCATCAAAAACATCATTGTATCCATAAGCTGTCATATTGTTGTGACCATCGCTCATCGACTCCACATCTGAATCCCGGTAAAGATGATCGAAAGGGTTCTGTAAATAGACTATATCAACGTCTGAGAGAAGAACACTGTATCCAAGTTGCAAGAACTCCCTCAGAATACGAAACTTCAAAGCTGAAACTTCGTGGTTGCCTCCTTGCTTTCCAACTGAATCAATGCTCTTGTCTGGATCTCTCTTGTAGACAGGAACATCATGGGATTTGCAGAATTCTTCAGTCTGGTCGTCCAGAGCCACGACTAAATAATTCGGTATACCGACCTTCTGGATGCTGGTAAACCAAACCTCCAACATGGGTTTTACATTAGAATTTGCAAGTGTCACAATCAGCTCTTTCTGAATAGCAACTTTCTCCAAGAGCTTCGCCAATCGAGGATTTACGGATTCATCAGGGATTACAGTAGGGTTGGTTCTAAGACCTTTGACAGTACCAAACGGACCAGCCTTGTGATTTTCACCAAGCGATAAATATTGCTTCTGAGCATGATCTTTTGCTTGTTCCACTATCCTCAGCTCCCTTGTTAGATCCTTGATAAGCTTCTCCAACTGGGAGTTCTTCTCTAATATTGAAACAACATCGGCTTTAAGCATCTTGAACCGCTCGGAAGATTCGCACGGGGAAGAAGACTGAACCTGTAAAAGAAAGAAAAGTTGGGAAATTAAGGATACACAAAAAGTTTCCTTCATGATCACTAAAAAACTAAAGATTCCATCAAATATTCAGTGCAGTTAATCTCTCCACTGCTTAATAAGTTTAAGATAATAAAACAAATGATGCCTCCAACAAACATCCAAATCAAGTTCAGATTGGGTTAAAAGTCCATGCACACTCAAGCTTTATTCAATTGACCTCAAGGCACAGCATAATAAAGCTAGATATCAACTGGATAAGATGATTAACCTTATCTTCTTACTTGAAAAAGCTGAATTCAGCTTAGCCTCTACTGTTTGTAATGTTTTGGCACATAGAAATGTTCTGAATTATCCAAGCCAAGCCTGAAGATTTATTTTGTTTTTACTCAATGCTTAACTGTATGAGCAAATTTTTAACCTTAAGTTTTAAATTTTATTAAATTGAAATTAGTACCTTCTAAACAGCAAAGATTTAAAAGAAATACACAAACCCAATCATGAAAATATGAACCTATCAAAAAAGCAAACAACAGCAGAAGAATTGATCCAGCAACAATAATGCTCGTAATGTCCACAAATCTTTCAGAAACATAAAAATTCAACCAATTGAGTATGAATTTCACCACTCAATAAGAAAGATTAAAAGCTTAAGGTTCTCAACCCAAGGTAAAAAAGAAAAAAAAAAGAATTAGAATTCTTCTCTTACTTACACGAGTACAAATTACAAATAATAAAACTCTTGAAACCTTAAAATACACATGTCAATTCAATTCGAACTCACGTCGCTATCAGAAACAATAAATGACGATTCAAATCGGTACCCAATTCAGAATAGCAAAAAAACAGGAATTAGGGCAAGAAGCGACGAACCAGAAACTCCGATTTCACGAGCCGACGGTTTTGGACAGGCAGATCAGAGGCGAAAAGTCCATGAGGATACAAGAAAGCAAAAAGACAGCCAACAAAAACTCCAATTGCGATGGCGATGACGACTCGAGACACGCGAGCAGACTGAGCTTTGTCTTTCCGACCGGCCATGGAGAAATGAGGCGCAGTTGGGAGTGAGTTAAGCAGCAGAGTAGAGACTTGAATGGGAAAAAAATCAGAGAATCTTCTTGGAATTGAAGATTGGGCGTGTCCTTGAAGTAGAAGGAAGGGACAGTTACGAATCCATAAATATAGAAATGGGGTTGTCTTCGGTTATCGTAGAACACCAGAAATTTTGGTAATCGGAACTGGGATGAGAGAGAAAGAAGAGAGGAGAGAGAGAGAGGTCTGACTTTTATTTTGTCTTGGTTTGGTTCAGAGAAGCAAGGGAACGATGGGCGTAGAGAAGGGGAAGAAGATTCATCGTTCTTCTTCTTCTTCTTCCTTTTGGAGTTGGTTTCGTCAATAGTTGCTTTGCCTAACAGCTTAACGATGGACCTCCACTAAATTTATGACCTCTGATTATGGACTTGGTCTCAGTCATGAAGCCCTCCAAAGTCAATATTAAATTTGGGCCTGGGCCTGGTCGAGCATTTTTCCATTTATGCCCCTCATTGAATGCTACCTATCAAGACTAACCCCTCTCTCCCTCTCTCTCCGTCTCATAAGTCAACTTTAGCACTTCGCCATCCATACTTGAAAAATGATTAAACAAAAAGATTACCCAATCAAAATTATTAGGTTAAAGTATCATCTCCGTCTCTATACTTTAAATTTTGTTTCATTTTAGTCTCTGTATTTTCAAAAATCCAATTTTAGTCCTTATACATGGACCAAAATAGAACAAAACTCAAGTATAAAAACCAAGATGGTATTCTAGTCAAATTATTAATTCCATCTTTACCGTCCTAGCACCATAGCCAAAATTTATCTAATTGACGACAACTTAATAAGAATTGCGTACACACCCAAGCTAACTTGCTTATGATTTTAAAAGAATTATTAAATGTGATAAAACCCCCCACCAAAAACAAGTCAACATAAACCTAGCCCAATAAAATAACACTTCTTATTTGGTTGAAAACAAAGCCTCAGAGGTATAAAAAGATATCAGTTACATAATCTCCTAGTTATAAAAGGAAAACAAAAATGAAAATAAATTAGGCAAATGTTATGTCAAGAGTAACGGTTCAATACTGATTTTTAAAAATTTTCCTATCAATATAATATTAATCCTATGTTTTTTGTTTTTTGAAAGGATATTAATCCTATGTTTATTTGTGTAAATTTAACTTCTTCGTGTAATTATTACAATCTAATTAAAAAGTGTTCACCGTATTTTACAAGGAACTTCTTCAAAGTAGGAAGAAAGTATTAGAATATTGAGCAAAGATCAGTTATCGGTATTGAAGGGGGGAAAGCAATCATAAATTATCAATTGATTTTATTTAATGTTAGTGAGAAGTAAGAAGAATGATAGATATCAAAATCAATATCGGCCGTCGCTCTGCGAGGCCCCTCCTCATAAATGCAGCCTCATTTATTTGTCCAAGAACTTTTGTTTGGTAACTCCTAATTAGAGATGTCCATTTTTTCTGCAGGCAGAGGACGAGAGAGGGATTAAATTTTCCCCGTTGGCTAAACGAAGACAGGAACAGAGAATATATTCCCGGTCCCCGACCCCAATCCCGCTCCCCGTCCTCACTCCGATTAATTTATTTAATTTTAAATATATCTATTTGTATACATCTAATAAATCATAAGTCTAAAATTTTATTAAATATCATTTTATTTTTCTAAAAAAATTGAAAAAATGTCTCTTAAGTAGAGATCTCTAAATAATAATTAACCATTTAAATACAAAATTTCAAAATAAAAAAGAAATTAGTTAATAAAATTTAGAAAAATAAAATTCTAAACTCTTATTCCCTGCGGGGAACCCCCACCCCGTTTCCCACGAAATTAGATGGAGAATTTTGCGGGGACGGAGAATGAAATGGGGGCGGGGACGGGGAGCCATTCCCCGACCCCACTCCGTAGACATCTCTACTCCCATGGAAGGCACCCCACAATGGACCAAAATCGTATTTCTAACAAAAAAAAAAAAAAAAGAGAGATTGTAAACTTACGAAAAAAAAAAGGCCGCAAAAGATTATTTCTATTGTGGAAAAACTGGGAGGAAAAACAAAACCAAATAAACCCTCAACTTGGTGTTGTTCACTTACGCATCAAGATGAGCACAAAAAGGTTTTCAGATGGAAGTAGAAAACAGAGAAACAACCGCTCAAACCTGGGGGATGGCTCACGCCTCTGATTTTTCACTTACAAAAGAGGTCTCATCCACTCTCCAACTTGTAAAGAGTTGAGATATTTCAATGAAATGCTTTGATACAATAAGCATTGTTAATGGTTATGCTGGAAAGATTATATACAGAAGCGTGGAGGTGCAACTATGCCAGGAGACATTCAGGGCACTCACTTGTCGTTGGAGCTGGTAACATACGACACAACAACGGTGATGTCGTCAAGTTTGCCTCCGTAATACCGAAACCCAGCATCTTGAGCAGCAGTGGAGAATGGCGTTTGTCGGTCTTTATCTTGAGCTCGCTGGCGTGCAAGAGCAGCTATCTTCTGAGCAGTCACCTGAGCGCCTAAGCCTGCTCTCATGGCATGAACTACCACTGCAGTGATCTCGTTGTTGTACAAGTTATCAAAGAGTCCATCGGTGCCAGCAATTATGACATCTCCAGGAGCAACAGGGACTGAGAAGACCTGAATCAGTTTCAATAATCCCATCATCATCAAGTTAAAAGTTGTTGCCAAAAAGTAGTTTAAAAAAATCTAATTTTTGGAGGATTGCTAACTCTGCTTACTCTATTTCTAAAAAATCATGAAGCAACTAGTATAGCATCTACAAACAAAATCGTGCAATGTCTTTACATTGAAGTGGGAACTGGAGGGGGAAAAAAACAAAAAGCAAATGATTACAAGTGTACACTTGTCTTTTTCTCTTTCCTTATTAAGGTGGAAATGAAGAAGAAACGTAGCATTACTAGGAAGAAAAAGATGTACAAGCAGAGCAGGGGAAGACATAATATTCTTCTTCCCCTACCTCAGACTAAGACACTAGGGATATTAATTCCCAGGTCATTGATACATAAGCAGTAAAATAACTAATTGAGATTTAGCAGTTCGAGGAAAAAGCCCACTAAAGAAAGATATCATTCCCACCTATATCAATTTCTACTCAAAATAACAACCATATGCAAGGCAGTCAATTATATTAAAAAATAACCATATGTAAGGAAGACCCAAATCTGTACATCATGTGAGGTTATTCACATATTTATATAGTTTTCTGCCAGGCACTACCTTACATACTATTGTTATATTGAATGGAAGATTGATATAAGAGGAGGGAACAATTAATCTGACATTAGTGCATCAATACATATGTTAATTAACTCGCTAAAAATATGACCAAGTTCCTGAATCAGAACAAGAAAGACAGCTACAGACGACAGGGAAGCTGGTGGGCAAACTAACCTGTCCAGAGCTAGGCAAATCTCCATTGTTTCCACTCTCCAATTGAAAGGTGAAGTTAAAATCATGCTGCTGCACCGGAGATCTGAAGATAGTGCATCCGTCTCTAACCACCATAAATCCACTGTCTCCTAAATTGATTGCATGGAGACCCTGCAATGATGCCTTACACTATTACCTATCGTGCAGTAAAAAAAACAAGAAACTGCCAGACATCCTTGTAAGACGGCATATATGAGCAAGTACTTGTAAAGAAACTAGCAAAAATTATTGACAGATATTATTATATTATTATATATGAGAAGTATTAAGCTCCACCTCACTACTCTAGGGGAAATTTTTATGTGTTGTAGCAAGCTCTAGAAGACATCGAAGACTTCTTCTCTTGTTATATATTCCACCCAAAAGTTCAAACTAGGATGAGTTAGGCTATAATTCCAGATAAATAGAAACTTCCAGAAACCATTTTGGTCAAAGAATATGTTTTTTTTTTAATTAACCACCAAATCAAGGATCTCAAAATTCAAAACAGGTAACTTGGTCTCAATAAAAATATGATCAGCCTCCAACTTTCAAGCCCTCAACCAACTTGCCTACATTCAAAACTAATAAAGAACGATGGTCTCAAGTGTAACAACATACTTGTTCTGTAAGTGCTATGATACAAGCAGTGGAGGAACCTTTGGCCTTTGTTTTTGAGTGAGCCTTCTCCAGGACTCTAGCAGGATCAATTGAGCCCTTAGGCTCCTCTTGAACTGCGTTAACTGAATTAGACATCAATTCTCTGGAATACTGTCCAGCATCAACACCAAGATCTGCCCAACCACCCACTCCATCAGCCACCCCTATAGCTTGTTCATCTACACAGATAAAGTGAGCATCCTCTCCACCAGTATCTTCTTTATCAGGGTGGGGCAGATAGCACGATCCAGAAACCAGTTTCAATGATTTGCCTGTCGGGATCTTCCTGTGAAGAACATAGCGGGAAATTTAAAATAAGAACACTTGCATTCAAACTGCACACTATCACATGAAAAAAGGGAAGGGTATTTCAGCATACTTTGTGTCAGCAATCTTGAGCAAGTACAAGAGTTCCATAATGAGATCCAAAAATGACAAAACAACATAGGGTACAATATTCATATTCATAAAACCAGATATTCATTTTAACCAGAAAAAAACCACAAATGTTCATTAAGCAAGGACAAGTGGCTATTATTCATATTTTATCCTCGATAGTTGGATCTATAAGAATGGGATGACCAAATAACTAACTGAATATGACACATATGTCTAACATTCAAGTCCATGGGGGGATCCATTGCAATCCCTGAGACACGAACAAGTTCAATTGACAAGGATATTCATCAACATTCAATCTGGTAAGTTAAAATCAAAGTTGTGATGTAATCTAAACTAAGCATTTAAACTATCATTTTAGACCGAGGAATCTGGTAGAGGACATACTGTTCTGATGAATCAGTAGTGTTGTCAAGTTGTTCCTCCCGTGTAGAATTATCAAATGACACATTGGGGGCAGAACCAGCAGCAAAGTGAGAACTTGATGAACTATGAAGATCTCTTGCTCCCAACCCAGCATGTAGGTAACTACTGCAAAACCTTTTTGCAACATTGTAAGTGAAGTATCCATATATCACATTACTGCTAGGCTGCTCTTGGTTTTTCAAACTCATGCTGGCTTTTCGACAGCAATCAACACTTCTATTGTTGAAACAAATACTAGCACTGATCGCTGAAGGAGACAAGCATGCATTCCTAAAACTCAGATTCTCAAGAGAACATTCACCAAGTGTAGCTCTTGAACCACAAGCAGCCATTGGTTTATCTTGCAACTTGCCGTGAGTTGAATATTGGTTGGATTCAGCAATGGCACAATCAATGTGATACCCACAGGTCTGTAACGCAGGGCCTGACACAGAAGGAATAGAAAATGTGCGAGAAATTGCTCCAAGAACAGAGATATTCCTCCTACGATTAACTAGCTCTGAACTAGCACCAGAAATAGCGCCAGGTCTTAAGAGTGCATGCAACTCTGTAAGTGAAGAATAAGGTACTGAGTGAAACAGACTAGAATTGCCACACAATAGTTTCTGATGCCCAAAAAGCAACTCCAGTGAACTTTTAAATCCACCTTCCCAACCTAGAAATTGAACTGGTGCTCGTAGTTTTGACATATAAGATGGCATATTAGCCCCTCAAACAGAAGGGCCTCTCTTTGATTCTTGTCCTGCACGGGATGCAACCAGTACAACTTTGTATGAGAAAAAATATCATTCCTCCCAGCACATCTATCGTTAGAGCACTTGATGCATGGTACTTCCCCTGATCAGTATGTCAACATGTTCCAGAAAATTCGAACCTGCTCAGTCAAAGTTCAGAGCCAAGAAATATGAGCAAGTCTATTTCAAACTTATTTAATTTGAGTTCAACAAAATGTGGGGATGAAGATTTAAACCTCCAACCTTCTAGTCGAGGATACATCCTATTTCAAACTTAATCAATGTAATACCCTATTCAAAAATCACCGTCACATAATCGCACGAATAGTGAATTTGATAGCATAAATTCTTGTTTAAAACAAATTTACTGACTGGTCACAACGGTAGTTCAGTTGAAACATTTCAACTCCACTTACTCGCATAATTTTCTTTCTCCTTTAAAAAACATTCATTCACGATCCAAGAACTAATTGAAAGTTGAAACGCACAACACACATATCATTCACACTAAAATGAAGATAAATCAGAACGGACGTATTCAGAAATGAAAACACAAAAACAGATAAAGTCTCCGACAATACGGGAAAAAGAGAGAATAAAATGACAACAACAGGAACCTCACTCTCCTAAAAACTAAATCGAAACCCTAATTCTAGCAACCTGAATCGCGTACACCATCTCCAAAACTTCCATAGAGCAGAATTAAAGAAACGAACCTTCCAAATTAGGTACGAGCTCGGCCCCCTGTGAACAGAATTGACAGAAGCTAAGATGATGGAATCCAGAAATTTCTATGGATGCGGACGCTAAGCAAAAACCCTAACGCTCGAATTGATTCGAATTTGCTATTTATTATTACATAATGAAGTCAAGATATATTATATAAACACGCTCGACGATGATTGTTTGACCGGTCTTGACGTTGGAGTGGAGGGGTAATCGTGTTAATTACGAAAATGCTTAGGTTCTCATCCATCGGTTTCGAATCTCGGTGAGGGTATTTTGGTAACTGTGCTAGCCAATCCACTGGTCGTCTTTTGCTTGTTATTAGTGGTCAAGATGTCTGGTGGCTTAGGAAACGATCATTACACAGTGGCTAATTTTGGTGTAAATGTCTTTTCAGAAAATCAGTTGGGGCAAAATACCCCAAATATTTATTTTATTCTTTAGAAGAAACCCAATTTTACAAACAAAGTTGGAAATAAAAAGTCTAAGGTTTATTTTACATTTTTTTTTAATAACTGAAATATGATTTGGACATGGGAGGGACATGGAATATATGTCATATGCTTATATTTTAGTTTTCTTTAAAAATATAAGGCATAAAATTTATTTCAACCCATTGATATTAAATAATGTAATTGAAATAAAATAACTAAACGTGATTTAGTATTTAAAAAATGTTATTTTTCATGACCTAACCTAGCATATACATTTTTTTAATTGAATAACAATAGAGGGAAAATTCGAACTTTAACCATTTAGTAAAAAATATGATGTATCAATTAGTTGAGTTATGCTTATCCTATATACATTTTAACGATCTAGTCGTCTTTTTTTTTTTACATTCTCTGAAATTTGAAAGTTAAAACAACGAGGCCAGGTTTACTTAGAATATTTTTTTTATTTTAATGGTATTTACTAAAATGTTTGAATGAAATCAATTGATAGAACCCACCACTAATTTGGAAAATCCTACTTCATAAAAGAGAAATCTAATTATTCTAAAACACTCTTATCAATCTCATTCGAATTTCTTATTTCTTGGACCCTACCATCTTTTTATTGTGTGTTTGCAACTCGTGTTCTTTCTCTCTTATCTATTAATGAATCCTCAACCTTTTTATTAATTATTTTACAACTTTTGTTACTTCTTTTATGTATGTTACTTATTATTTTTCTTCAATTTTTTTATACAATTGAAATTTTTTATTTAATTTGTTAAAATAAAATGTTTGTATTAGATAGCATATACAAATAAATTTTATTTATATAAATTTCTTTTAATTTTTTGAGTTGATGTAGTTTACTTTAGTTAGCTATTATTTATTAATGTCAAATAGATTATTCAAATAGGATTCATTATTACTAAATATCATTATATTAATACTTGTGAGTTGATGTAATTTTATGTATGATTCCTATTCCAATTACTAATAATATGAAGTAAATAATATTAATGAGTTACTAATTTTAATTCTAGATAACTTACAGTAAAACATATTCCTAAAAAAATAATTATAGTAAACAACATCAAAGAAATAACCTTCTAATTTCGATTCCACCTCATTATAATTCCTAGTAAGTACATAAGGCCTAAGTTCTAGCAACAATGTAATTTTAAAAATTACAAAAACTAAAAAAAAAAAATTATCAAACACGTTTTTATAAAGAGAAAAAAGAAAACAGCATCTAATTCGAGCAAATCCCAGGATTTGTAGCAAGTAGTAACGTTCAACACTCAACTTGCAACATAAGTGCTCCTGTAGTGTTGTTCGAGCCCCACCATTCCATCAATAACGTGAGATAAAATTATTATACAATTTATTTTTACATAACTACACTAAAAAAACAAACCTACAAAAAACTACTACTCAAACTTACCACCTACGTGTAAGACTAAAGACTAAAAACTGTTTGGGACACTGAATAAGTTATAATAATATGTACTACAAAAGTCTTTGGGTTTATGATGTGGTTGTTTATATAAAACTAAAATTATGATAACAATGACTATATAAATTATATCACAGATTTTACCAAACAGTTCACAAATCTCCACAGTTTACTCTTATATTTTGACCAACTGTGAGTTGAATCTCATAAGCTCCTAAAGATGAGCTGAGCACCAAACTGAGGCTGTAAGGTTATAAACAGCATAGGGGCATGAGTGTAGGTTGGAGAAACAGCAAAAGAGAATCGTTGAATTATCATGGCCAGGGCGACTTTGGCCTCAATCAACGCCAAGTTTTGGCCCACACAAATTCTGGGACCCAACGAAAATGGCAGAAATGAAGCTAAATGTTTCCGAGGCTCACCAAATCTCAAAGGGTTGAAGCTGTTTGCATCTTCTCCCCAAATATCTTTGTCATGGTGAACAGCAGCCAACGCCATGAACAACTCTGTGCCAGCAGGAATGTCTAAGCTTCCTCCTAGTGTCAACTCTTTCGATGTCCGCCTTGTCAACATCACCGCTGGAGGATAAAGTCGAAGTGTTTCGTTTATTATCATACCTACCTGTCAAATGAATATGAGCATAGAAATTGGATGTCATTTCGGTTCAAATCAACATCCATAAAAAAATTACAACACCAATAATCAAATAAAGGTTTTGATCATATTTTAGTCCCCTTAAATTTTAAAGAAGGGTGCTGAGTAGATTATAATAGTATGTGGAGTTTAAGATGCAGAATTATTTAGTCTGTATTATAATAGTCTGTGTTTGAGATGCAAAGTTATTTAACTCTACAAACTATTATAATCCAGATTATTATAACCCATTCAACACTATTATACTTAAAAAACAGAACTCCACATGTCATATCGCCATTTACAATGCCAAACTGCAAATCTGTATTCAAATATTTCAAAGTCCCCACTTTCTTGATAATGATCTCTTTGGACAGAACAACAGTGACAAACAATGAACAAAACTTGCCAATAAAGAAAGGCTATGTTTAACTAACGCAAGATGACATTAATCCCATGAAATATCATTACGAGTTCACGACTTACAAGTTTGAGTTCACTCAAATTCTCTGCGGCAGGAGGCGTTTTATTCCCGCAGACGTTTAGAACTTCTTCTCTGGCCTTGTCTTGCCATTCTTGATGCTTTGCAAGCAGTAGAAGGGCCCAAGTTAAAAGATGAGCCGTTGTTTCCATTCCTGCAAAATAGAATGTCTTACATTCATTAATGATTTCCTCCACTCCAAGTGTTTCTTCTTCTCCATTCTGGTTCTTGTAAGATGACATTAACAGGCTGAGTAGATTAGTTGAGTTTTCCCTTCCTTTGCTATTCGTCTCAATCAACACTTTAATTGATTCACAAGTTTCTTTCTCCAATCTCCACCTTTCTTTGTTCTTCTTGGTCGGCAAAAATCTGCATTTCAAGTTTTCCATTCAAACACAAGGAACAAGGAATAAATAAAAAGAACACTATCACAAAGAAGAGAAAGGGGGATTTTCTTAATCCTCCCTTCACAAAAGCAAACGGAAGAATGTAAAATTCTAGTAGATAGGACTTAGCAGTAATAGGAATGTTTGATCCATGAATAACTCACTCCCTTGAGAAAGAAAGGGAAAACAATTTAGAACAACCTTCTCAAGCTTTTTGATTTAGTTTTTGGATTCCACCTAAGAAAGTCTTTGGTATCTTCCCCTCTTCTAACCATTTCGGCTATGTTCACATTCCAATCTATGAAAAATGTACATTGAAAAAAGGGATGCAACCATTTTTCTTCTAAATTGAATGAAATGAGCAGCAAATTCAAAATTGGGAAAAGCAAAAGTAAAATTATGAATTGAAAAGAAACCTGAAGCCAGGAATATAAACACTTCTGACTGCCAGGGAGAAAAGATGCGTTTGCTGTTCCAGCAAATTGAAGATGCGCTTCCCTTCTTCATAGTTACTTCCAAATGCGGTTCTTGAAATTACGTCTGCTGAAAGGCGACGACATTCTGTGTGAACCTCCAATTCAAACTCCTCCATTATTCCACCCTTCATCTCTTCCCATTTATCCAACACATTTGAAACACTAGCAACAATTTCAGGTACCCAACCCTGTCGAATTGAAAACCAGACTATCAACAGACTGTTTGAAAGTAAAATTTAACAATGATTTAACCTTATTCAACAGAATAATTAGATTTCAGTTCGATTCTCAATTTTGTGCCGACTCCAGTCAAAGAGGCAAATGTGTAGAGAAAACTCTATACCTTTACACGCTCGATGGTGAAAGCCTGGTTTGCAATTCTCCGGCGCGCGACCCATTTTTCGCCCTCCAGTGCGAGCAGTCCCTCACCAAAAAGCACCTTCGACAGCGGGTTGAACTGTATCCTTCTAAAAGACCCGCGCGTATTTAGAAGCACTTCCTTGATAAGATCCGGGTCGGATAGCGCCAGTCTCGGTTTCGACCCGAACCAGTACAGAAACGTCTTTCCGTACTCACCGGACCATTTGGAGTAAAAAGGAAGAGCGCGACAGAGTATATCGTGGTGAAACGGTATTGGCTTCGATTGTGCCTCCGCGAACAGACGGCGGATATCGGCGGAGTTACCGATGATCGGACGGTAGGGAGGACCCGTTATGCCCTGCTTTTGGAAGTGGATTTGAATTCTCCATGGAAGCCAGAAAGTGGAGTAGAGAAATTTGAGGACTGTAAGAAGAAGAAACGAAAGAAGAAGAAGATACATTAGAAATCGAAGTGCCAGCGCCGGAGAGGTAGAGGAAGGTATGGGATTTTCGACGCTTCATCCATTATAATACCGCTTTAGTCAATAGCAGGTGAGAAATAATTTGAACCGATGACTTCAGCTCATTATCCTTTACCGAAAAAAACAATAACAATAACTAAATCTTTTAACCACTCAGTATGTTTAAACTTATATCATAAAACGCCTAAACTTATCGCAGCTCAACCAGTGACGTAATTCTTAAATAATATAATGGTCATAAGTTCGTAACACTAAATCGTTTCAACAATATTTCTATCCATATTTTTACATGTTCATAAAGTCAACATGGGAAGGAATCGACATTTTCACTATATCATATAAAATTAATAAAATAACAAAAAAATGGTAACTTAATGCGAATGTAATATTGTAACAAGTATTTTAATTTATTTAAAAAATATAATTTGTGTTTATTTATTAATTTAAATATATTTTTTGACTTTTTTGTTTTTTAAATTTTTTAAAAAATACCTATCAACATCGACATTTTATTGATATTTACATCGACATTTCTATATAATTGAGACTTCAACATTTCTATCGACATCGACATTTTACATGTTGGTGGTAATTATACAACCCTCGACACTAAGTCATTTGTCTTGAAATTGGCCTCATAACATTGTGCATGCACATAAATTTATGGTTAAATTGATGGATTAACAACATCAACCTCTTTGTATTTATTTTTATTAGTCTATACATTTATAACAAGATCCATTTCAATATACGATCTTTTAAAAAATAACAACTTTAGTCATAGATAATATTTTACCACCTAACATATCCATGCATAACACTACATTGGACTTAGCCCCACTAATGATGTGACTCAAATATATTTCTATGAATAATGCTGGGGTGTTGCCTGAGTGATATGCAATCTAAGTGATAGCCAAAAAAAAGTTTTTTTTTTAAATTGTGGCTAAAAAGTGGGTTCCACCACAGATGGGTGCAACTCGGGTGTCACAATCATACTAGAAGAACGTATGTTTGTGAACCTCACCGTGATGAGACGTGTCATGATGCGACCGAGCAGGACGGTGCATCATCTAACACACCAAGATCGGTGGGCTTGATGGCAAATATGAGAACATGCGAGATTGGGGCCAACAGTGTCGTCGGAGGGGTCGATGTATGGGCGTATGACTTCTCGCCAAAATGACGTGTAAGGGAGGAAAACCTAATATTTCTCATAATATACTATAGGGGGTACCATGGTGTCGACTCTCCACCACCCCTGGGCTTGTGGGCCTAAGTGAGTCACCTCGTGGCACGTTAGCGTGTCATGGCTAAGGCGAGCGTCACAAGAGAAGTGTCTAGGGCGCTTCCTTTGTAACGGGTTTTCAAGGGATAGTGTCGGACGGCACAGGTGTGCCGACATTGTGCCCCTTCCCATGACTTGGAGGTTCAGATATAGGGGCCGTTAGCGGCCAACGATCCGAGAATGTCCCGTCAAAGCCAATTCATGAGAAAGACCGAGTGAAAGTACACAGACGGGCGACATGTACGACCGAGTTATATTCCGCTGCATATTTACTTGATGCTTGGTTGAGAACTGAAAAACCTCGCCTAAGGCCCGACGAAGCCACAAAGCGTTGCGATCATAGAAATGGGGCAGGAGTTCCCCTTAAGGCTGGCCATGTTCGAGGGATGATTCATGGCGCCGCACGGTGCGAGAGGTGCCCCGTGACATCGGACAGCACCTAAATGTTGCCCTATATCTATGTTGTCAAATTAAAACTAAACATAATTTAACTAGTTAATGCATTATATATCATTGACCAAAATACCAAAAATTTAGAATCTCTATCTTCATATGTTGGTGTAGGCACAAAAGAAAGTCGGATATTGACACATTAATAGTAGACACGTTTGAAGTCAAGTTTATATTCATTTAATTGCAATAAAAACATGGTTAATTTTTTTGTTTTTAAATTAAAGAATCATAATGGATATATTTTAAAAGCTGGAATAAAAAATGAAAAAAAACCTAAGAAGTTCCATTGCTATTTTGTGAATAAGGTAAGAGTCAAGACAACAAGTAATTTATTAATTAAAATAAGTGGTACAGTTGGATTAATTTCCATGAATATTATTTTAATTAGCAAAGACTTCAATTCCATAAGTTGTTAACGAGGAGTTGAACACCAAACTGAGGCTGTAAGCTAACAAACATCATGGGGGCATGAGTGTAGGTTGGAGAAACGGCAAAAGAGAATCGCTGAATGATCATTGCCAAAGCAAGTTTGGCTTCAATCAATGCCAAGTTTTGGCCGACACAGATTCTAGGACCCAACGAAAATGGCAGAAATGAAGCCAAATGCTTCCGAGGCTCAGCAAATCTTAGAGGGTTGAAGCTGTTGACATCTTCTCCCCAAAGCTCTTTGTCATGGTGGATAGCAGCCAACGAAATTTGAAGCTGTGTGCCTTTCGGAACGTCGACGTTTCCTAGCGTCACCCGTTTCGTAGCTCGCCTCATCACCATCGTCGCTGGAGGATAAAGTCGAAGTGTTTCGTTGATTATCATACCTATCTGTCGAAAGACATGCATCATATGATCATATGAATATCAACATATATAAGTATATATATGGTTATTTTGTTGTTACCTTTGGTTATTCAACTAAGAAAGTTTATAAATTTATGATGGTTTAGGTTTAACTTTTTATATATATATATAAATTATTATAATAATTTTTGTAGTGTTTAAGAATGACTCAATCAAATCTTAGAAAGAAAAAAAATTATAGGTGTTTAAATTTTGAAATCCCTTTCAAATTTTTATGATATATAAAAATGACTAGGATACTCTCACATTAAACCTTCACTTCCACCGCTATGTTGGTACCTATCCACTAAATGCTAACAAGTCTCACATTGGCTAGAGATGGAAGGGACCATTGTGGAGATAGATCAAGAGTTGTCAATACTTAAGAGCGTACAAATAATTCGGTAACGTGAGCAACTCGACTACCCAATCCAAATAGTAAGGGTTGAGTTAGAATTTTGGAGAACCGAAAAAATTTGGATCGGTTCTCGGGTTGGATTTTTTAGGCTCGAGTTGACCCACCCAAAAGTTTATGCTTTTTTTTTTAATTTTAATTATATATATACCTATAAATGAATCATTTGTTAATTTACGATGTTTTTCTTCTAAACTTTTAACAAATGTTATGAAGTATGAAGTTTGATATTTGAATTTGATGTGATTTTAGTTATTAATTCAATAAAAAAATATATTTTAAATAACAAAAAAAATCCAACCAAACCCGACCAACACGAATTTTTGGATTGGTTTAAAAAAGTCTTCAATTCTAACCCAACTTATGTACACTCTTAGTTGTCAGGCCTTTTTTGAGCTCACCGACCAACTAGATAAATTTTTTGGTTTTATTGCTCACCCCTAATGGAATATTTGAAAAACACTAAAATTAAAAGGAATTCAAATGGGTCTTACAAGTTTAAGTTGGCTTAAATTTTCGGCGGCAGGCGGTGTATTGCGGCCGCAAACATTGATAACTTGTTGTCGAGCTTTGTGTTGCCATTCTTGATGGTTTGCAAGTAGTAGAAGGGCCCAAGTTAAAAGATTAGCCGTTGTTTCCATTCCTGCAAAATAAAATGTCTTACATTCATTTATTATTTCTTCTACTCCAAGTCTGTCTTCTTCCCCGTTCTGGTTCTTGTATGATGACATTAACAGACTAACTAGATTACTACTTGAACTTCCCCTTCGTTCTTTATTCTTTATCTCGCTCTCGATCACTGCTCTTATTGATTCACGAGTTTCTTTTTCTAGCCTCTGCCTCTCTCTGTTTGTCTTCGTAGGCAAAAATCTGTTTTTCAATTCAAACTCAAGTCATTAATTCAAAAAATAAAAATACCACTATCACTATCACAAGTAGTAGAGAGGGAAAATTTTCTCTATCCTATTTATAACAATGTTATGTTATGATATTATTCCATTTAGATCAATAAATAATATTTTTCCATAGAACAGGGAATTCCTAAATATGAGACTGTAAATGGGTGTATTCAATCCTAAAAATGATAATTTAATCCAGTCTTGAGCAGTCCTACATATTTCAAAGATTTTCCGTTCAACAGTTTCTTCAAAAAATAGCTTTAAAATTAATCTATATTTTTTTTAAAGTTATTTTCATCTATTAAAATTTTTTTTTAAAAAAAACATTTTTCATATTTTCACTCTAGTTGTTAACCATTTGATTTATTTATTTATTTATTTATTTTTTTAGGTTTTTAGAAATTAAGCCTATAAATACTTCTTCCCCATATAATTTTTTTTATTATGTTATCACTTTTTTAAGTATGTTTTAAAAAACCAAGCTAAACTGTTGAAAACTAAAAGAAAATAGTTTTCAAAATTTTATTTTTGTTGATAAAAAATATTACAGTAAGATAAAAATCATTATAGAAAAATTGTGAAAAAACAAACACAATTTCCAGGAAAATGCCTATATTAAACCCAATTTAAATTATTAATTTTTTCAATATAATAAAATTGATTTTGTTTAAAAAAATTCTTTTTCTCTCAAAGTAATTCCAAACCCACTATAACTATAAGCCATCATCAATGCCAAAAAGTGGACTGATTTTCTTCCATTTCCAAGGAAGTAGAGTACCATATATATTTGATCTTGTGGGTACACATATTCATTTTAAATCTACCTCTGTCTTAGGAAAAAATTCTAATACTATAGTAGTACCGTACTCTCTACTTTCACACTATGTGTATTAATACTAGTGGATCTTACATAATTTTTAAATGAATGTTGATGTAACAACCAATAAATGATAGTAGTATGAAAAATTACTGTAGTATTATAATTTTTCTCATCGTCTAGCCAAAAACAATGATTGTCTTTTAGCTTCGTATATAGAGAGAGAAAATAAAGAAAAAGAAATAAACCTGAAGCCAGGAATATAAACACTAGTGACTGCTTGGATAAAATAATGCATTTGCTTTTCTTGCAAATTGAAGATGCGTTTTCCTTCTTCATAATTACTTCCAAAAGCAGTTCTTGAAATTACGTCTGCTGAAAGGAGACGAAGCTCTTTATGAATGTCTAATTCAAACTCCTCCTTTTCTCCCTTCATTTGATCTTCCCATTTCTCCAAAACCTTACACACACTTTCAACAATCTCCGATAACCACCCCTGACCATTTTCAATTTTGTTAGAAATATTTTTAACTTAAAAAAAAAAAAAAAAAAAAAAAACTGTAAAAGGCTGAAATAACTAAGTAATTAATACTTTACAAAAATAATGAAAGGCTTGTTTTTTCTAACCTTCTTAGAATTATATGGACCCTTAATTGTAGTATTGAAATTTTTTTATACTACTTTCATTTATTGCTTGTCATCGACTTTGTATTGTGACTTAAAAGGTTAATTAGCGATTAAACACAAATTTAAAATTTTAACTAAACTTCATGAAAAATTGTGACTTAAATGTTAATTGTGTTTTTTTTGCTTTCACAACTTGTTTAGAACGACAGAAATTTGAAATGAGTGTAAATAATTTTTTCGGTTTGGATGTTGGTCGAGATGAAAAAAAAAGGAAAAAAAACGAAGTATACTAATATAGACTTTAAAATTTTATTTATCATTAATAAAAAATGTATAACAAGATTAATATTTCCCGAATGGATTTAATAAGAAATTATTTTAAGAGAGTATAACATTTTATTGGCATGCCCTTATGATTTTGTAGAATATTATTTTAATTAATAACAATATATTTTAATATCAAATATATATATATAACTACACCATTTAATCGAAACAAATGAATTTATTAAATTCAAATTTGCAAATATGATCAATATTGTAAAAAAGAAAATAAGAAAAAAGTTGCGAATGAAGAAAATAAAAATTAAAGTTGAATCTAAACAAAGCACATCAATTATTGTCCTCATTCTCTAATCAATAAATAAGAAGAAAAAAATGTTTAATGAGACTAACAAAGTAAAAAAAAAAAACATCTAGTTTGCTTAGTTATAAAAAAACTTGTTACAATCAAAAAATAGCGTTGAAAAAAATTAAAATTATTGTTTTCAGTTAAAAAGAAAATAAATACTGTGAAGAAACAAAATAGAAACCTAACATTTAATTTAGGTGAATGATTTTTGAGCTTGAATGCAAACGAAACAATGGATAAATATGAATTGCATATCCATCGATATTTCTACATATCTATGTGTTCGATCGATATTTTCATTGACATGTCAACATTTCCATCGATATTTCCACATGTCCATGTGTTCGACATGTACACCGGGAGTGAATCGATATTTCTATTATATCATATAAAATTAATAAAATATTAAAGAAAATAGTAATAAAATATAACATAATATAAATATAATATTATAACAAATATTTTAATTAATTTAAAATGGTAGGAGGTTTATTTTTTTAATTCTTTTTGTCTTTAAAGTTTTTTCAAAAATATCAATGGACATTTTATGAATATTTCTATATTTTAAACCTCGAGTAGATAAGAATAGAAAAAAAAAAAAAGAGAGAGAGAGAGAGAGAGTTTTTTGTTTCACCTTTACACGGTCGACGGTGAAAGCCTGATTTGCTATTTTTCGATGAACGATCCATTTTTGGCCCTCGAGTCCGACAAGTCCCTCTCCAAAGAGCATCTTAGAAAGCGGGTTGAAGCCGACCTTGTTAAAATGCCCGCCCGTATTCAGAAGCACTTCCTTAATCATATCCGGGTTAGAAATGGCGAGTCTCGGGTTCGACCCGAACCAATATAGAAACGTGTTCCCATACACATCGGACCACCGATGAATATGAGGCAGCACCCGACATAGTATATCGTGGTTAAACGAAATCGGCTTCGATTGCACCTCCGCGTACAGACGACGGATCTCGGCGGCGTTACCGATAATCGGACGGTAAGAAGGGCCTGTTATGCCCTGTTTTCGGAAGTGAATTTGAATTGTCCATGGAAGCCAGAAATTGGAGTAGAGAAATTTGAGGAGGATTGTGAGAAAAAGAAGAAGGGAAAGAAAAAGCACATACATAATTGGAGTTCAGCCCCGTATCTATGGAGTAAGACTACCAGGAAGTGTATTTATATAAATGGATACAAGATGCCCTAAGAAGACACAGTACATGTGCCTCTCTGAGTCTGTAAAGCAAAGCAAAGTAACAAAAGAGTATGGATTAAATAAAGGAGAAAATTAGAGTAATTACTAAGATTCCATTTATAGCACAACTTATAATAATTTGTAAAATATTTTACACTCCAAACACAAATTATTATAACTTATACTATATTACTCTACATTTTAAATAATATTATATGATTCAACAAATTATAATAATTCAACTATTATAACATTATGTTATTATAAGCAGCCCAACACCACCTAAAATCCAATCATGTGAATTGAGAAATGGTTACAAATCTTTTTTTTTATTTTAAATGTCCTTGCCTACATTTTTTCAACCAAATAAAATCCTTAAAAACAACAAATCTATATTTTACTCCCTATCTATTCTATCTATGATTATGTTCTCTAGCTTGGTTTGTTTTATTGGTTTATTTATGTTTTTTTTTTCCTCTCATAAATTTAAACTCACATTCTATTGTTTGACAACAAATAAAATAAAGAGAAAGATAGGTGAATTACATCAAAACTAAATTCCAATAAATTGGATATTTAAATTTTAAGTTTATACAATATTTTATTATTCTATTTCTCACCCTAAAAAGTAACCCCATGAGTCTAATTTGAAATTGAGTAAATTGTGAATTGCAGCTAAGATAAAATAAATAGCAAATCTAAAGAGAAAAAAAAAAAAAAAGAACTAAAGAGAAAGAGAGATTTTCATTTTTTTAAAAAGAGAGATGTCATCTCATTTTAAATAAAGAGAGAAAAGTATATTGAGAGAGAAGTGAAAAAGGCCGATTCTCGTTTCTCGCTTCCTGTTTTTGTTTCTTGTTTCCTATTTCTCGTTTCTTAAAAATTAAAAACGAAAACATGTTTGATAACTATTTATGTTTCTTGTTTCTTTAAAAAAAAAAAAAAAATAGAAATAGTGTTTGATAACTATTTCTTGTTTTTTAGTAAAAATAAATTTAGTATATAAAAAATAATAAAATATATAACTTGGGTTAAAATAAATATAAAATAATCATAAAGAGTTATAGTATTTTATTCCAAACCAACACAAAATTAATAATAATAATAAATTTTATCTTGTTCAAATTTGATTTCTAATGTCATTTATCACTCAAATCAATTCATTTTATACTATTTTGGTTTATAGAAGTTAGTTCAATTAGACTAATTTATGAATTGTAAAGTTAGTCAATTGAGCATACACACATTTCTTTAATTTAATAATAAACTTTTTTTCCTTTAAAAATATACACACAAAGTAAAATAATAAAAAAAGAGAGAGAGAATACATATATTTTTTATATTTAATTGTAACAAAAGAAAAAAATAATTGAGATTTAAATAAAAAATAATAACGAAAAGAGAAAAGAGAAAATAAAAAAGGAACTATTAAAAGAAAAAAAATATTAAGATAAAAGAGATAGAAACAATAAAGAAAAAACTAAAAGAAAAAAAGTATTAAAAAAAATAGAGTGAATGAAGGAAGAAAAAGAGGGAGGAGAGATGGGTGTAGAGAGTAGAAATAGTGATACATGCATGAAACTTTAGAAAATAAACAATAACAGAATTTGAGAAACTACTTTGTGTAGTTTCTCAAAATCTGTCACTTTTTTAGAAATGTTTCTAAAAAAATAGAAATAATAAACATGAATATTTATCAACCAAGTATGTTTTTTGAAAATGAGAAACGAAAACAAGAAACAGTAAACAATAACGTTATCAAACGAACCCTAAGGAAATATCATTTGAGTAGACGGGATCCACGTAAAAAAATTATTTAAAGTAATAAACACATGATAGTTAACTGAGAAGGTAGTAGGGAAAATTTTCCCTTTTATTGGAATGGAAACTAGGTGGCACATGGCTTAGTTGTGAAAGCTTCAAATTATTTTTACAATAAATAATTCTCTGTGTAGTCCATGGGGCAGGTATTCGAGTTTTAATACTACGTTGGGTTCAAAAGGTCTACACTTATCAAAATTTAATAGTCTATGTATATTGATTCAAATAATTTACTATTTTTAAATGGAGTGTCTAAGTTATTTAAGAAGTCTACCCATGTGAGACGATTTTTAAATGATATAATTATAAATTTTCACGTGTATTTAAAGTAGAATCTTGTAGAGAGTATAAATTTATTCCTTTATTAATTTAAGGGTTTCTAAGAATACAATCTCAAAATTTAGAAGTATAAATTGATTTTTAATTAAATAATTTGTATAAACAAATTTATTGGTTTGCATGATTAATATTTTAGGCAGACAATAAAGACTTGAATCCACAAGCTCCTGAAGAAGAGCTGAGCACCAAACTGAGCTGGTAAGGTTACAAACATTCATGGGGCATGGAATTGAGCATAGGATAATGGAGAAATAGAAAATAGAGAAGGATTGAATTATATCATATATATTCCTGACTAATTAATATCATATTTATTCATGGTTAATTATCGTAAACTTTAGATTATATGATTATACAATAAAACTCTAACATTATATAATTTAATAAAACCAATATCTTTAAACTAGATGATTTATAAAATAACATGATTTAGAACAATATACCTTAATCCATGATAATCTTCTTATAGAAAAGGATTGCATTTTTCCCTTTTGGTCTTACTAAAGATCTTAATTGAGTTTCTTGATGCGGAGAGAAACTTTTACTTTGTTAGGCAAAAGAGACAAATCTCTAGGGTTCTATCTTTTTATATACATTTTTTCATAGTGTTTAAATTAGAAAAAATTATCTCTTATTTGTTGACCCACTTATCAGTAGTCCAAAACATAAAAATGTAAATAAAAACCACATTAATAATTATTTTATATTTAAATAATCTAACAATTAAGGCAACTTTACTTCTATCAAAAGCCAAGTTTTGGCCTACACATGTTCTAGGACCTAACGGAAATGGCAAAAACGAAGCTAAATGCTTTCTAGGCTCACCATGAGTATCCCTAACTTAAAAATAAAAAAGAAATGAAGGCAATCACATCATTTCCTAGATAATAAGATTGAAAAAAAATTGAAATTTATGCAAGATCTATTAATATTTAAAAACTATTTATAAAGTCAAGAATGTAGTGTAAATGAAGGAAGTGACATGAATAATTTATAGTAAGAAAGATGGAAAAGATAAATACAAATATATTATTGGCACTGACAGAGCTTTTGACCAGTTTTATTATCATTTATGACGAGCCGATCCGTAATAATCGAAAAATAATAAAAAGAATTGTTCAGAGAACCTAGTAGGCTAGTATTAAGGTTTTTAGTATTACTGCTGCGTTGACCTAAAATCCCCCTTTTAAGTTCTTTTAATTTTGACGAGGAAGTTGTTAAACCCCGTTTCACAATTATTATTATTATTATTTTGTAATTTTTAGTTTTTAAAATTTTTTATTGTTATCTTCTCATTTATCTCTCATAGTTTCTCTATTTTATAAGGAAAAAAATATTAAATTTTTATTTTTTAAACTTGAGTTTAGTTTTTGAAACATATATATAAAAAAGTGCACGAGAAAACATGAAAATTCATAACTAGAAATAGTGGTTCATACGTGATTTCAACAAACAAATGTAAATGAGACCAATGTTGTATGTTTATTAATTTGAATGTAGTAGTTCTAATGTTTCTCATTTGATCTGTAATTTGTTTCTAGTCTCTGAATTTTCTCTTCTTCCCTTTGGAGTTTCCAACTTAACTTTAGAAGTTCACTAGAACTCCTAAGTGGGCTTGGATCTATACCTGTCTTAGGATATGACTCTTTCAGACATTTCCAATTGACTTTGACCTAGCCCTATGGGCTAGGACTTTATTGGATTTTGGTTTCTTGTAATAACTTTGTCACTAATTTTAAATAATTACATGGCGAATTTTGATTGACCAAAATTCCTATTCCAACACTAATATTTATATCTTAAATTTAAAAAATAAAAAGATTCGGTTTAAATTATAAATTTATAATAATTATATGTGTATTTCAAAAACTAAACTCAATTAAAGTTTAGAGACTACATACACATAAACTCCAATACTGATAAATTATAGTTTGCAATTTAACCTATTTAATATTGGAAAATTATAATGGGTGGCAAAAGAAATTAGGTAAATTGCAACTTTATTATCTATTTATTACTTTTGCAAATATAGCAAAAATTTTGATATACTAGTGATATTCTAAGGATACACTATGATATATCATAATGATCCTCATAAATTATTTCTTGTGATATACCATTAATATACTGAATTAAATTTTCAGTTCATTTATATATGTAAACAAAGTATATCATTAGTATATAACTGATATACTTAATTATTTTAGATAATCTGATATATCACTAATGAATCAATATTATACTATTTATATAATAAGTATATATTTTTTTTTATTGATAAAGGTTTATATATTGACTGATAACATTCATATTAGGTACATTATAAACATTTCTACATGGTATATTATAATATATTAATGGTGAATAGAAGAATCAACTACTGCCAAATAGAAATATCGTTGATATACTAATGATACATTGTGATATATTGCATTACTTGTGATATTCTAATGATACATTATGATATATCGTAATCATCCTCATAAATCATTTCTTGTGATGTACCGTTGATATACTGAATTACATTTCCAGTTCATTTATATATCTAAATAAAGTATATCATTAGTATATAACTGATATACCATTGATGAATCAATATTGTACTCTTGATATAATAAGTATTTTTTTTAATTATTGACAATGGTTTATATATTAACTGATAACATGCATATTTGGTACATTATGGACATTTCTACATGATACATTATGATATATCGTAATTATCCTCAGAAATCATTTATTGTGATATATCTTTGATTATAATGAATTACATTTATAGTTCATTTATATATCTAAATAAAGTATATCATTAGTATATCACTGATCTACTTGTTTTAGATGATCTCATATACCATTAATGAATCACTATTGTACTCTTGATATAATAAGTATTTATTTATTTATATATATATATATATAGATAAATAAATAAAGTATATCGACAGTCTATTACACTGATATATACTTAATGTTAGTGAAATCAACGAGTATCAATAGTATATCACTCATGTAGTTAATTTTTGGTTAGATATATCGTTCGTATATCAGATATAACGTTGATAGACTACTAATTAGATATAACGTTGATAGACTACCGATTTTCTTGATTTTGTAAAACATGGAAAGGACATTTTGGATTTTTTGTTTCATGTTGTTGGGCTGGACTTGCACATTTTACTATTTCTGCAAATCAAATAAATGAATGACGCGGCTGCAAATACAATAAATCATATCACCATTTATGCAAGTGACCCATTTAATATTTAGGCATAAGTTTTTATGTCCGACGTCAAAAAAGAAGAAAAAAGATTTTCAAAAGTCTAAAATCATGGTTCTAATAAATTTACGTGGTCGACGATATTACTTAAATTTTGTTTTGTTTCGTTTTTTTCAATGGAAAAGTTATATATATTGTTAACAATATTACTTAAAAATACTGACACCACGGGCATAAGGTAATGAGTGACAATTTAAAATTATGTTACTCAAGGAAGAATAACTAGATAAAATAATAGAGGATCCATTGAAAACTCCATGCAATTATACTTAATGTTTTAATCCATCCACCCTTATTTTATCAAACTGCCCTATTATTATTACCTTTTTATTGGTTCAGATAGTACCAAATACTCTTATTTATAAATAAGATATACTCCCTTCTAAATTTAAAATTAAGGGACCGTTTGAGATGTAGGTTATAATAGCCTATATTATAATAATTGATGAAATACTTACGAAACATAAACTATTATAATCAAAACTAAATAACTATGCACTAAATGAATAAAGATTAAATAATAAATTACATATTTAGTTATTGGTAATATAATTTCAATTTATTTTAAATTTTGTTTTACTTTCCTCCCGAGCTCAACCTGAATTTGTTCCACATAATTTAGTTTTACTTCACATTGCCTCACCAAAAAGAATCTTCCATTTCATTCGATAAATAGAAAATGTTCCAACTTATGTATAAACATTTTGTAGATAATAACAATAAAAGCAATCAAGCCTAGCCTAAATCATGTGGAGTAAATTAAAAATGATAAGGACAAAGTTAGAAGCATATATTCAAATTCAACACATAAGAAATAATTGATTTTGTAATTATCCAGTTGTGTCACTGTTGAAATATCCACAAACAGTGACAGTTCGGCGGGCGGCGACCGTCGAGATGAACGGACCTACGAGGCGAGAAGTCGGTGGAGGACCACCTCAGCCAACTCATCTCATTAAATTTAGTTTGACGGTCTGACTAATGGACCAGATCGGAACTTGGACCACCGGGAATCGACACGTCAAATGAACAGAACCATAATGAACATTAATTTTCCAAGTACCAATTTGTTCAAACCCCTCACCGCCATTGAAGCCCCAATGTCACCTTCCACGGAGACAATCTCTGAAAAATTACCTTTTAAAAATTTCAACTCTTTGATTTGAGCTACCTCCGATTTCAAACACTTTCAAGGGTGTTGGTCGAAACAATAATCTCTAAAAAAAAAACATGCTTGCATTTTCTAACTCCAGCTTTGTCATGAGTTATGTCTAATCGACCTTGATTTATTTCCAGATCTTAAAGACCAAAATTCAACTAACTTACCTCGAAGAGCGAGCAAAAATTTACATTAATTACACATTGTGAGTAAAAAAAAAAGAATGCATGGCTATAAGTCTGACCTCCATATAAGCAGCCGATACGAGCAGCTCCAGCCAGCAATCAACGGTTGGGTTTCAACTTTCAATGTTTTTCATCTTTTTCGTGATCTCGATCCCAAGCGTCGCCGGATGAGCTTCCGTCGCCACTTCCACCGCAGGCGACTGAAGATGCAACTTCGTAACCAGACCCACCACCCATGGAAGCAATCAAGGCTGAAAATCTACTTGCAGAGGCCCCACCGCCGCCTAAGCCAAGGCCAAGAAGATCTCTCGTCATGGGCTGACTTCCAAACGAGCAAAATGGACCACCCGCCATCATCATACCAGAACCGGCGGGTCCGGAGGGAAGTTCAAGCCCTAAACCAGCCGCTAACGAAGCGCCATTCCGGTGTTCTCGGTTCACATTCCTACTCCATTGAGCAGTGGAAGAGCTATCTTGACCAGAAGAAGAAGTAGCCATCCCAAAGCCACGGAACAACGACGGATTAGACGCCGTTGCCCCCATTTCCGCTGCCTTTTGCAGCAAAGCGGTGGCGGACATGGCCGCCGGTTGAGTGGACCACGTGTACTGCAGACGGTCTTGGTCGGGTGGGGCAAAGAGCGAGGATCCTTTAGTGGAAAGATAGAGAGATGTGGAGAGAGAAAGCGATGTGGGATTAATGGCGGAAACGGGAGGGCGAGTAGAAGGGCAATCGTAGGGTACTATTGAGGTCGGTAAACTGGGTGGTGGTAATGTTGGGGATATTTGGGTCGTCACTGAAATTGACGCAGGAGGAGCAAAAACAGTACTATTTCCAAACAAATCGTTTGAGCTACTGCTGTTGGCGCTTGCATTTGTGGTACTATTGACAGCCGCGGAGGTCAAGCATGTCGTGGCTGCGGCCTTTGATACTGATGGAAGTCTTATCGGATTATCAGCTAGCTCTGTAAACCAAACAACAAATCTGTCAAATCTTTGTGGAACAATCAATGGGAGTAGCATGAGAATCAACAGAAAAAACTAATTAATGAATCAAAAGACAGGTCACAGAATTTGTGAATTGAATACGAAAGGGCAAAGAAAAAGAAAAGAAAAGAAAAACTAATTTGGTAGGATGCTGCGATCAGAAAAGGAGAGAGAAAGGTGGAACAGGAACTTTTCTAGCTAGTTGTTTATTGTGAATGATGAACAGCTTGAACTTAAAAAGAAAAGTACTTTTGGAAGTAAAAGGGAAGGGAATAATGGCGACTTTTTTTTCCAGTAAGCCCTCTTTCTCCCTTTCCACTATCCTCGATCTTTGAGCTTCTTTGTCATCCATGCAACAATTACCCGTGAATGAGCAGTACTGCTCAATCATGAAGAGGAACTAAAGGGGGAAAAAAAGCAACCAAAAAAAAAGAGAGAAAGGACTTGCAAACAACAATGGATCAGAAAGGTTTCATTTGACACGATTAGCCTCTTAATTACACATTATTGAACAAACGCACGCACAAGTCATGTGATAAATGTGGAGTAAGAGCTTACTGAAAGAAAATTAACCAAAACATTACATAGAATGACGTTGATTTAGACGAGTTTGCCACGAATAATATTATACCTGAGCTGTGAATTGACAACGCTGGAGAAACCACCGTGGTCGACGGAGTTAGCGGCGGCGGAGGAGGCGAAGCCATGGCGGCTTTCGAAGTGGCCGATTCCTTTCCTTCAGAGTTTGGAACTACTAGGGTTTGAGCACGAGCACTTTCCTCCGCCAATACATCGCAAAAGGCTCGATGTGTAATAAAGCTATCCCTCCTTCAAAGGAACCGAAACAAATTTCAGCGAAAAAGATAAATAATGAAGCGATGATTTCTAGGCATCCATCCATCCATCCGAACAGACAAAAAAAAAAAAAAAATCGAACCTTGAAAATAAAGTGCCACAATCGCATTTGTACTCTCGAGTTCCGCAAGTTTTCATATGCGCTTTCCAATCGGATTGTACGGCGTATTTCTTCGAGCATCTCTCGCACTTCCACTTCTTCTCCCCGTGCTTTCTACAGAAGTGCTTCTTTATTCCAGTGAGATCGCCGAGCGCTCTTGCCGGATTATGGTGCACGCAGGAAGGCTCCGGGCAGACATAGACGCGCTTACGCACCTCATTGCTGGTCCGCTGCCGGAGCTTCCACGGAAGGTTGTGGCCTCGCCGGTGAAGTTGCAGGTTCTGGTCCCGCTGGAAACCTTTGTTGCAGATCTCGCACACGAACCGGTTGGTGGCCAGTAAACTCTCTGGCGATAAAGCAATCACCTCCGCCGCCGGATCTGAAGAACAGAAATAATCAAATCTAAATATCACATCGGAGCGAAAATCGATTGAGACCACTGAAATTATGCCTTCCGATTCAATCTCATACCTGGCATTCCAGGCAGGTTCCGTTTCTTCTTCGGCGGAGCCACCACCGTCACCGGTTCAATATAACCTGACGAAGATAAACCAGCATCTCCAGAAACCGCAACCGGTGAAGAATTTTCCAAATCAACCATTCCGCATATAACCTTAACGAAAAGATAGTTTTAGGCTTTTAGCTTCACCGAAAGCTCAGCCACACAGTCGATTGACGAAACTATCAATACTGAATAAATCCAAACAAAAACACCACGCTCTATCGAATAATCAATACAGCAACTTTAATACTTCTCCACAACTAAGCGTTGTGAAAATTGTGATCGTTAGGAAAATTGAAATGATGAACTGTGAACCTAAAAACCTTGAGACGGTTTGAATTTACAGTCCATTAGGTGTAATCGAACGGGTTGCTCAGTGAATGTTCAAGTGAAAAATAAAATATACATGGCGGTTTTCGTCGGAAGTTGGCCGGGAAACAAGTACGCCTAAGGCGGCGGTTTCTCAGTTTGCCCTTACCGGAATAGAAAAGAGCCAAAATGGAGAGAGAGAGAGAGAGAGAGAGAGAGAGAGAGGGGAGGGGAAATCAGAGAAAAATAATTGAAAAAAGTAGTTAAAGCGGCGCCAGCTAACCATGGTTAGTGATGAACTTGTGTTGTAGTAACCATGGTTAAGAGGGGATGCCTGAGCTGAGCTCCGTTCTAATCTTCCGGCAGCCGATGGAAATCTATCCATCCACGTGTCGTAATCTGCTAGGCGATAACATTTGTCGGGGAAAGTCGGACTAGGCGGTGCTTGTCGTCTAGCTATTTTTTTTTTCTTTTTAATTTCTTGTCTTTCATACTCTTTTGTTGTAGTCTGTACTGTAGTTAACCTTTCTTTACAAGTTCATACCTGAAATGACCGTTCCACCCCTATTCTTCCTTTTTTAAAAAAATTACTCAAGTTATCGTTTTTATTCAAAATTTTTGTACTTTTTTTTTTCTAAAACAATATTTCCTTTTGTACTTCAACATTAAGGGAGGGATAACTGAGTTGGGTTGATTTGAGTTGAGTTGGGTTGAGTTGTTCAGAGTTGTTTTGTCAGTGAGTTCTGGAAATCAATGTTTGGTTTGCAGAGTTGAGTTGAGTTGAGTCAGGAAGTCAGTGTTTGGTTTGTAGAGTTGAGTTATTATGTCAGGGTATCTGATGCAGTTTTTTGTAAAGTGAATGAGTCTGATTTTTTGTAACTTTTTTCTTTAATTTTTTTGTTTCCACCAAATCAACTCCAAACATATTTGTCTACAATTTCAAAACTCCATTATGAGATCAATTACAAATTTACAATATATATTACCATTTGCAAGATATATGAGATATTTAGAATAATCTTCGAATATTGAGATTGATATCAATTTTTCTTCTCCCCTAAAAATCATTTTTATCTTAGGTAAAGTGAAAGGTTTGATTTTTTTTTTGTGACTTTTTTTCCTTACTTTGTTTTCACAACAAATCAAATACAAACACATTTGTCTACAATTTCAAAACTCAATTATGTGATCAATTATAAAATTACACATATTACCATTTATCAAATGTATGTTATGGGGTATTTGCAAAAGTAATGGATATTGACTTTGATATCAATATTTCTTTTCCAATAAAATTCATTATTTAGAACGTTTACTCTTCAATATGAACTTTATTCCTTTTTTTATACACATGTTCACCACTACTTTTTTATTTTAATTTAGGTAGGTCTTAATTTAGTATTAATACTTTGCATATGAAGAGTGTTTATTTAAATTTGTCTAAACACATGCATTTTCTATGGACATCTTTAGAATGGAATAAATAGTTTACCTTGTGAAGATGTTAAAAATATGTCAACATACTTAAATATTTTATGTTATATTGAAGTTGCATATCTACAAAATATTAGATATGTCATCAAGGTCCTAGTAGCGTCGTTATGCTACCGAAATTTTTGGTGTAGTCAATGTTGCTTAGTAACGTCCCTAGAAAATTTTGAGTTTGAAAAATTAGGGTTGTTACAGTTGGTATCAGAGCATGAGCCTTAGATTTTGCATACTCGCCTACATCGTAGGCAACGAACCTTATAGTCTCTCGCAGGAAATCTAGTTAAAGTCATTTGAGTTGCTTGTGTGTTGACACTTGTTATGCTATGCTTTTGACTTCTTTGTTCTTGTGCAAATGTAGTTTAGAGTTTAAGTTTAGATTATGACTCGAAGATGTGACCGTTGTAAAGTTCTAGCAACTTTCGAGGACGAAAGTTTTTCTTAGATGAGTATATTGTGGCGCCCCGTAAAATTAGATGCTTTAATTGTATTTGTTTTAAATTTGAATCTTTGGATAATCAGAACGGGATGTAGAAAATGTTGTTTCAAAGTTTAAAAAAGGATTAAGATTTATGTTTGTGTAGGATTTCTTTTTCTAAAAGGATTAGAATTCCTTATTCTAAAAGAATTAGAATTCCTTATTCTAAAATGATTAAGACTTTTTTGTGTCTATTTAAACTAGAGTATTAGCAACTTAAAGACACACTTCAAAACTCTCCTCATCTTCTTCTTTTCTCCACATTCTTCATCTCGTCGGACAGTCGTCAGGGAAGTGGTCGGAGAGTTGTCGAACCATCGTCGGAGACTCGTCGAACCATCGTCGGAGACTCGTCGGACCGTCATCGGAGACTCGCCGGATTGTCGTTGGGGACTCGTCGGAGACTCGCCGGACCATCGTTGGAAAGTTGTCGGATCGCTACCGAAAAGTACCGTATGTTTGAGTTAATAACTCAACTCCATAGAGTTGGGTTATTAAGTCACCGGTTATAATTGTTGGTGAAACAAACAAGGAGTTGGGTTATTAACCCAACTCAACTCAACCCAACCCCATAAACCAAACACCCCCTAAGGCTCATTTTTTATTTAATTATTGTACTTGTAAACTTATTAAATTAATAGTATTTGTCATTAATTCTCCAAAATTATGGATCTTGAGACTACATCAATTCAATCTCATCTCATATATCTCTTTTACCATACATTTTATTGCACTTGTATGATGAAAATTTTGAGGACTTGTTTTGTAATAAATCTGTAGACATAAATTTAAAAACAATAGATTTAATGAAAACATAGTTGTATTTCATGTTTTCAATTATGTGTTTAGTAGCATATTTATAAATTTGATTTCATTATAAACAGTTGTTTAAAGTGTGTCTTATAACATATTTATAGATCATTGAATTAGTTGTAGTTGCAAAACTAATTATTAGATTGAATATAAGTTATAATTAATTAATTTATGAATATTATTTTTATACATTCTATAGAATTAACATTTTATAACATTATATTATATTATACATGTTTTAATTTAACAAAGTAAATTGAGTGTATAACATGAAATATTGTATTTGTTAAGATTTTTATCTTTCTAATATAGTTATATCAATAAATATTTAAATATCTCACCTATTAGAACTCAATTTAGATTTTTTAATTATATTTAACTCTATGAAAAAATTATTAGGTTAAAATATCATTTTAGTCCTTGTAATTGTTCCATTTTGGTCTTTGTACTTTCAAATGTCTAATTTTAGTCTATGTACTTTCAATGAAGTTTAAAATTGGTCCCTATGATAAGTTTGGAGTTAATTTTGATCAAAATTAGTTACAAAATAATAATAATTTTAATACAAGAAAAAACATATATAATGTGAACATACTTTCAAATTTTGTAGGAAAAAGCTAATAGAGAATATTTTTGTAAAAAAAATAATTAATGATAAACTAATGGTAAAAATAAATTTTAAGTTTTATTGAAAGTATAATGACTAAAATTAGACATTTGAAAGTACATAGAACTCAAATGGAATAATTCGCAAAATATTGGGACAAAATTGGTAATTTAACCAAATTATTTTTAGATGACCTAATTTCTCACCTTCACTTATTTATTATCGAGGCAAACTTGTTATCAACTAACTTAACGTTTATTGGTAGAAAAAGAAATATATATAATTAAAAGATGTTAAAATTAAAGATATTATTCTTTTTTTTACTAATAAAGACTAAATTAAATAAAAAATATATACTCATGGCACTAAAACAGACATATGGTTGATGGACAAATTTCGGTCAATCAACGGTCACGTCATTGTTTAAATTAATGATAAAGGCTATCAATTAAATTTGGGAACAATGTATCTCAATTTATTTTGAAGATAATTTATAAATTTTACAATTAAAAGTGCACAAGGCTTCATTTAACCAAATAGTCAAATTTAATTTAGTTAGGTTAGATGATATAAAATGTGTTGAGTACTCCTTGAATTGTTGAACATTTTTTAAAGTCCAAATTCTCTCATAGACAAGTATTTAGGCGTTGAACATTCTTGAAAGACCAAAAATTCTAAAAAATAAGTCGTTACGTACTAAACGTTGTTTGAAGACTAAAGACTATTCGAATACGAAAGACGCTTTAAATACCAAAATATCTTTAAAGAGAAGTTGAAGGTATTTAAAGCTTATAAAATTTTAAGACTTCGATCATATGTTCAAGTGAATATTTTGATCGAAAAAACATGTCATTGGTTGCTAATGCTAAGTTAAATTTCGAAGTATATTTAACTAATAAATTATAACCGGAAAAGAAAACTTTGGGGAAGGAAGGAGGGTGGCGATGATTGTAAATATGTTGAAGTCGGGGGCGATTTGGTAAAAGGAAGTGTTGTTTTTAAAGTGAAGTACGGTTACAGTACGAGTGACAGAGAAATTGTAAATGGGGAGCTTACAGAGCACTCACTCTACACGTGCTTCAAACTCGTGTCCACACCACACGCAAACGAAGCGTAGAGACCACGGTGTTACGGTGGGGACGACCACAGTACAATCATTCAAATCATAAGGCCGGTTCCATTTTGAAGGTGGTGCTTTCGGTTGTAGGGTATAGAATCCATCCTCTCCTCCGCCTCCGGTTACTTAAAAAGGGCAAGGATTGTTTTGTCCTTTTGTGTCTTCCAATACGGACAGGGTACCCCAAGACAAACGCCAGCTGCCTTTTTCAAACATTTAATTAAATCATTACCACTTATAGCCTTTTTCTTTTCTCTCTTCACATATTGCATTTCGCAGCTACTAACCTCCTCCGCCTTGTCCGGCATCCGGCGGACTCTTTCTTGGTGGTGGCGCAGCAACGGTGACGGTAGTGTTTGAAATTTTATAGACTCTAGCTAGAGAGATAAAATTATTCAGTGATATGTGGGTATATATATATATATATATAAAGTTGTTTAAGACGTTGAATGAATTATAATAGTTAGTTGAATTATATTTTAAGCCAACAAAATTCTAGCTCAACTGATATAAAGTATAATTCATAATCAAGAGGTCATTGATTCAAATTCCCCTATTCTCAATTGTTGATACTAAAAAAGAATAATATTATTTAAAAATCATAACGCGTGCCTTAAATATACCCTAAAAGATTGAACATGGACATTGAGCATTAATTAATATCTCCAATATTCTTTTTTACTAAATTAAAAGTTTAGTTATTGAACTTTTACGTTTGCGTCTATTTGGTATCTTTTTCAAATATTTGAAAAGTTTATGAACTTTTAATTTTGTATTTAATATGTCATTGAACTTCAAAATAATTCAATAGATTCCTAAACTTTTAATTTTGTGTCTAATTGGTCCATGATATATTTTAAATTTTTAAACATTAACTTGTCTATTAGATATACAATTGAATTTTATGTCTAATAAGATTTTAGCTTTTGATTCTGTGTCTAAATTACATAATTTTAAAAATTTTCGAATAGGTCAAAGAAATATTAGACGTAAAATTGGAAATTCATAAACTTATTAAACGCAAAGTTGAAAGTTTAATGACTTATTACACTTTATAAAGTGTAGACAATTTTTTAAGTTTAGAGACTAAATAAATACAAATTTAAAAGTGTATAGACCAAACTTAAAATTTAACCTATCTTTTATAAATACTCACAAAATGTAAAAAATATCATCTATTAATCTCAATATAACTATAAATACTAATTAATCTATATTTAGTTTAGAAGTAAAAACAACTTAAGTACGGTTTAAATAATCTTTTAAAATGTTTTGATTTACAACAAAATATGTGTCGATGTCAATACGATTGTAAAATTAAAATCCTAATATCGATATTGACATCTATACTTTTATCTTTGCCTAGAGATCACTAGCTTGTGAATAGCACGTGCGTGGTATAGTTTAATGGGTGTCTTTATTTTATGTTTTTCTTTTCTTGAAAAAAATCTGGTTTCATTTGTTAATTAAATGTTTTGAAAATGGTGTACTTTTTTAACCATGTTCCGTGGCTCTTTTTGCTTCCTCAACAATCGTTAAAATAATCCTGGTTGAGTTGACCGTAGAAATTGGTTAGAATCTAGAATTTAGTGCACTTTAAAACTTGTTATAAAAATAAGAATTTTATATAATCCAGTTTCATGTCATTAATGCTATTAATAGGATGCTAATTTGATATAACAAGCATTAGATAAATTTTAACTAGACAAATTAGTAGATTAATAAATATAATCTATTAATAGTGTCAATAGCTGAAGCTCAATAGAACATAATACGTATACATGTATGTGCACGCCGCTAATTATTAATTAAAAGTTGAGTTCAAATGTAAGAGCTACAAAGGCTCTAGCTACTTAATTTTGCTCATATCAATAATTAATTTTTTTTTATATAGTTTTGTATAAATTAAGAGTACGTTTTGGAGTGATTTCCAAAATTACTTCAAAACATGTGTCTAATCATTCAAATTCAACTAAACGTTTTGATAATTGGTTCTAAATAGTTAAAACCATATTTTAGAGTGATTTTAAATATGACAAAAATAGTTTAATCATTTCAAAACCACTATAAAATATGCCTCGAATTTATAATTTAATCTAAAAACTATATCAAATTCTAGAATACTTATCCAATGTAATTAGAAAGGCTTATTCTATATTTTCAAGTTGCAGAATTATTAGAGGATGAAATTTATTAATATTAATTCTTTATCTTCAATTTGTAGTGGAAGTACCTAACTGAGTATCCAATGTGGAATTTGTCATTTGTAAGTATGAACGCACTGATTTTAAATTCAACAAAATTTGCATGTTGATTATTTTATTATATTATCTTTATATATATATATATACATACTTATTTGATTATATTATCGCGGCTGATTATATTTGAAAAATAATAATCCTAGTGCCTATTACAATGATAATTTATTCACGTAGACATAGGAAAGTGAACCATCTTGTAACCTGTAAGTAAACATTAGAATTTAGGTCTGTTTGGGTACGGGTTATTTAATAACTTGTAGATTACTTTACACCTCTAAAATATACTATTATAATTCCATATTATATTACTCTGCATTTTAAATAATATTAAATGATTACACAAATTATAATAACACACAATACACTAACTATTATAACCCACCCAGTGCCCTTGAGGACAGGGTTGGTTACAATAATACGAATGTTGCATAGTTGTTTAACCTAGAGTTATAATAGTATGTGTTTAGAGTACATAATATTTCAAAATTTATTATCACCCCAAACAAACCCTTAGGAGTTGTCTGACGCGCTTTGTGGGTTATAATAGTATTTGGGTTATTATAATCTGTGAAATCATATAATACTATTTAAAATGCATAGTGATATTGTTTAAGGTTATAATAGTGTTTGGGGTGCAAAGTATTTCATTTTTCTATAAACATAATTTAAATAAAAAACAGTATACTAACCATAACATAACAATGAAAAGATAAGTAGAAAAAAAAAACAAACAAAAATCATAAACTATCTACTCATTTATTGAAATATATTTGTCCATTTCACAATTGATAGGAAAACATAAAGTGAAGTTGTAAGGTTGTAAGCTTGGTTAGGATTCGAGATATAGATTTGACATGTGCATTCTCGGAATTTGAATATACCATTGATATCTTGAGATGTTTTGAATATTGAAAAGGCTTTAAAGGTAAAAACAAAAATAAACAAAAATAGACGAATAATAAAGCTTTAATTGTTGGTGAAGAAAATGATAAATTGAGTTTATTTTACCGTAGTAGAAGATGAAAGTTACCAAATATTTTGAATTCTATAACTTCTAAAATTTCATTATAAATTATAATTAAAAAAAAAATTAGTGATAGGAAAAAACTTTGTACACTATAGCATTTTACATGCTATACATTTATTATTGAAAAATAAATTTTAACCAATTCATTTACTATTTATAATTTATCATTAGTGACATATTTTATAAATTAGTAAATTAAAGAGATGGTAAAAGTGTAAAAACATGTTTTAATGGACAAAAATTTAGAAATTGTTTGGGGTGTTGGGTTATTATAATCTCTGGATCATATAATATTATTTAAAATGCTATAGTCTAAGGTTATAATAATTTGTGTTTGGGGTGCAAAGTATTTCACAGATTATAATAACTTGGTTATAATAACACAGGTTATAATAACCTGGTTATAAAATTATTATAACATGTGCTCCAAACAAGTTTTTAGAGTTACCAACTTGTAAGCTCTTAGTTCATACATCAACATGTTGACAATCTTTTCCTTTTTATTTAGTTACGGTAGGGAGATCACTCAGTATACCAAGTAGTTATCCCCTCGTGATTGTTAGATTAATGAAAAAGAGTTCAAGTGATATTCTTAGGTTAAAATAATATTTTGGTTTATACACTTTGAGATTCAACATGTTCAAAGTTGTTCAATCTCAAAGTTTAAATTTAGTCTTTGTACTTTCAATAGATCTTAAAATCCCTACTATTTATTTATTTTTAACTTAATTTTTTATTAATATTCTCTCTATAAGTCTTAAAAGTATGTTGATATTGTGTCATGTCTTGCATTAAAATTATATTTTGTGAAGTTTGATAAAAAATAAATAAATAAATAAAATAACTTCAAAGTTCAAACTAACCCAAAAGTCTAATTTTAAAATTTATTGAAAATAACATAAAATAACTTGAGACATTTAAAAGTACAAAGATTAAAATGAAATTAGATTCAAAGTACATAAATGATCAAAATGATATTTTAATTTATTTTTAAACTTAGTATTCAATAGTTGCGAGTAAAGCATATACCATTTTTAACAATTTCTAGTAGAGTTCAACAATGAGTAAGACTCGGCTTCAAATTCGCAAAAAAAATACTTTCACATATTTAGTTAGGCAATCAAAAGTGAGTTTGATAATTATTTAAAAGCACTTCAAAGTAACATCAAAAGAGCTGGTTTCAAATACATTAATAGAAAAAGTACTTGAAAGAAAGAACACATGAAATTTTAAACACAAAAAAGTTAACATTTTGAGGCTCAAATGGGACCCAAAAACATTGACCACACAAAAATAAACAGCTGTAAGGGATGAAGAGTAGCACAATTTAAAAAAGCAAGAAGAGCAAAAGATGCACAAGTAATCATAACCTATTTGATTTGTCAATTAGATATCTTTGATGACTTCTTGGACTGAGATAGCCGTAACTTCCAACTAAAAAAGCTTTCATCTTTCCATGCTCTTTACCTTTCACTTTTTTTTTCCCCTTTGTCATTATTGTGTTAATATAATGCATTTTACAGAGTCTAAAGCTGCTGTCTATTCGATGAAAAGGTCAATGTAGTGATTATAATCAATATTGGTTTCTAGGTGTGGGGGCAAGTGATTCATGGAAGAGAAGAAAGTCAATCTATGGAATATTTACTTTTATCACATCTCTTTTTCACATAGGTAATATTATTTCATATCATTACTATTGCTATGGCCTATGTTACTAAGAGATGAGCTTTTTGACTAATAGGGGGAGGCTGATCAATTATTAATATTTATATTTTAATTCTTGTACTGTTTCTCTTTAGTGTTTTATATGCTTTATGAAATGTAAAATATTAGTCATTTCTCATTGGCATTAAGCCTGTTAATCGGCAACAGATGAATTCTATGGTGGCTATGTACTACTAACGACCCAGCATGATGTGTACAATAAATGAAAATCTACCTATTTGTCTAACCAAGTTAGGAGACTCGGGACCGCTATCTCCAGGCTCGAACCAGAGACAAAACCATCCAACATGGCGATTAAAGTTTATTCGGAAGGGGGAGGGAAGAACTTTAAATTAGGGTTGATTGATAATGATATAGTTAAAGAGATCGACTTATAGGTTCGAGGAGAGGACTATCGAAAAATCATATGGTTAATGGTTCAATCAGAGAATATAGTTACTTATTTGTTACTTTTGTGATCGTGTAAATGTTATGAATTGTTATGCAATGTCCTCTGTAATTCTTCTCCAATCGACTTCCTTTTCTTTGCTTGAAAACTGTGATCTTTCAGTGATTCCTAACCCCACATTTTTTCACTCCCCTTTCCTTTGCCAATCTGAAAACCAGTCATTGGAGTAGGTTAGTCTAGGGTCCCCGATCCCACGTGTATAAGTTAGTGGCTTTCATCCTGGTGCTAGGTCCGAACTAATTTAAACTCGTGTGTATTTTATTTCTCGAGAACATAACTCGACTCGAGTAACACGTGGTTGCCACGTAATTCATCTGTTAGCAGTTTAACAGGATTTTTGATGCCAACATCAGGAACTAATCTAAGTCTGTAGTGAAAGAAGACGAGGCACAGAGACTATAATATTGGAAAAGCTAAAGTGGAGTATGGAAAAGTATTATTTAACCTTTTATTTAATATGGGGAAAAAGGAATAATATACTGAAACTCAAGCATAAAAATCAACGGATATATCATAATCTCAACCAGTGTCACTAAACGAGGGAGAACTTAAATAGTTCTACCGACTACCGTAGCTAAAAAAACTATTAACTTCATCATCACGCACGATTGTGCAGGTTGCTACTGCCTGAATCTAACATTTTATACGCATGTTCTTTGCACAGGGATGTTCAATATTGACCGGCTACTTGAGAAAGAAAATACACTGCAGACATGGTACAATAACCGAGAAAGTTACCTCACTTCAAAAAGGGAATATTCACGTCGGATCCAAATGTGTGAAAGATCTCACATCTCCGAGCATTTGACGTGTCCTCAACCCAGGACTCACCGAACCTGCTCAACTTCGCCGGGGAAATCTACAATTTCCACCATATTTTAGCAGGCAATCGTGTTTTATGATCGACATACGTTGAAGATTTCACCCCGCATTACATCAATTGGCATGTGATCGTGAGTGTATCGTTCAGGTCCTTGGTATACTCCAGTCTTCTCCAGAAGTGCAACCCCCTCGTCCCTACCATATCTTGATGCATAAAGCTTCAGATATTCAATGTCCTAATTGACATCCAAAATAGATTTCATTAACAGATCCAAAGTAAATAAAAATGAGTAAGCTAACAGTGTCCAGGCGAAAATTCATTTTGCCAAAATATAAATGAAATGAGTAACAAGCTATTCTTGTAAATTTTATCTGAGTAGAAATTTGCAACCTCAACTTCAACTTCAAGCAGTACTATGCATTGCTGAAACACAGGATTAATTGTTTGTGCATAACACAAAACAGAATAATATGGCCAAGGGATTTTTCCCCACTTTTGTATTTTGCTAATTCGCATCCAAATTGTTAGGTTTTGACTCGTAGGGTCAAACTTAGCATCAAATAGGAGTTAAAATCACCTGCAGACCACTAAGAAGACGCTCTAGTCTTACTGAAGCAACTGGCTGGTGTGAAGATGAGAATACCTCCCCAGGGTAGAAAAGCACTCCATCTCCTGGAGGAAGACCTCGCCTAAATCTTATCTACTCAAGAGTAAGAATAGAGATTTGTTAGGAAAGCACGTGACAAGAGTTCAGCACTTTATGTTCTACAGCTACGCAGGTATAGTTTACCTCTGCACTCGGAACTGTTGCCTTCTCATAACAGTTTGCACCCCAATAAAGAAATCCTGTCCCACCTTCTTTCCATACACGCCACATCACAGCACGATGTTGTGTACCTCGCATCCCGAGGTGCCAATTTGGATGGGGATCAGCTGGCCCCATGCAAACATATGTCCACCATTCCTGCCAGAAAGGTAAATTTATCCTCAGCAGAGAACTATGCGGAAGGACTTGAATCTTTAGACCACAAGAAGATAGCGACCGTTTTAAAAAAACACTCAAAATACAATATATCTGTGATATAGAACGAACATAAATATTTCATCCATCGAGAACCCTTAAAACCTTCGTTTTTAATAGGTCATCAACTCTATTCATATACTGTTATCACCAGGAGTCCTGAAACAACTTGAAACAGAATTGGAAGCAGTAACTTTAAATGACTGAACATCACTAGCAAAAACCTAGAGATAGAGAAAGAAAGTGAGAAAGTCACAGCATCATACCAGAATGATACATATTGACGAGGTGATCATGCAAACAGAAATCAAATACAAAGCCATGAACGTATTTATCTGAAATCCACTACTAGACACTAGACAGGTGATCAACCAGAAACGTTTAATTTCATAGAAATTGATACTGGGAATTTGAAGTCATAAAAAGAATATAGCTTTATATACATTTTAGAGACATGCGATTTCAGATAACTTTACCTCACCATTCTCTGGTTGTAACTCAGAGATTATATCCTTGACCAGATCCTCTCGATTGCCAAGCACCCATTCACTGTACAATTAAAATAAAGAACAAATATTCTTTGATGCTACAGAACTTATCGTGGATAGTGGAAAAATGATGGCAAGACTGGAGGAAAACCGTCAGATTTAGATAAGGCAACAGGATATAAGTTTATGTGGGTGTGCGTATATCCTTAAGAGTACTACACCATCAAATCACCTTCAAACAGTTATAACATAAAAGAGGCAACAGAAACTAGTCCTAGCTACAAGCACCTGACCTGTGAAATAGATTACATATTCATCTCCCATTTCATTCAGTATTGCTACAAGATCACATTAATTATATTTGCCCCATTCCTTCTATTCTTATTTATCTAACTCCCTCTACTTGCAATTAGAGTATACCTTGTGCAATAGATTTGAGTATGTGGGCGCAAGAAACTTGGAACTTTCACAAATGATTCGAAAGTAGTGGGTGCAAGAGGCGCATCACTAGGTCCTGCATAGAGCAACGACTACAAATTATATTCATGATTAGTTAAAACTGTATTCCTACGAAAAACTCTGGATCAAATCCTCAAGTGCCAAAACTTTAATAATAATGAGGTTGATGTTTGAATACTATTCATGAAAACTCTACTACCATCTTTGTATCGTGCAAATTATTAATCTAGCAGAGAAAATTGTGTAATCACAATCTAAGTTAGAATGAATAGACCAAACAAAAGCAAGAGAATGCCTCATACCACAGTAGTATGTTGTCAATACACGAGCATCTGGAGCATAAGCACGAATCTCACTAGACATATTGCGAACAGAATCATAATGTTCCATATTCAATGGCTGCAATGGAAAGCTTGAAGTGGTCAGCTTTTCGAAAGAATCACAACAAAATGCAGTAAAGTTCTGTGCAATCGGTCTAATAGATTTATTGGAAGAAATCATTCAAAATAATCATTTGATCACCGAACTACAGGTACTCAATTTCAATTCTAAACATAAAAAATCCAACACTGGTTTGTTTCAAATTCAACAACTATTTTTACAGTTAGAAGGTTTACAAATACAAAATAATAGTCAGATCTCTAAAATGGATATTATTCCCAACATACTACAGATAGTATAGCATGGGTATGCATTTGGGTGACTGAACAACATAAATACCTCATCCCATAGGTAAAAATAAGCTTTCTTCCAGTGTGTCTTTGTCCTCAATATCTCAACTTCTCTTTGCAAGTAATCTTTTGCAGCATCACCACTGTGGCACATCAACAAGTTCGTGGGAGTTCATCAGTTTCCATCTCAAACATACCTGACATAAGTGAATGGAGGAAACTGAGAATTTACCCAAAGACTGCTCTATATGGTACAGCATAAGCTGATAGTCGTGGATCCGAAAAATATTCATCTGACTTTGGATGATCAGCTATAGGAATAAAAGAGTAAGCTAACATCAGATTGAGCAAGCAACAAAAAGCAATATTCCATCAGAAAGTTAAACAATCAGAACAATCATAATTTATTGTTGCACGCAATAAAATAGAATCAACCAACAGGTTCCTAGTTTGTTTTATCATGGTACCTGGCCAGGGGCAGGTGTATGTTAAAACACGCATGCCATCACCCCATCTGCAGAAATAAGGACTGATTCTATATTGAAGAAGCCATTTAAAATGTTGGTCCAATGCCTCAAACCACTCATCAGTGCCATGTTCAACGCCAAAACGATCTTCAATTACAGTATCAGATACCTAACTAATAGTTAAGACTTAAAAGCAAAAATTTTCAGGCATGTATACTAAATTGCCTTCATCCCTTGTGGGATGAAAAAAAAAACATCTCCTAAATTCAGAGGCAGCCGTAGTCTATTAAGAAACAATTGAAAGGAAAATCTATGTCAACTATGAGGACCATATGGTATGTGTATATTTATATATTTTTTTAAAATTCATCTAAAAACTTATATTGGTCTCCAAACAATACTTTAGTAACTTATCTTTTATATACAGCAAGGATACACCAATTACAGCTGGAAGTGAAGGAGTAGCAGGTATTGTGAAGTCCCAAACCGTCAACATTATCTTTACACGTACTGAAAGGTTTGAAAAGGCATCTTCATCCATCACATCAATTGAACCATTTTCAGAATAAAATTCAGAAAATGATGGAGAGAGAATAACTCTTTTTAAAGAAGCAGTTGCAGATTTCACTTTTTCTACCTAAAAAGACAATGTTTCATACAAGCAGATTAAATGCCGGAAAGTGTGACACACGATACGTTATAGCGATGTTAGAATGGTAGATTGACTGGTAGATTCACCACCTACCACTTCATCCGATGGCTTTTCATCTACAGTTTCAATAATATCCAGACAGCTCTTAAGTTCCTTGTATATTTGATGTTTCTCAGCTCTGCCTAGGTACTGCGTTGAAGATCTGATGGAGTTTAAAGCATTTACCCATAAGAGAAACAAAACAATAATATGGATACTCTTTAGCCAAGGTGCAGAAGACGGCTATAACCAGAAAACCTGAACTAACAAAAAAAATGGCAAATTTACACATGTTTTGAGCTAAAGAAGTGAACAGACTCACTCTGCATCTGTCTTTATAGCAGTAATGATGATTTCTCCCTCATATTGACCTGGGGGTTGCATATTTGGGACATCGATAGAAACCCAAACTGCAGTAGTTTCTCTGCACATTATAAAACATTATTGCAGTCTCGGACAAAAATTGACCCAGCATTCTAATCTTTACACAACATGTGGAAGATCCCAATTCAAAAAATAAGTAGTCACTACCCTGGAAGAAGGTTTATTTGACTAACTGGAAGATCAAGTGGGACAAGGGCATCTGGAACACCTAATATGGGCACCACACGCCTTAACCTCAACGATTGCCCAACAACTAGCCTGCGCGCAACCACACCTAGATGCTTATAAGGGGAGCAACACATGAAACTGTGTCTAAACGATTGTCTAGTGACACTAACCGATCGCCAGATGAGGAGCAAAGATCACCAGAAAAAACCTGCAAAACTCCAGCCACACCAGAAGCACCCCAAGATATTTTTGGACGCATAGCAATTTGAACACTTTCCCTCTCATTTCTAGCTGCCAAAAGATTTATCTGCATAGATGAGACTAATCTTGAAATTCCATGATTGATGTAAACAGAAGTCGTCAAATATTCCTTACAACACCGTGATAAAAGAAAATTCTAAAGAACATATAAGCATTTAAACACTTGCATGCAATGCCACATCTTAAGGCCAAATCCTCACAGTTAGTTTTCAGACTTACCAGTTGTCAGATGCAATCATTTGACAATATGTAAGCAAACAAGGTATTTCTGGCTTCTCTGTATTATATGGTTATAGGGGAAAACGTGAATACTAGCATCAGATTCAATTACTAGTTTCTGTTTCATTAGTTGGACTAAATAAGACAATATTCCGTCAAAAAAGCTTGTTCAGTAACCAAGAGACTACTAATTATATATTATTTCGTACTTACAGGTTCTAAACGCCTAGGCATTTCCTGATGTCCAACATTTGCTGTGCTTGGCATGCACCACACATCTACTAGATCTGCTGTAGGAACTTCTGTGGGATCGATAGATCTTTTAGGGAGATTTTGCGTGTTTAAGCTGCCATCATCCCATCCATAAGCGGTTCCTCCTCCTGCGACGCCCTCAACTGGGGGCACGAGAATGCCCTGAGGATTCCCTGCTAGGGGTATAAACATTCAGTGTCAAACAACCAAAACATATAACAACAAGCATAAAAAAATTATTTTAGATAGAACGCCATAACTCGAGCATTAATTGCAAAAATTAAACTCTGAGGCATCAGAAATCCTTCACCAAGTTTTGACGCAGTCAAAAACCAGATAACTTGAGAGCAACTACAGAATCTGACCACTTCATATAATAGAAGAAAATCATCATCAATTAAATAGCCAAAGTCAAAGATCGAGAACTCGTCCCTGACGAAATATAAATTCTACCAAGCAACTTTCCAAAATGAATATGAATTATATCAACGATGCTGTTCGTATACTTAATAAATCTGCAATAAGCTGATAGTGAAGTTAACATTAACATGCACCACTATTTGAGAGGCTATACGAAAGAGCAGATAAACCGCCTTATAAAATCAATCGATTAAGCGCATTAACTCTGGAATATATCCTAGTAAAGCATAAACAAACACATGACAACCTAAACTCGCGGCAAAGAAATCGATACTCCATACTTCCTTATCAATAGCAATGGTCGACATCCTAAATCCTACTTCTCATCTCTCTTTCCGCCATTCTCTAACTTCAATTTTGTCGAGATCAACGCGGATCGTAAATGGGGAAAGAATCCATTAAAACGAAAGATTAAGGAAACCACCATAGATCATATTCGAAACCCAAGTGAAACCAATGGCTATTACTAACCGGTGTTATCCATTTTCAGAGACGCCTGTGGTACAGAGCTTGCAAATTGTAGAGATTGTAAATCGTTTCCAGTTCAGTTTCAGATTATGGAGCGGAAAATCGTCTGAGAGAGAAGATCACGCTCCGAGAGCATAGAAGGATTGGCTTGCGAATTATGGGAAGGAAAGACGAAGAAGCGGGTAACTGGTACATCAAACTTCGCTTTATGCCTATAGTTCCATTTCCTCGCGACCAAAATCGGCGATGAATTGTCCGCACAAAATCGATTTTGTGCGATTTTTCACTTTTTCTTTTCTGTGGCTTTTTTTACAATTACAGTTGTGTCTGTTTATGTACTTAATTTTCTATCGAGGGAATAAATTTCAGAATAATTCTATATAAAGATCATGTTTTGCATATGTAACTTTGTCTGACAAACCATCATTTCAATAACTTATTCCTATAAAAACGTATGAGATAATTTCTCTGGTAAATGGTAATATACAATTTTGAAACGACACTTTAGAAAAAGATATATTCAAATACGAGAGGTGGACCTATCAATAATTTAGTTAAATTTCAAGTTTAGTTTATGAATTTTTATGTTAATACTCTATCTATTTGATCATTGAACTCTAACGAGTGTCTTATATGTTTTCAACTTTTAATTTTGTATTTAATAGATCTCTAAAATTTTTAAATGTACTATTTGAACTTTTAATTTTGTATTTAATAGGTTTCTTACTTATTTAAAAATTTAAAAAAAAAACTGATCTATTAGATATAAAATTGAATTTTATGTCTAATAAAACCATAAACTTTCAACCTTTTATCCATAAGTTCATGAATTTTAAAAAACGTCAAATAAGTCAGAAGACTTATCAAACACAAAATTTAAAATTAATATATTTATTAGACACAAAATTTAAAATTTAAAAACTTATTCAACATTTTAAAGTTTAAAGATCAAATAGACACGAATGAATGTCAAGTTAATTAAAAAAAACATTAAATAGATTGGAGCATGGTCCCCTAATCCTAATGGTGGTCCACCCATGAATATATTAATAAATTCACTAATTGAATATCTCAAATAAGAGGGTGTGATTATATATTATTATAGTTCATTTTAAAGTCTGCTAAGTTAAATTATACAAAACATCCTTCAACTTTCTAGAGTTAACTTTAGAGTTTAATAGGTTAAATTATATAAAATATCTTTAACTTTAAGATAAGTTTTTAGTTGTGTTGCTAAACTTTAAAAAGTTGAATTTTTACTATAGGCTTTGAATTTTGTTTAAACAAATACTCATAAAGTTTTTTCTTTTAATTAAAATAAGATAAAAAATTGACATAATAAATAATGTGCAAAAATTAGAATGCATATGATAGAATGACATTTATCTGGGATAGTTTTTAGGTTATTTCTCTCTCTCTCTCTCTCTTTTTAATTTTATGGTTAGTTACTCTTTATCAGGTAGAGTGACTACACGTGTCTAATTTTGTATATTTATCTTCAGCCTTTGATTTCTTAAACATCATTCATAATAAGTACGAATTGGATTAGCAGTCCTTCGATGGTATCAGAGCTACGAGGTAGTCTTTCTTCCTTTCCTTTAATGGCGTCTGGCGAAGCTTCTTCTTATTTGGGGCCTTTTAACTACCTTTTGGTAGTAACATCGACATTTTCCATTACTCTAGTGGTTACTTTTGCTCGTAATTTTCCTCCCCATAATCAATATGTTCCCCCTCGACCAATTTTGACTCCACAAAATCAAACTCCAACAACAAATATTCGTGTCGAGCCTTACTTGGATTCTTGTACTTTTTCCTTTTCTCCTGATTACAATATTATTGACTGTAAATGGATTTATAAAGTTCAGCTGAAGTTAAGTACCTAAATCTTACGGTATTTGAAAACAACTAATAGTGTATTTTTCTTGGGATAATCTTATTTCTTGGGGTCGAGGGATTCAAACCACTAATCTCATGGTCGTTAATAAATTCATATGTCAGCTATGCTCTATTTGGCGACAGTATTTTCTATCTTACAACATTATAAGTTGATCGACCATTATGTGTAAACATTGATTATTAAAATGATTTTAACCATATCCATTGAGACAAAATAACTAATAGCAACTATCTTAAAATCTTATATGGAATTGTTATAATTTTTATCCACATCAATTTTCATTCTTTATTTTATCGAAAAAAAATATATAAAATTTTTTGACTCATTTCAAAGTTCTTAGTATATTTTTTAGATCCGGTTAAGAGTAAAAATGAAAATTTTTAAAGTCTATGACATAATTGAAATTTACTCAAAATTATGAGTTATTTTATATTTACCTTGCCAACTTTAAAAAGTCAGAAGTAGTTGAACTCTAGTGTAAATGTAATTTAGATGAACAGATATTAGAAACTAGTAGCTGTTTTTAAAAAAAAAAAAAAAAAAAAAAAAATTAGTAGCTAAAATTAAAAATATACAAAAAAAAAAAAGGATAATCATGCATCAATCACTAATTGCAATTGAAATATGAACGTTTATCAACCATCGTGTTAAGATCGTAGGAGTTGTTTGGAGCACTGTGTGGGTTATAATAATAGGGGTATAATAGTCTGTGAATTATTATAATCCGTGGAATCATATTATATTATTTAAAATGCAGAGTAATATAGTATGAGGTTATAATAGTTTGTGTTTAGGGTGCAAAGTATTTCACGGTTATAATAACCCATGTTATTATAACATGTACCCCAAACACCCGATTATTACTTAGTACCGAAGCCAATCTTATCGCTTTAAGTAGTTATGATCATCACTTAAAATTAAACACAAACTAAAACCTAGGACAAAAATATATCATAATTGCAATCATTAGGACAAAAATGTTAATATCTTAAAATAATACAATTGAAGTATAATAAGTCTCGTGTAGTCCACTTCGTTGCTACAAAAATAATAAAAAAAAAATGGACATTTTCTTTAAATAATTATGTGGTGCTGAGATGGGTGGCACATGACTGCACTCAAGTTTTTTCTTTTTTAAAAAACTACTCATTTAATATTTTTAAAAAGTTCCTCAAATAATTTCTTATACTTCTTCTTTTTTAGGTAGCCCCAAACAATATTTAGGTATCCGTACGTTAAAACCTAATTAACATTTATCAAAACATAGGTGTATATAGAAACGTGGTTCGTGATTCAAAAAAAAAAAAGATAGTGATTCGTGACAATCCCAAAAAAATATGAGCAACTGAATAAAATCTATAGTTAATTTAGATTATTTTTTTTAAAACTTGGTTGGGTTGATTTGGTTATTGGGTTTCCTAAATTGAATTAACCTAAAATTCACTTATACTGCAAGATGATTTTTATTTCTAACTCAAATAATAATAATAAAAAAGAGTAGTTTTAGAGATTCAATTTACTTTTAAATAACCGAAGTTTCAAAGTTATTTTTAGTGCATATAAAGAAACAACAAAATCTACCAACATGAATCTATCTCTCAAGATGATATTTATTTCTAACTCAAATTAAAAAAAAAAAAGTAGTTTTAGATATTCATTTTACTTTTAAATAATCGAAGTTTCAAAGCTATTTTTAGTGTGTATATATAAAGAAACAACAAAATCTACCAACATGAAGATTTCTCTCAAGATGATATTTATTTCTAACCAAAAAAAAAAGTAATTTTAGAGATTCAATTTACTTTTAAATGATATATTTCAAAGTTGTTTATAGTCTATATAAAGAAACAACAAAATCTACCAACATGAACTTATCTCAATTAGTTGAGTATTATAACTTTAACTAAAAGATTGGAGGTTTGAATGTCCATCCCACCCAATAAATAATAATAAATAATTGAATTAACTTTTAAAAATAAATAAATCAATCTAAATATGGTTAAATTGCAAACACATTAGTCAACAACAATCGTAACAAAATCAAAAGTTGCCTATCTAAACATATAACTCCCCTCATAATCAAGACACGTGTCATGATTATTAGATGTTTAAATATTGTTATGGTTAATTTACTTTTATTTTTTATTTTTTGAAAAGTTAGCATTTGTTCGGTCCGTGTATACACTCTCAAAACATTAATTTTGGTCTACTTACCTTTAGCATTTTTTTTGTTTTTTTTTAATAGGATCTTTGGTCAATTGTAGTCATTTTACTCTCGCGACGTCTTTTAGTTCCTATATTTTTAAAAGAGATGGTTGTAATAATTTATTCATTATATTTTATAGTTGTAATCCATTCATTTTCTTTCTCAACTGCATCGTTTTCTATCACAATTTTAGCACACATGACAACATACAATACTTAATAAACTCATTAAAAGGGGGGCATACTCATAATGATGCAATAAAAAAGTTCCACTGTGAATATAATTTATGTTCGAATTTTGTTAACAATCATCAAAATAATCCATTTTCAAAAGTAAAAAGACATTTTTGAGAATATGTATATTAAAACAAACAAAAACCTAAACTCACAAAAATTGATATTTCAAGAGTAACATCCAAATGAACTAATGTTAAATAAATGGGGCCAACATGCATGTAGCTAAAGATAGTAGGTATCAAATATGGAGAGGTTATATAACGTCATTTTGAAAAATGGTCTAGGATTTTTTTCTACAATGAACAATGGCCATCACGTTTTCAAATGCACTCGTGTTGTGTATTTTCCTTTTATATTTACCTTTGTAAATAAGATGGCAACTAGGCTCATTGATCCGCGGGGAGCGTGTAACCAGATATACACTTCCTAAAATTACGATTTTCAAATTTCAATTTTGCAAACTTTTTTTTTCTTTCGAATTTTAAAGGATAATAATCTTTTTGTATATGAACAATTTGATTCCAAACTCGTACGTTGTGTTTATTTTCAATTTTAAAATCTAAATGCATTATTTTCTATGTTGGCAACCTGCGTGATACATTTGACTAGTTATATCACATCATCACCTCCATTGTTTACTCACAAATCGTTTGTCGAGTTTTAGATTTCTAGAGTAAATAGGTATCTTCTGTTATTGGAGCTTCTACCCTCAAAATAGGTACATCACTCTCACATGCATTGACATCCACGTACGTCATCTATATGTACTGTTTTTATCCTACTTTTTAAAACACAATTTTCAAACAAGAGATCATGTACAAGAACAAAAGAGATAATTTCGAGGGGTAACTCAATGTTGGTGTCAACCTTTACAATAAAATTTTAAATGCTCTCAAAATACCAAGTATTTGCATGTATGAAATTCTAAACTTTTTTAAAGTCGAATGACTTTTCTTATTAGTAGAAAGTTAACTTTGAAAAAAAAATGAAATTTAAGTTTTGTTTTTCATCTTTAAGTTTTAAGGAAATCTAGATTTTGTTGTTTTAAATTTATATTTTACTTGTTTTTAAATACTCCATCAACAACAACATAACTTAACTAGCATCAAGTAAAACTATTTTAAATGCTTCCACCCCAAATATTGATGTACTAAAAAAAATGATTTAATGCTATTTTAAATGCTCTCCGAATATCGAAATAAAATTTCTAAATTTTGTTAAATATTCTTATTAATTATTTGAAATTTCGATTTCAAATAATTTAAAATTTAGTTTTTTTCCCCTCCATTTTTAGGTGTTAGAAGTATCTCGATTTTTAATGAGTTTTAATTGTTGCACAGTTTAATGATATTTATTTATTTGTATGCTTGAGATTTGGTTTATCATATTTTAGGATTTCGTTTAAAACTATTTTAAATGCATTTGAAGTATCATATATTTGTGGGTATGAAATTCTAAATTTTTATAAATCCAATTAAATTTTCATATTATTTGAAAGTTTGATTTTGAAAAATTTTAAGTATGCTTCTTTGTTTTTCATTTCCAAGTTGAAATATATGTTGATTTTGAATTAGCTTCAAGTATCTCACATTTTTAGGAAATATTCTTATTTATTTATTTGCGCGTGTGAGATATAATTGTTTTGGAAATTTTTTATATGTTTGAAATTCTAAAATTTTATAAAGACGATTAAATTCTTATTATTTTGAAAGTCTGATTAAAAAAAAGTTAAAAATATCATTATTTTTTTATTTTTCATTTTCAAGTGTTAGATATGAATATCTATTTCGAAGGTGTTATTTATTTGGGTGTATGAGATTTTGTTGTTTTAGATTTTTTTTTTTTTTTGTGCGCTTTTAGTTACTCATAATTTTTATTATTTGTTTTTTTTTTATTATCCATTGATCTCATTATGAAATTTGAGTTTATTTAATTTGAATTATATTTTAGTTTCTAATAAGTTCTATTAATAGTTAATACATTGTTTTTTATTGAAAATTTGTACTGGACAACAAAATATAAGTCATTGTTGGCAAATATAGCAAGTTCTTTTTTTGTTAAAAAAAATTGTAAATATAATAAATATTTTAAATGACGACTTTTAATTCACATGTTACCCTTATTGAAGCCTGCTGGACTTTTATCGTTGTTATAATCTATCGATGATAGGCTTCTATCCCGATGGATTCTTATCACAATTATAACTTTATCATAAGAATTAAAGACATCACGATAGACACTTATCACATCTATGAGTTTATTAGTGATAAACTTTTATCACTAATAGATTTTTATAACGGTTAGAGTTTATGAGTGATTGATTGTGGTATAATGCATTTTTTAAGCAAGGCTTTAGAGTAGACTAATAAACATTTATCAGAGTTATGATTTCATTAGTGATAGACTTTTATCACGGATAGACTCTCTTATAACATATAGGATTCTATCAATTATAAACTTCTATCACTTATAAACTCTTATCACATTTATAAGTCTACTAGTGATATACTGTGATAGAATTTAATACATAAATTAGACTGATATATTTCTATCAAAGTCATTCTTTCACTTATAAACTCTTTTAACAATTTGAAATCTATCAGTGATAGGCTCTAATGGACTGCAAAACTTAAGTAAAATTTATAGTATGCTAATAGACTCTTATCATGGTCAGAAGTCTATCAAACTTTTATTAGTGGTAAAATATTATCATATTGATATGTGAAATAAACACCTTGGTGTTAAACTTTAATCACACATAACCTATCTTATTCAATGATGAAAATGAACCTATATTAACTCTAGTTGATTTAAGATTCTAGTTATTCAGATCGTAACAGTTAACATATATGTTTATATCAATGAAATATTTCAATCACGCACTACTCCCAATGACAGTGATTGAAGTTTATAAGTAGTAAACTTCAATAAAAAGAGAGAAACAACACATATATAAGGCTATTAGTGATATCGATAAATTTATATCACTGATAGAGTTCTATCACGAGACAGTGATTAAAGTCTATTAGTGATAGACTCAAATCACTATTGAAAAAGTTGAATGTTGGACATCGATTGAACTTAGGGGGCGTTTGGATCGCAGAGTTGGGTTGAGTTGAGTTGAGTTGGGTTGAGTTGTGCAGAGTTGTTTTGTCAGTGAGTTATGTAAATCAGTGTTTGGTTTGCAGAGTTGAGTTGAGTTAGTCGGGAAGTCGGTGTTTGGTTTGCAGAGAGTTGAGTTATTATGTCGTGGTATATCGATGCGCTTTTTGTAAAGTGAATAAGTCTGATTTTTTGTGACTTTTTTCTTTACTTTTTTGTTTCCACCAAATCAATTGCAAACATATTTGTCTACAATTCCAAATTTTCATTATGAGATCAATTACAAAATTACAATATATAAAACCATTTGCCAAATGTATGTTAAGGGTATTTGCAAAAGTAATGGATATTGAGTTTGATATCAATATTTCTTTTCCAATAAAATTCATTATTTATAAATTTTACTCTTCAATATGAACTTTATTTCTTTTTTTATGCACATGTTCACCACTACTTTTTTATTTTAATTTAGGTAAGTCTTAATTTAGTATTAATACTTTGCATATGAAGAGTATGGGTGTTCAAAAATCACGATAACCCGAACCACCCGACCAACCCAACCCAACTCGCCGGGTTGGGTTGGGTTATAAATTTATTTGGGTTGGGTTGGGTTCAAATAAATTAAAATGTATGGGTTGGGTTGGTTCGTGGGTTCACCTAAAATTAATTTGGGTTGACCCACTAACTTGAACTTATTATTAATTTTAAAAATTATTTTTTACCTACCATACAACTATATATACATGTATGTAATTCATCTTTATTTAATTTCGTAATTATTTATTATTTAATAACTCTTAAAATATATTTTTTAAGTCGTTAGAGTGTAATTTTTCATAATATAAATTAAAACTAAGTGGCTAATTTTAATTCAATCTTTCAAAAACAAAGAGTTTTTGTTTTAAATGAGGACGGTTTATTTAGAAGTTTCTTGGGATAATTGTAAATTTGTAATAGAATATTTAAGTTTTATGATTTTTATTTAGTATAAAGACATTTGGAGTTTTTTAATTCTTGAATTTTTTATATTTATATTAATTTTGGTTTTTCTTTAAATTTTAAATTAAAAAAAAAAAAAAAAAAAAAAAACTTACCCGATGACCCAACCCAACTCAACCCAACCCGAAAATGTTGTGGGTTGGGTTGGGTTGGGTTACCCTCATGAATAGGGTTATTTGGGTTGGAATAATGACCAACCCGAAAATTCGGGTTGGTCCAAAAACTAGCATAACCCACCCAACTCTCTACTTATGTACACCCCTAATGAAGAGTGTTTATTTAAATTTGTCTAAACACATGCATTGTCTATGGACATCTTTAGAATGGAATAAATAGTTTACCTTGTGAAGATGTTAAAAATATGTCAACATACTTAAATATTTTATGTCATATTGAAGTTGCATATCTACAAAATATTAGATATGTCATCAAGGTCTTAGTAAGCGTCGTTATGCTACCGAATTTTCTTGTAGGCAATGTTGCTTAGTAACGTCCCTAGGAAATTTTGAGTTTGAAAAATTAGGGTTGTTACAGGTTGGTATCGTGAGCATGGGTCTTAGATTCTGCATACTACTTTTACATCGTGACAACGATCCTTATAGCCTAGCCTCTCGCAGAAGTCTAGTTAAAGTTATTTGAGTTGCTTGTGTGTTGACACACTGTTTATGCTATGATTTTGACTTCTTTGTTCTTGTGCAAATGTAGTTTAGAGTTTAAGTTTAGATTATAACTCAAAAAATGTGACCGTTATAAAGTTCTAGCAACTTTCAAGTCACGAAAGTTTTTCTTAGATGAGTATATTGTGGCGCCCAGTAAAATTAGATGCTTTAATTGTATTTGTTTTAAATTTGAATCTTTGGATAATCAGAACAAGATTTGAAAATGGTGTTTCAAAGTTTAAAAAGGATTAGGATTTCTGTTTGTTTAGGATTTCTTTTTCTAAAATGATTAGAATTCCTTGTTCTAAAAGGATTAAGACTTTTTGGTGTCTATTTAAACTAGAGTATTAGCAAACTTAAAGCATACACACACTTCAAAATTCTCCTCATCTTCTTCTTTTCTCCACTTTCTTCATCTCGTCGGACAGTCGTCGGAGACTCGCCGGACCATCGTCGGAGACTCACCGGACCGTCATCGGAGACTCGTCGGATCGTCGTCGAAAGTTGCTTGGATCGTCGTCGGAAAACTGCAAATGCGGTTGAGTTAATAACTCAACTCCATGGGGTTGGGTTATTAAGTCACCTGCTTATAATTGTTGGTGAAACAAACAAGGAGTTGGGTTATTAACCCAACTCAACTCAACCCAACCCCATAAACCAAACACCCCCTTAGGGTTTTTAGTCGATCAACTAAGCATCGGAGAAATGAAAAAGAAATCACAACAAATTACAAAAAATCAAGGATAGTTTGAAGAACAAATGAAAAGGGATGAAACACAATTTCCATTCGAGCTAAAGACATGAACATGGATTTTTTAGTAATTTAAATGGAAATTTGCCATACATGCAAATAGTTCAACAAGTTGTTATATTTACAATATTTTAGACCAATTTTGTTAGTTGTCAAATTATCCCTTATTTATTTGACAATTTATCCATTAAAAAAGTTACCTAACCATATTTCAAATACACTGAAAATTTTGATGGGAAAAAAACATTGAAATTTCACCATTCATGTTTTTCTTTTTTGGGACAATTCACTACTTGTTTTTATTTTTTGGGACAATTCACTACTACAAAAACTATATTTCTTGACGTTTATAAAATGTCAAATTTTACTTTATTTGACGTTTTTCAAACCGTTAAGGAATCCACCGTCAAGAATAATATATAATACTTGACACTTATAGAGTGTTATGTATATTTTTTTTTTTACGCTTATAATCTGTCATTTTTAACATGAAACCTTTACACTTTTTATTCATCAAATGTAGTTTTATCTTGACTTTGAAAAAGTGTCAAATTTGTATTAATACTTGACGTTTTCTCTATGTCAAATATATTTTTATCTTGACGTTTCAAGAATGTCAAATATAAATTACTTGACAATTAAAATGAGTCAAATATAATTTTATCTTGACGTTTCAAAAATGTCAATATAAATTAGATATTGACACATTATACATGTCTTGTTAGTTTGTGTTTTTTTTTTCAATTTATTAAATATTCTCTATTATCTTGAATTTTCTGCACTGTGTTCCAATAATTTGTTATATTGAAAAATGCATAATTTCATCAACCAATCATCCACACTTTAACAAAATTCACGTCTTAACAATATCAAACATTTAAGCTCATGAACCATTCTAAAATTACAAGTACTTATCAAACCTCATGTCAACAATTCAAAATTTACAAGAACTATTGTAACGATCCTAAGCCATAAACTCAACTAACATTCAAGGAGATCGACAAAACAAGAGAACTTTACATTCACTAGCCTAACACACTGTAAAGGGGTTAAACATGAAACTTATTGGCAACATTATGACCAAAACTTTGAAAACGTCACCATAATTCTGCAACACCTTTGTCACCTGCCAAGTAGTTGAGTATTACTTGCAAATTAAAACACAACATTAAGCAACAAGGATGAGCATAAACATACTAAGTAAGCAACTTACCTCTAATAATTCAGAACTCTAAGACATGCAACGAGTGAATTTACTCAATCATGTCAACCCCTCTCAATCATGTCAACCCCTCAAGTAGTTGGAAATTGCATCTCGATGCCAAATAACCTGAAAATTGTGTTTCAACGCCAAACTGTTGTTGTAATCTGAACAAGTATAAATGGGAGAAGTAATTAACATAGAAATTGTCAATTTATTTTTCAACCAGGAAAACTGTACGAACTTTTCTTTTTAATTGGTAACAAAGATTTTCATCAGAACTCAAAATATACAACGGGCAATAAGATAGAACCTATGACAAAACTTTATATTGTTGGGGCAAGATTTAAACTCGACAAGATAAATAAAGAACGGTAGTAAACAAAGATGGAGACATCTAAAATGCTTACATAGACTCATCATCTGGATGGACAACGACCAACAAAAGTATGTTGTTTCAGTGGGTGATGTTCTCCTCGTTTAACATAGTAAAACTTAGGCCATGTTTGAAGAAAAAAACTATGTTTTGATGCACACCAAGCTCGTGCCTTTTTCTCTGAAAGCTGAAGTATTCAGAAAAAAACATAACATTTCAATCTACTATCCCATGAAGATAGAAAGAGGAAACGATACAACACGAGGGCATATATGGGCACCTATCCTCAATAAAAACGATAATGAACTAAAAAAACAAAACTCCATTGCAACAATTTTCGCGAATACTATCAACCAAATAAGTTTCCTAACACCTGGATAAATGAAATCACTGCATAAGTTCATATATGGGCACCTAGCCTCCTCCAAACTACAAATTCATTCAAGTTGGGTTTTAGTCCCTCAGAGTCCATGGACAGATAATCACAACTAGCAACCAGAGGTTACAAACAATCACCACCAATCCTAGATCTTATATCATATCATGAGTCAAGAAGATAGTAAACAAAAACTGAAGAAAGTTCACAACTTGAAACAGGATATCAAGATAAACTATAAAGGCTCTTTAGCATACTTTGAGGTGAAAAATAACTCAAAACGATCTAAAAGTACCTATGGAACCTACAAAGTGGGGAAAAAGTGTGTAAAATGAGTTTAAGTGTCATTTTGACTCTTAAAGAAAATAAGAAAGTGCCTAAAGTGAACCTATATCACACAACCAACCCCCCGATGTTACAAAACTACATCAAAGGAGCTTAAGAATACTTTGAGGCTAAAAGTAACTCAAAACGATGCAATAATGTCTATTTCTCCGCTTGGAACTTGCAAAGTAGCCAAAAAAGGCTAGAAAGAGTTTAAGTCTTATTTTTCACGCTTAAAGAAACTTAAAAAGTTCCTAAACTGAAACTTATGCAAACACCCAACCCCAAATCTACAAAAGTGTCTTAAAGGCTCTTAAGCATACTTTGAGGTGAAAACAACTCAAAACGATCTAAAAGTGCCTATGGAACTAATAAAGTGGCCAAAAAGTGTATAAAAAGAGTTTAAGTGTCATTTAAAGAAAAACTAATTGCATTAAAAATCTAGCTTACTCCATGCCAATATGGTATCAAGCTGAACAACAAGAAACAAATGCCATTTACAACAAACCTCTTCGTGCTCGATGGTGTGGCAAAGTGGCATGATAATTTGACTACCAGTAAACCTTGTGGGTCTCATCCTTGGATATGCGTATGAATTGGCTTTAAGGGTTGCTGCAGAGTATGCATCAATGTTGAAATCTAACAATTATGAGCAGTGTTCTCTCAAGAAACGAACTAACACAACAGGAGGAACATTCTAGCATGGAAGAAAACAAAGAAAAATGAATAAAACCATTCCTCTATTCGTATCTAGTTTGAGAAAGAGAATAATCCTACCTCATTTATCAAACTAGTTCAAAACATTCAACTACAACAAAATTCACTAGAAGAAAATAGCTATCATTAATTTTAGTGTCACACTGCAAGCAACAAGTAAACATACTTGGAGTAGCATGGAAGCCTTTGCACAAAGAACTCCCCCAGGATACGTTAAGGAGTTAGCAGGGTTCGATGTTTGTGCCTAAATTTTTGCATTTAAGCAGCAGTAAAGAATGTGAAGATCATAAAAAACAAGCACATGGTTCCAAGAACCTACCAGCACATTGTTCGCATGGATGATGGAGTTTAGATTTGCAATTGTGGATTCATCCAATACTCTAGCCAAAACAAGATCCAAGCAAAGCAAGCCAAGGTTACAACACATTATCAACTAGATCAACAGATAGAGATATTGCATCTTTTAAGACACAACCCCTTTAAATAGCTAATTTTGTATGTTTGGTGATCATCAATTGAAAAAATAATAGAGCTTACATTCTAGAGAACCAATGATGCCACTTTGTTTTCTAAAAATGATGCCCCTATTAAAAATGATGCCACTTCATATATAGCCTTGTTTGTTTAAAAACTTAAGCTTGGAAGTACTCATATATCTCCATCGATGAAAATGATCCAGAGTCTCATTAGAAAAACGAAGAGGGAAGAAGATAAAAAAGGATACTTATAAATTATAATCATACCTTAGTCAACCCATGAGAATGATTATGACTTATTCAAGGCCCAAAAGATTGCAAAAACTATAAAAGGGTAGCAAAGTTTATAAAATGTAAACTGAAAAACAGGATATATGTGAAACTACATAAAAACAGAACTACCTCGTTAAAACAAGTTTACAAATCCCACGAAAAATCACATCTAATCTTAAGACAAGTTAACCATTAAAGCTCTTGATGGTAGACCAAGCTTCCAAATGCATATAATTAAAATACAACCAACAAGTATATAACCAAGATAGTAAAAGGTTAATAAAAGTAAAACAAGCCCACCTAAAATAAATAAAGGAATGTTATTATACTTAAGGCAAAAAATATATATAATAGCAAAGAAACTAATATGAATGAGGGACTTCCATATATAAATTTTATCCCCCCGCCTATTCATTTTTAATAGCATTTTGTAAAATGTTGTTATTTAAAGCTAAAAAAATCATATTGGTACTTACTAAGGAATTAGAATGAAGAAACTAGCTGGAATTTCTACTAGGGTTGGAGAAGAAGAAACTTGTCACGCACACGATGGAGAAGAAGAAACGGTAGATAAAAAGTCTCTTCCTAAGGCACCCTTGGTTGTTTTCTTTTAAAATCACGAACCCCCGCAAATTCAAAAAAAAAAAAAAAGTCTCTTCCTTGCCCCAGTATGACAGTTTCACTACTAATTACATAAATGTTCCCTAATGCATGCCCATAAAACTTCCAAAATACTAAAAATCAGGAATCAAGTAACCCAGATGAACAAAAAAAAAGGAACAAATCATGCCCTAATGTTCGTCCGCAATCCATTAAACAATAATGCAACAAAACCACGAGGATACCAGTAGGAAAACTCTGCCATAGAAGTGAAGAATCAACTGACGAATAGGGATTTAAGAAGAAAAAACAAAATTACCCAGTAGTCGATTACAACAACAATGAGGAATGATATGACAGTGAATGAAGATAGAATAAAACGCGCGAAGAAATGAAAACCTTAAATCTCGGACCAGAGAATTTGGTGCCACAGACGAAGCTGAATGAGAGTCGAGTTCCCTAAAGGAGACGACGTCGACTTGTGGTGCGGCTGGCCGGCGGGGTCCTTGCGCGGAGAAGAAAATAGAAGAAGAAGATGGTTGGGGTGACTCACTCACGAAAAGAGGGAGGAGAAAGAGGATTTTAGGGTTTCGTTTGCGGCGGGATGGTTTCATTGTTTAGTTTTAGAATAGTTTAGAAAAAGAACACTAAAATAGGGTAAGAAAATTAGATTTACACTTTGACGTTTTTAAAGTGTCAAGTTTTATCGAAAATCTTTGTCAACCTCCGTATTTTTTTAATTTGACATTTTTAAAGTGTCGAGTTTTATCATAGCGTGAAAAAAATCTGAAAAAGTCCGTCAACCTCCGCTTTTTTTCATTTTCTTTACGTTTTTTGTTTAAACCCCATTTTACTTGACTTTTTTTTCATAAAAACGTCAAGTAATTAAAAATTGCAAGCGTCAATAAATGTAGTTTTTCTTGTAGTGATTGAGTAAATAGCAAAATGAGCTTGACATATTGGAAATATAGCAAATTATTAAATCATTTGCATATAATTTTCATTTAAATTACTAGAAAGTCTATGCACATGTCTTTACCTCAAATGAAAATTGTGACTCATTTTCCTTCATTTATTCCTCAAATTATCTTTATTTTTTTGTGATTTATTATTCTTTTTTCTAATGTTTAGTCGATCAACTAAAGTCTAAATATCCTATGTTCAATCGATGTTCAACTTTCAACTTTTTCTATAGTTATTGGAGTCTATCACTAATTGACTTCAATCACTGTCTTGTGATAGAAGTCTATCAGTGATATAAGTTTATCATAATCACTAATAGACTTTTGTTTCTCTTATTTTATTGAAATTTATTACTAATAGACTTTTATCCCTATCAATGAGAGTATTATGTGATTGAAGTATATCACTGATAAAAACATATACGTTAATTGCCACAATTATTTGAATTATTAGAATTTTGAATCTTGAAACAACTAAGGTTAGTACAAATTACTTTTCATCGTTTAATAAGATAAGGCGTGTGATTAAAGTCTATCGCTAAGATGTTTATTTCATATATCACTATAGTAAAATTATTACTGATAGACTTCTGACTATGATAAAAGTCTATTAGCATACTACTTCAGTTGTACAATCTATTAGAATCTATCACTTATAGACTTCAAATTGGATGAGAGTCTACCAGTGATAAAATAACATTGATAAAAATCTATCAGTCTACTTCATGTATTGTATTTTATCATAGTCTATCACTAATAAACTTTTAACTGTGATAAAAGTCTATCAGTGATAAAAGTTTATCACTGATAGAATTCTAACTATGATAAGAGAGTCTATTAGTGATAAAAGTCTATCACCGATAAAATACTAACTATGATAAAAGTTTATCAGTCTTTTCCAAGCCTTACTTCAAAACTACATTATACCATATTTAATCACTCATAGACTTATAGTTGTGATAAAAATCTATTAGTGATAAAAGTTTATCACTAATAGATTTCGAACTGTGATAAATGTTTATTATGATGATTTAAATTATTCTAATAAAATTATAATTGTGATAAGAGTCTATCAATGATAGAGAGATAAAAGTCTCTCACTGATAGATTATGAACAGTGATAAAAGCCTATCAGAGATAGAAGTCCATAAATTATGAGAGCAATGATAAAAGTTTATCATGCTTCAATCAAGGGTAAAATGAGAATTAAAAAACGTTATTTAAAAATTTTACTATATTTACAAATAAGATCTCATTTTTTGCTACCCGTTACAATATTTTGTTTTGAATTTAACAACTTTTGAGGGTGGGGTTCGAACTTGTCACGTATTGAGCTAAACTATTGTTAGTCACAATTCATGCTTAAAGTATGTATATATTATCAATTTAATATATTTTTTTAAAAGTAACAATACTAATGTAATATTAATTTCTTAAAAAATGTAATATTAATTTCTTAAAAAAATGTAATATTAAAATAAAATTACGGAAAGTCGGTCGAAAGAAAAATTGTGGAAGTAGATCGTCGTAGAATCGTTCCCATCAAGAATTACGAAACGACGAAATCGCAATTACATACACGTGTCACTATTTAATTAGCCGACGACAAGCTCTTCCTCCTGCGCGCTGTAGAGAATACTTCCGATCTAGAATCGGAAAATAGAAGCAGTTCCCTCCATTGCAGGGGGTGGGATTGAGCTGCGTAGGAGAGGGCTTTCCCTTGACCTAGGGTTTCACTTTCGAAGCCGAAGGAAAGCCGGTGCTCGGTTACAGAAGCCGAAACAGTGAATAGCCATGGAAAGCGCCTTTGCTAGCGCCTCTGCTATCTCAGACCAGAGGCAGAAGATTGAACAGTACAAGCACATTCTGTGTAATGTCTTGTTGTCAAACGATACAGTTCAAGCGAAGAAGTTTATCGATCACAGTTAGCTGCCTCACTTTTTGTTTTTTTTAATACGTTGAAGTTTTTCTCCCAACTCGTCCATTTCTTCAATTTACTGCGAAGTTAGGGCAACTCATCTGACGATTCTTCATATGCAGCACTATCTGATGAAGTTCCGCTTGTAGTATCGCGGCAGCTCTTGCAGACTCTAGCGCAAGAGTTGGGGAAGTTGGAGGGGGAGACTCAGAAAGAGATTGCCCATTACATACTCGCTCAGATTCAGCCGCGCGTCGTCTCTTTCGAGGAGCAGGTATAGTTCTGGCATTAATGTTTTATATGCTGTAGGAATGACGTTTATCAACTGTGGGAATGACAACCAATCACCAATGTCACTTCTTACTCAATTGAAACGGGAGCCTGGCTTGCCATCCGCCGTCTAATTACCCATCTAAATGGAGTTCATATTTCTGGTTTGTTAATTTTAATCCTCTGAAAGAAATAGGGCCGTGAGTGCTTTTTGGTTTATTTTAGAATCGAATGTGTATACCCATGTTCATTTTTCCATTTGCGGAAATTGATTGTGTATACCAAACCATCAGGTATTTGTAGTTTTAGGATTCATGTTCAAAACACAATCGGTGCACATCTAGTCTATCTACAAGTTAATTGATCCACTGTCCTCGGTGGAATACTTATAAAGTTGAGTACGCAGAACTGAATCTGTGATGTATGGAACGAGCTGTTATCTTGAAATGAGCAATATCACTTATTTGTAATAAATATGAAACATCTGTTCCTTTGTTCTTCTCTCACAATGTTCCAAGTGTCGATAGGGGCTATAATTTTAACTATTGCATGGTCCATAGAAGAAGGAATGATTTGTCTCCCGTGAGTTGCAGGTGTTGATTATTCGGGAAAAGCTGGCTGAATTGTATGAATCAGAGCAGCAATGGTCAAAAGCCGCTCAGATGCTCAGTGGCATTGATCTAGACTCTGGAATGAGGTAGACCACCTATTTTCCTTACAATCTCTTTTGTGAAAGTAGGGTTATATAAATTTTGAACTTTGTATCTTTAATTATTATGTCTTTTTATGGTCCATCAGAGTGATTGACGAGTCCTACCGGTTGTCAAAATGCGTTCAGATTGCACGTTTATTCCTTGAGGTACAATTTATTTCTGTAATTGCAGTTTAAAACTTATGATGGTATTTATAGCAAGGGTACACATGAGTAGTGGCAATTTGCTATGACATTGTGTAAAAACATTACATTGAGCTCTATATGGCGGAGGAGATCGGTTTCAGGTTCCATTGTGTGCATGATATAATCATGCAGTAGTTTTTATTTGCATTGGATGTGCTTAACAAGAATTAATTGTTTGATGCTTTTATTTACGCAGACAAGGAAGTTCATTTAGTCTTTGATACTTGAGCACTCAGTATTGCTCAATTTCTTCTTTGACAGGACGATGATGCTGTTAATGCTGAGGCTTTTATCAACAAAGCTTCATTCCTGGTTAGCAATAGTCAACATGAAGTCCTTAATTTACAATACAAGGTTAGAAATGCAATTGATTGTTGATGACATTAGCTTAAGGATGGCTTTATGGTTTTTCTTCTGTCTTTTAATCCCCTCCTCATTCCTTGTCGCAGGTTTGCTATGCTAGGATCTTAGACTTGAAAAGGAAGTTCTTGGAAGCAGCACTGCGTTATTATGATATATCTCAAATTGAAAAGAGACAAATAGGAGATGAGTATGTAAAATTGATTATTCTTTTCATGGAATATAAGTGGTTTTTATAATTGTTGAACAACCATCAATCACTGATATACTTGTTTTTAGGACACCGATCTTAAGTATTTGCACACCATTGAAAGTGCCTTTATTTTTACAGGTCTTGAAGTTCCTATGCGTCAAGTTTCTGCATTCTTGACATTATTTTTTGTACTTTTCAATCACTGCAGGAATTGCTAGAGTGCATTTTATTATAAAAAATGACCTTATAAGCATTTTGCATTTCTGTCTTGTTTTGTAAATAATTACAAAAATAGAAAATTGACTAAAATTAACATGAAGACGTTTGTTTTCCTTCTACAATATTCATGTCTCGATACATCTCAAAGATTATCATTTGTTCCCTTTCCTTTTAAGTTTACAGTGGAATTGCAAAATTGAGCTGATACTAATATAATTCTAATGTGTTTGTTATAATGAATGTTGACCAATTTTATTTACCTTTTTGGTCTCTGAAATTTTCTTAAATATATAAAACAAATAGTCTACTTTTATTAATTTTCCTTTAATATTTCATCACCATTCTAACCCTTAATCCTTATGCCTTCAACTATTTTTTACAATTATATTACGAATTTCTTTCTTGATTTTAATTGCTCTAGCTTTTTAGTGTCTGTGCGGAGCTATTAATCTCAAATTTTAGAGCCATGCCTTCAACTATTTTCGACCAGCCTCATCGTGGTAATTAGAGGACATCTTTGATCGTTCACCTCTAATTACAATTATATTATGAATTTCTCTTTTTATTTTAGTTGCTCTAGCTTTTAGTGTCTGTGCTGGGCTATTAACCTCAAATTTTAGAGCCTTGCTTATGCATGGGCGAAAGCAAACATTTTTTTGAAATTTCTTTTCTACAAAATAATTTTTCTCAACTTATTAAACAATTTGTGCTTTCATCGAAAAGGAAAGTTTTGTGCCCACATAGTTTTAATATCTGAGTTTCAACACAATGCTATGAATTTGTATGCTACTGTTGAATTTAGAAACTTACCGTTTTCAAAATGAAAAATATAAAATCATTCGTGGTGATGTTTAAAGATATCGCTTAGTAATTATATTTATACTTTCTTTCATCCTCTCTTCTTTTAGTACAGTCATTTTAAAGACGGATGTTGATGGCTACTTTATCTATTTTTTTCACAGAGAGATTAACGAAGAAGCATTGGAACAAGCTTTATCTGCTGCAGTGACGTGTACAATATTGGCTGCTGCTGGTCCACAGCGATCTCGAGTTCTTGCCACATTATACAAAGTAAAAATCTATTTTTTTTTTAATGAAACGTACATATCATTTTGGAGGGGAGTGATTTTTAAATGTCCTTTCTAAATGTTGACATTTTGGTTTAGGATGAGCGTTGCTCAAAGTTAAAAATCTATCCAATACTGCAAAAGGTTCCTTTCTCTCCTCTCTCTCTCTCTCAATGTTCAAGACTATGTTCTGTTCAATTGAAATTAATGAGTGTGAAATTGAACTATTAGGTTTACTTGGAGAGAATTTTGAGAAAACCAGAAATTGATGCATTTGCTGAAGAGCTGAAGCCTCACCAGGTTATTTTTTTTTGCTCTTTACCTCTTTCTGGATTCTGCATTGAATTATTTATTAAAAACCTTTCTTTTTAACATTACTTCCACAGCAAGCCCTTCTGCCAGATAATTTTACTGTGTTGGACCGTGCTATGATTGAGCATAATCTTCTCAGTGCAAGCAAACTTTACACAAATATAAGGTTAAATATGTGTAGACTAGTATATTTTCTTCTTCTTTCTTATTCCTTTTCTGTTCGTCATAGTATTGTTTTTTACTATTCTTGTGGCAGCTTTGAAGAATTAGGCACTTTGCTGGGTATTCCTCCTCATAAGGTGTGTGATATACGAATATTCTTAATGCTCTGACAAAACTTCGTAAATCTCTTGCTGATGATCCATAAATTAGTTTCTTACTGTACGTTTAGATTATGACATGCAATGGATTTCTTGCTGTCTGTCTGGGTAAAAATGATCCTTAAACTACTGATTTTATAAATATCTAAAGAGGAGAGAGACTAGGGAGAGAAATGGATTCTATCAGTAGCCTACCGAACCTCTCAATTAATTAGAAACAACAGAAAGAAAGAAAGAAAGAGAATAAGTATTAAACTCCTTTGAAAGAAGGTCCCAGCTAGCCATGTTCAAGGAGATACAATTCCAAAAATACTAAAAAAAAAATAGAGAATAACTATAAAAATCCTTTGAAAGAACGCCCCAGCTAGTCATGTTTAAGGAAATACAATTCCAAGAATACTAAAGAATCCTTCCCATATTTTGAAGTACTCTACGATTCCTTTTAATTTGTTTTTTTATGCACTAGGAAAACGCATGGCTGATCCACATGGCCTCAAATGATGTTAGAGGAGCGCTTAGCTTTAGCTTTGTATTATGGCTCTTGTTGGTGTGCTCTTTCTAGTTCTTTTTTATAATTATACTCCCTTTCTAATAATTAACTGTCATTTAAACTTGTAAACAACAAATAGTACGGGTCTTGATTTTACTTTTCACCGAAACAATAAAAAGGGTTTTTAATATAAAGTTGCTAACTTTCTTTGGCCTGAAACTTGCTTGAGAATGTTGATCATTCAAAACAAGTTCTAATTTGAAGTGGTATGAGAAGCAAATGGGGGTCATCTGCAAACTAAAGATGAGATGCATTCAAGTTATCTCAGCCAGTATAAAAACTTCCAATGATCTGGATCTGGACTCCACTACCTTCTAGAGTGAATCTTTGACTTCTACTCAAACATGAGTGACTGACACTAAAAGGAAAGAAGTAGGTTATCATCATAAGCCACTGGAAATTCTAATCCTCCCTCTTGCTTTTTCATTAATAGTTAGTAAATAAGAGATACTGGAGGTGTGCCCTTGATGACACCTCTATTTGCAAACAAATTCCCTTGCGTTCAAAGCCATATTATGGAAGGACCAATCAACCATATTGTTGGTTTAACTATTTCCCTCTTTAGCTAAATAATATCTTTATTGTATCTTTATATCTCAGATTTGCTAGAATTTTATTTTCTTTAGTTGTAAATTCCATATCTGTAAATGGGTGGTCTCTTAAGAACCCTTTTTCCCTTCTCAAAATAATACAAATTATTGAATCAATTATTTTGCTCATGGTATCAGAGCAACCCTAGTTTTTCAAAAAAAACCCTAACCCTAACTTGCTGCCGCCGCCGCCGCTGACCTAACCGCCGCCGTCGCCGCCGCGCCACTTAATCAACGCAGACAGAACCGCCGCCCGCAGCACTTCTGTTCGCGAGTCGACGCCGATCACGTCGTGCAGATTCACGCAGGCCACTTCCGCGAAGTCGCAACCACTTGCGCATCCTAGTCGCAGCCCAACCCAGGTCTCGACGCCGTTTCACGTCGACGCCTCCTCGAACAAAACCGCTCCCATCGTACACGACTTCTTCGATTCAAGTCGACGCCATGCGAGATCAATCGTCGGCCGTTTGTACCGTCGGTCAATCTCCGATAGTCCGCCGGCCAGTCATCCTCGGTCAACTCTACGAGAATCCCTAATTGGGTCACTTGAAATTTTCTTGTTCTGTCTTGATTTTTTTTTGGATTGCTGGTCGCTACTAATTTTTTTTTGAAAAAATGTCAGAAAACAAGTCTTCCATTGTTAAAGCTGCAGATAATCGCACCCATTCCAACAGTCCTATTGTCCAAATTACAACCATTCGGCTTAATGGAGACAACTTTCTTCGTTGGTCTCAAAGTGTTCGAATGTATATTCGTGGACAAGGGAAGATTGGATATCTTACTGGAGACAAAACTGCACCCGCCAAAGATGATCCTTTGTTTGCTGTGTGGGATGCTGAAAACTCCATGGTGATGACGTGGCTAGTCAATTCAATGGTAGAAGACATTAGTTCTAACTATATGTGCTATGCTCTTTGCCACGGGAACTAACTGGGATAGTGTGACGGAGATGTATTCAGATATGGGTAATCAGTCACAAGTATTTGAGTTGAATCTCAAGTTAGGCGACATATGACAAGGAGGTAACTCAATTACGCAATATTTTCATTCCCTAAAGAGGATCTGGCAAGACCTCGATCTGTTTGATTCATATGAATGGAAGTCTACAGATGATCAGAAACACTACAGGAAACTCGTAGAAGATGGTCGTATTTATAAATTTCTGGCAGGCCTCAATGTTGAATTTGATGAGGTTAGAGGCAGAATACTTGGTAAGACCACCTTGCCAACTATCAGCGAAGTATTCTCTGAAGTGCGTAGGGAAGAAAGTCGTCGGAATGTGATGATTGGAAAGAAACCTATCGATTCCGTTGAAAGTTCAGCGTTAGTGGTTGAAGCTACAACATACAAGGCCTCCGATCAATCAAACAAGAACCATGAAAAACCTCGTGTCTGGTGTGATACTGTGACCACTGTAATAAACCCCGACATACTCGGGATACTTGTTGGAAACTGCACGGAAAACCTGCTAATTGGAAGAGTTCTAAGCAAAGTGAGAAAAGTAGCAATCAACAATCTTCCAGTGCTAATGTTGACTCCAACCTATTTAGCAAAGAGCAAGTTGATCAACTTCTGAAGCTGCTAAAGACTACTTCATCTTCTGGTAATCCTAGTGTTTCTTTGGCACAAACAGGTAATTCTCCTAAAGCCCTCTCTTGTTTTAACTCCTCTCCATGGATTATAGATTCCGGAGCCTTTGATCACATGACTGGTTCCTCAAAACTATTTGACTCCTACTCTCCTATGTATTGCAATGAAAAAATTCGAATTGCAGATGGTAGTTTTAATTCTATTGCCGGTAAAGGAATTATTCGTTTAACCTCACATATTACTCTACATTCTGTCCTTCATGTCCCAAAATTAGCTTGTAATTTGCTGTCAGTTAGTAAAATCTCAAAGGATGCTAATTGTCGTGTTACCTTTTTTGACTCTTATTGCACATTTCAAGATCAGGATTCGGGGAGATGATTGGGCGTGCTAAGATGCTCGATGGCCTCTACTATTTTGATGAGTCTCCGACTAGTCATAAAAAAGTTCAGGGCTTATGTGGTGTTAGTTCTCCTTCTGTTCAAGAAACTATCATGCTTTGGCATCGTAGACTAGGACATCCCAGTTTTTTCTACTTAAAGTATTTGTTCCCAAAATTATTTAAAGGACTTGATTGCTCTGTTTTTCAGTGTGAAAGTTGTATCTTTGCAAAGCATCATAGATCTTCTTACTTGTCCAAACCTTACAAGACTTCTGCACCTTTTTACTTAATTCATAGTGATGTGTGGGGTCCCTCTAAAGTTTTAACACATAGTGGAAAACGATGGTTTGTTACTTTTATTGATGATCACACTCGTTTAACTTGGATTTATTTGTTAACAAAAAAATCAGAGGTGAAAGATACTTTTATTCGATTTTATAACATGATTGAAACTCAATTTCATACTAAAATTAGTATTTTGCACTCTGATAATGGCACTGAGTATTTTAATGAACAGTTAAATGATTTTTAGCTAGCTAAAGGAATTTTTCATCAATCTACGTGTAGAGATACACCCCAACAAAATGACATTGCTGAACGAAAAAATCGTCATTTACTTGATGTTGCTCGTGCCCTTATGTTTTCTATGAATGTCCCCTCTTATTTATGGAGAGAGTCTGTTCTCACTGCTGCCTATCTTATAAACCGAATGCCTACAAAAATTTTGGATTTTAAAACACCTCTGGACCACTTCAAAACCTTTTTTCCCAATGTCCGTTTTTTTCCGATCTACACATTAAGGTGTTTGGATGTACTGCCTATGTTCATGTACCTAGTTTCTCACGGTCTAAATTAGATCCTCGAGCGGTGAAATGCATTTTTTTTAGGGTATGTCTCCCACAAAAAGGCCTACAAATTTTTGATCCCTTGAACCAAAAGTACTTCGAAAGTCTGGATGTGTCTTTTTGGGAAAATCAACCTTTCTTTACCAAAACTTCTCTTCAGGGGGAGATAACTACCTTAGAAGATAATTTTTGGGAGACTTCCCCCCTTCCTAGCATTACTAGCTTTGAGAATTCCAGTTCCAGTTCTCCAATGCCAAGTATGGAAAATTTGTGTTCAGGGGGAGAAACACTACCAATTGATAAAAATAATGAACTTCAGGTTTATACTAGAAGGTCAACAAGTTAAAAGAATCGGGACCAGACAGTGAATTTATCACAAGACCAATCTAATACTCCGATGAATGATCCCGAAGATTCAGGTAACATATCTCCTAATCCCATTCCTTCATCGAATCGTTCACCTGAAATATCTGATCTTGACATTCCAATAGCCCATAGGAAAGGTACTCGAAATTGCCCTAAATATCCTATTGCAAACTATCTCTCTTACCATAGACTGTCAGATAGCCATAGAGCCTTTACCTCTAAGATAACAAATCTGTTTGTTCCAAGGAATATACAGGAGGCCCTAGATGACTCGAAGTGGAAATTAGCAGTTATGGAGGAGATGAATGCTCTTAAGCAGAATTGCACATGGGATGTTGTAGAATTACCAAAGAATAAGAAAACAGTAGGGTGCAAATGGGTGTTTACTATAAAGTGCAAGGCCGATGGAAGTGTTGAAAGGTACAAAGCCAGACTTGTTGCTAAAGGCTTCACTCAGACCTATGGAATTGATTATCAAGAAACATTTGCTCCAGTTGCTAAAATTAACTCCATTAGAGTTCTGTTATCCGTTGCTGTAAATACAGATTGGCCACTTTATCAACTTGATGTCAAGAATGCTTTTCTCAATGGAGAACTTGAAGAAGAGGTATTCATGAGTTTTCCACCGGTTTGAGGAAAATGCAGGGAGTAACAAAGTATGCAAGTTAAAAAAGGCTTTATACGGCCTTAAACAGTCTCCTAGAGCGTGGTTTGAACGATTTGGAAAAACTGTCACAAGCTATGGATTTCTTCAAAGCCAAGCTGATCATACTTTTTTTTACAAACATACTGGGAAAGACAAAGTTGTTGTACTAATAGTATATGTTGATGACATTATCGTTACAGGGAATGATGAGACAAAATTGATTGATCTGAAGAAAAGACTAGCTAATGAATTCCAAATCAAAGACTTGGGAACACTAAAATACTTCCTAGGAATGGAATTTGCTAGGTCAGAACAGGGCATCCTTGTTAATCAAAGGAAGTATATCATTGACTTGCTTGAAGAAACTGGATTACTTGGTTGTAAAACTGCTGAGACACCCATTGAACCAAACTTAAAGTTACAAACTGCAATGAGAGAAAGAGGTAAAAGATGTAGAAAAATATCGAGACTTGTGGGAAGACTAATTTACTTGTCTCACACACGCCCTGACATCTCTTTTGCTGTTAGTATGGTAAGTCAGTTTATGCATGCTCCCGGATCTACTCATTTTGAAGCTTTCTATAGAATCCTAAGGTACTTGAAAGGTACACCAGGAAAAGGTATACTGTTTAAGAAGCATGACCATCTACATGTTGAAGTTTACACTGATGCAGACTGGGTTGGTAGTACCATAGATAGAAGATCTACTTACAGATGCTTTGTCACGTTTGTTGGAGGGAATCTAGTCACCTGGCGAAGTAAAAAACAAAATGTAGTGGCCAGAAGCAGTGCTGAAGCAGAATTTAGAGGCTTAGCACATGGTATTTGTGAGGGCATGTGGATAAGGAGACTCTTGGAAGAAGTGAAATTCTTCACAAAGGCACCCATACGTATTTACTGTGACAATAAAGCTGCAATTTCAATTGCCCACAATCCAGTCCTTCATGATAGGACAAAACACATTGAGGTTGATAAACACTTTATAAAGGAGAAAATCGATACATGTGTGATATGCATTCCTTACCTGCCTACAACTGAGCAAATCGCTGATGTATTCACAAAAAGACTCCCAAAATCACAGTTTGACAAGATGATAAGCAAGCTGGCAATGGAAGATATCTTCAAACCAGCTTGAGGGGAAGTGTTGGTTTAACTATTTCCTTCTTTAGCTAAATAATATCTTTATTGTATCTTTATATCTTTATTGTAGATTTGCTAGAATTTTATTTTCCTTAGTTGTAAATTCCATATCTGTAAATGGGTGGTCTCTTAAGAACCCTTTTTCCCTTCTCAAAATAATACAAATTATTGAATCAATTATTTTGCTCACATATCATATGATTCTTCAGTATCCATTTTGAAGATCCGTTTTTTCCTTTCTAGTTTACCTCTCATCAAGCACCTCGTTACAAGGATAGGTTCCAAAATTTGTTTACCTCCTATAGAGGCAGCTTGGCTCTCCAAAATGCTCACATCGTGGACCTTTTAGGTCTATCCACGAACTCTAGCAAGGATGTTATAAATATTGGCCGTGGATGTAATAGGTCTAGAATATCTCTGCCTCTGGCATAACAGCCGAAGATTTTTGGGAATCCGGCATGTACAAGTTCATCAACCCATTTGTTTATTTACCTTTTTTGTTCTATGTGGGAGGTTGGTAGTATTTCAGTAAGGGGTATTTTGGGATTTTTATCTAGGGTGTCTTGATTATAAATAGTAGTGTTATGGTCTTTATTTTGGTGTGCATCATTTTGGTAGATTGTCTATTGTGGGACTTAAGGAGAGAGATAGCCCTCTCGAAAGGCTATTGGATATTGTAATTTTCTTTATTGACATTGCAATATATTAGTTCCTTTGTGTTCTTTGAATTTTCTGTGTTTGGATACCTAACATTTTTCTTCTTAATAATGTTCCTTCAAATATTCACTAGTAGGGCCTTCTGGGCCTAGAGTTTTGTCACCTTAAAATCTGCTGCTAACAGCTTAAAAAACCTCACCCTTCTGAGAGTCTCTCTGGCATTAACTTGCTGAAATCCAATTCCAAACAATAAACCCTTCGGGTATAAGCCTTTAGACAGCCGTATAGTGATAGGTAAGAATTGCAGATTTCATAGTCAATATTCTCAACATCGAGCAAGGGGCAACTAGAAAATTTCATTCGGGACATGATTCTTTTTTCTCTGAGCCAATGTAGTTTACGTTTTTGCTTTCAAGGGCTCACCTAGTTATGACCTACTTTAATTGGAAACAGCTCTTTTCATTGATAATGATGAAAAGTATAAAGGGGATACCTTAACAGATCCAAGCTAAGGAGCTCACAAGATTTTACTTCAAGACGAATTACTTACAAAAGATGAATAGTTACATCAAGGTCTAGTAAGAGAATAGAGAGAGTATACGTGTGTATTTGATGGTGAGAGAGAGAGAGAACATGTTTGATATTTTTTGCTTCTGTTTTACAAGCAGATGCTCAATTTGCTCATGAAGTTCATTTCGCTTGCTAAATTTGACTGTTTTTAGGCTGAGAAGATAGCATCAAGAATGATCTACGAGGACAGAATGAGGGGATCAATTGATCAGGTTCTTATTTCTTCTCTAACCCCCACCCCCACAAAAAAGTGGTCATATTCAGACTCCCATAAATGAACGAATTAATGGGAAAATGATTTGTATTAATTAGCTTTCAGAACCATTTGCACATTATATTTACCTATGAAAGAAACTGCTATCAGGTCGAAGCTGTTATCCATTTCGAAGACGATATTGAAGAGCTGCAGCAATGGGATCAACAGGTATTTTCTCTGGATTTCATTTCTATCCATTTATTGCTGGTTACTACATGTGAAAGATTAAAACAGGTTCACTTAAATTGTTTGGCACAAGTTATGGCAAATTTTAGATATCTGCATTTATTACACTGATATAATGTCTTTTTTTTTTTTGGTCTATGCTACCATTTTTGATATGTGGATCTACCGTGTAATTATTTGCTTTGTTTGATCTGTTTAGATTGTTGGTCTCTGTCAAGCGCTGAACGACATCTTGGATAGCATGGCAAGTAAAGGTGTCTCCCTTCCTGTCTGATCTTTTGTGCTGTTACGAGTCCCAATCCAGTGATTTTGTAATATCTCAGAAACTTTTATCTTTTTACCATAGTTTGAGGCTATTTTAGTTTTTTTTTTTTTTTTGGAGAGGTTGAAAATTATTCTTCTTTTTAGCAGCGAGGGTCATTTTTCTGTCATCGGTGTAAAAAAAAAAACTTTGAAAAAAAAGAAAAAAAAAAGAAAGAAGAGAGCGAGAGAGAGAGAGAGAGAGAGGGATATGTAGAGGAGTTATGAAGCCAATGTATCAAAAATTTTAACTTCCTGAGAAAAGGGTACGAGAAAGATAAAATGAAACACTGTTAATGGGCCCTCTGGGGAGTGACAACCACAAGATCGCAAACCAAATCTGCCAGCGAAGTTCAAAGTTCATATTATTTGCAAAAATGACTAATTTCGAAATTGATTTTATCTAGTTATATTATAAGTGGAGGCAACATTTTATAATGTTTTTATATATGAGATTTGAAATTTAAATCTCTACATTATTTTATCTCTTAACTCACAAGTTTTGGACCCCTATGGTGGCCTACCGGTCTCCCCATTTTGCCAGTGTAGCCCCAGATTAAAGGATTTGAAGTTCAGCCATTGGTAGCTCATTGAAAGGAGATTCATATATCAAAAAAGAAAACGGAAGGAATTTGTAAATTGAAAAAAAGAAAAGAAAATAATAGCATTTAAAAAGATGGACTTTTTTTTTGTTTCTTCAAACTGAAAGCGAGAATCAAGGAGGGTTCCTTATTTGAACTAACAAGATTGGAATTTAGAGTCGATTTGGTAGTTGAAATCACTCGAAGCAAATTTTTGTAATCTAGGATAAAAATGTTAAATGTCAAGCCTATTCGATAAATATTTAGTTTTTAAAATTGTATTTATTTTTTCATCATTTCTTACTTAAACCTAAAAAAGCATTTAAATTTTTAGGCAAATTTTAAAAGTTGAAATAAGTTTTTCAAAACTTTTTTTTTCTAGTTTTTGAAATAATATTTATAAGTTTAATTTTTTAAAATCAAATAGTTATTAAACAAAGTTTAAATTTTTTTTTTCAAATGAATTGGTTATTAATGTTACTACCAGCATAATTTCACATTACGTTAACTCAAGTTAATGAAATTCACTCCACTCTGTTAACTTTGACAGTTTAATTGGTTCAAACATACAACTTTACTAGTTTCATGTCCACAGCTCATTTTAAATTCATAAAATTTATATTTAAAACCCTACTTTCTGCAATCTTGTATAAATTATAACTCAGAAACTATACTCATTACAAAAATTCTTATTTCTATAATTTACTTTTTTAAACACTTTAACTTCAAAGTCTAAGTTTATCAAAATTGTGAGCTGAAATGTCCCCTTATTGGTTTTCCTGTGTAGCCTTACAAAAACCTTAATTACTAGCAGAAATGTGGGCAATTAACTCAGAATAAAAGGGCAAAGTTTCCACCCAACAAAACGTTGAGCGGAATGGACTTCAAACATAACTAAGAGAAACAAAAAAAGGCATTGAGAGTAACTAGAATCTCCCTTCAGTCTTTATTGGCTTCTTCATGTGTGTCTTCTCCAATTTGAATGACGCAAATGCAGAACTCATTTGGTTAGACTCCTCACCAAAAGTGCAAGGTTTGCGTTGCAGTTGCAAAGAAGATTGCCTTAATATATCAAATAATGAACTACCTGATTTCATTTCAGGTGCAGTGTTCTGTGCACTTGGTCTCACTTGAGAGTAACTAAACTTGGCTGAAGAAATCCTTGCAGGTTTATTTTCACTCTGGCCCTGCAAAGCCAAGTTATTGAAGTTGTTAGTCAGGGATGTTAATTGGTTAGGATTGAACTGATCTAGATTTGATGAGGTAGAGTCCTCTCTTGCCTCTTATTCATCCAGAAGTACCGTGAATATACATATAATTCAGCATCAATATTCTCAACAAGAGCTTACCTGCTCAGAAGATTCCTCCATTGTTGCAATTGCACTCCTGCTGTTGCTATCGTCCCGACCGAAAATAAACGAACGACTGTTGGTTGATGATCCATGCTTATGGGATGAAGAAAGAGATAAATTTGAACTTCGGCCTAAGAAAGATGACTGCATAACTTATGTTAGCTTTATAGAAGATGAGATCTTTTACCATAGAACTAACGGATTAAATAGCTAACGCATTTCTGAATTCAGAAATTATGCATAGAGATACCTTTGAAGATGTGTTCTTGCCTACACCGGTTAGTGGGGAGTCCAAAAACGCTGCATAAATGGAGACAATATATAAGGATTAAACAGTATAAAGAATGCCGGATTCTACAGATGATGAAATATGCAGCAGATCTTACATTGTGCTTTGGGTCTCTTCTTTACATCAGGTACAACATTCAGCTTCTTGATAAGGCCAAAAACTTCTCTAGTGCTCTCATCCTCAGCAGGCGACAGGAATGTGGATTTTCCCTCCTGTTTCAGACCAATGGTCAGATCATCCTGTGAACTATATGGTTGAATGATTAAAAGATATAACTAAAAACTTAGTTCATCAAAGATCAGCTTGAATCTCACAGCTTTATCAAATACACGGTCACTTGCTAGCCTCCTTTCTGTTTCCTCGTCATCGGACATGTACTGATCATCTTTATCTGTATACATTTGAGGAAGCATTTGCTTTACTTTCCTAATGTTCATTCGAGCCACATTCAGTGGAAGTAAATCTTCTGCAGCTGCTTCACAAAATTCAAAATCATCATTTTCTCCCTCATTATTTTCATCTTCCAGCAAAGCTGGTTTAGTAAATTTTGAGCCATATTTCAATTTCTGCAGAAGATCTTCTGTTCCAGCAGCATCTTGCTGTTCAAGCCACTTCTGATGGAGTTCATTGCGTCTTTCATTGTCTAATGGATTTTCTTCATATGCAGTTGCTATCATATCTTGAAGCTCTTCTGAATCAGAGTCCTCGTCTTCCTCTTCATCTTGGAAGCGCATATCATGGTCACTGTCATCTTCTTCCTCAGCTTCATCATCAACAAAAGCTTTAACTGGATCCCCACTTGCCGATGAAGGCAAGCTAGACAAACCATGTGGATGTGGATTAACATTCTCCTTGTCATTATCCTCTTCATCAGAACTACAAAAAGCAAAGTAGTTAAGTTATATGAGAAAATAGCCAGCGATGTAAGATGACTAAATTAAGATTTCTTGAAAACCAATATTAAACTTATATCAAACAATTAGGAGTGACCCCGCTTAATATTCTCGGTTTTCAACATTAAGAGAGTAGGAAAGGAAACCAACATGTAAACCAAAGTGTCATGAATATATCAAATGAGTACATATGACCAAATTTCTAATCACATAACATTCTTACTCATCATCAAGGGCTGCAGAATCGAGCCTTAAATTCATTGCCAATATGGATGGTGTGAGATTTTCTTGCAGATGACTGCTGGATGTCTCATTCAACACATCATCAAGAGGAGCAGAATCAAGCTTTAAATTCATTGCCAATACAGACGGCGTAAAATTTTCTTGCAGAGGATTTTTGGACATCTCATTTGATAAGTCATCTCCATTGCTTGTTTGGGAATCAGAAAAGAGTTCCTAGAACATGATAGACATGTTAATTATGCTGACAATAGAGAGAGAAAACGAAACACCATCACAACTCACTGAGTGAAAATACCTGAGTGTCATTAACAGGAGCCCGAAATGCTTCTGTGACCTCATCGGTAGCCTGCATTACATAAAGGCAACAACTGAGTCAAGTCAGTTGCACGAAATCCTAACTTCATTACACATGATCCTTGAAGCAAAAAAAAAATGAAATTGTAATTTAGGTCAAATAGTCAGGATATAAAGAAAATGTCATGTCATTTAGCTTCCTTCAAGTTTTAGTTACTGGGATGACTCAACCAGAACTAGCCAATACTTTCACCAATACAATTGTTACTCCTAAGCATGTGACAAAACTCCATTTAGAAATGACGGCAAGCTACAAATTAATTGCCCCTATTATCACAAGATCTTGTTGTATATTTGCCACATTTTAACTGGTGCACTAAAGAAAAAATATCAGCTTGTTTAAGGATAAACTAATTGAACTTATTAATGGCACGGTAAGGAGAGGTGGATGCATCTAACCCTTTCGCTCTGTGGGGGCATGTTTGTCCCATTACTTTGTTCATCTATACACATTGAATCTTTCTGGTTTTCCACATCAGAAACACGCTGATCCATATCCTCGCACTCTTTTTCTAGAGAATCAGCCCTCCCTTCTACGGACAACCTATGCTTGATCACGACCTCTGTGAATAAGTCTTCGTTGTTGTTGTCGTCATCGTCGAAAATGGCATTTTCAATCTTGATGGATCTGCATAAATAAATATCACATAAGTCCATAGTTAAGTATGGATGTATGGCTAAGAACAGAATACCCACTTCCTAGAGAGCTCAAGCTTCCTTTGCCGGATCTTCTCCAAAACTGAAGATATTGGCTTCTGAACGAGTGGCATGGACTTGAACGCTGCTCCTCTAGTATCTAACAAGAAATCAAACAAAATTTTGAGAATGTAAATGGGGAAATATGGTGCTTAAGCTCAGCATTTCATTTTAAAGATCGATGGTTTTTCAGAAGAATTAGGGCATGATTGTGAGAGTTAGTTATACTACTTACCTCGCAAGAGTCTCTGAGACTCCGCGCGGAGTTGCTCAACGTATTCTCTTCTCTCCTGAAAAATATAAGTATAGGAAGTAAGCAAACACCGAGAAATTGGGCAAATATCCACATAAATTATCACAGTTAAGAACATCGAAGGAATCATACCTTCTCAAGAATTCTTTTGGAGACCGCAGTCTCGTTGAAATCTCCAGGCTCCCCACTTCTCTTGAGGCGTTTGTTCTTCGATTTCCTCCTCTTTGCTTCTCTCTCGTCTTCGAACGCATCCAAACTAGGCCGTTTCTTCTCCAGTTCATCTATCAGCGCATCGCCGCTTTTCTCTACTACGCCCAGACTTTGATCTTCAGTTTTTTCATCAATTCCAGCCACAGCATCAAATTCCAAGGGCTTCTCCACTCCAGACTCATTTTCCTCACCATCCAGACCAAGATTAGGTTCCAAATTACCACCATCATCCAAATCCCTCGATCCAGATCCCGATTGTTGAAGCTCATCGGAGTCTTCCAGATCTTGGCCGTTCAATTTATCGGAATCTTCTGCTTCAATTTCCGCCGCACTCAATTCATGCATCTTAAAGCCATCATCGAACCGATCATCGATCCTCGAAAATTCCCCCAACACTCCACTCGAAAATTGATCATCGATCCTCGGCAAATCCTCGGAGACAGCACTTCCCTTCTTCAAACGCTTCAATTTCCTCCCCGAAACCAGGGGGGAATCGACCTCGGGAGAGGAAAGTAACTGGAAATCGTCGTCACTCTCCATCCTCTGCAACCGATTAACCCAAAAAAAATTCGAAGACGAAGAACTGACTGACCTGAGAGCAGTAGATGAAAAATCGGGAGCCGCTAAGATAGGACTGTAGTGGCGGCAAAGCGAATTCGAAATATTTGTGAAGGCTCGAAAGGCAGAGGCAGCCTTTTATTTTATTTTTATGAGATGGCCAAACAAAGTTGAGCGAGCCCGCCAAAATTACCTGTTCGTTGGACGACTCCACGGAATCTTTTGATGATCTGTCGGTAATAAATGTAGAAAGACTCAGGCCCGGCCCAGTCGTTTCTCTTCTCTTTTTTTCCCCCCCTTTTTTTCCTCTCTTTTTTTGTTTTTCTCTTTCTCTTTTTATTTTTTTATTCTCCATTATTGCTTGTTATGTTATCTTCTTTAAATATTACTTTTGATAATGTTTCTATTTTATTTTTATCTTTATCATGCCCAATGTGAACCTACTTAAGATTGGATCCGTGTTATTTACTAATTGAAGGATATTTTATTTTATGTTTATATTTTAATGTATTTATTATGATTGAAATTAATTTAATTTGATATTGTCTTATTTAGAGGTATTTATTAAAAAATAATTATTGTAAGGAAAAGAAAGTGCGAAAGTGGAAACGGAAGGACGGCTATTGTCCTTCTTAATTTGTCCTAGATTCAAAAATTTTAAAAATTTTAATTTATTTTTCGTCTCGAAATTGAAATGATATAAATAATTAAATTCGTAAATTACTGTGTTGGAAAATTTATGGCTCTACATTTAATTGATATGTTATATGTGTGACAAAAAGTGAGGGTAGATGAGAATTTCACTTGCAATTTTTGACAAACTTTAATGGGATCATTAATTTTGCTTTAAGCCAATTTTGTTTTTTCCCCTTGGCTGGTTAACCAATATTGTTGAGCTTGAGTTTGTTAACTAATGAGATTATTAATTTAATTTTGAATTTTTGAATGACAAACCATGTGGGACTGGCGAGTTAATTTTCTTCATGGAATTCTGTAAGTGGCACGTGACAACTTTTTAATAAGCTTATTTTCTTGCAATTTTAATAATTGGTCGCCTGCATATTATTTGCCTTAGAAGTTAAGTTTGATTATTTCAAAAAAAAAAAAAAGGAAAAAGTTATATTTGATTCGAATGACAATTTCAGAAGAACAGGTTGGGTTAAATCATAAATGGGTTGCTCACGTGAAATTCCCATTAAGTTATATAATATCATGATACAATGACAAATCATTACTCGACTGGGGTTGGAGATGGAGTAGGATGTAATGGTTAATTTAGGACTGCTGTAAAATTTTCATACTTTTGTATATTGCACTAAAATTATTGCACTAAAATTTTTAGGGCTGGTATATTTTCACTACTATAATTAAACTTTCAAAAGGAACATTTTGGTCCCTTTTTTTTATTTTTGTCTTTATCGTCCATTGTTTACTAGATGAGTAAATCCTGAGTAATGTTATTTAGAATATGTACATTGACGCACACATGTTTGGTTGGCTTAAACAACTACCCGGTGTTTTCTCAAAAGAAGGAAAAAAAAAAGTATTGGGTGGAATAAAATTGACACTAAAGGCTTGTTTGACAAGTTATAATAACATGTAGAATACTCTACCCTACAAATCCAGACTATTACAACCAACAAACTATTACATAAACTATTACATTATAATTCACTCAACACCTCAAACCACCCCTAAGATAATAGAGACAAAAATGATTTTTTTTAACTGTATGAAGTAAAATAAACATTATTCTATCTACATTTGTATAACATTTATGCGAATTGTTGAGAAATTCAACATCAAATAACAGGAGTATAGAACATTATTAACTATGGTCACACCTTATTTATCAATTCAAACAATATTTACGTTCGCTAATCTATCTCAAAATATCTGTCAGAAGACTCAGCAACAACACTGCTGATTTTTGGAATTCTTCTGTTCATTACAGCAAAGCCCTACATTATCTCCTGCACCATTGGATCTTGATAATCAAGACCAGAGAGATAATACATAACAGGGAAAGTTTTTATAATCTTGTTTATTCAAGTAGGTAATCTTTTGCCTCACTTTGTAAAATTAAAAATAACTTCACTCTTATAAAGGATATGAGCATTTAAAAGAGCAGAGCATGAGCAAAATGGAAGTGACAGTCACTTCAAAAGAACCGACTCTTATGATTATTGAGGTTTTTCCTACAAAGGTACTTCAATTTTCAGCGGACAAAGCATTATCAGATTCAATCATCAATGTTTTAGGAAACTCCATGTCCACAATAAATCACAAACAGGAATTTAAAGGAAAGATTGGTTTAAAAATTACACTTCAAAGTTCCACGTCGACTCTGCAGTTACTTTTGGCCTTTTTGATTCATCTGCCAGATTGACCGACGCTACAATCTGCACAACAAACGATGGGTTAAAAGAATAGACATGAAAGTCTGCATTATCATATCGTTGCATTTCAAAAGAGCATTTGAGTCAAGTAAAAGCATCTCGAACTTAAAATTAAAGGCTGCTATCACGCTCGACTACCAGAGCACAGGACTGACTTAGGAGCCAGTACATTTTTATCCCAGAATGTTAATAGTTACCACTGCCACCAAGGATAAACAATCTAGTTACGAATTGGTAAAACCAGACTTACTGAAAATACACAGCAGTTTACAAGATCACTACTGCCAGAAACTCAGCGTGGAACCACCACTTCAAGCCTGCAGGTATTTTTCCCTCTCAACTTCTCCAAGTCAGTGCATTGCCAACACTTCTTATAGCGTGTTTACACCTAGTTATGAAATCCTCAGGAAAACACTTTCACCAACTCGAAAACATTTTCCAAATATTTCTTGGAGTCTAAAATTTCCTAGTACTCTTGAAAAAAGTTCACAGTGAACGAACCCTCCTCTTGTGACAGCTGATAAGGAAAGTGTTTCACTTTCATCTCAATGCATCACTCCAAACTGCAGGGTGAAACTCAATCCCAACTATTAGTCTATTAACTACTTCAAAACCAAGTAATAGTTAACAAATTTAGAAATGCAGAGCCTAATTCAGACTGTGACTATCCTGTTTGTTTTTGAATCATGCACTGGTGCATGGCCCATACTAATAAAAATGTCCTTAATTTCCTCAAACCCCCCACGTGGGAGAGAGATTTTTCAAAGATAAGATGACAGTCCCCAAATTCCAATCATACTCACCACAAACCAAACAAAGATGTATTTATAGAAAAACCCATCATCAAATATCAGATTACCAGAGGCGCTAAGTCAGTAGAAAATCAAGCAATTCCTATTGGAAACCCTGCATCTCATTTTCATATGTTGACTTCTGGTGAAAATACCAATCCACGGGGGTATTTGTTTTTAAAGGCCCAGGGGAATAACTTACCATATATATAAATTTCAGACTACTCTTCTACTTCAAGGAATAATTCAAAAGATTCTCATATCCCTGGTTGTCAATTTCCTGCACGGAAGTCTCCCTTCCATTCTCTTTAGAATCATAGTATCAGGGCCTACTTCCACTAATCCATAGGGAGATTTCGAGTGACCCAACACTGGCTCTAGGAGACATAAAAGTCTTCATTTATTAAAGCTTTCTGCCCGGAGGCTCAAATCCATGAATTCAGAACTTCCTCCCAAATGTCCTAATAGGAAAATACATTAAAACCCCATAAATCCGAGAACTGGACTTCTAATAAACCAATCAATAATTTGTAACCATCCAAGAATAAATGAAGCCCCCTTGAAGTAGCTTGAAGCTCTTGTTGCATAAATGAAGCTTGACTTGTCTTTAATGAAGCATGAGTTGCACTTGAGTGCATTAAATGCATCTTGAGTTCGTCATAAATGAAGTTTGACAACATTAATTCAACTTCATCTTGAAGCTTTTCTTTAATCTTGAATAACATGATACGGTTCATATCAGTGAGTTGCTATAAATACTAAATAGAGTGGGTAGGAAAGGATGAAGGTATGCATATGCATATGCATTGACTTAGTTGGTTCAAGCTTGATTGATATTAATAGAGGGAGGGTCAAGGTACCTCAAATTACTTAACTATGCTTATCGAATAATGATTTACTGGACAACGAATGTTGAATTTACACTTAAGCTAAAAAAAGATTCATAGACTGTAGCCTTTAGAACTTCCAGGCCGGACATTCTTTCAAAATAAGTGTCTACTGTTTGGCCAACTGCATAAATATTATTGTAAGTAGAACGTGTTCTAAAAAGATTAGAGAGCCAGAGTTCAATTCCATTTTAACTTGACAAAAGATGTGCACTTCACAGATATGGTTCGATATAATTACATTGTATCAAACTCCTCAATAGGTTTAATTAGAAGAAACTGCCATGTTCTGGAAAAGTACTCAAAACATCATATGAGCTTCCTCGTTTTGAGTGACCAATCATATCCGAAGATTAATAAGCATCCAGAAATTATGTAAATGTAATGACAAAATGACCTACCTTGAAATTTCCGCTGGACTTCAAATTCCTTGTCCATTCTAGTCCCAGTGCCTTGGTTGTAGTCTGGTACGTAGCCTTGAAAACATCATCACTATAAACCTTCCTTGAAACAGAGAAGTCCCACGAATTCTTTGCAACATCGTAAGAAGGTTCAAAAGTGGTTGCCCCCTCGTGCACGTAGGTGTACTTCAATTTACAATTTCCAGAGCCAAGAGCGTGATTAGCGGAGACCTTGTTAGCCGAATCAAAGACAAGGGTCCCGTCAAGAACTGTTCTGTTGTCGCCCCAACTATGGATGTAAGTCAAATTCAAAGGCTTCTCCGCTACCTTAACAGTATTCATAAACTGAAAGCGGAGGTCCTGTACAATCGCATGCAATAACGAAGCAATTTAGCACGAGATTGAATTTGATTATGCGAAGGGGGAAAATGATTCTAGTGAAACCTAACTCAGTCTTCCAGCAGAAAAATCAAATTAAATTCATCAGTACAACGAATCAATTTCAGGTCCAGCGCAAAGAATTAAATACTCCAATTTCTGTGATCTCCGGTGCTAAATTTATAGTAAATTGAACCAAATAGTTCGGACTAGTAGGTCAAATAGACAATATTTCACTTCATGAAATTCTTTCCTCTCAATTCGCACATTTGAATCTGCAAATTGTAACAGTCGGCGTACCTTTTTGGGGACATTGTAATCGACTATAAAGAAGCCGGGTTTCTCGACGGCAAGAGCAAGGCCATTTAAACTAGGGCCGTTGATGATGGTAGCGTCAGTGATAGAAGCTCGGAGCTTGACATCGCCAGCGTTAACGGCCAAAGTCGAAGCGGCGCCGCTTTTGTTTGCGTCGTACTTAGTCTTCAAGGTTGCCTTCATTGTTAGCAGCGAAGGAGATAAGCGAGGTCTAACCCTGTCCAGATACAAAACAATGTTTTCATTTTTACCATTTTAAAGCTGTTGCCTTGGGACTTGGGTTGCCTCTGTCCAACCAACCAAACCAGCAAAATATATTAAAAATATATATATTTTTTAAAAACAAAAATTAGTCTAAATATATAAAATATTCGTTAAATTACAAATTTACTCTTTACCTGGTAAAAGTGAAAACATTGTTTTGCTAGGCTTGGCTTTTATTTGGGACCGGGGTTTATAGGAGTGGCGGAACCATAACTTCAAGTTTGGGTAGCTTGAATTCATATCAAAATTATTTTAAATATATTAATATTGATTGTATATAGTTTCGTTCTATTTTTATGGTTTATTAAAATTAAAAAATTGAACTTTGTACATGGATGAAAATGAAATCTTAATATAATAGTTTATATAATTTGATATAAAAAAAAATGATTAAATTTGTTTACGTAAGTGTAGTATATATGAGAACAAATTACAAATAATAAGATTTTTTTTGTTTAATAAGAATTCATAAAATCATATTTTCTTTTATGCAATTAAATTTTAAACATAATTTTATAAAAAATAAAAAATATTTGCATTCAATTTTATTTATATTTGATACCAATAAAAAAACTTTAACAATAAATATTTTTAAAAATAGATTACAACAAAAGATATGAGTGAAAGAGAACATAACTCAACTGACATATCGAATCATCCCAATCCCTATTGTACTTAAAAAAATGAAAAGTATGATATATTAATTTTTAATTAGATATATTTAAATTGTTTACAAGAGGTGAAGAAATATAATATATTGTACTAAAAAAAAGAAATGTGATTTATTAGTTTTTTTAAAAAGACATATTGAATCCTCCTGACCCCTATTTTACTTTTAAAAAAATAAAAAATGTGAAATTTTTTAATTAGATATATTTAAATTATTTACGACATGTGAATAAATATGGTTTATTGTACTAAAAAAAATATAATTGATTTTTTTTAAATAGAAATTAAAGTATTAAGAGCTTTTATTTTTATTGAGTGAAATATATATAATAGAATGTAAAATTACGCACATATTCAAAAAGTTGTACAAGCTGGGAATTGAACCGGGTGCAAAAAAATGAGTAAAAAGATTAAGAAGGGCTTGCCACTGGGCCAAGATAAAACTTATAAATTAACATAACATTTTATATATACACACTAAACTGTTCAAAAGTTGAGGGGGGGCGAGCCCCTTCTTGACCCTCCTTACATTCGCCCCTGGATTTTATAGATTTGTATGATTGGTAGTTAATCTTTTTTTATTTTCATGTGTATTCTGGAATTTTGTGATACAAACCATGAGAATTTTTAAAATAATATGTATTATGTTTTATATTGCCATATATGTTTTTTAAAAGTGGTTTTCAAATTCTGTAATTTAAATTATGAATATTTTTAGATTTTTTTATTATATCTAGAATTTTATATTTAAAATTTTAAATGAAAATGATAAAATCTTTAATATAAATAATATTTCCGGTTATAAATTTGATTTATTTTTATTAAATTAAAATAAGTATAATATGATATATTATAAAATAATAATTAAAATAGGTTAAAATTCCATTTTAGTTCATACAACAATCCAAGCAACCATGAGCAAGAGGCATGCCCGAATTTATTTTGTACAGGTGCAGTGGAGCATATGTTCAAGATTTTCTTCAGCCATGAGCACAACAATTTATTCGGTTTCTTCCAATAATCATACAACAGATTAGCTTTCATAGCCGAAGTACCATTCGCACTTATTTGCAGAAACGGTGGCAGCGGTATTGCATCGTATGCGATATGTAACTCGAACAATCCATGCTCGAATTCAACTTGAAATGTCCAGAGAATGAAGTTATCGTGGTTCAGTTTCACGATTGAGATTTTGTTGCCTGGATTGATAGCCACATAAGTCGTCGGGTGGAGAACAAGGGATTCAGTACATGCTTTATGACTCCCCTTGTGAAGGCTCTCATACCATAATAAGTATTGAAACTCATATTACCATGAGAAAAATCTATGCTTCTATTATAAGGGTACATTTAGGATTACAACCTATGCTTTTCACACTAATCCAAACCCTTGTGAAGGGTCTTATTTATAATAGTATGAAAAAATTCCTAGCTCTTTAAGTAACTAATCATACATGAATAATAATTAACAAAACAGACTTTTAACAACTTAACTAATCTTTAAATATGAGCTTCTTGATTTGGGCTTCTCTCTTAACCGGCTTCTCGCCTAACATTAGAATTCATTTTATTTTAGTTTTTATACTTCCAAAGGTTCAAATTAAACCTTTTGTTTTGTTTTTTTTTTTAAAGTTTAACTATAAAATTAGACATTGTTTGGTAGGCAATCTGAAGAGAGAATTTTGAAAACAAACGATTCAATGGAACACAATGTTGTATTTTATATTTGGAAAAAATACATGTTTAGTCCCTCGTGTTTGAAGTTTGTGTCTATTTAGTCCCTATGTTTCAAAATCGAATAATCAAATCCTTGAATTTTACAAAATGGTTCTATTGACTCCCTGAGTCGTTACTTTTTAGAATAGAAGCTGACGTGTCAAGTTTTAATATTAAAATAAAATAATTAATTATATATATATATATATAACTATATTCTCCCTTTTCCTCCTCTTTCTTCTCTCATCTCTTCTCTCTTCTCTCTTCTCTCTCCCGATTTATTCACGATTGCCACCACCTCCCTTTCTTCTTATCTATTCTTTTACTAATAACCTTCTCCCTTTCCTCGGCTTGAAATTATGGGTTTGGAAGATAAACTAAGAGGAAGCAAGACGCAACCAGATTCGTGAATTTGTGCGATGGTGCAACTCAGACAGAGTACCTAGAAGGCGGCGGCGACAAGCGCAACTTCGACGAGCGCACTGAGGTTGGCGGCTAGATATGGTCTGGTGCGTTCGACTTGCAACAAAGGGAGAAGAGATATTCGTGGAACTCGTTTGGTAGGCGCGACTCCGACGAGTTCGCGTTGTCTGTAACCATGAAGCCACTCGTTCGCCGATCTACTCCTTCCTTCGTTGTTTTTCGTTCAACCCATCGATTTTGAAATTAAACCATCAATCGTGAGTAAAGTGGGAGGAAGAATAAAGAAGAAGTGGGAGGGGAGGACGCTGCTTTGCCATGCTATCGAAAAGGAAAAAAAAAAAAAAAGGGGTTTGGATGCACGCACAAAAGAGAGAAGGAAGAGGAAGTAAAAAGGGGATGAGACGAGATAGAGATAGAATATTAAAATAATAATAATATTATTTTTTTGTTTAATAATAATATTTTAAAATTATTATTTTAATGTTAAAAACATCAACGTCAGCCTCCATTAATGCCCGTTGAAAATAATTAATGGTAAAGGATCCAATAGAACTATTTAACTAAATTCAGAGATTTGATTGTCCGATTTTGAAACATTGAGACTAGATAGACACAAACTTGAAACATCAGCCACTAAAAAAGTATTTTTTTCCTTTATATTTTTAGTTATGTGTGTGATAGTAGGTTTAGAAATTAGATTTAATTTTAAATAATTGTTCAAAATGTGTTCTATAATATATGTACAACCAAACTAGTTGCAAAACTAATATTAAGTTTAATATAAATAATTATTAATTAATTTATGAAGATGTTTATTTGTTATAAATTTTGTATAGTTATTATTTTACCTATCACATTACTTATAATATAATATATTATACATATTTTAATTTAACATAAATAAAGTAAGTTTATAATATATATATATATATTAAAGTTTTCATACGTTTTTTAATAGAATTATACCTTTTAAAAGTTCAAAACCAAAATCTAGATAAAATGAAAACATAAAAAATATTGTTTTCATAATTTTTACCGTTTCGATTACAGAACTCGAAAATAGCTTTTGATAACGCATATTTCCTAAACTTATTGAATCTGAAAACATAATTCAAATTGTCTACCAAACAGACCATTAAATAATTCGTTTGAAAAGGATGGAAAACATTGTAGACAATTTTCAAACTTAAGGGGATATTCGAAAAGTTGAGTGAGTTATAATAGTTTATGAATTATAATAACCAGTGAAGTTATGTAATTTATATTTAGGATGAAGAGTATTTAGTCTATACTATTACTATAATAAATTATTTTTAAGTATAGATTCTATATACTATGGTAACATAAATTATTAGAAGATAGATGTGAGGGTAGAATAATTATGTCAGCGAGGCTTTTGTCATTTGGCAATCGCGTGCGAGACAGGAGGCGGAGAAAGAAGAAAGCCAATAAAAGAAAGGCAGTTAGTCACTCAGCCTTCCTAAAATCGTGCCCTCAAGTACGACAGCTACGCGTAAGGAGCACCTTACGAAAAAACCACCTCCCCAAAATCCAACTCTCTCCTTCCTCCTTCCTCTTCCCTTCCTTCTTCCATTAACCATCGCTTCTTAGCTTTAACAAACCTTCACCCCCACTCCCCACCCCTCGCCACCGGGGAGGACAGGGCCCACCCGCTCCCCCTTTCCCCTAATTTCAAACCAAAACCCCCATTAATTTCATCATCCATTTCCCATAATCATCTTCTTCTTCTCCTTCTTCATTATTTTTATTTCTCTCTTCCATGAGGAAGCTCTGTCCCAATTTCGACAAAGAAAATGGACTCGAGACGGTTCTGGAGGTCCCAATCCCTGAAGAAATGTTCACCAACATGGGCACCAACGCCGCCATTCGCTGGCACAATCTCCGCGCCTTAATGAAGGCTCAATCCGTCGAGAATAATCTCAACAACAACAAATCTTCATCCCATCTCTCCGCCGCTTCCAACAACGAGTTCATGGCTCTCCTCAAGCTCGTCGGTTCTCCTCTAATCCCTTTCCAGGTCCATCTCGATCTCACCTTCAACTGCTCTTTCAGAGACTACTCCATCGTAAGATCCATTTTAATAATTAATTAACTCGAGATTTCGATCCATGCCTCCGTTCAAATCAAATCAAATCCAATCAAATCATGTATTCTTCCTCTTAATTCTTCTGTTTAATTAGGAGGCGTCGACGGCTAAGTATATTGTGCAGCAGTATGTGGCGGCGACGGGGGGCCAGGCGGCGTTGAACTCGGTGAACAGTATGTATGCGGTGGGGCAGGTGAAGATGGTGGGATCGGCGATGCAGCAAGGGGAAGACAGTGTACAGCCGAGGGGGAAATGTGAGGTCGGTGGATTTGTGCTTTGGCAGAAGAATCCGGACCTCTGGTATCTTGAGCTTGTGGTTTCCGGTTACAAGGTCAGCGCCGGAAGCGACGGCAAGGTCGCTTGGAACCAGTCTTCTTCTCAGCCCTGCCATGCCAATAAAGGTCCTCCCAGACCTCTCCGCCGCTTCTTTCAGGTGACCCTTTTTTTCTTTTCCGGCGACGGTTAAATGGGCGATAGAAAGTTTAACTAATTGATTGAATTTTGTTAATTAGGACTCCGGAGCTCGTTTTGGTATATTTTTGTTGGGACTAAACTATTGAATTTTTATTTAATTATAAAATTTCTAATAAAATCTACTCAGTTAATATTTTTAATAGTTTATTAAACTAGTTAAAAAATTATAGATGTGTTACTTATTCAATATAAATTCAACTATAAAAGTTTTGTTTTAAAAAATTATGGTTGTTTACCATTTTTTTTATTTTTCTAGCCTATTTTAAGAATTGTTTTGATTTTAAAAACCAATAGAAGATAGTTTTTTTTTAAAAAAATTGCATTTTATAATTGAAGTGAAATCTCAAAAGTGTTTTGAGAAGTCAAAAATTTAAACAAATGACGTTTATTTTAAAAAATAATTTTTTATTATGTTATCAGTAGTAAGTTAATGTTCGAATTAAAGGTGATCATAAATGGTTACATTCTATAAAACCCCTCTAAAATATGCCATTCTTTTATGATCTCTCAATAATATCAATTTCCCTCTAAAAAATAAAATTATTTAATGAGACGTCTTTCTCAATGTTTGAAATAGCTAATCAAATTCAGTTGAAACAGATTTTGCAAGGTGGATCATTGTTTGGAGCTGGTATTAATCAAGACAGCCCACTTTTTAGCTCTTTAAACAACAGTGTGTTTTCAGTTTACGTGTCATCTAAACATAGAAACTACTATTTACAAATATTTGATTTCAAAATATAAAAAAATGATGTCACTTATAAATAAACGTTAATAAGAACTTATTAAACAAATTTTAAGACAAGGTTTTCTAAATATTGTTCTCAATCAAAACTTTATTCTAACAAACCTTCAAATCTGGAAGAAATACAACACCTCCAATCAAATTATTCTAATTATATTTTGAAATTAACTATATTAAAAATCAAGAACAGAGAGAGGAATTACTCTTACTCTATTTTCTTGTGGTTCATATTTTTTACGTGGAAATTACTATTACAATCCACTTATTTAACAAACACAATAGACCCATATAAAAACAAAAAATAGAAGTAAACGGAAATTTGGCTAAATATTTGTTTTAGCCTCTAATGTTTTTTGTTTTTTAAGAAATTTAGTTATTATGATTTAAAAACTTTCCATTCAATCCTTTATATTATTGGTCCAATATTCACTATTGTCAATGATTAAAATTGATTGATGAATTTACTTGATATAATGAGACATAATGAACGAATATAAACTTACAAAATGAAAAATATCATATAAGAGATAAAACTCAAAATTTCTATTCATTTCATAGAAATTTAGATAAAAACTTTTCTTTCTTTTATGATAATTTTTCCTCCTCTAAATATCCACCAATTCACTATAAAATCACTTAGGGGTTGTTTGAAACGTGAAATGAATTATAATAACAGAGAATTATAATAGTTTGTGGGTTATTATAGTCTGTGGAATGATATAATATTGTTTAAAATGTAAGATAGTATAGTCTTTAGTTATAATACCATGTGTTTGAGGTGCATAATATTTCACACATGTGGCCCAAATATGCCATAAATATTAGAAAGTTTATCATCAATCAATTTTACCTTCACCAACTATGAGAGATCAATTAGAAAAATAGTAAAATATAAATACTAATTAAAAATTATCGGAGGACAGTAAATTGGAAAAAGAAATAATATATACTTTTTTTAGCAATAATAATCGAGGGATTTTTTACATTGTAATGAAGAATTTATCAAAAATAGATACATATGGTTAATTATATGATGTAAAATTGGGCAAAAATGTACAGGGATTAGACCCGCGGTACACGGCGAATCTGTTCGAAGGCGCAGTATGCATTGGAGAGAAAACCATAAACAAAGAAGACTGTTTCATTCTAAAGCTGGAGACGGCGACGGAGTTACTAAAATCACAGAGCACGCCGCACGTGGAGATTGTCCACCACACGATTTGGGGCTACTTCAGCCAGAGAACCGGCCTCCTCGTCCAGTTCGAGGACACCAAGCTCGTCAGAATGAAAGCCGGCAAGCGAAACGACAGCGTTTTCTGGGAGACCAGCATGGCTTCTACCATTGAAGATTACCGATACGTCGATAACATTAACATCGCCCACGGCGGCCGGACGACGGCCAGGTTGCACCGATACGGCGAGGCGCTCAACCACCGGAGGAAAATAGAGGAGAGTTGGAGAATTGAAGAGGTCGATTTTAATATTTGTGGTTTGTCGATGGATTCCTTTTTGCCTCCGGCGGATATGAAGAGGGACCCAACCGACACCGGAGACCAAGAGGCGGGAGAAAGCTAACTGTGGCTAGAATTAGCTTTTTTTTTTTTTTTTTACCCGTAAACACGATCGAATTTCAATTATATACATGTAAATATAGGAGGATTTGACACTTTTTTCCCCTTCACACCAATGGTTCGAACTTTTGAATACAGTATACGATGGAGATTTTAGATCCATAATGTGGAGAAATTTTTTTTTCTTCCATATATTGGGGAATTTTTATCTCGAACTGAAATTATAATTCGCTATTACTAATTTTCTCCAAAAAAAAAAAAAAAAAAAGAAGAAGCAAGCAAGCAAGCAAGCATCTAACAAGTACTTTTGTGTGTTCTAAATTTCTTATATGAGAGCACGACTTCCACCTCAATATAGGACAAATTATTTAATGTAAGTACTCTATAATAATCGAGGTAGATTCAATAATTTTCCTACTCTTAATAATCATTAGATATAAAATTGAAGTACTTTTCTTTTTTCATCCAACGAATAATTTCTCTAACAGTAGAAGTCGCAGTCAAGTTTTTCCAGCTAAATATTAAATAATCGATATTCGTCTAAATGGTAGCTGGAAACCAAAGAAAAATAAATATAAATATAAGACAACCTATAAAATATTGGGCAGTTGCACAAATGACAACAAATAAAAGCCCAATTGCAAGTGTGTATACCATTTATTTCTATTGCAAATATAGCAAAAAAATTGGTCCAAACCAATTGGAGTCAACGAAATGTCCAAAATACTCCTCATGTATAATCTTTAGTGATTGCAATGTGACGTATATCAACCGCCTATCAGTGATATATTGTTGATATACCCACGATATACCAAATATGAAGTATATCAGTGATATACTCCTGATACACTTTACTTAAATATGTCAATTTCTGGTACTTGGTATATTAACCGTTTATAAAAAATAGCTAATATGAAGTATATCAAAAGGATACTTGACTTTACAAGGATGTTATTGAAAGTACCATATTTTAATTTTCAATTTTTCGAGTTCACGTTTTTTAATTTCAACATCATAATTTAAAAAATGCAATGTTTTATTATTAAAAATATTTGTATTTTTTTTTAATATTAAGTTACAACTTTGGTCTAGAATGTTTGTGAAAAAAATAATTTAGTCCATATGACTTTAAATGTTATAATTAGTTATTATGATATAATAAAACTCTCATAAATAATAAGAGACTATTTAGGGAGATTTTATCAAACCATTGATATATTTATAATGTTTGATCAAAATGTCAAATTCTAACTTTTAATTGCAATGACTAGTTTTTTTTTTTCTCTAGAATATAGGGATGGAATTTGTAATTTACCATCTTTTTAAAAAAATATTGTTAATTTTTATAGAAAATGAAAAAGTATGTCATTGAAGTTAAAATGCAACGAGACTTGGAATATGATGTATTATACTATTTATATAATCCACGATAATATACTTAGAAATGGAAAAGGTTGGGTTAAGTTATAAAGGTAGTTTCTATTGAAAAGTTTGAATTTAGTTTATATAGTTTTAAATGTAAGAATTAGTTGTTACGAGTTACATTATAAATAATAATAATAAAAAAAGTAGTATAAGATAGATCACAACTTAAACATTGGAATTATTTGACAATTATTTAGAAGCTGTTTGGTAGATAATATGTATTTTGTTTTATGTTTTAAAATTTACTGAATTTAGTGAATCTATGTGTTGTCAAATTTGTTTTCGAAATTTGTTTTCGGATTATGTAATCTAAATTATGAAAAAACATTTTTATGTTTTCATTATATCCAAATTATGAGTTTGAAAATTTAAAGTGCATAATTGTATTAAACAAATATAAAAATCTCAATAAATATAGTATTTCATGTTATAACTAAATATACTTTTGTTAAATTAAAATATGTATAGTATAATATATTATTAAATAATAATTAGACCAAATTTATAAAAAGACGTTCATAAATTAATTAATGACTTGTATTGAATTCAATATTTAGTGTTGCATTTATAACTAGTTTCATAATCTATAAATATATTATAAAACACACTTTAGATAACTATTTAGAATGTAGTCGAATTTCTAAATCTGCTACCAAACACATATATGAAAACATGAAATACATCTGTTTTCATTGAATCATTTATTTTTAAATTTTTGTTTTAAAATTATGTACCAAATACTCTTATTTTTAAAAACTAAGATCACAGACACATTATTCATCCCCAGTTTCTCTATTTTATTATCTATTTATAAATATAAAAAAATCAAAGACAAGATATGTTTTCTAAATAAGGACGATGAAAATCAGATTTTTTTTTAGTACATCAATGATGAAAATCAGAGATGATAACAAAAACAAGTAGAAAATTCAAATAGTTATTAAATCGGCCCAAATAAAAAATGGATTCAATGTCCAAACCCTAATGTACATGAACGCTATAAATAGAAGCGTCCGGACTCCATCCCACTCGCTCGCCGTCTACGGTGAGAAGAAAACCCATTGCAATCGATTCATTTCTTCTCCTGTATGCTCGAAATTTTGAGCCCTAATTTCGAGTACCTCGACCTCTGGATTCAGATCTAATCTTGCAACGAATCGAACTCTTTCTTCTCACTGCTCATCTTTCTATTTTCATTTTTCGATCTATTTGCCTTCAATTTCTTCAGATTTTATCTGGATCCACCGCAGATTCAGATCGACGGACTGTTTTCAGTTCCGTAAATGGTTTTGTTTAACTACTGCTTTGTTTTCTTTTTCGAATGATCTAAATGCATCTGTTTACCCTCTTTTTCGAATGATCTAAATGCATCTGTTTACCCTCTTCTTGATCCCCTCACATAAAGATCAAGGGGATAAAACAGGTGCGAAAATCGATAGGTTGGCTTACCAGCCCATTTCATATTTGATCTTTGTCTTGGAGTCAAATGGACCTACCGAAATTTTGACCATGATTATCATTTATTTTCCCAATTTATTTCCTTTTTTAAAACTTTAATTTCCTGAAAAGCTTCGTCGAAATGGCATATGATGAACACTTCATTTCCGCTTATTGATATACTGATGTTCTGTGCTGACTCAAAACTCCGCTTATTATCTGATGCCATTAATTCTTTCGTTCTTTCTTTGTTTGTATCTCTTTTTTCTTGAGATTTATTTCTTCGGTTAAGCGTTTTTGGAAGTTTAAAACTAATGAAAGGCAGGCAAATGATGTAGACAAATTCTTATCCTACACGCTGAAGTAAATGTAGACTATAACTCCGCTTATTATCTGATGTCTTGCTGATTATATTATTTATTCATTCTTTTCAACTATTGTGTGTTAATTTAGTCAATAGGTCAATTTTATTCTTGTCCTGGATTGCCATTACCAATGAGGAGAAAAAGCAGACGGGCGGTCTGAACTGATGCCGTGTTGATTGTCTGCACTCCCATCTTCTTGGGTTCCTGATGGTTGAGCAATCTTGAAGACGTTTCTATTTTATTGCTTTTCACTTTGAATTTGTTTGGGGGTACTGTGAATTGATAATTTTTTTGGGTTATCATTCTTACTGGCCATGATGAAGTTTTGCCTTAATTATGTCTGGACATATGATGTTTGTCTATGATTAGTTGGTGCATTCTTCTGAGCTGATACGAGATTCATTTTGTACATCTGTTTTCTCTGTATTGTGCAACAAATCAAAGTTCGGCTGCAGGCTTCATCAAGATTCTGCTGCAGGCTAACTTGAGATTCTAACGAAGTTCTTATTCATCAAAATTTGCTGGGAAAATATCAGCTTTCCTTCAATTTTCTTGTCATTAATAATTTGTTAATTTGGCGATTCAAAGTTCAAATTATGTTTTCCTTCCAGGTTTCGATGAATTAAACTTTCCCGTCTGATGAACCAGGGACGAGAGAAGGGTACGATTTCTTGCTGTATTACAGAACTTCATGTGCAATGGCTCTCAAAGAAGACTTTGAAATGTGAATATCAAAGGGTTGATAATAATGTAGAGAACATTATGAAGATTACCCCAAGGATGAATTTTAACTTATTGATAATGAAGCGAGGATGGTAATAAGAAATTGGGCACGAGTTAATAATAATGTAGAGATAATTGTGAACTAATTAAATTACGTACCTTGGTTATTTAAATAATATTACGTACATTGTTAATTCAATTCAGCAATAAACTTTACGGTTGATTACGGATTGTTCTAAAGATTAGGTTTAACTTGAATTGTGAAGATAATGGTTTCTCTTGTCAAATGAAGAATAATGGATGAAATAGAATCGAGTCTTTTGAAGTCTTTTTGTCAAATGCAGAGAAAATGGTTTCTTTTTTTTTTTGAGTATAAAATTGACTTTTGTATAAGACTTCAGTTTTTTAGTTATTTGTTTTTGAGTCTATGTACTTAAACCCCAGTCCATAGTTTATATACTCTCAACAAAATGTTAATTTGCCTTGAAAACAAAGCGAATAATTGTCATGAACTAAGTTAGAACACAGAAAGGAGTTTAATGTGAATTTTATAACAGAAATTTTTATTTTTAAGTAAACATTATTATATTTAACGTATTTGGAAGGAAAACGTATTAAGCGAACGTTTCTAACAATTTCTATTTTGCCTATTATGCAGATCTAACTTTTGTACACCAAAAATTCATTTGACTTTTATTGTTTATTTTAAAACATGGTATGAAATTAACAACTTCAGTTATGTATTCAAATATCGATTTAGTCTAAAAAATTTTACTAAATCAATGTCAATTTTTATAATGTAATTGACAATTTATCAATATATATATATATTTCTTACAAATCGTTTCTAATAACTGTATCATAAAATATCTCATTAATGTTTTAAAATTGCTACGTACCCAAATTCAATTTGCCTATCATGCAATATGCCAGTTGAGCTATTGTCAAAATCAAAATCAGCATAGTTTTTTTAGATTAGTTTGTATTGAAATGTACTACCTCTCTTATATAATGAGATTTGAATTCACAATTCTTTATTGTACTAAAAACAAAATCTTTTTTTTTTGATACACAAACAAAAACTAAATTATCATGCATTTTAAATTTTTAACTAAATACAATTTTTGAAAACTACTCTTTCTCGCTTTTAAAACTTTTCTTGATTTTTTAACACTTATCCTAAAACTAGATAAGAAAAATATGGAAAACTATAGGTAGAAGTAGTATTTATAGGCTTAATTTAAAAAATAAAAAAATTAAAAACAAAATAGTCATCAAATGGGGTTTTAATTTTTAAAATTTAGTTTTGTTTTTGAAAATATATACAAAACTAAATAACAATACAAGAAAAATCATATAGTCTTATTTATAAGCTTAATTTTTTTTTTATTAAACAAGACTTATATTATTGCAAAATTGTTAGTCAGTAGGCTTAATTGTTTTTTAGTTGAATATAGTTCTCAATACAATACATGACATTGCTGAAAAAAAAAACTAAAAACTAAAAAAAAGGCCTAATTTTATAAAATACTCTTGGACTACTCTGTTTTAAAAATATTTTTGAAATTTCATTAATACTCTTAAATTTTCAAAAAAAAGTTAAAAAAATAACCGTTACTTTGTTTAAAAAATATCCCTAAACTTTCAAAAGTTTCAAGTTCTTTAAGCTTTCAAACAAAGTTGCATATATAAATAGAAATGGTTAGTACTTAGTTTTAAAAATACCTTCTTTCAAAAGACAAAAAAATTAAAAACTATTCATCTACTTTTCCTCTCATATATTAATACCCTTAACATTAAAAACAAAAAGTTAACAAACACTCATACCGTTAGGATATGATGAAAACTATTCATCTACTTTTACTCTCCCTCTTGATTTGCTTTAATCTATAGCCTAATACTTCTCTATTTTTTTTTCTTTCTTTTTCAATACCTTTTTATTCTCTTCTTTTATTTTCTTCTCTAAAACTTTTTCCATTTCTCCTATCTTCTTATATATTAAAACTTTAAATCTAAAACCTTTTCCATTTCTTCTATCGTCTTATATATTAAAACTTTAAATAAACAGAAAGGGTTGCTCTCATTTATAAACCTGCCCAAACATAAATATAAGGAATTTCAATACCCAAATAGTTAATGTCTTTGAAGCCTATTCTCATAAATATAAGAATTTTTAATACCCAATAGAATAATTTGAAAACAACTCATATAGATATCCTTATTTTATTTTTTTCATATAAATACTCTAATTTTTTCTCCATTTGTCCTATTCTCAGTCATCCGGGGCAAACTAATTTTAACTATAAAATTGATTAATAAACTCTTTATCCATTACAAATTTAGTAATGCATATGTTTTATTTCTTTTTAATCCTACTAGACGCCCTCAAGATTATAACCTAGATTCTCAGCACATCCTTAAACCTTGTGCATATGTATTTATGTATTAAATCAAAATGTACTAACTCAAATTATAATGCACAATCTTTGTCAAAGCATTTAAGTTCTAAGGTCCCTTAGTGACTCAATTATTCTTCTTTCTTCTTGTTATAGTCTATATAGCTTGATTGAAGGGAGTGGTTTTAGAGACTGGAAAATAGAAGAAGAATAAAAGAGAGTATTGAAAAAGAAAAGAGAAAGAGAAGGAAAAAAAGAAGAAGAAAAAAAATAGAGAAGTATTAGGTCATAAATTAAAGCAAAACAAAAGAGAATAAGTGAAAGAGGTAATGTAGTGTAGATAAATGTTTTTTTTTTGTCTATATATTAATGGTAAATATATTTTTTTCAAATTTGTTTAAAGTTAAGAGTATTATTACAACTCTGGAAAGTTTTTGATATTTTTGATTATTTTTTTAAAGTTAAAGAGAATTTAATGAAACTTTTAACTAATATTTCCATCTAAAACTTCTGGTTAAAATTTCTTAAAAGAAAAACCAAGTTAAAATGTTAACTTAATAATTTTAAACGATAATTTATATGTTTAAAACCAATAATAATTGCCTTTAAAACAAATAATAAATAAAAAATTGCGCATCCGGGGAATCGAACCCCGGTCAGTACCGTGGGAGGGTACTATGATACCACTACACTAGATGCGCTAGACATTTTTTAAAGTCAATCCCTTCTTAACTTCTAATTATTTTTTACTTCATTGGTTAAACCTATAAATTTAGGTTAAATTATACCCTTTTCAATAATGGTCATAAACTTTTAAACGTTTATTTTTTATCCTTAAATTTTAAATTTATTTCAAAATAACCTTTTCATCACTCTTTTATTAAAACAAAGATGGAAAAATGATGTAGCAGTCACTTGTAAAACAGTGGTACATATGATATAGGTAAAAAGTATCAATTATGCTCATGAACTTTATACTACTTTTTTATTATGCCTTTATCATTTTAAAAAGTATCATTTTAATCCTTAAGCTTTAAATTATTTTCGAACAACCCATTTATTAGCTTCTCTATTCAAATTAATGCAACAATTAGTTGAAAAATGAAGGTTACTCATGACATACTTTGACAATAAAGGTAAAAAGTTGAAGGATTTTAATCACATCCAAAATGATCCTGACTAAGGAGGAGATAGAAACATATTTAGAAGATAAAGTTTTGGTTAAAATAGTTGGGGAAACCACATATGAGAAAAGTCATGTCATTTGCAAAAATCAACAACCTTCCGATTAAAAATCAAACAAAAATCAAATGAGAGGGGTCAATAAAGAATTGTGTGACATAAACATATTTATGGAAAGAAAATTGTGAAAAAGTGGAGTTAATTGAAAGCATGGATATAGAAACTTGGAGAACAACCATGAAAAAGATTGACTCACACATTTTTTTAAAAACAAAGATGGACTAATCTACCATTTTCATTTTCAAATGTGAGAAAACTATCCAGAAACAACGGTCTATAAGTTCAATTATTTTGAGTTTTATTGTTTGTCTCTTCCTCTTCTACATTCATGCCCTAACATTAATTTTTGTCAACTTAACACGAGATAAAGGACAAAAAATTTCATCTATCTTTAGTGGCTTACTTACCCCATAAAGAATGTTGTGTTGGCAGTATCATGATAAATTTTAATCAGAAAAATAAATCTGAAATGTGCAACATTAAATTAAGTCGACAATATTAGATAAATTTTGATTGTGCTCCAAGATGGGTATGAAAATTTGAGACCCAAATAATTTTGAGTTATACTAACTTAACTTTAACTTACAAAGTTGTAACTTTTTTTTGAAGAAGTTACAAAGTTGTAACTTGGTAACCATATTATTATGCAGACTTATCTTTAAATTATTTGTTTTTTTCTTAAAATTAAAATTTGCGCATCCGGAGAATCGAACCCCGGTCAGTACCGTGGGAGGGTACTATGATACCACTACACTAGATGCGCTTGATGAATGCGTGGCTTACTATTACGTATATGTTTTAAACATTGTTTCTAATTAAAAAATCAATAAAAGTTCCGTTGCCGGGAATCGAACCCGGGTCTCCTGGGTGAAAGCCAGATATCCTAACCGCTGGACGACAACGGAGTTTGTTGAAATGGGTTGAGTTGTAATTTTATTCATATAAAATATCACAAAATCAGAATAGAATTAACTTTAATTACAAATTTAGTCCTGTTTGGTCTCCCAACTTTTAAAAGTATCTAATAAATTTCTAACTATCAATTATGTGTCTAAAAAGTCTCAAAACTTTCAATTTCGTGTCTAATAAGTCATTGACAAATTTGAAATTTTAAAAAATTAATTGATCTATTACATATAAAATTGAATTTTGTGTTTCAATGAAATCCAGTTTATTAATTCGTGTTCTATAGTTTCGAATTTTAAAAAAAAAAAATGTTCACTGGCTAAATTTGTAGATTTTAAGGTTCACTAAATTTGTAATGTAACCCAAAAATTATTTTACTCGAGCAAGATGTTTCTTATGACTCGAATCAATAACCATGTCTAAACCCCAGTCACCAACACACACCATTATCTCACAAACCGCAATCACATCAAGAATCAGTGCACTTTATTTGTTTTCATTCTAAAGCCTCTTTCTTCTTTAATAATGATGCTCGATTGGCTGCGTTTCGTGCTAAATTCCTAGCGGCATTTCATACTGACTTTAGCTAAGCCACATATCATCTTCTCTTTTTCTCAACAATGGAATTGATCCCTTTAAAATCGAATCCAACTTCGAACCTATCTAGAATAGAAACAAACCAATTTCAAAAAGGAAGTATTGTCATGTGCATGGTCTTCTATCATTTTAATTTTGAGATGAGAGAGGTCTACCTTCGAGTTATATGCATACAAAATTTCATGGTTTTCTAATCAGAGTTATTGGAGAACTTGAAAAATATTTGAAGATAACAAAATTTCCATGTCACGGCACATGGGTAAACATATACAACTGAAATATAAAGGGAGAAAGCTCCCCTTCCCAAATAGAGAAAGCTGTGAAGAACCAAATCATAGATCTGGACAAAGATAAAGTGTTTGGTAATATTTCTTCCTGTTTGTTTCTAAAGAATTTGAGCTACTTAAAATTTGCAGCACCAAATCGTCTCTGCAAGAGTTTGCACCATGGAGAACAGGCCAGATTCGGTTGCATGCCATTCTGAATTGACAAACTGTAAAAACTTCCATTTTCCACAAGGATAGATGAAGTTCACCCACTCACCATCATACCATACTTTTGGTTTTGCATAGTTTTTCGATTCCACCTGTTGGAATTGCTCTTGCATCCACTGTGGTCAGTATTTGAGGTACTGACATCCCTCCAGAAATGACAATTTCTGCACCCAAAAAAAGGAACATCGAACTCCATGTTGATGATAGATAAGCACATTGCAAGAAATTCTCAACATTCTTCTACACGTGTGAGTTTAAATATTATTAACATAAGGGGTCCAATATATCAACTAATGTTAGTAGTGCAAAACAAAGTCCCACATTGGCTAGGGAAAGGAGGGACCATGACATAAGTAAGGTCAATTTTCTCCATTGATATGAGGTCTTTTTGAAAAACAATAAGCAAAGTCATGAGGAGTTATATTCAAAGTGGACGATATAATACTATTGTAGAGATATGAAGGTGGGAATTCAAACAGTTGACATTTTGGTGTATGATATATGTTTTTAACCCATGAACAGATTGACAACCAATTATTAAGTTTCTAACACATAAGCTTTTTTTTAATGATATCATGTTAAACAGTGTATTCTAAAAAGAAAAAGGAATCCCACCTCCGGCTCCTAACTAACTACCCTGAGCTCTTTCCAAGACAAAAATGTTATATTTACATGGTTTCTACTTTAGTGGGAGAGATGAGATATCATACCAATTCCCTCTCGTACAGATAGATTAGGCCTCAGGATGTCCTTGGAACTCATAAGAACTATGTCTCCAAGATAGAGATGATTGGTAGGCACATAAACGCAATAGAGTTCTTCCTCTTCCATTCTGCTCTGAAGAACAACGGAGGAAGTGATGAATCCAAAAGCATATTCCCCTGCACGAGGGTGCCTGATAATTGCTACTTCCTTGAAGGCATTTGAAGTTTGATCTGAGGCCGATTATCAGATAGTCAAATACCGTAATAAACAAATGGAAATTAGAACAATTCAATGCTACCTGGTGATATTGCAGTACTAATTTGCTTTGAGGCCGTGTAAATATAGCTTACAAGTGGCATTTTCTTAATGAACCATTCACCAAGAGTAAGAACAGAAGCTCCCAACCAAGATGACATGAAGATACCAACAAGGAAGATGAACGTGATGGAGGTAATAAATCCAAGCCCTGCAGAAATTTCTACTGAAGATCAACTGCGGAAAATCTCATAAAAATTGTTCTTCTGGTGTTTTGAGGGCAGAATAACTCTTTTTAACTTACCAAAAATATTGATCCCTAAGTGATTATATATGGGAGAGAAGAAACCATCAACAAAACGAATGAAGCCCCACGTGATGTAGAATGTAATAGCAATTGGTAGAAGAATTACACTGCAAACAAAGCCCCATAAGCTAAGAATCAACAGTGTACATTTTAAGGGTTACTCTACAAACACAAGCCGGCCTGAAAAGAAACCACAATTATCTCTTGATCCTAAAGCATACCAGAGAAAACAGTCACTGAACAAACTCCACATGTTTGAAAGTTCACCAATGAAATATGATTTCACATTCATGAGATAAATCCATAACATCAGCAGAAATGCTCGGGATAAAGAAAAGATGCATTTATTCCAGAAAAATAACATCGTATCTGAACATACTGAATATCTTGGAAGGACACCAGAAGAATTACCATCCTGTCATGAACTTCTTCGACGCCCAGCTGCGAATGACTTTAGCAAATGCCTAAGAAATACATGAACCGAAGCTTTAGAGTTTGCGGTTGATGAATGAAACTGCTATAGAGTATAAAAACGTAGTGTTCGTCGATAATCGCCTCGATTAAGTGCATCTAACACTCTCATACATAGTTAACTCGATTTCAACCATTACGGAACAAGAAATCGTGGAAGGAAATCGAAAGAAGAAAGAACAATCTCGTACGCAATTACAATTAAATTTTCGGGCAAAAGAGATTAACGTTAAGCAAGAAGAATCGAGAGATAGGGCTTGAGAAGCGAAAACAGACCTCACGGCCGGAGTGATGATGAGATAAAGCCGCGACGGGTGCGGAGGAAGATTTGGAGGCTCCATTTTCAGAAACTGTAGCGACTGGGATCAGAAGCTCTAGATCTCTTTCCCTCTCTCTTGTACCCATTTTTTCCTTCTGTTTTTTTTTCTCTCTCTCTCCACTTTGATTTTGGAATCACATTTACTCTCGCTTCTCTCCCCGCGAACATTAACGAACTATTAGGAGCTTCCAACTGATTTTCATTTCATTTTGCAGAGTGGACCCGAAAAAGGCCAACCCGAAACTGGATCGGGCGCAACATAACGACCCGATTGCCAAGTGACGGCCCTCCCATATATTACAAGTTTGGTTCTCAAATTTTTAACTACTATTTGTCACATATTTAATTTTTTTAAAATTAATTAATTTATTAGATATAAAATTTAACCTCACGTCTAATAAGACGAATCTTTCAAGTTTGTGTTTACTAAGTTTATGAATTTAAAAAACTCTCCAACAGGTAACAACCTATTAGGTATAAAAATAAAACTTCCAAAATCTATTGGGCACAAAATTGAAAGTTTAAAAACTTATTTGATACTTTTAAAAATTTAGGGACTAAATAAACATAAATCTAAAAGTTAATTAGATCTGTTAAACATTTTTTTAAATTCAAGAACCAAATAGATACCAATCTCAAAGTTACTAAAATTATAGTTCTTCAGTTTTTATACCTCGACTTAGGTTGACGAGAGACTATTTGAACTTTAAAAATTTCAACTTGATCCATGTGAATCTTGAATAGGTTGTTGCCCTTGGAAAACCCATTGTAAAGAAGACGCTCAAGACATGACACACACGTGCCATGAGGCAGCTCACTAAGATCATGAGACCAAGGGTGGTGGAGAACCAATATCAATGATTATTAAGAAATTTTAGATCTGACACCCATGCATGTCAATTTTTGGCGAGGGATCACGTGCTAGTGTAGAGCACTCGTCTACACTCCCATGGATATAGAATTTGCAAAATCATTCAGGATTGTTTATTTTGAATTTTGTTTGAAAAGCCTCGCCATAATGAAGATCTTACATAGTCATATAGTCACTTTTTTAAAAGAAGTTTTTAGATACTGTAGAGCAATCTTCAATCATTTTTTTGAAAAAAATAATATAATATTAAGTGTTTTTTAGCATAATAATAATAATGAAGTCTATAGTATTAATATCCTTGATTATTTGGTGGGTTAATTAGTAGATTCATTATTCGGTAGGTAGCTAAAAAAAGCTTTTAGAAAAATCAAAAAGAGAAAATTTGAGGATATAATTATATATTGACAACAATCAAAATATTTAAGATGATGTATTTTTTATGACAAAAACAACACCAATTTAACATTTCTTCACGAGTATGACACACACACAATTACAATTTACAACAGCATGCTCTCATAGTCATATCTCGAAAACCATAATATTTATATTTTTAAAGAATTCAAAACCATTAGAAACTATACATATTTAATGGAGCTAGAAAATGGAATATGAATCTTCATCCTCAATCGACCTGCTAAAGATTGCAAGTCTCTGATCTTTTCCAGAAATTTAAATCAAACTGCATTCTCATCACATCACGTGCTCCCACCAGGGTAATTGCAGCCATTGTAGCCTGCAAAAATCAAAAACAAATTTTAGTTTTAAAAAGTTTTTAACAGGATCGTGACATATTCCTTAGACATAATTTTTTCAAAATCTAATTATGACATGTAATTTTTAATTTGGTGTCTAATAAAGTTCATGAATTTTAAAAGATATTGAATAGGTCACAAGCCTATTAGAAGCAAAATTAAAATTGGAAGCTCATAGATCGACCGTAGATATATCGAAAAGTTTAGGAACTTATGAGATACTTGTTAAAACTTAAGGGATCTATTAAAATACAATTTACTTGTTAAAACTCAAGGGATCTATTAAAATACAAAATTGATAGTTTTTAGTTTTTCGTTTGAAAATTAAACCTATAAATACTACTTCTATCTATGCCTTTTCATGTTTTTTAGAAACATATAGGCCCCTTGATAAGTTTTTAGTTTTTTATTTTTAAAAATCAAGACTAAAAATACTATTCATATAAATGAGTTACTATGTTTTTATGTTTTCTTATTTAACATATGTTTTAGAAATACCAATTAAGTTTTGAAAACTTAAAAAAAAAAATCAAAAACTTGGCTAGAAACTTAAATGATTTTTTTGGAAACGACCAAGCATAATTTTAAAAAACAAAAAATCTTAGTCATCAAAGAGGACCTTAGAAACCTATTAACGACCTTTTTAGACCTATATCTGATCTCTCCAAAACATGATTTTTTTTTTTTTTGGAAACGACCAAAACATGAAATTTAGGGACTATAATTAAATAGGCATAAATTAATAGTGAAGCTTCAATATGAAAATTAACAATGGCTTGATTCTCACTTGGATTGTTGGAGGAAAGAGTGGCGGACTGTGAGAAGTCACAGGTCCATGGATCCCGGGCGGCGGTTTGGTAGAAGAGGTTCATGGCGTAGGCGGCGTGTGAGGCAATGGTGTTTGGCTCGAAACAGGCGCCACCGGGTTGAATGGCGCTGCAATCCAGCCCTCTGCCGCAGGCGTAGTCCAAGTTGGCTTGCAGCTGGGCCTCCGATACGCCGCTCTTGGGCACGCACCATGAGCCTCCTCCTGCCTTTGGCTTTGGACTTGTTGGTGCTTTCGTTGATGGATTTGCTGGGGACGATGGCGTCGTCACTGGAATGCTCTGTTGGGGAACAAAAGCACTACCCGTTTAGCAGTTCATTCTTAATATTTCTTAAAAAATAGAAAGATTATTTGTTAACTTATTAGTCTACCTATTAAAACTTCTAAATTTACCGACATTGTGCCCATGTTTTCAAAAGAAAAGGAAAAATTCACTACAAATTTCAAATTTCACCCCTCACTTCAAAGTATTAAATTCAAGATTTAATCCTATGACGGTATAAGATATGGAAATTCATTTAAATGAGAGGCAACACTAGAAAGATTATTGAATTTCTGTTACCTGGCCATTTTTTGAAAGACCAACGTCGTAAGTCATTGTAAGATCAGGGTTGAACAATCCGAAAGATCTCTCAGAACCAGGCCCAGGCTTCAAATCTTCGTCGTACAGCGCAAAGAGATACGTATCCACTGATTTTCCCGGCATCAATGGCGTCCCGACCATTGATCGGAGGTGTGCAATGAGATTACCATTGAATGCCTTAGCATTTTCGAGACTTGGGCCAACCTCGTCGCCGTCTCCTTTGTACGGCCAGCCAGTCTCCGCCACCACAATCTCTACGTTCTTGAAGCCCATAGAGTTCAACGCAGATCTTATGGCGTCCACCTGCATCCATCCGACCCAATAACATGCTCACTAATGAGTAAAAGTTAAATTACATAATTTTAAAATGCAGAATTGTTTAATAATAATTTATATTTGAGGTATATAGTATTTCCGTGTTATTATACTTGTACCCAAACATAACCTAAAAGTTTCTGCAAGAGTGATTGGTAATCAACTTTCAAAAGTGTCCATTTCTCCCCCTCTCAATTTATCTCAATTTATTTTGTATCTAAGAAGTTCATAAAACTTTTCATTTATATTAATAAATTTTGGTAAATTTCAGAAGTTTAAAATTAATTGATTTAGGTTTTCTTATGTATTTTGTACTTATGTTTTAAAAAACCCAGCTAAATTTTAAAAATTAGGGAAAGTAATTTTTTAAAAATTCCAACTAAATTTTGAAAATTAGTAAAAGTAATTTTCAAAAACTTATTTTTATTTTTTAAATTTGGCTTGACACTTCAATGTTATCTCAACAAAGATGAAAATCATTGGAGATAATATGTGACCTCCTATAAATGATTTTCAATAAGTAGATCAATTCCCACATGTTCGACATGTGGGATGATAGTGATGCTTTAGCTAGGATTGGTTTGTCGGGGTCTAATGCTATGGACAAAGGACTTTCCAAGGTGGTTTGAAAATTTTTAATCTTTTTGGATGTTTCTTCCTTTGTAGATCCTATTCTACCTATCTGAACTAAAAAAAAAGAAAGGAAAAAAAAATCATATTTGAATGACTAAAATTTTAGAGTTAAACTTATATCAAAACTAAAATATGATAAGCTTAACTAATTAACTAATATTTAGTTGACAATTTTAAGTCACATTGGAAAACTATTTAGTTTTAAAAATTATATTTATTTTTTCTACCACTTCTCTCCCATCTTCTAAGGAAAGATGTAAACAGATTAATTTTTTAAATTAAAATATTATAAACTAAATGATTATCAAAGTTCAAACTTCAAACCAAGTAAGCAAATAAATAAATATTTAAAAAGACTCAAAATCCCAAGAACAAACAGATTAGAAAAGGCCAAAAGGGCTCAAAGATTGATGAACTCACCTGAGCGTCAAACATGTTCATGTACTTGATATTGGTGTTCGTGTCGAGCCGGCCGGCGTTGGGCTGAAAAAGACAGAACGCCAAAGTCTCCGGCCGCGGGTCGCTCCGGTAGGCGAAGTATGGGTATGGGTTAATGGTGAAGGGCGATCCAGTGGCATTGTTGAACTCCAATAGCCCCTTCAACACGCTCATATAGTTCGGGTGGAAGAGCCCCGACGACGGCGGCTCCGATTGGCGAAGCACTGCCATGGAATGGACAGTGGAAACCTTAATATCACTCAGAGACATCGAATTGAGCGCGTTGTGAAGATTCTGAATCGCCGGCACAAGCTGGTTCATCAGATTTTGATCGTTGGAGGTTATCACCTCGTTGCCGACCGTGATGAGGATGATTTTGCTCGCCGGATAGAAGGGGGCTACATTGGCGTTAACCCAATTTTTTGCGAAATTCGGGTCGGAAGCTAGGGCTGGAATGTCACCGTTCGCAGCGCCGATTACAATTCCAATCCCGGTGTTTGCTAGTGCTTTGATGATGGCTGGATCGGCGCCATATAGTCGAACTTTCTCGATTGTAGTGGATTGAAGTAGCTTCGCGGTCGCCGACGGCGGAGGAAGGTTATCGGCGACTTGACCGTAATTGATTCCGATAAACGATTGCGAGTCTGCAAAACAGAGCACGTTCAATTAAAAATTCCGCTGGCAGGAATGAAAATTTCTAGGTAACCAAAAAGATCTTTCGAAGATTCTCCATCTCCTTCCTTTCTTTCAATTTGTTTCCCCTGTTCTAGAATCTCATCTCGATCACAATCGAGGTACCAAAAGACTGACGCTACGAAAAAATTCACAAAGAAACCACTTCAAATTCACAATAAATATTACCAGACAACCATGTTTGTAGATTATAAGAACACAAAACGGTAGAAGAACCCAAGCAATCGAAATTGATAAAAAGATTCACAGATAACAACAATTGACAAATTAAGAAACCAGAAACTTACAGGCGAGGTCAGAGATCAGTAGAAAATTAAAGAAGAAGAAAACAGTGGAACAAAGAAGAGTGGTAGCCATGGCCGTGGAACTGAAAGCTTGTGATGTGTTTTGGAGACAGGACGCAGAGGAATGAGAAATTAAATAGATGGAGACGCAGGGAAGAGGACAAGGGTAATATTGTAAAATGGATATTCAGTGGGCTCTCTAACTTTTTGAAAAGTGAATGAATTGCACCGTTAGAAAATTGGAAGTGGAATGGAAGCTGGCGGAGTCGTGGAGGGCTTTGCGCGAGTAACGTCGATGTTATAATAACCAATAGAAAAATGAAAAAAAAAACGCTATTGTCTGTGTTTGTCTGAATGACCCAAATGCCCATTTTTTCTTGACCGTTGCCTAACTTCCGTTTGCGCTGGAATTTTGTGGGCGGAAAAATTAAATAAACGCCTTTTTAAAATCAATATATATATATATATATATATATATATTTAATTCAGTCCGTCTCAATTTCTCTAATTTTAGTTTAAATTTGGTCCAATACTTAATTATTTTTATCCCCACTTCAAAATGCATATGGGAGAGTGAGACTCTTTTAATAATCATTTAATTTTTAATTTTTAAAAATTATATCTGTTTTCTTATGGATTCTCTCAATTCTATCTCTCCCCACAAAACATTTAAATTCTAGCCATATTCTAGAGAGAAAAACAAGTTTTTAAAATCTACTTTTATTAGTTTTCAAAACTTTGACTTAATTTTTAAACATAGGTAAAAAGTAGACAATAAAACAAATAAACTATGAAATTAAGTAATATTTATAAACTTAATTTTTAAAATAAAAATAAAAAAATTAAAATAGTTATGAGCATGAGACTTATAGTTTCGTAGATAAGATCATTAATATTTTAACTAAATAAATTAAGTTTAGGATGATGCTTATGTCAATTTTTTTAACAATTATGGAGTGAGAGATCAAAATATAGATTTTTGAAATAGTAATTAGTGTCTTATCCAATGAACTATACTCGATATAGTATCATTATTAATAAGTGATAACACAGTTCAATGTAACAAGATGTTAGTTTCACGATATAAAAGTTCAACAAGTTGCTCAATAACACACGAATTATACTAAGGTTGGGCCTCACAAGACACGTATTGGGTTGAAAGTATAAAATACAAATTACAATCACCTAATTTTGAAATGCAACTAATAATATTCCTACTCATTTGGCGGAAAAATTCCTCGTTTTTTCTATTCATACTCATTTGGTGGAAAAATTCCTCGTTTTTAATAAAAAATTATACTTTTTTTATACACATTCTCTAATCTCTAACAAAATGTCAAACAACAAATTAACACAAATCATCTTGAATTTATATCGCAATAAAATAAATTAAATCCTAAAATGTGGCCATAAAATGTCCAAAAAGAAGCAAAAAAATCTCTACGCTTTTACTTCGCTCTTAAGCAAACATTACTGATCCCATTGCTCAAGCGTGACCCACGGACCCATTTTTCAACGTGCAAAGGTGCTTTGAGCAGCTAGAGAGCAAAGCATTTCCATGAAAACGCGCCATGGGAAAAGGTTGGATTCTCAATCACTTGTTAAATAATGGTCACTACTTTATGATCAAAGCATAAAGGAGGGCGAGCTTTACGATGGTGTGATTAATTGGTGACGAAGCAACTTCAATCTGCTCCATTAGACTTTGAATCTGAGCCGTCTCCTGTCAGGTTTACTCGTGGAATATAAGACAACTTTTGAATCCAACGGGCTATTACGGTACGTCTGTTTCTGATCGCAGCTGTCGTTCTAAAGGTTAAATTGTCGTTCATGGGGTTTTCCCATACTGTCTGAAGAAGGAAAAGGAACATTGTTTTGAATTATTGATCAGTTGTTCCATTATCACGATGGAGTAAGCTATCCGATTGAGTTCAATTATTTATGTATCGGTCTGTATGTATTCTGCGAATTTAATTTTCGAAACAATTGAACAAGTATCGATCGATTCCAATCCAAGGCAATGCCCTAAATCGTTAATATATTTTGTCTTGAATTATTTTAAATATTGGATGTTTAGTTGCCGGTTAAATTTCAATGATGGGGATTGATCATAGGTGTGATGGAAGTGTAGGGAATTGGGTTATGCTTTGTTTTCACCCTCATGATCCAAATTAGAAGTAAGAGAGACGCAAAGTAATAAGTATGAACATTCTTGACTTGCACAATGTAAAGAACACTGCTATAACTTATCTATTACAACTCCAAAACCAAAAAATTTAGTTAATATGTTCACCATTAGCTTGGCAGATTCTAAAATCAACTAATTGCTTCAAACTTGGAAGCATTTTTCTTCTCAAATTTATCTGCCCCTTCTTTTCATCAAAAGGTAGACATGAATAAGGTCTCTTGTGACTTCATCGAGCAGTCCACTCAGAACATACTTTTCCACATCCCTTACAACTTCCTCTCTTTCAAGAAACACGAATGTGGTCTCATTCCATCCCAAGTCCCACATACTATTCAAGTCAGGTTCCTGGTTATGGATATCACTTTCAAGCATTTTGGGCAAGTAGTCTTGCAATTCACATTCTAGGTTACCATTCCTACCATAGAATTTCAATGCCTCGATGTCTCTATGCAACTGCTTGATCAGGTCATCCAAAGATCCTATCTTTTTGGACCTCAAAGAAATGTTTGTGCAAGGACGATTGTTGAGTTCTTGCCATATGCCCTTTCGCTTCATGAGCTCATAACTACAATCTATTGTGAAATTTCTTCCATTTTTTAAATGGCTATGACCACTGTCATGAAGAATGAAGCTGGGGATGTTGAGTTTGAAAAGTGCCTCTGCTGCATTCAGGAACCATTCACTTGTTATAAGCGTCTGCTTAAGGTGGTTTTCACTTTCTGTCAGCGTCTCTTGTTTTCTTGACTTGGAAAAACTATGTAGGTGCGCCAAATGTGGGGGATATAAGGTGTTAATGTTGTATTTCTCTGCTTCTGCGCCATAAAGAAATTAGATATTGATAATAAATACTCAGCTCTTGTTCAACGTTTATGCAGTTTCAACTGGAGTACACTGTTAACACATGCTGCTCATGCATAGATGGGGTTTTCTTTATATTTATGGAATGAACTTGGGTAATGGAAATCTTGCTTACCTTCTACTGCATTTATTACAATTTTGGAGCCGTTGATTTCACCTCTGCCAAAAACTGATCTCTGATCTTGCTGATTGCTAATAGTAATTGAGATTGTTTTCTGGCACTGCATACGATTAGGCAAGGTTTAACAGATAGAATATATTGGGCTTGACATTTGACAACTCGAGAAGAGTTGAACTTACACTGTCATTTGGAGCTGATATTTGTGGCTTTTCATGTGCATATTGTGTGCTATTCAATGGCTGGATACTTACTATTGTTTCTCTGGATTCAACGATATGAGCTTCCACTTCTTTAGATCCATGTGCTCCGGGGACTTCCAGTCCATCTTGACGTTCGTTTTGTTCTACTTCCTGTAATGTTGGACTTTGGTGTTTCCTTGCACGTGCTTCATTATTTATAGGCCCGTCACTTTTCTGCATTTTTGTAGATTTGTGATCGTTCTTCACAGGTATCTTAGCATGTTGCTTTTCCATAACTGGCTCTTTTCCGAATGTAGTTTCTGAGTCTCTTGAAGAGGAACTTTGTTCTACGCTCATGTGGGTTATCTCATGTGTTTTGTCATTTAAATCATGGCAGTTGTTTTCTCTGGAAGGATTTTCAGGACATTTATTGTTAGGAAGGGCGTAAGAGGAGTGAGCTGTGATGGTTTCTTTGCAGCTTTTCTTACTTTGTCTGACATGGTTCATATCCTGCTGCTTCTTTGGAAAAGTGTAAGTGTCAGGGACTGGTTTTGTTAAACTCTTGAACCCAATCCCACTTCTCTTTTGATTTCTCTCCTGCACCATTGGTTTTCCATTCTTCTGTTTCTTCTCTTCTCCGTGATGATTTATTTCTCCTATCTCTGCTTTGTGGGGCATAGGTGGCTGCTGGTATTTGGGACTGTTTGGGGACTGTTGCTGCATTCTTGATTGAACTTTGTCCGGGTGTCTCTTTTCCAATGGAAGTGTTCTTTCTTTATATCCTTGCAGTATGATTGCATGTTCTGATTTTTTATGCAAATTTGCTTCCATCTGCTGCATCCTATTCTTTTTCAGCTCTCCTCTCTTTTGATCCCTGTCCATGGTGTTTACCTCCCTGTGCTTTTGGTGATGAGGCTTCATATGACCTTCCCGATAATCCTTCTGCTGCACTCCATTCTTTAATACTTCTCTACGTTCATCCCTGTCTGTGCCTTTTTGCTCCCTGTTCTTTATTTGAAGCTGCTTTGTAAGTCCTTCCAGATGGTCCTTCTGACTTGGGACTCTCTGCCTCGTTTCATGCTTGTTTTGTTGTTGCTTAAATATTGTGATGGTTGGTGTTGATGGGATTGTTTGTGGCCTTATTCCTTCAATGTCTTGCCATGATGGATTTCCACGAAAAGTGATGGCTTGAAGACTTGCATCGTTTGTAGGAAAGTTGTTCATTGCTTGTGAAACAAATATGGTGTTCATCACGGCTGAATTCTTATCTGAGATGTTTGGTTTTGGATTTTTGGAATTGGACCGACTTTCTTTAATATTAGTCCTTGGCTCGGCCTTTTTGGTGATACCCCTGGCTGTCGGCTGCAGATCTTTTTGTGTGGCTTTTTGCTTGGAACCTGAGTCCTGATGTGCATAGTTTGAATTGTCTGAAAGATTATCTAGCCCCATTAGTTTTGCAATTACATTTGAAATTCCCACCTTCTCACGTGTGTTTGAAGTTTTGACATCATGGCCACAGGTTGCCGATCTTCTATGGAAACTCAATTTTACAGTAGTTATAGGTTGCTCTTCGTGGTTGAAGTTTCCTCCCTCTGCTGTGTATCTCAGGGTCGCTAACTTCTGATTGTGACCATTTCCTTTGACTTCTTGGCTGCTGCGTGAATGTAGGGAGAGGTTGTCCAAGGAGAACCGTGGTTGGTAAAGTTTCTGGTCAGGCATTTCATCTTTATTTTCCTCAGCATCATCTTCTTCATTCTCTAAAAGTACAATCCTATTCTTCTGTTGTGGGCTGATCATGTGCTCTGAAGCCTCATGTAAGTTCACAAGCATCCTCAAAGACTCCTCCAAATCCATGGCCCCCTTCAACAGTTCCTGTCCAATTTCGATGGAACATCTGCCAAAATCAAGACCATTAGAGCAAGTTCTTAGGATCTGGTTCAATTTCTGTGCCCCTTTTGATATCTCCTTAATATGTAGATGTGAGATGGTTGGGAAGTATCCGCCACTTGTATTGTGGTTCCTGTCCAGGCCGCCTCTTTTATTCATTTTCCCGATGTCAAAGGACCTTCTACCAATTTGTTGCAGGAAGCCCAGCATCAAATTGTTTCCCGATGTAGTATTTCCTCTTAGTTTTCCTCCATTTTCAAGTGCAAAAGCCAAGGCCATGGATAAGTCTCCTATTTGTTCAGAGTTCCGGCCTCTAGTGTAAGGAACAATCTGATTTGAAGTATCATTAGTTATCAGTGATTTATTGCCTCCACCATACCTTGTGTTTATCGTGTTCCCAGTCTTGGGAGCACCCTGCATCGAATCATACATGTAACGATATAAGATAACTAGGTCAGATTCTACAATCTAAGCATTGTAAACCAACTTCCCTAACTAGAGTCCTGCATACCATTCCATGTGTTTTAGTGTTCTTCGATCCTCTATGAATTTGTTTCGAGTAGGCATATGCATCTGAAAAGGAAAAACAACTCAGACAACACAGACATAAACATTGAATTTGCAACTGCTGTTAGAGCTCATTCATGATATATCAAAGCTACATAAGACATTATAAGATAAATTTTTATGTCTTGATTCCTTTTATGATGTTGGTAACTGTCCAAATTATAAATATAGCAATATGCCATTAAATTGATCTGTTATGCTGCACTGCACAAGAGAGAAATAGCTACTTTTTGCTATTGTTCCTTTTAAACTTCTCTTGCAAGTTAACGGTGTTTTTTTCTGTGCTTTTTAGCATTGCTTGTATTCGTGGAAAAAAAGAATCATTCCATTGAGAAAAGCTTCACTTGCGCTTGAACTAGTTGCTTAACTTTAATGTGAAGTTTAATTTCTTGCAGACTCGTAGTCACTTCACACAGTTGCAGTTCTTGAATTTTCACGATGTGATTATTCTTTTGTTATAACATGTTCTTTGTTTCAAACTTATCAACAGATAGCGGTAGCTAGAAGTTATTCTTCAGCAGAATGTAATCCATTAAAACTTTGGAACATTTGATTTCAAAGGAACATCAAAAGAAGAAGCAGGATTGACGGAGTCGATGGACCAGGCCAAACTCTAAGCTACAATTGAGTGCAACAAAGGAAAGGAATTCATCCAATCCAAGTGAAAGTTTATAGAGTTTACTAACCGATCGTTGTAGTTTTGGAACGGTTGGAGGTCTGCGATGCAGCGGCCATTCGCTCCTTCCTTAATCTGAGATCATCTAACAGCTTCTGAGCAAAATCTGATCTCTTTGCCATGTTGGGTTTGCTGGGTGGGAGCTCACGGTAACTTCTCATCTACCAAACGAGAGAGTGTCTGTACATTGTTTTTTAGGCTATTTCTAAGTGGAAGAAGATTGCTGTGATTTCTTTTCATTGTGGTTGGAAGGGTTCTCTCATGGTTGGGTGAGATGGGAAGTGTGTTTTGAACCAAAAATTAATGGAAGTTTGAAATTTTGGCTTTTAAAAGGTTGACGTGAAAGTCTCTCTCTCTGTTGCATTTTACTTTCATTACAATTTAAGCAACAGCGAACATATTGAAGGGCTTCTCGTCCAAGCCTTCTGTGTCAGCTTTCTTTCCCTTTCTTCACCTTGTGCTTGCTCCTTCTTTTACTCTCTCATTCATTTGTTTATTCCCTTCGATATTTACAGGTATCTTCATTCTTGTTTTCTTTTATTGCAGTTCTACAAACGATGGTGTGCTCAGAGGTTGAGACATATATTCTTTCACTTGAGGTTGATATTAGAAAAATGAGTTCTCATATTATTTAGTTTTCGAATTGTTAATCATGATTTTGTGACAAAATAGAAACGTATATTTGAACCTCCATGTTATTACTTTTTGAATTACTAAGGATGATTATATATTTTTTCAATTCAACAATGTAGGAGTTATAACTCAAATACTTGCCCTTGATGTATATTGCAGTAACAATTCTACTTACTATAGAGAACAAAAAGTTAGAATTTTCAAATTATTTCATGGATTTTTAAACTGTCTCAAATATCCTTCTAACCAAATGATTCAATTTTCAAATGTGGCTATATCTCAATCACTTGTAAATATGTGTTTATTATATAGAAAAAAATTAACTCATGCCAACGATTATAAGTCACCTTCTCGGGTAGAAGCATAAAAGGAGTGAAAAAGTCGAAAGGGAATAGTGATCAAGAAGAGAAATAAATTTACAAATTTAAATAATTAAAATTATAATTCTTTGTAATTTTAAAATTTGACAATAAAATTATGTAGGATAGAGAAATTATTAGCAAGTAAACTCTATGACTTTAAAATGAAATGATCTAGTTAAAAAAAAAAAAAAGAAATGATCTAGTTAAAAAAAAAAATGAAATGATCCAAATAACAAGTGGGTTGATTTTTTTTTTCTTTTTTAGAAACAGAAACAAAATTTCCTTAATCAAACTATCACAGTAGGTTAAAAATTGGATCCTCACGCCACAACAAATGCATGATTCAATTTAGAAAGTTACTACTAGTTCACAATATTTGATTCCCAACCACATCCGATCTTATTAACCTATCTACAATAACATAGTTTCGAGAACATTTTTCTTTTGGGTTCAATAACATTGGAATGAGAGAATTCGAACTACGAACTATATTAGTCATTAAGCTTGTACTTTATACCAGTTGAGCCAACTTTTATGAGCAGATTTGTACAAATGCATAATTTAATACATTATATTTGTAAAAAAAAAATTAACACATTTTAAAATTAAATATCCATTTTTTAGTACAATGTAAAAATTGAGAATTCAAACTCCTGACTTCATGATCATTAATATATTCAATATACCAATTGAACTATACTAATTTTAACAATTCAATATCGGTTAAATGAAGATAAAAACGAAAATAAACGACTTTTGTTCACGACATAATCTAAAAACTACACTTTTTTTTAGAGCCTTCGTAAAATACCTGCCCACCGTCAATCGTAAATTAATCTCTCCATCAATTCTCAATTCTCACCGTCATTTATTTAATCGTAAATCTTTTGGTTAAATTAAGATTAGTTAGGCCTGTTGGTATTTTAGTTTTTAAATTTTATGTTGGTTTTTCTACCCTTTCTTTACCATGGTTTTTATAAAATATTTTAATTCGTAGTCAAATTCTAATTTTTTTTTAAAAAATTGAAAATTTGGGTTGGTTTTTAAAAACGGAGTAGAAAATAAATAACGAAATAAGAATCTTAAAGGAATAAGTAGTGTTTATAAGCTTAATTTTCAAAAATTAAATAGTTATCAAACATAACCTTAAATTACAAGTTTAATTTTTCTACTTTCAAATTTTGGTTGGATAAGTACTAAACATAGTGATTAATTCATAATCTTTTAATTTTATATATTTTTTTATTTGAGTTTAACAAGTTTGTATCTAATAATTCATAAATTTTAAAAGTGGTCTAATTATGTCTAAGAAGTCACTAAAATATTTAACATTTTAAAACAAATGAGAAGTTCTACATAAAAATGAACTTTAAGCAATATGGTGACTTAAAGCAATATGGTGATAATAAAAACTAACGTAATTATAATTCAATTGGTTGAGGTATATACCTTAATTAATAGATTTTAAGTATTTTTTTTAAAAAATAAATAGAGATTTGAAGTTCAAATATTTTTTTTGGTTGAAATTAAAAAAAAAAAAAGAAAGTAATATGGCCATAAATTTAATTTCGTTTTATATCTAATATATTTATAAGTGGTAGAAAATTTAGTCCATAAATTTTCATGTTTGTTTCTAATAGATATTTGAACTTTAAAAAGTATCTAATAAGTCTCAAATTTTTAATTTTGTGTCTAATAAGTCATTGAACTTTAAAAATATTAAATATGCATCAAACTTTCAATTTTATATCTAATAAGTCTTTGACATATTCAAATCTTTAAAATTAATGAATCTATTAAAAATAAAATTGAATTTTCTGTCTAAAAATATATTAAACTTTCAATTTTGTGTGCAATAGGTTTATGAATTTTGAAAAATGTGAATAGGTCAAGGACCTATTAGATAACAAATTAAAAGTTGAATGAGATGGTTCGCGGGTGCATGCGTGGGGCTGGAATTCGCTCCTACAAGTTGTCGAAGTTTACTTACAAGAGATTCTCCAACGAGGCAACATTTTTCCTTGTGGACGCTCTAGGCACCATAATGCCCCTTGTTCCTTTACAGGATCATGCGATGTGGAAGCCACCTTCACAAGGGTGGTTGAAATTAAATGTGGATGTACCCTGGAATGACTTAGATGCAAAGGGTGGTTTAGGTTGGATTATACGAGACCTGCGTGACAACATTTTAGGAGCGGGATACAAGTATTTGGATAGCTCTTGGTCAATTCTAGTTTGTGAACTGACTGCTATTCTTCTGGGTTTGTCTTTTGTTCATGATGTTTCAATTCCGCTGGAGGTAGAATCAGACTCCTATAACACAATCTCTTTAATCAACAACAAGCGCGAGGACCTCATTGAGGCGATGGACTATGTCAGGGACATACAACATACAACCTGATGATGGACTGAGATTCGTTTTCTGTATGGTATCGTAATACAAACATAGAAGCACATAGACTAGCCAGACAAGCTCAATGAATTATGGGAACCCAAAATTAGTTTGATTTAGATTGTAATGCTCTTGGGGGGTTTGATCTCCTCTTATTAATATATTGTAATGCTTTTGTTTTCAAGAAAAAAAAATTAAAAGTTGAAATACTTAAAAGATACAAAATAGAAAGGTTAAGACTTATTAAACACTTTTAAAGCTCACAGACTTATTAAACACAAAATTGAAAGTTTAGATATCTATTAGAAACTATTTATAGTTTATGGACATATTTGATACAAACAAAGTTCGGGAACTAGACTTACCATTTAGCCTAAAAATATATTTGATAACAAATTAAAACTAATTTCAATGTGTTAAAGCGGACATACAGATAATTAATCTGTACACTCAACTCAAAGTTTGAAACCTCTTTGTTGAACTAAAAAACTATGTTTAGGATAAATTGAGAAAAGAGTTCGACCTTTCTCAGGGTGAGAGACCAATTTAGACAGAAATAATTTGTAACCTTTTCAATTAAGGGTGTTCAAAAAATTGACCCAAAAATCGAATAAATTCATCTCAATTTGGGTTGGATTATCCATTTGTTTGGACTAGATTGAGTTAAAAAACAGAAATTTTATGGATTGAATTGGTCTGTAAATTCATAAAAAAATAATTTTGATGGAACCAAACCAACCCTAAAACACCTCTGTTTTGACTTTTGACCTAGATTTGTTGTTCTAAAAAAAAAAGTATATTTAAAGTCTAGCCATCAACTATTTATTTTCTCACGGATCCCGCAGATGGCAAGAACTGGCAAGCGTTCCTCTTCGTCCTCGTCGTTAGGCCATTTGCTCTCTAGAGCTCTTTCTCCATTTTTTTTCTCGATGTCAACTTATGATTTCGGGCATCAAGAGTTCGAGTATGGTTGATCAGGCATTGGTTTCGGGCTTCAGGTTTTTCTCCATGATAGGAGGTTTATAGGATTCGTTCGTTTTGCTCCAGGTATGGCCGTGAGGCGTGTCTGATTCTGATTCTGCTTTCTTTTTCCTTTTGTTTCTATTTTCTTAGATTGTGGTTCTTCTTTTCTGTATATAGTTATTGGTTTTTTATTCTGCTTGTTTTTCTTTATGTAGTTTTTGTTCATTAAGCGATTCTTTCAGGTTGATTGATCAGTTGTCTATTCTTCGACATTGTATTTACAATTTATGGATTTCTGAACCATGAGGAGTTCGCCTGATTCATTCTGCATTCTTCTTTTGATCACAGGCGAGCGTCTTGAATTCAGAGCACTGGGCAGAATCACATAATGTATGGCTGGGCACTTTTCTATTATATATTTCAGATTCTTGTTGTTTTTGTCCAGTAATTTATTTTCATTTCTCGATTATCAGGTTGGTTTCTTTACTAATTTAAACGATTCTTGATACGGATACAGAAGAGGGAGGTTCGACCTTTGCTTCTCAATACGTCGGTGTAGCTTTCTTCAAAATTGATATCAGATAACGCTGAATACTAATGGATTAGAAGAATCGTGCACGACAAAGGAACTATCGGTGGCGACGGGGAGAAGCTTCATGGAAAAGAGAAAGCACTCAACAACTTCCTCCTTCATAAGCATCTGATTCCGTGAAAGAGATTGAAGAACTTTGAAACGTGTATATGGATTGTTTTCAAGGTACTGTTACTGCGTCCCTATTGCGTTTTTAGTATATTATTTATGGCAGTTTTTGATTTCTCATTAGTTTGCAGAGTTCTTGCGGCGATTGGCGAAGGAGTATGCGAGAATTTCTTAAACTTACGTTCTTGATTACCATTGTTGGTGATCCGTCTATGATTTGGCTTCATCGTTTGGAATTGAACACTTTTGAGGTACTTGGTCATAAGGATAAATGTACACTGTGAGAGGCCTTGTGGGAGATGTGAAAAGATATGGGTGTGCAGTCATGTACGTAATCGATCTTTGCCATGACAGGTGCGCTTGCTTGGCAGGTCAAAGCATTTCAATAAAAGTGTCATTTTTAGTGTGTTTTGGGGAGGAGATGGCACGGGCTCTTTACTCTTTCTTTTGCCCGGCTCTCCTCCCTTATGGTTGGTGTGTTCGTATATGTCTTTCTCTCTCCAATGTTGGCCTACCAATTAAGTTATTTGCACCCTTAATTTATCCTGGAGATATTAGGAGCCTCTAGGTTTTTGAATCCTATCCATCATAATAGTTAAGTTATTTGCACCGTTAACTTATCCCGTGGTTATTAGGAACATGTAGGTTTTCGAATTTCCCCAATGTTCCCAATGGGCATATCGACGATTTTGGCACTAGACATTGGTGTGCAACAACAGAATCACAGATTCACAAATGCTGAGCTATGTATAATACTTGAAAGTCGTAATGTCTGATGAATAGATCCAAACTGGGATGTTAATATGCTGTACAAAGTTTATATGCCATCGTTTCATACTTATATCTAAGATGATGAATTCTTTTTTACAACTTTATTGGATGTGTTGTCCCAATTGGTTCTAGATCTATGTTTGGTTAATATGACCTCTGTGGGCATTTGTGTTTCGAACTGTCTTTGCCAGTTGCATTTTTGTTACTTTCATAATGTGCAGCTTCACTTATGGGATTTCTGCCATTGTGTTACACAACAATACTCTGCTGCCAGCATGTTGGCCAAAGGCTTACATTTTGGACATTCATTGATTTGTAGTATTGTATCTCTAATCACAACTTTAATTTTTGCTAGGGGGATTTTTATTTTTTCTTGGATGGCAACTAATGTAATTAATCCCTATTTCCCACAGCCCTAACCTGTTTATAAAGGCAGGGACTCCCTTCTGTAATGACATGTTTTTTTGTGATAAATGAAATAACTTTTTTTTTTCGGCTTACCTCTGCCAGTAAGGCTTTAGCGATGGATATGTTTCTGGTTCGCACCTCCTGTAATGTTGGACTTTTCTGTTTCATTGCATATGATTCGCTTTTTTGAATCTGTGTAGAATCGACATCATTTTGAATTTCTGGACTTGATAAGTAACTCCCAAGAATTAAACCTAACAATTTTGTTGACGAACAAGACCTTTAGATCTAAAACTCAAAAACCCGTAAATCCTAAATGATTTCATCCCAAGGAAGAAGATAGAAATGGATTTACCTTGATGATCAAGATCAAAAGTAGAGAAAACTTGTTTCTAAACTCAAGATTCGAATCACTCCACAAGTAGTTTGATCAACGCTACTTGAATGATCGTAGCATGCAAATATAAAGAAAGAAACAAGCTCATGGCTTAAGAAGCAAAATATGCAACTTTTCATTCAAAACATGATTCCAAGTCTTTTTTTACAATACATGGCTTTATATAGCCTTTTAATTGTAACCTAAACTAAGCTAAAATGACATGTTTTTAATTGTAACCTAAACTAAGCTAAAATGACATGTTTGAGAGTGTAACTTCCCCAACATCAATGTCATAATCATCCACTACTCAAATGTAACCTACAAATATTGAAAAACAAACTTTAAAACTGAAATTACATGTAAATGAGCTATAAATCCGGGAATTGAATCTCCTATCAACAATTCTAGTCTTTGTAACCTCCCAAGGTGTAAATGAAGTTCACTTGAAGTAACTTGAACGGTAGTCCCATTAATTGATGCTTGCATTAAATGAAGCTTGAGATGCACCAATTTCATTTAATTGCAACTTAAGTTTTTTCAATACAACTTGACTCCAACTTTAATGCAACTTGAGTTCATCATATTCAGGTTCGCCCGTCTTTTGATTCCTTTTCGCAGGGTGTTTAGCTACTTCCCTATGCTTTTGTTGATGTTCATATTTCCTTCAAAATAATATATTGTGATGCTTGAGATGAACTTATCTTTAGCCTTGTTCCTTCAGTGTCGTTGTTTGATGTATTTCCACTCAATTGTAGAAAAGTCGTTCATTACTTTCAAACAAATATGGCCTTTTCGAAGTTCCACAGCAGAATTCTTATCAGATTCGGCTGGTTTTGGGATTTTTGGAATCGAACGGACTTTCTGTAGTACTCGTTTTTTGTGTCAGCCATTTTTTATTCTTCTGCTGGGGGGCTGATGCTGCCTGATCATGTGCTCTTAAGCTTCGTGCAAGTTTACGCTTCAATTATCTTTTATTCTGATATTCTGTGAATATCTGGTATATAAGCATAAATCAGTTGGACATATACTCTTGATCAAAAAATATCATAAGTTCTAAACTCTCCTTTTAAATATTGTTGAACTAAAAAAAATTGAAATATGTTTTCCTTTTGAACTTCTAATTTGTAAAATAATGATTTTAATATAATTTAGTTCTAAGATTAAATTACAAATTTAATTTTTGGTTCTTCACTTAGTTTCTATTGTTTTAATACTATTTGAGTTATAATACTATTTGAGTTATGATTTTGAAAGTCTTAATTTGGTCATAAATACCCTTAAATCGGATGTTTAAAGACCTAATAATCTCTAAACTAGTTTTTACTAACATGAAAAACCTATATGAACTAATTTTCTACTTCTACTCCATCCTAATTTTTTTAATACAACTCATAATATAAAAAATCATATGACAATATAAGTGATGTATGAGATTTACTAAGCTAGGCAAAAATTAAAATTAATTAATAATGATTAATTGTATAAATTAATTAATTAGATTATATTCAACTCTCATATATAAAATTTTCGTAATGTATAAAAAAAATCATGTTGGATGGTATTTAAAGTGTCTACATAATAATATCCTGAATTTTAAAAAGTAAAAATCATTAAAACAAATATTAAATATCGCATGACAAAACCTATCTAACAAACCGACCCTAGGCCTTAGGCCCTCCAACCTACACATTAAAAATTGAAAATTTTAAAATTATAATTACTAAATTAAAAGGTTGCTGCTAAATTTGTAGTTCAAATTAAGATAATCCAGACGAATGGTAGAAAATCTTCAAATTGAAATTATCATTGAAATTATCCTCAATGATAGGATCAAACTAACCGTTTTAAATTATAATTACTGAATTGAAATCTTGCTGCCAAACTTGTAGTTCAAATTAAGATAATCTAAACGACTAGTATAAAATCTTCAAATTGGCATTATCCTCAACAAAGGATCAAATTAAAATTTTTAAAATTATAATTATTGAATTGAAATGTTGCTGCAAAATTTGTAGTTATTTGTAGTTCAAATTAAGATAATTTAAAAGAATAGTAGAAAATTTTCTAATATCCCAATAAGCAATTTAAAAACAGAGGGTCCCTAAAATTAGGAGAATCAAGATGCCTTGATCCGTTGGATAACAACTTCCACGTCCGGAATAGTATAACAGCCGTTGATTGTAAACCAACTTCTCCATCAAATCAAAATCTCACCGTTGGATTATCCTAATCGTGAAATCTTTAACTTCTATTTAAAAGTCCACCCACCGACTCTTTCTCCGATAAATCTCTAGGGATTACGTTTTGCAAAGTACCGGCGAGAATTCTACTTGAGAGCATCATGGATTCATCTTATAAATCTAGCTTCTCTTTCGGGCTTAGGGTTTACAGGATTCAGCCCTTTTGCCTAAGGTATGGCTGTTTCTGGATCTTTTTCCTCCACAGATTGTTGGCTTTTATGGTTGGTACTGCCTCTTTCGCTTTGGATTGATTATATACGTAAATCATAATCAGATTAAAGATTAAACATTGACGACTTTTGATCAGTATTTGTTAAGAGATCCCGACGCCATGAAAACTTATGAACGGGAGATCCTTGTGCTCTAGTGATTTAATGTTGCATTGTTGCTCGACGTTTAAGATTGTTAGTTTCATTGCTGATACATATTGATTGATTCTTTATGAAATTCTCCAAATCGCTCTCGATTCTGATTAATGGCTGGTGATCGTCACCATCTCTTGCGTGTCTTTGAACTCCGTCCGATGATGAGTTTCTGAATCTTCCAAATGGTGAAGAATTTTGATAACTTCTGAAGAAAATATCTGCGATTATTGACCAATTCGAGCAGTAAATTGCTGGGGAGATGCAGTTGTTCGCAGTCGGATTTGTTGGAGCGAAGTCCCAAGAGAAAGTAGAAGAAAGAAAATCGGCTGGGCAATGCCAACGTTTGTTACGGTTTCGAAATTCTGAGAATCTTCCAACGGACGTGTGATTTCGTTTTCTTGATTGCCCCCGGATAAGTTCTCGAATCAGAAAGATCTGGGTAACTCCTCTTCCCACACAGCCTCAATTGTTCTTTTTGTTTTATCAATAGCCATTTGCCATTGATTTGTTCACAGCATTGTCGGTTCTACCAGGAAAAGCTTTGCAATTAACGGCCACTTATTGCCATGAATACAATTTGTAGCCAACAGCCTCTCTACGAAAATAGTGCTTCCGTTTCGGGCTTAGAGGACTATTTTCCATGATAGGAGGTTTATACGATTCAGACTTTTAACTCAGGTATGGCCATTTCTGATCCCCTCAGATTATGATTGTTTCTTGAATGACTTTTCTAAATTTTCTCTTTTTAACATTTATCTAGTTATACATTCAGACTACACTTGGTGACAAAATTAACAAGACTAAATTGAAATAAACCAAAACATATGATTAGCCTTGTTTTGATCGATTCCACATTCTTTTCAACCACTCTTTCAATTTGGCTCTCCCAGAATATCCAAATTTAAGTTTTCATGTTATTTTGCAGGCTTCTTGTGAAGTGTGGGGGGATTTCTTGAACCCCACGTTTAAGATTCTGCATCCCTATTATGACTTTGGCTTCAAAGGTTAAGAGTCCAACATATGGAGTGGATTAAACTCTGTTTACCTATCTGGTTATAGGAGGATGTGATTATTTAGTATCAATGATAAATATTATATGAAGAGCGTGCTAATGCTAGGCCATTGTGAAGACGTGAAAAGGTATATATTTGAGCTTTGTTGGTCATTGTGTCGACCTTTGCCATGACAGGTGCGCTTGCTTGGCAGGTCAAAGTGCAATAAAAAGTTCCATTTTCGAGTGTTCGGGAGAGGGGATGGCACGGTGTCGTTTTATCCGGCTCTCCTCCCCCATTCTCTCTCTCCCTTTCTCCCTCTCTCTCTGTCACTTTTTTTTCAGTTCTTTCTATATTTTTGCTCAGTCTTTGCTCGGTCCACTATTAGAACAACGTACAAACCAAGAGCAACAAAGAGCTGTGTGTGCAGCAAAAACTGAATCGACCGTGAGATTTCAAACTCAAGGTACAAATTTCGAATTATAACCATTTTCTAAGATCGTTATGGTCTATTGCATAGACCCAACTCGAGTTGTCAATATAGCGAATTTTGTATCATACCATATATTTAAAGTCGTCATTGTCTAAATGCATGGACCCAAATCGAGATTTCAGTTTAGCCTGCACGAGTGCGTTTCTCAATGTCATTGTCAAGCATAGCGTAGCATTGCCACGTACATCTTTAGCTTACTTCATGTTACGATTCCTAGCCAAAAATATAGCATATATTGTTTTAATATTCAAGAACTATTATGAATTCCTCAACTTTTCCATTATGGGAAGAATTATGTCACAACATTGATTGAGTTTTTGAAATAGAACTCTTAGCCATTGTACAAACTATATGTAATTTGATCATTATCTTTATGTTTAAATGAGGAATTCCTCCTTTCATACGATGGATTTTTCTTCGATTGTGTTTGTGTGTGGTCGGGTTTCTCTGGTCATTCCGACCACATTGTGTTGAAGGAATTATGCTTCTTTCTGCTGCCAGCATGTTTAGCCAACGTAGAAAGGTGATTCAAATAGCCTTTTATTTTTGGATGCTCTTTGATCTTTGATTTGCTGTATAAACTCCAAGCTCCAAACCAACTCTAGAGTTCTCAACTGATGAGACAGTTTAGCCGCATTCTTGGCTCTTTGAAGCTGAACAATTGCGGCAGCCCATTGCAGCAGCATCGCCCAACGTCTTTTTCCATGGAAGCATTGGTCGAGTTCGTTGCAAAAGGAGGAGGATTGTTGTGCAATGCGTTATTTCTGATCCACTTTAATGCAAGGCTAGATCGGTATTTGTATTTAGTGATGGTTGTTGGGGATTAATTGTTAATAGCTGACTTTATTTAGTATAGTCTAGTTCTTACTTAGGGTGATTTCTCTTTTTTAGAGGGCAATTAATGTAACTTATTCATATTTCCCTCGGCCCTAACCTATTTTATAAGGCAGGGGCTCCCTTCTGTAAACATGTGTTTTGGTAATTAATAAAATAACTTTCTTTTGGCCTAGCTCTACCAGTTGGGCTTTATAATTTAGATTTGTTTTCAGCTTAGACTGAATGAGAGTTCAATGTTGTTAAATTCTTCTGCCCGTGTATGTTTTGTCATAGCAACAGTAAATTAAATTTGCTGTTAGTTTAATATTTAGAGGAATAATTTGTTAAACACACATTTTCTTTTCATTTGTATGTATGTTTCTTTTAGTTTGGAGGTAGGAATTGAATTGTCAACTTAATTGTCTTAGATATTTTCAAATGGACTTGTCAGGTGAAGGTAGTTTGAAAATTAAGTTTTCTCCAAATTTCTCTACAATTCGGGTTTTAAATTCTTACCCAAATTCTAAAAACTATTTTTTTAGTTTTAAAAAACAAGCTTGTTTTTTTAGAAACATATATAGGTGCAAAGTAGATAAGAAAATATATTAACTCATTGGTAGAAATAGTATTTTTAGACTTAATTTTCAAAAACTAAAACCAAAAATCGAATGTATACTTAATTTCAAAAGTTGCCTTAATTCGGTTTAATCTAAACTTGTAAATGTTTATTTGAGGGAGATGATCTCTATCCTAGAAAAATTAGGTGAATATAAACTTAACTTTTAAAAACTACTAAAAAAAAAAAAATTGTTATCGAATGAGATCTTATCAACTAAGCTAAACTTGTAATTTAATCTCATAGATAATATTTGATGTTATTATGGTAAAATTTTGTTGTGTTGTGCGTTTAACTTTCTTTTCTTCGGCAGTAACTTCTCATTAAGGCAACTATCATGACAACTAAAGATAATCCACTTTTCTCACTCACCAACCCTAAAAAGCTAGGGAGAAAATCAGACAACCACAAAAGTCTCCTTTGCCAAAAGATGAGCTGTTATGTTGGGTGTTATGTTGGGTGTTTAACTTGTTAGTGAATAAATGCATGTTAAATGCATTTAAAACTCCCTTAAATGTACTATTTATTTTTTAAATCTAAAATAAATAAATCTCTGCAAATAAATTAGGTGACAAAGTATGAGGGAAAAAATCAATTTATAACCCTAAATTTTCAAGTTGTTATAAATAGAATCCCAAATCATCAAATAAAAATCTAATTTTTCTTTTCCAAAAAGAAGCTAATGGCTTGTTTGGTAAGCAATCTGAAAACAAAAATTTGAAAACAAGTGATTCAATGAAAACATAGTTGTATCTCATGCTTTCAAATATGTGTTTGGTAGTAGATTTAGGAATTTGATTCAATTCTAAGCAATTGTTTAAAATGTGTCATATAACATATTTATAGATCATGAAATTAGTTGTAGTTACAAAACTAATTATTAGATTGAATATAAGTCATTATTAATTAATTTATGAAATGATTTTGTAAATTTTAAAGAATTATCTTTTTATAATATAATATTATATAATTTATAATATATTATATTATACATATTTTAAGTTAACAAAAGTAAATTGAATTCATAACATGAAATATTGTATTTTAAAGATTTTTATCTTTGTTTAAAGATTTTTATATTAACACGAGACTTCAACCAACGAATGGAAATGAGACACGTGTAAATGAATTTCATATTTGTATTGATTTCAGGTGTTGTGAGTATAATCTCTAGTATTTGATCCTCTGATTCTCTCTCTTACTTGTATGTTGTGATCGAGGGCTGAAACAACTTGTTCTCAATGTTGGAAACTTCAATGGACTCGTGGCGTGTTATCTCCGTGAAGTGTTCTTCGTTCAGGCATTTGACTTTATTTCTGAATTCTTCTTCAGTTCTGAACCCTGAAAATGAAGGAGAAAGGTCTCTAATTTATAGAGTTTCTCTGGGCCTCCTGATGGGCTTGGGCTCTTTGATCACCAGTTGATTTGGTCCTTCGCTTCCGGGTGGGCCTGGACTTTGACTTTGGCTGCACTTGACTAATTTGAGTCTTCAATTTGGGTGAGAGCCCAAATGTGTACCTAAATTTTGCCATAATTTAATTTAGGGATCCTTGAAATTTAAATAATCCCTTATTAAATATGATTTCGCCATCAATCTTGGGGGATGACGTGACAATTTCGGATTTGTCAAAATTTCTATTCCAACAATGTTGTTTTCAGAATTTTTACTATTTAGATCTTAGAATCTGAAAACAGTTTTTGAAAACACATCTGTCAAACACATATTCACTCAATTCAGTGAATCCGAAAACATAAAATAGATTCAGATTGCATACCAAAGAGGCACTAAACCTTTTAGAGTATTAGTTAGAATTCTCCTTTAAGATCGGTAATACATAATTTATAGTTGAATCTTCATTAGTATGAGTGTTTTTTAAATCATGTTTTAAATTACTAACCAAAGACTTAAATGGATTAACTTATAAAAATTTAGAGTTTACATTATACCATTATTAATTTGAAATTCGGGTATAAATTGAATTTTTTTTCTCATCTTTAGATATAAAACTCAACAACCAATAACGTAGTTAATGTATTTTTGTAAAAGAAAAACTCATAGTTAATTGACGTCAATATAAAAAAAAGTAAGTCAAACAAACATAAAGATCATCACTGATCTGATCAAAAACATTAATGACAATTTGACAAAGGTGATCATTTTCTTCTGTAATAATTAAAATGAATATAATATTTAAAAGCCTACGTCAGAGGGGTGGACAAGGACAAGTACAACAAAACAACATCCACGTTTCTGATTTGAACTTTAGTTAAAGAGGGCTACACGTGGCGTGTACTTGACCGTTGGTTCATTTCATTTTTTCCCTTTCCGAGCGTGCACAGCACCGGCGGTGGCGATAGCAAGAATCTCCAGCACTTAGTCCACATTCTTGATTCTATGGCCGAACAGAGAAATAGCTGTGACGACCACTGACGCTGACCTAAAACTACTTTAATCTTTACAGAAGATCGAGGAACTCCGATCTTTCGCAACTCTTTTCACTGACTGTCGTCGTATTGTACAATTCACTGTGTTAGAATATGGCTTCAGGGAGAAGCGAGGAGGAGGAGGAAGACTAAGAACTTGTTTCCGATCCTGCACGTTTGAGTTGTGTCAGAATCTTGCTCGAGGTATTTAGTTTATGAGGTTTTTTTTCCCCTTTCAATTCGGTGCAATTCTTTTGATCTTCTAGTGCAATGTTCTCTAATTGATCGGGAATCTGAGATTTGTTACTGTTTGATTATTGCCTTGATGTTCGATGTTGAAAATGTGCTTTTCTTTCGGTTAAACCCTAATCATTTGGAATCTACTCGCGATTTTTAGTGGTGATTCCTCTCTGCTGCTTTGGAAGTCTTCCGCCGGCAAATTACCGACGTTTTTGCCAGTGAAGACTCCTCTTCCGGCTTCGTCTCCTTCTTCCAGCAAGTTCGTATCAAGTAGTAGACTATTTCTTTTTTTTTTTTATGCAAGAAACAGAGAATTTATGTTAGTTAGAGTGTAACAGGTTCGTGACTGCATAGCTATAATGTTTGGCCGGTGGTCTACTTCTCATCACGAGGAAGAGAACAATCAAGAACAGATCACATCGAAGGTATGATGAGTTCATGGTCAAAGAAAACTATCCATGTAGGTTTCTCTGTTAGTTCCCAGATCTATTTACTTAGAAAGTTTGAACTTGTATGAGCCTGATTGGATCTAAACCATCTTAAAGATTTTGCGGGATCAAGTGTTCTAATACCAGGTTTAAGACGATTGAGAGTGAGTCATAGATAAGATTTTACGCTTTTGTAGGTCAATGAGCTGAAGGCTAAGTTAGGACCCTTAGTTGGACGCAATGCAATATATTGCAGTGATGCATGCGTGAAGAGATATCTAGTAGCTAGGAATTGGAATGTAGACAAAGCAAAGAAGATGCTGGAAGAGACATTCAAATGGAGATCTATGTATAAGCCTGACGAAATTCGTTGGGTAAGCATGCAGTAGTTACATAAAGCTTGATGTTTATAGAACCTAGAGTGAAGAGTTGAAAAGGAGTAGTGATTTAGTTTGTCTTACTTTTAGCCTGAAATAGCATTTGAAAGTGAGACTGGAAAACTTTATCGAGCAAGTTTTCACGACCGAGAAGGAAGGACTGTTCTTATAATGAAGCCAGGAAAGCAGGTACTTTACTAGTGTAAATTTTGCATCCCAAGTTCTTTGCAACTGCAGCAATAATTGGAGTTAAAAGCCCAATACCCTTTTTTTTACAGAACACAACATCATTAGAGAATCAGATTCGGCATTTGGTATATCTTATGGAGAATGCTCTTCTCAACCTTCCTGAAGGTCAAGAACAGATGTCATGGCTGATTGATTTTAATGGTTGGTCTCTTAGCACCAGCGTGCCAATCAAATCCGCAAGAGAGACCGTCAACATCTTGCAGAACCACTATCCCGAGCGACTTGCCCTAGCATTTCTATATAACCCTCCAAGGATATTTGAAACGTTCTGGAAGGTATGGTATATACTCTCCAAGATCTTGCAATATCTCAACATTCCATATGGTATATTGATACCATAAGGCATACTATTTTTCTAGAAAAATTTGATCGATGAGCACTAAACCCTCGTGAAATATTGTTTGTTACTTGCAGGTAGTCAAATACTTTTTAGATCCCAAAACATTTCAGAAAGTGAGATTTGTTTATCCTAAGAAGCAAGAGAGTGTGGAACTCATGAAGTCATATTTTGATGAGGAGAATCTTCCATCAGAGTTTGGAGGAAAGGCCCAACTGGAATATATCCATGAGGAGTACTCTAGATTAATGATTCAAGATGATATTAAATGTGCTGCCTTCTGGGAACCTGGCGAAAAGCAAAACAACATCATCAATGGCTACTCCAGTGCAGCGGTGGCTCCAGAGTGAGTAAGTGTGCTTTGCAACAACTGGCGAGCTGAGCCATGAGCCTAGGGATTGTCACTCGTAGTTGCAGCCAAGCCCCTTAAAATGAGTTTCATTTACGAACTTTTCATGATCCATAGAAGATATACAGGGAAAAGGTTTGTTGAGAACCCTTAATAACTTCACTGATCTTGCCTCATTAAACGTGGTGGAGAAATTCTGTTCTAATTGGTCATTAAGTTGTAGCTTTGGTTAGAACACTTTGAATTATACTGTGAAAGATTGATCGATTTCATTGACTGATGGAGATCTAACTATCCCAAAAACAGTCTTCCTTTCTATCATATCTCAAAAACAGATTATTCACAAGAAGACAACGAGTAATGCAGTCATTTGATAAAGAAATGCTACCAGCTGAGCTTCTATACGCATGTTTTGAAATAAACATGCTACTTGCTAGGACACAATGTTATCTTCACAAGGTCTCACAAATTCTGCTGTCAGCGATGCATATTATTGATACAAACCATCGTTATCTACTTTCTGAATCTCAAGGTCAAGACAAGTGAATCCCACTGAAATATTAGTAAGAGAAATCATGTCACATAAGCTGCCTTTTTAGGGTTCGACTAGTTGCCTGGTATGTACGCACAAGCAAGCCAACTCCTACACCAATCCCCAAGCAGATACCGAGTCCGATTCCAACACCAACTCTCACGCCTGAGTTGAACCAGGATAGTTCACCATCTTCTCTTTCCATGTAGTCTGTTCTCCAGTACACGTTACCATAGTCATCTTCATTTTCTTGTCTGTAATTGCTGTACTCTGAAACCTGCATAAACATAGAGTAGACGATGTTATGAAGAACTGGCTTGAGCAGCCCAGGCAGCAAGAAAGATCGACACCGTTTAGGAATCCATTATTCCTATCAAACACATTTGGAAACAATGGCAGAGAGCAACCCAGTCTCCCTGTTAGTTTGACACTGAGTTGATTTGTATAGTAAGATTGGTCATGTTCAATTATACTACATTTTGATAAATGACACGAAAGAATGGATGAAGTATCAAACAGATAGGATGCAAGATGAATGCACAAGAGAAAAGAGGAGGATTCCCCGGGAAACTCCAGGAAGAGTGGGGCGACCTCATTTTGCCCAATCCTCAACATGTCTTAGTAGAGGGAGAGGCCATGTTTTTCAAATGGCCTGGTTCTGATAGATCATGATAGGAAACTTAAAAAAATGGGTGGTAGAATAAAAGGCCAAAGGTAATGGTGACGGAATGAGAACGATCCCAGCGTTTAGCACCTTGCTCCCAACCCACACTTCTTTCATTGATTCATGTGCCTTGGGATAAGATTCTAAGTTCTAATATCCGTCCAAGCAAAATGGTAACTTTTTAGATCTCAAAAAGCAGGTTGCACTGGGGGAAACACGTCATATGCGGATGAAAATATTTTGAGGTAACAATGGACTAATAGAACTTTCTTGATGAATTACTCGAGTCAAAAAGTAGAAAGAAGAATGATTCAGTGTAGAATTAGAAGCTATCAAGAAGCTTACTTGTGAATCATATGCAGTATATGAATCTTTGTGGCATTCAGTAGTATCATACTCTGGTATTGCATCCAACATGCGTTTATGGCCATGCTTCTTTCGAAAGCTGAGTTGCAGAGTTTTTGTTAAGACGACAGGGTTTCCCGAAAAGCTACCAGCAATATATACTTCAATTTTTGGACTGATCAATGGCTTTCCTGCAACGAGCTTTCCCTTCAAGAATGCCACATCAGCAACAACCCCAGATTCACAGTTCATGCTCCATCTCTTTTTAGAATTGCTCTTTGATTCTCCAGTGCACCCTTTATGCGACAATTCCCCCGATAGTATTTGATAATCTCCATTGAAAACCTCAAACTTCAAACTCCCCATTAACCTAATGGTATCAGTGCTCACAAATGTTGCTTCTTCAGAGTTCTTGTTGACCCTGTCTCTCCTGAGAAGTGAAGAAAATCCTTCAGAGTAATTACTGCTTCTAACACCATTGACTTCCAAATGGGTGTTTGGAGTTAGAGGGATATGGTTCAGAGTCAGAAACTCGGGGGTCAAATCATCGACTCTGAAATTACTGAACCTAACATAGAAAACTCTTAAATCAAACAAGGGTGATGGCATTTGAATGTTAGATAATGGATAAGAAGAGTATCCATAGATCTGGAAATCATTATCAGCTGCTTCCTCATTTGCTTGAGTTTCATAAGGATGCTCCATAATTCATAGGAGAGGAGCTCGATCGTCACAGCTACCTCTCAAAAACTGATTTAGTTTGAAGTGATCGTGAAAGCATCTGAGAAGTTCTCCTGGTTGCAACTGGAAAACCAGTAAAATCTGATTTAAGATGGAACAAGCTAAGGTAATTAACGAGAGATAGAGTTGATTACATTCAGTTATGGTCTAGTAGTGAATAATTTGGTCAGCAAATCCAGTCAAGGAGATAAAAGAAGAAATCAAAATCACATTCATAATACCAAAACAGAGCGCAGCAGGGAAAAATCTCGGAGGGAAGAAAAAGCCAAACAGTAAGGGAATGAATGCATGAAACGAGCTGGAGAAATCTACTACCACCAAGCTTAATACAACAGGCCTTAAATTTCAAGTTGAAAATATAAATTCATTTGAATTATGAAGAGGAAAGAGCAGAAAACACAGCAAAACTTCAGGAGAGAGGCAAAGAAAACCAACCCCAACAGATGAATTTTGCAAATTGAAATCAAACCTACCCAGAAAACTTTGCATCCACAATCTCAATCTGAACTCCAATGTCCATTGCTCTCACACTCCCCAACAATCCGATCCTTACACCAAAGTGGCCTATTCAAATTGCTGTCGACACGCAAGGCTGAAAATCCTCGATGGTTCACAATGCACAAATACAAAGAGCTTGAAGGAGGAGGCCCCTTTTTATAAGGAAAAAATGGCCATTCACAGGTATGCTCTTATTACGATATTTTGAATCCCAAATAAAAAAGGGTGGTAGTTAAGTCATCATAGAAAAGACAGAGATTTGTGTTTGTGGGAAAAGTTCAAAAGGTATTGGTAATGGGCAGATTGGAAATATTGTATGAGACGTTTATGTCGGGCTGAGGGAGAATATATAAAGAGAATGGGCGTTTTCTGGTTCTCAGTTGTGAGAGATGATGCATAGATTAGCTTATCCAATTCACACAGGCGTTGAGAGTTTGCATTCACGAGGACGGTGCCCCTGAAAATGACGCATGGGGCCAGTGGAACCTTTGCAGAAACACACATTTTTATGATTTTAGAACCGATTGACGGTCACCCATTTTAGTTGATTTCTTATTGCTTTTTAATTTTAAATTTTATTCTCTTCATTTTATTTTGTTTAAATTACGAATTTAGCGTTGTTTCCATTGAGTCGTTATGATTTTAGCATTGTTTTAATTTGGTTCATAAAAGAATTTGAGGTTCTTAGGTTCATTCAAAATTGTAGGGTGTTGAAATTTTTTAATTTTTGGTTATCAAATAGAAACTAAACTCAAATTATCATCTTTGGGCGTCTCTTTGGTCTTGAATGAGGTGTTTTTAGTTAGCATTCTCCCTATGGGCGTCTCTTTGGTCTGGAATGAGGAGTTTCTAGTTATTCATTCTCCCTATTTTCGATGCTGAGGTGTGGAGGTAGTTGAGATTAAGTTCAAACCGTAGAGATTATTTTTGTCTAATAGAAAATCTTAGTAGCATATTTTTTCTCATTTGATGAGAAGATATTAACCTAAACCAAAGTGTTTAAAGTCATTCGTATTGATAATTTTAGGTTATAAAGTGATTCAATAATTTTATTAATGATTAATTGCAAGTTAGCAACATGATTAAAAGAATTAACCTCAAATAGTTAAAAATTCAAGGTTAAGAAATTGTAAGAAGATAAGTTTGTATGCTATAATAGAATAGATAAGAAGACAAGTAAATCAGAATAATATTTGAAGTTGCTTTTTTTTATGGAAATATTTGAAATTACTTTTGAAATAAGCTTAAAAATTAAAATATGTGTGTTGTGATTGACGTCTGATTTACTTAGTATATAATTGTAGTAGAATATCACATTAATTTATTAGAAATGCATGCTAATAATCATAATAGAAAAGAGCCAAAGTGAGCATAAGTTAGTGATAATGGCATGTACCAGTACCATCGACCAAGACCCCAAATATTGTTGAGAAAAAGAAAACAAAAGTTCAAATATCCTTGGTATACCCCTTTTTACTATATTAGGAAGGTATATCGATCCTAATAGATTTAAGGACAAAATACACTTTTGGTTCAGTGGATGTCTATTTGGTCCCTAAAGTTTTAAAATGAACATTTTAGTCCTTGAGGTTTAGAAAATAGTTATAAATGGTCCCTAGAGTTAGTTGACCGTTAGTTGACTAACGGAAAAATGATGTGTGCAAATTTATAGATGTGTGCAAATTTATATTTAAGATTATGTAGTTTTTTTTATATTTATATTTAAGATTATTTCTTTTATTTTCCTTTGGGACATCTTATGTGCATTTTTTCCGACATTCCATTTCTTACCTATGAATTTTGTTTTTTTTCTTTTTATCAAACCACAACTCTACATAATAAAGAACCACCAAAAAAATAAGAAACTCATCGCAAAAATCGAATCAATTAAAGAAAAATTAACACATGCATACTTCAAAGTTGTGGACAGAGACACATTTTTAAAGATTAAGAATGGTGGACTGAGTAAAGCGCTACATCAAAGCGACGAAAAAGTCTTTCTTATCATCGTCATTTTCGATATTGTGTTGGAGCCAAGGAAATAAAAAGAGAATAAAAAAATAGACAAGCAAGAAGAAATAGAGATAGATGAAGAAAAGAAAAGAAGATAAAAGATGAAAAAAAAAAGTAAAAATAAAATATAAAAATATAACCACATCATGTTGAAATAATATTAATTTTAATACCTCATCTAACAATTGTCAATTCAACATGCCACATCATTTTTCCGTTAGTCAACTAATAGTCAACTTAACTACAGGGACCATTTAGAACTATTTTCCAAACCTCAGGGACTAAAGTGTTTATTTTGAAACTTCAGGGACTAATTAGACATCAACTTCAAACTTCAGGGATCAAAAGTGTATTTTGCTCTAGATTTAATATCAAATGAGCATATAAACACATATAGTACCATTGGGGTTGGGGGATTCGTACGCCCTGGTAGTTGTTATCAATTAAGTTATGTTTTCTTTGGCCATTTTTTATATACTATAATATTTGAGTGATAGACTTTGAAAAAAGATCTAATCTGCTTTATTTTCTTGTATTTGCATGCAGGTTGTGGCGTTTTTCTATGAAAACATAACTAAATCTATTTATAAAAATTCGTTGCGCATCCACTGAGGGCATTTTATTTTTCTTGACAGTATAAATGGAAAAAGAAAGAAGAAAAAACCTAACCCCATAAGAATTAACTACCATTGGTCTAAACTCTAAAGTTGGTTTCAATTAGCAAAAGTACATTGCCCTTCTAACATCACACTTTAAAATAAAATTTATAAAATCTCGTTTGTCAGTTATTTTATTTTTTATTTTCTGTTTTTGAAATTTCAGTTTATAAACATTAATCACCTATGTATTTTTTATTTATTTATTTTGTTTTCTGCATTAGCCAAAATTTAAAAATTTAAAAAATAGTTTATATATAATTTAGCTAAGAATTCAGGTAAGAATTGTATACCATAAAATTTGAGAGAAAAATGCATAATTTTTTTTTAAAAAAACTAGATACAAAATAGTTGCATCATCCAATCATCCAATTACATTGAACCATTTATACGATAAAGTCGAAACAGAGCTAAGATATTAGAAATTGCTTACATACAAATGTCATAAGACAGGCCTAATTGAAATATTGCACATTGTCCAGTCGTATTTTAAGACAAAAAAAAAGTGAATTATTAGAGTCTCCGTTTATAACAACGTGGCACAAAATTATGAAAAAAACATATACACTAATTCTTTCAGGAAGGAAAAAAAAAAAAAAAAAGTCTCCCCCTCTTCTAACCTCTTTACAAATTCACCTCTAAAAAAAATCATTTCCCAGTTAACAGAATGATGATCAAATGATACAAATTTATATAAAAGAAAATGAAAAAAAAAAAAAAAACAGAATAAGCTTTGTATCTCTTTTGCTTGCAAATACCCAGTCTTCACATTCTGCAATTGTAGATAAGCCTGGAATTTGAATCATGTCTGAGAGAATACGATTAGAACAAAAAGGCTTCACTTGAAAAATTGTTAAGGCCGCCACATGGTCTTCTGTGCGCATAGGATTCCCTCTTCTCCATGAGAGTAAGTCATCCGAATCTCCCATTGCAGACTCTTGAGTATGCCTTCTAATGGATTCAGGATTGCCAGCTTCTCACGTATAATTGCCCAACCTCCAGGTCGTAATATACGATCCATCTCGACCACAATTGATACAAGCTCCTTGCACCTACAATGTCGATTTGGCGTTGTTGTTATGTTAACACAAGTATTTTATACCACCATCTGAAGTTGCAACAGTCAATTCCACAAGGCATGAAGAAAACAAAGATGTTGAACTTCTCACCTGTTCTTAAGCCTTGAGAACAAATGATCAGCGTGCAGAAGGTCGTATGATCGTGGATAAGTACCAAAAGACTCGCACCAGTCATGGTAGATGCCAACCAGACCACGTTCGAAAATTATCGGAAGTGTATCTGGTGCATGGACCGGGATCACATTCATCACCCAAACCTTCTGCTGGGAGAGAGCAGCAGCAAACCTGGAAATGCATGCCAAAATTAACGTTCCTATATTTCCTATTCTCACTTTCTGTTTTTAGCACAAAGAAAGAACTGGGCAGAAGACTTAAATACTTAGCCAGGTGTAAAATTCATGTTGCTAAAGTTCTATTTCAAGCAGAATAGTATTGAAGGTAAGTCTACTGTATTCAGCAGTTTGATGATATCATACCCCCCATAAATGGCTTTCATGTCCATCACATTTCGTACATTTGACCAGTCAATACCTATTCCGGTGAGATATGACTTCTCAACAATTGCTTTCCAGTGATTAGTGTCTGCAATTAACTTTTCTTTGTCATTGCTCAACCACTCAGGAAAAGCTTCAAGTCTCTTCGGCCATTCTTCAGGCCATTCTGCTCCGCGCTGTTCAATAGAAGTTGGAATGGTGTGTAAACAGGTTCTCATAGACACGTACCTGTTCAAACAGAAGTTATCAGGTAACAAATAAATAGTCTATATATCAAAGCAGACAATGAAGCTGGTAATCAAGTACGAGTAAATAACTTCAACTTTGTATAAAGTATATAGACTACTAGCTTGTTTGAAATGACTTCCTAAGGGCTTAAAAATATTACATCTTGAACATGGTCACTAATTGTAGAACTTTTTCCTCACGCTTATTATCATGTTCAAAATCCAATTTCAAAATGTGAATTGGGAATCTTGGTAGTTGACGAACAATCGAAGATCATAAAAATTTATGGAGTCCTTGAAATGGGCCAATGTGGGTTGCTTCACTTCGAATGTTTCTCCTGTATAATGGCCTGATCCCTCTTGATTTATTGATCTGCTGGTTTTCTTTTATTTCAATTATTTGAGATCAAAATCAAACTTTCAGGAATTTTTTTTTTATGGCACCTACTAAGAATATTAAAATTTTCTAGAGCATGCTCATTGAAAATGAATTACCAGGCGGCATCAGGGTTTTCGTTTTCCTTGCATAGAGGTGGATTTTTCCTTCTCCTCAGCTCAAAAATATCGTTTGATTCAGGCTTCTGATATATCTTAACACCCACTTCACTGACTTCATCTGTTCTATGTGCCAGAACATTCCAACAAATTGCGGCTGTCAATGCACTCATTGCTGAAAAGTGATTTACAAGCATTCAATAGATGAGGGCTAAGGAACAATGTTAAATATCTAATACTCAACAAAAGAAAGAGATGCAAGCAAGAAGACTCATTATGGTTAAGGCAACATTTCACAAATTTACCAGTTTCAACCTCTACCGTATGTCACTCACCTATCTGTAAGTTTTCAATGATTGTCTCCACATATATTGACATTTGAATTGTTAGTAAAATCTTCTAATCTTATATTGATGTTCCTCGATTGATAATTTGAGAATTAGGTCAAATGAATTGTGTGGATAAATTCTACTTGCACGTCTATATTTAAACCTTACATGAAGAGTTGATATACACAATAAATTACAAAAAATGAAATGATTTCCAACTAACATAAACAAAGTAAAAACTTGAAATCATAAATGTCGAACCTTCTTCTTCTTCAATGCTGTCATGTTTAGTGGACAAGATGAAGTATCCGCCAGGTCTTAAAATCCTATTCATTTCTAGAAGAAGCTTCCCGTCTAGAGAAAGAGAGAACAAAAATAAAACCATTTATTACAGAAGGCCTTTACTCATTTGTGAATAAACTTCAATAAAGACAAGGAAAGGTGCTCAAACCATTGGAATGCCAACTTCTGCCGCATCCACCACAATGAATGGCATCAAAAACACCACTAGGGAAAGGAAGTCTTCTACTCCCCAAAGGGCTAACCACAGTAGGAAATCCTCTTTCAAGTGCGACTTGAGCCAAGTCCACAAGGTCATCCTTCAAGCCCAATGACAATGTTATAACATCCTTTTCAAGAAGAAACGCACCTAAACTTGCATATGTGCATCCAATTTCTAGAACCACACGAATATTCTTGCCCCACTCAATATCGGGTACCATCTGCCAAATGCATTCACAGTTCAACCCCTCATGAATATAAACATAATATTCCCTGGAAAAGCAGAGAAACCAAATATAACGTGCACCTTTACTTTTAAAGAGAAAGCTACATTGTGAGGTTTTCAGGATTCTCTGAAAAAGAAAATGAATAAACGGAAAGGTTTGCTTTTGCTTCCCAAATACCATTATAACTTAGTTGCAATGTTTTCTAGACGTCTTAATCTGTCTAATTCAAATTAACAAAGGAGAGTATAAATGTACATTCCATAATATTATCGTACAAGACAGTAAGCTATGGTTTAGCCAAAAAGAAATAAAAAGATAGGTAAACTATGCAGAGATTACATGCCTTTCACTATCCACGTACAAATTAGTTAACTGTATGACGTGACAAATATGCTTGAACTGGAAACTTGAGCATCAAAATTAAAAATAAGATTGCTGTTTGATATCAACAGTATCAGTAAGACATGAAAGAGAGCACGACTCAATTGGGAATGAGTCATATTCCATTTTACAAATCCATAGATCATGAAAATTAAGATAATGGACACAGCTTATCAGCCAGATGCCAAAAGTTTACCTCTTCAATGGACTCGAGATAGTGAATAACTCCACCGTTGAGCTCAGAATGATTCTGAGGAAATGTAAGGAACTCTCCAACTTCCACCAACCAATTATGTTTCTTGATGAAAGTAGCAAGCTTTGGATGTGCCACATTCTTGTAAAGTATCTGCAAAATTTATTACTATTAGAAAGGATGTGATAATAATTCACTTATCCTCAAAAGTGATCATTTAAAACCTATCAAATGTATTCTTCCAGACCTTCGAATTGCTCTCTGGCCAGTGCACTAGGGGGCCGTATCCATTGGGAGGAAGAGGCACAAGGCACATTGGAGGTGCGCTAGGGCAACTCCTTTCCCTATGCCGATAGACCTGCTGTTTTACCACTCCAGCTTCAATGTCAATACAAGGAATGTAATTGTATTTACTTCTTGCTCGGCACAGTTTCCAACTATAATGAGCATTTGGATCGAACAATGGACCTTTTCTCTTGGCTTTTTTCCCTTTATCTTTTCGCTCAATCCTATCCTCAGGTTCCTGATCTGACTCACCCAGCTCACCTTCTGTTTCAGCTTCATCATCCTTTAGCTCTGCTTCTTGACCATCTACCACTTCCTGTTCTTCCTCCTCATTTCCCTTTTGTGCATCTTCATCCTCAGATTCCTCTGGTCCTTGATTCTCTTTTTCTGTAGCCTCTGATTTATTTTCTTCATGTTTCTCACTTTTCTCTTTCGCTGCTCCATGCTTCTTTTCAGATGCATGGTTACTGGGAGACTTAGAATCAAACCCATTAACCTTTTTCACATCCTTTCCATCTAGATCGGATCTCACTCTATCTTTGGTATCTCTGTTCAATTTGCCCTCATCTTTCTTCCTATTATCAATTTGAGCTCCAGGACTGCTTACTTTCGTGTTCCCAGTCACGGGTTCACCAATGTTGTCGAAACTTTCCCTCTGAATCGTCACGGACGTGGAAGGAGAAGCAAAAATAGACCAAACGACTATAAAACAAAGGCCTAAAATAACCACTGCTGTCAACTTCGCACAAAATCCATACGAACGCTTTGCTTGGCGAGCAAGCCGAGCTATAGCCATTCGTTCACCGACAGCTCTAGGGAAATCTTAAGCTACAAAAATACTACGTAGATTGAAATCCGATCCCAAGACAGAACTCAAACAAAGTAACGCATACGAGCTAATAGAACAAGACTGAGAAAAACAGAACTAAATTACTTCAAAGAACATAGAAATTCGGATTAAAATACAAAGATCCGATAACCTTACACCTGAAGTAAATAATAATAAGAAGAAGATTACTCAGCTCGGAAATCGGAAGCCACCGTCCGAATCAAAGTGAATGGATACTCATCTAGCTCTTGAATACGAAGCAGACACAACATCCAGATTCAGAAAATGAGAAAGACCAGGCAAATGAAGATATTCAGATGGCTAACTTGCAGTAGCAGGTATATCAGATCCTGGATTTTGAATAACAAAAAAGCTGCCGGGTTAAATTTCAAAGTAGAAACATGAATTATTCAAGCCATCGCTCTCACGGATGAATACTATCATAAAATTTTAAAAAATGGAAGCAAATGGTTTAGCCGGAACGGGAAGCTAGCGTGAGAACTGTGGAAGAGGTTGCGGTTTCGGGCTCGGAAAGTTCAGGCAAGAGAGCGAAACGTCCGGGAATTGACGGAATATGCCGGCGGCGAAGTGTGTTAGTGTCTGTGGTGTGCGTGCAGTGCGCGTGCGAAGCGGCTTTGCCAATTGCCACGTCTTTTTTCCTTCTTTTTTTTTTCTTTTTTTCTTTTCGCGCGCGTGGGTTGGGGAGAGAAGTCAGATTCGTCAGCGAACTATTGCTCGTGATTGATACGCAGGAACCGGAAGAAACGCAAATGGATATTGGTGGATTCACTCAAATTTGCCCCATTTTTATTTTTATTATTATTCTTTTTCTTCAATTTGCCCAATTATTTATTTATATATATATATACTAAAAAATTTTAATACAATTGTTTATTATTTTAAAATTTTAATAGTCTTTTAGAATAGAAGTTTAAAAACTTTGTTAACCAACAAATTTAATGCCTAAATTTTGATATTTAATATCGAACTTTCAAAATTTTATATTTTTAATTTTAAAGTGTGATTAGGTTAGATGTGAACTTATCAAACGAGTGATGTCTAAAGTCTAGACTAGTTTGTTTAGCTATTTAGTTAAAGCTATATTTTTATGTTTTCTGCAAATCTTTAAAAGTAAAGTAACATATGGAAGTAAGGATTAAAATTTTTGCTTGAAGTTACAATATCTTACTTAGTTGAATTATGCTAAAATTGACAATCTTAAATTGGATCTTTTGATATAATAACCAAAGTTAATAATACATTTTGATTGAAGACATAATATATTAAGTTATGTTAGATGTATTGAATGATCTTTAGAGGCGTTAAAGTGGTTTATACTCTCAACTAAAAGGAAAGACGTAAGAGTTTTAAATCTCCCCCTCACATTTTGTCAAAAAAAAAAAAAGTGATTTATTGATGGTTCATAAGTAATCTTATATTTTAATTTTGAAGATGTTTAATTATACTAATTATTTATGTCTAGAGTACATTGTGATCAAAATAGAAATTTAATGTAAAAATTAACTAGCTAAACTAAATACAAACCCACCAACCTATGCATAGCTCATCATTTATGATATGCACCCATTCTCTTGATTTCAGAGGTCCCAAAACTAAATAGAAACACAAAGGTAAACATAAAATTTTCCCACAATATTATTAAACCTATTATCAAAGGGGCGTACGTTCAAAACTCCATCCGATATTTTAATGGAATATTCTTTAATTATAAAAATAACAAAACTCTTTATAAGAATGCTCTTAGAGAGGGCTAAAGGGGTTGAATATTCTCTCATAATTAACTTTTAATTTAAAAGTGATATAGAACCCATAAAAAAATCAAATTAGTTATGTGACATAATGATAAGAACAGTTGGTATTATTGAAGTACAAAAGATAATTCCATATCAATAAATAAACTACAAGTCACATTTGTGGCATCCTCATTCAACAATCTCTGTTAAGATAGATTTTAATACAGTGAGCATATATATGTATAGAAGAAGATCATGTATTAGTGGAGAGATATTTTGGAATAGGCATGACATAGATCTATTTTCCGGTATCCACCCTTGATTGATACACATTTTGGATTGAAGTTAACTACATACTATTCCTATAGAATCAAAGAGCATCATTTCTAAAATGCAATCATATTCATCTAGCCTTGGAAAAACATAGATGCAAAAAAAAAAAAAAATACATCTCTATGCCATCATAGAAATAAATTACGAGGCTGCTAACTGTTATCTAGATTTCAGCTTCCATTCTTCTAGTTTCAATCTCTCATATTGATTAAAAGAAAAAAGTTATAGAAAAACCCGACTATTGAAGGCATAGGGAGAGTTGCCGTAGCCACAATTCGGAAGACCCCGTGAAACCACATTGCTGAATGCTGGGTAAGAATGCAGTCACATATTAACATTTGGGGAAAGCTGCGATGGAATGGTGCTTGGTTTTTCTGGAGATGGTTGCATGTTGATTTTTATTCTGCATTCAGAAAAATTCCGTTTAATTTTTGTGACCATCCGATAAAATATCAAATGAATTCATAAGAAATATATACAAGAACAAAATGGATCTAATTCCTTAGATTCGTAATGATGCAATCTCAGCAAGAAAGCAAAACGGTGCATGAGTTATTGTCCAGGCTATGTCACGAAACATGTAAACATGAAGCATAAGTGCGCTTTTCTTAAGCTAGCGAGATGTACCTGTTGTGGATATTGACATACTCATCTGTTTCGTCTAATATCTCCTCCTGACATACGAATACATGACGCGTAAGATCAACATCGAATAATGGGTAATAATATGGATGATTTAACAGTAACATAGAGCCAACCTCATTCTCAATACAAACTAACCAAACTAACCAATAACTTAGACATCAATCAAGGAGCTGGTGTCAGAAAAAGAAAAGGCACAATGCCTTGAATTCAGATGCTAACCACTAGACATCCTAAGACACCCACATTTCAAAAATGAACGATATGCAGGATAACACAGCGGTGCAGGTAGAGGTAACCTCCCAACATTCTAAGCCATGTTTAGTTGCAAGTTAAAAGAATTTGTCGTTACCTGAAGAAGTTCTTCAATCACATCCTCCATAGTAATGACACCAACCACCTCTTCACCAGGTGGAAAGACAGGAAGAGGCGCATTTTCAACATCTAAAATGCAGAATGAACAACCTCTGTGTCGTTTTTTAAAAGCAGGAGTAGCTGGTGGACTTTTCTTCGTCTGTTGGCCTCCAGGCTTTTCAGCTATTGTTTGAGCACCAACTGATTCCATTTTCATCCCTAAATTAAGAGTAGCAGCACCAGCACCAGAGTCAACGCCATTATCTGAGAATCAACCAGACAGGAAAAGGGAATGTCAAAAGTGACAAATGAATATGATCTATTCACAATGAAAACACCACAACTAAGAGCATTTAATGTGAATACCCTGTAATTGGTGGATCTATACAGTACATAGGAATTTGGAAATAGAGAGTAGCATTAAAAAGTGGGGGAGCTCAACGACTCGAGTAAATATGAGTTCAAGCTAAGCTAACTAATGTGTAGAACCTTAACAAATTTGGATGAGAAATATTATGACCCTAAAATCTGAGCCATAAATAAGTGGATAGCATACACGCCAATTTTAAAATTGATGTGATCCCAAACCCTCTCCTGCCCCAAACATAACTGAATAGTCTATTTGTTCACAATTACATTTTTTATTCATCCAGTTCATAGAAAATCGCTGCTTTGCACATCCTAACCTTTTTTCAGCAATGCCTCAGATTGGTAACCATGTTTCTTGAATACCACAGCAATGTGACTATGGCCCTTTTGAAATTCATTTAAAATGTCATATAGAGGCATGTCTTCAGAAACCCTGTAGTAGTTGAGGAAGAAAAACTGATCAAGCTTATTTTACAGGAAGTCCAAACTGTCATCAGGCAGTTTCATCTGAAAGCATAAAGATAGAAGCAATTGATATTCTCTTACCGTGGAATTTTTCTAATAATCATTTTTCTAAGGGAAACTCTATCTTCTGGATCAACAGTTAAAAGATTTTTAACCTGCAAAATGTTCAAGATTGAACAAATGAACAGATGCTGCATCCCATGGACTATATCTCAAGTCTAACTATCATTGGCAAAATAAACACACACCATATGAAACAAATATGTTAGTCAGGAATGAAAACATTTTCTTCAACTTCCACTCACTCCAATAAAAAGATTGATAAAAATATGCCAGAGCAACCCACACATTAGAGGTACGTCATTCAAATTAGTAATACTGATGTCTGCCCAATTAGGCTTCGTACTTGGTTTATATGTTGCAAACTTGCAATTTTTAATTTGAAACAACTCAGTTTGATGAAGGCCCTTCGTTTTCCTAATCATTATTCAGCAGCCTGACAATTAGCCCACATTCTTAAACTCCTTTGTGCAAAAGTGTAGGATAGCGATAGTTTACCAGTTAGTACAAGAGCTGGTTTAGGATGTATGCAGGGTGCTTCAGTTTTGCATGTTAAGTGCCACTGATTTTTAAAATCAAGAAGCAAGAGGGACCTGAGAACTCCCTCTCAGCCATTTCCGAATTTGATTCTTAGCTCCCATTATCCCACTACATTAGAAGGTGCCACAACAGAGAGAGCAAGAAAGAGAATTCATTTAAACCTATTAAGTAATGTTATTGCTCCTCATGTCTATGGATGATGCAAGTGAATTACCAGAACTAGTCCAATTATGTTTTTTGGATCTCCAGAATAAACAGGAACTCTGCTATGGCCTTTCGTCATTATAGCATTGAGTGTCTCCCTGCCCATATAGAGAAGGGGCTTTAGAAAAAAGAAATGACTTGCAAATCATGTTAGACAGACACATAAGAACCAAAAATTTATTAAAAAAAAGAAACCCACAAATCAAGAGTTGCATCCAGATCAAGGGAAAATGCATTCGATATAGATGTCATGGCATCTTTTGCTGTTTTTTCCGTCAATTCAAGTGCCCCAGCAATGATAGTAGTCTCATCGTGAGTTAAATCTCCACCTTTTCCAGCCTAAGATAACATAGATTTTATACATCATAATTCATCAAATAATGTTGAATGGAGCAGGAGGTAAATCAGAGCACACAAAATAAGGATAATATTCCTTTAGAGCATTCAGATCCAAGCATATTAATTCGTGCAGATGATATCCCATGACTACATGCCCAAGTTGATTGACAAACCTCATTGCCATGAAAGTTCACAAAAGTCTTGAGCTCTGCTCTCCTCAAGAGTACAGCGTGCCCTTTACCCAACATCCAATCAAGAACCTGAATTTCAAAAAGAAAATGTAAAAGAAATCAAAAGTTTGACGCGGTAAACATTATTGGTTCCCTGCAGCTAAATAAGACACTCAAACGAGCTTCCTAAATATCATGTACATATGGTTTAAATAACAATTATCTTATCAGTCTCGGACTACAATTTTCATTTCCCTACTTAAAACTTAGAAGAGGTAAGGGCAATGGTCAGTTCCCAGTAGTTTTACCTTACTAATTGGATATGAAATGGGAAAGAAAACCATGAGAAGAATGCGAACTAAAGGTGCCATTGTTGCCCCAACTTTCAACCCATAACGAGTACAAATTGCTTGCGGCAATATCTGCAGTGAAATGTACGTCACATAAACAAAATAATATCCAGCGGCACAAATTATTCTCGGATTGGTCTGATCAGAAGTACCTCTCCAAACATGAGAATAAGAGTAACTGATACAAGGACTGCTACCCAAGGAGGTACAATCATGTCCAAGAATATTGGAAGAGCCTACCGGGGACACATACAACGTCGTTAAGTTCAATTAGAAAATTATGCAAGCTCCACAAACAGAGACGAGAAAATGTTTATATAGCTACCTCCATTGCCAAAGAGTTACCAATCAAAAGTGTGCAAAGTAGAAGATGCTGATTCTTTACCACTGGCAATATCTTAGCTGCCAAAGAAATGATAACATTGTTACTTCAGGTGATCCCAGAGGCATGAAAAACTCTCTCAATCAATCATACTCAGTCCTCTCAGTTATAAGCATGCAGACACACACAACTACCTAACTCCCTGTTCCTAACACAGTATAGCATGATTTCAATAGCACAGGCCCCCCGGCTCCGGCTGGTTACTTAAAATAACAATAACAAATTACAAGTAATGAAAAGGTTCATGAAACACCAAGAACATTCAGGTTCCTAAATAAGCCCCCTAAGATCATCGGGATTCAAGTAGGTTCAGAAATGAATTTCAAGAGTTGCGGGAAATGATAGAGATTACCAGCGTGCTTGCGATCCTGAGGGCGGCCGGACTTTATAAGAACTTCGAGGTCAACGAGGCCGAGAGACATGAGACCCAAAGTGAGCCCAGCCATGAGTCCAGCGAAGGCCACCAGTCCTATAATTATCAACAAGAACAAAAAGAACTTCGACTCACAACACCGAACATCTTCCGCCATAGCTCTCTCTCTCTGTAGAAGGAAATCAGCAGACCGCAGAGGGGCTTGTCCTCCTCGCGTTTTCGGCTATCACCTGTTCTCTCAGTCTCAGCGAAGAAGATGATTGGCTACTCCTTTCTCTGACTGTAAACTTTTCCTCGAGACGAATTTTCCTCGATAATCGCCGGGAATCGCAGTCTGTTACTGACAGAATATATTTTCTTCTAGCAGAGAAATTCCCCATTCCCTCGCACATCCAAACACATGAATGAATGAAAGAGAAAACACACTGACGTTCGGGCCCACGCTCCTGACTTCACGATTAATGACACGCGCTTCAACACGGCGATTTCTGACCGTCCGATGGGGATAAGTTTGGAAGATGCGGACATATTCGCGCCTGGTAAAAGAAACTGAGTTCTCTCAAACACGCTCGATCCACTGATTCTCTGCTCCGGTACGTTTTGATTCTCATTTCATCAGTTGTCCTGTAGTGGGTCCCACTTCCAAGTTTCCAAATCGTTCTTCCCTTCTTGCTAGTGCTAATTGCCACGCTTGCCTAATAAATAATAATAAATGATCGTGGACTAAAAATTTCCTAGATGCGTGGATATTTTCAACATTGATGTCAAACAGTTGTCTTTTTTTCCCTTTTTTTTCTTGGTAAAATTTTAATCTCATATAAATCATAAATGTTTAAAATTTGAGGGGGAAAAATACAATATTAATTATATAAATATGAATAAAATAGTTTAATTGGTTAAAAATATACCTATTAGATTATAAGTTTGAAGTCTCCACCTCTATGTGTCATTAATCTTAAAAAAACTATATAAATATATATATATAAGACAATACTTTATAGGACAAATTTTGTATTGCTCCTCACTAAACTTTTAACAACTAAAAAAGAAATGAGACTTTTCTTTTCGAAAAATATAAACAAATGTTTGATCAATAAATACTATTTATTGTTTGATCAATAAATAAGTATTTTCCATGCATAAATACTAATGATGGCATAAGTTTTAACCTTAAACTCTTTTACTTGGTAAAAAAATATTTCGATCAATTTAGCTATATTCACCCTCGTGTTGAATTAATAAGTCTTAAATTGATGGTTATTTGTTTTAAATGCCTTTTCTCATGTGGTTTGATAGTTTGGATTTCTATCAATATTTTTGTTCTACCCGCATTGATTTTTTTTTTAATATCAACGTGTCATATATAACTTGAAATATTTTATTTCGTAATAATGAAAAAAAAACAATGATGTGAAATCTCAATTTATAGAACTTCTGAATTTCTTTTCACTTTCAAGTTACAACATAAATAAACTCATATGCCCCTCATTCTAATTTCCCATATTTAAACCAGAATTTAGTTTCTACCATAACATTTGAATTTCCTTTTTCTTTTTCCTATTTGGTCAATAGCCAGCAAAATGTAATACTCCAAAAGGCAACATTGAAAAGTTTACGTAAAATTTATAAATAATATAATTATTTGATACTAAGACAAACTGTTCTTCATGCTATTGTTTTCATAGTTTATATATTTTTCTTCCCTAGAAACTCTTTCCAGAAATATAACTACAAAATAAATTTCATGAATAAAAAGTACAGTTATGTCTTTCTTTTAATAACAATAGTAATCTGTAGATACAATCTTAAGTCCATACTATCTAAATTTCCATTGACTACTGTTCTTTCTTTCTTTATTGACACAATAAACTAGATGGCAGCTAGGCAAACCATTTTGCTCCATACCAGTTGATGAAGCAATAGCGCTTTCCACCAATTTCCAGCCATTTCAATTCATGAAAAAGCAATCAATCCATTGTAGGAGAACTCAAGCTTTCACCTTCTCAACCCAAGAGGTTTGTTTTGAAGCAGCAGCCTTCTCTCAAAGGAATGATTACCATATTATCTTCAATCTGATGCATGGCAACTAACTTCAAAATGGTCTGAGGTTGTTCGCGACTCAGCGTTGATATATACACAAGCTACAGCAGCCTTGATCGTGAACCCGAAACTCAGTGCAAATGTTCAATCTTGCCTTTCGATATCTCGAAATTCTTCTGGTTCAGGGACAATTTCATTGGATAACCTTTTATTTGAAGACGAGAAATCATATCCACAGCTGCCATGGGAGCTTATTCTTCCTGGTTGTTTTGAGCCGCCACTGCCACTTTCTCTATTTACATCTGATGAGCTGTGTCTCCAGCTACCATGAAAAGCAGCACTCCAAGATCTTCTTGATGAAGTTGTGCGCAGCCTGCCGGAGCTAGAGCTTTCTTCCCTTACTACTTTCAAAGGATTTTCCAATGCTTTAAGGATGTATCTCATGAGGGGTCGTCTGGATGGTTTGGGGTTCAGGCACGACTTGGCGATGATCGCCATTGCCCATACCTCTTCCAAAAGATCATCGTCGATCATCAATGACGGATCAACTATCTTTGTTACGAGCTCCTTATCGTGGATACTTATGTTAGATAAGGTGTGTTCCAACCACTCCTTTGTTGTAGCATCTTCTGTTTTGCTGATACCAAGCTTTCCCGTTACAAGTTCTAACAACACTTGACCAAAACAGTAAATGTCTAGCGAACAGGATGCCGGTGAGGAGCCTGTATACACAACAAATTGGCATGTCACACTTCCAGAGCTCAATAGAGGAAATAGAAAATCATTCAGTTGAAAGAAACAGGACCTTGACTAACGAATAGTTAATTTTTTCTAGTGTTCTAGTACTAAGAATTTATATCAAACAGCCTTTATCCCACCAAATTATGCCAGCAAAAGACATTGGCGAAAATCTCCTGTAGCCAATTAAGTCACCTTTTTCTTCAGTTAGCTATGTTTAAAATAAAGCATCGTTTGTTATGGTAAGGGATGCAAATTATGAATAATTCCTTAATGTAGGGTTGACTGAAGTCTTCAAGCTATGCGTATTTATCTTACTTAGCTATTAGCATGAACGTATACTTAAAAGAAGAGAAATCTCAGAAGGAATACGCACCAGAAGAGCATTGTTCGGAGCTTCTGCGCAAGAGAATCAAGAAGATGCCATTAGAATTTTGAAGTCAAAGATTAAAAAATTTTAACAATTTAAAAAAAGAAAATCTCAACGAACTGAAATCCATGTTAACTGTAGAAGGTTACTTTTAAACATCGACCGAGGATTATATAATATGCAACTGTGACAACTCTCTGAAACATCTATGGAAACTAATAACTCAGCTAACACCACTTATTAGACACGTAATAAACTCATAAACAGTGTATCGTCTGTTACATGATTTATTGTTATACCAAAAAGAAGTCTTTGACAACCAATACTATTTAAGCAATATTTCTGTTGTCTTGTACAGAACATAAAAAACTAAATCCCCAAACCATATGCATGCAAATTATGTACTTGTGTCTGGATGTCTACATGGAGCGACTGGCACATTATGCAATAACAATAGCCATGCGACAAGCTCATAGATGTTACAAACTACATCTCGTCTAAAATTTAATGACACCTACTTGCACTCCGCTCAAAAGAGCCTCATTTGTTTATACATGGTATAGAAAAGTGGTTGACCGAACAGCAAACCAGGAGGCACCTTACAGGGATTCTATTATTAATTTTTTCAATTAAATCAACTTTTTTACACAAAAAAGAAAAATAGAAAAAAAAAAAAAAAGAAGCTTATGTATAATTCTATATGAGATACATACGGTGGCTTTCTCCGCAATCTTGTGAAGACATTTTGGTGTTGATCCCCTTCTAGAACACATGCCTCGCTCAAGCTCCCAAGACGCACTTCAAATTTGTCGTCAAGGAGGATACTGCCTGCTTGAATATCTCTTCACCATTTAAGAAAAGAAAAGTTAATAAGTTGTTTGTGTACAGTATAAACTGGAGGTCATATGGTGCTTCTGTCATGTCAATTGAAAAGCACAACAGAGTGAATCTACTTTACTATTATTAAAGGTAACGGCTCTTGAGATCATTGACCAAAATGTCTAATGCTATTACTCGTTCAATTAATTTCACTAAATAAGAAGCTGGTTTTATAAGTAGCTGCCTCCACTTAACATATGAAGTTTATAATACCACAAAGAAAGCCTGTTGATTGATACCTGTGGACGAGAGGAGGGTTACACTCGTGATGCATATAAGATAGGGCCTCAGCAGCTCCTATTGCTATTTTCAATCTGATAATCCAATCCAGGGACTGCACATTGTCATCTTCTGAACTGGAAACCTTCTGCAGGCAATTAGCCAAGTCCCCATTTGGCATACATTTGTACACCAAGAGCTTCTCATCCTCGCGCTCAAAGCAGTGCCCCAAGAATGGAACAAATCTCATGTGCGATACTTTGCTGAAAAAGTCTAGTTCCAGAGAGTACGTTTCATTCTTCAAATACTGCATATTTACCTTTTTAATCACTACAGGAAGGCCACCCTCCAGGAACCCCTTGTAGAGATCTCCAGAGTGACCATGTTTTATAAGATTGTCTTTGCTGAAATTCCCAGTGCTTTGTATCATCTGCTCATAAGTAAATGAATCTCCCAGGCCAGCAAAGTAGACTGGATGCTTTGGAAGTGAAGGGCTGTCTCCATCTGGAACAGGACCTACATTTGCCTTTCCTCTTTTATTTGCTTTACCTTTACCACAAAATTTCAAGAGCACAACGAGGATAAGCACAAAAATAACAACAAAGCCCAATCCACCAAATAGTCCTACCATTATGAACTTCATGTGATTGTTTTTAATATGATGACGCTCTAGTTTGTCTGGATTTCCCTTTCCAAAACCTTCAAACTTTAAGGTTCTCTCAGAGTAGAAGAGGCTACAATCCTCAAAATTTCTTTGATCTAGCAGCATATCCAGGCAGTTTCCACGGAGGATAACATTATGACTCTTGTTGAGTACGACACCCTGGAAATAGTTTCCAGACAAATCGATTGACCCATGCAATTCAAGAGGTAGATTTAGATGACCATACAGAACATTATTTGAGAAGTTGAATACAGCAACACTGTTTGGAACAAAACTTGGCAAGCTACCCGTTAAGTTGTTGTTGGATGCATCCAGAAACTTCAATTTGCGGTGTGATAGCAAGTCACTACTTAGACCGCCATCAAGTTTATTTCCTCTCAAAGCCAAAACTTCTAACTGAGCAAGACTTCGGAACAAATCATCTGCCAAAGGGCCCTCTAAGCCATTATCTCCTATATTCATCTTTTCCAACTTCTTTAACCCCCTCAAATCCACAGGTAGCGCACCCGTGAGTGAATTCTTGCTGAGATCAAGCACCACAAGTGCTGATAGGTTACCCAGTTCACTTGGTACGGAGGATGTTAAACTATTGTCCGAAAGACTCAACACTTGCAGTTTATTAAGAGTACCTAAACTGGGTGGGATCGGTCCAGATAAAAAATTCGAGGCAAGTTCAAGCCGTGTAAGATTGTTAAGAGATGAAAGAATGGGAGGTATTGACCCAGTAAGCAGATTTCTCGAGAGATCAAGAACAGATAACTGAGATAACTGTCCTATTGCAGAAGGCATAATACCAGTAAGACTATTACCAGATAAATAAAGAGCAGTGAGGTTACTTAAATTGCCAATAGAGGAAGGTATTGGGCCAACAATCGAAGAAGAGCTTAGATCAAGCACATGGAGCGCAACAAGAGACTGACCGAACCAGTCCGGAATGGACCCAGGAAGCAAGAAACCAGAGGCGTTGAACGAGACCAATGAGGTAAAATTGGCAAGCGCATCGACGGCGAAACGAGGGCTGAGCCGCCCAATGCGAGTTCGCCTCAGACCTGACACAGTGATCCCAACAACTCGACCGTTTTCGCACTGAACTCCAGTCCAAGCGGAACAGGGGTTGGCTTTTAAAGGCCAATCTTTGCTTCTTAACCCTAACGATGATCGGAGACCGAGTAACGCCATCCAGTCCGTACTGGAGTTAAACAAATCCTTCTGACCTAAACCACACTGAACTAACAACAATAATAAAACTACATCCAGCAGATACCGCCGGTAAGCTTGAACTTCCATCGCCGTCTGATAATGCGGAAGAAAACAGGAAACTCACAGTGGATTTTGAAGTTTCATTTGCAGCTCCATCTTCTTCGACGGTCCACGACCACCACTAAGTTGAACAACTCCCAGTAAAATCTGAAATCAATAGAGTCCGCCAATTTAACGCTCTATTAAATATCACCTCCAATCACGAGTGATGATTCTACGACTTATTCTGAACCGCCATAAATGCCAACCCAAAGTCACCTACAGAAAATAATGAAACAATAATATACTTCACTTTCCGCTAGGCGTATTCTGTTTCAATTCACAGCTCTGCTCGTAAATCTTGCCCAATAAACACACGCACACAGACGGGGAGAGAGAGAGAAAGATAAAGCAAAGGCTACTAAATGATGGAGAAAGTGAAAGACGCAGAATGTCAATAATAGCATCGAGATTAAAGAACAGGTAGTTGGTTTCAGCGGATTTTGGGATCTTTGCCCCAAAAACTTTCTGGTAGAGATTTTTCAGAGACTCAATAAAGGACTCATTATCTCATTTTACAGCAGACTGAGCACACAGTAATTGCAATAAAGAGAGACAGAACGCCATTGTTAAACAACTGAAGCTGCTCCATCCAATTCAAACCTTACCTTTAACTTTATTTGATTTTTCCTTTTCCAGAAGTGGACGAAAAGAAACTCCGCGAAAGAAGAATCCAAACAGACTTTGGACTCCTTTTGATCATCTTCGTTGCCTATTACAATACTATATTATTATATATGGAAATACCATATTAATATTTAATACGCAATCTCTTTTAGACGAGCTAGAGAGAAGACAGCTGTTATTTTAATTTTATTTGAATAAAGCACCTGGTTTATAGATAATCTTTAATTACATTTACCATCTTATTCATAGTCTGTTACTCATATATTATAATAATATGGCTCAATCATTGGTTTGTAACTTCTCAAAAGAAAATAAAAATGAAAATATTTCGACAATGGGTGAAGTGAACCGCGTTCAAATTTGTAATTATGAATATGTATTTAATATTATGTTTTAATTATTATAAGAATTTATTCAATAATTACACTGAAGACGTTAATGTTAGTTGACTAACAAATTTTCTACGATGAAAAGTTTGCCTTATTTGGATAGACATAAATTATGATAGAGTGGTCATTATGCTTTTAAACTTAATATTTTAGGTCATTTAGTAGAATTTCAACTAGAAGTAAAAAAAAAAGTTCAACATAATTTTTAAATAGTTTGACATGTGAAATTTTAAAAAAGAAGACTATCATTTAATCAAATTGCATTGTTTTTTCAATGTAAATTCACATATAGGTTTTAATTTATATCGTGATATCAATTTAAGCATAATTGAATTCAATTAGTTAATGAACTCAAGGTCTTATTTTGTACATAGATTTAAAGGTTAGATGCTAAAATCTCATCAAATGTGTTATTAAAATAAAATTTAACATTTCGATCAATGATATAATATCTTAATCAGTTGAGTTATGCTTGAGTTAATCTATTTAAATTTAAGCTTTTTTTAGTACCACAACATTCAGTGATTGGAGATTTTGAATCTATGACTTATTAGTTATAAACCGTACATATCAATTAAATTATGTTTTTTTTTTTCAGTTTAAATTTAAGTTAAATAATGAATACAAATTTTAGTGCAGAAATAAATGTTGTATAAAATTGAGAAAGTATTGATGAGATGTATTTAAAAGTTTAAAGATTAAAATAAGATTTAAATCGAATTAGTAGGTACAACTTTTAGGATTAAACTTCTAATTAAATTTGTTTTCTTTATGTACAATGTAGTGTAACAGTTTGAAGAGTCCCATCTCCAAACAACAGTATGCTAAAGGACAAAAGTGGGTGGACAGCGCGACCGCGACCGGGAGAAGGACTGAACATGACGTGGCAATTATCTAAGCGGGCCCCTATGTGTCTGCGGGATTCGACGCGAAACAAAACACGCGACTTCCCTGTTTTACTCAGCAGCCTCTGAAAAGTAAATTTGGCGCCTATGACGTGACTTATTGCAGTAAATATTTAATGGTTAAATTATGAGTGTGCTCCAAAGTTTATTTCATCAATTCAATCCTATGATTTTTAAAACTTAGAATCTCTTTTCAAAAAAAAAAACTTAGAATCTCAGTTTGATAAGACTTATTAAGAACTAAGTGGACTTTATTAAATTATAGAGATCAATTATAATATTTAAAATTAAATTATATGAATTAAATTATAGTTTTTTTAAAAGTATAGGGATTCAGTTTATAATTTAACTTGGAAAGTTTTTAAGCTTTAAAGAGTAGTTAATAAGTTTTAATTTTGTGTCATTTTTTGTATATTTGAAGTTAAAATAAACATAGTTCAACCATAATTGACATGTACCCTTTTACTAAGAGGTTAAAGGTTCGATCCTCATATGTCGTTGAACTAAAAAAAATGGTATATCGGCATTTTTAAAAATTAACTTATCTACTATATATATATATATATATATTTTTTTAATTTTTGTGCCAATGGGTCCATTAAATCTATAAAAAAAAAAAAAGTGTTTGAATAAGTTGATGACCTATCAGCTAACAAACAATTAAAAATTCAATAACTTATCAAATACAAAATTGAAAGTTTAAAGAATTTATTAAACACCCGTTAAAATATACAGATGTATTAGACACAAAATTGAGAGTCCAAATATGTGTTAAACACTTTTTATCTTTCGGTGACTAAATAAAACACGAACTTTAAAGTTTATAGACTAAACCAATAATTTAACCATATTTATTATAAGTTGTTAAGCATTTAATATGTATGTGTGGGGGAGGGGGTTGAGATTCAAAGTTAAAGTCTATTGATCGAATATATATATATATATATATATATATATATATATATATATATATATATATATATATATTAGTTGAACTATGATCGGATTGGTAAGCTTTTCAAAAACTTATGCTACACTTTTATTTTAATATATTTTTATATAGTTATCTATTTTCTTATTATACTAAATTAATCAGGTTTGTGATTGTTAATTAAAAATATACTTACATGTGACATGAAAATAGCACTCAAAAAATTGGAACGTAGTATAAACATATGAGACCAAAAAAAAAAGTTCAACTTGAAAAGAAAAAAAAAATCTGCTCGACTTTTTTTTTTTCCTGTTTCTTGGGGTTCTACCGTATAATTTAAGATGCTTATATCTACTATAGATCAAGTTAATAATTATACGAAGAGAACGACTTAAAATGCAAATAAAATGTCTTTGTATTTGTTTTAATGTATATTATCTTTCGAAATATAATAATAATAATATTTAGTTGGAGGAGTGAAAATTGAAATGACTTGATTAGCTTACGTGTGGTCAATTACCCTACCACTTCGCAACATAGAGTCAAATGAGTCGACCATCTCCAACGTGTAATGCATTCCCTTCTCATTGTCTTAATCATCATATGTCTCCGACATGGCCCGCTCTTGCAATTCTACATGTCGATTGCTATTCGCTAAATCACTCATCGAAAAAAAAAATACTCAATTATGTTGATGTCCTTATGTGTTACCATGTGACTAAGAGTTTTATGTAATTAGATGTCAATAGAAAAATTATAAAAAAAAAAAATTATAAACATATCGTGTATTTGATAATTTAGAGCGACACCCGTGACAATGACGTTGAATGATTTCGTAAGGAAACATTATAATACAACTATCTTTCATTCATTCTTTGTCATTATTGTAACATTTAAGAATAGTATTAGACACGTAAAATAATTAATATATTATTTAATTATCATTTAATGATGTATCAAATGCAAATGGAAGTAGTATGTATTGTTGCACTACTTAAAAAATTTCCTAATTTTTCAATCCATCCCCACAAAAGTTGGAAATGTTGAGGATCCCACATTGAAAATGTGGAGAGAAACTTCACAATATATATGATATATGAGCTACTTCTCTCATGACCAATTGGTTTTGAGATGAAACCGGCCCATATAATCTAATATGGTATCAGAGTCCATTAAACCCAAATGGGTATTCGGTCCAAAAATTAAAATTAGGATCTGATCCAAAAATGGTGAACCCAAAGAGGCATCATCTTGAGGGGGCATGTTGAGGACCTCACATTAAAAAAATTGAGAGAAACCTCACAATATATATGGCCAATTGGTTTTGAGATGGAACCCCATATAATTTAATATGATATCAGAGCCCATTAAACCCAAATGAGTATTTGATCTGAGTAAACCCAAAGAGGGGCGTGTTGAGGGACCACACATTGAAAAAATTGAGAGAAACCTCACAATATATATGATATATGGGCTACTCCTCTCATGGTCAATTGGTTTTGAGATGGAACCCCATATAATCTAATAGGAAAAGTGAGGTGGCAAGTTTTATGCAATTTAAAGTGGTTTATCATTGTGGCAACTAGGAAACAAAATTATAATACTAACCTAGCAAATAAAACTTTTTCGTACTACTCTCATTTATTGTTTATCACGTTAGTATTTTTTAAGAAATGAGGTAGAATTGATGTGCATTAGAAAACTATTTATAAGTGTAATTTGACATACATGCAATACTCTTCTAATACTAGACATTTTTCGTTCCCTAATCATGGAAAAAAATAAGGGAGAAAAAGGCACAATTGACTTGGTCATCATGCATGGTAGAAACGACATGTGGAATACCTAATTTTTAATTTTATCCGTAAGATCGACGAGGGCGTCAACGTCGAATTATTGCATTCAAAAGCACCTTAATTTACATTTCTGTCCTCAACATGTAGCTGCAAAGCAACTTCGTCACTTGGCCCTTTCGGGGATGGACATTATTTTTATTTTTATTTTTTGAAAAAGACATTGTTTCTTTGTTTGATGCGGAGGCCAACGTCAAATTTATGATTAATATTCAAAGATAATAAGAAAACTACAATCATTTCAAAATATAAATATCTTAACCCGTTGCCCGTGATTGCGGAGAGAAAATTGATTGAATTTTTCGCATTTTCAGCTATACAATTCATATTTAAAATGACTCGTGACTGCCTCTATTTTATGGAAGTATAAGGAATTGAAGATGCATAATGTATTTGAAACCATCATCTAAGTTAAAATAATATTAATTTCATATTTTATCGTGATATCTTAAATCAATCAACTAGCATACGTTTAGAGGACAACACCTAAATAAAACTAATTAATATATCTATTTATTGATGCAAGAATCCACACTCATAAGTATCGACAATCCAATTCCACGCGAAGGTCAACTCTATGGTAAGTTATCTGGTGATCATATAGTCATTTGGTCGAATATACCTGCAATAAAGATACTCACACCAGTGTGGCGTTATATACCTAATATACTTCGATGTTTAAGTCAGTGCTTTGGTTGAAGTGATGTCGAGTTAAACTAAGATAATACTGTGTATCTTTCTAATAAGATGATTCGTCTCTATTTATACCTTTTTTCTGTCTATCTAATAATTAGAGATACGCGTGTACTGAAATTACTACTCTTTGATTCAACCCTCACCAAAGACCTCGTCGAAGGATAGTCATTCGCTTGGCACACTTGACTCTTAGGGCGAGGGAGTCTACATGAACGGTGGGCTCATGAACTTCAAATCTTACCCCTAACACTATTAAATAACCATAAATATTAGTCATTTAAATTACTACTCACATAAATTAATTCCAAACATATTTCAAATTCGAGTAATATATAATAGTTGGGCTTTTGTCTTTATCACAGTTGTTGGGCTTGAAGTAAATTGAAGGCCAGCCCAAATTTTCTTCTCGAGGATTGATATTCTCGGCGATAATGAATGGTACAGAATAAGTTCCTATGGAAAAAAGTTTTGACGTTCATTCGTAATCTTGTGGATGTTATTACGTTTTAGCAAAAAGCTAGCGTCCAATTGCATACATATGCTTATCTATTCCCGAACGTTTAAAAATATTATGCTGATCAGAAAAGTAATACAAACTTTATGAAGAACATATACATTTTTTTTACCAGCAGATACATTTTTAGAGTTAATTAAAGTAAAACACTGTATTTGATATCCAATTTGACCATGTCACGTGTAACATGACCCTAGCATAAATTTAACGTTAACGTATACTTTTAAAAATGTCAAATTTGACTTTTATTAAAAGCATTTTACATAACATTTGAATTTATATTAGATTTTGATCTGCTATTTAAAAAAAAAAAATTGTAAACTTCTTGCTATATTTAAAAAATATATATCTATATTGTGCTATTTTGTAAATACCTATAAAATTTTGTATAAATAATATTATAATCTAAATGAATAGATGTTGTTCTTAAAAAATTGTATTAGTTTCACCATTAATCTTGTTATTATTTTAGTTTTAGAATTCAATTCATACTTTCCAATAGTAAGATATGAAAAAAAATATTTAAATAACATATTTAATTTTAAAAGATTAAATGGGGTATAAGTTGACTTAGTTTAATTAGTTAGTACAGTACCCATGGGCCATGGATTACATGGAAGATCATTTGCAAGAAGTTGAATATTTCCACTTAGTTGTTAAAGTCCTTTTTTGTTAATAAAATTTTATTTTTAATTAAAATTGTGAAAATTACTTATATAGCTATATTTGTGAATTGTGTTGATTTGTTTAGTATTATTTTTAAAATAATTTATAATAAAAACATATATAGGTCATGAAAAAAAATCTTTTAAAATTTTTGCTATGATTATTTTTTTTAAAAAAAATCATATAATAAAATAGAGAAAACATTAACAAATAAATAAGGATTTAAAATTTAAAATTTAAAATAAAAGCATTATTATTAAACAGCCCTAAGCATGCGAGATGTTACAATTTGTGAAAAGAAAATAAACTTGAGATCATATGATATCATAATAGTATTATAAAACTAAATAAAAGATTTTCATTGAAAATAATAATAAATTTTTAATGACTTTAAAAAGAATAATAATAAAGATTCATCAAGGAGAGAGTGAATGAATGCATACAGAAACAACGCACATAGACAACGTCACGGGAACAAGCAATCTTTGCCCTATATGCCCCGATCCGCACGGATCTTGGTGGGGTTAATTTTGCTCTATCTTCTTCTTCTTCTTCTTCTTTTTTTTTTTTTTTTTTACATAAATCGCGATTTTATTTTTCTACATAATAATCACGATTTTATTAGAAAATAGTAATAGTGGCAAACACATTCATTAGTAATGCATGCATTTTTTTTAGTATCATTAACAATGCATGCATATCAAACAACAAATGTATCTTTTAAAACGGATGTATCTAAACTCTTCATTGTATCAAGTTGACAATTCATAATCATTGTTTGATTGCATACTTCATTTCATTTGTTCCCTTACTACTAAACAATTTATCGAAAAAAAAATAGGAATTATATTATTTAAAAGATTATTGATATATTCAATAATTTAAATAATATAATATTTTTTTCTAACTTCAACCATATGTAGAGTGGAGATTCGAATCTTTAACCTCTTAATCAAAAGTGAGAGGTATATTTTATACTAGTTGAGGTATGCTAATGTTGACTTAAATGATATGATTTAATATTTATACATTGAGGTGTGGTTACTGGTCGTTAGATTTTTTTTGTTTTTTCAAGCTGGTATAACTATTGGTGGAAGAAAGATCTAATAAATAGAAATCAATATTAAGTGGGGAAGAAACGACTTTATAAAGGTTCACAGTTAGGATCTCATACTCTGATACGATGTTAAATCACCAATCAACTCAAAAATTTAAGCTAATAGATTATAATAAATTTAATTATATCAATACTAGTCTAACATATATGCATAAATAATTTTTAAAATTCTTAAGTAGGTTTAAATTTTAAATTCTTTCAAGGAAGTAAATTAAAACAAAAAAAATATTATGTTTATTATATTTAAATTCATGAAAAATTCTCAAGTGTTTTTTCCTTAAAAAATCAAATATATATAGAGTAAAAATTGAAACTTTGTTTATGAAGTAAATATGGAAACTTTTTTTATACAAGTAAATATGGAAACTTAAACTTTAGAAAATGTAATTATTGCATTATTCACTCGACTATACTTGAATTGGCCAATATCATCTTTATGTGTTATGTTCTATCAAATGAAAGAAAAGAGTCATTGTTACTGCTCAGCAGGGTGCTAAGCTTTTTTAAAGTAAATTTTATTGATTTATTCTACATAATAAATAACGATTTTATAATTAAAAATGGTTGAACAAGTCTCAAGTTCGTCAAAGTTAAGAAAATTTCAGTGAGAATCACGTTTCATTTGCAATAAACGATAAAGGTTTGAATTTCACGCCAACAAAAAAATGTTTGAATTTCACAATCGTGTAAATTACCTTTTTTTTTTTTCCTCTAAATGACGGCTCTTCGCCGTCGTCAGCTGCTTGAGGTTAAAATTGCAGTCAAACTCGCACAGTGACGCCATTAAATCCAATGGTGAAAGAGAAAAAGAAAATCAGATCTAATTAACGGTGTCAAAATAAAGCTGAAAATGATCAGAACCTAACTTTTGTTTATGGAGAAAGCGCTTCGTGTCGGAAAATTGAATCTGTCTGCCAAAAAGTCAGCGATTATTCGGCATCGGAATCGGGCACAGCCATAGGCAGCCCTAATTTGCAGCTTTTACAGGGAAAGAATTGGAGATAGAGTGGGGACCGGCCTTGAAAATGACGGGAAAAAGGCGATGAGCAGAGATATTTATTCTTGTTTAAAGATTGGATGTACGCGATAAGGATTCCGAACATGAAATTTTATTGAAGCAAAAGGTGGATTTAGTTACACGAGTTAAATTGGACAACCAACCTTCACATATGTCTGTAATGGTATGATATTGTCTACTTTAGACACAATTAATTCATTCTCTGATCAATGTAGGACATTTATTCTAACACAATCTCGAATCCAACCCTTTATAATATAACGGTTAGGGCATTTTTTTTTAATATTGCAAATTTCTAAATTTTTTTAAAAAAATATTGTAGTTTTCAAACTATTTTTAAAAATATAGCAATGTTATCTCTTCAAGAGACGATTTTGTATACGTGGATGAAGGTCCAATGAGTTGGACAAGGTCGTCTCTTCAAAAAGCATGAGTTCAAATCTTAGGTTCGGTAGATTATTTTTTCTTTTTCCAATTTTCTTTTCACTATTTTTTTCTTTCTTTATTTTATTTATTTTGAAATTATACATAACTATAGTATTATGTATTTTCTTTTCACTATTTTTTTTATTTTTCTTTCTTTATTTTATTTATTTTGAAATACATATCAAGCTCATACTCTCTTAAAGAGACGACCTTTACCAAACAATAACATATAATGCTTTTGGTGCAGTGGTAAGCTCATTAGCTTGATATATAAGAGGGTATGAGTTTGATTCTTGGGGTTTGTAGGTTTTTTATTATTTATTTCTTTTTTCAATTTTCTTTTCTTTTCACTCTTTTTTATCATTTTCTTTCTTTCTTTATTTCTTTTATTTATTTTGAAATTATACATTACTATAGCTTTTTTGGGTTATGATAACTATCACGTTTGATGAATATCAGTATAACTTGACTATTTATAGTTTCTTTTAGAGTAATATTAATTTTTTTAATTTAAGAAAATATTTGAATAACTAATACTTGATTAAAATATTAAAAAATATAAGGAGAAAAAAAATTAAAATATTAAAAAATGACAGTTATCATTAAAAAAACTATAGTTATATATAATTTCAAAATAAATAAAATAAAGAAAGAAAAATAAAAAATAGTGAAAAGAAAAGAAAAGAAATAATAATATAGTTATGTATAATTTTAAAATAAATAAAATAAAGAAAAAATAGTGAAAAGAAAAGAAAATTGAAAAAACAATAAAAAACTATAGAACCCAAGATTTGAAGTCATACTCTCTTGCATTCTAAGAGAATGCGCAAACCACTGAAGTAATTAGCAATATATGTGAATCTTTTGGTAAAGGTTGTCTCTTGAAGAGACGACCTTGTCCAACTCATTGAAAAGTCGTCTCTTCAAGAGACGACCTTCCTCCACGTACAACCTTCATCCACGTATTAAGGTCGTCTCTTAAAGAGACGACGTTGTTATATTTTTAAAAATAGTTTGAAAACTACAATATTTTAAAAAAAGTTTATAAATTTGCAATATTAAAAAAAAGCCCATAACGGTCAAAGTATTATATTTGAATTCTCTCATCATCTTAATTTTCATTTTTAAATAAAATGAGAAATATGGACAGAACTAAATGACATGAACAAATAAATTGTAGGTTGAAAAACTTAGGTTGGTAGAGTCTCTCCACCTCTCTGCTTTTTGTATCAACACTTGAGATGAGAGATTTCAACTTCTAAACTTTTAGTTGAGGATATATAATTCAATAAAAAACTAATGTTAATGCTTAAGAGTAGGAATTTGATCTTATCTTTCGACATGACTTACTTTTATTGATTTATTTATAAGAATAATATGTATCTTCTCATAGTTCATTATGTATCACTTATTGACCATTTTTATATATTTTGACAACAATGAGAGAAAGAAAGTAAAAAAATATGAAAAAGATATTTTTTAATAAAAATAAATAATTGTCAAATTTTTAATCATCATCATTAGAGATACCTAGTGATAGGTGATTAGGAAAGTATTATCATGCATTTAATAGATAAGTGGATGCCCCTATACTTTTTAATTAGTAAAAAATGCACTACAGTAGAAAGTAGGGTGTGAGACATGTTTTAAAGTCATATTAAATAATTGGCTAAGATATCATTTTGGTTCTTATATTTTAGAATTCATGTAAATGTCAAATTTAATTATTATAATATTTGAATAAATATTATAATTAGTCTTAATAATTAACGTATAGTTAATTGTTGTTGAATTTGTTACAATAACAATAATATTTTGTATTCAATAAATTACAAAATGAAAATATATTTTCAAGATTTATAGAAAGGAAAACCAATAGATATTTTTCTATTTTTAAAAAATTTAATAATAAACTAGCAATAAACTAATATTTAGATTTAATAAGAATTAAAAAATTAAATTTATACATTTAGAAGTATATATAAATTAAGATAAAACAAATCGCAAATTATAGAGACGCGGTTAAAATAATATTTTAATTTAAATAGTTCCTCTATCTAATGCTCGACGACCTTCAATTTTGTCTGGTTCTACATCTTTGCATACCCAATAATAAGTTAGAATTTTTTACATAGAATATTGTTATATTAATATCCTTGCTCTGTACCGAAGTGTTAGAATCTATAATACATGAAGGTATTGTCAACCAAAACTTATTCTCCATGCATATACACAATTACATCTCATTTGCTAACAAGAGCGTAGCTCAACTAGTATCAAGTAACACTTATGACCAAAAGGTCATGAGTTCGAATCCATCCACTACTTAAAAAAAAACAAAATTACATCTCATTTTGATGACTTATCAATTTTGCACTTTGATCAATATAAATGCAAACCATAATAATACCTTCTAGTTATGGCATTTTTATAATCACTAGAAGATCACAAACACAGTTAAAGATCTATGAACTTATTTAGTCTAATAATTATATTCATAAATTACAACTTATATTTTTTTTCTGGTGCATTTTGACTTAAAAGTAAGATACCATACACATTACACACTAATATCAATAGAATATTTTAACATTTTTTCTTCCTCGCAGGTCACCGAATATTGATTTATGGATTTCCAATTTTCCTCAAGTGGACATAAAAGATTTAACCTTCACCTTTTTTGGAAGATAAAACATGTTGAGAAGGAATGGAATAATTAAACTTGCATTAATTTAATGACTTAAATCTTTTAGGTGGTTTAACAAAAGAAATAAGATTTTTCTTTTTTCCCGTGGAAGAAACCAAAAATACTCCCGAAAAAGTTGTATTCACGCATATACCCACTTTTTTTTTTAAAAAAAAGAACCAAAAACAAAAAGAATAGCAAATTGCATGTGACAATCAAAGATTAGGATAACATTATCTTCCTAATTAATATCCATTCAGAATGGCATATGTTCCTTATGTTTTTTCTATGACGCAAATGGCATAAGATTGACTCATTCTTCTTTTGCTATTCTCATCTCATCTTTGACTTGACATAATATGCCCACTCAACCACAAAAAAAAAAAAGCAACCTCTAAAATCACTAATCTCAACCCCATAAAAAAAAAACCCACTAAGTAAAAAAAAAAAAAAAGGCTAAATTAATTGTAAACAATATATTCATGCATTTTGTTTAAGAAACATCCTTATTATCTTAAAATTGCAATATCATCCTTAACCTTTCATAACTGTTTCAAAACTATCCTTGAAGTATAAAATTTATTAGAATAAGTTGATGTGACAGAGCAGAGTTGACTTTAATTTAGGCAAGCGTCTCAGTTATCGTCATATTAAATTTTTGTCCAACATTCTAGTAAATTTTTGTTAAAAAAAATAATTTTGAAATGTTTATTATTAAAAGATCAAGAGTAATATTGCAAAAATAAGAGTACTTTTTAAACAAATAACAAAGTTTAATAGTTTTTTTTTAATAAATAATTTAGCCTACAAAATTTCAGTTTAAATTAATATAAGTTTAGACATTCAACAGAGCTGAGTCAATTTAGCTTCTAAAACTAGTATTAAAAAGTTTCAACTATATTTATAAATTTTAATCATGTTGGTTTATCTTTTAACTTTATTTAAAAAAATTGAACTTTCAATTTGAGCTTATATGCCATGTTGGCCGTATTAGTTATGGATTTTGTGATAAATAACTGAAATGGACTAATTGCAAATCAGTGGACAACAGATTAGTCCACGGACTAATGATAATCCAATTCTCTGAGCCCTGAAACCTAATTGAAATTAGCCAGAAGAAGTGTTAAATTGACCAGAAATCTATAAGATAAAAAATAAAAATAAAAATTACCCCCTATTACACAATTTTAAAATTTTATGTAATAAACCAGCACAATTTCAAATTTTCAGAGGGATATTAAATTTTTAAAAATTAACGTTAATAGTAATTAATGGTATCATCGATCAATAAATCAAAAGTTTGAATACTATCTACCTATATAGAGAGAGGTTTAGAAGATGGCAACTACTAGAGATGTCTTAGGGCGAAGCGGGGTGGGCCAGAAAATGACTTCTCTCCCGTCTTTGCTCTCATTTCATTTTTCATCATTGTAAAATTTTTCGTTATCCTTAAAGAATAATTTTTCGTTTATGATTTTTAATTTTTCTAAATTTAAATAAATAAACACATTTAAAAAAATCCTATCGTATTAAGAGATTTATATTTAAGATAATTTTTTAAATTTACTTAGAAAAAAATAAAATAATATTTAATAAAAATTTAGAAGGATGATTTATTATATATACACAAATATATATTTTAAAAAATGAAGACGAAAATGGAAAATGGGGTAGGATGAGCTCGGAGAAGGTAATCTTTGTCTCCACTTCATCTTTATTTTTCGACTAAACGAAGATCTCTGTCATATTAAAGATAGGATTCATAGAAAAAAAATCAACATCTCTAATAGCTCCGAGCAATAATTTACATGGAATAATTTATATTTTTATATGAGATTTAAATTTCACGAAAATTTTAACTTATGTTGGACGAAATCTCACTACAACAAAATATGGAAATAATGACACCATGGAAAAAACACGCTTGAAACAATGACGGTCGGTTTTAAAGCACGCAATTTTTTTTAAAAAAATTAAATTAACATACAATGACTAAGCGGGCATTGTAAAACTTTTATTTAGGTTTTTCATTTCCCTCTCTACCCAAACAACAACACGCAAACTCGCTCTCTCTCTCTCACCTCACCTTCATCGAAAACATCTTGCCGCTTCCCAACCATTCTTTCATGTTGTCGCCATCGTGAGTTTTCTTGCCCGTTGTCATCATCGTTCTGATTCGTCAAATCACTCTCGTCCATCGCGTGATGTCGTTGTGTGTTCCGTCGTTCTACCGCTTCGTTTCTTCTTCACCCCAACCATTATGATTTTTTTGTTCATTGTTTCTCACCATTGTTCTTTCACCGATCTATATTGTCTCCGGCCGGATCTCGCACCGATCTAGATTCGACGAGTTCACCGGTTGTTCCTTTCTCGACCAAAATTTCAAAAAATCAAATTTTTTCAACTTTCAAGTATGTTCTTTTTCCATTTGGGTTTATCGCCTTTGTTTTTATCCCGAAAATTGCGAAACGAAAGCAAAATGGACTTAGTAAAAAGCTACAATCAATTTTGGGAATCTTTGATTAATTTTATACAATCAAATTTGGGAATCTTTGATTTATTTTAAACCCAATTAGTTTTCGTAATTGCAGCCTGAAGGAGGTTGCCATGGTGATGCATTTAGGGCAATATCTTCCATGTTGGAGCCTTGTCGATCATTACCTTTCGTACTTTTGTGTTCGACCTAAGGGTGTATGTTTTTCCAATTTAGTCTTCCCCTGCTTGGTTTTGATTAAATTTCAGTGACGATGAGAGCTGTGATATTGATCGGGATAGCCTTGGATTTGGGTTGTTGCTAACAGATTACATGTATATTATAAAATGCTCTAAAGATGAGAATTTCGAATGAGGTTTTAAAGAAACTTGTGAAATGGCATCGTTGACAATACAACTAACTGGTGGAATGCATCGTCGTGAAAGGAAACATGATTGAGTTGAGAAAGTAAGGAACAAAATGGGGCTAAAAATGTAATAGAAATGGAGGTGCAAAGAGAGGCAAATCTTACGGTGCTTCAATATTATATAGGCTTGTGGCATAACATCATTGGACCTGAGGTGGGATGCACACATGACATGAGCTTTAGGGCTTCACACTCATCCAAATTACATGAGAATCCATCTTTATTTTTATTTTTCTCTTCATAAGTGTCCCAACAACTATTATCATATTTATACCTACATTATGGCCAGGTACCTTGAAGTTCCAGTTTATGTTCAAGTTTCATTCACTAAGTTATGAATTTGGTACCATTTTTAGTAGGAGTAATGCTTGCCTCATAACTCCTGTCTCACTGGTTCCTGCATCGAACTTGTGATCTTGATTGTGTTTGTTTGCGTTGCACTTTGTGAATGTTATTTATTGTCATTGGATTGAATGTGATATAATTTCATATCCTTGAGATTCTAATATGCTCTAATTTATCTTTCTCATTTTTTAGCTAATTTTTAACCTGGATGGTGGTTGTTATTTTGATATTGGGATTCTAATTTTCTAACCATGAAGTTTTTATGGGCATTAATTTGTAGTACTAACTCTTTTTCGTTTGATTTTTTTTGTTGTTGTTTGAAAAATTGAAAGAAAAAAACCTAATATAAAACTTTGTAAAACATAATATAAAACTTTGTTGGGCACACTAAGATCGATAGTGATTTCTTTCTAGGCGAACTTATACCAAACGTAGATCTATAACTCCAACCGACAAAACCAACCTAGATCTGCAAATTATTTTTTTCTCTTATATTCTAGTTCTTTTCTTAAAGCTAAGAGATCTGTAATGTATATTCTCGTACTTTTGTTGATTTTTATGTGTAGAGCGGTTGGTTAATTAAATGAGGAAGGAGCAAGTCGCTTGACCGAGAAAGAGGGGGGCGAGCGGCAATTTTTTCCTGATGAGAGGGAAGGAGCGATAACTTCCCCGATCGAAAAAAGATTCCGAGCACGCCTGGTCCTTTTTTAGAAAGAGCACTCGGGAGCATAAGCAAGTCAATGGTTTCAACCTCAGAATCGATCGATGGGAACCTCGGTTTGTCTCGAGAAAAGAGAGAGTTGATTTTTCATGAGTTTGCAAACCGAATTAATTGGGCAAAAATCTAGTTTTGTTCTTAAAAATGGTTCGTGCGCTTTCATCCTTAAAAAATCTTTACCTCATAAAGAAACTTGACCCCTACTTGTTGTTATGACTTCAAGTTGTTGATAGAACATGCCTAGATTTTCATATTCTTTCTTTAATGTTCTCACTCAAACATCATATTAACATGATAAAATTTGTGCAATTATACTTTGTTGCTCAAATATCATATATTTTAGTGCATATTTGAGTTATTTGGAATGCATTCACAATTTATCGGTTATACTACTGGTTGGTGCAATAGAGAGAACAAATAAATGTGAGAGAAGGATCCACTTTGTTGTCATTTTGGATTAGGGTCCATAGGTTTAGTTGTATGAGTTGTTTATTGACTTAGTTTTCAATGATTTGGTTTCATATTCTCATCAAACATGCGAAGTTAACTACAAATTATATCTCAATCTTAGAATTCATCGTGTTATAAGCAAATTTATCTAAGGGCTTTTACGATATTTAGTGCGAGACGATTGCTTATATCAAAATAACATTTTTTCATTGTCCCTCTTGATGTTGAATGTGGACCGTGATCATTGAAATGATCGTTGGAGGTGCAGTGATCATTGAAAATAACCTTTTTCCTTTGTTTTCTTTCTCATATTGAATAATGAGTGTGTTTTCTATTCCAGTCGTATAGTTTTGAGTTCATTTCATTAGTAGAGTTTTCATATAGCTTTTAGCATTTAAGTTCTTAATTTGTTAATTTTCAAGAAATAACATATCGAGTGATATTCTTCATTATTAGTTCCTCACTATCAATTTGTTTGTCCACCATCCGCTGCTCACGTGTTCATGGATAAATTCTCTTTTGTAACTATGAGGTGGTTAGATACACTTTTTCCTTTCGATGCACTTTTGCAATTCTTATTATGAAAGCTTCACTTCTTTATGTATTTGAATTTATTTTCAATTTTCGATGCATCATCATCTTGGGGTGGGAGATTCACCGCTAGATGATGGTAAGTTATATGTCGAAGAATATCACTCTTACTTGACACTGCTGGAATGTTGTTTGCTCTTGGAATTGAATTATTTTGTAAATTAATTTGAGTTATGTGCAATTGAGAGTTGTTCATCTTCTATTTCTATTTAGCCTTTTTCTTTGTTTTTCCTTTGTAGTTCTTCTAATGTACCTATTATTTGCTTGTTATGTCTTTTTGGGGATGCTTCTTTATTGGACTTGATTTTGTTTTAATTTCCTCGATTTTGTTTCTGTATTTAGTATATTTACATATTTACATGGAGCTTGAGAAAATGACTTAAGTACTATTGATTTCAAGATTTTTGGGTTAGTTTGTTCATTTATCACCATTCCTCCGCACTTGTATTACACTCTAAAATTTTTGTATATTGGTTGAAAGATTAAAGTTGCTCCATTTTCTTCAAGCAACAAACGGTTGTCATTTCATATTTTTGTGTGGTATTTTGTTGGTGAATGGTTTGAAAGAATCACGTTCTTGGAATCAAGTCAAAATGTTGTGAATGAATATTTTGCAATTCCATCGTTAAGCTTCATCCGAATTATTTTGGAATGACAGAGAGCTCATATTGACATCATCGAGGGATGCTTTGTCAAAGTAAAAATGTCAAGAGGCTTGTCTCAAGAAGATGGTGGCGGAAGCACCTCTTTTAGATTTCATTTCAATTGTTTCTCTACGTTGTATACAAATGTAATAACTATTGAAATTTTATTTTGTATGTCAAGAAATGCAAATATTGTTTATTAGACACATTTGCAATAATTTTTTTTTATTCAGTTTTTGACAAAACATGACGGGCATTGCCCATCATTAAAAGTTTACTTTCCATGACGGGCAAAATCCGTCATTAAAAGTCAAAATTTGACACCTTTGATGACGGGCAACACTTTTAATGACGGGCATTGCGAATCATCAAATCTCGATCGTTATTGATGTTACAATGACGGGCGATTTTTATGAATGAGCAATGCCCGCATTAAAATATCGCTCGTCATTGTAACATACAATGACATTTCGATAGATGATGGACGCGCCGTCATCAAACCCTTTTAATGACGGGCAATGCCCGTCATTAAAACCCTTTTTTCTACTAGTGTCTCACAAAGAGAACCGAGGCCTATGTGGAGCAATGTGGAAAGAGACGGAGTTAAAGTGTGTGTGAGGTTATGTTAGACGAAATCCCACAAAGAGAACCGAGGTCAATGTAGAGCAACGTAGAAAGAGACGAAGTTACCATGAGTGTGAGGTGTAAAATGTATAAACATTGTACAGAACCGATAAAGTTGAGGACTAAATTTGTGTTGTGTAAGTAAATCTAAATACAGCAATCAAGGAGACACATAACCCCAAGTTTTTTCATACCAATTTTGACTGCTTGGATATTTGGACAACTTGCACTTTCCACCGCATAATGTCTTGTGAAAGTTAAAACCTAGTCCCCCACTAGCCACAATTTGCAAGGCATAAATTATTTATAATAATCTCATGTTTTTTCTCCAAGGGATCTTACTACAAGTTATGACCCTAAAAGGAGAGAGATACCATTCCTTCATTTCAAAATAATAAAATCCCTTTGCTGTAGTTGGATAAAGGCAACAAATTATTCAATAAAATTATCATAATGTAACTGTCTTAATAGTCATTGTAAAATTTAAAAATACATTTGTCCTTTAATATTTATTAAATACAAAAGCTTAAATACATCTAAGTAATAGAATTCTTAATTTTTTGTTTGGAAAATACGGAAAACGTGAGTGGACAAAAAGCCGTTCAAAAATGGAATTTTGAACTAACTTTCTCGCCTAAAGTTTGCAGGTGTAGGGTTGGTGTCTTTTTTCTCTTCAAGTTTAAGATTTCTAAAAGTGTCCCATGAAAATCACCTTTCCCTCCATTTTCAGAGATATATTTAGATTTTTTTTTTCGGTTTAACAACATGAGGATGAAACTATTTCCCTAGTTCATAGATGTGTTTAACAAATATCTGAAATGTGTCAAAAAAATTTTTTTAATAAATATTTAAATTTTATTTTATGTTTAATTAGACAACTTTTTAGAAAATCCTAAAATTTTTGAGACGAGAGACTAAAAAGTTGACAAATTTAGGACATTTTTTAAACTTATTTATTATACATTAGGTATAGATTTTAGAAATTTGTTAGTCACTAACTCTTAAAGTCGAGAATAGATATTATTCTTATCTAAAATTTATTTTATTTTTGAAAATCAAGCTTATAAATACTATTATCATCTAAAATTTTCTTGTTTTATTACCTAATTTAAAACTAAAAAAAATTAAAAACTTAAATTTATTATTGAAATTTAGCTTATAATTCAAAGATGTTCTTAAATCTTAAAGAAGGTGAAAAGATTACTTTAAAAAAATGTGAAAAAATAAAAATAAGTTTTAAAAACGGGAAACAAAATAGTTATATGTTATGAACTTATGTCAAGTGGTCACTTTATTTATTATTATTATTTTTAATTTGTTTTTTCAAACTCTCACCGTGTTTTCCGTGGAAAGCAACAGCTAAAAGGCAAATAACGTTGAACCCACTTGCCCCATATTCCCTCTCTGTTTCAGTAGTATTTAAACATCAGAAATTGCAGCCAATTCTGCCATAAAAAACCAATTACTGATCTGAAATTGATAGTCTCTGACTCTCTGATACGAACGCAGTTGAAATTACGATGGGCTCTGGATCGAATTGGACGGCGAAGCAGAACAAAGTCTTCGAAAATGCTTTAGCGATCTACGACAAAGACACGCCGGAGCGGTGGCACAACCTCGCCAGAGCCGTCGGCGGGAAGACGGCGGAGGAAGTGAAACGGCACTACGAAAAGCTCGTTGAAGATGTCAACAAGATCGAAACCGGCCAAGTTCCTTTCCCCAATTACAGAAAATCCGGACCCGCAGGCAGAGGATTTTGCTTTGTTGACGAAGAACAACGGTAATAAAAACGCCCCCTTTTTTGGGGCAATGTATTTTTAAAATCGCCTTGCAATTTTACATTTTTTTTAGCCCTCAAAATTTTGTTGTCTGTTTCTCAAATGTAGCCAAATTTTTCTAAAGTAATTAAAGGTAAATTGGTCTATATTTTTTAAATTGAAAAACACAAATAAAATCAATACTAGGTTGGGTTAAGTCATTGGTAAATACAATTAGGTCAATATATTAATTTAGTTTATAAACTCTTTTTTTTTTTTTTTCAGAGTGGCATTTTAAGTTTAAAAAATTTAGAATTCTAGATTAATGTACTAAAACTTTTAAAACTGTGTATTCATGATATTTACCCTTTTTTCCATTCTTTTTTAGTTTAACAATTAAGTTAGATGATTTCAACCTTCAATTTTTTATTTTTTTAAAAAATAAGTAGAACTATGATTGTTGGATTATGTTATGGTAGAACTACACATGTTTTTGTTAATTCGAAAAAAATCTAGCTGTCCATTTGTTTAAATTGTAACATACTTTAAAAAATATAATTTAGTCTCAGCCATTTTAACAATTTCTTGTGATTAGCGCAGGATGAGGACTCTACGATTGCACTGAAGCATGAATGTGGAGGAGAGAGAGTTCTATCTCTCCATTAACTTTTTCAACTAAAACTTGCAATGTTCAACCACCAAATTTTAATGAAATGTGAAGGCTAAATGTAGCTAGTTTTCTTCAGCCATCTTTATTGTAATTTCTACTTTTTTTTTTTTCTTAATCTTCTATCATCAAAGTGTCATGTCAAAATTGTTTTATATTGAATAAATATTCGTGTCGATAAGACTTATTATTGTACTTATATAATTAATTATCAAGTTTGCCACATAATATATCACTTTAACGTTTTTTTAGTTCAACAATTGCGAGAGTGAATGATTGAACCATTGACTTTTGAGAGGGTAATTAACATCTTATTCATTAAGTTAGGTTAGACTAGCAAATGAATCCTTTAAATGATAATTCTCTTTTAGTATCTTTATATGTAAATTTATTATTACTATCCTTAGTTAAAAACAAGTTAATTCTATTGAACCTATTGGCACACTTCAAATAATATACGAAGAAAGTGCCATTAAAAATAGAAGGTAAATGATAGTTCAACCTACTTCAATTAGGTTTATTTTTAGTTTAACAAAGTAACAGTAAGAATTTAAGCGTCTAACTTAAAATCAATGTATAATGGTATAACTAGCTTAAGTAAGTTGTGCTCAAACTGGCTTGATACTAGTATTAGTTGAAAAATAAAATATTATATATCAACTACATATAAGTAGTAGTCTGAGTATGACAGAAAATTTACTTATAGAGTGTGCCTCCGATATCTATGAAAATTGTATGTATATGTATAATAGTATGTTCGTAATGGGTTAAAATCCTTATATACTATGTTGGAATGGGCTTAATTAATACTTATACTTTTGTACCAAAAAAATTACTTAATACTCTTTATTTGTAAAATTTTAAGTTTGTTTAATGTAATATTTAGTTAAACATAAATTCCCAATAATGATCTTATGCACCACACCTCCAATTTACCCACTTGAAGTTGATTTTTTTTGTCAAACACTTTGATTTTCTTTTTTCTTTTCTCTCTCTCCTTTTTTAAAAAAAAAAATAAAATAATATCACTAGTATGTGATAGTACCTACATTTTTTCCCTTGTAATTTCATATCACTAGTGTTATTTTAAAATTCACGTAAGTGGTGTTCCTTTTTTCCTATTTTATGTTAGGTCAAGCTTTCTCTATTTTATTTCACAATACAAGTAATTCAATTAGGGGTGTTTGGTTGATGGGGGTTGAGTTGAGTTGAGTTGGGTTAATAACCCAACTCTTTGTTTGGCCCACCAACAATTATAACCGGTGACTTAATAACTCAATCCCATGGAGTTGAGTTATTAACTCACCCGTATAGTACTTTTCGGCGGTGGTCCGATGACTTTCCGACGATCTTTCGACGGCGATCCGGCGACCTTCCGACGACGGTCCGACAACCTTCCGACGACGGTCCGGTGTGATGAAGAAAGTGGAGAAAATGAGAAGAAGAAGAGTTTTGAAGTGTGCATTTAAGTTGTTAATACTCTAGTTTAAATAGGCACCAAAAAGTCTTAATCCTTTTAAAACAAGGAATTCCAATCCTTTTAGAAAAAGGAATCGTAAACCTTTTTAAAACAGAAATCCTAATCTTTTCTTAAACTTTAAAACACCATTTCCTAATCTAATTATCAAAAGATTCAAATTTAAAACAAATACAATTAGAATACCTAATTTTACGGGTTGTCACAATATACCTATCTAAGAAAAACTTTCGTCCTCGAAAGTTGCTAGAACTTTACAACGGCCACGTCCTCGAACCATAATCTAAACTTAAACACTAAACTACCTTAGCACAAGAACAAAGAAGTCAAAAGCATAGCATAACAAATGTTAACACACAAGCAACTCAAATAACTTTAACTACTTTAAAAAATAAAAGCAAACATGGAGATGACGAGGCGACTTCCTACGAGAGGCTATGATGATCGTTACCTACGATGTAGGTGAGTATGCAAAATCTAAAACTCATGCTCTGATACCAATTGTAACGAGCCTAATTTTTCAAACCCAAAATTTTCTAGGGACGTTACTAAAGCAACACCGCCTGCACCGAAAATTTTGGCAGTATAACGGCGCTGCTAGAACCTTGATGACATATCTAATATTTTGTAGATATGCAACTTGAATATGACATAAAATATTTAAGTATGGTGGTATATTTTTAACATCTTCACGAGGTAAACTACTTATTTCATTCTAAAGATGTCCATAGACAATGCTTGTATTTAGAAAAATTTAAATAAACACTCTTCATATGCAAAGTATAAATACTAATATCTACCTAAATTAAAATAAAAAAGTAGTGGTGAATATGTGTATAAAAAATGAATAAAATTCATATTGAAGAGTAAAAATTCTAAATAATGAATTTTATTGGAAAAAAAATATTGATATCAAACCCAATATCCATTACTTTTGCAAATATCCCTAACATACATTTGGAAAATAGTAATATATATTGTAATTTTATAATTGATCACATAATTGAGTTTTGAAATTATAGACAAATGTGTTTGTATTTGATTTGTAGACAATGAATACACGTTTTTCTTGCAAAGTATTCATACTAATACCTAAGTACATTAAAATAAATAGATTAATGGTGAACATGTGCTTAAAAAGAAGAAACTCCTTCATATTAAAGCATATGTTCTCAATAACATAAGATAAAAAATAAATTTTATTGGAAAACAAAAATTGGTATCAATCCCAATATATAATACTTTTCTAAATATCTCATAAATCTTGCAAATGGTAATATATATTGTAAATTTGTAGTTGATCTCATAATGAAGTTTTGAAATTGTAGGCAAATATGTTTGTCATTTATTTGGTGGAAACAAAAAATGTAAGGAAAAATGTCAAAAAAATCAAATTTATTCATTTTACAAAAAACTGCACCAGATACCCCTGACATAATAACTCAACTCTGCACCCCAAACACTCCTGACTCAACTCAACTCAATTCTGCACCCCAAACACTAATTTCCAGAACTCACTGACAAAACAACTCTGCACAACTCAACCAAACTCAATTCAACTCAACCGAACTCTGCGATCCAAACGCCCCTTAGTAATTTGATCGGAAACAAAACTGATAATTGACCACTAGAAATTAACAATTAATTATTTTTTTTTTCTTTTAGCAAATTAGTAATCTTCCATTGATGTAAAATGTAAAGTAAGTTTTGTGCCCACTGCTTTGAGTGTTTACCTTAAAAGATTTTTTTTTAAAACGTGAATTCAGACTTAGTAATAAAATGAATGCCTTTCTCTTTTGTAAATGACATTTTAAGACACTATAAACGACTGCATTTTTTTAAAAAAGTATATATATAACAATAATAATTAAAAAAAAAAGTAAAAGTGATTAATTTTCAATTTTAAGTCGAATATTGACCACCTTAGAAAACATATTGACTTTTTATTTGAATATGGAAAGTTTGTTAGTACAATCAAATTCCAATTTGAAATCATGTACGTGAATCTTAATTCAACCAATTTGCCAAACAAATTATATCGGTACATGTTTCCATTAATTCGATAAAAATGAATTTGGGATAAATTTCTAGAATAATATTTAAAACAATGTGCTCAAGTCATCAAGGTTTATTTTGAAATAACTTTGAAAGCATTTTCTTTATTAAATCTGTAATTTTAAAAAATTTCAATCGCATGGTCAAATAGTATGATGAAAATTTTAAATGATTTTAATTAGCTAGAAATTCACAAATTTAAAAGTCCGTCATTTAAAATGCTTTAAAATGATTTTATAGGCTTTTAGTAAAAAATATATCAGTCAGAGTCGGACTAAAGTCAGTCAAACCACAGGTATCTCCAATATAGTTTGGGCCGAAATTGGAAAGACCCATTTTGCTTTGAAGCCCGTTTAAGAAAGCCTACAGAAACTGGTTCAAGTCCAGAGACCTGAAAGAGGCGATGACAAGCTTCGTCGCGGCGAGAGAAGGTAGTAGAGCTATCAGCTAGAGACGCTGGTACATCGACTCCAGTGATCGTGCCATTCATCAGTTACGACTTACGAGCTTGGACCTTCCAACTGATCGGCAGAGCAGGGAGTTATGGAAGCTAATTCGTCTTCGTTTAAGGTACGGCCCGCTTCCACTGTTTCCTGCTAGCACGGTTGAATTTCCTTCCCTTTTCCGTCTTTTATGAAACCGAAATCTCTGGACGCGCACATTTTATCAGGGATGAATCTATTTTCTTCATGATGCGTTAAGGTCCAGGAACTTTTTTTCCAACGGGTTGTTCATTTCTTGGTTGTGTATATGTCAAGATTCTTCGAGTCTGCTTTCTTGCAATCGACATGTCGACTGCGAACACTGATATATAGCTTTTCAGAAAAAAATGGTGTTTGTTTCCAGTAGACATGGATTGTTTTATAGTGCTCTACGTTGAGCTGAGTCTTTTTGTTTTGTTGTTTTGTAAATTTGCAAGGACTTCCACTCTGAAAGACTGGGGGACATTACTGAAGCTTGCAGTGGCCGTCCCATTGCATTTTAACTTTGAGTTTTCATTGCTTATATGTTTAAAATCGTACCTCACTGAGATTTCTGGCCAGATCATCAGTAGAAGATGCAGAAAGTTGTTTGTTTAGTGTTTACCTAAATGCTGATTACAATAGTTGAAAACAAAATCCTGTTGCAATTTTATAATGCAGGCCGAAGGAAGTTTCTGTTTGCTGTTTTGTTAATGTCAAATGTCAATGTCGATACACATATTTGGAAATGTTGCGGATATTTTCAAAATATCACAGCATTCCCAAAAGTTTTTGAGAACTGTTCATATTAATAAATAATTATTTAGCACTCAATCTTTGATGGTATTTATATTCACATAATTTTTAATTTCTAATGCGTACTGATTTTTCCTCATTTCATTGAGGTCTCCATCAGATTTTGGAGAAAAAGCAAAAAGATAATTTCTGTGTAATCTTTTCATTAATAAAAATGTCAGCATGTCAATTGAAATTTTACTCCATTTTAACTATAACCTTTGACAATGAGCCAGTATTAAACAACTTTGAGAATCATCATGGATCAAACTCATGGGTTTACTAAACTATGCTCTGTTTGGAAACGCTCTTAACCACCGTGGTGTTTGTCAGTTGTAATAATGTTTTTATTGTATAAAATGTGTGCTGTTTGGCAGATAATTTTGGGATCATCTTCAGTGGCGCGTAGGAAGATATTATCTGAGATGGGCTATGAATTCACCATTATGGTATTCTCTACCCAGATGTACTTACATGACCTGAAAACTCCCCCTTTTCAGAATGTTTACCTATTCTGTCTCAAAATGAAGTCTGCAGATATTGATGAAAAAGCCATACGCAAAGAAAAGCCTGAAGAGTTGGTTGTGGCTCTTGCAGAAGCAAAGGTTAGGTATCAATTTGCGGTTCATTTGTGCTATACCATATTCTGCGACTGAAATATTACTGCATATGTTATTGGTTCCCTTTTGTAAATTGCTAGCGCTATATGAGCACCGTCGCCAAAAGAAGATTTTGGATTTAAGATTCTTTAGTTTCATGCTAATGCGACAGCTAGGATTTTAGAAGCTCTATTAGCCACATAATATTTCTAAAACCATCCATCCTATAGTGGATGCAATGATTGCATAGTTTGGATATTACGCTTCAACTGTAAAGAACAGATAAGAGTACGAAATTGAAATATTTGACTAACCCTTCAAGCTAGGGTTGTGGATTCAAAAGCCTAACGAGCTGGGAAAAATGTAGTCACGTAAATTGACGTGACTTTTTTGCTCAAGCATCTTGTATTAATTAGGTATGAGTTTCATCTCAGGCTGATGCCATCATATCAAATTTACAAAAAATTCATACACATGAAAAGGAAGCAGAATCAACAATTTTGATTGCTGCTGACACAGTATGTTTTACTATGTTAGTGTTAACTGTTAGTCGTTATTCTCTGTGCGGAACAATATGGTGCATGATGGCTAGCATCACTTGAGGCCATTTATGAATTGAGGATACAGTCACAACGGCCATTTATACTAGGATGTATTTCCTCATAATTAATCTTTTTCGGTGTGCAACTTTTTCGTCTCTCTTTGAAGACTTAATTGACTTAATTGTTTTTGCTTAAAGGTTCTTCCATTATCTTTCAAAGTGTTAGTACTGAGTTTGGTGTGGTAGTAGGTGACTTTGGCTTATTTCTTAGCTGATGGATATTTATTGTCAGGCAGAAGCCATCTTAGGAAGACTCTCCATCGATGATTTTATGAAGGACGCAAAGCCCACACTATTGATTACTTCTGATCAAGTATATATATCAAGTCCTTTGACATCGGCCCGGTTTAATATGTTTTAAGTGGTTTCTTAATTTTCAACTTGAACCTTATAGAACAAATTATTGTGCAGTGTTCATTGCACGTCTTTCTCTACCTGACTCGGTAAAGAATAAGAGATTTGTTGCCTTCTAAATTGGCATGAATTTTCTTCCTATTTCCAAACTGACATTAGAATCTTAGACATTTCTAATCGTTTTTATTACTTGCATCTCTAAAACTTTTCTTTTCTCTAAAACGAAAGATAATAATAAAAAGTTGATGAGAATGATTTTCATATTTGACATCAATTTCTTTCTTTTCTTAATATTTTGTGTTCTGTGAGAAACTTTCTTGAATCATGCAGCCGATAATGGCAAGTAGATGCTTGATGGTCTTTTCTCAGTTTCTGTCCCCTTCACCAATAACCAGAATAAATGTATTGCCAATCGCCCAATCCCATGTGGACCTGCCGCCACATGTTCTGCCCCTGTTGTACCCATTGACCTTGACATAAAAGTTATGGAACAGTTATCTTATATTTTTATTCTTAGACCCGTTACGTATTGTATCCTCAAAACATAAATGGTCTTTTCGTGATAATGTATGCCATAACACACTTTCTTGTTCTGTTTGCAAAGTTCCTCTTAGACATACTATCTTACTTCTATTGGTAATCGATGTCGAGGTGGTGATCTATGATGGTGTCATCAGAGAAAAACCAGCCAGCAAGGAGGAAGCACGACAGTTTATGAAAGGTCTGTATATATAATAGTAACGTATTTCTATTTTCTTTACTATTTCTTGAATGTTTTTGTTCAATAACATGTTTTGTTGCAGATTATTCTGGAGGGCATGCAGCCACACTTGGATCCGTGCTTGTTACAAACCTTAAAACAGGATTTAGGAAAGGGGAATGGGATCGAGTAGAGGTATATACATATTTTGTTTTTCTTTATATTTCTCGTTCATGAGTTCATTTCTCTCGATATTTCCCCTGTATAGTATTAAGGAAAAGACACTTACGTTGTTGAGACTGGTACCTTCTAATTGACCAAACAAATAGAAGGATATCTTACTTCATAGACCTGCTATAAACTTCTTCACAAGACAATTCGCGTTGGTATGTTCTCTGCTGTGTGACCACCGGAATTTAAGCTAGATACTATTATTTTATGTCGAGGGAAGGAGCTTCCCATTCGACTTCTGTCCAATATTGACTTTCTGATTCCTAGCAACTGGCAGATGACTTCTAGAAGATTTTGGTTCTTTTTTGCACCACAAGTTTCTTTCTTTATGCTATCCGATATTGACATGTGCCCTTATCTTGCAGATCTTTTTCCATGAAATACCTGATGAAGTCATCGACAAACTGGTAGAGATTTCACTTTATAACTGGTTGTTGGTCGTGTTTTCATTAGGAAAACGAAATATTTCATCCTTTGTCATCTTGATTTTCTTTTTTTCTATATACATTTCAGGTCGAGGAGGGGATTGTGCTGTACGTTGCCGGAGGGCTGATAATCGAGCATCCTTTGATTTTACCCTATGTGAAAGAAGTGGTTAGCTTCCCTTCTTCCTTTTATATTGACATTGACCTCAAGCCTTTTTATTCATTCATAGGATGATGGAATCCATCATTTTGGAAGAAGCATCCAGCTAGTGACATGTCTCCACTGCTTCTTGTATCCATTTACTAGCATCATTGGTTTTCCATCTGAACCTTACGTTAAAATATTCATGTGGACGTTTCAAAGAGAAAAAAAATAAAAAATCCTATAGGTCCTCCTAGTGGTTCGAATTCCATGAATGTGATGTGTACGTGGCATGCATTTATGTGATAATGAGATATAGAAGATACATACCAATGACGATTAATATGATAGTTAAAATGGGTCCAAAAAAGGCTGCACATTGCCCCTATTGTGACAAAAAAAAGTCAGCCATGCCGGTTAATTTCGTGATTTTTTTCCCTCTCTTTTTATTTTATTAATTTAATTTTTATTTATTAAAAATTAAATCAGACGAATGCACACAAGTTTCTTCTGTCTATAAATCCTGAACTAACTCTTTTGTCTGAGAACGAGAAATAGTTTGCATATGGCCAACAAATCGGTTGGGGCATCCACTCCACAAATATGCCCATCGTTCTCGATTACTGGTGAATAACTAGCGGACTTTGGATCTTTGCAGGTAGGGACGACGGATAGTGTGATGGGACTTCCTAAGGCTCTGACTGAGAAACTTTTGAAGGAAGCTATTTATGGATAGCATTACATTTCACCTTTAACTTATTTTCTAATCAACATCGCTTTTCTTTCCATTGGGGAACAGTCAGCCATTAACCCGACAATCAGTTATTCTGGCTTCCTGTGAACTTCGGTAACAATAAGCTATTATTTGTATTTGCAATGTTATTAATTATTATCATTTCAATATTTAAAAACTTGTATCCCCTCTAAACTCCTCTCTAAAGAGTACTTTACTAAACTATGCATCTACCAATCATGGATGATGATCATATTGCATAATTTTTCTACACCTATTGTTGAAAATTTAGACCAATAACCAGAAACTTTTTGTTTATTCTTATTGCTTTATAACAGGTCTTTGCAAACCTTGAAAGGCTCTGGGTATGTTCATATTTCCACTCAGAGAAGCTATAATTGGTCGTTCAAGTAGTATGCCACTATTTAGAGCATGAATGAATGATGCTATGACGTAGGTCAAAAATTTGAATTGATGAACCAATCAAATAATTAGGCAACCACATAAAGAATCTTGCACGAACTGTGCCAATATTACAATGATGCAAGACAAAGGGATTTCAGAGCTTCAAGGCACTGGCATTTATATATATTGAGGGGAAATATGCATATTTACTATTTTGCAGTGCAATGTTCTCTTGGATGAGTTGCAAAGGGAGAACTGCATAAATAGGCTTTCTTTCCAAAAGAGAGACTAAAGAAAACAACATTCTTATCTGAAGGAGAACTGGATTTCTTCCAGTGTTCTTCCTTTCGTCTCAGGGACCCAGAGTATAACGAATGCCATTGTGAAAGCACTCACAAGCATGTAGATGGCGAATGTTCCTGCAACATTAGCAGCGTTAGAAGCATGAGATTGGATCTAATGCAATTCAAATATTGAGAAACAGAGAATGGGGAGGGAGCAAACCTCCATTGCTCCATTCCAAGAGCAAGTTTGCAGTCATTGTGACCAACCAAGCAATGAACCAGTTAGCTAGTGTTGCCAAGCTTCCTGCGAGACCCTTGATATTGATGGGAAGAATCTGCAGAACAGTTTTCCCCCCTTAGACAACAAGAAACATAACTTCGTCCAACTATGCAAATCAGAATGTTACGCAGAGGTGAAGATCGGAATCAATCTTCGCAACCAAATATCAGGTAAAAGTTGTTCTTTTTAAGTTTAGGACACAGGCTAGAGTTTGATTTGCACTCCACTCTCTATGATTATCAAACTTCATATGGATTTGAAAGAAAGAAGCATATAAGCCACAACAGTAAGGAAATCTTGCATTTACTTGAACCACATATATTTATGTCAGTTACTAGTAATTTCACATGGGAGTGAAGATACCTCAGACATTATAACCCACGGAATAGCTCCAAGACCCAGAGAGAAGAAAACCACTAGGGCCTGAAAAAAAAAGAAATAGGTGATGAACATTTCTATGGGGAAAATACTTCTAAAGACAAGTTTGATTACGTTGTGATGGTCAAGGATAAACATACCACAACACCAACAACTGATAACATACTCAGAATGCCATATAAATTAGAAGTCTCCGGGGTAAGGTCCTGATGCAAAATAATGTAGGGAAGAAGTGTTAGAAAATTTATTTACAGTCTTATAATTATAAATTAAAACCCCTCAAGATTTTTTTTACCTTCAAAAAGAATACTACGGAAACAATTAAAAGGCTAAACGTCATTCCAGCTGTGGAAACCTGAAACAAAAATTTTCAAATTCCATTGACTTTCCTAGACAAATGGTGACCCGAGGACTGAGAATGATAAAGGAAAAAAAAAAAAAAAAACTTACAATAAGGAGAATTCGACGGCCTGCTCTGTCAACCAACCATGTTGTCACTGCAGTGGCAATAACCTAAAAGACGTGAAATTCCATGTCAATACCAAACTAACAACAAACAACACATGGATGTAATAATCTGTACAAGGCAATTATTGAAATTGAACCTGGACTGCACCGAGTCCACATGTAGCAGCATTACTTGATTTAACACCTGTTTCATATAAAAATCACCAGGTAAAAAAAGTGTTTGTGTTAAGTTTTAGCAAGATCCTTGGCTTGAATAAAAGCCAACCATAGAACAAACTTATTGATGAAATCTATATATCAATGTAGTATTAGAAATTAATGCGATTCATGTTTTATTTTATGGTAGCAACAAACAGATGAACTACCAACATCTTCCACACTACCTGTATAAACATTGAGCAAGGAGGATTAAGACAATTTTTCCTTACCAGCAGCTGCAAATATGGTACTTGAATAGAACAAAACTGCATTAATTCCAGTAAGTTGCTGCAACATTAGTAATCCAATACCAATCTGCAATTTCGATGATAGCAAAGATCATTATACTGTCAAGTTGGAAAACTAAAAGAAAACTTGCAACAGTCAATAGTAGTTATGCCATCAAAGGAAGCCAGTATCTTCTCCGCTTGAGTTCTGCAAACCGAATTGTTGTTCTTTTGCTTGTGGATGCCACAGACCTCTGCACCATATGAATCATTCATCATTCATCATTCATCATTCATCAAATAGAGATGAGAAAATTGGGCAAACTGTTTGTCTTGAGGACAATATTTAATAGCTAACTTGCAAAGTAATTTATGTAATGCCTATTTATTATTTACCTTGATTTCATTAACTTCTATAGATATATCAGCATCAAATCCCCGAAGAACTTGCAAGGATGCTTCAAATTCTTCCGTCATACCCATTTTCGCCTGGACTTCGTTTGAAAAGAACTCATAAACAGAATGTAGGCATGGTATGTAGCATGAAGTTCTCATAAGAAAATCTACTCGAGAAGCTCACCAGCCACCGAGGAGATTCTGGGATAAAAAACAATCCAGGAATCAGAACCGTGCAAGGTAAAACCCCTGTGAACAAAAAAAGAAAGGCATTCATTAAAAATGTATTTCACTTTAGAAAGGAAGAAGGATTCTTCTTAGAAGGAATTTTGATCATTACTCTTCACAAAGGCCATTAACAAAAAAAAAAACCTTTTAACAAAATAGATTTCATAATCAATAAGCAATGTATCTCTATTTTAAGCAGCTTAAGTAAACCAAACAAATCTTCTCAAAATTGAAAAAAGGAAAATCTTTGCTTATAATATGTTGCTGAGGAAAGCCTGGAATTGTCTTGTACACATTCTATTTACCAACATAAGCAATACCATAACATGTCTCTCAAGAGAATTACCCAAAACTGCAAGCAGTCGCCACGGTACGAAAAGTCCAAGAAGATAAGCAAGCAGTATTCCAATGGTGACAGAGAGCTAGCAACAAGAAATGACAGTATTAACTTGAAACAGAATAACAACCTAAAATCATGGTAAAAATAAAAGAAGGTAGTAGTTCTAATCAACCTGGTTAACTGAACCAAGGGCCCCTCTCAAGTTTTGAGGAGCTATCTCAGCTATATAAACAGGAACCTACAATCATCAACAAATGTTGTATACTCTTAAAATTCTGTAAGAAAAAAAGTTTAAACACAATAGATGCTCTCTGTCTAACCGTATATGAGACTATTCCCACACCAAAACCTTCCAACAACCTCCCCATGTAGAGGAAAGAAGAATCCTACAAAGCATTAAATTAGCAAAAAAACCATTATATTTCAATCTATTTATAATAATATACATTAGGATAATCATCAACTTACTTTTGCAAATGATATTGCAAGCCACCCTATAATATTAGGAATTGCAGCAATCATCAAAGACTGCAACAAACCAAGTCGAATTAGAAAGTAAACAAGATATAGTGAACTAAATGGAAAATGATTCATGAAGAAATCATACTCCTTTTCGCCCAATGTATTCGGCTATCTGCCCACTGGATATAGCCCCAACCATAGCACCCACATTGGATAAAGAACCGAATACAGAGTACTGAACCAAAAATCAGATATCAAAAAAGCATTGTGATATTGTTCACATGGGTTTGGGGAAAAAACAGAAGGCATTATGAATCCAACCTCCGAGACGGTGAGTCGAAGATCTTTCATTATCGGAGTTTGGGTGGGAGATGAAAAGCCACACTGCACCAAGTGATGTGAAATTAATTGTGTTAAATTTCAAATCCGGTAGCATAAATGGCAACAGATCAAATTAAACATGAATATAATCAGATAAACTCAATCAATTCTCAACCAGAGCGTTCTCTTCTGTTTTTTTTTTTTTTTTTATTCAGTGATAAAATAAACATATAGGAGATCGAGAAATGATGATTACGGTAAAGCCAAACTGGATTGGACCGAGAGCGACGATCAAGACGCAGGCAAGAACTGAAACAGAGCTATCACGAATGGCATGCGATGAGCCGAGCATACTCGATTGCCTTGATCCCATACGATACCAACTTCCAGTGTGCAGGAAGGGCTTCCTGAGATCCCTTCCTTCCTCATTCTCGTCCCTGAAACTCATCTCTTCTGCTCTGTTTCAAATCAACGATGATCTATTACGTCACTTTCCGATCAGAAAAGAGAACGAAGGGATGGAAGCAAAATAGGTTTCGTAATCAAATGCCAATCTGTTGGCCTGATTGCCAAAGAAAGAAACGCACGCCAATCTGTTTCGATTGATTGCCAAAGAAAGAAACGTACGTTATTTCTCGTTGCAAATGCAACAGAGACAAAAAAATGGCAGGAAAGAAAGATGAGAGAGGGCGGGAGAGCACTCTGCCGTTGCCGGCTAAATTTATATATTTCAGACATGGTGGGTCCTGATTATGCCACGATAGACCCGACCGTTTTCTCTGCTAGAGTCAGCATTTGATTCGACTGGGGGCCCAATAACGTAATCAAGGCCTTTTCTTCTTCTTGGATCTTGGCCCAGCTCATTAAATCATAGCCTGTGATCATATTGGGCCGGGCCCGTGAACCGATGGTGGGAGATTTGTGTAGGGACAATTAAAGCAATGGCTAAAATCTAATAGCTACAATTTTTTTTTCTTAAAAATGTTGAAACTTAATTTTTAATTGTTTTATTAATTATTAATAGACGTAAATTCCTTACCTATATTTTCTCAACCAAATGATGAAATCTAAACAAACAAATCTATATTTTCTCTATTATAGCAAACCAAATAAAATCATGGTAGTTAAAAACAAGTAAAATGCACCGATTAGAGATGACCTTAGTTATGTAAGTATGGATATTAGAAATGTATCTATTTTTTTGTATCTACTCTATGTATCTATCTCCGTGGATTCAAAAAAATATTATATCTACGAGCCTCCAATATACATAGACTTCTTTTGATGGTATTTTTATAAGTTCTTTTAAACTAATCTCATTAGTGTATATATTAGTATCTACAACATAATATCGACGATAAAACAACAATCTTTGTACATCTCTTTTGATACTCAATCTATAATATACAAGGACTTTTTTTATGGTATTTCCTCATGCTTACTAGTTCTTTTAGAAAGTAACAATGCTTGTACATTTATTTCAATACTTTGATCTACAATATATAGGAACTTCTTTTGGTGGTATTTTCTTGTGCTTCTAGTTCTTTTAGACTTACCTCGTTCTTGTATATATTAGTATACACAACACAATATTAAATACAAAACAATAATCCATATACATCTTTTCGATACCCCCGACAAGTGATTGAGGTCTCTATCTCTTGGTCTCTATCCTTATAAATTATATACTAAACATGAGTAAAAAAACAAGATTTAAGATCTCTAAATCACAATCATCGCCTACAAAATGTTCATTATGGCTAAATTATCCTACCGTCTCCCAATTAACATTGTTTTTGTTTAAACATTTGAGTCCCCAAAAAATGTCACATGCATTTAAATCCTTATTCCCACATCTTTACACTTGAGATAAGTGGTTTCATAGTCATCAACTACCTCGTTCTTTAAGTACTTATTTATTTTCTCTTATGAGTCATTTTCTTCCTGATTGCTCATTTTTTTCTGCTTGTATGTCTTTAACTAAACAAAATCTACGAATTGATATATATATAAAAATAGTTAAAGAACGTGATTTTTTCAAAAGTGTATTTTTTTTAAAAAAAATTAGAATATAAAATTTAGTTAAATGATGATTGCAATATACAAATGTCCACGGACATTTTGAGAAATCAATATTAAATTAACTTCCTCCTAAAATCGGGTAGCCATAAATACGATATTGAAACTATTTTAGTCATATTTCATTATCCTCTTTCTTAGTAGACATTCCTAATAATTTCCCATTTGTGTACCTCACTCACACGTGGACAAATAGCCTATTCTTATTCGAAGTAGGCCCAGATAAAAAAATCCCAGCATATGATTCTAATGGGCTGAGCCCATGGATCCACGACAGAAGAATTTGCATAATTTATCAAGTGATACCTAGTTTTCAATATTATCCATATTTAATTTATTTATTATAATAATTTATTTTTAGTTCAATAACATGGTAGGGGTGGAGATGCAAACTTTTGATCTCTTAGTATAGAATATATATCTTCCGCTATGCTTAGGTTCACTGTCCATTACAAAATTACCTCTACAATATAGTTTTATCATATTTTTCTTAATGCTTCAACAATAATATCGTGATATCTTTATTCCAAAGAAAATTGAGATCTATTTAGAAAAAGAAATCTTGAACTATTGAAAAATTTGAGGCTTAAAAGGATAGACAAATTATTAATATGAAAGATAAAAAACATGAATGACCAGCTTGTTTGATCTAGTAGTAGTTGAGGAGGGAGGGAAAATATACATTTATGAAGATGGTTTATAAAAGGGTAACATATAAAAAAAAGATGCATAAAGGGTAATTTTGATAATGAGGCATTATTAAAGGATAGTGATGAAAATTGGCGTGGCGCACGTCCACAAAGGGCTTCTTTATCTGGAGTCAATGATTGTAATGGGCCGAGACCATGGGCCTAAGGTGGGACAACAAAAGGGCCTCTTCTTCTTCGGATTTGGGCCAGCCTATGGACCGAGGGACACGCCAACAAAGGAGCGTGAAGCAGCGGAAAGTTGATTTCCCAGGCTGCGGGGGAAATCGAAAGCCAGTTGGGTTCGAGAACTGAGGAGCGAGCGGCCAGAGATAGAGACAGAGAAGAGAGAGCCTGAAGGAAGAACAACAGCACCGGAATTTCCTTCTCCTCATTCGCTATAGCATCGACAATCAACATTTCTCTTTCCTGTATCCTATTTCAAATTCCCTAACCTGGTCAATTTCACTGTTAATTTCAATTTATCTTTCTGTTAGACTCGAATCACTTCTCGCTCTTTCACCTGGGGCATCGAGTTTTGCCCTCTTTCTGATTCTCCTCCTCCGCCGCCGTATTGTCTCCGATTATTGGCTGTGTACTGTGTTTTCTGTCAACCGAAAAGTCTGAGTGAAGGGGGAAGATACAGATTGAATTTAATCTCTTACATATGGGAGAGCAAACGCAAGTGCAGGTTCAGACTCAGACCCAAAGCCAATCTCAAGCGCAGTCGCAGGCTCAGAACACGCTTCATGATTCCTCCAACTCCACAACCCCTATCGCCCAAGCCACTGTTGTACTAAGCGAGGTGATGAATGCACCATCGCTAACCTCTTCTCCGCCATCCAAAATGCCCTTGCGTCCGCGGAAGATCCGAAAGCTCTCGCCCGACGAATCGGATCCAAATTCCTCACAGATTGTCACCATTCCGGATGGGCCGAAACCTATCGCCGCCGGAAAATCTAACAAGAGCAAGACGGCCCAACAACGCGCCGCCTTCTCGTCTGCCCCAGTACTGCCTGCCCGATCACTCTCCTGCGAAGGCGAGGTGGAAATCGCGCTTCGGCATCTCCGGAATGCGGATCCGCTTCTTGCACCTTTGATCGACCTCCATCAACGTCCTACCTTCGACAGTTTTCAAACCCCATTTCTTGCCCTGACTAGAAGTATCCTATATCAGCAGCTGGCTTACAAAGCTGGCACTTCTATCTACACCCGTTTCATCGCCCTTTGTGGCGGCGAGGCTGGTGTTCTTCCCGAAACCGTTCTTGCCTTGAACCCTCAACAGCTCAGGCAAATTGGAATTTCGGGTCGTAAATCTAGTTACCTTCATGACCTTGCGAGGAAATACCAAAATGGGATTCTTTCAGACCCGGCAATTGTAAATATGGACGATAAATCGCTTTTCACGATGCTCACAATGGTCAATGGAATTGGGTCTTGGTCTGTTCATATGTTCATGATTTTCTCGCTGCACAGACCAGATGTGCTTCCTATCAACGATCTTAATGTTCGCAAAGGTGTTCAGCTTCTCTACAATCTTGAAGATTTGCCTCGACCATCACAAATGGATCAGTTATGCGAGAAGTGGAGGCCGTATCGATCGGTTGGGTCATGGTATATGTGGAGGCTTGCTGAGGCAAAGGGGGCTTCTTCAAGCGCAGCAGCAGTGGCTGCTGGTGCTAGTTTGCAACTGCAACAACAAGAGCACCAGCAGGAGCACCAGCATCCACAGCAGCCGCAGCTTCTTGACCCACTTAATAGCATTCTCAATCTTGGGTAAAACCCTTATGTCTTTATTAATTTTTCTTGTCGATTATTTCCACCTATTACATGTGGTTCAAGTTGAAAAATCTATATTTTCCTCTTTTAATGGATAAAAACTGAAATAGTCTTTCTTTGTTGTGTTGGAGCTTCAATTGTTTGTTTGCAGTACGAATTGTGTTTCTTTCATCCATTGTTTAGCAAATAAGGCGTATCATATTTATACACATGGTGTTTAGGGTGAGCTCTTTTTATTGCATCTAGTTTCTAACGGAAGATGTTTACATATCTAAAATTAAAGATATTTCCTTGCAATGTTTCTTGTGATATATCAAAGTAAGCTTTGCCTTTTTGATTTCCGACCTTCTTTCTGGGATCATTATGCTTCTTCACATGTTGCCCTTTTCTCGTCCGTACTCTTTTAATTCTATAATGTGCTTCCAATTTATTTGCTTTGTTTTCTCAGATATTATTTTTTCTTGCAATCCTTTTATTTTGGTAAAGAAATAGAAAATTTCATTAATATAACAAAATATACAAAACCAGGAGCTATTGGCTATGTTAAATACTTGTTGTTCTCTTTAATTTCCAGACGCTTGGTGAAAATGATTACTACCCATGCTTATTGGCTACATTATTTTTGTCTTCGGTTGATGCAGGCTTCTTATGATAAGGGAACTTAGCATAGGCCACTGCTATTGAAACAAAACGACAAACTAAATTTGATAATATAGGAACGTACTTCTGCATTTGTTGAATGTTTAATCAACCTCTCTGTTTACATTCCTTACATTCTCATCATCATCATCTCTCCCTCTCCCCTAATTAACATGCTTATGGACCTATGGTATACCTCTCACTTGTAGTGAAAAGTAGATCTTCAGAATATTAGAAAGTTATTACCATGTGCAAAGTTTAAGATCGCGAGTTGAGTATACTTCGGTGGTAGTTGGATCTTTGATCTTCTTGTCTCTTGAGTGGTTAAAGAATGTGGAAGGTGGATATGGAAGTGAGTGTCACTGATAAGGGGCATCGATTATTCAAATCCTCCTCATCTTCTACTTCTTTCCTATGGTGCTTTCACTCCGTGAATGCATACTGTTTTCCCCCTTCTTCTGTTCATTTTTGTTTCTTTTAAGTTATGGAAGTCTGTAGTTTGAATTTGACACCTTGATGACACATTTTTTAATTTTTTTCTTGTTTTGGGTTGCTATTACTAAAGCTGTCATTTTTCTATTTTATTTTCAAATTTATGATGCCATATGTACCACTATCAGCCATTTAAAAAGCTTGGCTAGGAGTGCTTTTCGAAAGAGCCAAAAGCGAGGTGCTCTTAATGGAGCATGCTTGAGGCGCTGCCTCTGTGCTTGAAGAAACCCTTTTATTTATTTGTTTGGTTTTAATTATTTGTTTGGTTTTAATTATTTAGGAAGAAATTCAGAAATATTCTTGAAAAAGGTTCATCTTTCTCAACATTCTCTTATAAAATCTCAAATTTCTTAAACTTTTTATTATCATATCATTCTTAATCCTACATTTTTTCGTATATAAAAAATTTAATTTACGTTTTGCTTATGTGTGCCCTGGCAGAAAAGGCATCTTTTTTTTTCTTTGCTCTTCATGCTCAAGTCCCAGAGAAGTACTGTATTTTAGTGTGCCTCACTTTAAAAAAACACTTACCACCACTATGTAGATTCTATATGTGGGGTTTAGAAGTCATACAATTTCTGTCTTTGGATCCATGAAATAAGAATCGTTAGGTTTATGGTCATTAACACAAATCCAAATTAAAACGATGTAGCAGGAGTTCAAGCTAGGCCCCTTTTTAGAAGTAAAGAGAAAGAACAGGCTGAACAATCGAAAAAAACTTATTGTTGCTACCCCCGGATTATCTTAGGCATCCGTTCTGTTTTGGCCGGTGGTTCTTGAATGATTACTCCCCCGTTCCTTTTCCTATATTTTCGATCATTGGGAAACAGTAACAGACTTTTCTCTGTTCTTCTGTTTAGAGTTTGACGGTGGTTAATTGGGTTATGGTTCAATTCCTTTATTTGCTACTCTTTATGTGATTTGTAATGCTTATGTGGTGATTGTTGTTTCTGTGCCATATGATAATAGGGCCTGTGCTTGGGGGCAGTGATTCAGATTGAAAAGAGTACATCGTTGCAGAGATCCCAATCAATTTACCCTCTGAATGAAAAGTATGCCAATTATGTGGGAATACAAGACTCAACAATGAATATTTGGTTCCTCGAGGTTGGATATTCTAGACTTCCATACTAAATAATGAAATGACATGTGCTAGCTTTCTTTTCTAGGTTGGTTGACATCACTTTTATGGCCGTCAACGTGTATCATGTGGTGGGGATATTGATAGAATGTTCCCCTGAATGTCTGCTTTCAATATGATTTAGCATGAGTTGGACTTCGAGAAAACCGCTTGTTCATTTGCGTATATTCAACGACAGAACAGTCTGTAATGACTTTATGATCTATCTCTTACTCTTTTCTCCATTTCAAATTTTCTGCCACATTGGTCATAGTTTGTATATAGAAATACTCATGAATGCAGAGAATCAACAAGTGGCTGTGGCATTTGTTATTCGGACTCGTAATCTTATCTTATCTTTCCCCAACTGTTGGACATGGTGGGAGAAAAGACATTGCTCAGTAGCCTCGTTCGTCTTTCTTTCTTTTGTAAATATAGCATATATTGTTTATAATAGGCGTAGGATTGTAGATTTTACCACTGAGAACTTGATTTATAGGTACCATGAAGCTTGAATTCTGATGATGTGAAATGCTGGAGTTGGGTAACAGTCAACTTGGAATCAAATAACTTTGAATGTATGTCTGAAAGTGACAAGATGTAGGCCAAATACTTCCTCTTTTACATTGTTTTTGGTCTTTTTGGCAGGGCTAATTTCCTGCTGTTCTCAAGTGATGGGCCATTGTATTCTGTCTCATGTATGTTTAGCAATAGCATCAAATGGCCCTTTGGGGTTTAATGGGTCAAAATCGACATCCAACTAACTTGTCGGTTTTTTAAAATAAAACTGATCGTTTCTCTCTCTTTCCATAATTGGACCAATTGTAGAAATGAACTTTCGAATCAATCGAATGGACATTTATGAATTATTAACTGATTACTTAATAACCATTTGACGCATTTTCCGTAAACATTAACCAAATTGGAAAATTTGAGATCCTTAGCGAGTTACCCCAGATGCTTAAAATTCGACCTACGTATACGAATTGATTATGAAATGATATTATGCAACTTTAATTATTTTTTAGCTTTTCTCACATTATGGGTATTTTTTTTACTTTGGTATGGATGATCTAAAAGATTCTTTCACTCTCCTTTTGGCTCTTTGTCTCCTTTCTTGCTCTTACTCTAGCTTTGGCTCCTTTTATCATTCACATGTTCTCCTTCTTTCACATCGCTCTCTTTTCATCTACCTAAGAGACCCAAATCAATTTTTTTCCATGCATAGTTCTACCTCTAACTTCATAGATGTTCATGTTCTCACATTTTAAAAATACCAATATCAGTTTTTTTAAGTAATAAGTTAAATGACCATTTTGGTCTCTAGATCTTAAGTATTGTTTTATCTTAGTTCTATACTTTTAAATATCTAAATTTATTATTTATACTTTCAATAAATTTTAAAATTAGTTTTTAGTGTTAGGTTGAAGTTAACTTTTGTTGAACTGGGTAAAATAATAATAACGATTTTCATACAAGAAAACCACATAGTTAAATATGTTTTTAAAACTTATTGAAAAATGGTTAATTAGAGACTAATTTTTTTATGTGAAAAGGTAACCCTGAAAACTAATTTTAAAATTTATTAAATAAATTGGGCATTTAAAAATGAACTAAAATAGAACACCAAAATGTTATTTTAACTTGGTTAAAATACCATTTTGGTCCATGTATTTTGAGAATTGTTATATTTTTGTTCATGTACTTTTAAATGTCCAATTTTAATCCATATACTTTCAATAAAACTTAAAATTGATTCCTACTATTAGTTTATTATTAATCTTTTTAAAAAATAGTCTTCCCTACAAATTTTGCAAGTATGTTCACATTATGTCTTTTTTTGTATTAAAATTATTATTATTTTGTAACTAATTTTAATAAAAATTAACTTCAAACTTATTATAGGGACCAATTTTAAACTTTATTGAAAGTATATGGGCTAAAATTGGACATTTAGAATTACAAAGACAACCATTCTCAAACTACTTTTAAGTTTTAAGTTTTAACCTATAATATAATATAGGATGATTCAGGGGGTTTCGTACTGGATAACCCGTTTTTTCTGCGCATTAATGACATTTGACCTGACATTTCAAAATAATGAAATATGACACATTCTGGACTTGGCGATGCGCACAAAATTACTCATAAGGATAAAATGAAGCGGTATTTCTTGTTCACGCTCTCGTATACGAAAACACTTTCGCTCCCGTTATCTCTCAAATGAGTGACCGAAAATATAAAGAAAAAAGGACAAGGAAAAAAGTCAGAGAAGAGCTAGAGTAGGAGAAGTAGAGCGAGCGATTCAACGAGAACGAGTCAACTATAGTGTTATTTTTGTTGTTTTTTCTTTTCTCCAGAATTTTGACAACTTCATTACTATTATGAGCGAGAGCGAGAGAACTAGAGTCAGAGTACGATGCCCTTACGGTAATTCAGATGAAATGCACAGTATAAAAAGAATCATATGTCATTAATTCAAAACATGAGTCAATTTACATCAATGCACTCTAAAAAATGAAAGCAATTTTCTCATGATTCTGATCGCGTTGGAGTCCGTACCAGGGAGATCCAATTTTATGGATATTCCCAGGTCGATTGTTTCTCAAAAGACGACTCAAATTTTAATCTCTCCCTTTACTGGAAGCAAATGTAATCGCGCTCTCCAAGAAGATCGTTCCAATTCTTTGTTCGCACGGTTCCTAATTCAGATCGATTGTTCGTCATTATCAAATCGAATCAGCTGTCTCTATCTTGTAATTCCTACTGCTACCTCAACGTTGTCAGAGTCAGTAACATTATATGTAAGTGACGAATCGTTCATCTCTGATTCCATTTTAGTAGTAGCATAATCAAATTTCTTGATTCTATTGCGGTTCTCATTTCCGTCATGTTTAATTGTCTATCGCGTCGTGCATTTCACATCTGCACTCCAGTTCATTTGATTCAATTATAGGGTTAAAATTAGCGTTAATCAATTCTCAGACAATGTGAAGTAGAATAAAGAAGAGAAACGATTGCACATGTCTGCCATTTTAAAAGGAATTCCGCTAGAGTGCAGCCATACTATAATGCTAATATACAACAACATTCTAGCTGGAAGTTATTCATCAACATCATTTTGTTCATTTATTACATTTGGACATATTGATGCACTGATTCAATTGCGCACAATACATCTTTTTTTCTGCATTTGCACAGAACTTCTTACAACTTATGCGCATACCAGGTATCTTTTTACTGGATCTTTAAATTTTTCATGAGCATGTTACACTGATAGAAAAGATAAGAGTGAAAGGAAATTGTGGACATATTTCTTGTTTGAATTTGCAATATGTCCTTTTTTTTTTTTTTGGCGGGGGGGACTTGAATAAATGCCTCTTAGTTATGTGCTCTCCTGAGAACCTGAGCTCCAGGGCGTATGCTATTTATTTTTTATTGAACTTATCCTGCCTATTTAACCGTACTGTTTTCTTATTTTACTACATATAAAATTAGTGTAAATCAAGGGGTTAAGGGAGCGTTGGAGATAATAGTATAAAATTATACATAATGAAGTCTGGATTCCAAATTATGGGATCATGTGCATTCGAGGTTAGATATCATGTGGGTTGCGTAGAAAATTGAATATACGAATGGATAATGGAAAATGTTAGAAAATTACATAGTCACAGACTCACAAGATAGATTTGCATTGGACCAGGGAAGTGCCCCCCATTTTAGTCAAGTGGTAGCCACTACAAAAAGAAGGGATGCATTTGAGGAATACGTGGACAAGTTTTGAACCTTCAAGGTCTATTTTGCGGCGTTATTTAGGATAAATTCCTGTCTTAAGATTTGCAATATCCCGTTATCAACTTTTTTCTGTGACTCGGATGGCAGGCAAGGCTACTCATGCACCATTAACGTACTCACTCTCTCCTAATCATACTACCTATGGTATTGGTATTTTATACCATATTCCCTTTTTAGTTTCTTGATTTTGAGGTAATTTTCAGTTTCTTTGCTTGATCTACTTAAAAGGAAATTGAAGTTTAAAGTGCGTTGTTGTATAGGTTGATGAATTGAAAAGTTAGTCGTCCATAAACACATTTCTTTCTAATGGTCTTGGATTATACTACGCGTGAATAAGCTTCGTTGCTTGGCCAACTTGGTGAACATTTTGCTACGCATCAAATGATATTTTAAACAACGACTAGTTATAGAATCGTCTCAAGATATTTCTCCAGGAATTCTAGGACATAAGTTTCTTGTTAAGAACATTTATTCTAATGTACTAGTAGAAAGGAGAAGATTACTGAGGATAGGATTCAGGCTTGGAATGATTTCGGAGAGGAAATATTCAGTAAGTAGGATATTACCTCTGCTGGTCAGCATACCCTCTGCCATTACATCCAGCGTTCTTGTAGAGGGGTATTTGAACTTGACCAGCTTCTATTTTTTTGACATCTCGCACTAGTAACTCATAGAGCCTTCTTGCTTCCTCGGCTGTTTTTCCACCACCAACAGCCCTCGCTACTTTCTCAAAACGGTCTGGCGTGTCCTGGTCATAGAAGGCTAATGCCTCCTCAAATTTCTTGTTCTCTTTTTTTGTCCAGGATGAGTAAAAGCCACGTGCCGACGTGAGAGAGCTCGACGCCATTATTTTCAGTTAGTTGGGCACAGAGAAAGCAGAGTATGGACGTTGGGATATGACAGAGAAGCTTAGGGAAAAGTATGTCTCAGTAAGGGGGGAAAGAAGAAGTTGAGGGATGGTAAGAGCATTGTTGTCCTTTGCTCCTTATATACTGGAGGTGGAGTGTTTTTGTAGTGGGATCGGTGCAAGTTGACGAATATATATTTAAGGCTAAAAGATATGATTCGTTTTGTTGAGCAGACGCTAGAAAGAGTGTCAAGGGGACTGGCTGTAGTGAAATCCTTTGAAAAAGTCCCTTTCCTTTTCATTTAAAATATCATCAGCAAGTAGAATTTTCTCGAGAATTTACAGCCTGGTGGAGGATTAGATCCAATTCTTAGCCTATCTCTTGACAAATAGATGCCCCCATAACAAAAGTTTCAACCCACCTTTGAATGTGTAAAAAAAAGGATAGTGAAACTTACCTTTCCTTTTTGTGGTTGGTTTTTTCTTTCCTTTTCTTATTCAGCTGCATGCTATAATATACCATACATATTCCATCATCAGTATGATTATTCCTTCTCTCTTGGAAATAGATACACAGCCAACTACAAAATAACTTTAGCTACAGTTTCATGAACATGACAAGTCCTTCGGTGCAAAAGATTCATCTTTCTGTGCGCACACACAATCAGGCTTTATTATGTGTTTTAGTGCCTAAACATCTATTCTTTTTTTTATTGCGATCTCCAAAATTTTAAAATTCTGATTTTATTCTTTCAATTCCATCTTTCGGTTTTAAAATTTTAGGTTTTGTTTTTTTGACTTCAACAATCAATAAAATAGAAGGATTCGAATCTTTGACTTCGTTGTCGAGGACACATGCATTATACCAATTGAGTTATGCTCAATTTGAGCAGAATTTTAGTTAAAGTTCTTCAGTTTTATAATTTTTTTCTATTAAGTCACTTTCTTAAAATTTTATTCCAATTTACTGAAAATAGGGCCTAATACCACCAATTATATGTATCATATCTAGAAAATTTACTTCTAAGATAGGAATTAAGACTTCAATATAGAAGTTAAGGAACTAAAATTGAAGTTTCAAAAGCTTGAGAATTAAAATAAAGGCAAGGGAAAGTCTAAAAACCATTTTTTTTTTTTGTAAAAAATTTTAATGACTTAAAAATGCATCAATAAAATTGGTGTATATATTGTGACATGAACTCATTTCACATTTTCCCCATTCCTGTCCAAATCCTTCCCTTAAGGTGAACATTGAAGGTCTACCTCCTCTAGTAGCTCCACATCGAGAATCAATGACATAGCCACACAAGTCTAAGAGAGAGGGGGTGCATGTTCCTTCATTAAGCCAGCTTTGCACTCTGATTTGATGACATTCTATATTGACATTCTATATATCATGTATCAATGCTTTCTTATATGTATATCATGCAATTTCCTACTTTAGAATTTAGATCAAGTATCTCATATCTAGTTGTAGGGGTGTGGCAAGAAGCAACCAACCCCCTTCCATTCAATTTTTCTTTGTCGTGTGAATGAGGTCTTAATATGTATGATCATTCTGGGTGGGTTGCAATAAGTCATTGGTCGAAGATTTGGACCAATCGCAATTCATCACCATCTTGCTCTTCCAACTGATGATTGATTATTAAATAAGTGTTGACCTAAGCCTTTGTGCTGGGGCTCAGCTCTCGAACCATACGTGAGCTGCCTTGTATGACTATTCTTAAGAACTTAAAGCCTCGTCTTTCTAAGTAAAATATTTATTTATTTTTATTTTAAAGCCTTAACATCAAGTTTAAAAGACAAATCTATACTTAATATATGAGTTTATTTTTCTTAAGTTAGGGACTATTTTTCTTAAGTTAGGGACCAAACACGAGTTCTATAAATCGAAGTAATAGTACGTGTACCATCCAAACACAAAGTATGAAAACTTAAAGACACTATTTGATAACCAATTTTTTTTTTTTTTTTTTTGAAAATTAAGCCTAAAAATACTACTTCCACATATGAGTTTCTCTGTTTTCTTATCTAGTTTGTACCTATTTTTCAAAAACCAAACTAATTTTTGAAAACTAAAAAAAGTAGTGTTCAAAAACTTGTTTTTCAAAAAACAAGTTTAATTTTCATTGCAAAGAAGACGAAGAGAAATTGTAAAAAAAAAACATAATTTTTAAAAATAAAAATAAAAAATCAAGTGGTTATCAAATGTGACCTTAGGCCCAATTTTCTGTTTTTAGGCGCCGTTTGATAACCACTTGGTTTTTAGTTTTTTGTTTTTGAAAATTAAGCTTATTTTCTTCCAATTTTTCTAGAATTGTTTTTATCTCTCTTAAGGAAATATGTGAATGACTAACCAAATTTTAAAACAAAAATAAGTTTTTAGAAACAATTTTTTTTAGTTTTCAAAAACTTCTTTTTGTTTTTGGAATTTGGTTAAGGATCCAAATGTTTTCTCAAGATGGATGAAAATTATTGTAGAGAAAATAAGAAAACAAGCTTAATTTTCAAAAACAAAAAATAAAAATTAAATGATTATCAAACGGGACCTTAGACCCCGTTTGATAACCATTTGGTTTTTGATTTTTAGTTTTTGAAAATTAAGTCTTAAATACTACATCTATCAATGATTTTCCATGTTTTCTTACCTATTTTTTAGTTGTGTTTTAAAAAATCAAGCCAAGTTTTGAAAACTAAAAAAAGTAGTTTCGAAAAACTTGTTTTTGTTTTTGGAATTTATCTAAGAGTTCAAGTGTTTTCTTAAGAAAGATAGGAAACCAATGTAGGTAAGATGAAAATCTTTATAGAGAAATAGTGGGAAAACATGTGCAATTTTCAAAAACCAAAAACTAAAAACAAAATGGTTATCAAACGGGGCATAGTTTTTAGTTTTTGGTTATCGATTTTCTGTTTTCTGTTTTTTTAAAAACAAAAACTACATATGTTTGATAATAGTTTTTGTTTTATGTTTTTAAGAAATAGACCACCAAACTTGTTTGATAATTTTTTTTTGACAAGGAATTAAGTCAGAAGGAAGTTGTGGGGGCCCATGTGTGAATCTTTCACAATAGTGAAAGTGCTGCCATATTATTAATAATCCTCATATTGAAAGAGAATTATAACATTGCTATAAATAAGTCTTAAGAGAGAGAGCCAGCTATAACAGTAAACTAATATCCAAACTAATTCAAACTAATTAATTATCAGTTAAAATTGAAAACTAAAGGTGTTGTACTGTTTAAGTCTTGAGTTTGGATTTAAGAAAGAAGAATTTGTCACTTACTGAGGGCTTAGTGAAGTGTGAACATGTTTTAAGACAATATCCTTTCGAACAACTCTCTCACATTAAATGAAAGTCCACTTCAATATGCTCTATTCCCTAGTGAAAAATGGAATTTTTGGCCAGCTGAATTTCAGACAGATTGTCACAAAGAATGGTGGGAGGCATTGATCAAAAGAGACATAGGTCATGCAAAAATTGTCTTAACCAAAATAGCTCTGCAGCGGTTGTTGCCAAGGCTCCATTTTTGGCCTCAGTAGAGCTTCGGAAGATTGTGGACTGCTGTGTAGCAGCCCATGATATTGGGTTACACCTAAGAAAAACAATGAAGCCCTGTGGTAGACTTTCTGTCAATCGAATCTCCTGCCTAGTCTGAATCAGAGTAAGCCTTTTAAGCACAAAAAATAAGAGCTACTCCGTTTAAACAATATACCACTAGTCAAAGATCCATTTAGGTATCCTAGAACTCTTTGGCAACTGTTAAATGCATAGTAGATGGAGCGTGCATATGTTGAGACAATAAAGTAGGAGATATGTCAAGGAATGATTGTGAGATCGAATGAAAAGAGATGAATCAACACTTGAATGCAACAGTAAGCAAATGTGAAGTAAAACATTCGAATCGTGTTCTAAGAATTTGCTTTAAATCATATAAAGAGATTTAAGCAGCTAATAAACATGTTGAGGTTTAGTCTTATCAACTAAACCATAAATGTGAAGGAATGCGTGGAGAGAGGAAAAAGAACGTGCTGCTAAATTATTAATCCTCATATTGAATGGTATGATATTATCCATTTTGAGCATGGTTCCCACTAAAAGACCTCGTACCAATAGAGATAACGTCCTTCACTTATAAACCCATGATCTTTTCCTTATTTACCTAATGTGAGACTTTGGTTGCACTCCCAACAATCCCATCAAACATTGCTATAAATAAACAAGAGAGAAAGCCTAGTTATAACTATCTATACGACAGATAAACTAATATCCAAACTAATTGAAACCAATTATCAGTTAAAACTGAAAAACAAAAGGTGTTGCATAATACGACGAAGGGCTCCTGGACCCAACATTCGTCAACACCCAGGGATTGCGCCCTTTTGCGCTAACTTATCAGAATCAGTGTTACAACTTCGGTTGACATGATGGAATTTGAAGGAAGACCAAACCGCGACGTCAGAACTTCACGAACAAATCTTTGAACCTCTGTAATGTTTTCATCTTGGAAAATAATAAGACTGAGAGAATCAACTTCCACTATTATTAAAGGAATAGATCTATCTGATATTAAGTTCATCCCTGTTTGAATGAAAAAAACTTGAGTGCTGCCTGTTGTGCTCCCCACTTGTTAGTCACTCATTTTTTTTATTTGAAAAAAGGAAAAAAACTGATGGTTAAAAAAGGGTTGCATCACATGGATGTTGCTTGTGCTCTCTAGTGAAATTGCCAAAAGCACTAGGATTAAAAATGACCACCGTTTATGAACGAAGAATGTGTCAAGAGACATGAAAGAAAATATTTAGAGAGAATATTAGTCCTACAAATATTATTTAGAAAGAAAAGAGAAATTAAATTAGAGGGAAAGTGATAAATTTTAGAGAGAAAAAAGTTAAATAAAAAGAGAAATTTTAGATAGATGGTACAGAAAAAGAGTAAAAGATATGTTAGAAAAATAAATATGATGACTGGGGCAGACGCGGGTGCCTTTGGGTATAGGGGAACAAAGTTCAGATTGTCCCAAAAAAAAAAAAGATGATGAAAATAAAGAAAAGTTGCATCAACATAATTTTAGAATTTTTTTTTGAAAGTTAGAAATATATTTATTAGAGAGAGAAAACTTTGAAAAAAATGAAAATATTTTATTTTTAGATAGAGAAATTGGAGAGATATGTTAGAATAGAAGAAAAAGAGAAATGAAGTTAAATAAAGATAAACATATTAGAGAGAGGAAAATAATTTAGGTAGAAATGAGCATTTTAGAGAGAGAAAAAAATTAAAAAAATCAACAGAAAATTTTGTAGCGATAAATTTTAAAAGGAATTTGTTGGAGAGAAATGTTAAAAAGGAAAAATGAGCATTTGAAGAAAAATGAGATTTTGAAAAACGGAAATGTATTGTTAAAAGCTACATTTTTTTTTTCGTTTTTGAAATTTGCTTCTAATGTAAAAAACGTTTCTAAAAAACAGAAAATAAAATAAAAAATTGGTTACCAAATAACTCTGTATTTTAAAAAATGATAAACAAATAATAAATAATAGGAAATAAAATTGAAATCAAATGGCCCTAGGCTTCAAAAGCAGTGGCAAATTTTAGAATATCATGATTGGAATTCACCTTCTTTGGCAAGATAAGATGATTTTTCTAAAATTTTTTAGTTCGGCACAAATCCTCTTGTGATTTACTTGAGCATAGTTAAATTAGTTAAAAAATACATCTTTTGTTCAAAAGTTTCGTCCCACTCAAAAAATCCTCTTGTAATTTTAGTGAAAAGAAGGTCCCATTCTGCGCTTTCAAAACTGGGACAATTTGTCGATTCCTTCTGATTTTTTTTTTATCTATAGGTTTGATTTTCGTCAAGCAATTTGCAGTTTTGAAGAGAGGATTTTTGCACTTGTTTCTTCTTTTCTAACAACTGGCTTACTGCATCAATCGTGATGCTGGATTTGTGAATTTGTGAACCATACTACTTCAGTACAATTTGTGAATTTTGTGACAAATCGATTATTTTAGTTTATTATTGAAAAATTAAAGTGACCTTTGAGAACACTTCAACATTTTTCCTGGGCTGTGAGTTTGAAGTTAGCATTGTCATGCCTCTCTGTACTTCCTGAAAAGTTGAAAAATTTTATAAGAAAGACTCATTTTCACGCGCTTTGATGTTATTTGACTCATGATTTGAAATTAATGACATACGACCATTTTCATACTCTGCATCTCATCCAAATTACTATGGGAACATCGTACTCTCATTCTAAAACTCTTGCTCTAGTTCTCTATTTCTCGTTCTAGCTTATTAATTCTCGCTCTTAGCTTGCTTGCTCTGGCTCATAATAGCAACAAGTGATCGAAATTTTGAAGAAAAGAAAGAGATAAGAAAAATTGTTCTCCAGTTCTAGTTCTGCTGTTTTAGTTCTCGCTCTATTGCTCTAACTACCGTGTTATAATGTTCTCATTAGTACTTTTGCGTGTATAACCACGTCAAAATGTGTTATATAACGCATATCATCGGTCATTAAAACGTGTAGAAACAAGTCATTCATACAAAAACTTCCGAAGAGACCAGGTCTCGTTGAATCCTTTAGGGAGGATTCGAAAATTTAGTTTATTGTCCGCAAAGACTCAATGGAGTTAGCATTGCAACAATCAGATTTTGAACAACATGATTGGAAAGACAAAGATCTTAGGCAGCCTACCACTTGAATTGGATTTGGAGATGTTACCAACGCTGTTGATTACTTTTAGAAGAAGCCTCAATTGATGGAAACTTCAGTTCGTTCTTCCACTAATTGATCGTGAAATGTGTGTTTAGCAAAAACTAAGACTGTCATCACTATTCTATGGACTGTAACACACTAGAAACTCTTCTTTCAGAAAATTACAAAGGGGTCTTGTGTTCAGCCAGAGAATTGTGGAAAAATAAATAGCAGTCCTAATCATGTAGTTAAGTTCTTAAGCAACTTGGATGAATTTTGAATTGTGAACCATTGTTGTTTTGATCAGTGCCTTCGGAGGAAAGAGAAGAAGTCGTTGGCAAACAAATGGATTCGTAAAAATTTGTTGAAGGAACTAATTAAATATCCGTACAAGCCCTTCTCAGAGAATCTAGATTCCAAATTAAAATAGCAGTCTTCTAAGTATGAATGACAGAGGAAATCTTCAACATTTGAGCAAAATGGCAAGCGCAAACCAAGGCCAAATTAAAGGACTAACTCTTGATGGTGGCTTCAACTTGAACTTAAACAACTTCTTCCCTTTGGGAAAATTTGAGATCACTCATTTTGAGGAGGCCTGGTTTCAACTTTCAATAAAGACAGAGAAAAGACACCACATCAAAATGTCATATTACCTCAGGAGTTAGGATTGGATATGGAAATAAGCTGATAATGGGTTAATGCAAACAAAATTTGGGGCTTCACGGGCTGTACTAGCATCAAGATAAGCCTATCTGTCGTCTGGGTTTTCTCCTCAGATTTGGGCTTTCTTCTTCAATACCCTTTTATCAATGGGCGTTCTATATTCTTTGGTCCAATACTAATTCTTGCTCTGCCCAACATTCTTTTTTTCTTCGAGTATATATATGTATATTGATAATCCACTTTGCTCTCCTATACTCAGAGGCACTCCTACGTGCCTCAAGACTCAGACTCGAGAGACATCAAGAATTTTTATATATTTATTAAGCTCACCTGAGGGCTCAAACCTAAAACCTTTAAGTTGGTATGACCAAGAGACGCCCTTGGTTTGAAAATATCGTCTTTAAATTGAAGGGTTTGACTTCGACATTAAAGAAATGTCCAATATGACGTACAACAACAATCTATTAGTGATATATTGTTGATAATCCCCTGATATACCTAATATGAAGTATATCAATGAACTTGAATTCCTAATACTCAATATATCAAAAATAACTAGTATGACATATATCAAAGGTTAAATTACAAGTTTAGTCCCTCAACTTTGAGGTTTATGTCTATTTGATCCCTGAACTTTCAAAGTGCCAAACAGATCTTTGAACTTTCAATTTTGTATCTATTTGATCCCTAAATTTTGAAATGTGTCTAATAAGTCCTCAAATTTTCAATTTTGTATCCAATAGGTTCCTGAGTTTTCAATTTTGTGTCTAATAAATCTTTGACCTAGTTGACACTTTTTAAAATTCATGAACTTACTAGGCATAAAATTGAAAGCTTAAGCTTCTATTGGACAAAAAAAAAAAAATCAATTTTATATATAATAGATCGATTAATTTTAAAAAAATAGTGAATATGTTAGAGACCTATTAGAAATTCAAGTACTAATTAGACATTTTTAAAGTTTAGGGGCTTATTAGATACAAAATTGAAAGTTCATGAACCTATTTGACACTTTTTAAAGTTCAGAGACTAAATAAACACAAACCTCAAAGTTCAATGACTAAACTTGTAATCTAACCTATATCAAAAGTATAATAGTAAATGAATAATATAGTATTTGTCATTTAAAGTGATGAAATATATCACTGATATACTTAGTGTTAGGTAATCAATGATATACCAAATATGTAAAATATAAAATATTATTAACATGTTACTGATAAACCTCATATAAAGTACATTTGATATACCTAAAAGAAGTGTATATATCATTAGTATATTAATAATATATTGTTACTTTATTTTAGATATATATTAGTTGACTAATATACCAAATGTACTACTGCTATACAATTTATATACTAAATATAAAATATATCATGACATACTACTGATATACCTATTGGTATACTAATGAGGGTAAAATTGGAATAAAAAAATAATTAATTTTTTTTTTTATATTGACAAATCTCCAAAAATCATAGCTAGATTTAAAAATATCCTAATATTTTTTTTGGTATCCATTACAATTTTCTTTTTTTTACAAGTTAAGCTCAAAATTAAATAAAATAAAATAATTAAAAGATTAAATTACAAGTGTAGTTCCTAACCTTTGAAGTTTGTGTCTATTTGGTGCTTAAACTTTCAAAAATGTCTAATAGATCCCTTAACTTTCAATTTTGTATTTAATAGATCCATGAGCTTTCAGTTTTTTGTATAATAAATCCCTGACAAATTCAAAATTTTTAAGTATTAATTAATCTATTAGATATAAATTTGAATTTTATGTCTAATGAAACCCTAAGGCCTGCTTGATGCATAATGCAAAATTGAATTTGAAAACAAGAGATTCAATGAAAACAGAGTTGTATTTCATGTTTTCAGATATGTGTTTAGTAGTGATTTAGAAATTTGATTTCATTCTAAATAGTTGTTTAAACTGTATTTATATAACATATTTATAGATCATGAAATTAGTTGTAGATGCAAAACTAATTATTATATTGAATATAAGTCATTATTAATTAATTTAGGAAATGATTTTGCAAATTTTATAGAATTATCTTTTTATAATATAATATTCTATAATTTATAATATATTATATTCTACATATTTTAATTTAACAAAAGTAAATTGAATTCATAACATGAAATATTGTATTTATTATTTTTATCTTTGTTTAATATAATTCTGCATTTTAAAATTTTAAATTCGAAATCTGGATACAATGAAAACATAAAAATGTTGTTTTCGAATTTCTACTATTTGGATCCTAATCCAAAAAAAGTTTTCAAAACACATCCGCTAAACACATATTCATCGAATTCGGTGAATCAAAAAACATAAAAGCAGATCCGGATTGCATACAAAGCAGATTAACTTTCAATTTTGTATTTAATAGGTCCATGAGCTTTCCTTTTTGTATAATTCACGACAAATTCAAAATTTTTATATTAATTAATCTATTAGATATAAATTTGAATTTTATATCTAATTTTTAAAAATTTTATGCCTAGTAGATCCGTTAATTTTTTTAAAAATAGAGAGTCTAAGGACTAAATTTTTAATTTTGAAAGTTCAAGAACCAAATAGACTCAAACTCCCAAGTTTATTGAAGGACTAAAATTATAATTTAATCTAAGTAAAATCAAAATAATCAAACAAAAATGCTGAGTATAAATGAAAGTCTCAAAATTCGTAATTAAAAAAATATAGTTACAACTTGTAAAATTATGGAAGTTTCAAAATTACTTTTATTTTTTAGAAATATTTACTAGCTCAAAAAAAAAAATAAAAAAATAAAAAGAAGATTTGCTTAGGTATTTAATTATATATTTTTTAAAAATTTAATGCATTTTTAGAAGATGTTAGTGTAGTAATTATAAAACTATAGTACTTTTTTAATCAAAATTTTTAAAGAACATTTTAATGGCTTAAACAAAAAATTTAAGTATATCATTTATAAAATTATCTAATTATTTAAATATTTTTTGGGAAGAAAAACATTTAATGCTTTTTGTAAAAAAAAAAAATAGAGATGGACAAACTTTTTTAAATATTAATGGGTATTTATATAGAAAAAAAGTTAGTAGGTTAAAAAAATATAAATAAAAAAAATAAAAAACGGAATGATATTTCAAAAAATACAAATAAAAATTTGTAGTCCAATAAAGACAAAAAAAAAAAAAAAAAAAAAATACTTGGATGTAACTCCATGAAGTCATTTTTTCTATACATCTATTTTTTTAAAAAATTAAAATTTTAATTTTTTACAGTATATTTCAACTCGGGTGCATGGAGATGGTGACCTCAAGTATTCCTAAAAAAAAACGGTCATATTTTCTTAAATAGTTGCAAATCCATTTCTTTTTTTCCAAAATTTTTTAATTACAATTTTCATCCGATTAACTCTATCATTTAATTGACATCAAACATTAATTTCCCTAATTAATAATAGAAATTTTAGAAATAAGTGCATTTAGTCTAAAATTATCCTTGTAGTCTCTAGGTTTTGAGAAATAAATTTCAAAGGACACTGGTTGATTTTTTAAATTATTTTAATGTTAATGAAAAATGAAAAATAATAAAATAGTAATAATAAAAAAAAACTCCTCTCTCCTCTCAATCACTCTCTCCATCCCTCCCTTTCTCTCATCTTCCCTCTTCTCTCTCCTCTACTTCTTCATCCTCCTTTTTCAAAATTATGATATATATATACAAAAAGAGAACTCAATTTTTAGATTCTTAATCTCACTTCAAATATTGAAAATTCTTAAAGAAGTTTGAACAAGATTTTGGGTATAGATTATTATAACTTGTGTTATAATAGCTTGTGGAATACTCTCTGAGCTTCTCTGCATTAAATTAAACAACTCTGCATTTTAAATAATATTATATAATTCAACAGACTATAATAACTCATGTTATTATAACCCACCCAACGATCCAAACAAAGAGTTTGTTTGGGGCACAAGTTATAATAACATGTGTTATAATAACCTATGGAATACAATATAATACACCCCAAACACAATCTATTATAATCCCAAACTAAACAACTCTGCAATTTTAAATAATATTATATGATTCCACGTACTATAGTAACCCATAGATTATTATAACCCACTCAACCCTTTATTGTTAATTGTCAGTTTGGGATTTCATACATGGAGGAGGAGGAAGAAGAAGGAGGAAGAAGAAGGAGAGAGAGAAGAGGGGAGATGAGAGAGAAGAAGGGAGTGAGTGGGACGAGGGAGAGAAGTTTTTATTTTAATTATTTTTTAATTTTCATTAACATTAAAATAATTAAAAAAATCATCCACCTATTTCGAATAAAAAAGTCTATTTTGAAAATTTATGAACTAAATTGACCTATTCCACAAATTTGGATTTTCTATTTCCCTTTTTTTTTAATTTATTTGAGCCAATCTCACTATCGTGGGTGAAATTGGACCAAGAAAATAAATTCGAATTACGAGATGAATCAGATAAGATTAACCTTTTTAAATTCTATTCTTAGATAAAAAAGGAAAATCTATTTAAATTCTAATATGAAAAGGAATAGGAAAGTCAAAGATCCTTTAAATAGGTATTCAAAGATAGAGAATTCAACTTAACCCCCATTCACTAAATTATAGTTTGTTACAGTTTTCTTCCTAAATTATGGCTGACTACACTTTTCTTTTCTCTAACTTAAGCATGAGAGCTGTGACAAACACAATTTACTGTAATTGTCATGTGGAGGTCAGATGCAATCTCCTGTCCAAAATTTGAAAACAACACCCACCCACAAGAATCCATTAAAATTCTTGCACCACATAAGAAGAAACCCATAGGAATAGTTATTGAATAAAAAAGAAAGAACCCATGAAACTAACATCTAATTTGTTCAAGCTTTTCTAAAACAAAAGCAACGTACCAAATTTGAATCATTGTGATTGTCCACCATCTCCGGCGACAATTGTGCCTTCCCGACAGCTTCGAAATTCCCTCTCTTTCATTACATTAGCTACAGATCAGAAACTATGCTGCCACTCTTTTCTTCTTTTCCTCTTTCCAACTAGCATGTACTTTTTTCCCCCTTGTTCTTCTCTTTTTTTTAATCCCTAGCAAGACATTAATAAGGCAAACTCTTCAGAATTATTTTCTAAACTTAAATGACTAAGTCCTAATGGATAATTATTTGATTCTTAAAATTTTTATTTATTTTCTCATCATTTTTCTACCACGAATATCATATTTCTTAAGAAAACATTTGAATTCTTAATAAAATTTCATAAACAAAAACAAATTTTTTAAGACTATTTTTAATTTTTAATTTTGGCTTGATTTTTTAAAACACATATAAAAATTAGATAAGAAAAAAAGAACAAGACTACTTATAGGCAAACATAATACTTATAGACTTATTTTTTCTTTAAAAAAAATAGGGTAAAATACCTTTTTGGTCCCCGAGTTTTGAGCAATAGGTGCCTTTGGTCCTTGAGTTTTTAAAATAGACAATTTTAGTCTCTCAGTTTTGAGAAATAGGTTTAAAAGTTCCTCATGTTATTTTTTTTATTTTTTTTCATTCTTTTTAATTAATTATATAAAATCAATATTTTTTAGTATAGATTTTTTTAATTAGAAAAATAAAAAATAAATTCTCTCTTAATTCTCTCGTTACACTCTCATCTGTCATCCTTCTATCTTCCTTCTCTTTCTTCTTTTTATTTTTCCTCTCCCACAACATTATCTTCCACACACTCTCTCTCATGTATCTCACTTTTTTTCACTCTCTGTAACCCTTCAAAAGGGTGGATCTTAACTACACACCCTTCAATTTACAAAACTGCAACAAATCAAAAAAATCTCTCTTAAGATTTAGTTTTTTCCCTCAATCTTCTCAAATCACCCATAATCCATAATCAAAGTTATGATCATTGTCTTTCAAACTCAAGTTTTAAACCTCTAGATTAAACTTAAGAGATTTTTATGTAAAAGTTTCATATGTGATGTACAGAGGAGAGAGATGGGTAGAAGATGTGAGAGAGGGAAAAGAAACGAAGAAGAAGAAAGATGAAGGAGGAGAGAGAGATGAGAGAGAGAAATATATATATTTTTTTAATTAAAAATATTGATTTTATATAATTAAATAAAAAGAATTAAAAATAGAAAAATAACATGAGGGACCTTTTAAATCTATTTCTCAAAATTGGGGACTAAAATGATCTATTTTAAAAACTCAGGGACCAAAGGCACCTATTGCTCAAAACTCGGGGATCAAAAAGGTATTTTACCCAAAAAAATAAATGGTTATGAACGGAGTCTTAAATATATATTTCTTGAAACTTTAAAAACTAAATAGACACTCATTCAAATATCAATTACTAAAAACATACTTTTCCCTAAAAACTATTTTAGTTATTTCAATTATAAAAATCTAATTTTACCTTTAAACCGGCCATGTTGTATCCATTTCCAGTCAATTTGCAATTTTATTAAATTGCACCTCAAACTTAGATAAGTATTGCAACAATTTTAACTTTGAAAAACATTACAATTTTAACGCTCTAATAAGCTATGGCTCAAAAGATCCGTTAAAATAAATTTTCTCTTATGAATTCAAATGGATTATAAAATGTATGTATGATACAAAATTGATAAACTTTAAGAGAAAATGACATTGAGTTAAAATATCTGTTAAAGTTTGTGAATCTTGATAAAATTATTCCACGGTTAATTTGTGCATTAGTCAAGCTTAGTTATTTTTGTGTAAAGCTTGAATTTATTAAAATCATTGAGTTTATGGTAGTTCCTCCATTACTTTTTGTTAGTTAAAATTACTAGGAGAAAATTAGCCTAAATTGAAAGGATGGTAAAAATTGTAATGTTTATCTTATTTAGAGTCTAATTTGATGAAAGGGTTGCACTTGGTTGTTGCTTGGACTGCATCTAAGTATAATACAACCCATTTTTTAGTCACAAATATTTTTTTTTAAAAAAAATCAAAAAAAATTTGTGTGGCTATTCATTGGGCTACAAAATATTTGGATGCATCTAAGTTTTTTTTTTTTTGAATGCAATTAGAAATAAAGTAAAAATTGATACAAGTTAAAGATAAAATTTGATTTTTTCCCCTAATTTAAAACATATCCAGATTTCCTCATGTCAGGTTTTGTCCTTTTTAATTAATTCTTCAGCTTCGACCTTTGAGCATTTCTTTGTATCCTTTTTATCTTCAACCAACTTTGAACTCTGTATTGGTCTCATATGCCATCCGCCTCATCAACGCCGTTATCACATCGCTCTCTTCCGCTGCTTTCCTCGCATTCAGATCAGATGTCTGCCCACGCCGGTAGGATAAAATTTAAATTATATGATTTTACTTTACATTAAGAAAATGATTAATTATATTTTTCCTGGAGTTTTATTGTTGGAAAAAAATGGAAGAAAAAGAAAGGAATGGAAATGGCAAATTAATTAAATAGCTTTAAACATAAGGTTTTGGTTTGATTGGTGATTTAACAGCTGACGATTAGTGTAACAGGAAGAGAAGACGACCAATTAGTGGTGAAGATTCAGGGTTATGGGTGTAAAAGTGGGAGTGTTTGGGATGACGGAGCTTATTCCGATGTCAAACGACTTCGAATTAATCATGATGACGAATTCATTCATTGTGTTCATATTGAGTATATTGATAACAATGGGAAACCAACATGGGGTGCCCAACATGGCAGTGAGCAGGGACGTTCTACTGATATGGTCCTTAATTTAATTTAATGGTGATCTAATTTATTCTTGAATCTATTTATTTATAGCTAGCTAGCTTAGCTATATTGGATTATTGCAGGTTGATTTAGATTATCCGAACCAGTATCTCACTTCAATTCACGGCTACTACCGTTCATTTGAAGGCTACATCGACCACCCACATAGCATGGATGGGATAAAATCGCTGAGTTTCGAAACCAATATAAGAACTTGGGGCCCATATGGTAAGAAAGAGGGAATCAAATTTTCAATCCCAATTATGGGGGCCAAGATTGTTGGCTTCCATGGCTGGAGTAGTAATCATATATCCGGCCTCAGGGCAATTGGAGTATACGTGCAACCAATTACAAAGTATAATATATGCCCATTCTATTCTATTTTATTTAAATTAAGTTCACACAATAGGGGAAGAACTTTATAATTAATTAATTCCCTCTTTCATGCAGAAGCAAGCCTCAAGTGAAGCCCCAACTGAAGCCCCAACTGAAGCCCCAAGCTGAACATTATTATTTTAGCTTGGGACGATATGGATGTGAAGATGGGGAATCTTGGGACGAGACTTTTCACGCAATTAAGCAATTCATAATTCACAGTGATGATCAGCGGATCATTTCCATTCAAATGGAATATATGAATAATGAGGATGAGCAGTCAATATGGTCCATGAAGCATGGTGGAGATGGAGGTTCTAAATCAGAGGTAACTCCAAAAATACTTGTTGGCTTGGATAATCTTAACATCATTTCTACTCATTTTCGCTTATGTAATTTTTCAGGTCGTTTTGGAATATCCAAACGAACAACTTATTACAATTGAGGGGTACTATGACAACTCAATTGACTCAAAATCTCCTACCAACATGATTCGATCGTTGACTGTGAAAACTAATAAAAATATTTATGGGCCATTTGGAGTTCAAAATGGAACAAAATTTTCGTTCCCAACTGATGCCAGGTTGAAGGTGGTTGGCATCCATGGCAGATCTGATTTGTGTCTCAATGCCATTGGACTCCATGCAGTGTTGATTTAAGAGCAACCCCATGCATTGGCTAAGCTTGGGGTGCTTTTACTTACTTTTACCTATATATTATTTAAATATGTGGCATCGTTCCATTTCGTTCTTTTTTATGGATTATTTTGTTCATTTGAAACTTATATATATATATAATTTATTGGTTGGTTTGCGACCAATTTTCTAATTTTATTAAGAATACAGAGACCATGGATATTCTCTTATTTGAATTGTGTTGTGTTCGTCTTTATAAATTAATTAATGTTGCAAAACCACAATTGTTAGGACCCGGTTCAATAGCACAAGTGATCCAAGATAGATGAAAGAAGAATCTAAACTTACTAAACAAGAGTTCTCAACCCTTCTTTCATGACCCTAAACTCATCAAATTGAACTAACAAAAAAATAGACGTATGAAATCAAAACTAATACAAATTAACCTAGCTAATTAGTAATTTATTCGAACAAATATGGAACCCTAATTAAACTAACAAAAAAAAATATTAAACTTATCTAATCTAAACTCATCAAACTTACACATAAATCAACTATTAAAATTAAACTACTTAAAATTTAACAACCAAAAGTTTTCAACATCTCCTTCATCAAAATTAAACTTGCCAAATAAAACTAGCACAAAGTAATTCATGAAATCTAAAAGTTGTAAAAACTCATACACCAAACAATTAAAATTAACAAAACATAGAAAGTTCTCAACCCTCCTCTTACATCATAATTCAAGTTCTCAACACTCCTTCTCCAACAACTATTATACTCATTAAACTAACATAAAACTATCATAAACAACCTATTAAATTTTCTCAAAAACTTATGAATCTAATCAAACTTACTAAAGTTAATAACCAAAAATTAACAACACCTACTATTAAAATTAAGCAAAACATAGGAATCTTAACCACAAATGTATTAAACTTAAAAATCAAAAGTTCTCAACCCCTCCTCCATCACAACTTAATTTCAGTTTAAAACCATTAAAATTAGCATAAACTCTGAAGAAAAGAAATCAATGCCCATAAAATCAAATGTACCAACAACAAATTTTCAGATCTACACAAAAATAAACAATCCTTGCATTTTTTCAACAACAAACAAAATCAAAAAAGAAAATAGGCACCCATGTTTTTTTTTTTTTTGAAGATTTTGGTAAGTAGTTGTCTGGTCGGCGAAGGAAGCTTTGGTGAACTCGACGACGACAGTGCAGATCTGGCCGACAAAGGAAACTCGTCCAAGCTATCGAAGGAAGCTTGGTGTAGATCTGAGCTTCAAATGGTGATGGGACGGACACCAATGGACGATAAACGACAACGATGAAAGAAATAGAGGAATGACGTGTTCTTTTTGAGAGTGAGCTGACGGTAGGGGTGAGAGTGAGTTAAAAGGTTCAAGCTGAGGGTAAGGGTGAAAGTGAGAGAGAGAGGAGGATTTTTCTATTTCATCAAGGAGAGAGAAATCAAGTATTTAAAAAAAAAGAAAAATGACAAACAATGTCGAGCTTTGACTACCATTAAAGCTACTTTACAATGACGGACAATACAATGCCCACCATAGTATATGAATTAATTTTTTTAAAATTTATGTACATTTTTCAGCTGACCGTCATTGTATCCCAGCCAATTTTTTCATATCTGTCATTATTTTCCTGTTGTTGTATATAGTGCATGGTCATCTTTTGGATTAGTTATCTAAAATAACGATCCAACTGACAAAATCAATTTCCCTACATTTTTCTCTCTTTGACATCTCCCATTGTTTTTACTTTTAGTTAACTACTATTCTCGAAAACCATCATTCTCTAAATAAAATTGAATGTTATTATTCGTTGTAATTAATCGCCATTCATGCGGACGATACTCTGCACTCACTAATCATTATACTAAAACTTGACAATATCCTACATTTGCGGCTCGTACATTTGTGACTTTGCATGGTCATAAAATCACGCAACAACCCTCTTGTTTTCCTTTTTCTCTTATCTTGTTAATTTCCAGATCTGGTTTGTCCATGCATGATTCTAGAGCGAGAGGAAAAATAAGAAGACAAAGCCTAGAGCGAGAGAGAAAATACGAAGTCAGAGCGAGAGGAAAAGAAAATGGAAGTGAGAGCTGAAAGGGAAAAGAAAATGGAAGTGAGAAGTGAAAGGAAATCGATGTGAGAGGGAAATGAAGTGGAAATTACGAGAGGGAGAGAGAAAATATGGAGTTAGGGCAAATAGGGAAAGAAAATGGAAGCAACAGCCGAGAGGGAGAAGAAATGGAAGTGAGGGAAAGGAAGTGGAAGTGAAAGCCGAGAAGAAAAGGAAATTGAAGTGAGAGGAAAATGAAGTGGAAACGAGGGCGAGGGAGAAAACATAAAGCTAGAGTGAGAGGGAAATGATATGAAATTGAGAGCCAATAGGAAAAAGGAAATGGAACCTGATGGAGATCCGATCCCCTTGAGCAACGGAAATGTGATTAGAAATCGATTTTGCTTGATTGTTTTGGTTAAAAACAAAAATCAGTACATTGGAGAAAAAATACAGAATAAGCAATCAATTCCTAATCTAATTAGGCATGGAAACATGTTGTAAATTAAATTAAACTAAAAGGACATAGATGGTTACCTTTATAGTTTCAATTCAGCAACTTCTTGCCAATCGTACAACAACACAGGAACATTATGAAACTCCTCTATACTTTCCAACAGAACACTACCAATAGTGAAAACCTCATATTCTCTGAATATCTATTTAGATCTTCCTTGGTGAGAAGAATCCAACAATTGGAATAAGGGAATTGAGAGAGAGAATTTTCAAAGAGCAATACACAATTGTAGAATTGATCGATCAAATGATGCTCTTCTCACCAGGAAAAGAAAACACTCCTTCGAGGATAACTTCCCCACCTCCCTATGGATAGGGAGTTGGAGGGAAGTGGAAAGTGTCCTCCTGACACGTTCCCATTAATTTAATAATAAAAAAATTAAATTAAATAATAATAATTAATCTAATTAATTATTAAATTAATTAAAATTAAATATCTTATATTTAATTTAGATTAAATCACATTTAATCAACTTACCCTCCAACCTATAATTTTAATGTACATCTAATGCACATTAAATTTTAACCTATAGTTTTCAAATATGAATCACACTCACATTTGAATTTAACATTTGAACTCTTTCAAATATTTAATTCTCTCATATAATTTAATATGAATCATATTCACATTAAATTTATAATATATAGTTCCAAAACTATATATTATATCGTATCTATATACATTAAATTTATTCCCTAATGAATTTGAACATTTCAAATTCAAACGATCTAAGAATCCTTTACGAGCTAGAATGTGGATCTAATGGACCTACAGATCAGAATCTCCAACGATATGAAATTATTCGGTTAATCTCATTAACCTCCTAATCACCATTCGTTAGCTGCAGGAACACTCCACTAAAGTCTCGCAACAACACTCTTCTCACTGCAGATATATTTCTGTGTCCACGGATATTGACCAATAACAACAAGTCAATCCTTCACGAATGTTCGTAACACCAGTTGGGTCAAATTACCGTTTTACCCCTAGGTTACATCTTGTACCTTAAGTACCAGTGCTCCTCTAATGAACAATTTGTTTGTGGTCTAACCAACAAACAAAAGTTCCTCTCGGGCCAATGAGAGGGTCGAACCTTTTGTTCAAGTCCCGAAGACACCACTTAAGAGAACATTCATCTACTTACCTTAGTAGGTGGGAAAGAGTGAATTCTGTCTTGCTAAGTTAAGTTCCCAGCCGCTCACTCGGTCTTGTCGCTAAGAAAGGTAGGCATATTGAGTCAGCGAATCTGACCACTCTCACCCATACTAGTTAAAGGACAATCTCTCCCGAACAGGAGTTCGTAACCTGCTCAGAATTGAGATCAAATTGCCTAGGTCATTCTAGTGAAATAGAAACCTAGCTAGTCAATGGAGTTACATCTAGTGGTTACGATTTCACGGTCCGTTCTTATGTAATCTCATTACATAGGATATCCCCACTCACATGTCATCTACACGAACACGTTAGGATCACAATGTTTGTATCATATACAAAGTGGGCCACATCCATAGTTTTACCAGGGTAAGATACCCAAACCTTATCCCATTACTATAGATCCTTTTAGGCTGTATCTCGAATTGAGATCCTTTATATGTACACTACATTCAGTTAAAGATACATTTTACAACCTTGGGATGTTTAGTTTATTGGATTTAGGGTTAAAATATGGGAATTATCGTAAATAACGAACAATAACTCTTTATTGAAAATAATAACTTTATTACAATAATTAGAACATAATTACAAATTACGAGTTTTAGGGCACAAACCCCAACAGAATCGAGAGAGAAAGGAAGTGGAAGCGAGAATGGGAGTGAGAATGAGAAAGAAAAATTGGGAGTTAGAGAGAGCAAAGTCGAGAACCAAAAGAAAAAAAATAATAAAAAGTGTATGATGACGCCATCAAAAGTTTATAACACTATTTTTGAGAAACTATAAAAGTTTGTGAGAACAATTGTCATTACAATATTAAAAAACAACAAACACCAAACTATTACAAAACATATACAAGTTTTAGAGTGAATGATTGAAAAAATGATGATCATATCAAAAAACAACGAATAGCAAATTTTAAAGTTTTAATCTATTACAAACCAACTATATTATCCCAAAATAATTGAAAAGGCCATGATCATATTTTGTCGTCACCAAACATCAGATGACAGTAATGATGTACATAGAATTACTGTAGCTACGGAAGACAAACTTTGAGGACCAAAAGTATATTTTACTCTATTTTTTTCCCTTTTTTCTTGTATTTCCAAGCTTGTACACAACTTCAAACTTTCTTTTTCCTTTCATTTTTCCTTTCTATTTTAATTTTTACATCAATCTATCTACCTAAGAATTTTTCAAAATTATGGGAATCAATTTGGATCTTTAAATTTGATAAATTGTTTATCAATTTTCACTCTAAACTTTCAATTATATCAAAATATACTAAATGCTCAACGCTTACTAATTCACCCACTAGTTTTAACAAAAGTAATAATAATCTTTTGAGACTCAATTTTAACAAAAAAAATCAAACTTTGCACAAAATTAAACTTGATTAATTGTGATGCCATGAGATACATGAATAAACCGAGACCACATCCAAATGAGAGAGATCTTGAGGATATGAAAGATGGATGAGAAAGACTTAAAAAATTGGTAGCTACTACATATACCAACAAGGTACAACTTCCTTTTCGGTAGTTCAATCATAGTAACTCTAAAGTTAAGCATGTTAAGCTTGGAGTAATCTTATGTTAGATGACCTTACAATAATTTGAGCTAGAATAGGAATATTCACAAATTATTATTACATAGGTTATTGTAACATATATATCTCAAACGGGATTATAAATTCATGAACATAGTTTAAAGATAATTGATATCAATTCCTTTCCTTACATTGGAGGTTCAAATATTCCATGTTTCAAAATTTGTGGGAGGAAAAAAAAAAAAGAATCTATATTATGGCCCTGCCATTCAATAGTTTCCTCTTTTTGTAAGGAGAAGTGGGAGTTACAAGCCTCTTTTTCTTTTTCTTTTTCTTTTTCTTTTTTCAACTTCTCAGTCTCTCCCACGATAGCTACCATTGTCATTTCCTTTCCTTTTTATTCAGCTGTCGACCACGATGTTGAAGATTTCCCTTTTTCTTTTTCTTTTTTTTCTTTTCTTTTTTTTTTAAGAAGACAAAAAATCGTGTTTTTACACCTAAGCTCGAGAAATGAATCAAATTTGATTCTATATTTTCAATTTCATCAAACTTAAACTTTACCTTAAACTTAATGAACACGACTATTTTTGTCCTAAACTTTAATAATATTAGGATTTAAACTTTAATAATATTAGGATTTTGACATTAAATCGACTTTCATTAGAAAAATTGTTAAGAAAAAACTCTTATGTATATTTAACGAATTAGAAAACATATATCAATTTACAACAGGAAAGGAAATTCAGAAAAAGAAAAGGCATGACAGTTAATGTTTTTTTTTTGTTGTGAAGTTTGAGAGAATGGTTTGAGGCTTTGTTTTATTGATATGGTACTGTTTAAAATTTATTAAAAAATATTAAAGTTTTAAAATTGATTATACTAATAATGATGTTTTTTTATATGTGGCCGGGGTAAAAAAGGGAGGATGGCGAGACGACGACTATGTCTAAATGTGCACAATGTGACAAATGATTGTATTGACCATCTCAAAATTTTTAATGGTTTATATAATATCTCAAATTTTTTTTCTTTTTTCTTTTTTCCGTTTTTCTCTATTTATTTATATATATATATATTTTTAAATCAAATAAGATATTTTCAATTTTTAAAATATAAATTATATTATAATTTATTATTTTGTTATCCATTTTTAACCTTTTAAGTAAATTAAATATTATATTATATTATAATTAAAATAACTTAATAATTTTATTTAAAATCAACTTAGAAGGACGTTAATGAAAATTAGGTTTAGTTAGATTCAAACCGTATATTAAAAATCACCCAACTAAGAGTGTATTTTCTTTAAAATTTTGAGATAGTCATCTTTTCAAGAGACGAACATCTGCTAGATTGTCCATTCTCCCATTTTTTTACCATCTTAAACTAGTTGAAGTTTAAGTCCTAAATTGATTGAAATTAAAAGTTAAGGGTATTGATTTATACATTATACAAGATAGGTATATATAAATTGGTTAATGTTTTCCCTTCTCTTCAAGACTTCATATCTGCGGGCTTTCATCTTCTTCAATTCATAAAAAGAAAAAAAAAAACCCCAATAGGAATGGAGTATGATCTTGTGAATCGGCGGCATCCTCACCCATTGTTATTTGAGAAAGAGGAAAAGTTTAATGGAGAGTGCTGCAGATGCCATCTACCAATTTATACGGCAGGTTTCAGGTGCTCCGACTCAGACTGTAATTTCCATATTCATCAATCATGTCTCCATCTTCCTCCTCGAATCCACAACTCTTTCCATCTCCAACATCCCCTTGATTTAGAAACCCACAATGGTTACTGTGGAGCCTGTGGTCAAAGGTCGTCAACGTATCAGATTTATACGTGCAATAAATGCTATTTTTCAATAGACATCAAATGCGCCATTGCCGCCAACAGTTTATGCCAGACGACTAGCGGTAATTATCTACATATAGCCCACCCGCACCCATTAACATTAACCCCTACCTTTACCCTTCCACAGCGACAACAAAACAGGGGAGGAATCAAGAAGCTTATCTTTTGTGTTGTTTGTGAACTACTGATTGAATCAGGATCTTCTGCTTACTTTTGCTCTCAATGTGATGATGATGCTTATTTCCATAAAAAATGCGCTGAGCTACCGTTTCAATTGTCAATCCCCAACCATCCCCACCTCTTATATCTTCAAAATACTTTCGACTTCGATGATAGACCCTGTGATAGTTGTCGAAACCACTGCAAATCGTTTACATATAGTTGTTCCCAGTGCAAGTCCTTTCATCTGCACGTCGCATGCATACAATCTTTTAATCACAAACACACCTTCACCAGGCTTCGGTCCAAGGTAGAGTTTACATGTAGAGTCTGTGGTGAGACATCTAAGGACAGATTTCTCTGTTTTTGCGACATTTGTCATATTTTGGTTCATGAAGAATGTGTCGAATTCCCATTAAAGCTAAGGATACGTGAACACAACCATGATCTTACCTTCAATTACTTTTTGCGTTATATGGCTAAGCTTTATTGTAAGAACTGTGGTGGAGAAATTGATATCATGTGTCGTGGTGAATATTGTTGCTCCCAATGCAACTACATTCCTCCTGATTTGAAGGACATATTTTCTCAGATATTTTGTTGTAAGATCTGTGGTCGACAAATTAATCTAAAGTATCCTGCTGGATATGGTTGCTTGACTCCAAATGCAACTACTTTATTCATTTTACTTGTGCTCAACGCTCATGGATTGACCCACAGTACATGCCCATGCCCATGGTTCCTGTTCCTGCTGCTCTTGATTATTATTCAACCCAAAATGACAAATTAGAATTAGCTGAAAAGGAGATTATTCCACATTTTAGTCATCCCCATAACTTGACTCTGTTTGCCTCCGAAAAGATTACAGGGGAGTACAAAGTTTGCGATGGGTGTATGAAGTGCCTTTCAGTTTCAGGTCCATCTTATAGTTATGGGTGCAGTGATTGTAATTTCTTTCTCCATGAAGACTGCGCTATATTGCCAACAACTAAAAGCCACCCCCGCCTCCATCCACATTTGCTCACTCTCATCTCAATCCCCAATTTCATCTTCCAATGTGAAGCTTGTCTCCAACACTTTCATGGCTTCGCCTACCACTGTAAAACATGTTTGTCCACATTTGATATTCGATGCGCTTCAATCCAACCCTCATTTCTACATCCAAATCACCAACATCCCCTGTATCTGCATGAATTTGAAAAATCTGAAACTCATTTCAATTTTTCAGATTATAAAGATTGTAAAGCGTGTGGGAAGCTGATAGAGGACAAACTAATGTTTCGATGTAACGACATTGACTGCAACTTTTATTTGCACCTAAGATGTGCGACATTGCCAGTTATCGTAAGATACAGATTCGACCCACATCCTCTGAATTTGACGTTTGTAGAGGAAGAAAGAATAGATGAATATTTTTGTGATATCTGTGAAGAAGAAAGAGAGTCAGGGCTGTGGTATTATAACTGTCGAGAGTGCAGTTTTGCAGCGCATCCGAGGTGTGCTCTTGGGGAGTTTCCATATGTTAAATCGACGATACATAAATTTCATAAGCATCCACTGAGTCTGGTGATGAAAAATTCTAAAAAGAACAACTTAGAAGAGGATGAGGATGAGGATGAGGACGAAGACGAGAGCGAAAGCGAAAGCGGGAGAAAGGGCGAGGGCGGGGGTTATTGTGGAGCCTGCAATGAATCATGTGCTCAAAATTTGGCGTTTGAATGCGGGGCTTGCAACTTCAATGTCCATGCAACTGGACGCTGTTACGAGTTGCAGGCATTGCAGGGGAACCTTACTTTTACCAACCACAATGTTTTCTCTCGGGCGAATCAACCCTACGAGCAGTCAGTTGATAAGTAAGTATGATGTATGCCCACCCACTTAAGTCTTCATAATGTCTTCTATTTTTGCTTCAAAGTCTTTTATAAAATTTAGTTTTTCTTTTCCCCATCCATTTTAATTTTCCATGCTAAGTTTAGTTTTATTTTACTTCTCCGTAAACTTTCTTTTTACTCCTTACAATCAAATGTCTAGTATATATATATCCTTCTTAAAATGAAATCATAAAGGACCAAAATAGTTAGTGTATTAAATTTTTTTCGGGGACCAAAATAGGATAATCTGATAGTTGGAGATACTAAGATGGATGTTTTAGAAATTTTAAGTGCCAAAACAAAATAATTCTAAAATAATGATATAAAAGATTCAAACTAGAAGTGTTCTAATTTATTTTCCAGTAGGTTTTCTTGTACTTGTGCAGTCATATTGAATTATTAGTGTTGTTTTTAGAGAATAGAATAGAAAAGAGAGAAAACACAAACGCGGCTAGGGTTTAAATTGTGTATAATTGATTTAACAAAATACAAACGTTCCTATTTATAGGAGTGATAAGAGATAAAATAAAATAAAATCTAATCTAATTTAATGCAATGAAGTCTGATATAATAATCAAATCAAATTTAATGAATAAATTCTGATATAATCTAACAATTGGTTTTAATGTTATATTCTCTAGTTAATTTTTTTTTAATTAACATTTTTATTAGTTACTATGGAGGAAAATCTATAGTTATCATCTTTGTTAAATATCGATTTGGCATTCAACCCATAATAAAAATTTATGTATTAGTTCGAATCTTTCATTTTGAAATGTTGATGTCTTAAAAAAAAAAAAACTTATCCATATTGGGCATATTGAAGATTTCAAATTAATTCCAACCATTTAGACTGCTGAAGTAAATAGATAAACAGTACTAATTAAAATCAAACAAACAAATAAATATGTTGTTACCCATTCCATAAATTAACATTTAGTACAATTTTGAAGCTTGCCCATTATCGAAACATTGGGACCATTTGGAGGTTCGACAGATAATCGATGGACAGAATGGGTTTTCTCTACGATCAGAGCATTTGTTGTTTATCATACTCAACCAGCTATTGATTATCCTTTACATATCTCCATTCAAATTCAATATTTGGAGAAAGGGAAGTTGGTCTGGTCGAACCACGGCGAAGAGATGGGTACCAAATGTGAGGTTAGGCCAAACTGATGTTAAATTTTCTTTCCTCTAATAGATTGAGATTATACTTTGTTTCTTATTTTGTCAATGACTTCCCAAATTTGACTATATTAAAATTTAAAAAGATTGAAATTCTCTCCGTTTTTATTTTTAATTTTATGGTTGAATTGATGAAGTTGAATTATTGTAGGTTTCGTTTGATTATCCAGACGAGTATCTTGTTTCAATTCATGGCTCCCATGACTCGTTTGTACGTCCTATTAGTTCATTGACACTACAAACGAATAGAAACACTTATGGACCTTTTGGTGTGGAAGCTAATGTCAAGTTTTCATCTGTAAAAAAGGGAGTGAGGATCATCGGTATTTTTGGCTCTAATACTAAATCAATTAATTCAATTGGATTCTACGGTGTTTCCACTCAAGAGTAGATCCATATTATTCTACACTTTTTTTTTTTATATATATATATATATCATGTTGTATTGGTAAGGCTTCAATCAAACTCTCGAATATTCTTGTTGTTTGTCTTGTGTGCCAATTTTTTTTTTTTTATTAATCAGCTTCTATATATTTACTTTTGCTTCTCAGAATGAGTCCCATTGAGCTTCCCTTGAGACCCTAATCTTCATTTTATATCTGCATGCCTCATTTCGAATTGGTTGGTAATCTTGCGCAGTAGTCTAATTGAAGCCTGAGAATTTTGTTGTTTTGTTGGATTTATTCATCTTTCTAGTCTGTATTCCGATATAATTTAATTATGCAGCCATTTTAACATTCACTTAATTCATCTTTTGGTGTGAGAATCGTGGCATCTAATTATTAATTGGCCTCTTCTACCTTAATGAAAGCATTATATTTAAAGTCTTTTTGAAAGTGAAAAATGTCGTCCATAAATTTGGAAGAAGCGTAGAAATGAGACCTCATTCAAAACTTTTACACCGTAGGTAATGTAATGCTCACCATTCTATGAATTATGTGGTTGTGTACTGTCTTTATAAATAAAGTTTTGCAGCATGTTAGTGAAATGGTAAAAGATAAAAAATGTAACAGAATCTCAACTAAATAACATTTTCTAAAATAGAAAAGTATAACCTTAATTACTAAACATCCTCCCTCAAACTAATAAGGGTATAGGACATTCCTTTTGGAAATTAAGAGATTGGATCTTTGTACACAAAGGTTTAGTAAACAAATCAGTAAGTTTGAGACTAAGTAGGAATGTATTGAAGACAAAGAACCTTGTGCACCACTTTTTCACTAACAAAATATGAAAATCTATCTCAATGTCTTTTGAACCGAGCATGGAATACTGGATTCAAGGCTAGGAGAAGTGAGGATTTGTTATCACAATACATAGTTGGTACTTTACTAAGAAAGATGTTCAAGTCTTTACATAGTTGACGAATCTAAGATAATTCTACTGTGGTAGAAGCTAAAGTGCGGTATTCAGCTTTGGTGGAGGAGCAATGAACAATAGATTGTTTCTTTGCATCCCATGATATTGGATTATATAGTGTCTAGACAGATAACATAACCAGTAGTAGACCGTCGATCAGAACGATCACCAACCCAATCCGAGTTAAAAAAAGATATGAATGTCAAAAGTACTTTCAGTAAAAGAACGACCACAAGACAAAGTTCTACGAATATAGCGTAAACTACATTTAAGTACAGTCAAATGACATGATTTCGATTGATTGCATATATTGACAACTTTGCTTACAACATAAGAAATATTTGGTCGTGTAAAAGTCATATATTGAAGTATTTGGTCGTGTAAAAGTCATATATTGAAGAGCACCCAACCATTTAACGAAAAAGATGAGATTCATCAATAGAACACAAAGAATGAAATTCAACTTAAATCTGTTATAGTTTCTAGTTGGGCCATTGTGCTCTAAATAGTCACTATTCTTTTCTAGTTTTTATTAATATTTTGTTGTCTTTATTTGGATGTTGTGTTTTTTGTTTGATACTATTGAATGAGTGAGAAGTTTTTTTTAATCAACTTTATTGTGCTTCGATTGAAAATCATTTGTTTATACTGTGATCATGATTAAGTAGAGCTCTATAAATGGTTGAAAGTGATCTTCGCCTAAAAAAGATCAAAGTATTATATTTTATAGATAATCTTATGGTACAAGAAAAATGAAAAAAAAAAAAGTATTAGCAAGAAAGTTTATAGTGAGAATAAAATCATTTTTTAAAAAATTCTTGAGTTTTTATTAAGTGAAAAAAAAAAACAAAATGTTTACTAAAGAACCACACTTTAATCAAAAAAAAAAACTAATTTATTGTCTACTTGTTTCTAAGATAGTGCATCCATAGGATATCGTATGTACTCATCAATTACTAATTTATTGGCATGCCAAGTCAACAAACTCAATGTTTCTTTAATGCGAATCATTTGTTCAAATCTCGAGATAGGAGAGAAATACCACATAACTTTTATTGAAATGTTTTTCATCACATTTTCTTTCAAATTATATAACTTTACAAATGCAAATTGGTAAAATTTGTACAATTTAAATATAATGGTTTCTTGGCATCATCTAATACTTCAAACATTAGAGACTTGCCATTAAAATGACTATGTGCAACCTCAAACATTCCTATTGTGTCATCAAGATATCTTCTCCTCAACTTCAACTTCCTGTTTTTCGACTAGTAGAGACGTTTTAGTCGTTTCTCTCTTAATCAATAGTGATTCACCATGTCAAATCCATGATTTATAGCTTTGGTCGATGTCAAAAATAAATAAATAATTGTTCTCTAACTACATTCACATTTTTCTTGTAGTGATTCACACATTTCAAATAGGGACAACAAAAGACATCTAACCTATTTGAAGGTTGTAGAACATTTTTTATGAGCATCTCAATTCCTAAATTATATTTTGGTGACATCCGATTCTTTGACATCATGTCTTATCCATAACTATAAAACTGATGGCTTGAAAGTTTAATCTACAAGAAGAAATGATTACTTAAACTTTGTGTACTTACTATGTCCTTAAGAAACTGAGAAAAAAATTAAACTTTTAAGTTGTTCACTATTCACTCAAATTTATGATGTTGATACAAAAGTTAACATTCTGATATTTTGGACACTCTAATAACAAATGATATTAGAACCCAATAATCACTATACTCATTAAATTAAATTAATACAAAAATAAACTTAGAAAGTTCTCAACCTCCCCCCCTCATATCATAATTCAATTTCTCAATACCCCTCCCCCACCTATACTCATTAAATTTACACAAAACTTAACACAAACAAACAATCTAACCAAACTTACTAAACAAGAGTTCTCAACCCCTTCTTTATGATTCTAAACTCATCAAATTGAACTAACACAAAAATAAACTTATGAAATCAAAACTCATAAAAGTTAACCTAAACAAAGAATTAAAATTAAACAAAATCTAGGAAGTTCTCAATATACTCCTTAAACTAACAAAAAAAATTAAACTTATCTAATCTAAACTCATCAAACTTAACATAAACCAACTATTAAAATTAAAGTTCTTAAAATTTAATAACCAAAAGTTTTCAACATCTCCTCCATCAAAATTAAACTCGCCAAATAAAACTAGCACAAAGTAATTCATGAAATCTAAAGTTGTAAAAACTCATACACCAAACAATTAAAATTAAGCAAAACATATAAAGTTCTCAACCCTCCCCTTACATCATAATTCAAGTTCTCAACACTCCTTCTCCAACAACTATACTCATTAAAGTAACACAAACAAACTTAAATTTTCTCTAAAACTTATAAATCTAATCAAACTTACTAAAGTTAATAACCAAAAAATAACAAACACCTCTATTAAAATTAAGCAAAACTTAGGAATCTAACCACAAATGTATTAAACTTAAAAATCAAAAGTTCTCAACCCCTCCTCTATCACAACTTAATTTCAATTTTCACCCCATTAAAATTAGCATAAACTCCTAAGAAAAATTAAAATTTTTCGTAGTCAATTTAGGGCATATAATTTTAGATCTACACAAAAGAAATCAATGCCCACCAACAACAAATTTTCAGATCTACACAAAAATAAACAATCCTTACATTTTTTCAACAACAAACAAAATCAAAAAGGAAAATAGGCACCCACGATTTTTTTTTTTAAAGATTTTGGTAAGTAGTTGTCTGGTCGGCAAAGGAAGCTCTAGTGAACTCGACGACAACAAAGGCAGATCGGCCGACGAAGGAAACTCGTCCAAGCTATCGAAGGAAGCTCGACGACGGGCAACAAAGGAAGGCTTGGTGTAGATTTGAGCTTCAAATGGTGATGGACGACAGACACCAACGAACGATGGACGACAACGATGAAAGAAATAGAGGAACAACGTGTTCTTTGTGAGAGCGAGCTGATGGTAAGGGTGAGAGTGAGAGAAAAGGTTCAAGTTGAGGGTAAGGGTGAAAGAGAAAGAGGGGGATTTTTCTGTTTTGTCAAGGAGAGAGAAATCGAGTATTTAAAAAAAAAAGAAAAATGACAAACAATGTCGAGCTTTGACCGCCATTAAAGCTACTTTACAATGACGGGAAATGCCCACCATAATATATGAATTAAATTTTTTTAAAATTTATGCGTATTTTTCAGCTGACCGTCATTGTATCCCAAGTGGATTTTTTCATGTCTGTCATTATTTTCCTATTGTGTTGTAGTGCATAGTCATCTCTTGGATTAATTATCTAAAATAATGATTCAACTGGCAAAATCAAATTCCCTAGATTTTTCTCTCTTTGACATCTCCTATTGTTTTTACTTGTTCGGTTAACTACTATTCTCAAAAACTATCATTCTCTAAATAAAATTGAATGTTATTATTCGTTGTAATTAATCACCATTCATGCTGACGATACTCTGCACTCACTAATCATTATACTAAAACTTGATAATATCGTACATTTGCAGCTTTGCATGGTCATAAGCTACCCTCTTGTTTTCCTTTTTCTTTTCCTTTGTTAATTTCCAGATCTAGTTGTCCATGGATGATTCTAGAGCGAGAGGAAAAATAAGAAGACAAAGCCTAGAGCGAGAGGGAAAGAAAATGGAAGTGAGAGTTGAGAGGGAAAGAAAGTTGAAGCGAGAAGTGAAAGGAAAGGAAATCGAAGCGAGAGGGAAAGGAAGTGGAAATTACGAGTGCGAGAGAAAATATGGAGTTAGGGCAATAGGGAAAGAAAATGAAAGCGAGAGCCGAGAGGGAGAAGAAATGGAAGTGAGGGAATTGAAGGAAGTGGAAGTGAGAGCTGAGAAGAAAAGGAAATTGAAGCAAGAGGAAAAGGAAGTGGAAGCGATAGCGAGAGAGAAAACATAGAGCTAGAGCGAGAGGGAAAGGATATGAAATTGAGAGCCAATAGAAAAAGGAAGTGGAAGCGAGAGTGAGAAAGAAAAATTGGGAGTTAGAGAGAGCAAGAGGAAATAGAGCCGAGAACCAAAAGAAAAAAAATAATAAAAAGTGTATGATGACGCCAACAAAAATTTATAACATTATTTTGAGAAACTAAGTGAATTTTTATGTCTACACCATCTTTTAAGTCGTCGGTACAAAAAAACTCAAATATCATAGGGACATAATTATATAAGACATCTACCCTACTGATAGGGCTTTTGAAAGAAAACAAACAAGGAATAAATTGAGTAGACACATGCTTCTTGCAATTAGCAAAATAAAAAACAAAATAAAGAAAAGGTTGCACCCAAATGTTGTGTTGATAAAGAAATAGGTGTTTTTGAAAAAGCATTGCATCTGTCCTTTTTAAGGATGAGATGACAGTCGCAGAAAGGAAACTTGTTGGTTCACATAAACTAATTGTTTCTCAAGAGTCTCTCTCTGTCTGTGTGTGTTGAAGTAAATAAAATGAAGGGCGGCAGGAATATGGTAATTAACAGAATGTAATGAGATTGATCTGGTATATCTGCTGCAAAACTAAAAGTGTGTGATTTTATTTATTTACTCTATTTATTTTTTTATGGGCGCAGGAATTAGAAGATGCCCCAATTCACATCAACGCCATCATCTCAAGTTTGGAAGGATAAACTTTTTTTATTTCAATTCACATTTTCACCCAAGTGATAATATGAGTTTAGTTTCTTTGACTTTTAATCAAGTTTCAATGCAAAAAACTAAAAAAGTTTTGAGTTTACACAGACATGTTTGGTATACAATCCGTATTTTATTTTATGTTTTGATTTTTGAATTCAAGTAAATATGTCTTGTGAGATGTGTTTTCAAAAGTTGTTTTCAAAATCTGTGATCCAAATAGTAGAAATTATGAAAACAACATTTTTATGTTTTTATTGTATCTAGATTCTGAATTTAAAATTTTAAAATGCAGAATTATATTAAACAAAGAAAAAAAACTTAATAAATACAATATTTCAGGTTATAAACTCAATTTATTTTGTTAAATTAAAATATGTATAATATGATATATTATAAATTATATAATATTATCTTATAAAATGATAATTCTATAAAATCTATAAAAAAAACAGGTTCATAAATTAATTAATAATGATTTATATTTAATCTAATAATTAGTTTTGCAACTACAACTAATTTCATGATTTATAAATATGTTATAGGACACACTTTAAAAAACTGTTTAGAATAGAATCAAATTTCTAAATCTGCTACCAAACACATTTCTGAAAACATGAAATACAACTCTTTTTCATTGAATCTCTTGTTTTCAAATTTATATTTTTAGATTACTTACAAACAACCCCTACATTTTGAATTTCAACATTTCTATGTGATCGTAATGACCGTATCCACCAAACATATTTTAGAAAGAGTAACTATAGTGGATGGCAAACTAAGTTTCTTTGTTGGTAAATATAGCCATTTTTTAAAAGATTTGTAAGTATGGTAAATCATTAAAATAAAATTTTGTTCTTTTTGTTTTACCCATGATATTAAATTTTCATCGATACATTTCTATCGATGTTGATACACAGTGACATGTTTACGGGTAAAATTGATTTTTTTTTCTTTATAAAAATAAACTAAATTAATGTAATCATGTATTTATTGAAGCTTTAACTAATTAGTATTCTATTTAATATATTTAGTTAATTGAAATAATTTAGTAAATTATAATTTTTTATAATTATTTATTCGATTAAAATTATATATCTATGTGTTGAAAAGTTCATTAATTAATGCATCATAATTACATAAAATTTACAATTAATCTCATAAAAAATAAAAATTAGCATTTTCAAGTGTACAATCAAATATAACAATCAATAATTCCATCCATAGACATGATCCATTATTCCATGCATATAAGAAATCCATAACCAAACGGCCCCTCAATTTTTAAAAATTTATTTGAGAAACATCAATTTAATGGAACATAATCGATTTTTAAGGAGGCAATTTGCCAGGAATAATAATATTTTTTTTAAAATAAAGTTAAACTACCTAGTTTAGGTTTTCAACGTTTAGGTTGGTGTTGTTTAATAATTTTTTAAACTTTAAGGGCACTAAATTGATTATAATAACATGAGTTATAATAGTTTGTGAATTATAATAGTCTGTGGAATTATATAATATGATTTAAAATGTAGAGTTGTTTAATTAGTTTGAGTTCATAATAATGTGTATTTGGAGTGCAGAGTATTCCACATGTTATTATAACTTGTGCCCCAAACAACCCGCAAGGGATTGTGTTAAGGCATTAAGTGTTGGATTTTTTTCCCTTAATCTAAAATTAATTAATTTTAATTAATTAATATTTTGATGACAACAAACCTGCTATTAATTATTAATAGTTTTAACATTTTGAATGTCCATAACGTAGGGCTGGAATAACGATTCCAACACCTCTTGAATCACTCAAATCGGAGTTAAAATGAAGAAGATATGACCAAAACAAGTTTAAATGAACCTGAGACTTGAGGGGAGACTGATGATATATTAACCACTATGTTAGAAGACTTTTTTGTTAGGTAAAAAATTTGAGGGTCCACGGTAAATCCGCCCCTGGTAATATGTATCCTTCCAATTGTGTGTTTTCTTAGTACAATTAATGTTAGGATTGAAGATATGAACTTTCAACTTCAAAAGAAATACATGTCTTAACCTTCATAAGCTAAATCAAGCTAAGTCAAATGTGGATTCTTAAATTTGGGTGGTTGCAAATGTAGCAAAATTACTAGCCAAAATAACAACAAAAATAGCAAATCCTAAAACAATTTACAAATATGGCAAAAATTAAATCTAACCCATGTAAAAAGTCTAAAACCTCCTCATATCACTGAATTTTTGTTAAATTATAACTTTACTTTTTGAAATTTCAAATTTGTCTTTAATAAGTCTCTGAACTTTAATTGGTGTTTAATAGTTTTATAAACTTTTAATTTTGTATCTAAATTGTAGTCACTAAAATTATAGATAGGGACCAGTGGATTAAAGCCATTGACCTTGAAATGAAGTCAATGTACTTCAATTCAGTCTGAAAACTTGTAGATCAACCAGATGGTGAAAGTCCTATCGGTTGCAAGTGGAGCTACAAGAGGAAACGAGATCAAGCCGGTAAGGTGCAAACCTTTAAGGCTCGACTTGTGGCAAAGGGTTATACCCAACGGGAAGGGTGGACTATGAAGAAACCTTCTCCCATGTTGCCATGCTTAAGTCGATTAGAATACTCTTGTCCATTTCCATGTCTTTATGATTATGAAATTTGGCAAATGGATGTCAAGACAACCTTTCCGAATGACAATCTTGAAGAGAGTATCTATATGGATCAACCAGAGGGGTTCATAGTTCAGGGTTAAGAGCAAAATGTTTGCAAGCTTAAACGATCCATATATGGATTGAAATAAGTATCTAGATCCTGGAATATAAGATTTGATACTGCGATCAAATCTTATGGCTTTGAACAAAATATCGACGAACCTTGTGTCTACAAGAAGATATTCAATACAGCTGTAGCTCTCTTAGTCTTATACGTAGACGATATCCTGCTCATTGGGAATGATGCAGGATTCTGACTGGCGTTAAGCAATGGCTAGTGACCCAATTCCAAATGAAAGATTTGGGAGAGACTCAGTTTGTCCTTGGAATCCAAATTGTTTAGAATCGCAAGAACAAAACGCTAGCGCTGTCTCAGGCATTTTATATTGACAAGATGTTGATTAGATATAAGATGCAAAATTCCAAGAAGGGTTTATTACCTTTCAGGCATGAAATTCATTTGTCTAAGGAACAATGTCCTAAGACACCTCAAGAAGTTGAGGATATGAGACGCATTCCTTATGCATCAACTTTCGGTAGTCTGATGTATGTCATGTTATGTACTCGACCCGACATATGTTATATAGTGGGAATTGTCAATGGTGCATCACCAAATCCTAGATATGATCATTGGACTGCCGTTAAGAATATCCTCAAGTATCTAAGGAGAACGAGGGACTATATGCCTGTGTATGGCGCGAAGGATTTGATCCTTGCAGGATACACTGACTCTGATTTTCAGACTGATGTAGATTTGAGGAAATCCACATTGGGATCAGTGTTCACTCTTAACGGAGGAGTATAAAGCAAGGTTGTATTGCTGACTCCACCATGGAGGCTGAGTATGTCGCAGCTTGCAAAACAGCGAAGGAGGTTGTATGGCTTAGAAAATTCTTTACTGATTTGGAAGTTGTTCCAAATATGATTTTGCCTATCACCTTTTATTGTGATAATAGTGGTGCAGTGGAAAATTCTAAAGAACCTCGAAGCCATAAGCGCGAAAAGCATATAGAGCGCAAATATCATCTCATCAGGGAGATTGTGCAACGAGGAGATGTGATCGTCACAAAGATCGCTTCGGAGCACAACATTGTTGATCCGTTTACAAAACCCCTCACGACTAAAGTGTTTAAGGGATACCTAGAGAGTCTAGGACTACGAGTTTATGCAAAGAGGCGCTTTTCTTGCTCAAAGATGTTTGACTCCACCGACGCTTTTAGTCCAAGTGGGAGTTTGTTGGGTTTTATGTCCTAAAACTTGTGGCTTTATAAACTGAATGTATATTCTATTTTGCAATAAAGATGTTATTGAGATTTATTCAAATAAAAGTTTTATTGAATAAAGTGAATTGTATATTTTGAAACCCTAATCCAATAAAGAACCCATGGCTATAGGATGTATACTTGAACTTTATGTGTGACGTAAAAGTGGATCATGTTCAAGTTATAGCTAAAACGGTCTATTGTATAGGGATAGGGTTAGGTACCTTATCCTGGGGACACTATGGACGCAACCCACTTTGCAAAGTACAAACGATGTGTTCCTGAATTGTTCATGTGGAGACATGCAAGTGAGGGCGTCCTATGCAATGAGTTTGCATAAGACTAGACCGAGAAATAGTCACTTAGACTTTATAACTCCGTTTGTTGTCTTAACTGACTATATTCATACGATGACCTAGGTAACTCGATCTTAATTCTGAGCGTGCCAAGAACTCCTGTTTATTCAGATTATCCTTAGATTTGCATGGGTGAGAGTAGTCCGAGATTGCCGACTCAATAAGCCTCCCATTTCAGGGATTAGACTGGGTAGATAGGTGGGAACATAGTTCTGCAAGTGCTGACTCGGGTCTTGAACAAAGGGCCCACCCTCTCATTGGTCCGAGAGGATTCGGTTTGTTGGTTGGACCACAAACCAATTGTTCATTAGAGGATCAATGGGACTTAAGGAACAAGAAGTAATTACATGGGTAAAATGATTTTTTTGACCCAGCTGTAATTACGAACGACCTGTGAAGGATCGACTTAGTAATCATGGTTATATCGAGTGGACAAAAATATATCTACAGTGAGGAGAGTGCAACCGGCTTTAGTGAAGTGCCCTGGTAGTTAACGAATGAAGCTCATGATCTGTAGGTCCATTAAGTCTCCTTACTAGCTCGTGACTAAGCCTTGTAACAATTTGAGAGAAAGAATTTGAATTGTTCAAATTCGGTTTTGGGAGAAAGCGTTAATTATATGTGATATATTTAACATTTCATAGTTTAATTATGAATTAAACTATGACAAAGAAGAGGTGAACATATTTAAATATGATTTAAATATTGGTTCGAACAGTCGATTTAAGAAATCGGGATTGGTCCATTTATTTAATTTGTTATTTGATATTAAATTAAATAATTATTTAAAATTAATTAATTAATTAATTAATTAAATTGATTTTAATTTAAAATTAATTTTTATATTAATTTTGAATTAAAATTAAAATTAAAAACAGATTCAAATTCATTTTTTGAATAAAAAATGACCAAATACACAAATAGGTGAATAACCTTCTTTGAAAGTCAAATTCACCCAAGTTGCTTAATCCTCATCATATTTTTGTTGGCTTCTTCTCCTAGCTTAAAGAAGCTAGATATGGCCTTTAATTAGAGAAGAAATGAGTGGATTAAATAGAATTTGACAAAAACTTTTTGGGTTCTCGATTTTGAACGAGCATGTTTTTTATTTTGTAAAATTGATCAACTTAGAGTGTTCAAGATCTGAAATTGCTTTCTCTTTCTTAATATACACTCTTTCACAAACATGATTCATGAGGCTGATGATAACATACGCATAATCATGTCAAGTATAAAGCTCATAAAACATAATAAGACACATAGTCCGTAGATACATGATAAATATGATCAAACATGATTCATAGGCTCATGATAACATACACATAGTCATGTCAAGTATAAAACTCATAAACAAGACACATAGTCCATAGATACATGATAAATATATACGATCAACCATGATTCATAAGGCTCATGATAACATACACATAATCATGCTAAATATAAAGCTCATAAAACATAATAAGACACATAGTTCGTAGATACATAATAAATATGATCAAACATGATTCATAGGCTCAAGATAACATACACATAATCATGCCAAGTATAAAGTTCATAAAACATACTACACAAGTTCCATAAGTACTTTAAATTGCTAAACCAAAGTTTAATGCTAGAAACAACTCAAAAATATACAAACAAGCAATGTCGATCACCTTGTTTCTTCACTTATGAGCTTGGTTTTAATCCAAATGACTATTTACTTTATGTTTGAAGATTTACAAAAAGAGTGTGTGCTCCTAAACAACCATAACAAACTTAAGAAGTTGAAATTGAGTGGTGCGACAATGGAAGTGGTGGTTAGACGGCAGCGGCGGTCTGGCGACTTGCCAGCAGAGGTTCGATGGTGGTCCGACGATGGTCCAACGAATTTCCAACGGCGTTTCGGCAAGACTCCAGCAGTGGTCCGACGAGATAAGGAGTGTGGAGAAAAGAAGAAGAAGGAGAAGAAGAGGAGAGTTTTTGAGGTACACTCTTTAGATTGCAATTACTCTAGTTTAAATAGGTAGCAAAAGTCTTAATCCTTTTTAGAAAAGGAAATCTTATTTTTAGAAAAAGAATCCTAATCTTGATTCGATTATTCAAAGATTCAAAATTTAAAACAAATACAAACCTAATTTTACGGGGCATTATAAATACATTATGAAAACGTTAGACGTTATCTTTTACTTCAGATTGTAGGTGACATTTCAATAGTCTTTAGAACGATAGATTACAATTGAGCTCCATTGTAGTGTGTATACAGTAGTAGACCACAATTCATGGTGCATTATTTGTTTTTTTAAATTATAATTAACCAAATCTTTACAAAAGCATTGACACAAATAAATTCAACTTTAGTAAATTGTCCAGTCAAATTTGTGTATGTAAAGAAAATGTAAAAATACAATATTATTAAAATAATTATAAAGCTAACAAGTCAAGAAATTGTCCCCGTACGAAATTGATCAATCTCAACTTAGCATATTTCTTCTAGGAAAAAAAACTATAGTTATACTCGTATATCATTGAAAGTTATTTAAAATAATCCATAAAGTAATTCATATATAGTTCGTATCATAAATTCGGTAAGAGAATTAGTCTGTTGATTCATCACAATATCCCTCATAAATTTCATAACATAATTAACTACTTTTGTATAATTAAATAAAATATTAGTTGAAGACAATACCTTAACATCTATTAAGTAGATGACAAGTTCACGAGGCCATGCTACTTGATATCCCATTGCAGCTCCTATACGTACTATCGTTTTGTTAATTGGAAATAGCAAAAAATGATTTTCTACTATCGCTACTTCAATGACCACTTTCACAATATCTCCAACAATCAGTGTGCCTTGCAATATTTCATTTGGATCAATTTTTAAACAAGAAACCATATGAGACTTAGTTTGCTTTTGATTCTACCATTTATTGGCAATACTTGACTCAAAAATGAGTTGCTGGAAAAAATATCTTGCCTGCAAAAATATAAGATAAAAAAGTTACATGACCTCACAAAGCTAGTAATTCTTATTTTAGAGTGTTCCATATCCTTTGCATAATACTCATGGTCCACCCCACTAGGTTCCTTAGTAAAGCTTTCCTCACCCCAAAGCTAGTTCCAAGAGACAAAAAAGATTTTAAGTTATTAAGTTTTCGACGAGGCTTCAATCTACACATTGGAAGATATACCCACACATCAAGCCTTATCACTAGGAAACCCCTCAAGAATAAAGCTAGTAAATCATAGTGTATGAGAGAGGAGATAATACCTCATCTTCACTGAAACGACCACATTGCAAATTCTTTCAAAAAGCTCTCCTCCAACAATATATTCCATCACTATGGCTAAATGCATTGGGGTCAAAACAACCTGCAAATAAAAAAACTTGATGCATTTAATAGGAACAACTCGATCAATTTCTCACTTATGAGAATCAAATTTTTGGTATAAGAAACAACAAAGCCAGTTGAACAACACTTTGACAATTACAGGATGTCAGATGAAAGAAATCTTAAAAAAAAAAAAAATTACTTGCCTCCTTGAAGCGAATTATGTTGGGACGCCAAAGTGATCTACGGTTTATAATCTCTCTTGCCACATTTTCATCTTTTCATCTATCTGTCAATACAATAAAGCATCAAAATCCCCTAATTTAAGCATCCATATTCTAAACAAGGTAAATTTCAAAGCAAATTAAAAACAAAATAATTGAATCAAGAACAGAATTAAATTTCCGACCACATTCTATGTATTTCATGGCATGAAGATACTTTAGTTGGTTAAGATACTAATTTTAAAATTAACATACAAATTAATATTGTTCTTTGAATCTGTTAAAATATTTTCAGAAAGAATAGTCAATTTTTAAAATTAATATTTTTTTATCTAATGAATTTGACATGAAGATACTTTAATTGGTTAAGATACTACCAACTCCAAAAGTTTTAGGTTCAAATTCTCAAACTTTATTTAAATTAAAAAAATATATGAATAATAAATTAGAAATTTTGATTGATTTCTTAAAAAATTGGTAGAAAATGTTTGAATTAAAGAGCTAAATGTCAATCAAATCTCAATTCCACATTCTATTTTTAAAATTTTGTAGAACTAAAAATTTAACCTTGACAATCTTATATCTTTATTTTTATCTTAAAGAAAAGTTAGAAAGTACGATAAATAAGTATAATGAACAAAAAAAGTATAATTCTTAATAAGTCAACATTTTAAGAAAAAATGGTGTGTGTTTCATATTTTATTCTAAATTTTTATTTCTATAATCTAGATTGACTCAAACTAAATCTATCCACTCTTACAATCACAAGAAAAATTTAGAATTTGTGCCCAAGAAAAATTTATTTGTTCTAGCAACACAATATAACAAACACACATGATAATGGTGAGCTAGAGATGTCCACCTTCAATAATTCTCAATAGAAAAATATCTATTGTACATAGAATTCTCGGTAACGGAATATCTACCATACATTTTTACAGTAGGAAAGGACCAAAAAAAAAAATTACTTGTATTGCATGAAAGAAGAAAACCCAACTTTGAATCAATATCATGCAAACAACCAATTAAGCTTGTAAACAAACAACTAAACACTAGAGTTTATTAAAAAAAAAAATCATGCCTTAAAAATACGAATACATATCTTTGTCAATTCCTTAAGCTAAAGCTAAAACTTTCCAACTGAAGAAGGTAAACCACAAGAGCAACAAAAAAAAAAAATGTACAACCAACGTAATCACCCATTTCCAACAACAATTCTCCTACCCTAAAATTTATTATTCAAGAAGATTTTGTTGTTTATCACTGTCCCTTTGGAAACTTTATCTTCTTCCTTTATAATTGGTAGCAAACAAACTTAAAAAAAAAACAAATAAAATCAAATTACTAACAGTCGACGATGACTCACAAATCCAATTGCACAAAGGTAACACACAAATTGGGGAGACAAATAGGTAGAAAAAATCTCTCTCACTGCAAGTTGGAAATCTTCAAAAGCTCTCTCTTTCACGATAAATGCTCTTTCACCATAAAAACTACAACAAATTAAGGAGGAGGTTTAGATAGTGGTTAGAGTTTTGATTTGTATTTTAATTTTTAATGTAGATTTAAAAATATATTATTTAATTAAATTAATAATTAATTTGTAATGTTTATTTCAAAAGAAAAATAATTTCTAATGTATATCTGTAGATTTTGAAATGTTTTAAATGATTTTATCAAGATAAATAATAATTGATTTAATTTTTAGTTATTCAAATTCATTATTTTCTTAAACAAAAAAATTATATGGAAATATTTGAATTTAGATCTATGATATGAATTGTTTTAAATGATTTTATCAAGATAAATAATAATTGATTTAATTTTTAGTTATTTAAATTCATTATTTTCTTAAACAAAAAATTATATGGAAATATTTGAATTTAGATCTATGATATACAATTTTTAAATTGAAATTGAGATATTAGGTAAAACTTTAGTTTCTCAATTTTCAAGTTTATGTATCTCCACGATTAAAATTATAATTTATTAAATTTTAAAAAATTATTACTTAAAGTAATTCATTCCTAATGTATATATGTTTATTAGCATGTATATATTTATTTATTTATACTAATATTTTAAATGATTTTGTTTGACTTTTTAATTATTTTTAAATTAAAAAATATTTGCATAAAAGTATTTTGATATAGATTTAAGATATCATGTTTTTTAAATTAAATTTTAGATATTATATTAAATTAAATATTTAGTACATAATAGATTCTAAACTTTTAAAACTATTGTTTATTATTATTTTTATAATCTCAAAAAAAAAAAATTATATATAGTTTCTTAATTTTTGAAAAAAAACATTATCAAAATTAACTAATTTTAGTGTATTTAATATTTAAATTAATTATTTCTTAATATGTATTATTTTAAATTCATTACTTTGAAAATTAAAAAACAAATCACATGGAAATATTTAAAATTAGGATATAAAATTTTAAATTAAAATTGAGGTATTAGATTAATTAAATTACAAGTTTATTATCAATATTTTCGTGTTTATGTCTAATAGGCCTTTATTAAGAAGTATTGAATAGGTTGTATGTTTTTATTTTTGTATTTAATAGGTCATTGAACTTTAAAAAATGTCAAATAGGTTCTATTTTCAATTTTGTGTCTCATCAACATCAAACTTTTCAATTTTAGATATAATAATTTTTTTATACATAATCACTCTTTTTATAAAATTCATGATAGCTTAGAGTTTTATTAAATTTCAATTATGTCTAATATATTTAGTAATATATAATTGAAGAAATATGTTGTATATGTCATTGGACCTATTAGATAGAAAACTGAAGGTTAAATTGCTAATTTGATCTATATGATTTGGAGAAAGTTAGAATTTGTGTGTTTACTAATCTATAATGGATTTGAGCGAATGTAATAGGAATGTGGGGTAAATTTAATAGGGATGTGGGGTTATAAACCAAATGAAGAAGAATTACGTGTGTCGTTATTGTTTACGAATCGTACTTGGTAATAATAATTCAAACTTCTCAAATATATATGATTACCATTATGCCAGAATTAAGATACCCTTTTCAATTTTATTTACTTATTCGATTTTTTCTAGAATGATTTTTTAATTTTTTCTAAAATGATTTTTCAAAATTTTTAAAATGATTTTATATATTTATATTATATCTTATAAATATATTAAATAAATATTTTTTTTAAAAAATATAGACCGATCAAACCCAGTTCGATCGGTCGATTTTGAACGATTTAAGACAGTAAAAAAAAAAGAAGAAGATCGATTGAATCGATCGAATCTGGTCAATTCGGCATTAGTTGTGTCGAAAACCGACCCCGATCGACCAGATGATCACCCCTAATAGTTTATGGATTATTTATGAGGGTTTTAAACTTTTATCACACTATAGAGACTAATTCTAATATTTTAAATTGACCAATTTTTAACTTTTTTTAACCATAAGGCAAATTTGTAATTTAATCAAAATTGAAAATTCACATACACTAACTTGTAAGTACATCGACTAAACTTGTTATTTAACAAAGATATTAACATTTAAAACTGAAAATTTTAAATAATTCAATATTACAATTGATTACTTATAGTTTGAACTACAATACTTATTGAACATGGTGTAACATTTTTATTTATACCACTATTTTAACTAGTGACGAATCTAAACTTTGTCGAGTAATTTGATATATATTTTAATATTAATTTGTTTAATAAATATAGTATGGTTCATTTTTTTTCAAATATATATAAATATACCAAAAATATAATGAAACTTTAAATAATTGTTTGTTTTTATAAGAATAATGCATTTTTATATAATTCATTTTTAAAAAATAATTTACTAAAATTCTAAATATCCATTTAAATTTGATGTAATTTTAATTTTCATGACATTGTTAGAATTGTAGTAGTCTATACTTTTAGACCATAGTTTTTAATGACCATGGTGTAAGTTTACTGTTTAGACCACTGTTCTATATACCTGAAGTCTATGGTACAGTTTTAGAACGTGGTTTTTAGAGACCGTGGTGTAAAGTAAATTTTATGTCCTAGATTAAAAGCATGTAGTCTATCAAAACAACATTGCTTATTAAACATGGAATAAAGATATACTTTTGCCCATGGTGTTAAAAAATCATGGTTTAAAGTAAAAAATTAATTTGACTATAGACCACTGTTAATGTTAGTCGTGGTTTAATTGTAATTTGTAGACCACGGTTGTTAATGCAGTAATCTATAGTTGACTTTTTAAACTACGATTTTTATTGTGACTATGTTCTAAGATTAATTTTTATACTATGGTTTTATATACCTAAAGTCTATAGTATACTCTTAGAACTTGGTTTTTACTGACTATGATGTAAGTAAATTTTTAAGATACACTTTTGGTCCTAATGTTAACAAACTATGGTTTAAAGTAAAACAATATTTGATCATAGACCAAGATTAACGTTTATCATAGTGTAATTGTAATTTTAGACCATTGTTGTTAACATGCTTGTCTATAATTAGCTTTTAGACCATGATTTTAACTGACCGCGATGTAAATTTAATATTTAGACCATGGTTTTATATACATGTAGTTTATAGCATGTTTTTGGACCATGGTTTTTATTGACCATGGTGTAAATAGTCTATAGCATGCTTTTGGACCATGGGTTTCATTGACCATGGTGTAAATTTAATATTTAGACCATGATTTTATATACATGTAGTCTATAGTATGCTTTTAGACCATGATTATTTTTATTGAACATGGTGTAAAGATAATATTTACACCACGGTTTTAAAAACATGTAGTTTATAACATGCTTTTAGACCATGAATTTTATTGAACATGGTGTAAAGATAATATTTACACCATGGTTTTAAAAACATGTAGTCTATAGCATGCTTTTAGACTATGATTTTTATTGATCATGGTGTAAATTCAATATTGAGACCATCGTTTTATATACATTGTAGTCTATAGCATTCCTTTGGACTATGATTTTTATTGACCATAGTGTAAAGATAATATTTACACCACGGTTTTAAAAACATGTTGTCTATAACATGCTTTTAGACCATGATTTTTATTGACCATGGTGTAAATTCAATATTTAGACCATGGTTTTATATACATGTAATCTATAGCATTCCTTTGAACTATCGTTATTGACCATAGTATAAAGATAATAGTTACACAACGGTTTTAAAAACATGTAGTCTATAACATGCTTTTAGAGCATGGTTTTTATTGACCATTGTGTAAATTTCAATATTTAGACCATGGTTTTATATGCATGTAGTCTATAACATTCCTTTGGTCTATGGTTTTTATTTGTCCATAGTATAAAGATAATATTTACACCACGATTTTTAAAACATGAAGTCTATATATAACATATTTTTAAACCACGATTTTTATTAAATGTAGTCTCTAATGTATATACATTTTACACCACGGTAAATTTAAGCTCTACAATATTAGACCATGGGTTTCTTAAAAAACATGTTCTTATATTTAATATAATGTGTAATCTATACTAAATTTTATAGTAGTATTTGGTGTGTGACTCGTGGCGTCTAATTATTAATTAGCTTCCTCTAAAAAAAAAAAATCTGAATGGAAACATATAATGTCCATTTGAAATTAAAGTGAAAAAGAGCGTTGATAAATTTGAAAGACACATAGAAATGAAACTCATAACTGAGTTAATAAGAGATAATTTACTTTCCATTGACAAAGTGATGTAAAATTGCAGCTTTTCATTCTTTTCCATATAAGGTTTCAAGTAAATCATATGGTTGTTAAAATTTATTGAGTCTCGTCTATATTATATTCTTGATTTTGTATTCTCATGTGTTGTTTGCATGTTGGTAGAATTATAAATGTTAAATGTGATAATTGTGGCGAAGAAATAGTGGTGAACGAGTGGGCCTATATATGCATTCTATTGTTGGTGGAAGAGTGGGTCTGCTCATTGTTGATTCAGGAGTAGGCCCATTTACTCTACTTCAAGAGTAGGCCCATTTACTCTACTTCAAGAGTAGGCCCATTTACTCTACTTCAAGAGTAGGCCTATATCCATTCTATTGTTAAGTTAAGTTCGATGGCTCCTTTTCCTAATAGGGCAATTACTAATAGGGCAATTAGAGAAATCGCTAAACTTATGCTTACTAACTAAAAAAAAAGTCTAATCATCTTTTAAATTGCAAAACAGTCTAAACAATTTTTTTAAAATTAAAAATAATTAAATATTGTGATGAAATTGTGAGAGATTTTAGGTTTTTTAGGTTCTATAATCATGACTTACAAACTTTAACATATACAGGAAGAAAAATTAATTTTTGAAAAAGAAAATATGAGAAGAAAATACAAACATTTTACAAAATTCAAATAATGATTTTATTAATTCAACCAACAAAAATTGGTACTTGAGTTCTCCTACAAACACAAACCAATCATATAGCGACGAAGATGATAGGATATACCACGTGCGTATACATATACTACAATTCACTCATCTACAAACCGAGTAAAATTAATACAAATAATATTATGTCCACCAACATGTAAATATAATCAATCAATTTCTCATGTAGTCACCTCAACACTAAGTTTTTGTGTAAATCAAAATATGCAGGACTATGCATGGTATGATGTATAGATGTACTGACCCCAATAAAATAGGCATTTCATGCAGCTAACACAACAAGAAGAGTGAAAATAAGTACTAGACCTCAAGAATAAGTAAATTTAGAGAAACCCAGTAACAACCAAAAATTACTAAAGTCATTCCACCCCTCTATTGATGCTCCTAAGCTCATAAAGAAAAATGGAACCTATCATCCACATCGACCTCTTGAGCAGTGTATGGCCCTGTCATAATATTGTAAATATTAGTACATACATCTATTGTATCGTTTCAAAAAGATGTATATTGGAGTATATACTTATATATACCTGGATTTTTTGCAATTAGATTGGTTGTAAATTCCGAAATAAGAGTATACGACTCTTACTGGTGACTCTCGGATATGGTTTAGAGCCTTCTTTCTACCCCTCCACGTTTTATCATAACTAATATTGACACCATGATTCTTCCAAGCATAGGCGATGACACTGTTGGGAGTACAATGAATACTACTGTTCATTCTTAGAATAAGCTCAGCATGCGCACTAACCATGGTTAGTTGCTTGTCGGTGATCATTGCACACAATGTCAATGCATGAGGTGTGTTCATTGACAAGTTTCCTAAGAACTCACAATTGTCCACCCCTCAAAACTTAAACACGAAGGTACCATTTGCATGTGTCGTTTGAATTGCCTCTTGGTCGACTTCAATGTCTTGAATTGAAAACTTCGCTTTATTGCGATGGTATATACGCTTTTCTTCAGTCATCCTTACAACCAAATATGCACCCTTTCCCAAACAACCACTTTGTGATAGTGCGACAACACTCATAGGGTCATCTCGTTCTCACCTTGATGGTCGCTAGTTCCTTTATTACGTCGTTTGATTCAAAGAGTCATTCGGCATCTGCTTTCAATGCTTGCTAGTAAATCGTGGTTGTCTCTTTGAGACCGCCTCTTCAACTTCTTTGAGTGCTTTTTAGTAATACGATACGTTGTGAAAGAGTCGATTCAACAAGAGGAATCGTGAGCTTCTCCTCCGGTCACTTCGCTACTTTGAGAATCTGCAGAGCGTAATCAGAAGAAGACTTTCGGATGTCACTAGCTTTCCTTCCAACTAAAGGATGGGATCTCGATTCTTGAGAATAGTTACCACCTCTTCTTCACATAAAACCATTCGCTCGTAGTCGTGCGGATAGGCCCTCCGCAAGAAGTAGGAATACGAATGTTAGCTAGGGATGGCAAAAAATATTCGCGGGTCTCCGCTGTCCCAGTTTGACCAGGTGTATGGGGGTCAAATTGGAGATTTTTTGGGTCCCCGAACGGGGATGATCCCCGCCCCATCCTCGTCTCCGAACCCGCGCCGAATAATTATTTTATATTTTGTTTAAAAGAATCTATAATATATATTATGATTATGTATAAAAATATTATTAGTAATATGTAATTTTATATAATTAATAATATATATATATATATATATATATAAACCTTATTATTGTTTTATTTATTTAAGTAATTCAATTTTAAAAGAAAATATTTAAAAAGAAACAGTAAAGTGTTTATAATTTTATAAGTTTTATATTAAATACCTTTTAAAATTTAATGATTTAAATAAATAAAATAATAATAATACTTATCTATATGATTTTTAATATATATATATATTTTTTATTTTTAATAAAAATAATTAAAAAAAAACAGAGATTTTTCCCTGCGGGGATCAGGGAATCCCCAACCCCGATCCGACTCTCCAAAATGGGGAATGAGGAGGGGACGGGGATAGAAAATCCCTATGGGGACGGGGATGGGGAATGCATCCCCAACCCCGCCCCGTTGCCATCCCTAATGTTAGCTCTTTCGCCTGTTTATTCAACCATCTACTGATGTCATGGTCTCACATTTTATAACTAGACAACAACAATTGTAAATAACAGAATGTACCCCCACTATTATCTAAGCTAACATCCCTATCTTCAACAAGGTCTACACTTAGTTGCTTCTTATCTTCATTTTTTATGCGTGAGATCTGAGGAATCTTGTGAGTACCATCTAGTTTAAGATCTGTTGCAATGAATTCTGAGAGTTGCAAAAGAGATGAAACTTGTCTGACTACTATTAAATTTAACTTGAAATTATTGTAGTCATCGTCTTTATCCCACACACTATCGAATAAGATGTGAAAGCTGTAAGATCTCATAGAGTGTGTATTGGAGATTATCTTCCAAAACTTCACTGAGACAAATCGGTACCCAACGTTTGTTGCTAAAAATAAGGAAATGCGATTTACAGAATCTTGTGTTGACTTAACTAAACGATAATTACGTGACTTGGTTAATGCTAATTACGAGTATCCATCAAAGATAAACCGGGAAACATATTTTCCTCACACTTAGTAGTTAGACAAAATCCTAAATATAAAAGATTTTTAGCCATTTTCCATTATGATTATTTATTTTAGCCACTATCTGCTATTCTCCTTTCCTAATAAACCTGTGGTTAAGTATTTTGTGATGAGTATCTCACATTGGAAAACAGGAGAACTCTCACAATATATATGATATATGGGCTACTTCTCTCATTACCAATTGGTTTTGAGATGAAACCCCATATAATCTAATATGGTATCAGAGCTCATTAAACCAAAAATTGAAATTGGGATCCGATCCAAGAATGGTGAACCCAAAGATGCACCATCTTGAGGGCATATGATGAGGAATCCCACATTGAAAACCGGAGAACCCTCACAATATATATGATATATGGGCTACTTCTCTTATTACCAATTGGTTTTGAGATGAAACCTCAGTTTGGTGATTTTTATGAATTTATTTTTCATTGTTTTGTCCACTAAATTTTTATATAATTTATTGATTTAATTTGTTTGGAATTTTCTAATTTAATTTCAAACCTCATATATATATGTTTGAGTTACTAATGTTTTGGTGTTATTTTCAATCTAGTCTCCTCTGTTGTTTAAAATTTTTCATTTTCATCTCTTATGTTTTTCTATTTGGTTGATCGTGTTGGTTGATTATACTCAGATTTAGGAAAGTAAAAACAGAGGATTTTTTTTAATTAAAAAAAAAAACAAAATTTTCAAAGTATTTAAAAATTCTTAAAAAGAGAAATTATTAAATGAGACTGTCACAATATGTGACTGATAGTTTTGCATTGTTGAATACGAAGAGCGAAATTGTAGAAATGTTTTTCTCTTGCTTTTGTATCTAACAATTATTAAGAGGTGGTCGTATTGTGGCAGCGTCATTGAATAATTTATCCAAAATGTGTGAGATTTTATTTAACTTTGTTTAGTCCAACAATATATTGGATGATGATCTTTAAACTTTTATAATGGTCAAAGATACATGGTTTATGCTAGTTGATTTAATTGTTAAAGCTGACATAGGCTCAAGTTTTTCAAATCTTTCTAATAGTATAAAATTAATAAAAATGATAATGAAGATTATTTTTTAAATCTCCCTAATCCACCATGTTGTTGCTGCTTAAGGATTAATTAGTTAAATAAAGAAAAAAGGAGTATGGATTGTGGAGCCCCAAACACCAAAACGCTTCTGTCTTTCTCTAAAAAGCTAAGAAAAATAAAGGCTCCAACACGAATATAGATTATAGAGACAGACAAGGGTCACGTGAGTCAGAGTGCAACCCAATGCCAAGCCCATGACCATGTTCCCGCACGCCGATGAATGTATGTGGTGTGGCGCTATTCAACGAGCGTGGCTTTGGTTTCCGTTCCGCCATTGCCCATTGCCATGAATTTTTAAACATTCATGAAAAATTAAGGGGGTGTTTGGTTGATGGAGTTGAGTTGAGTTGAGTTGAGTTAATATTCCAACTCTTTGTTTGGCCCACCAACAATTATAACCGGTGAGTTAATAACTCAACCCCATGAAGTTGAGTTATTAATTCACCCGTACAGTACTTTCTAGCGATTGTCCGACGACTTTCCGACGACGGTCCGACAACTTTTTGATGACGGTTCGACGACTTTCTGACGACGGTCCGACGATCTGGCGACCTTTCGGTGACTTCCGCGCGACTGTCCGACGAGATGAAGAAAGTGGAGAAGAAGGAAAAGAAGGAGAAGAAGAGGAGAGTTTTGAAGTGTTCATTTAAGTTGCTAATACTCTAGTTTAAATAGACACCAAAAAGTTCTAATCCTTTTAGAAAAATGAATTCTAATCCTTTTAGAAAAAGGAATCCTAAACCTTTTTAAAACAGAAATACTAATCTTTTTTTAAACTTTAAAACACCATTTCATAATCCTGATCTGATTATCCAAAAATTTAAATTTAAAACAAATACAATTAAAGCACCTAATTTTACGGGTTGTCACAATATACCTATCTAAGAAAAACTTTCGTCCTTGAAAGTTGCTCGAACTTTACAACGACCACGTCCTCGAACAATAACTCTAAACTACCTTAGCACAAGAACAAAGAAGTCAAAAGCATAACATAACAAATGTTAACACACAAGAAACTCAAATAACTTTAACTACTTTACAAAATAAAAGCAAACCTGGAGATCATGACGAGGCGACTTCCTGGGAGAGGCTATGAGAATCGTTACCTACGATGTAGGCGAGTATGCAAAATCTAAAACTCATGCTCTGGTACCAACTGTAACGACCCTAATTTTTCAAACCCAAAATTTCCTAGGAACGTTATTAAGCAACATCGCTCAGATCAAAATTTTGGCGTAGATAATGGCGGCTTCTTAGAATCTTGATGACATATCTAATATTTTATAGATATGAAACTTCAATATGACATAAAATATTTAAGTGTGTTGGCATATTTTTTACATCTTCATGAGCTAAACTATTTATTTCATTCTAAAGATTTCCATAGACAATGCTTGTGTTTAGAAAAAGTTAAATAAACACTTGCAAAGTATTAATACTAATACCTACCTAAATTAAAATAAAAAAATAGTGGTGAATACGTGCACAAAAAAAGGAATAAAGTTCATATTGAAAAGTAAAAGTTCTAAATAATAAATTTTATTGGAAAAGAAATATTTATATCAAACCCAACATCCATTATTTTTGCAAATATCCCTAACATACATTTGGAAAATAGTAATATATATTTTAATTTTATAATTGATCACATAATTGAGTTTTGAAATTGTAGACAAATGTGTTTGTATTTGATTCGTAGACAATGAATACACATTTTTCTTGCAAAGTATTAATACTAATACCTAAGTACATTAAAATAAATAGATTAATGGTGAACATGTGCTTAAAAAGAAGAAACTCCTTCATATTGAAGAATATGTTCTCAATAACATAAGATAAAAAATGAATTTTATTGGAAAAGAAAAATTGGTATCAATCCCAATATCTAATATTTTTCTAAATATCTCATAAATCTTGCAAATGGTAATATATATTGTAAATTTGTAGTTGATCTCATAATGAAGTTTTGAAATTGTAGGCAAATGTGTTTACCATTTGGTGGAAACAAAAAATGTAAGGAAAAATGTCACAAAAAATCAAACTTATTTACTTTACAAAAAACTGCACCAGATACCCCTGACATAATAACTCAACTATGCACCCCAAACACTTTCTGACTCAACTCAACTCAACTCTGCACCCCAAACACTGATTTCCCGAACTTACTGACAAAACAACTCTACACAACTCAACCCAACTCTGCGATCCGAACGCTCCCTAAGGGTGATTTTGCAAAAGGCTAGAGATACTTTTTGAAATAAAAAGCAAAGTTGAAGGAATTTGTTTTTTTTATATATAATTTAGATTGGTAAAATTTAAAAACATTTAATCTACCATGTGAGATTTAGGGTTTAGGTGGAAACATTAGTGTCTCCATAATAAATAATGACATAAACATTCCATTCTTAAAAAAAAAAAAAAAAAATTTATTTGACGAGTCTGTCATAATGAGATTAATAGATTTTGCACAGTTGGATGTATGAAAGAAAGATTATAAGAATAACTATTTTTGTATCCAATAATTATTAGGAGACTTAAAAATTTTAAGATACAAATTAGATGGGTTTAAAGAGACTATTACACCCATTAAATAATTTGTCTAATTTTTCACCCACCCACTCTATTTTCTATTTTCTATGAGAAGTAACGTTAGGTTGGAAGGAGAAAATCCGAAAACTGAATTAGAGAGTGGCAATTTTGTAAGAAATTGAAACCATATCTAGTTTTTTTTCTTTTGTTTTTGTTTTATTTTTTTGAGAATGTAGAAGAGTAAAACTCATCTTCTTTTAAATTAGGATTTTCTTCTTTTTTTCATTCTCAAGCCTTCACACTTGTTTTTTTTTTTTATCCTCTTCCACCAACTCTCTACCGGTCTCCTCCCCGTTTGCCGTAGCATCCAAATCAGATGTCTGTCGACACCAACGTGAGATCTTTCTCCTCCCTCGTACTTTTCGGTCTCTCTCTATATATTGGTTTAACTTTTGAGATTTGTTTTGTTTTTTTGAGTCCTTAAATATTATAAAATTTTCAATTGTATCCATAAATTTTAGATTATACTTAACTTAATTACTCTTGTTAAGAAGGAAGAAATTAATTAAATGAATGAAACACCATGAACGTCAAAATTAAAGATTGACTGGTGCAGGAGAATGACCGAGGTTCGTCCACGACGGCCGTGAAGATACAGGTTTGTGGGAGTAAAGATGGGAGAGTTTGGGATGACGGAGTTTATTCTGACGTCAGACGGCTTGTAATTGAACATGACAACAAAAACATATGTTCTGTTCAGATTGAGTATATTGATAAAAATGGGCAATCGAAATGGCATTCCTCATCCAATCATGGTCGACACGATGGGTCGATTGATAAGGTGATATAAAACCCTAAATTGAACGTCCATCTCTTTGATCTCTAAAGTGCAGCTTAGATTCGTGTCATTAATCTATTGTGATCATGATGGCAGGTTGATTTAGATTATCCGAACGAGTATCTCATTTCAATTCATGGCTACTATCACGAAGATACATATAAGAAATGGATAAAATCGCTGACTTTTGAAAGTAATACACGAAATTGGGGCCCATATGGTGAGGAAAAAGGAACCAAATTTTCATTCCCAATTATGGGGGCCAAGATTATTGGGTTCCATGGCTGGAGTGGTTCGGTTCTCCTCAATGCAATTGGAGTATACGTGCAACCAGTTATAAAGTATATGCATATATAAACAAAACATGCATTTTCCATTGAGATATTCTTCAAACTAGCTATAATCGTTATTTTGTAATTTTAACAATATATATAACTATATATGAATGTAATATTTATATATATTTTTTGTTATTTTTGAAATTTCTTCGTGTGTGGATGACTTAAGCTTAATTTTTGCCTCGTGCAGAAGCATGCGCCAAGTCAAGCCCGAGGCAGAGCCCCAACCACTACTCCCACTTGAGCATTATTATAGCTTGGGACAATATGGGCGTGAAGATGGAGAATGTTGGGTCGAGACTTTTCGAACAATCAAACGATTGATAATTTACAGTGATGGTGAGTGGATCAATGCTATTCAGATGGATTATGAGGATGAGAATGGAAAGTCCGTGTCGTCCAAGAAGCATGGTGGAGATGGAGGTTCCCCATCAGAGGTTAATTACCATGAATTCTTCCTAATTAATTAACTTCTGCTTATAATATTTAATAACCTGTTTCTTAAAAATCACATGATATTTTATGTATATGTAATTGGGTATAATATTGCAGGTTGTTTTCCAATATCCAGACGAACATCTTATTACAGTTGATGGAACCTACGACAACTCACTTGACAGAAAATCTGCTACCAATATGATTCGATCCTTGACTGTGAAAACCAATAAAAACACTTTTGGGCCATATGGGTTTGATTCGTTTGAAGATGGAACCAAATTTTTATTCCCAACTGATGGTCGGTTGAAGGTGGTTGGCATCCATGGCAGATCTGATAAGTATCTCAATGCCATTGGACTCCATGTAGCTCCAGCATTTTAATCTTAAACTTGGCTGCTCTTTTACTACTTATTTAAATATTTTACAAACGGTCACAACTTTTCATTATTATTATTATTATTATTATTATTATTTTTCAAATATTACATGTACTAGTACTATGTGAGTTTTCTTTTCCACTAGCTAATTCACCTGCAAATCTGCCCCTCCTCATCCTCTCTCTTTCATATAATGCAAGCCGCTACATGCCATCGGTTGCATTGCATACAGAGATCACTCGTAGATGCACCAAAACATCTCCCCTTGCATGTTTGACTCTTTATATCAATGCTAACCGCTAATAAATTGGAATGCTTTAATAGTTAATACAATATAAAATCATATAAAATGTTCATAACTTTTGTTTACCACACTTTGCGTACCAAAATTTAATGGGAAAAGTAAGATTGAAATTTTGTCATTGCTACAATCGTCTCTTTGTTTCAAATAATAATTTATTCAAAGTATAATTGAATTTAATAAATCTGAAAATATAAAATATAAACATAAACATAAATTTTTTACTATTTGCCCTCGAAGTTTGAGATTCGATAGCCCCACCATACATATTGCTATAAAAAGAAAAAGGAAAAAAAAAAAACTCTGCAGTATTACAGAACAGAACCCATTTTTTGTCACGAATCTTTTTGAATTAAAAGATTTTGACCCTTGTTTGTGTTCTTTTCTATTTAGAAAAGAGAATCTTAATTTTTAAGATTCCATTTAATAATTATTTAATTTTAAAAAATTATGTATATTTCTCTGGGATGATTTTTATGTTGATTTCTATCTTTTAAGGAAATAATTAAATTTGTAGCCAAATTTAAAATTTTAAAAACTAGTTTTTTAAAACTTGGTTTCATTTTTTAAAATATATATAAAAAGTAGGTAATTTTTGAAAATTTGTAGCCGAAGCGTGGGATAAAATAATATAAAGGGAAGACGAAGAAATATATATATATATATATATATAATGAATTTATGATTATGTAATGTTGCAGTTGCACAGAGCCCTTTGGGAAATGGGAGGATAACATAATGCGCAACTTTCAAAGCCAAACACAGCCTCTTTTCTCATGCCTGTTTGTGTTTTCATCTCTGAAATCACCCTCAAGATGCCAAAGCCTTGATTCCATTCAATACTATATACCTTAAAATACTCTACATACTCGTCTAGCTTCTAACATAGTTTAATTTTAATTGGGTTCTATCCTTTTAATTTCAAGTTTTCAACATGTTTTAACTGCAATGAACGTTGGGCATGGCAATTTTTCAACATGGCTTCTTTCTTTAGGAATCAAATTTCAATATATATAGTTATGTTTAATCAAACATCATAAATTTTTTCAGTTCCTAATTTTTAAGTTTGTATTTCCATATCTATAATCATATCATACTATTTTAAAAAATGGCATAGTGGAAGAATCATTTTTGGATTATTATGTCCAAATGCTAATTTTATAAATCCAAATATATCCCTTAATTCATTATAATTCATGAACTATTATTATTTAATTCTTAATTTTACAAGTTTTTCCATTAACATTTAACTGATCTTAAGAATAAAGGAATTAGTTAAATTTAATTAGGCTTAAATAAAATTAAACAAAAGTGGAACTTTTTTTTTTTAAAAAAAACTATTGTTGTTTTTTAATTATTGAATATATTATATATAACCATTAAACTAAAAATGAAATTAATATATGAAACCCAAAAATTCCATAAACTAAAAAAAAAAACATTTAAAAGAGCCCAATCATAATAAGAGTTTTGTCAAGATCTCATAGAGTAATCTCTAAGTCAAATTGGACTCATTCAATACTCAAAAAACAATATAACAATAAAAGCTCTAAATCAAACCACTCTTATTTTATTAAAAACTTATCAATATATCAATTTACAATTTCAAGAGTAGGGGCAAGTACTTAGAAAAAGAATGAAGATTATATTATTTACCTTGAATGAGTATTGAAAGAATATTGTGGTGATAGTGCTACAACAATATAATATAATATAATGAAAAGGATAAAAAAAACCACAATAATGATAAATTATAGAGATTAGAGAGTCAATTGAGAAGAAATTTAATTGCACGTGAGGTCATTTTAGAGAGAGGATGAAATGAGCCAGAGTAATATATAACTAAGAAGGACGAATAATGATGATTGATAGTGAAATAAGAAAAGATGAAAAGTTTTTGGGGAAACTTTTTAAAACTATTTATATTAATATTGTTGTTTTCTTACGGGTGGCAGATGCTCAACAAAATGGAGGATGGTCTCAAAATTTTTTTAAAAATACACTCCTAGCATAGTGGTTGGACAAATTTTTAATATACCTAGGTTCCTGGATTCAAGTCCAACCAAACATAATTTTTAACATTTTTTTCTCTTTCTTGTTTGTTTTAGTTTTTCATTATTATGTTTTTCTCTATTTTTATATTTTCTTTTATTTAAATCAAATAAGATATTTTTAATTTTTAAAATATAGATTATATTATAATTTATTATTCCATTTGAAAATGTTCTTCTTCCAAAATATTATCGGAGCAATAAGACAAATTATCAAAATTGTTAATCATAATTTCAAAAAACCTTATAATTGAGAGTGATTGGATTTTTTTCTTTTTAAGAATAAAAATGCTTACATATTTGCAAAATTGTTAATCATAATTTTAATTAAAAGGAAAAAAATTGTGTTAAGTGAGAGAGATGGTATGCGAAGAGAGAATATTAGGTTAAAAATGACTCATAATTGATTAGAGAGAGAACACATTTTCAAAAAAAAAAAATTGAGAGAATGGTTTGAATAGGGAGAATACATACTAAATAACCATAAAAATATAGACTTTAACCAAAGAGGAAGAAATGTGGGGATATTAATTTAAATTTTTTTTTATAAAATTCTCTTTTTAGCTTAAAAATATGATTTTTATCCCCTAATTAAATAAAAAAAATATTTTCAATACAAGTTTAAAAAATACATTACAATTATTGTAAAAAATATAAGTAACTAAAGCCAAGGTTTAAAATGTCGATGTCGATGGAAATGTCGAGGTCCAGATTTTATGGAAATGTCGATGGAAATTTCGGGAAAATTTACGGAAATTATGGAAATTGATGGAAATTGTTTGAATTAACCAATGAAACTTTGATTGTGGGTTAATTAAACTCTAATGAACCACTTTTAAGCATCACATTTAAAAATTAACACAATATTTAGATACAAATATCGATTGACATGCGATGATAAGCAGGAATTTGAAAAGAGATAAGTGGATACTAGCTAATAACATAATTTAATTAAAATACATAACCATTTATTTTTTAAAAAAGAAACAAAATCAAATTTTTAAAAAATATATTTTTTTAGTTAAGTTTTCTTCCAAAAAAAAAAAGAAATAATAAAAGAGGAAATAAATACAAAAATAATAATAAAGCAAGGAGAGACTGGAGGTGTAGGCTTGTGAGAAAAAAAAGATTTGTCCCCACATTGATTATGAAGGATGAAATCATTCTCTCACATATAAAACCACACCCACTCTTGTTAAAATTCACAATTAAAGAAATCCCAAAATCTATTGGGTTGGGCTTCATAAATCAAGTCCTATTAAGTTAAAATTTTTATTATTGATGGCATATGTGAGATGGACATTTGAAAAATTTTTTATAAAAAAAAAAAAACGATGGAAATGTCGTGCTGACATCTCGAAATGTCGAGATGTCGATGACATATCGTGAAAAGGGGGAAAAACGACATTCCTCCATGGAAATATCGAGGTTGTCGACATGTTGAAATGTCGAGCGACATTTCGACATGTCGACCGAAATTTTCTTCCATGACTAAAACATATATATAAATAAAAAGCATGTAAAATTTAACATTTACCGCATTTAACCTATGATTATTTTATTTAACTACTCAAATTTATTATGATTAACTTAGTTGTTTAGAGTAAAATAATATTGTTTATAACTATCTTAACAAATAAAACTATAATAAAATTATAGACACTTGCAACACACATTAGAAATTTCTTATATTAAAAAGTCAGAGTTTATGAAAAAAAAATTAGACTAAAATGCTTTTTTAAATTGAGTAATTGTATTGGGTATCAAATTAGAGTGAATTATTTGCAAATATAACAACTTTTAAAAAAATTTTCAAATATAGAAAATCTTTTAAATAAAGTTTTGTTGTTCTCCTTTTACCCTTATGGTTGTATATGAGATTGAAAAAATGAACACTCAAAGGATGTGACTTTTTTAATGTCTCCAAACACTCTTGCATGAGATTTTTTTTGGTATTTTTTTTAATTTTCCTTGCCTTCTTCTTCTCCTCCTCCCCTCCCCACATGTGCTCTTCTGCATTTCCTTCATACACATGTTTTTCCATTCTAACTTTTTATACAATTAAATACTTAAATCTTCTTGAAAATTACAATTAACAAAAAAAATCATACTATATTAGATGTTATACTGTGAGAGATTAAAACTTATAACAATTTTTTCGTTGATATATTAATTAAAAACCATCAGATGACGATAGAAAAAGAAACGAAATAAAAAAATGAGATATTAATAAAAAAAAATATCAGAATGAGTAATTAAAAAACACTTTTACATTTGAACAAAGTTCTATATAAATGATTAATCTTTAATGAAAAACTTTTGGGTTTAATCTTTAAATCTTCAATTTGACCCTTAAGAAGTTTCTAAATTATTGAATTTGAGACTTTGAAATAAGTTTCAACCAATAATCCAAAAATTCATCTATCTCAATTTAGTCACTTAATTCTAAAAACACTCCAAAAGACGAAATTAGTCGGATATGAAAACTCGGGGCATTACACAAGAACTCTATCAGTGATAGTGATAGATTTCAATAAACACAAATAAACAACAACAAACAAGAAGTCTATCAGTGATAGTGATAGACTATTATCACTGAAAGACTTTCAATAAATACTGATAAAATAGACCAAGCAAGAAGTCTATTAGTGATAATGATAGACTTCAATAAATACCAATAAACATAAAACAAAAAATAGGTCTATCAGTGTTAGTGATAGACTTCAATCAACACTGATAAACAACACCAAACAAGAAGTTTATCAGTTATACTAATAACCTTCTATCACTGATAAACTTCAATCATCACAAAAAAAAAAATACAAACAAGAAATCTATTAGTGAAAAAATCTATCAGTGATAGTGATAAACTTCTATCATTGATAGACTCCAATTTGAATATATAAAAAATCTCAAACAAGAAGTCTATTAGTGATAGTGATAGTAATAGATTTCAATCAAAATAGATAAACAATCCACCCGATAGACTTCGATAGACTTCTATCACTGAAATGGGTTGTGGGTTTTTTTTGTAATTTAAATGGTTTGAGCAACCAATTTTGCTATATTTGCAATATTTTTTTACATTTTGCTATATTGCTATTTTTTACTCTCATTTTGCCATATGTCCAATTGTTCCTTTTAAATTTTAGTTAATTACATTAATCAAATCATTCTAATCCAATTTGATAATTTGAATCAAAATTAATAGTTGATTTAATTTCAAATGGATGAATTTGAATCAAAGTAAAAAGAGAAAGAAGATGAATTATATTGCAACGAGAAGCATGATAAGCATAAGGAATTAGGAAAAATCAAAATGGTAGAGAGAACACATGAGGAAATTGTGATGGAAAAGATTGGGAGATTGGAGGAGGAAAGATATTGACCGTTGAGTCGATGAGAGAGAGTCAAGAAAGTTAAGGACTGCTTTGGTAAGTAATTTGAAAATATAAATTTGAAAACAAGAGATTAAATGAAACACAAAATTGTATTTCATGTTTGCAGAGATATATGTTTGACAACAAATTTGAAATTTTGATTCTATTCTAAACTATTGTTTAAAATGTGTCCTACAACATATTTATAGATCATGAAATTAGTTATGGTTGCAAAATTAATTATTAGAATGAATATAAGTCATTATTAATTAATTTATGAACATGATGTTTATAAATTTTATAATATTATATAATTTATAATATATTATATTACACATAGTTTAATTTAACCTAAAGTAAATTGAGTTTATAATATAAAATATTGTATTTATTAAGATTTTTAATCTTTTTTAATATAATTCTGCATTTTAAAATTTTAAATTAGAAATCTAGATACAATGAAAACATAAAAATATTGTTTTTCAGAATTTTTATTTGGATCATGAGATCAAAAATAGTTTTCAAAACACATATATCAAACATATATTTACTTAATTCAAATGAATCTAAACATAAAATATAATTTGGATAACCTACCAAATATGTCATAATTAATTAAGAGTTGGGAAAGAATATAGAGCGGATGGTGCATGACAGTGCATAGAGAATCTAGAACGCATGCGCTAACAATGCATAGAAGGCCCAAGTCTTCAAAATCTATCTAATAATATAAAATTAGCAAAAATGATTTCAACATTATTTTTCAACTGATCATGAATTGGTGTGGTGTCATTGTTTGTTGTTTAAGGATTAATTAGTTAAATAGAGAAAAAGGAGTATGGATTGTGGAGCCCCAAACACCAAAAACGCTTCTGTCTTTCTGTAAAAGCTAAGAAAAATAAAGGCTCCAACTCCAATATAGAGACAGACAAGGGTCACGTGAGTCAGAGTGCAACCCAAGGCCAAGGCCAAGGCCAAGCCCATGACCATGTTCCCGCCGATGAATGTATGTGGTGTGGCGCTATTCAACGATCGTGGCTTTGGTTTCTGTTCCGCCATTGCCGTGAACTTCTTCTCTCGACAACCCAGAGGCAATAATAATAATGCTCACCTATGTATTTGCTTGGTATGTTACCCCATTTTCTTTATGTTGTTACAAATCAACCGGTTTTGAAAACTAAAAACTAAAACACAAAAAGTGGTTTTAAAAATTTTATTTTTGTGTTTTGAAAATCATGGGTTTGGTCTACTTTTTTCATTGTGGTTGATGTCGATAAATTTGGGTGTTATGATAATTATATTACTCCCTTTCATGATCTCCACAAGGAGAGAAGAGGGACGTATTAATTGAATGATTAGTTGAATTTAATTATTTTTCTTCCCGGCTTTTTTGGGGGCAACTTTGCTTTTCAATAGGGAGTGTTTATTATTCTGAAAAGTGAAAAAGAAGGAAGATAGAGACATGGAGTATGACCTTGTGAATCACCCGCACCCGCATCCATTGTTGTTTGATGAAGAGGGAAAGTTTAATGAAGTGTGCTCCAGATGCCGTCTACTATTATTCAATATGCCTGGTTTCAAGTGCTCTGATTCCGACTGCAACTTTTATATTCACCAATCATGCATCCACCTTCCTCCTCAAATCCACAACCCCTTCCATCCCCAGCATCCTCTACTTAAGGAAGCAACCAAATCTATCCTCAATCTCTGTAAATCATGTGGTCAAAAGCCTTCCTTGGATGAGGTTTATGGGTCCAGTAGTACCGATTACATATTTCAAATGGACATCAAATGCGCTATCGCTGATACAAAATCCAGTGGTTTGTTGCAGATGGGCAACGAGAAGTATCAACATTTCAGCCACCCACATCCATTAACATTATTCTCCCCTACCCTTCAGCAACAAGAAGACAGTACAGAAGGAATAATCAAGAAACTCGCCGTTTGTGTTATCTGTCTAGTGCTCATAGAATCAGGGTCTTCTACTTACTTTTGCTCTCAATGTGACAATGTCCACTACCATAAACAATGCGCCGAGCTGCCCCGCAAGTTGCAAAACCCCGACATTCATCGCCATCACTTATTTCTTCTTCCAATCGTGGACGTGTATAATTCTATGGAATTCATATGTAATAGTTGCCGAAACTGCTGCATAGGGTTCGTATACAGTTGTCCTCTGTGCAATTTCTTCCTTCATGTCACATGCTTACAATCTAATCACAAACACACACTCACCATGCTTCGGGTTGATATACCAGCTTTTACATGTGGCATCTGTGGCGGTGGTAAAGATCGTGAAGACAGAGCTCCGTGGTTTTGCAACATCTGCCATATTTTGGTTCATAAAAGATGTGTCGAATTTCCTCTAACGTTGTGGTCAACTGAACACAACCATGATCTTACTTTCGACTACTTTTTGTCCGATGTGGATAAGATCATTTTTGTAAGATCTGTGGTCGAGAAATTAATACCAAGTATGCTACATACGGTTGCTCTGAATGCAACTACTTCACACATTTGGGTTGTGCATATGCTCAAGGCCAATGCGTCGACCCGCATGCTACTGATCTTACTTTGCATGCTGATTCTACAGAAAATGACGACAAAGATGATGAGAAGAATTATAAGAAGATTCCGCATTTTTGTCATCCTGACCATAACTTGACTTTGTTTCCCCACGATAAGAGTAGGGAATTAGAATACAGAGTTTGCGATGGGTGTATGGTGTGTCTTTCAGCTTCAGGTACATCTTATGGCTGCAGCCATCAATACTGTGAATTCTTTGTCCATGAAGAGTGCACTAAATTGCCAACAACCAAAAGCCATCCCCGCTTCCATCCACATTTGCTCACTCTCATCTCAATCCCCAATTTCGTCTTCCAATGTGAAGCTTGTCTCCAACACTTTCAGGGCTTCGCCTACCACTGTAAAATATGTTTGTCCACATTCGATGTTCGATGTGCTTCAATCCAAATCCCATTTAAACATCCAAATCACCAACATCCCCTATATCTCTCTGATTTTTTTCTCAATTCTATATGTAAAGCTTGTGGGAAATGGATGGACAACAGACGACTAGCGTTTCGATGTACCGAAACCAACTGCGAATTTTGTTTGGACCTAAGATGTGCGACACTGCCAGTTATAGTAAGATACAGATTTGACCCACATCCTCTAAACTTGACGTTTGTAGAGGAAGAAAGAATAGATGACTATTATTGTGATATCTGTGAAGAAGAAAGAGAGCTTGGGGTGTGGTTCTATAGCTGCCGAGAGTGCAGTTTTGCGGCGCATCCGAGGTGTGCTATTGGGGAGTTTCCATATGTTAAGTCTATGATACATAAATCTCACAAGCATCCATTGAGTCTGGTGATGAAAACTTGTAAAAAGAACGAGGGCGAGACTGAGGGTGGGGTTGAGGACGAGGCCAAAGGTAAGGGTAAGGTCGATGAGGGCGGGGGTTACTGTGGAGCCTGCAAAGAATCATGTGCTCGTAATTTGGCATTTGAATGTGGGATTTGCAAGTTTAATGTCCATGCAACTGGACGTTGTTACAACTTGGAGGTAATGCAGGGGAACCTTGCTTTTACCAACCACAATGTTTTCTCTCGGGCCAATCAACCCTATGACTATGACAAGCTCATTCAAAAGTAAGTATACACTATGCCTATGCCCACACACTTAACTCTTTACACTACCTCTCTTCTACTTCTTTTTCTTTCCCATAAATTAATTTTCAATGCTAAGTCATTAACCGTCTATTTAGGATACATGTTATTATAACTTATTTTATAATAACATGAAAAATAATCTGCACCCCAAATATAAATTATTATAATTCAAAACTAAATAACTCTACATTTTAAATAATATTATATATACTCAAAGTCATGTTATTTATTTATTTATTTTTTTAAGAAATGTAATTTATTTGTTTAAAGTGAAATAATATGTGGAAAGGACCAAAATGGTCAGTTTTCTAAAATATATGAACTAAATAGACATTTGAAAATTTTTCAAAAGACCAAAATCCGATAAATTTGCAAGTTTAGATACTTAAATTGGGCATTTAAAAAATTTAAGTACCAAAAATAGAATAATTCTAAAATGATATATAAGATTTCAACCAGGACATAGTAAATTATTGGTTTTAATGTTACATCCTTTAGTTAATTTTTTTTAATTAACAATTTATTAGTTACTATGGAAGAAAATCTAGTCATCTTCATTGTTAAATAATAAGTATCGATAATGGGCATCTTGTAAATTACCATGTACATGTAGGCTGTTAAAGTAAATATTTATTTAAAAAAAAAGGTTGTTATAGTAAATAAAAATATATACTTAAAATAAAGTAAAAAAATAAATATGTTTTATTTTTTTAGTTTAAGTACATATGGTTATTACCCAAAACATTAGTTAACATTTAGCAATTTGGAAGCCTGCCGATTACCAAAATATTGGGACCATTTGGAAAACTCACATACACTCGATGGACGGAATCGGTTTTCTCTACGATCCGAGCGTTTGTTATTTATCATAATGAACATAGTATTAATTGCATTCAAATTCAATATGGGAAGAATGGGGAGTTGGTTTGGTCCGAGAAGCACGGCAAAGAGGAGGATACCAAAAGTGAGGTTAGTCGAAAAGCTACTAAATCTCTGTTAAATTTTCTTGCCTCCCTCCATTAGTTTGAGATTATGTTATGTTATGTTATTATTATTATTTTTTTTTTTAATGACTTTTCTAGATTAGACTGAATTACGAGACTACAATAAAAAAATAAATAAAAAGATTGAAACTCTATTTATATTTATAATTTTCTGATTCAACTAATGATGTGAAATGATAGGTTTCTTTTGAATATCCAGAAGAGTATCTTATTTCAATGCATGGGTCCTACCGAAAGAGTGACAATCTTATTTGTTCATTGACACTACAAACGAATAGAAAAACTTATGGACCTTTTGGTGTTGAAGTTGAAGATAAGTTTTCATCTGTAAAAGAGGGAGTGGAGATCGTCGGTATTTTCGGAAGTAGTAATTATTTTGAAATTATTGATTCAATTGGATTCTTCGGTATTTCGACTCAAGAGTAGATCCATATCCTACCATTATAGTATCATGTTGTGTATTATTTGTAGGCTTCAATCAACACTAGAATTGTTGTTGTTTGTCTTGTGGGCAAACTAATTCTTATATTATATTCTCAGCTTCTACCTTTGCTCTCACGAGATGATTTCCACTTCGATCAACAAAGGCATTAAGCTTCTATTTTTTCTTCTTTCCCAACCAACTTTCATACATAAAACTCTATGAAATATATAATAGGCAACATAATTAAATTAGTATAATTTTTCTATCACTATCCAACTCGACATGTTACCTTAACTTTGTTTACTGTATTTTGATTAATTGTGTTCAATATTTTACTAGAAGGAGTACATCCAATTAACGCCTCAAGCCCAGATTTCTCTGCGACCTGGCCACGCCACCATATCATCTATACTATCCTTGAGCCGCTTGCGAATACTTTGTCCTCACTCACATGCTCCTCCCTAAGGAAATTTCTAGGAGGTCACCCAATATAGGATTGCTCCAAGCCAATCATACTTAATTTTGGAGTTCCTATGATTTAGTAACCGAAAAGAAAGGTGCACCTTATTGGTATAGGTAGTAGTTGTTAATTCTTTGAAGACTTTCTCAACCATACTTTCATATCCTTAGGATCCCTCTCATTCAGATGTGGTCTCGATTCATTTATACACCCCTCCGTATCTCGGTGTCACATCCAACACTTATACACAACTATGTAAAAGTAATCGAATATGAACATAAACATTCTAATAAATGTTTGGGTATTTTTTTTTCAATTTTCATAGTGTTTAAAAATTTTCAATATAATTTAATCTTTTATGTTTGGATAATTTTTAATTATACCCATCACGGTTAGAAAAGAATATATCACTAAACAAAATTGACTTTTAATGACAATCATAAAATTTCACGCGTTGATATAATGACCGACAGTAGAAAAGATTAAATGACTCGAAATTTCTTAAATTTAACTTTATAATGACAAACATTTGTTTTTTACTTTTAATGTCGGTCATTGACGGTCATTGTTGTTAAATCTTTTTAGAAAATGGGCGGGCTATAAAATTTTCATTTAGCGCTTCCTCGTAAAGCCCAATCGACCTGACATCTTTTTTGGGAAATTGTGACAAATGTCTAAAATGAATAGTTTATAATGAAAATATCTAAAAAAGTTTCATATTGCAATTTTGTCTACCTATTTTCCAAGGAGGAGTGTGAAGAAAATTGAATGTCTATTTTGCCACTGTTATATAATTATATTTATAATCAAACCAAATTCTTCCTAAATGTATTCCAACTGATTTTCTCTAATATTCTATCCCAATTCAGCCTCGTTGACCTTTTTGTTGTTCACCGTAGGTTCTCTCTCATGGAGGTTGCACAAAGGTAGATTCTCTCTCATTAATAGTTTCTTACCATTCAATGTTCTTGAAGATTGGATTATTCCTTGAGTTTACATACTTAATTGAGATTGATTGTTAATAAATTCTCATAGCATCCCCATCTTGTTTGATGGTGTTTGGGATGAGGAGAATGGTTACAAGGATTACAAGTCTATGTCTGTGGTACTCGACCATGTTTCCACCCTTTCAGAACTCTTTCAATCTATTGCAAGCGAGATTAAGCTTGATGGATCCAAAAGAATTGCACAACTTTCACTCGTCAAGAATGGAGATAAAAAGTTGTTGATCATAACTATTTTTTAGGATAGGGATGAAGTTTGGATGCTTACAGAGGCATCAAAGGGTATGTACTCTAATTAGGCTTTAGTTCTGGACGTTGAAATCATAACATCAGTGGAGTATCAAAATAATCAGGTCAAAGAGTTCACTTTCATTAACCTCGAAAGTATTGTCGATCGAATACAAGAAGGTCAAATTTCATAGGGATGTGTTTTCTGGTGTAAGGAGTAGAAAATGTAGCTAAGGGTATTTTAGTCCTAACATAATTATAAAATCATAATATAAATAATGTAAAAGAAAATATTTAGACATTTTTCTAAATTTAAACAATTTTAGAAAATTTTTAAGTGAGATGGATTATATTTAGACATTATTTTGGTTGCCCCCATCTTTTTTTGTGTCCCCACCTTCCTCGATACATCTTCCATTTGCTTTTTTTTTATAGGGTTTCTCCAACCTTCTAATCTCGCTTCGTCAGAATTTCTTCACTCTGATAAAGTTTGCCATCTCATCCAATTTCGACCAGGAGGAAGAAATCTTCAAGGGTGATGGAGACGAGCCTAGCTATGCTCCTAACCACAACTCGCCAACTTGTTTGAAAGTGTCAGACAAGTTGAAAGGGTTGAGGTAGATTTTTTATTGCTGATTTTTTCACATTTCAAATTTTATAAGTTTAGTTTCGAGTTGCTTTAGTCCATGAAACCGAGACTTGAGAGGTTAGAATTTATGTTCCTATTTGTGTTATTAAGTTTCTTTGTTCTCTTGAGAGATCCAACTAATTTTCAAAATTGAGTGTTTTTATAAAAGGTGATTTACGACAAGATGATGGAACTAAGTAAGGGATTTATGGTTTTGTCACAATGTAGAGTGCTGACGAGGTTGAAGTCATTGCACAATAATTTAATGCCTATGTAAGTCGTTGCACCATTTTCTTTTCTCCCTAGTGTTGTTGTATTGAGTTAGTCTAGTTCTTGATATTTATTAGGATTTTTTTTAAAGAATATATTTTCTTTTGGTGAAAAAAATTAAGAATCGTAAATAATATATACATTTTCTTACTACTTAGTTTGATTTTTTTGTGTCTTTTTTATGCCTGGGATTTTTTATGCTTGTTGTGCATTTGTTAATTATGTTGCTAAATGGGGTTTTAAAGACTTAGATCAGAAAGAACATGATTTTCGATTAACCGTCGCTAACTAACCCAAACTATTTCTAGATTTTCATTTTTGCTCATTAATTTGTACAAGATCCGAGAAGATTCTTTTATATTTTCTGAATTTCTGGTAGCTTTAAATTTCAGGCTCAATCTATTTTTGGATTCTCATTTTTGCTCATTAACTTGAGCAGTCTTTTATCGTTATGTGTTAGGCCTCCAATTAAGCCCCAGTATTCTCGTAGGAGTAAAAGGGTCTCTACGAGTGAAAGTTAGTTAAGATGTTTCTCTCTAGAATGTTTTTGTTTGTGGGACCCGTTGTGTGGGTGTGAGGGGAAGGATTACGTTTTGGGTATAATTAGTGGTCCTATTATTTTGGGGTTAACTTTTCATTTTCAGAAATAGGGAGTGAGGTAGTGTGTTTACCAGTCGGCTGAAACTGTGTCTTTGTACTTTGCTTTTGCGATATCAATATAGAAAAGGGGGCATTGCCTTAACATATTGGTATCAGAGTAGTGTGCCTGGGAAGAACAAGGAGGATGTCTCAACGATTGTTAGAGGAAAGGATTAAAGTGATGGATAAGGAGCAGTGCGTCGTCGGGGAAGAGTTGTCCGAGATTCATACAAAGGTGTTCAGGATTCCATCAATGGAGGAAGTGATTGCTTCACTTCATAAGTCGATGGAAGTAGTCATTTCCGAATTAGCAACTCTAAATGCATGATCGTCGATGTCTGCCGAAGGAGAAAATGTTGCTGGAGAAAAATCTACAACTAGAGGTAAACAAGAGGACTCTAAATGGGGAACGATTTTGGAGCAACAGGTTACGACGGGAAGTCAAACCGAGTAGGGAAGCGATCAGGGCAAATTTAAGAAAGTTGAAATGCTGGTTTTTGGTGGAGAAGATCCGCACTCCACAGTTATTCAAGGCGTAACGTTACTTTCGTGATACATGTCGGCAGAGTCCAAAAAAATGATTGTAACTGCGATAAGCTTCGAAGGTGTAGCACTGAATTGGTTTCGTGGTAAAGAGAAGAGAGATCCATTCAAAAGTTGGGAAGATTTACGAATCCAACTATTAACGCGATTTCACAAGGCGAGAAAGAGAACGGTACTGGAACAGTTTCTGGCGATTAGGCAGGAACGGATGGCGATGGATTATTGCAATGAATTCGAGTAGCTGATGGCACCGTTACCACACTTGGCGAAGGAGATAATTGAAAATACGTTTATGAATGGGTTGGATCCGGTGGTGAAAGCGGAGGTACAGTGTTGGAAACCATCTGGGTTTGATGAAAAGATAGAAATGGCCCAACTAGTTGAGGGCAGAGATTTGACTCGTTTGGAAGCAGGGAAAGTGGGCCTGACTAGCCCAAAAGGGGGATAAACCACTCTTATAAACTGCAAAGCGATTTCATGGAAAATCCATGACCGCTAGAGGTAATTCCCACTCGCACGATTACTTTGATGGGGCATGCTAATAATAATAATAATATTAAGCGTGAAGGCCCTTCGAAACGTCTTTCAGACAGAGAGTTCCAAAGCTGAAAAGGAAAAAGGGCTTTGTTTTTGGTGTGAGGAGCGTTATACGGTGGGACACCGGTGCAAAGTAAAGGAGACCAGAGAGTTGAGAATAATGGTAGTGCATGCTAATAATGAAACGTCTGAAATTATTGATGATGGTGAGTTAGGGGAAAATCATCAGATGACGATAGAGAAAGAAACGAAATAAAAAAATGAGATATTAATAAAAAAATATCATTTGATAGAATGTGTAATTAAAAAACACTTTTATATTTGAACAAAGTTCTATATAAATGATTAATCTTTAATGAAAAACTTTTGGGTTTAATCTTTAAATCTTCAATTTAACCATTAAGAAGTTTCTAAATTATCGAATTTGGGACTTTGAAATAAGTTTCATCCAATAATCCAAAATATCATCTATCTCAATTTAGTCACTTAATTCTAAAAACACTCCAAAAGACGAAATTAGTCGGATATGAAAACTTGGGGCATTACACAAGAACTCTATCAGTGATAGTGATAGATTTCAATAAACACAAATAAACAACAACAAACAAGAAGTCTATCAGTGAAAGTGATAGACTATTATCACTGAAAGACTTCAATCAATACGATAAAATACACCAGTCGCGCAAGAAGTCTATCGGTGATAATGATAGACTTCAATAAATACCAATAAACATAGAACAAAAAATAGTCTATCGGTGTTAGTGATAGACTTCAATCAACACTGATAAACAACACCAAACAAGAAGTTTATCAGTTATACTAATAACCTTCTATCACTGATAAACTTCAATCATCACAAAAAAAAAAATACAAACAAGAAATCTATTAGTGAAAAAATCTATCAGTGATAGTGATAAACTTCTATCATTGATAGACTCCAATTTGAATATATAAAAAATCTCAAACAAGAAGTCTATTAGTGATAGTGATAGTAATAGATTTCAATCAAAATAGATAAACAATCCACCCGATAGACTTGATGAACTTCTTCATCACTGAAATGGGTTGTGGGTTTTTTGTAATTTAAATGGTTTGAGCAACCAATTTTGCTATATTTGCAATATTTTTTTACATTTTGCTATATTGCTATTTTTTACTCTCATTTTGCCATATGTCCAATTGTTCCTTTTAAATTTTAGTTAATTACATTAATCAAATCATTCTAATCCAATTTGATAATTTGAATCAAAATTAATAGTTGATTTAATTTCAAATGGATGAATTTGAATCAAAGTAAAAAGAGAAAGAAGATGAATTATATTGCAACGAGAAGCATGATAAGCATAAGGAATTAGGAAAAATCAAAATGGTAGAGAGAACACATGAGGAAATTGTGATGGAAAAGATTGGGAGATTGGAGGAGGAAAGATATTGACCGTTGAGCTGACAGAGAGAGTCAAGAAAGTTAAGGACCTGTTTGGTAAGTAATTTGAAAATATAAATTTGAAAACAAGAGATTAAATGAAACACAAAATTGTATTTCATGTTTGCAGATATGTGTTTGACAACAAATTTGAAATTTTGATTCTATTCTAAACGGTTGTTTAAAATGTGTCCTACAACATATTTATAGATCATGAAATTAGTTATGGTTGCAAAATTAATTATTAGAATGAATATAAGTCATTATTAATTAATTTATGAACATGATGTTTATAAATTTTATAATATTATATAATTTATAATATATTATATTACACATAGTTTAATTTAACCCAAGTAAATTGAGTTTATAATATAAAATATTGTATTTATTAAGATTTTTTTAATCTTTTTTAATATAATTCTGCATTTTAAAATTTTAAATTCGAAATCTAGATACAATGAAAACATAAAAATATTGTTTTTCAGAATTTTTATTTGGATCACAGACTCCGAAAATAGTTTTCAAAAACACATATGTCAAACATATATTTACTTAATTCAGTGAATCTGAAAACATAAAATATAATTTGGATAACCTACCAAATATGTCATAATTAATTAAGAGTTGGGAAAGAATATAGAGCGGATGGTGCGCTGACAGTGCATAGAGAATCTAGAACGCATGCGCTAACAATGCATAGAAGGCCCAAGTCTTCAAAATCTATCTAATAATATAAAATTAGCAAAAATGATTTCAACATTATTTTTCAACTGATCATGAATTGGTGTGGTGTCATTGTTTGTTGTTTAAGGATTAATTAGTTAAATAGAGAAAAAAGGAGTATGGATTGTGGAGCCCCAAACACCAAAACGCTTCTGTCTTTCTGTAAAAAGCTAAGAAAAATAAAGGCTCCAACTCCAATATAGATGATAGAGACAGACAAGGGTCACGTGAGTCAGAGTGCAACCCAAGGCCAAGGCCAAGGCCAAGCCCATGACCATGTTCCCGCCGATGAATGTATGTGGTGTGGCGCTATTCAACGATCGTGGCTTTGGTTTCTGTTCCGCCATTGCCGTGAACTTCTTCTCTCGACAACCCAGAGGCAATAATAATGCTCACCTAGGTATTTGCTTCGTATGTTACCCCATTTTCTTTTTGTTGTTACAAATCAACCCGTTTTGAAAACTAAAAACAAAAAGTGGTTTTAAAAATTTTATTTTTGTTTTTGAAAATCATGGGTTTGGTCTACTTTATTCATTGGGTTGATGTCGATAAATTTGGGTGTTATGATAATTATATTGCTCTCCCTTTCATGATCTCCACATGGAGAGAATTAAGGGGATTAATTGAATGACTAGTTTAATTTTATTATTTTTCTTCCCGGCTTTTTTGGAGGCAACTTTGCTTTTCAATAGGGAGTGTTTATTATTCTGAAAAGTGTAAGAGAAGGAAGATAGAGACATGGAGTATGACCTTGTGAATCACCCGCACCCGCATCCATTGTTGTTTGATGAAGAGGGAAAGTTTAATGAAGTGTGCTCCAGATGCCGTCTACTATTATTCAATATGCCTGGTTTCAAGTGCTCTGATTCCGACTGCAACTTTTATATTCACCAATCATGCATCCACCTTCCTCCTCAAATCCACAACCCCTTCCATCCCCAGCATCCTCTACTTAAGGAAGCAACCAAATCTATCCTCAATCTCTGTAAATCATGTGGTCAAAAGCCTTCCTTGGATGAGGTTTATGGGTCCAGTAGTACCGATTACATATTTCAAATGGACATCAAATGCGCTATCGCTGATACAAAATCCAGTGGTTTGTTGCAGATGGGCAACGAGAAGTATCAACATTTCAGCCACCCACATCCATTAACATTATTCTCCTACTACCCTTCAGCAACAAGAAGACAGTACAGAAGGAATAATCAAGAAACTCGCCGTTTGTGTTATCTGTCTAGTGGTCATAGAATCAGGGTCTTCTACTTATTACTTTTGCTCTCAATGTGACAACGTCCACTACCATAAACAATGCGCCGAGCTTCCCCGCGAGTTGCAAAACCCCGACATTCATCGCCATCACTTATTTCTTCTTCCAATCGTGGACGTGTATAATTCTATGGAATTCATATGTAATAGTTGCCGAAACTGCTGCATAGGGTTCGTATACAGTTGTCCTCTGTGCAATTTCTTCCTTCATGTCACATGCTTACAATCTAATCACAAACACACACTCACCATGCTTCGGGTTGATATACCAGCTTTTACATGTGGCATCTGTGGCGGTGGTAAAGATCGTGAAGACAGAGCTCCGTGGTTTTGCAACATCTGCCATATTTTGGTTCATAAAAGATGTGTCGAATTTCCTCTAACGTTGTGGTCAACTGAACACAACCATGATCTTACTTTCGACTACTTTTTGTCCGATGTGGATAGGATCATTTTTTGTAAGATCTGTGGTCGAGAAATTAATACCAAGTATGCTACATACGGTTGCTCTGAATGCAACTACTTTACACATTTAGATTGTGCATATGCTCAAGGCCAATGCGTCGACCCGCATGCTACTGATCTTACTTTGCATGCTGATTCTACAGAAAATGACGACAAAGATGATGAGAAGAATTATAAGAAGATTCCGCATTTTTGTCATCCTGACCATAACTTGACTTTGTTTCCCACGATAAGAGTAGGGAATTAGAATACAGAGTTTGCGATGGGTGTATGGTGTGTCTTTCAGCTTCAGGTACATCTTATGGCTGCAGCCATCAATACTGTGAATTCTTTGTCCATGAAGAGTGCACTAAATTGCCAACAACCAAAAGCCATCCCCGCTTCCATCCACATTTGCTCACTCTCATCTCAATCCCCAATTTCGTCTTCCAATGTGAAGCTTGTCTCCAACACTTTCAGGGCTTCGCCTACCACTGTAAAATATGTTTGTCCACATTCGATGTTCGATGTGCTTCAATCCAAATCCCATTTAAACATCCAAATCACCAACATCCCCTATATCTCTCTGATTTTTTTCTCAATTCTATATGTAAAGCTTGTGGGAAATGGATGGACAACAGATTTACTAGCGTTTCATGTACCAAAACCAACTGCGAATTTTGTTTGGACCTAAGATGTGCGACACTGCCAGTTATAGTAAGATACAGATTTGACCCACATCCTCTAAACTTGACGTTTGTAGAGGAAGAAAGAATAGATGACTATTATTGTGATATCTGTGAAGAAGAAAGAGAGCTTGGGGTGTGGTTCTATAGCTGCCGAGAGTGCAGTTTTGCGGCGCATCCGAGGTGTGCTATTGGGGAGTTTCCATATGTTAAGTCTATGATACATAAATCTCACAAGCATCCATTGAGTCTGGTGATGAAAACTTGTAAAAGAACGAGGGCGAGACTGAGGGTGGGGTTGAGGACGAGGCCAAAGGTAAGGGTAAGGTCGATGAGGGCGGGGTTACTGTGGAGCCTGCAAAGAATCATGTGCTCGTAATTTGGCATTTGAATGTGGATTTGCAAGTTTAATGTCCATGCAACTGGACGTTGTTACAACTTGGAGGTAATGCAGGGGAACCTTGCTTTTACCAACCACAATGTTTTCTCTCAGGCCAATCAACCCTATGACTATGACAAGCTCATTCAAAAGTAAGTATACACTATGCCTATGCCCACACACTTAACTCTTTACACTACCTCTCTTCTACTTCTTTTCCCCATAAATTAATTTTCAATGCTAAGTCATTAACCGTCTATTTAGGATACATGTTATTATAACTTATTTTATAATAACATGAAAAATAATCTGCACTTTTGAAATATAAATTATTATAATTCAAAACTAAATAACTCTACATTTTAAATAATATTATATATACTTCAAAAGTCATGTTATTTATTTATTTATTTTTTTAAGAAATGTAATTTATTTGTTTAAAGTGAAATAATATGTGGAAAGGACCAAAATGGTCAGTTTTCTAAAATATATGAACTAAATAGACATTTGAAAATTTTTCAAAAGACCAAAATCCGATAAATTTGCAAGTTTAGATACTTAAATTGGGCATTTAAAAAATTTAAGTACCAAAAATAGAATAATTCTAAAATGATATATAAGATTTCAACCAGGACATAGTAAATTATTGGTTTTAATGTTACATCCTTTAGTTAATTTTTTTTAATTAACAATTTATTAGTTACTATGGAAGAAAATCTAGTCATCTTCATTGTTAAATAATAAATATCGATAATGGGCATCTTGTAAATTACCATGTACATGTAGGCTGTTAAAGTAAATATTTATTTAAAAAAAAAAGGTTGTTAAAGTAAATAAAAATATATACTTAAAATAAAGTAAAAAAATAAATATGTTTTATTTTTTATTTTTTTAGTTTAAGTACATATGGTTATTACCCAAAACATTAGTTAACATTTAGTTATTTGGAAGCCTGCCGATTACCAAAATATTGGGACCATTTGGATGTTGCACATACACTCGATGGACGGAATCGGTTTTCTCTACGATCCGAGCGTTTGTTATTTATCATAATGAACATAGTATTAATTGCATTCAAATTCAATATGGGAAGAATGGAGAGTTGGTTTGGTCCGAGAAGCACGGCAAAGAGAAGGATACCAAAAGTGAGGTTAGTCCAAAATCTACTAAATCTCTGTTAAATTTTCTTGCCTCCCTCCATTAGTTTGAGATTATGTTATGTTATGTTGTTATTATTATTATTTTTTTGTTAATGACTTTTCTAGATTAGACTGAATTACGAGACTACAATAAAAAAAATAAAAAGATTGAAACTCTATTTATATTTATAATTTTCTGATTCAACTAATGATGTGGAATGATAGGTTTCTTTTGAATATCCACAAGAGTATCTTGTTTCAATGCATGGGTCCTACACAAAGAGTAACAATTTTATTTGTTCATTGACACTACAAACGAATAGAAAAACTTATGGACCTTTTGGGGTTGAAGTTGAAGACAAGTTTTCATCTGTAAAGGAGGGAGTGAAGATCACCGGCATTTTCGGAAGTATTAATTATTTGGAAATTATTGATTCAATTGGATTCCTTGGTATTTCGACTAAAGAGTAGATCATATCCTACTGTTATAGTATCATGTTGTGTATTATTTGTAGGCTTCAATCAACACTAGAATTCCTGTTGTTTGTCTTGTGGGTAAACTAATTCTTATATTATATTATCAGCTTCTACTTACTTTTTCTCTCAATTCGATTAACAAAGGCGTTAAGCTTCTATTTTTTCTTCTTTCCCAACCAACTTTCATACATAAAACTGAAATATAATAGGCAGCATAATTAAATTAGTATAATTTTTCTATCACTATTCAACTCGATATGTTATCTTAACTTTGTTTACCGTATTTTGATTAATCGTGTTCAATATTTTACTAGAAGGAGTACATCCAATTAACGCCCCAAATCTATATTTCTCTGCGACCTGGCCACGCCACCATATCATCTATACTATCTTTGAGCCGCTTGCGAATACTTTGTCCTCACTCACATGCTCCTCCCTAAGGAAATTTCTAGGAGGTCACCCAATATAGGATTGCTCCAAGCCAATCATACTTAATTTTTTAGTTCATATGATTGAGTAACCGAAAAGAAAAGTGCACCTTTGTTGGTATAGGTGGTAGTTATCAATTCTTTGAAGACTTTCTCAACCATACTTTCATATCCTTAGGATCACTCTCATTCAGATGTGGTCTCGATTCATTTATGCACCCCTCTGTATCTCGGGTGTCACATCCAACACTTATACACAACTATGTAAAAGTAATCGAATATGAACATAATTGTTTGGATTTTGTTTTTCAATTTTCATACTTTGTTTAAATGTTTTCAATATAATTTAATCTTTTATGTTTGGACAATTTTTAATTCTACCCATCACTGTTAGAAAAGAATATATCACTAAACAAAATTGACTTTTAATGACAATCATAAAATTTCACGCGTTGATATAATGACCGATAGTAGAAAAGATGCGCAAATGACTCAAAATTTCTTAAATTTAACTTTATAATGACAAACATTTGTTTTTTACTTTTAATGTTGGTCATTGACCGTCATTGTTGTTAAATCTTTTTAGAAAATGGGCGGGCTATAAAGTTTTCATTTAGCACTTCCACGTAAAGCCCAATCGACCTGACATCTTTTTTGGGAAATTGTGACAAATGTCTAAAATGAATAGTTTATAATGAAAATATCTAAAAAAGTTTCATATTGCAATTTTGTCTACCTATTTTGCAAGGAGGAGTGTGAAGAAAATTGAATGTCTATTTTGCCACTGTTATATAATTCTATTTATAATCAAACCAAATTCTTCCTAAATCTATTCCAACTGATTTTCTCTAATATTCTATCCCAATTCAGTTCCTATTGGCCTTTTTGTTGTTCACCGTAGGTTCTCTCTCATGAAGGTTGCACGAAGGTAGATTCTCTCTCATTAATAGTTTCTTACCATTCAATGTTCTTGAAGATTGGATTATTCCTTGAGTTTACATACTTAATTGAGATTGATTGTTAATAAATTCTCATAGCATCCCCATCTTGTTTGATGATGTTTGGGAAGAGGAGAATGGTTACAAGGATTACAAGTCTATGTCAGTGGTACTCGACCATGTTTCCATCCTTTCAGAACTCTCTCAATCTATTGCAAGCGAGATTAAGCTTGATAGATCCAAAAGAATTGCACGACGTTCACACGTCAAGAATGGAGATAAAATGTATTTTATCATAACTATTTTTTTGGATAGGGATGAAGTTTGGATGCTTACAGAGGCATCAAAGGGTATGTATTTTAATTAGGCTTTAGTTCTGGACGTTGAAATCATAACATCAGTGGAGTATCCAAATAATCAGGCCAAAGAGTTCACTTTCATTAACCTCAAAAGTATTGTCGATCGAATACAAGGAGGTCAAATTTCATAGGGATGTGTTTTTTTGTGTAAGGAGTAGAAAATGTAGCTAAGGGTATTTTAGTCTTAACATAATTATAAAATCATAATATAAATAATGTAAAAGAAAATATTTAGACATTTTTCTAAATTTAAACAATTTTAGAAAATTTTTAAGTGAGATAAATTATATTTAGACATTATTCTGTCGCCCCATCTTTTTTTGTGTCCCCACCTTCCTCGATACATCTTCCATTTGCCTTTTTTTTTTTTTTTTTTTTTTTTTTTTTTTCCTGATAGGGTTTCTCCAATCTTCTCATCTCGCTTCGTCAGAATTTCTTCACTTTGATAAAGTTTGTCATCTCATCCAATTTCGACCAAGAGGAAGAAATCTTCAAGGGTGATGGAGACGAGCCTAGCTATGCTCCTGACCACAACTCGCCAACTTGTTTGAAAGTGTCAGACAAGTTGAAAGGGTTGAGGTAGATTTTTTATTGCTGATTTTTTCACCTTTCAAATTTTATAAGTTTAGTTTCGAGTTGCTTTAGACCATGAAACCGAGACTTGAGAGGTTAGAATTTATGTTCCTATTTGTGTTATTAAGTTTCTTTGTTCTCTTGATAGACCCAACTAATTTTCAAAATTGAATGTTTTTTTAAAAGGTGATTTACGACAAGATGATGAAACGAAGTAGGGGATTTATGGTTTTGCCACAATGTAGAGTGCTGACGAGGTTGAAGTCATTGCTCAATAATTTAATGGCTATGTAAGTCGTTGCACCATTTTTTTTCTCCCTAGTGTTGTTCTATTGAGTTAGTCTAGTTCTTGATATTTATTAGGATTTTTTTTAAAGAATATATTTTCTTTTGGTGAAAAAAATTAAGAATCGTAAATAATATATACATTTCCTAACTACTTAGTTTGATTTTTTTGTGTCTTTTTTATGCCTGGGATTTTTTATTCTTGTTGTGCATCTGTTAATTATGTTGCTAAATGGGGTTTTAAAGACTTAGATCAGAAAGAACATGATTTTCGATTAACCGTCGCTAACTAACCCAAACTATTTCTAGATTTTCATTTTTGCTCATTAATTTGTACAAGATCCGAGAAGATTCTTTTATTTCTTCTGAATTTCTGGTAGCTTTAAATTTTAGGCTCAATCTATTTTTGGATTCTCATTTTTTCTCATTAACTTGGGCAAGTCTTTTATTGTTATGTGTTAGGCCTCCAATTAAGCCCCAGTATTCTCGTAGGGGTAAAAGGGTCTCTCCTAGTGAAAGTTGGTTAAGATGTTTCTCTCTAGAATGTTTTTGTTTGTGGGACCCGTTGTGTGGGTGTGAGGGGAAGGATTACGTTTTGGGTATAATTAGTGGTCCTATTATTTTGGGGTTAACTTTTCATTTTCAGAAATAGGGAGTGAGGTAGTGTGTTTACCAGTCGGCTGAGACTGTGTCTTTGTACTCTGCTTTTGCGATATCAATATAGAAAAGTGGGCATTGCCTTAACATATTGGTATCATAGTAGTCATCCTGGGGAGAACAAGGAGGATGACTCAACGATTGTTAGAGGAAATGATTAAAGTGATGGATAAGGAGCAGCGGTCGTCGTTGGGGAAGAGTCATCCGAGATTCGCATAAAGGTGTTCAGATTCCATCAATGGAGGAGGGATTGCTTCACTTCATAAGTCGATGGAAGTAGTCATTTCCGATTAGCAACTCTAAATGCATGATCGCCGATGTCCGCTGAAGGAGAAATGTTCTTTGGAGAAAAATCGACAACTAGAGGTAAACAAGAGGACTCTAAATGGGGAACGATTTTGGAGCAACAGGTTACGACGGGAAGTCAAACCGAGTAGGGAAGCGATCAGGGCAAATTTAAGAAAGTTGAAATGCTGGTTTTCGGTGGAGAAGATCCAGACTCCTGGTTATTCAAGGCAGAACGTTACTTTCGGATACATAAGTCGGCGATGCAGTCCAAAAATGATTGTAACTACGATAAGCTTCGAAGGTGTAGCACTGAATTGGTTTCGTGGTAAAGAGAAGAGAGATCCATTCAAAAGTTGGGAAGATTTACGAATCCAACTATTAACGCGATTTCACAAGGCGAGAAAGAGAACGATGATCGAAACGAGTTTTCCGCGATTAGGCAGGAACGGATGGCGATGGATTATTGCAATGAATTCGAGTAGCTGATGGCACCGTTACCACACTTGGCGAAGAAGGTAATTGAAAATACGTTTATGAATGGGTTGGATCCGATGGTGAAAACGGAGGTACAGTGTTGGAAACCATATGGGTTGGATGAGATGATAGAAATGGCCCAACTAGTTGAGGGCAGAGATTTGGCTCGTTTGGAAGCAGGGAAAGTGGGCCCGACTAGCCCAAAAGGGGGATAAACCACTCTTCTAAACTGCAAAGCGATTTCATGGAAAATCCACGACCGCCAGAGGTAATTCCCACTCGCACGATTACTTTGATGGGGCATGCTAATAATAATAATAATATTAAGCGTGAAGGCCCTTCGAAACGTCTTTCAGACGGATAGTTCCAAAGCCGAAAAGAAAAAAGGGCTTTGTTTTCGGTGTGAGGAGTGTTATACGGTGGGACACCGGTGCAAAGTAAAGGAGACCAGAGAGTTGAGAACAATGGTAGTGCATGGTAATAATGAAACATCTGAAATTATTGAAGATGGTGAGTTAGGGGAAATCGTCGAAATAGAAAATACTGGGTTGGTAGAGGAAAGCGATAAGGCTCATTTATCTCTTAACTCTCTGATAAGAATGACCAACCCGAGTACCATAAAGATGAAAGGAACTATCAAAGACAGAGAGGTAATAGTTCTTATCGACTGTGGGGCAACCCACAATTTTATATTGCACAATATAGTTGAACTGTTAACTTTGCCTATTATGGACACAACTCATTATGGAATTGTGATGAGAGGAGACATCACGGTGAAAGGGGTCTGCAAGGGTGTGGAGATGAATAGAGAACTATTTACCCTTGGAGTCGGGAAGTATAGATGTGGTCCTCGGAATGTTATGGTTTCACACATTGGGTGAAACGAGTGTTCACTAGCCAACCTTGACGATTAAGGTAATGGTTAGGGACGAATTAATCATCCTGCGAAGTGACCCTAGTGATCACTAAAGAAAATGATGAAAGCTTGGGAGACTAGTGACCAGGGGTTTCTAGTGGAGTATAAGGCGATGAATACGGTACATATGAAAGAGGAAGAAAGGCCGAAAGGTAGAGAAATCATTGTTAGCAAATCGTTGGATGATTTATTAAAAAGTTATTGTTACATATTTCAAGGACCAGATGGTCTACTGCCGGTTCGGAAAATAAATCATCACATCCATTTAAAAAAAGGGACAAATCCCGTAAACGTCAGACCTTACCGCTGTGCCCAGGTGCAGGAGGGGGAAATTGAGAAATGAGTGGGGGAGATGTTCATGGCTGGAATAATTCGTCCGAGCTTTAATCCTTTTTCTAGTCCAATTTTGCTGGTCAAGAAGAAAGATGGAGGTTGGCATTTCTGTGTTGATTACAGAGCGCTCAATAACATAACAATCCCTTACAAATTTTTGATACCAATGGTAGAGGAATTACTGGACGAACTACATGGTTCAATGGTTTACTTGAAGTTGGATTTGAAATCTGGGTATCACCATATCAGAATAATGTACGAAGAAGACATACATAAAACTGCTTTCAGGCCCCATGAAAGTCATTATGAATTTTTAGCTATGCCTTCGGTTTGACCAACACTCCTTCGACCTTCCACGATTGATGAATAGTATTTTCAAGCCATACTTGCGTAAGTTTGTTCTTGTCTTTTTGGATGATATACTCAAATTTAGCAAAGGGGGATCAGAATATCTACATCATCTAACTATTGTGTTTAATGTTCTGCGAGAGAACCACCTGTATGCTAATAAAAAAAAGTGTTAGTTTGTTTAAACACGAATCGAGTACTTGGGACATTGGTTTTCTAAAAAATGGGTGGAGGAAGATTCAGAAAGATTCAAGCAATGTGGAATTGGTCAAGACCGTCTTCAATTAAAGAATTACGAGGGTTCTTGGGTTTGACAGGATACTATCGTTGCTTTGTTCAAGGCTATGGTACCATTGCCACCCCTTTGACTCGGTTGCTGAAAAAAGGGTTATTTGATTGGGATGAGGAGGCCACTACGAATTTTGAAAAACTGAAGAATGCCATGATAACGTTGCCAGTTCTAACTTTACCTGACTTTAATATTCCTTTTGTTATTGATGAAGGGAATGAAAATCCTCATGCAATGGAAGACGATCGAATCGCCGTGATATCATTATGCAACTCGTATTTGTTAAAATCGATCTAACACTAGATCTAGGCTAAACATCTTTGAGAAAGGAAGAAAAAACGATGAGAAAGAACGTACTTACTTGTTGTAGATTGTTCTTCAATTTCCTTCCTTGGTCACGAACTCTTCGTGCTTCTCAATCTCAACGAAAACTTGAACTCATGAACAAGATCCGACCACAACCACTTGGAAAACTCGGTTGTTCTTCTTTTGGAAAGAAGGAAGATGGTGGGATCTTAGTTTTTCAGAGAGGGAGGAGATTTGAGAGAAAAAGGCTTGAGAGAGAATTCTCTTCTTTTTTGGTTGAAATTCCAAAAATGAGAGAATGAGTTACATTCCTTCTTGCAAGAAGTGGTTTATATAGTGGAATTGATGGAGTTAAAATCTCCACATAATTACCACTTTACCACAACCATAGGTTATGCAAATCTCATTTGCATGACCACATAATATAAGATATCTCATATCTCTTATTGCAAATCTCATTTGCAACAATTGTGGATTAATTAAATTGGATCACATCCAATTTAATTTCTCTCAATTAATTTCTCCAATTAGCCCTAATTCAACAATTAGGCTAACCTATAGTTTATTATGAATCTCATCCACATTAAACTATATATTATATCATTCATATCTCATATAAATGACATAAATGCCTTTTTAAAGTGAAATTGAACACTTCAATTTCATATCAAAACATTAACCCTTCTTTTAACCAGATTGAGCCAACCGGGGACCTAATGGACCTACAAAGTGACGGGCTCCAATGATCCGAGATTAACCTATCAAACTCTTTGACACGGTTAATCAACATTCATTAGCTACGATAACACTCCACTATAGCCCGTAGTGCGCACTCCGGTCGGTCACAGAATATTACGTGTCCACCGATATAACCAATGTCCATGAGTCGACCCTTCACAAAGGTTGTTCGTAGACACGATCGGGTCAAAATTACCGCTTTACCCCTTTGTCTACCTCTTTGTTCCTTAAGTCCCCACCGCTCCTCTAATGAACAACATATTGTGATGGCCAACCATACACAACACCCTTCTCGGGCGGTGAGAAGGTGGCGCCCGTTGTCCAAGCCACAGAGACAAGACTTAAGGGAACAACCCTCTAGTTTCCTAAAAGGCGGGAGCGAGTGAATTCCATCTCGCGTAGTTAAGTTCCCAGCCTCCCTACTTGGTCCTCGTCCCCGAGAAGATAGGCATATTAGGCGAGTAATCGTGACCACCTCACCCATACTAGTCAAAGGACGGACCGCAGCAGACGAGTCCGTAACACGCTCGTGGATTCGTGTCGAGTCACTAATGGTCATCTACGGTTATTAGTCCTCATCACAACGGTGTTACATCGCAGAGGTCTAATAATTCACGCATCCCGGCCTTGTACAATCTCATTGCACAGCACAGATGCCCCCACTCGCATGTCAACCACATGAACGAGTCGATCACCTCGTTTGTATCTAATACAAAGCGGGCGCATCCACAAAGTGTATCCGAGATTAGGTCTCCAACCCTATCCATATATCGTAGACCGTTCGGGTCATTAACTCGAACGTGATCCTCCCTATGTGTCCACTACACACCGCTCAAGTTCTAGTTCTCTCATAAATTCAATGACCCCGAGCTTAGTTTATTGGAAAAGTTTATAAATATTATGAGACACAAAGTGATGAAATGAATAACTCTTATTAATTTCAAACAATATATTACAAACACGAGATTAGGACAAAAATCCCAACAATTGAAACTGATGCCTCAGGGACTAGAGTGGGGACAATACAATGCAGATCAACGACCTATTGCTTACTACAATCAGACTCATCAATACGGGTTCAATTTCGATCTATCTATGAAAGAGAATTGATGGCTATTGTGTTTGCCATTAAAAAATGGAGACCTTATCTCATAGGTAGAAATTCCTTGTAAAAACCGATCAACGAGCTCTGAAATTTTTACTTGATCAGAGAGTCATTCGGTCGGAGTACCAGAGGTGGATTGCCAAACTGCTGGGTTATGATTTTGAAGTCCAGTATAAGCTAGGCTTCAGAAATAAAGCAGCTAATGCTTTGTCGCGATCACCCCCCGTCGATTCAGTTGAACCACTTGTCAATACCCTTCATTGTAGATATTCTCAAAGTTAAAGAAGAGGTGGTTGCGGATGATAGACTCCAATTGATTATTTCGAAGTTAATCGAGGATGAGGCGGTGTGGCCCGCACTCCCGGTCTAGGGATTCTCTACAACAAAGGAAGGTTAGTACTTTCAAAATCTTCATCTTTCATTCCAGCAATTCTTCATACTTATCATGATTCTGTTATTAGTTGCATTCGGGTTTCTTACGCACTTATAAGCGTTTATCTGGAGAATTGTATTGGGAGGGGATGAAGGCCGATACGAAGGAATATGTTGCAAAGTGTCTTATTTTCCAACAGAATAAAACCATGGCCTCTTCTCCCGCAGGTTTGTTAATGCCATTGCATATACCTGAGCGTATTTGGGAGGATATATCTATGGATTTTGTAGGGGGGTTACCGAAATCTAATGGGTTTGATGCAATTTTGGTTGTGGTTGATAGATTGAGCAAGATGGCTCATTTCTTCCTGGCCTTGCTAGGTAATGTTTTTGTGCAGGAAGTAGTGCACCTGCATGGATACCCCAGATTCATAGTGTCCGACAAAGACAAAGTCTTCCTGAGTCATTTCTGGTATGAGCTTTTTGGTCTTCAGGGAGCGAAATTATGTCGGGGTTCTACTTATCATCCTCAATCGGATGGACAGACCGAAGTGGTTAATCGAAGTGTTGAAACGTATTTGAGGTGTTTTTGCAATGAAAGACCAAATGGTTGGCAGAATTGGCTTAGTTGGCCTGAGTATTGGTACAATACTTCGTTTCACGGTTCAATCAAAATGACCCCTTTCCAGGCTGTTTATGGTCGGCCCCCACCACCGTTGATTTCCTATGGAGAGTCTAAAACTACTAACGATTCCTTGGAACAACAGTTAATCCAACCGGATACCACTTTAGATGCATTAAAGCATCACCTGGATTTGGCCCGAGGAAGGATGAAAAGATTAACAGATAGAAAGCGTTAGGAAGTTGAGTATCAAGTGGGAGAGAATAGGTATTCTTAAAGCTTCGTCCCTACCGACAAACATCTTTGGCCAAACGACAAAACGAGAAATTGTCACCCAAGTATTTTGGGTCGTATTGAATTAGTGAAAAGATTGGGAGCGTGGCTTATCGGCTTGATTTACCAGTTTCAGCAAATATTCACCCTGTTTTCCATGTGTCTCAGCTCATGCGGGTTGTGGGAAACTTGGCAGGAGTTCAGCAACATGACCCAATACTTACTGACGATTTTGAATGGGTGGCCCAACCACAAGAAGTTTTAGCGTATCGGGAGAATCACTTGACTGGAGTCGATGAAGTCCTTGTTAGTTGGTTTAACTTGCCAGCCCATGAAGCTACCTAGGAGCCTAACATTATTGAGGATTTTTGTTCCAATTGAAACTCCTTGTCACTTTTTAAATCATTAAAGCTACCTATCTTAGGCTCCAACTACAACTACAACTACAAAAATGGGTTGTTGGAGAAGAAGTCACACCGTCATTCCGTGATCAATGACTACCGCAAGAAACTCCTTTAGCACAAAGAACTCAATGCTAAGAGTCTGATCTCGTATGTCTCTATGAAACTTTTCATGATTCGAGTAATTATAGGCTTTGAATTTTCTAGAATGGTCATTCTGTAGAATATGAGATTGTTGCATCTTAAAATTTTGGCGTTTGAAAGTCCTAGTATTCCAAAACTCATTGTACAGTGTTATATGGGAAATGTATATGTGTAGTAATTAAGGGGAGGTGGGATAGGAGATGGGTGTTTAAAAGGAGATAATTTTGGAAATATTCTATTAGGCTTAGGATGAACTAATTGGATTTTTATTCTCTTTCTGAGATTTAGTGGGTTGTACCATTAATTTAGTTACTTTAGTAGTTAGTAGTGAGGATAGTTGCGAGAAGAGAATTCTTATCCTTGTGGAATATCTTTGGTTGGACAAAGAGAAACTTAGGGAAGTAAGATATTTTTAAATTAGGTTCTCAAGTTTGCTGATTTGATTATGAATTAGGAGTAAATGGATTGGTAGTAGTACTCATTTGGGTAGTGTTAAAAAGTTGGTTGAATGTAGAAAATAAGGAGCAATGAACAAATGCAATTTATTTTTCCTTCATGTTTAGATAATTTGTTAATATATTATGCTTTTAAGAAAAATTATATATGAAAACTTTACCTATTAATTTTAGTTTTTCATGCCCTATGTGTTTATCCTAGTAAATTAGTGTAGATTTATGAATATAAACTCATGCTCAAATGTCAGTAAGGTGAATATGAGTTCTTGGGTGCTATACAACCCTTAAAAATGTTATCGTTTTCCTGGAACTTCATTGACGGACCTTCTACCAAGAAGAGAGATGCCACAACAAAAAATCTAGGAGCTTAAACAATCTCTCAACAGGTAAATTACTTATATTTTTTCCTAATATATTGGATCTTGTCAACGTGTTGCTTTCCAATTCATTATAATTTCGATTGAGAACGATTTTACAGAATTATTTGATTTTCTTCTTTTTCTTTGTGATTTACATTGTTCATTTTGATTATTCAACTGTTTGGAATGTCGTGATAATCAAATGGAACTACTAGTGTCTACTGGGTATGGATGCCAAAATTGTTGCTCAAGCAAAAAAAAACAATAAGAAGAAGAGCATTTTTTATAAATATCAAGAAACAAACTATGGGTTGGATGATGAGTTTTATATATAGCAAAAATCCATTTCAAGTTCCACAAATGGCGAAGGGAGTTAGGAAGTGCTTGTCAACAATCCATTTATTAAAGATTCAAAGTCGATCAAGACGACAAGATTAGCCCTTACATATGCCACCTCTGCTGAACTGTAACTTCATTTTTTTTTCCTTTTCCTATTTCTAATGTTCCTCATACTCATGGCGTTGTTGTTGAAATGGGCCTAAAATATTGCAATAACAAATTATTAAATTATTTGTATATGTGGCACATTTTTATTTAAATTACTAAAAAGTCCGTTCACATGTCTTTTCCCAAATGAAAATTGTGATTCATCTTCCTTCATTTCTTCCTCAAATTATCTTTAATTTTTTTGTTATTTTCTGTGATTTCTTCTTCCTTTCTCCAACGTTTAGTCGATCGACTAAAAATTCTAGGTTCAATAAATGCCCAATGTTCAATTTTTTCTATAGTGATTTGAGTCTATTACTAATAGACTTTTAATCATTGCCTTGTGATAAAAGTCTATCAGTGATATAAGTTTATCACTATCACTAATAGGACTTCTATATATGTTGTTTCTTTTTTTTAATTGAAATTTATTTCTTATAGACCTCTATCACTATGAATGGAAGTAGTGTGTGATTGAAGTCTATCACTTATAGAAGCATATATGTTAATTGCTACAATTATCTGAATTACTAGAATTTCGAATCGTGAAATAACTAGGGTTAATATAGGTTAATTTTCATCATTGAATAAGCTAAGGTGTGTGATTGAAGTCTATCACTAAAATGTTTATTTGTCGCCACACACACCTACGATGCGGAGTGACCGATGTCCTCGAAAAGGGATATTTGGAAAGGAGTCGCCACCAACCTTTTTATGGTGTGATTGGGCACCAAACATAATAAAATAATTTTTTTGGGTTCGAGAATTGTTTGTGTATGGGGGAAAGTGTTAGCATAATAATAAAAAAAAACTAAAAAAAATTATGCGAAAACCAGATTTGGGTTTAAGAGATGTTTGTGTATGAGAAAGGTATTAGCACCCCACAACACCTGTTTAAAACGATGACCAAATTTTAACCTTGAATTGTCAATAAAAATTAGAAAAAAAAAACTTATTTAGGGAAAATGAGATTTTTAAAACAATGTCTTATTTTACCTCTCATTTCTCCAATATTTGGAGTCATGATCCCATAAAATAATTGGATAAAAATCCATCAATTTGGCTATATTGAAATTATTTTCAAGATTTTGGGAATAATATCACCTAAAAAATATGAGAAAATTTTAAAATTTCTCAAATCCATCCTAGGATAACCTTTTATAAAAGAACATTTTTTTAAAAAATATTTTTTATAATTAAATTCATTTTTTCTTGGGATCAAAATCTCAGACTTCCAAAGATAATGATCCTTCACCGAGTTTTAGAAAATTGAGCTCCCAAATATTTCTAGATTTCGTCGTATGTAGAAATTTTTAGGGAAATGACCATAAAAAACTAAGAAAAATCACATTTTAAGAAAAAGTTTTAAAACTAAAAAAAATACTTTGGCTAAAAAAAATCTTTGTAAATACAAAAAGAGAAATTTTAAAGAAATTGAGAAATAATATTAGGTTAAATTATAAGTTTACTTCCTAAACTTTCCTGTTTGTGTTTAATAGGTCCCTTAACTTTAACAAGTATCTAATAGGTCTCTAAACTTTCAATTTTGTGTCTAATTGGTCCTTGAACTTTAAAAAAGTATCTAATATGTCCTTAAAATTTCAATTTTGTATCTAATAGGTCTTTGGCACATTCAAATTTTTAAAATTAATGAATCTATTAGACATAAAATTGAATTTTGTGTCTAAAAGTATATTAAACTTTGAATTTCGTGTCCATCGAGTTCATGAATTTTTAAAAATATCGAATATATCATGGATCTATTAGACACAAAATTGAAAGTTGAAGGACTTAAAAGATACAAGATCGAAAGTTTAGGGACTTATTAGACACTTTTTGAAGTTTAGGGGACTTATTAGATAGAAAATCGAAAGTTCATGAACCTATTAGAAATTTTTTAAAGTTTAGGGACTTATCTAATATAAATCTAAAAGTTCAGGGACTAAATTTATAATTTAACCATAATATTACAAGAAAAGAGAATAAAGTTTATAAAAAATGGAAACCATTAAGAAAAATTAAGAAAAACAAAGTTAAGCATAACAAATAAATGCAATGACAAGTTAAATTGAACATGCATGATAATTTATTCATAGAAAATAAGTTAACAAACATAATATACAAATATGTTTAAATTTTCTAAAAAAAACGTATTAGAGTTGATTTTGGACTTCCAAAGAATCAATTCCTCACCTCAAGAAAACTAAAAAATCGGACTCCCAAATATTTCTAGATTCTGTCGTCCTGATATATATATATATTATAAGTAAATATGAATTAAAAAAATCATTCACATGAAATTAACAACATGATGAATCTACTCAGAATGAAATGATAAATAAATAGATAAGATACAAAACTTACCAATAACGTGACGTAAATAGATGCAAACATCAAATTTTGGAGAAAGAGAACAATAAAATTAAAAGAAATAATAAAAGAAATAAGAATTAAATGAAAAATAATAAAATATAATTATTTATAATTTGACCATACACAAATTTTTAAAAGAGCACTCATAAGTATAGATGTAAAAAAAGAAATCAAAACTAATTTTTTTAAAACTTTTGTTTTTATTAGCCATTTACTTTTTTTAATTTTTTCTATTTCAATAATCTTTTGAGTCTCTCACATTTTGCGTATGATCTTCTTCTTCAACTTCTTTGTCTTTCTCAACTTGTTGGTTTTTTTAAATGAGAAACAAAAAATTCTCTAACTCACCATAAAGGCAACAACATTTTTTTTTTGAAACAAATCTCTACTCACTCATAGGGGTGTGCAAAAATCGAATCAAACCGATTGATTTGATTCATTTTTTTTTAATAAAAATCAGTTCTTCGGTTCATAAGTGAAAAAACCTAGTAGTTCGGTTTGGTTCTCGGTTCACTACTTTAAAAAATTGATAAAAACCGAACCGAACCGTTTTATATAATATTTTACATATTTATTTAAATTTTGTTCTATCATCACCTTTCAAGCTCAGTTTTCAAAAGCCCAACTCATCTATTTTGTCTTGATTCATGCGAAAGTTGAGACCCTTTGGTAGATTGATGTGGTCACTGGTCTAGTCAACATCAGGTCACTTTTTTCATTTCATTTCATTTTTTTTTTCAAACATCAAAACCTGTTGGATTTTAGTCTTCATCCTTTCTATTGCAAATGCCAACTTCTCCATTTTATTTTCTTTCATCAAACCAGTGAAATTGGGAAGAAAAAAATGATCTTAGATATGAAATGAAAAAAGTTAGTAGCATCAACATAACAAAAGATCTTAGATATAATGCAAACAAAAAAAAAGCAAAGATTCACGTTATAATAAAAGTAAAAAGAGATATAATAAACAACAAAAAAAAAAGAAAACTCATAAAATCTTTACTCAACTATTGTTTTTCAGGAATATTTTGAAATAAAAGATGAAGATCTAGAAGTTGGTATCAAGAACAACCAACAAGGTTGTTGTTTGAGGTGCATATCCTTGGAACAAAGCCCTATCAAATACAACCTCCAACTAAGCTAGGGTTATTTTTCTTGTGTTATGGGATTTTGGGATTCCTTTTACAATCTCTCCATCTTTGTAGTTATGAAGGTGTTTGGCTATGAGGTTTATAGAATCAATAATGGATTGTAGGAATGTAAAAGAAGTTTTTTTTTTTTTTTTGAGTGTTCCTTCCTCATTTTGAAGAAGAGAAAGAGAGGTATAAAAAGCCAAAATAATTCATCTTTTGTGCATAAAACCAAAAAACACAATTGTTGCAATTTGAAAATCAATGCAAAAAAAGAACTTACACCTAAAAAGACCAACAACATTTTGGTCAATCAAAATAAAAACAAAACTTACTCAATCAATCAAAATTTTATCTTATCTCCGAAAAACTATGGTTTCTCCAACTTAAAAAAAAAAGTAAAATTAGCAAATAAAAAAATAAAAATAAAAGTGAGCAAATTTAAATACCAACAAAAAATCATAGATAATAGTAATCTAACAATTTAATTAAAAACGAACCGGACAAAAATAGGTGGCTACAACATGCCCTCTTTCGTGCATCCTTGTAGAAGTAGAATGTGGACGAAGAAATAAACACTATTTTGTCTGACCAAAGTTTAGGTGCATACTTGACCATATTATGAAAGTGTAAAAGGAAAAGCTTCTTGGAAGTCAAGAATGCAACTGACACTACGATATACAAGGTAAATGCTGGAGGGTGAGAGATAAACAAGCGCCACCGCAACGAACATTTCAAAGGTCAAGTATAAACAAGCGACACATGATAAGTAAAGGAGACGTGCTGAAATCCATGAAAAGACAAATGTCACTACAACAATAGCAAAAATATAACATGTTGGAGGCTAGGGATAAACAAACACTATCACAACAAATAGAGTGTCAAAGGTCAAAGATAAACAAGCATCACTTGACAAAGTAAAACATGTTGAGGGCGCCTGGGATAAACAATAGTCACTACAACAAAAGAATGCCAAGAGTCAATGATAAAGAAGCGTCACTACAGCAAGAAAGTGTCAAAGATTAGGGATAAACAAATGTCACATGACAAAATAAAACACGCTGAGGGTTAGGGATAAACAAGTGTCACTGCAACAAAAGAGTGTCAAGGGCTAGAGATAAACAAGCGCTACATGAAAAAATAAAACACGTTGAAGGCCAGAGATAAACAAACACCACTACAACAAAAAAAGTGTCGAGGGTGAGAGTGAGAGAGAAAGCTCGAGCTGAAGGTAAGGGTGAAAATGAGAGATAAAGTTTTTTCTGTTTTGTCGGGGAGAGAGAAATTGAGTATTTCACTAGTAGAAAAAAGGGTTTTGATGACGGGCGCGCGACCATCATCTATGTGAGTGTCATTGTATGTTACAATGACGGGCGGTTTTTAATAACGGGTATTACCCGTCATCATTTTGTTCATAATTTAATTAAAAAAAATTGATTCCTTTGATGACTCTAACCAACCATATTAATATTTCTCAAGCTTCGTACAAAGAAAATTTCAATACTATTTACATTTTTACACAAGTAATCTTACCAACTTAACTAAATTAATAAAATATAAAAAATGTGATAAATTTTTTACATTGAACTGTATTACATATCACACAAAATATGTATACAAACTACATCTACTTTACAAAGATAAGAAAAATTGCTAAAATACAAGCAATTTACATATTCAAATATTGTTTAAACTCCCTGGATAATTTTTTGGTTGTGTCATCTCTCCCCTTGAGAAATCAAAGGCCTTTTCGCTCCAGAGCTGAAAAAAATTATAAAAGCAAATCAATGTTTCCTGAATTCCCTATTTTCTTTGATTTTGAAAACTTCATAATATGTAGAGTCTATTTTATATACAACAAAAGAGCAGCTACAAAGAGCAGCTAGAAAACTTCGAACTTGAACAAAATATTTGTAGAATCAAATAAATGCAAAAGTAAACTACAAATGAGGATTTGTTATACTGTTAGCATAAAACAATTGGTCTTTTTCAATTCTTCCCACATGGTTTTCCAGCAGAGAATGCTTAAATTAAGAACAAAAAAGGAGAGGGAAACTAACCAAAAGGAAGATTTGACGTGAGATTCTGTTGATTCAACATTCCCTCTTTGAAATTGTACCGGTAGAATGAGAATCCACATAACACAAACAACAGAATTGTCATAGGGAGAACTCTTGCATTATTCTTGTCTGAGTTATGTCCTAGCTTCCCATCTCTATACTTCATGATTCCCTATCAACAATCAACAATCTGCCATCCCACAAAAAAAATCTGTCATCCCACAAAAAAAATGTTGCAGTTCAAATTATATCTTTCAACCAGGAAAATCTACAACTATCAGAGAAATCAACAAGAAAAATCTAATGGGTATAAACTAGGGAAACACCATCGCTTGATTATCATTGAAAAGAAATAAATACCCTTAAGAATAGACAAGTAATCTCATGGATTATGATAGAGAATTCAAACTCATATTTTTAAGCATATAAATGTACAAATTTATGGACTTTGAATCAAACTCATATTTTGGGAGCATATTTGTTTATACGCGTGATTTTTTCAAGACCGTCATTAAAAGTCAATTTTGTTGTAGAATGAAAAATTATAACCTAGAATGTATTGTGAATGAGAGATGCAAAATTAACCTAAGTTATGTTGAAATGACTAGAAATTTGGAATGTTGATCATTTTTACCTAATGAAAGAAGTTTAAAACCTTCTTTTGTATATTCTCTTGATAATGTCACAAGGAAGTTAAATATGTGAACATTAATACATATGTGAACCATTGAAAATATAAATATATTGAAAGTAAATTCTGGTAGAAAGTTAAAATTTGTTAACATAAAGCAATTAACTGTTTTCAATTTAGTAAATCTTAAACATGGCTCATGGGACAGGCCAGGAAATCTTAAACAAACACAGTTCACTCAATTCACTGGATATTACTAAACATTTTGACTTTAGCCTTTACCAACACAGTTCACCAAACAAGTTTTTGTTGAGCAATTCACTGTTTTCAATGAAACTCTCTTAAAATCAGAGAAATGAGAAATTACATAAGACATCAAATCATAAACTCCAAGCATTGTGATTCACTACAACACAATCAACTCCAGCAAAATGCACCTAAAACAGTAAAGGAAATTGACTCAGTATCCAACAACCAAAGCTCCAAAGCCCTAACTAATAATCAAACGTGATTTTAGAAACGGAAAGACACAAATATTATTATCGTGATTAGAGAAGAAATTGAAGTTCGTCAGTTGACTCGATATAAAATGAGAAATACCAGAAACTGTCAGCGAACTCACGTTCAACGATTTGAGACCAGAACTTGCAGATTTGAACCTTACTAGTTGTGGGGTGTTTAGATCTGAGATCGAAAGGATTGTGGGCACTCAGATCTGGTTCGAATCGAAGCGGGTGTTGAGGATCTGAGGTCGTTTGAGTGTGGGTAAACCTTGAAACTTGTGTGTCTTGTTAGATTTGTTGTTGAACACCGTCCGAAGTCACCGTACAACCTCATCAGAGTTCTGGGCATCGTGGAAATCTCGTGGCTTTTGCGCGTGGGTTGTCGATGTTGTTGTCTTCTTACTAGTGAAATGCATGTTGGATGGGAGGTGTCACACAACTTGTGTTCATCAGAGAAGAAGTCTAAGCAAGAGGAGTAGTTAACCGGCGGGTGAACACATGTGAGAGAGGGAGGGAGAACAAATTAGGGATGGAGAGAAGAAGGGAGCTCTTCGTCAAAATGCAATGTAAAAATGATAAAAAAAATAAAAGCTTTTAAATAGATTATATAATGACTGACATTGTAGCTTAAAGTTTTAATTTTTTCTTTTTTCCGTGCATTTTATCCTTGTCCGTCATTGTTTCTACCTGCGAATTTTTTTATACCGTCATTAAAACCCAAAATTGTTATAGTGTTTAAAAAAAAATGACCTACAATGTCAGGCTTTGACTGCCATTAAAGCTACTCTACAATGACGGACAATGCCCCATCATAGTATATGAATTTAATTTCTTTTTTAATTTTTGTGCATTTTTCAACTGACTGTCATTGTATATCCCAGGCGCATTTTTCTCATGGTCTGCCATTATTTCCCCGTTGTGTTGTAGTACATAGTCATCTCTTGGATTGATTATCTAAAATAATGATTTAACTGACAAAGTCACTTCCCTAGATTTTTCTCTTTGACATCTCTCATTGTTTTTACTTGTTTTGTTAACTACTATTCTCGAAAACTATCATTCTCTAAATAAAATTTGAATGTTATTAATCGTGGTAATTATTCGATCTAGAAAACCATTCATGTAGATGATAATGCGCACTCACAAATCATTATACTAAAACTTGACATCGTACATTTGCGGCTTTGCATGGTCATAAAATCACGCAACAACTCTCTTGTTCATGCATGATTCTAGAGCGAGAGGAAAAATAAGAAGACAAGGCCAAAACGAGAGAGAAAATACGAAGCCAGAGCGAGAGGGAAAGAAAATGGAAGTGAGAGCCGAGATGGAAAGAAAGTGGAAGCGAGAAGTGGGAGGAAAGAAAATCGAAGTGAGAGGGAAAGGAAGTGGAAATGAGAGCAAAAGGGATAAAATACAGAGTTAGAGCAATAGGGAAAGAAAATGGAAGCGAGAGCCGAGAAGGAGAAGAAATGGAAGTGAGGGAAAGGAAGTGGAATTGGGAGTTGAGAAGAAAAAAAATTAAAGCAAGAGGGAAAGGAAGTGGAAGCGAGAGCGAGGGAGAAAATAGAGCCAGAGCGAAAGGGAAAGGATATGAAACTGAGAGCCAATAGGAAAAGGAAATGGATCCGAGAGAGAAAGAAAGTGGAAGCGAGAATGAGAAAAAAAAATTGTGAGTTTAGAGAGAGCAAGAAGAAAAAAAGCCTGAGAACCAAAAGAAAAAAAAATAATAAAAAGTGTATGATGACGCTGTTGGAAAAGGAACTTTGGAGATTGGAGGTTAGACTTTGGAAGATAGATTTTTTAAAAGAGGTTACTTGTATTATTGCTCACTTCTAGCTCTTGGGCTTTATTTGGCTTAATACAAACTCTAGGATATCACCCCTATTTATACTAATTGCATCCCCTAAACTAACAGCTATGGTTTTGCCAACTCATACAATCTAGAGATTACAAAGGACTCTCTAGAATATTCTACATTCTAGAGAATTCTACAACATACTTTAAAACATCTTTAAAAAGATATTTTTCTAGAATGCTCTAGCAGTTAAAAGGTTTCTAGAAATTGAGCTTTTATTTAGAGTAGGCCCAAATACTAATGACCCAAAATCAAGTTTATATTTCAACACCCCCTCTTAAACTTGATTTTATTACACCAAGCAAATCTCTTAACCTTGTGAAGTCTTCTTTTTTAAGTGGCTTGGTGAAGATATCAGCTACTTGATCATGAGTCTTCACGTACTCCAAATGCACATCCTTTCTTGCAATGCACTCTCTAATATGATGGTAACGCGTATCAATGTGCTTGCTCCGATTGTGAAAAACTGGATTCTTACCCAAAGTAATTGCTGACTTGTTGTCCACAAAAATTTTCGTCGGCTCATTTTGTGATAAACCCAACTTCTTTAGCAGATTTCTTAGTCAAACTGCATGACAAACACATGAGATAGCAGCTACATATTCTGCTTCACATTTTGAAAGAGTAACAATTGGTTGCTTCTTTGACATCCATGTGAAAGAAGTGTCTCTCATATAGAACACAAAATCAGTCGTGCTCTTACGGTCATCTATATCTCCACTCCAATCACTATCACTGTATCCCACGAGCTTATAATTGTCACACCCCCTCCCGAACCACTTGCTAACTTAGCCCGGAGGCGGCATGAAAGCCAACAGACATTGTTACCTCTTAACAATACTGCGACACTACTTTACACGAAAACAAACTATGTTCGCATATGGAACACTTTAAACTTAACACACGAAACTGGACATCTATAAGACGTACGTGAGGAGAAACTCTTCTTAAGTCTCTCTTGGAAACTAGAACGAGCAAGAACATCGGAACCACAAACAAATCCAAACCACTAATTAAACAACCACAACCTCTAAAACACATACGACTATAACTACATAGTTCTCTTAAAATAATTTACAAACATATGGACTTGCTAAACCACACCAACCACGCATAACATATCAAACATGAGAAGCTTCCAAATGACTATGGCGGGGTTATCGTGCACCGAGCTCGATCCTACACGGAAAAGTGGGGAAAAACATCGAAAGAATGAGCTATGAAGCTCGGTGAGTGACTTGAGTTTTAAAGAAAGTTATTAACTCGTAAATCATATCACCGCCATCTATGAGCATATGCATCCAGAATCAAATGTTAAAAATAAATCGTGTAATCATAATATCTTTTCATGAAAACCAAAGAAGTATATCGTTAAAATCTCGTAAGACATGTAAATGTGATAAACTCTTTTTAAAACATGTCACAATCTACGTTTGTTCTACGATGTAGTGGGGCCCGCCAAAGACTCCCATCGTCTTTGTCGTAGTGGGGCCCGCCCAAAGACTCACGACAAATGCCATGTTGTCACGGAGTTCACTCAACGTCGACAATGAAATGACTGTGTGCACACTGCACCGTAAAGCCTCGCTCAATATTTGAAAGATCACATGAAAACTTTTGAACATGCCTCGCTTATCTTTTCTTTTCATAAAACTCAAGCTTACTTAATTGTTCATAAAAGCTGAAAATCTTTAAAAACATACTTGCTAAAACATACTTGCTCAAAGTCATAACATTTCCATAGACTTGAAATGCAATAAACATATGCTCGTGTATAAATTTCATCAAGACATTTAAGCTCATCATGAACACTTTAAAACATTTCTAAGAAATCATGAATGCTCATAAACAAGTGTTCAAGGAAAACAATAAGCATTGAAACCATTTCGTTTTAGCAAAACCTTGCATTTCATAAGCATAATACAAGCCTATAAACCATTTTCAAGGTTCGCTTTTGTCACTCACCGTGTGTTAGAACTAGAACCTTGGCCCGTATACTCCGACCTATCTCCTCTCGGATCGCCAAACAAACCAAAACCATGTTTTAGAACCTCGAGCTCGTGGTTTTTAAGCTTAAAACTACAAGGAAACACTCCAACAAAAATTCCAAAGATTGGAAAACTTTACCCCGTATAGATGACTTGTTTGACCAGTTAAGAGGAGCATCAGTGTTTTCTAAGATTGATACCATCAGTTAAAGGTAAGGGAATCAGACATTCCTAAGACATTATTCAGAATGAGGTACGAGCATTATGAGTGTTTAGTAATACCATTCGGTTTTGACGAATGCACCAGCAGTTTTCATGGACCTCATGAACAAGATATTCCACCAGTATCTAGATCAGTTCGTGATAGTATTTATTGATGATATACTAGTTTACTCAGTTGACAGGAAAGCTCATGAGGAACATCTAAGGATTATTCTGCAAACACTACGAGATAAACAGTTATACGCTAAATTCACCAAATGTGAGTTTTGGTTGAATCAGGTAGTGTTTTTGGGGCATGTTGTCTCATTAAATGGAGTTAGTGTTGATCCGAATAAAGTAAAGGTTATGGTCAACTTAGTGAGACCAGCTAATGCGACAGAGGTACGTAGTTTCCTAAGCTTGGCTTCACGCCGCCTTTCGAGCTGAGTTAGCAGGTAGTTCGGAAGGGGGTGTGACAATAATCATTAGAAACAAAATAGTACAAACCATAATTTATCGTACCTTTGATATATCGAAGAATTTTTTTTGTTGCCTTCAAATGTGTGGTTGTCGGTTTCTCCATATAACGACTGACAACTCCAACCGCATAGAGAATATCAGGCCTTGTGCATGTCAAATATCGCCTACTCCCAACTAAGCTTTTAAAGAGTGTTTGATCTACTTTTTCTCCTTCCTCATGATTTGATAGTTTGATTCCACATTCCATGTGTGTGTTGACTGGATTAGAGTCATCCATTCTGAACTTCTTGATCACCTCCTTAGCATAGCCTTCTTGGGTGATTAAAATGCCTTTATCTTCTTGTTTTACTTCAATGCTGAGGTAGTAAGACATGAGCCCAATGTCGGTCATCTCAAACTCGTTCGTCATCTCTTCCTTAAACTTGTTGAACATGCTCAGATTATTGCATGTAAAGATCAAGTCATCTCATTATAATCGATGCTCACTCTTTGACTATAACCTTTCGCCACTAGTCTTGCCTTATATCTTTCGACTTCTCCTCTAGCATTCTTTTTGGCTTTATAAACCCATTTCACATCAATCGCTTTGTGCCCTTTTGGAAGTGAGACTAGCTCTCATGTGTCGTTCTTCTTGATCGCCTTTATCTCTTCATCCATCACACTTTTCCAATTTTTATTTTCCACAACTTCTTGAAAGTTCATGGGCTCACAATCGACAAAAAGACAAAAGAGAGTAAGATTATCTTGATTTGTAGCTACCTCTTAAAGTTCTTGTAAGCTTCTAAACCGGTGAACTCCTTCATTTGAACTTTCATCCTCTTGGGAACTTATAGTTGGTGAAGCTTCTGGAGTAGAAGGCTCCTCTCTTATTTGCTCTATCCTTGCATGTTCCATGTTATCTTATTCAAAGTATGAAAAGAAGTTGTAGTCTTCATCATGTTGTCTTCAACTATTATCGTTGTTCCATTCATTATCCGTGTAAGCCATCAATAAGGTGCTACATTCTTGATCCCTTTCTTCAATGTAGTTTGCTCTCTCCTCAACTTTATTGTTGCTAGTAGCTCTACATTCAGATGCATAGTGACCATATTTCTGGCAATTGTAGCATTTAATATTTGACTTATCGTACCTTGATCTTGAGTTGCCTTGCTCACGACCTCTTGTTCAGTTTTCTCTGTTTTGAAAGTTGTTGTTGCCATCATAGGGCCTCCAACCTCGTCCTTGTCCATGGTCTCTTCCTCGTCCGCGATGTCCAATATTACCTCATCCTCGTTGGCTTCTACCATTGTGTCTGATTTCTCCAGTAGTTGAGTCAACTTGCACCTTGAGTAATTGATCTACGATTCCTTTCTTTTTCTTTTTCTTTTCTTCATATGCTTGCAACAAACCCAAGAGTTGCTTAATGGTCATAGCCTCTAAGTCTTTTGTTTCTTCGATGATGGCAACAATATGTTCAAACTTTGGATCTAATGATCTTAGAATTTTCTCCATAATTTTTACATCATCAAGTTTTTCACTATTTCTCTTAAGTTGATTGGTGACTGTTAAAACTCTAGAGAAGTAATCAGAGATGACTTCCCCTTCTTTCATATGCAAAGTTTCAAACTCAGCTCTTAGAGTTTGAAGACGTACCTTTTTTACTGGATCTGCTCCCATGTACGATATTTGAAGCTTCTCCCATGCTTCTTTCGCCATCTTTGCTTCTAAAATCTTCTCAAAAGTATCGTCATCTAATCCTTGATAGATTAGATAGAGAGCCTTCTTGTCTCTCTTTCTTGAGTCTCTCAAACAATTCTTTTGTATTTGAGAAAGACTACCATCATTCTCCAACTCGGAGTGCCCTTTCTCTACTATCTCCCATACATCTTGCGATCCAAGGAGAGCCTTCATTTTGATGCTCCAATTATCGTAGTTTCTCTTGTTGAGCACTGGGACTTGGAACGAGACCATGTTGTTACTTGCCATCTTTTTAGAAAGGATCTTCAAGCTCTGATACCACTTTGTTGGAAAATGAACTTTGGAGATTGGAGGTTAGACTTTGGAAGATAGATTTTTGAATAAGAGACTACTTGTATTATTGCTCACTTCTAGCTCTTGGCACTACAAGAAAAACGACATTTAGCGACGAAACTTTTGCGACTATATCCGGTGCATCGCAGGTTGCGACAAATATTATTTGCGTCGCATAGATATGCGACGAAACGCTCTCCGTCGCATAAAAAGCTAGCGTTGTGGGCTCGAAATTGAAAGCCTGCGACGCAATTCAGTGGCGTCGCACCGATGTGCGACATTTAGTACTACGTCGCATGCAATAGAATTCGTTCGAAATTTTTTTTTCCGAAATATTTCGAACTCTGCGACGAAAACTGCAGTCGTCGCAGAGGGATGCGACGAACAAGATGATTCGTCGCAATCCTCAATAAATATGTCGTCGCGCCAAGGCGCGTTGAGTTTGAAACATGCGACGAATATTTCGTCGCAACCTTCTCCCCCTGCGACGAGTTGCTTTCGTCGCAAAGCTCTATTTCCATCGACCCCCTTCATTTTTCAAACACTTTCGTTTTTTTGCCTCGAGTCGAACCCGCAGAGCTCCAGCCGCGACGCGCAAATCGCCGCCACCGCCTCCGCCTCCACCTGCGCGTGTCGCCGACCGCCTCCACTCACAAATGCCGCCGCCACCGCCTCACCCGTGTCGCCGCCGATCGCCTTTCTACCGCCTCACCGTGTGTGCGCCGACCGCCTCCTACTGCCCTCGCCGACCGCGCCTCCAGCCGATTCCACTCCCCTTCCCTCTAGTTTACTTGTTTCTTCCAGCACATTGTAAGTATAGATCCTCCAAATATACTTACATTATTTTGTTAGTTATGGTGTATTCTAAAGTAACTAGAGATGTTATTACCTATATATTGGCTAAATTTGAAATACTTATGTATATGAAGAATGCTACATAGAGATTTCACAATCTGAAAAGTGCGACCAAGGGATGTGGATTCTAAAATATAATGGGTTGTAATTGAAATATAAACAAATAAATATTTGAGGGAGGGAAGTTTTAGGTTTGGCATGTAGTTGGCATTAATGAAGCTGTGGGATAATGTGTTTTTAAAAGATTCCAAAACAAAGATCGAACATTTTGGTCCTCCAGATTAAGACCCAACACTTGGAACCTAAGGAATCATAATGTTTTTCTTTTTCCCATTTTCAAGATAATCCGCCGAATGCATTATTTTGTTTCACATTTATGAATTTTTAGTTGGATATTGCATGAACGTTTAGGTTACTATTGAGTAAGTGTTCATTGTTGTTGAAATCAACCATTTATGTTTTGTGCATCTGTTAATATTGATTACAAAATTGATAATATTAATTTCTCATGTTCTTGACCTCTAACTATATGAATATGATTGTTATTTAATTAAAATGATGAATATTATAAATTTGTTAGGTTTTTTAATTTAATTTTTTTTTTTGCTATGCACAATATTAGTTGAGGCATGCTTGAAGGCAAGATGATAAACTCTGAAACATTTCAAGATCCTTTAATTTAGGAGTTACAAACTAAGATGAATATATAATTTAAACCCTTAACTTAACTATCTCTAAATTATTATAATAAATATTATCCAAATCACGAAAGTGATTTAAAATATTACCAAAGATGATGAGTTTCCTTTGATTTTTCATAGGACAAAATATGGATAAAAGTTGGACAAAACTTAGAAATAGATTATGCAAAGAATATACTGATGGAATCAGATCATTTATTAGTTTGGCAAAGAAGCACGTCAATAATCGAGGGTTCACACGTTGTCCATGTAAACATTGTCAAAATGCCATAATGAAACGACCCTGTGATGTCGAAAGTGATTTATACACATACGGAATGTCCTTCACCTATAATAGATGGATATATCATGGCGAAACTCCAGATTTATCCTTTTTGGAACCTACGGAGAAAGATAAAGGACAACAGGAACCTTTGGAAGCTCCTCAAAATATAGGTAGTGAGAATGAAATGATTGACATGTTGAATGATTTGACAAGTGGGGGACACACTGAACACCATGGTAACGAAAACTTCGCTGGGGTTGAAACAAGTGATAGTATCAGAGGTAATAGTAGTAAGTTTCAATCGATGTTTGATAAGGTTAATGAAGAACTATATCCTGGATGCACTAAGATTAATGCTTTAACTTTTTTGGTCAAATTAATGCATATCAAAGTACTCAATCATTGGAGCAATAAGTCATTTGATATGTTATTGGAATTACTTAAAGAAGTTTTACCTGATGGTACCAAAATTCCAAATTCTTATTACGGTACAAAAAAGGCACTACGTGACTTGGGTTTAGGTTATAAATGCATACATGCGTGTAAGAATGATTGTATGTTATTTTGGAAAGAACACGAGCAAACAGAAATTTGTCAACAGTGCAATGAAAGTCGTTACAAAATATGCAAGAAAGAAGGGAAAAAAATTCCATATAAGATTTTAAGACATTTTCCCTTGATACCAAGATTACAGAGATTATTTTATTCGAAGTATACTGCAAGTGATATGAGATGGCATAAAGAGAAACGAATGAACATTGATGGAGTTTTGAGTCATCCTGCAGATGCGGAGGCATGGAAAGACTTTGATACAAAATATAATTGGTTTCTGTAAAGATGCAAGGAATATAAGGTTAGCTCTAGCTATCGATGGATTCAACCCATTTGGCAACATGAGTACATCATACAGCACGTGGCCAGTGATATTAATTCCATATAACTTGCCCCCATGGAAGTGCATGAAAGAAACATTCTTCTTCATGTCGTTACTTATACCAGGGCCAAAATCTCCAGGAAAAGAGATAGATATTTACTTACAACCATTAATAGATGAATTGAAAGAATTATGGAGTAACGGCATAGAGACTTACGATGCATATAGTGGTCAAAACTTTCGTCTTCATGCAGCTTTGATGTGGACAATTAATGACTTTCCTGCATATGGTAATTTGTCGGGATGGAGCACTAAAGGATATAAGGCATGTCCAGTTTGTAATCAAGATGTCACATCTGATTCGCTGCATAATAAGATATGCTACATGGGGCACCGTCGATATTTACCTATGAATCATTCTTGGTGTAAAAACAAACAATTTAATGGCAAGACAGAATATAGGGTGCAACCACGATCTTTTTCGGGATTAGATGTTCTTCATCAGCTAGAAGTTATAGATTTTCCACCACTTGGAAAAACTATAAATATGTTGCATTGGAAAAGGAAACGAGATCGTAATGAATTAAATTGGGTGAAGAGAAGCATTTTTTTTGACTTACCATACTGGTCAAATCTTAAGATCCGACACAAACTCGATGTCATGCATATTGAGAAAAATATATGTGATAATGTATTGGGTACATTATTGAACATTGAAGGTAAAACGAAGGACACTAATAACGCGCGTAAAGATTTGATGACCTTGAATATTCGTAAAGAACTTCATCTTCAACATGTTGGAAACAAATTGGTGAAGCCACATGCTAGTTACACATTGACAACTAATGAAAGAAAGCAGTTTTGTTCTTTCTTGAAAACAGTTAAGTTCCCTGATAGTTTTGCATCAAACATTTCAAGATGTGTTAGTGTGAAAGATGGAAAGATACATGGATTAAAAAGCCACGACTCACATGTGTTATTACAAAGGCTTTTACCAGCAGGAGTTCGACCATTTTTACCAAAAGATGTTAGTGGTGCAATTGCTGAATTATCAAGTTTTTTCAAAGAATTGATCATGAAGACTTTGAAAGTTGATACTCAATAAATTACAAGAGTCGATCGTGATAATACTTTGTAAGTTTGAAAGAATATTTCCTCCTGCATTCTTCGATATCATGATTCATCTAACTGTACATTTACCAGAGGAAGCCAAACTTGTTGGGCCGGTTGGTTATAGTTGGATGTATCCGATTGAGAGGTATATATACTTTCTTTGTGTTCGTACTCATTAAGTGTTGTTTTGTTTTGCAAATTATTTATTCATATAACGTATAACACATAAATGTATAGGAGTCTAAGGACACTAAAACAATATGTCAAAAATAAAGCTCGTCCTGAAGGTTCAATAGCTGAAGCATTTATAGCAAATGAAGCCTTGACATTTTGTTCAATGTACATGCATGGGATTGAAACAAAATTCAATAGAGCAGTTCGAAATGATGATACAGTAGGTTTGGGTATCTCAACAAATAATGAGTGTCTACCTATATTTTCACAAAAAGCGCGTCCAATCGGTGACTTCACAATTGAAAGAGCTATCACGCGTTGAATTACAAAAGGCTCAATGGTATGTCCTAACGAATTGTGAAGAAGTAGATCCATACCGGAGGTATGAAACTATTTACATTATCTTCCTAAAGTTTTGTTGCATGATTTTTATTTATTAATGTCTTTATTTCGTAGAGAACATGAAGTTGAATTAAGGAATAGATGTGAAGGTAATATTCATGGGATGCATGAAGAACAATTCCCCGAGTGGTTTAGAAATAAAGTGAGTTCAAATCATTTTATTGTATTCTTAATCATTCATAATTGTATATTGATCGTGATGTTGTTAATGATGTTTAGATTCAATCACAAGTCCAATCAACGTCTAATGAAGTTGTACGTGACTTGTATGCCCTTTCCTGTGGCCCTGATATTCGAATTAGTTCGTATAGTGGATGTAATATATAAATGGTGTTCGATTTAACTCAAAAGAACGAGATGATCGTTGCACAACTCAAAATAGTGGAATTTTCGTTTACGGAGGACACGATAGCGAAGACGCCAACTTCTACGGTATCCTCAAAGAAGTGATTGAATTAAAGTACATTCATAGGAAACGTATCATTTTATTTCGATGTGATTGGTATGATACAAATCCAAAAAAGAATCGAATTCGTGTAGACCATCATTTTACAAGCATAGATACTCGATACTTTTGGTACCAGAACGAACCATTTATTCTTGCCTCTCAAGCACAACATGTATTCTATGTTGATGATATTCAGTTAGGTAACAGTTGGAAAATAGTTCAAAGAATTCAACATAGACATTTGTGGGATGTGGCTGAAGTAGTTGAAGAGGATGATGTAGCTGAAGTACATACAGAACAATGTGTAGTTCAACATGTTGATTTTGAAACCCAATCACTTTGTAGAGATGATATAAATCCAATCATAATTTCTGAAAATATGGAGAGAACCGAGAGAATGTTAAATCTATATGTGGAAGAGGAGGAAGAAGAAGACGTGGAAGATGAGGAAGAAGAAGACGTGGAAGAAGAAGACATGGACGACGAGGAAGAAGAAGACAAGGAAGAAGAAGACGAGGAAGACGAGGAAGATGAAGAAGATTAATAACAACGAAATTTTGTAGAAATATAGTTCGTACAAATTTACTTTGTTTTATAATTAAATTTATACCATAACTTATAATATGTTAGTATCATCATGTATTTTGAGTTTTACAGGAAAATATGTCAAATGATGGAGATAACATTATAGCGATGGATGATGATGACCTTCTTGATGGTCGGGGTCGTGGTGGTACACGAGGGGTTGGCCTAGATCGAATCATTGAGGCCACGGGTGAAAGAATAAAAATTTCATGGACTCCAGCAGTAGGAAAACCAGTCGGGAGTGTTGCAAATCTGTTTAATAGCGAGATCGGGACATTAGTGAGGTCATTTGTCCCTCTGAAGTATGAAAAAAAGAAAGAGTTGCCCAATGAAGTTTATACTTCCATAGTAGAACGCTTGTTGGTAAGTTAAATAGTGTATTCTTTATTATATAGCTTGTTAGTATCACCGTGCTAAACTGATGATATTTTATTGATTTTAAAGAATAAATTTGATGTGGACTACTCTCAAAGGCATATCAAGAAATTCATTCATTATGAGATTGGAGCTCGATTTAAGGACTACAGATCCAGATTGTACCAACACTACAAAAAAATTCGTGATCCGGTTGAGGCTCGACATCACCCATATAAAAATGTTTCTCTTGAAGATTGGACACGATTGTGTGATAGATGGGAGACAAGGGAATGGAAGGTAAACCTTAACTAAATTTTTAATTCATAAATGAATATATTTTATAACTATATTTTGTAACACAGGACAAGTCGAGAAAAAAAAAAAGCTAGCGTATAAACTCCTTTTAGCCATTGTCTTTGTAATGTAAGTCATTTTTGTCACATCGTGAAGAAAAGGTATAAACATTTATTTAATTCAAAGTTTTTACTATTACTTTATATACTAAGCGTTAATATTTATTTTTAAATAGAAAAAGGAAGATGGCTCGTATTTAAGTCCCATCGATATCTTCTACGAAACTCATTGGTCTACCGCAGGGGTCGGGATGACGTTGCAGCAGAAGAGGCACACGTAAGTATGGTTTAAATTATCTTAATAGATGTAATATGATATGTTTATTTTGAATTGTATAGAAAATTATTTTGTATTTTTATTTTGAATTGTATAGAAAAATATGGTAGCATTACGAGAAGAGCAAGCCAACTCAAGTACCCCAATGAGTGAAGATGAAATTATGGTCATAGCTTCTTGGAAAAAGTCTTCATATGTGAAAGGGATGGGATATGGACCTAAACCACCGTAAAGTCAAAAGCAATATTACTCACAGGAGTATGTCCAATCCTTGGAGGCTCACATTGAAAAAACACAAGAACTGATGGAGGCTCAACGTCAAGAGAATGAGAGAAATAGGGTTATTTTAGAACAACAGATCATGACACAACAATTGAGTACGGAACAAGCATTGAGTAGTCAACGTCAAGAAATGGAGATGCAACGTCAAGAGTATGAAAGGAGGTTTAGTCAAATGAATGAGATTTTAGAGAGATTTACCGGAGCCAATCCATCACATAGGAAGGTAATGTCATAACTTTTAAATTATATACATATAAATTTATTATTTTTGGAGGGAGGGGGTGGCTACCTATCTTTCGTTTAGGTTAAAAAATTTTGTGATCATTGTTTTGTTTGTGCAGGACTAGATTTCGATCTTTTGTTGTCAGTATGACAAATGAATTATCTTCATCTTTTCGGCTTCAAGTATTCAACCACTTTTGTTTCGGTATGACAAACAAAATTGTTTAGCTTTCCTTGTCTATGTTTGATCTTGGTTCTATTGCTTATTTTGTTTAAGTTATGATACTCTGAATTATCGTAATCTATTGTTTTGGAGCCCAACCTGTGATGTGTAGTAGTTTGGTAGAGGTTGGGCAAGTATGAGTGTCTTTAGAAGTGCCTTTACTCATTCTCCAGGTTATAAATTTTTTTGTGATTCTATAGGTTATGCCGTTATGTTGCCAAAATTTCGGCACGAGCGGTGTGGCTTGGGATGACGCGGGTTGTTACAATTGCTACAATTTTTGAATCCTACATTTTGTGTAAATGATATGATGAACATTAATTTGTAACTTGGAAACTTTATCTTAATTTTAGTACACTATGTGTAATTTGAAAATTTCTTAGAATGGTTTAATGTGTGGATATGAATCAAATGAAATTGTTCAGTTTTCCTTGTCTTTGTCTGATCTTAGTTCTGTTGCTTCTGTTGTTTAACTTATGGTACCCTGATTTAATGTATTCTATTGTTTTGGAGCCCAACCTATGATATGTAGTAGTTTGGTAGAGGTTCGGCAAATTTGAGTATCGTTAGAAGTGTTTTTACTCCAGGTTATAATTTTTTTGTGATTCTTCAGTTATCTTTGTTATCTCACCAAAATTTACATGACGCAAAAGTGTGGCTTGGAATAACGCCGTAAATAGGATAAATCTTAGTTGCCTTATTTTTTTGAGTATATAATGATTTCATTTCTATTCAAGTTAACTAACATTTGATCTCATATAGGTTTAGGGACAATTTAGAATGAATGCTCTTTCCAAATAACTTATTTTTAGTAATGTATAAAATTTTGCGACGAATAATAATATCGCCACATTTCAAATTTTTTTTAAAAATCAGTGACGGGACCTGCGACGAAATACTAATTCGTCCCATGACTCATCGATGCGACGAAAGGTTTACGTCGCACGCGTTTGCTATGCGACGAAATGTTGTCGTCGCACATTTATTCCTTGCGACGAAACTATTTCGTCGCCCGTGCGACGAATTTGTTTACGCCGCAGGATGCGACGAAATCTATTAAACGACCCTAAATCGATTTACCGACTGTGCTTTAGCGACGTTTGTTGCGACGATTAGATTTTCGTCTCTAATAGCATTTTGTGTCGCATTCTAACCTTTTGCGACGTATTTAATTCGTCGCTAAAGGTCATTTTTCTTGTAGTGTGGGTTTTATTTGGCTTGATACAAACTCTAGGATATCACCCCTATTTATACTAGTTGCATCCCCTAAACTAATGGCTATGGTTTTGTCAACTCATACAATCTAGAGATAACAAAGGATTCTCTAGAATATTCTACATTTTAGAGAATTCTACAACATACTTTTAAAACATGTTTAAAAGGAGATTTCTCTAGAATACTCTAGCACTTAAAAAGGTTTCTAGAAAGTAGGCTTTTATTTAGAGTATGCCCAAATACTAATGACCCAAAATCAAGTTTATATATGGGTAAAAATACTGAACGCTACTATCGAATTCTATCATTGACTTTGGAAAGCAACAAAGGGAGTACTTATGGTCCATTTGGTAAGGAAGAAGGAACAAAATTTTGATTTCCTACCACTGGTGCTAAGGTCGTTGGTTTTCATGGTTGATCAGCTGATTGGTACCTTACATCTATCGGGATTAAAGTTGTCCCAATCCACATCAACGCCATAATCTCATGTTTGGAAGGATAAGCTTTTTTTTTATTTCAATTCACATACTTACCAAAAAGTGATAATATATATGAGTTTAGTTTCTTGACTTTTAATCAAGTTCCAATGCAAAAAATAAAAAAGTTTCCATCCATTGAGTTTATACATTTTGAATTGCAGCACTTCTATGTGTGGTTCTTATAATTAATACCATCGATTAAATGATGTGATCGTCATGACTGCCAGAACCAAACTAATTAAGTTTTTTCATTGGTAATTAAATGTAGCCCTTTTTCAAAGGATTTGTAACTAACTATCCCAAATCATTAAAATAAAATTTTGTTATTTGTATTTTATCTATGGTATTAAATTTTCATTGACATGTCGACATTTCTATTGATATTTTTTCATGTCTATAGGTTCAACATCAAATCGACATTTCCAACTATACCATACAAAATTGATAAAGTATTAAAAAAATAGCAAGAAAATGTAACTTAGTGTGAATATAACATTGTAACAAGTATTTTAACTCATTTAAAAAATGTAAAATGTTTATTCATTAATATGAATATATTTAATTAATTGAAATAATTTAATAAATTATAACTCTTAACCATTATTTATTGTATTAAAATTATACATCTATTTGTTGAAGAGTTCATTAATTAATACATCCTTATTATATAAAATTTATAAAATTAATCTCATAAAAAATAAAAATATCATTTATTATTATAAAATTAGCATTTTTAGGTGTACAACTAAACACAACAATCAATTATTCCCAACAATCTTATTAAGCATCTATTATTCTCAAGCATATAAAAAACTTGAAACCAAACGACCCTTAATTTTTAAAAATTTATTTGAGAAACATCAATTCAATGGAACATAATCTGTAACGCCCCTACTTTTCTATGACTAGACTCTTAGGGACATCACTACACATGCATGCATTTATAGGCCAAGAGATAAAAGATCTTGAAAGAAAACCTCCAAATAAATATAAATAGTCTTTAGGGATCCCAAATCAAAACATTTAAAACAGGTAAAAGGGGTAGTTTAACATGGCCTATTAAAAATCTGTAAGTAAATTTAAACTCCAAAACATAAAGAGGCAACATCGATTATAAAGGAAATATGCGGAAAATATGTCTATTCCCATGGTTCTAGTAACGCGCCCGTCACTCATCCTCCCCGCACGCCCTTGGCCTTACCTCGAAAAACATTTTTTAAAAGGAAGGGTGAGTATTGCAAAACAATACCCAGTAAGTGACCTCGCTACCGAGGTTTGGGATATGCATACACATACAATCATGACTTTAAAACTTGTTCGAAACATACATATGCGGGACCTAAAACTTTCTCATATTGTCAGGTCTTTAATCCATGACTTCCTTTTTATTTGTGTGGCCGACTGGTCATCCTGAGTCATTTCATTTTGAGTCCTCACAGCACTCTCGTAATATGGGACCCCTGTAATAATTGAGTCCTCACAGATCCTCGTAATTTGACCCATAGGGTCTCTATTGCATGTTTGACCATGCACATAATGCTCTCAGGAGACCAATGTCCACACTTTTCATTAATTCAATTCATGACATACATAACATGCATGAGGTCCCATCATTCATCATAACTATAGTGTACATGCCACAACCATTATCATTGATATGCAAATCATGACTTTTCACATCAGATAGAGCGTAATACTCGCGTACAAATTCATGCAATATTCTCATAGATAATACTGTACTATCCTCTCATGAAATACTGGAATATCCTTACGTAAAATACAAAGACATTCTCGCATAAAATACTAGATTATTCTCGCATAAAATATTGAGATATCTTCTCATAGAATATCAAAGTATTTTCACGTAAAATCTCTGCTATTCTTGTATAAAAATCATTAAATCCTTTTAAATAAAATATCGTACTAATTTCACATAAAATATTGAAGTTCGTTTTCTTTAATCCCATTTAAAAGATTCGGCACAAAGTCTCTTACCTTAGTTCCGATTTCGCTCCAAAACCTAACCGAATTCCTTGACTACTCTTCCTTTAGTGGGACCTGATCCACACAACAATTCGAAATTATTCACCGAGCCTTCACTAAATCCATAATTGTAGAAGTACCTAACTCAAGTCCTTACAATTTCATGCCCCGCTTACCTCGGGTTTAACGTGAGGACTTAATATTCCTTAGTTTGTTTTGGCGTTTGACCTCCACCCTCGCTCCAAGTTTAGTCCCTACAAGTTGTGTTCAAACCGTAGTTAAACCTCACGATTAGACTCTTAGATACATAATAGATCACGAATAAATCTTCATCGAAAACGAAACTCAACACGAACACTCACCATCAGTAAACCTAGCGGTGACAAAACGCGGTGGTCGGGCGCGGCGTGAAGTCCGGCTGGTTCGCCGCAGTGCTCGCGGATCGTCGACGCACGAGCTTTCGCCGCCGCTGCAGCGCGAATCCGGTGACTTGCAATCGGATGGTTGTGGCGAAGTTACTTTACCGGTGTTCTCCGGCGTGATTGCGCGCGCGGTCAACCGAGACGTAAATTCGTGGATCGGCGGTCGGTGAGCTTCGAGTTCACGACGGCGTGATCCTTTCGGTGCACGCGGTGGCTTGCAGCCGGCGGCGCGAGACCCGCGAATCCTCGCGGCGTGAGCGGTGGGACGAATAACCTCGCTCGTTGGTCCGCCGGCGGAAGCCGCTGCGCGCAGACTTCGTGGATCGGCGGCGGTAGCTTCGACTTCTTCGTGGCGCGATCGGCGACAGAATCGAACTCACGAAATGCGGCGCGGTGACCCACGATTGGATGGTCGGGCGTTTCCGCGTGCTCTTCGTGACGCGAGTTTGATCGGCGGCGAAATCCTATTCTACCGCACCGGTGAATGGACGCGCGGCTCCCCTCGACGTGAGCTTGGTTCTGCGTGGAGTTGCACAAATATTTTAGGGTTTAGGTTTTTGATTAGGGCAAAAGAGGAGAAGGAGGAGGAGGAGAATTAGGGTTGGGTTGGGTTATCCTTCTTCTTCTTTCAACTTAAGGACCTTATATACTCCCAATTAGGTTAAATCCAAATGTCCACTATAACCTCATTTAGGCAATAATCACTAAAGTGTCTTTGTTGACACGTCCTCATCTTCTAATTTTATAATTAGTCGTCTAAAGAAGAATGTTTCACTTTAAACTAAGTAAAATCAAAGACTCACTAACACCGAGCTTGATGAAAATCCATTAATCCGACTAAACACAAAGGGTGAGCATGTTAAATAAAATAAATAGCTAGTACCTGTGGTCGTGGTCGTCACATAATCGATTTTTTGGAGGAAAATTGCCAGGAATAATAATAATTCTTTTTAAAGAAAATTAAGTTAAATTCCTAGTTTAGTCTTTCAACTTTTAGGTTGCTATTGCTTAATAAGCTTATGAACTTTGAGAGTTGTTTGGAGCATTAAGTGAGTTATAATAATAACATGGGTTATAGTAGTCGGTGGAGTTATATAGTATTATTTAAAATGCAGAGTTATTCAGTCTGGGTTATAATAGTCTATGTTTAAGATACATGGTACTTCACAAACTATTGTACCTCATATTATTATAACCCATGCTCTAAACAACTCCTAAAAAGGTTCATTAAGTTCTTAAACTTCCAATATTGTCTAATAAGCATGTGTATATCTAATAAGTCCATAAACTTTCAATTTAATGTCTAATAAGCCTTTATTCTTTCAAATTTGTGTTTAATAGATCCTTGACATATTTGAGTATTTTTAAAATTCACGGGTCTATATCTATTAAGACATAAAATTCAATTTTATATCCAATAGATCCGTTAATTATAAAAATGTAGAAAAGTCAATGATATATTAGACACAAAATTAAAATTTTAAGAATTAATTAGGCATTTTAAATTTTAAAGATTTATTAGACACAAAATAAAAAATTTATAAAACCATTAGACACCAATTAAAGTTTAGAGACTTATTAAACATAAATTTGAAAGTTCAAAGATTAAACTTATAGTTTAACAAAAATTCAGTGATAAGAGGGAATTTTAGTCTTTTTACATAGATTGAATTTAATTTTTGCATATCTACAAATAGTTTTATGGTTTTCTATTTTTGCTATTATTTTGGTCGATTTTGCTATATTTGCAACTACCCCTAAAAATATTGTGAAAATTTACGAATCCGAATTTAACTTAGCTTTATTTTGAAGGGAATTAGAATCCCCGCGCAGCGGAAGACTATCGAATCGTCATGGTATCATCATGCAATGTTCTTATTAAAATCGATCTACCTATTAGATATAGGCTAAACATGCTGAAAAGATTACAACGATGAGGATAACTTACTTGTTGTAGATCGATTCAAAGAACCTCTCCTTGCAGATCACGAACTCTTTCACAGCTCCTCGATCTCCACGAACTCTTCCCACTTAACTGATCTCTAACACTACCAAAATATATCTTCTTGGTTGTTCTCTTTGGAGAAGGGAAGTTGGTGGGAACTTCTTTTGTGTTTTGGAAGAGGTGGAGAAATGAGAGAATAGAGAGAAAACACTTTTGGATTCTTAGGTCAAAATCCAAAAATGACAACTTAGCTTTTCTTTTGCTTAACCTAAACCCATCTAACAAAGGGTTTAAATAGTGGAATGATGAAGTTCACAACTTCACATAATTACCACTTTACCACAACCATATGTTATGTAAATCTCATTCACATAATTATATAATATAAGATATCTCATATCTTATGTTGCAAATCTCATTTGCAATAATTGTGGATTTAATCAAATTGAATCACATTCAATTTATTTTCTCTCTATCAATTTCTCCAATTAGCCTTTAATTCAACAATTAGGCTAACATATAATTTATTATGAATCTCATTCATATTAAACTATACATTATATCATCTATATGATATAATTATTTTTTAAGTGAAATTGAACACTTCAATTTCAAACCAAAACTTTAACCCTTCTTTTATCCCGGTTTGAGCCAACCAAGGGACCTAATGGACCTATAGTGATTGGCTCCAATGATTTAAGGTTAATCACCAAACTCTTTGACCGGTCAACCAATATTCATTAGCTACATGAACACTCCACTAAAGCTCAGTAGTTGTACTCCCATCGATGTAGAATATTACGTGTCCACCGATATAACCAATGCTCATGAGTCGACCCTTCACAGGTTGTTCATAGACACTACTGGTCAAATTACCGCTTTACCCTCGTGTCTCATATCTTGTTCCTTAAGTCCTCACCGCTCATCTAATGAACAACATATTGTGATGGTCCAACCATACACAACACCCTTCTGGCCAAAGTGAGAAGGTGGGCGCCCGTTGTCCAAGCCCCGAGACGAGACTTAAGGGAACAATCCTCTAGTTTCCCTATAAAGCGGGAACGAGTGAATTCCATCTCGCGTAATTAGGTTCCCACTCTCTGCTTGGTTCTGTCCCCGAGAAGATAGGCATATTGGGCGAGTGGATCGACCCACCTCACCCGCATTTAATCAAAGCGATGCGGACCCTTTGCATGGCGGGAGTCCGTGTACGCTTTGGGATTCGTGTCGAGTCACTAATGGTCATCTACGAATTTATTAGTCTTTTACCGCTTAACGGTGTTATACCAGCAAGTCTAATAATTCACGGTCCGGCCTTGTACAATCTCATTGTACAGGATGCCCCACTCGCATGTCAACCACATGAATGAGTCGAGATCACCTCGCTTGTATCTAATACAAAGCGGGCGCATCCACAGCAGTATCCGATTAGGTTTCCAACCCCATCCTTATCACAGAGGACGTTCGGTCCATTAACTCGAACGTGATCCTCCTTGTGTGTCAACTACACACCGCTTCAAGTTTTAGTTTTCTCATATATTCAATGACCTGAGAGCTTAGTTTATTGGAAAGGTTTAAAATATTTGCGAGACACAAAGTGAAGAAAATAATAACTCTTATTAATTTCAAAACAATATTTTACAAACACGAGATTAGGACAAAAATCCCAACATATTTAGCTTATCAAGGTTAAGACATGTACTTCTTTCTTTAAAGTGTGTACCAAAAAAACACACTTGAAATTAAAAGGCACCTATTACCATAAGTGATATATTTATACCTCACTATATTTTAACTTATGAATTTCAAAATAAGTGAATGTTTGAACTTATCTTTAACAAAAGGTTAAAAACTTATTCTAGTTTTTATTAAAAATTTATTTATTTAGTAAAATTTGGTTAGAATACTGCATCACATAAAATTTGAACTCACATCAGGAAAAAAAAAAGTCTAATTGCCAAACTAAACATAAAATGAGCACAACCTTGCAACGTTTATGACATTAAACCTATACTTGCATGTAGTGTTATCTTTCAAAATAAGGGGAAACAACAACTAATTCACTATATACGACATACATGGACTGCAAGTTAAATGTGTAAGAAGAAAAAAAGAGTAGATGAAATGAGGTGAAGGGAACGAAAAATAGAAGAATTAGATGAAAAAAAAATTGTAGAAGAAAGAAAGAAACATAGTCAAAGAAAGAAAAAAAGAAAAAAGAAAAAAGAACATATGGAAAAAGAAAGAAAATAAGAAGAGAGAGACCCAGAAGAATAAGTGAGAGAGGAATAATAGCTTGGAAAATAAGTGAAAGAGAAACAAAAAGGCGCGCAGGAGGAGTAATTGGGAGAAGGAAAAAAAAGTGGAAGAGAGAGAAAAAAAATAGAAGAATAAATGAGAGAAGTGTTAGAAGAGAAAAAGAAGAAGTGGTCGAGAGGGAAAGTGAGAAGAAGAAATGTTTCTAGAAAAAAACTTGATCGTCAAGAAGACAACATGTTGTTGTTAGAAACAAATGTGGAGGACAAGATATGAAATGAGATATTTTTCATTCAAATGAGCATGCCTTTATATAGGCTTACAAAACCTAACGATTTGTCAAAAAAAGTATAAATGGCATCAATGCATTTAACTCTCCTAACTCATATAAAACACGTATAACTCATAACTCTAATAACTCAAATAATTTAAAGATGTTGCAAATAATAAAACGCCACACTAAATGCTACAAATAAATGTTTAAAATTTTATTTCTCAACACCCCTCCTTAAACTTGATTTGTTACACCAAGTAAACTCCTCATTCTGATAAAAGTCTCCAACTTGAGGGGTTTTGTGAAAATGTATGTCGTTTGGTCTTGTGACTTGATATATTTGAGTTCTACTTCTTTCTTCGTATAATGCAATCTCGAATATAATGAAAATAAGTATCAATGTGCTTACTCCTCTCATGAAATACAGGATTTTTGGCTAAGACAATGGCCGATTTGTTGTCAACAAAAATCTCCATTGGACCTTTCATTTGAAACTTCAACTCCTTCACTAAGTTTCTTAACCAAATTGCATGACATACACAAGAAGTTGCCGCAACATACTCCGCCTCACATGTTGATAATTTGACAATGGGTTGCTTCTTTGACATCCATGTGAATGACGTTTCACCGATAAAAAACACAAACCCCATAGTGCTCTTTCGATCATCCAAGTCACTACTCCAGTCACTATCACAATAACCAACAATATCAAAATTGCTAGAAGAGACATAAGATAGACCATACCCAATCGTCCCTTTGATGTAGCGAAGTATCCTTTTTGCTATTTTGTAATGTGTTGTTGTTTGTTCTTCCACAAATCGACTAATAATTCCAACTGAATAAAGAATATCCGGTCTTGTGCATGTCAAGTATCTCAAACTTCCCACAAGACTTTTGAAATATGTAGAATCTACTTTCACTCCTCCGCCTTCCTTGGTGATTTTTACTCCACATTCCATTGGTGTTCCAACCGGATTAGCATCATCCATGTTGAACTTTTTTAGCACTTCTTTAGCATAGCCCTCTTGGGATATAAAGATCTCATCTTCACCTTGTTTGATCTCGATTCCAAGATAGTAACTCATGAGACCAATGTCTGTCATTTCAAACTCCCTTGCCATCTCTCTTTTGAACTCATCAAACATGCTAGGATTATTTCTGGTAAATACTAAATCATCAACATATAAACAAATGATTAGTATGTTTTGACCTTGCATTTTGATGTAGAGGGCATACTCATAAGGACACTTCATATACTTCTTATCTTGAAAGTACTTGTCAATATTTGAATTCCATGCTCTTGGCGCTTGCTTCAAGCCATAAAGAGCCTTCTTCAATCGAAGCACTTTGTCTTCTTCACCCTTGACTTCATAACCTAATGGTTGTTCCACATACATCTCCTCCTCAAGAATTCCATTCAAGAATGCTGATTTGACATCCATTTGATGTATCTTCCAATGATTATGAGCTGCCAAAGCAATAATCAAACGAATAATTTCAAGGCGAACAACAGGGGCAAATACCTCATCATAGTCGATGTCATGACGTTGACTATACCCTTTCACCACTAGTCTCGCTTTGTGCCTCTCAATATCGCCATTGGCTTTTCTCTTTGGCTTGTATACCCACTTCACTCCGATCGATTTCTGCCCTTTTGGAAGTTTGGTCAACTCCCATGTGTAATTTTTCTCTATCGCTCGAATTTCTTCATTCATTGCTTCGTTCTATTTTTTGTTTGCAATGGCTTCTTGGAAACTAAGTGCTCACAATCACCAAAAATACAATAGAGAATTATGTCATCTTGATTTTCATTTACCTCATTAAGTTCTCGTAGGCTTCGAGTTCCTCTAGGGCCAATTTCGTTGTCTGAATTGTTGGATGAACTTTCAGATGATGATGGATTTGACGAATGTGGTGGCACGGAATGGTCAAAACTTCACTCATTTCATCTCCAGTTGCCTTATTTTCATCGTTTTCTTGAAAGTATGGAAAGAAATCATACTCTTCCTCTTGTATATTCCAATCCCAAGAAGCTTCCTCGTCAAAAACAACATCACTACTAATAATTACCTTCTCATTCAAAGGATTGTAAAGGCGATAACTCTTTGAACTTGCATCATAGCCAATGAAGATGAGTTTCTTGCTTCGATCGTCGAGCTTGGTCCTTTCTTCTTCTGACACATGAGCATATGCAATACTCCCAAACACCTTGAAGTGACCAATTTCGAGTTTTCTTCCGTTTCATGCTTCTTGACGTGTCTTGTCAAGCACACTTTTGGTTGGGGCTCGATTTATCAAATAAACCGCACATGCTACGGCCTCTGCCCAAAATTCCCTCGGCATTTTCTTCGTCTTTAGCATGTTGATAACTCTTTATTAAAGAGTTATTTTCCTCTAATTTATGCTCTAAACCTTGCTAGTTGCTTGCTTAATATCTTAGTTTTCAACTTATGCACTTCCTAATTATGTATTTTATTTGTAACTTAACCAAGTCTTGAAGATAAAGTAGTTCATGAGTAAAATGTTGATATTTGAGACTTAGTTGGTTATTTTTGCTTGATTAGGAAGGTTGGAGATGAAGATTAGAACAAAAGAAGAGCAGAAAAGCATTATGTGTTACCCTGCTCCAGCACCTGTTTTGCTCAAGCAATATTTTCGGCACATGCTTCTTGCCATGTTCAAGACTGTTCGATTCTTCCTCTCCACCACGCCATTTTGTTGTGGTGTCCTTGGCACTGTTAATGGACGTCGGATGTCTTTCTCATCACAAAATTGTTTGAATTCATTTGATGTGAATTCACCACCTCGATCGGTTCTCATGGCCTTGATTGTAAGGTTGCTTTCATTCTCCACACGTGCCTTAAATCTTTTGAAGATTTCAAATACTTCCGATTTTTCTTTCAAAAAGAACACCCACGTTTTTCTAGAAAAATCATCAATAAAGAGAATGAAGTATTTACTTTTACCATGAGACTCTGGTTTGATCATTTCACACACGTCAGCATGGATTAGTTCTAGAGGTTTCTTGGCCCTTGTCATAGACAATTTTGGAAAACTACTTCGATGATGTTTTCCAAGTAGGCAACCTTCACAAACTTGATTCGGCTTGTGAATGTGCGGTAAACCCCGCACCATCTTCTTCTTCGACAAATCTTCTAGACTTCCAAAATTGAGGTGCCCGAACCGTAGATGCCATAGCCAAGAGAGATCCTCATAACACGTCTTCAAGCATTTTGGAACATCGTTACATATATTCAAAGGAAACATTCGGTTTTTGGTCATGGAAACTTTAGCAACAAGTTTCTCATGATTATCCCTCAAATACAAATAATTGTTTTTCATTTGAACTTCAAAACCTTTCTCTAACAGTTGTCCTACACTCAATATATTGTTTTTTTACATTAGGAATGTAGTAAACATTAGAGATATATTGATTTTCTCTATTTTTTAACCGAATGAGAATTTTACCTATTCCTTTGATGGCGGCCAAAGAATTGTCTCCAAAGACAATATTACCTTTCTCCATTTCGCTCAATTCGGCAAACAACTCACATTTTCCACACATGTGATTTAAGGCTTCACTGTCAAGATACCACATACTATCTTGACTATCTTCTTCTCTCTTTGACACCATAAACAAGGTCCCATTCTTTTCCGCATAATTAGATTGCCCTTGATGAGCTGATGTGTCAGCATTTGACCGGTCCTGATTCTTTCGATCGATTGACTCTGATTGAGATGAGTAACACTCGTTTGCATAATACCCATGTTTATTACAATTATAACATTTTACCTGAGATTTATCTCTCCCGAACCTTCCACCATGTCTCCCACGACCTCGACCTCCTCTTCCTCTTGAGGATACACATGAATTTTGAGAAATGTCGGTGTTGGTTTCACCTCTTCCACTATGACATCGACCACTGCGATCTCTTCCACGTCCACGACTATTCTCCTCCTCGAGTTTGAGTTGGAGAAGTTGTTCAATGGTCCCCGTTTGCTCCATCTTTCTTTTCTTTTCTCTCTTCATAGGCTTGCAACGAGCCTATAAATTGTTCAATTGTCATATTATCGAGATCCTGTGTCTCCTCGATTGTCGTGGCGATAATCTCGAACTTAGTACTTAGGCTCCGTAAAATCTTTTTCATTACACGAACATCAGTAATTTCTTCATCGTTCTGTCTCAATTGGTTTACAACGGTCATTACTTTTGTGTGATATTCTGCTATCACCTCTGTTTCCTTCATTTGTAATGATTCAAATTCACCATGTAAAGATTGCAACCGTACCTTTTTCATACGATCGGCTCCTCTATGAGTCGATTGAAGTTTATCCCATGCCACCTTTGATGTCTCGGCATTAGTGATGGTCTCAAATGTATCTTCGTCCACTGATTGGTACAAGATAAAAATGGCCTTCTTGTCCTTCCTTCTTGTCTCCTTTAATGCGTCTCTTTGCGCTTGATTGGCTTCAGGTTCCAACTCTTGGAAACCATTCTCCACGATCTCCCACATGTCTTGTGCTCCTAGTAACGCTTTTATCTTGATGCTCCAACTATCATAGTTGAGCTTGGTAAGCATCGGTAATTGAAGGGAACTCAATCCACCGTTAGCCATTTTTTTTTCTCTCAATTTTTAACTAGGCTCTGATACCACTTTGTTAGAAACAAATGTAGAGGACAAGATATGAAAGAAGATATTTTTCATTCAAATGAGCATGCATTTATATAAGCTTACAAAACCTAACGATTTGTCAAAAAGGTATAAATGGCATCAATGCACTTAACTCTCCTAATTCATATAAAACACGTATAACTCATAACTCTAATAACTCAAATAACTTTAAAATGTTGCAAATAATAAAACGCCACACTAAATACTACAAATAAATGTTTAAAATTTTATTTCTCAACAGTTATGAGTTTCAATAGAATTAATCTCTTAAAATTGAACAAAAACAATGGTCATATATGTTATGGGTGTCCAGCCCATTTGTTAGACAAACATGGGTTTTTCTTATGTTTGTAGGCCCAAAATATCGGGTTATATGTTTAGCCCATTTGAGATTAAATGAGTGGCCTTATCTAGAAAGCCTAGGGTTTTTTTTAGAAGGATATATAACCTAAAAGGAAAAGGAAAAACGGAGGGAGAAAAAATAAAACGTTGGGAGATTAGTGCGAGTTCAGTTTTTCACTGACGACGTTTACAAAGTTGTCGTTTGCCGGAGTTTCCACCATTGGATTTTGCTGAAATTTTGTCAGCTCGTTGAGGACTCACAGGGCCTTGTTTTGAACGGTTGGATCGTCGTTCTGAGCTTCAGTTTATCGGATATTGCTGTCGGACAGAACCTACAAAAACTGGGTGATATTTATCATCTTTCCTCTCTCAATTATTGTTCTCGTATGTATGGAACTATTGGTGGGTTGTGAATCTTTGTAAGACTGATTTGGGTTCTTTTTCCTCAATTTTATCATAATAAGAGAAGGTGATAAGGGTGGACTCCTCACAAGTCCCGTGGTTTTTACTCTTCACATCGAAGAGGTTTTCCACGTATAATTCGTGTGTGTTTCTTGCATTTAGTTTTCTCGCATTTGTTTATGGTTTGTTGCTTGTCCATTGCTGGTTGTTGCTTGAGAATTATTTGGTGAATATTTTATGGTGGATTGGAGTACTATTTTTGGTTGATTGTCTTAGAGGAGATCTTAGTGGGTTATTAATTTGTTATTTTGGCCCTATCAGTTGGTATCAGAGCCAAGGTTTAATTTAATCGTTGTTATGGAGTCTACTAATGGTAGTGGAGGTAATACAATGGTTAGACCGACATCAACCAATTATTCCATTTGGAGACCGATGATGGAGGATTTGCTATTTTGCAAGGATTTGTATGATCCAATTGAAACAACTATAGAAGTTGATGGCACAATTTCTAAACCTTCAAAACCAGATAAAATGGAAGAGAAAGATTGGGTAAAGTTAAAAGGAAGACTTTGGGAACTATTAGGCGTTGGGTTGATCTTAGTATTTTCAACCATGTGTCTAAAGAGTCCACCCATATGATTTGTGGAAGAAATTGGAAGGTCTTTATGAAAGAAAGACCCACATAATAAAGCTTCATTAATCAAGAGACTTGTTAATTTGAAATTGAAAGGTGGGAAGTCCTGTTTACAACATTTGAGTGACTTCCGGATATTATTAACAAGTTGACTACTATGAAAATTATTTTTGATGATGAATTGCGTGCTTTGTTCTTGTTGAGTTCTTTGCCGCATAGCTTAGGAAACTTTAGTTGTGACTATTAGTAACTCTGCTCCTCCGTATGGTGTTCTATCCGTGAATATGATTAAAGAAAGCATGTTCAATGAAGAGATAAGAAGAAAGGAGATGGGAGTTGATAATTCGAATACTCTTGTTGTTGAGAATCGTGGTAGAAGCAAGAGTAAAGGACCCAAAGGCCGTGGTAACTCAAATGAGAGGTCCAAGTCTAGAGACAAAGAGACTAGGACATGTTATCACCGCAACAAGCTTTGCCATATTAAAAGTTTTGCTACTGCTTGGAAGAAAGAACAAGGTAAGAAGCAAGACTTACAAAAAGGAGAGAGATGATAAAAATATCGCAAAGAATCACTACTACACAGTAATGGTGATGTTACTTTAGTTTGTGCAACTAGTGAATGTCATCATGTAGAAAGTTCGCATACAGAGTGGTTGGTAGATTCGTGAGCTTCATATCATTGTGTTCCCGAGAAAGGAGTATTTCATGAACTATCAATTGGGTGATTTTGGTAGTGTGAAGATGGGAAACAAGAGCTCAATAGTATTGTTGGATTAGGTGATATTCGTGTGAAGACAAGTGTTGGGTGCATGCTTACATTAAAGAATGTGCGCCATATTCCCGATTTACGCCTTAACTTGTTGCTGCAAGTGTCCTTGATCAAGAAGGATTTCAACATACCTTTGATAATGGTAAATGGAAATTGTCTAAAGGTTCGATGATTTGCTCGTGGTGAGTTATGTTGTTCTTTGTATAAAACATACTTGAGAGTATGTTCTTGTGAGTCAATGCAATTGAAGAAAAGAATTCTCCTAATTTGTGGCATCAAGGCTAGGACATATGAGTGATAAGGGGATTAAACTGCATAAGGTGTAAATCTCTTATTCTTGTTGATAAAACAGCTTTCTCTTGACCCTTGTGATTATTGTTGGCGGGTAAGCAACATAGAGTTTCTTTTGCTAAAAAGTCCATTAGAAGGCAAGGAAAATTGGAGTTAGTCCACTCTGATGTTTGTGGTCCTATTGAGGTAGAATCACTTGGTGGCAATAGATATTTTGTCACTTTCATTGATGATGCTACTCGAAGAACTTGGGTGTATATGTTGAAAACAAAAAGCCAAGTGTTTGAGATTTTCGTAAATTTTCATGCTATGATAGAAAGAGAGATCGAAAGAAAGTTGAAGTGTCTTCGATCCGACAATGGTGGTGAGTATACTTGAATGAGTTCGGTATTATTGCTCACAACATGGTATTAGGCATGAGAAGATAGAGCTCGGCACACCACAAACACAATGGAGTTGCCGAAAAGGATGAAACGTAACCATTGTAGAGAAGGTGAGTGCATGCTAAAAATGTCCGATCTTCCTAAGACATTTTTGGGTCAAAAGCGATGCAATGTGTCAGGTATTTGATTAATCGATCTCCATCGATTCCTCTTGGTTATGACATTCCGCAGAGAGCATGGAAGGGGCGTGATCCCACTTATTCGCATTTGAGAGTCTTTGGCGATAAGGCATATATGCATGTGCCTAAAGAACAAAGGTCAAAGCTTGATTCAAGACTAATCCTGTGTATTTGTTGGATATGGGGATGAAGAGTATGGTTCTGTGCTCTACGATCCGTAAAAGAAAAAGGTAGTGAGAAGCGAGAGATGTAGTATTCTTTGAGCACGAGAAGGGTGCAGATCTTCCGAGTACGAGATACACTTCTATTTCAAAATCGTCTTTTGATACTACTAATGATCTTTCTTCTACTCCTTCTATTATTCGATGTCCGAATGAGAATGTTGAGGATGTACTTGATGATGTACATGATGATGTTGGTGAGGTAGAACTCGATGGTAATGTACCGATCATGTTGATGATGATGATCTTGATGAGTCTTCATCCGATGAAGAAATCCATGATGAAGTGATTCATGAAGAAGTTCATGAGCGGGGGAGCAAACTATCCTCAAGTGGAGGATACACATGTTCGAAGGTCCACAAGAGAGCGTAAACCTTCAACAAAGTATCCAAGCTCGTAGTTCATTCTAGTTAGTGAAGATGGAGAGCCGAGAACTATCAAGAGGTCTTGTCTCATGATGAAAAGACAAGTGGCTTGATGCAATGAATGAAGAGATAAATTCCTTGAAAAGAATGAAACCTATGAGCTAGTGCAGCTTCCAAAGGACAAGAAAGTCTTGAGAAACAAGTGGGTTTTCAAGTATAAAAAGGATGGCGAGAAGATAGTAAAGTTCAAAGCCGATTAGTGGTAAAAGGATGCAACTGAAAAAGGGCATTGACTTTGATGAGATATTCTCTCCATGAGTCAAAATGACATCTATCGAGACAATTTTGGGTTTAGCAAATAAGTCTAGATCTTGAATTGGAGCAACTTGATGTAAAAACGCATTTTTGCATGGTGATTTGCATGAAGAAATCTACATGGAGCAACTTTGAAGGATTTGAAGAAAAGGAAAAGATAAACTTGTTTGCAAGTTGAAGAAGAGTCTTTATGGACTTAAACAGGCACCAAGACAAGTGGTACAAGAAATTTGATTCGTTTATGATAAACAACTATTATAAACGAACTACAAATTTGATTCCTGTGTATATTTGAGAAGTTCCCCGAGGTAACTTCATTATTCTTCTTTTATATGTAGATGATATGTTAATAGTTGGACAAAATGCAGATATGATTCAAAGTTTGAAGAAAGACTTGTCCAAGTCATTTGACATGAAAGATTTAGGCCCCGCAAAGCAAATCTTAGGCATGGAGATTACTCGTGACAGAAAGCTGGAAATTGTGGTTATCCCAGAAAAGTATATTGAACGGGTACTTGGAAAGTTCAATATGAAGCATGTTAAGTTGGTACACCATTAGCAACTCACTTCAAGCTAGATAAGAGAGCTTGTCCTACAAATGAGAGAAGGAGAAAGAAGCAATGTCATTTATTCCTTACTCTTCCTCAGCTTGGTTCTCTGATGTATGCTATGGTGTGTACTAGACTGATATTACACATGCAAATCGGTTAGTGAGTCGCTTCTTATCCAATCCAGTAAGGCTCACCGGGAAGCATAAAGTGGATTTTCAGATATTTGCGAGGCACCTCCAAATTGAGTTTATGTTATGGAGGTGGTAAACCTATACTTCAAGGCTATCTTGATGCAGATATGGCAGTGTGATCTTGATAATGAAAGTCTACCTCGTGTTATGTGTTTACATTTTCGGAGAGCCATCTCATGGCAATCCAAGCTACAAAATGTGTAGCATTGTCCACAACCGAGGCAGTAGTATATTGCAAAGCAGTGGAAAGCAAGCAAGGAGATGCTATGGCTTAAAAGATTCCTTCAAGAGTTAGGTTTGAAGCAAGATGAGTATGTAGTCTTCTGTGATAGTCGAGTGCTATGGATTTGAGCAAGAATTCAATGTATCATGCTCACACTAAACACATTGACATTAGATATCATTGGTTGCGAGATGTTTGAAGAGAAGATAATGAAACTGAAGAAAGTCCACACCGACAAGAATAGTGCAGATATGCTGACTAAAGTAGTTCCCGGAAGTAAGCTTGAGCTTTGTAGTAAGCTTGTCGGGATGAAGTTCAAGTGATCATGGATGTGATTGTGTCTTCCCGCAATGGGGTGGAGAGGAGATTGTTATGGTGTCCACCCATTTGTTGAACAAACATGGGTTTTTCTTATGTTTGTAGACCCAAAATATCGGGTTATATGTTTAGCCCATTTGAGGTTAAATGAGTGGCCTTATCTAGAAAGCCTAGAGTTTTTTTTAGAAGGATATATAACCTAAAAGGAAAAGGAAAAACGGAGGGAGAAAAAATAAAACGTTGGGAGATTAGTGCAGTTCGGTTTTTCACTGACGACGTTTACAAAGTTGTCGTTTTCCAGAGTTTCCACCGTTGGATTTTGCTGAAATTTTGTCAGCTTGTTGAGGACTCACAGGGCCTTGTTTTGAACGGTTGGATCGTCGTTCTGAGCTTCAGTTTATCGGATATTGCTGTCGGACAGAACCTACAAAAACTGGGTGATATTTATCATCTTTCCTCTCTCAATTATTGTTCTCGTATGTATGGAACTATTGGTGGGTTGTGAATCTTTGTAAGACTGATTTGGGTTCTTTTTCCCTCAATTTTATCATAATAAGAGAAGGTGATAAGGGTGGACTCCTCACAAGTCCCGTGGTTTTTACTCTTCACATCGAAGAGGTTTTCCACGTATAATTCGTGTGTTTCTTGCATTTAGTTTTCTGCATTTGTTTATGTTTTGTTGCTGTCCATTGCTGGTTGTTGCTTGAGAATTATTTGGTGAATATTTTGTGGTGGATTGGAGTACTATTTTTGGTTGATTGTCTTAGAGGAGATCTTGGTGGGTTATTAATTTGCTATTTTGGCCCTATCAATATAGACACTATTAACCTCTTAGATAGTAACACAATGAAGATACTCTTGTAATGGTTTTTAAAGCTAACTCCTTTTCATACTATTATGATATTCAATTTAATTTTTTCATACTATTAAGATATTCAACTTAATTTAGTTTATCAAGGCTTCGTTAATGACCATTTGATTTATTAGGCCATCTAGTAGATTTAACAAAACTAGTTTGTTTGTTTTGTGGATACGAACTATGCAATGAATAAAGATATATTACAGGAGTATGCAAACAAATTATACTAATTAGCTTTAATTTGCACACTTTATCATAAAACGTACACTACAAAAGTATTTTCATTGTGTTCCTATCTATATGACAATTGTTTTTGTTCAAGCTTAATTAAGAGGTTAGTTCTATTTAAACTCATAGTATGTTGTCTTCTTGACGATCAAGTTTTTCCTAGAAATATTACTTCTTCTCATTTTTCCTATCGACTACGCTCTTCTTTTTCTCTTCTCACACTTCTCTCATACATTCTACTATTCTTTTTCCTCGCCCATCTTTTTTCCTTTTCTCAGTTATTCTTCCTGCATGCATTTTTTTCTTTTTCTTTCACTTATTCTCCTTAGCTTTTATTTCTCTCTTTCACTTATTCTTCATGGCTTCTCTCTCTCTTTTTTACCCCTTCCCATTTTCTTTCTTTGCCCTCTTTTTCTTTTTCCACATCTTCTTCTCTCTTCTTTTCTTTTCTTTCTTTGACTTCGTTTCTTCCCTTTCTTCTCTACTGTTTTTTTTTTCCTTTTGATTGCTCTACTTATCTTTCGCTTCCCCCATCCATCTGATCTTCTTTTTTACCACTACAAATTTAACTTGTACTCCATCTATGTCTTATATAGTTATAAGTTATTGTTTCCCCTTATTTTGGAAGATAACATGGCATGAAAATATAGGTTTCATCTCATAAACACTGCAAGGCTATGTTAATTTTATAGTTTAGTTTAGTAGTTAAGGCCCTGTTTTTTCTTCTTGTGGGTTCAAATTTTATGTGATGTAGTATTCTAAACAAAATTACTAAATAAATAATTTTTTAATAAAAACCAGAATAAATTCTTAACTTTTGTTAAAGATAAGTTCTAAGCATTCACTTATTTTGAAATTGATTAGTTGGAGTAGTTTGAGTATAAACATAAATGCTTAACTTTTGCTAAAGGTAATAGGTGTCTTTTCAATTATGTTTTTTAGTACCATTAATGTTAGGAGTGAAGATATGAACTTTATCAACTTGAAAGAAAGAAGTACACATGTCTTAAACTTGATAAGCTAAATAAAGCTAAGTTAAATGTGGATTCTTAAATTTTCACAGTATCTTAAGGGGTGATTGCAAATATAGCAAAATTAGCCAAAATAATAGCAAAAGGCAAACCCTAAAACAATTTACAAATATGATATAAATTAAATCCAACCCATGTAAAAAGACTAAAATCCCTTCCTATCACTGAATTTTTGTTAAATTACAACTTTAGTCTTTGAAAATTTTAAATTTGTCTTTAATAAATCTCTCAACTTTAATTGGTGTCTAATAGTTTTATAAACTTTTAATTTTTTATCTAGTAGGTCACTGAAATTTAAAACTATCTAATATAGTGATTAATTATTTTTCCTCTTATTTTGGAAGATAACATGGCATGAAAGTATAGGTTTGTTGTCATAAACACTAAGCAATACTTGTTAGGATTGAAAACAAAGTCCCACATTAATTAGAGAATAGAGTGATCATGGGTGTATCAGTGAAGACAAATATTTCTATTGCTATGAGGCTTTTTGGTGAACCAAAAGTAAAACAAACAACTAAGACCCATTTTGATGTTGTCCCACTTTTCTATCTTATACTTGCCCTACAAGTTTAATGAGTGGTGGTTGGGTGTTTTTTATGTAATAAAAAATGGCTTGCCCTACAAGTTTCATGAGTGGTGCGTGGTTGAGTGTTTTTTATGGAAGAAAAAAATGGCAGTGGCTATGGGTCTGTGTAGGAAAAAACAAAAAAAAGAAGAAACTGTGAAAGTTTTTTTGGGGTGTATTTGCAAGAGTATTTTGCTCCATTGATCCTTCTATAAACTCTTGTAACTTTCTCTATAATAACGTTTTAGTGGAACCCAATCAAAAGCAGAGAACTAGACGTAGCTCATATTGGGTGCATCAGTATAAAAATCAGGTATCAATTTTTCTTCCCTTATCTTTTATTATCGCTCTTATTGCTTACAAATTTATGTTGGTTTATCTATTCTTTTAAGCTATCATTTCCAAATTGCTCATTGCAAAAAATATTTGGAATCAAGACTTGATTTGAGATTGAGATAAAATATATGTTGTCTAAATCTAATTGAGTGAATTTAGATTGGTTATATTTTATCGCATTTTGCCTAGGATCCATAACAAGTGGTGAGTTCTTAGGAGACAAATCATGTAGAATTGTAGATGAGTCATCAAATATCAACAAGTGTAGTTCGAAGGGAGGATTGGTTATTGGTTGACACATTGTAACCCACAATTTGATATGTGGTGGAACTCTATCGAATAGGTTATGTATTTCGAAGAAGAGAAGTTATCCTAGATAAGAGCAAGTTCTCATGAAGTCAAAGAGTTTGAAGGATGGAATGATTATTATTAAGGGGATGCTCGATAGTGCTTTGTTTCAGGGGAGGATTTTTAGCGGAGTACAACCAAAGTCTCACATTGACTATAGATAAGAGAAAAATCATGGGTATATAAGTGAAAATCATTATCTCCATTGATATAAGGTCTTTTGGGGTAGAATAAAAAAGAAAACCACAAGGGTTTATGCCCAAAGTAGACAATATCATACCATTGTGCGTAGATGTGAAGAGTCGGTGTCCCTAACAATTGGTCTTAGAGTATGGTTTAAGCCTAGTTGCGTGTTGGAGAAATCCTCAAATTTCGAAAAAAGAGAATTAGTGAATCTTATAGTCATACAACATTGTGGATGAATTCTTATATCGGACAAAAGTGCTTGAGGCGGCAAGCAAGTATAACTCTATCAATGACTCATGGATAGATGAGTATATCTTTGTTCGAGAGGAGGAGCAGGTGAATGGTGCAATAGGTGATTGTCATCATTAGAGAATACTCACATTATGATCTGTTGTGAGATAGTGGACAGATCAATTCACAAAGGAGGTGATTGTTGTCATTAGAAAATATCCCACAGTATGATCCATTGTCAGATAGTGGACGAATCAATAGAGGAGACTCAAGTGGTAGTATGATTCATTGTGAGATAGTGGACGAATCAATAAGGAAGACTCAAGTGGTACTTTGGTCAATAAGAGGATTGTTAGGAGTGTAAATAATAGTTTTTTTAAAAAAAAATTAATATGTTATTTTTTAATACATTCTAAATAGATGATTTCCAATACATTTATATTTAAAGAATAGATTAAAAAATGTCTATATAAAAAAATAAAAATTAATTAAATTAATATAATATAAATAATATATAAATAAGTAAAAAGTAAACGAGATGGGGCGGAGATATGGGGCGGGGGCGGGGATTTAATCTCCGTCCCCGACCCCGATTAGCAAATGGGGAGAAATCTCTCCCCGCTCACTTCCTCATTCCCTGAGTAATCATGCAAGGCGGGGTTTCATGGGGCCCCAACTCCACAGGTTAAATGAACATCTCTATAAGTGAAGATAACTATTTCCTTTGGTATGAAACCTTTTGAGGGAACCAAAAGTAAAACAATGAAAACTTATGTCCAAAGTGGACAATATCATACCATTATAGAGGTAGGTAGATGTTATTAAATGAATAAATTTTAAATAAAAATCATAATAAATATTTGACTTTTTGTTAAAGATAAGCTCGAAACTTTCGCTTATTTTGAAATTGAGTTGAGTTAGTTTGAGTAATTTTGTAAATCTCCCCTTATTTTGAAATTGAGTTGAAAACCCCAGAATAAATTTTTAGTAAAAACTAGAATATTGCCTCTCGCTTTTTTTACATCTCCCCCTTTCTTTATTATATATATACACACATATACATACATACATTTCGTTTATTAATTATTTTTTAATTTTTAATCTTCCAACTTAAAGTTTGAAAACTTATTTTGTGAGACTCACTTTTGGTCCTCTAGCAATGGGATATATAGATGTTATATGATTTATTTGAATTTGAAATGTTTGGATGGAAGAGAAAGCTGGAAGGAGAATATAAAAATAAAGAAAAATTGTTTAAGAAAGTAATTTAGGAAAAAAAAAAGTAAAAAGAAAATTGGATTTGGTATGTTATGGAAAAAGGAGAATTGGAAAGAAAATAATAATCAATTATAAAAGGAGAAAGTGTTTGATAGTTTGGAAAAAAAATAAAAAGATAAAAGAAAAGAAAAGAAAAGGTGCAGGATAGAAGATAGCCTAGTTTTCCTAATTAATAATAATAAAAATAAATAAATAAATAAATTGGTGGCTCCCCCTTCGAAACTACACACCAAAAGCAAATAATAAGAATAAGGAAAATACTTGGTGCATCGCTCTGTTGATAACCACACAAAACAAAATTTGGTTATATCAATTTTAACCTGAACTTTCAATTTCATCAATTTAGAGCTCGAATTTGGCAGACTGTATCAATTTTAACCATAAACTTTCAATTTCATTATTTAAACCTCAATATTGAATAAGTGTATCAGTTTACACCCTCGGTTAAAACTTATCTGCACCAAATTTCCTCTCAATGAAGTACTTTAATTCTTGAATCGGTCGCCACTATTGATTTTTTAATTTCTCGTCAGTCTCGAGCTTGATTTTTTCCTCCATCTACCCACAATAGAAGTAAAGATTTCGAAATCACCCTATTAGAATCTTTGTTTCCTTCCTCTCCAGCATCATTGTCACTTTAATCCTTTCATAAGACTATCGATGAGATTAACAAGGTCGACTATGACCAGTTCATTGTGTTCATGGACGTCACTAATGTTCACCACTACCTTTCCTATTCTCTTCCGCATTTTAGTCGAGTTGAAATCTCTCACCATCGAAGTCAATGAAATCACCATGGTTATTGTTGCCTTCAATGATATCACCACCTAGATTTTTTCACACTCATCGTCGTTGGTATCAAAATACCAAATGCGAGAGAAACACGAGAGCCCATTTGCTTTTGTGTGGGTCCTACTTTCAAAAGTCGAATTTGTGTTTTCATGATAGTTGCAACCCAATATGGAAAGATTTAATAATCTTTTAAGTGATTTTTTTGTTTTAAAAAATAAAAAACAAGTGCATATCATTAAGCAATACATGACTTCGAGCATGTGTGGAGAATCTTTCTAATGGTGATGGAAACGAAAACTTAACCAATGATGTGTAAATTGATACACTTGTTTGAGGTTTAAATTGATAAAAAATTAAAAGTCTATGGTTAAAATTAAAACAATCTGTCAAGTTTGAGGTTTAAATTGATGAAATTAAATGAGGTCTATTAGTTTGAAACATTGATTGTATGCATTGTCATTCGTTAATATTCCAGAGTCTATAAAAGACTTCAATATTAGATCTATCACTTAATGAGGTCTATTAGTGATATAAGTGTCTATCATTGATTGTATGCATGGTCGTCCGTTATTATATTTATTATTGATATATCATATCAATAAAATATAAAACAGTATATAAATGATGTTGTACTTTATTTACTATTAGATGGTTGTTTGCATGTTGATTTCTTTTAAATTTATTATGAACACACATTCTTAATAAAATAAAAATACTTTATAAATGATGTTGTACTTTAAGTTTATTATGAACATCTAAATAAAAATATTAGATGGTTGTGTTGTAAAAATAGGATGGAAACCGGGTATAATTTTACCAATATTTAAATAAATAAATAAAAAAAAGTGAGTGAGAATGAAGAGAATTGGTCTAATTTCACCAAATGGATGTGTTTTATTTTTTCACCAAAAGCCACTATTTATAGGCAATTTGGCAAGGGTGTGTTGGTACAATTGGACACTAAGCATTGGTAAGAGATGGACACATGGAGGACACTATGGCTATGGAGGTTTTGCCATTTGGCATGAGTATTGAAGGGCACATTGCATGGGCATCTATTATGTGTAATATTTACAATACTCCCCCTTAGATGCTCATTTATATAAAATATGTCTCGTTAAAACCTTACTAGGGAAAAAACCCAATGGGATAAAAACCCTAGTGAAGGAAAAAGAGTACATATTTTATATAATACATTTACTCCCCTCATGACGACATCACTTGAGATCTCTCGAGTCTTCGCATCCCAATCATCAGAACCAATTTCTCAAATGTTGTAGTTGGTAATGCTTTTGTAAATATGTCCGCCAAGTTATCCTTCGAACAAATCATTGTAATCGAGATGTCGTCATTTTCTTCAAGGTCATGAGTGTAGAAAAGCTTCTGAGAGATATGTTTCGCTTTATCTCCTTTGATATGTCCTCCTTTGATTTGAACTATACATGTTGTGTTGTCTTCGTATAATATTGTTGGAGGATATTTACTAGAAGACCATCCACATGTCTCACGAATGTGTTGTGTCATCGATCTTAGCCATACACATTCTCGACCGCCTCGTGAATTGTGAGGATTTCAAAGATGATTCGAAGAAGTGGTCATTATAATCCATTTTCACGATCGCCATGATATAGCAGTTCCTCCACATGTAAATAGATAATATGTATGAGATCTACCTTTGTGTGGATCAGATAGATAACCAGAATCTGCATAACCAACTAGATCAAAACTGGATTTGTTAGAATAAAATAAACCCATATCAATCGCCCTCAAAGATATCTCCGAGTACATGCTTAACTCCATTCCAATGTCTTTTTGTAGGACATGAACTATATCTAGCTAATAAATTTATTGAAAATGCAATATCCGGTCTTGTGTTATTAGCCAAATACATAAGTGTCTCATTGCACTAAGATATGGTACTTCTCGACCAAGTAGTTCTTCATTGTCATCTCGAGGTCGAAATATATCTTTCTTTACATCCAATGAACGAACCTCCATTGGAATATTCAATGGATGTGCTTTATCCATATAGAATCTTTTAAGATTTTCTCTATATAAGTTGATTGATGAACAAATATCTCATCTGCTAAATGTTCAATTTGCAAACCAAGACAAAATTTTGTTTTTCCAAGATCTTTCATCTCAAATTCTTTCTTAAGATATTCTATTGCCTAGGATAACTCTTCAAGAGTTCCAATTATATTTAAGTCATCAACATATACATTATAATAGAAAATCTCATCGAGATTTCTTTATAAAAACACACGGACATATTGGATTATTTTGATATCCTTCTTTCAATGTATATTCACTCAAAGCGATTATACCACATTCGTCCCGATTGTTTTAATCCATATAATGATCTCTCGTAAATTTTATTGAATATAATTCCGAGAACTTGATTCATATGTTTCGGTATTTTAAATTCTTCCGGATTTTCATATAAATGTCATTATCCGTAGATCCATATAAATACGTCGTGACTACATCCATTAGATGCATATCAAGTTTTTCATATACAATCGGGCCAATCAAATATCTTAACGTTATTGCATCCACCACGGGAGAATATGTCTCCTCATAATCTATACTGTGCCTTTGCGAGAATCCTTGTGCAACAAGTCTCGCTTTATATCTTCATGACTTCATTATTTTCATTTCTTTTCCTTACAAATACTCATTTGTATCCCACAGTTTTAACACCTTCCGGTGTTAGGACTCATCAGTCCAAAAACCTCACGCTTTTGAAAGTGAGTTCAACTCGCTTGGATTGTTTCTTTCCACTTCACCAATCCTTTCTACGCTTACATTCATCGATAGATTTTGGATCAAAATCGTCACTTTCATAAATAATATCGTGAGCAACATTATAAGCAAAAATGTTGTCAACAATAATATAATTTCGGTTCCATCTCTTTCCTGTTGTAACATAGTTTATAGAAATTTCATTATTATCCTCAGCGTTTGATTTTCATCAATACTCTTTTGAGTAGTTGTATTCTGGATTTCTTCCGAACGCGTCCATACCTTTCATTGAATCATTTTGATTCTCAACTACTTTTCTTTTTCGAGGATTTTTATCTTTGGAACTCATTGGTCTACCATGCTTCCGCGTATTCCGCACTCATTATTGACAACTTGTTCCTCGTGGAATATCAATTTTGATGGAGCATTTCTTTCTTTGTATATATGATTTAGTCACCTTTTTAGCATCCGTGAATGCATCCGTAATTGATTTGATATATTTTGCAAATGAATTATCTTTTGAACTTCAAGTTCACATTGATTTCTTCGAGGATCTAAATGAGATAATAATGATGCATTCCACGTAATTTCTTTTTCCAACTTTTAATTCCTCCCCTAAAGTTGGAAAATTTGTCTCGTTAAAATGACAATCAAGAAATCGTGCAATAAATACATCACCCGTCCGTGGTTCAAGATATTTAATAATTGATGGAGAATCATATCCAACATATATTCCTAACCTCCTTTGAGGATCCATCTTAAGACGTTGTGGTGGAGCAATTGGAACATATATCGCATATCCAAAAATTCTCGATGATGGGATACATTTGGTCGCCATAAGCTAATTGCATGGGAGAATATTTATTATAAGCTCTCGGTCTAATACGTAATAATGATGCAAATGTAAAACAAAGATGACCCCGCACCTATGTAGGAGTTTAGCTCTCATAAGCAATGGTCTTGCAATTAATTGCAAACGTTTTATAAATGATTCTGCTAGACCATTTTGTGTATGAACATGAGCTACAGGATGTTCAACACTTATCCCAATTGACATACAATAATTATTAAAAGTTTGAGATGTAAATTCACCAGTATTATCAAGTCGAATTGTCTTAATTGTATAATCGTGAAATTGTGCTCTTAACTTAATTATTTGAGCAAGTAATCTTGCAAATGCAAGATTTCGACTTGATAATAAGCATACATGTGACCATCTGCTTTGGATGCGCCAATTAATACCATAAAATATCTAAATGGACCACTTGGTGGGTTAATAGGTCCACAAACATCACCTTGAATTCGCTTTAAAAATGCAGGTGATTCAATGCCCACTTTAGTGGTGATGGTCTAATAATTAATTTCCTCGAGAGCAAGCATCACATGACAACTCATTGGATTGAAGAATCTTCCGTTCTTCTTTAAAGGATGTCCATGTGAATTCTCAATAATTTTCCTCATCATTATCGATCCCGGATGACCCAATCGATCATGCCAAACACTTTGAATATTTATGGATTCATGAACTTCGGTTCATTGTTGCATAACTTTCGATTACTCGTATATGAGTATAATATAATCCGTAAGAAAAAAGTCGATGTTGTTTCTAATATACGCTTTTCATGTGAAACAATATATGTGATATAGAGATACTCTATATTATCTTTACGATCGGTTTCAACATGATAACCATTATTACGTATATCTTTAAAACTCAATAGATTTCTCTTTGATTTGCTAGAGAACAAAGCATTATTAATTGAAAATTTTGTTCCTTTAGGCAAGATAAAACTTGCTTTTCCAAAACCTTCAATCAGTCCAGAACTCCGATATAAGTATTGATTTTTGCTTCCAAAGATTGTCAATTTAGAAAAATATTTTCTGCTTATGAGTATCGTGTGCGTAGTTACGCGCATCTGCTAGACATAAATCCTCATTGCTCATTTTCTGTTACTCAACATATTGAAATTGTCCATATTTCTTCATTGATAAGAAAGGAGAAGCGATTACAAAAAGTTCTAAATATATATACAAAAACAAGAAAAAAAAACATACTATAATTACAAGCAGTACTTAATTATATATCTTCATATAAAGCATCCTCTACTTGTTTGATTGCATTAATTTTCTCTCTCTGAAGATTCAAAATAATCAGCCACATCAAGATGCACCATATTGGAGAGATCAAACACATAATCTTCTTGAATGGCAAGATTCACCTCCACATTCTTCCCTTTTCCTTTTTCCTTCAGTGGAAGCTTCGATAGAGATCAACAAGGTGTTTTGACGTCATTTACAGTACGTGACCAAAGTGCTGACCATTCCGCACCGAAAACATTTATGTTCATCACCTTTTGAACTTTTATCTTGTGGAGTTTTTCCTTTATGATCGTCAGTCCGTGTGGGTTTCTTAAAATTATAATACCCACCACGAAAATAGGTATTTCTTCCTCTACCGCGGTCCCGACTCGACCACGACCTCGACTTAACGATTATTGAAATTCACAAAGATTCACTTCAGTGGAATGGTGTTGCTCCAGCTAGGTCGAGATTCATGATTTTTCATTAATAGCTTCGTTATTTTGTTCAACCACGAGAAGACATGAAATCGGCTTCAATATTTTTTAAAGTCTTTCTCTCGATATTGCCACAGCAGAGAGCATATTCGAGACATGAAAAGTGGAGAATGTCTTCTAAACATATCAACATCGTAAATCCTTTCTCCGCATAATTTTAATTTTGAACTAATTCTTAATAGTGCGAATTATATTCACTTATCGATTTGAAGTCCTGCAACCTCGAGTGCATCCAATCATAACGAGCTTTTGGAAGAATAACTGTTTTTTGATGATCGTACCTTTCTTTCAAACCTTGCCATAGAATGTATGGATCTTTAATTGTAAGATACTCAATTTTCAATCCCTCATGAAGATGATGGCGAAGGAAGATCATAGCTTTGGCTTTTTCTTGATTTGATGCATCATTTCCTTCTTTAATTGTTTCTCCAAGATTCATGGAATCTAAATGGATCTCGACATCGAGACCCATGACAAGTAGTTATTTCCATTAATATCCAGGTATGCAAATTCTAATTTTGCAAGATTTGCCATAAGTAATACTATATAGAAAGAAATTGCATTTACATTAGGAAATCAATTAAACATGCAAAATAATATTTTATTATTTAAAAGAAATGACTTACCCGGAGAACCTACCTTCAGTGAAAAAATCGGCAGAGCTTCGTGCTGATAACGTATTGTGAAAATAGGATGGAAACCGGGTATAATTTTACCAATATTTAAATACTAATATAATAATAATAATAATAATAATAATATAATATAATAATAATAGGAAATTAGAATTTAATATGAATATATGTATAATATTAATAATGAGATAAAGTGGAAAATATATATGATATAAATATGTGATAGTGGAAAATTATGACAAAAATTAAATAAATAAATAAAAGAAAGTGGGTTGGGCACAAAAATTAAAGTTAGTTCCGTAACTCTCACTTGAGCACAACTTGGGTGTTGCCGAGACAATACTCAAATCATGCGACATCTCTTTTTTAACCATCGGTTTTTTTCTTTAAAAAAAATGTTTGGCTAGAAAGTGGGAAGTGCAACCATTTGAGTGTGCCAAGTTTTTTGTCCTATTCTCTTTTTCATTTCTTTAATTTACTTACTGGTCTGAAAATTAGAGGTTAATTTGAACAATCTTAAAGAGTATCTTATTTCAATTCATAGCTGCTATGCGGTCACTGACTTTTGAAACCAACCAAAGAAGTTTGGGACCCTATGGGACTGAAGTCGATGATGAGCTAATTAAGGCTCCGTTTGATAACCATTTTGTTTTTTGTTTTTAGTTTTTGAAATTTAAATCTAAAAATATCACTTCTACCAATAAGTTTATATGTCTTTTTATCCAATTTGTGCCTATGTTTTCAAAAACCAAGCCAACTTTTGAAATCTAAAAAAAGTAGCTTTAAAAAACTTGACTTTGTTTTTAGAATTTGGCTAAGAGTTCAAATTCTTATTTAAGGGAGATGATCTCTATTGTAGATAAATTAAGTGAAAATAAGTTTAACTTTCAAAAACTAAAAACAAAAAACAAAATGGTTATCAAACGGGGCCTAAAGTTTTCGTTTCCATCTAACGGAGTGAAGATGTCGGACTCCACGGGAGGTCTCATAATAATTCCGTTTCTGCAATTGGGTTCCACTTCGTTAACATATCAATTCCAAAAGTATTGTAAAAACACACACACGCACGTATATGTACCTCCTTGTCCTCGGTTGAAATATGGACTACTCCTCTTATTGTCAATTGGTTTTGAGATGGAATCCCATATAATCTAATATGGTGAACCCGAAGAGGCACTATCTTGAAGAGGCATGTTGAGGATCCTACTGCCACACCCCCCCGAACTACTCGCTAACTTAGCCCGATAGATTTGCGTGAAGCCACCGTGACATCGCTCACCTCTCTAACGATACCTGCTGACTCTGTTTTACCTTATAAGCATACTAAACTTGTATAAGAAACAACTGAAAGAATGAGCTATGAAGCTCAGTGAGTGACTTGAGTTAAAAGAAAGCTATTAACTTGTAAATCATATCACCTGGTCATCTATGAGCATATGCATCCAGTAATCAAATGTTAAAAGTAATCACAGTAATCATAATAGCTTTTCATGAAAACCAAAGAAGTATACCGTTAAAATCTCGTAAGGCATGTAAATGATATAAACCCCTTTTAAAACATGTCACAATCTACGCTGTGTAGGGCACGCCAAAGACACCAACGTTTATTCTACGATGTAGTGGGGCCCGCCCGAAGACTCCCATCGTCTTTGTCGAGTGAGGGGGCACGCCAAAGACTCACGACGGCGTTGTTGTCACGAGTACACTCAACGTCGACATAATGTATCAAGCACTGCATGCACACCTGCACTATATAGCCTCGGGCTCAATGTCTCGATCATTTACTCATTCAAGACTCGGAAAAACACATAAAAACATTTAAACATGCCTGCTTATCTTCTCTTTCATAAAACTCAAGCTTACTCAACTTTGTTCATAAAACCAAAAGCTTTAAAACATACTTGTTAGTACATACTTGCTCAAAATCATAACATTTCCATAAATTTCTGCAATCATTAAACATATGCTCATGTATAAATTTCTTCAAGACATTTAGGCTCACAACGAGCACTTGAAATCATTTCTTAGAAAATATGAATATTCATAAACATGTGTTTCAAAGAAAACATTAAGCATTGAAACCATTTCGTTTTAGCAAAACCTTGCATTTTCATAAGCATAATACAAGCCTATAAACCATTTTCAAGGTTCGCTTTGTCACTCACCGTGTTAGAACTAGAACCTTGGCCCGTACACTCGACCTATCTCCTCTTGGACTGCCAAACAAACCAAAACCATGTTTTAGAACCTCGAGCTCATGGTTTTAACCTTAAAACTACAAGAAAACACTCCAACAAAAATTCCAAAGATTTTCTGTAATTTCGCCATGTATTCAAACAGTCATAACTTCTTCATTACTTAGCCAAAATTAATGTAATTTATACCAAACTCTTCCTTTTGGAAACCTCTAAAACTCTTATGAAGACATGGAATTGAAATTCCCAACAGATTGGTTCAGAAATACCTCGAAAGCTTTTTTCCCAGGAACTAACTTCTGCTATTCCAGATTCGATTTTCTGCTGCAACCCGAAACGTGACCTGCTATTTACAACATCTTCCAATCATTTTCTATTCACGATTTCTTCATGAAAGTTGTAGGAAATTCAATAAACTTTCCAACCATACCTAATAGAGCTTCGATTCCAACTCTACACACTAGTACAAGCAAAACATCGAGACTTCTCGGATTTGACAAAGAAATTCTGTCTTCTGTCTTCCTCTTCACAAATCAGTAGCTTAAAATCCGAATTTGCTCGAGTTTCCTTCACGAATTTTGTTCCAATATGAGTTAACTTGCACGAAACAAAATCTCAACTCTTACCTCTTTCTGTGGTGCTCGAGATGAACAAAATAGCAGAACATGGCAGCAGAGTGATTACCTTGCTTTGTTATACTAATTGCTTGAGTTCTCTCCTCTCTCTTACGCAATTCTAGCTCCAAAACCACCTTCTTCCTCTTCCTTTAAGCTTCTCCCACGAACCTCAGCTCCTCTTTGATGAAAATGAGAAGAAATTCAAGGTACTTGGTTGTTTAAAAAGAAAACCAAGGTGGGGTCCCACCTTCCACTTTCTTTCTTTTTTTCCTTTTCCTTTCTTTTTCTTTTCTTTTCTTTTCTTTTCATTCCTAAACAAAACACAATATTATAACCTTTCCTTTCATTTTCTTTCTTCATTATTCTTAGAGCAACCAAACCAAAATGGTTTAAGGTTTTCCTTCCTTGTTTCCCTTTTATCTTTCACTTCATTTCTTTTCTTTTTAAAACAAGGAAAACCAAGTTTTATGCATTCATTTCTTCTTTTCTTTTGTTTTTCTTTGTAAGGAAATTCCAAAGAATGATTCTCGGGTTTACACCCACATTGGAAAAGTGGAGAGAAACCTCACAATATATAAGATATATGGGCTACTTCTCTCATTGCCAATTGGTTTTGAGATGGAACCGATCGTCGGTCACTTGTTGAACTTAGTGATCATAAATAAATACGGGTGTAGCGTCAAAATTTTTATAAACTCAAAGTTTTACACAAAATTGTATGGGATCAAATACACAAATTAATAACTCACTAAATAACTTTACCAAAATTCACAAATTTCAATTAAAAAAAATTGAACTCCCAAAATTATTTTTATTTGAACCTTATCAATTTTATATCATGTATGATTAAACGCACTCGAAGATTTTTTTAATGATCTTTGAAACGAAAATTTATCATAAGGTTAAAATTGTAACTCAATTTAAAGAAGTTAAAACTCCAACAAAATTTGAAGTGCAACATGATGAAATTGAAAATTTATGATAAAATTGATGCAAGTTGTGAAGTTGATGGGTAAAAATTATTATTGTTGTTTTTTTGTTTCTTCTTTCTCACGCTAAAGGACAAAAAGGTATTATAAAATTATTGAAGGTATTTTGTGTGGCTCTGTTGCAAGATTTATCATTTCCTTCTCTCCAACTTTCCTTCTTTCGTTTTTTAGGACCCATAACATGTGTTATAATATTATAAATAAACTAAGAATAATAAAAATGGTAGAGGAAATACGAGGGAGTTAAGAAAGTTAATTAATTGAGAGTTAGGAAAGAATCTAGAACGCATCAGGCGCTGACAATAATGCATTGGAGGCTCAAATCTTCCAAATCCCTCTAATAATATAAAATTAACAAAAATGATATGAACATTATTTTTTAAGTGATCATGATTCCCCATCCACCCTGTTGTTGTCGTAGTTGTAGTTGTTTATGGATTAATTAGTTAAGTAAAGAAAAGGGGGCATGGATCGTCAATTACTCTATTATAGATTAAATTATCAGTTTAATTGATGTGAATCGTCCATTACTATTTTAAATATGTATGGTTTAATTTTTCACTCATACAGTTGTAATGGTACTAAAAAAGCTAAAAAGTTATTAGATAACTTTTAAGCTCAATAATCCAATAGATAAAAATTTGAAGACTCAATAAGTAAACTTATAAGTTCACAAATATTGTAGGATAGATTATAAATACCTTTCAATTTTGCCATTTGTTTGGAAAAGTACGTCTATCTTTTAGAGTTGAAATATTACTTTTTGACCTTTTATAAATGTTTCGGCACTATCTTTATTAAACTACAAAATCATTAGAATGTTGGATGAAAAACATACATGATGGTGTCCGAGATATTGTCTGAATTAATCTGAAAGAACAGTGTTTTCACCATGTTGAATTTTCCTTTAAAATTTGAATGAATTTATATTTCAATGATAGTTTTGAAATATTTATGACCTCATATGAGGGTAATATTGTAATTTTTTAAAAATTAAGGGTATTTTTGAAACAGAGAACAAAATTCAATTTTTTTTAAAAGCAATTTAACCAATATAATATCACATGTGGAGTATGTGTTTTCAACATATATAACTTTTAATTAAGATGAAGTATACTTTAATTGTTATGCAATGCTTATGTTGGTAAACATCTACAAACATAATTCTCCCTCTCTTACGAATCATTGCATTTACCCCACAATCTTATTTCGTTTACCTTAGTGCAATCTGATTACTTTTGTGACGTTCGAGGAGGAGAGGTACATGAATGAACTGAGACCACGTCCGAATGAGAGGAATCTTGAGGTTTGGAAGTATGGATGAGAAAAGTTTAAAATAATTGATAACTACTACCTATACCAACAAGGTGCACCTTCCTTTTCAGGGGCTCAATCATAGAAACTTCAAAATTAAGCATGCTTGGCTTGAAGCAATCCTATGTGACTTCCTGGAAATTTTCCTAGGGAGCATGTGAGTGAGGATAAAGCGTACTAAAAAGACCCGTGTTAGTTAGTGGGGACAGTCTTTACTCTCGTAAGCAACAAAGTATGGTATGGTGATGTGACCAGGTTGCAGGGGATGCGGGAGAATGTCAGGCCAACAGGGGTCGAATATGGATTCCAAATCCTGTTCAGGGCATCACAACATTTATGCCCAAATCCATTACTAATTGATAATCATGCCCTTAATCTAATTAACTTTGAGACGTCACAATCAACCATTGGTGTACGGAAATTGGTAAAATCATAAATGTAACATTTTACTTCACACTGTAACATGCATTGAAATTTGTAAGGGGCATTTGTCCCCCTAAATTGAGTTAAGTTTTAAACTTAACTCAATCGTTTGACTCATGAAAAAATTAACTCTCTATAACAAAAATTTAACTCTACCGACTTGCTACAACAACATTAAGATATTAACTCCACCGACTTGTACAGTAACAATATTAACATATATATTTTATTACTGCTTATACAACGACCAGTGACCGACTTCGGCGACGGTGTGCCCACCTCTAAGGACCTTCTCCAGTGAGATCACATCCAACAACCTTCTCTAGCGACCTTCACTGACGACCGACGACCATATGTAACAACTGACAACTACTATCGACTACCTTTTTCGATGATTGATGGCAATTGTTGGCGACCATATCTGACAACCTACGGTACCTTCTCTGGAGACTATCACCAACAAAAATTCTCAGCAACCAATGACACTATCATGATTCAAAATAATATGAAATGTACATGTACTTAGTTGGTTTGACTCTCTACTCCAACAATCTTTTTTTGAACTTACAAACTTGACCTATTGTTGGTCATTACTTATGTTTTGTAAATCATAATTATATTTTGTGAATCATGTAAAAAAGCTCTAAGGACCTACTAATATTACACTAGTACAAATTTGGGTTTTAATGACAGACAATAGGATTTTTAATGACGTAACCTATAATGACGGACGTCTTTTAATGACGGACTATGCCCGTCATTATAGGCTACAATGATGAGCACTTTTTGATGGCGGGCATTGCCCGTCATTATAGGTCAATGTTCATCATTAAAAAGTGGCATTTTTCACTATGACCAACTTTTAATGACGGGTAATGCCCGTCATTTTTTGTCAATAATATAATACAAAATTGTTATAAATGTGCTTAACCAACAATATTTTTCTTTCATTACCTATGTACAAAATAAAATCTCAATAGTGATTACATTTTTATACAAGTAACTTCACAAAAAAAAACTTAACATTAATTAATATATATATCATGCATAATGATTTAGAACAAAATTTACAGGAAACTACAATAATAAATGGCAAAACAACACTTGACGAGACTCAACATATTAGGAAAGAAATACAACCAATTTACATATTCAAATATTGTTTAACCTCCTTGGATTTTTTTTTTTTTTTTTGTCTCTCCCCTTGAGAAATCAAAGGCCTCTTCACCTAAGAGCTGGAAAAAAAATTATAAAAACAAATATTGTCAACCATGTAAAATGAAACAAAAAAATGAAACAACATATAGTCACGTAAACAAAAGTTCAAGAACCTCATCCAAAGATTGAAATACATGCAAGCCAAAAATTCTATATTGCGTAGATAAACTATAATAACTCAAGAAAGTTTCTGGCATGATTTGAGGGAATCTTAATTGAATCAATTGTCTCTATATTGAAACTTTAGTAAAGTTTGATCGTAGAAACACCAAGAATTCTGCATATGGGTCAATATAATCGCTTGAACATTCATTCATTTCAATCTTTCAACACTAATTTACTAGCCTAATATAAATGTTTGACATTATCATGCAACCAAACATACAATAATCACTCTCTTATCAATCAAGTTATACTTTTCAAACTTTCACATTTACTCAACTCAATCACATTGATATCTCAACACTTTTCTTATTTAAAGTAACTCAACTTCTTTTAAATATAATAAAAAAAGTCAAAATAACATACTTATTGTTTCTCATTTAAACAATAACTATCCATATTTTTTCTTGATCTTGAGGTCTTCAGGCAAAAAAAAAAGGAAGGAAATAACAGATCAAAAAGAAAAGGGAGGTTAGAGAATGAACTTGGATAAAATCAAAGTGGTTTGCTTGATCAGACATTCAATTATAAAACAGACAATTACCTATTATTCTTTAACATTGGGCGTTTATGAATAGGAAAGCTTGCACGTCACATTGGCATTAGAGTTTTATCTAAAGTTCCCTTTCCTTTCTTTACACATGGGTTATTGAACAAGTCATCTACCTATCAAAGTGAAGTAATTAGATTGAGCATTTCAATAGCTAGATCAAGAAATTAAAAGTATAGCCATGAAGCTCCTTCATGGGTGAAAACACATGTAGTAGCCATTTGTGAACCAAATTAAAGAAAAATATTGCTTTTACAAACTCATCATTTACCTAATTCCAATAATTGAAATTTGAGGGGATTGAATTTCTGAAAGCTCTGAACCAATAAAGAATTAGAGACCAAAATATTGAAAGAAAAAATGAGCAATCAACATAGATCAAGCAAAACTGAAGTTGGAATGGTTAGTTCTATTGTTGTTAAAAGTAATGGGCAAGATAATTTTTGAAATCTTGCTTATGCTACCAGACACCACTTATCTTTGCACCACCTAGTATTTGTATATTTACATTGTTCAGTTATGGTTGCTAAATCACTACAACAAAATAGAGAAATAATGACGGACATCCAAAATCCCGCCTGAGATACAATGACAGACAAAAAAATGCGCTGAAATTTTTAAAAAAAATTAAATTCATCTATAATGACGGGCAACTTCAAATTTTTAAATTTAATTTCTCTCACCTCCCACACAGACTGCAACTCGTTTTTCCCCTCTCTCGATTTTCACATTCTCTCTCAGCTCGTCTCTCTCTCACTTGTGAATCTGATAACCCGACTCCCTCACTTGCGCCGCTCCTTTCTCCTCTGCCGGAGCTTTCTCCTCCGTCGGAGCTTCCTTCCAGCGAGCTTCTTCTCCCTCACTTGCGCCACTCCTTTATCCACCGTCCGTTCACCGTCGTCTGTCGTCCGCCATCATCGTCTGCTTTAGATCGTCCTTCGCCAGACTTTCTTCCTTCATCGCAGCTTCCCTCCAGATCTGCACCGACCGAGCTTCCTTCGCCGGCCAGATCTCTACCTCCGTGAGTCCACTGAGTTCCTTCGCCGGCCAGATCTCTACCTCCGTGAGTCCACTGAGTTCCTTCGCCAGCGAGGTAACAATTTTGGTGGGTTCCTTTATTTTATTTTATTTTAGATTGAATTTTTTTTGTAGATCTGAAATTTTTTTGTGTAAATCTGAAATTTTTTGTGTAGATCTGAGATTTTTTTTGTGTAAATCTGATTTTTTGTGTAGAATAAAAAATTATTTTTGGTATCTTTGATTTTGTAAAATTGATTCCGTAGGTTTGAAAATTATTTTGGGCATCAGTGTATCTTTAACGTTTTTGGGTATCTTTGATCTTGTGGGCATTGATTATTTTTGTGAATAATCTAAAAATTATATACCCTAAGATATTCTAGGGTTGTTTACTTAATTCTTGGGTTGTTTACTTAATTTTTATACATTATCTGACTCAATTTTCATGTATCATTTTAATAGAAAATTCTCCAAATATTTTTTGGATCAATTTCAAAGTTAACGAATTAAAGTGAAACTTGTCAAATAAAACCTAATTCTAAAGTTCAACGATATGTTGAATAATCTAATAGATTTTTTGGAAGAAAAAAATATAATTGTTTTAAAAACATATTTTTAAAAATAAATTTTTTCATATCTTTTTAAAATAGTGTAATTTTTATAAACTATTTTCTAAAATAAAAGTAGATTGATGGTCAAACATTTGTCAAGTATGAAATTAAAGAACAAATACGTATTCAAAATTCTAATGATAATATAATATTAACCATTTTTTTTTTTTAAACAAGAGTATAGCTCAACTGACATTAAGAGATTTAATGAAAACAAAGTTGTAATTCATGTTTTCAGATATGTATTTGACGACAGATTTAAAAATTTAATCTATTCTAAACAGTTGTTTAAAGTGTGTCTTATAACATATTTATAAATCATGAAATTAGTTGTAGTCGCAAAACTAATTATTAGATTGAATATAAGTCATTATTAATTAAGTTATAAAAATGATTTTTCTAAATTTTATAAAATTATTCTTTTATAATATTAATTATATAATTTATACTATATTATATTATACATATTTTAATTTAACAAAAGTAAATTGGGTTTATAACATGAAATATTGTATTTATTAAGATTTTTATCTTTGTTTAATATAATTCTGCATTTTAAAATTTTGAATTCAAAATCTAGATATCTGTGAAAACATAAAATGTTATTATAAAATTTCTACTATTTTGATCACACAATTCGAAAATAATTTTCGAAAATACATTTGTCAAATACATATTCACTGAACTCAATGAATCTGAAAACATAAAACAGAATCCGAATTGCATACCAAACGATGTCCTTAACAATTGAATCATTGAATGTGAATAAAGCAATAATTTAATCAATTACAAAAATATAGAAACAGAAAAAAAGAATAACAAATAATATTGTATTTGAGTCTCATAATCCGCTAAGAACCAAAACATATCTAGTTTATTTTTCCTTTTTAAAAAAAAAAAAATTATTTTTATAATCTAGACGAGCAAACCCATCTTTTATTTAATTTTTTTTTAGAAAAAGTAAACCCCTCTTTTATTAAATTAGGATTTTCTTCTTTTTCATTCTAAAGCCTTCACACTTTTTTTCCCGTCTTTATTGGTCTCCTCTCGCCGCTTGCCGTAGCATTCTGATCAGATGTCTGCCGACACCGGCGTGAGATCCGTCTCCTCCCTCGTATTTCTCTGTCTCTCTATATATATTGGTTTAACTTTTGAGATTTGTTTTGTTTAGTTGTTAAATATTATAAGAATTTCAATTGTATCCCTAAATTCATTTCTTACCCTCGTAGAAAATGAATTTTTTTCCCTCAAGTTTTATTGCTCGAAAGAAGGAAGAAGTTAAAAGGAATGAAACTCCATGAACGTCAAAATTACAGAATGACTGTTTTCCTGTTGCAGGGAGACGAGCAAGGTTCCGGCACGACGGCGGTGAAGATACAGGCCTATGGGAAAAAATATGGATTCAGTGTTTGGGACGACAGAGTTTATTCCGACGTCAGACGACTTCTAATTGAACATGACAACATAGACATCTGCTCTGTTCAGATTGAATATATTGATAAAAATGGGGAATCGAAATGGCGTTCTTCATCCAATCATGGCCGACACGATGGGTCTGTCGATAAGGTGACACAAAACAAAACCCCAAATTGAACCGCCACTGTCGTTGGTCTCTGACTGCAGCTAGCTTAGATTGATGTGATTAATTGAATTGATTGCAGGTTGATTTAGATTATCCAAACGAGTATCTCATTTCAATTCATGGCTACTACAGTGAAAATGGGATTAAATCGCTGACTTTAGAAAGCAATACACGAACTTGGGGTCCATATGGTCAGGAAAAGGGAACCAAATTTTCATTCCCAATTATGGGGGCCAAGATTATTGGCTTCCATGGCTGGGCTAATCGGTCAAAGCTTACGGCAATTGGAGTATACGTGCAACCAATTACAAAGTATATGCCCCACCCACATACACTGTATTTTGCATTTTCCATTTGAGATTCTTCAAAGAGTAGCTAGAAGCGAGCCAGCCAAAACATGATATATACATATATATATGTATGAATATAATACTATATTTATAAGTTTATTTTGTTATTTTGAAATTTCTTCCTTCAGTTATAATTTCGTAGTAAATAAATATATGTCTTTCACAATTTTTAATTACATGGATGAGTTAAGTTTAATAGGAAGAAGTCTTCCCAACTGAAGCCTAAGTCCAAGGTCGAGCCAGTGCCCCAACCCCAATCCCTACTCCCACCTGAGCATTATAGTTTGGGACAATATGGGTGTGAAGATGGGAAATGTTGGGTCGAGACTTTTCGAGCAATCAAACGATTGCTAATTTACTGTGATGATGAGCGGGTCACTTCCATTCAAATGGATTATGAGGATGAGAATGGGAAGTTTGTGTCGTCTAAGAAGCATGGTGGAGATGAAGATTCCCCATACGATTTCGAGGTTAATTATCACTAATCCTTCCTTAATTAACTTATTCTGCTTATAATGGCCTGTTTCTTAAAATCATATCTCATGAGATTATATGTAATTGGTATTATTGCAGGTTGATTTCAATATCCAGACGAATATCTTATTACAATTGATGGATACTACGACAACTCACTTAACTCCAAATCTGCTACCAACATGATTCGATCGTTGACTGTGAGAACAAACCAAAATATTTATGGGCCATTTGGTTCTCAAAGTGGAACAAAATTTTCATTCCCAACTGACGGCCAGTTGAAGGTCGTTGGCATACATAGGCAAATCTGATAAGTATCTCAATGCCATTGGACTTCATGTAGCTCCTGCATTTTAATAATGTTAAGTTTGGGTTCTCTTTTACCTATGTTCAAATATTTTCGACTCTAGTATTTTTGTGGCCTTGTTCTTGAAATAATAAATTTTCATTCGAATCTAGCCTAGGCAATGGATAAAAATACTAATTAGCATATGAAAGATGATGGTTTTCAATCATGATTGATTTTTTTTTTTTTTTTTTTAAAAAAACCCATAACAAAAATTAAATAGGTATTTTAGAAACGATCACACCTTTTCATTTTTCCAAATATTACAAGTCGCTGTCATTGCTTGCAAATAGTTGTGGTTGCATACTGAGATCTGGCCTCGTGGCTTGTACATCTCGACATGCTCCAAACATCTCCCACTCCCATGTTTGACTCTTATATCCATTCCATGTTAAGCACTAATAAATTAGAATGATTTAATACAAATACAAAATCAAATAAATGTTTATAACTTTTGTTTACCGCTTTGCCAACAAAAATTGAATGAGGGAGTTAGACTGAAATTTTGTCATTGCGATGCAACCCCTTTGTTACGTTCTAATAATTTTTTTGGTCAATGGTTCAACGGCAATTGTGACATGTCCTTCCGATCCAGTGGTTATCAATTTGAATCTCCAAAGATTTAATGAATCCACTTGATTCTAGCTTACATTTATGAACTTCTATTGAAAATTATTTGGGATTCATGAATTCCAACCCAAAAATTCATGAAATCATGTCGAAATTGGCCAAATTTGTTTAATCTCATTGAGATTGACCGAAATTCAACCATTCTGTTTTTTTTTTTTTTTCAATTTTGAAGGAGGAAGAAAAGGGGAGAGAAGAGAGGGGGTGATTGAGGAAGAAGAAGAGGAGGGAGAAGAGGGGAGAGGAGAGAGAGGAAAAGAGTGCTTGAAAGGAGGAGAGTAGTTTTTTTTAGGGTTGTAATTGAGTACAGCTTAGGCTGCACCATCATCTATGGTGCACCCCATTTTCCAACCAGAAAAATTTCTTTTATAAAGAATAACTTTCATTAATATTAAAAATAATTAAAAAAAAACAACGTTTTTTAAATCTATTTATCAAAATTTAGAGACTAAAAAGGTTGATTGTGAAAATCGAGGTGTAGGTCGAAAGTTTGAAACTTTCTTTGTTGCCTCTCACATCCTTCTCACCCGTTTCATACTTCTTCTTCCAGTGAATCACCATTTGTAATAGGGTGAGCATTGATGGTGGGAGTTGGTTTTGGACACAAATCAACCTCGAAATCTGTTCATTCAATTTTGTTTGGTCGGTGCTCATCAATTTTAGAGGGGTTTGGGACGCTAGCCGATCGACCATGCCCCCGACCGGTCGGTTTTCTTCGATTTTGGGACTCCAGCAAACTAAAAATGAAAAATATAAAAGAAAACGAGAGTCAAAAGAAGCCAACTGAAAAAAAAAACTGTACATCCTTTATCACCGCGAATAAAAAAATATATAGGAAAAAGAATAGACCAGCCGAAAAGAAACCTTCCACGTCTTCTTTAACACCACAAAAAAATTGAAAAAGAAAAGAAATGGAGAAATAGTTGGAGGAACCAAGAGAAAAAATGGAGAGCAAAGGAGGAAATGGAAGAAAGAAGAGAAGAAAAGGAGAAGACATAAAATAAGAGGGGAGAGAGAGGATGGAGATGAAAAGTGAACGAATGGATGAGAGAAAAAAAATATTATTATTAGTTTTATGAAAAAGTAAATTTCTTGCCAATCAATTTACATTCACATGAATGGAGAGGAATTATTATGTGAGATCGCTACCAAGAATTTTTCATTAGTTGGACAGAGTGAGATTATGAGACAACCACATTATGATGGTCTCATTAAATAATTTATCGTGAACTGAGATATTTCACGGTAACCAAGATATTGAAGAGACGCTTTTTTTTTTTTTTTTAATTTTCAATGGTCGGTCAAAATTGTACTTTCCAGCCACTCTAACCAACTAAACTTTGATTTTCGTCAATTTGGCTTGCTTGATCAATTTATTAATCTAGTTTATTCACCTTAATATGCATCGATTTCTTATTGAATCGACATTTCTCTCGACTGTGATTTAGTTAAGTTAAATTGTTCTTAGACTTCATTTAAAAGTGAGTTTGTTGTAAGGTAGTCGAGTTGTTGAGGTCTGCTAAAATTAAATTGACTTCCTACTTCTACTTGTAAAAATAAGATTCACTTTCCAAAGGAACCACAAAGATAGTTTCTCCTACTTATATAAATTAGTTGTCATGGTTACAAATTATTTATTTGTGTGACATATTTGTAAAAAATGATAACTAATTTAAAATTCCTTAAAAATTTTCTAATTTTCTAGCCTTATAAATTAGTTTTTTAAAATTTGTTAGTAAAATTAAATCTCAAACAAACGAATTATTTCAAACAAAGAGTATCATCAAGAGATTTACAAAATCTGCAAAACTATTATATGAAAAATTACCTCACCTATGATTAAGATAAACATGACGATTTATAAAAATTTTCCAAATCTTTCTAGATTAAAAAAAAAAAAAACTTCTTATTATATTATGATATGTAAAATTGAAAATCCTGTGGGGTTAATGAGTAACTTAGATTAGGTGAAAATATAGGTTTACAACTTGATTATTAAAAAGTTGGTAAAAAAAAGGTATAATTTAACCCATATAAAAGAGACGGCATAAAAGTAATTTTACCTTCCAGCGTTGTCAGAATTTTCATTGCTTAATGCTTACAACAAAACCAATCATCACCGTCACAGGGTCCAAAAATACTTTTAATTTTCAAAAGAGACATCAAATCTCTAATATAATAACTCCAGTAAAGACTAATCCAAATTGAAGAAAATTAGTTTTCATATACTCATTGAGGGCGTAAATGACTTTTCACATCCTTTTGCTGGCCAAAGTATACTTCTATTTTAAAAAATGACCTTCTAGAAATACCGAAAACATTTTAGCTAATTTTTTTGAAATTTCAAGAACTTTCCTCGTGAATGGTTTATGTATTCATTTGAAGTATTGTCCATAGATAAAGTCATAGATACAGCTGGCATAAAATTTGTAGTATTGACTTTGGAGGTATGAGATTGGATACACACACATTGTAAAAGAAAAAAAATAATAAAAAAAATTCTACCAGTGGTCCCTGTCTGCAACTGTCAGCATGTTTTGACATTTTTCAATTATACCCACACACACATTGTTTTGGTTTTTTTTTTTCAATTTGAAATTTGAAGCCTAGGAGTAATTTGAGCAGAAAAACCTGGAACGCACATGTGTTGATTGATGCTTAATTACTTTTGTGGGACTTCGCTCGAAAATAAGTATAATTTTTTTTTTTTTATATTGAAAAAAAGTGTAATAAATATTTAATGTTTAGATGAGAAGGGTGGGTTTGGTCGACTTTTTTCATTGTGATTGATGTTGGTAAAATGGCTACCTTTCATGATCTCCAGGAGAAGAGAGAAGAGGGACGTATTAATTGGGTGGGGAGATCAAGGAGATTAATATTTAATACAGAGATCTTAAACTATTTCTAACAATGATAAGATTTTAAATAAATAGCGGTTTAGTTAAAAGTAAAATAGTTATATGAATGTATGTATAAAATAGTTATATGAATGTATGTATGCAATGCATATGCATATACATAAAGAAACAGGTGCCAACAGACATTGAAGCGTAGGTGAACGTGACTGATTGGTTCATATATATATATATATATTGGTTGTGAATGGTTAGTAGTCTGGTTTTATTACTTTTGTTCGCACAATACAAGAAGCTTTTTTGGGGGGTTTCATCTTTGTTGTTGTGACTGTGAGATAGAGATAATGGAGTATGACCTTGTGAATCGCCAACACCCGCATCCATTGTTGTTCGAGGGAGAGGGAAATTTGAATGGAGTGTGCTCCAGATGCCGTCTACCATTACATACGGTGAGTTTCAAGTGCTCTGACTCTGACTGCAACTTTCATATTCACCAATCATGTATCCACCTTCCTCCTGAAATCCACAACTCCCCCTTCCATCCCCAACATCCTCTTCATCTCGGACCCCATATTCACAGCTTCTGTGAAGTCTGTGGTCAAAAGGCGTTGTTGGATGATCAGGTTTATAGGTGTAGTGAATGCAGTTTTCAAATGGACATCAAATGTGCCATTGCCAACACAAAATCCCCTAGTGGTTTATTGCAGACAAGCAGCGGGAAGTATCAACATTTCAGCCACCCGCACCCATTAACATTCCAGCAACAAGAAGACAATACTACAAAAGGAATCAAGAAACTCCTCGTTTGTGTTGTCTGTCAACTCCTCATACAAGAAGAAACAGGGTCTTCTACTTACTTTTGCTCTCAATGTGACGACGCTCATTTCCATAAACAATGCGCCGAGCTGCCTCGCGAGTTGCAAAACCACCGCTATCATCACCATCCTTTATTTTTTCTTCAAGTTATCAAGAACATCTACAATAATAATGTCGTACCCGTCTGTAATAGTTGCCGAAATCGGTGCATTGGGTTCGTATACACCTGTCCTCCTTGCAAATTCTTCCTTCACGTTGGATGCTTGCAATCTTTTAATCACAAACACACCTTCATCATGCTTCGGACTGACATAGCTTTTACATGTGAAATCTGTGGTATGAAATCTGATGACAGATTTCCGTGGATTTGCGACATCTGCCATATTTTGGTTCATAAGAAATGTGTTGAATTCCCTTTAACGCTGCGGGCACCTGAACACAAGCACGATCTTAGCTTCCACTACTTTTCACCTGATGTGGATGATAAAATTCTTTGTAGGATCTGTGGTCAAAAAATTAATACTAAGTATGTTGCATACAGTTGCTCTGAATGCGGCAACTACTTTACACATTTGAATTGTGCTCAAGCCCCATGCGCCCAGGCCCACCCGAATGCTACTGATGTTGATCTTGATCTTGATCTTGATCTGCATACAAAAATTGACGGCAAGGATATTGTAAAGAATTATGAGAATATTTCACATTTTTGTCACCTCGGCGAGGGCCATGACTTGACTTTGTTCCCCCCCCCGACAAGAGTAGGGAATTAGAGTACAGAGTTTGCGATGGGTGTATGGTGTGTCTTTCAGTTTCAGGTCCATCTTATGGATGTGGTGACGATGAGTGTGATTTCTTTATCCATGAAGAATGCGGTATATTGCCAAAAACTAAAAGCAACCCCCGCTTCCATCCACATTTTTGCTCACTCTCATCTCAATCCCCAATTTCATATTCCAATGTGAAGCTTGTCTCCAACACTTTCAGGGATTTGCCTACCACTGTAAAACATGTTTGTCCACATTTGATATTCGATGCGCTTCAATCCAAATCCCATTTAAACATCCGAATCACCAACATCCCCTTTTTCTATACGAAGTCGAAGTCAAAATTTACATTCCCGATGCTTGTGAAGCTTGTGGAAAAGTTATAGACAACAAAATAGCTTTTCGATGTACCGAAACAGAGTGCAAATTCTACTTGGACCTAAAATGTGCGACACTGCCAATTATAGTAAGATACAGATTCGACTCACATCCTCTCAACTTGACGTTTGTAGAGGAAGAAAGAATAGATGACTATTATTGTGATATCTGTGAAGAAGAAAGAGAATTGGGGTTGTGGTTCTATAGCTGCCGAAAGTGCAGTTTTACGGCGCATCCGAGGTGTGCTATTGGGGAGTTTCCATATGTTAAGTCTACGATACATAAATCTCACAAGCATCCACTAAGTTTGGTGATGAAGGGAGAGGAAGAGGGTGGGATTTGTGAGGCCTGCAATGAATCATGTGCTCAAAATTTGGCGTTTGAATGTGGTGCTTGCAACTTCAACGTCCATTCAACTGGACGCTGCTACGACTTGCAGGTGTTGGAGGGGAAGCTTTCTTTCACTAACCATAACGTTTTCTCTCGAGCGAATCAACCCTATGGCTATGAGAGCCTAACTCAAAAGTAAGATTTTACTTCTTTTTTTTTTTTTTTTCTTTCCGTCCATTCATTTTCAATTAGTCAAATAAATATGTTAATTACCCAAACCATAAATTAACATTTAGTAATTTGGAAGCTTGCCCATTGAAACATTGGGACCATTTGGAGATGATATCCTTTTGGGTCGATGGACAGAATGGGTTTTCTCGACCATCAGAGCCTTTGTTATATATCATAAACGTAATATTCTCTGCATTCAATTTCAATATGAGAAGAATGGAGAGTTGGTCTGGTCCAAGAAGCACGGCAGAAAAAGGGTACCAAAAGTGAGGTTAGTCCAAACTTTACCCAATCTCTCCCTATTACGATATTAAATTTTCTTGCCTACCTCCATCAATTTGAGATTATGTTATTTATTTACTTCTTATTTTTATTATTATTTTGTCAATGACTTTTCTAGATTAATTAGATTGAAATGCGAGACAACAATTAAAAATATATATAAAAAGATTGAAATTCTATTTATATTTTTAATTTTCTGATTGTGTTGATGATATGAAATCGGAATTGTAGGTTTTTTTGATTATCCAGATGAGTATCTTGTTTCAATTTATGGCTCCCATGACTCGAATCTGCTTTCTATTAATTCGTTGACACTACAAACGAATAGGAACACTTATGGGCCTTTTGGTGTCCCAGCTAATGTCAAGTTTTCATCCGTAAAAGAAGGAGTGAAGATTATCGGCATTTTCGGTGTTAGTTATGCTAATGTTAGTTCAATTGGATTTTATGGTATTTCGACTCAAGAGTAGGTTCAATATTCTACGACTATAGTATCATGTTGTATATTTTGTATGCTTCAATCAACACGAGATCAAATCTTGTTGTCACTAATTCTTATATTATATTATCAGCTTCTATGTACAAGATGATTTCCACTTCGACCAACCAAGGTGTTAAAGCTTCTATTTTTTTTTTTTTGTAACATTTTAATATTTATTTGATTTTAAATATGAATTTTTTTTAGTAATTAGTTTTGTGAAGGTTTTTATTCTTTTGGGGTGAGCAACACATTTGGGAGATGTTAAAACTTAAAATTAATTATGTATTTATTTTTTAGATCTAACAAATCTTATAAATACATCCCTCACAACCACTTTTCATTTATACCATTTTAAAGTTTTTTTTCTCTAATTCTCATATTATCTACTTTACTCTTTTAAGAGCAATTGATCAAAAGAGTTTGTTGTGGGGCTTTGAGCTCAACCTCTTAGTATAAAATGGTTTGAGTTGCACAACGTTTCAATTGAGTTGTTGTATTATGGAGGAGATAGGCTAGAGAAGACTGTTGCATTGGTGGTTGATAAATAAATATACACCACAAAAGGCTTGAATCTAGCGAGATATTTTTATCTCAATCTGATTTTTTATGTGTTTGTTTCTCAATTTTTACTTCATTTTTCTTTGTTATTTGTAATTCTCCCAACATTTTCTTCTTTCCCAACTGTTGATGCCGAAATTTGGTAAAGGGTGATTAATGATAAATTTGTATTGTTAGAAACGGAATGTGCCTGCAAAACAGAAGAGATGAGCTAAAGGGGTGGTTCTAAGGCACTTTCACTCTGACGCTCAAGTCAGTATCCAATTTAGAGAGTACTTAAAGAGTAGAAGACAGTGGCTTGGCATACCTTTCTAACTATTAAGTTGTAGTATTTATAGAGTAGTTTGTAATAGTTGTCATGAATAGACGCTACAATCAGGTCGTGATTTTAGCATCATATGAAATAAGGGTAATGGATATCTGATCTAGTTGTTATTTAGCTTGTCAGTCTTGTCGTCTCAAACATAATGGTCTAGACAGACCCCACCCAAAAATCAATCACGCAGGGGCCTAGTTGACTCGGCTACCTTGCACTTGGCCGAAGGCTTGGTCGAGCCAAGCGTTGGCATGAGGCACCCAGGGATCGGCCACCGAGGGCCTTGGCTGTTGGCCTCCATGGTTTAGTTGTATCAGGATCGTCCTCGAGACTTGAATCTCGATAGATTTTCTGTTGGGTTGATTTTACCACAACACCAACCACCTTACATAAAAGTTTATGCAATATAATAGTCTGCAAAATTAAAATTAGTATAATTTTTCTATCACATCACTATACAACTCGATCTGTTATCTCAACCTTCATGTTGTGTACTATATTTGCTTAATTGTGTTCAATATTTTACCAGAAAGAGTACATCCAACTTATACACAACCATGTAAAAGTAATGTATTGGTGCCATTCAAATCGAATATAAAAATAAACATTCTAATGTTTTTTTTTTAAATTTGGTACTTGGTGTTTAAAAATTTTCAATAAATTTATTCTTGACATTTTTCAATTATACCCATCACCGTTAGAAAAAAATATATGACCCAAGCAACAAAAATCACTAGAAAAAATTAGTTCATCATCATTGTTGTTATTATTTTGGAATTTTCAATAGAAAATAAATTGAGATAAGATTCGAATCCAGCTTCGCAATCTTCAAAGAAAGAAGTCGAGTGATTATCCATAAAAGCCAACACAGAAACAGAGAATTTTTTAACAAAGGTTTAACAATCCAGCATCCAACTTTGACTTTCTTATGCCAGGAAGAATATGGGAGTGGAACCCCTAATGTTATATATCTTTACTGTTCCTTTTCTTTAATTTCTTTTTAGGTTCCTCTTTTCTTCTTTTTTTTTTTTTCCATGGTCTTAAAATATTAAATTTGCTCTCAGATTGCGGTTTAGTTTTCAACTTCATCCATCCTATCATTTTAAAATATAAAATAATTTAGAATTGACATGTCCCTTCAATTACAAGGTTGCATGTTTATCTCTAACATTTCTTTGATCTTGTTGAACTAAAAAAAAATCTTTCATCCACCTTAAAAACAAATTTCCTTTTTCCTATTCTTTTACTCAACCCCAAACTTCAATGCAACTAATTAACACAATAAAAAATACTATCTAATTGTCACCTAATCTTTTTTTAAAACTGTGACATATTCAATCCACTGACCATATGAATAATTTGTGAGATATAAATAAATGGTTGGAACTAAAATTGAAACATTTAAGTCTATACATACCAATTTGAAACCCAAATTTATAATTTAATTTTTTAAAACTCTGCATATGTTTTTTATTTTTCATTTCTCCATTTGATATATTTTCCTTCTCATGTTTCTCCCCTCACGTTTCCCTCTGGAATGTTGTAGGAGTGCTATAATTTCACTCTTATTATTTTTTTTAACATTTACCCAATAAATTTGGAATTCATAATTCTTTTTTATTTTTATTCCATTGATAACAAAAATAAACAAGGAGATAAAAGTAGCATCGAAGGTAAACCTATTTACTTTTCAAACTAAAAATCAAAAGGGTTAGGTCGTTTTAAAATAGGGGAATTGTAATGGTGTAGACAAAATATTAAAGATATTTGCAAACTTAATTTATGATTTTTAGATTTGCAAATCTAGCAAATTTTTAAATCGATTTCCGTTTTTCATTATTCCGATTTACCCTCATTAGTGTAGTAATGCGGTATATATGTTAGTATATCTAATATACTTTACATTTGGTATATCAAGAGATATCTCGATATATTTTATATTAATTATCAAGTATATCTGATATACTTTATTTTTATATACCAAATCTATACCTCAAAACGAAGTATGTTAATAGTATATTACTGATATACTACGGATACCCTTCTTTTTTAGGTATATCATTTAGAATATATACTTTTATATATCCAGTAGCAAATTAGAGATATTTTGCATATTAGTATATCACTAATGTACTTCATTTTAGATAGGTTTATTTCACTAATATACCTAACATTTAGTATATCATTAGTATATCGGTGAAATGAATATATATCATATATGAGTTCTTGATATACTATTAATTAACTTTATATACATATATCAGTAGTATATTAGTGATATACTCTATACAATAACACATCTCACACAATAAGATATAACAATCCAATTTGGTTTTAAATTATGAATTCTACCCAAATTTAAAAGCATAACTCAAATTTACTCTACAGAAATGTTTGACATTACAAATAGCTTTTGAGATCCCATTGATATACTATTTGAATAAAGTGAATCATCATAAATCACTATTTGTTATATATCGTTGATATACTGAATAAAGTATTTTGGTAGTATACTTAATATTAGTGAAATCAACGGTTATTAGTTATTTTTTGGTTAGATATATCATTGGTATATTGTTAATAAACTACTGGTTTTTTCGATATTGAAAAATACGGAAGGCATTTCCAAATCTATCAATAGTTTTTGAGATCCCGTTGATATACTTAATATTACTGAATAAAATATATCAGCATAAATCACTGTCAAGCATAAATCACCATTTGTGATATATTGTTGATATATTAAATAAAGTATATCGTTAGTTTATCACACTGATATATACTTAATATTAGTGAAATTAATCGATATCATATCATTCAGTAGTTACTTTTTAGTTAGATATATCATTGGTATATCAGATTTATTATTGATAAACTACTTATTTTCTCGATATTGAAAAACATAAGGACCTTTGTAAATCTAGCAATAGATTTTGAGATTTCATTGATATACTTAATATTATTGAATAAAGTATGTCAGCATAAATCACTATCAAGCCAAATCCTATTTGTGATATAATGTTGATATGCTAAATAAAGTATATTAGTAGTATATCACATTGATATATACTTAATATTAGTGAAATCAACAGAATCAGTAGTATATCCCTTATGCAGTTATTTTTTGGTTAGATATATCGTTGCTATATTAGATCTATGGTTGATAGACTACTGATTTTCTCGATATTGAACAACACATAGAAGGTTTTTGTAAATCTAGCAATAGTTTTTTAGATACAGTAGTATATCAACAATATATCTGATATAATTTATATTTGGTATATCAGTAGTATATCAATAGTATATTTCATTTTAGGTATATCAATAGTATATCATAAGTACATTATTAGTATGTTTTTTATAGACTATTGATAGCTATTAATATACTTCAGATTGAAAAACGCATACGAAAAATATAAGGGTATTTTTGACTTTGCATGTCATCCGTTTGGGTTGGACCTTTTTTGGTTGCTATTTTTGCAAATTGAATTAAAGAGTGACATGGGTGCAATATTTATATATTTTTTTGCTATTCATGAAAGTGACCTTTTAAAATATTGTAATGAAAGACAAAACTTAATTAGAAAGTAGCTCAATTATTAGTCGGACTAATTTCAAAATAATAACAAAATCGACCTTTTAAATATTAGGCAGCAACAAAATAATATATCAAAAACTAAAATAATTTTTTTGAAATTTAGAGATAAATAAATATTTTAAAATTGAGGACAAAAATGCAATTTAAAAAAAAAAAATATTGTTACAACTATTATAATATAAACTCAAGCTACACCATGAGTCATGTGCATATATTTATATAATGAGACAGTTGGATGTTGACCTTTAGTAGATATGATAAATAAATAAATACATTAATTTTCTATTTTAGGTGCCTACCATTAACACCAATAATAGAGTCCATTTGATGAATTAGTAAAGAATAAAAACGAGTAGACTGAAACTTATATTTTAAGAAAAATATTGTGTTGATTTTCCTTTGTCAAACAAAAAAAAATAAATAATTGAGAAGAAAAGGATGAGTGGAGAGACCATGCTCTCATATTCCGATCAAATGAAATCCAATCCATGGCACATTGAAAATAAAGAAAAATGTGTTATTTCATTAAAATAATCATTTGAAATATAATGATTGGATTTGAAGAGCCATTCATTTGATTCAAAGGTTGAAACTTGGTTGGATGAGGAAGATTGGGAGTTGGAGAGATAGAAAAGTTGAAGATTTTACTCCCAATTATTTAAAATATTTTTTTAAATAGCTAAAAGAACAAAAAAAAAAATAAAAGCAATTAGGGTATACTTTTGTACCGAAATTACAAAAACTGCATGATCAAAATGGTAGAATCATGATTTTGCAATTTTAGAGCAGCAGAAAAGGTTCAACAAGGGGAAAAACTTCATTTGACCCCAATCACTGAATTGAATTCCTCCGATTTATGGGATTTTGATAACGATTTTGACAATTTTCAATCCTAATGGAGGCCTAAGAAGAACAAGGTTGTTTGGAGGCAATTTTGGAGTTTTTGCTTGGGTTTTTTTCCAGTTTCTTTTCTGTGTGTTTTATTTTATGTTTTTATTTTTCTGCTCTCTGTTTTTTTTTATCGAGAGGCTGTTGTAACGTTTGGCTTCGTGTTGCTTCAAGTTCTCCAATTTGATTCAACCAAAAATTTGGATTGTTAAGATTTTATCTTTTCTTAGGAATAATAGATGGATTGAAACAATTGGAATAATGAGAAACTTACCAATATTGAATCCAATTAATTAGTATAGGTGCTCTCTGTTTTTATGTAAGTTTCTCTTTTTAATTAGGTTGATTGAGAGTTTTTCTTGTTTTCCATTTTGTTGTTTTAAAAGAAAAAAAAAAAATTTACCTTTCAAATCCACTATGATCAGTTTCGAGAAGGAATGAAAATCGAAATTAGGATCTAAGTTATTGGGTTTTTTTTTTTTTTAAAAAATGTTTTAATCTCAATTTGCTTCTTTTGAATTTTTTCTTTTGCTGCCCATGAGGGTGAGGTGTTGGAGTAAGAATCCACCTCCCGATTTTCTTATTATAGTAAGTGTTTTTTTGAAGAAGTAAATTCCAAATTCAACAAGCTCTTGCTTAACATCTTTAATCTTCATTGCCACAATAATTATCTTTTCAAATTTTTTTCCCAGCATGAATGTGGTTTCTATAAACTGTTTTGAATTTTGTAAATTAAATGAGTTAAACTTATAATAAGGATGTGAATTCTTAATTGTAGCCAAAATTCCAAACCTACATCTGAATTGATTGTTTGTGTGGAGCATAATTGTGGTTTTTAAAGAATGGTTTAATTTTGAGTTTAAATTATATTATAACTTGCATGTGATTTTATTGGTTGACTAATCTTTCTTTCTTTTCTTTTCTTTTTTTTTTTTTTATCTTTTTGTTATGTGTAAGTTTCTTTTAATTGCTTTGTATTCTCTTGCATATTAAATCCATTTTGTTTAAATTATTGTTAAGAATTTAGAAATTTTGTTTAAATGTTAGATAATAAATCCTAACTTCTTTTTTAGATAATCAATTATATTTGTTTTATTTTAGATTTTTGTTTTAAATTTAATATAATTACAAGATAATTAGAAAATCTTAGATATGAAAGTAGTTAGAGATAGTCCAGTCATTTAATAATTAATATTTAAAATTATGAATAATAATTTACCAACTTTTAAAAACTTTAGATCTGATCATTTTTCAAAACAAATAAAAAGGTCATTCGTGTTGTAAATATGAAAGGCAAAATCGGATATAAAACTTTATCAAAATATATAATAATAATAATAATAATAATATAATAAAATGAAATATATGTATATATATATATGAAAGGAAAATGGAAATTGAAATATATATAAAATGAAAAATTACAAAATAAAGTAAAAAGAAAAAATTGAAATATATAAAAATTTTTTTGTGTATTTTTAATTTCCAAAAGAAAAAAAGCCCGAGTAGTGTACATTATAATATTGGTTTGGTTTTCATCGGTTTTAGTAAATAAAAGAGATCCGGACAGTTTCATCAAAGAGAACCAAACCAAAGTCCAATGGAGAAAAACCATTGGTTCGGTTGTCCATTGGTTTTGTTATTTTTTTTTGTTATGCTATTTTATTTCTTAATTTTTGTCCCTAAATTTTTCAATACCTCAATAAGCCTCATATAGCTTATAATCTCATTTTGTTATTTTATAATTAATTAAAAGAAACGGATGAAACGACTAATGGATAATGATTCAATTTGAGATTTTTTAGTACATATATATATACTTCGGTTTGGTTCGGTTTTTACATAAACCGAACCAAACTAATATTTTTCGGTTTTTCTAAAATAAAAACCGAGACATATCATTTTAAAGAAACCAAACCATTGGATTTGGTTCGGCATCACCCCTAGTATTATGTGACCATTTTGTTTCTATATCCATTTTGTTTATAATAAACACAATAATTTGCATCGATTTATAAATGATAATGTGATAATTGTGGCCAAGAAATAGTGGTGAACGAGTGGGCCTAATAGTATATGCATTCGATTGTTGGTGGAAGAGTGGGCCAACTCATTGTTGATTCAAAAGTAGGCCTATAGTCCTTCTATTGTTAAGTTTGATTGCTCATTTTCCTAAGGATAAATTACATAAATGGATCATACAAAACATTCATGTTTCAATTGTATAAGTTTCAGAATTATCCTCTATGTCCACTAGTTTTAAAATATTAAAATTAATACTATTACTCATTTATCAGATTATCCACCTCTAAACCTAAAGAGTAAAAAAATAATAAAATATCAGGAAAAAAAAGGAAGAAAAAACGATTAACATTCATTATAATTTGAAAAGTTCTCCTAAAAATAGGCAAATTACTAAAAAAAAAAAACCAAAATATCTTATTCTCTCCTAAATCTCTCTCTACTAGCCTGAACATCCAAGATTGTTGTTCAACAGAGGAATATGGTTTTTTTTCCTTGTCCATCTTGCTCAATATAAAATATACATGGGATCATGGATATAACCTACCATAATTAAGTCCAAACAATTATTATTTACTTTTCTCATTAAATTACACCACTATATTGAATGCATCCTATTTTTGGGCACTACAATAGTTGAAATAGTACTTTCGAGTACGCAATTCTTCATTCTTCATTCTCCATGGATGATCATTTGTTTTTCCTTCATTTTTTTACTTTATTATCTCGTTTGAAGTTTAAAATATATCAAATATAAATTAGTTTTAGAATATTATAGAAGTTACAAATGAAGAAATGAAATAGATTTGGTATACAATCATGCCTTTGAGTATATGCACATTCTAATTTTTTTTTTCCATTGAAAATTATGTTTGAATGACTCTATTTTTTAATATCTATTAGTGCTAAATAAATAATCTAAAGGTTTTGAATATATATTGGTACTAAAGAAATATTCCAAAGGTTTATGGAAGAAATTTGTGAAATAATTGTTGAAGAAATCAATAGAACTAATTGTGTATAGTTTTAAAATACTAGTTTCCACCCCGCAATTAATATTAAATTAGTACTAAATATATGTTTCTAATACTAGACAAAAACAATATTTACAAATAGCCTTTAAGGTATATATTATAGATTTTGTATAATATTTGCATATGACGCATATAACATATCAACCATATGTGAGACTATATATCACATGGTGTGAGTATTTGACATTATATATAATTCATTTATAAATCTATATATAAATTTTAAAAATAATTTTTTTTTGTTGAATTGAGTTGGATCGGGTCAACTCAGCTTAAAAATGCCAATTCAAGAATCGACTCAAAATTGCAGTTCTCTAAAATTCTAACTTAACCCAAAATGAAAAAACCTAATCCAATTCAAATTATGGGTAGTCTTGGCTACTTGGATTACGAATTATATGTACCCCTAACCTCATTTCCATTTTTTTTATTATTGTTACTTTTTAAAAAATAAAACCACCTCTTCCCTCAACTTTTTGACAACACACCACTTACAAACACCTCATGCATCCTTTACTTTACCATTTGATTATTAGATTATATGAGGTTTAATCTCACAAAATTAATTGGCAATAAGATTAGTTAGGATGCAAACAAAAATCTCACATTAGCTAGGGAAGAGATTGATCATGAGTTTATAAGTGAGGACAATTATCTCCATTGGTATAAAGTCTTTTGGGTGAAATAAAAAACAAAATCATGAGGGCCTATGCCCAAAGTAGAACAATATCATACTTATGTGGAGGGTCGTTGTCCTTAACACTATATATATTATATATTGAGAAGTTTCATAAGTTTATTAGCACTCTCCTAATTAACCGATATGTCTCTCTTAACTATATTTATTAAATTACCAATCAATTCAAGAACTTAAGAAGATAAGTATGTTAAATGAAAAATCCAACTAGTAAAAATTAATATTAATGAGAGGGAGAAGGAAGTTCAAAAATCAAAATCTACAGAATTGAATTATAAATATTAAATTCATTCAGATTTCGGACCACCGTTTTAGCAAAACACTCATCTGCAACTTGCATTCCATCTCCATGGGTTGGTAGCATGTATAGAAGAAATTAAATAGAAGACTGTTTTAGTCAACTAAGTAATTACTTTGGATTGAAATAAGGAAAAACTTTAAATTCTGTTTGAAAACTGAATCAAATCTTCGTAAGGTAAGTCCATGTATATCATATCGTGAACAATCATCAACCATTTTGATAAAATATGAACAAGCCCCAAGCCCAGCAGGCAGCATACTAATTAAATCGACTATCCAATGTTTAAGTACTGCCAATGTGCTGCCACATATGCTTTCCTTCATTGGCTGGTTTGATTTGGATGCTCATGATCAGCTGTGACCCAATATTTGGTTTAATGCCTTGTATTAACCTCACAAATAGAAATTTACATCATAATTAATGTGCAAAATAATTGAAATGCATTTATGTCATTATTTACTATCTTGTAAATAATGATGTATATATATATCTTTCCGTTTTTATACACTATCCCACTCAATTTTCATGGAAAATTTCTCTGATTTTTTTTTAAAAAACAATTTCAGAGTAATATAAAATTTTGAAAGTCTAAAGAAATCATATCTTCTTAAACTTCACTGATATTTTTTAATAATTTAATTTAATAGAATTTTTAAACGTACTTTTAAAATATTTTTCCAATTTTTTTAACTATTTTATTTTTTTCTACCCGCTTCTTTTTTAAAATATAGCTATTTTGGCTCAACTAGTGTCCATTAAACGTTTGCACCATATGAAATCATCCCTTCAAAATATAAAAGATAACTAGTCCATCATTTTTTTTTGGGTTAAAATGAAAAGCAGAAGAGTGACATGAAAATGACTCGCAAAATATCACAGAATACAAATACAATATTTTTAGGGTCATTTGTATAGATAATATTTTAAATTAAAAAATCAAATTTACAAAAATAGCAAATTTTATAGGCTCAACTCAACCACATGCAACATAAAGTAAAAAATGTCATATATGTATATTGATATACCAACGATAGATCTAATATACCTAACTAAAAATTAACTACACATATTTGAAGTTAATCAAGAGTATATACCTAAGTGCAATATTGATATACTTGATTTATCACGGGTGTTGTTTAATAAAAAGTTTTCAGTAATCTATCCATAGTAGTATAATGTGTTGATAAATCAGCAATATACCTAATGTAGAGTATATCATCGATATATTATTGATATACTTATTTAAATTTGTTCTGAAAGTAAATTAGTAAATTGAATATATTAATAGTCAATGTGATATATTACTAATACCCGTTTATTTCACTAATATATATTATATATCTATGTGATATATTATTGATATACTTTATTTACGTTTATAAAAATAAAAAATATTTACTATATCAAATATACAATAATAGTAGAAATAACGTACTTCAATCATTACTTTCACTGATGTAATATAGATATACTCTCTTTAATCCTGGTGAGATTTTGTTATTACTTTTTATAAATCGGATATGATTTGGGGTGTGGTGGGGTTGTGAAAAAAAAAAATACTTTTTTGAACTACTTTCCGTACTGTGATCTGATTTAGAATTTAATTCAATTTATCTCTGAGATGTCACACTCGATCTAGTGTACGGAAGTTGGTAAATAATAAATGTAAGCTTTTACCTCACACTGCAACTTCATTGAGATTACACCGTAAGAAAGTTGGTAAATAATAAATGTAAGCTTTTACCTCACACTGCAACTTCATCCAAATTACACCGTAAGGAAGTTGGTAAATAATAAATGTAAGCTTTTACCTCACACTGCAACTTCATCCAAATTACACCGTAAGGAAGGGGTCATTTGGCCCTGTTTTAGATTGAATGGTTTTAGATTTGGAATTCGAAATCATGTTTGATTCAATATGTTTAAAATTTTTTATTTTGAAACACAACTTCATGGATTACAACAATGCAACTTCATGGGTTTGTTTCATGTTTTTTTATTTTATTTGTTTTCTTCCATTTTCGATGATTACTTCAACAATAATTTTGGTGACAACTCCAACAACTACATCGGTGACCCGTATGGCTACCTCCAGCAACAACTCTGGCGATTCAACAACTGCTGACAATTACCTCCGGCGACAACTCCGACGACCACACCGGTGACCCCACTACCACTAACGACTACCTCCGATGACAATTCCCACGACTACATCGGTGACCCCCCACCGATGACGACTACCGCCGACGACAACTCTGACGACCACATCGGTGACCCCTGCCACCGCTTACGACTATCTCCGACGACAACCCCGACGACCATACTGATGACCCTGCCACCGCTGATGACTACCTTCGACGAAAATTCAGACTACCACACCGACGATCTTAACCACAGCTAACGACTACTCCGACGACCACACCGACGACCCTAACCACCACTGACACTAGCTCCGATAACAACTCCAATGACCACATCGGCGACCTCTGCCACCGCTGACGACCATACCGATGACCCCAACCACGGCTGACGACTACCTCCGACGACCACACCATCGACCCCAACCACCGCTGACAACTACCTCCGATGGCAATTCCGACGACCATACCGATGACCCCGACCACTGCTGACGACTACCTCCGACGAAAAGTCTGACGACCCCAACCACCGCTGACGACAACTCCAATGACCGCAACCACGTTGACGACTATCTTCGATGACAACTCTAATGACTACATCGATGATGGATGACTACTAACCACTACTTTCGACAATCAAAAGACTTGTATACGTCTACCCTAACAACTCCGATCACTCGAGCAATCAATTACCTAACGACTTAACTTGTGCGTGCAATCACCATTTTTCTTATTAGAGTTCCAAAAATAGGTTTTTGGATACTTTGTAGAATAAAATTTTAAATTTTCTAAGCATTTAAATAGACTTCCAATTTTTTAATTTTTAAAATAGAATTCCAAAAACAAGTTTTTGAATAATTTATAAAATATAGTTTCAAATTACCTAATTTACTAAATAGACTTCCAACTTTTTTAATTTTAAAATAGAATTTCAAAAAATAGTTTTAGACGTGAAATAGAGTTTTTAATTCCTTAATTTCTTAAATAAACTTCAATTTTTTTAATTTAAAATAGAGTTCCAAAAATATTTTTCTAAATATTTTTGAAATAGAGCTTTAAATCCCTAATTTATTAAATGGACTTTCAATTTTTAATTTCTAAAATAGAGTTGCAAAAATATTTTTCTAAATATTTTGTGAAATAGAATTTTAAATTCCCTAATTTCTTACCTATATTTCTAATTTCTTAATTTCTAAAATAGAGTTTCAATTTTGTAATGTTATATAAGGATTTCTACAATTAAAAAAACATCCACTAAAAAATAAGAGAACAAAATAGCTAAAGAAAAAAGGGAAAAAAAAAATCATAAACTCAAGATTCAGAACATTGCACATCCCAAACACAACTTTCTGATTTTCAGGTTTCAAAACCCCAGAACAATCCCTTTAGGATTTTGATTCTAAGACAGTTGGCCTAACAACCCCTAAAAGTATCCTTAAGAGTTATTGAATTATAAATAATTCGAAAAATAATTATGAATTTAAATAAAAAAACATAAATTAATAATGTAGAAGAAATGTTAATATCAATTTGAAAAAAAAATCAACACAACATTAAAACTATTTTAGAAAAGGAGATAAGAAAAAAAAAAAAAAAGAGAGCATGGTTATAGCTCGAAGAATTGGAAAATATTTGGTGGCTACCCCCAAAATTCAAATAATATGTTGCCCACTCCATGACGAAATAAAAAAAATAGATTTTCTTTTTTTAAAAAAAAAAAAAATATGTAAAATGTACGTATAATATTCAATAATTTTCATGCTCCATCATTTTCATTTGATATAAAATTAAAATACTTCTCTTTCTTCTATTTAAGATGAAAAATTATGCTACATGGTAGATGGCGGCCTATCAATAATTTATTTTGAAAAAGAGAGAAGGGAAAAAGTTGTGTTCACACTACAACACAACACGGATGGATGAAATTGAAAGCTATTTGCATTTGGTAAGTTGATTGTTGGCCAATAAAAAGCGATGGGTCAGACAAAAGAGTAAATAAAGTAACCGACACCGTTTCAAACTCATAGGACCTTTAATTAAATAATTATATAATTATATGTTAGAGGCAGGCGGAGAGGGGGCCTCAGCTCAACGTCAACTTTATTCAACTTCTTCTTAATTAATTATTATTTGATCATCTTATCTCTGGAGCTCAGAGTCAGTGGTGTGCGTGTAGGAATATAATATGGTATATATGGATGATGATATATTGATGATGATGAATGAATTGAGTAATTTTAATTTTATAAATATTTATGTGGATCGTCGTCGGTGCAGGAAGAAGATGATGTGGATATGGGTTGGAAAAAGATGGTGATGTCACTGGGACAACACGGCGGAATCGGAGGGGTAGAATGGGATGATGGAATCTTCTCAACCATAAAACAAGTGAAGATTGTTTATGACACTGTACGCATCGTGTCCATTGTGACTGAATATTGCGATGACAATGGGAACTCAACTTGGTCGGATATGCACGGTGGAAATTATCATTCTTCACTCGGAGAGGTACCTTAATATTTTATCTCAATAATCCAAAACCTCGTACATATGATATAATTAATATAATAATAATATAAAATTTGAGTTGAATATATATATATTTTTTCAATTAATTTCAGGTGGTTTTTGAGAATCCGAATGAATACTTAATTTCAATTCGTGGATGCATGGGTGAAGATGGTGAGGGTCACTATTTGATTAAATCATTGGCTTTGGAAACCAACAAAAAGAGTTATGGGCCATTTGGTGCCGAAGGAGGAACACCATTTTGGTTTCCAACAACTGGTGCTAAGGTCGTTGGTTTTCATGGTAGATCTGGTTGGTTCCTTGATTCCATTGGGATTAAAGTTGTTCCAATTCACAACCAACACCACAACCTAAACTGTTAGGTTAACCCCCCCTTTTTTTAGTTTAAATTATGTATTTCACAATAAACTTTAATGGTAATATGAATTTAAGCTCTCTTAAAAATAATGGTTGGTAGCTATGCTTTTAAGAAAATTTTGAGTGTTTGGTAAATTTTAATTTAATTTCAACCTAGAAAAGAAGTTGTAGTGTTTTGTAAGTTTGGAAGAAAAATGGTTGCCGCCTACTTATAATTATGAAACTTGACATATCATTTTAGTTTAAATTTAAATTTTTATTTTGTTACTCTAAATTCAACCTACTTCAAATCTCAATATATATAAAATGTTAGAATTTTTCAGCTACTTAACAATTTTTTTTCTCACTTTGTGTTATTTTGAGAATTAAACTACATATGTTTATTATTTAATAAAATATGACATAATATTTTTTAAAAAAAATTGACAAAAAAATTAATTAATTAATTTTTTTTTTTTTTTTTTTGTAAATAAGGTATTACTTAAAATGTAAACATAGTGTTCTGTCAATATATATATATCAAATAAGATGCTACTAGGTAAAGAATTTGAAATTAAAGATTTTGAATTAAAATTTTGGTCCATAATTTGATTAATATTTGACACAAAATTTAATTAAAGATTTGGAAAAAATCTATAGATTATTTTATGTATAAAAAAAGCAAGAGAACCTACACATTTTTTATTAATAAAAAAATTTGAATAATTTTATAGAATAATGGTAAAGAAATCTTGCATGGAGGATTGTACAGATCAGTGGCGGATCTAATATTTGTTGTAAAAAATTATTTAAAATTGTACAAACGAGAGATTAAACCTAGGACTTAAAGGGGGCTTATAAGCTATTAACCACTATACTAAAAAGTTTTTTTGTTATTTACTCTGATTTTTTCTATACATATTATTAAAAATAAAAATTTGAGGAGGAGCTCGAGTTCCTGGACCTATGATAAATCCACCCCTAGTAGTGATTAGCAACCTGTTAACCCAATAGAAGTTCAGATGAAATTTAAATAAAATTCTTGAAACTAATAAAAGAAGACAAGAAAACTTTGAAAGTATTCACTATTCACAAAGAATAAGACAAGACATGGAAAAAAAAACAAATTACATTTATAATGCAAGATAAAACATAACAAGTGAGTAAAGAAGTACGAGCAAAATTAGTTGGTTATTTAACTCAGATGAAGAAAAACGGTGATCGAAGAAGCTTTGGATGTGATGAAGTATGATTATGAAAAGAAAAAAAAAAACTCTCACACCTCTCTCTCTATATATATAACACAACTGTCTTAGAAAATGATAATTTTAATGCATAAGAATAATTATAAACTAAATTAAAAAAAAATTAAAAATCATAGATGATATGCAATATACCAAGAAAACAAATTATTGAAGGCTCGTTTGATAACATTATCGTTTTCTATTTCTTGAACTCGTTTTTGCATCTTTCAAGAAAACATACTTATTTGATAAACAATTGATGGTTTCTTATTTTTGAAAAAGGCATTACTTGAATGTTACTTGGGTAACACCAGTGCTTCTCACTTATTCACCACACATTTTTTTCTTTCTTATTTTTTTAAATATATACAAAAAAAAAAATTTGTGTGACATCCAAAGGTTGCACCATATTTGAGTGTTGTCCAAACTACACCTAAGTATTTTTCTTTTGAAAAATGGAGAAATTTTTTAAAAACTATGAAAAGTATTTCTCAAATTTTGTTTTTATTTGTAATGTTTCATGAATGTATTTTATTTTTCTTTTTCCCTTTCTACACTCATTTTCCTCATTCTCTTCTTTCTCCCCCTTTCATTCAAGTTTTGGTTCCTTTAATACTTTTTTCTTTTCATTTTTTTTAAATTTTATTTTCTCTTCTCTCTTCTTTATCTCTATTTTATCATACTCAATTCCTTATCTTTTTTTTTTCTTTTCTCTTTTTATTTATGTTTTTCTCTTCTCTCTCCTTTCCTTTCCTTTTTTTTTTACTTTCAATTAACAAACCTTTAGTAATTATTTCTATTCAAATATCAATTATTTTCTATTCTCTCTCCATGGGTTGCTGGCAGAACACGGAGGGTGGCGGTGGTCAGCTTGGAGGGAGCCAACACAAGGAAGACGGTGACATGCTGAGAAGTTCAGGGTGCTCGACTAGAGGAAAACGAAGGGAGAAGGGAAATTGAGAAAGATTAAAAAAAGGAAAGAAAAGAAAAGAAAAGAAATAGGTTAAATTACAAATTTAATCCATGAATTTTGAGATTTGTGTCTATTTGGTCCCTAAACTTTCAAAAGTGTCAAATAGGTACAGGAACTTTCAATTTTGTATCTATTTGATCCCTAAACTTTGAAATATGTCTAATAAATCCTCAAACTTTAATTTTGTATCCAATATGTCCCTAAATTTTCAATTTTGTGTCTAATAGGTCATTGACTTAGTTGACGTTTTTTAAAATTCATGAACTTACTAGGCACAAAATTGAAAGCTTAAGCTTCTATTTGACAAAAAAATCAATTTTATATATAATAGATCGCTTAATTTTTAAAAAAATTATGAATATGTTAGGGAGCTATTAGAAGTACAAGGATTAATTAGACATTTTTAAAGTTTATGAACGTATTAGATACAAAATTGAAAGTTCAGCAACCTATTTGACACTTTTTAAAGTACATGGACTAAATAGACACAAAACCTCAAAGTTAAGGGACTAAACTTGTAATTTGACCAAACAAATAAATATTGATTTGTACTTGTTAGGCCTTTGTTCAAATTTTCAACCACACAAGTTAGATGAGTGTTTGATTTCCACTTGTTGGACGTTTGTTCAAATTTCTAAACCCACAGACAGAGGAGTGTTGGTAAAACAAAAAGAAAAGGAAAAGAAAATAATGAATAAAGGAAGGAAGATGAGGAGTTTACTCACTTGAACGACTTCGATCTGAAGTTGGTTTGCAGAGAAACCGACACGAACGTAACGGAGGAGGATACTAGGAAAGCATATTCTTCAAGCTACAGACGACATGAATTAAATAGATCTAGGTGGGCTAGTTATGGTCCTTTTTTGAAAAAAGAACAAACCAGTAAACCTGCCTCGAACATTTTGAAATTTCAAAATTTTGCCTAACTCACTAAATAACTTCTATTTGAGTGGAGGAATTATTTAAATTGAACTTAAAATCCAACCTTAACATACATTATTTAATCGAGCGTCACATTGACACTTCGATACTTCTATTGAAATCAACCTTTTAAATCTTAGGTTTTGTAGTCATGGAAGGTGGGAATGAAAACAAGTTTTTTATCATCTTGTTTAATACAAACCATTGGAAATCAAAATAATATATATGCTGGGGACAACAGAGCTTAATTCATATATCTCCACAATGTGTTAAAACATGGTTTTGATTTTGGTTTCTTTTTTAACTTCAACGGGAGTTTGCTCTTAGAAATTAGAGAAAGTAAAACCTATGTAAAAAGCTCAGTTAATTTCATACTTTCTCTAATCTTTCGAGTTATTTAGTTTATCGAACTCGAATATGTTGTAGCTTATTTCTTCCACTTTCTTTTAATGAGAATTATAATAGGTTGAAAAAAAATTAGAAAATTTTAACAATGTAGCTCTGATTTTTTAGATTTATAAATATAGTAAATTTTTTTAAATTTTGATTTGATTTTTTTATTATTCTAATTTTACTTTCATTAATGTATCGATGTGTGTATTAATACTATACTTGATAAACCTTATATTTGTATATCAATCAAGTTATATAAACCTAAAACAAAAGTTATATATTAATATACTACCGATACACTTCTATTTAAATATAACAGTTACATCATATACTTTATATAAGTATTTGTAGTATATCAAGAATATTTTGAATATTGATATATCATTGATATATTTCATTTTTTTATATGTTCATTTCACTGATGTTAGGGCATATCAATGAAATAACTGATATACTCTTGATCATCTTCATATAAATATATAAGTAGTATATTAAGGATATAGTCTATGTTGGTATATTCTTGGTGACGCACTATATCACTAATTAGACTAGTCCAAGGCTAATTCTTGTAGGTGTTTCTTCACAATAACTATGACGATAATTATAATGCAGAGAATGCCAATTCAAATTAAATGTATTGAAAACGATGAGTTAGGTTAGGTATATTTCGATCTCACACCAAGCCAAGAAATTAAAAAATGATGTCCCAGGGGTCAGAATGCGACAGAGCCTTTAATCCCCACACTTGATTCTCGAGATTCATGGGTTGTCTCGCGAAGCTTTTTATCATCTTGTTGTTGAGTTTTTTTTTTTTTTTTTTTTGCAGGATCTCCCCTATAGAGATTAACCATCAAATTTGGCGAACTACATTTTGAACAACATCTTTGGAAAATAAAGTATACTAATAGTATACATTAGTGATATAATATGTATTATGTATATATCATATATGTGAGTTATTAATATACTCATAATCAATTTCATATAAATATGTTAGTGGTATATGAATGATTTACTATTTGTCATATATTTCAATAGTCTATCTATGGATAGATTATTGATATATTAGGATATTTATCACGGAAGACCCCATTTTATTATCATTAATGTTGAATGACACAGCGCCGAAAATAATGAAAATCGACCTGATCTCGACGTGGCAACACGCGCAAAAATTACGCCGAAGGTAGCTTCTCGCCGCGAAGGCATGCACGCCTTCTCGAAAGGAACGCGGTTACTCGTAGGGAACGCTAGAACGCTTAGGAACGCATGCGCCACGCCTTCTCGGAAGGAACGCGCACGCGCTTTACTCGTAGAACGCTCACGGTTACTCGTAGGAGCGCTCGTAGGAACGCTCATGCTTACTCGTAGGAACGCCTCCCGCTTACTCGTAGGAACGCTCATGCTTACTCGTGGGAACGCTCATCCTTACTCGAAAGCGGTCACTCGCTTTCATGCATACATGCGATAATGCTCATGCATGCTTACTCGTAGGAACCCTCACGCTTAAACTTCGCTCTCGCTTTGGAAATAATGAAAACAGAAGATGCAAATATCTAAACAACCATAATATATTCATTCATTTTCTTGTCACAAAAAAAGTACATTAAGAAAAATAAAAAACACATTATAAGGAAGGGGAAAGGAAGCCTGCATCTCCTAATCTGACTCACTGGAGGAGTCGATTCACGATCAAGGGCCGGGCCGATGCAGCCTCCCTCTTCTTGGGGCGCTCTTACAGGAGGGAATGTTATCGGAACATTCGAAGAAGGCACGTCCGTTGCGGGGAGGGATGTCGAGAATCCGCAACCGTGGCGTCGGTTGCCTCAATAGGGGTCTCGGAGGACTCACGGAGGACTCTTCGAGGACTCCTCGATTCCTCCCGGAGAGTCATCCGAGGACTTGCTCGGTGGCTGTCCAGGATAGTTGAAAAAACTATCCTCTGATGATTGTGGTGTGGAGGCAGAAAACGGTTTTTCTACCTCTTCATTGTCAGAAATCGATTTGTCTGAACTGTGCTCGGTTGTGTTTGAATTCATTTTGAAAGGAAGAATAAAAAAAAGAGGCGAAGAAGATGAATAGAGGTTAATTGTGGTTTAGGATGAAATTTGTATAAGCCACACTTTATATTAATACTAAAAAACTCAACGGTCGAACTTAAAGACGCACGATCACTAATTAATGCGACTATTTGTTTCTCCAATTAGAAATTACTTCACTTGTCTTTGTAATGATGAAAATACTCGATCGGCGTGAGTGTATCCACGCCAAATGAGTAATCGAAATCTGAGCGAGTCTTCGAGAAGCGGCGAATGAAGAGCATTTCGGGAGCAATAATCTGCGGGTTGAAATAGGCGATATCAAGAAAGTGAGAGACTATCTACGAGAAGCGATCCGGCGAGAGCGATCTACGAGAGCGATCCAACGAGCGATCCAACGAGCGATCTGCGTGAAGCGAGCCAACGTTTTTTTTTCATATAAAAAGGGTTTTCATTTCTACATCTCACTAACAAGTTCTTACTCTCTCTCTAAGTTCTCGACACTATCACTCTCTCTCGGTTCCCGAGCGTTCGGTGCTTTCCGCTCCACCGCCCGCTTGTCGTCGACGATCCACAGGGTTTTACGTCGACCTTCTACCATTAATTAGCCCTCGATATTCCACCGTCGACGTGTTTCACTATATTGTTTTTTTTTTTATTATTCGTAATCGCGATATTGATTGTTACTGATCGAGCGGTCGAAAGGGTGCATGTACTATATCTCTGTCTAGTTTTATTTGGAAATCGGCGATAGGTTGCTAGGGTTTAAGTTATATCTGTCTAGTTTGGGGTTGTTACGTTCTTGACGCAAGGACGGAGATGACGAGAGTACGTGAGCGATTGGGCGTGTGCGAGTGAGCGGGAGCGAGTCGTGAGGCCGAGAGCGATTGTGAGCGCGATTGATCCATTTCATTTTGTATATATCGATCGTGTAATACACTGCGCTTTTTAATATATCGGTGTTCGTGCATTTTGTTAAAATGATGTTCAACTATTATGCACGAGTTTAGAATGGCAATTGTTCGAAGATTGCACGAAAAGACTGTTTCGTGTCAAGCATCTAGTTTAGCACACATCACCAGTGCTAACAAAGTATTGAAATAAAAGTGACATCTACACACTTGGACTATTTAGGCGGGCAATGTCGGTTCGTTCGTTGATGTGGACCTCGTATTCAATAGTCCACTAGTCCATCACATTCTTACGAGGGGGTGAGTGGAGGCGAAGGCAATGAATCGATGCTTTGTTCTCATCAATGGAAATAATGGCCAAGTTTGGTAAGGATGAGTTCATCCTAATGACGAGTTGTGGCAATCCCCACAATCACGTGAACGCCCGAACCGTCGGTTGCTCTTCGGAGAAGTATTTCGATGGCATGGGGGCGGACATCCATGTAGATGCTTTTGAGTCTGCGTGCAAGACGATAAAATTTGACACCGAAGCGAAGATGCGGTGAAGGTGTCGCTTATATATTATCTTGTGAGGCGATAATGATGGGGAAGAACAAGTCAAAAACCGCCGCGGCGCTTTGTTTGGTGGCGTGGAGGACCTCGAATACTTCAACGGTATTGATTGGGGTTCTAGGATATGGGAAAGGACCATCACGTGGGTTGAAGGCACCTTGCGAGGAAGCTCAAACGTATAAAATGAAGTCGAAGACTAACAAACGTTATACTTTTAAGTATAACCTTCCCCAGATTCCTCCCCGCTTTTGGTAATAATACATGTTGTAAAATGTACTTATTATCACATTCTAAATGCTGCTACTGAAGCTAATGAATATCTAATAGGTGTGGGCATACGAGACCCTACTACCGATGGCGGTGATCGGATAGCTACTCGCGTCGATGACGCACGCGGTGCCACGATTCGTAGATGGTCGTGCACACACTGCATACGTCTGAGGCCTTGGAACGAGATGTCTTCGCATCAAAAAAGGTCTATAACCTCTAATATGATATGATTCACGTTAATGTGTATGCATGACTCATCTTACTTACCCACTCTATGTGTTTGTGCATTCTTTGTTATTAGTTGGTCGTCGTCGCGAACCTTATCCCATCAGAATCGGAAATGCAGTATCGTGACAGACCTGTACACGATAGACTCTTAACGGCGTCCGATGATGAAGAAGATGAGTTGGGATCTGCGGAAGATGACGATTTGTTTGAGGAGGTCCAGCATATGGATGTCGATGTTGAGGATGCCGCAGTCGAGGATCGGGAGAACATTAGTGAGAGACTCGGAACACCTGACCGCTCCCCGATTCGTTCGCATATTAGCTCTCCTGACCGATCCCCCATTCGATCACCGGTCCGATCCACGACCCCTATTGTCCAAATTCTTCACACGATCAACCCATTGATATGCCCACCGCATCAACCATCGCTGACTACATTCGGTATAGAAATGCGCGTTCAAGCGCGCGAGATATCTCATTATCGATGCAAAATGCATATATCGGGATATGAGGATGAAATGAGAACGGAACTGGGGGAGGTTAAAACTCATCTGCTATGGCTACGCGAGTTCATGTCTAGGAGTATGAAGGTACATTACATACTGTAGTATCTTGCTTTCTGTCATCCTTATTTGGAAATAGTATGTCTTACATGGATTCAATACATTGCAGGACGATGATTGCACAACAAGCCATCATGCACCCGAGCCTTCTCCCACTTCACATGTGCCATCTCCCACCCCCACTCTCATTCCCGATCCATCCACCACCGACACCCCCACTCCCACTCACATTCCTAATGACCCACCCGAGTCATCTACCACTCTCACCCCGTCCGACCCGCCAGATTCCACCCGAGCCATCACATACTCTCATTCCACCCACGACGTCCACCACATCCACCACCCACACACCCACTCTCCTTCCCGATCCATCCACCACCGACACACTCACTATCATTCCCCATGAGCCATCCGAGCCATCCACCACACCCACACCAACCTCACTCCCACGAGATATCTAATGAGCCACCCGAGATATCTATCACCTACACACCCCATCCGACCACTTCCGCTCAACCCGAGCCATCCACCATCCACACTCCACCCGAGGCATCTCCCATTCCATCCGACCCTTACATCACTCGCCGAGCGGACCGCTCTTCCTTCCACAAACCGACCGCACTATCGCCATCGGCGGATGTCTCCCATCCCATCCAATCCGATTTAACGTTGATCGGGAGGATATCCTATCTAATGTCGTTGCGAGATGCAAACACGACATTGGATAGTTGAAGAAAATGCCATCTCTCGCCTCGGGCTTGGTGAACTCACAACCCGGCGTTGGAGATCGAGGATATTGACGTCACCGCCCCACTTGCGGTCCAACAACCCGACGAACAAGAGGGTTTGCGGAGCGGTAGTCGCAGAGAGTACCACGAGTTCGTTACTCTCCCGGTGGTAAGACTATCATAGAATATGTCGAGGCGAGCACTCCCGAGCGCGTGAAGGCCAAATATCCTATTCTGTAGGGTACCTATACTTCATAACCCGGCCGTGAAGTACAATCTCGCACATGGTGTTGATAAGGATGTGTTCGAGTCGATGATGTCATGGATTCGGGATCCATCCACAAATGGGAGATGTTAGGCGGGGTTGGGGATTTGACGTCGATCCCAATGGGGGAAAAAGTTCTTCACCGATCTCCTTACACCTAGCTCATGGGTTGAGTGTGGCGTAAGTGTTACTTCATTCGCTCGTTACTCACATCCGCTAACGTATATTCTTTTTTAAACTAATGTACACCTTAATATGTTTTCAATGTTGTTGTTCATAGACTATGAACACGTTGTGCATGTTCGTGAAGAACAAGTTGTCAACGCCACCAGAGATGTGTATAAACAAGTTCACGGTGCTTCCAACCGGGATATTGGTGAGTTAATTATATAAGTTATTTACGGCTTTTTCACTCACTATGTCTTACTACTATGTACCATATACGATCTCACCTAAATGCACAAGGAAGGATAGTCTCTTCCAGAGGATCAAAGGCAAGCCAAAATCAAATCGACCATGGTTTGAGTCTGCGAGAAGACACGTCTGAGAGTACGTGACGAGGTGAGCACGATGCATACAAACCGGGCCGGCATGAGGTGGATTTCGTTTTTGTCCAACAAACATGAAGGAGCATTGGTTTCTACTTATGTTTGGACATTAACGCAGGTTGCATAATGATATTTGACTCCTATCCATCGTGATCTCGAAGCCACGAAGTGGGCGTGTTCTGTGAGCCATTGACGTATACTCTGCCGTCTTTTGCTTTATTATTGCGATGTCCAACGTCACAAGCTCGAGATACAAACGGATAGGTGGAGATTATTACGTTCAAGATCGCAAATCGCAACGGAACTCACTTGATTGCGGCATATTTTGGCGCCAAGTGGATTGAATACCTCGCCACCGGGCGCCGATAAATCCCGGCTCATCCAAGACCGAATGATGACTTCGAGGACACACTACGCTTGTCGATTATGGTCCGGAAATGAATTTTTTTGACACTAATTCTCATTTGCACATCTGATTAATTGATTCATTGATTCATTGATGTATATATGTTTTCTGTATAACTATTTAATGTAAATCTGACCGATTGTAAAACATTAATTCATTGATTAATTGAATACAGTTCATATAAACGAATGTTTTGTACAATGCATATCATCGTGAATGGTAGTTAATTAGGAGATACAATGTTCCACGGTGTATGCGATCCAACATGAGCGATCCAACTCGAAATGACCCAACATGAGCGATCCAACGCGAAAGGCGTCCCAACATGAGCGATCCAACGCGAAATGATCCAACGCGAGCGATCCAACGCGACCGATCAAACGTGAGCGATCCAACGTGAGCGAGCCAACGTGAGCGAGCCAACGTGAGCGATCCATCAAGTTTGTTCCTACGAGCACGATAAAACGAGCGTCAGATTTCACACATGTTCCTACAAGGCAACACAGTATACAAATTAAGATGTGATACTAATAACACATTGTGCAATTACATTCAGATTTCATACATGTTCATCGATTCAGGGGTTGATTACATGATTGTCGATTGTGTCCGACATTACCACATCGACCACATTTTCTACCACGCCTATGCTCTCCACCCGATGGGATCCGCTTTACACGTCTTCGACCAACCCCTTACAACACGCTTGGGGTTGTATCCGGACATCCACAAAACCGTGGCTTCGGCCATTCGGATATATGACCAAGTGGAAAAATTGGTTCTTCATATACCGCTTGAGCGCTTCCACAAAATAAGATCGGTTGCAAAGGGTTGATGGACCAATGTTGCGCTCCTCCCTAGCCGCCATGATAGCATGGGCACAAGGTATCTCATACAAATCCCACTCCATGCATGTACACCGACGTGTTTGAAGATTGACGATACCCCTAAATGACCATCTCTCACGTGATAATTGTAACAATCAATAGGGTCAACGCGTGTAACGCCTACCTTCTCACACTCACGGCAAGTCGTTTCTCTGCGTAGTCGTCGAGCAAGGTTGTCATGCGCGTGCCCAATAATTACGCCGTTCGTAAAACCATCTTTGTAGGTGTTCTCGCACAAAATCAAATAACGCAAACAATGGGGAGCAACGCGTGCCTCAACCGTGAGTGAATTGAAACACTCAAGTATTTGTTGGACGTCATGTTGTCATATCGTCTGCTTACACGAAAACATGCCGCCCAACGCTCCATACCTATGGCCTCTAGATATCGACCATCGCACCTCCACGCAATAGAACAAGTTGATCCCAATACCTTCTAAATTCGTGATCGCGGATCGCTCTTGCGCGGCACTCTTAAATAATTCAATCATGCCTTATCCTTGAAATTATTCATGATGTTTAGCTCAAGTGATAAGTACACACTCCATGGAATGCATGTGGGAATACAGACTTAACATCATTGGCTATACTTGCATTGCGATCGGATACAACCACCAAATTATCTAATCACTCACAAAGTTTTTTCGGTTTAAGTCATGAACCATGTCCATGACCGATCATTCTCACTATCCACTATCGACATGGCCGGTGGATAAATTTGATTGTTTCCATCCTCTCCCCACCGCAACCAACATACAACCTTTATATTTCCCCCGCCGTGTGTGAGCCATCAACAATGACAACATCCCGCATGCGTGAAAAGCCTCGTATGCATGCCTCAAAGCCATGAATGCATATTTAAAATTGTTTTCATCTTCAACCTCTATATCAAAAATAGTGCAAGTTGACAATTTTAAGGGCTTCACATATGCATGGAGCATGGCATACGACTCTCCTGAGTACCTTTGGCTAATGCATGTGTCATCTCCCAAGCACGTCATGCTTTGTCATAACTAATGTTCACACCATATTGTTGTCTAACATCCTCGATGATGTGCTTCGGCTTGTAAATTCGACCCACTCCCGCAAACTTGCTTCTTATTAAATGACCTATGACTTCTGCACTTGCTTGCCTATGATCATGATTCAACAATTCAATTGAGCATGAGTGTTGGCCGACATACTTGTTTATTCTAAACAAGCTTGTTCCTTCCATCCTGCACTGCACGTAACCTCCATGTGCAAGTCTTCTCCAAACAACCAACTGTGTACAAATCCTTCGTTGATTTTTTAACCCTAAATTCAAAATTATTATTCATTGCCAGCATGGACAGTCGCTTCTTCAACTCTTTCTTATTTACAAACATCTGACCAACCCCAACATCTTCATTACAGTTATTAACAGATGAAGATTGTCCAATCAGAGTTAAGGTTGAGGTTGGAATTGGATTTGGAGTTGGAGTTGAAGTTGGAGTTGAAGTTGGAGTTGGAGTTGTAGTTGGATTTATAGATGGAGTTGGATTTAGAGATGGAGTTGGATTGGATGTTGGATTTGGATTTGGATTTGGATTTGCAGTGGGATAAAGAATTGGAGTATGGTAGGGGTATGAGTGGGAATGGGGTGGGAGTGGGAGTTGGAGTTGGAATAGGCGTTGGAGTTGGATTGGGTGAATGATTTGGATTTCCATATGGAGTTGGAGTTGGAGTTAGTGTTGGATTTGGAGTGGGATTTGGAATCAACCATGCTTCACAATTATCCATCTCATATTGTCCAAAAACATCGTGACCATGTTCTCGACTCCCGGGGTTCACATCATCGTTCACTAATGATATTCCCATCTCGTTGGGTGATATATCCACCTCTACTCGTGGTATATTGAAGTGTGTCGACATCTAATGATTGGTGCACCACATGACTCGTATGGGGGCGACCTCATTCGGATGTACATTACCATCATTTCACATTCTTTGTCGATATAAATAGTTGCATCCTGGATACATTTTCCCAAGTAGAAGAAACTCAAGGTCCCGATGCCATCCTTATGTACATTGGAGGTGCTTCTCGAACAACGGCATCTTCACCCTTATTATAATGTTCACCATCGTGCCGCTAGTTCCTCGTAACATCATATATAAGTTTTTTCAACTCAACTAACCTAATGGTGTCGGACACAACAACACCTGTTAGGCAACCTCCAATGTAACAATTTTGAATTTCATCCCAACATCCACCATATCTTATGAATAGAGATTTCTTCTCCATCCCGCAATAAAACAAGTTGAAATAGATTTGTAATTCAAAGTCAACGACATTAATAAACGACAAGAATGAACCTAGATATACTCGGAAATTGGGTGTCACTATAGATCTCGGTAAACTCACGCCGCCTCGCTCCGTCGTCCCGCTCCCCGTCATCTCGCTCTCAGCAGCACACTCTCGCCACGCACTTTTACCATTTGTTACTACTTCTCGCTTCACGCCTCGCTATCACGCTTCGGTAATCCCATAATAACCTCCACACGCTACTAACAATGTCATCACTCAATGCTTCAAGCTTCAAACACTTTCATTTCTGCTTTTTACAATTAAATTCTTGAAAACAACGGTGTGATCCTATGGATGTTTTCACACCGATCAAACGTATAAGTGGAATAAAGTATGCGCCATTAACATTGTAACGCACTTACCTTACTTAACGAGAGACGCACCAATTTAGGGTTTTACTGAAGGCTTCACGAAGAAGAATGAGAGAAGAGTATAGAACAAGTATCTTAACTTAATGGGAACAATAGTAGTAATTATCGAACACACAATGGAGTTTTGTACGTATTATATTATTTTACAATTTTATTATCATCATTCCTTTGTCGTCGAGTATTCGCTAATAAATTGGCATGTCATTTCATACGATGTCTTATCGTGACAACGCGTATTTCTCATAAAGTTACGAAGGTAACCGAGCGAAAGACGTGAGCGTTCTGTATGTATGCATGAGCGAGTCACCGCTTTCGAGGTAAGGATGAGCGTCAGACGAGTAAGCGGGAGGCGTTTCTTACGAGTGGCGGGAAGCGTTCCCACGATTAAACGCGCGCCCTTGGAAGGCGTTCATGGCGTTCCTACGAGTAACCGTGGCGTTCCTACGAGTAAAGGCGTGGCGTTCCTTCGAGAAGCGTGGCGTGCGCGTTCTAGCGTTCTACAGTAAACCGCCGCTCCTTTCGGTTTTCGGCGTGGCGTTCTGCGAGCGGCGCTCTTGGCCAGCGTAATTTTGCGCGTGTTGCCACGCGTCGAATAAGTCGATTTCATTATTTTTTTAGCGCTGCGTCATTCAACATTAATGATAATAAAATGGGTCTTTCTGCATAAAATATCCTCGATATATTTCATATAAAAAAAAAAAGTATAGAAATTTTTTTTGTGCTTGAGTAAAGTTTTTTTTATACTATTATTGCAAATGGGTTAAGAAGGCGGCTGCAATTTTTGTATCTTTTTTGACTTTTCATGCAAGTGGGCTTTTTTTAAAATTATTGAATGTCTCTCTCTCTCTCTATTTCCCACCATAATCATTGCCTCTATTTGGTCGTTTTACTCTCTCACTAGTCTCTCCTTCTCAGCCAAATCAAAGAGGGCGTACGACACTAGTCAAATCAATATAAAAGGTGTGTTTTTTTTAAAAAAAAAAATTATTTATCTATTTCATCTTGAGGAAAAGTGTTTTTTCTTTTATTATCATTATTTTGAGTACAGACTTAAAAGTTAACACACACACCAAAAAAAGCAAAAAGAAAAAAAAAATTGTAAGAAAGGGTAGATGGGGAGCCGAGAAGTCCGTTGTTGTTCTAGCTTTGAGCACCCAAAGCGTTGGCCACTTCATTTCCCGTCCTACACCTAAGAAAAGAAAATACTCCTGCTATTCCTCCATTTCACCGGTAATTTTGAATGACCTTCTTTCTAAAATATTTAATTCCGTCTTATTTCTGTAGGTCTGCACTTTGCATTTTTTTTTTCTTTGTTGTGTGTGTGAAAATAATATGTTAAAAATGATTTCCAACAATAAAATTTTGAAGGAGGAAGAATTTAAAAATTGATTTTGAAGTAAATTATAATATTCATTGGGTAGTTGTCTTGTCTACTAATACTAATACTAATACTAATACTAATACTAATACGTAAGCAAAACAAACAAATATTTGTGATGAAGTTGCAGCAGTGAAAGTGAATCTGTGATGTAAGATGGCTGTAAGTGGATTATTGTTGGAATCGGAAAATGCATTCCGTCCACACCCACACCCACACCCGTTGATCTTCTACCGACAAGGAAAACCCGATGGAAAAAGTATCTGCTGCTCCAAATGCAGTGAATTATTCCGTCCGCCGGCATTCGGCTGCTCCAAAGACGACTGCGACTTCAATATTCATCAATCATGTCTTGACCTTCCCGTTAAGATCCTGAGCCCCTTCCATACCCATGAACTCCATCTCACCACCACCAACAACTTCCCCTGTTTCTGTTGTAACCAAAAGCCATACGACGCCAGTTACAGTTGCAGTGACGTAAATTGCCTTTTCGTAATGGACGTACCATGCGTTATCGCCGATCCAAAAGCCAGCGGTTTACTCAACCTTCGACATTTCAGTCATCCCCATCCACTAAACCTTCACCTTCAGACAGACCCAGACAGGGGAAATTCAATTCCTATTTGTTTCCTCTGCGAAAACCCTATAATAAATTCTACTTATTACTTTTGTTCTCAATCTGTTTGTCACTCCCACGCCTTTCACCAACAATGCGCTGCCCTGTCCCGCCAAATCCTAATTCCTGATCTTCATTCTGATCATTCATTGTTTCTCTTTTCAAGACCTTGGAAATCGGATACTATTTGCTTTGGTTGTAAAGATGAGTGCATCAACTTCTTCTACACCTGCACACTCTGTGATTTCAATCTTCATGTAGATTGTATTTCATCATTCAAACACAAACACAACTTCCACATTCTCCGCAAGAAGCTTCCTTACAAGTGCCAACTATGTCACTTGGCCGGTTCCACTGAGTTTCCTTGGCTTTGTACAGTTTGCCATCAATTTGCCCATGAAAAATGTGCAATGCGCCAAATGTACCAACAGCATCATGATCCTCATCCCTCCTCCGTTCAAATATCTAAGAATGACCCTCTTTTGGTGAACCCTCCAAATGAAAAACAACATTTTAGCCATAAGGAGCATAAATTGACCCTTTGTTGGCCTCATGATAAGGATATGCAGTGTGATGGGTGCATGCTGGGCATATCAACTCCGTCGTCTCAGTGTTATGCTTGTCTGCCCTGCGGCTTCTATCTGCACCAAGAATGTGCAACATTGCCAACACAATACAACAATTCCTTCCTCCATCCGCATGAGTTGAGTATGGTCTATATCCCAGATTTTGTGTTCTCATGTGCTGTTTGTCTTCAATATTGTCATGGTTTTGCCTATCGCTGCGAAGAATGCCACTATGCAATTGACATCCGATGTGCGGCAACGATCACATTATTCCCATTTACACACTCCAGTCACCCTCACCCCATGTCTTATTATCACGGAAAAGCAAACCAAGAGTGTAAAGCTTGTGGAGAAGAGTTGCGTTACAAAAAAGCCATTGGATGTGAGGATTGCAAGTTTTATTTGGACCTAAGATGTGCTCATCTGCCGCTTGGAGTAAGAAATAGATATGATGAACATCCTTTGATTCTCACCTTTGTGAATGAAGAAGAAAGTGAGGAAGGTGTGGTGGAATATTACTGTGATGTTTGTGAAGAAAAAAGAAACGTAAATGAGTGGTTCTACCAGTGCTTGCCATGTTGTTTTGCTGCACATCCAAAGTGTGTTCTTGGGGACTATCCCTTTCTAAAGTCAGCAAAATTTGAAAACCACCCACATCCGCTGAGTTTGGTGAATGAGAGTAAAAAGAGGTACTCTTCTTCTTCTTCTTCTTCTAGATCGTGTGATGCGTGTGGGACAAATTATTGTGATGGGGAATTAGCATTTGAATGTGGGAATTCAATTTGCAAGTTCAATGTGCATGCATTTGGGCGTTGTTACCACAATCAGCTTACACAAGCCAGAATAACTTTCACCATGTCTTCGCTTCGCTATCGATCAATTTCCCTCCGCCTAGACCCAGATGAAATGTAAGTAACCCAGCTCGTGCTCGCCCCATATTCTTAGTCGTTGATACTAGGAATGAAATTGAAACACACACATATATATTTATTGCAGAAAATGGTGGAAGCTGATTTCGTTTAACAAGATGGAGGTGGAGGTGGGAATTTTGTTTAAAAATGAACATATTTAATTGATATATATAAATATATAAATCTAGTGACAGTGTTGGTGTTGTTGGTGCAGTTGAAAGACGTGTGCTCCCCAATCCCAATCCCAATCCCAATCCCAATCCCAATCCCAAACCCAACCTTGTCATTTAAATCGCAAGGAAGTTCGCTTGGTCAAGATTGGGACCACGGAGTTTTTTGTTCAATCAGAGCACTTCGAATCTACTACAATCAATGGTATGTTCAAGACATTCAAATCAAATATCAAGACAAAGATGGAAACTCAATTTGGAAAGGCAGATCAAATGGCTCTGGGTCACATTTCAACACCAACAAAATCGAGGTTAGTGTTAGACTATATATCCTCAAGCTTGGAAATTTGATGAAATATTAAACAACTGAAATCAATATTAATATTCTCTTTTTTTACTCACCTTGAAAATTATATTAATTATAAATTGCAGATTACTTTGAACCATCCCAACGAGCATCTTATTTCAATTCATGGCTGCTACGAAGAGGATTATGTTATTCGGTCATTGACTATTGAAACCAACCAAAGAACTTTGGGACCCTATGGGGATAATGATGATTATAGTGAATTATTAATGTTTTCGTTCCCAACTAAGGGGCCGGTGAAGATCGTCGGACTCCATGGGAGGTCTTATAGTCATCATCTTTCTGCGATTGGGTTCCACTTCGTTCAGATTTGAAATCCTCAAAGGACTCCATCACCATGGGAGCTCTTTAATTTGTTTGCTTTGCTCAACCACACTACTCCTTCTTCTCGGTTCAAACATTGAAATCTTGATGCATTGGCTAACCTTTTTTTTTTTTTTTTTTTTTTTTCTGTACAACCTTTGACTTTATGCCTTGATGATCTAAATGCTAACCTTTGACTTTAGACTACGATTTTCTTTTTTTTTTTTTTTTTAAAAAAAAGGAAATTCAACTACGAATTTATTTCTCTTGTTAGGTTTTCATGGTCTTAAAAATATTAAATTTACTCTCAAGTTTAGGCTTAGTTTTCAATTTCATTCGGTAATTTTGAAATTTTCAAATCATGCTTAAACCTCTTTCACCCTACCTAAAAACAAATTCCTTTTTTTCCTATTCTTTTACTGAATCCTAAACTTACACTAACCAATTAACACAATTAACTAAATAGAAAAACACAAGTGCCTATTTCATAAACCATCTCAAAACATAAATTTGAAAACAATGAATTCAATGAAACATATGGTTGTATTTTATGTTTTCATATACGTCTTTGGTAGCATATTTAGAAATATGATTTCATTTTAAATAGTTGTTTAAAGTGTGTTCTATAATATATTTATAGATCATGAAATTAGTTATAGTTACAAAACTAAATATTAGATTGAAGGGGCACTTGCTGAATAGCAAAAAAATATATAAATATTGCACTTATGTCATTCCTTAATTCAATTTGCAAAAATAGCAACAAAAAAAGGTCCAGCCTAAAAGGATGGCGTGCAAAGTCAAAAATATCCTTATATTTTCGCGCGCGTTTTTCAATCTGAAGTATATTAATAGCCTATCAATAGTCTATCAAAAACATACTGATGATGTACTTATGATATACTATTGATATGCTAATGATATACCTAAAATGAAATATAATATACTACTGATATACCAAATATAAATTATATCAGATAAACTGTTGATATACTACTATATCTAAAAAACCATTGCTACATTTACAAATATCTTCTCCGTGTTGTTCAATATCGAGAAAATCAGTAGTCTATCAACAATAAATCTAATAATAAAACATTTTTCGATAGAAATAATTCTTTCCATACTAGACATAATTCAAAACTTTGTAAATTAGTGTAAATCATGAATAATTTAGAAACTCTCAAGGTACAAATCTCAACAATAACTCTGGAAAACACAAATAGCACAACTAAGATTATTGTTCATGAAACAAATACTCTTGAAATCATAAGCATGGGCTAGTAAAACTCATCACCAAACTTGTACCCAAATCTCTGTCATACTGCGCGTAAAGTAATCTCCATATTCACAACAAAACAATCTATGTCATACTATGCATCGAGTAATCTCTAGATACATAGCAAAACATATCTTTGTTGTCATTCTATGAACCGAGTAATCTCAAAGTACATAACAAAGTCAATCTCTGTCATACGTGCACGTAGAACTACCCGCATAGGGTGAGCACCCTAACACACGACTCGAAAGTCTATGTGTGTGCGAGAGTGAGTCCCAAACACCTCTCTCTAGTATACTATTAAAACACATTCACATAGCATACGGGTAATCACCATGGGTACATAAATCTAATAGGTTTGAAAACCACTTTTAATATAAAACTCGTAAATCTGAAACTTTTATAAAAATCATGCTCTTTCATCTAAACAACACTCCATAAACTTGAGAGATTTCTCCAATAGTATCAAACATTTATAAATTCTCAATTAATGAAATCTCTCAAATGATACAAACACATTTCCAAACTCATTTTGCTTCTAAAACTACATCTTATAAATCTCATACATTTTCTAATAAACATTAAACTCTTCCAACATCTCAATTATCATAAAATATCTCAAATAATTCTCAAATGATAATTTTAGCTAAAAACATAAAATAGTGGAACTTCAATACCAATTTCAAAAATTCATAAAAATCCTTTGAAAATCTTAATTCAATTTTGGTTTCAAGCCGGTAATTTCAATAGCCATACTTCGAATTATAATTATTTCCAATACAAAATATCACAAATTTCATCTTAACCCATAAATCAATATAATCAACCAGTCAAATCTTCAATTTACTCATTCTCTCTCATCTATTTATTACCAATGTACTCTTGTCATTTTGTCCCATCCAATTTAATCCTTTTTTCTCTTTGCTCATAATTATTTCTTTTATTTTGTATATTAAAAATAATATTTCCCTTACACACCACCAACACAACTCCACGTGAATATCTCAAGTTCTAAATAGTAATTCTCTCTCCTCATTTAATTCAAATTGTACCACTGATCTTTATTCTTTTATTTTAATTACCCATTTTCTTCTTCTTCTACGTTCTCTTCTTCACTATTCTTTTTCCAGCAACTCAACTCTGTTTTTTTTAAGCATTCAATAAATTTTAAAGAATTGTTTGGCCGAAATCAAAATCCTAAAAAATCAAAATTTTGGAGTTTTATTATGGGGTTCTGAAGTCTGGGAATCAAAAAATTGTATTTTGAGTGCAGTGTTCTGAAGCATGAGAATAAGAAAACAATATTTGAGGTGCAGCGTTCTATATCATGGGTTTATGCTGTTTTTTTTTTCTTTTTTTTTTCTAATTGTTTTGTTCTCTTATTTTCTCTTATTTTTTTTAGTGGATATTTTATCAATGGTAGAAACCCTTGTATAACATAAATGAGTTACAAAATTGAAACTCTATTTTAAAAATTAAGAAATTGGAAGTCTATGTAAAAAATTAGAGAATTTAAAACTCTATTTCACAAAGTATTTAGAAAAAGAACTCTATTTTAGAAATTAAAAAATTAAAATTCCATTTAAGAAATTAGGTATTTAAAACTCTATTTAAAAAAATATTTAGAAAAGTATTTTTGAAAGTATGTTTTAGAAATTAAAAAAAAAAGTTTATTTAAGAAATTAGGGAATTTAAAACTATATTTCACGTCACATACTATTCTGAAAACTATTTTTTGGAATTCTATTTTAAAATGAAAAAATTGGAAATCTATTTAATAAATTAGTTAATTTGAAATTATATTTTATAGAGTATTCAAAAACTTATTTTTGGAATTTTATTTTAGAAATTAAAAAATTAGAAGTCTATTTGAGTGATTAGAAAATTTAAAATTTTATTCCACAAAGTATTCAAAAACCTATTTTTGGAACTCTAATAAGAAAAGTGGTGATTGCCTGCAAGTTAGGTCGTTAGGGTAGTTGATTGCTCGAATGATCGGGTTGTTGGGTAGGCGTATACAAGTCTTTTGAGTGGTTGTCGAAAGTAGTCGTTAATGGTGGTTAGGTCGTCGATATAGTCATCAGAATTGTCATCGAATGTAGTTGTCAGCGGTGGTTGGGGTCGCCGGTATGGTCGTTGAAGGTAGTCGTCAGCGGTGGTCGGGGTCGTCGGAGTTGTCGCTGGAGGTAGTCGTCAGTGGTGGCAGTGGTCGCCAGTGTGGTCATCGGAATTAACGCCGGAGGTAGTCGTCAGTGGTTGCGGGGTCACCGGCGTGGTCATCGGAGTTGTCACCGGAGGTAATTGTCAGCAGTGGTCGGGTCATCGAAGTTGTTACCGGAGGTAGCCAATAGTTGTAGTCGGATCACCGATGTAGTTGTTGGAGTTGTCACCGAAATTGTTGTTAAAATAACCGTCGAAAATAGAATATAACAAATAAAATAAGAAAACATGTAATAAACTCATGGGGTTGCATTACAGTAACCCATGAATTGTGTTTCAAAACCAAGAGTTTTGACACATTGATGCCAAACATGATTTTGAATTTGGAATCCAAAACCATCCAAATTCAAAACAGGGACCAAAGAACCCCTAACTTCTTGCTTAAATCAGTGTCCTAGCATCTCCTAAGTTAGAAACAAATCAATTCACCATTAAAATCAACACTGAAAAATCCAAATTACATTATCTATAATCATTAAATTAACACCATAATCAAGTCTTAACCCCATCTTATCTTTGAGACACCTATCACAGATCAACAGATAATGGCAAGGAAATCTATACAAATTATCTTTTTAAACCCATTTATTTTCATGAGTTTACTTTTTTTTTAAAAAAAAAAAAAAAACTCACCAAAATCCAACTCCAGTGTTTAATTAACATGTTCCTCAACACTGAAATCAAATAAACCAAGCGTGAACTGTCCAAATCAAATGGCAAGATCTCCATCTTCCCGAATCTCTACCCTCTCTGAAGTAACTCCTATCCTTCGAGTTTTCTCTCTATCTCTCTCTCTCTTTTTTTTTTTCTTTTCCCAATTTCAATTCCTCTATTTAATTACTTTCCTTAAACAAATAGGTCGTTACACATTCAATCCTCTAACAACATAAATAATGTGAGATATAAACAAATTTAGGTTTATACAACCAATTTCAAACTCTGCCTAACTTATAAGAACCAAATTTATAATTTATTTATTTTTTTTTAAAAAACTCTCCATAACGTTTTTTATTTCTCAATTCTCGCTTTGATATATTTTCTCTCTCATGTTTCTCCCCTCAAGTTTCCTCTTGAAAGTCAAGGTTTAGTTTAAGGTTTTATTGGATGAGAATGAGTAATAGATCTTGAGAATAAAATGTCCTAATAATAAATGTCCTGGAATAAGATGGTGTGTTTAGTTACAATGGAATGATATCGATTTTTATATAAAAAAATAATATTTTATATTAATTTGACGAAATTAATATATAAATCTTATATAATATATACTTACGATCTAATAAATAATGTGCAAATTTATTTTATGATATTTATCTTATAAATTTTATATATATTATCTATTATTAATAAAATAATAAAAATGCATTTAAAAAATATTAATTAATTATTATTTTTAATAAAAAATTTATTAATGGATCATAAATAACTCGTGAATAATTAATTATAATGATTATCCTTACCATAAATTAATAATATTTATAATTAATTGATTAATATAATATTAATTAGTGATTTAATATTTTTATAATGAATGTTTATGCTTGTTTGATGAAATTAGTCTTAAAAACATTATTTTATTAACTAAGAAAAATTAATGTCAATTAATAAAAATAAATTAATTAATTGTAAATATTTTTAATTAAATAATTAATTATGATTATTGAAAATAAATAAATAAATAAAATATATAAATATTAATAAAAAAAGATAGAGATATTAATAAAGAAGAGAGAGAAAGAGACATATGAATGGGTATAAAGAAAACCCATCATTCTTCAAGGGCATAGGAAACCCATCGAGAAAAAGTAATGCATGGGAATAAGTGATGCATGGGAATAAGTGATACTCATGCCCATGCTTACAAACCTTGTTCCAAACAAGTAGATTTAAAACTCTTACCGATTCCCATCCACAAAATCTTGCACCAAATGTCGAGTGCGGTAATTTCTCTCTTATTTATTATTATTTTTTTAAAACATTTACCCAATAAATTTGGAATACATAATTTTTATTCCATTGATAACAAAAATAAACAAAAAGATAAAAGTAGCGTTGGTAAGGTAGACTTAATTACTTTTCAAACTAAAAATCAAAAGGCTTAGCTTGTTTTAAAATATTGTCATGAAAGTAAAAATTATAATAGTGTAATAACAAAATAAACATTTTAAATATTAATTAGCAACAAAATAATATATGAAGAACTAAAACAATTATTTTTTAAAGTTTAGAGATAAATAAATATTTTAAAATAGAGGACCAAAAACGTAATTTAAAAAAGAAAAAAAAATGTTATAACTATTATAATACAAACTCAAGGTACCCCATGAATCATGTGCATATATTTATATAATGAGACAGTTGGATGTTGACCTTCTTGTAGATATGATAAATAAATAAATACATTAATTTTCTATTTTAGGTGCCTACCATTAACACCAATAATAGAGTCCATTTGATGAGAATTAGTAGAGAATAAAAACGAGTAGACTGAAATTTATAATTTAAGAAAAATATAGCATTGACTTTCCTTGGTTGAAAAAAAAAAGAATAATTGAGAAGAAAAAGATGAGTGGAGAGATCATGGTCTCAGATTCTGATCAAATGATCAATCCATGAGACAATGAAAATAAAGAAAAAAATGTTATTTTATTGAATGACCATTTTTGATTGAATTGGAAGAGGCATTTTGATTTGATTGAGAGGGTTGAAACTTGGTTGGATGAGAAGGAAATGGAGAAGTTGAAGGTTTTGGAGGAGGCACACCCGCATCCACTGAGGTTCATTGGAAAAGAAACAAACAGTGGTGAACAAATGTTGTGCTATGTTTGCCATAAAGCATTGTATCCCCCAGCTTTCATTTGCTCCCCTTGCAAATTCTACATTCATCAATCATGCATCTTCCTTCCTCCTCAAATTCGCACCCGCTTCCATCCTGATCATGATCTTTCTTACGACAATATCAACTCCGACCATTGCCATTGTTGCTTCCAGATGCCCCGTGATTACGTCTACAAGTGCACCGACCCTCATTGTAATTTCATCGTCGACATCAAATGCCTTCTCGCTGACACAAAACATCCCGGCTTGGACTTGATACTTGGAAATGTCTACCAACATTTCAGCCATCCACATCCATTGATCCTTGAGGAGGAGATCACTACCAACAAGTTAGTTGTTTGCCATCTTTGTGAAATGCTCCTTGTTTCTGGTCCTTCTTACTTTTGCTCTCTTTGTCATATCCGCTTCCATAAACGTTGTGCCGAGCTTCCCCGAGAGATATCACATCCCGACCACCTTCATCATCCACTCTTTCTTTTTCCTCTTCGCATGCCTCAATCTTTCTGTAATACTTGCAAGAATCGATGCTCGTGGTTCGTGTACAGCTGTGTTGAGTGCAATTTCAATCTCCATGTAACGTGTTTGTTGACTTCACATCACAAACACATCTTCACTAGACTTCGGACTAAAATTATGTTTCAATGCCTGTTATGTGGTTGGTGGAGAGAGCATGATTTTCCATGGCTCTGTACCATCTGCCATCTTTTGGCTCATAAGGAATGCGCTGAATTGCCCTCATCTCTCTTCGTTGTTGGACACGATTGTCCTCTCAATTTCACATACTCTCACCCTTTTGAGGATTGGAACAAGTTAACTTGCGAAATATGCAGAAAGAAGGTTGAACCACAGTTCGCAGCATACAGTTGTTCCAAATGCACCTATATTGTTCATGTGAGTTGTGCTGGGAGAAATTACTTTGAGGGAAGAGAGAGACTAAAAACTTTAGGAGGTGTAGCATCCAATGATTTTTCAAAGAACTCGTTTGAAGAAGTTGGTTCTGTTGAGACTCTGCATTCAAATTGTGAACAGGAGTTAATCCTCTACAAAGAACAGGGTGACAGTGATAAACAATGTCATGGATGTATGCAACGCTTCTCAGCCGATAAATCATCGTACTCTTACGGTTGTGTTAAGTGCGATTTCTTTATCCACAAAGACTGTGCTGATTTGCCAATGACAAAGAGGTTGTCGTTCCATGAACATCCTTTAACTCTTATCACAACCCAAGATGTGGCATTCCAGTGCCATGCTTGTCTGCAGTTCTCCCATGGCTATGCCTACCACTGTGAAGAATGTTGCTACACGCTCGACATTCGGTGTGTTTTGATCAAAACTAGGAAACTCAAGCATCCAAGCCACCAACATTTACTGTCTCTAGCACAGAACTATGAGGATAAAAAATGTAGGGGTTGTGACCAGAGCAACAAGACGGTGTTTGAATGCGACGATGGCTGCAACAACTTCTCTTTGGACTACAGATGTGCAACTCTACCGCAGAAAGTGAGATGCAGATTTGATGGAGATTTGTTGGATCTGAGTTTCTCTTTGGAAGATGAAACAGGTGAATATTACTGCGATATATGTGAAGAAGAGAGGAACCCAACCGTGTGTTTCTACTACTGCAAGACGTGTCATTTGGCTGCCCACACTGAATGCATTATTGGGGAGTATCCATGGCTCAAGTATGGATCTGTATGAAACTCACAGTCATCTATTGTCTCTTGTGACAGAGGGGAAGATGAATTACTCTGATTGTGGGCACTGTGGGAAACCTTGTGTTGGCAACTTGGCCTATGAATGTCGTCGTTGCAAGTTCAATGTCCACGCTACTGGGGGCTGTAACCACGAGCAGATACTCCAACGCAAACTAAGTTTCAAATTCAAATGATCAATTTCCTCATTTCTATTGTAGTTGAGTAACCATAATCTCATACAGTTGGCATGTAGTGCAGTGACAATCTCAAATTCCATAAAGAAATTTGATCAAACACTTGACTACCAAGAACTCTGTAATGGATATATGTACCACAACATCCCAAAAAAGACGAACAAGAAAAGAATCCAACCCCTATCTAAACCAAAGATATCTCAATCAAAGTGGGTCTCATTGTGATGTGAATCGTGATGGGCTATCAATCTCATCTCTATCCCTTCGAAACTAATCTTTTCTGTCCAATTTATTCATCCTAAAAGCTCTCTGTTCATCGTAGTATTTTGCAGTGGCTAATGGTAAATTGTAAATTAGCTCTTACTTGTAATGTAACTTCAATGTTTTAATAATGATCAGGTCGCCAACGAAGCACTTTCTGATTCAGCGTTTCAATGGTGCAGGAAGATGAGGTGGTAGTGAAGATTGGGATTCGAGGGTGCGAAGAGGTTGCGCGTCGTTGGGACGACGGAGTTCATTCCACCGTCAGACGGATTGTGATTAATCATGAAAAGTGGATCTACTCTGTGAATATCGAGTATGATAAGAATGGAGAATCAATTTGGAAGCCCAAGCATGGCGGAAACAAGGGCTTCACTTCCAAGGTCGCACCAAACCCTAAATTCAATCTCAACTTCTAATATCTGCTCATTTTCTTTGAATCAAGTGATGATTATATTTCAGGTTGTTTTAGATTATCCGAACGAGTACCTGATTTCAATCCATGGCTACTACAGCGACATAGGGCACATAATTGAGAAAAAAGATGCAACTACAACCACCGTGATTCGTTCGCTAACTCTAGAGAGCAATAGAAAAACTTACGGGCCATTTGGGATGGAAGAGGGAACCAAATTTTCATTCCCAATTATGGAGGCTAAGATTGTGGGCTTCCATGGAAGTTCTGGTTGGTTCCTCGATGCAATTGGAGTCTACGTACAACCAATTTCTCAGTATCCCCAGCCACACCACAGCCACAACCCCAATCTCAACTAGAAGTTCAAGTTGAGCATTTTAGTTTGGGAGAATACGGTGGCGAAGGTGGGGAACCATGGATTGAGACTTTTCAAGCAATCAAACAATTGGTGATCCATAATGATGAACAGTCGGTCGTTTCTATTCAAATGGAATATGTGGATGAGAATGGAGACTTTGTGTGGTCTCAAAAGCATGGCGGAGATGGAGGTTCTCGATCCGAGGTTAGCGAAGCCTGAATCATTCCTTCTTGTTTTCAATTTTAAAGAACAAATTTTGAATGATGTTAATTATTGGATAAAAAATGGAATTGCAGGTTGTTTTGGAATTTCCAAATGAGCACCTTGTTTCAATTCATGGCTACTACAAGGATTTTCTTGAAGCAGAATTTCAATTTGCCACCATTATGATACAATCGTTGACATTAGAAACCAATAAAAAAATTTATGGACCGTTTGGAATTGAAGATGGAACCAAATTTTTCTTCCCAACTTCTGGGTTGAAGATTGTGGGCATTCATGGTAGATCTAGTTTGTATCTAAATGCCATTGGACTCCTTGCGACATCGATTCAAGATTAGGACCATGCTTTTGTTGTTAAATTCCAGTGCTTTTTACCTACTTCTAATCATGGCTATATGTTCGTCCAGTTTAACCACTTTTATGAATCCAGTATAATTTTAGATGATCAAAAGTATTTTTTTTTTTAAAATTAAATAAATATTTTAAAAATTATATTAATTTAAAAACAAATATTGAAGAAACACTCCAAACATAAATAATCTAAAACTGACTTTAATGTGATTAAAAAAAAATTGCCAACATCATATTTCAATTGACATTAAATATGAATTATCAAAGTCATGAGTTTGAATTTCCCACCTCAAGTTGTTGATGTACTAAAAATAAAAATAAAAATCTTTAATTTATAATAAAAAAGCTATATTTATAATTAATAGAATCATTTTTAAAATAATATATATTCAAATCAATTTTAATAAAGTGCAAATTCGTTTTTATTTTTAATATAAAATATAAAATAATTTTGTTGAAAATATTTCTTTAAACTTGAACATATTCCAAACACACCCTAACTTACCACCATTTTGTCTCCCAAAATTTATTAATTTTTTAGAAATGATTATCATTTCTATTTTCTATCGGAGGTTTTATTCGCATACCACATTAATTTTATTAAAATAGGTTTACTTTACAAAATTCATTCTTTTTTTTTTTAAATGTTCTTGGAAAGAATTTGTGTGTTGCAAGAAGATGGCGTCTAGATGTCACCATAAGTCTCATTTTCATAAATGCCGTGAAGCTTTTTTCTTTTCTTTTCCTCTAAATGTTGTACAAAAGAAAATGACACTCACTTGTGTGAGATTAGATTCATTTCATTCACAAACTTCCCCCAAAGTGATAAGATCCTAATAGCAATGCCACACAACACTATTCCATACAATTCTTAATTGGGTACGTGTCATTCTTTCTTTCTTTAATTTTGTTTCCTTCTGTATGACAATATTTTCTGCTACCAATTGCTTACACGGCCGCCATGGCAGAAACCCATGTTTGCAGGCTTTAAACGCCATTACTTCTGATCTTTGCAAAGAAAAAGAAAGACACGGATAATGGAGTTTGACCTCTTCAATCGTCCACACCACCATCCATTGTTCTACAACCAAGAGGGGAAAAAAGTTAATGGAGAAGTGGCTTTTTGCTCCCGATGCCGTCAGAGGTTGCGGCCGCCGGCGTTCAGCTGCTCCGACTCCGACTGCAACTTCCATATTCACCAATCCTGCCTCCACCTTCCTCCTCAAATCTATAGCCCCTTCCATCCCACACACCCTCTTTTTCGAAAAACCAATAATCATTTCTGTTCTGCCTGTTGGCAAATGCCTTTCGGCGATGTTTATAAATGTCGTAAATGCAATTATCAAATCGACATCAAATGCGCCCTCGCCGACACAAAAGCCAGCGGCTTACACCAAACCACCGACGACCAATTTCGACATTTCAGTCACCCACATCCACTAACCCTTCAACGAGAAGAAAACAAAAGAATTTGCAGAGTGGTTTGTTATGTGTGTGATCTGCTTGTAAAATCAGGCTCTTCTTATTTTTGCTCTCAATGCGACGCCCACTTTCATCCGCAATGCGCGGAATTGCCGCGCGAGTTATACGACGTTGGTTTTCACAAGCACCGTTTATTTCTCCTTCCCAATGTTAGATTTGCCAATTACCTCTGTGACAGTTGCAATAACGACTGCAGAAAGTTTGTTTATAGTTGTCCCCATCCCCGCCAGTGCAAATTCAATCTCCATGTGGCTTGCTTGCAATCTTTTAATCACCAACACGATTTCACCATGTTTCGAAATAGGATGGAGTTTTTTTATTGTCGACTATGTGGTAAGAAAGGCAATGGAATTCCTTGGTTTTGTGAGACATGCCATGTTCTGGTTCATGGAAAATGTGCTAAATTGCCATTAACGCTAAGGACATTTGAACACCAATCTCATGATCTTAGCCTCACCTATTTTCGTGATAATGTCCGGATTAAAATTCCTTATTGTAGGATCTGCGGCGAGAAATTTGAGATGAATTATGCTGGATATGGTTGCTACGAATGCGACTACTTTACCCATTTAGACTGCGCTGAAAGCCAACGCGACTTCACGCCCACGGTTGCAGCTGCTCATGATTCGACGACAATGGATTCTTCAACCCAAAATGGAGAACAGCCAAATGAGATTCCACTTATTATTCATGAACATAAATTGAATTTCTTCCTCCCCCATGAGATTGGGGGAGATAGAATTTGTGATGGGTGCATGAAGTGCCTTTCGGGTCCATCTTATGGTTGTCAACAATGTGATTTCTTTGTCCATGAAGGATGTGCTAAATTGCCAACTACCAAAACCCATTTCCTCCATCAGCATTTGCTCACTCTTATCTCAATCCCAAATTTCATCTTCCATTGTGAGGCTTGTCTTCAATATTTTCAAGGCTTCGCTTACCACTGTAAAAAATGTCTCTCCACATTCGATCTTCGATGCACTTCAATTCAAATCCCATTCAAACACCCGAGTCACCAACATCCCCTTTCTCTTGACCGGACCAATGAAGAACACAATTGCGAGGCCTGTGGGGAAGGGGTGAAGAACAGAGCATCGTTTCGATGTGTGGGTTGCAACTTCCATTTGGACGCAAAATGTGCGACATTGCCACTTATGGTAAGATACAGATTCGACTCGCATCCTCTGAACTTGACTTTTGTAGAGGAAGAGGAAGGAGATGAATATTACTGTGATATATGTGAAGAAGAAAGAGAGCCGTGGCTGTGGACTTATAGTTGCCGCATTTGCAGTTTTGTGGCGCATTCGAGTTGTGCTCTTGGGGAGTTTCCGTATGTGAAATCGAAGATTCATGAAGCTCATAAGCATCCGCTGAGTCTAGTGATGAAAGGAAAGGAACAAGGTCGCAACCATGGTTGGGATTGCGGCAGTTGCAGTGAATCATGTGCTGAAAATTTGGCGTTTGAATGCGGCACTTGCAAGTTCAATGTACATGCGGTTGGGCGCTGTTACCACCAGCAGCTAAAACAGGGGAAGCTTTCTTACACACAGCGTAACTTCTATTCTCGTGGAGTTGAACTCTATGAACAACCAATTATACAGTAAGCATTATGCACTTTTTCTGTTTTTACCTCTTTTAATATTATTTAACCATAAATAAATAAATTTATTATTAGCCAAACTATAAACTAACCTTTATTCATTTTGGAACAAGTTGTCCCTTACGTGTACCATTGAAACTATATGGAGGCAAAGAGGGGAATCCATGGGAAGAAAAGGTTTTCTCAACAATTAGAGCATTTATTGTATATCATCAAGAGTGTGTTCATGCCATTCAAATTTATTATGAGAAGAATGAGAAGGGGATATGGTCGGTCAAGCATGGCGGAGATGGTGGAACTAAATCTGAGGTTTAGTTTACATCCTTTATTGAAAGCATGTTTTTGAGTGATTTGAAAATTCTTCTCAAAATCACTTTTGACCTTAGTTATTTTTATGTTATTTCAAAATTACTTCTAAACATGCCTTAATCTCGAAACATTCAATTCATTTACTTCAATCATATTCCAATTTTGTTGTAGGTTGCTTTTGATTATCCAGATGAATATCTTGTTTCAATTCATGGCTCGTATAACAACATGAAGACACTTGGGAGAGTTGTTATTGAATCACTGACACTAGAAACCAATCGAAGAATTTATGGGTCGTTTGGTAACGAAGATGGGACAAAATTTTCATTCCCAACAAAGAGAGTGAAGATTATTGGCATCTATGGCAAGTGTAGTTCATATCTTGATTCAATTGGACTTCATACTCTTTCAACTCAAGAATGATTTAATCCTCTTTACTTTTGGAATCATAAGTTATTGTAAATTATAATTTTAGGCTCTAGAAAATACATGTATTTTTTGTTGGGGTTGGGGGAAGCAATTTTAAATGTATTATAAAGTTAAGTGCATGTTTGGGAATGAATTTAGAAATATTGATTTTAGCGTAATTGATTTATCTATAATTAATTTATTAAAAGTGATTTTCATATAATAATTTTCAGGTTTAGTTCTATACTTTTAATAGTGATTTTGGTTTTGAAAAAAATCATTTTTTCATGGGAATTTATGAATTTTGACAAAACATTGTGGTTTTTACTCGTCATTAAAAGTATACTATTTTAAAAAATGAATAATAGTCATTTTAAATTACAATCATTTAACAAAAATCACTTGGAAATCACCTTCCAAGTGATTGAAAGATAATCACTTCAAATGATTTGGGATTCTTCCAAAATCATTTGCTTAATATTGTCAAAAATCATACTTTGGGTAGGAAAGTGATTTTAGACATGTCAAAAGTGATTTTGGTCACTCCAAAATCACTCCCAAACATGCCATTAGTGTTATAATTTTAAATCCATCCTTCTTTATAGGTGCACCAAGAATGGTCTAAGACTTGGCTTATTGATGACATCTTTAATATTCATATTATTTTGGACACAATTACCACAAATGTATACATAAAATACTAGTCAAAATAAATTTAGTTCAACATTAATTAGCATGTACCCTGAGTCAAGTAGTCAAAAGTTTGAATCTCTAATTTCCTAAATGTTGTTGAATTCATATATATATATATATATATATACTAAAAGGAAAATTTAGTTTTCAAAAGAGTAATTCAATTATTTTATGTTTAATTTTTATCTTTATTGTCATTAATCTAACATATCCATTGAATTGTTGGCTTCTCAACCTATATTAATATTCATCAACATTGTTAATATTTCTATAATAGACATGTCTTATCCTTAGTTTTCAAAAGAGTAGTTCCTTGAAATCATTTACTTTCTTAATTCAAGCTTTTACCGCTTATTATTAATTCTAAATAACCCCGAGCTCATTCTTCATAAAGGAAGTTACAGATCCATTTCTTATCCTTAATTAGGCATCTTAGTACATCAAACATTCTTCAAACTTACACATTTAAATCCCTTCATTAATAAGATTTACCATCTCCACAAACATGTTGGCTCCTCGAACTTCCAATTGATGAACTCTTCACGAGATCATTATTGTGCACTTCCATTCCAAATGCAACTTAAGGGCCGTTTGGTGGATGGGAACGGGTAAGGGTTTTAAATCTCTTTGTTTGGAACAAGGTTTGTAAGCATTGGCATGAGTATCATTTATTCTCATGCATCACTTTTTCTCATGATGGATGGGTTTCCTATGCCCTTCAAGAATAATGAGTTTTCTTTATACTCCTCCATATATCTCTTTCTCTCTCTTCTTTATTAATATCTCTCTCTTTTTTTATTAATATTTATATTTTTTTTATTTATTTATTTTCAATAATCATAATTAATTATTTATTAAAAATATTTATAATTAATTAATTTATTTTTATTAGTTGACATTAATTTTAATTAGTTAATAAAATAATGTTTTTAAGATTAATTTCATCAAACAAACATAAACATTCATTATAAAAATATTAAATCACTAATTAATATTATATTAATTAATTAATTATAAATATTATTAATTTATGATAAGGATAATCATTATAACTAATTATTCACGAGTTATTTGTGATCAATTAATAATTTTTTTATTAAAAAATATTAATTAATTATTATTTTTAAATGTATTTTTATTATTTTATTAATAATAGATAATAATATATAAAATTTATAAGATAAATATCATAAAATAAATTTGCACATTATTTATTAGATCGTAAGTATATATTATATAAGATTTATATATTAATTTCACAAATAAATATAAAATATCATTTTTTACATAAAAATCGATAAGCATTCCATGTAGAACCAAACACAGTCATCTTATTTCCAAGCATTTATTATTCTCAGACATCTTATTTCCAGGCATCTATTACTCATTCTCATCCAATAAAACCTTAAACCAAACGGCCCCTTATAGAGTAACTCTATTCCCCAACTACTTGACTTTCTCAGTCGCATTTCTTGGGTGTTTCTACCCATCATTTGTAAGTTTCATGAATAATTTTCTCTTCCATTATACTTTGCCTAATGGTAGCCTATTATTAGGGCTCGCGTTGATAACGTTCCCGTTCCTCGCTTTCTTGTTTACGTTTCTCATTTTTAAAAGCAGACTTGTTTTGATAATCCATCCCGTTCTTGTTTCCAAAATTTGAGAAACGTTTCTAAAATTGGACTAAATTTGAGAAAACTTCAAATAAAGTAGTTCTTTCTGTTTAGTTTCTTTTTATATTAAATGTTTCCCAAATTTACCATCCTCAACCTCCAACTTTATTGGTGAAATACAAGTTAAAAATATACTCCTTCCATTTCTATGTACAACTTTCTGATTTTCTTTTTTATCAATTCTATTTTTTTTTTGCAATATATATAGTTTTAATTTTTATACATAATAATAATATAAATATATAAATTTATTTTTTTATTTGAGTTCTCCATTTTACAATTTCCATATTTATATGTATTATTTGAATTTTAAGTTTTAATTTTGCAATCTTTATATTTATATTATTGTAATTTTGCAATAAATAAATTTTGTTCACTAAAACACGATTTAACCTCATTCTAATATTTTACAGATATTTTGCATAATTAGTATATCATTAATGTTCTTCATTTTAGATATGTTTATTTATTAATATACTAACATTTAGTATATCATTAGTATATTAGTGAAATGAACATATATCATATGTGAGTTCTTGATTTACTCTTAATTAACTTCATATACATATATCGTTAGTATATTTAGTGATATACTCTCTATCTGATATACACATCTCACACATAAGATATAACAATCCATATAAAATTATGAATTTGGTTTTAAATTATGAATTTACCTAAAATTTAAAAGCATAATCCGAAATATATTACTATTCTAAATCAATATGGACATTATCAAGCATATAGCTTTTGAGATCCCGTTGATATACTTAATATTATTTTTTGAATAATCAGTATATCATCATAAATCATTATCAAGCATAAATCACTATTTGTGATATATCGTTGATATCTTTTAAAAAGTATTTTGGTAGTATATCACATGTATATATACTTAATATTAGTGAAATCAACGATTATTAGTTATTTTTTGGTTAGATATATCATTGGTATATCTGATCTATTGTTAATAAACTATTAATTTTTTCGATATTGAAAAACACGGGAGGACATTTCCAAATTTAGTAATAGTTTTTTGAGATCCCGTTGTTATACTTAATATTACTAAATAAAATATATCAACATAAATCATTATCAAGCATAAATCACCATTTGTGATATACCGTTGATATATTAAATAAAGTATATCGTTAGTATATCACACTGATATATACTTAATATTAGTGAAATCAACAGATATCATATCATTCATGTAGTTACTTTTTGGTTGGATATATCATTAGTATATCAGATCTATTATTGATAAACTACTTATTTTCTCGATATTGAAAAACACAGAGAGGACATTTGTAAATCGAGCAATAGATTTTGAGATCTCATTGATATACCTAATATTCTTGAATAAAGTATGTCAAAGATAAATCATATCAAGCATAAATCCTTATTTGTGATATAATGTTGATATACTAAATAAAGTATATATCGAGTATATCACATTGATATATACTTAATATTATTGAAATTAACAAAATCAGTAGTATATCACTTATGAGGTTAGTTTTTGGTTAGATATATTGTTGCTATATTAGATCTATTGTTGATAGACTACTCATTTTCTCGATATTGAACTTATTGGGACTGCGAGAAGTAAGTTTCTTTCTTTGCTTTCTTTACAAACACCACGGAGAAGGTATTTGTAAATCTAGCAATAGTTTTTAGATACATGAGTATATCAACGATTTATCTGATATAATTTATATTTGGTATATCGAGTAGTATATCAATAGTATATTTCATTTTAGGTATATTATTAGTATATCATAAGTACATCATCAATATGTTTTTGATAGACTATTGATAGACTATTAATATACTTCAAATTGAAAAATGCACGCAAAAATATAAGGGTATTTTTGACTTTGCACGTCATCCCTTTGGGTTTGACCTTTTTTTTTTGCTATTTTTGCAAATTGAATTAAGGAGTGACATGGGTGCAATATTTATATATTTTTTTGCTATTCATGCAAGTGCCCCTATTTTAACTCATTTAAAAAGTGTAGAATGTTTATTTTTTAAATTTTTTTATTTTAAAAATTTTGCAAAAATATCCATCGATATCGAAATTTGATCGATATTTTGACATTTCTATGAAATTGAAAACTCCATATTTTCCCACATTTTAAACCTTGCCTCCACCATCTCCCCTCCTTCCTCTTTCCTTTTTCTTTTCTTTCACTCCCTGGAAGCCCAACTTAACTTTTCTTTTTCTCTCTCTCTTTTTTTTTAACACAAGGAAAATATGTATTTTTTTTTTTATTCCCCTTTCTTTCAAAAGCACCAAAAGATTACCAAATTTCATTTCTCCCTCTAATTTTATTGATATTTTATTTCAAGTTAACCCTTCCACCAAATTTCTTTTTTTTTAAAAAAACAATCAAATCAACATGTCTTATATACCCAAATACTAAAATATTAAAATTGGACAAATTATTCAAAGAGGTCGCCACAATATGGATGCCTCATAATAACCGTTAGATATGGATTCAATAATTTTCATATTCTTTCCTATGTTTTATATCTAAATTCGAGGTACTTCTCTCTCTATCTAATGGTGAAAAAATGTCAGCTAAATTGTGGCGGCCTCACCGAATAATTTCTTCTAAAATTGGGTCTTACAAAGATAGTTAATTGCCATGTATTTAAATTATCTATTGCTACCAATGTTTAAAATGTCGATGTCAAATATCGAGGTCCAGATTTTATGGAAATGTCGATGGAAATTTCGGAAAAATTTACGAAAATTATGGAAATTGATGGAAATTGTTTGAATTAACCAATGAAACTTTTATCGTGGGTTAATTAGACTATAATGAACCACTTTTAAGCATCACGTTTAAAAATTAATACAATATTTAGATACAAATATCGATTGACATGCGATGATAAGCAGGAATTTGAAAAAGAGATAAGTAGCTACTAGCTAATAACATAATTTAATTAAAATACATAACCATTTATTTTTTAAAAAAGAAACAAAATCAAATTTTTAAAAAATATATTTTTTTAGTTAAGTTTTCTTCCAAAAAAAAAGAAATAATAAAAGAGGTAATAAATACAAAAATAATAATAAAGCAAGCGAGAGAGTGGAAGGTGTGGCTTGTGAGAAAAAAGATTTGTCCCACATTGGTTATGAAGGATGAAATCATTCTCTCACATATAAAACCACACTCACTCTTGTTAAAATTCACAATTAAAGAAATCTCAAAATCTATTGGGTTGGGTTTCATAAATAAGTCTTATTAAGTTAAAAATTTATTTATTGATGGCATATGTGAGATGGACGTTTGACAATTTTTTTTTTTTTAAAAAAGAAAACAATGGAAATGACATATCGTAGAAAAGGGGGGAAAACGACATTCCCCCTATGAAAATATCGAGATTATCGACATGTCGAAGCGTCGACATATCGATCGAAATTTTCTTCCCTGATTGCTACATACTTAATTTGATAGTAATGGTAGAGAACTAAATTTTAACTTTTAACATCATAGGACTAAATTTTATATTTCTCCCGCAGCCGTAGGTAACTTCTTTTAATTAGCAATATTGAAAGGAAGAAAAAAGTGGAAGGAACCTTCTTCTCTCCCTTCTTTTTCTTTTTCATTTCCCTCTGTAAAGTAAGCATGAATCTTTCTAGAAGTTCAATAAATCTGTGCCCAGTGGAATTCGGATTCCATTCCTTCGCCAAAAAAAAAAAAAATAGAGAAGAAAGGAATCCAGCCCCATAAATTAGAAATGTCAGAATTTTATCTTGTCTCTGTTCTGTTGAAACCTATCTGCCTACATCTTTTGTACTGTTCATACATTTACCAGTAATCCAATTTAATCTTAAAACCTCTCTCTCCACTTACAACCTTCTGATCCTTCTTGCAATCCTGATTTTTATAATCCCTACTCTTCAGAGGATGGTAAGGACATATTATTATTAACTATTAGCTTGGCTGGAAAAGATGGCAAACAGTTTCTGATCCGCCATTTTGTTGGTGCAGGAAGAAGACGAAGAGGGTTCTCCGAAGACGACGGTGAAGATCGAGATTCTTGGATGCAAAGCAGGTGGGAGTCCTTGGGATGATGGAGCTTATTCCGCCATCAGACGCCTTGTAATTAATCACAAACACTGGATTTGTTCCCTTCATGTTGAGTATATTAAGAATGGGAAATCGATTTGGGGTTCTAAGCGTGGCGGAAACGAAGCCTCCACTTCTCAATCTGAGGTACCCTAACACCAATCCCTAAATCGTCTCATTCTGTTGGTTTCTGCCAATCGAAGATTTGATGGATTTGCAGGTTGTTTTAGATTACCCGAACGAGTATCTAATTTCAATTTGTGGGTACTACGGCTACATAGGTAAGTGGGGAATTGGAGTCGATGTCATTCGTTCCTTGACTCTCCAATCCAATAGAAAAACTTACGGGCCATTTGGGATGGAAGAGGGAACCAAATTTTCATTCCCGATTATGGGGGCCAAAATCGTTGGCTTCCATGGCAAATGCGGTTGGTTCCTCGATGCAATTGGGCTCTACATACAGCCGATTCCAAAGTAGGCACAATTAATAATCTAAAACAGAAATGATTTGAATTGAATTGCATTGAGAGAGATTTTTGTTATTATTATTATTATTATGTTATGCTGCAGAAGCCAGCTCAAGAACTTCAGCTTGGGACCTTATGGAGGCAAAGGTGGGAATCCATGGGAGTATGTGTTTCGGTCGATCAGACAGTTTGTAGTTGATCATGAACTGTGGATCTACTCCATCCAAATGCAATATGAGGATAAGAAAGGAAATTTAGTTTGGTCCAAGAAGCATGGTAACAGAACTGGAAGTTCCAGAACAGAGGTTATACCTCAAAATCCATTAATGAATTGCTATGCCCATAACTTGTTTGTTGAAATTCCTAACTTGAATGGCGTTCGTTTGTTGAAATGTAATTGTGATGGTAGGTTGTGCTAGACTTTCCAGAGGAGCATTTTGTTTCAATTCATGGCTACTACAGTGACATTCGTGCTTGGGGAGATCCTTCTATTGTGATTCGATCGCTGACATTTGAAACTAATAGAAGAATTTATGGGCCATTTGGAATTGAAGATGGAACCAAATTTTCAATTCCAATTATGGAGACGAATATTGTTGGCGTCTATGGCAGATCTGGTTGGTACCTTAATGCGATTGGACTCTACTTAGGAACAACTCAAAAGTATGCACCCCCATACTTCATTCTTTTAATATTCCGGATATATATAATCATGTATAATATGGGCTACTTTTTATTGCTCGTTATAGTATAGTTTTATCATGTTGTTGTTGAGCCTGTCCTGTTTTTCAATTCTCTTTTTGTCTTTTTCATGTTTCAATTTGGTTTTTTCTAAATAGCAATTTTGTCATCAATAGATGTTGAATAAAGTATGTAGAAAGTCTCCTCTCCAACATGATAGTTTCGTTAATGAGTTTCATTTTCTTCCAAACTTGCATATCATGGTTAAATTATAAATTTTGTCTTGATGATTTTAAGAAAATTTACGAGGACTTATCAAATCATAAGGAAATTTTAACTTTTCGATTCAAAATAGGAGTTTTAAGTGAGACTGGTTGGTTTATGCAGAAATAAGGTAGAGCCCGAGCTTGAGGCTGGACTTGCAGTTGCACCTCGATTCCAACTCGAGCGCTCTAAACTGAGACAATATGGAGGTGAAGGTGGGGGTGTTTGGGAAGATACCTTTTGGACAATGAGACGGTTTGTGGTTTATCATGGCTGGTGGATAGACTCCATTCAAATTCAATATGAAGATGATAATGAAAACGTAGTGTGGTCTACAAAGCACGGTGGAGATGGAGGATCTCGATCAGAGGTTAACCCAGAACAGATTCTCCCTTTTGAATTAATTCTTGTGTTTTGTTTAACTTCAACTTAGTCTTCTTCTTCATCTTCTTGTTTTAAATTAAAATGAAATTACAGGTTGTTTTGGAATTTCCAAATGAGTATCTTGTATCAATTCATGGCTACTACAATAATGTTCTTAGATGGGGAGTTGATGCCACTGTGATTCGATCGTTAACTCTGAAAACTAATAAGAAGACTTATGGGCCATTTGGAGTTGAGGATGGAACCAAGTTTTCATTTCCAAGCGGTGGGGTGAAGGTCGTCGGCATCCATGGTAGATCTGGTTGGTATCTTGATGCCATCGGACTTTACGTAGTCTCCTTTCAAGAATAGCTCACACACCCATGACAATTTCATGTATAAACACATCATGTAGAATTAATGCCATGGTTGATAGCCACTCAATTTTTGTTTTTGCTTTTTAAAAATTGTGCTTATTTTTCATTATTTATCTATCATCGATTTCATATTTCTTAAAAAAATAATTCAAAAAAAAAATAAAATTTTGAAAATTACTTTTGTTTAGTTTTCATAACAAAACAAGTAAACTATAGTTGGAAGAAGTATTTATGAGTTTAGTTTTCACAAATAAAAAAAAAAACTCAAAACTAAGATTCCGTTTGATAACTATTTGGTTTTTGAAAATTAAACCTGAAAATACTAGTTTTCACATATAGCTTTTCATGTTAAAAACCAAGTCAAATTTTGAAAAGAGAAAATGGTGTTTCACAAGTATAATTTTCAAAAACAAAAAATCAAAAACTAAATGGTTATCAAACGGGGTCTAAGATTTGATTTTATAACCATTTAGTTTTTGAAAATTAAACCTATAAATACTACTTTCACTCATATATTTTCTTATTTTATTATATACTTTTTATATATGTTTTTAAAAACTAACTCAAGTTTTAAAAACTAAAACAATTAATTTTTATTTTTAAAATTTGGCTAAAAATTCAAATGTTTACCAAACGAGAGATGAAAGTCATAATGAAAAAATGAGAAGAAAACAATCACAATTTATTAAATGATAATAAAAAGAGCTTAATTCTTAAATTTGGATTCTACAAATTCCCCGCATCGAGAAATTATTTGAGGAGGTTGTTGTATTGTTGTTTTGCAAAGTTAAATATAGAAAAGAGAAACGGTAAGAATACTTTGATTTTTGCCTCGCGGGATTATTAAGGGGTATGAAATTTTTAACTTTTGTCCTATGATTAATCTAGCAAAGGTTTCAAACTCTATCCCTGAAAATAAATAATGTAAATGAAGTAAATTAGCATCAAATAATTTTAAAAAAGAAAAACAATTCTCAAACATTACACTATGACATTCTAGAAATCACGAACTTAACTAAAAAATAAGTTTCAAGTGCCTACATTTAATTCCACGCCGATTAATATTATATAATATTCGCCGGCAGTTGCCATTTTACCAACTCTGCCGTCTGCCCATTGAAATGCCCTTTCGCTCAATGTTCATCTTCCTCGTTCAAAATCGTAGCCCTTCGCCGTCACAAATCCACAGATCATAATGGTAAGGGTAAATTTCATTTGGAAGCGATGATGAAGTTGCAGTCGATTTCTGATTCCCCTTTTTCTCGCCGCAGGAAGATGACGGTTCCCGGGATCCGGCGGTGTGCAAGACTTGGGACGATGGAGTTTATTCGACTATCAGACGGTTCGTAGTTTACGAGAGGGAATGGATCTGTTCGATTCAGATTGAATATGATCAGAATGGAGAATCAATTTGGTCGCCCAAACATGGTGAAAACGAAAACGAAGGTTCCATATCGGAGGTCAGTCGGAAGGAAGTAAGCCCTAGATTAAAATTCTAATTACCTAAATCCTTTTGCAAATTCAAATTCTTCTTGAACCAATTGATTGTAGGTTGTTTTAGATTATCCGGACGAGTACTTAATTTCAATTTATGGTTGGTATGGGTGTATACATAATTGGGGAATTGACGTCACTGTGATTCGATCGTTGACTTTCGAAACCAATATTAGAACTTATGGACCGTTCGGTGTTGAAGATGGAACCAAATTTTCATTCCCAATTAGTGGAGCCAAGATTGTTGGGTTTCATGGCAAATCAGGTCGATACCTCAATGCAATCGGAGTTCATGTACAAACAATTCAAAAGTATGTTTGTCATATCTTCATGTATTTTGGGTTAATTTATCAAAAATATCCTTGGATGCTTTAACTTTTGAAAGTTTCATTTTTATCACGGAGTGTGAACATATTTGAAGATATATATTAAAAATAATAATAATAACATATTCAAATACGTCATTTTTCATCCATAAATTTAATGGAAAAAGCTTTCAAAGGTTTTGAAACAAACTTTAAGTTTAAATGTTAAAATAAAACTTTTCAAAATTCAGGGTATAATTGAAACTAGTCAGCTAGTATTTTTGATAATTTAAGCTATATTTTGAGATAAATTATAATTTTAGTCCATAAACTTTTATGTTTGTGTGTAATAGATGCTTAAATTTTAAAAAATATTTAGTAATTCATGAACTTTCAATTTTGTGTCTAATAGATCAACTTTAGATCTTTGTACTTTCAATTTGTACCAAATGGATTTTTAACCTATTGAAATTTTTGAAAATTAACTAATCTATTAAATATAAAATTGAATTTTGTATCTAATAATATATTAAATTCAAATTTTAAAATTTTACTAAAATAAAATAACATTAATAACACAATCACAATGTATTTAATTAGCTACATTTTTATACATACAAATGTTGTGTTTAGTTCTACTTTCCAATTTTGTTTTGATTAATTTGATTTACCATTGATGAACTTTAACCATAAACAAAGAACTTAGAGCTTCGTTTGATAACCATTTTGTTTTTGGTATTTAGTTTTTGAAAGATAAGTTTATTTTCACCTAATTTCTCCACAATAGAGATCATCTCCCTTAAGTAGCATTTGAACTCTTAGTCAAATTCTAAAAACAAAGTTAAGTTTTTAAAAAATTACTTTTTTAGTTTTCAAAAGTTATGTCTTGCTTTTAAAATATATAGTGTGAGAGTAGATAAGATCATAAGAAGACATATAAAATAATGGGTAGAAATAGTACTTTTAGGTTTAAATTTCAAAAACTAAAAACTAAAAACAAAATGGTTATCAAACGGAGTCTTAATTATTGTTACATGTAGAATTGGGCTCCAGCCTGAGCTCGAGGCCAAGCACTTTAACTTGGGACAATATGGAGGTCAAGGTGGAGATCCTTGGGAAGAGACTTTTCAAACAATCCGACGGTTGATGATTTATCATGGACTTTGGATTGACTCGATACAAATTGAATATGAGGATGATGATCAAAAGTTAGTGTGGTCTGAGAAGCATGGTGGAGATGGAGGTTTCCGATCAGAGGTTAGCCCAAATCTTCATGTTAAAATTACAGACAACATTGTCGTGGAATTTGATAATATAACTATGTTAATGTACACAGGTTGTTCTGGAATTGGATGAGCATCTTGTTTCAATTCATGGCTACTACAGTGACATACATAAGTGGGGAATTTCTGCCACTGTGATTCGATCATTGACTCTAAAAACCAATAAAAGAACTTACGGACCATTTGGGATTCAAGATGGAACCAAATTTGTATTTCCATTTACAGGGCTAAAGATGGTTGGCTTTCATGGAAGATCTGGCTTGTATCTCGATGCAATTGGGCTCTCCGTACATACAACTCAAATGTACGTTTCCCATATATTTATACAATTATATTAGCGAGTTAGGGTAAATTTTGAAATGGTTCAAATTACTTTTATGGTGCTCAAACTCACTTTGAAGATTGTATGGATATCACCTTTTATAAATGACTTGTAACGAATCATTTTCACTAAAATCACTATCAAATATCTACTATACTTACTATGTGGTGCAGAAATGGGCTCGGGCCGGAGAAATTTAGCTTAGGACAATGTGGGGGTGAAGGTGGAGATCCTTGGGATGAGGCGTTTAGGAGAATGAAAGAATTGGTGATTAATCATGGAGAGTGGATTGACTCCATTCAAATGGAATATGAAGATGAGAATGGGGAGTTGGTGTGGTCGGAGAAGCATGGTGGAAATGGAGGTTCCCAATCAAAGGTTTAGCCCAAAATCCTTCTAACTTCTTTTTATTAATTGAGTTGTAATAGTGAATTATGATAGTAGAAATGAAAATGCAGGTGGTTCTAGATTTTCCAGATGAGTATGTAGTTACAATTCATGGGCATTATGAGGATATTCATTATTGGGGATTTGATGGGACAGTGATTCGTTCGTTGACAGTAGAAACGAACAAAAGAAGTTATGGACCATTTGGAGTTGAAAATGGAACTAAGTATTCATTTCCAACTGTTGGGGTTAAAATCGTTGGCATCCATGGTAGATCTGGTGTCTATCTCGATGCCATTGGACTTCATGCAGTTTCAATTCAAGACTAGAGTTAGAGTTAGCCCCCAATGCTCTCTCTACTCTCTACTTCTGCCACCAATCAATTTTGTATATCCCTCTATGTTTATGTATTATTAACTTCTTCTTCTTCTTCTTCTTCTTCTTTTTTTTTTTTGGGACTATTTTGTGTGTATTTAATTTGAAAAAACAAATAAGAAGTTTATGCTTTTTCAATTCAAGACTAGTGTTTTTACTTTTTGCTCCGATCATTGTTTTTCCTATTCTTGCAAATTCAATACATCAACTACTCACCTGCAATATTTATAACATAGGCTTAATTTTCAAATAAATATCATTACTACTTTCTATTGTACATTTTACTATAACATAGTAACAAATACTTATAATAATAAAGTAATTGATGTGAAACCCCCTAGTAATTTGTAATTAGTAACTTTTTGGTTATTTGAACCCCAATTAACAAATACTAAAATCCCCCCAAGTTAATTGATTTCAATCACGAGGAAAAATGACTAGATGTGGATTATCTTTTGTTCGAAGACCAAGAGTTAAAGGAGAACTAGTTCCTCACTCAAGGTTTGAACACTCTACAAGCAAGCTAATCAATTTTTCCTCAATATTTCTAGCATGCAACTTTTTTAGATTCAAGAATTGCAAAGGAATGATAATGTGGCTCATACATCAAAAACAAAAAAGCTTATTCCAAAAACTAATATCAAAATGACTATCAAACATGGTCTAACTTTTTTGTACAATGTGCCTTCAAGTTTTTAACGAAATCATTTAGTTTATTAGGTAAAAGACTAAGCTACCTCTCAACATAATTTTTCAATCAATTAAAATAAGTAATAAAATAAAATTCTAATTAAAGTCCTAATTTAAGCCAAACATAAGGACTTAAAAAAAACAATCTTCCCAACAAAAGTACAATAGTAGATTTCTTAACCTCAAGTTCCATTTTCTTCCTAGTGTGTCAACAAAAAAATTAGTGATAAAAACGATTAAAAAAATTTAAAAATAATAAGATATACTATGGTATAAGTTATAACACTGATATACTTTATATTTTATATATACATCTCATTTTAGTGATATATCTAAGTAAAATATATCAATAATTTATCAATAATATAGTTTATTTTGGATTTATCTGATATATTGAATATAAAATCATTGGTATACTCTTGACAAAGTAGGTTAATGTTAGTAGTATATAATTACTATATTTCATATTAGGTATATCAAAGATATATCAACCTGGGATAGATATCATATTGGAAACATGATGATTAAATATGAAGGTCATTTTGGATATTAAGACAATTTGAATTGAGAGTATCTCAATGTAATGAGAAATTGGCAAAAATAGAGAGAGAGAGTTTGAAGTGAACTTTAAACAAATGTTAAATCCCTCTCTATTATTAACTACTAAATTAAGATTTATAAAGATGGTCATTTGCATTGACATACTGATACAATGCAATGACTTATTCTTTACTGCTGTCTCCTTTGAACAGCTTAATAATTTCCAAAGTAAATTGGTTATCATATCCAAGTCATCCATTCCTGTGAAATTGTTGGTTGAACAAATAATTTCTTGTCAAATAAAATATATATCTCCAACCAAAATATCACATTTTCAAAACAAATAATTGCTCTTATTGGTTATAATATAATAATTTGATTTTAGTATTAAATATACAACTTTAGACCACCTTTGAAGTTTATTTTCATATTAGTTCAATTTTGAAAGGTTTTTCTTCTAAAGAAGAATTAACCAACTAAGAAAAGAAGGAACAAGTTTTGAACTCCATTTTCAATCATTCTTTACTTTTCTTCGTAACTCTGTGTTGAACATTAATTCTCGATCACAAACAAACCAAGCTTTACGCATTCTTCATCTTTCTTTCAATTCCCCCAATTTCCATTCCTTTTTTTTTCTTATCTCAATCTTTTTCTGCAACTAATTTGTTTAGAGGCGGAAACCCCTAATTGCTAGCTTTGATCTTCTTGTTTTTTTTTTTTTTTTGTTTGATTTCTGTTTTGTAGAAGAAAAAGGAGGAGAGACAGCGATGAATTTTGACCTTTTGACTAACCCACACCCGCATCCACTGTTGTTCATTGAAGAGGGAGATAATGATGGCAAACAGGTTTTATGCTCCCGCTGCCGTCGACTGTTGCGTCCACCGGCGTTCAGCTGCTCCGACTCCAACTGCAACTTCCATATCCATCAATCTTGCATCGACCTTCCTCCTCAAATCCACAATCGCTTCCACCCCCAACATCCTCTTTCTAGAACCACCAACAACTACTTCTGTACAACCTGTTGGCAAATGCCGTCTGGTGATGTTTATCGGTGCGGTGAATGCGGTTTTCAAATTGACATCAAATGCGCCATCGCCCACACAAAAACCACCGGTGTACGGCGGACGACGGTGGTAACGAGTTTCGACATTTCAGCCATCCCCATCCATTAACCCTTCAGGGAGAACAAAACAGAGGAACCGATGAAATTGTTTGTGTTGTCTGTGAATTGCTTATAAAATCAGGTTTGTCTCATTACCTTTGCTCTCGATGTGACTCCCATTTTCATCAACAATGCGCTGAGCTGCCGCGCGAGATGCTAAACTCTGATTTTCATGAGCACCCTTTATTTCTTTTTCCCGATGTTAGCTTCACCAATGCCATTTGTAATAGTTGCAAAAATGACTGCAGAGAGTTCATCTATAACTGTCCCTTGTGTAAATTCAACCTTCATGTCGCTTGCTTACAATCTTTCAATCACAAACACACCTTCGCCAAATTTAGGAATCGCACAGAGTTTGTTTGTCGAGCATGTGGTAAAAACGGCAATGGATTCTCATGGTATTGCACCATTTGCCATCTTACGGTTCATAAAGAATGTGCTGAATTTCCATTAACGTTGAGGACATTTGGACACCGCCTCCATGATCTTAGACTCACTTATTTTCGTGATAGGATTGATTTTGTCAGCAGCAAGATTGATTGTAAGATATGTGGGGAAGAAATAAAGACCAAGTTTGCTGGATATGGTTGCTATAGATGCAGTTACTTTGTCCATTTGGATTGTGCTCGATGGCAACGCATCAACTTTGACTTGACCAAGGATCCTGATGATTCAACCGATGATGAAGATGCCCAGATTGAAATTTCCGGCTCTGAGATTCAGCATTTCATTCATCGCCATAGCTTAACCTTCTTTTCTTCTCAGGAACTTGGGCAGGACAGAGCTTGTGATGGTTGTATGAATCGCCTTTCTGATCCATCTTACGGTTGCAAGGAGTGTGATTTCTTTGTCCACAAAGAATGTCTTGAATTGCCCAAAAAGAAAAGGAACTTCATCCATCAACATAAGCTCGAGCTCATCTGGATCCCGAATTTCGTCTTCCAATGCAAAGCTTGTCTCAAACATTTCAATGGCTTCGCCTACCACTGCAAAACATGTCTTTCCACATTCGACACTCGATGCACCTCAATCAAAATCCCATTCGAACACCCTGGTCACCAACACCCGCTATCTCTTGACCGCACAAACCAAGACCACAAATGTGAAGGTTGTGAGGAGGGGGTGAAGGACAAGGTGGCATTTCGATGCGTTGATTGCAACTTCTATTTGGACGCAGGATGTGCGACATTGCCACTCGGAGTAAGATACAGATTCGACCCACATCCACTAAACCTGACATTTGTAGAGGAAGAGCAAGAAGAATATTGTTGTGATATCTGTGAAGAAGAAAGAGAGCCGGGGCCGTGGTTCTACAGCTGCGGAGAATGCAGTTTTGCTGGACATATAGATTGTGCTGTTGGGATGTTTCCATATGTGAAGTCAAAGAAGCATGAAGCTCATAAGCATACACTGAAACTGGGGATGAACAGGAAGGAACAAGCTTGTGGAGCTTGTGGTGAATCATGTGCTGAAGAGTTGGCGTATGAATGCATTGAAAATTGCAAGTTCAATGTGCACGCCATTGGGTTGTGTTACCAAAGGCAGGTAGTGCAAGGGAGCCTGGCTTTCAGCAACCGTTGCTTTTACTCTCGTGGAATTGGACTTCACGAATACACCATTCAAAAGTAAGTATCCCTTCATGAAATGCACTTTTTAACTCTTTTTAGTTTGCTTCAAGTTATTTATTTCAAAACAAAGTTTCGAAAGAGAGGGTATATAAATTTAACTAAGTTATATTCACATTCAGATTGACAACTTACTAAAAATTAACATTTGGTCATTGTTAGCGGGCGCACTATTACGAAGTTTGGACCGTACGGAGGTAGAGGTGGAAGTCCTTGGAAAGAGAGAGTTTTCTCCCTGATTAAAGCATTCACTATTTATCATAAAGAATGGATTTATTCTTTTCAAATTCATTATGAGAAGAATGGGGAGTTGATATTGTCGAAGAAGCACGGGGGAGATGGCGGTTCGAGATCTAAGGTTACCCCGAAACTCTTCACGAATCTCGAATTGTTAAATTTGTTTGCGTCAATGATACTAGTGATGTGTAATTGCAGGTTGTTTTTGATCATCCAGATGAATGTCTTGTTTCAATTCGTGGCCATTACAGTGACCTAAGGAATTTTGGAGATGGAGCCGTTGTTATCCGATCACTGACATTGGAAACAAATAAACGAAGTTATGGGCCATTTGGTAGAGAAGATGGAACCAAATTTTCATTCCCAACGGGAACAAACTTTGCTGGCCTCCATGGTGGGTCTGGTTGGTATCTTGATTCAATTGGACCCTATACGATTTCAAAACAGTAGCTGCATTGCATTCTCTTTCAACACTTGCCCATTCTACGCTTCTAAATATCTTATTCTCTTAATAAAAATTTTAAATCTTCTTTTTTTTTAATGTATTTATACAACTTATAATCAGATTTACAGGCAAAATGTAACTGTCGGACTATTTTTTTTTAATCTGTTCTAAAAGAACAACAAAAAAAATTGGTAGACGCTTCTCTCTAGAACGTGTAATTTGAACTTTGCATGTAAAATCATTTTAATATTTGTCGTTAATTGTTACACAAAATTTAGAGATTGAAATAAAACATAGTTTAGAATCATAAATATGAAAAAATTGAAACACCAAAATAGGCCTAAACCTAAAAATTAAAAAGATGGTAGTAAAAGAGGCATTTTCCAACCGTGAAAAAAAGTATGGAAATGGATAATTGCGTCCCCGTTTTCATACATATTTCAGGAAGGTTATAAAAATAAATAAATAAATAAATAATAATAATAATAATAATATGAGATTTATTAAATAAAATAATAGATACAACAAATGAGTAGGTAACTGAATATAAATAAATAATATAAAGTGGTGGCCACATTAGTCTTAGACTAGTATGTCTGCTTCCAGACAAGATACAGTTCATAAGAATAATTATATACGAATGTGAATCATTCTCAATGGTTAATTAAATGTTGTTTATTTTGTCTTCTTATCATATTCAGGAAATAGATATATGAACACGCAATCGGATAAATGAACTAGGTTGTATTCGACAAATCAGATAATAAAGATTTTGGATCATGTGTTATGCTAGCTTCATAATTTTCTATCCACCATCATCACAGATTAATTGTTGCCTGATTATTGAATACAATATCTAAACGAAGCTTCTTTTCCAAAATAATATATACAATTGGAAAATTTTGGAGCAAGTCGCCGAGAAATGGTTATTCACATGCTGGCTTGGTATCAAAGCTACTAAGGCAAATTGCAAACGCTTGGAAAGCTGAAAGAGGATACCGATAATCCATCGTGAAAATATCCTTCCCAATCTTACCAAACTGCAGAATCACTCTCTCTTGTTCCGCTGCAGACACATTTTGACTCGTCTCTGCTGCAGCAACTAGCTGGAAGTTCTTCACAGAGGCAACCGTGACGCGCCCTTTGAAATTAAGGCACCAACACTGCAGCTGCTCGTGCCATCTCGGAGCTTTGTTCTTCAATACCAATGCAGCTATCGATTCCTGAGGCTCGGGGGACTCGGTTATCGGCTTCTTTCCTTTTCCTTTGCAAGTCGATGTAGATGAATGATGTTCATTGATGTCGTCTTTAAACTCTGTTGGAGTTGGGGCAGTGCCACCCTCCTCCACGGCTGCAACAGGTATTGAATGCATGGTGCACCTCATTCTTCTCGGCCCTCTGGTGCGGAGGACGTTGAGCTCATAAGCTACGGCAGCGACTTTATAGTTGGTTGGAGTTTTACTTGGAGAAACCTGTTTCAAATGGATTCTTCGTTTTGATCTACTGGTTCGCAATTTTGCGTCATGTGGAGGCTGACTATCATAAATTGAAAACTTGGTCCCCAGAAAATTTGACCTGATCCATCATCATCAACTTCTGGTTCAATAATTATTAATTGAAAAAACAAAACAAACCCCCTGCAGACCCCTTTAGCAATATAAACCAACCAACTAACTGTGGCCATGGCTTACCTTAACTTTCCAATGTAATTGTTGCTTGCTCGAGAGAAGTCCTCTGGAACTAATGATACAATGAAATCTGTACTCAGTGCTCGTCGGATTCTTTTTGCAGTTAGCAACAGTTTACTTAGATTACCGGACAGGGCTGTAAATGAACAGAAAATAATCTGATTAGATATATATATCATATATCATAGAGGGGCAAAAACAAAAAAAAAAAGTTAATAACTTACACTCCATTTGATTTTTTAAAATTAAGTTTACCAAAACTATTTCTACTTATGAGTTTTTTTTTATTGTTTTGTTATCTACTTCCTAAACATATTTTCATCAAAGCCAAGTTTTGAAAACTAAATGGAAAAAAAAAATCGTTTTCAAAAGCTTATTTTTGTTTTCGAAACTTGGCTAAGAATTCAAATGTTTAAAGGAGGTAAGAATCCTAGTAAAGAAATTTGTGAGAAAACCAGCCCAAATTTCAAAAAAATTAAAATAAATTCTTCATCAAAAGGAACTTTAGTAATTTTAGGGAAGTTTGGGAGGAGTATGCATTGTCTAGGATTGAGAAGTTTGGATTTGTGCAGTGAAGTTGAGAGGTGGGTTTCAAAAATATAAACCTACTTATGCCCCACTTCAGAACCAATTAGTATTATGATACAAACTTAACCCATGAACCAAAGACTCCAAATAATGTTAACAAACATTGGTCTCCTTGAACCATGATAGAAAGTACTGGTTTCGGTCTCCAGAACTTTCTTCAAGATTTATTTTATTAAGAAAAGGCGCTTTGGATGTCAAAAAAAGTGATGCAGCTGGTGCATGTTTTATAAAATTTAACACAGTTTGATACGAAGCTTCATTATTACAAAGATAAAAATCTTTATTCTCTACATAGATGAATTCCACTAAAAGGATGCGTAATCCACAATCTCAACAGAAAAGAACTGTCCTAGAGAGGCAAAATAGTTGTTAGAAGAAGAAAAAAGAGAATTACCAGGGCTTAGCCCGAGATAGAGCCGAAACGTTGAAGTTGCCCTTTCTCTTTTAATGAAACACTGGATTGGGGTGTCTCTAGGTCCCGGCTAATAAATTAAGTCAAAAACAAAGAAGAAGAGATTGAATTTAGGCCCTGGTTGTTAAGGAAAGGAACTCAAAAACTGCCTTGAAAATGAATATGACGAAGGATGAATTGAAAATACCTGCTTCAGAGAAATTGGGAAGGTGATCCACCCACACTGTTCGGGAGTCCTCACAACTTCCTTTGTAACCATCCGCCATGACCTGCAAACTGAAGCACACGCAACAACATCCCGACGAGAAGGCCAAGAGGTTTCTCTCGCTTCCACTCGTTGAATTATGTCCAAAAGAAGCTCCGGAGGCAAATTCGCCCAATGGCTCTGTTCAATCGGAACCGGAAAAGATGAAGAAGGCTGCTCAGGGACAACATGTGACTTCCCGAGATGACGCATTTGAACTCCCTCCCTCACTTTTCTCGATGAATTCCCACTGCCTTCTCGTATTTCACACTGCTCACGAATTATGCCTCTCAGAGGCAGAGGCATCGTGATAGCAGTATTGGATTCACTAAACACAGACACGATTGAAATTTAAAACTACGATTCAAAACTCCAACAGACTCAACGGAAAACAGCCACAAATACGCATGATGCCATTCAAATCATCAATTTTAGATGAGTAGGTTCGTTGAGATAGCAGATTAAACACTTAAAACAATCAGAAATACTCATCAAACGACACGAAAGTGGAAACGGAAAATTCCAATCGCGTTCCTCACATTTCTAATGCATTCCGAAAAAACGAAAAAACCATTCGATGAAGAAACAAAAAGGCAAACAGATGAAACGCGTACCGCAAAAACGAGAACAGCAGCGTGGAAAACCGCGAGAGAAACAAAAATCCAAGAGATTCTTTGAAACTCGGAGGATTTTGATGGATCGAATTAGAGAAAATATAGCAAGTAGCAACTAGCCTTTTCCCTCCACTTTGAATTCCCCTTTTAAATCGAAAAGGCAGCAATGTCTCGGAAGTTGCAGACGGCTTTTGAAGGAAGAGAGAGAAAAAGGCTAAAAGATACAAAGTTACAAAAATTCTTTAAAGCCTCTGTTATTCTCCAAAACACTAGGTCGTCTCCTCCGTCGTCGCCGTCGCCGCCTCCGTCACGGCGAGAGTCAGAGCCACAAACACAGCTCTTCGATTTTCAGTACCTCAGGATCTCAAATCCTCATCACCATTTTATTAAACGTTTTTAACCACCCCGTTTCTCGGTTCTTGCCCGTTAAACTCATGGGGCATTCTCCTCTGTAATCGTTCATTCTGAAATATCCGTGTTCCCTATGTCACTTGCGGACGTGGAGCTGTTTTATTGGCTCACTGGGGTGAGGCCCACGTTTGGTTGTGGTGGTCTCTCTGTAGGAAGTGCGAACCACGTTCTTTGTTAATTACATAGGATAGAAGTTAAACAATGGCCCGGCCTCACGTGAAGTTGCATTATTAAAATAATATATTCAACCAAAGGGTCTGAAACATATTTTTGGAATCATGAAAATGAATAATTTCATATTACTTTTAATAATTTATAATTATAATATAATATTATGAAATAGACAAGTGAAGTATACTCTCTCTAAAATGTTGCTCATAAAGTAGTCAATCTAGAATTTAGAAATTATAGGATGTCTTTTACATCGATTCAAGGCTGAAGAATATTAAATTTAAAAGAATTGGTTTAATTTCCTTTTTACTCTTGATGTAAGTTCCAATGTTATTTACAATGCTTACCTATTTTAAAACACATTTCCAATTTATTTTACACTTAAATCATATATTTGATTTTGATATCAATCCAAATCATAAACTTTTATACATTAAACAATTTTTTACTTAAAGTTTAGACAAAATGATTATTAGACTGTTAGACTATTGATATAATTAAATTTACTTCAATCTATCAATTTAAATTTTTAGATTGATTCGTAATTTAAAATAGTATCAAAACATAAGGTTTAAATTCAAATTTCTATAAAATAAATTCCTAATAATAATGTCTAATAGGACATTAAACGTTTAATTTTGTATCTAATAGATAAGTAAACTTTAAAAAATATCAAATAGATACAAAATTTATCAAATATAAATTTGAAATTTCGAATAACTATTTTACACAAAATTGAATCTTTAGCATTTAGATACTCGTTAAAGTTTATATCTATATTTTTTAAATTAAATTTTATATTATTAAACATTAAATCTGTTAATTTAGAATTAAAAAGAAATATTACACTCAACGTTTAGAATTAAAAGTTTATTGAATAAATGAAACTTTTAAAGTTGGAGAACTCAAGTAAATAAAATATTAAAGGTTAAATTACAAGTTTAGTACTTGAACTTTGAGCTTTGTATATATTTGGTCCATGAAGTTTAAAAAGTGTCAAATAAGTCCCGAACTTTGAATTTTGTATCTAATAAATTTATGAACTTTAAAAATTTATAATTAGTCCTTGAACTTCTAATTTTATATCTAATAGGCCCCTAACATATTCACAATTTTAAAAAATTAATCGATCTATTATATATAAAATTAAAAATTTTGTCCAATAGAAACTTAAACTTTCAATTTTGTGCCTAGTAAGTTCATGAATTTTAAAAAACGTCAACTAGGTCAAGGAGCTATTAGACACAAATTTGAAAATTCAAGCACCTATTGGATATAAAATTGAAAATTTGAAAACTTATTAAACACATTTCAAAGTTTAGGAACCAAAGAGATATAAAATTAAAAGTTATGATACCTATTTGACATTTTTTAAAATTTAGGACCAAATAGATACATAACTCAAAATTGGGATTAAATTTATAATTTAATCAATATTAAAATATGTATTTTATTATATTTTTTTGAACGTTGTCTTATTCTCGATTTGGGAGAAAGAAAGAACTTAAAACGAGATTTGGAAATTGATAATAGTGGGGGGAATCAACGAGTGGAAGGGAGGATGTCCAAGCTCCGTAGGACAATTTTGTTACTACTTTTTTTTTTTTTACTACAATTTTGTTACTACTTTTTTTTTTTTACTACAATTTTGTTACTACTTATTTAGCAGCTTTTGCCTACACTCTCACATCTCGTGTCTACATCCATCTCCATACATCGCCTTTACTCTACTTTCAAATAAATGGAAATAATTACTTTCTAATTCCTAAATTTATCACATAAGATAATAATAAGATAGTGATGTAATTTTAGCCTTCTATTAAGTTTTATTTTTAAAATTGTTAAAAAAAAAATGTTATCATTTAAATTCTAAAACATATTAGTACAAAATTACAAAATGTTTCATAGAAAATAACATTAGAGCTTTTTTTTTTTTTTGAAATTTGTGAATTTTGCAAGGTCATTTTATAGATAATTTGTGTCGTGATTAACTTAAGTTGGTGTAAAACTCAATTTTATTGAAATTAATGAGTTTATTGATATTTTCTAAGTTACTCTTTGTTAAAATTAGTGAGTGAATGACATAAATTGAATAGGAGGGTAAGAATTGCAACACTTATTCAAATTTAAGGTCTAATTTGATGAAATTGAAAGTTTATGGTGAAAATTACTACAACTTGATAAGTTTAGGTGTAAAAAATTGAATTTTTTTTCTCTAAATAAATAAACAAATTCCTTATGCAGCTATGCCGTTTATTTTCTCATAAGAAGGGGAAAAAAGTGAATAAAGAGCTTTTCCTTGTTACCCCTTTCAATTATTCGATTAAAAAAATCAACATCATTCGTCATTCGGTCTAATCTAGGTTTATCATCTTAATTTCAATCATCTTTCTCATGACAGCTACAAAAGGTTGGAAATATAGTTAATTAAGAAACTTTTATATTTAACAATTTTTTTAATATAAGTTATATTTTCTATACACAATCACATCTGGTTGAAAGATTAAAGAGAGAACAACTCCAAACTTAATCATAACTCATAATTACTAAGCTAAAATGATTATTTCAAGGGCAAAATATACTTCTAGTCCCTGAAGTTTGAAGTTGATGACTAATTGGTCCCTGAAATTTCAAAATAAACACTTTAGTTCTTGAGTTTTAGAAAATAGTTCTAAATGGTCCATGAAGTTAAATTGACCGTTAGTTGACTAACGGAAAAATGATGTGGCATGTTGAATTAACAATTTTTAGATGAGGTGTTAAAATTAATATTATTTCAACATTACGTGGTTATATTTTAAAATTTTATTTTTACTTTTTTTCATCTTCTATCTTATTTTCTCTTATTTCTCTCTCTATCTCTATTTCTTCTAGCTTGTCTATTTTTTATTCTATTTTTATTTCCTTGGCTCCAACGCCAATATTGAAAATGACGACGACAAGAAAGACTTTTTTGTCGCTTTGATGTAGCGCCTTACTCAGTCCACTATTCTTAATCTTTAAAAATGTGCCTTTGTCCACAACTTTAAAATACTCATGTGTTAATTTTTCTTTAAATGATTCGATTTTTTCGATGAGATTTTATTTTTTTGTGGTTCTTTATTATGTAGAGTTGTGGTTTGATAAAAAGACTTCATAGGTAAGAAATGAAATACCAAAAAAATTGCACATGAGAAGTCCCAAAAGAAAAGAAAAGAAATAATCTTAAATATAAATAAAAAAAAACTACATAATCTTAAATATAAATTTTGACACATCATTTTTTCGTTAGTCAACTAACGGTCAACTAACTCGAGGGACCATTTAGAACTATTTTCTAAACCTCAGGGACTAAAATGTTCATTTCGAAACTTTAGAGACCAAATAGACATTAACTTCAAACCTCAGGGACCAAAAGTGTATTTTACTCTTATTTCAACCATTATATATATTATTTGAGAATAAATTGAAAAACAATTGGCTTGTTTGATACCAACGTTCCTTAATTATTTTACATTCTCTTTAAATAAAATTTGACATTTCAACAAAGATTTAGTAAGATATCCGAGTGTTAAATAATGAGATTGATGCTTCAAACATTTAAACGTCCTCAAATCATTATCTTGATTAATTTTTAAAATGTAAATTCTATTTCATAAATGAATGAGAAAGTGTTTTAAGTATTTTATTTTTTTAAAAAAAAAAACTACCTAGAATTTCTAGATACTATTAGATATAAGGAATTTAACAAATGATTTAAAAGTTTATACAAGATTAATCAAAAGATGTTAATAAATTAAGTGAAATGAAAGGAAATTTGGAGAGAGGGTTTTATCTACTGACATTGAACAGGCAATGAGATAATGAATGATTAGAAGAAGAAAAATGAAATTATTAAAAAAAAGGATGAAAATGGACTAGCGAACTAAAAATGGTGGTAATAGATCCATCATTGCGTTGAAATGGGTCCACGAAAGTGTTGGTTAAACGCCACTCAGTTCCGGTTAGTGTTCACTGAACCAATGGATTCGTTAATGCCTCTTTCCATGCACGTTCCTTACGAGCCTCTTTTTTTTTACCTCCCTGTTTTTTTTTTAATATTATTTTAAATCATATCTACCCGTATCAATTTTAATCTTAAATTTTCATTTCGTCGAATTATACTTTAAACTTAGATAATTGTTGTAATCTTAAGTTCAAATTTTAAGAGATATTGCAATTTTAACATTCTAATAAGTTGTGCTTCAAATATTATTAAAAATAATTGCATGTTTGTGAGTGATTTTAGAGTGACCAAAATCACTTTTGACATGTATAAAATCACTTTCCTACTAAAGTGTGATGTTTGACAATATTAAGCAAATAATTTTGGAAGAATCTAAAATCATTTGAAGTGATTCTCTTTCAATCATCTGGATGTGATTCTTAAGTGATTTTTGTCAGTGATTGTAATTTAAAATGACTATTATTCATTTTTGAAAATAGTATACTTTTAATGACGAGTAGAAACCGTAATCTTTTGTCAAAATTTATAAATTTCCATAAAAAAGTAAATTTTTTTAAACCCAAAATCACTATTAAAAATATAGAACCAAACATGAAAATGATTATATGAAAATCATTTTTAATGAATCAATTACACTAAAATCAATATTTTTAAAATCATTCCCAAACATGTCCTAAGTTTTTTCTTGTGCCTACACTGTGAAATTGATAAAAATTTTAGAGAAGAAGCATTAGATTTTTTTTCTTTTTAAATTTATGAATTTCGACAAAGTTATTTAATGAATAATTTGTGGACTAATCAAACTCATTTTTCTACAAAATTTTATTTTATTGAAATTAATGTGTTTACGAATATTTTTACAGTTTTTTTTTTTTTAAAAATAGTGTGTCAATTAGCAAAAATTGAATCAAGTGAAAATGTTGCAACACGTATTTAAGTTTAAAGTCCAATTTGATCAAATTGAAAATATGGTCTAAAATGATACAACAATAAGTTTGTAGTCAAATTTATTTTTTTTTCTTTTTTTTAAATTCATAATCTTCTATTTATTAACCACTTGAATGTTAATCATAGTTAGCTCATTAGTGCATTTTAAAATTTGTGGGTTTAAATATGCACTCCTATATGTACGTATAACTTAATATTGAAGGTTTAAACTATAATTTAAATTTATTGAAGTATATTTTCAATATCACTTTTTCTTCACCATTAGTCTATATGAGATATTTGAACAATCAATCACAATTTCATAAATAAAATTTATATTTAATATGTGAGTATGCTTGATTCTAGTTAAGAGTTTAGATGTTTATTATTAATAATCATTTTTTAAAGTGTCATGTTTGAATATTCGCCTCATTAGTTTGCTTCTAATACTTAAAAAAATGTGTGAAACTTGTCCTATGTATTTAAAATAGTTATGATATCCATTTCTTACATTTTAACTTTTGTGCACTATTAACATATAAAATAAATATAAATGGTATAAATTTATGTTTCCTTAATAATTCAACTAACATAAAGTATATACTAAATTAAAAAGACATATATTCCAATTTTTTCACTCTATATTTTAAAAAAAATCCCAACACTAGATTAAATCTCTAATTTCAAAGAAAAAAGTATATATCAATTATGGTGGAAGTTATTTAACAAATTGTTACTTATATATTAAAACTAAAAGCCCATTATTTCCTATTAGACTTGCATTGCATGATTTTTGTTTTTGTTTTTTTTTTTTTCATTATAGAACATTGTTGGAAAAAAATCTGACTTATAGGATATCTTTTTAATTTTCATATAGGAAATCATTTTTTGTTTTTTAATGTTAAGGTTGTTTTTGTAGGTAAGTTACTAATTTAAATTAGTATAATAAATTAAACTATAGGACTAGGGGGGACATATAGATTGAGTGGAGGTGTGAATGGAATGATTTTTTTTTTTTTTTTGCTGCATGATCAATGGTGCCTTTCTTGGACCACGTGCGGGTGAACTTATGTTATGTGTACACGTCTGGTTGGTAGGAACCCCTACCATCCAATCTCTACATCCCACGTGTCCCTACATCCCCAAATTTATTACTCTTTTCAAATAAAAACGCCTACATTTTATCATCAGTAAAACATAGACGAATAGATTAGAGTCTATTAGCTTTTTGGAAAAGTTAAATTCCAAAAATAAATTTAATAAAAATAGAATTATATTTTATATTTTTAAATATATGTTAAGTAACTTATTTAAATTTAATTTTATTTTAAACAATAATTTAAAGTGTGTTTTATAAATAAATTTAATTTTAAATAATAATTTAAATATATGTTTTATAATATATTTATACATTATTAAATTAATAGTAATTGTAAAATAAGAAAGGAAAGAAGAAGATCTGAGTCGTAAATGGGTAATGGATGAAAGAGACAAAAGTAAGTGAAGTGTGGCAGAGGGAGTCACAATTGCACGTGCAGGCCATTGCCTAGGTTTCAACAACCATTACAAATGTTATTTTAACAATATTATTACTATTATTATTGTTTATTTTATTACTCTTCTTGTTTAATAATACTAATAAATTAATAATCCTCTAAAAAAATAATTAATAATCCTGCAGTTGACAGAGGTTTATTTTTAATCCCCGTGGGACTGAGCCGGCCGGTCCAGTGCATGCCAGCTAGATTTTATCAGCATCCATGAGGCTCCTCGACCGCGTGGTCCCCTCGGTGTTATAACTTACAAGAAATTTTTATTCTAATTTTTGTAAGATTATAATATTAATAATTCCTAATGGTTTTTTTTTTTTTTTTTTTAAATTTATCCATTTACATAGTTTGTATGAATTATTATGTTTTTCTTAGATTTTCAAAACCTCATCAATATTTTCTTTATGTTTGTTCTAGTGATGGCCCATGGGTGAGGTTTCTCGTGAATTTAATTTACTTTTACTTTTTATTGTTTTTTTACTAATTACGCTTGTGTATTATTATTTTATTTTTAAAATTCGTTCATAATTTTTAAAAATTCAACTTCATTATTGAGAAATTTACATGAAAAACCTTTTTCACGCGCTTTAATGTCGTTTGACCCATATTTTGAAATTAATTACGTATGACACTTTTTGTACTTTACATTATGTCTAAATTTTCGCGAGGGCAGCGTGTTTTAAGTTTCGTAGGCTCACTCTCACTTAGATAATAATAATGATCGATGAAAGCGAGTTAAGTGAGCAAATGATCATTTGGAAAGTTGTATATTGTGAGCGAGAGCGAAAATACGAGAGCAATCCTATGAGAGTAAGAGCAAGCCTACGAGTGATCAAGTGATAATTTGCATAAATCGTATCGTGAGCGAGCATAGCGAGAGCGCACCTATGAGAGCGAGTCGTGCGAGATGCGCGAGAGGTGTCAACGTGAGCGGGCGAGTCCACAAGAGCGAGTCGGCAGAGAGAAAGAGCGGGTCCATGAGAGCGAGAGCGTGACCATGTGAGACGGACTTAATACTGCCCTTCTGAGTAATTTGACACGCTCTGCCATGTCAGAATAAGTTAATTTTCATTATTTTAAAATGTCAGGTCAGATGCCATTAATGCGCGAGAGAACGGGTCATCCGTACAAAAACCCCTTCATTATTCATGCCTCTAGTTTTCATTCTTCTACTCAAGTTTTATTATTTTACTTAGTAATTAAAATTCATCAATATTAGGATTGCCTTACAATACATTTAATCAAGTAAGTTGCAATCACCTTATATTTTAAATGAATGAGTTGGACATATCCATCCTCCATAAAAGCAAAAAAAAAACCAATCAACTCCACATAATCGACTCATAATTACTCACCTAACTCATAATGGAATATTATTGTAGAAAATAGTTCTTTTAAAGCTATAGTAACAACTAGCCACCCTATCAACACTTTACACTTGTGGTACATAAAACGTAAATTCAAAATCTTTCAAAGTCCTTAAACAAAATTGAAAAATAACACACAAAAAAAAATAATAATCGATTTTCAATTTTCACACACTATTTAAGAATAGAGGAATAAAAAGAGGCCTTTGCATTTTGATTTTAAATACATCATTATAAGAAAATAAGAAAGAACAACCACAGTCTATCTATATTTAATACTAGACTTTTTAAGCATAAGGTTGTTAAAAGGGCAATCTTTAGCCTAATATGATATCAAATATTTGTATGTATATTTTTTAATATAATATAATGAAACTAAACCATATACTTAGACTTTCTCTTAGAAACTATTTGATTTCATCATATTTGAATTGTACAAGCATTTTATTTTTTGAAAAAAAAAAGAACATTCAAATCAAGAGTACTTTTCTTTTTGTGTTAATTTCAAAATTAATGAATATAGTTCATCTATAGGAACTTGGGAGGTATAAATAATTGAATTGGTGTGACAAAGTAACAAGAAGAGGAAATCAAAGATAGGAAAGTAGGGTTGAGAGGAGATAGAATAGAACAAAGAAGAAGCTATGAACAACCTTAGAAAGAAGGCCGAGGAAAAGAAGCCATATTTCAGGTGGAGGGTTTGGTGGGTGTCTGTGTAGTGTGTGGGGTTTTAGAAGAAATGAAATAAATCAAACACATAACTCCAAGGGAAAAGATCAAAAAAGAATTTGAAAGGTGTTCGTGCAAAGAAATGATTAAAATATGTTAGAAACAATGTAGCTAATAATTTTATACCGATGACAGTCACATTAAAAATTGAAAGAAATTAATAACTATATATATTGTGAGAATCACATTCAATAATCTTTGGCATTATAAAATCAAAATCTTCGGTCATATGTACGCGAAAAGGCGGTGGGGAAGAAGATTGGAAGTTGGAAGTGGCCAAAAGCCAACCCATAATATGCCAACATGGAAGCAGCCATTTTCCTTCTGTCCTCTCCTTTTTGATTTGACCTCATTTTTTCTCTCCCACCATCCATTCCCATTTGGATAACCTTTTTTTGCCCACCCTCTTTCAATTATTCCCCATCTCTATCTTTATTTTTCATCTTTTCCATATCTTTTAGTTTTGGGGAAAAATAACATTTTTAACTCATACTTTTGTGCTTCTAACTTTTAACTTCTTCTATTTACCAAACTTCCAACTTTAATAGGTATTGTCATTCATACTTATCAAAGTGTCATATTTGTGAATATCTTATCGTGAAAATATTTAAATTTAACCATGAAATATTCCATTAGTTAAAATATATAGGATCAAATTTGAGAATAAAACGTCTAAATTTAACTAGTTAAAAGTATTTATACAATTAAAAGAACAACATACTTGGAGAAATAAATTATTGTCTTTATTCAATTATAATAATAATTCTATGCATAGCTAGTCATTATAGTTTTTTAAAAAATGTTAACTTAACTAATTAGAGTGTTGTTTGTATCATTTATTGAAATGTAGAGTTCAAGGAATGTGGGATAAGTACATGATTTAAATTAATGAAATCAAAATTTTAAGATTAAAATTGACTTACCTATCAAAGTACAGGTAAAAATTCAACCTTTTCCTACAGTACAATGTATTTAGATTTACAATATTTAATTTGATTTCTTATATTTATATTATTATTCTAGAATTAGTCATATTTACAATCAATTATAACCCCCTTCAATTTACTTTATTGATTTTTTTAATTACCCATTATTAAGGACTAACACATGGAACTTGTTTGCTAAATTTGAGGAACTTGAATACAAAAATTTTAAGTGTTTAGAACCAAATTAAAAACCCTCTAAATTTTAAAACACCAAAACTATATCTTTTAACATATTTTTTTTTTTTTGAGTACATCAATATTTGGGGTGGGAATTCGAACTAAATGCCAATTTAGTTATAAAATGAAATGTCACGTTTGAGTTTCTTTTGTATTGAACATACTTTTCTATATTGGAAGACATGTTTATGCGTTATTTGAGAAACTATTTTAAAAGCCAATTTTTACCCTTTTTTTTATTAGAAGAGTACTTCTACAGAATTGTGTTAAGAAAAACAACTATTTATATACTTCTTGCGAAATTGTTAATCTAGGAAATAGAAAACTATTTCAAAATATTTTCCAAACCACCTTTAGTCTCTCTATTGGCTTTCATGATTTTTTTTTTTTTAACTTTTTGTTTCAATATTATAATGTATAATATTTAATATTTATACTCCAAAAAATACATAATTAGATCACGCATGCTTAGATTTTCATTAACTAGTTAGGTAGAAAATAAAACATATTCATAAATTAAACTCATTGAATGAAGTAATGATACCTACTAAAATCAAATCAAAGATGGTCTATTTAGATGGTCTATTTATATAATCATTCATATGATTTGATTACATCCAAATTATTAACTTGATTACGAAAAATAAAGCCCTAAAGATTTTTTAAAAAATTAAAATAATCAATACAACTAATATCATCATGCCATTTTAGCACCCATCTTCAAATTGTACAATTTTTTTTCTTTAAAAAATATTCATTAATTTAAATAGATGGCATCAAATTCACGTCTTCATAGTTTAGAAACTATGACTTAAATAGAAAAATTTTATATGATATTTTATTATAAAATAGTGATCTTGTATTAGAAGTTTCACTAATAATTGAGAGTTATACATATTAAATAACATTGAAAAAATGAGACGTTTTTAACATATTTTAAAGGACATATATTTGCTGATATAATTAATGATGCAAATTATTTAGCAACAATCATAGTTAAGGCATTACGTGTAGAATGCAAGGAAAATATGGTTGCATCATATTTATGATGCAAAATCAATGGTTTGATGAATATTTAATATTTTATATAGTACAATTCAACAGTAATGAGCATTATCATATTGGTGAAATATAAGGTAAGTTGGAGGGGTTAAAAATAAATATAAGGTAAGTCGTGGTGGGGGCGGGGCTCTGGCCATGTTGTCGGTCGGTACGGTTTTTGTTAGTGACAGTTTTTTGCGAAGGAACCCGGATCTCTTGCCTTTTAGTTTTTGCAACCCTCCTAAATTTAGAGTTTCCATTTTCTTTTATTCGATTATTTGAATTGGGCTGGGCCCATTATTTCCTTTCAACTTTCAGTTTTCTTGGCCCACCCATTCTAGATTTCCTTCGACCCTTTTCCCATTGTCGCCATTCACCGATTAGATTACTGAATCCAACGGAACCAATTATTTGTTTTAACATAGCTGTCTCAATATGACTTTTTTTCCCCCCTCTCTTTCTCTTTAGGATTACAACTCAAACATGGAAATAAAGCTTCAAATTACAACTTTTAAATGAAATTATCCGTACTTTCACTAATTCAATTATGTTGGAATTAGGTTTAAGTTGTTATAATTTGTGTGTTGTGGTTATTATTATATTGAATTATAAGTTTAGTTTATGAAGTTATAAATTTATGTTTATTTAGTTTTTGAACTCTAAATAAGTATCTAATAGCTTTGAATTTTAATTTTGTATCAAATAGATTCTTCGATTTTAATAAATGTCTAATAGTCCTTAAACTTTAAATTTGTGTTCAATACATCTCTAAATTTTCAATTTGTCTCATAGGTTTTTGACCTATTTGACATTCTTTTTAAATTCACATACTTTCTAGATATAAAATTGAAAATTTAGGATCTCATTAGATATAAAATTCAATTTTACATCTAATATATCTATTCCTTTTCCTTAAATTGTTATAGATGATGTTTGGAATATATTATCCTTTGGCTATAGAAGAATTAAACACTTTCAAAATGAGTTGATTCTCTTTATGTTTGAATCAATGCAGGAGTCCTCGCATTCATAAGAAATGTTAGTGTTTGCATGGGCTTATCTGTTTTTGAAGTGAAGGCAATTGCATTCCAAGTAGGAATGAAATTTAGTACTAAGGAGGTGCTAAAGGAAGCTATTACTGAGTATACTTCGTGGAAGGGCTCATATAATGTGAAATGGTGAAGAATGATAAAAAGAGTTGAGCTTATCTATCCATCGATGGATGTAAATGGAAATTGCATGCCTCGGTGATATCCGGTGAGTCAACGTCATTTCAAATAAAAACATACTTTGGTGATCATACTTGTTATCGTGAGTTTCATAATAGAAATGTGAACTCTTCATGGGTAGCGAAAGTGACTTAACGCTTTAGGTTGACCCTAACATGAAGTTAAGTGATGTTAGAGAACTAGTTAAAGTAGATTATGGAGTAAATATTTCAAATAGTCGAAGATATGTAGCCGTGAGAAAAGCCAACAAAAATTGAATGGCTCACTAGTCGTAACAATATAAAAGGTCGGTAGATTATCATGAAGAACTTATCCGATCAAACGAGGGGAGTATAGCTTAAGATTGAATGTCATGTAGTTGATGATGGTGGTAGTGAACTTATATTCAAGCCGCTTATATATTTGCTTCAAGGCGTGCAAAGATGGATTTGTCTATTGTAGACCGCTTATATGTTTGGATGCATGCCACTTAAAGGGGGCTATGTCAGCGCCAACTTATGTCGCACTATAGGTGTGGATGGGAATGACGGCATTTATCCAATTGTACGGGGCAAAGGTTAGAGAGACAAGTGGATAGTTGGAATTGGTTCCTTCCGGTTGCCTACGAATGACATTGGGCCGCTCGAGTCCAAAGCGGATCACTTTCATGTCCGACCAACAAAAGGTACTATATTATTTGCAAATATTTAGGCTTCAATATCCGGATATATGTTTTCTTTAATTTATGTCATTGTTTAATTTTATGTTGTTTTTACATTTGAAAGCAGGTTTAGTTCCAACTTTTCAGTTATTATTATATTGAATTATAAGTTTAGTTTATGAAGTTATAAATTTATGTTTATTTAGTTTTTTAAAAAGTTTAAATTGTCTTCATATATTTTTAAATGTATCTATCTTGTATGGAGAGAGATTCTTCACAACAACCTCAAGCTTCGGAGTTGCAACAAAGAACTTATTTTGCAGACTTAGCAAGAGTAGGCATCAACCTTCAATTCCAGAGTTTTAGAGACTTTTCAAGTCTTTTTTTGGAAATCACTATGGATATAAACATTAATTTTGTAAAATGGATGTGTTGTTTAAAGAAAACTCATTTCGTTGGTACATTGGTTTAAAAATGTTGGGACCACATACATTATTAGGTGTATTTCTTTAATGCATTGAAATAATGTATTTTGTCTTTATTTAAAGTCAAGAAGATCTAACTTTATTCATTTGAAAATAGAATGCTTGGTTGTTTTTTATAGTTATAATGACCACATACAATCTAATAGGGCATCTTATAAAGATGTATTTATATTTGGAAGACTTTTTGTACTTCATTTATCTAGTTCTAAACCAAGGAGAGAATTAAAAATTATTTTCATGCTACCTCCCTATATCCATACCAAATGAGTTTTTAAAATATGGTTTTGTAAGGTTTTTTAAGTATTAACAATTTGTTGCCAATACAAATCAATATATCAATATTTTCAAATAGATTCTAATACATAGGTTGAGAGAATAGATTAAGTCATGGTAACTATCTACCTACCTAGGATTTAATACCCTCATTTTAATTTACATGGATATTAATATATATAATGAGAATCTCATTGTCGTCTAATAGTCACCTTCCAACATAAAAATTATAACTTTCTTAAACAATTTTTAGTCAAATTTGTGTCAATTTAATGACCAACCCGCAATTGTATAATATCAATTTGAAAACCACATCTATAGATAGATACACAAATCATTTAGTTAATTTTCAATCAATTTCATCAAAATACCATAAAAATATAGATCAATCTTTGAGAGTATGTTTGGATCGTCTTCTTCATCACAAGAACAAAGCAAACAAGCAAACAAACAAAAAAACCCAACAGTGAAAGAAGAATTATCCAAATGACAAATATACACTTCAAAGTACTTGCAACATAATTTCTCCCAATTAAGACACAACCAAATACTAATCCCCATCCGTGGTCCAATTCTTAAAAACATTTTCAACTTTTTGATAACTTTCCACGAACTAAATAACAATCTCCATAATGTTCATCCTCTTGTGCTACCATTTTGATCCACACCACATTTAATTTAAGTGGTCGAAGATAATTCTTTTGCAAACCTCGTCTTGTTTCTCGGATTCTTTTCATAAATTCAAGGATACTTTCGATAGATATAAAATTGAAAATTTGAGGATCATCCATTAGATATAAAATTGCAAGGAAATCAAAGTTACAACATAAGCCATCTAATATTTGAACGCTGTCAACCAAAGTTGTGGAATTTAAAAAAAGGGTAGAATAAACTAGGGCATATGTCCTTTCTAAATTTACTTAATAATTTTAATTAATTTTTAATTGATTAAAATCATCACAAAATGAAATTTGGGAAATTTATTTAGAATGATTTTTAAAATTCAATGAAATTCTATTAGACACTCTATAAAAAATTTAGATAAAATTAATGAATAGACACAAACTAAATAGATACAAATTTAAATTAGGGACTAAATTTTTAATTTAATCTTATTATTATTATTTTTATATAATACATCTAATGATGAAAAGACATCAAATATATTGAAGACCGAGATGTTAAATTTGAGAAAAATTTCATATTGTACTAATTTTTAAAGGCATTAAAAAATATATTTTTTAGTTTAAAAAACTTATAAAAGACTACTCCAAGTCTCCAACAATTAGGGATGTCCATTTTTCCCCGGGAAATGAGGAACAGAGTGGGGAAGAATTTTTCTCATTGGCTAAACGGTGACGGAGACGGGGAATACATTCTCCATCCTCGACCCCAACCCTATCCCCGCCCCACTTCATTCCGGTTATTTATCCGATATATATTTATTTATATATATATATAATAAACCATAGTTCTAATTTTTTTTATTAAATATCATTTTATTTTTTAAGAAAATTGGGGAAATGTCTCTTAATAGAAATTTGTAATTGAGAATTAACCATTTAAATAAAAAAATTCAAAAAAAATTATTTAACTAAATTAAGAAAAATAGAAATGATAAACGGAGAATTATTCCCGCAGGGAACCCGATCCCGCGAATTCCCATGGAGAATCCCTGCCCCATTTCTCGCAAAATTAAATGGAGAATTTCGCAGAAACAGGAAATGAAATGGGGCGAAAACGGATAGGGGTGAGCAAAAAAAGACAAAAAATTGACTCGACCGATCGAACCGAGGTCGTTCAATCGATTTTTGTGTCTTTTCAGTCGGAGTTGGTTTTGTCCTTACCGAACGAACCGACCAATTTTTTAAATATATATAATAATTATTATTATTATTAAAAATAAAAACTATAAAGAGTTTAATACTATATCTCATAAATATATTAAGTAATAATTAAGTAATATATATATATATGATTTTTATTTTTATATACCGACCCAATCGGTTTTATTTTTATATAAAAAATCGGCTTTTAAATAAAAAATTTTTTAAAAAAAGTCATCGGCCGAATCGACTAGGACTGACTGATGATCACGAGAAGCCATTTTCCCATCCCGCCCCACATCTCTCCGAACAACCCATTACTTCAAATATTTTGAATTTTTAGTCTACCATTTTAGGCATGTCTGAAATTTGAAAATTAAAAGGCGTATTCAAATCAAGTTTTATTTTTTAGAAGTATACATTTATGTTCTTTTATTCTATTATTGTCATGTGATATTGAGCTTGTTGATCTAATATTTAAGATGCAGGTGGGTACTTGAATTAAAAAGTATCTTTTGAATTTAAATATATATATTGAAAATGATTGATTATCCATTTGGAATATGACACTATGTTTTGTGGAAATATTAGTATAGCCATTTTTATATAATTTTTAAGAGAAAATGAAGAATATTTCTATTTTTTTCACTATAATTCAATTATAAATTATAGATTTTATAATGTAAGCATAGTTACATTATAATTGCATGCATGTGCTTAAGGAAAGAAATTTAGGAAAATATCAATATTTGACCAACTATATTAATTTATATATAAATTTTCAATTTCATCGGATTGAAATTCAAATTTTGACAAGTAGAACAATTTTTACATTAAACCCAAGTAAAAGTTACAATTTTTACCTTTCAATTTACCATAATTTAAAAAAATCACCAAAATAAATATTCTTTCACGTGTTTATTAAATTATTATGAAAGATATGTGGAACATGAAATTGTTGGGATTTCAAAAAAAAGCGACATGACAATGGAATTATTTTTAAATTTAGGAGTTCTGAAAAAACCGTACAATGATTAATATTATGCATTAACTGAACTTAATTTTATATCAAACTTAATAATAAAAGATTTTTTAATTGCTATTCGTTGAAATTAGTGTGTAAATTTAGAAGAAAAAATTTAAAATGGTACAATACTTTTTAAGCCTCAATTTGAGGCAATTGAAAGTTTATGGTAAAAACATTAAATATGTGGGATGAAGATTGTAACCTGTGTCCAATTTGGGAGATTCATCATTTAGGATGGGATCCCAATTTCGATTTTCTTGTTCCATCTCAAAACCAATTGACAATGAGAAAAAATAAACTTCATATATCATATATATTGTGAGGTTTCTCTCCACTTTTCCAATGTGGGATCCTCAACATGTACTCTCTCAAAATGGTGTATCTTTGGGTTCACCATTCTTGGATCGAATCCCAATTTCAATTTTTGGACCAAATACCCATTTGAGTTTAATGAACTCTGATACTATATTAGATTATATGGGATTCCATCTCAAAACCAATTGATAATAAGAGGAGTAGCCTCATATATCATATATATTGTGAGGTTTCTCTTCACTTTTCTATTTTTGTTGAGGATCTCACATTGGAAAAGTGAGAGAAACCTCGCAATATATAAGATTGTCAATTGGTTTTGAGATGAAACCTCATATAATCTAATATGGTATAATAGTCCATTAAACCCAAACGAATATTTGATTTCGAGTAACCTCACAATATATAAGGTTTTTGAGATGAAACTTCATATAATCTAATAGAGTATTCAGAGACTCTTATCGATATATTGACTAATGATCTAATTTGTATTTGATATTGACTAATTAATTGGATTATTATATGACAATATCAATCAACTCATAAAAAAATGATATAATAATCAACTGCAAAAATAAATTTCAACAGTCAATAGCTATATAACATTAACTGATAAACTACATTGAATTAATTATTTATCTAACATTAATTACAAAATAATTTCTCAAAGATATTAGAGATTTGTAATTTTTAAAAATAAATAAATATTTACCAAACCTAGATGAGTCAACTCAGCAAATGCATCAAACATGGGCTTGGCCCACATTTTAAGGGTCCAGAAGCCACCGAAATGATAGCACAACAGGGGCCGAAAACAATCGATCAGCCCATTAAAATTGGGCCTGTTTCACCTATGGGCTTCAAAATCAAAACAACACGGAACCTCATGAATCAGCAAAACGTGTATTTAGATAAGCAAAGACCAAATTCAAGAAGTTTCCACAATCTCCATTTTTCCAAATCCACTCCCATTTCTTAGTTTCGGTTTAGTCAACGCCAAAAATCCACCATACCGACCGAAATATCGGCACCAAAATCTGTGGGCACTAACAAAAAACCACAAATTTTGAAGTTAATAAACTAAACACTAACGAAAACCTATCATTATCAATCAATAAAATCGCCACCAAAGCCTTTACTTCATGAGAATCAACCATTAAGAAAGAAAATTTTAAAAAATATATATATTAATATAAAGTTTTAGATAAGATCGGAGCCAAGAGATAAAGACACACTAGACGCCAACTTTGTATTTATATATTGGTTTTCAGTTCGTACTAAGAAACCATATAGTATCATATGATCTGATTATCAGCAATTTGAAGAAAAAGTTTAGATTTTTGAGAGATGGGTTCTTTAATGGCTGGTTGGGACTCCCCGGCGAGTGACCCCGAACAAGGTAAAGTTAATTTTTTTTTTAAGTTTAAATTCATTGATTTTAGCTTAATTATCTGAGGGTTTAGAGTTTTTTTTTTTTTTTTTTTTTAATAAATAATTTAAATTGTAATGTCTATCAGTGAGTTACCGGAGGAACAAGTCATTGACAAAGGAAGAGATTGAAGCTTTTTGGAAAACGAAGAAAGAGTTGCATGAAGAACATCTAAGAGCCATTTTGAGTCCATTGGAGAGCTCTGAGGTATCTGCTCAAAGTCAACTCTCTCTCTCTCTCTCTCTCTAAGTTATAATTTTTTTTTTTTTTTTTTTGAAATTATTAAGTCATGATTATGGGTTTTGATTTTGGCAGGAAAAGAAGGTAGAATTTGGTGGAAATCTTCAGAGATCAAGCTCTCTGCCTCCATTTAATACAAGGGATGGTTTCTTGGACATGGAACATGAAACTAATTTAGATAAGCCCAAGAAAAATGGCTGGTAATTATTAATTTTCTCTCCCTCCTCCGTGATCATTTTCATTTAATATATTTATGGGACAAAGTTGTTATAAATTAACATTTCTAATGTATATGGGACAAAAATAAAAGTAGAAATACTAAAGTGATTTTAAACATTTTTAAAAAGATAGGATGATTGGAATGTTTATATAGATGAAGGATTTGGAGTTGAATTGAATCTCAATCTGTGATTCTGCAGGTGGAGAAGAAGCAACTGGGCATTTCTAAACGAGCCGCCTGTGACAGAAGGATCTGGTAACAGCTACGTGTCGCAGTTCCACGTGGCCAATATGGCGGCTTCCAGACTTGGTCGTGGGGGAGTTAGTGCTTGAGAAACCCAGAATCTTCGTTGTGTCGGTGCGCGTGTGTGACAGATCCAGTGTTATCACTTGTCAGTTGTGATTGTGAAGAAAGAAAAAGAACCAAAAAAAAAAAAAAGTTGTAAATTATATTAGAATTCTTCTGAATTTCAGTGGATAGTTTATAAATTGATGTTTTTTTTCCTTAAAAAAAAAAACAATTTATGGTGTATTTTAATGGAGGAGTGAAAGGCCTATGTAAAAATATTATATATTTCATGTATTACTGAGTTTCATATTGCAGAGATAAGTTATATATGCTTTTCTTTTTTGTTCAGTTGTGCATGCTTGTGCCTTCTTTTTGTTTGGAAAATATATAATGTCATCCGCGGATTCAAAATTTTTATTGGAGCTTAAATATGAAATTCAAAAAAATTTGAGGGGCTGGAGACATATTAAAATTGAGGAGGTCGATTTCTCTCTTCTTTTTTTTTTCTTCTATGTTTTATTAGGAGAATTACTTCATTTTAAATTTTGTAGGAGGTTTTAATAAGTTTAAAATTTGAGGAATTACTTCATTATTAATTACATGTAATTAAGTATATAACTAAACTGAGATAATATACACTTCATACAAATTTAATATATTCTCAATATTATTTTTCTTTCATATTTGTTGTATATTGGGTTTTAACTTGGAACTTAAATGAATGAAAGTTTTTCTTTTCTTTTTTCGTAATAAAACAAAAATGTATGTATTTCTTTTTTTTAAAGGATAAAATACATGTATTTCGAACTAACTAAAAAAATGCATGTCTTTCTGAATGTTATATGGGACGTAATTTTAATCAAAATCGTTTGAAAATGGAATTTGATATTAGATTTGTAATCAAGTCTTTCTTTTTCAGTTCAAACATGTAATTAAGTTTGGGCCATTATGTTTGTTTGATCAAAAGTTTTCTTTTTTCTTTTTCCTTTTTTTGGATAAAAGTTTAGTAGAAAAATATTTAGGACCTCTACATCAATTTGAAATTTTTCTAAAATGGACGTCGAAACTAACTTTTGATTGAAGAAAAGACAATCCGTGATAAATTTGATTCATAACATTGTATATTTTATTAGTTTTGGCTTTTTCTCTGAATATGACCCCCAAATCATTCATCCCAAAATATCTAATTTGTTTAATATTATTTTATTTCTTTTCAAAGTGTAATTTTAAGTTGTAGTAACCGTAATACGCATATATATCTAGGGAAATTAAAATTATAAAATACTAAACATATATATTTAACAAACCAAAAAAAAAAAAAAACTCAGATATGTGATGTTCAATGATTTAACAAAAACTGATAAAACTCCTCGAACGTCTTTTGACATTTAGGTGGCCAAATTCTTACTTGGAAAGAAAGTGGCCAGATTCTGATTCCTCCAACAATTATCAAAGAAAATGAAATAATTAAAAATGTTAAAACATATACCTAAGGACTTAATTATTACTGTTTTTTTTAATGAAGAAATTAATACTTTTTTTTAAAAAAAAAAAGAAGAAGAAGAAGAACCCACGTTATATTTAGAATGTAGGGTACGTATTAAATAAATTTTTGTGGGACCAACCAATATGAGAAGGGCATGCTAATTATCTGATAGTGGAGTAGTGGGTGCGTGCCTACGTCATGAAAAAAGACAAGACACGTGATAAGGCCCCTCCCTTTCAACGCCTAAAAAAAATATCAATGCTTCCTAAACATAAATCTTTATATCAACATTTATCCATTTATGATTGTGTATGGTGAAATCCAAAGAGATAAAAGTGGCTGCATAGCATAGTATAAAGTTTTTAGTTGTTTCGGATTGCGAGTTGAAATAATTTGTGTTATAATAAAGTATTATGCACCATAAATACATATTATTATAATTTCATACTAAACTACTCTGAATTTTAAACAATGTTATATAATTCTACAAACCATTATAATCTACAAATTATTATAAATCATGTTATTTTAATCTACTCAGTGCCCAAACATCTCATTAGGACAACTCTGCACATTTTAAACAATATTATATAATTTCAAAGACTATTATAATCGCTTAGACTATTATAACTCACTAAGTACTCCAAACAACCCTTTTAGACGTTGGGTGGATTATAATAAAATAGATTATAATAGTATGTAAAATTATGTAATTTATGTTTAAAATGTAGAGTTTAATTATAATATTTTGTAATTAGGGTGCAAATATTTCGTAAACTATTATAATTGTTGCCTCAATCAACTTCTTAGTTTTTTTTTTAAGAAAAAAAAGTCTATAAATAGATACTAATTTTACCAATAAATTTCTATATTTTCTTATTATTTTACATGTAACAAAAACCAATCAAAATTTTAAAACTAAAAATTGTTTTCAAAAATTAATTTTTTTAAAAAAAAATTGGTTACAAATTCAAATGTTTCATCAAGAAGGATGGAAACCATGGTAGAAAAAAATGAAAACCATTAGAAAGAAATTACTTTTCATTTGTTTTTTTAAATCTTAATTTGAGAAAAAAATGCATTTAAATCATTAATATGTCACAATCTCTAAAAATTAGAAGGAGAAATTTTACAAGAACATGGAATTAAATGGGAGTGGAGACAAGAAACTCATCTCTTGAATAAATTATTTAATGACTACCATAACGTAGTGTCTCAAAAGAGTGGTTGAATGTGAATTCAATAATTTTTATACTCCTAATAGCCATTGAATATAAATTTAAGGTACTTAGGTGAAAAACTATAGCAACGTTGAGGAGCTCACACCCAATAATTCTAGAGTGAACATCCCAGAGACAAAGGTGGCGGCTCCATTTAATTAAGTTTTTTCGCTTTAGTCACAAAATTATTGAGCAAAAAAAGACAATAGGAAAGATACAAAAAAAACATATTGTCATTGTTTTTCTCTTTATATTGAGATTTTTCATTATTGAGCAAAAAAAAGATAGTAGGAAAGATACACAAAACATATTGTCATTGTTTTTCTCTTTATATTGAAATTTTTCATTCCATGTCTATACCTGAAATTACTCTTTCGCGTTATACTTCAAAAAGCATTTGTGCCACTATCTCTTCCGTACATAATATCGTCTTGCTTACTAATGAAATCTTGTTGCCCTCTTCTCTTTTCATGAATCCCAACGACAGAGCTTTCCATTAATGCCGGAGCCGGCGCCGGAGCGGCCACTGCCTGCATTTGAACCAAAGCCATAAGTGTTCTCATGGAATCTTCTTCCGAGTGACCCATCATTTTTCTGGTCTTAATTTCCTCACTTTTCTCACCTGCCAAAATGTAATTAACATGAACAAAAAGTGCTGAATAATCATTTTTGAAACCAAAGGCAGAACCAAAAAAGAAAATCAATTCAATATCATTAGACAACGAAGTTGACTAGCAAAGGCAAGTTTGGAATTCTGTGAAAGGAAAATTAGAGTGGGGGTAATGACTGTGAGGATGGCCCAGAAGAAGAATATCAAAACGTAAGTTCTAGCAGTCATTTTGGCAGAGCCCTAAACAGAGAGATTTTAGAAAAGATGGGTCTCGAAGGACTGAAAGAGAACAAAAAAAAATAATAATAATAATGAACACATCCAATACTTGGATAAGAAATTGCTAGTCCAATCTAATTTTGTCCATTTTTTTTCTCTAATTACTTTCTTTTGTCATAAAAGTCAAATGTACTTGAGAACTCAAGTAGTGGTTTTGTCTGTTTAGTAGTTGAAGGGCTGTTATAGTAGTTGGGAATTTTGATTAATTACCATGTCCATATCAGCTCTATTCCATCTCATTCTAAGGTCAACCAGGAGATGAGACTTTTATTTAGAAATTGGAATGATGTTATCTTCAATAATTATGGTTTACGTCTGAATTACTTAAAGTTGGAATGTCTATTATTCTAATTTATCTTCAATAATTATGGTTTACGTCTGAATTACTTAAAAAAAGAGTAAGTGCAAAACCAATAGTCTAGATTATTCTAATTACCCATTTCAAAAATGCAGGTAAAAGTGCTCTCGCTTGAAGGCAATGGATTTTACATTTCGCACATTTATGGAAATGGTCCATAATCACATTCATATGATTCAGTTTAAATGGTCGCAAAGGATATAGAAATGCAAAGAGTTTAGAATATGAACACCCTTTACCCTCTTATAAAATGGTTTTTTATAAAATGGTTTGCAAACGTATTAAAAATGCCGACCATTTATAAAATGGTTTTTTCCCGTGAACACCCTTTACCTCTCTCTCTTAGAAATCCTACTTTTTCCCTTCGATTTCCCCCTTTTCTCTTCTCTTCTCACCTTCCCTCTTCTCTCTTCTCTCTTCTCACTTTCTTCTTCTCTCCCACCACCCAACCTCTCTCACCGCCACCACTCCAAACTGCACGCCGCTGCCGCCCGCTATTGCCTTGCCTTCCGCCGCCCCGCCGCTGCCTCCACCCTTTGTAAGTAGTTTTTTTTTGTTGTTTTTAAATTTGTCTTGTCTTAGATTTTAGTAATATTGCAAAGTTCTTATGTTTTTAGTAGTTAATATACTTAGATTTAAGATTATTATGAAAATCTATTCAAGTTAATTATGTTTTGATTTGGGCAATCTTAGATTTATGATTTCAAACTCATTTTAACATTTTTGTTAATATTTTGGACATTTTTTGAACTCATTTGGGCACTTTCACTAGTATTTTGAACTCATTTGTACACTTTTGCTAATATTTCAAACACTTTTGAACCCATTCAAACCCTTTTACTAATATTTCAAACACTTTAGAACTCATTTGGCATATTTGTACTTTAACATTTGTATAGTTTATTATTCTTATTCATGGGGAGTTGAAAATATATATTGTTTATAGGGCCCATTTGGTAGAATTTCTTGTTTGTATTTTTAATTAAAAAAAGAACTACATTTAATAATTAATATGCTTAGATTGAAGATTATTTTGAAAATCTATTTAAGTTTATTGTGTTTTGAGATTTGTGTAACCATAAATTTGTAAGTTGGAACACTTTTTAACATAAACCAACAAATTTTCTAGCTTCTTTGGTTAAGAAAGTATGTAGGAACCCACTATTGATTCTTTTAAAACTCAAATAAAGTGGGCTTGGATCATATTCTTACGATTATTTGCCACTTTAGTACTTTCTTGAATTTGACCATGTGGATTTCAATGTTATATTGACGTTATTTGCATTTTTTTATCTTCATTGTGGACTATACCACGTGATACGGTTGACTAACATGATGCTTATGCAACTCATTTATTTACAAGGAGGATTGCCAAAGTAGGTATGATCTATCCACTAATATTTTGTATATGGCTATCCCGCAAAGAGAGGTAGCAATGTGTTGGGGGTTAGTATGTTTTGGGATTATGTTTTGAGATTAAATTAAGTTTAGGAGGTTGGGATCAAAACTTGCTTGCTTATTATACATAGTGAGAAGTCAGATGGTTATCCTGCAGCTTATGGTAGCCAATGATTTGAAACTATTTGATTTCTATGAGTTTTTTGAGTTTATGTTCATGATCGTTGAGTTTGGAAGCTATCTATGTCATTGACAAATTTGCTCGTAGTTGATTTTGAACTTCTTGCTTATTGTTTTGTAATATTGATACTTGCTCGTAGTTGATCGATTTGAAGTTGTGGGTGGATGAGAAATTATTTGGAGTGTGAAGCGTATACATGAATTGATGTATATAAATTGTTTATCAATCAATTGGTCCTTTGGAGTTTAGTAATTTGGTTGAACATGTTTAGTTATTTAGTTGCTTTAGTGGTTCATTCCTTTGAGAAGCTATTTAGTTAAGTTTTGGTGGTTGGTGCTTAAGTTAAGTTAAATGTGTCCATAAATATTCTTTAATTATGAGGTGTAGGTTACTTTTTTTTTTTTGGTTTTTGGTTTACATATTGAATTCTTGAGAACATGCTCCAATTGAGAGATTGCTAGATACTTGATTGATTGTTGAATACATACATATTTCACAAGGAAAGCTTGTGAACTTGGATCACAAAGGAGGTTAAAGATTACAAAATAAAATCCGAGAAGGAAGTTCTTAAAATTTTATGCATATGACAATTTCTTTTTGAGTAAAAGTAATTCATTGTGTTTTATAACTTTTGATTTTCATTTTGTTTTGTACTATAGACTTAGATTTAGTTAAGTGTATTAAGTGTTTTTGTAATTGAGTTTTATGTTTTTAGTTGGCCGTTTGTTTCTCTATGCTTCTATGTTTTAGTAAGTTTGAAAAGTTTGGTAAGTTTGTAATTGTGATTGTGTTATGTGAGTGAGAATGATACTTATGTATAGGAAGAGTAAGTAGAACTTATATTAGGGTGTTTATATTGTTGATTTGGTATAACTTTTTGCTAATTGGGTAAATTTGGTAAAAGTTATTTTAATTGTGTTTTAGATAATTGGATCAAATCATACGCTTTAGTAAGTTTGGTAAGTTTGTAATTGTGATTTTTGTATTATGTGAGTGAGAATGATACTTATATATAAGAAAGAGTAAGTTTGGGTTTAGTTTCTTGATTTGATTTTTTTAATCTTTTGAGATTTAGAGTGAAATCGGGTCAAAGGATAATGTCCATGGTAGATGGTTATTTGGTCAAAAATCTGATTTTTATTTTGTATGAACAAAGTGTAATTAACTTTAATTTAATGTAAGTAAATTTTTATTCAATTTGTGTAGCCACACTAAAGCTTAGAAATGCCACCAAATTTTAAATGTGGCGGCATTTCTTTGATAGTCGACTAACATCGATTGGTGGCATTTCTTACTTAGAAAGGCCGACCAAAAACTTTTTGGTCAGCATTTCTTGAAATGACGACCAAATCCATTATAAAGAAATGCCAAACCATTTTGGTTCGAGCTTTTTTTCCGTCGGGTACATTTGTTCGATTCAATCTTTCTTCCTTCCACGCACGCTAATGACAAATGCAAGTCATTATTATTTGAACCCCTAATCCAACTAGGATTGGGAAAAGACTGTCCCTATAAATAAAACTCCATTAGAGGGAACCTAATTCATCCACTGATTAGTTTACTATACTCTAAAAACCTTTTTGACTTAAGTATCAGAGTGGTTGTGACAAGCACCACAATTGTATTTTTTTTTTTCTTTGTTTTGTAAGTCATCTCTTTCCCCCAAATCAACAAATTTATTGATGGCCTCTTATACAAATCAGGTGCGTATCCTATGCTCGGATTTGTGCATCAACAATCTCATTCAACACTTCTAACTTATGCAAAACTTTGGTGGTTGTTTTTTTTCCTCAAAGCTTTCCTATTCCATGTACTTTTTTTAAGCTTTGGGAAGCCATTCCCCGACCCCACTCTACCCTGTGGACATCTCTAATCACAATGGGTTTGGACAAGGTTGATGATGCACTCCCCATCTTCATTTTTATAGGTATAAGTTTTACTGGCATAACATACTACTATTGGATTAAAAAAGGTGTAGACCTCAAGCAATTTGGCAATAAAAAATACTTGAATAAAGGAAAGAATTGAGACAAATATCGATTAAACTTAAGATATTAAGCATAACAAAATTTTTCTTGTTTTAAGATAATTGTATTTTTTAAAATTTTATTGAGTTATGAATTCCCTATTATTGCTATGATATAAGGGATGAGGGAAAAATTAATGACATAAAGTAGAAGGATTGAGAGAACCAGAAAAATAAGTATAAAAATAATCATGCAAATCTTTCAAAATACATAATAGATACCATTTAAATAAAATTGGAGAGAGGGAAATTTTTCTAAAAAATCAAGAATGTATGAGGGTAAAATGGACTTTGAAAAAAGAAAAATGCACAACTCATGTGTATTCTTGATTAAAAAGAAAAATCCAATGATTATTAATAAAAACAACTTATTCTTTTTAGCCATTTCTTGAATTTAAATTTTTTTTTAAAAAAAAAAAACTTGAGGCTGGCTATCAGAAGAGAAGGCCGACACCATAGGGCTGTTTCCCTATTAATTGGGCCCTCGGGTTCATCTAACGTCCGGGCTGCCTGATAACTAATCATAGGTTCGACCCCTAAAAATGGGCTACAAGGCCCATGCGTTAACTTGAGGGAAAGGAAAATCATGCTTCCATGGCTGTACTTTTTAAGAAGGCCACAGTTTTATAATAATAATAATAATAAGCATAAAATAATAAACTACACTTTATCTTTTATTCACTAATTATTAACAAGGCTCCATTGAATAAAATACACTCATCATTAAAAAACAATAATAACTCTACGCTCTCAATTCATTACCCTCTTTTTCATTATCATCTCTTCAAAGTATCAACAAAAGAACCAAAAAAAAAAAAAAAAAAAGAACTCCGTTAAAAAAATTAAATTAAATTGATTCTCACGTTAATTCAATTACTCAAAAAAGAGAGAAAAAGGAAAGATGATCCAGGATTTATGTCTTGAATGATAAAAAGCAGTGTCTTGCTTAAAGTTGGCACATAATTGGCTACTGAAATCCCAATGAAAGCGTTTGATCCAAATCTACTGCATGAGTGCAAAATGATGGTCAAATAAACAAATCACTATCATACTCAATTACTCATACCCTTTAAAGAAAAAGAATAGTACTTTACAAATTGGTCCTAAAATTTTTATGTTTGCCTGAATTTTTTATTTTGTGTATTAACTTTATGACATACCCAACCATGTTTAAAATTAATGGATCTATTAGACATAAAAATGATTTTTTTTCTAGTAAAACTTTAAGATTCCGTTTGATAACCATTTGGTTTTTAAAATAATTGTTTTCTCAAAATTTATCTTAATCTTTTTTACAATGATTTTCATCTTACTTGAAGTGTCATTTAAGTTTATAGCCAAACTTCTAAAAAAACACAAGTTTGTAAAACTACTTTTTCTAGTTTTCAAAACTTATCTTGATTTTTTAGAACATAAATAAAAAAACATAAAAACTCATTTGTAGGGTTAATTTTTAAAAACCAAATAATTGTTAAATGGGACCTAAACTTTTTTTTTTTTAAACTGAAAAAAACATACACCAAACAAACCAACCAAACAGTCACGACCTCTCAAGAATGAGAGGTAAAACATCCTCAGAAAAACACTTTTTCCATACCAAAGAATTACGAAGAGGAAGCCAAAGTTGCTAGGTTGTGGGCAACTTTGTTTTCGATTTTACAAAAAATACAACCATTTACACTACAAACAAGACAAAGAGCTTCATTTACAAAAAGGCTATCCTCCGACAAGTCTGTAGATAAGCCCTTCAAAAGATTAACAACTTCGACAGAGTCATATTCCACCTTCAAAGGAGGATTTTGGTCGACTCCCAACAATCCTCCTCTCGAACAAAGTACCAACCGAAAGCATCAAATAGTCTCCACATCGGTATGGTCCACAATAAACCCTCATGTGCTTTTGCCTCTCAACCACCTCCTTCCCTTCAAGCACCTTGATCGGCTACTTACGAGTAACAGAAGACATCCCCCAACAATGGGAATGTCGTTTGAGTTCCTGACAATCCACCCAAAACCACCTATTTTGAGTCTATCTGACCATGCTCCATCGACATTCAATTTCTAAGCCACATCCCTCAGGGGCTTTCAACAAAGAGAACTAGGGCCCGTGGGGTTTTTTTTACAACACCTTCCTCGATTTCGACTAACCTAAATGTAGATCAAGAAGGCTTTTGGTAGAGATAATCATCGAGTTCAAATCAACTTGATCCTTCCCCAAACGAATGAGATTTCTCTTACACCAAATGTTCCACATAAGGATTATAGGCAAAGAAGGTCACAATAATCCAAAGGAGACTCGAAGCCCCTGCAAACAGACAAAGAACTACCATAAGGGGGGAAAAGGCTTCCACATATGTTTGTCTTACTTGCATTCTCACATTACATATGGATTCTTCCTTGAATCTGCAAAAACACACGACATGTTAGTAATAACAACGGGCCTAAATTTTCAATTTTGTGTTAAAAGATTTGTGAATTTTAGAAATAGTAAGTGACCTACTAGACACAAAATAAAAAATTCAAATGGGTTGTTTGAGTCACTGAGTGAGTTATAATAAAAGGGGTTATAATATTCCGTGAGTTATTATAATCTCTGAAAGCATATAATATTATTTAAAATGCAGAGTAATATATGAGTTATAATAGTTTGTGTTTGAAATACATAATATTTAACATATTATAATACCACAGGTGCCCAAATAAGCTCAAATATTCGATAAACAAAAATAAAAAAATTCATAAAGTTATTATATATTTTAAAAAGTTTATAGACACATTAAATATAAAATTAAAATATCTATTTGTGAATGGTTAAAGAAAGTGAAATGCAGGCAGACGCGTCAAAAGGAAATGAAGGACAAAAGCTGAATCAGCCATGCCATGCCCACCCATCACCGCCGCTGTGCTTTTATAAATGCTTTAAATTTACATTTTGTGGGTCCATCATCAAATCAAATCAAATCATAGGCTCATACCTTATTTTAAAAAATTGAAGCTGAGGTCAAAGGCTCTTGCCGGACCCCATGCCCTACTCCACTCCCCACCAAAATCACTTTATCAAAGATGTTTCTTCACAGATCTGTTTTTTTTTTTTTTTTTTTTTTTTTTGAAACACAGATCTGAAAATTTTTAATTTATACATTCTCACAATTTCAATTTTTATCCATGTACAGTACAGAGGTGGAGTCAAGAAGAGAAGATAGGTACACGTACAACTTCCTATTTCATTTTCCAAAAATTACAAATGAAAAATCAAATGATTATAATTGTGTCAAATTTAACTTTTAGGCATGTTTTATAATTATTTTGTTTATTATAAAAATTAAGCTTATAACTTTTTAAAAAACTCTAACTGTACTGGTGAATTTCTTTGTATTGTTATTGCTTTTTACAAATGTTTTTAAAATCCAAACTAAGTCTTTAGGAATAATAATTTTAAAAAAATTGTTTTTGTTTATAAAATTTAACTAAAAATTAAAATAATTCTTCAAGAAATGTGGAAACCATTATAAATAAATCAAAAGAAAACAAGCACAATTTTCAAAAATACAAAACTAAAAATAAAATCGTCGTCTAATGAGATCTTAATTTTAACAATTCAGTCCTCGTTTGATAACCATTTCATTTTTTGTTTTTAAAAATTATACTTGTTTTGTTACAATTTATCTATAGTGTTTTTATGTTTTGTACCATAGTTTTTATTTTCTTAAGAAAATACTTGAATTCTTAGCCTAATTTTTTTAAAAGAAATTGAAAACTACTCTATTTAATTTTCAAAATTTAACTTAGTTTTTTAAAATACATATAATAATTAGATAAGAAAATATGGAAAGCTATAAATAAAAATAGTATTTATATACTTAATTTTAAAAAACTAAAAACTAAAACAAATGATTATCAAAACAGACCTTAAATATTAATTTAAGCATAGTTAGATTAGTTAAGACATGATGCATCTATTTTAAAAGTCTAATGTTTGAATTCTTACCGTTAGATTATATAGCAGTGCATCTCAATTAAATAAACTTCTCTCTCTTTCTTAAAAGAAACAACAAAATAAGCAGATACAAGAATTTTTTCCAAATTTTTTTTTTTATGTTCAAAATCATTAGATTTGTGAATAGTTGCGAATACTTTTATGGTTAAACATGACTGTTTTTTTCGAGTATTTATTTTCCTAGTAGTATACGGTGATTTAAATTTGATGGATTCGAGTATCTTTATCACCCGAGTGTGAGCATTTTTTTGTTCGTTTCATTTGGTGGGTAATGAAAAATTTAAATCTAGAAGGTTATCTAATTGATGAAAAACAAGTACTGATGTTGATTATATTATTATTTAAAACATTTTAAATTCAAAATCTTATTCCCTGTCATTCAACTTCAATATTTATTTCACTAGCTATTCATTTTAGTTCTCTTTTCCTTTTCCTTTTTCTTTTTCTACAACATATAATCACTTCCACGGTTCCACCTGGAGCCAAAAATTTGATTTATTTATTGTTTGATTTGAATGATAAGGAGGCAAAAAGTTACTCATAATTGAAGCAGTGGAAAATTGACAACTATTTTGAACAGTGAACAGGCCCAGTGGGCCCCAACCCGAACTTATTATTAATTTTAAAAATTATTTTTTACCTTACAACTGTAATTATTTATTATTTAATAACTTCCTCTTTCCAAATGCCCAATTATTGTTGTGGGCAATTATTCCAACGTCTTCTCAAATTCTCACTTGATCTTTCACATTTTAGAGAAAAGATTCATGCATCTCTATGATTATTGATGGGATAGTACATAATTTTTTTATCAATCTAGATCATATAGTTCATCAGCTTCATCTAGGAATGAGCAATAGAATCCAAAAAATCGATATGCCTTCAAAATTAGTTAAACATAAGTCGGGCGGGATAGTTTATAAGTAAATTCGATCGGATCGATTTTAAAAGAGTAAAATTGATCGGTCATTCAGTAGGTTCAAAATATCAAAACCTAATTGATAGACTGAAACATGTACAAAATATATATATAACTCTAATATAGTTCTCCTCTTCCTCTTTATTATTCCTCTCTTCTCTTCGTTCATGCACCTCGCTTTTCCTTTCTCTTTGTCGAAATTGTTGTTGGCTCATAACTTTCATTTTCGATTGTCCACCATTTGTTCATCATGTTAGGAATGTTAACAAAGTCCCACATTGATTAGAGAAACAAGAGATTCATGGTATATAAGTAAGGACAATTATTTCTATTAGTTTTAGGCATTTTGGAGAACCAAAAGCAAAATCATAAAAGTTGATGCTCAAAATAGATAATATCATACCATTATGGAGACAAGAGGTTGGTTGTCCTTATCACATCCTTCTTCCATCGCCTGTGACTTGAAACTCGTTCCACTGCCACTCGTTGACCCATTTTCATCGTTGCTTGTCGAGTGTCGTTGCCTTGCCTCTCCATCTTCGATTCTCCCTTGCTGCCATCCACTTGTAGTCCTGCTAACATCGTTCCCTCCCCTCCACCGATGTCGTTCTCTTTCCAATGCCTCTCCATCTTTGATTTTTCATGGGACCGATTTACCACTCAAATTAATTGACCAAATCAACCATTCAATTGGTTGACTTAACACTTTTTATTTTTAAAAGTCGGTTTCTACTATTTGGGAACAGGTCTATTTGGGTAAAAAAGTCGGCCTCTATGGATCCATGCTCACCCCTAACTTTATCTATAACGAACATTTATATTTTTATCATAATATAATACTAATGTCGGTTTGGACTTTAAATTCAATTAAATTATAAATTTAGTTTATGAACTTTTAAAAATGCCTAATATTTTCAAAATTTGTATCAAAATCGTAAAAACTAATTGACTTATTATATATAAATTAAATTTCATTTAATGGAACCTAAAATTTTAATTTTAAGTTTGATAAATGTGTGAATTTTTTAAAAAATTGAAAGTTAACGAAATAACTTTTTAAATTTACTCAAAAGGTCTGTGTGATTTTTATTTATTATTGTGGGTTTTTTTTTCTTTTTCATTTTTAGGGAAGGAAACAAATTTTTGCAACCAATCAAACACATAGAAAAATTAAGTACAAATGATGAGCTTGAAGTTGAACTTATAACATGTAACGATCCTAAATCTGAGAACGAACCTACGTTAGGGAAGTTAGTCCGCCAAACCGTTCACACTAAAAGTTCGACAACATAACAACATAACAAGTAGAAAAACAAAGTTTTTCCTGGAACCTATCAAGTAGAAAACACTTCAAAAAGTTTCAAATAATGTCCAATCTCCACCAACTTCAATCAGAAAATGGATTGGGCTACAACCAGAGTTCTAATACACGATTTTAGACAGATGAACATGCAACGGAGATTTACTAAGATAAAATGAAAATCAACAACTACGACTATGAAGCATCACAGATAAAGTGGAATCAAAACTGTCAAGCATCTAAGTGAAACATTAAGTACAAATGATGAGCTTGAAGTTGAACTTTAACTAATAAAATAAAGAGCCACTTGCATATATACCAAAAAAAATAATAAATTGAAGTCGTATATGTTTTTTATTTCATTTGTAAATATAGCAAAAAAAAAAAAAAAACCAACCCAAACAAACCACATGAAAAGTCAAGAATACCCATGCATTTTTCGTAAGTATATCAATAGTCTATCAATGATAGTTTTAATATACTAATGATATACCTAACAAAAAATATATAAAATAATATATTACTGATATTTTTACTTGAAGTTAATCAAGAGTATATCAGTAACTAACATATGATAAACAAATTGTGTACTGCTGATATGCTTTATTTATCATAAATGTTGTTCAATAAGAAATTTTTAGTAGTCTATAAATAGTATATTTTTGATAGACCAACAATTTCCTAAAATAAAATTGTAAACTGAATATAGTTTAATGGATGTTTAATTAATTGAGACATGTGCCTTCCCTAAATCTTCTCACCCAGATTGAATTAAAATAAATAAATAAAATGAAATTATGAGCTTCAAATAACTTCTCGATGAAAGATATTCATAATTTAGCTACTTAGGAAAGTTTTTAAAAATCAGTTTGCCTTTCTAGAAAACCCGTATATTGAAAATATATATATATATATATATATATATATATATATATAAAATTTTAAAAAACTATAAGTTATTTATGAATGGTGGGATCGTCGTCGTTTGGGTATTTATTTTCATGTCTCGTCGTTGTGCCATGTACAGGTACAGAAATTAATAGCAAAATTCATTTTAAACATGCGGCTTATACGCCAAATTAATTTGGGGGCAGGCTAACATCATTGTTATTTTATCTTAATGTATTTTTTTAAAAAATGCAATAGAGGAATTGAGGAATTCTAACTACAAATTTCGTGACCGTTAATATATATTAGTTGAGTTGTGGTTTTCTTTGACTTGTCTTAATGCATTTGTGTGTATTTTTGTCGTAATATTTCTTTTCATTTAAATCTTATTTTTGTTATCGGACTTTTAAATTTATTTTATTTTAATTTTTTAACTTTTAAAATATTTAGTTTAGTTCACGTAAAATGATAATATGTTAGTTCATGAACTTTTGTAATATTCATTTTAGCCCATGACCTTTGAAAAAATAAATAATTTGAACATTTTCATTTTGTGTTTTACCTACACTTCACTCGTTCAATACTCGTTTTCAAATTTTAATTTGAATATATATTCATGTTAAAATGTACATGTATTCAATGACAAAAACCATGCTATTAATTTGTTCAAATCAAATAAAGGTAGTGAACAAAATTGTTACTTTTTTAAAGTTGGGAGATTATAATAAAATTTGAAATTTTAATACCTATAATGAAATAATTTCAAAATTTGAGGACTACGTATAAACTTTTTAAATCAAAGCTTAAGCTTTAAATAGGAAGGAAACTGACTTTACAGGATCTCCGACTTATCAAATATGACTTTTATCTTAAAAACTAAAATATAATAATATCTTATTTAAAGTTTATCTCAACTTTTCCAATGTGGGATTTTCAACAAAACTAAATTATCGAATGACTCTTAAGAAACTAAAATATAATAATTTTAAAAGTTTACGGGTTAAATTTGAAATATATATAAGATTAATAAAACACGGAAAAAAAGAAAGGAAAGGAAAAATAAAAAACTAGTTAACATACGACATTTTGGTGGGAAAAGTTACAGATTTCTGATTCTCAAACAAAACTGTATCAAACATAGAGTTTAGAAAACTGCACCTAAAATATAACTCTTTGATTCCCATGCTTGAGAACACTGCACGTCAAACACAGTTTGTTGATTCTCATACTTCAAAACATTACACTCTAAATACAGTTTTCTGATTTTCAATGTTCTGATTCAAAACCTGCACCCTAAACAACCTCTCTTAATAATCAAAACAATGAAGACTCCTAGTCATAATTAACATAATTTAAAATAATGACTTTTCCCCGTTTTAATGCCCTCCCAATAAATGAAAGAGTCTTATTCTATTGGTGGCATATATATATCATTACATTTTAAGATTTTGATTTTGATGCGGTCAATATCACTCACTAAATAATAATGCACGTGTTTATTAGATAATGTTGATTGACTTAACACAACTCATTTTGCAATTGTTTAAAAAAAAAAAAAAAAAAACTCATTTGGCAAATGAGAGGTTGGTTAAATTATAAAAATCGTCTCAATTTTGTATTTTGTTTGAGAAATGATTTTCAAAAATTTCATTAATACTTTTAAATTTTTAAAAAAAGTTAAAAAATATCCCTATAAATTCATAAACTTTCAAAAGTTGTATTAATACTATCAATTTTTAACAATAAAGTTATAAAAAAAATGTTTGTACTCATTACCTCCCTCTTAGTGCTCTCTCCAATCTTTTTTCAATCTATCTATAGTCTCAACATTTATTTATTTATTTTTTTTCTTATTTTTTCAATACCCTCTTACTTTCTTCTTTTATATCCCAATTTTTACAACTTCCTCCACAACTCCTATCTTCTTAAATATTATATTTTTAAATAAACAAGATAAACTCTCTCTTATTTATGAGCAAATCAAGAGAGAAGAAATGGAAGATGGGTAATGATGTGTAGATAAATGTTTTTCATCCCTATACTAAACATTTTTTAAACTTTTTTTAAAGGTTGAGAGTATTAATACATTTTTTGAAAGTTCAAATATATTTTAAAACAAGATTTTATATATTTACACTAAGGTATTTTTTATTTTATTTTTTAAAGTTTAAAGATATTAGTAAAACTTTTAAAAGTTCAAAGGTATTTTGAATCAAAATATAACGATTTCTATCCAAAATTAATGATAGAGATATATTTTATTGTATTTTTTAAACTCAAGAATATTAATGGAACTTTTGAAAGTTCAAGAGCATTTTTTTATAATTTAGCCTTAAATTAAATACTATAACATAACTTTTTTATTATTATTTTTTTTGAGCTATGATTTGATCTTGCTATTATAGTTAGCGATATCTTATATCATACGAAATTAATTCAGAAAACAAAATATGTGAATGCGACTTACGGTCATTAAATTGCAATAAAATGAAATCCTTCCTCATTAATCACAAACAACCCAGTCAAAGCTAAGGTAGGGCTTTATGTAAAAAATATATATGTACAACTTGCAAGTAACTATAGATCTGTAATGGACAAAATGAACACTAACATATACTTCATTAAAGGTTCAAATCTTTCCTACTCTTAAATAGTGTAATTTTAGTATAATAAAAACATATACTTCATTAAGAGGTTCAAATCTTAGTAGTATGCATTCCAAAATTCAACTATAGACTCGTTAGTAGTTAATTATGTTAAATTTTTATGTTACCACTCTTAAATGAGACTGAACTAACAAAATTATAAATTTGTCATTAAAATTGATTTTATGTCCAAATAATAATAATAATAAAACCATATGCTCTGATACCATCTTAAATCACCAATCAAACTCAAAGTTTAAGCTGAGAGTTTGAGGTAAATATAATTATATCAAGATGTCTTCAAAAAATAATAATAATAATAATAATAATAATATCAGTTTTACTTATTTATTAGACCAAAATATTATTTTTTTTATAACAATAGAATTAATTCCGCCTTATGCAATCAACTATCTTATTAAACTTTTTTTTTTAGTTTATCTTATTAAACTAGTTAAGACATATACTTTTGATTAAGAGATTTGAAACTCAACTCTTCTTTTAAATATTGTGTGCGTTTTTTTACCTGACTATCGTAGTGTACCGAAGAAAAACAAATCATAATTTATAAACTCAGTTATTATATCTTTTTGGTTTGAAGATCATCCTCACATATCAAATGTAGTTATTTTATTTCCAAATATTTTACACTAAAGAAAATAAACATCTTCCAAAGTGTGTTATATATATTATCTTTTAATAAATATTAGATTATAAAATTGAAGAATAATTTATACATATAAAGTATTGAGGTATATTTCGAGCAATTATTATATATAGAAGTTTATAATTTTGTTTAATAGATTAAAGATTTACGTTAAATGACATACTAGATTTGTATCTATCAAACCTCTAAAGTTTCAAAATTATAAATTTAGTCATTAAATTTGTTAACTTTTTAAAATTCACGGATCACCGAAATACAAAATTGAAATTTTAGATTTTTGTTAACCTATATCGAATAGATCCATTAATTTTTAAGAATTTCAAATTTGTTAAAACTTATTAGACATAAAATTAAAAAATATATTATATGAAAAATTGAAATTAAAAAATTTATTAAATACTTTTAAAAGTTCAAAAATGAAATAGTCTCAGATTTAAAAGTTTATGGACTAAACTTACCATTTAACCAAAAATTTATATTGATTTTGGTAAAAAATACTGATTTAATTAATTTGCACTTGAATGCATAGTCGTAACTAAAGAAAATAGACGCAAAAACTAATTTGTCATGCGACGCCGTTTTGGTCGATTTTTGACAGCTATGGATGAGTTGGAAGTAAGAACAGTAAATCTGTCACTTTTCCCAAAAGGTTCGAAAGTCACGATCGTAATTACAATCATGCCATTGTGTGTTTTCGATATGCGTGATTTGCAACACGTTCGTCAAGAACAAACATCCACGGTGAATCTTGACAGTAGAAAAGCCAATTAAATTCCACATATGACGGATACTGACTCCGGCTTTTCTCCGTCGCCGACCGCCTTCTCCGGCCATTATTCCGGTCACCGTCGTGACTCAACCGCTTCCATTTTGTAGTCAGCAAGTACGTGGCCTCTTCACCGTCAGACTGCATTTCATTTTCGCCCACTTTCTTGGCAACTTCCCTCACTCGCTTTCTTCATCATCTCTTCTTTGACTCTGTAAACACTGCTGCAGAGGAGGACCGGAGGGAGGAAAATAGGCAACAGAGAAATCTCATCGGACCTAGAAACTGCCTCTTCCATGGAGTTTCGAACGTCGTCGACTGTCTACAAGAAATTTTCAAATGCTCGCAGTTTCAACGATAAATCGGCGTACGATGGCGTCTTTGCTGCTCCGTCGAAGCACGGGGCTCCGGTCTTCTCTGCTCGAGTCGAGGACTACAGAGAGATTTTTGGCGGTTCGCGAGTTTCCTCGATTCCGATTCTTGATGTTCCAGCACTGAGCGATAAGAAGTTTCCCGGTGATGTTCGTAGCTCGAAGGTTGAATACTCGAAGATTTTTGGTGGTTTTGATGAGTTAAATTTCGCCATACCTTATGAGGAGCTTCTGGCCGATGCAAACAAAGCAAATTCGTTTTCTAAGGAAACTCGGTAAGCTGCTGTTTTCGTAATATGCAAGCTATTTTAAAACAGAAGAACTTCATCGTTAGCGGAACGCTTTCCATTAAAGAAGCTGTTTCTCCTTTTTATATTTTCATTTATTTTCCGAAATATCCTCCATTGTCCTTGCGCGATCAAACAATTCGTTTCCCCATTTTGTCGAGGGAGTAGGTAGAGAGTGAGATTTAATGATTTAAAGTTAGGCCTATCTCGTGTAAATGGAGAATTAAAAATGGACGTTTGTTGGATCGGATTGTATTTAGTGATAAAAGCTCGAGTGAATTGATTTGGAATTCTTGTTAAAACGCTGAGATAAAGGCATCCACTCAGTGAGGCTATTGCCTTTTTGCACTTCATACCTAACCTAGCATGATGAGTGCTGTCAATTTCATCTTCCCGTTCTGGTGGTGATTCTTTTGATTGGAATAATCTTTGTTCTTCCCAGTTTTTGTTGGTCGTCTTGATACCTTCTCTTTCTGTTGCTCTCACATTCAAGGACAAGAGGAAACAAACCATTAAGGAACAATGAACGTGGTGATTTTATTTATGTTAGTGAACTTTGTACATTGTTGCTATATCGTAGGACTTCAGCTGGAAGAGGATCCGCAGCAGCTGAAAATTCTTCTCAGTATGAAAAGGAGAATACCTTTTCCACGCGTGAAGCATCATCGCGACCACTCGATAGAATGGAGAAGTTCAGCGTGTCATATCAAAAGATCAACCAAGGAAGCAAAAGTTATGCGACGGAGACGGCTCATGTAGCTCTTCCCCATGCCATTCCAGGTTTTTCACGGTTAATTGATGAACACTCTCCTGTGCAGATGTGTGGAACTGATATGCCAACATCTGAAAAATTGAATGATATTCGCTCAGAAAACATTGGGAGTGAAGTGGCAAATAAGCCAGAACTTCCAATTTCTAGTGATGGTGAACAGACTTTTAGATCAACTAATCCTACCAATTGTCAAAACAAAACTGGCTGGTTTAGATCAGATTCAGCGGATAAGTTATTCAATGGATATGAGGTGGATCAAGGGGTACAGAATCCTGAAACTCCACCAAAATTTAATTTTCTGCCTAAATTTGGTACAAGTGATGGATTTTCAGGGAGAACAACTGGTTTAAAGTCTGATGCTTTTGAACACTCTAAAGATTCTTATGATGTTTCTTCACCGCCATATTTTGGGGAGGAGGTTGAGGTGAATCCAGTTGCTGCTGCCTCGGTTGCAGCTTTGAGAAAAGCAATTGATGCTGCTCAGGAAAGGATAAAAATTGCTAAGGAGTCAATGGAAAGAAAGAAGGCTGCCGGACTTCAAAAGCATAAAAACACGGTCTTATCGGAGCCTAAATCCTGAAGAGAGAAGGGAGGTAAGAACTTTGAACAATTCAAGCACACGCCAAGAGAAGGTGGCTGGGGAAACTTATGGAAAAGTGGATACTTCTGAGGAAGCAATTGCTGAAGGCAGGGAGGAGGATTTATCTACAGAATGTCCTGTCACTCAAAGAGCGGTGAGGGAAAATTTAAATGCCATAGAAACAAATTATGTGGGATTTAAGTCAACAAAAGTTGATTGTAGGGAGGAAGAAGCAAATAAATTAGATGCAACAGAACAATTTTATGAACCTAGGTCTTTTGGTAAAGATGAGGCAAAAGAACTGAAACCTCTAAAGGAAGACAATGCAGATGGATACGGATGGCAAAGAAACATTGGATTAAAGGAAACGTTTGAGAATCCTGGAGAGTATGGTGATAGCTTGGTAATGGTCGAAAAGGCTAAGGAACCTGAGGAAAGTGGCATAAACTTAAGTGTAGTCAAAGGCATTCTTATGAGCAAATTAAAATCAGTTCTAGGTGTCGTTGAGCAGGAAGAAGATAAAATAACTCGTGGCCAAAATCAGCTAGAAACTGAAATAAAAGCTGAGGCATCTATGGAACATGAAAAATGTGTGGTGGAAGAACTTCAAGTAACAAAAGACCATGAGGACTATGCAATCAGGGAGATGGGGGAAAAGGAGACCCAAGTTAAGGCTCATCAATGGGTGGAGGAAGTAAGACATATCTGCCAACAAGAAGAGAAAGAAAGGGAAACAAATGCTGTCCGAATTGAAAATAATGTTGAAAAGATATTTGACAAATCTAATGAAGAGGAAAGAAATATAAACTGGATTAATGACTTCCATGATGGTGAAGAAGCTCAAGACATGCAAGAAGATGTTGAATCAAAAGGAAATGAGGAACTTCAAGAAAACAAACAGGATGATGAGATGATTGAAGGGCGTTCCTTTCATTTGTACAATAATGAGATTGGACATCATGTTCTCAGACAAATAGACATTGGTGAATGTGTAGTACACGAACACGATAACATTGTAAAAGCAACGCCAGACAATCTGAATGCTGAGAATAAAATTGAACTAGAAGATGGTTTATGTAAGCAGGACGAATATGATAACCTCTCAAAAGATCAGGATGCTAATAATTTTATAGAAAGTATGGAAGGGGTGGAAGTGATTACTGACCAACGTGAATATCGAGATACTGATAATTCAACAGAAATAGCTAATATTTCCTTTGAAGTCGTAAATAATGAATCTGAGGCAATAACAGAGGGTGACGTGGAGGAGGATAGATTGCCTTTTAAATTGTTTTCCATGGCCGAGGACACACTTAAACGCAGAGAATTAAGAGTCAAAATGGAAGATTCAGACGCAAGCCCCATTTCCATCCAAAATAGGTTAGATTTTGGTGTAATCAATGTGAAATTAGAGCATATGCAACATGATGCATCTGTGAACTGGTCCTCAATCTTTTGCAGTTTGGGAAATGGTGAAGGTATGGCTCCTGAACTTAGTGGAATTGAGAGAAATATAGAGAAAACTGAAGTTTCAATGAACGAAGAAAATGATGACGATTCAATTGAAGAAGATATACTGAGAAATCTAAATGATATTGAAGCAGGTAACCAATCTAGCATATCTGAAGATGATAACAAAATCAGTGAAGAAGTAGTGGAAGAAACTGTCACGGGCTTAGTTACTGGAGCAATTGAGAACCATGAAGCAACCATTAAAGTAGAAGAAAGTGAAACTGATTATGTTTTGAAAAATGAAATGCAGTTGAAATTTGATCAAAACAATATTAGAGCCGGTAGCCAATCTGGCATGATTGAAATAGACTCAGAAATAATTCATGAGATCAAAACAAGTCAAAGTAGAGGAGAAAGTGAGGAGAGTTTTCAAGAAATTATGACAGAGTATGCAGTTCATTTGGAAAATTTGGAAGAAGCTGATTTTCCTGGAAGTTCAGGAAGAAAAGAGAATTTAGAAAATATAGAACAGGAGAGTAGTACTAGCCAAAAGGTAACAGAAAACGAGAATCATCAAACAACCCCAACATTGGGTGATACGGAAATTACAACTGACATGCAGAGAGAAGCAGGGATTGAGTCCAAATTCAACATTGAGACAGAAGCTCATGGTTTGCCTCAAGCTAAAGAGGGAGTAGAGGAGTTGGCTGAGAACTTGACAAATCTAAGTATCTTAGAAAATGGGGAGAATCATCATGCGACTCAGTTAATGCAGGAGGAGAAGGTATTCCACGAGAAATTTGAGAAAGAAGCTGACGTGATAAAGGAGCAGCAGAGAAAAATTGATGAAGCAAAAGAAAAGGAAAGAGAGAGGGAGAGATTAGCTGTAGAAAGAGCAATTCGTGAGGCTCGTGAAAGGGCATTTGCAGAAGCCCGAGAGAGGGCTGCTGCCGGGAGGGCTTCTGCTGACACTCGTCGAAGAGTAATGGCTGAGCCACGTGAACGCTCAGGGAAGATTTCCATTGAGGCAAATAATAAACCTTCTGCCGAGAAGGTTTCAAAGGAGGCCAAATTAAAAGCTCAACGTGCTGCCGTTGAAATGGCTACTGCTGAGGCAAGAGAGCGTGCTCTAGAAAAAGCTATGTCCGAAAAGGCTATTTCTGAGGCAAGAAATCTGGCTGACAAGATTGTTGCCGAAAAATTAAATGGCGCTGCTGGAGTTAGTAAAGTAAAGAAGAGCTTTTCATTTAGTGTGAGTACTTTTATTTTTCACCCACTTCTCTTTTTTTGTATTGTCCATGAACAATTGGAGGGGCACCTGGTAGTGATTAACACTGAAAAGCACTTCTATCCAGGACTCTCAGCCAAAAGGGCAATGTTCTTCCAGCAATTTCAGGCATGCAAATTCATTTAACCTTGGAGGTGAGTTGTGCGCGAAGTACCTTTTTGGCAAAGCTGCTTAACGATTTCACTATCATAAGTATAAAAACTTGATAAATGGAAGGGATTAATGTTTTGTTCCTGTGACTGTTTATCTGCTGGTTTCTGAACAATTTTTCACTTGATAAAGGTCCTGATTCTTCAGAGAGAGAGGTGGGATCTGCTGGGGAATCAGCTCAGAGAAGCAAAGCCAGGTTGGAGAGGCATCAACGAACAGTTGAGCGTGTGGTATGTCTTGTTCAAACTGTGAACTAAGCAAAATTTTAATTGCAGAAGCTACATTTTATTCTATTTTCCTGTTTCATTTCAGGCGAAAGCTCTTGCAGAGAAGAATATTCGTGACATTCTCGCACAGAAAGAACAGGAAGAGAGAAATGTAATTACACGTCCTAACAGTTTGGAGGAGTAAGTTTAGCATTTTATTAGATAGTTCGTCTAACAGTGCCAAATCTTTTGTTTGTAACAACAGAGACTAGCAGAAGGTCTAGATGCTGAAGTTAAACGGTGGTCAAGTGGGAAAGAGGGAAATCTGCGTGCATTACTTTCGACTCTACAATATGTAAGCTAAAATTTTGCGCCTTAATTTTTCTACTATGATTTGGATGTTATAACCAGAAGCTAACTGTTTATTATGTTGACAGATCCTCGGGCCCGACAGTGGGTGGCAGCCAGTCCCTCTAACAGATATCATCACGGCGGCTGCTGTCAAGAGAGCTTACCGTAGAGCAACTCTTTCCGTCCATCCTGACAAATTGCAACAACGTGGTGCAAGCATTCAACAAAAGTACATATGTGAGAAGGTTTTTGATCTTTTGAAGGTATGTGCTAAATTTATTACTTTGATGAATCTAGGATGGTATTTGGGTTATGTACGTTTTTTAAATTAGAAATTTGGTAAAATTTCTTCAGCTTCTATATAACACCGAAGATGCCCTAATTTTCGCGATCATTATATTCCTACGAAAGCTAAAAGCTCTTCCAATATAAACCCCAACCGATCTTTTTAGGTGATTCATTTAATCTATTTAAAACCATTATTATTCTGTTCCTCTGTTCCCGTAGAAGTGATTTTAAATCATAATAGGTTTCAAAATGAATTCACGCAAAGAGAAGTCTAAATCATGTCAATGTTGGGTGTGAGCTTTTTTTGGGAATGATGTAATATTTTATACGGTTTTGGAATTGAGTTGTCTAAAATAAATTTGGCTAACTCCAAATCTGTTATGAACAGGCTGCTTGGAACAGGTTCAACTTGGAGGAACGATTATAACGCAAATCCATCTACTTCCTAAATTTCCTTTTAATTGCATCAGCATTATTATGTCTACTAACCATAGCGTATTGTTTGAAGGTAGTTTATGATGGGAAAAGCAACTCAATTCTTTCGATCTGTATCTTTGAGAGACCATTAGGTCAGAAAAAAGGAGGCAGCAATTCAATCGAGTCAACTTTTTTTTTTTTTCCTCATTTTTTTTTGAGTTCATCATTATGGACTTTCCGATACCTTACCATTTGCGGGCTCTGAATAAAACCAATATAACTTGGATCTTAAAAATGTTAAATTAAGAACTAAAAAAAAAGGTTAAATTATAAAGTTAATCCGTGTATTTTAAATATTGTTCACTTAATTTCTACATTTTAAAACGTTTAGTTTATTTTAAATTATTTATTTAATTCATTTCGTTCAAACGACAATATCTTTGTTTAGAATTTACAATTAGATCTAGATAGGCTTAAATTATAAACTTAATATAATCAGTGTATTTTGAATACTGTCCACTTAATTTCTAAATTTTTAAAGGTTTAATTTATTTGAATTCATATTCACACTTATCTTTCAAATTACGTCTTTTGCTTAAAGATGTTTTAGCTAACAAACAATATTCAAGTTGCAAATTAGCACAACAAGAGGTTGATACAATATAAGTAACACATTAAAAATTACATAAAATTAAGTAAAATTAACTTAAATGATGTTATACTCAACTTAGAACTATGCTCAACAGATTAAGACAACTTTAAAGTTGGATTGAAATCTCATATTGTTGAATTCAAAATAATAATAATAATAATAATAAAATTCTAGAAATCATTCTTAAAAAAAAAAAAAGATTAGTGTTTAAATAGACAACTGAACTAGTGCACGCAAAAAAAAAAAAAATCAATTGTTGGGGGTCATTAACATTTAAACTAGACGAATAAAAAAAAAGGAGTTCAAGGCACGTGACAAAGTCTAGCTGCAAAAGTAAACTGTACTGCAAAAAGTTGGTTCCAGGTTGTATGCAAGAAACAGAAAACAGTTCAAAAAAAGTAGAACAGAAGCATAAGCCAACTTTACCATAACCATATTATTATTGAAACATGAATTGACATATTCCAATCATAAGCCAAGAACATGAAGCATTATAGCATTCTGTGCGTGCATTCGATTCTCAGCTTGTGGAAAGACAATGGAGTTGGGAGCCTCAATTACCCCATCTGTCACCTCTACGCCTCTCTCTGCTGGTAGGCAATGCATGAAATAAGCCTTTGAACCTGCTAAATTCATCAACTCTTCGTTAACCTGCAAACAATTACGCACTTAATGTCATTGCAGATCCCTTAAGGTATACCATATTGCATTCAAAAGATCAAAAATAAAAACGGAAGAACTGAAATACGACCGGTGCTCTCCAACATTTGTGTCAAACGATTATTCTCTGTATATGGTCCCAAAGCGTCACAGAGGTGTAGAGCACACCACTATTTCAATATACCCTCCTATACGAGGGAAGAAAGAATGTGACAGAAGAAATTATCTCGATCTTTTTGTCACCTAAGTTCCCCGGCCTTCGATATTCTCCCATAGTTCATCGGAGATTTTTTCATAGAATCACATGAGTCCACAAACATATAGGGTGCACAAGCTGGGTTAATTCTCTGCGAGGTGTCTGGAGGGAAGGTTTCAGTTTGAAAGGGCAAAGCAAACATTTGTCCAGAGAGTTAGTTGTGCAACAAACTTTAGACATGAAACTTTATTTAGCCTATACATTAATAATACTCGAGTAGCCTTTTCTTTAGTCATCACTTCTGGATTTTCGTCAATGATATCACATTTCACTCTGCTAAAAAAAGGTTTAGTACATCCCTTCCAGACCTGGAGTTGTCTTCATGTAATTAACTTGTGCAAGCCATGTTTGTACCAACTACAGTTTTTCATCAATAAGATTATATGAATATTACTTTCACCCCAAGTTACAGCTAACAAAGATACAACGGGAGAGGTGAACATGTGAGCTAGTAGTTAGCTATGTGGTATGCAGCACAGAAAAGGGCAGACAAGAGACTATTTTTTAATTTTCAATCCCAAATGATGGCATAAAAGATCAAAATTAGATAATTCAATATCAAATCGGACCATCAGAGCATGCCCATCTTTATTAACAATTTTTTAACATCTTCATTGACAAAATTAATTAGCTTGAAGTGTACTCATTAGAAAGAAAATGCTCCAACAAGTACCTGGAAGCCTTGAAACACTTGACGCCGATATTCAGCCTCCTCTTTTTGTCCCATGCTTGCCCAGACATCTGAGTACACAACATCAGCGCCTTTCACCGCTTCCTTGGGATCATGGGTAATCTCAATCTTGCTAATTCCAGCTTGCCGGGCTTTTTCAACTGTATTCTTATCCGGCTCAAAACCTTTAGGACAGGCACAAACAAAGTGGAGAGGTACAACTGATGCCAACAACAACCATGAGTGCACCATGTTATTTCCATCTCCAACATACACAACCTAAATTTTCATTATCATCCGCTCAATTCATTTGAAAAATATAATGAAAGTATATTTATTATCTAATAATAACGAAACACAAAGAGGAAAAGCCAAACCTTAGTTCCTTCTAACTTGCCAATGTGTTCAATCATAGTGAGTGCATCAGCCATTACTTGACAAGGATGGTTGTAATCCGTCAGGCCATTTATTACAGGCACGGTGGCATGTTTAAATCAAGCTAAATTATGACGATCAGTAGCAACAGACATATGGCAAGACTAGCAACATTCCACTAGTTAACTTGAAATTCGACACCTTTTCCCTGATTTCCTAGGATAGCTAGGGTATTTGGCCTTCAATTTGCTCTTGATTTTCCCCAAATAGAAATCCACCAATGAGAAAATAATTTAAATAATAAAATTATGTAAGACCTCCAATTGAATATCCACTCAATGATATAACCACCGACTATTGCCGCATAATGATGCAACAGAAGAATCATCAAAAATGATGGAGAGGTACGTGAAAACAATAGGTCGTTGACTTTTCCGAAAGAGGACAAGGAGGAAGTTCAAAGAACCACACACCAATCGTGTCCAAGCCGGATTCCGATTAGGTGAGAGCCAACGCAAAGCGAGAAAATATATAGTCGGAGAGCGGATATACCCAAACCGTAACCCCTTGATCGTAGGTAAGTTTAAGAAGTTGGAAATGCTGCGTGTTCGATGGGTCTAAATTATGGTTGTTTAGTATGAAACATACTTGAGGTCCACCAACTTAGCGAGGTCGAGAAGATTAATGTGTCCATCGTAAGCTTTCGATCCGAACGTGATTGATTGGTACAGATATACCAACGCACGATCCAAGATAGTTTCTCGGGAAGATTTGAAATCGCGGATTTCGAACGATATCGACCAACGCAGAAGGAAGCCTCCGCGGCGATTCCTCGCGATTAAGCAGTATGACGATCAGTAGCAACAGACATATGGCAAGACTAGCAACATTCCAACCGCACTCAAACATCTTCTAGAACAGCATCGAGGTCCAACCGAGTATCAAAATGGCTTACCGATTGTTGATATGATTTTGAAATCAGTACCACCCGAGACTTCCGAACAAAGCGGTGATGCATTATCTCAATGCCCGAGCAGCGGGAGAAGGTGTCCGACACAGGGGAGTTGAAGCTTACCTCTCGCTAGTTAACTTGAAATTCCTTGATACCAAAGAATTTTGGCTACTTTTCATGGCTCACTTTTTGGGCGACATTCGTGGTTTTGAGAACACCTTTTTTGGGAAGAATTTCCTAGGATAGCTAGGGTATTTGGCCTTCAATTTGCTCTTGATTTTCCCCAAATAGAAATCCACCAATGAGAAAAGAATTTAAATAATAAAATTATTCCCTCCTCAGTCCTTACACGTCTTTCTCATGGTGGAGGTGTTTTTAGCTGTATTCAGTATTTTACCAATATGACTAGTTCTATGCCTTGCGTGAGCGTGATATAGATATGCATCACAGTAGTCTTGTGTCTAAATGTCTGTAGTATACAAAAAGATGCTAACAGGCCAAGATTTGAACCTTAATGTCCCACAATCCAGTCAACATTGTAAAGAAGGCGACTTCATACCAATAGATACATAAACTTCATTCGATCATAGATGAATAATTCAACATAGCTATCTATCAGAGGAGAAATGTTAAGCAAACTTCAATTCCTTTGATTATTGTATCAACTAAAAGCTGAAATAATAACTAATAAGGTCTGTTGTGAAGGAAGATTTAAGCAATTGTTACAAATGTTTCAAAATGATTTTTGTTATTTAGAAAAACTTAATCGACAGGTTATTTACAGAAGACATAAGGTAATAAAAGAAATATCGTCAAGCTATATTTAGGTAGAAAAAAGTTTTCACAAACCACCACCAATAGGCACTAAAACAACCACCCTTATATTCGCTTCATTAAAATTGTGACAAATAACGATTAAAATTGTGACAAAATAATGTTTTTGACAAGGCAAAACTAGCTCTGAATACACTCATCGCAGAAATGATCCATGCTGATATCTCAACATGTTATCACTTGGAACTAAGAAGGTAATAAACTGGCCACCATACCTGATGACCAAAAACACGGGCCATGATGATATCATTATAGCGAGACAGAACACGAGCAATATCCCTAGTTTCCTCTCTTTTTCCCATTTGGATAGTGTCAGGCCCTAAATATATAGCATGCCCCCCTAGCAAGAAGAAACCAGTCTCAAATGAAACTCTGGTTCTCATGGATGGTTTTGCAAAAATCATAGCCATTGTCTTCCCTTTAAATGGGAGAAATGTCCTATCTCCAGATTTCAGTTGTGCCTTAACTTCAACTGCACGGTCTAAGATCTTCAAGAGGGTGGATTGATCAAAATCACTGAGGTGAAGGAAGTCCTTCTCTGCTTTCACTGTGATAAACAATACAACAGAGAACAACCGTCAGACAACTAAAAGCAAACACCCGTCGATTCATTAAATTGCATGCATTTCCAATGACTAGTTTCCCTTGAGAAAAAGTGGAAGACAAAAACACTACAATTTGTTCTCAAGCCACTGAGACGCGCGATCTTGCATATTGCCAATGCAAGCGTCAGAAATCCATTGGTTCAAGAGAAATTTATTCATGTATCGCATTTAAACAGAGCGCCATCCAAACAGATAGACACCATACGCACAGAAAGGCGTATACACCGTCTGATGATTCCAACTCATCCAACTTCATGAATCACATAAGAATAGTGATAGAGCAATATAAATTTTACCATCACTCAGTCCATAAACCCTAACTTCTAAGTAAATTTAGCATGAAACTCAATAACCTTAGTTGAAATGAAAATTATAGGAATAATATCGTAAAGAACGAAGTTAAATCGAAGACAGACCTGCACCTTTTGATACGACGGAAGGAGGAGGAGAAGTTGCAGAGGTCTGGCAAGTGATTGAAGGAAAACGAGCAGGAAACCTAGCCGGAGAAGCGACAGAAAAACCTGAAAGCTCGCCGAAAAACTTTATCGATCGCCGAAGACTCCTATTGGAGTAGAAGTGAGTAGAGAGGGAGCTTTTCTCCGATCGAACAGTGGAGTAAGAGCAAATCGCTGCCATTGCTTTTGGTGGAAATGGCGGATTATCGGAAGTTCCGCCTAGCAATCGATTCCACTTGTCCGAGCAATTTAACTATCCGAATCAATCCGGCAATGTCGATTCTCCTCGATAGATTTAGATTCCCACTCTCTCTCACTTTTCCAAGGTATTCAAATGATTTTCTACAGAAATTACAGAATATATATCGCTTTCAAAATTTTCGTTTGCGAACTCCAAAGAAATGACCCTTCTAGACTTCATTCATATTTGTTTATGGCTTTTCGGCTTCGGAATCAACAAAGTGAGCACAGCGGATGTTTACATCAAACAGAAAGAAAAATAATAATTAAAAATATACTAAAAAACAAAAACAAAGTGGGTGATTTTCTCAAAAAAAAAAAAAAAAAAAAAGTTGTGGGTGGATTGTAAATTTGTAATATTACTCATCATCGTCCAGCCTTGTAAGTTTTTTTTTTTTTTCGATCTATTTTCTTTTTCTATATAATACATTTATTTGTCGTGCTTCATTTATCCACTAGCCACTAATATTATAATTTTTCGATCTGAATTATTATGGCTAGCATATTATTTATTTCCACCATCCATGAATCTACGTGGACGTCTGATGACGTCTAATGATTTATGTGATTAAAATTTTCTTATAAATATTAAAAAGAGCTATATTAAAAAAGCTTTTATCATAGTCAAATTGCTTATTTGATTTTTATTTTATATTATATTTTTAATATTAATTGAAATGTAATGTCATCGAATCTCTTTTCTTGCGGTAGAAATTTGCAGGTTTTTCTTAGGAATAAATATGAATAGGGATTCAAACTCTCAAGAGCTATATAAAGAAAGCTATTAATATCATAGTCAAATTGCTTAGTTTGATTGGTTTATTTCATATTTTATTTTTAATTGTTTTGTTACTGTCCATTGAGGTTTTTTCCATTCATCAACCTCAAAAGTCGAATCTCATTTTTTGCAGAATATATATTTCACTTCTGTTGGCGAGGAGACCAAATATATCACTTCTGTGCCAAACACCCTGCCAAGTGTCAACACAGTGAAAATGAAAACTACCCCAGCATTAACATTCAGATTAAAACAATCTAACTTTGATTTTACCTTTTTTTATATAGAGATTTTTATTAATCTTGACCATTCCTCCAAAATTTATTTTCAATTTTTACAAGTTGCATCGTTTGTTTCCACGATAGCTTAGGGGTTAATTTGAATATAGTTCAACTAGGTATTTATATAACATTTTTTAAAGCCATAGGCTCAAATATCACTTCTCAGTGTTTGAAATAAAGTTCTTAAAACAAAATTAAACAAAGAAACTAAAAATGGCTGTTTGTTTGTTAAAATAAACTTGGTGGGCTTTTGGCTTGAGGAAGGAAATCAACTGTGTTGATGAGTAGAGTGTGTGAATGAGTGGGCCTTCTTTTTCAGTCTTCTTTAGCTCTAAGGCCCATTGTTGTATTTAAACTTCGTTATAAATCTAAGTTCATTGATAACTTAATTGCAATTAAATTTAACACTAGTTGAATTCATTCACCTAACTAGGCATCTACTCGTTCTCTTAAAGTAAAAAAAGTTTAAGTTCTTAGGTTGTACCGAAAAAAGGGACATTTAATCTTGATAAGTTTAACATCTAGCAAGCTTATCTTTGCCTCTAATAGCTTAACTATATGTCCTTTTTTCCATAAAATAAATGACAAACAATGGTATAGCCATTTTGTAATCCTCTTCTAACTTTATATTTCATTATTTAAATTGCATATTAGTCGTTTAACTTTTAAAATTATATCAAATAAAGATATAAACTAAAAACTATATCTAACGATTGAAGATTCATGAGTATACTTTTAAAAATTTAACAACTATTAGACACAAAATAAAAAATTTAACAAGTTAATTGACACTTTTTAATATTTAAGATCTATTTGACTAAATTTTAAACTTAATTTGTAATTTAACCTACTTTGTTGCAGGCTTATTCCGCATTTATTCTATTCTTTTGCCATTGAATTGAATCCATACAACTTGTGCGAATATAGACTAGTTTAAAAATAAACAACAGAAAATGTTGATCTTAAATTAAAATCACGTGGAAATTGAAAGAAACACAAGTTGAAATTAAAGTCATAGAGATTATAGTATGATCTATAGATAATGACATATATTGTAAAGCTATCTTGTAATTTTGAAAATAGACTGCTTAAAAAAAAAAAGTTTGAAAATAGACCTATACTTCAATTTAAGTTCAATGAACTTAAAACTTTCAAACAACATTTGGCTCACATATATTCGATTTAATTAAACTATATGTTTAAGAATTCGCATATAATCGAGGAAAAATATATATGAATCTCCATAAAATTATGAATCAAATACATTTGGGGCCAAGTGAAGGACATTTTATTTGCATTTAGTGGGTCTTCTGCAAATTATGGGTCGTTAGGGCACAAACGTCCCCTGCAAAGACAAACTCCTTCATCTAACAATCTAAGATCATTCAAGGTCTCACACAAACACAGTGTTTCATTTTCATCTAAGGGCAGTGGCCACCGACATGTCGGTCGAGCAAGACGTGGATAAAAATGCCATATCGATCTACATGCCCTGCTCTCAACTTCCTCTCTTCAGACTTCAGAGTCACGTGCACTGTTTCTTGTTTTGTCCCAACGTTATCGAGATGTACATACCCCCGCCTCACGTCACGGCTCACTGCATCGACGCATGTCATATTATTATTTTAAGGGGTTGTTTGAAAATGAAAATTAATTAATATAAAATTATAATAATTTGTATTTGATATACAAAATATTCATAACAATCTTATTACGCCACGACATTTGTTACATTCTGGAATGGACGCTAAAGACGGGTCGTATCGTATGTCACCTGACCCAACCTGAAAATGCATTGAAACATGCGCTACGCGTCGCGGCGATCCTGCCAGAGATTCACCTATTGTCCTCGCTTTTGGCGTTATTCCAATTTTCAAGACTAGGAAGACTTTGATAAAGATTCAACTATTTTTAGAATTTCTTACCCTAATAATTTAATAATGCTGATTTTGTGATATATTCGTATTTATTGTGGAGAGAGAGATTAAAAATTTTTGAAATCCGTTGAATCAAATTCTATAATAGAGAGATAGAGAGATTGTCTATTTCGTAAAATTCGGTTTTAGTAGAAAATCAGCTGTGTTTGGAAGGTTTTAATTGATTGCCACAATTATCACTCTTTTCGTACCGTACAACCATTTACACACAGTCACACAATCGTTTAAGAAAAAGAACCAATCACACGCACGATCTTTCTAAGCCACAAATATCAATGTCGCCACGTGTGCCCTGTGCTTTTCTGAAAAAAAAATGATTGAAAAAAAACAATTATTTTGACAGATTGTTTTTTTTTTACAGCACAGGTTATTTTTTTTCTTACCATATAAACAAAATAAAATAGGTAAATTTACCATTTACAATAAATTTCAATTGTAAGTGTATTCCTCAACTTTCAGGTGTTTGAATATTAAATTTTTTATCTAATAAGTTATTGTTAAATTTAAATTTTTAAAAATAATTAAATTATTATATATAAATTTGAATTTTATGTCTAATGAGACCTTAAAATTTTAATTTTGTATCTACTAAACCGATAAATTTTAAAATATTTGAAAGTCTAAGGACTAAATTCTTAATTTTAAAAATTCAATACTATATAGATACAAATCTCAAAATTTAGAAACTAAATGTGTAATTTAACCTAAATCTAAATATAACTCAACGATTAAATTTTCAAGAACTTTTTCTATTAGTTTAAAGGTTCAAATCTTAATTAGTTTGAGATGTTTTTTCATCAGTGTGACCTATAAAGAGATGTACAAGAGTTTGACCATTTATACCATCTTTAACTTAGAATTTTAAAATATCAACTTAGAGCACAATTCAAAAAGTTGAGATATTATATGCTTAATAAGTAAGGTTCAAATCTCGGCTTTCGCATGTTATTGAACTAAAAATAATAGTATTACAACATATAATTTGTAAAGATCGCCTAATCACATTATCCGCTTGGCTCGAATGACCAAGACGGATCTCTGTATTAGGGTTTAGGAGGGGTGTCATATCCCTCTAAACTCCCATCTGAAATTTATCTATTCTCTGTGTAATTTTGTTCTCTCGATTCCTCAGTTAATAAAATTACTCTATTCCTCTGCCCGTGGATGTAGCTAGCTAACACAACGTTAGTGAACCACGTAAATACTGTGTGTGGTTTTCTTCTGTAACTCTTTTCGTTTATCTACAGCTTTCGTTTTTAACATAATTTGTACTTTAAAAAAATTGAACTAAATTAACTTACATATTCTTGTTGCATCTTTACAACACTATAATCTTGAAAGAAAAAAGATGTGAATAAAAATTCATTTAGTATTATTTATTTTTTTTTTTTAAATATAGATTAAATTATAAATTTAGTCTCTATAGTTTAAAGAAACTCTAGAATTTAGTCTTTATAATTTTAGAAATTAGAATTTTGATAAAATCTTATAAACAAACTCTACGATCAAAAGACATAAACAAATTGAGTAAATGATAATTAATTATCTTGTCATGTTTTCAATCGGTTAGAAGTTTTTAACAAATACATTTAACAATATCAACTATTTGTGAAGTTTTATCACATTATAGTAATGAAATTCTAACTTGAAGAACATAAAAGACTAATTTTAATTTTCTTCCAATCATAACAATCAACCTTATAATTTAACTAGAAAATATTTATTTATTTTTTTTTTTTTTTTTTGAGAACAGAAAATATTTGTTTTTAATGCCAGATTCCATTATTTCCGAAAATTAATAGACGACGCCCCATAAAGAAATCCAACACGATCTCCCTCTTATGGCAACAACATAACCGTGAAAAATATTAAAAAAAGACAAAAAGAAAAAAGAAAATAATAAATAAACAACGACAGTTAAAGTTTTATCAGAGGGTCCGGTCTCCACTTTCCAGGCCGGCCTATATAATTACAAGCCAATTACCGTCGCAAACTATTACTGCATTTTCACTCTCAAGTCTTAACAAAACCAACTTCGTTCACAGAGATGAAGCTTTGGAGTCCTGTTTTGATTCTTCTGCTTCTGGTTCTGCTTCGAGCGGAAGCAGATGATGGGTTTGTGAGAACCAGAGGGCAGCAACTGATTCTGAATGGAACCCCATTTTACGCCAATGGGTTCAATGCCTATTGGTTAATGTACTTCGCCTCAGACCCATCACAGAGAAACAAAGTCTCCTCTGCTTTTCAACAAGCCCTCAATCACGGCCTCTCCATTGGAAGAACTTGGGCCTTCACCGATGGCGGTTACAGCCCTTTACAGTACTCTCCTGGCCAGTATAATGAGAAAATGTTTCAGGTCAAAAAACTTTTCAGATTCCTTTGATTTTTTCCCCTCTTCTCTCTGTTTTTTGCTAAATGAGAAATGGTTTTGTTAGGGGTTGGATTTTGTGGTATCGGAGGCAAGGAAATATGGGATTAAATTGATCTTGAGTTTGGTGAACAACTACGAAAATATGGGAGGGAAAAAACAGTATGTGGAATGGGCGAGAAATCAGGGCCAATCAATTTCATCTGAGGATGATTTCTTCACTAATCCTGTTGTGAAAGGGTTCTTCAAGAATCATATTAAGGTAACATTAAAAACCCATAATCTTAATTGATTTTTTTTTTTTTGTTTTTTATTTTGTTTCTGCAATTGGTTTTGGTTGATTGACGTTTTTGAAAAGGGTTTGTGAATGATTTAACGTTTATGTGCGGAGCTTGTGACTGTGGGGGGTTGGTGAAAGTAAAATGGGTGGTTAGTTGGAGAAGAGAAGAGTGGTTGGGAATTTGAACAGATCATTTACAGAGGGGAGTAATTATGAGTAATTGTTTTTTTACCTTTTAAATCATTTTTTAATATAGCTTTCCAAATTATTTCCATTTTACATTCTTATTGTTCTTTTTACCTTTTATGGTTTTTTTAGGTTAAATTAAAAAAAAAAAAAAACTCCACCACCTCAATTTTGTCTTTATTTAAAAATAAATAGAGTGGAATAATAATTCTAAATGATTGTCGTTTCATAAATGTTTAGAGTAGAAACAGATAAAAATGGACATTATCTCGACAAATGGGCATGAATTAAGTTTGAAAAAATGACGTTTTGCCATGTGATTATTTCATCTAACATTTTAGTACATTTTTTCTGAGTTTTTTTTATAATTTAAATAAGATTATTTATTGAGTTTTTTCTTTATTATTCTTATTTTCTGCTTTCGAATCATTTCCGTTGAGGAATGTATGGATGTTTGCCCATGTGGGTTGCTGTTGAAGTAAGCTTGAATTTAATGACTATATTTGTGAACCACCCTAAAGAGTGGCAATTTGAATTGAACTCAACCAACAATTTAAAAATTATCAGTTAAGTGGAGAGCATGAATCAAAGAAAAAAGATCGTGCCAACCTTTTTTTTTTTTTTTTTTTTTTTTTTCGCTAACCCAAATTTTAGGCCTTCTTGGGAAAAAAAAAGTTAATAATCATGGGTAGTTGCTAGCATTTTTGCGTCAAGACTTTTTTTTTTTGGGTAGTAAGTTCATGCTTTTAGGTGGGGTTTGAGTTTTGATCCATTTGACCTTGGTATTTGTTTTTTTTTTTGTTTTACATAGAATCTCAATATTTTATTATTCGAATTGGTGAGATTTATCATTTGTTATATACGTATAATATTTTGGGTCAAAAGTTACTTTATTTACGTTGTTAGACAATTATGCAGTGTGTCACGAGGTTGGCTAAGGGTGTGAGTGTGACATGGTGGTGCTAGTTGAGAAGTTGCTATTTCGACTTTATTGTGATTTCAGCCTTTTATAGAAACTTGTTTGAAGTTTTTCTCAACTCAGCAAGGCAAGTAATAAATCAAATTAATGAAAATAATAGTAGGATATTCAATGACAAAATTTCGCTCATTTATTGCCAAATTCTACACTTCAATAACTAGAATCCAAAATAAATAAATAAATAATAAAAAATGATGTAAGAGGTAGTAAGCTACACAAATATATTTTTAGCTAGGCTCTTGTTGGCTGGAAGAAGTTTATATTAATCTATGGATTTAAATTTATAAATATTGATAATTTTGTTTGAATAATGCGCATTATATATAGACCATTTTGACAAGAACCAACAGCTTCACCGGAGTAGCATATAAGGATGATCCAACTATAATGGCTTGGGAACTCATAAACGAGCCCAGGTGCTCTTCTGATCCTTCAGGGAACACCATTCAGGTTCTCACTAGATTTCCCCCCCTTTCCTGTTTTTTTTCTTCAATACTTTTTAATCTTAATTTAATTTTCAACCTTAAACGTTTTCATTCATTCCTAAACCAATTTTAATCTTGATTTGCACCAATTTTGACAAAAGCGCTTAAAAAATAATTTTTGAAGTGTTAAAAAAGTATTTACAAACATTTGAAAAGTCATATCGAACCTGCCTTTAATTATGTGGATTCAAATCATGCATCTGATCATACATTTATACCTCCGAAGCTGACATAGCCGAGTTTAAAAAGCTGTATGTATGAAATAATGGGCAGGCATGGCTTAAAGAAATGGCATCATACTTGAAATCAATAGATGGGAAACACTTATTGGAAGCTGGTTTGGAAGGTTTCTATGGAAAATCAAGGTACCAAGGAAATCCAAACTTTCAAGTGGGAACTGATTTCATTGCAAACAATCAGATACCTGAACTTGACTTTGCCACAGTCCACTCATATCCTGACCAATGGTAAGAAGAAAACTTCCCCTATTTACTCTTTCTTCAGATATTCAATCCATTAGCTGATGATCATTGTTGGGTGATTTCAATTGATGTTGTAGGTTATCTGGTTCAAGTAATGAGATTCAGCTCTCATTCCTAAACACTTGGCTCAATGATCACATCCAAGATGCACAGAACATTTTGCACAAACCAGTTCTCTTTGCTGAGTTTGGAAAATCTACAAAGAACTCTGGTTCTGATCAAAGGGATCAACTTTACAATGCTGTATATTCAGCTGTGTATTCCTCCGCTCAGGGTGGCGGCGCAGCCGCAGGTGGATTGTTCTGGCAACTTCTAGTTGAAGGAATGGATTCTTTTGGAGACGGGTATGAAGTGATACTTAGCGAGAACTCGTCGACTGCTAATTTGATTTCTCAGGAGTCGGAAAAACTGATTCACATCCGGAAGATGTATGCCAAACTCAGGAACATTGAGAAGTGGAAGAGAGCAAAGGAGATAAGAAGAACACAGTGGGAGGCCTTAAAGGGAGGCAACAACAGTCCTGGAAATTAAGCAAAAATAGAGCTGAAGAAAGATAGAAACAAACGCTAAACAAAATATTGACAACTTAATATAACTTCAGAAGAGGAAGGCTTTGAATATTGTCGTGCCTTATGATATATGGATTGAAATCAAAAGTTGTCTTACTCGGGAAATGTGTTGGCTTTCTACTTTTTACATATATGAAAGGAAACTAGTATTTTACATCAAGGGAACTCGTGCACCAATCACTCATTGCCGAGTATTGTAAGTTGAAAGCCTCGAGCAATTGCTTCCTTTCAATCCTCACCTATCTCTAAACCTTAATAAAAGGCTGCCATTGGATTTTAAATAATGGTTCCATCTTTTATCGTTGCATTCTTCAATGTGACTGTAATGCCGGACCTTATATAAAATCCTTCTTCGGGTCTATCTGCTTCTTGAACGCCCTGAAAAGTTACAAGTACACTTTGTTCAGCACTGGTATGATCAAATAACATCATGCGTTTATATAGTTTGGATAGAGCTTGCAAATTCAAGTGTTTAGCTTTCGTAACTTGAGCTTTAAAAGTCAAAATGATAAACCCTATGAAAACCACCCAAGTTATGAACCCATGTACAAATTCAAACACAGATGAAACAATTTAAACTTCGTAAACTTAACTTATTAAAACCATAAGCCAAACATCTCTAAAAGAGTAAAAGATTATACTTACATCAGTGTTTGCAATAACCACATTTCTTCCAATCTTGGCATTCTTGTCAATTATGCAATTCCTGCAGAGAAGTAAAAGATCAGAAACAAGACCGAATCCACAAACAAATAATTTTTATGGTAATCAGTGAGTTAATAAAGTGACGGTTATATTTAATTAACAAAAGATTGCAAAGTTTTTGCTCTGTATTGGTAGCTGAATATTACCTGATTTTGGTGTTCTCTCCTATGCCAATTGGGATTTTTCCTTCAGCAAGCAGAGATGCAATTTCGGATTCAGTTTGGTAATAGTCCGCACCCATCATCATAGTATCCTGTAATGCAAAATCAACCAATCCAAATATGATTACCGTTTTTCAAGACATGAAACTATGTGGCAAAGCTAGTAACAAGAAACTGCTACGGATTTAGTTCGGACCAATCTGTCTACTATCACTCATCAGTATGGCCAACTCTCTTGTAATAATCCAAGTTCAAGCTGTGCAAAAACATTGCAACATCTACAACCATTTTGCACATTTAGTCTTTCTCGCACACTCCTATGGTATTGGGAAGAAGGAAAAGCCCAAAAGGAAAATTTGGCTCACCTTAAGCTCCACACCATACTCCAATCGAGAGCGCACACCAACAATAGAGTGTTCAACGCTACATTCTCGGAGAAAGCAACCATGAGATATTATTGCATCTACAATCTGCAAATACAGTTTCTTTTTAGGATATAAGAATCAAACCGATGATGCAGAGAGTAAATTTGAGTTTGATGTCATACCCTGCATTTCTCAACTTTAGAAGGAGGCAAGAATCTAGGTGATGTATAAAATGGAGTCTTCGGATCATAGAATTCAAACTTTGGGAGCTGCATGAAGGACACAACTAACCATCAGCTTATATAAATATTTTCTTGTGTTAGGAGAAAGGCCTTGCATTAATTACACTTGAACACGTTTTGTTTCTGATGTGGGGAAGGGGGTTGGTTGAAATTTTCACAGGCCAGTTAAGGTACTTGATATGGATCAAGGGCGGTATCTAATTAGTACTCCAAGAGGATTGGCAGAAGTAACTAATATGAGCACTTATCTTCGATGCAAGTATTTAACTCAATGAATAAACAAGCATGAAGCTGGAAAAAATGGTGTAAGATGATTCTTGATCCCATAAAAAGGAAAAGAAAGGAAACAAACAATGGCCTGAAATAACTTCTAATGACACAATTGGCTGCATGATGGGATACCTACCTGTTCCGTTAGTGCTAAGTTGGCATCAAAAAATGACTTTACGGTTCCAATGTCCTCCCAGTAGTCATTGAATAGATATGCCTGAACAATATGGATGCATAAGGAAACTTAGTTATATTATCGCCACAAGCCTTCCTCTTCTGAAGTCGAGGATAAGGAAAGGTGAAAGATAAATATTTCTCAAAATGGATCTCACTTGAACTTTGTAGTCTTTAACAGCCGATGGAATAATTTCTGAGCCAAAGTCATTGCATGAGGGATAACAACATGTCAAAAGCTTTAGTAGAAGATCAGTTCTGAATACATAGACTCCCATTGATGCAATATAAGGATTCCTTCTGGCATCTAGCTCTGAAAGTCCTAGAACTGTAGTGTCAACTTGCTGCAGTATAATATATGATGGATGGAAAACAAGATCAGACAAAGATATGGCGCACCATAAGGAACAGGAGTCAAAAACTTTATTTACCCTGATAACATAACCAAACAAATAAAAAAAGAAAAGAAAAACAATAGTAGTTCAAGAAAATAACTAATTGCATCAATGTTATCAACCATTGCTTTCAGGTCAGATCCCTTTGGTTTCTCTGCAAAATGTAAAATACGTCCTGTATCATCTATTTTCATGAGACCGTAGTCTGATGCTCGGCTGCAAAATGTCGAAGCATTAATGAATATATAAGATTTTAAGAAAGTAATAATAATAAGATAATGATTTCCATGCACTTAAACTATTAAAATAACGAGGAAAAAAATGCATACCTATCATCCATGGGTATGCATGATACTGTAATATCTGCATTTGTGTCAATATGTCTCTGCAAGTACAAAACCGTCAGAAAGCCTCAATGAATCACTAACAATGTGCAAAATGATACAAATACAACTGCAAGTTATGATTTGACATTAAACCTGTACAAAATCCATGTAGTCCATCCGGTAAAGGTGATCGCCAGACAAAATTAGAATGTGCTCAACATTTTTCGTCTTAGCATCCTGCAGAAACCCAAAGGTCAAGACGTTCATTGCATATTAAAAATGTCAACTGAAAATTCCCAACATGCTCAGGAGATTTTATGCACCCACCTCAAATAACCATATGAATTGCCTGACAGCATCGGCAGTTCCTTGGAACCACTTTTTTCCAGTTTCACCCGGAGTCTGAGTGGCAGCTAGAACCTGTTTCTCAAACATGAACCCGGAGATTGAGTATAAGAAAGCTTCCGGGGTTCCTAGAACTTGTAGTCCGCCTAATTACCACAAGTCCTAAGCAGGGGTAGATTGTAACAATGGGAAGCACAGTCATCATACCTCCACGAATCCATCGCCAAAATTCACTCCATTACCAAAATTATAAATACGAGCAAGGTGACGATTGAGAGAAAACGAATTAAACTGTGTTAGGACGAATATCTTTTCGATGCCACTATTGATGCAATTGCTCATGGGTATGTCGATCAGCCTATAACAACCTCCAATTGGAACCTGCAAGTAAAGATTATTTACTTAAATTCATTCACTAATTCCTTCTCCTGGGTTGGATCAATAGCTTCTGTTATCAAGTATTTACTATAACCTTCTAAATATATCCCCCAATTAAAAATGCTTTCAAGATTGCGAAGTTATCCTTCAAGATATTAGCAATTTGTTAGAGGTGATTACCGCAGGTTTGGCTCGCTGGCTGGTGAGAGGAAACAAGCGAGTTCCAGCACCTCCACCCAGTATGATTGAAGCTACCTTCTTCGGATCAGCTCTTGGAGTCTCAAATATTGGACCCTGTAATGTCTGATATAAAACTTTGGAGTCAAAAGTCCTGTAAAAGTTCATATACTTTTGAATATCAAAGTAAAAACCACTTACCATTGTTGCCTCACTAATATCTGACATGAGAACAGAATGGGCAACTCCTGGTTTAAGCTTTCTAGCCCTGCTCTGAGAAGAAGAGTTCTTCCCCGCAAGTCTACATTCATCTGCATCTGTTTGCATCTTCTGCTTCTCCCAATACTCTCTCCCCAGAGCCCGGAACGTTGATTCCTAGAACACTGATTGCTGATTCTAAATGGAATCCTATCAGCCTTCAAGGTCACACCAAACGAATCCATTGTCAAATCAACTGGAGATCAAGCAGAAGTCTGTTTCCCGAGTTGCTAGTTCGAATATGCTGAGTCAATCACACTACAGAAAAAGCTCAGAAATATCTCCGATCCTTTCTAACGCAATCTTCACTGAAACAGGCCGGTAACGGAGAACATGTAAAAGCCAAGATCAGAGCGAAACCAAGGCTTCAAGAAGGAAATTGAAATACGGCGCCGGCGAAAGAGGGTCACAAACACTGGTAGAGCCCAGTGTCTGTAGAGAGTGTGTCGTGAGAGAAATGTAGAGGGGAGAGGTTTGTGTGAAGAAGAAAGGCGGGAACAGATCAAAGATCAAAGATGAAGATCCTGGTGATGAATGTGAAAGCTCTGAAATCAGCGTCGTTAAATTTTCTTTAGAGCCGCCATAGGATCGTCTCGCGATCTTGGTTTTGAATACTGAGAGAGTGCAGAGAAATGGCCGCTTTGATTATCACACACGGACCTGAACACGGCGGCAATACGGCTTTTGCAATGGGGACCTACTCGTCAGCTTTTCTTTTGGCCTCTTGTTCTGATCTGTTTGTGACAAATAAAAGAATAGAAAAAAAAAAATAATAATAAGATATTTCTATGTACCTATTACCTAATACCTTTTTAAAAATAAGCATGTATGAATTGGTTTATATATATATATATATTGGTGTTGGGTTGATAATAAGAGATTTTTCTCTCTCATCCTTGTTTTATTTCTCTCATGGTCGATAATTAAAGGGCGAGACAAGAAGATTCATCGACATTTCTATTATATCGTATAGTGTATTAAAAACACAAAAGTATAATGATATAATCTTATGATTTTAATTTTTTAAAATGTTGTTTTTAAAATTTTGATATTTTTTAAAATTTTTTATTTTTTAAAATTAAATATAATTTAATATATTTTATTGATTTTCAACTTGATTGGATGAACTATCTGCAAAACACAAGAGTATGATTAATCTTTGAAATTTTGTTGTTTTTAAAATTTTGATTTTGTGAATTTAAATTAAATATATTTAATATTTTAGTTCAACTTGATTAGATGAACTATCTGCAACTATTATATATGGTTGTAAGAAAAATAGTAAGATATTAAATTTCAAGTAGATGACTACTATTACTTAAATTCATTATCTTACACAATTTTCCACTTTTATTACCCTTCATAGCTTTTTTTTTTTTTTTTAAATTTCACATCACAAATGTGAGTAAATATATTTTAATTTACAATCTCCTATGATAAGATATTATTGGGTAATTAATTAAACATAGCTTAAATAAATACCTTGTTTGTAGATTTTGGTGTTTGCCGTTGTTTAGGGGTGTTTTCCAATATTTAATTTAATAAACTGTATTGTTGATCTCTATATATCCTAAATAATACATATTCTTTATGTTGTAGGTTGGAATCTACCATTTATTTGTAAATTGTAATGTAGAAGTGTAAAGAAACTGAATAACATTTGTGTTTTGTTATTTTAAGGTTATGTTTTAATTTTCCTTTTCCATTTTTAAAGGATTTGGTTAGATGGATTTTAAGCAAGTTGTAAATAGATTTTCAGACTGTTTCTTGCTAGCCTGTAATTTAATTAAAACTTCCTATTAATTTATTAATTATTTAAATTAAAATGGAAAAAATTATCAATTTAAAATTAAAAGACTCTCATCATAAGTCATAACAAATAAAAAATGATTTTTTTCCTTTTGAAAAAAGATTTTTTTTTAATTCCCTTCTCAAAAAAGAATAAAAAAAAAAGGGTTTTTGCATTAAACTTTTAACCCGGTAATGAGCTGTGCCGTGAACGGCCCATAGTCACGTCATTTATTGATTCTACTAAAAAAATAATAAATCAGAAACAAAGGAATGATATTAATTATTGACCACATTTTTCCAAGGAAATGGACGGTTAATAATATTCTTCACAAATTTAAGACACTGGAGATCACGTGACCATCAAATCGGATTCGGCATCTCCTCAAAAGCCACCGGCAATGCATGACCGTCCCATAAAAATGATAATAATAATAAATAAAATAAAATAACATTAATAATCATACCAATGGGTTTTTTTTCCTCAACATTACTAGCCAAATTTAGTACCTTAAATGAGGGGTGGATTTGAGAAGAGCTCTCAACTTTTGAGAGGTTTAGTGTGTTATGTAAAATGTTTTATTAAGTTTTGAAATTTTATCTTAGCCTAATGGTAAGCTTTTTCTTATTCATGTTTTCTTTTGCTTATTTTTTTTTTTTATAACATATTCTTAAAATAATTTATTTTTTAAGAATATATTTTTCTTCTTGGCATCAAATATAAATAAAAGTAAATGTAAATATTTTTTAAATTTTAGAAAATTAATTTTAAAAGTTAATTAAATACAAGAAAAATATGATTCTATGCATTTTTTCAATTTTTTCCCATATAATTACGTAAAAAATTTTAATCATATATCTTATATCAAAATACATAAACTATTATATTAAGATTTCATTTTCATTCATATATTTTGTGGTTTGTTTTATTTCAGTCTCTATACTTTCAAAGTTTAATTTTTTAATTTCAGTAAACCATATAAATGAAATGAGATTATATACAACAAATATTAATATTAATGCGGTGTTCAAAATATTTTTTATACTAATTCAAGTCCTCCAACTTAAAGTTCAATTGCTTTAAAAATACCTAAAAACTTTTATTTATGTTTTATTCCAAAAAAAATGATTAGCTCTATAGATAACATATCAATTACTATATTAAAGACTAATCAATAGATAACATATCAATTACTATATTAAAGATTAGTGGTCAAAATATTTACATATTTTAGTTTATTACAATATATATTTGAAGTTCAAATCCTTGCATTAGTTAATTTAGAGACTATTGGATCATGATTTTATTTTTATTTTTCTATTTTTTGAAATTTTTATATCTATTTTCTCACCATATTTTATTGTATTTTTAACGTTTATTGAATAAAACATTTGAATACTTAGTCAAATTCAAAAAATAAATACACATTTTTTGTAATTATTTTTTGACTCAATTTGATAATTATTTAGTTTTTTTTTAAAAAAAAATAAGCCTAAAAATATTGGTTCTATCTATGGATTTTTATGTTTTTTATATATTTTGTACTAATAATTTCAATAACTAAAAAAATAATTTTAAAATTTCATTTTTTTATTTTTGAAATTTGGCTAGAAACTTAAACAATATATAAAAATGATGTAAATCATTGAAAATAATATGAAGATAAATTGTCAAAAAACAAATATAATTTTTAAAACCCAAAAAATTATTAAAGAAGATATTACTTTTTAAAACATGACTTAGATATTAGAAATATTTTAAAAAATGGATTTAAAAAACAAAAAATTAAGGGATAAATAAATGAGTCGGACTCCAAATAAAAAAGGAAAAACATATTTTTAATCTTTCAACTTTGGAGGTTGTATGAATTTTAATTATAAACTTTTAATTTTATCAATTTAAACTTTAATTTGACAGATTATATCAATTTAAATCTTAAACTTTCTATTTAATCACTTTAAACCTCAAATTTGACAGATTATATCAATTTTAACCATAAATTTTAAATTTAATTATTTAAACTTCAATTTTGAGGAGTTTAAGATTTAAATTGATAAAATTAAAAGTTTATAGTTAAAATTGATACAGTCAAAGTTTGAGGTTTAAATTGATTAAATTGAAAGTTTTGGATTAAAATTGGCACAATCTACTAAGTTTTGAGGTTTAAATTGATGAAATTAAAATTTTAGGGTTAAAATTGATACAATCTTCAAAGTTTAGGAGTCAAAAATATTTTTTCTCCAATAAAAAATTATTAAAAAGGTTAACATAAAACATACTTACGTATTTATTATTAAATTTTTAATAAATCATTAAACTGTATGGCTAAATTCATAGATAATGATGTTTAAATATAAAATGACAAAATTGAGATAATTTTAAAATTAATCATTTTTAAAATGTAAATAAAAAATAAATTATAAATCTAAGGTGGATACTATTATTTATGTTGTTGATTTTTTTTAGAAAGTTGTTTTTTTTTAGGTTTATTTTTTTTTGATATTATTTATGTTGTTGATTTATCACTTTTATTTCTTCACATTTATTTTGACTTTATATTTATCACTTTTGTTCAATATTTTTCTTTTTACGCTTTGTCTGATCGATTCAATTAATGTTCAAAATTTTACGATGGGACATCAAAAGAGTTGACGTGGAAAACTGTTATATTTTGTGTTTATGTTTTTTTTCTTGTTTTTAAATTACATTTTTTTTTTTTTTTATATAAAACTCATATTTCATATATATAGATTATGTGTGTATATATATACAAATTAAAGTCAAACATTTTATATTCCGACCATGTATGCTTCTATGTAAAAAAATCATGTACCACATGATAGTTTTCTTTAAACAAACTTTGCAACAACAAAAAAAGAGAATAGATTCATTTCAATTAAGTCTAAAATAAATAGATTAAAAAAGAATAAAATCTAAATCTATATAAATAAACATTAAAAAAATTCAAAATCGAAAAGTATAACTCATATACGGTATACACGATTTCTATGTGAAACTCATGTATTTTGTATACGACGTATATAAGTTTCACATTCTTACACTGAGACTCAACATAGAACTTGTATATAACGTACACAATTTCTATGTGTGACAAAACACTCGTGACTCAAGGCTGCATTTCATTAATGAAAAGGTGTATATGGGCCACAAATTAACTAACTCACAACCCATATAATTAGCTTTCTCAAATCTTGAATTAGTTAGGTAAATATCATATTTTTGTTATTTGTTTTTAAATTACATTTTCTTTTTTTAAATCCTAATCTGTCCCTGCAAGAATACACTCATCTGTGTAGCCATCTTAGTTGGTGACACGTATAATACAAATCCTCCCCCAATCGTGAATCCGTGATGTGAAGGTTGTTGCATTTCTGACCTTACACGTGGCATTCCACTCCGCGGACCGTTGAATATTTTTATAAGAAGATTCACAAATTGGGAAAATCTCATTGTCCTTTCAATGAATGCAAGTCATGAAGCATCCGACAAGTCGTATCGATAAAGACATGGCATAAATATTATTTAAATTATTTGATTCAACCTTCTAGTTTTGGAGGATACAGAACAAAGAAAATGAGTTAATTGTTAATCATACCAAAATCATTATTTAATTTTAAACTTCTATTGTACTTGCGTCGATTTGTCATAGAAAAAAATATTTTAAATTTAAAAACACATGAATGCACTCAATTATGAATGAATTGTTATTTGATAGGTCGTTGTTTTAAAAAAATTGAGTAATTGTGTTGAGTATATATTATTATTATTAAAGTTTAAGGTTGAATAGTTAAATTATCCTCCCTCATTTGTTTAACTAAATATTCATATACTTACAAAATAGTATTATAGTGAAAAAGAGTTTAATATTCAAAAAAACATAAAAACAAAAAAAAAATCATGAAAGTTTGGGGTGGATTGTAGGGTGATTTTTATTAATATTGTATTTTTTAAAATTTATTATAAAAATATTATAATTTTAAAACTATTTATATTAATATTGTTGTTTTTTTTACAGGTGACAGATGGTAAAAAAACGAAGCAATCTGGTAGATGGTCGCTCTTCAAGCATACGATCATCTCAAAAGTTTAAAGAAAATTCACTTCTAAAGCATAAAGAATTGGACAAATTTTTAATATACCCACGTTCCTGGGCTCGAGTCTAACCAAATGCAAGTTTTAACATTTTTTTCTCTTTCTTGTTTTTTTAGTTTTTTTATTATTCCGTTTTCTCTATTTTTATATTCTTTTATTTAAATATAGATTATATTGTAATTTATTATCGACTCAAAATGATATTTTCATAATTTTATTTTCTTTTATTAAATTGAATATCAACTCAAAATGACGTAAATAAAAATGTTCGTTTCTCAAAACCTTATTGAAATTATAAGAAAATTTATCTATTTATTTTTTTTTTAAAAAGAAAATATGGCAATGTAATATTCAATTTACTTAAAATGTTAAAATATAGTAAAAAAAAATAATAAATTACAATTTACTTAAGATATTAAAAAAAAATTAAAATCAACCTAAAATAACGTAAATGAAAATTTTCTTCTTCTAAAGTATTATCACAGTAATAATAAGACAAATTATCAATTTACTATTTTATTTGATTTAAATGATAATTATTTATTATCTTATTTGAAAAAAAAAAGAAAATATGTCTTATTCCTATCTGATTTAAATGATAATTATTTTCTTTTTTCTTTTTTCTATTTATTTTATTTAAATCAAATAAGACATCTTAAATTTTTTTAATAATTTAAGTAAAATAAATATTATATTATAATTTATTTTTTAAAAGTAAATTAATAATTTGTCTAATTGCTCCGATAATACTTTAGAAGAAGAACATTTTTAAATAGGATAATAAATTATAATATAATCTATATTTTAAAAAATTGAAAATATGTTATTTGATTTAAATAAAAGAAAATATAAAAATAGAGAAAACAGAATAATTAAAAAACTAAAAAAACAAGAAAGAGAAAAAAAAAATGTTAAAAGTTGCATTTTGTTGGATGCGAACCCAAGAACGTGGGTATATTAAAAATCTATCAAACCACTATGTCAGATTGGACATGACGAACATCCTCCGTTTTTTTGACCATATTAATATAAATAGTTTTAAAATTACAATATTTTTATAATAAATTTTAAAAAATACAATATTAATAAAAATCACCGGTGGTTTGTAGGTAATAAATATGTTCATTCACAAAATTGTCTTTGCAGAGTGTATTTCCATAAAATGAAGCATCCCTTCCTAATATATTTCGATCTTTGATTATTTTAAAGCTTAAAATAATTCCATAATAAGCTTAAATCCAAAACATGAGTTTTATTTTTATTTATTTTATTTTTTGCGGCTCCCAAACAAAGTTTAGTATGCATCATTTTGCTGAAAAGTAACTGCTTACCTACCCCAATTAATGGTATGGTTGCAGGGTTTTTTTTTTTTTAAGGACATAACTAGATCCGTCCCTTATTCCTTATGTATCTTATTTGTTGAATATTCATCTTTCCGTTTTTTTCCAAATATATTAAATTTATTAGACTAAAGTGAATCAGCTGCATATTTGTTCTATTAAAAAGAAGAAAAATATTAGAATAAAATATAAATATTTTGAATTTTCAATCCAGTCCGTTTAATTATCACTTCATTTTTAGAATACTTTTACTAATTTCTTTATTTGACTTTCAATTATTTTTCTTTTAATATTGTGTTCTCCATCTTTATATTATTTTCATTTTTTCTCTACGCTTTGTTACATATAAAATTAGACCACCAAGACCACTTAAGAAAAACACTACAATTGAAGGCTAAACCATATAAAGAAGCTACTACAAATTAAGATAGATAAAAAATGAACGATGGATAGACCAACAAGTGAGAGGAAGACAAAACAGACTTGGGTCGAAGCCGGTCAACCACAATTGGGCCTTGCCGCCACCTCCTTGGCTTGTGCAACTTTGATACAATCAGATTCCTTTTTTATGCTATTTTAAGGAAGAACCCACAACCTAGAAATGAGATAGTTAAGCTATATTCCAAGGAGAGATAAGTAAGCTCATTCTATCCACCTAAACAAAAAATCATAATTCTCTCTCAATTCCCTAACTTAAACAATATTGGAGATACCACATTGATGTGTAGGTTTTTTCTCATGCAATTGTATTATTTTTCTTAAATTATAAATTCTATTTTTTGCCATGTGGAAGTCGTGTGAAATATTTCGGTTCAAAATTTAGCAAGAACAACGTGATTTTCCTTCTCTACTATTATTCAAAGCATTTCTTATATATATATAAATCCTCACTAAAGATTACCTCCAGAAAACAAACTCCTATCTAAAGCTATATAAAATTTCTTTGCCTCTTGCTTTTCTCTCTCCGTTTCTAAAAAAGTAAAATAACCAAAGTTGATCCTACAAATCTATAAATTCTCTAATGATAGGCTTTCTTTTTCATCTCTTCATGACTCCATCAAAATTTGTTTGCTCCACATATTCCATGTTTAATATCATATCAGTTTTTAATGCGTGCATTAGTTAATTGGTTGTATTAAAACTTCCATTGTGATAGATTTGTAATGAGTTATTTAATCTGGTATACTCATGTAAATATCTTATGTACTTCTAAATTTTCTGCTAATCCAAGATAACTCAGTGTTAATTATCATGTATTTCTTTTGTTATAGAGAGGTTCAAATTTCTGTACCCCAAAGTTGTAGCTACCATTTTTTCTCCCATCATATCAAATTACAATTTACACGTGGACCCAAGAAGCAGGCCTCCACCAAGAAAGCCCATGTCATCTCAAGGCCCAACACTTGCAGGCCCAAAGAGGAAAGCGAGTGAAGAAGAACTCATTTTCCAATCTTTCTTCCTCCCACTTATCCTCTCTTCATCGCACTCAAACTGCAGCAATGGCGCTCAACCTAACAAATTCCTTCCTTCAACGGCCAATTTTTCCGGCTGTCGCACCGCCGAAGAACAAGGTACTTTCCGCCTACTCTCACTCCTCAATTTTCCGACGACGGTGACTGTTCGTTTCTATTTCCCTAAATTTCGGCGTAATTTCCAGGATTTTGGAGCAAGAAGTCACCGGGCAGTGGTGACCTGCCGGAAAAAGGATCTGCACCCCCAATTCTACGAGGATGCTAAGGTTTATTGCAATGGAGAACTGGTGATGACGACCGGTGGGACCCAGAAAGAGTATTCGGTGGATGTGTGGTCGGGAAATCACCCGTTCTATTTGGGCAGCCGCTCCGCCCTGCTCGTCGACGCCGATCAGGTCGAGAAATTCCGCAAGAAATTCGGAGAACTGTCGCAATTGATGGAGATTCCTGTCCTCAAAGGTGAAATCGTTCTGCCCACAAAACGCAAATCCGGCGGCAAAGGGAAGAAGAAGTAGAAGACCGTGAATAGTTCAATTGGCCTGGTAATCAGTTAAATTCAAATGCGTATCACGGTTTTTGGGTTTTTCTTTTATATTGCATATGTATGTAATTTAGCACTATCGAAACTTGTCTGAATCGAACAATTTGTTTCTGTTGGTTGCATTGCACTGCCTCACTGTTTCTGTATGTTGAATATTGATGAAGAGTTTGATGGGTCTGCTGTAGAATTATTCCTCGTTTGTTCGATTTTCTAAAATTTATTAGAAAGAAAAATTTTGGACGTTTTACAGAACTGTTTTTCTGCGAATGAATTGCTTGTTTTTGAATTTTGCTTCTATGGATCTTACTATCTTATAGCTTAAGAGGGTGCTATAGGAAATTACGACAAGGTTCTCTTCAAGTATTATTTGCAGAGAAAAGAAATCGAAACTCCTTCAAACATTAGAGTATTTCCTATTTTAAGATTAGTTGAAATATCATAAACTAATATGAAAGGAAGATGATGGGCACTACATAAGATGGTAGACGAATAGTTTTAATAAGTGGACCTGGAGAATGCCAATTGTTTCGATTCTGATGTATAAACAAAAGTTAAACTTACCCTTTTCTTTACTTTTATAAATGTTTTCAAAATGCAACAAAACTAAAAAAAATAGCTTTTAAATTTTTGTTTTGTTTTTTTTTTTTGATTTATCCCAAAATTCAAATATTTTTCTAAAAAAAAGTTGAAAACCATGGCAAGAAATCGTGAGAAAACAAACTCAAATTAATAAAACTCAAGTACGCGATCTTCGTAAGTAACTTGTTGATGGTTTTGAATTGAGTTTCAAGTTTGGAGAATAAAGCCTAAAAGCTTAATGATCTTAAGGTAAACTTACAAGCTTAGTTCAAGCTTAGTGTCTAATAGATTATTGAAAATTTAAAATTTAACGAATGTTTTAGATATAAAATTGAAATTTGTGTCTTAAGGGACCATGAACCTTCAATTTTCTAAATAACAATCAAATGAATTTTAAAAAAATTAAATAGGTCAATGACTTATATACAAAATTAAAAGTTTAGAGTTCTAATTGAAAGTTAAAAAATCTATTAGATTTATTTTTTATGGGGTGTTTGGCTCCTTGAGTTGAGTTGAGTTAATTGAGTTGGATTGGGATTTAAACCCAACTAAGCGTTTGATTCATGGATAAAATAACTCAACTCAACTATGCCGACTTAGGATATTAACTCCAAAAGTAACCTTATTAATTAACATATTTTATCATCGCTTCTCCAACAACTGGCAACCACCACCACCCGCGATTGGTCACCACCTCTAGACAACCGGTGACCCGCGAGCAACAACTAAAAACCTCCTCCGATGATCATCTCTGATGATCGATAACCATGACCAACGATCGAAAACCACCTTTGGCGACCATTTTTGGTGATCAGTGACTATCTCTCTCGACCGAAAACCTCCGACAACGACCATTTCCAACGACTGGCGACCATATCCGACGATTGAAAACCACCTCCGACGACCATTTTCAACGATTAGTGACCATCCTTTTTGCGAGCAAAACCCTTCTTTGATAACCTTCTCCAATGATCGAAAACCACATTTGATGACTTTCTCCAGCGATCGAAAATCACATCTGACGATCATCTCTGGCAATCTGTGACCATTTCCGACAACCAAAAACTACCTCTAACGATCATCTTTGGCAATCGGTGACCATCTCCAACGATCGACAACTATTTTTGGCAATAGACAACCACCTCTAATGACTTTCTCCAACGACAACTACTGGATGACCTTCACTATCAACGACCATATGCGATAATTGACGACCACTACGACTACCTTGTCTAATGATTTACAACAATCGTCGATGACCTTATCTTGCAACCAACAGTATTTTCTCCTATGAGTATCACCAACAATAATTCCCAACAACCAACGAGATTCTCATGGTTAAAAATAATATGAAATGCACATGTACTTAGTTGGTTTTACTATCTTCTCCAACAATCTTTATTCAGACATAAAAACTCAACCGATTGTTGGTCATTAGTTATATTTTGTAAACCATAATTATGTTTGTGAATCATATAAATAGGTCGATAACATAATTATGTTTTGTGAATTATGTAAATAGGTCATTGATAGCTTGCTAATATTTTGTAAATATTTTACTTTTACATGACATTAATGTTGAAATATATCGCCGTTTTATTGTCTCTTCATGTGATTTAATGAATGTAAACAAACAATGTTGTTTTTAAAAAAACATAATAGTCATTGTATCTTAAAACAAACAATCCTATTAATACTTAAAAAAAATCATAATAAATTTCTCATTTGTAAGTTTAAAAAAAGTTCAATATATGTTTAGGCAATTAAACTTTACATTTCTCTATTTTAATAGAAGTTTAATTTGTGTTTAAAGAAAAAAATATATTGGTACATTGTCTTTTTTTCCATTCATCAATTGTTATTTGTTGTTATAAATAATACAACATTTGATTTCTATCAATTGAATTAAGTTCAATGTATACTAAAAATATCTGATTTCTATAAATTGAAAGAAGTATAATGTATATATATAAAAAAAGGAAACAGTGTTACATTGACTATGTTTTGAAAATATATATATTTTGTAATAGACATATGAATTCAGTTTTGCAAATATGAAAAAAAAAATGTTTCTAGATGAATTTTATTGGGAAAAAAATTGAAATCAATCCCAATATCCATTACTTTTGCAAATATCCCTAACATAAATTTGACAAATGGTAATATATATTGTAATTTTGTAGTTGATTTCATAATTGAGTTTTGAAATTGTAGACAAATGTATTTGCAATTGATTTGTTGGAGAAAAAAGTAAGAAAAAAAAAGTCACAAAAAAATTAGAGTCACAAAAAAAAAATCAGACTTATTAAGTTACAAAAAAACAACACGAAATACCCCTGACATAATAACTCCATTCATCCCAAACATAGACTTTCTTACTCAACTCAACTTATTTCTACACCTTAAACACAGACTTTTGAACTCACTGACAAAATAATTCTCAATCCAACTCTACGATCCAAACACTTCCTTAAAGTTCATGAATATGACACAAACTTGATAATTTAAAAAAGAATTTTACTTATAGTTTAATATTGTAAACATTATCATATAAATGCCTATTCCACATGTGCCTTTGATTTCCATGCCATATGGCAAATAATCCATAACTAAATTGTCTCTCATGTGTCCAACAAATGCCATAGATTGGTATCTAAATGGACCACATCATGCTCTCTAAATTGTCTTTTGATGGATAAAATAAACATTACAATTGGGTGAATTTCTCTCTAATTTCCTTTTTTCTCTCCCACTTTCTCTCAATTTTATTTCTTATTTAATTTGCCATAAAACTCAACTATCTTTACTACTACTAGTAAAGTTTCGGCGTCCTCTGGGTAAGCCATTTTTTTTAATAATAACATGTTATTTTGTATGTTTTATTAATTTCCTAATGTAAATGAAATTTCCTTTTATATAGTATTACTATGACAAATCTTGCAAAATTAGAATTCACAACCCTTGACATTAATGGTAATAATTATTTGTCATGGGCGTTTGATGTCGAGATACATTTGGATGCTATGAACCTTGGAGAGACCATTAAAGAAGGGAATACGACATCCAGTTAAGAAAAGTCATGATATTCATTCGTCATCATTTCCACGAGGGATTGAAAATGGAATATCTAACGATAAAAAATCCATATGTCCTGTGGAAGAGCTTGAAAAAAAGGTATGATCATAAAAAACAGTTATTTTTCCAAAAGCTCGTTACGATTGGGTGCACATGAGCTTGCAAGATTTTAAATCACTAAGTGAGTACAACTCCGCATTATTCAAAATTAGTTCGAAATTGAAATTATGTGGATAAACCATTACTGATGTGGATATGTTAGAGAAGACATTTTCTACATTTCATCTTTCGAATATGCTCTTACAACAACAATATCGACAAAAAGGCTTTAAAAAGTATTCAAAACTGATTTCATGTCTTCTCGTGGTTGAACAAAATAACGAGCTATTAATGAAAAATCATGAATCTTGGCCAACTGAAGCAACACCATTCCCTGAAGTAAATGTGGTGAACTTTAACAATCGTGATCGAGGTCGTGACCGCGGTAGAAGAAGAAATAATTATTTTCGTGGTGGGTGTTATAATTATCCAAATTTCAAGAAACCCACATAAAATGATGATCACAAAGGAAAAACTCCACAAAATAAGAATGCAAGAAGTGATGAGAATAAATGTTTTCGATTTGAAATGACTGGACATTGGTCACGTATTTGTCGTACATCCAAACATCTAGTAGATCTCTATCAAGCTTCCCTAAAGAAAAAGGAAAAAATGTAGAAGCAAATCTTGCTTATCAAGATAATGATATATTTGACCCATCCAGTATGACAAATTTGGATGTGACAGACTTTTTTGCATCTCCTAAAAAGAAGATTGAAGCAATTGATGGATTATCAAGTGATTTTTTTTTTTTTATTTTGAGAATGTCTAGTACTAATGTTTATTTTTATATTCTTTTTAGTTTTGAAGTTTTTGTATGATTTATCTCTTATTGTAATTATTTTTGTTTAATGAAGAAATGTGGACAGTTTTCATATGTTGAATGATTAAAAATGAACAATGAAGATCTATGTCTGACAGACTATGTAATTACGCACACAACACTTATAAATAAAAAATATTTTTCAAAATTGACAATGCTGGAAGCAAAAATCAATACTATATTAGGTTTTACAGACTTGATTGAAGGTTTTGAAAAAACAAGTTTTATCTTGCCTAAAGGAACAAAATTTTCAATTAATAATGTTTTATTCTCTAGCAATTCAAAAATTTTTTTTATTGAGTTTCAAAGATATACGTAACAATGGTTATCATGTTGAAACTGATCGTAAAAATAATATAGAGTGTCTTTATATCACATCTATTGTTTCACATGAAAAACGTATATTAGAAACACTATCTGCTTTTTCTTCAAGATTATATCATACTGATATACGAGTAATCAAAAGCTATGCAACAATGAACCATAAGTTCATGAATCAAGAAATATTCAGTGTTTGACGTGGTCGATTAGGTCATCCAGGATCAATAATGATGAGAAAAATAATTGAAAATTCACATGGACATCTATTAAAGAACCAGAAGATTTTTCAATCCAATGAGTTGTCATGTGATGCTTGCTCTTAAGGGAAATTAATTATTAGACCATCATCAGCTAAAGTGGGGATTGAATCGTCTGCATTTTAGAGCGAATTCAAGGTGATATTTGTGGACTTATTAACCCACCAACTGATCCATTTAGATATTTTATGGTATTAATTGACGCATCCAGTAGATGATCATATGTATGCTTATTATCAAGTCGAAATCTTGCATTTGCGAGATTATCTGCTCAAATAATCAAGTTAATAGCACAATTTCCTGATTACACAATTAAGACCATTGGACTTAATAATACTGGTGAATTTACATCTCAAACTTCTAATAATTATTGTATGTCAATTGGAATAAGTGTTGAACATCCTGTAGCTCATGTTGATACACAAAATGGTATAGCAAAATGTTCATACACAAAACTTGGTTTTGGTTGTGAAATTTGGCAAAGAATTCAAACGTGTTTTTTAGAAAAATAAAAATTATTGTAGAGAAATGATAAGAATACAAGCACAATTTTTTCAAAAGTAAAACTAAGACCCATTTGATAATCATTTGGTTTTTAGAAATTAAGTCTAAAAATACTACTTCCACCTATGAGTTTCTATGCTTTCTTATTTACTTATTATCCATGTTTTCAAAAATCAAACAAGTTTTGAAAACTAAAAAAAATAATTTTCAAAAACTTGTTTTGTTTTTGGAATTTGACTAGAACTCAAATAGTTCTTCAAGAAAAATGAAAATTATGGTTGAAAAGATTAAGAGAAATTGTGAAAAAGCAAACATAATTTTCAAAAATAAAAATTTAAAAACAAATGATTACAAACTAAATGTTATCAAACATATTAGCTATTATTAACCATTATTTAGTTTACAAACTAAAAGAGATCTCATTGACAAACCCTAATTTCCATCACCAAATCAAATCATTTCTTGACAAAAGAAACGACCAAATTGGTATTCTTAATTGTAGTTTTGGACAAATAATCTTCAACAATGGCCCCATAACGCTCGAACAAATCATCCATAATTTGTCCTCCAAATCCAAAATGAGACTCCAACATGGTTTCAACCACAGCCCTTATTGTCTTCGCCACTCTCTGTCCTCTCGACAGAATTTTGAGTCCACTCTCAGCCTCGCCGGCTAACCCATTCCCATCCCACTCCACCTCCAACGCTTCGAACCGATCTATAACGAAAGATCCTTCTTTCTCTATCTCCATCTTCACTTCTTCCATTGATGGCGCATAGAAAGGCGCGTTAAACGAGTCAATTTTTTCCTCTTCAACCACACCCTGTCACACACACCAAAACAAACCCATCTTTCATTGCTTTTTCTTCAACTTTCAAAATATGGGGTTTTTTTTTTTTTTTATTATTATCTTTAATTTAAAAATAAATTATCTTTATTTACCTGAGAAACCAAGCTCGTTAAAGCCTGTGCCAAGAGCTCCCACTGATGGCTGCTACCTGAAGAAATGGGGTCCATCAATTTCCTTCCCATGAAAGACAAAACCATACGCCCACCAGAAATCATTTCTTCAGAACGCGATTTTATAAACGTTGAAAAGTCATTCCTGAACTGTGCAGCGTATGCCTCCAACACAATTTGTGGGCTCGTCGGAGAAATATAAAGCTTCCCTTTATTAATCCTACTTTTTCCTTCCCCTTCCAAACCTTCTGGAACCTTCGACAGCCAATGGAGACTGGAAGATGAGTGCACAAAATTCAAGCTGTTTTTAGCAAATAGCCTTCCATAGAAAGAACCCGGCACGCCGGAGATAAAGCACGGCCCCACCTCGCCGCCGTTTCCATCCTTAAGCCGCCGGTGGAAATCCGGCAGCGACCCGAATACATAGTTGAAGTCGTTGCTGAAGAGGTCGTTCAAGAACACCAAAACTTCGGGCAGCGGGTAGCCGAGGCGTTTACATTTGGCGTACAGAAGATTGAGCGTGTTGGAGATTAGAAGCAACGTGTTGGGCCCGGATGAGCAGCCCAAATCCGCAATGGAAATGCTTTGAGGCGCAGCGCTTATGATAGCCTCAACTGCTTTATCAGTGATGGGCTTCGAATTGGATATGATTTTTCTCTGAAGGGACGAGTTTTGAGCGTAGCTCGTCTCTCCACCTCCCTTGTTCATGCAGAGAATTTGGGCAACTTCCATTTCTTCTTTGTTTTTTTTTTTTCCTTCAATTTTTTTTTTTCTAGTAATGAAGTTAATTTGATTCGTGTAGAGATTGTTAGGCATATTATATAGACAAAAACTTTGTCCTGCAGCCACACACTTGTCCCATAGGATATAATTGGTTTTAGATACAATGTTTGTTTTTCTTTAAAAAAGGAAAGAATTTTCTCATATCTCTTTTTCTTAATAAATTATTCGGTGAGATCGCCACAATCTGACAGTTTCTCATTATATGATGAACAGAGAAGACATCGTACATCAAATTTATATATAAGCATGAAAATTATTAAATCTACCTCCCACGATCATTATAAGGCATTTAATAATTTATCCTCTTTCTGACATTAATTTCCTTAGATTTGGAAAATATTTTGGCTCTGAAGTTGAATAACAATTCAGATGAAAATGGTGGTAGTTGTAGATCCCCAAATTTCCCGTCCAGCCATTGTTAAATCGCGTTTATGTTTATCAAAGACCATAACCACCCACCATCGGAAACATCGGCGGTACTGCTTCATTATTTATATTTACATTTTGGTTCTTTATTTTATGAAGATTAATAAGATAAAAAAATTGGCATAAAAGTATAGCTCAACTAACCTAATGATGGGAGATTAAAAAATCCTAATTCTATTTTTTTTTAAAAAAAACTTTGATAAATATTTAAAATCTCAGTTTTGGTGGATAATTCTAAAAGTTTGTCATAATTATGTAATTACAATCTAAATATTATTATATAATGGATTTAAAATTATACTATATAAACGTTAAAGTTTACTTCTATAATTTTTAAGAAGATTAATTACATAAATGGACTTTTTATAATATGACTTTGGTAAAACTATCCAAAAAGTTTCAATTTTGCATTTACGTCTATTGTATTAAAAGAATCTGATTAATATATAAACCCAATTACAATAATACCCCAATAATTTTCAAAATTGAAAAAAAAAATGGAAAAAACCAAGAAAGAAACTCCATTTAATATTTAGATTCCTTTCAAGGAATTTTCCAAAACTGATATCATATTAAAAGGATTTGTTCAATATATAGGCTTCGAAATTAAAAAAAATGGAAAAAACCTAAATGGAAACTCCCTTTAATATTTAGATTCATATCAAAGAATTTTTCCAAAACTAACAATCAACTCTCAAACAACCATAAAAAATCATTTTCTTCTTCAAAAAAAAATGAAACCACCACAAAACTTCATCTCTCCATCAACTGCAGTAGTTTTTTTTTTTTTTAGAAAATGGCCTAGTAAGTCTTGTATTTTCTATTACATTGTATATTTTTATAAGTAAGTTTTGTATTTTCTTCTAAGTTGTAGTATATTTCATTTTTCATAGAAAATGTAAATGCATGTTCTGATTTATGGTGAAGAATGTATAAAGTAAGATGTATTTAGAGCAAAAACCTAAAAATACATCATCTGATTTTGTTTGTTACGAAAAAAAGATTTTGGATTAGTGATCGTTTTTGAGAATCGACGTTCTAGAAGATATTTAAGCAAGTATAATGATATTGTTGTATTTGTTAATTAGTGATATATTACAACATAAGGAAGGAGTGTATACATATTTTTACTTTGATTTTACATATCTAATTGTGGTTCATGAACTCCTGTGTTAAAGCAGATTTTCATTAGAAAAGTTTGCTAAATATTATTTCTATGTTAAATATCATATTATGTAAAGAAAAACATGATTAAATAGTGCATGTTCGAATGAATATATACATAGTTATTTTATATATTAAATAGAACAAGATTGATATTATCAGGTTGTACATTATTTTATATTGTGTTTTTATATTTACTAAATGTATGAGTATATTTAATAATATAAGATATATAATTTGTATGCAACATTTTTTTTTTGGAATAATATATATGTGACGACCGCCATCTCAGGTACTATTAGTTATTTTGATTCAACACTTTATTGGCATTGTATTTAGTTGGAATGGTGTTTTAATCAAACTCATGAGAGGAGATCGTAATTTTGTTAACTTAGGTGAATTATTCCTTAAGATGAGATTAGCTATGAAATTAAGGGAAAAGGGCAATTTCAAGGGCAATGTGGTTATTAACACTTAAGGGAGGGCTACTTTGGTAATTTAAGTTTAACCTAAATTGTTGGTATATAAGTCTCCTTGAGTGAAACCACTAATATTTCCCAAACCCTAACCCTAATGCCCCATCCTCTTCATTTTATCATAACCCTAACCCTAATATAGTTCCATCTTCTTCTTCTTCCTCTTCTCTTGTTTTGACTGGCCATTGCCTCTCTCTCTCCTCTTGTTACACTAACCCTACCACGCGGCGACCTCTTTACACTAGGTACCTCGCCGGCGAACGCAAGGAAAGAGGCTGCTTCACCGCTCGCCTACAACCCACGCACGGACGGAAGCTACTCCAGTGTTCACGTCTGCAACCCGCCGCCGTCGAAGTTGTTCCTCGCCGGCAGTGGGCAGCAGCCTGCCGGCCGGCACCGGCTTGCCGGTTCTCGCGAACCCTCACGCCCGGATCGGCGTGCGTGAAATTGCTTTCTTCCGCGGCTATCGGTCTTGAGCGCCGCGCCATTGCTCGTGAGATCGAGGGTTCACCCGTCCCGCAAACTCCCATGCGCAGCCAGAGTCGCCAGCCAACCTCGGACGGAGGTCATTCAGCAGCTCGCCGGTTCTCAAGTCACTAGCCGTCGTCGAAGCCGCTCCTTGTCGGCAGACGAAGCCCGCGACCACCGCTTTCGAGGATCGTTCAAAGACGCCAATCGAAGAAAGCGCGGATCGCCCACGAGCCTCAAACTGCCATGGCGGCAAGACCGGCTTGTTCACCGCCGGACTCCACGCCACGCCCGCCGTCGTGACTTCACAGCGGCAAGATTTGTCGTTAGGTGAGCGTTTGATTCGAGTTTCATACCTAATTAGAATTATTGCGACCTATCGAGTAGATTAAGCGTTCGATTGAGAATTTAAGTACGGGTTCGAACACGTCTTTGTAGGAACCGAACTTGGAACGGAATTGGAGGCCGATTGCCAAGCAAACTAAGGAATTTTGAATTCTCGCGTTGAAACCGAGGTGAGCGGGACACGACATCCTAATGCAGTATTTAGGGTATCGCATGATTAGGGTTTTAGTGAATGCTTGGAGTTTGAATTCAGAAATTATGTTGTGAATCAGGTTTCACTAGCAGGAGGATAGGCAGGGAGTTCGATTAGGTTTTGGGAGAAAAAAAAATCGAAACTCGAGGTAAGGGACCTTGTGCCGAACTTTTAATGGGAGTAAATAAAAATGATTTTCATTATTTTATGCGAAATAATTTATACGTTCCATATGAAAATACACAGATATTATTGTGAGAATACGTGATATTTTATGTGCAAATACTTCGATGTATCATATGAAAATGAACCAGCATGATTTCCGCATTTTTCTTGTTTCGAACTGTTGTTGTCTCAATGTTTTAATTGAAATTAAAGTCATTTACGATTTCAATAGGCCAAGTTGAATTGATATTTCTAACCGATTTTAATGTTTTGTTTTCTTTGGGATCCACGGAACTATTTACGTTAATTGGAAATTGCTTTTAAGTTCTTTTTATCTCTCGGCTATAAATGCATGCATGTGTAGTAACGTCCCTAGGAATTTGGAGTTAGAAAAGTAGGGCGCGTACAATATATATATATATATATATATATATATATATATATATATATATATATATATATATATATATATATATATATATATATATATATATATATATATATATATATATATATATATATATATATATATGAGTGATGATTTATGAATAAATATACCAAAGTATATATTTTAAAATTACTAAATATTATAATTAAATATGTGGGATATATATCTTATTAAAGATGAATGTAATATAAAAAAAATATGAGATATATATATTACGTAAGTAGCAGTTACAAACTACAGTAAAATTCTATTAGATTATGATTTGACATGCTATAAATAAAATATGAATATATATATTATATAACAAGTTACATACTACAATAAACACTATTAAACTAGAATCGATATGATATAAAAATATGAAATTTATATTACATAGCAGCTACAAATTATAATAAATATTATCAGATAGAGATAAATATGATATAAAAAAAATAACACATATATTTATGTAACAGTTCCAAATTACATTAAACAATATCAAATTAAAAATGATATGATATAAAAATATGAGGTTTATATTACCTAACAATTACAAACAAAAGTTTTAAGAGACAAACCGATCGAGTAAATGAATTGATGGAAGTGAATTTGAAAAGTTAAATAGAATAAAATACTAGAATTTAAAATGCAATAAAATCATTTAGTTGATTGATGAAAAGTATGATCGACATTAATCGAATATTTGAGGATGCCTGCAGAAGAAGTAAAGATAATCGTGAGTTTCAACCTGAGTGTTTCGACGAATAATGAAAATGGTTGACGACGAATCATGCAAGAAGACGAGTTATTAACTACTCCCAACTCCCCTCCCCCAACTCCTCAATCCAAACATCCCCTAAAAATGGTCTAAACATTATTTATGATTTGTCAATTATGTAATCAAATAAATAGGAGAGATAAACAACAAATGGTAAGAATTTAACCATACTTGAAATTTATAATTGTATAATTATATTTAAAAAATAATCAATATAAATTGTATAATAACAAATAATCATAACCGTGAGCCAATAAGGGCCTTTTCGTCCAAATAAAGACACAATAATGTTTAAAAAATAAGTAGAAATTCATATATGCAAATTTTAGACCATTTGGACAAATCTGTAAACCCCATTTAGAACTGATCCATTTCTCATAATTTCTCTTCTTAACATTATGTCATCTCTAAAGTTTCTATAATGTGCCTAATAAATTCTTTAAAAATGTTTGACATATCCATGAATTTTTCAATTTTATATTTAATCGATCTAAAAAATGTTCAAAATTTTTAATAATTAGCTGATGTATTATTTATACCTGAAATTCAATGGTTTCTAATTAATCTTTAAATTTTAAATTTTGTAATTAATAGATACATTAATTTTAAAATTTGTTCAATGGGGCCTATTGAAAATATAATAAAATTTTATGTTGAAGAAAAAAAAAATAAATTTACATTAATTTTTTTTTTAAAAAAATTGAATAATATGTCTAAAACCTATAAGATACAAAATTGAAATTTTAGAATTTCATAGACACAAAATCAAAAATTTAACCTGAATCATATAGACACAAATCAAACAAATTTATGACTAAGCTTGCAGTGTGAATTTGTGCTCTCGATCTTATATTTTGAATCTGCAGCGGCATAACCATCTAACACCAATCCCTGCCACTCTGCGATGACACCATTTATGAAAGTTGTAATTTATTTAAAATTTGTTTGGGGTGTGAGTTATAATAGTTTGTAGAATATTTTGTATCTTAAATACAAGCCATTATAATCTAGATTAATTAATAACTTTCCATCTTTAAGCACAAATTATACAACTTTACATACTATTATAATTCAAATTATTGTAATCTATTCATTGGCCTCATAGAACATAGAACAATGAAGTAATGTATCCATACGAGCTCCGGCCCTCAGCAGCTCGAATACAAAATCAACTTGTTCATTTATGTTACCTGTTGTATCCCAAACATTCCTTTAAATATTTAGGTTAAGATTGAAATGATTTTCAAATATTTAGAATTTTTTAAGCAATTGTTTTTTTTAATAAAAAAAAGGTGAGAAAACAACCATGTAAATATATTTTGTCCACCATTCTGCGATTTGACTTCATCAAGGAGAGAGAATAAAGAGTTCAGAGGAAATGCGTTTAATCCATAGAAGCCATCTACTTAAGATTTAATATTATTCGCGTTTCTTTTTTCGACATTCCTATGACCTAAGAGAGAGAAAGATGATTAACTGATTTATTAGATATAAAATTAATTTTTTGTCTAATAGGATCCTAAACTTTTGATGTTATGTCTAGTAGGTCTATGAATTTTAGACAATAATGAACATGTCAAGAACCTATTAAATGCCAAATTGAAAATGTAAGGATCATTTCAACACTTTTTTAGTTCAGAGATCTAATAGATACAAAAAATTGAAAGTTCAAATGAATAGACAACAACTTAAAAGTTTAGGGACAAAACTTGTAATTTAACCCTAAAAAAGTAAATATGAATAAATAAATATGGGAGGAAATCAACACAATTAGTTAAAGAAAAAATAAATATGGGAGAAAATCAATACAATTAGTTAAAGACAAAATTGTTATAAAATAAAATATGAATATTTCTTTTAATAAAATGAAAACGATATTAAAAAATTGTGAAAAAAAAAACACCATTTTGAAAGTGAAAACTACAAACAAAATCGCTAGAAACGGGTTGCTAAGACCCCGTTTGATAACCATTTTGTTTTTGATTTTTAAAAATTAAGCTTATTTTCACATCATTTCTCTATAATAGAGATTATCCCTCTCAATGAACCAATTGCATTATTAGCTCAATTCTAAAAACAAAATCAAAGTTTTGAAAACTATTTTTTTTAGTTTTCAAAAGTTAGCTTGGTTGTTGAAAACATAAGGACAAAAAAACATATAAACTCATGGATAGAAATAGTATTTTTAAACTTAATTTCAAAAATTAAAAACAAAAAATCAAATAATTATCAAACAAGATATGGATAAAATTGTAGTCTTGAGACCATGTCAAAACTGTAAATTGAAAAACAAACCAAATAAGAGGATTCTCCCTCTCATGGGAAATTGGGAACAAGGACATGCCGGAGTTGTAAAACTAAAAAAAAGAAAGTTTTTGAGTAATTTTGGGAGGCTCATTTCAAAATCACTCGAAAGTCTCAAACATGCCTTAAATTAGGGCGAACATGCCTTAAATTATGGTCTTTCAAAAAATCACTCCAAACCTAAATTTTGATTAGGAGCTTGTCCCAATTAGCCCCTCACTTTTTTTTTTTTTTAATAATTTATTTCAAAATTTACTCCACTCTTCCAATTAACCCTCCACCTTGTTGCCATCGGCAAAATGTTCGGTGAATTTCAATTATGCTTATAAACTCCAAAAAGCTTTTTTTTTTAGTTATCTTTAAATTTATTTCATACCAACCCTTCTATCTATCGACTTTTTTATTAAAATGAAAACAGAAACGTAACATGTCAGTATGACTTGTGCCTACACGTAATACATGTTATATATAATGTAATACATGTTATATATTTTAATTATGATTATGAAATGTAAGGTAGGTTGAGGATCCCACATTGAAAATTAAAAGTGCATAATAACCTCACAATATATAAGACATATGAGTTACTCCTTTTATTACAAATTGGTTTTGAGATGAAACCCAATATATAATATCCAAGAATGGTTGTTATATATGGGAATATTATTAGTGGTAAACTATAAAAAATTGAAGTGTTTTAATGGTTAGATTATATAATTCAAATTAGATTAAATTTCGTTTAGATTTGCAATTTGATGTATTTTATCCTCTAAAATTACCATGGTATCATACACTTAGGTTGTTTGAAACACTGAGTGGGTTACAATAACATGAGATTATAATAGTGTGTAGTATAGTTTGAGGTTATAATAATCTGTGTTTGGGATGTAGAGTATTCTCTATGTTATAATAATATAGGTTATAGAACATGCTCTTAGGATTCTATTTGGTGGAATTTTGACTTATACGGAGGAGGAAAAAGATGAAGAAGATCATGAAGATTATAAAGAAGAATTTGTGTGCGTAGATCATTTGGTATGCTTTTCTTTCTTCTTTTGTTTCTCCGTTTGTTTCTCCATCTGAATATGTTCTGAATCTGAATTTGCTTATGAATCTAAATCTGCATTTGGCAGTTGCATTAAGTTGGAATTTCGTTAGATTATTTTATTCAAATTAGATTAGATTTGATTTGATTTATGGGCTCGGAGCAAGCCTATATTATGTTTGTGAGAGAACTTGTGGAAGAGTATTGAACTGATAGAAAACGAGAACAACAAATAAAGTGATAAAAGAAAACAATTTTCATCATCAAAGATAAGAAATTTATAGATAACCTAATAATGTAGTTCAAATAATTAAGGCATATAAATTCTCAACCAAAAGGTCTCAGAGGTTTGAATCCATCAACTCTCACATGTTGTTGAACTAAAAAAAGTTATAAATTTATCCAAAAATAAGAACCCTTAAGTTCAATTGCCTTTATTTTGTTCCTACCTCTTCTCATTTCATACCCTAATCTTAAATTCGTGAGATAGAGACTTCAAATTTGGTTGTTTGGCCTTTTGTGGTCTACTTACACCCTAAAAAGTTTTGTTCCTCCCAAATATTTTGGTAGTGTATCCTAATCCAAATTTGTTTTCCCACTCTCCAAATTATTATATGATGTGTTTTTGAATGTAAGCTAAGTGAGACTCTTTGATTTTTTTTTTTTTTTTTCACATATTTATTTTAGCAGGAGAAGCTAAGAAATTTTGTTTTTTGAGACCCATTTCAAATTTAAAAAGTTAAAACGAAACATTCTTGAAATAATGACATAATTGAAACCTATCTATAGTCAACTTATGCATAGTTCAATTAATTAATGCATATTGTCAGCTAAAAGGTGAGAAAATTAAATCTCAACTTTACATATTGATGTTGTTTGAACTAAAATAATAATAAAAAAATAAATGAATAATTGAAACGTACCTTTTAGTTCAAAAGCATAATTGAAATTCAACACTTATACCATGTGTATCACTATATTTTTACAAGACACTACCACACTATATTTTTCATTTCCTTTTGATAGAAAAGTGAACCGAAGATTAGCTATTTTAAAACAAATTAAAAGTTTAAACATAAAAATAAAACTTTTGAAAGGTAGAAGGTATAATTGAAATCTAGTCTAAAGTTTAGAGTATTTTATATATTGTAACCATTAAATTTGAAACACTTTTATTTAATCTACAAAATGTACTTTTTCTAGTTGACCCAACTCTCCTATTGGAAAAATTATTCGAGAAGGTTGCTAGATGAGTCGAGTAGTTTTGCACTATTTGACGTATAAGTGAGACATAGTAAAACTACCTCGCTTTTGCATTCAACGATAAAAATGAGATTTTTCTCTAAATTTTGTAGTAACAATAATTTTTTATTCAAGTTTAAATTAGTTGACATTTTGCTCTTTTCCAACAAAGCCGCAATCATCATTTTTTTGTTCAGCGTGCGTTTAGAATAGTTTGCTATCTTTCTTTTAAAATAGAAAAACAAAGGAAACATAATTTCTTTTAGGGAAGCCCAAAATTTTATTATTGTTTAAAAAAAATTATGAACTTTGTCTTTTCTTTTAAGAAATATCCAATTTTTTAACATTTCATAAACGTTTTCAATTTTTGGAGTAAAATCTAACGAGCCAGTAGAAATATTACACTTTTTTCTCATGTTCTTTTTTCTTCTTTTCTATTTCTTCCAAATTACTATTTTTCCAATATATATACAAAAATAAGTTGTACTATATTTCCAATTTTCAAATTCCCTTTTATTTATCTTTTAAGCTATTTCCATAAAATTTTTCGAACTCAAATCATCAATATATCAAGTCTATACCTCTCATTTCCAAATGTAAGAAGACCATTATTAATAACAATAATAAGATTATTATTATTATTTTACTATAATTGGGTTGGATGCATGAAAATAAATGATGTATTTGTGAAATTTAAGAATTTTCATTTATACTTCCATCATTCCATCCATTCGTCAACAAGAATGTGCATGATAAAGACGAAGTCATGGTCATGGTCTTTATAGAAATTATAAGCTGTCATAGTCTATGGAGAAAACTAATTGGAAACAAGTCGTTCTCAAATCTTAACATACAGACTACTTTATGTCGAACAATAAGTTATGGGCTTCCATGCAGGGTGGATTATGTGCCCAATATCAAGAAATAAAGGACTTAGCCCGTTTTGAAAATTAAACTTAGGAATTTTTACACAGATAAATAGATTTAAAATATATATTTACATATATATGTACATATATATGTACCTTCTATTCCATATATATATATATATATATATATATAGACTTTTTAATGATTTTAGATCAATTATACCCTTTCTCTCTTCTATAAAATCTTATAACCATTTTTTTTGTTTATTTTAGTATTAATATTGTATTAATTATTAACGTGATTTTAGGTTATTTGATTTTAGTTTCTATATATATTTTGATTATGTTGGAATATATTTTCCATAAACGTGGGGGTTTTCTATTATTATCCTTAATTATTTTCCACTATTTCTATTATCAGCATATTTAAATTATTTTCATTTTTATCTTTCATATCATCCATTTTTCACCTCCTGACCGTACGAGAAGACGTCATGTACATCTGCATTCATCCTTTTCATTGCAATGAGTATGTTCTCTCTCGTTGTATTCGTTTATTTCTGTATTATCTAATCCTTTATTTTTGTATAATCAGTTTACCTTATATTTGATAGATAATATATTGTATCTGTTTCGGTATTAAGACATAAAATTTCCAGTGATTACTATATCATGACACGAGTAGGTGCTTTCGTCACTAGCATAGTATGTATTAATTTAGTACTTTATATATAAACATTTTATTTTATACAATATACAGTGACTTATAATACATATTAGGTTATATATGACATATACATAATATACATCATTTTTACAAATGCAGATATATATACTTATACTTACACTTATGTTAATAGAGAAATGTATATACTTAATATACTGACATACACTACAACAATTCACGGCTTTAGCGCTGAAGACCTTGCGACGAAGTGGTGTATGTCGCATTGCTTGCGACGACAGTCTGACCGCGTCGCAAATGTTGCGACAAAACCAATTTATCGTCGCATTGTTTGCGACACACGGATCATTCGTCGCACGGACGTGCGACGAAACAACATAGGCGTCGCAAGGACGCAAAAAGTAACCTCAGCACGAAAACCATGCGACGAATTTATCAATTATGTCGCAAGGGCCAATGCGACGCATATTCGATGTCGTCGCATTGATTGCGACGAACGACCAAGCACGTCGCAAGGTGTGCGACGAAATCTCGGAGGCGTCGCAGGTCTTGATCACAACGCCCATGCAATCCCCTCGATTGACGGGGTAATAATGAGTATGCGACGAATCTGATAAAGTGTCGCATATTTGTTTGCGACGCACGGCTCATTCGTCGCACGGACGTGCGACGAAACGACATAGGCGTCACAATGTATATGCGACGAAGCATGGTAGTCGTCGCAAGGACTCAAAAAGTAACCTCAACACGAAAACCTTGCGACACATTTATCAATTATGTCGCAAGGGCCAATACGACGCATATTCGATGTCGTCGCAATAATTGCGACGAACGACCCAGCACGTCGCAAGGTGTGCGACGAAAGATCGGATGCGTCGCAGGTCTTGATCACAGCGCCCATGCAATCCCCTCGATTGACGGGGTAATAATGAGTATGCGACGAATCTGATAAAGCGTCGCAGGTATGTGCGACGAATCTGATGAAGCGTCGCAGCGACCTGCGACGACTTTTTAAGTGCGTCGCAAGTCAAAAACATAAGGCGTTTCACCTTTCTTCTTTTTTCATTTCGTTTGAGCGCACTTTTTGCTTCCGAGCGGTCTTCTTCTTCGTGGAGAGAAATCTCACCGAGCTCTTTGTCACCGGAGAGGTTTCGAACGACACGCTCTTTCTTTCGTCGGAGGTTCTCACGGTCTTGTTTTTCCCCTCGTTCTCACGACCTTTGTTTTTTTCCCTTCTCATTCGCATTTTGACATTGCAGGTTCTTTGTGGGAGGCTCGGATTCTTCGTTGAAGGCTCGGGTTCTTCGTGGGGCGCTTTGTTGGGAGAGTCGTCGGAAACACTGCGCCGAAGGTAATGCCTTAACTGCCTTGGGATGATGTTTCTGTTTCTGACTTTGTTTGAAACTTTCTTCACTAATAGAAGTTGTGTTCCTGTTTCTTAATTCTTATTCCATGGTTCTTAAAATTCTGAATTCGTTTGAGACTTCGTTTGAGACTTTGATTTCTGGTTGTATAGAGATCGTGTTTATGTTATTGGATTCTGATTCCATAATTCTTGGGATGATGTTTTTGTTCCTGAGTTTGTTTGAGACTTCGTTCACGAATAGAACTTGTGTTCATGTTTCTTAATTCTTATTCAATGATTCTTAAAATTCTAAATTCGTTTGAGACTTTGTTAGAGATTAGAAGTTGTGTTCCTGTTTCTGGATTATTATTCAATAATTCTTGAAATTTTGAGTTTGTTTGAGACTTTGTTAAAGATTATAAGTCGTGTTCGTGTTTCGTGATTCGTATTCAATAGTTCTTGATTATATAAAGAAATATTGGACTTTGATTCCATAGTTTGATTCCATGTTATTGGACTTTGATTCCATAGTGTTTATGTGATTGGTGTAGGATTTGAAAATTTTCATCCAACTCATGTGTTTTTCTTTTGGATGAGGACGATTTAGGAAATGGTGAGTTATTCCCATAATTTTGATATCTTCTTATGTATGTTTGTTGTTTAATGTGCAGGATTAAATCAGATGAGTTTGGGTGACGATGGAATATCTTCATTGTCTTTTCAATCATTTTGGTATGATACTTTAGGGGTGATATAGTTATTTTTTTGTAATAGGTCAAAACTTTGCACTTACTTTATTAGTATAAGCATTTGAAGTTGTGTTTTTGGTATGATTATTCTCTTTTTCAATATTTATTTCTTGTGATATAGTATTTTTGTTATGATCATAATGTTTCCCAATTATTCACTATAATAACTTGTATAAGTTTTGTAATAATTTGATGTTGGTTGATTTCTGATATCGTAATGATAATTGTTGTTGCAAACTTTGATAAATTTGATATATAAGCAATTGAAAAAGTAATTGTGAATTACGCAAGTATTGGGGAAATTTGTTCTTAAAATAATTTTTTTATTGAAAAAATATTTGCGATTTAATCTCGATATCGTTGCAAAAAACAAAATTGTGAATTAGCCTAAAGAATTGGATAAATAACATTTAGGGTTGATTGCGGCGTAGATTACATAACGTCGCAACTACATGCGACGCGCAATATACCCTTTGTCGCAAGAAACTCGCGACGCAATTACCTCTGCCGTCGCATACACTGCGACGAACATGGACTCCGCCGCATCAATATGCGATGACAAGTTCTGCGACGCTTATAGTCGCTCCGTCGCACGGTGGATTGCGACGCGATGCGAGCGGGTTCGCCGCTACCATTGCGACGCTTGCGAATGGGTTCGCCGCAGTTGCGACGAAAACGGCGTGATGCGTTATAATTGCCTTCGAGACGGCGATTTAGCGACGAAGCGTCACGACACATAATATTTCGTCTCTAAAGTGTTTTTGCGGCAAAATTCTTGTTTTAGCGACGTATTTTTTTCGTCGCTAAAAGCTCCATTTCTTGTAGTGATATATACCATAAACATATGATATATTGTAATATAAATGTGGTAGTTATGTTATACCTATGCTATGTGTTGGATTTTGGAACGAGTCTGTTAATTATGTTGGTTACCAAGTATATATCTGAGATTTCGTTGCAAGTTGGAATGACATTCGTCATTGAGTTTGCAACAATCTATCATAGAAAAGTTGGGCAATGTAGGCCATATTAACTCGCCTGATATATATGTTTGCATAGTATCTCAATTTTTCATTAAGAAGGATGCATAAGTGAACACAGATAAAGATGTTGAATGATTATTTAACATAATGACATATGGTATGGATAAATATCTAACTTCATTTAGTGATCCTTACATATGTATAGTTAATAAATATCCTATGGCACTATTTGAGCGCACACTGTATTTGGATCTTGAAATTGTGTTGGTATTACTTGAGTTGGTAGAGTATGTACTTCACGATCCATTTCGCCAAACTACCGATCGAAGAATGACGAGTTTGTTGGTATTATAATATTGTCCGATCTAATCGTTCTTGTATTTGTCCTCTCGTCCTACAATCACAGATATTTCATAACATATAAACATACATATAAGAGAAATAAACTTCCTCTATTTTTCCATTACATACCTTTTTTGGGTCTCCTGCCAGACTACCCAATAATCTTCCACTTCTTAAATTTCCATGGTTTCCAGTAAATCTAACTCTAGCCATTAACTAGTCATATATGTAAGTATATACCAAGCATTACACTACATAAGAACATATACATGATATATGCACACGTTTATAAATATCACATTAAATCAATTTTTTAACATATTCCACATCAAATTTCACATATTCCACAGGATTAACAGTTTTATAAATTGTCATTACTAGGTAATATATCTCCCAAGTGCACAATATTAACTAGTATATACCACACTGTATTGTAAATTACAATAACTAACGTAACTTCATACTCAACATTATAACTTTTCAATATACTTCTAGTATGTGATATATAACCACATTGTAAATACATTACACAATATTAAACACATTATAAACATTAGTTTTTAACTTCAGATACCACATACAAAAAAATCATTATAAACATAAGTCTATTAAATATGACTATTTCTAACTTTTTGCAGTATTCATCACTGAACTTGAAATTTTATACCAGTAGTCTAAAAAAAAAACAACTAAACCCTAACTAACATATCACATATACCCCAAAACCCTAACAGTGTTTTTGTTGTATAAACATTTGTTTTTGTTCAAAATCGAAAAAAAAAGACATTGATGGACTAAATGTAACATAGCCCAGTGTATAATACTGTCCTTCTTCTCCGTCTTCTTCGAGTTGATATTCGTCGGGTTTATTTCGTTCTCAGTCTTCTCCTTCTTCGAAATGCAGTTGAGAGAATTTTTGTTTTTGGCGGGCTGAAGACTTTTGCACAATGTTCCCGTTTGTTTCCTATTTTGAATATCTTCCTAAAGAGTCATATAATAAAACTGTTCGTTTTCCTTCTTTTGTTTTTAATTTTTTAAAAACAAATTGTCAGACCAATGAGGGCTTAAGAATAAACTGCCACCAACTTCTATGTAAAAAACAGGCCCAAATATACAGTCATGTAAAAAATGGTGAAGTTTATACTTTTGTGTAAAATGAGTCCCAAAATTGGGTTATTTATGTAGAAACCCCTTAAATTAATTTTTTCCTAATTTCTCTATCATGATTTTTATCTCTGAAACATTTGAATTCTTATCTAGATTCTAAAATCAAAGGCAAGTTTTAAGAAAGACAAATTTTTAAAATTATTTTTTTAAAGTTTTCAAAACATGATTTGATTTTGAAAACATAGGTAAAATGTAAATAACAAAACAAGTAAATTCTTAGGTGGATAGTATTTATTAGCTTAATTTTTAAAAACTAAAAACAAAAAACTAAAGTTTAATTTGATAACCATTTGGTTTTTGGTTATTGAAAATCAAGTTTACAAATATTGTATCTACCATTTCTATGTTTTCTTATATACTTTTTAACTATGTTTTCAAAAATCAAGCCAAATTTTGAAAACAAAAAAGTAGTTTTAAAAAACTTTTTGCTTTTTATATTTGGCTATAAACTCAAATAGTTCATGAAGAAAGATGAAAATTATTGTAGAGAAGATGAAGGAAAACTAAAATCCAAAAATCAAATAGTTATCAAACAGTGTCTAAATGTTAAGAACAAGCTTAGTTTTCAGTTGCATATTCAAATCTAGAATTTGTATTTAAAACACTATAGCACACATGCTCTTAGAAGCAAATTATCCGCAAGTAGTTTTGTACCAAATTATGTTTGTTTTGTTTTTGGCTTTTGATTTTAAATTATGTTTTCTTTTTATTTCCTTTTCCTTTTTTTGAGCTGATTCTTTTGTAAATATTTTCACTTTCTCTATTGGAATATAGTTTCCCATACGTAAAATTAAAAAAAAAAAAAAAAAAGGCTACGGAGTTTCCTTTCGATTTTTTTTTCCCTATAACATTTGGAATGTGGAGCAGACAAGTAGCCCACACAACTCGTTAGACAAGTAGCCCACACAACTCGTTTACATAATTGTGTTTTGAAGAAGTGAAAAATCATAGTGTCAAGTTGTCTGTTGTTGGATTTGCATACTTTCTACTGTGGTTTAAAAGCGGCAATTTTTTGACCAATTTAAACAAAATTCTAGCCATAGTCTATTTTACCTTTTTTTTTTCTCTCCCGTTTGGCTTTTAAATTTTGTAGCATTCATTTGTTTGTAAATCATTCCATGCATGCCACAGATTTTGTAAATAAAAAGATTAAATTACATCTTTACTTCTAACTTTAAAAAGTGTCTAATAAGTTTCTAAACTTTCTATTTTATATCTAATGGGTTCTTGAATTTTAAAAATTTCTAATTAGGCTCTTTTAACTTAATTTCAAATTTGTGTCCAATAGGTTTTTGATAGGTTCAAAATTTTAAAAAATAATTGATGTATTAAATATAAAATTATTTTTTATGTGAAATATGACCTAAACCTTCAACTTTTATATATCTAGTATATTTGTGAATTTTAAAAAATGTAAAATATGTCAATAATCTATTGGATATAAAATTAAAAATTTAGAGACCTATTGGACATAAAATTGAAAGTTTAAGAACTTTCTTTTTTAGACACTTTTAAAGTTTGGGGGACTAAATTAATTAACACAAATTTAAAAGTCAGATATACTTATTAGTCACTTTTTATAGTTTAAGGACCAAATAAATACAAAACTTGAAAGCTCATAATAGTGATTTACCTAAAAGAAAATCTTCCAAATTATAAAAACAACATTTGTGTTTTCCCTCTCTCTATATATAATTAAAGGTTAAATAGGGCAAAGACAAAACAATAAAATACAACTTTAAACTTTTGTTTGATATATCATATTCAACCATTAATTGAAAAGATAAATTTCATTGACTCGTGTCAACATAGCTTAGTCAATCAACTGGTATAAGAGGTTAGAAGTTCGAATATACTTCCTAACATGTTGTCTAAAAGAAAAAAAGATTTTATTGACTTGCTATTTTGGATATGGATCCCATGTTTCCAATCCCTTCCACCACCAAATAAAATTATTTCTTGACAAAAGAAACAACCAAATTGGTATACTTAGTTCTATTTTTGGACAAGTAATCTTCAACAATGGCCCCAAAACGCTCAAACAAGTTATCCATAATATGTCCTCCAATTCCAAGATGAGAATCCAACATTGTTTCAACCACAGCTCTTATCGTCTTCGCCACTCTTTGTCCTCTAGACAAAATTTTGAGTCCACTCTCAGCCTGGCTGGCGAAGCCATCCCATTCCACCTCGAAAGCTTCAAACCGATCTATAACAAAAGACCCTTCTTTCTCCGTCTCCATCTTCACTTCCTCCATGCATGGTGCATAGTACGGTGCGTTGAACGAGTCAATTTTTTCCTCTTCAATTACACCCTGTGACCGAAAAAAAAAAAGAGAGTCAAGTTCAGTGCCTTTTCTTAAACAATAATTGGTTTATACCTCATTTTAATCCTATTTTAGTTTTTCTTTTTCTTGATTTTTAAAAACAGCGTTGATAGTTTGTTTTTAAAAAAAAAAAAAAAAAAATCTTAAAACCGTTTTTAAATTCATGAAGGAATTTGATTTTTTTTATTTACCAAAATTCTTTTTTTTTTTAGTTCTATTTATCAAAATTCTTAAACAGACTGCATGGTTTTTTTTTTTTTTTTAATGACTGTAGAGATTTGGTTTTTGAAAAAAGCCTATAAATATTTTTTCCACTTATGAGTTTGCGTATTTTTTTATCTATCTTTCACCTATGTTTAAAAGCAAGTCGAGATGATTGTAAAGAAAATGAAAATTATTGTAGAGAAATTATGAAAAAATAAGCACAATTTTTAAAAATAAAAAAATCAAATGGTTACCGAACCAAACTAAACTTTTAAAATCTCAATTTTAGTATTAAAAGTTCAAGTTCAATTTATTCTTATCTTTAGATTTTTTTTTAAAAAAAGTATATTTTAGTCTCTAAACTATTTTAAAAAATATGTTATTGTATCCAGAGGTGGATTTAAGAAGGGCCCACAGAGGGAGCTTGACCTCATTCAACTTTTAATTAGCTTAGTTTGTATATATAAAATGCTATATCAATTTTCAAAATTTTATCTTAGCCTAGTGGCAAGCTCTTCAAAAATATATCATACTTTTTATTTTTAAGTACAATAAGGGTTCGAAGAATTCGATATGTCAGTTGAGTTATACTCTATTTGCTCATTTTTTTGTTGTAATCTATCCATAAAATTATTTATTTTTTAAGAATATATTTTTCGGTATCAAATATAAATAAAAATTAATGAAAATATTTTTTCATTTTTAGAAAATTATTTTTAAAAGTTAATTAAATAAAAGAAAATATGATTCTATGAATTCTAAAAAAAATCTTATTATTTGTAATTTTTTCTCATATACTCACGTAAAAAAAAATTTAATCATATTTCTTATATCAAAATATATAAACTATTATATTAAGATTTCATTTTCATCTATGTAATTTGTGTTTTGTTTTATTTTATTTCCTATAAAAATGAAATGAGATTATATACAATTAATATTAATGCATTCAAAATGATTTTTATACGAATTTCAAGCCCCCTGACTAAAAGTTCTGGATTCGTCATTGATTGTATCTATTTTTCTTTTGACAAATAGATAATATAGTTATACTAATATGTCAACTTGAGTATGAATTAGAATAAGAAAAATTCTGATGGTACGCGTTTCTACTTTCACACTATTATAAATTTTCTTTCTCAAGTAATTTTTTTTGTAAGTGCAGTATTTGGGTGCTGCCCTTCATCTACCACATATATTTTCCTTTTTTATAAAAGAAAAAAAACAGAAAAGAAATTTTTTTGAGTATTTGACAGCACCCAAATATTTTCCTTTTTGCAATGTTGGACAGTATAGCGTAGTAGTACTAAAGAATTTTCCCTACCGTACCATGAACCACATAAATGAATGAAGTGTATTTACAGAGGGACCAGATATTATTTTTTTTCAATTTTAGATATAAGAAATGGACATTTCAGAAAGTATATGGATACTAGAATGAAAAAGATTTTGAAGGTTAAAAAAGCAAAAAGAGATTCAAACCATAAAATTTTTCGTGGCTTTGATTATACCATACCTGTGAAACCAAGCTGGTTAAAGCCTGAGCTAAGAGCTCCCAATGATGGCAGCTATCAGCCGTAGTGGGATCCATAAATTTCCTGCCCATAAAAGACAAAACCATTCGCCCACCAGAAATCGTCTCTTCAGAACGCGATTTTATAAACCTTGAAAAGTCATTCCTGAACTGTGCAGCGTAAGCCTCCAAAACACTCTGTGGGCTCGTCGGAGAAATATAAAGCTTCCCTTTATTAATCCTTTTCCCTTCCCCTTCCAAACCTTCTGGAACCTTCGACAGCCAATGGAGGCTGGAAGATGAGTGTACAAAATTCAAGCTGTTTTTAGCAAATAGCCTTCCATAGAAAGAACCCGGCACGCCGGAGATAAAGCACGGCCCCACCTCGCCGCCGTTTCCGTCCTTGAGCCGCCGGTGGAAATCCGGCAGCGACCCGAATATGTTGTTGAAGTCGTTGCTGAAGAGGTCGTTCAAGAACACCAAAACTTCGGGCAGCGGGTAGCCGAGGCGTTTGCATTTGGCGTACAGAAGGTTGAGCGTGTCGGACATTAGAAGCAACGTGTTGGGCCCGGAGGAGCAGCCCAAATCCGCTATGGAAATGCTTTGAGGCGAAGCGCTTGTCCTGCCAGTGCTTAGGATGGCCTCAACCGCTTCCTCAGTGATCCGCTTCGAATCGGATATGATTTTGCTCTGAAGGGACGAGTTTTGAGCATAGCTCGTTTCTCCACCTCCCTTGTTCATGCAGAGAATTTGTGCAACTTCCATTTTTTTCTCTCTCTCTCTCTTTTTTTTTTCCCTTCAAGTAAATGTATCAATAACTGTGAAGTTGAATTGATTCGTGAAGGTGGTGGAATTTGTAGGCATATTTATAGGGTCGAAAAAAGGAAACATGATAAACATATGCCAAATTATAATGTTGTGTTTTTAGTACTATTATAATTTGTGTTTGGTGTGGATATAAATTCGAAAACGTGTCACATGTGGCACCGACGAAGACAATTTTTCACAATGGAAAAAATTGTCGTGGTCCTGATTTAATATTATGCCTGTTTACCAACACAAAATATCATAGGATGTGGTGGAGAATAAATGGTTGAGCAAGTTACCGAATTCGAATCAAATACGACTTGTGATCTTACTATTAGATGTATGAGAAATGATTGAAAAATTGTATTTCAAACATACATTGAATGGTAATTAGAGACAAAAAAAAATTTAATTTATATCGAGAATTAATAGTGGAACAACATTGGGAACATTGGGAATATTTTTTTAAGATTGAAATATACTTATTAATAAGTTAACTTAATTCGTTTTATGGAAGCACCCAATTTTTAGTTTTATGATTTTAATTTTTCATTAGGGAATTGTTTTGTTTTGTAGTCTGTAGTTTATAGTCTTAGGATAAATTTTAGAGAGTCTAAAAGAATCAACAAATTTTTTGTTTATGAAATTCAGTTAAGATTTAAGAACAAAAAAAAAAAGTAAAAGAAAATAATTATGAGTAAACATATTTATTTATTTTAAATATAAAAATAAAAATGAATGTTATTTTAATAATTTGCTTTTGTTTATTTGAAAAAAACAATATTATTATTATTTTGCTGCTATCAATTTTTTTTTTTTGAAAACCCCCATTTTTTTTTTATAAAAACATTAGTCTTTTTGATTGACAGGTAATCAATGCTAAATCAGTTCTTTTTCTTTTTTGGAGTACACGATTCTATATTTTTATTCGCAGGCATAATGAATCGGTAGTTCTGCGTTTGTAAGTACCAAATTGAGATTTATAGAATCCATCGAGTTTTAATTTTTTCAGCTAACTTAAAGGTCCAAATTGCATCGAGATTGAATTTTTTTCACCTTCAATTTTGACTGAAAAAAGAAATGTGGCATTAATTGACATTCAATTAATAAGAGCTCGGTTAAAAACATTCACCTTTCCTGTTTTCTGCTCTGTCTCTTTGAATAAAGAAACAGAACTATTCTGGATAACTACTTCTTGTTTGTTTGTTTTTTTAATTAAAAAAATAAAAACATGTTTAATAATTAGTTAGTGTTTCTTGTTCTCTGGAATAAGCTAAAAATATACAAAATTATTATGAAAATTAGTTTTAAAATTAAATATATCGTTTTTTATGTTATATTTATATTTCCATATTTATTATATGTTTTATAAGTCAAGAAAAAAGAACAATTCAGATGCATTTTCCAGCATTTTGAGATAGGAAACTGGGATTCTTGATTTTTGGATGTATTTTGAAGCATTTTACAAGATAGGAAATTGTTTACTTTATTTTATTTTCTAATTGTTTTGAAAAAAAAAAAAATAGAATTTACGGTTTCTTACTTATGTAAGTTAATTTACTTCGAAACTATTTAAACCTTATTGTGGATAGTTGCAAAAGGGGCCTCCAAGTATAATTTTTCTAGACAATAGTTTTTCTCTATTTTCTTTTATTTTTTTTTTTACTTTTTTTTTTGACACTATATCGAACCAATGATGAATCTTGGATACATCATCATGATAAGCGACTAAAGTAAATGTTCTGATTCATAGATAAGTGTAGTTCATTTGCAATGTTGTGAGACTTTGAATTATATTGAATTTTATTATCTTATCAAATTGACGACTCAATTTTATGTGTTTATTTACAAGTTGCTATACATGAAAATTACAATCCATAATTGTTGTGATTGATTGTTTAATTAATGTAGCAATAGAATTGACTCATATGTATCTAAAGTTTTTCCTGAAGTACATAACTTGCACGATAGATCTGGGAAAATAAGAAAAAATGATTAATTAGTTTGTGCTATCTCAATTGGTTAATCAACTCCAGACACAAGTTTTCGCTATGGGGTGGTACCAATGCTAAACAATATCCAAAAAAGAGGAACTACTAAACTAATACTCGTCTTTTTTTTATAGTAATCGGGAGGAGTCCTTTCATGTCATGTCTTCTGAAAATGCTAGTTCTCATCTAAGGTTTTACTCCATTTACTGTCAAAACTAATTGAGTTACTCTCTAACAGGGTGTATTGGACAACAAGGTACTTTTGAGGTTGGAAGACAAAGAATTTATTTGAGAAGGAGCTCGACAAGACGATAACGATATGTGGTGCATTTAGAATTACATGAACACTCTCTCTACTAGAAGGGTGTCGCCTCATTGTTTTATTTTAGAGGTCGATCTGAGATCTAAGTTATTTTTTTGCTTGATTGCGAAGCACTCATAGGAATTACCTGGCTCCTCTACGCATTCTCGTTTGCTGACAAGACTGGAGAGCTTCGTGAGTCAAAATGCCTAGTCTCTTTCCCTTCTGGTCATTAGAAGCTTAATGTCAATGTCTTGTGGTATGAAGTTATAGGAAAATGAGGCTTAAGTTTGATTGTTCGTGACTTTCGAGCATCTCCCATCCGTGATGGCTCTCAAAAGTGGAGTAGAAAATGATCGATTAAATGTCTCGAAGTCGCGACGATTCGTGCTGGTCTTAGCTCGTTTTCTCATCTAAAGTTACAAATCTCTATCACTAATAGTTAAACTGATTCGCTCGATGTGGTTTCGGCCCTTCGTTCTCCTGGAAAGGATCTCATCGAAACAAAACACGTTTTGAATGATTTTTTTTCTTATATTGCCCTTGCTTGCTCTTTTTAATTTAACAACGCACTCTCTTGCTTGGACTTCTTTTTTTGGAGCCATCTTTGTGGTCGTGTATGGCTGTCAAACTTCCCTTCGTGGGTGAGGGGCCACCTCGCGAGGGACACCCTTGTAGTGTAGTTGTCAAACTTCCTTTCATGGGTGAGGGACCTATGCTTGGAAGATTGGTGCTCTGCTGTGATTTATTTTCTGTCTTCTTCTTCTTAAAAAAATGGTTAATTAGGCCGTTTGATAACGTAACGCTTTTTTTTTTTCGCATTTACGCTTCTGCTGTTTTTTGTTTCTTGCTTTCTCATTTTTAAAAATAAGAAATGCAGAATATGTTTGATAACTATTTATGTTTAGCATTTCTTTGAAAACAAAAATAAAAATATAAACTTATTTAGAACTCTTTTCTTGTTTAACGTTTTCTTGAATTTTTTTTATCTCATTTTTTTGTCATTTTTATAGTTTAAAAAGAATGCAGTTATATAATATAAAATATATAACATGCATTAAATATATAAATATACAATTAATTATAATAAATTTATATTATCAAATACTAACAAGTCTCGATACAAAATTAATTAATAATAAAAGTAAATATAAATTATTTTATTTTTCAAATGTTGTTCAAATTTGATCTGCAATCTTATCTCTTACTCGAGCCATTCGTATTAAAAAATGCCGACTTAGATCCAACTCAATTATATTGATAAAATGTTGTAGTTTGTAAAATATTAAAATGAGGTTAAAGACATGTTTTAGTGAACAAAATTTATTTATTACAAAATTACAATAATATATAAATATAAAGATTGCAAAATTAAAACTCAAAATTCAAACAATACGTGTATTATATATATATATATATTTTTTTTTCAAATTTCAAATTAAAATAATATAAATATACCAATTGTAAAATGAAGAAATGAAATAAAAAAAATAAATTTATATAATAATAATATAAATTTATTTTATATTATCATTATTTATAAAAATTAAAACTATATATATTACGAAAAATCGGAATTGGTAAAAAAGAAAATAAATAATATGTTCTTATAAGGGATCGAACTCAGGACTCGAAATGGAAGGGGTAAGGTTGGAGTCCGATATTGATGAACTTTGGAAAGTTTAATATAAAAAGAATTGAAACAGAAAAAAACTACTTATTCAAAGTTTCTCAAATTTAGTCAAGTTTTAGAAAAAATGAAATGCAAAGAGAAATGCGAAAAGCGAGCGTTATCAAAAGGACCCTTAAATTTTGGTTCTCCCATCATTGTTAATATTATTGCTTAATTTGTATGGATCGTATTGTAGCCAATAAATTAAGTAATAACTTCAATTGCAATGCTTGGTTGGAATTAATGGATTTAAGAGAATAAAATCTAATTTGGTTTTTCGAGCTGAGTTGACTAAGTACTTATTAAAAAGATTAATTTATTTGTATAAGTCTATGATCAATATTGCAATTAAATTAACTACACCTATCAATTGAGTATCCTTAAGATTTGACCTATCTTTCCTTTATATGTATGTTTTATTTTATTTTAAAAAAATATTTTTTATATTTTTTATAAATTTAATTTAAGAAATTAATATTTTGTTTGTTTAGATCAACCCGTTCTACCCAATATACTACAAGTTTATAAATGGTAATTTGACGAGCTCTTGACAAATTTGCATCAACAATTTTGTAAACGTTTCTAAACAATAAAAAATGAGAAATAGAAAAAAATTATCAAACACTCCTATTTCTCAATAAATGAAATAAGATTCGAAATACTACATAATATCCTATCCATCAACTATTTAAAAAAAATGGCATCAATCAATCCAACAACTTGAAATTTGCGGAGCATCACTCACAATCGAAGTCAAGTCTCCAACCTGTACAAGAAGATACCCTTTTTAAAAGTTAGGTTCTTTCATATTTTAAAAAATAAAAGCAACATATTCTTCCTAAGGAATTTGACAGGCTAACCTAAGAAATTGGACCGAAGTGGTATTTCACCTAGTTATTTAAATAAACATTTCTAACATTTTAAATATTTATTATCATTTTTTTCCTTTTTGTCTTGTTATTTTCCCCTCTCGATTTCTCTCTCCGTCCCTCTCACTCCCTTTTCTTCTTCCCTCTTCCTCTCACGTGTCTGGCTGTTGTCCCCTCCTGTCTTTTTCCTCCACAGCGGCTGCCCTCTCCTTGATCTCATTCCTCTGGCAACCCTCGCATTGTAGGCATCTAAAAAATTTTAGATCTGGAAAATTTTACTTCTAAAAATTCTTCAGATCTGAAATAGGATGGTGGGATCCATACTCGAAGTAAAATTAGCTTTGGGTTCGATTAAGAAGACAGAGAGAAAGGAAGATGTGAGAGAGGAGGGAAGACAAGGAAGTGAGAGCGAAAAAAAAAAAAAGCAATAAATGAGAGAGTGAGAGGGAGCCTGAGTTAAACCCTATTTCGAAAAACTACGTGTAATTTTGCCTCTGTTTTGGAATTAAAATCTTGGGGTATGGGAAATTGCCAAAAATGGGACAATTTTAAGTGGATAAAAGAGGTTTAGGACTTTTTTTAGATTGTTAGAGTTTTAGGACTTTTTAGGGTATGCAATTACCAATTTACCCTTGTTTATTGATTTTCTTTTTTATGTTCACTTCAAGCGTTTTTCTTTCGTCCATATCATTCTTTTTAGGTTGTATAGTCGTTATTTGGTGATTTTTTTTTATTTATATACAAAGTTTTCATTGTTTATTGGGTGTGAGAAAGGTGCGAGACAAGTGCGAGAAAAAAAACAGAATACAAAACAAGCTTTTTCCTTTGGTTGTTTTTTTTTTTATGGTTATTTATGCATGTCTAGCTAGGGCTTGGTGATAACTTTTGATTTTTAGCCAAATTTTCATGGTTTATTGGGTGCGAGAAAGGTGCGAGACAAGTGCGAGAAAAAAAAACATAATGCAAAACGAGTTTTTTCCTGTTGTTCTTTCCTTTTTTTGTGGTTATTTATGCATGTCTAGCTAGGGGCTTGGTGATGACTTTTGATTTTTAGCCAAATTTTCATGGTTTATTGGAGTGCGAGAAAGGAGAACGAGACAAATGCGAGAAAAAAAAGCAGAATGCAAAACAAGTTTTTTCCTTTTGTTCTTTCCTTTTTTTTGTAGTTATTTATGCATGTCTAGCTAGGGCTTGGCGATGACTTTTGATTTTTAGCCAAATTTTCATGGTTTATTGGGTGCTAGAAAGGTGCGAGACAAGTGCGAGAAAAAAAACATAATGCAAAACGAGCTTTTTCTTTTTCTTTTTTCCTTTTTTGTGGTTATTGATGCATGTCTAGCTGGGGCTTGGTGATGACTTTTGATTTTTAGCCAAATTTTCATGGTTTATTGGGTCTGCGAGAAAGGTCACGAGACAAGTGCGAGAAAAAAAAACAGAATGTAAAATTGACCCTTTCGTTTGGTTTTTTGATTTTCTTGTGGCTATTTATGCATGTCTAGTTAGGTCTGAGTTATGGTACTTCATTCCATACACTTATCCTTAAATGACTTCTTTTGCATATGTCTTTTTCATTAATAGATTATTGAATTCTTGTCTAATTATTTTTTTCTTTTTCCTTTTGCAGAAATTAAGGGTCTATGGTGGAGTTTGAGATGAGAAGGAAAAAAAATATGTAGGAGGTTTGTTGAAAGGTCTTGTCGTAGGTAAAGAAATCAGACACAAGGATTTAGTTGTTGAAAATCTCATAGTCCACGGATATGACAAATGTAATGAACGCGAGACCATAATAGATTGACATGTCGTAATCCTATTGCATATCTGAAAAGTAAAATGGTTGTTATGTTGAATATTTGTTTGTTAACGACATTAGTTATATTAATTGTGTTTTTATGTTAACTTTGTGGTATGCTTGATTTTTTTGTTGCAACTTTAGTTTCATCTACCTAACATTCAAATAAATAAAGAAAGAAAAGAAAAAAGTAGACAATGTATATTCTATTTTTTTTCTCGCACATTTCTCGCACCTAATAAAAAAAAAGCAATTGAGAGTAAAGAAGTGGTTGGTGTTATACTTTTTCTAACTTCCATATACCAACATCCACTAACAAGAAAGTAGACAATATATATTCTATTTTTTTTTTCGCACCTTTCTCGCACCTAATAAAAAAAGTAATATTTGAGAGTAAAAAGTGGTTTGTGTTATACTTTTTTCTAACTTTAGATACCAACCCCCACTAACAAGAAAGTAGACAATATATATTTTATTTTTTTTCTCGCACCTTTCTCGCAACTAATAAAAAAACAATATTTGAGAGTAAAGAAGTGATTTCTCGCAGCTTTCTCACTCCTTAAAGAAATTTACAATACATTATAACATAAATATACAAATACAATATATCATAATTGAAAAGCCAACTGCTTCCTAAAGTATGACATGTCCTCTTGACGCAGGGTAACGAAATCAGAACCAGTTACAACACATTCAAAAAATATAAGGTTAACATCTAAGAAATGACCTAAGCGAATGGCTCTAAACATTTCTTGTTGGGCAACGTTGAGCTTCAATTTTATTCTCTCAATTGTCTTCCCAATCATTGATCTGACTGTCAATTGAGCTCGAAAATGACATGAAAGCTTTATCAAGTACTTGGGAGAGATGTTCATCGTCATTGATATCTAATGATTTCAAAATAAAGAACAATTCAACATTAAATATAAGGAACAACATTCAATATAACAATTACTTAGGAATGCCTAAATGAACAAATGAAATGCAAAGAACCAAATAAAAAGGAACAAATAACATTATATTTTTTTTCTCGCACCTTTCATGAACTTACGAAATCATGAAAAAGTTGCCTATAAATCATAGGAAATGCTCAAACAACATCTACTCAACCTAAAAAGACCACTATGGAAGAAAGGAAACAATTTATAGCATTCTGTTTTTTTTCTCGCACTTTTCTCGCACCTAAGAAATCATGCAAAAGTTGCTTATAAATCATAAGAAATGCTCAAACAACATCTACTAAACCTAAAAAGACCCATATGAAAGAAAGGAAACAACTTATAGCATTCTGTTTTTTTTCTCGCACCTTTCTCGCACCTAAAAAATTATGCAAAAGTTGCCTATAAACCATAGAAAATTCTCAAACAACATCTACTCAACATAAAAAGACCCATATGGAAGAAAGAAAACAACTTATAACATTTTCTCGCACCTTTCTCGCACCTAAGAAATCATGCAAAAGTTGTCTTTCAAACAACATCTACTCAACCTAAAAAGACCCAAAAGGAAGAAAAGAAACAACTTATAACATTCTGTTTTTTTTCTCGCACCTTTCTCGCACCTAAGAAATTATGCAAAAGTTGGCTATAAAAATCATAGGAAATACTCAAACAACATCACTCAACCTAAAAAGACCCATATATCTCACTTTTCTCATGTAAAATTTCTAAGAAAGATAACAACGCTTATTAGAAATTTCCAAAAAATATTATGGACCTAATTGCAAAAATATCTATAAAAAAACACTCCTTAATCAAATCAATTCTCTCAGCCTCCCACCAAACTTCAAATATGCATGAGTTGGGGCACAACAGTCAGAAATCCACAACAACGTGAAATTGCTAATAAACAATAAAGATGACATATCATATGCTTATCATGAGATATGTGGCAACACCTACCTTTAATTTTTTTGTATCGTATCCATATCCCAAGTCGAATGGTAAAAAAGTAAGTACAAAGAATCAAAAACCGATCGTTGTTGGGACTTACCTTCGCCTCGTTAGATAGTTCCGCTTAAATCGTATTCAAGGGCTTTGATTGCGATGCGTCGAGGTTCCGCCCATATAATCCGGCTCGCGCCAAGGTTTAGTCCACGCTGCGAGTCGTTTCAAAGCCAATCGCCGCTGATCGCTCGACTCGCCCGATCGCCCGCGGCTCGACTCTTCGCTGACTCGCCAGACAGCTGCTGATCTCGACTCGCCGCTCGACTCGCCAGACGACCAGCTGCCGATGTCGCCGCAGGTTGTTCCGCCGGCTTACTCGCCGCCACACTCCGAATCGCCGCCGGTCTCGACTCCTTTGCACGACTCCGCTAGACGCCGCTGGTCTCGACTCGCCGGGCACTGCGGTTGTTCACGCGCTTACATCGCCGTCATGCTCCGAATCGCCGTCAAAGGAAGATCTCGCAACCAAGGGATCGAGAGTGAGGAGAGAGATGTGAGGTAAAATATCTCCTTAGGGCATTTTAGGATTGATTTTTGCTAAAAATAAAATATAAAATATAAAATATAGGATTTTTTAAAAAGGATAAATTGGTAATTGCATACCTAAAAAGTCCTAAAACTCTACCAATCTAAAAACGGTCCTAAATCTCTTTTATGCCCTTAAAATTGTCCAATTTTTGGCAATTTCCCATTTGTTCTAGTGAGTTCCAAAGTTCGAGAATTAGAAAATCTGTATTTGGAGTGCAAAGTGTTCTAAAGTCTTCAAATAAAAAAACAGTGTTTAGTGAGTAGTGTTCTGAATCTTTAGTTTATACTGTTTTTTTTTCTTTTTTTAGCTGTTTTGTTCTCTTATTTTTTAGTGAATGTTTTGTCAATTGTTGAAACTCTTATATAACATAAATATGTTATAAAATTGAAACTCTATTTTAGAAATTAAGAAAATGGAAGTCTATGTGTAAGAAATTAGGGAATTTAAAACTCTATCTCACAAAGTATTTAGAAAAGTATTTTGGAACTTTATTTTAGAAATTAAAAGAACTAAAAGTCCATTTAATAAATTAGAGATTTAAAGCTCTATTTCAAAAAATATTTAGAAAAATATTTTGGAACTCTATTTTAGAAATTAAAAAAATAAAAATTTATTTAAGAAATTAAGAAATTAAAAACTATATTTCACGTTAGATAGTATTCTGTAAACTATTTTTTGGAATTGTACTTTAAAATTAAAAAAAATGGAAGTTTATTTAATAAATTAGGTAATTTGAAAATATAGTATTCAAAAACTTGTTTTTGGAATTCTATTTTAAGAATTAAAAAATTGGAAGTCTATTTAAATGATTAGAAAATTTAAAATTTTATTCCACAAATTATCCAGAAATCTATTTTGGAACTCTAATAAGAAAAGTGGTGATTGCGTACAAGTTAGGTCGTTAAGGGTAGTTGATTGCTCGAGTTATCGGGTTGTTGGGGTACGCGTATACAAGTCTCTTGAATGATTGTCGAAAGTAATCGTTAGTAGTGGTTAGGTCGTCGATATAGTCATTAGAGTTGTCGTCGAAGATAATCGTCAGTGGTGGTTGGAGTCGCTGGTGTGGTCGTCGGAGTTGTCGCCAGGAGTGGTTGGGGTCGTTAGAGTTGTCGTCGGAGGTAGTCGTCAGTAGTGGTTGGGGTCATCGGAGGTAGTCGTCAACGTTGGCAGGGGTCGCCGGTGAGGTCGTCAGAGTTGCCATCGGAGGTAGTCATCAGCGGTGGTTGGGATCGCCGATGTGGTCGTCGGAGTTGTCATCGGTGGTCAATGAAGTTGATATATTAAATATAAATTGTTGGCGTACTCTTGATATACTCCATATTAGCTATTTTTTATATACTATTGATAAATTGAGTATTGAAAATTCAACTTCATTGATATATTATAACATACACTAATAGTTTTTATAACTGATATACTTCATATTAAATTGTTAGGTTAAAGATATATCAACAGTTTATTACGGATGATATACACCTGGTAAACTATTGATGGACGCCATATTGCAAACATGAGGAGTAAATGTGAAGGTTATTTTTGGATATTTCGCAAAACCATTGAACACACCCACAATTTTTAAAAAATGATGATAAGCTCACAATTATATTGAGCTTTTTATCTTTTGCTAATTATGCAACTTCCCCTAATGTATAGGGGTTAGGTTTAAGTTTTCAAATGAAACTAAAATTGTTAATTGATTGATAATAAAAACTAAGACTTATTTGATAACTATTTAGTTTTTTTTTTTTTTTTGAAAATTATGCTTGTTTTTTTTAATAATTTTCTTATCATGTTTTCATTTTTCTTAAAAAACCATTATATTTTTAGTCAAATTCCAAAGATAAAAATAAGTTTTTGAAAACTAATTATTTTAGTTTTCAAAACTTGACTTGATTTTTGAATGTATGAGTAAAAAGTAGATAATAAAACAACAAAGATTCTTAAGTGAAAGTAGTATATATAGGTTTTTTTTTCAAAAATCAAAGATTTGTTAAACGAGACCTAAATAATTTTCGTGTGAGAAATATAGAAAAACATTAAACATAAAAAAGGTATTAAACATAGAGAGATCAATGCAAAATGATTTTGCAGAAAAATTTTCCATCTCGGAACGTTGAACTAAAAAAACACAAAAATTCCCTAGATAAAACAAGAAGTAGAAAGGGAAAATCATTTAAATGCTTCTTAAATAATTTAGGAAACTTAAAAATATTTTCGACCACGCAACTAAATGTAGTAGAGAAATTGAGAAGTTGTGTTTAATTTTCATGGATTACGGAAGTTTGGCCAAAGCCAAACACGTGCTATAAAATGTGATCTAAACTCAAATGGCAACTTTTTTATTCGTTTTTATATATTTATTTAGTGTCTACGACTACGGGCATTTTTTTTAAATATTGTAAATTTTTAAACTTTTTTTAAAAATATTGTAGGTTTTAAACTATTTTTAAAAATATAAAGAATGTCGTCTCTTGAGAGGCGACGCTTGCTGCGTGGATGAAGGTCGTCTCTTGATTTTAATGAGTTGGACAAGGTCGACGACCTTTACCAAAATTATACATAGTACATAAAATGCTGTAGTGGTTTGCCTATCAACCTAAGATTTGAGTGAGTAGGAGTTCGAATCTTGGGTTGTGAATTTATTTTATTGATTTTTCAACTTTCTTTTCTTTTTACTATTTTTTATTTTTCTTTCTTTATTTTATTTATTTTGAAATTATACATAGATTATTTATTTTCTTTTCTTTTCACTATTTTTTTTTTCTTTTTCTTTCTTTATTTTGAATCTTGCTTGCAGTGGCAATCTCATTAGCTTGATATGTAATAGGGTATGAGTTTGATTCTTGGATTCTGTACATTTTTTTTTATTTTTTTCTTTTTCTTTCTTTATTTTATTTATTTTGAAATTATACATAACTATAGTATTATTTATTTTCTTTTCTTTTCACTATTTTTTTTCTTTTTTTTTCTTTATTTTGAATCTTACTTGCAGTGGCAAGCTCATTAGCTTGATATGTAAGAGGGTATGAGTTTGATTCTTGGATTCTGTACATTTTTTTTTATTTTTTTTCCAATTTTCTTTTCTTTTCACTCATACCCTCTTACATATCAAGCTAATGAGCTTGCCACTGCAAGTAAGATTCAAAATAAAAGAAAGAAAAAGAAAAAAATAGTGAAAAGAAAAGATCTCTCAAACTTAAAGCTAATAAAAGAAACCACTCTGAAATTTTTTACGAATTATGTATAATTTTGGTAAAGGTCGTCTCTTGAAGAGACGACCTTGTCCAACTCATTAAAAGGTCGGGACGACATTGCTATATTTTTAAAAATAGTTTAAAACCTACGATATTTTTAAAAAAAGTTTAAAATTTTACAATATTAAAAAAAAATGCTCCTACGACTACGGTCCATTATCAATAAATCTTATCACTGGTCACATTTTTATTAATTAATTTCAAAAGTATATGTGTGCAGGAAAAGATTAGAGAGAGAGAAAAAAAATTCAAAATTAGTATCTTTTTTCCCATGTCTTAGGCTCTCTCTTTTTCATGTAATGTCCCTCTCACATTTTTGAACGTGGGTACTTTTTGTTGAATTTTGATGCTGTGTGTGAAAGAAAGTAACTGGTGAAGACCTTTCTTACTTAAAAAATGGTTATTTATTATAAATTTAATATTTAAAAAATAGATTTGTAATTATTGTGAATTTAAATAGTTTTGAAATTTTAATTAAGTTTTAAAACTAACATGCATAAATAATTATATGTTCATGTTCAAAATTAGTATAGTTTAGCGGTAATGGATATATATCCTTAATTAAGAGAGGAAAGATAAGAATTTCTCACTCCCATGTCGTTGAACTTAAAAAATTATTACGTGCATGAGTGCATCTTAAATTATTGACTATTTATGTTTTGCAATCCAATTATAATTTCGTTGTGGGTGGGTTGTTTATCAAATATTAATTATTTTTCATTTTGATTTCTAAAATTAATGCTCATAAAGGAGTTCCCGTTTCGTGCAAGTTGCAACTTTAAATAGCCGTTGATTCCGTCATTTAAATTGTAGTTTCTTGTAAATATAGTGGAGAAAATAATTGGTTAAGGAAATGGTGTTTAAATATTGAATAATAATAATGATGAGTTGGTTGGTTGTTATGTAGGGATGGGATTGTGCATCTCTTTTAACATCACATGAGGAACGACATTTTTTTCTTCCTTATCTAACCGTCGTGTCATGAAATTAGTGTGAGTTGTATCGAATAATTTCTTCTAAATATTACAAAAGGTTGAAAATTGGATGAAAGTGAAGCAAAAAGTCAATTTTATAGTTTGTTCATATGAGTCAAAAAAAAAATATAATATATTAACTTGTTCTATCCATTAAAGTAAGTATAACTCAGGTGTAATTGACATGTACTTTTTTTTCTTCAACATTAGAGATTCAAATCTCTATACTCTCAATTATTGTACTTAACAAATTATTCTATACTCATAAAAAAAACAATAACTTATTCTCTCTCTTTTTTACAATATTTTCAACAAAAAATCAATAAATTGAAGACAAACATAACAATACAACATTGAAACAACTCCTTAAGAAAAGAAAATAATTTATAAGGTAAAATCCATATAGAATTTAGCATATATAAGCTTAACCAATCACGCTCTCTTTCAACCTTCACGCCCAGGTTGGAATCGCAATACTAAAAAAATGACATAAACCTAGATGGCCTAAAAACTCAAACAGTAGATAAGGATAAATTTCAAAATTAAAAATCTTGACCTTAGAATTTAAAAACCACCCTTTAAATTGGGAGTTGTTATAATTATACCCCAAACTTATAAAATTGTTATATTTAAACAAAACTACTAGTGAAATTATAACAGTAAAGAATTTGCAACTTTAATGGAGTAAATGACTCAAACTAAATATTAGAATGTACAATTGCGACCATTTTTATAGTTTACCAACACAATTTTTACATTTTTTCCTCAAAATTTTTAAAGAATCATCAGCTAAGTAGATACTTTTAATTAGGACAAATATAGTGAGAGACAATTTGCACGAGTAATAACAAAGTTTTACGTTGGTTAAGAAAGGAAGAAATCAATGATATATAAAATGAAAATAATTATCTTCATAATTCATATGAGACATTTTGGCAACAAAAAAATAAAGCTATGAGGAGTTATGCCTAAAGTGGACAAGATTATATTATTGTGAAAATAGGTGCAGGTTATGTTGTTCTTATCAATGGTATTAGAGCTATTGTCTAAAAACGTAGTAGTGTGTCAAAAAAATCCTCAAATTCTAGATATAAAGAATTAATGAACCTTGGTCATACTCTATTTGAATATTCTCTCACTTGTCTCGATAAGAGCAAGTGTGATTCGTGATTGTATTCTATTCAAATGTTTCCTTGAGAAGAATTGGTTGTAGCTCAAGAAAAAGAGTAAGATCTCAATGTTGAGAGTGAACGACTTTGTTTCAGAGGAGGCTCAACTACGGTACTTAGTTTGAGGTAATGATTATTACAAATGCTAACAAAATCTCATATTGATAAGAGAAGAAAAAGAGATTCATGATATATAAATGAGAATACTTATCTCTATTAATAATAAGATCTTTAGAGAGATCTAATAGTATAGCTATGAAAATTTATCTTTAAAATAGATATACGGTAGAGATGAGTGGAGTCGGTTATCTTTATCAAATAATGGACGACATACATTCGCACGAAAAGCGTCGGCAACAATAAAGAATAACTTTTGGCCGGAAATTGAAGCATGAAAAGAAGGGAAATTATAAATGAGTGCAACAAGTTGGGATGAATTTTACTTTAGGGGGCGTTTGGATCGCAGAGTTGAGTTGAGTTGGGTTGAGTTGTGCAGAGTTGTTTTGTCAGTGAGTTCTGTAAATCAGTGTTTGGCTTGCAGAGTTGAGTTGAGTTGAGTCGGGAAGTCGGTGTTTGGTTTTGCAGAGTTGAGTTATTATATCGTAGGTATACGATATGAGTTTTGTAAAGTGAATAAGTCCGATTTTTGTGACTTTTTTCTTTACTTTTTTTTTTCCACCAAATCAATTGCAAACATATTTGTCTACAATTTCAAAACTTTATTATGAGATCAATTACAAATTTACAATATATATTATCATTTGCAAGATATACAAGATATTTAGAACAGTACTGAATATTGAGATTGATATCAATTTTTCTTCTCTCCTAAAAATCATTTTTATCTTATTGTAAAGTGAAAGGTCTGAATTTTTTTGTGACTTTTTTTTCTTACTTTGTTTTCACAACAAATCAATTACAAACACATTTGTCTACAATTTCAAAACTCAATTATGTGATCAATTATAAAATTACAATATATATTACCATTTGCCAAATGTATGTTAGGGGTATTTGCAAAAGTAATGGATATTGGGTTTGATATCAATATTTCTTTTCCAATAAAATTCATTATTTATAACTTTTACTCTTTAATATGAACTTTATTCCTTTTTTTATGCACATGTTCACCACTATTTTTTTATTTTAATTTAGGTAGATCTTAATTTAGTATTAATACTTTGCATATGAAGACAAGAGTGTTTATTTAACTTTGTCTAAATACATGCATTGTCTATGGACATCTTTAGAATGGAATAAATGGTTTACCTTGTGAAGATGTTAAAAATATGTCAACATACTTAAATATTTTATGTCATATTGAAGTTGCATATCTACAAAATATTAGATATGTCATCAAGGTCTTAGTAGCGTCGTTATGCTACCGAAATTTTCGTTGTAGGCAATGTTGCTTAGTAACGTCCCTAGGAAATTTTGAATTTTAAAAATTAGGGTTGTTACTGATTGGTATTAGAGCATGTGTCTTAGATTCTCGTGATACTGCTTTACATCGTAGGCAACGATCCTCATATATTTCTCTCAGCAAAGTTCTAGTTAAAGTTATTTGAGTTGCTTGTGTGTTGACACTTGTTATGCTATGATTTTGACTTCTTTGTTATTGTGCAAATGTAGTTTAGAGTTTAATTTAGATTATGACTCGAAAATGTGACCGTTGTAAAGTTCTAGCAACTTTTCGAGGACGAAAATTTTTCTTAGTGGGTATATTGTGGTGCCCCGTAAAATTAGATGCTTTAATTTGTATTTGTTTTAAATTTGAATCTTTTGATAATCAGAACAAGATTAGAAAATGGTGTTTCAAAGTTTAAAAAAGGATTAGGATTTCTGTTTGTTTAGGATTTTTTTTCTAAAAGGATTATAATTCCTTGTTCTAAAAGAATTAAGACTTTTTGGTATCTATTTAAACTAGAGTATTAGCAACTTAAAGACACACTTCAAAACTCTCCTCATTTTCTTCTTTTCGGAAGTCGTCGGACCGTCATCGAACCATCGTCGGAGACTCGCCGTACCGTCATCGTAGACTCGCCGGACCGTCATCGGAGACTCGCCGGACCGTCATCGGAAAGTTGCGGATCGCCACGGAAAGTACCAGTCTGGTTGAGTTAATAACTCAACTCCATGGGGTTGGTTATTAAGTCACCTTTATAATTGTTGGTAAACAAATGAGGCGTTGGGTTATTAACTTGGCTCAACTCAACCCAACCCCATAAACCAAACACCCCCTTAAAGACATGTCTTTGATTTCACTGTGCGTGGGAATCGAACTAATGAGACTTACTGTAGCAATGCTTGATGATGCGAAATTGGTTGGTTCCTCATTCCCGCCGTAATAATTAATATGCTCCTAACCCTATCCTTTCCTTAAATTCTATCGGTGCAAACTCAAAATTGTTTGTGATTCTTCATTCCAACGGTGGTAGTTAATATGCTCCCAACCTTACCCTTTCTATAAATTCCATGTGTGCAAACTCAAAATAATAATAATAATAGTTGGTTGGTTCTTTATTTCAACAAATTGACATATATCCTGATCACGAGATCGAATGTTCATAAAAAAAACAGAAGAATAACAATTTCCATATAATAAAAGAACCATATACGAACATGTTTCTAAAATTTATAAAACAACAACGAGTAGAGATTAAATATTTTTTTAAAAAATTTAATAATAAATTTACCTTAAAGACTAATTTTAAGATTTATTGAAATCATATGGACTAAAATTAGACTGTGAATTTTGATTTGTGCGCTCATATCCGGATTGAATTGTAAGTCTTATTTGGCATGTTGTTTTGTAATTGGGAAGCTTGAGAATTAGAAACTCTGAAAATCTTAGGTCATAATTAGAAAGCCTTGAAATCTTTATTAGGGGTGTTGTGTTGAATCTTGTTTGTTAAAACTTGTGTTTGGAGTGCATGGTTGGGTTGAGTATGTTTATGTTGTCTTTTTTAAAGACATTTTCTACGTTTTTTTTATTTTTATTTTTATTACCTAATAATTTACTTTTAAATTGTACATCAATACTTTGACAAAATTTATGTGAAAAAATTTCCTATCAATATTTAAAAGATTTTTGTAACCGTATTCAAATTGAAATTATACTAAGTATAGTCTATGTTACTCTAATCTATATCATTCACCTCATTCGTAGTAACGTTTTAAACGATATTATCTAAAATATAGAATGAATAAATTTAAAATAAGAAGAATAGTGTACTTAAAGTTTTAAGATTTTGAAAGTTTATAAAATAGTTTCACAGAAATATTGGAAAGATTAAAAAAGAAAAGAAAAGAAAAAGTCATAATCCACCGATCTGATCTGTTGGAAAAATTAAAAAAATATGCTTGGCAAAATTCGTTTCTCTCTCATTTTAATTTTGGTCTACAAATTTTTAGATATTTTATTATGTTTTAATATTTAAATTTTATATAAAAAGTATTTTTGTCATTGTTTTTCAATCCATAGGCCATAAATGTCTTTATGAACAAACATTTGAAGCCAAATGCAATTTGAAGTCAAGTTTCTAAAAGAATTTTGGATTCATCGAAAAGTTAACTATAAGAACTACAAAATAATTTTTTTAAAAATAAAAAGTTTAGGGATAATAAAAAAAAATATTTAAAGGACAAGACTAAATAATAAACAAATTGAATTGAGGTTGAATACATAAGAAGGTGAGGATAAAAACTTATAATCATTGGTGAGAATTGAAGCAACAAACTTTATTCTTTTGATCATATAATTTTTGTCACCAGTGGTTATGCATCTATTAGTTAAATCTTATGTGCATGTATGTATGAGCTATGAGTTTCCATGCGAAATTGTTGTGCATTTGGAAAAAGAAATAGTAATATTAAATTTATTTTGAAGAATATGTATGGCTTTATCAGTTTTCATATTTGGGCCTGCCTTAGTAGGGGCTTTACAACATTCTGGCATAGATTTTCTGGACCGGGCTGTAATTTGGCCCACCAACATTCGGGCCCACTACTATTTATGTTTTATAAAAGTTTTCTAGACATAATATATATATGTATGACATAGAGGTACTATTTGAACTATAATATCTTCTAGAAAGTATCATTATAGTTAACAAAAATATTGTGATATTTTTGCGATTATATAGGAGAGACAAAAATTATTCAAATCTGTTTGATAATATATTTAACAATTATACGAGTCATCATTAACAAATATAAAAGCGACAATTATATCATGAATGATCATATTGAATAATTTATTTCTTCTCATCAAGTAAAATATTGAATTAACAGTCTATGAGTCTTGTAAAGTTTTGGGATATTTGTACGGAAGACCCCTTTTTATTATCATTAATGTTAAATGACCTGACGCTCGAAAAATAATGAAAATCGACCTATTCTCGACGTGGCAACACGCGCGAAATTACGCCGGCGATACCTTCCGCCGCAGAACGCGCACGCGCCACGCCTTCTCGAAGGCGCGCGCGCCTTACTCGTGGAACGCTCCGCTTACTCGTAGGAACGCTCCATAGGAACGCTCCCGCTTACTCGTGGGGCAACGCCATCCTTACTGTAGGAACCTCACGCTTACTCGTAGGAACGCTCATGCTTACTCAAAAGCGGTGACTCGCTCATGCATACATACAGATGCAACGCCATGCATGCTTACTCGTGAGGAACCCTCACGCTTAAACTCGCCTCTCGCTTTGGAAATAATGAAAATAGAAGATGCAAATATATAAACAACCATAATATATTCATTCATTCACATGTCACAAAAAAGTACATTAAGAAAATAAAAAACACATTATAAGGAAGGGAAAGGAAGCTCACATCTCCTAATCGACTCACCTGGAGAGTCGATTACGACCAAGGGGGCCGGCCACTGCCTGCCCTCTTCTTGAGGCGCTCTTACGTAGGAATGTTAACTTGGAACATCTGTAAGCGCGCGTCGGTGGGCGCGGGAGGGATGTCGGGAATCCAACAACCGTGGGCGTCGGTTGCCTCAATAGGGTCTCTGAGGACTCCTCGGATGACTCTCCGAGGACTCATCTGATTCCTCCCCCAGAGTCATTCGAGGACTTGCTCGGTGGCCGTCCGGGATAGTTGAAAAAACTATCCTCCTCGATGATTGTGGTGTGGAGGCAGAAAACGGCTTTTCTACCTCTTCATCATCGAAAATCATTTTGTCCGAATCAGCACTTTCGGTTGTGTTTGAATTCATTTTGAAGGGAAGAATATGAAAAGAAATGGTGGAGAAGATGAATAGAGGTTAATTGTCGTTTAGGATGAAATTTGTATAAGCCACACCCTATATTAATACTAAAAAACTCAACTGGTCGAACTTAAAGGCGCTTTGATCACTAATTAATGCGCCTATTTGTTTCTCCAATTAGAAATTACTTCACCGCTTTTTGTAATCATGAAAATACTCGATCGGCGTGAGTGTATCCACGCCAATGAGTAACCGAATCGAGAGCGAGTTATCGAGCGAGAGCTAATGCGCGAGCGAGCAATCAAGAGCAATTCAACGGGAGCAAGAACGCGGGAGAATATAACGGTAAGCGGCGAGAGCCTATCTACGAGAAGCGATCCGACGAGAGCGAGTCTCGAGAGCGAAATGAGCAATCAAGAGCACTTCGGGAGCAATAACGCGAGAGCATATAAACGTTTGCAAGAAAGCGAGAGCTATCTACGAGAGCGATCCAACGAGCGAGCTGCGAGCGAGCAATCAAAAGCGCCGGGAGAAATAACGCGAGAGCATATAAACGTTTGCAAAGCGAGAGCCTATCTACGAGAGCGATCCAACGAGAGCGATCTGCGTGAAAGCGAGCCAACATTTTTTTTCATTTCATATAAAAAGGGTTTTTCATTTCTACATCTCACTAACAAGTTCTTACTCTCTCTAAGTTCTCGACACTATCACTCTCTCTAGTCTCTTCAGTTCCCAGGCGTTCGGTCGCACTCCATTCCACCGCCGCTTGTCGTCGACAATCCACCGGGGTTTTACGTCGACCTTCTACTGCTGTAGCCGCCGATATCGATATTGCCGCCGTCGGTGTTTCACTGTATTGTTGTTTTTATATTATATAGCGCATATTGATTATTACTGATCGAGCGGTCGAAAAGAGTACATGTACTATATCCGTCTAGTTTTATTTGAAAATCGACAATAGGTTGCTAGGGTTTAAGTTATATCTGCCTAGTTTGGGGTTGTTACGTTCTATCGAACGCAAGGACGGAGAGATGACGCGAGTACGTGAGCGATTGGGCGTGTCTGCGAGTGAACGGAGCGAGTCGTGGGAGCGAGAGTTGATGGCGCGATTGATCGATTTCATTTTGTATATACCGATCAGATATACACACTATTTTTAATATACGATGTTCGTGCATTTTGTTAAAATGATGTTCAACTATTATGCACAGTTTAGAATGACAATCTGTTATGAAGATAGCATAGAAAAGCCCGTTTCAGTCAAGCATCTAGTTTAGCATACATCACAAGTGCTAACAAAGTATTGAAACAGTTTACATCTACACGCTTGACTATTCAGGCGGGCGATTCTCGGTTCGTTCGTTGATGTGGATCTCGTATTCAATAGTCCACTAGTCCATCACATTCTTCCGAGGGAGGTGAGTGGAGGATGATGAAGCGAAGGCAATGAATCGATGTTGTTCTCTATCAATGGAATAAAGAGCCAAGTTTGGTAAGGATGAGTTCATTCTAATGACGAGGATTGTGGCAATCCCCACGATCCACGTGAAACGACCCAAACCGTCGATTGCTCTTCTTGGAAAGTATTTCGATGGCATGGGAACGGACATCCATGTAGATGCTTTTGAGTCTACCTACAAGACAATAAAATTTGACACCGACGAAGATGCGGTGAAGGTGTCGCTTATATATTACTATGAGGCAGTAATGATGGGGAAGAACAAGTCGAAAACCGTCGTCGACAGTTCTTTGTTTGGAGACGTGGAGGACCTCGAATACTTCAACAGTATTGATTGGAGTTCTAGAATATGGGAAAGGACCATACGTGGGTTGAGAGCCGCCTTGCAGGGGAAGCTCGAAACGTATAAAATGAAGTCGAAGACTAACAAACGTTATACTTTCAAGTATAACCTTCCTGGATTCCCTAATGCTTTTCACGTAATACATGTTGTAAAATGTACTTATTATCATATTCTAGAACTGCTACGAAGCTAATGAATATCTAATAGGTGTGGGCATACGAGACCTACTACCAATGGCGGATCGGATAGCTCTACGCCCGATGGCGGCACGGTGCCACGTATTCGTAGATGATCGTGCACACACTCTGTTACGTACAAGACCTTGGAACGGGATGTCTTTGCGTCCAAAAAGATTTATAACCTCTAATATGATATGATTCACGTTAATGTGTATGCATGACTCATCTTACTTACCCACTCTATGTGTTTGCGCATTCTTTGTCATTAGTTGGTCGTCGTCGCGAACCTTATCCCATCAGAATCGGAAATGCAGTATCGTGACAGACCTGTACACGATAGACTCTTAACGGCGTGCGATGATGAAGAAGATGAGTTGGGATCTGCGGAAGACGACGATTTGTTTGACGAGGTCCAGCACATGGATGTCGATGTTGAGGATGTCGCGATCGAGGATGGGGAGAACCTTAGTGAGAGACTCGGAACACCTGACCGTTCCCCGATTCGTTCGCATATCAGGTCTCCTGACCGATCCCCCATTCGATCACCGGTCCGATCCACGACCCCTATTGTCCAGCCTTCACACGATCAACCCATTGATATGCCCACCGCATCAACGATGTTGACTACATTCGGGTATAAAAATGCGCGTTCAAGGCGCCGAGATGTCTGTTATGATCACAAAAAGCAGACATCATACCGGACATGAGGGACAGAAATGAGAACAGAACTCGGGAGGTTAAAACCCATCCGCTATGGTTACGCGAGTTCATGTCTAGGATGATGAAGGTATGTTACATCTTGTAGTATCTTGCTTTCATATCATCCTTATTTGGAAATAGTATGTCTTACATGGATTCCATACATTGCGGGACGATGATTGCACAACAAGGCATCATGCACCCGAGCCATCTCCCACTTCACATGTGCCATCTCCCACCCCCACTCTCATTCTCGATCCATCCACCACCGACACCCCCACTCCCACTCATATTCCTAATGACCCACCCGAGTCATCTACCACTCTCACTCTCGTCAGACCTTTCCGCTCCACTCGAGCCATCACATACTCTCATTCCACCCACGACGCGTCCACCACATCCACCACCCACACACCCACTCTTCTTCCCGATCCATCCACCACCGACACACTCATTATCATTCCCATGAGCCATCCGAGCTATCCACCACACCCACACCAACCTCACTCCCACACTCATTTCTAATGAGCCACCCGAGATATCTATCACTCTCACTCCATCCGACCTTCCGCTCAACCCGAGCCGCCCACCATCCACGCTCCACCCGAGCCATCTCCCATTCCATCCGACCCTTCCATCCTCGACGCAGGCAGCGGACCGCTTCTTCCACACACCGATCGACACTATCGCCATTGACAGATGTCTCACATCCCATCCAACTGATTTAACAAAGAGTCGGGAGGATGTCCTATCTAATATCGTTGCGGATGCAACCACGACATTGGATAGTTTGAAGAAAATGCCATCTCCCCTCGCATTTGGCCTGGGAACTCACAACTCGGCGTTGGAGATCGAAGATATTGACGTCCACCGCCTCTCTCTTTCGGTCCAACAACCCGACGAACAAGAGAGTTTGCGAGAAGGTAGTCGCAGAGAGTACCACTAGTTCGTTACTCTCCAAATGGTAAGACTATCATAGAATATGTCGAGGCGAGCACTCCCAGAGCCAAGCAAAAGGCCAAATATCCTATTCTCGGTAGGGTACCTATACTTCATAACCCTGGCCGTGAAGTACAATCTCGCATATGGTGTTGATAAGGAGGTGTTCGAGTCAATGATGTCATGGATTGAGGATCCTCCACAAATGAGAGATGTTAGGCGGGGTTGGGGACGACGTCCATCCCAATGGAGAAAAAGTTCTTCACCGATCTCCTTACACTTAGCTCATGGGTCGAGTGTGACGTAAGTTGTTACTTCATTAGTTAGTTACTCACATTTGCTAACGTATATTCTTTTTTTAAACTAACGTACACCTTAATATGTTTTCAATGTTGTTGTTCATAGACTATGAACACGTTGTGCATGTTCGTGAAGAACAAGTTGTCTACGCGACGACTGGAGATATGTATAAACAAGTTCACTGTGCTTCCAATCGATATTGGTGAGTTAATTATATAAGTTATTTACGGTTTTCCACTCAATATGTCTTACTACTATGTACCATATACAGTCTCACCTAAATGCACGAGGGAAGGATAGTCTCTTCCAGAGGATCAAAGGCAAGCCGAAAATCAAATCAACCATGGTTTGGAGTATGGAGAAAGACACGTCGCGCAGGCGTGCGTCACGAGGTGAGCACGATGCATACAAACCGGGCCGGCATGAGGTGGATTTCGTTTTTTGTCCAACAAACATGAAAGAGCATTGGTTTCTACTTATGTTTGGACATTAACGAGAGGTTGCATAATGATATTTGACTCCTATCCATCGTATCTCAAGCCCCAAGAAGTGGGCGAGTTCTGTGAGCCATTGACGTATACTTTGCTGCCTTTGCTTTTATCGCTGCGATGTCCAACGTCACAAGCACGGGATACAAACGGATAGGTGAAAATTATTACGTTCAAGACTGCAAATCTGCAAATCTAACTCACTTGATTGCGGCATATTTTGCGCCAAGTGGATTGAATACCTCGCCACCGCGCGCGACAAATCCCAGATTCATCAAAGACCGAATGATGCGGACTCGGGACACACTACGCTTGTCAGTTATGGTCTGGGAATGAATTTTTTTTACACTAATTCTCATTTGCACATACAGTTCATTGATTCATTGATGTATATATGTTTTCTCAGATAACTATTTGATGTAAATCGACCGATTGTAAAACATTAATTCATTGATTAATTGTATACAGTTCATATAAACGAATGTTTTGTACAATGCATATACTGTGAATGGTAGTTAATTAGGAAATATAATGTTCCACAGTGTGTGTGATCCAACATGAGCAATCCAACGAGCGCGATCCAACGAGAGCGATTCAACGTGAGCGTTCCAACGAGTGTGATCCAACGAGAGCGATCCAACGTGAGCGATCCAACGAGAGCAATCAAACGAGAGCGATCCAACGTGAGCGATCCATCAAGTTTGTTCCTGCGAGCACGATAAAACGAGCGTCAGATTTCATACATATTCCTGCAAGACAACACAATATGCAAATTAAGATGTGGTACTAATAACACATTGTACAATTACAATCAGATTTCATACATGTTCATCGATTCGGGGTTGATTACATGATTGTCGTCGATTGTCCGACATTACCACATCGACCACATTTTCTACCACGCCTATGCTCTCCACCCGATGGGATCCGTTGTACACGTCTTCGACCAACCCTTACAACACGCTTTGGGGTTGTATCCAGACATCCACAAAACCAGTGGCTTCCGCCATTCGATATATATGACCAAGTGGGAAAATTGGTTCTTCATATACCGCTTGAGCGCTTCCACAAAATAGCATCAAGCCGGTTGCAAAGGGTTGATGGAGCAATGTTGCGCTCCCTAGCCGCCATGATAGCAAGGGCACAAGGTATCTCATATAAATCCCACTCCTGCATGTACACCGACGTGTTTGAAGATTGACGATACCCTTTAAATGACCATCCTCACGTGATAATTGTAACAATCAATGTGGGTCAACGCAGTAACGCTCTACCTTTCTCACACTCGGTGGCAAGTCGCTTCTCTGCGTGAGTCGAAAGCAAGGTTGTGCGCGCGCCCTGCCCCAATAATTACGCCGTTCGTGAAACCATCCTTGTAGGTGTTCTCGCACAAAATCAAATAACGCAATAATTGGAAACAACCGTGCTTCAACCGCGTGAGTGAATTGAAACACTTAGCGTACCGTTGGACGTCATGTTGTCATATCGCCTATTTACACGAAAACATGTTGTCCAACGCCCATACCTATGGCCTCTAGATATCGCCATCGCACTTCCACGCAATAGAACAAGTTGATCCCAATACCTTCAAATTCAAATCGACGGACTGCCCGCGCGACACTCTTAAATAATTCAACTGCGACCTTATCCTTGAAATTATTCATGACGTTTAGCTCCAAGTGATAAGTACACACTCCATGGAATGCATGTGGGAATACGATCTTTAACATCTTGTTATTATGCTTGCATTGCGATCTGATACAACCACCAAAGTATCGGAATCACTCACAAAGTTTTTTCGGTTTCGTCATGAACCATGTCCATGACCGATCATTCTCACTATCCACTATCGCATAGGCGGTGGATAAATTTGATTATTCTCATCCCTCCCCACTCGCAACCAACATACAACCTTTATATTTCCCTTCAAAGTGAGCCATCAACAATGACAACATCCCGCATGCGTGAAAAACCTCGTATGCATGCCCCCAATGCCATGAATGCATATTTAAAATTATTTTCATCTTCAACCTCTATATCAAAAAAAGTGCGGGTTGACAATTTTAAGAGCTTTTACCATATGCATGGAGCATGGCATACGACTCTCTCCGAGTACCTTTGGCTAATGCACGTGTCATCTCCCTAGCACGTCATGCTTTGTCATAACTAATGTTCACACCATATTGTTGTCTAACATCCTCGATGATGTCCTTCTGGCTTGTAAATTCGACCCACTCCGCAAACTTGCTTCTTATTAAATGACCTATGACTTCGCGACTTGCTTGCCTATGATCATGATTCAACAATTCAATTGAGCATGAGTGTTGGCGACATACTTGTTTATTCTAAACAAGCTTGTTCCTTCCATATGTACCGCATTTTAACCTCCATGTGCAAGTCTTCTCCAAACAACCAACCGTGGTACAAATCATTCGTTGATTTTTAACCCTAAATTCAAAATTATTATTCATTGCCGGCATGGATGGATAATGCTTCTTCAACTCTTTTTCTTATTTACAAACAATCGATCAACCCCAACATCTTCATTACGCTTATTAATGTATGAAGATTATCCAATCGAGTTAAGGTTGAGGTTGAAATTGGATTTGGAGTTGAGTTGAAGTTGAAGTTGGATTTAGAGATGAAGTTGGATTTAGAGATGGAGTTGGATTGGATGTTGGATTTGGATTTGGATTTGGAGTGGGACAAAGAATTGAGTATGAGTAGGAGTATGAGTGGAAATGGGAGTGGGAGTGGGAGTTGGAGTTGGAGTTGGATTGGGTGAATGATTTGGATTTCCATTTGGAGTTGGAGTTGGAATCGTTGTTGGATTTGGAGTGGGATTTGGAATCGACCATGTTTCACAATTATCCATCTCATATTGTCCAAAAACATCGTGACCATGTTCGACTCCCAGGGGTCACATCATCGTTCACTAATGATACTCCAATCTCGTTGGGTGATATATCCACCTTTACTCGTGGTATATCGAGTGTGTCAACATCTAATGATTGGTGAACCACATGACTCGTATGGAGGATTTAACCTCATTCGGATGTACATTACTATCATTTCACATCATTGATATAAATAGTTGCATCCTCGATACATTTTCCGAAGTAGAAGAAACTCAAGGTCCCAATCACCCTTATGTACATTGGAGGTGCTTCCTCGAACAACGACATCTTCACCCTCTTATTATAATGTCCACCATCGTCTCGCTAGTTCTCTGAACATCATATATAAGGTTTTTCAACTCAAATAACCTAATGGTGTCGGACACAACAACACCCCTAGGCAACCTCCAATGTAACAATTTTGAATTTCATCCCAACATCCACCATATCTTATGAATAGAGATTTCTTCTCCATCCTCGCAATAAAACAAGTTGGAATGAAGCGGTAATTCGAAGTGTCAACGACATTAATAAACGACAAGAATGAACCTAGATATACCGGAAATCGGGTGTCACTATAGCTCTCAGAACGCCACGTCGTCCCCGCCTCCGCTGCCTCGCTTCTCGCAGCACACTCGCTCACACACCTTTACTATTTGTTACTACTTCTCGCCACGCCTCGCTTATCACGTTCGGTAACCCCATAATAACCTCCGCGCATTATTACTAACAATGTCACCACTCAATGCTTCAAGCTTCAAACACTTTCATTTATCGCTTTTTACAATTAAATTCTTCAAAACAACGGTGTGATCCTATGGATGTTTTCATACCGATCAAACGTATAAGGGAATAAAGTATGCACCCATTAACATTGTAACGCACTCTTTACGAGCGAGAGACTGCACTAATTTAGGGTTTTACGAGAAGACTTCACGAAGAAGAATGAGAGAAGAGTATAGAACAAGTATCTTAAGCTTAATGGGAACGATAGTAGTAATTATCGAACACACAATGGAGTTTTAGACGTATTATATTATTTTACAATTTTATTATCATCATTCCTTTGTCGAGTATTCGCTAATAAATTGGCATGTCATTTCATACGATGTCTTATCGTTACAACGCGTATTTCTCAAATGTTTCAAGGTAACTGTGGAGCGAATAACGTGAACGTTCATCGTATGTATGCATGAGCGAGTCACCGTTTCGAGTAAGCATGAGCGTTCCTACGAGTAAGCGTGAGGGTTCCTACGAGTAAGAATGAGCGTTCCTACGAGTAAGCGGGAGCGTTCCTATGGAGCGTTCCTACGAGTAAGGCGTCGCGCTGCGTTCTGCGAGGCGGCTAAGCTACCCTTCGCGCGTAATTTTCGCGCGTGTTGCCACGTCGAAATAGGTCGATTTTCATTATTTTCGAGCGCCGTGTCATTCAACATTAATGATAATAAAAAGGGGTCTTCCGTACAAATATCCCTAAAGTTTTGACATTAAATTCCTTCCTATTGAGTGTGGGGCACAAACTTTTTGACAAAATATTACCCGATTTAATAGTCGTTAATAGTGACATTGATGTTCTAGTAGTGCTAAAATATATTGTGAACTTTCAAATTTCTTTTATTTTCTTAAAAACCATATCACAAATAAGTGTGGAAATTCAAATCTAGAGTTTGAGTTAGACTTTCAAATTTCTTTTATTCTCCACATCCCAAACATCATTAAACAAGATGAAGACGTTATGAGAATCTATTAACAATTGATCTTAATCTGCAAGTATGCAAACTCAGAGAATAATCCAATCTTCAGAAACCTTGAATGGTAAGAAACAAACACACAAAAATCGGTCAATAGGAACTATCAAAAATTGAGCAATCGAATATTAGAAAAAAATCGGTTTGAATAGATTTAGAAAAATTTTGGTTTAATTGTAAATACAATTATATACCAATGGCAAAATAGACATTCAATTTTATTCACACTCTCTCTACAAATAGCTAAACAAAATTACAATATAAAACTTTTTAGACATTTTTTATTATAGACCATTTATTTTAGACATTTGTCACAATTTCTTATGCAATCTTTTGTCAATTTAGGACACTATCAAGCCAACACACTTGTGTAGAATGCACCAGCAGTAAAGTGGCATTACGTGGATGTAAATTTTCTCTTCCTATTTTCTTCTTAGTAGGAACTATCTATGTTGTTAAAAATCAATGATAATGTCTGCATTTAAATATATATTACAATGTGTCATCTAGTTCTTGTTTAATTACTTTGTTTAATCCCATTCTGCTTAGAGTGAGTATTGAGATTTGATATGGTTAGATAACAAAACAAACCGTTTGGAGGGAAGAGTTTCATCTTTTTTAAAGATGAGAAGAATTTCATCTTACTAAAGTCTAATTTATGAAAATATATAAAAGTTCTCCCCCTCCAACACACAAAGATTAATATAATTAATATTTAACATAAATACAAAGTACACTCTACTATTTTAATTAGATTTTTCAAGTTAAAAGCAACATGTATAACATTATATTATCATAATAATATTTCAAAAGGATAAAAATCTTTGGGTATCTCTTCTTTTATCCAAGTAAATTTATTCCTACTTTTCCAACTTTTTTAATTAGAAAAATAATTTTTCGCCATTATATAGATGGACTATTCATATAACGGTACAAGTTATTATTTTTTAGTCAAGTTATGAGAATCTCAAACAATAATATATGTGCATTCGTGCATAAAATATTTATACTTTTTTGTTTAAGATGATTTTTGGAGGGTGCGAACAATATTTTTAGCCTATTATAAGTACTATTCAAAAATCTAAAAAAAGAATAAAGTACTTCTAGAAGAATATTGCGAACAATATTTTTGAGCCTCTAGTTTAGTAATCGGAAATTTGAAACATATTGCGAATACTAAAAAACAATAAAGTACTTCTAGAAGAAGTCCAGCTAGGGTCGTTTGGATTAGTTATTAATTTAAGTGTTGCATTTTTTAAAAATATTTATTTTGTAAAAACCGTTTAAAATTAAAGCAATCCTATGTTTAGTTACATTTTTAGAGCATTTTTATATTCAAATTTGTTTGATTTGCTTTAATGTCAAGCTCCTATGAAAACAACTATTAAATATTATAAACAAGTTTAAATTTATATTTAAAACATTATGATTGGTTAGGAAAAGGGGACTTGTTACGGATGACAGTTAAAGTAGTTAAACGAGTTATCACTAATAGTGATAGTTATAAAGTCATTGGATTTACCATAGGCTAAGCTAGCTTGAGCCCTTTCAAATTTTTACCTTTAATAATATATATAGAAAAAGTCAGATCAATTAACAAAAAAATTTTATGGCATAGTGGTTAATATGTTATAAGTCTCTCCTCAAATCACAATTTCAATTTTTGGTTTGTACAACTTTAAATAATTTTTTTCAATGTCATATTCAAGCCAATTTTGGATCCGTCATTGGTGAGGTGGATCCCGATGGTGGTGGTGGCAATTAGTGAAGTAATGTAGGGATATTTTAGTCATTTATATATATAATGAAAATTTGGAAGAATTTCAAGTTAAAGGCTCAAAAACACTTTTTCTAAAACTTGATTTCAAATGTTTCTCAGAATATAGCTCATTTTTAAATTAATTTTCTAAAAAGACATTTTGAGTGGTTGTAAAACACTACAAATTCTATTAATTTTTTATTTCAAAATTAAACACTTCCAAAGTTAATCCAAAATGCACCAAGAAAATGCTTTATAGAAGTGTTTTCACGTGGTGATCATCCTAATTCGCCTATAAGTCAAATTTCAAATTTGATCCAATTCTTTTGTACGTGAGATGGGAGATAATTAAGCAATTAAATTTTCTAGGTTAAATTAAGGATGGTTTAATTTCTATTTTAGTACTTAAACTTTAAAAATGGTATATTTGGTTACTGCACTTTTAAATTTGTTTTTATTTGGTCATTGAACTTTGAAATGTGTATAATTAGTCCTTCAACTTTCAATTTTGTGTCCAATAAGTCCCTAACTTTTCAATTTTTTTATACCTAATAGATTGGTTAATTTCAAAAATTTTGAATATATCGAAATCTTTTGTATATTAAAAGGTCCTTGATTTGGTTGACGTCTTTTAAAATTCATCAACTTACTAGACACAAATTGCAAGTTTAGGATTCTATTAGATATAAAATTTAATTTTATACATAACAGATCGGTTAATTTCAAAAAATTTGAATATGTCAGAAATGTATTGTATACAAAATTAAAAGTTTAGGAACTAATTAGATATTCTTAAAATTCAAGAATTTATTAGATACAAAATTGAAACTACGAGTACCTATTTAACATTTTTTAAAATTCATGAACTAAATATACACAAATTTAAAAGTTAAAGTACTAAATTTGTAATTTAACCAATTTTCTATCCTTTTCGGGTTTGATATATTCCACCGACTCTGCAGAATAAAATCTTCTCTAATGTTTTTTTTTTTACTAAAATTCTTCCTAAATGATATTTTTTGGCATCCACATCCACCAAAGACTTTAGCACTTTATGTATTCTGGTTCCGTTTAAATCTAAAATGGGTTTGTTTAATCTTGTTTGAAAGTCGTTTATCTTCACTCAAAGTGGAAAACTAGAGATTCCCTAAAGATGAAAATAGAATAAAATAGAAATACTCAAAATGATGAGTACAAGATGCTAGTACTCAAACTAAAAAAGAAAAGATGCAAATTTTTTTTAGACAAAAAAAAGTCGCAACTTGTACTCGAATAAAAAAGGTTAAAAGTTGCTGCAACTTGCTATGTTCATTTTAATAAAAATAATAACTACAAAATAATAATAACTACATTTTAATAAAAAGGTTAAAAGTTGCTGCAACTTGTAGCCTGGAATATGAAGAAATAGAGGGCATTCAGTAGGAGCACATATCTTTGAATACAAGCTTATCTGCGATTTGATATGGTCATGACCTCAATCAATTTTTGCATTATCTCAAAAAAAAAAAAAAAAAAAAGAAGAAGCTTATAATAGAAGCATTAATTAGAAACTTAGCCTAGAATAGAAGATCATATGGATAATGCCTTGTGTAAACCATATATATATATCGATAGGGTATAAGTTGTCTCACATACATCAATATTATGTATCAACTCTTGGTAATAGGAAAAATACTAAGTTTAGTTATTTGAGATCTCATCTGACGTATATATATTTTTTGTAGAATCAATTTTGTCTTAACATTAAAGAGAATACACAAATATTTTAATCATTAAGCTATATTTATATTGATCTTAGTTTATTTTAGGTTAATAACATGGTGGGACGACGAGAATTCGAACATTTGATCTTTTAATCGAGTATATATATCTTTATCCATTGAGATTGACTAATTAACCTCATTTAACATATTGATAGGGTCCAATGTCATGATGAATATACAATTAAACTACTCTTGTTTAAAGTATCTTCATTATTCCAAGTGTAGGGTCCAAATGAGTTTGCAGAAAAAGGAAAAAGTAAAAAAATGTTGACGTTGAAATTCATTTATTAAAAAATGCAAATCAACTGAGGTTAATATAAGAAAAATCCAGCCGAGATCCAAATGTTTTTTTATTTAATATTAATGTAATCAAATTCATCAATACTAATTAAAAAAACCAATCAGTTTGATTAGCATCTGATTATCTTTATGTTATTTGTTTATTTTGACATGCACTATACTTCATGTTGCAAGGCATTTCCTTTTTGCACAAGATATTGTTTACTTATTAAAATATGTTTTTTTTTAATATATTAATTTTACAAAGGGTGGATTTCAAGTCAACGATTATATGACTGGATACAGACAAATCGAGGTTAAAAATATTAATTAAAAAATTCGATTCCTATGAGTTGTTCATCAAGGGCTTGTTTGGAAATAATGTTAAAAATAGTGATTTTAGCGTAATTAATTTATCAAAATTAATTTTTATACCATGTTTGGTTCTAAACTTTCGGAATTAATTTTTATATATTTAAAAGTAAATTTTAATTATTATGTTTGGTTTGAAAAATGATTTTAGAATTATCAAATTACCTAAAAAGAATATTTTATATTTAATAAATTATTTAACAAAATAATTGTGATAAATATTTATTTTTTATTCTTTTTTCATGTATTTTATTGTTAATACACGACTAATATGTTAAGTAAAAACACATAATAAATATCAAAATAAAATTTGAAAGACATATATTTCATTCGATCTAGAATAACCATAATAAATAATCATAGTACATTTAATTTCTATTAAATGGTCGAACTCTTCCGTGTTCGTTTAATGAGTTATTAGTTGTCAACATAAACATCACTCAACTAGCATGAAATATATACTCTCGATCAAGAGCTCAGACGTTTAAATCTCTTGTCCCATATGTTGTAAAAAAAATATTAATATTATCATTATCAATGACATTTCTCTTAACAAAATAATCATCTACAAAAATCCATAAATTCTTTTTACTTATAGAAACAAAAACAAATCATCTTAAGAAAAAAAAGGAAAAAGAAAGTTGTTGCATCAAAAATTGGCTTTGACAAATCTAATTCGTTTGGAGCGTGAGACTTTTTTACTTTTTGAAAAAATTACAAAACAGTAAAAAAAGAATGCCAACAACTTGGCCATAAATATATAAAACCAAATAAAAATGTTGAATCACCCAACTAAACACATGGTGTGGAGATAAAAGAGAATAGATAAACTAAAAAAATGTGATTCCCAAAATCACCTTACCAAAAATCACCACCCAACTAATTATTAAAAAATTAATTTTAAATGATTTTTATTTTTGTAAAATCAATTTCAACATTTGCCAAACACCAATATTAGAAAGAAAAGTGATTTTAGCAATGACAAAAAGTGATTTTGACCATATCAAAATCACTCCAAACATACCCTAAAAATATTAGCAATGATCCTCGTTCGATACTTATCTAAATCTATCTAAATAAGAGTATTTATGGGTAGGGTTGGATTGAATTCAAGTTCTTTTTAGACTCAATTCAATTGTTCAACCTTATAAGTTTCTTAAATCAAAACAATTCTTATTAAAGAATGAAATCCAACCCAACTCAACTATAAAAACATTTAGATTTAATTAGTTCACGTTGTTAGAGTCATTTATTCAATACTTTAGTTAAAAAAAAATAAAATGTTAATAGATAAATCATCTATTTATTTATTTTTAAACATTGAATTAAAATTAGCAACTCAATTTCATTACCAAAATTTATACTTTAAAGATTTAAAAAGGTTTTTAAGAATTATTGAAGAATAAATAACCTAAAATTAATTATGAAATTAAATAAAAATAAAATAAAATAAATACATTTATATATAATTATCTAGTAAAAAAAAATAATTTAGTTCGATCCAAACCAATTTTAGATAAATCCATTAACAAACTCAACTCATAAAATTTTTTATTTATTTGAACTCAATCTAAAGAGGTAGAGTTGATTGGGTTGTTTAGATCATCGAATGTACATGATTTTTACTCAAATCATTAAAAGTATACTATTTTAAAAAATGAATAATAGTTGGGTTGGGAGATTTTTGATCACTAAAAATTTCGGATTGATCATTTCTTCAACCCAACCAACCTTATTCATGAGAGTAATTTTAGATATGTCAACATTTTGAACACTCCCAACCCAAAAATCTAGGGTTAAAATTTTCGAGTTTGGGTTGGGTCCAAATAAGGTATATTTTTTTTATTTTTATAATTTTTTAAATTATTTAAATTTTTTTTTCTGAAATTAAGAACTAAAATCACATAAAATTCAAATATCAAATTTCAAAATTCATAACATGTTAACATTTGTTAGAAGTATAGAGGAAAAACATAAGAAATTGACAAATAATTCATTTATAAGTATATATTTAATTAAAATAAAATTAGAAAAATATAAGTTTTTAAATCAAATTGAGTTTTTCTTTTCTTTTTTTCAAATAAGATCAACCTGAAATTGATAATTTGTCTTTCTCTACTTCTGCTTAATTCTTTGAAAGAAAAAAAAGTTCAACCTTAAGTAAATTGTAAAAAAAATAAAAATAAGATAAAAGACTTTTCGATTTTCTAAACTTCTAATCCAACCAAATTCGAAAGAAACCTAACGCTACCCAACCTTTATGATTTAGGTTGGATGAATATCTTAGTTCTTTCAGATTACGAGTTAATTGTACACATCATCCCATCAAGAGGGAGAGTAAGAATAGGGGTGGAGGGTAGACGACAGTGAGAGACTGAGAAGATAAAAATCTAGGCTTAGAAAATTAAGACCCCAACCTAGATTTGGGCTTTGAGCTTTTTGGGGTTAGAGATACAAATAAGGTATGGACTTTAGTGGGAGGCTTTTAAGTGGAGGCTAAACCAATAAGTTGACCTTTTTTTCTTTCAACGAAAACGTATCTAAATTTAACCTCTCAACTTGAAAAATATCTAAATAAGTTTTAATTTTGTAAATATCTAAATAAATTTTAATTTTGTAAGTTCGAAAATAGTTGAGGGATATTTATGACTTTATTCTAAATTAACAAACTTGTGATTAAAAAAATTACAAAAGAGAGTGTTGTTAGTTTAATTCAAATATAAATATAAAAAAAGCTAAAAAAAGGTGCATCAATGAATATTAGTTTAATTCAAATAAAATAATTGATATAAATACATAATTTGTTATTCCAAATCAAAATCGATGTTGGTGGGGATGCTTGTGAAAATTACAACTAAAAAACGAGTAAAACACTTAAATCCGTTTGGGATCAATACTTATAAGAAAATCGATAATTTGTAACATAATTACAACTATTGATTGCACTACAAAACGTGGTAAATAATAATAAATATAATATAATTTTTTCATATCATATCTATTAGATACTTCCAAAAAATGTGGGTCCCTAACAATAAATGTGATATATATAATAATAAATACATATTATATATAATGGACACTTCTTCAAGCAACTATTAGACATTCCTTAAAATATGAACCTTGTGATATATAATAATAAATACATGTGGTATATAATATACTTATTCATAAACCTATTAAATACTTTATTAAAAAATGAGTCATTGACAATGAACTTGGAATATAATAGTAAATATATGTTGTATATATAATATATATACGTGTGTCTATATATATATATGCAAAATGTTAGATGTTGACTTTACAAAAATAAATACATGGATCTTTTTCTCAATCGATTGAAAACATATTTATGCAAAATAAAAATATCATCTCATGTTGTGCATTGTCATTTCTTCCAAAAAAATCCTCTAGTAAGTGATCAAAACTCATTCATTTGTTTGGTTTCCAAAAAAGTCCTCTAGCAAGTGATTCTTTTCTTTTTATTTTTGGTTTTAGTAATTAAAATAATGAATATGTGTTTGGAAGACGTGTTTTTTTTTTTTTTTTGAATCTTGTGATTAAAATAGTATAAATTTTGAAACCAACATTTTTAGGTTTTCATTGTATTCAGATTCTAAATTTGAAATTTTAAAATGCATAATTGTATTAAACAAAGATAAAATCTTAATAAATATAATATTTCATGTTTATAAGCTTAATTTATTTTTGATAAATTAAAATATGTATAATATAATATATTATAAAATATAAAATATTATATTATAAAATAATAACTATATAAAATTTATTAAAAAAACATATTCATAAATTAATTAATAATATCTTATATTCAACTTAATATTTAGTTTTGCAACTACAACTAGTTTTATGATTTATAAATATATTATAGAATACACTTTAAACTATTATTTAAAATGGAATTAAATTTCTAAATTTGTTATCACACCCCTATCTTCATATATTTTTAGTGATTTACTTCATATATTTTTAGTGATTTTCCTGACTTTTTTTTTCGCTTTCCACTTTTATGAATGGTAGAAAAGACAATAATTATTTTGTCATGATAGTCATTATATGACTTTTTCTTTTTTTTTTTCTTTTTTTTTATCTTCTTCTTCATTACTCCATCACTAAGAGTAAGACTATAAACTTGGTGAGAATTCAATCTGGGAACCTCAAGTGACAGTAAAAGGTTTGAGAAAACTAATGAAAGTGGGAAATTTTATTTAAAAATAAATCTAATTCATATCTTGCAAACAAAACTCTAAGAAAGAGATGTTTGACATAAGATGTGTGAAGGGTTTTTTATTTGTTATTATTATTTTTTTCATAAGCAACCATATATATGTTTGTTGATATATATATATGTGTTGTAACAAACATCCAGCCCGGTTGATAACAAAAATAAAAAAATTGTGACAAACATCCTAAATGAGAATAGAAGTAGACCATTTGAAAATAATTTGAAACAAAATCTAGGAAATTTAAAGATTGATAGTATACATTTAAAAATTAAAAGGGAGTCCAATCAATTTGAAAATATATAATTCTAGAAAATGTGTCAATTTTTAGTTAGAGATTTAAAAAAATTCAAAACAAAATCTAGCCGTTGTTGGAAAGCTGTAAACACGACAAAGACATGGTTGTAGATATGAAGATATATTTAAGCATCCAGGATAAAATCAATATTATTACTAATATTATTGAAACTATTTCGCTATTTTTCATTATAATTATTATTTTTAGACATTACTTATAATTTTTATTTTTTTTTAAAGTTATTGAAGAAGTTTAGTTTGGTTCAATTTTTCAATTTTTTCTAAACAAGGAACCATAAACCAAACAAAAAATCTCAATTCTCAAATGATGAACAAGAAAATAAAAAAAACGTATGAAAATCGAACATAACTATTTGATTGGCTCAATTTGATTTTTTCCACTCGATCTATTAAATACAAAATTGAAAGTTTAAAAACGTATTTAATATTTTTAAATTTGAGAGACCTATTAAATACAGAATTAAAAGTTTAGGAATTTATTAGGGACTCTTTAAAATATCCAACATATCGATTAAAACTGGTAACTTAACCAAAATTAAATACAAATTTGAGAATTATTTACTAGATTAGGTAATTTAACCTTTAAAACAACTTGAAATAAAAATTGACGCGTGAGTATTGAAGAGCTACATATATATAATTACTGAAAACTGAGAAGTTACAAATTTGCAAACAAAGAATAAGAGTGGGGCCAAGGGAAGCGGCTACGCTGCTATTCGGAAAGCTTTCCACGTTTCTTTTATGGTGAACGAGTCTCCGAGCTTCCTCGCAGAGTAAAATTATGAATGCTCGAATCTGCCGAAGCAATGCTTTCACCTGTCATTTCGAAGTCCGAACTCGTCTGCAGGGCAATTCAATCCACGGAGTAAAGCTCTCTCTTCCGGTGAAGTTCTTCGCCTGAAGTTTGTCTCTGAAGTGCATGTTTACAAAGCTGAGTGGCTGATCGGTGTTAATCTTCTCAGTTGTTAGGGTTTTAATTGAATTGGACCTTGATTTTACTCGAAACATTCTTATCAAAGGTCCGATCAGTTGCTTGGAGCTTCCAAATTCTGTGTCTCTTCTGTTCTGTTCATTTCTCTTGATTTTAAGTCTCGATTGTTTGAATTTTAGACCACAAGGAAATCTGCTGGATGGAAATCGTTCTAGAGCAGAAGGATGCTGTTGATTGGACTTACAGAGGCGAAGGAGCGGTCAACCTTGTCCTCGCTTATACTGGATCCTCTCCTCTTTTTGTATGTCTAACTTGAAACTTTTTATGTCTAAGTAGATGAACTTTGACTCCTTTTTTTCACGCTTTTTTCTCTCTAAAGTTTAGTGAAAGAATCTCCTGAACAGTTCTCATCAGTATTCTGTCTTTTAAAGTATGATTAGCACTATTCTACTTCTAGTTCTTTCTTTTTTCTTTCATAAGATCGTTTAGTACTCTGTTCAAATATTTTCTCGTTGGTATATTTCAAGAAATTGATGAATTCTTTTTGTATTCGAGTTAGACATTGAATAATCGATTAAATTTTCTATTCGTTTGAAAATTGGACTTGCCTTAATCTACTGGTGGCCGCCGCTTATTTCCGTTCTAATTTTATTCGCAGTTCGGGAAAGTTGTACGGATACAAAAGGCTCCAAGAAATGGATCTCATTGCGCGAGCGTGAGCGTTCGGAACTTAATGGCTTTGTCCGCGCATGAGCGCCTTCTGTGGAGAGATGTTGGGGACCTTGTGTCATGCACGGATCGTGATGTTGCGTGTCAAATCTATGTACAGGATGTAATGATCCCGTTGTTGGATTCCAAACATGTTGATGCTGGGGTATGTAACTATATTCATTACATGCTAATCTTGCTTTGCTTAGATTAGAGGTCTGCTAATAACTCTGTTGAACAAACAAAATCATATTTGTGAAAATGTAATTGTGATAAGTAACTTGATAATTGACAGATATACAAAAGTGATAATTCAAGAATGATCAAATCTTCATTGTAGAACAACTGAAGTCTTTCTAAGAAAACAAAATCAATAATTTTGATCGTGTATTCTTATCCATATTGGTAGGTTCATGTCCTTGTAACGAGAGAATTCCTAGAGACTATTGAGAAGAGCATTCTTGGTCAGCGTCCTGCTTGGAGAGTTAGTGCAGGACGAGTCAATGTACATTGTGATTCTGTCCTCCTTCAATCTGATCATTCTATTTTCCCTCAAGGTAGAGTTTCTTCAAACCCTCTTTAGCTATTATCCTTCTGCTAATGTTAAACACATTTAAAAGATTAGCATATAATATATACATACTTTCTATCTTTTTTGTAACACGGTAAACATGCTCATTATCAAGAAATTCTCTAGCTAACTGCTGAATCAACTAAAAATCAGACACTTGATGTCTATTGACTGTTTGCATGTTTCATGGTTTGTGGAGGTTTGTTCATCTGTCAGTTTCCATGGACTACCCTTGCATTGTATTATCTCAAGCAGATGGGATTTACAAGTGAATATATACTTCTATTAGCAAGAAGCTTGTTCTGTTGTCTAACTGGTTTTTTGGTTAATTACTGATAGACTCCTTATGAGCTAGGAAGAAAGCTTCAAATAGCTCCGTTAATGTTGTTTCTGTGTTGATAAGTTAGAGCGAAAAAACAATGAACAACATGAGTAAAGAATCGGAAAATAGAAAATAGGAGGAGAAGAGGTAGGAGATTTTTCTATTACCTTTGAATGTGATTTACGATCAAAATTTCATATTTGCAATTGAAAAAGGGCCACTGAGTCAACTGTCAAGAACTAACAATCATTTTAATATACATGAATTATTTTCTGACATCTTCTTCTCTTTCTTCTTTTAATTTTTTTAAAAGAAATCATTTTATTAGAGAGAAATTTTTCCCAAAATAATTCTTCATGTTATAATTGTTCAACATTGCTTATTGATGAACACTTATCCGGAAGTCTCTACTGAGTCTACTTATATCTAAACTAAAAGGCTCCATTCTATTAAATAGAGTATTACCAGTATACCTTTCTTTGTTTTTAGGTGGTGAAGGTGAATTTTGCATATCTGTCGAGATAAAGGTGCTTCCTAATAATTTTCATCTTCCCATCTCCCCTCTCACCCTATTGGCTTTTTTATTCCCCTGAATGTGATTTTTCTATTTAATATATGTTTTCACTTTTTTCTCCAAATCAGCCAAAATGGGGATGCCTTCCAACTTCAAGATTCATAACCAAAAGAAATGCCATTAAGAAAAAGGTGACCCGTTTTAGGATGCACCAAGCACTGAAGTTGCAGAAAGGCGAGGTAATTTTGCTCCTCATTTTGTCCTATGGTATTATTGACTAGATCATTCTTGTGATTCCCATCAACTATTTTTCTATATTACTTAAAATGTGATTCTAAGTGTCAGATCCCAATCTACACTTTCAGTGTCTGATCTTCTGCCTACCACAAAGAAAAAAGCCTCTATTTGGTCTTTAGTTACTTTGCTTCGATGTAATTAATTGACTTCTGTTCTGACACGTTTTAAGTTTTAACTTGATTGCATCCAATTTATGGAACAGATATCTGAGTTAAGTGATTACAATCCGCTAGATTTGTTCTCTGGATCCCAGGACCGTATATATAAAGCAATCAAATATCTTTTCTCTACCCCTCAGAATAATTTCCGTGTCTTCTTGAATGGTTCCCTAATACTTGGGGCATCGGGTGGTTATGCTGTTGACACTAATTTGGTGATTGAGGAAGCATTTGAAGTCGCTCTTCAATCTGTTATTCAGGGAGAAAATGGATCTCGAACAATGAGTTTTCTGCAACTTGTTGCTGAGGCTTTATATAAATCTGGATGTCTGAATCGTCTTCTTGAGGTTCAAAAGCTTGACAGTTTTGACATAGAAGGGGCTATTCATGCATACTATGACATTATTTCTGAGCCCTGCCAGGTTTGTAGACATATGGATGATGAAGAATTGTTGAACAGATGTAGCACTTTGCATTCTGCCCTTCCTGATCAAAGCTTGGAGATTGTGAGGAACTTTTTAATAGCTGCAACTGCTAAAGACTGTAGTTTGATGATTACATTTAGACCCTGGCACGTTGAGTGTCCTGGCTCTACATATAACAGCATATTCGTTGAATCAACCAACCAAACTTTTGACTACAAGGTATGCGCCCTCTGAAAACTCATTTGCATCGTCTTTATTGATATTAAAAGTTTCAAATAAACTGCAAACTTCTAAGTTATTTGAACTATATATATGCATGTATAAAAGTAAGACACTTTTCCTTAGCATTTAAAAACAATGAAATCCATGGAAAATTGCATTATTTCCACTAAATTTCCAATTGCCTATGCAGTGTGAATCAACTTCTGTGGTACTTCATCAATCCATTGTCTATTTGACTTCGTAAAATGTGTCTGAATTCTGAACTGTGTTGGATAGCTGTTGGTGATTTCCTCGTGCTTTTCTTATAACTCTCTACCCGGGCTAAAATTTATAGGTGAACTTCATTGACTTGGATCTAAAACCTTTTAAGAAGATGGAAGAATACTATGAACAAGACAAAAAAATAGTTCGCAGCTACACTAAGATGTTTGTGACAGAGCTAGAGGCAGACCATTATTACAGGCCCGAAGGCCCGTGAGGCTGCAATGCATTGAGATTACATGTCAAGTTTGTTGCCATACTTCTTTTCTGGTAAGCATGAATTGGACATTTATTTAGTTTACTAGAAAATCATTGGGTATTATTTTAGTTATTATGCTGTTGTCAGCAATATTTTTTTGTGCCATTTTCTTCACTGATCTTCAATTCAACTCTGTTCGTTGAGTTTTTGTCCAGAAGCTCCTCAAGTTGTCATTACTTCTTTGATGCTCTAATGCCGAGCTGAATGCTTTCTTTCGCAAATTTAGTCTGCTGTTTTACTAAGTCCACTGCAGAAGCTTTGTCCATATACCCAATCTTCATGACAAATAAAAGCATCGATGGAGGGAGTTCATACGTGGATTATGTCTGCTGACAATATTTGGGGTATGTATCATCTGATCGAAGGCAACTTAAATTTTAATTACTGTACGTTAAAATAAAATCCACTACATTATGACTCCTTTGCCCAGAAATAAAAACAGAAAGAAAAATTCCACTATGGCCCCTGTTTTGAAATTCATAAATATACATTTTCGTCGGAGGTAGAAAATTCCACTAGTGCATGAGAAAGGGAGAAAACGAACTATCATGATGGGGTTCTCGTATGGCGACCACTCCAACGAGAACCCTATGACAGTTCCTTTTTTCCTATAGTTGGATTTTGAAATGGTTTATTATCGGGGATCTGAATGGGTCATACATTGATTTGAATTGTCTATTATTTCTTTTTGTGATGAATTTCTTAGAAGGCTGTTAATTTTGTCTTGGAACTGTTTGGCTGGAATTTATCTTTTTGCTTTACTCATGTTTGGGAGTGTTTTTAATCACGACTAAAATACTTTTGACCGAATAAAATACTTTCTACTTGAAATAGTTATCTTTAGAGTCTTAGACAGACACAACATAGAGCTACAAAGAACAACAAAGGTTTTCCAAAAAAGTAATTGATTGGTACTTTTGCCTTGAACGTTTGTTCTAAATCTCACAGTACGACTTTGTACACAGTCTTTTACTAGTTTTTATACACCTTTTTCTGACTAATAGTTTCTCTCATACACATTTTATCTGATATTCACCCTTCGTACACAATCTCCTTTCTCTGACTTCTATTACCTTCATTCTTCCTGCATATTTTCTCCTCGCTAATCCGCTTCAGTTTGCAGTTTGCACACAATTTCTTTTAGTATTATTATATTATAATAGTTTAAATTATTTTATTTTGGTGATTTCGTTTCTAGAAATATATGGCAAGCTAGTATAATCGTTCAAAACAACAAAACGGTTTATTATTTATTTTACTATATAAAATTTATTTTAGGAAAGCATTTTCTTTCTGGATGAATGTTTCGATCGTATGACAAAATAATAGTCAAGGCAGCAATATTTTCGTCATTTACCAATGAGCTGGTAATTTAAACGACTTGGCCCGAAAAGAACTCCTTTCTGGTTAGCTCCAATTCCTAGATTTCAGAAATTTATGTTTGTAAAATGAACTGTATTTGGCTGACGAAGCGGAAAAAAATTCAGAAGCCGAAAGGGGCGGACTCCGCTGAAGTCAGAAACAAGCATTTCGTATATTCTAAACGACACTGGGAGTGGGAATGGCCATAATAAGTCCTGGATATCCGACCTAAATTTAATTATATTATTATTATTATTATTATTAAGTACATCAAGTTTAAGAAAGAGATTGATTGATACAACAATTATAGATTAATAAATTTAAATTTACATGAGAAAATACAGTTTGCAAATTTTTAATACATCAAGTATTACTTTCTTTTAGTTTTTGAAATGTGGTTGGAATCTTAAATCTAAAGTAGATAAAACAAAATAAAAAAAAAGGGATGAAATGGATTTATGGTAGTGCTTGTAAGCTTAATTTTTAACAATTAAAAATGATTATCGGGGTTTTATAGACAAGTTTTTAATTTAAAAAAATCGTAGAAGGAAAATTTAAGGGGGAGGGAAAGACATTTGAAAAAGATATGGTTAGATAAAGATGTGTTAAAAGAAGAAAAGATTGCAGAGAGAAAAATTGTAGAGAGGAAAATTAGAGATACAGGAAAGGTATAAGAGAGTAAGTTGAAGAGGGAAAAAGAAAAGAGTTATCTTCTAGAAGGATATTCATTTGATATTTTTATTTTTGAAAATTGTAATTGATTTCTTATTATTCCTCTACAATTTTCTAACATGTCTTTCATCCTTTTTAACAAAATTTTTGAATTCATGTTTTTCATCTTTCTTAAGAAAAAATTTAAATTTTTAGCCAAATCTCAAAAATAAAAATTATTTCTTTTAGTTTTCAAATTTTGAGTTGGTTTTTGAAAATCTATAGCCAACCATTTTGAGAGTGAGACGGTGAGAGAATATTTTAAAAAGAGAAAATTAGTGGGTAAAAATGTGAGATTTAAAAAAATAAGAAACTGCCTTTTTTTTTCTTTTCTTTTTTTAGACTTCACACCATTTGAAGAACTTCACATGCAATCGTGTACGAGAAATGAAAAAAAGAAAATAAAATGGTTATTAAAATGAAGGAAAAAACTTGTGGTGGTAAAGTCGACTGCATAATTGGTCTGCACCTAAATTGTTCTCGAAAGTGAATTAAATACAATCCAGAGAGACACAATGTGAGAATAAATCCAATGAATTGAGTACGGATAAGTTATAAGTCGGGAATTTTCCCCTTTTTTTCGAAAGCATCTCAAGGTTTTACTGCAAACTACACTTGGATTTGGCAAACAAATATATGATCAATGAATTATCGATCATGCCAAAAGAGAAAACCTTATTTATTTTATATATTTATTGAATAAAAGTTAATCTTGAAATTTATTTACTTATTAAATATAAAATCAATGAATGAATAAAATTATACTACATAAGAAACTAACTTAGAAGTTACTTAAAAATAAGGGAACAAAAATAATAGTATAGGTTCGTTATTTGATTCGTAAATATAAATAAATTTTAAAAAATAGACCATGTAAGAAAAAGAAATAAAGCTTTTTAGTGATAAGGTGCCAATTAAAGTGTTTCCACGAAAGTAAGAAAGAATGTTAGTTGTATCATATATATGTACTTACCAGGTGAAGGGATTTTCTTGCACAGCTCAAGTTGTTGCTACATTGCTCCATTGACCAACTTCACCAAGTAGGAGGTAATGTTGCAATAAATGCATGGTGGGATATAAACATTCTTCATGAATAACAGCGTTGGAATTTATTGGTCGCCAACAAAATCTGTCACCGCATTTAGTTTTCGACCAAACTTCATTTCCGTCGTTCACTAAAAAATGAATTGTAAAACAAAAAGTAGTCAGCAATGTTTGATATTATAATTTATATTGAGCAATATGAGATCCAACCGTATCTTCCTTTGATACCTGCAGGCTCACTTTTTCCAAAACCATGTCAAAGGTTCCACCGGACTCCAAATTTCTAACATTTCTTCATTTCTGAGTGATGTTTTGGTTGCCAATTAATACGAGGCTCAGTCCTTTTATGGCGTCAAAGCCACACACACACTGACACACGGCAGTACTTTTGCTCGTTTGCTTTTATATATATATATATTGAAAATACCGTTTGGCCCTCTTTAAAGTACTGCAAAATCTGACACTTCTTCGTTGCAGAAAACTGTAGTGTCAGTGGAACTGCGATGTTGGAAGTGCAGGCAGCGGGTGATGAAGTCGATAGCGACAGTCCATGGGATAACTTCCATCGCCTTGGATCCACCGAAGAACACGGTCACTGTCATCGGCGAAGCTGATCCTGTGAAGGTCATCAAGAAGGTTAGAAAGTTCAGAAAATCTGCTGCAATTTTGAGCGTAGGGCCTGCAAAAGAGGAGAAGAAAGACGAGAAGAATGGTAAGGAGAGCAAAGATGTCATAAGTCATCTGCCCAAGACATGCCACAAGTGCGATGTCTGGTATGTTATCACAGAAGATGCTTATAGTTACTGTTCCATTATGTGATTAGGAAATGTGTGTTTGTTTTATAAATAATTTGTTGTTAATCTACATTGGCAAGCTTCTTCAACGTTCAAAAGTGTCCTCCATAGTCAATTATATTCTGTCGTTGTAAAAACAATTTCCTAAGGTGAACAATTTCCTTGGGTGTGATCTATCCTTATTTCAATAAGTTTGAGAAAAATACTTACCTAAACTTTTGACAAATATAAGAGAGGATGAAAAGAAAGAGAAGAGATTTTTTTCAAAAGAGTAAATAGTTAAATTTTTAGTAGGGATGAACAAAAAGAATATATTGACTAATGAAAAGTATTGTTCAAAAATTAAAAATTTAAAAATCTATTAAACACTTTTTAAAGTTCAATGACTTATTTGACATAAAATAAAAATTACGATAATTTAGACATTTTTTCAATAGGGACGAAATAGACACAAGCCTCTGCTTAGAGACCAAATAGACAAAATCCTAAAAGCTTAGGGATTAAACTTATAATTTAACTAATTTTTTATTCTACAATCTTAGAAACTACAAAATTTGTTGATATTATGCATTGCACATTGTGATATGATCCGTCTTCCTCCTATTCTTTCAACCAAAAAAGATGTCTACTTTATTACCTTCACAAAAGGATGGCTTAAAATTCAATCAAAACTCTCAATCAATTACATCACAAACCTAATTTATTACCTTCACAAATAATTTGTCACATTTTTTTAAAGGAAAAATAATTTGTCACATTAGATTTTTATGTGTATTGAATGATAAAGATATTTAAGAAGCTAAGCTTTAATAATAAAACAGACATCGAAAAAGAACTTCACATCACATGATACATGAACAAAATCGATATAAAAGTTAAATATAAAGATTAAGAATGTATTTTAATCCATCTATTTATCAAATAAGCTTGATTTTCAAAATATGCTCGTCCATCTGTCGCCACCACATCACTTGAGATATAATGATATGGGTCCTCCAAATAAATGGGCTTGGACGGTTCAACGCAGAACAGAAACCCTTGCATAACCAACCCAACCAAGATGGCTGTCCATTTGCATAGGGCTTTGTTCTTGTACGCCGCGAGGTACCAATGCTTGGGCTCTTTAAAACAGTCTCCGCCATCTGAGTCTAAAGACTATCCTGAACAAGGTTAATCAATCGAACAAAAGAGCTCCGAACCAGGGCAAAATACAACCAGATATCAAATAAAATCAAAATATTCATTTTATTCACTAATTTAGTTAATCGATCGTTCGTTTAAAATATATCACGATAGAATTCCTAATTTTTTTTACCCGTCTTTCCACTAATATAATTATGAACTTGTAAAAACATTAAAAAAATAATAATAATAAATGATTAATGACTAATAGAATAATTGATGATAAAATAGCTTTATTGAATATAATATGAAACAGCTGAAAAATAAAATTTAAAAATAATAATAAATCATAAAATGATTTGATGTTTCTATTTATATTTGTTTCTATAATAATATAACAATTGATGACTTCTGCAATCTCTAGCTTTCTTTTGTTGCCTTGCAAACAGCTGAAGATGTTTCTAGTTTCTACATGCTGACTTCTGCAATCTTAGCTTTCTTTTTCCCCAAGCAATTGCAGTCCACGATCAAAAGGTCTCTAAATCTCTCCGGCATGACTCATAAAAGTTCTCTTCCTGGCTAGAAGCTCTGTGTTCCATCAGGCGGGCAAAATGATGGGGAGTCCTCAGGAGAGCTTGCCTTCGTCGAGGACCATTCTGTCGGTGGTGGCATCACTCACCGCCTCGGTGGTTCTCCTTCGAACCTTCTACAACGAACTAATCCCTGACGCGGTTCGAGACTTTTTCTTTGCGCGCCTCCATGACTTCTCCAGCCGTTTATCCTCCAAGCTGGTCATCCTTGTCGAAGAACTTGACGGGCTTTCAGCCAACCAGATGTTTGACGCTGCTAATGTTTACTTGGGAACAAAACTCTCTTCATCCTCGCGAAGAATTAAGGTCCACAAGCCAGAGAAAGAACAGCAATTGGCTGTGACCATAGATAGGAATCAAGAACTGGTTGACATGTTTGAAGGAGTCAAATTCATGTGGGTTTGGTTTCTTCGCGTATTGAAAGGCCAATCTCAAATAAGAACCGCGATGGTAATGCGCATGATCGGTCAGATGCTAGACACTTTGAGCTAAGCTTTCACAAGAAACACAGGGATATGGCATTGAGATTCTACCTTCCACATATTCTGCGAGAAGCAAATGCCATAAGAGAGGAGAAGAAAACCGTAAAGCTTCATACAATAGATTACAGTGGCACTGATCATTGGGGTTCAATCGACCTCAATCATCCTGCAACATTTGACACTATAGCCATGAATCCTGAAACTAAGAAGGCACTGATCGACGATCTCAATAAGTTTATTGGGAGGAAAGAGTATTATAAAAGAGTAGGAAAGGCTTGGAAACGTGGGTATTTGTTGTATGGGCCACCAGGTACAGGGAAATCAAGCTTAGTTGCTGCCATGGCTAACTATCTGAAGTTTGACATTTATGATGATGGATCTGAGGGAAGTCCAATGCAATTCAGATTTAAGAAGATTATTGATTGGCACTGGAAGCCGTTCAATATTAGTAATTGAAGACATTGATTGTTCTATTGAGCTGCAAGATAGGAGTTCCGATTCAGAATACCCAACTAAATCTGCAGAGGATGAAAAGGTAGGTCCCTAACCTGCAGGAAACTAAATATTTTGTATCTAAAGCTTCATGACATATTTAAGAAGCTACTTAATAAATTGTTTGTTGCAATCAGATAACTCTGTCTGGTTTATTGAACTTCATTGATGGACTATGGTCGAGCTGTGGAGACGAGCGGATAGTGGTATTAACCACAAACCACGTGGAGCGGCTGGATCCGGCACTATTGAGACCTGGGCGCATGGATCTGCACCTGCATATGTCTTACTGCGACTTCAGTGGTTTCAAGATACTGGCATATAATTACCTATTAATTCAGGAACACTCTCTCTTTGAAGAAATTGAAGAGCTATTAAATAAAGTTCAGGCAACACCTGCTGAATTAGCTGGAGAGCTAATGAAGACTGACAACGTTACAATTTCACTTCAAGGCCTTATTCGATTCCTCCATGGAAAGCAAGAGACACAACTCGAGGGCCAGACCTCAGAATAGACGCAGGAAAAGCTTAGATTTGCTTCTGTTCTGTTATCCCCCTTAAAATCAACTAGAATTTTGCTTACCAATGATTTTGTTACACAGTTTTTGAGTTAAGACTCTCTTTCTCTGTGTTCATACATTCTCCGTAATGGATGTTTCTCTCTTGAATCCAAGCAATACTCGCCACTGAGAACTATTTTTATAGTACAGGTGCAATAAATTCATTCTACTCAGTTCTCAAGCTTGTACATGATATGCCCCTGCACTTGCAAAACACTACAGGCATCTCGGGAATCGATTTTTATGGACTATTTTAGATCATGAATGGAAGTTCCACAGTTTTTGCTCTAAAATATACACCGATCAATAAACAAAAAAAGGTACTATAAGAAGCCAGATTTGTCAACAAGCCATATTTCATAAGAGAGGACACCGGTCATCTAGGTCGATGCCCTTGTGGCTCCTTCGAGTTCCCCATCCTTGTTTGCAGTTCGAGTTCGAAGTTCTTCACTCTTTAACTCACGTTCGCTTGTTCCAATCATGGAAAACATCTCCACATAATCCATTACAGAGCAACCAGTTTTGATCTGTGTGAACCGTTCGTTTCTTTCGTTTTGCTCTTCTAAACTATAGTAGTAGTAAAGCTATAATCAATTCCGGAAGGCATGATTTCTTATTTTGATGATATATCATTGCAGTAATCTCTCAAGTTTTAAGGAACAAGAAAGTTTGATTATCAGAATTAACAAGACAACATATAATACTACGATCAACTTCGCGGCAGTACAGAATCATCAATATCAAGAACATAGACATAATCGACCTAAATCTACTCAGAATCGCAGAGATTTATACGCAGTTACAGCAGAATAAAGGAAAAACAGATTCATACTTACGTCGGTAGAGAAGCCAAACCGTTCAAGTGGAATTGAAAGAAAATTTTCCTCAGATCAAAATCATATGTCCCGATAAGCAATAATTTATAACCGTCTGTCGTTCGCTTCAAGAAACAATCATCGCAAAAAGAATCGTAAAGACGTTTAACGTACAGAAAGCGAGTTGAATTTTGCATATTGGTGTGACTAGTTTAGTTTAATCTTTCGCGTTGCAATCGTGCAGGTTGATAGTCGTTATTTATACTAATTGGAGCTAAGCACGCAATTCTTGTCGGTACTCGATGTGGTATTCCATCCTCCAAATTTGCAGTTGTCATTTGGTAATATTATGAAGAATCATATTTTTATCAATATTGTTATTATCTGACATTAATTTTTTTTTTCGGCAATGTCAATTTAGCATAAAGTAATTTCTTCGAAGAGTCAAAATGAAGCTTTCATCCTTTATAGATGTACCTCTATTTTGGTTCATTTATAAACACATACTTTATACTTATTAGGTTATAAAACATTATGATTCTCAACTTTGTGCCAACTTGAACTTAGTTCAACGATTAACATACTCCTAAGATCAAAGATTCAAATCCTCATACTCTTACATTTATTTCCTAAAAATTTTATTAATTTAAAATTTTCTTCATTTTCTTTCGTGGAAAATAATTTAAATACATTTCAAATTGCAAATAAATCCTTTTTATGAGTAGTAGAACATTTAAAATATTTTGCCGACTAAAAATTCATTACTGCTAATTAACTTATCAATATATTTATTAAATAGATTAAAAGAAAACTTATTTGTTAAATAAAGTACAAACAATATATAGGATTAAACTTTTGCTTAACAAAAATGAATAAACAAACTTTTTGTTTATTTGAGAGAATAAACATTTGTTATGAATAAACAATCCACCATCCATACAAGATTAATGAACGATTACTATCTCCATCTTATTGATATTCAGTACTGATTTGAAAGCAAGTTAACATGCGAATATTCAGTACTAATTTGAAAGCAAGCTAACATGTGAATGTTTGATCTAAGTTTATTTGAAAAATTGTTTCTAAAATCAAAAAACATGTTTAGTAGACAAAATGATTTCAGATATATTTGATAACAAATTTAGAAATTTAATTACATTTTAAACAAGTATTAAAATGTGTTCTATAATATATTTATAAATTATGAAATTAATTATAATTGTAAAACTAAATAGTAGATGGAATATAAGTCATTAATTAATTTATCTACATTTTTTTTATAAATTTAGTTTAATTATTATTTTATAATATATTTTATTAAAAATATTTTAATTCAACAAAAATAAATTGAATTATAACAAAAAAAAATATTATATTTATTAAGATTTTTCATCTTTGTTTAATATAATTATGCATTTAAAAATTTCAAATTCAAGATTTAGATATAATGAAAACATAAAAATATTATTTTTAAAATTTCTACTATTTAGATTACAGAATCCGAAAACAGTTTTCGAAAACAAGTGTGTCAAACACATTTATTGAATTTAGTGAATCTGAAAACGTATAACAAAATTTGGATGACCTACCAAACATCCTCTAAATAATTAAAAGAATTCAATATCCAGTTTTCCATCCGTTGGAGGCGTTACTTCAGTTATAATTCTCTCCGTCAAAATGGCTTGAACAAAATCATTTTTTAATATATATCTAACTCTTGGCAGCGAGAAACCGCCTCTATATCATCAAAGACTATACGCAGTGAGTAAGATACAAATAAAGAAGCAATGTTTGTTCACGGCCAAATTTGTCATTGTGATTGTGAAGCATCAAAGAAATTGGTTATGTCATGCATTTCACAAAGAACACATCTGATGACCCGACACCACGAAGTTCTATCTACAAATATATATATATATATATATATATATAGATGAGTATATTCACAGAGTTGCTAAATACATAATGTAAGTAGAAGAGGCAAGAGGCAATAGTTTACCGACGTAAACCAACCTCGGCCACGAACAATTCTGTTCTATGTACAGGTATGCTTTCTTCAGGAGCAACTGAAACAGCAAAGTACTCTTCAGTCTCCATTCTTTTGTTTCCACCAAAAAAAGTGGAACAGAAATATTGAATATAGAAAGTTTAAGATAAGCCATTAACAGAAATATTGAATATAGAAAGTTTAAGATAAGCCATTAACATCTCAGTTAATATAGGAGAATAAAAAATTTGTCTACCTCTTATGCCAAATTCCTCCTAGCCCTCAGCAGATTGAGCTTGTCCCTCCATTGAGCTGAAATAGAGACCAACCATGAGAACTAAATGTAAATTGCTCAAACACTGAATAACCAATCCCATATTGAAGGAAAAATGGGACTTGTTTTGTCCTAAAAAGTACTTATCTAAACAGAGGGATACCTTTGATGGCTTTTTAGAAGTATCCATATCATCGGCCATTTTATTTGTTTTTGGAAAAGTACACCACCACAAGGCCATACCATACAAGCGATTAACTATTCTTGGTATTTTGACCTTTCATATTGTATGTTATTTTCACATTAACACCAGCATGTTCAATAACTTTGTGATAAAATATTACTAAAGAATGCAAGATTCTGTTCTAAATCAGAGAAATAAAATTGATTTAGAGCATTCATAAATGAACACATGTTGATCATGGCGTGACAATATAATTGAAATTTTTAATTGAGCAACAGATTAGATACCAGCATCTTGTTGCAAAAAAGAAAAAAAAGAGAGAGTAGATACCAGCATCTCTATAGCGCTCTTCAACAGCAGCAATCAGCATATTCCTCACTAGATTAAACTCTTTGGCTTCAACACAAGGCTGACCACTAGGCCTGAAATCAAAAGAAGTCAATTAAACCCTTTCCTCTTGTCAAATAAAAGCAGAAGTCTCAAATTGCTGTCGACAGACTATTGGCCCCTTATTCTTTGGATATGCACTAAAAGCAAATGAGATGAATAGACACAACTTTGCTATGCACGGTTAAAGTCTTAAGATAAAATTCTATGCCCATCATAAAGATTGTACAAACTTAAACTATAAAGCACAGTACTTCAGTTTGATAACGTTTTTGTATCCTAAAAATACAAGACACTAACACTCTTGACAGTTAAATTACAGTACTACATTGTTACAATAATTTTGCTCATTAAAATAAAATGTAAACGCTAATATAAGCAGAAAAATGACAGATTTAGAATGAAAAATATCAATATTGTTTATTTAAGCATATAACAGTGACAACATTTAATTTTGAGTTTCCTTTTCTTATAAGACAGTGAATTGTTTAAAATGCTTGATCATTAATGTGAAAATTGTTGAAGTCCATAGAAAATACTCAAATTCTATATATCCTCTGTCCTGATATTTTAGGAACCAGGTATTGCCCAGTCCATGTTGTATTATAACCTTATCACGTGTCCATGTTTCTTAGAAACTAATTTGTACTAAAGAAAGTGAGACTGCAAAAATATTTGATCACCTATCCAGTTCGGTGAATAATAAGCCATCTGTAGCAGGGGCCTGGGTTGACAGCTTCCCAGTTTCAACAACTCTCATACCGTCACTGTATGCAAGATACTTGTTCACTTGAATTGGGACCTGCATCAATTGCAAGTAATATGATTCAACAATCACAGCACATAATCATGTCAAAATTTTTAAAAAAATCTAAATACAACTTGTACAAATGAGTAGAGACATTCAATAACCAATAGCAAATAGACAAATTATCCAAAAGCCCAAAGAACAAAATATTTCTGCACTTAACTAACTGAAATATTTGAACAATTCTTTTGGGCACTTAAAGATGCACTTGACCTAAGCCTCTACTCTCAACAAAGAAAAAGTAAGCACAAAACTGTTTAAGTTACCTTGCAACGGACTGCAATGTTTATTGCATCTGAAGGTCGAAGATCAAAGCTGAGGCAGTCAGTATCACAGCCAATCTGAAACATATACAAGTTTAATATCTTAAAACCTATCTAAGAGAATGGTATAGAATCCAGGGGCAGAAATAAATACATGCCTTTGAGAGGTATAACTGAGCAAAATATGCCTCATGCACTCTCTTGGTAACCCTTACAAGTTTGACCTGCATAGATAAATAAAATATTCGTAATTAACATCAGAAAGACTGACAGAGGCCATATCCCATCTAAGCTTTAAAAAAGACATATATACTGCGAGGTAAACTCAAAATGAAGCAAAGCACACCTCATAACCCATCTTGTCAATCATCTCTTTTACCACTTGATACATAGTTGGTCTGGCCTGGAACCAAAAAGTAATAACCGTTAGAAATTCTTTTTCAATGGAATAGAATGTTGCTAGCTTAATTTCACAATTAAGAAAAAAAATTAAATCTAATCTCAAGAGAAGACAAAGAAAACATACAATTGGAACATTGCGCACAGCAGCCATTAGCAGCACGCTCGGCATTTCCACTGCAAAAGATGAAGAATTGGCAGGGGGCCAAAAAAATCAAACTTGTTCAATAACATTAAGCTCATTTTAGAAACTATCATCCACTAATACATACACACGATTATGGGAAGAAGAAGACCAGTCCCATCTTCCATCTTCAACACAATTGCGGGATGTGGAGCATAATCAGGAAGATGTCCACCGTGAGGGTTGTTGTGAACGCACCTTAAGTGCCTACCATCCCTCATTTTAATCATGAAACCATCCGCACCACTTTTCACCTCAACTATACAGCACAAACAAACCAAACGAGATTTCCATTAGTTAATAGCATTATCCAAGTACAAATTAACATACAGAAGCATTAAATTCCCAGATGGTCTTAAAGGGCTTTTTCAATCACATAACTTACCGAATGTAATACTTACACTGCAGCATAATCACAGATAAATATTAATTTATAGGCACTTGATTCATTAAAGTAGAACGTAATCATATGATCAAGGCAATCAGCTTAGCATACCAGCCTCAACCACGCTCGATTCAACGTACTCTTCATCCTTCTCGTTGAAGTTCTCTGCTGTACTTCCATTGTCGTCAGATGATGAACTGAAGCTGCAACGCAATGTCTTGCATTTTCTAGCACAACCTTTGTTAGAAATAGCTGGCAACTTAGCATTCAAACCGTTGATCCCCGTGAATCCCCATAATTCACCTCTTCGAAAACTAAAAACCATTAAAGAACGATTAATTGGCAGAGAACAAAATCCTGCTTGCTTCGCACGAATAGTAGGGCAAACAACTGGTCCTTGCAGCGACCCCATCTCGTGTCCTTCAGTTCACCCAAATGAAAATGATCAGATAAAATTAACAAGCCCAATTCCCAATTTCAACCAAACAATACAAAAGTTGTGACACTAACTGAATTTCCAAAAGGAATTGGCGATTCGAACGGATATAATTAGTGAACGCTACAAGTTTAAAGTCTTCACTTAAAGGAAATTGAAATTTGAAGTGACCCAAAATCGGCGAAGAAAAATAGTTTGAATAAATTCAAATATAAGTCCCCTGGCGACGGAATAGCAAGAAAGTAGATAAAAGATTCACAAAGTCGGACTCAACGTGTTCCATTACGTATCAGGGTTATCTATCATTATCTTCAGTGGGAAATAAAGTGGGTCTTGATCATCAGTCTTAACACTCGGAAGTGTTTGAAGATCCATTACCTTTTATAGATACGGAAATTAGGCCGAATCACGACCGAAACTCGTAACAGGAGTCTCCGAATAGTAAGCGAAAAATCGGCGATCACAGCTCGATCCAGTAAAACAATTCCCGCCAGATTCTCGATCCCGGAATTCTAGAATCCAAAATCTGAATTTCAAGCACGGAACCGATGGCTAAATTTAAATCCACAAATTATCAACGATACAGATCGAAGAAGAAAACTGATGGAAAAATTAAAAAAGAAAGAACTCGCAAAGACCGACAAGATGAACGGATAAGGAGGAACGGTAGACGAGCAATAAGATAGATGGATTCTTCAAAGAGGAAGGAGTGTGAATGAAGACTTTTGCTCATAGCACACGCCATTGCATAATTATTCATACATTCATTGGTATTCTAAATTACCATTCTGGCCCTAGGAGCATCGATGGAGAAAAAGGCGGAGTTTAAAAAGAATTACACATATAGAATATGAGTAATGACCAACCAACAATCATTTATATCCCTAAACAATAAATTTATGGCCAAAATCCATTTACACTCTCAATTTTTTAGATTGAATTACTCAAAACTTTAAATTTAATAATGGTATCAAATTAAATTCAAACTCTCAATAAAATTGATTGAATTATAGTTATTTTCACTTGATTTGATTTAAAATAAGTTCACTATCATCTAAATAAAATTATCCTCCTCCTTACAAAATCTTATCAAAGTAGTAATAAAAATTACACATAGTTATTTCTAAATATATTTTTTGAGTACATCAACAATTGGTAATGGAGAAACTACACATAGTTCTTTCTAAATATCGTTTTTTAAATAAGAGATAGAATAGAGGAAGAACTCCAAAGTTTAGAGATATAAACTATTACTAATTATTGATAGAATGAAGGCATTCAATCTCATTATACTTCTTTATCACATAAGATATCTTTCAAAAATAAATTGGGACTATTAATCTTAATCAGATAATTTGAATAATAGTTACTTATATCTCTTGATGTAAATTAGTAAAGTTATATTAGTGAAGGTGCACATCAACTAACTAAGTTATAGTTGCTTTGACAATTATTAACGTTTATGTAAATAAATTGACACATGTTTGTTTATATTTTTAAAACATTTTAATTCCTAAAAAATAAATACTTTTCACAATTTATTTTCTATTTTCCCTTTATAAAAAGAGTCTTCAAAAAAGCTGAATTTTTAAACTAAAATCGAAATACTTAAACCACGACCTCAATGAATTTGATTAAGGAATTTATATATTTAAAAATAAATAAGGTTGATCAGTTTCGGTACATATTTATGTTTTGTTTGCGTATGTTTTTAGCTTATCTTAATTTAAAGTTACTTTGTTTTGCCTCCTTAATCTTCAAGCATTCTGTTTTAATCTTCAGACGATATAAAAAGAAATATTACATATATATTATATCATTTTCAACCTAGTTTAATTTATTACGATATTATATATTTAAAAATTCTTCTATTCATGGAACTATATATTTTCTAAAACAAATTAATTGAACTCAATCATGTTTGTCAGTTGTCTTAGTTCCTTAAGAATAAAAAAAACAAAAATGGTCATCGTAATTGATCCTAATGATGAATTTAATTTTCTAAAAGTTTGATTTTGAATTCAATTTTGATTAAGAACAAAAAAAAAAAAAAAGAATTAAGTCGCTTATATTAATATTTTAAGAAAAATAAAATAATCCGGAGATGCAGGCGAAAATACGGAAGAAGCCAAATAAATTGTTGGAGGGTGTTTGTGACCTTTTGGAAGGAGAGCAAAGCGACGGATTAAATCGGGACTGTGGAATCAATAAAATAAAATATTCTCCACCGTCGACGGCGGCGGAACATATCAAAGGGTTCCGATCAGCGCCACGTGTATTACAATCGTCCTGAAACGTTCTTGGATAAGGCTACCCCGCGGGCTGAAAAAATATCAGTTTTGTATTCCATTTCCACTTAAAATATCTAGTCTCAAAGACTTCGGCAGTGACAGCTCAGTGGATGTGACATTAATAATTGACGGTTGGGATAAATCATCCTTTGTGCATATATTCGAGTGACTGACTATTCCATTATAATTCACAAGTATGATAATCAGAAAATACTTTTCACCTTAAATACATATTATTATAACTCTAAATTATATTATTCTATATTTTAAATAATATTATATGTTTAAAATAACTCACAGACTATTATAATCATTTGTTATTATCACTCAATCAGCGCCTCAAACAAGCTCGTTGGATAATATTATTTGGTTTTTAATTTTTAAAAATTAAGCTCGTATTTCCTCTATTTTTTACTATAATTTTCATCTCTCCTGATAAAGGATTTTAGATTCTTAGTCAAGTTCTAAAAATAAGTTTTTTAAAAATATATATTTTTAATTTTTTACTATAATTTTAAAAATAAAAAACTAAATGATTATTAAACGGGACTTTAATCGTAAAAAAAAACTCTTCAACTTTGTTTATTGTTTCAAAACTGTCCATATTCTTTCAAAAGTTGCTATATTACCTTTAACATTTCAAAATTACACTTGAAATAGAAATCTATTAGAATGTTGGACAAAAACTCAATGTAATGATGACCTGAACAATGTGGCAGTGACTAGAGTGTTTGTATGGATTAAGTCATAAAAAAAACATTCAAATACATCAACTTTTTGTTTGACATTCTAACGGGTTTTTCTATTCCAAGAGTAGTTTAAAATCGTTATGAAAGCATTGAAAGGTCAAAAGTAATGTCAGAACTTTTTAAAGAATATAAGAGTATTTTGTAAAAGAGACAAAAGTTCAAAAACATTTTTTTATATATAATATAGTCTTATATACTAGGCTAAATTACAAATCTAGTCCCTATGGAAGGGAGAAAATTAGAATCTAGTCTCATAATTTTAAAAATTAGAATTTCATCTTGATGGTTTTGATAAAATCCTCATAAATAGTATTTACTTAGGGAGGTTATTATCAAACCATAGAGATTAATTTTAACAATTAAAACCATAGGAACTAAATTTTAAGTGTTTTCAGAACTATAGAGACCAAAAATTGTAATTTAACATATATACTAATTTTGAAAAAATTATTGATAATATTTATTGTTTCACACTAAATAGATGTTTTAGACTTTTAGAATCTGTTTGGGCAATGAATTTGGTAAGAAATGATTTCAAATTTCAGAATTTTAAAAGATGGAAATGATTTCAAATCACCGAAATTAAAATTTTTTGTTTCGATGCTAAAGAAATTGAAAAAATGTATAACATTTTACTGTCATACCCTTATGGGATTTCGTAGGATAATTAATAACAAAATATTTTAATATCAAATATCATTATTAAATACATATAGCAATAATCAAAACAAGCCAACTTATTAAATTAAAATTTACGTCAAATGTTATCCTTATTGTTAAAATGAAAAAAAAATTACAAATGTCTTAATTTAAATGAAAAATAAATTGAACAATCTAAACAAAATCATCCAAAGAGATTTGATTTATTTTGTCCAACAATGGAGAAAAAAATCAAAATAAATTTTTTGTTTATTTCTCAACTCAATGTATAAAATGCGAGAGCATAGCTCAATTGGCATAAGTATGACTCATGACCAATGGGTTTGAATCCCACACCCTCAATTGTTGATGTACTAAAAAAACTCAATGTATAAAACACACAAAACTAAAGAGATGTACTGAAAAAAAAAATCGATTAAATCAATATACAAAAAAAACATTCGATAGTATAAAGTTGAATAGAGAATAAACTATTATATGAGTTGGGTAAAATGGGAATACATATTTTTTAAAACTTAAAATCCTAACCTATTTTGAACATTTAAAAAAAAAAAAAAAAACAAGATTTGAAATCCTTCACCATTTTTTTAGTTTCCAAACGCATGAAATAATTTCAAATCATCCCAAATCTAGGAGTTCCAAACAAGGGTTAGTTTATAAAGTTAGAGTGTCAATTTGAGATAGCATGCAATTGGTTTAAAAAATCAAATATTTGAATCATAGAATTAAAAAAAGTAGGGAAAAATACACTCTTAGTCCCACAATTTTGTGGGCGAATTTCTATTGAGTCACTGAGTTTCAAAATCGAACAATCAAGTCCCTTAATTTTGTAAAATAGTTCAATTGAAATTCCTGTAAGTTAACTACGGTTAAATATCAAATGGATTACTGACGTGATAAAGATTAAATATTAAAATAATATTTTTAAATAAAAATAATGATTATTATAATAATTAAAAAAAATTATTCTCTTTTTCCTCTCCCCCTCCATCTTCTTCCTTTTCCCTTCTCTCTCTTCCTCCCCATTTCTTCTTCTTTCTTTTTTTCTCTTTCTATCAGTTTTCGGATCTAAACCAAAAAAACCAGGAAACAAAGTTGACAACAAACACAAAGCTTCAAAGAAATTTCCAATTACTCCATCGCTCAAAAAGCAAAGGAAATTCACTAATCTAAATCAAAATTTTCAAAATGCACGTCGAAAAAGCATCTGGGTGAGACAGAAAAAGGAGTACAAAAAACGTGGGTGGATGAAAGTGCGAGACGTTCAACGAGTTAAGTCGCAGATCGACAGCAGGTAGTTGTAGAGTGAAGCGTGGGTCGACGGTGAGTGGAGATCGAGTGGTGGTGAGTTGGTGCAGTGGCGAGCCTCGTGTTGAATGTAGATCTAGGTGAAGGACGACGAATAGTTGGAGCTCGGGTTCATTTAGCAGTGCACAGTTGAGGCTTGACGACGAATGGGTCTTAGTTGAACGGATGACGGGGCTAACAACGATCAGAAAACAACGAAGAAGAAGAAAAACCAGGTGGCCGACTATCTATTTTTTTATTTTTAATTATTTTATTATTATAATAATTATTTTTTATTTTTAAAATATTATTTTAATATTTAATACCGCCACGTCAGCCATATGTTAAATATTTAACGCTAGTTAACGTACAAGGACTCAATTGAACTATCTTATAAAATTAAGAGACTTGATTGTTCGATTTTGAAACTCAGTGACTCAACAGAAACCCACCTATAAACTGAGGGTTGAAAGTGTATTTTTTCAAAAAAAGTAAGAAAAAAACTAAAGTTGGGATATTTTTTCATTTTAGTATTTTTTTTTTTTTTTTTTTAAGTTTCAATTTCCATTATTTATGTATTGATTTTTTTTTCTTTTTTTCAAGTAGGCAAAATGATGGTTCAATTATTGTTGATAACAAAAAAATGGTCAAATTAAATTTTATGGAATGAGTATTAGGTTTATTTCATCTAATAAAGTGTGTTTTGATATTATATCATATCATCATTATGTTCACTGACATTTTGTGATAATCAAGAAAACGAGCATCTGTTTGAGATGTTGAATGGACTCATCTTAACCTATATTTAAACTATGTTTTATTAGGAAAAGGCATGCCTCTTATATCCAACGGGAGAATATATTATTTTTAAAGAAGATTTTTAATCATTTCTTAATTTTTCTCTTAAACTTTAATTCACTTATAGAACACGGTAGATTATAATAATTTGTAGAATTATATTATTCATGATTATGATGCATAGTTATTTAGTATGAGTTAGAATAATATATGTTTGAGGTGCAAAGTTATTCGGATACTATTATAACACAAGTATTATAACATGCACCCCAAATAAGACCATGAATATATTAATAAACAATAATCATTTTATTATTATTCTTATTATTATTAGAAAAATTGTAATGGATGGCAAAATATGAGTTCTTATTTGAAAATATAACAAGTTTTTTTTAAAAAATGCAAATATAGCAAATATTTTAAATAACGTTTTTTTTTAATTCCATTTTACCCTTGATTGATGCTGATAGACTTTATCACGGTTTAGAATCTATCGGTGATAAACTTCTATATCCTTGGTAGACTATTATCTCACTTAGAATTTTATCAGTCATTTTAATAGACACTCATCACATTTAGGAGTACATTAGTGATAAATTTTTATCACCAATAGATTCTTATCACAATTAGAAGTTTATGAGTGATTGAATGTCGTATATATAATTTTGAAGCAAAGCTTGGAGTAGGCTGATAGATCTTTATCATAGTTAGAATTATATCGGTGATAGACTCTCTTATCACAATTAGGATTTTATCAATGATAAATTTCTGTTACTGATAAACTCTTATCACGTGTAGAATTCTACTAGTAATAGACTGTAATAGAATAAAATACATGAAGTAGATTGATAGATTTTTATCAAGATTATTCTATCACTAATAGACTCTTATCACAATTTGAAGTCTATTAGTGATAGACTCTAATAGGTTGTAAAACTGAAGTAAGGTTGAGAGTAGTATGCTAGTAAATTTTTATCATAATCCACAGTCTATCAGTGATATATCATAGTGATATATGAAATAAACATGTTAGCGATAAACTTCAATCACACACTCTAGTTTATTCAGGAATGAAAATTAACCTATATTAACCCTAGTTAATTAAATATTCAAAATTCTAGTAATTCAAATCTGTAACAATTAACATATATGTTTCTGTAAGTGATAAACTTTAATAATGCACTACTCCCAATGATGGTGATAGAAGTCTAGAAGTAATAAACTTCAATAAAAAAAATAGAGAAACAACATATATATAAATCTATCAGTGATAATGATAAATTTATATCACTAATAGATTGTTATCACAAGACAATGATTGAAGTCCATTAGTGATAGACTCCAATCACGATAAAAAAAAAGTTGAATATTAGATATCGATTGAACCAAGGATTTTTAGTTGATCGACTAAACGTTGGAGAAAGAAAAAAGAAATCACAAAAAATTATAAAAACAATCAAAGATAGTTTAATTTGAAGAATAAATGAAAAAAGATGAATCACAACTTTTATTTGGACTAAAGACATGTGCATGAACTTTTTAGTAATAAATGAAAATTTGTCCCATATGCAAATAATTTAACAATTTGCTATATATTTACAATATTTTAGGTCCATCATGCTATTTGCCCAAATATCTCTTATTATTATTATTACTACTATACATGGAACCTTCTCTTCCTATTTTGTTTTTGGTTTTCATTTTCCAATTTTCAAAACTAGTTTTTTTTAGAAAACACAACTATTGATAATTTAAAAACTTGTGATGTTTTTTTTTTTTTACAGTATTTGTCCTTCATGCACATATAATTGACTAGATATTTAAATAATTTATGTCATGAGTATATGCCCGCTTGAGAACCATTTTCTTATTTTTAGAAATTAAGCTTATAAACTTCTCTTCTATTTATAGATTTCTTTGATTTGTTAATCTACTATTTACGAATGTTTTCAAAATCTAAGTTAAGTTGTGAAAACTAAAATTTCGTTTGATAACCATTTGATTTTTGAAATTAAATTAAGTATACTACTTCTACTTATGGAATAATCAAATTTAAAAATCTGCTACCAAACACATATATGAAAATATGAAATACAACTTTGTTTTCATTAATAAATCCATTGTTTTCAAATTTATGTTTTCAGATTGTTTACCAAATAGGCCCTAAATGTTTTATTAAGAAATATGAAATCTCTTGTAGATGAAATGATAAGAAAACAAACACAATTTTTAAAACCAAAAATCAAAAACTAAAAACATAATAGTTATCAAACGAAATGTAAAAAATAGTTTTTAAAAATTTGCTTGTGTTTTTTGAATTTGGCTAAGAATTGAAAATTTTCCTTAAGAAAAATATGAAAATCATTGGAAAAAAATAATGAGAAAACAAACACAATTTTAAAAATGAAAACTCTGTTTAACAACCATCTTGTTTTTAGTTTTTGGGTTTTGTGCTTGTTTCTCACAATAATTTATCTACAAAGGAACAATAATTTTCATCTTTTTTAAGAAAACATTTGAATTTCTAGCCAAATTCTAAAATAAAAAATAAGTTTCTAAAAACTACAACCATGTTTGATAACTATTTGGTTTTAAAAAATTAAACTTATAAACACCATTTTAACAAATAAGTTTTCTTTACTTTGTTCTCTACTTTCTACCAATGTTTTCAAAAACTAGACCAGAGTTTGAAATTTAAAAAAAAAATAGTTTTAAAAACTTATTTATGTTTTTAGAATATGAGTAAAGAATTAAAATGTTTACTTAAAAAATAATGAAAACTATTGTAGAAAATATCATGGGTTGATCATAAATTCAACCGACATCAAGAAAATTTTCAATTATGATCAAATAATATGTTTTAATAATTGAATCCATGAGTTCAAAACCCCCCACCCTCAAATGATGATGTACTAAAATATATATATATATATATATATATCATGGGTTGACCTAGTGGTCAAAATAAGAGCTATGAGGAAAGTAACAACTTGCAAAAACAACATGCAAATTTTAAAATGAAAATGAAAATAATCGACCCTTGAAACTTAACGAACAAAAAAAAATAGAAAGGGGAGAGGAATAATCTAATTTTTTTCCTATATTTTAAAAAATCAAGTTAAGAAAATGGTTTTGAAAAACTTGATTTTGTTTTTAAAACGGTTCAAAATTCAAATGTTTCTTTAAGGTAGATGAACCACATTGTAAAAAGAACGGGAGAAAACAAGGTTAATTTTCAGAAATAAAAAACCAAAAACAAAATGATTATCTAATTTTCAAAATTTGACTTAATTTTTTAAAAGTGAAAAATATATAATAAAACAAGAAAATTCATATATGGAAATAGTATCTATAAACTTAATTTTTAAAAATGAAAAACTAAAAACTAAATAGAGTTATTCTACAATATAAATTTTGTTTATTATTATTTTCCTTCATCCACAGATTTATAACCAACTTGAATTATCAAAATTAAGTACAACGTACGTAAACAACACTAAATTTTGTGTGTACAATTTAGAACAAGAAGATAGTAAATAATTGATATAAACATAGATTAATCAAAGTATTGCTGGTGGATTCATATTAATGCATGGAAGTGATATATATATATATATATATTAGAAAATTTCAAATTTAATTTTCACATGTAAAATATCATATTTCATAAGAAATATACATATATACCGTAAAAATTTACTATCACATTAACTAATACTACTCGATATTTAAATTTCATAATCATATCAACTAATACTACTTAAATTATAATAATATTTTGAAATTAAAAATAGTAACATTAATGTTGTGTAATCATAGAAATAAATAGATATAAGAGAATAATTCATTTTAATCACATGTATATATATATATACATATTTTGTTCAGAAAGATTACATATATAACTTGAAGAGAATAACTAAATATTTTTAATCGTTGTACTTAAATTGACATATGTATAAATATAAAATTGAGGCATTAATGTGAATAACTTAAAATTTTACTAGAACACATTAAAGATATATATATTTTTAATATACCTTTTCTCTGACTAATTTATCTATATCCAAATTAAAACTAAAATACCTTCTAGGGAGTAAATTTTCTAGGCACAAAACTAAGGCAAAATTAAGGGTAATGGGATAATTGACAGATCACAAAATAAGAATGTGAAAGTTGGATCCAATGGATCGTTAACAATACATGAAATGATTAAATATTTAATGGATCAAACTTGGTCCATTTCTGTATCTCTCCATTGGTCTAAACAGACTGACCAAATTTGCTCCATTAATTCATAGAATCTCAGTCCTTAAGTAGAGAACCTTTCTTACACTCATCCGAATAAATATATAATTTAATTATCTTTGATCAAGAAGTTCCTCCATTAAACCCCGGTGGCGGCCAAATTCCGCCGCCACCACCGCCGTCGCCGGTCACGTAAGACAAGCACCCCAATGGAACCAAACACAGCCCTCTACTTCGGAGATCTCGATTTGGGTGCCCTTCATTTCCATCCTCCACCGAACTCTGAAAAAAAAATATATGAAACGCACAAATTAAATTCAGAAAGCAGAAAATCATATATTTCTTCATTATTATTATTGTTTATTTTATTATATTTTTATTTTTACCCGATGTGTCGGCTTAGAGGTTTTGTTGAAGGAGGGCTTCATGTAGGGAACGCTCAACGTCTGCAATTTTAAAGGGTTAGTTTCTTGAAACGACATGATTCAAACATGGAGAGAATTAAAGGAAGTAAAAAGAGGGGAAAAAGAAGTACCTCGACCTGATTTTGAAGGAATTTTATGTATCCAATGGCCTCCATTAACACAGATGCTGTGTCTGTCTGCAACATCAGCATTTTTACACGTCATTCTAAAACCTATGTTTTTTAAGAACAACAAACAAACAAAACAGGCACATCCAATCCTAAAAAGAGCTAGCTACAAACTCTACAACGTATCTAGGATTGGTCATTCAGAAATCCCAGTGGGTCAAATCATTCAAACCTATTTAAAAGATTATTAAATAAAATTAACCAATAGTTTTACACCATTTTTTAGGTATTGTTTTGAATGTTGAGTGAGTTATAATAATAAGTTATAATAATTCATCCTATATATGTAGAATCATATAATATTATTTAAAATGCAGAGTAGTATAGTATGTGGTTATAATATTTTGTGTTTGAAGTGCAGATTATCACATTGGAGTCATTATAATTTATGCTACAAATAGGCTCTTAGATTTTAAGATTATGTAAATTGAGAAATTCATTTAAGATCTTTTAATCGATAATATATATCTTAATCAGTTAACTTATAAAAATAATTACCTTGCCAAAGGGTGCTACCAATTGTTGGAGGGCTGCAATTCTATCACCTAATTTCTCTTTTCTAACCTGCCAAAAAAAAAAAAAAAAAAAACCATGCACTGAATATACTTTTCATGAAATTAAAATAATAATAATGATAATAAAATTGAAATGAGCGAAGTTACAGTGTTGAAATTAAACCTTAAATGGTGGGCAAGAAGCGCGTGAGTCCAATCGCGATTTCTTAAGAGGAGGAGATTGTTGATTTACCCTTGGTTCCATGGAGTTACAAGGTCGTTTTGGTTCAGTTACTTCACTGCTGAAGGGTGTCATCTTTAAGAATCCAAAAAGAAGATTAAAAAAAAAAGTTGGAGAGAAGACGAATCAGTGTTTAAGGGAGATGGAAAAGAAAGTTGAAAAAGAAAAGAAAGTAAAAGAGAAAAAGAAACGGAAAGTAGTTGACTGGGAAAGCAGATGCATTTACAATTACAAATGTATAAAGCTGAAAGTACCTTCCCTTCCATGCTGCAAAAAGAGAGCCCTCAATAACCCTCCCCTCTTCTCTTACTACAACTGCATGCTCTAATTTTATGGTAAAGACATTTCACTTTCTTTTTTTTTCTAGCCCAAAAATCTCAACTTCAATTTCTCTAAATCAACAATCATGATTCATTATACAAAAAATCAAACTTTTGAAAAAAAAACAATTAAAAAAAAGAATGGAACTCACTTTACTTGGAATGCATGGGAGGCTGATCGGCGGCGGTTGGATCTGATCGTGAAAATCGGAGAGTGTTTCTTTAAAAATACCAAAATTATCCTGTGACTGTGAGTGACTGAAATTTCCGCCGGAGGCCAACAAATGATCTGCCGGCGTTTGTAAGTTCAAGTCTAAGGAATTAGAGAACGCCGGCGGCGGAGATGAGAGGTTCCAATTAGAGACATTAATACTTGGGTATATTTGAGCGAAATGGCCTCTATTTGATCTAGAGGTGTTGTAGAATTCTCCGGGTTTGATAGGATCACCACCGTTGATTTGACAGCCGGATGAAATGAGGGTTTTGATCAAGAGCTTGTGGCTGAGATCATTCAGATCCGACTCATTGTTGTTATTATTCTTTACGTGATTTGTAGAAGGAAAATGATCGAAAAAATCTTGATTTGTACATGAAGGGTCGTTCAACATTTCTGTGAATTTGGGGAAAGATTCAGCAGCAGCAGCTGAGGAAATTTCTTCTTTGATTTTTCCAGCTTGTGGGTCATGAAGAGATTGAGAAAAAAAGTTCCCTGAAGAATTTACACCACTCCATTGTTGAAACCCCAAATCTTGAATAAGCATTGAACTGTTGAGAGGTGGAGAAGTTGTTAAAAGACTGTTTGTATTTTTCTGCCCACAATCTGATCTAATTGGAAGTGAAGAATTTACTCCATTGAATATTCTTGGGTTGTTGTAGTTGCAAGTAGTATTATTCCTGTCACAACACAACAGCAAAATCTCCCACATTAATTTCCACAACAGCAGCCTGCTTATGTTGGAGAAATATAAATAAATAAATAAAAGAAAAGCTTGCAAACCCTAATTTGCTTCCATAATTATAGCAATTAAATGGGGTCTTGAGGAAGTTCAAAATGTGTCAATTATTGATGCTAAAAAGCATATAAGTAAATCAATCCATAGCCGTTAAAGTTCATCTCTCCTTTTTTTTAGGGGGGGCCTCACCCAAATTAAATTGAAAAAGAACAAAACATCAGTAACATAAATTCCCAAATGCAACAATTCAAGAAAAAAAAAATCTCAAAACCCCATGTCATAACATAAATCTGAAAATCTCAACTCCTAGTCCTCAAGTTGCTCATATTGAGATGAAAAAAAAAAAAAAAAAAAACCCGCCTCGTAAAAAAAAATATAGCTCAACGGTCCAGGATTTGAATCTCAACCCCATATTATTTGTAGTACAAAGAGATAGAAAGAGAGTGAACTTACAAAGAGATATTGGGAGTCCAGCCATGGCTGCTTGCAAGGCCAAAACAAGATGGAATGATGGGCAAAGAGGAGGAAGAAGAAGAAGAAGAAGAAGAAGGAACAAGAAGTTGGTCTTGAAGCTGATGCTGGTGGTGATGGAGATTAGCCGCAGACTCCATATACACAAGGAGTGAAGTTATAAGTAATAAATATTTATAAACAAAAAAGAAAAAAAAAAAAAGAAAAAAAGAAAAGAAAAGAAAAGAAAAGGGAGCTTGAAAATCCCAAGAAGAGAAGAAGATGATGGGCAATAATCAAAACAAAAAACAAACTAATGAGACCACACACACACACACACAAAAAAGTAGCAGCTGAAGGAAGGCCCCCTAGTGTAGCTTTGTTCTAACTGTTAGGAATCTCTTCATTGCAACAAAGCCACAGGCACATTCCCAGGTAACACAACCAACACATCATATTTTGCTTTTTTACCCCTCACTTTTCTCCAAATTTCCTTTTTTTTTATTATTATTATTATTATTATTATTTTCCTTTCTTTACTCTTTTTAAGTTTGCACCCGGCCTTACTAAAGTAGCCTTGAAAAGAAAGAAAGAGAGAGCGTGGGGTTATTCATCCCCATACCCCTCTGACTAACTTTAATTATTTATTCTCTTTCTTTCTTTCTTTCTCTTTCTCTCTCTCTTTATTTCTATTAGGGCTTTTTCGAATTATATCTGCAATTACAGGAAGATGATTACTTCTTCCTCTAAGATATGATTAAGAAACCCAACTGCTGCCTTCGATCCCAAGGCTAATTTTCAAAACACAAGGACTTTCCTAAGTGAAATCATAGCAACCACACGCTTTCATCTCTCTATTTTTAATTTAATTTAATTTAATTTAATTCTCCCTTTTCAATCCGTCGGTTAGTATTACATTTTCCATGTTAATACTCTACTCTGCTTTCATTATTCTATTAGACGACTTATCCTCTTGTGTTTCTTCTGTCTCATATCTTCTCTTAGTAAAAGGTTAAAATGATTTCACTTTTTATCCTTTGTATGATCTTATTATTATGAGGGGTTGTTAACAAAGTTTCAGGAAAGAAAGAAGAGACCATGATATATAAGCGAAATTATCTCTATTGATATGAGGTAAGATTTTTGAAGAATCAAAAAAGTAAAATCACGAGGGATTTTTATGCTCAAAATGAACCATAACATACCATTTTAGAGATATATTTAAGGTCGTTGTCCTAATTATGTTCTCCCACTACCCAATTTCCTCTAGAATGACGTAAATTCAATCATTTCATGTTTTTAACATATATGAATTAATAAATATAACGTTGACAAAGGATAATTATAGTTTAATAATTAGAAACTTAAAAAAATAATAATAATAAGACACTTATTACAAGGTTGAAGGTACACAATCACTCACCATCGCAAACTAATTAATTTGACAATAAGCTGATTTTTTTTAAAAAAAAAAATTATATAGTTTGAAATTAATTGTTCCACGCCTATTGGATTAAGTACTAATATATAAAATACCATGGAAAAGAAAATGAGATTAAAGAATTTAATCTCAACAAGCTATCTTACTTCTTTTTTAATATATACTCAATGTTGAATGGGATGAAATATTGAGGTGTTCATGTATATCAATGTGTATTTTCTCTAAAGTTTTGATCCTAATTTCAAATGTGAGAGATTGATAACTCTTATAAATTGATGACAAGAGCATTGATTTATCAACTATATCAAAATCTTTACGTTCACCCACAATTTTATGCTACTCATTATTCATTTTTTTCAAAATATAATTTTAATTTTTTTACTATGTTAATTTTTTTTTGGTATATTAGTCAAAAGGCTTGAGGATGGGTTTCAAATAATAACTAGAAAAGATGATATAAACCTTTTTTTTCTTTTTTTAATGATAAAAATTGTGGACCTTTGAAGTTGAAGATTGGGAATTATGTGGACATAATTTTATTATCCATAGAGGCCAGAGCCCTCATGTTCTGTAGAGTGTCCCATGGCCATCATTGTTAGTAGCATGCATTAAAAGTAGTTCTCTCCCAGCAACCCTCAAGCCACGTGCAAAGTCTAGCCTTGAAGGCCGAAATAAATATCAAAATTTAAAGTAGAATTTTGTGGAAAAATAATTAAAACCTACATTCAATCAAAAATGAGAATTGTCATATATATGTGGACATAATTTTAGTAGCATGCATTAAAAGATTTTTTTTTTTTTCATATAACCATATTCATCCCCTTTTAATTTGGATAGTTTAAGTCCATTAGTTTGATAACTATTTAGACTCTATTAGATAATTATTTGGTTTTTTTTAAAATGTGTTTCTTGTTTTCATCACTTTTTGACATCTAGGTTTCATGTTTCCTAAAAAAATATTTGAATTCTTACTTAAATTCTAAAAAATGAAAACAAGCTTTTTAATTTTTTTTTTTTTTAAGTTTTCAAGATGTGACTTAATTAGTTTTAAAAAACATACGTAACAAGGAGATAAAAAAATAACAAAAATTCATATATAAAAGTAGTATATATAGGTTTAATTTTTAAAAACAAAAAAAAATAAATATCAAACAATATTTTAGATTTTGGTTTTTGAAAACTAAGCTTATAAATAATAATGTTAGGGGTGAAATTAACATCATCGTTGAGTCGAGGCTGACCGAGCCCATATTGTGGTCGAGAGTCCAATCTAGGGCATGCATGAGGCTTGCTCTAGTTAGCCCGAGTCGAACGGATCAAACTAGCCCCAACTTGGTACAATATCAACGTGCCCTCTTAAACCCAATGGTATGAACCACGAAGAACATTAAATTATTATTCATATTTTATTTCTTTCCAATTTTATCATAAGACATATTAGGTAGGGGTAAAATTTTTTTAATTTGCTATGATGTGACATTTAAAATTTGGAAAGATATCTAAAGTTTTATCATTAGGTTGTACAAGACAATCTTAACGATGAATTAAGTTTTTAACCTCTGTGCTTTTCGTTTTAATTAAGTTTTGCAAAGAGGGTTTCTTGAATTTTGTAATTCATATATGTTGAGTTGCATGCCAAGAACATTCAAGTTGGATTGATTATTCTATTTTGTGAAGTGTTCGATTCTTAGGCAAGTAACTTGTTTTTTGTCTGGAGGAGCTTTGATCTCAAGGAAATTTGTGTCTAACCTAATCCTTAGGGTTGAAATCGAAATAGATTTGGTAGTTTTAGTATTTGTGAATTAGGAGTTCACATAATCAAATAGTTCATAACTTCAATTCATTAGGGGTTTTCATATCACCTTGAACCTCTCCTAAATGAGAGAAGATGGTGTGCCTCTCAAAATGCTCACAAAACTCTAGCTCTTACTTTACTTCTAAAAAATCTAGTTAACTTAAGCATTAGAGCATGTGTGACAAGCCACTACACCAGTACTCATTTCTCTATTTATTATTTATTTTTATTTTTTTGCAAGTAGCTTCATCTCGTTTCTAAATTGAGATCATGTGGTTCCATTTGAGTTGGATTCATGCATCAATAAATACTTCCACCTATGAATTCTTTTATTGAGTTATCTACATTTTTACCAATATTTTCAAAATTAAGCTAAGTTTTAAAAACTAAGGCCTGTTTGATAACTATTTGATTTTTAGTTTTTGAAACTTGTGCTTATTTTTTTGCAATTTTTTTTCATTTTCTCTACGATGATTGTCATCTTTCATGAGAAACTATTTGAGTTTCTAGCCAAATTTCAAAAGCAAAAATAAGTTTTTGAAAACTACTTTTTTAGTTTTCAAAACTTAACTTGGTTTTTGAAAACATAGGTAAAATGGAGATGAAAAAAAAACATAGAAATCTATAGGTGGAAGTAGCATTTTTAGGCTTAGTTTTTAAAAATATTTTTTTAAAAAAAAATCAAATGATTATCAAACAGGGCCTGAAAAAAGTAATTTTAAAAATTTTGTTTATGTTTTTTTGAATTTAGTTAAGAATTCAAAAATTTTCTTATAGAAAGATGGAAACTATTGTAGAAAGATAGTGAAAAACAAACATAATTTTTAAGAATACAAAACTAATAACCCGTTGGATAACCATTTGCTTTTTGAAAATTAAGTCTATAAACACTACTTTCATCTATGATTTTTCATGTTTTCTTATCTAGTTTTTAGATGTATTTTCAAAATCCAAACGAAGTTTTGAAAACTAAAAAAAAAAAAATAGTTTCTAAAAATTTATTTTTGTTTTTGAAATTTAACTAAGAATTTAAGTATTTTTTAAGATAGATAAGAATCATCATAGAGGAAATAAAAATCATTACGAGAAAATAATAAAAAAATAAGTACCATTTTTAAAAATCAAAAACTAAAAATCAAATGGTTATCAAACGGAATTTTAATATCATCCAAAGAAAATTTAATTATATCTGTCGGAGTCCTATTAGTCTCAAAAATCAAAAAGTGGTGGGTGATAATTACTTAAATTGGACATTAAGGATGTGAGTATGACGTAGTAATTCTAAAGCTTAGGAGTGAAGTTTTATAATTTTTTTAAATTATTGTCAGTCGACATAACTATATTCTAGGTCCCATATATCCTATTCTTCCTTTTTTCTCCCTTCCTTTTTTTTTTTTTCAGAAAACCACAACCAAAACGAAAAGAGAGAATAATGTTTAAAAAAAAAAATCAAAGGAGGAATTTACCTTGATGCCACGTTTGTTCCGAAGAGTGGAATACATATATACAATTTTTTAGATAATAGAACAACTTCAACCTCAAGTCTTCTCTAGCCCGCTTCAATACTATAGAAAAAAAATCATTTTTTTAAAATTTCTATAGTATATCAAAAACTTGAGTGCAGTTCAAGTTTTTTTCATAAAAAAAAAGAAATTAAAATTAATTAATAATTTAATAAAAAAAGATATGCTTCAACCGACATAAAAGATGTGATTTATCATTAAAATGTTAAAACTTAAGAGAAATGCTAACAAAGTTTCACATTGATTAGAGAAGAAAGAGAATCCATGATATATAAGTGAGACAAATTATCTTTATTGGTATATGAAATCTTTTGAAGAGGTATTAATGTTATTCTTATTATAAGATGTCATAGGTTTCAAATACCACAAATGTTGTTCAACTAAGAAAAACTAATAATGATAAATAAATAGTTTCAGTTCGATGACACAATAACTTTTGAAGACAAATTTGACTAACGCATTTCTTAGAATTTTCTGATTTAAACTTATCGGCAAAAAGTGAGAGCTTTATAATGGTAACTTCTAGCTCCCCACCAACGTCCATCTTCACTTTCTTCGAGGAAAACCCATATTCTATAAACATCAACTTGAAACAGAAAAATAGAAAATATAATTAAGGGCAAAAAATGTAGATATCGATGGAAAAATCGATCTCTTTCATAAACATCGATAAAATGTCTTGATAGATATTTCAGAAAATTAAAAAAATAAAAATTTTAAAAATATATTTAAATTAGAAAATAAATCTCCAACCCTTTTCAAATAAGTTAAATGTTTATCAAATATTATATTAATATTATGTTAAATGAATTTTCTTTAATATTTCATAATTTTAATATATAATTCGTTGAGACTTAAATATATATGTAAGAAAATTTAATACCATGATTAAGGATGAATTATAAATCTTCAAATGAATAATAATAATAATAATAATTCGTTAAACTTAAGATAAGACCTCTTCGTTAGACTCTCTTTAAATTTAAATTCAAATTAAAATTCGAAGTCAAAGGTAATTCAGCAGATGAAGACGATTGCATCAAACATAGAGCTACTTTTAGTCATGATCATGTGTCTAAACAATCATAAATTGTTGTGGATCAAGTAAAGATTTTTGTCAATAAGTTGAGAAATCTAGCCATTAATATTGAAGAAATAAGATACATGGTTGTAGAAGTGTGAGATCCCTTCTACTTTTTACTTTAATTGTATTCTTTATTCTTATAATAAAGCATACAAGAGTATTGACAAGATATAACTTACTACTTAGTAGCATATTCTAAAAGATTTGAGGTGTGATTTCTTCTTTGGTATCATTTTTTGTCACTATAGACCTAATTTCTAACCTAATTAATGTAAACAAATTTATGAATTAATACTTTTATATAATGTGAAGGTTAAAATTATTAATTTGCACGAAGCTGAGACTGCATAATCATTATGGATATGATATAAATTAAAGAGCCAATTTTTCTTTGCAGGCAGATATTAATTGAACCTATATATATGTAGGAAATGGCAAATATAAGCTATTTTGGTCCGTGTGGGGGGTATGAGGGCCATGAAGAAAAGACCCTTTGGTTTCAAAACTTTGATTATGATGCTATAGAAAATTTTCAATTATGTCACACGCATACCACGTAAGTGGCAAGCAGCATATTTATTACTTTCTATCCTACACACTATATGTTATATAACATAAAATAACCGACATATTGTTGGTCTTTTTGAATAAGTCTTTTATTTGATAGGTAACATTGATGAAACTACTCTAAATGCAACAAATTTAGAAATGAAGAGCAAATTGAATAATTAGTCGCCAAAGAGAGCATAGTTCAACTAGCATAACAAATATGTTTAATGATCACGAGGTCTGTGGTTCGAATCCCACACCTCATGGTATTAAAAAAAAAGTCATGATTCCAAATTGAATTATTTGAAATTCAGAAGGGAAATAAATCAGGTAAGTTATGAATAGCGGACAAACTAGTATATTACCTTTATCAAGACTCTTGATTGAGTTTAATAATTTTAAGTATTTTTTTTAATCTTAATAAATAAAAGACATCTTTTAAAAATTAGATTACTTTAAAAACTCTTCCTAAAAAAGTTGGATGAATTTAAAATCTTACAAATGTGTAGTAAGAAAAAAACATATATAATTGAAATTAATAGGAACAATTTTAATGGAGTACACCGTAACCAAACAAATTAAGCATATTTTTTAAAAAAATGTAAGATATGAAAAAATATTGCGAAAAATTTGTTTAAACTAGGAGACCATCAGTATCACACCTAAATTTAAGTTTTTAGTTCAACACTACTTCACTGCCTCTTAATAAAGTGATTTTTACAAGCTCATTAAAAACCCATTTTTATTAAGTATGTTTTTTCTTTACCATTCAACTCGCCCTTTGGAATGGGAGAGTAATGTTTAACTACTTGAAACAAATCTATTTGATTTGAGGGTTTTTTTTTTTGGTGAAACATTTTTGAGGTATATTTATGTTGGCCTTTTCTATGAATATCATCATTAATGACGCTGGTGCTTCTTTATATGCTTCGAGATTGTAAGTCTAATGAGAGAGAGTTAAAAAGATATTAAGTTAATTAGTTATGATTCACCTTAGGAAAAGGGGTATAATAATGCAAAGATTAATGAGTTAATTAAGTATGATTCCCCATAAAGAAAAACACCTATAATAATTTGATCAGGCCCACTAAGGATCACATCAGACTAAAAAGTTGATGGGAGAATGTGAGATCAGAGTATGGGCAAGTCCTCTCTCTCTTATATCTGCACATTTTGTACATTAATAGCCTTAAATTCATTAAATACTATTTTTTATATATTTGACTGTTTATATATCTTTTTCTTCTTTAAAGTTTTTCTTCTTTTTATAGAGATCTCTTACCTTTTTTTGCCCCTTTACTTATCTTAGCAGCAACTTCCCATGTTATACTAAAAAAAACATTCATTCCCACTAAAGTTTGCTGTATTTCTAGATATATATTAATGTAAGTCGTATTAAAAACTTTCAATCTTTTAATCTCACTTTCTGAATCTGGTGTACTGGAAAGATTCTCCCCTTAAAATTATTAAGTCTCAGTTTCTAGGGTTTTATAATTTGGATAATTATTTGGATATTAATTTTTATTTTTAAAAATTAAAATTTTAAATATTACTTCTAACTATAGGTTTATTTGCTTTTTGGTATCTACCTTTTTAATTATGTTTTTAAAAATCAAGTCATTTTTTTAAACTAAAAAAATAATTTTCAAAAACATGTTTTTATATTTTTAGAATTTACTAAGAATTCAAATACTCTCTTACTATGAAAACTCTAAGGTATGAAAACTATCAGAGAGCGATTGAAAAAAAAAGTGCTTTAATTTTTAAAACTAAAAACTAAAAACCAAATAGTTAGGAAACAAGATCTTAATTTTTTATTTTTGAGAAATAAACTTATAAACACTACTCGTTAAGTTTTTTTTTTTTTTTGGGTTAAAAATTCAAATCTTTTCCAGTGAGAAAAGATCAAAACTAAAAAAATAAAAAATAAATAAATAGTTATCAAATAATATCTAAGTTATCTAAATTATGACGTAAATTTTATTTTGGCATGTTTTAATTATTATTATTTTTTTTTGGTTCACCTGTCTTGGCTTTGTATATATGATCGAATTCAATGTTGAGTTTGATCTACAATCCCACTGGTAAACTATTCATATGAAACAATGGAGTTCAAGATTTGTACTTTAATAGTATGATGTAATTAAATTACTACAACACTCTAGATTATCGGGCTAAAGTAATTTTATTTTTTTAAGTTCAACAACATAATATATCATTATTAAAAAAACAAATTTTATTTAGAAATCTAATGCTTAACATAAAACATATAATTTCAATAATAATTTTTTTTAGTTCAACAATATGTTGGGTGGGTTTATTCGAATATTTGATCTCTTGATCCAAGATATATATTTTAATTAGTTGAGTTATGCTCAAGTTAACATATATTTTCAATCATACTTCTTCTTTACTAATAAGATAAATCAACCTTACCTAAATTCATAGAAATATAATTTAAATGAAAATGACTAATTTATAGATTAATATAATAAAAACAAAATTTTAGAGCATGTTTGATAGGCAATCTATAATATATTTTATGTTCTCGGATTCATTGAATTTAAGAAATATGCATCATTTGATAGATGTGTTTCTTTAAATTATTTTCGAATTTCACGATCTAAATAGTGAAAATTTTTAAAACAACACTTTTATGTTCTTCACCGGATCCAATTTTGAATTAATTAAAAATTTTAAATAAAAAAAATACTAAAAAAGATAGAGACTTTAACAAATATAGTATTTTATGTTACAAATCAAAATTATTTTTGTTAAATTAAAATATATATAATATAATATATTATAAATTATAGGATATAGTAAAATAGTAATTATACAAAATTTATAGCAAAAAGCAGGTTCATAAATTAATTAATTATAATGATTTATATTCAATTTAATATTTAGTTTGGTAAGTACAACTAGTTTCATGGTATATAAATTATAATATAGAACACATTTTTAATCATTGTTTAAATTGAAATTCATTTTCTAAATCTACTACCAAATATATACTTAACTGAAAACTATGAAATACAACTATGTTTTTAAAAATTTTCTTTTAGATTGTCAAGCAAACAAGCTCTTAAATACTCGAATAATCAGATTTAAATTTTGAGTAAAAAGTATGTTTTTTTTTTTAAAGTTCAACAACATTTGAAATAGAGAATTTGAATCTATGACCTCTCATTATAAGCTCATAGTTAAGTTCTGATTAAAAAAATAAAAATATTAAAAAATATTAAAAAAAAAACATGTCATTTGAATGACTATCAAACCCAGGAAGGAACAGTAAAAGTTTATGTATATACATGCATGCAGACAAATTAAGAGGCAGCTGCAAGTTTAGTTAAATAATAATACACAGAACAACTTTGCAGACATATTTTATTATTATAATTTAATTGGACTTAACTAGATGGGTAAGCTGTGGTTATACAGTTGCTTATTCTGAAGGTTTTTCCCCTCTCTTTAGATTTTAGGGTTTTCAAAGTGGTAACTTTTCCTTCTCAATAACTCTCTTTCTCTCTCTCTTTACTCATTTATCTTTTAGCTTCTTTCTATGAGCAATTGCTCCAACAGTATCCCTTATAGTACCACCCAGCTTTTAGATGTCTCTTCTTTCTTGCAGGAAGATGCGTTTTATAAATGTGCGAGCGTGCGGGAAAATAACACGTCCTATATATTATTTAGGACCCATTTAATAATGATTTAATTGAAATTAAGCCTTGTTTAAATTAAAATGAGAAATCATTTATAACCGAAGTTTAAAATGTTAACTTTGCAAAAGTGTTTGAAATTTGAATAAAAATTTAAAGAGCCTTTTTCAATAAGCGAAGATTTAAAGAAAGAAATTCATAGAAAATTGAATGAGTCTAACTTAGAACCATTGAAAAACAAAAGGCAAATTATTTAAGCTCCCTTTGATGCAAATTGAATGAGTCTAATTTAGAACCATTGAAAAACAAAAAGCTAGATAATCATTTTATTTTTTTTTTATTTTAAAAAATTATACTTATTTTCTCACCATTTCTCTACCATGGTTTTTATCTTCCTTGCAATGGTCTCCATATTTCTTAAGGAAACACTTGAATTCTTAGCTAAATTTCAACAACAAAAAACAAGTTTTTGGAAATTACTTTTTCTACTTTTTAAAACATGGTTTGATTTTAAAGTAAATAAGAAAACATAGAAAGTCATAGATAGAAGTAGTATTTATAGGGCTAATTTTTAAAAACTAAAAATAAAAAACCAAATCATCATCTAAATGGGGCCTTAGGCTTTGTTTATCTCTTTTAAAAACTAAACATATAAATACCAATTTATGGTTTTTTTTTTTTTCTCTTGTTATCTACTATTTATATATGTTTTCAAAAATCAAGTCAAGTTTATATATATATATATATAATTTGGTTAAAAATTTAAATATTTTCCTTTAAGAAATATGAAGTTAGGAGGAGAGAACAAACCCAACTTTTAAAATAAAATTTAAAATATAAATACGGACCTTGGTTCGTTTGGCGGATGGATTTGGTAAGAAATGATTTTAAACTTCATATTTTAAAAGATGGAAATTAATGGTTTCAAATTCCTATTTGTGTTTGAAACCAAATTGATTTGAATTTATCAAAATTAAATTTTATTATTTGGATGCTCACGAGAAATAAAAAGAAAGTATAATATTATACTTTTATGCCCTTATGATTTTGCATTAGATTATTTTAATTATAACATTTTTTTAATATCAATTAATATCAAATAGCAATGTTGTACTAAAAAAATAACAATGTCAAATATATATAACCATGAAAACATATCATTAATTAAAATGAATGAACTTATTATTAAATTTAAATTTGCTAATGTGATCATTATTGTAAAAAAAAAAAAATGTAAATGTAGAAAAAATTGAACACAGTCGAATCTACACAAATTTCATATAGTTATTATCCTCCATTCTCCAATCAATAAATGAAAAATATTTGAGGAGACTAACATAACCAGAAAAAAAAAACTCACATCTACTTTGTTTAGCTATAAAAAAATATTGGAATCAAGATTGTGTTGAAAAAAATAAAATTAGTATTATCGATTAAAAAGAAAACAAAATATAGTAAAAAAAAAAAATAGAAATTTAACCTTAAGTTTAACTTGAATGATTTTTTTAAGTATGAATGGAGAAGAAACAATTAATAGATATTAATTAAGGTGTATGAAAGGAAAATATTATGAAAGGTTAATTTTTTTTAAAAAAAAAAAAAACTCTATGGATAAAGTTGAAAAAAAAATTTCATAATGTTTAAATTCCTGTTAAATCCGACCATTTTGGGATGAAAGTTTTTTTTTAAGAAAACACGATTTGAAATCAACTGTGATTTCAAATCTTTTATTTTTTTCATACATCCAAACACCTAAAAAATTTCAAATATTTTTTTTTAAAAAAAAAAGAAAATGCATTAACAAAAAATCTCCACGAAGCAAACACCAAACCCAATCGAAAAATTCAGAAGTCCAAATAACAGGGCTCTCCTCCGAAGTGGAGAAGGACCGCCGAATAGGGGCTCCAAAAAAAAAGCCCTAACAAGATTATGGACAACAAAATTACAAGATCTAGCGCAATAAGAGAAAGAAACTAACGGCCAACAAGCGGCAAAAGAGCGAATGTCCTCCAGGATATCGTTCGTTTCAGAAATGTCCGAACCTGAATTGGACAGAGCCGCTACCACTTAAATCCATTGATTATGATTTGAAAACTTCTCAAAATCCATTGATTCTAAACGGAGGGATATTGGTAATATAAAAAAATACGGACCTTAATTAATTAAGTAGGAGTTAATAATAGATAACTCGTTGACAACGGTAGCTAATTAATAATATTCCACTTTGAATATATTAAAAATTAAAGATCTGATTTTTTAGTCTTTTTGGGGCACAGCCCTTAAAAGAAGGGTTTAAAGTAGGAGATGTAAAGGTGGGTTTTTGAGAAGAAGACAAAACATTGGAACAGGAGAATATTTGCTTTCTAGAATTTAGGGCAGGGGAAAAACTATTTAAATGCTTAGGGGCCATACTCTCCCCTTGCCTTCTTTTTACACTATTTTATAGATCCAAAGAACCTTTCTTATTAGTATATATATATATATATCTATTTTTAGCTTTACATAGAAAATATGAAATAACTAGCTCATTCATATATACTAATTCTCCATTTCTTTTCTTTTATATGATTTTTCGTCTTTGTAACAATATTATGAGTGACTAAATTTGATGATGTTAAATGGGATGATTAAAATCCAATTCAATTAAAAATGAAAAAATGATTTGAGTTTACAAAGAAAGAACATCTCTATCTATACAAGATCTTTTTGAAATTAAAAAACAAATTCATATATATTTGATTTTGAGATAGATAATGTCAATTTAAAACAAAAAGTTGGATCTATTGCATTAACAAAAGTTAGTACTTAAAAGTTTAAAAGTTTCAATAAATTTAGTCCCACTATTAGTATATTGAATATGGAACACATGTTTTATTTAATTTTTTTTTTAAAAAAAGGTAGATTGGTAATTTAACTTTGGTTACTAGGTAAAATTATATTTTTTTAATTTAACTTTACAAAATAGAAATATTAATTTTATTAAAACTAAAAGGTATAATGTAAATATATTTTGAAATTTAATGGGGAGAGATTAGTAGAAGCTTACTTTTTTCTTAAAAAAATTAATCATAGACTTTCAATAAACTAATTTTTAGATTTATTAAAACTACATGATAAATTTAAACATTTGAACATATAAAAATTAAAATAGATCGAGTTTCAAAGATGAAAATAGTATTAATTTTTTTATATTACTTATTGAAAGAACATAGCCATGTTGACAATGTTTTTGTGTCTTTTCTTAACCAAGTATGGTACAGACATGCTATTCCCCTTGGTCTTTATTATTATTTTTTTTTTCAAGTTTCGAACAAGAAAAAGAGATAAAAAGCTTTACTCATTAATGGCAGGAGAGTTAAAAGAAATCGTGCTTCTTAAAAACAAATCTCCAATGGTGCGGTACACCCCAGCAAACACATGTAGAGAATAAAGGGGCATCTATGAACAGAAGTTTTGTCTTTTTTCCAACCTTAATTATTTAAAAAGAAACATATACATTAAATTATGTTGTTTCGCTTTTTTCCATTTATATATTATACAAGTTGACCTTTTAAATTTTTGGTTCATTTATTTGTCTTTTTTCCTAAATAAAAATTATTAGGTCCAACTCTCTTCTCCATCTTATCTTTATGTGCTTCCGATAGACGGAATAAAAAGATAAGGTCGGTTTCAATTTAATTGATCACTACATTTCAATTTTGGCAATTTTTTCTTTAAAGATAAGATTGTTTGTTGTAATTAGACATGTCAATTTGACTAAAATTATTTCCCAAATAAAACAAGATGAATGTGATATTTGTAAAGTGATTGAAATATAAAACTCACGCTAAACTTCTCTTTTTTCTGAAAAAAAATTACAACCTCTCAAGATTCTTTCTTAAATATCTTTTAATTTTCAATTAATTATTTCTGTAGGTTAAGAAGGAAATGCATGCAATATGAATCTTTGAAACACTAATTAAAGATATTAGGTACCCTTTTAGGTTTTCTTTATTAAATATGGAAAAAAAGTTACTACGAGATTCGTACTTTTTGTGCCGCTGACGACTAGACATCTTAAAAAGAACAACACATTAATTTCACTGCAGCAATTATTAACAAACTAAATTTAAATTTCCAAGGTGATGCTCGGAAAGACATACTAATTATTAACAAAATAATTGCGTGAGAAAGTTATTAATGAAATTGCCAGTATTGTAAACTTGTAAGGCAGCTTTGAGGTTCTAAAAAAAAGGCAGCTTTGAGAACATCTTCAATAAAGAGGCCAATACACTTCAACAGTTTTACCATACAATACAACCATTTCTGTATGAGTGAAATTATTTTCGGGCCTATTGGGTGGATCAGAACAACAATGTAAGGCCCATATAAAAAGCCCATTTGTTTCGTATATGGGCCGAAAGACCGGTTCCAGGTCACGTCCAGGGCCCAACAACTTTCAAAGCTTCGTTTCTTCATCGGGAAAGTACTCTCCGGTCATGTAATACTCAAACTTCTCGACCACATTCGCCGGAACCGACACGAGGACTCTGACAGACTTAACATCTCCGATCACCGGCAGAAACAAACAGAACACATCGCTGACCAAAGGGCCCATATATAGAGGTCTCCCAGCCCCAAAATCCAAGTCCTGTAGTCCCAATTTCGACCAGTCCGATATAACCAAACTCGCCGACAAGTCGGCTTGGAGGCTTTTGTCCTCCAGCAGAACGATCGTCGACTTGACGTAATCGTCATCGATGATCGATTTTGCGTGCTGCACCAGGCGAACGACGCCGTTTAAGTCGTTTGCAACGGCCAATTCGTTAACGGAAGCCTCGGCGGATCCGAGAACGAAGGCATTTCCGTAATAGCCTTGAGGGATTTTGGGGCAAACTTTGTTGCGGATATTTACCGGGAAAAGGAGCTTGACGTGGAGCGAAGGGGGGAGGTCGAGGGAACGAATCCAGGAGCGCCACGTGTGCGAAGCTAGGGTTTCGAAGGTGGTGCAGTTGAAGGAGGGTTTGAGGCGGAGGATTTGAGAGGCGGTGAAGATTGAGGAAGAGGGGATCAACGGTTGAGATTGGAGGGATTTGGTGACGTCGACGTGCCAGTTGGCGCGTGGGGTTTTGGTATACTGGGGGTGAGAGCAGTGGATTTTGGTGGGACCTTGGTGAGATAACACGTGGCGTCTGTGGAACGGTGGGATTGGAGTACGGCTGAGATCTGATTGTGAAATTATGTGGGCCCAGGCATGCAAAAATTGGGACGTACCTACGCCGTCGCATAAACAATGATTGATGGCCGTGCTTAGAATCATACCTCCACACCGAAGATATGTAACCTGAAATTGTTCTAATTTTTTAGATTAAATTATCAAAAATCTCTAGAATTATGAGGCTGATTTTCAATTATATTCTGATTTTTAAAAATTTAATTTAAACCTTTGAAATTTGTTTCAAAATACCTATTTTTTTCGATTAAATTTAGGTATGAAAAATGACGTATTTATATTTATATATGTTTTGAGTTTTCTTTTCAAAATATATATATTCAAATATATTTCACATAAACAACTCTATAAATTCAAACATATCATTTTTCGTCCATAAATTTAAAGAAAAAACTTCCAAAGTTATTTTAAAACATGGTTAAAAGTAGAACTTTTCAAACTTTATAAGTATAATTGAAACTAAATCGTATAGTTAAAGTATATATATTTTTTATAATTTTACCAATTTTAATTACTACCCTACTTCTAACTCTTCAAAAAAAAAAAACCCTACTTTTTTGTCTTTTTTTCTGAAAAAATATAACAAAATATAAAGAATAATATTTTATTAAAAAAATAAATAAATAATTGATGTTAGAAAAGCTTTTAAGACAGAAAATCATAGGCTAGCATTTTATTGTCAACTTTTTTTTTTTTTCAATGATTTCCTTTCTAATTGGATATATTATATTATAAAATGATAATTCTATAAAATTTACAAAATCATTTCATAAATTAATTAATAATAATTTATATTCAATCTAATAAATAGTTTTGCAACTACAACTAATTTCATCATCTATAAATATGTTATAAGACACACATTAAACAACTGTTTAAAATGAAATCAAATTTCTAAATCTGCTACCAAACACATATCTGAAAACATAAAATACAACTTTGTTTTCATTAAATTGCTTATTTTCAAATTTCTATTTCCAAATTGCTTACCAAACAGACTCTTGGTTTCTATATTTAACTTGTTGTATTAAGTCACAGGTTAAAACGTTTCTTGAGTTTTTAGTTCAGTGGACTAATACTTGAGATATTGAATTGCAAAGGGTCCAAATGTTTCACAATTAACTTATCCTAATTTCGAGAGTAATGGAAGGGACTGTCTAGATATTGAGAGATTTTTGTAGAAGTAAGACGAGTGTGCTAATAGCATATTTCTAGCACTCTTAAAAGTTAAAATAACTTCAAATTTCTAACTCTTTTGCCTACTTATTAAGTTTAGCTAATGAAACATCTTCACCTTCTAATTTCTTCATGAGTTGTAAATCTAGACTCTTACAACCTTCTTATTTGCAATATACCATATAATAAAAAAAAAGAAAAAAGAAAAATACTTTGTTATATCATTTTATAGTAATTAAAGAAAAGAAGAATTTAGAATTTAGTCCTTATAGTTTCAAAGATCAGATTTAGTTCTTATATTTAGCTAAAACCCTCCTAAATAGTCTTATATGAGGTTTTTAATTATAAAGACTAAATTCTAATTTTCTCGAGACTAGATGACAAGTTTACAATTTAACCTAATTATATTCATAAAAGTGATCATTTTAGTTCCTTCTTCCAAAATTTAGACAAATTTTAAATGAAACCCCTTTAATACAAGGTAAGACTAATTTTTAAGAAATATAGTATCGATGCTGAAATTGTTCTAGAAAAAGCACGATACAAAAAAGGAATTAATAGACCAAAACTACCACTTGAGTATGGAATCAAAATAGAGAGTTTTGATAGTATTAGACACTAAATTAGATAAAAATTGAAACTATTATTTATAAATACCAAAAATAGACGTGTGTGAAACTTGAAAGTGCTTGACAAAGGTGAAAATATTAAATAAAAATAGTATTTAAATCAAATTTTATCTCCAAAAAAAAAAAAAAAAAAAAAAGAAACGTAATTAAAAGTATAACCTGAAGAAGGAGCGGAGGGACGTGGATGAAAGTTGAGGCATCCAGCTTATACAAAAGGGTTCTGAAAGAGTTGTTTGGGTTCCGAGAAAACGAAAGAAAATCGAGAGATTCAACGTTCAAAAATGCTTCAACAAAGAAAGCGCCTTCTCCATTGCAATCAACTTGAAGCTTGTGATGATCGTCAGTCCTTAGCCGCCCAGCCAGTGGATAATAATCCACAAGAACTCTCGACAGACCCCTTTTCAACCAATCTGATTCGATCGATCCTTTGAAAATTAAAACATATTTTATCGTAAATCTTAGAAAAAGTTGGTCGTCCATATCCGACAGTGGTAGAATATGCTTGGGAGTTTCGCTGCTTGGTCTGATCAAAACGGGGTCGTTTCGATACTCGCAGTTTGGGACTTCCTCAGATTTTATCATCTCTGTCTTTGCCATTGCTTAGGTTTCCTTTTGTTTTGGTTGTGAAGTAATTAATTGGAAGTCAGAAGAAAGGGATGTCGAGGGCTTTTATGGTATTGACCAAGAAGATTGTTGTCTGTATATATTTATAGTATCAAGAATAGTAAGTAATGTTCTTTTATATTTTCACTTGTAATATATGGTTTCAACTCCACTCAAAATTTAGGGTTGGTTTTGGTTTGGTTTTTTCTTTTTAAAATAAAATATAGATATTTTATAGATGTTTAATCTAAATTTCTATATTTCATACATCTGAGTTATCTTATTTTTTTTTTAATTGATTGATATGCTTTCTATTTGTAAATATATGCTTTGAAATCTCCACTAAAATTTTAAAATGGAGAAATTTCTCTTTACTATTTTTTATAGTTTTTTTTTTTTTTTTTTTTCCCTTTTGTTTTTACAATCTGAGATATTTGGGTATCTATTTCTTCGTTTTATTTTTCGCCCTTTACCTAAAGCTTTGAAATCTATGAACCAAAATGAAAAAACAAACATAATTCTTAAAATTTTATATTATTTTTTTAGAATTTTGAATTTCTTTTAAAAATAGATTATTAAACAAAAAGAAAATATATAAAAAAAAACAAGCTTAGTTTTTTTATAAATAGAAAATAAAACCCAAAATCATGATCAAACATAGTTTTTTATAAGCCAATAAAAGCAAAGCTCAACTGGTATATAGTATAATGTGTGCTTATGATAAAAAAAGCCATGGTTTAAATCTCGATGCATACCCCACCCCAAATGTTGTTGAAATTTAGTTTAAGATCCAAAAACATGTGTATATATAATAATTTTTTTTTTTAAAAAAAAAAGAAGTAAAAAAAAAACAAAATTATTATCAAATACTAAATAAATGTAAACTTTATAATAGAATGACAATTGCATGGAATAAGGAAAATTTCATTAAGACTTTCTTGAAAAAAAAAAAAATGTAGGGAAACCAAGTGACAATCAGCATTCTCCAAATCAGCAGGAAACCAAGTGAAAATGAAGCCACGAGCGGTGGGTGTGGGTGTGAGTCAAAGAAAGCAACTCTTTCGCATCTATCTCAAATTTCTCTCTTTTTAACTTTTGCGTTGTGGTCCACACCAAGTGAAATCCTTCCTTAGTCTTCCTATGGAATGAAAATAAAATCTTGTCACAAGGACTTACATGATTTGATTAGATTAGATGCCTTGTCTAATTATTATAGCAACGAATTTTTATTTTTGGCCACAAGTACTAATGACAACTGCTAATCAAAGAAAGTAGATGAACTCAATAAGATAAAACAATGAATAGTTAAAAATTTCAGTGATGCCTATCATTATAATATATAGTTAATTTATATTTTAGTTCAACAATTATAAGTTGGAGATCAAATCATTGACTTTTGAAATGTTAATTGGTGTCTTATCCATTAACTTATATAATATAGTTAATTTAAGGTTTATTAGGTTTTTACTTTACATGCTAACTCGTTCAAGAAGAGAACGAATAATAAGAAATAAAAATAAAATTGTAGGTTGAGAACGAGAACAGACTTTTTTCCCCATTGCAATCAAATGAAATCATTTTTTTTTCTTACCCGTAAATTAGAAAATAATCTGTTTTTTTTTTTTTACACGAATATTTGCTTCGACTCATCTAACCACGTGGAACAATGTGAGATCCAGTAAACTGGACCCCCTAAAAGGAGCCTCTTATTGCAAGAAAGTAGATTTTATATCATTAAGAATATCTTTTACCAAATAAAATGGGACTTTCTCGACAGTTTCGTTACTCACAATAATCAAACCAAATTAGATAGGCCATCTTCGTTATCCTTTGGGAAAAAAGAATTTGCAACCAAATTGAATGATTAAACTTCAGGTTTCAACTTCCAAAGGCGACAAATGTAGAACCATCCCTAAATAGTTACAATTTCATATTATCAATGTCTAATTTTAGCAAGCTAACTCATTTGCCTTCTTTATCCCAAGCTACGAGCCTACGATGCCAAGGACAGCTTGACCAATGAACTGAAATCTGATCCTTAGCCAACAACAAAATTTCATGATTTGAAACGTTTATTCACGGTCAGAAATGCTCATCTGTCTATAGAATTGAACGAATTCGATGTATTTGAGTCGAAATGTACTAAATAATAGATTACCGCTGGACATCTAATCGACTTTTTCAGGAGCAATCAACTTTTTTATGATTGTTTTTTTAAAAAAAAAAAAACACAAAACTATTTTGTGATTGAGATGACGAGGCGAGGCTCCCATTTTTGGCTGTCCATACCCAGCAGGCTGCTGAAAAAGTATCTTATCGTATCCGTTTCAAGTGAAAGTGAAAACCATATAAATTTTATGGCAATGAAAATAATTTTCCGCTGCACTTTGCCATTTACATATGCATCTTTCTTATTTCTAATCAACATATATTCAGAGTGAGTTGACATGCCAAAGAAAAGAAACTATGCGCTCTATTCAAAACACATCATTCAATATTCTTCTATGCTCCTAACCCCAAGATATGTTCTTCCATTCATTATTCTTCTATGCTACTAACCCCAAGATATGTTCTTCCATTCAATATTCTTCTATGCTACCAACCCCAAGATATGTTCTTCCATTCCTACACTAGCCGGAAGGTTATATAAATTTACCATTAATTCCCTTCCTCTTAATATACTTCAACATTGAAGGCGTCCATTTGTTATATTTTTTTCATTCCCTCAAAATATTTTATTAATCTGATACTATCCTTCCTTTTTATTCTGATTTCTTCCTCGATCGCTACTAACTATGATTTCATATTATAACCTATCCATGTTATTATAACCAACCCCTAAAAATTGATGCAATAATTTAAACTCCATTCAATATATTTCAACATTCTCTCAACAAACTCAAAACTTGTCAAATATTTGCATTAATCCTACAAATAGACTATGAAGTTTGGAAGAATAACACTATAAAAGTGGAAATTCAAAACTTTATATTCTAATACTTAATCATCACTAAGTTCAAAAGTTCAAACCAAATACATCAATGTAAATTTCAAAGCACCGACCTGTCCTACTACTAGAATATGCGGCCACTCTGACTTAATGTATTATTTTACAATGCAGTTTGACAAATTGATAACTTTAAGCATTCCACTATGAACATTGTGACCATAATTATCCTGAGAGATGCACTTGAAGGGTGGATACTCATACTAATACTCTACAAAAGGATAAAAATAAGTCCGCATATGCACCAAACACAGCCTCAGATAACCAACCCACGACAAGTGTTTATTTTGCTTACTGACAGAGCAGGTCAAAATAATAAAAGAGAGAGAATCAAGATCGAGAAAGGTTACATTCACAACCGAGCGACGTATGAATTTGCTTGTGTCACATATCTCACCCACCTATACGGATTATAGGTGTTAGACTTCTTTGCAATCTGTAAATACTTAACCTGCGAGGTAAAAAGGGAAGATGATGGCATTTTATAATCGATTATCAAAGGAGATGATCATAGATAGATAATTTGATTCTGTTCCGAACATACCTGGAGCCTTGAAGCGTTGTACATTGGAATTGTGAAGGTCATACTAACAGGTCCAGCTTCTTTCACGATATTTCCTGCCATACAAAATATTTTTAAAATTTTAAATGCATATATTTACTTCCTAAGAAAAATATCTCTTTTGTCAATGTACAACATATTTACCATGTGATTCTTGTGAAAACGTGAGCCTTGCACGCAAAGTATGTTCAGATCCACCAACAATCTGCCATGTAACCCCTATTAGTAACAAAAAATTTAATGCAGACATCTAATGATAAGAGAACAAGAGACTGGCATTCAGTTATGCCCCCAAATAGTTAAAGAGAAGTGTGAGTGGCGAAAAGGGTAAAAGACAGGGACATTAATTATGTCGGATTCTCCAGGGTACTTGGTATGGGGAAGTGATGCACGAGTTAGGCAAGGAGAAATTGTGAGAGTTTTGTGAAGGGGGAGAAGCTGATCCTCCCAAATTGGCCTAGTGGCGTAATTGAGCTTATAGCTCTCTTTCGCTTGTTGATAATCAAATAATACAGACTCAATACCTAACACGTTCAGTTAAAATACCTTTTTTTTAGGGAAACAAATAGTTTCTTTGAATTAATGAAAAGGAAGAGGGAAATACGGCTATTCCAAAAGGGTTATGTAAAGGCGCTACAATAGGCACATGCATAAGACAAACAAGCTATAAAAATAAGTAATTCTAAGTAAGGAGCTAACTTCCAAAGTATTAGCTGATTAATGTATAAACTGATAATTACTTGATTAAGAAAAGAAAGTAAAGAGACAAATAATATGCTCAGAATAACTTGCCACTCAGGCTCTCTAAAATTATTATAAAGAAAGCTCATTTAAGAGGAAAAAATTTAAGGGAAATGTCATGCCTTCTTCAAACCCCATTCAAGCCTCTTGTTCGCTTCTTTAAAATCAGTCGTATTTCCTACTGCTCCAGGTTCCAACTCAAAGCTGACTCTGAAAATGTCATAAATATTAGCGAAATTTAGAAGAATGATAAAAGCAGTGGAGATTATTCAGCTAAACTCCAAGAAATGAGTTCAACCCACAACCAAAAATGACAACCCTTTACGAATGACTTTTTTCTATGCCACAGCTACACTACACACCTTGTCGTAAAAGTTGGCAGTGGCATCTGAACCACAATAGTGTTTGCTGTGATGTTTGAGGCAAATTCAGCACGAACTTTAAGAATTACTTCAGCCTGAAAAAAAAGCTTTTCAATAACAAAATTCATGAAGAATGTTAACATACAGGAGGGAAGTTATTTCAACCTTAAGGGGGCCTGCTTCTTCAATTAAGGCATTAATACGAAATGGAGGCTTGAATTCCTGAGTCATTCGATAATTCATGACAGGAAATTCACCTTCTGGTGGTACCTTTTAAAATTGAATCAAGAATGAGCCTCAATTCACAAGATCAAGCAAATAAATTGTCTTTTTTTTACTAACCAAGACCAAAGTTCTGTCGATGTCAAAATTATCAAGATGCACAGATTCATGAAAATTACAATCATCAAGGATAACCGTCCCTCCACCAGATGAACTGCTATAATCTGTTGTCACCAGAGGTTGAAGCTGGATGAGTCCCAGTAAAATGCAATATGTTGAGAAAAATGGAAAGCACTCAAACAAAATAAATATACTAAATTGTATGTGTTACAGGGAAGAGAAGTTCCCGACCTTGTCAGGGGAGATGCCAATCATCTCTCCTTTAATTGAACACAGAGATAAAAGCTTTTATCAACTTAGCTTGCTATGTTTATATAACAAAATCATAAAGTTTTGGTGCAAATAGATATCAATCACTTAACATATCAATAACTGAAAAAAGCCCCAAATTGAAATACAAGTAATTTATACACACTTATAACTATCCATCATATATCTTTGTAGTAGATAGAAGACAAAGACAGGAGAGCAAAAAAGATTAAAAACACACACAACCATATACATGTATAGAAGACCAAACAATAAAGAAAACCCATAGAACATTATAGAATTTGCTTTAACTTGACAAACAGAGGGTATATAAATTTTTTTAAAAAAAATCAAAATTCAACCCTTAGATTTTCCTATTCCTGTATGTATACACACTCCATATGGCTTCTTTACTTCCCCAAACAGTTACCATCTAGTTACAACTTACAAGTGCCCCTCCACAAAACACACAAAGCATCTACCAAGGTAACTCAAGACTCCAAGCTCATACTCCCTTAACTCGATTCTCTGATATACATTAATAATCAATGCCCTAACAGAATACAGAACCAATAAATATGCAGAACCTTACCGTAGATTGATCTTCCACCTCTTCCGATGCTCAAGTCCTCATTAAGAGCAAGTCGAATTTCTGGGTTACCTGTAAGATAGCTCTTCATTTGAATGGTACCATCAATCTCTGAAGTAAGTATATAACCCTGTAGCCAACAAACAATAATTCATTATGAAAATACTGATGAAAAAAAATATATACGTTCAGCTGAAATATTGTTGTTAGATAATTTCCTTATCCTATTAAGGTGAGATCCATGCCACTTGTAGAACTATAAGCTAAAAGCATGGTACCATTTAACAAGATGCATCAAAGAAAAATACATCCACCAAATTCAAATTAAAGAATATCAATTCTCAGAAGTTGTCTTCTGTAAGACACCCAATTATAAAGAAATATGTTGAGGAGTAAGAAGGTAATTGAGAATAGAGAAATAGGGACCACAAGGTAAATTTTTGTTGTACGGGTGAGGCAGGGGAGTGAGGGCCTTTTTTGTAGGAGGGTGATCGTGCTAAGAGGCATGTGTTTTGGTCTTTGGGTAGTTGTACTTGGTAGGAGAGCACCAGCCTCTCGAATAGCTGGGAGGACTCTTTTGTTAAAACCCTTCGGTAATGAAATAACCCCCCTTCATAATTGAAGAACTCTCAATTATTGAAGGGTTGGTTCTCCTGTTTATCTTGCGAGTTGTTTTCTTATTGTGTTGTTTATTCGTATACATTAGATTCAATTTGGATACCCAACATCTTCTCTCTCATTTTCTCCAAACATGTAGTACTCACGTCATCAATGAATGAGTAAAAAAATAAGGCTCACAAAAACATTTCTATTGGTTCAGAAAAATTACAAGGAAATCAAAGAAATCTAGAATTCTTCCAAAGCTTTTCTATGGACACCCACTTTTAAGTTTTAACAAGTAATAGTCTGCCTCAATCACTGATCTCTTGTGTTGTTTACAACTTCTCTATCAAGGTAAACTAACCAACTACTATCTCACTCCTCCATGCAAACCATATTATTTAAATCAGTCACAGCTGCACAGGGAAAGCTTTTCAAGCAGGGGCCACCAAAGACGTACTCAAATAGAATTATGCAGGGTGCATCTTTTATTCACCCAAAAATTTTGAGAAGGCAATGGATAGTTAAGAAAAATGAAGGACTGTACATTAGATAGAAAAACCACATGAAAAATCTCCTAGCTTATTCCAATTGCAGCAGTCAAAATTATGCAGGCATTGAATGCTGATGTATGAAAGGAAAATTTAAAAGAGACCAGTCACAGTCAACAGCTCCACGTTATACACATTAAAAACTTCCATATCAATTTTCTGATAAGTTTAACTAAGTTTAACTGAGTTGAAGATAACAAAGAAGAATAACTGAAGCTGTAAAGAAACAAGAAATACTCACACTTGAGCTGAATGTAACACTAATCTTCTCAATTATGTCAACAAAAATTTCCTCTCTTTTTCTACCTCCAGGCTCATTTGCAACCACAGACTTGGTGACAGCCGTACCTGGCATCCGTTTGCTCCCTTGCTTCAAAGAGACAAGTAGAGAAAGTCCACTAAAGAAACATTTGAAGCATAAAACTTGAAAAAGATAGTTTCATAGTAAAAGAAAATACCACAAAAATGGAAGCCGGACCAAGGGGAGGCAAGCGTGCAGCATCAACCACAATTGGCTCATTAAATACATATGACTTCAGAACCTCAGTTGATGTTGTTTGTACATATCCAAAATCCTAATACCAATTGAAAACCATATAACAGATCCATATTTAAAATTCATATGTTACTATCGCACAATATATTTTTCTAAACAGCTACACTACAGTCATGATGCTTTTAAAAGAAAAACTTAACCACTGGGCATAAAATAAATGATTTGCAGGCTACAGCACAATAAGGTAGAGTTAATCAAGCTACTGATCTCTTAAATCCTGAAAAAGGATAGGGAAAGAATAACAAACTTACAATAACTTCATCCAGCAACTCATACACAAGAACAAAGTTTTTCCTGAGGGAATCTTCATTGAGAACCCCAAGGTAATCTTTGATAACACGTGCAATTCTTTGAAGAAGTTCAAGAACAAGAGAAGGTGATGCATTAATCCTTGTTGTAGCAACAAATAATAGTCCTACAACCTTCACATGAAAGTAGTTTACACCATCCAAGTTCTGCCGCCAAAGAAAAATGACACCAAAAGATATGTAAAAATTAAAATATATGAGAAAGAAATCGTATGATCAAAATATCTCATTAAGAAGAGAAGTCAATAAACCACACCAATAATCACAATCCAATATCTTTAATGCATAAAACTATTACATTTAGTATAACAATTATTTCAGCATAATTGCACTCAATGTCCTATTCCGAGACACAAAGTCTATGGCCTGCACAAGCTGGTGGAATGCACGAAATAGATGAACAAAGATATCATAGATTTGATAATATCTATAAACAGTCGGTAGGGGTCATTGCTGCATACTAAGAAAATCCTAAAATGGTTTGTAACAATCATTCTAGCATGCATCGCAATCAATGCCTCATAGGAGAGACACGGGCAATAGCCTACAATAAAACCTATTGGAATGCAGGAAACAAATGCACGAAGATATCATACATTTCATACTAGCTACGATGCAGAAGGTAGGAAACACAACTGCCTATTGAGGAAATCATAAAAAGAAGTCTAGTAATTGCCTTTAATTTGAATCTGCATTTCGAAATTCTAAAACTCCAGTGAGTATGCAGAAGACAATATGCCAGTAGACTACCACGCAGTCAACACAAGAAAATACCTACAAAGACAGGTGGCGCATCTCCTTCTCCGTCTTCCTTCCAGAATTTCACTTTTCGGAAAAAGATTTCAGCACTTCCTTTCGGTACTTCGCCACGATCTGCATGCATTTAACAATAACCACGACATATTGAAGAAATTTTATTCGTCGTATCAAATTGGAGACTAATTTCATGCTCATAAGCTGAAGTAGCGCTTATTTCCGATTGGTACGGCAGTTCAAAGCAACAAAAATAGCATCCTCGAAACAGACAAATTACAAGGTTAAAGGCTTTCTAAGCAAGTCACGCCGCTCTGATTCCGAATAGATTACGTGAAAGAATACAGTACGAAAATTGAAACGAGAACCGATGCAATTCAAAGAACGGAATGAAAAAAAACTAAAACACATCAGATCTGGAAAGAAACTTACAATCTCGGAATACAATGTTATCGCCTCTCTGCGAGAGCACGAAAAACTGCGAAATCATGGCCAATAACTGAGCAACCGTGCCGAGCTTATCAAGAATCAGTACAGTCTCCGATTCGCAGAGACAACGGGCGCGAAAGAACTCAACCGGATGGGAGACTCCCCGAGCACTCCCCCGGAAAGAAAGTAGACTCGGACCTGCTTACTGTTTGCCACGTCGGTAGACGTCACGAGAAAATCACGTGACTACCAAAACAAAATTGGGCCGACAATTTTAAGCCTTATCTTCCTGGCCCATTTATAACTGTGGGCCTGTTAACTAAAGCATTGTAAAAGTAGAACGCCCGGTTTGATTATCATTTCGTTTTTTTTTTTGTCTTTGATTTAGAAAATTATGTTTCTCATCCTGTGCTCAATAGTTTTTTTAAAAAAAAAAATATTCCAATTCTTAGCTAAATTCTGATAGGAGCACTGTTTGGTTTAGGATCTTTTTTTCATTTTTATGTTTTCGAAAACAAAAAATACAAGAAAAACGATAAAATTGCGTTTGGTTGTAATTATTTTCAAAAATAATTTTCAAAAACAACTCTGAAAATTGTCTATTTTCGGAAACGATAAATTGTTGTTTTCTTTATTTTAAAATTATGAAAACTATAGATCAACTGTACATGGATCTATCTTTAAATTTTTATTATAAAAGCCATGAAAAAATAAATATCAACAAACCAAAGTTATTGAAAATATTTATGGATGATTGTATTATTAATTTAAACTAGCACAACATTATATAAACATTAATCATTTTTGATAAATGATTTTTTTTCTTCTCTTCGTAGTAGGAAAAGTTTTATTCATTTTATAATTTTTATTTCAAGAAACTAAAAAAATCTTTTGAAATATCGCTCTTTTTGATATATTTGTTATCTCTATAATCTTCATTTTCCATCTCGAAAATAATAAGTTCGAATTCGATATAGTAAAAAATAATTATATTAGTATTTTTTTCGTCAAAAACTTGATTATATGAAACACATATTAATCTTTTTCTACGTTTCAAATTTCAACCAAACATGGTTTTCAAATTTCGAATTTAAATTTAAAGTTTTAAACTGAAATCAAATGTGTATTTAGATATAATGAAAATAAAAATTTTGTTTTTGTTTCCTACTGAATTATTTATTTTCGAACAAAATTTGGATTACCTAAGTATTTGAAAACTATTTTTTTATTTTTAGTTTTCAAAACCTAATTTAGTTTAAATATATATATAAAAAATAATAAAACAAGAAAATTCACCAGTAATATTTGTAGGCTTAATTTTCAAAAAAAAAAAACGGAGTGCTAAACCATTGAAGAAAATGCCAAAACGATCTTTTTAAATAGGGTGTATTGAAAAATGACAAAAACTTTTAAATATTGCAAATAGAAGATTAACAAACAGTGAATACAACAACTAAGAAAATATCAAGAATACCAAAGTTCAAAAACACAAATTACAAGATCAAAATCCAATATATTTTTTATTTTGAAAATGTGTGCATTTTAAGAGTAAAAGAACAATCGTTTTTGTAAAAAAAAAAAAAAATAGAACAATAATTTGTGGAAAAAATCAAATGGTCATGTATGCAGTATTTTAAAACAAATTAATCAAATGTGTAAATATGATCGATAACCCCAATTTCTGTAAATATTAGTTTAATCTATTTGGTAATTGTGATTGCAAAACAATTTCATAATTTCATTTATAACTTTATGAGATAGTCATTGTTATTTATCTAACAATTTGTTAAAAAAATATATAGAGATCGTCTCAAATATAGCATAACATTTTTCTAAAAAACATTGTTTAAATTTTTTTTAAAAAAAGAGTATATTGTAAGGTAATAATATTCGAATCTACCGCCCCATTAGAAGAAAAAAAAATTAATAATTGACTATGTGGACTGCATTTAAATTGATAAGATTATTAACTTTTTAGCATCCTTCAACCCAATAAGAAAACGATATCACGCAGGGATCTTCTTTTAGAATTTATTTATCTTGAATAAATCAATTTTAAATTAGTTGTTGAAAGTACGAATGTCAAACAGCTTTTGGACTAAAGCCTAACAGAAACAGAATAAACGGTTGCCAAAAATAAAATTAAGGAATGTGATTCTGAGGCTAGTTTTGCAAAGCAAAATTTTGATTCCCAAGAACAAATCTTGAAAGCATATAATTTTTTTAAAAAAAGAAAAAGTTGTTAGTATCCTCTCTTATGATAGAAAATAAAATGTGGCAAAAGAAAAAAATTAGCGAAATGGACGACAGTCAAACACCGCCTTTTGCAAAAGCATGAGTTGAGAGCACATTCTTGAAAATGTACCTTGGTGGATATTTTGCTTCCTTTTTAAAGGAGTGTTCGTTTTGACCCACATGAGCGGCCAGCTTTCTGTTCGCCATAGCTGGGCTTGGGCTTTCAAAATAGCCGCTAGCAGTATGGGTGAATTTCAAATTGCAAACCGTGCTCGGAAATAATATAACGGGCAAAATACACTCTTCCTCTCTAAAATTTGGAGTTTTTTTTTTACTATTTAGATGTGAGAGATTTCAAAAATAACACTTTCAAGTCTCTTTTGATTTCTTTTATTTTTTTAAATTAAACCTAAAAATACTAATTTGATGGTTCCACTCACAAGTTTCTATGTTTTCTTATTTATTATCTATGTTTTCAAAAAGAAGTTTGAAAAACTAAAGCTCCGCTTGATAACTATTTGGATCTCATTTGATAACCATTTAGTTTTTTATTTGTGATTTATGAAAATTAAGCCTAAAAAAACTATTTATACCCATTTCTATATTTTATTATCTACTTTGAATCAATGTTTTCAAAAATCAAGCGAAATTTAAAAATAAATAAATTTCAAAAACTTATTTTTATTTTTGAAATTTGATTACAAACTTAAATGGTACCTCAAAAAAATGAAAATTATTGTAGAGAAGATTAATAAAAATTGTGAAAAAAAAAATATAATTTTCAAAAACCAAAATCTGAAAATTAAATGATTATCTAATGAGTTTTAGTCTTTTGAGACTTGAAAAAATAAATAAATAAATATCCCCTCAGCTCTTTAGTTCGTTGACTCACTCTAAAATGACTATGGTTAGATTGTTGAATGTTTATTACTGATTTAGAAAATTATAATAATTATGTATGAGGTGGAATTTCTCTCTTTCATCTTATCCTTCCTTTCTCAAAGGATCTTGCCATTGTAGTCATACAACAATATGATATTGTCCATTTTACTCTTGGTTCTCTAAAATACTTAATACCAATAAAGATAAATATCCACATTTATATATCTCCCCATTCCTTAAATAATGTGAGAATTTGTTAGAATACAAATGTGGGACTTTGGGTAAGTTGTGATTGTTGAAATTTCACATTTACCTAACAATCCGACCCGACCTGATTAATCACATCTAGACGGCACATGTATGGTGCAACAGGACAAGGCTGAGCATCAATGGAAGGCGATGAGTTTTGTGAAAGATAACAAAGCAGAAAAGAACAACGCCAAATCGTCAAGGAATATCGGTGGGCCACCGAAATCTCCGAGTTGGTTAAATTACTTTTACTTGAACACCATCTAATTGTGGTTAAGTTTGATCAGTAAAAAAGTAGTTTATATTACAGAAACAGACAAGTGAAAGTGGAATTATGGTATATACTTTTCAGCTACAAATAAGATCCTCATTAATTAACTCAAATATTTGTGTCGCTCTCAATCCCTTTCATGGGCCCTAAAAAATAAAAATTAGAATTTCACCGGACAACAACTCCCTCCCTTTGCGATTGCGACGATGACAAACAAAACAAACATTTTAATTGCTCCTTCCAAAACCATCCTTCGAGAACAGAGGGAATCTGTTTTGAGAATCCCACTTCACTTACTTTCCCACCACTCTCTTACACAAAAGCCCTCGATTTTCTCATTTCCAAATTTTAATCAAGATACATTTGAGTTATTGTGTTTCAATTCTTCTACTTTTTCTTTTCTTTTTAATATAATATTATAAAATGGTTCCAAATTAAAAACTTTTAACTCGATTTAGTTAGGATTTAGAATTTAAGAGTAACAAAACTTAACTAGTTAGAGTATTATAATTTTTATCAAAAGATAAAAGAAGCATTGATTATAGTTGTCAATTAATAATTATTTATATTAGGAGTAAGTTTTAAAATCTATATATCTTTATCAATCCGTTGGTCATTTCTTTCATTAATGGTATAAAATTCTTATCCACACATCACTTTAGTCTCCTCCAACCATTTTTCTTAGCTATCACTTTTTATTTATGTTTTCTCATTACTTTTTAGGAGTACAAGATAATTGGATCCTCTCTTTTTTTCGTCTCTTTTTCTTTTCTTAATTCTCATTTCTAAGTTTCTCTTTTTTTATTTAAAATAAAAAATTATATACGAGATTTGAAAGCTTTTTTTTTTTTTTTTTACTTTTCAAAAGTTCTTTTAATAGGGTTTGAGTTTTCTTTATATATATATATTTTGTAATGTTGGTTGTCCTATACTTATATACCAATTTTTTTTTATCACAGTGAAATCTATGTATTCTTTAGCGTTTTTGACACTCATCTTGAGATTAAGTTTAACATTTTATTTAATTATTTATTTATTTTGTTATTTTGCTAATGCTCATATATATCAAGGCAAGTGGAAACCTTCTTATAAGTAAAAGGTATTTCAACTTGTATCTACTGGCCTTCTTATAAAGCTAGCAAATGCACTTTTGTAAAGAGAAGGAGGGGGTGCCCTATCAATGGAGATTTGTCCAGTTCTTTAGGGCACTGGAGACTCATTAAGGTTGCCTCAGTGCCCCAGATGAGAAACAACTTTTAATGCCTCTACCCCTTTGCCTTGTCCTCTAGCACTATCTTTTTAGCTTTTTATACAAGAAATGCATATTTCTTACCCACATATGCTGATATAGATAGTGGGGAATACTACTCTTTTTTGGGAGTTTTTGCACTGTTTCAAAAATAAATTAAAAAAAAATGCAACCACCACCTAAACTTTCACTATCCCATTGCAATAATTGAGCAAAAGTTTGTGTTTTTTGGAAACCTATATTAAATGTATGTAGATATATATGTAAAACCCTTTATTTATTTAATTTGTTTTTATACCACTTGAGAATTGTGTCTAAATCAAGAAAGATATGGTTTTTCTTTTACCTCTTAGGGTTAAAAATTGAATGCAACAATCTTGTTCATCCACATCCACTATCAAGACTTGCTTAATTGATCTCTCTCTTTCTCTCTCCAAAAATAGATCAATAAGAGAGAGTCTAGGCTAGTACTTATTTAATATCTATCAAGCTTTAAGCTAAAGACCCATGTGTTGCTAAGAGGCACCAAAGAGACAAAAGTTTGATGGGGGGAGAGTGCAAGTTGGTAAATGGTGAAAGATGTTGCATTCCTTTTTTTTTCTTTCATTTTTTTTTTTTTTCTTGTGTGTATAGTGAAGGCTATACCTAGTTGGAAGTTTGACAAAAAAAAAAAAAAAAAAAAAAAAAGATAAATTTTAAGATTTTAAATTCTATTTTTGTGGGGAGAGATTTGATCCTAAGTGTTCTATTTTAGTTCTTAAATTATTGATAGGTTATTTTTTGGTTTTTAAAACTTTCCAATGTTTGATTTTAGTTCTTAAAACTCCTGGAGATATTTTGTTTTATTTTCTAAATTTTTACTTTCTCTCTTTTATTTAATAAAAATTTTTGATCACTTTCTTTGTTTACACTATTTCAATCCATTTTAAAACTCAACATGAGTTATTGTATCAACTTAACTTCAAACATCTAACCTTACTCACTAAATACATGCACTGAATTTTGGACTAAAATAGATTAATTTTTATTAACACAATTTTCAAGTCTAAAAATAAAATAGGTCAATGTTTAAAAATTTATGATTTATTTATTAAAATAAAAAAAGTACAAAATTCATGTAAAATTTAAACATTAAAAGAGAAAGAAAGAAAGTTGTGTAGTTTTGAGTTTTTTTAAAAAAGAAGTTAATTCCTTATTTTCATTTACTTTTTCGATAGTTCGTATAATCACAAGTCTCGATTATGATATATGCTTAAATAATCACTATATAGTTATATTTGGTAAACTACGTAAAGAATAAAGATAATTTAATTAAAGAAAAACATTGCTTGTTTTAAATTATTATTTTGAGATGGTTTCTTATGTTGCAAGTGAAGGGAAATTAATTAATAAATGGACTAATAAGTTAAAAGAATTAGGTCTTCCATCCAAATCAAAAAGCATGAAAGATGTCAACCTTGTCCAATGATATTGTTTTGGTGTTTGTATGTTAGCTTTCTCTGTTTTTTTTTTTTTTTTGGTTTCTCTCTCTCTCTCTCTCTTCCTAAAGTCTTTGAAAGGTTCCAACGTTATAATGTTGCCCCATGATGTTACCTTTTGCTTTTTTCTTGAATAATGGCTTTAAAACTTTAGTTTACTGCACCAAGGCAAAAAAAGCAGCCATTTTAAACGTTCTTTTTATTTCCCCCACTATGATTTTTTGATACCGTTTTAAGCTGCTATTAAGAGTAATTAATTACTCTACCATTGCCTTTTTACATCTTCAGGGTAAAAAAACGTGTAATCCCAAAGAAGTCGAGAAAAAGCTCTAGGTAGTCAATTCTTGTGTATGTGTTTACATTCCATCGACCATCAATATAAAATGGTTTGTTTGGAACACATGTTATAATAACTCATGTTATTACATTTTAAATAATATTATATAATTCTATATACTATAATAACTCACAGATTATTATAACCATATGTTATTATAACTCACTCAACCTCCCAAATAATCCCAAAAGATTAAACCAACTTGAACAAAATTTAAATGGTTTAGATATTCGTTGAGTTGCATGATATTTGTGGTTAGATATTATATCTTTCCTTATAGATCATAAGGTTATAATCTTCCATTCTTATTCGTCAAGTATTTCAAAATTTAACTCAATAATTTTTGGAGTGGAATTTAAAATTTTAGCTTTAATTTTTTGGGAAAAAATCAATTTATATTCATAAACTTTTGGGTTGGTATCATCACTTAAAACTCCAAACTAATAATCGTATCCATTATAATTCTAAACTAATAATTGTAACGATTAAAATTTCGTTTTAAAATCGTTAATGCATGATTTTCACACATGTTTAAGACTTCTTTAAATACAAGAATTAACGTAATATTATAGAGAAATGCTAGAATCAAATGAATAGTAGTAGTTTTTCATTTATATAAGTGATTTTTAATCTTCTTATAAGAACAACGTGATAAAGAACCTTATGATTTTGGCAATATTTTGGGAAAAGAATAATTCTCATTCAAGTGATTTTGAGTCAATTTTAAATGAAATCGAGTGAAAAGAGAGTAAATTAATTCTAAAAGTTTAAAATTAAAATAGATATATTTATTAATTTAAGATTTTAGTGAATACAACCTTCACAATTTAGGAGTATAAGCCCATTTTTATTTTAGTTTCAACTTTCAACAAACATAGGGATAAAAATCACGTCTTATTTATTGAGGTATAATGCTCTATCAAACTGGCAATTTTTTTTTTTTTTTTTTTTTTTTTTTTGGAACTAGATGTTTTAAATTCTTGGATTATACTTAAGTTGGCAGCTGAATTTTATGGCAGTTGTTGAAGATTTGGACAAGTGCCAAATATTTGCCTTGCAAGTTTGCTGTGTAATTGGCTGAGGCGGACTAACTTTAAGGACAAAATGGGCATTTAGTGGAAAAAGACAATGGTACCCCTCAACCGTCGTATAATAGCTAGCATTAATATTTTCTCTTGTTCAGCTTTTCGGGTGCGACGTGTCGGCTTAGCAACTAAAGATGCAGTCAGTCTCCCGGCGTAAAGTTTTCGGGCTTGCCGGTGTCGGTAAAAAACGAAACGGAGACAATGAAAATGACAAGGTAAAAAGAGGAGACAGAGCAGCAATTTATATTGACCTTTTTAGTCGTATTATGGACTCCTCTTTATCTATTTATTCTCTAAATTTTTAAAGAAGTAGTCAAGTAAGTACCTTTCAGAATATTCAATTTTAATCTCAGTTGAATTAATGAGTAATTTTTTTTAGTAATATATTTTTTTTTATAACCAATTACAAAGCAAAAATTAATTAGGGGAGTGAAATCCTCCAAAATAATGCAATACAGACCTAACCATGCATTGGAACCCATAAGAAGTTGGGCTTTCTTTGTCCAGCTATGCGCAAAGTACATTCTTGTTACAATGATCCTAGATAAATCGAATCTCCAAAAGAGTACATTCATTTTTTTAAAGTAAAATGACCTTGTATTATTTATTAATCGATATTAATACGGAAGAATTAGTCTATATCTTTTATATTTTTCTAAATATACCTAAAATATATATATAAAAACAATATTTATACAATATAAATATGAATACTAATAACAAATACTTATAACTCAGTTTAAAAAGTAAAAACAACTTAATTATAAATTTAAATAATTCTAATAAACTTTTATATATCTAGAAATATTTATAAATATCGATATTTTATCAATATATCAATAAAATTAAAATTCTGATACTAATATCGACATTGATATTTTAATATGTAGGAGTGAGGACAATTTTTTAATTAAAAAAATAAATTAAATGAATATGAGAGAACATTGCTAAAACTAAAATTAGTTGTCCCTAAAATTAGATTCGAAAATTACTCAACCTATATATTATTACTCAAGAAAAGTAGAATGCACATGTTGGAATAAAATAAAGATTAAAAGTCAAAATTATAGTTTAAACTTTAAAGTCCAATCTATCAACTTGCATGCCAAATTATTTTACTCTCCTTAACTAGCCTTTATCTCAACATCTTTCCTTCTTTTACTTTATCATACCAAATTATTACTATTATTTTTTTAGTTCAACAACATGTAAACATGTGAGAAAAAGACTCAAATTTATAATCTCTTGATTGAGGATATATATTTTAATTAGTTAAACTATGCTAGCATTGATATACATCACGTCAAATCATTACCTACTAGTTCAGTCAACATGTCAACTTTAGTATGATTTAATTAGATAAATAATTAGAACTTAAAAAAATCAAAGATTTGAATCCTAACTCCCACACATTATTGAACAAAAAGAAGTGCAACATCAACATTCAAATGTCAATTCAGACATAGAGATAAAATATTTATTACCTTTTTTGAAGATATGTCGAACTAAAGAAATATCAACATTGAAGGCAAAAGAATCAACAAGGTATGAATTTGGAGACGAAATAGATGGTGGAGATCAAATATATAATTTAAAGATTTTGAAATTATTTTATTGATGGATAGAGGTCGAAAGAGAGTGGCGGGGGGGCTCTACGATACTGCTCCCCAGCTGGAATTGGACGGTTGTGAACGATCCATCTGCACCGCACACGCCCAATCACCGCCCTCCCCTTGATTCCATTCCGATGCCCCCTCTCTCATTTTCATCTTTTCTTTTCCACCCTTCATTTTCCTTTCCTTCTCTTTTCCCCCCCTCCTTTTTCTATATATTGCCTCTTCGCCACTCTCAAATTCCCTTCCCTTCTTCTCTCTCTCCCCCCATCTCTCCGCCGCCCTCTCCGCCGGCCGCTTCTTCTTTTACTCTCTCCCCCATCCCCGAGAGATTCAATTTGTTCCATATTTCTTGATATAGATGCTGGAAACCGTATCGTTAACGCTTGAGATTGATGTCTCCGGTTCTCAGTGAAATCCTCCGTTCCGGTTTCATCATAAGCTCATCTCTCCGCCGCCGCACCCATTTAGTTCAATCTTTCTCCGTCGTATTCCTCCACTGGTTCTACGTTTTCTCATGAACCATTCCCCCTCACTCCCATTCTAGTATATATATATATATTTTTTAATTTCACTTCTCTTCCTATATTCCCCCCCCAAAAAAAAAAAAAAAAAATAAAAATCCCCTGAATTTCGTTACTGGGTGTATCAAGTGTAAATATAGAAATCTCTCTCTCTATATATAAATATATAATAGTAATTATAGTGTTGTTTTTTTTTGTTGTTTTTATTATGGATTGCTCTAGTGGGAATTCTTCAGGTTCATTATCTCAGATTGTGCTTCAGAACCAGAGCTCTGGTTCTGAAGAAGAGCTGAGGCAATTGATGGACCAAAGAAAAAGAAAACGAATGCAATCGAATCGGGAATCGGCGAGGAGATCGCGGATGCGAAAACAGCAGCATTTGGACGGGCTGATGGCGCAAGTCGGCCAATTGAGGGAAAACAAAAACCAAATGATTTCAAGAATTAATCTCACAACGCATCTTTTTCTCAACGTCGAAGCTGAAAACTCTGTTTTGAGAGCTCAGATTATGGAACTTACCCATAGATTAGAGTCCCTAAATCAGATCTTATCTCACATCAACATCAACAACAAGAACAACAACAACGATGAAGAAGAAGAAGAAGATAATTTTCTTCAAAACTTTGATCATTATGATTTTGATTTTGATTTTGATTTTGATCATAACCCATTATTCGTCAACTCCTTCTTCCTCAGCCAGCAACCCATTGTGGCTTCTGCTGATCATCACGTGCTTCACTACTGAACTGATCCAGTTCCGCCATTGATTTAGGGAAAGGTTTAGTTTAATCTTAATCTAATCTCGTTTGCGCTTTGTGTTTATCGATTGGATTGAATCGGATTAGATTGGTTAATCGAAGAATTAAAAAGTGTAAAATATTTATATATTTATAAATATTAGTTTCGATTTTGAAGGGTTGGGTAGGCATTATTAATCATCAATATCATGACGACTGGTGGAAGAAAATCAATATGATTGAAGAAAATATTTTCAAAGTTTGGGAAAAGCAAACAAAAAAAGTGTAAACTGGTTTCTTGGATTTTGTTTGGATTGGGGAATGGGTCGTTTTCAGTATGATGTAATGGGGCTTTTGATGCATTTTAGGAGGGCCCCTCTTGTTATTATATTATTCATATAATATAATCTTTCTATGATTACTTAATGAAATATTTTCTTTTCTTTTTTTTTTTTTCCTCTTTTCTCTCCTTTTCCTTGCCGCAAGGAAAAATACAATTATTTTATTCGTCCGTTTAATTTAATCATTTCTTTTGAATAATTGCAAGTGCACGGAGGGAATTCAGACTTATAATAATTCGTGAAAAGAGAGAGGTTGATATATGACAATTTTTTTTTTCTTTTATGATATATGACAATTTGAACCTATTTTAATGGACCATTAATTGATATTTTTAGATCTTACAAATAGTCTTGATTTTATGTTTACGGTTTAAATTAATTATGAAGATCCACCGCTTGACATGATCTTGACTAAAATAATACTAAAATAGAGATAAGAGAATGAAACTTTGTGTCTTTCGATAAGTCACTTTATTCGTAAATACTCTTCTTATAACCACTATTTATAAAATTATAAAAGACAAAAATTAAAAGAATCTATGTTACTTAAAAAAAAAAAGGAGTTTAAAGAATTGGAAATATATGGGGTTATAGACATCTGCTTTTATGATATTTGGCAATATTCAAGTACGTACACCAGAAAAATACATTAAATATTTGCAATGGTTCAACGTACTTGGTCTTAAGGTTTTCTCACTAGAAAAACTCAGAAAAAAAAAAAGGTTTTCACTAGGAAATTAATAAAAGTTTGTTTTATATATAGATGCGTACAAGACCTTTTTTATTACTATTATTATTATACGGTTAAAGTAGGCTTTGAGGAAAAGAGAATTCCTAGCTAAAAAGAGATCGGTTTAAAAGTAATATTAAGATTTAGATAAATTAACCAATCTCTTATAAAGATGATTTATTTTGATATTGAATAAAGTATAACATATTTTCTCAATACTTTTAGTAGTAAATAACAAACTAAGAACATAGTTAGTAAGCTTGTTTATTCTATAATGTGATTTATGGCTAACTTCTTTAAAATATATATTATGTTTTTATTTTAAGAAGAGATTTAACATAAACAATCTTAATAGAGAAAAGACATCAAACTTGAGAGAAATATTTGGACATTGCTAAAGAGATAAATTTGTACTAATTGTCAAGGGTACGAACTAAGTCCAACTTAAAATTTATTTGTAGTTAATCAACATACGTAGGTTAGTAGATTTGAACTTATAATCCCTTATTTGAATATATATGTTTGTTAATGAGTCAATTATAAACTAAAAATATAAGATATGGAAGAGATTACAACACTTTTTACTAGTAAGAGACCATCTTTAGGTTCTATCCTAAAAGTAAAAAAATTATTTTACAAAAAGAAATGGAGGAAATTATAGATAAATGGGATTAGTTTATTAATAGGGTTCCCCTATGGCTGTTGAGAATAATAATAATAATGGAATTAAAGTACAGTTTACATAAAGCAAAAGCACTATTAAGAAAGTGTATTATAATGGGAAGTCCATGAATTGCCTTACGTCTCACATGGCCGCAGTAACCAAACACAAACAGAACCTTTAATTGAATAAATATTTAAGCTCTGTCCTTTTTGATTCGCATATTACCACGTTCTCCTATGAACTTCACTTCTTATCACTCCAAACATTAATTTGTCTCTTAATTGTCATTTTATTCAAATCAAATCTTTTTTTGGTATAACATCATTCGTTATTGGTAGATTAATAAGGAAGTATTCTTATTGATCAGATTTTTCGGAAATGATATTGTTTTTAGGTGTAAATGATACGACACTGTTATACTTTGAGACAATGTTAATGTGTTTGGTGATACAATGTTTAAATTATTACTTATTTTATTTTGGTGTTGATACCTTTAAACCTATTGTGATTGTCTAACCTTCGATATGAACTTGCGTTTTAATTTGTACCAATGTATCAAATACAAACATGAATGACTTTCCTTAAAAAACATGAATGATTTGAATTTCTTTTAAACACATCATAAAAGTTTGGGAACAATGACCAAAATGTATTAATGAAAGTTCAGTCACAAAAACAGAACATTAAAAACTATAAGCTCTAGTACTAAAAAAAAATTATAAGATCCAAAATATGATAAACATGAAAATCTAAGGATTAAAATAAGATTTGAATCTAGAAATAAAACATGCTACTTAAATAATAGTATAATAATAATAATAATGACAACAATCAATTTATAGGTCTAAACTTTGGGGTTGAATCAATTAAAATTTCAAACTAATAATCATATCAATTTAAACTTGAAGGTTTATAAATATATGAATGTATACCCTCTATTTGATTTTGTTTTAAAAAATTTAGTTCACGTGTGTGCAGATTTATAAGTGAATCAATTTAGATCAATCTAAGTTTTTAAAGAAGTCTACACACTGTTATCATTGATGCACAAACAATTTTTAAATTGAGAATCTAAATTGATTCATTTATAAAAATTCGAGAGCTTATTTTTTTAGTTCAACAATTGTGGGAGATTCGAACCATCTTTTATTTATAATTCATATTCTGTCAGTTGAACTTATTGTAAAAAAAAAAAAGTAGTTTTGAAAACAATTTAAAAAAAGTTATTGGAATGCGCCACCGGGGAAGACGCAACCATAAAAATTTGAATTTATTGGAATGCGTATACGCATTCCTTGAGAAAGTGACACTTGGCAAACATTTATTCTCCCTTCTAAAAAAAGGTAGAATATCTCACCGGTCTCTTTCACCTCTCTGCAAAAAATCCCCCTAAACCGATCATCCCTCCTAAAAAATGGTAGAATATCTTTTACTATTATTAATTTTAGTTTTATATTTTTTTATAATTACTGATATATTGTTATTATTATTTTAATGGGAAATAATTTGTAGTGAGTATCATCTAAACTAAATCAAGAAGTTAAGTTTTTATTTCCTATTAGAAAAAGTAAGTACTTTTGTTACATAAAATATGTTTTATATAAAATGTTTGTACTGTAGTGAAAAATTACCACATTTAAAGGATTAATTACTTAAAAAAATGATTAAATATTGTACTCTCAAATATAAATTGAATTGATATATCAATATAAACCTTCCAAATCTTTGCATGAAAAATGGTAAGTTTAAACCTACTAAATCTAAAGTATAATGTAATATTGTCAAAATATTTTCCATTAATTTAACAAAATAACAAATAAAAAAATATAAATATTGTCAAAATATTTTCTATTAATGTAATATTGTCAAAATATTTTCCATTGATTTAAATGATTTATCCATGATTGAACCAAAATTGAACAAATTTTAGAAAAATATAAAAGAAAATACGATTAGTTGAGATTTAGATAATATATATTTTTTTTTATTTCTTAGAATGCCTAAGCATAATGAGTCTTCCAAGAAACACATTCCAATAAGACAAGAAGACAACCCTATATTTACAAATAGTTTTGAAACCCACCATTTTTCTATAAGTAGTTTAATAATTACCCTAATTTAATATTTAACCCGTATAAATTGATACACTATGAAAGTTCAGGATTCAAATTGATACAATTATTAGTTTAAAGTTTTAATTAATACCACTCCGAGTAAAAATTGATTTTTACCCTTATTATTATTAGGCACCAGAAATGCAAATAAATTTGATGAAATCTATTTGAGACTGCCGATTTCTAGTCCATCCTTTGAAAACTATATCACATATCCGATTTAATGAAATATGTTTATTTATTATGATCTCTACAGAGTGGTTGTCAATTTTACATTAGTTAGATACATTGGAGAGATCAAAAGAATTTCCCAAATATTCATTCGATATTGACATTTTGGTGAAATTTTTGAATAATTTCCAGTGAGAGAGGAATCTAAATGGGAACTTTAGCAAAGCCACTTTCCTCTTCGTTTCTTTAATGTTGAGTCTACAGCTTCAGTAGGTGGAGTTTGATGAATTTGGGAAATTTGAGCTTATTTTTTAGCCTCCAGTTAGTAAGATAGAAAAGGTGAGCAATGCACGTTATCAAGAAGAAAGGTCACACCAATTTTTATACCAAAACTTGCAACATATAATAAGATTATTGATTGAAGTTGAATATCTTTCCAATTTTTGTAACATTTTCTGTCATTTTACTCTTTATTAGCTTAGTGGAGTGGAGTCTAGCATTATAAAGGAATGGCTTTATTTTGCAAAAAGAGGGATTAGAAAGAGAGAAAGAGACATGCTGAGCTATACAATGACTTCAATATTCATTGAAATCCAAAAATTTACCCAATCCCTAGATGGTTTCTATATATAAATGTTCTAATTATGGGTCAGATTCTGGTCCTGCGTAGGGTGGATCACCGACCCAATCGATTTTTAAACAAATGACTTACAGGCCAACGACACTTGATAATGATGCGTGACCGAAAGATATGTACCTACCATAAAGAAAAAGAAAATCAGACCAAATACCAAATATTTTTTAGTGTAAAGTTTTTTTTTTTTTTCCCCCCACAATCCCATTTGGCTAGACTCTGAACTGAACAGAACCATTGGCACTGCTTGCTTGGCCTCTCAACTTGCAACTTGTTTTTCTTACAAAATTACTGCCTTAGTACAAGCAGAGTCTCCTTTAAGCTAATGAATAGAACACCCTGTTGCTCGAGCACCAATTGCGTCTTCAGGCGAGAGCAGAGAGACAAAGTAGAGCAGAAGATGACATTCCAATGCCTATTGAACTTTAAAAATTTAACAATGTAGGACATGGACATGATATATTTACAATCCCACATAACTAGAACAAACAGAGAGTATCTTCCCCTATCAATATGAACAATGCAATGTATGTAAATGGTAAAAGTAAAAATGATGAAATTGGGGAAGCTGAGGTCAGGATATACATAGCTGCCTCATTGGTGTAAGCAGCCTTGAAAACCTGAGGGGAACATACGCCTGGACCAGTGTTCCGTTCTCTGTATATTCCTGCCCACCATAAAACAGGGTCAACGTTTACAACATCATTATTTTTCATTTCTTGCCATCTAGGACGGGTCAAGGTTTATAAGCTACTGCCAGCAAATATACGTTATTTTGTTTAGAGCAAGATAGCTAGGAGTAATAAACATTAATGTGGACTATCGATCGGTTTTCAGAATGGCTTTTTTAAATATATTAGAGTGTGTTTGGTTGGTGATTTGAAAACAGAAATTTAAAACCCGGTATGAAAACAAAGTTGTATTTCATATTTTTAGTTATGTGTTTTTTGATTTGATATTAGTTTCCAATTTAAACAATTGTTCAATAATATCTTTATAAACCATAAAACTAGTTATAGTTATCCACTAAACATTAGGTTTAAGAGAAACTATTATTAATTAATTTAAAACATGTTTTATGTAATAAAACTTTCTATAATTATTATTTACAATATCATGTAATTGTACCTATTTTGTTTAATAAAAATAAATTGGGTTTATAACATGAAATACTAACAAATTGATTCAACCAAATGCACTCTCAAGATATTTAAAAATATCCGTGAAAATAAGAAAACTAAATGAAAATCGAAAACGATCCTCCATGTACTTACAGTTTTCTCTACCACTCCAACCTGATGCACGGTGCTCAGGAGCTCGCCTCTATCAAACGGGATCAAGGCTTCTACCCAAACCATTGAGTCCTGCCCATTCATCAAAACAATCATTTCTGATCTTGTCTTCATATTTTAGGTTTAAAGCAGCGGCAACCGCTGCTGACAAAGAATAGAGAAAGAAAAAAAAACAACTATTTTCAAGAATACAAAGTTAATATACCTTCAATTTTCCCTGAACTGCATCACAGAATTCGTCCAAACCATCACCACTCAGTGCAGATACACAAACAACGTCTCCTCTCTTCTCTGCTTCCAGTCTAATATGTTGAGGATCACTAACCTTGTCAACCTGCCGTTTGACATTTTGTAGCCAGATGCATATTAGAATTAGAGAAGGAACTTGAATTCGTTCCATAGAATTACCAACAAGGATCTTTACAAAAGCTACAGAATTTTCTTTAAAATTATAAACCAACTTTCATAATGAGAGTAAATGAAAGGATAAATTCAAAACTCTTTAGATACGAACACCAAAGAGAGGTATAGAAATTAGAACCTAACTAAAGACCAAACCTCTCCCAAGATCTCTCTTCCTCTATTCCAAATAATGGCGCAGAGAAAAACAATAGCCACAAAATTAAGCTACACGAAAAACAGAAGCCCGTTTGAAAATCCATTTTTAGTTGAACATATGAAAGATAATACCATAAAAAAAGAACTCCAGTTTGTTTGTCCCATCTATCCTCTGAAGAATAAAAGAAACGGAATAAACTATAAAGAGACTCCAGTAAAGCAAATCAATACAAGCAACGGCAATGAAAAAAATGACAAACAAATCTATTATAAGTACAAAAAATTTCGAACAGTTTTCTTAAATATCGAATTTTCTTTCTTTCTTTCCTCTTTTGTTTGGGTGGTGGGGTGTTGGTGAAGGTTCATATTACCGCAAGATCTTTTTCCCCCTTACCTTGTTCCAAACTATCAATTTTGGAATTGATGACACATCCAATTCTGAAAGAACTTTATCCACGGCATCTATCTGTTGCTCAGCCAGCGGATGGCTGAAATTGATAAAATATCCAATCAGAAAATAGACTAGGGTAATCAGAAACATCAATAGACTAACCAATCACCTGATGTCCACCACGTGAACCAGCAATGATGATTCTGATATCTCCTCTAATGTTGCTCTGAATGCAGCAACCTGTAGGACTTAACAAGAGATGACAATAAAGCTATCTGGGGATTCCACTACAAATCTTCAGAGAGACAAATGAAAAACCATCCTTGCAAAATTAATGAAACTAAAAAAATGACAGATTTATGGTACCAGCAGATTAGAATGAAATGATAGATGACGTGTGACTATATGATGCTTATCTTGTGGCTGCAAATCTCACCAGCATAGTGGGTAGCTTTTGGATGAAACCAACAGTATCAGTAAGTAGAAATTCGTTCCCATTCTTCATCTGGAGAGTGTGAAACAAGCATCTTAAGTGGATCAAAAAATGGTATTTATAACAGGCATTCTTCATCTGTAACATATCAATCACGATACCAGAAAAGAAGACCTAATATGTTGATTAAAAGTAAACAGCTTTTGCTCAATATGAACATTAACACCTTCAATAGATTCCAAAAAAACCCAGTAACTATTTGAACTCTTATTGGTGTATTCTAGTAAAAAAAAAAAAAAAAAAAAAGCCAAAAGCCAACAAAGACAGCGAGCATTTATCTGCTCAATGCACTTTTGCACCAATTCTCCAGAAGAAACTTCTTTGAAACTTCAATTTCTCATCAAGTGCTCCCAAATACTTGCAGACTTCTTTTAACTAGTTTATGGGCATCCTTCTAAAGAAAAGCAAATTATTAAAGTCTGTCTTCTTGGAGATCTGAAAAGAAGAAAACTATATGATTTTGAGGATAGGAAAAACAAGGATTTAGCTATGTGAGATCGAATATATTTCAATGTAGGGGGTTGGGCAGCTTTCAGAAATACTTCCCTAACTATCCCTCCCTTTAGCGCTTCTGTAGAAAGGAGGCCCAATCATTTTGCATAAACTTTTTAAGTAAATGCAATGTTTCTTATGACCAAAAAAATAATGACAATGATATATAGAATAAGAAAATTAATTTATTAGCGGTATGTTTTGAGCTTCATATTTGAAGAATGAAGGAGGTACAAAAAGAAGACTAAACCATTTACATCTGTTGCATATTGCTAACAGAAGTATTGCATTCATGGCTATCCACAGCAATATACAACAGCTAAGAAGCACAGACACGACACGACGATCCTTCAATTTCTAAAAAACTAGGACATAAACACGTTGGGGACACTTTTTTTAGTATATGTGTCTATATGGATCTATTTAATATGTCAATTTAGTTCATTGTTATTAGGCTAAGCGCAGACAAATAAATGAAACTGAGTCTTCATACATTTATGTTTTGTTTTTTATGTGCAGTAAAAAGAAAATCTAATGTTTTTTTAGTTTTCTACTTTACATGAAATAAGAAAACCATTAAAAAAAAACAAACAAACAAACAAGCGCAACCTATAGGATTTAATTTAGGGTCAGAAGAAATTGAGGAAGGCAATGTTCGGCGTGCAACATTGAGGCGACGTGGAGACTGGAGGTGGGGAGATTGTACATGCTTCAAATTCCTCTTCTTTTGCTTCTTACGTTGGGTTTATTTAAGGGGTTTTTAATAATGGGCCTGGGTTTGTGTATTGGGCTGGGTAATTGCCTATTTTTTCCATGTCCTAGACCATGTCCCCACTGTGACACGTGTCCGTTGCGAGTCTGGACGAATCCGCCTCCGACATGGAGCGTCCGTGCTTCCTACAACAAATTTACCACATGTCTCACCTAAACCTCAATAGTAGTTCTAAAACCCCGTTTTCTAACTGCATTACTCTAATACCAATGATGACTCATGAACATGATAACGCTACAAGATTAAGTCTAGCTGAAAGTACCTGAACCCTTCTTGTAGTTGGATCGAGGGTTGCAAATAATCGATCCTCTGCAAGGACTTCAGCTCCAGTCAACTGATTCAGGAGTGTACTCTTTCCAGCATTTGTGTATCCAACCTATAACATGGTTGAAGGCCTCTAATATGTTGGCAACAAGAACTACCCTCACATACACAAAAGTAGAAAGTGAAGAAAGTTCATGCTCATGTGAATTCACTTACCAAAGAAACTACTGGGACAGGAACAGAAAAGCGTCGGCTTCTGTACTGTTTTCGATGTGTCCGGACAGACTCTAACTCCTTCCGTAGAACACCAATCTAGCAATGGATATGTATTTACGTTCAAACTCATTTGCAACAAATAGGCCAAAGAATATCCTTTTGAACATAGCATACATACATAACCAGAACATCCTTATCATGAGAAAGTTGGCTGGAACATGTATAAGCCCAAGGCGAAAGTTTAAGATACATTCACTAATAATTACTGACTAGAAATGGAAAGCTCTAAATATTGAGAAATTAGGAATGTAAGGGCTCAAAATGGTTTTCCAGAATAAGTTTTATCTCATCCAAAAGAAACTGAATAGAACGATGGATTCTGTCTCTGACCTCTCGGTCGAGAATATATGCCTTAACCAGTTGAGTTATGCTCATCTTGGCAAAGATGGATTCAGTGTTAATTTTACATTTGCACAGAGATCTTAAAAAAGGGTGTCATCCATCTGACTTTCCTTTTTTCCTCCGGACTTTCCAGTTAGTGCACGAGAAATATTCAGTTTCTTGATGTGCTTAAAATTAGAACAGCAGAAGCATATACTGATTATACTGAAATTCAATAAAGAAGATTGCTTACTTGTGTTCGTAAGATACGCTTATCCACTTCAATCTGTTTCTCACCCATACCTTTCACCTGCCCTCCTGCTTGACGCTCGAGGTGAGTCCACATCTTTGTAAGTCGAGGTAACTGGTATTCCATTTGTGCCAATGCCACCTAAAAAGAGTGTACTTGATTTAACAAAAAGATTCTTGTGTAGATACTAAATACCTGGAAAATAAGAACATTACGACCCCCCCCCCCACCAACACGCACGCACGCAGAGGCATCCTTTGAAGTTAGCTCAATAGAAGTCATTCGAGTGCATAAATATTGCCTTGCCTGTAGAGATGCCTCATGTGTTGCTGCTCTCTGATTGAAGATATCCAGGATTAGGGCAGTACGATCACAAACTCTAACATCTCCACCAAATGATTTTTCCAAGTTTCGCAATTGCCTGAAAGAAGAGACTATAAGTTCTTTGACAAGGGAAAAGGGTTTAGTTCTCTTGGACAAGAAGATAGATGTGTAACAGAAAAACAGTGGCAAGCCCCCAGGCAATTTGCGAAGTAGCAACCTCTAATCACAACTCAAGCAAGAAATGAATGGAAAAGTAGGCTAATAAGGAAACTTTTTGACAGAACCTACCTGAATAAAGATAAAGTTAATACAAATGGTACAATGTTTCCTCGCTCAATATCCATTAACTTGGTAAAAAAAGGGGATAAGAAGAAGAAGAAGAAGCTCACCCAGCTGAAAGCTCATCATCAAATATCACAGTCTCTATACCTAATGCATGAATTGCGCTCTTGATTTCTGCAACTTTGCCAGATCCTATGTAAGTCCTTGGGTTTGGGGAAGCTAGTCTGCAGAGCATTACACCCAAAAATAATAAATAAAGCTAAATAATGAAATATTCATAGGAATAACCAAAAAAAAAACAGCATTTAACACTTGTAGATCAGATTCTAATAAACAAACATTAAGGCCCTGGTCATATTCATTTTTAACTTTTTTTTTTAAATTGAGCTTGTATTCCCATCATTTATTTGTTTTGATTTCCACCCTTTCAAAAATATTATTGAGTTCTTAGCCAAATTATACAGCCAAAATTAAAATTCTCAAAATTTTAAAAATTTGGCTGGATTTCTTTCTTCGTTAAAAAAGTTTTCTTGGGAGTATACATATCACAAAAACAGAGAGATCAGGAGTAAATAAGCCTATTTGTAAAAACAAAAAAACAAATAACATAATTGTTATCAAACCCAAACGAGCACTATGTAACAACTACCCTGAAGTATGCTGAAAAGAACACACAACGAAAAAAATAAAATTGCTAGGATGTTTCGAAGAAATGATAATATAGCCCTCATCAAAGCCGTTGACATTCTTGCACATTAAAAGAGTATTAGATAGACAGATTTATATAAACATTCACCACCATTTGAAATATATCATTAACATTAAGAAATGCATATTGCAGGAAATTTCTTCACACCGTTGAACTTGGTTTTTATTAGTAAACCTAGGGAATGATCTGATCATAAATATGCCTAAGAAAATCAGGCCAGATCCCCAATGTGCTACAACACTTGGTTTGAGTAGAGAAATTCATTTTTCATTATTATTGGACAATAGACAAAGGCTTTCATTGAGAACAGAAGAACAGCCTAAAAGCCAGGCTGATTAGGGACATTTCAAATAAAACTTATGAACTTACAGAATAAAGACAGCAAATTGAGAGGAAAAGGGAAAATATAAGACAACTCTATCCTAAACATGTCCCAAAAATCAATCAAAGGCATCAATGAAAGGAACACGGAAAAATCCACAAAACTCACTTTTGATATGTTGAACCAACGACCTTTAGTCCAGCCGTGTCAGCTAACTGTGCTAGTTCTTTCAGAGATTCGTCTATGCTAAAAAGTTGGTCAATATCTCCTTTCCGCTCTACACCAACGAGGTAGGCTTTTTCCTCAAAGACCTGAATTAATGAATAACTCAAATTCTTCATTTCCATTTTTTAAAAATACCATAGACGGATAAGACCCATAAATCCATAATTTTTAATTAAAAGAAAAGTCGGGGGTATTGATTATAATCAAGTGTAGAAGAATAAAAAATGAATGGAGAAAGCCAGGTATGATTCTCTTCCCCAAGTTACTTTAACCGAACAGACGCGTTTTGATAGCATATCCTAATTCCTAACTATACCATACTTCATCCTCTATGATCCCCATATCCAAAATACATTTTGCCCAGCCTAAGGAAATATAGAATAATTCATGAATTCTACCTCTTACAGTAAATTCTACATTTCAAACAGAATAAAGAGTAATAACCATAACAGTACCATTCAAAGGGAAAAAGGAAGGGTTAAAGAAACATACCTCCCTTCCATTTCGCAGCTTAAACCTACTCTCAAGGCTATCCCCATCTTCTTGTTCCTTCCTCTTAACCTTACTCGGTAACCGCGGTTTAGGCTCTGGTTCAGTGCTTGAGACGCCATCGATAAGCTTATCAACATCTTCGGTTCCTCCTACTTCCTGAAGAGGCTTGACAAAAGGACCGTGGAGAGGGAGATTATCAGAGGACACAACGGCAGGCCCTTGTTGAAAAGCACTTCCGAGGGTTCTGATAGAATTCCTCGAATCGTTTCTTAGGGTGAATGGGAAAAATGGGCGATTCTGGTTCGAAGAAGTGCATGGAGAACAGAGTTCACGGATTGAAGGGCGGGGAAAAACTGGCAAGAGAGGCGCTCGCCATCGATCGGATATGCTCCCCGACTCCCTGGGATTCTGGAAAAATAAAACCGCCACTATATATGTCAGTTATCGGTTGTGTGTTGTATTTTTTTAAAAAAATTAAAAATCAATTTAATTTAAAATATAAGTAAATGGGTTTAGATCTTGGCTAATAATTCATAACTATTTTCACTTATTTCTTTTAAAATAAGATCAAAATTACCTAAACATAAATATCCTTCTCTCAAAATATTATTGAGGTGGCCAAAAAAAAATGTAAAATTCATGATTTAATGTCTAAACTTCTGAGGCTTGTGTGATTTAACTTTCAAAGGTATTCTCAATTTTATATCTAATATATTTTTAATAAATTCAATTTTTTTATATTAGTTGATTTGTTAGATACAAATTTAGGTTTTATGTTTAGTGAAACCATAAAATTTTAATTTTGTATCTAATAAATTCACAAATTTTAAATTTTCAAAAGTTAATGGATTAAATTTGTAATTTTGAAGATTTAAGAACTAGATAAACACAAACCTCAAAATTTATGGACGAAATTTGTGGTTTATCTCATAAGAAAAAATTTAAATAAAAAAATATATTAATATACGTGAAAGTCACTATTATCTATTTGATTCCAACATTTTCTCAAATATTATATTCGTCCCTACATTTAAGCAAATACTATACACGTGTAAATTTTAATTAATATAATTATTTGTATGAATTTTAGTTGATTCCTCCACAAATTTAAGGGTATGAATTGGTTTTCTAAAAATACTCTAAAACAACCCACTATTGGTATGAATATTTGATTAAAAATATTGTAATGACATTAAAAATGAATTCAGCGCAAAGCTGAAACAATCGATACGTACGAAATTTGTATTTATGATCAATCGGTCATGGGTTTGAATCTCCCACCACCAAATATTTTGATTAAAAAAAAAGGTCACACCAGTTAAACATCACTGTTTGACTATGTAAACGGACCTTGTAGGAAACAAAATCGCATCGCTAAAGCAGAACATACATATTGAAAGTTAAGCATGCAGAGAAAGACAAAGACCAACACAACAACTTCCTGTCATTTGAATGTGTAAAATATAGATGCACTGCCGTCGTTGTTTGATTTAACGAGTCGATTATAATCTTATATTTTCTAGTTTTATCAAGTTATGCTATCAATCATCCACATTGCTGGCTAGAAAATTAACACAGACCTATCGTGGAATCAAGCTCTAGGCAAAGGAGGATTGGGATGGGTCATACGCGACTGCAAAAGGAGTGTAATTGGTGCTAGTTTACATCGTTTAAACAGGAGATGGAACCTTAAAATTATGGAATTGAAAGCCATTGTTGAGAGCTTAAGAAGTTTACTTACGGAATTCAAAGTGTCCTACCCCACCGATCATCATAGAATCCGACTCGGTAGAAGCTATTGGAGGTCTCAACTTCCCGAACAGTGATCGTTTGGCTGCGAAAAGCTTCAGCGAATAAGCTTTGGCCCTGACACATTTGTTGGGTGAGGTGACCTTCTCGATTTGTTGTCGTTCTAGTAACAGAGTCGCTCACTCCCTGGCTCGAGCGGCGTATTCCACTTCTTCCTTCCCCTCTTTTGGTCTGGAACATTCGAGTTCCTTGCATGTTGTGGATTATGTCGCTGGTTTTTTGAAAGGCAACTACCCTCTTTGGTTTTCCTCGTACTTTTCGAAGCGGGTTGTATCTGGTGGTTAGTTATTAATGAACCTTTTATTTTATTTTTTTTAAATTATGCTATCAATTTGAATTAGTGGTGATTTTTTTTGTTCTCTTGGAGTTCGAAAGAGCAGGGAAAATTAAAGTAGGAACAGTATGTCACATTTGTATATTAACAAATAATAATTAAACAAACAAGTAATTTGTTGTGATGGATTTCATACAAAGGAATTATTAGAAAAAATATACTTTCTAGTCTTTCTATTTGGTTTTTAGGTTTCTCAAAGGACATTTTTAGTCCAAAGTTTGGAAAATGATTCTATAAATATTAAATAGTTATTGAATTAAGTTAGAGTACGCGTGACATGTTAAAGTGGTAATTTTTAAATAAGGTATTAAATTTTATATTATTTTAAGTTTGTGTAACTTTTTTTCTCCTCTCATACCTTCTTTCTATTTTCTTCTCCCGCTAGCTGGATTATGAGGACCCAAACAACTACTACAAAGCCATAACCATGAGGACCCAAACAACTACTACAAAGCCATAACCATGAGACTTGAAGGGAGAGACTAAATTCTTCAACCTCTCCTTTTCTCCTCTACTTCTTTCCGCTCTCTCTGGCATAGTTGAGAGTCGTGTGTATATACACACACTTTAGTTAACAACATTAAGGATGGGAATTTGAGCCTCCTTACTTCTGGACACCAACTTTTATACACGTAGATTTATATAAGATAGATTTCTTTGACGTAAAATATAACTCAATTGATAAAATATATATAAGATAAAATAAATCATATAAAATAAGTCACTGATAAAAATATATATTATCGACTAAAATAAATCATATAAAATAAGTCACTATAGACATCATACAAAATATCTGATTTTCATTAGACAAAACTCAATTTAATGGATTTCACCCATAAAGTTTAGTTACTTTTCCTACTATATAATAGCAATCGTGGGCATTCAATTCTCTCTTTTATTTTCTACTTTCTTTCTTTTTTTTTTTAATATTAACCATACATTTCCTTTTTTTAATATTAACCACACATTTTTTAAAAAAAAAAAACAAAAGAAAAAAGAAATTCACTCTTTCTCGTGGATGAGGAGTTAACAACTACTTTACGAAAAGAATAAGAATTTGATTTAACTTCGAAAACAGAAAACATAAATTTAAAATAAGGGATTCTATGAAAACAAAATCGTATTTCATGTTTGATAGCATATTTAGAAATTTAATCCATTCTAAACAGTTGTGTCTTATAACATATTTATCGATCATGAAATTAGTTGGAGTTGTAAAATTAATTATTAGATTGAATATAAGTCATTATTAATTAATTTATGGACATAATTTTTCTAAATTTTATAGAATTATCATTTTATAATATAATATATAATACATAATATATTATATTATACATATTTTAATTTTACTTAATATTGTATTTATTAAGATTTTTATCTTTGTTTAATATAATTCTGCATTTTAAAATTTTAAATTCAAAATCTAGATACAATGAAAACATAAAAATGTTGTTTTCATAATTTCTACTATTTGGATCACATAATCCAAAAACAGTTTTTGAAAACACATCTGTCAAACACATATTCATTGAATTCAGTGAATCTGAAAACATAAAACAAAATCTGGAATGCTTACCAAACAACTAAAAAAAAATACACATATCTGTTTGGGTGCTGAGTGGATTATAATAACATGAGTGTTTATAATAGTCTACGAGTTATTATAACATGTGGAATCATATAATATTATTTAAAATGTAGAGTAATATAGTTTTAGGTTATAATAGTATGTGTTTGTGGTGCAGAGTGTTCAACGGGTTATAATAACACATGTTATTATAACCTGTTTGGAGCATAGGTTATAATAACTTGTGTTATAATAGTCTGTTAGATTATATAATATTATTTAAAATGTAGAATTGTTTAGTATGGAGTTATAATAGTATGTGTTTGAGGTTGCAGAGTATTTCACATATTATAATAACTTGTGCCCCAAATAGACCCTTATTGATATGACAACATTCCACTGATATTTTTCATAAATAGGAGAGATGAACTTAAAAAAAAATGTACTTTTGGTCAATGAGATTTGAATTTTATTGTATTTGCGGATTCATAAATTTTCAAATTCGACATTTTAACCCCGTTGCCACCATCACCCTTCCTCTTTCTTTCTCTTATAAAATATTCATATTAGTGAAATGTTAGAGATTAAAAAAACATGCTTTTGGTTCTCCTCAAAGGTTTCGTACCAATGAAGATAATCGTCTTCATTTATATATCCATAAGCACTCACTTTCTCAACTAATATGAAATTTTGTTTGTATCCTTCACAAGCCACATTTGTGATAGTCTCATTGAATAATTTGTGTTTATATCCTAATGTGTTTTAACTTAAACAAACCTACAAAGTACTTCATTAGAACAATGAATAAATTATCGCAAATAGATTATTATTTTTCATTAAATTACAAATGCAACCCTTAAACTTTTAAATTTTTGTAAAAAAGGTTTCAAGAATTCTGACAAATATCAAATAGAATTCTAAACTTTTAATTTTGTGAAGTTTTAAAAAGTATATAATAAGTCCATAAACTCCAAATTTTGTTTTTTAATAAGTCTTTTGAACTCTCAAATTCACGTCTAGTAGGAACTAAACCTATTCAAAATTGTTTTAAAATTCACATACTTTTTGGATACAAAATTAAAAGTTTTATGCTTTATTAGTCAAAAAAATCAATTTAATATTTAATAGATTCGTTAATTTTAAAAAATATATCGAATATGCCAATGATCTATTAGACATAAAACTGAAACTTTGACTTTATTCCCTAGACATAAAATTGAAAGTTTAATGAACTTATTTTAGGGGGCGTTTGACCATATGAGTTGAGTTGAGTTATAAGCCCAGCTCATCGTTTGGCCCATGAAAAAATTAACTCCCCATAAAAAACTCAACTCTACCAATTTGCTACAGTATTATGATATATATTAACTCCACCGACTTGTACATTAACCATATTAAAATATTTTATCACCATTTCTCCAACGACCAGTGACCACCTCTACTGACTAATAACTACCTCCAACAACAATCAACTACCTCTGGTGACAATCGACTGTCTCCGGCCAACAGAGACCTTTTCCAACGACCATATGCAGCAACTCACAGCTACTGTTGACCACCTTCTTCGACGACCAACAATAATCACTGGCAACCGAATCCAATAACCGACTGTACCTTATTTGGCGAATATCACCAGCAACAATTTCCAATGACCAACGATACTCTCATGGTTCAAAATAATATGAAATGCGCATGTACTTAGTTGGTTCGACTCTCTGCTCCAACAATCTTTCTTTGGACTTATGAACTCGACCCATTCTTGACCATTACTTATATTTTATGAACTATAATTATGTTTTGCGATTCATGTAAATGAACCCTCGATGACCTACTAATATTTTGTGAATATTTTACTCCTACATGACCTACATAACACTAATGTTGAAATATATTGTCATTTTCTTATCATCTTAAAAATGTGAAATACTAGCATTCTCTTTTCCAAATATGTTTAATTTAGTACACGTGATTAAAAAATATAAACAAACAACGTTCTTTTGCCAAGAAAAAAAACGTAAATAGTCAATATGTTTTAAAAAATTGTAATCATAAAAAATGCTCTATTAGTAATTGAAAAAAATGTCATAATAAATTCCTTATTTGTAAGTTTCAAAAAAGTTCAACGTGTGTTTAGAAAATGAAACTTTAATATTTTTATAGTTTGATAGAAGTTCAATGTGTTTAGATAAAAAAAGAAATACATGTACATTCTCTTTTTTCCATTCATCAATTGTTAGTTTGTTGTTATAAATAATGCACACCTATTTTTGAGTTAAGCCAGGAGTGTCTTTCTCGAATGAAAACATCAATCATCTTTGGCCCTAAGGTTTCTTTCTCGTGGTGGCTTCCCGTGTAGGGAGAAAAGTTGTCCATTAATGGCTCCAGTATATTCTTGCTATCTCGAGTTGACCTACAACATAAACGCTATAAAATGGAAAACGGAGACCTTCGAACAATTGATTTCTATAAATTAAAAGAAGTTAAATGTGTAATACAAATATTTGATTTCTACACATTGAAAGAAGTTAAATATGTAGCAGAAAGAGAAAACAATTTTACATTGTCTATAGTTTAGAAAAAGTAAAAAAAAAAGTTATTTTTTTAAAAAAAGATAAATGTTAAAATATATTGCTTTTTTGAAGTTGACATATATGTGAATTAGGTGTTAGAAAGTTGGAAATATATGTTTTTAGAGTAATGATTGAAAAAAAATAAAAATAAATTAAACAAAAACAATCAACTAAAAATTAGTCTATTTTGAGTTACGAAAACTGCATCAGATAACCATAACAACTCGACTCAATTATGCACCAAGCACACACTGTTTCGACTAAACTCTGCGCCTCACACACATAAACTAACTTTGTCCAACTCAACTTTACCCAATTCAAAACTTCGAGCACTAAGATATTTTTAAAGTTATATTTGACTTGATAGTTAGACATAAAATTTGTAATTTAATAATTTTAATATTAAATTAAAGTTGAAATAAAATTAGACTTGGGCTAATGTAAATAAACCACGTGGCATAATCGGAAAATTTTCTAGTACCATGATAGAATCATACTCCTTATATTCACACTATATTATTTATGATAGATCCCACCCCAAACACTAAATAGGAGTAGTATTAAAATTTTCCCAAAGCCTGTCTACCTCGGAGAATCAAATAGCCTGCCCGACGTAAACGGAACGGAAATCTAGCGATCGCTAATTCCCAATGCCCAACACAACACCAGAGAAAAATAAGCGGCGTATGAACGGCGTCGAGTGTACATTTCTTTTTTGCACTATAAGATAACCAAGTATAAGCAATTTGCTCTCTAAGCAACGAATTAATGTCGAAGAGACTCATATAAGTTCTGGCTCGATCCCACGCCGTTCTAATTAATTTTAATAAGGCACATGGCCACCAACCTATAATTAATTGGTTCGGTTCAAAATAAACTATATATTTTTTCGATCATTGGGTTCATATGCTTAAAATGCAAAAGTACGATTTAGTAATACGCATTGCTCTCATTTTCTGAAAAGATGCAGAGTAATGTTTTTTAAATACGATACACAAAGTCTTGATATATTTATTTTTTCTAATATAACACTACAACTGGAAAAAGAAAAAAAAAACTTACCGTTGATGAGAGAATTTTAAAAGTTAGTTGTGAGAGTTATGTTTGAATTGATATTAACAATATTGGTATCTTTGAGTAGGGTGTACATAAGCCGGGTTGAGAGATATTTTTTTGACCAACTTGAAATTGGAGTTGGTCATTCCTTTAATCCAATTAACCCTAGGTAACTCAACCCAATATTTTTTGGTTGGGTTGAGTTGAGTTGGGTCACCGGGTTAATTTTTTTAATTTTTTTTTATAATTTTTAAAATTTTTAATTTTTTTTCTTGAATTAATAACTAAAATCACATAAAATTCAAATATCAAACTTCAAAATTCATAACATCTCAACATTTGACATAAATCTAAAAGAAAAACATAAGAAATTGACAAAAAAATCATTTATAAGTATATATTTAATTAAAATAAAAAATATAAACTTTGAGTTGGGTTGGGTCAATCCGAGAACCGACTCAAACTTTTCGATTTTCCAAATTTTTAATCCAACCCAAATCGAAAAAAATCTAACTCTATTCAACTTTTACGGTTTGGATTGGATAGTCAGGATTACTCGGGTTACCGAGTTAGTTATACACCCTTAGTAATAAATTTTAAGCTATCGTTACTCACTGCAATACCGTATGTAACTTAGGTGGGGTTAGGATTCTATTGTTTGAAAATTGAAAGAGCTGTTGCCTTCAAAAGAAAGCGTTGATCACCATTTAAAAAAAATCACAGGCTGGAGGACGATGACAGCCCATGATGGCCCTTCCTGCAAAAAAAATGAAAAAATGAAAAAATATAATAAAACAAAAATCGTGGGGTATTTAATTTATTACTATTATTTTTAATTATTAATGATGGATGATATTTTGGAAGAAAAGAAAAAGATTGATGATATAGACCTACCCACATACAATTTTGCACTAAAAAAAACTTGCATTCAGTTTTATCATTATAATTAAGTTAAAATCTAATTTGATGGTTAAAGTTTATCTGCGTAATTTTCAAGTTACTTTCTAAAGTTTAAATTTTTTTAATTAGATATTCAATTTTAGTAAATAATTGAATTGACAAAAAAAACCCTTTATTTTCTTAATAGGAATTGAGAAAGGAAACGGCTCAAATGCGTTCCTCTTCCTTTGACCAAAAAAAAAAAAGTAAAAGTTTAGACGATCAGATAAAATTTTATAACAAAAAAAATATATATATATATATTGATCACTCTTTGATTCAATTTGTGAAAATAGCAAAAAAAAAAATGTGCTAATCCAAATGTGCATAATAAAAAGTAAAAATACTAATATTTTTTTTGTGCGTGCATTTTTCAATATGAAGTATATTAATGGTTTATCATTGATATATTGTTGATAGATTAACGATATATATATAAAAGAAGTTGATCATGACTATATCAATAACTTGCACGTACGTAATATAAAGTATATTATTGGTGCATTATTGATATATTTTATTTCTCCAAATGCATTTTTCAATATGAAATTTGTGGGTAGTCTATTAAATATGATACTATTAATAAACCAACAAGATACTCAATATACTATTGATGTACTCGTATGAAACTGATCTAGAGTATATTAGTAACTCACATATGATATATATTTATTTTACTAATATATACTAATATACTACATGTTAGACATATTAGTGAAATGAACATATTTAAATGAAGTAGATAAATGATATACCAATATATACAATATCTATAATGTGCTCTCTCTATATATGTATATCATTTAACTGATATACCTAAACAGAAGCATATTCTTAATATATTATTAATATATTTCGTTTTAGATATATATCAATTGATTGATATATAAATATAAGGTATATAGCTATATTATTGATGTACCAAATGTAACATATATCAAATATACTACTGATATATACCAAAGGTAAAGTATATCAGATATGTTATTGATATATTTGTTGATACACTAATGAGGATGAAATTTGGAATAATAAAACAAATGAAACCATGATTTGAAAAAAATTGCTATATTTTCAAATCTAAAAATCCATAATTAGAATTACAAATTTGTGATATATATAAATATAAAGTATATAGATACACTACCGATATACCAATATATAAAGCATATAAGATATACTACTACATACCTCTTGATACACTAATACAATGAAGGTAAATTTGAAATAATAATAATAAAAAAATATACATTAGATTTTAAAAAATTTGATAGGTTTGCCCTTCTAAAAAATTATAGGTAGATTTACAAATATTTTAATTTTTTTTTCTATTCATTACAATTCTCCAATCTTTTATGTAATTTAACTTAAATTTTTTAATGTAACTTTTGAATATTTTAAATTGTAGATAACAATGTTTTTAGAATGGGTGCGGACAATTTTCCATAACAGTACATAATAGTTGTGACACGCAGTTAATATAATTAAGGTATAGAGGACATTTGCTTCCTTACCTGCAAAATGTCAAAATTGGAAGGGCAAAACCTACATTTCCTAATTTTCGAATTTATTTGTATAATGTATACAAAAAGAGAAAAAGACCAAAAAAAAAAAAAAAAAGGCAATTTGATTAATTTAAGGCAGTTGGATTGGAACTTCTTGGTATTGGGCTATCCAACAAGCGGGACAGCCGGAGGATGAAGAGGCGAAAGGCAGGGGCACTGGGCACATGCAACCGAAGAACCTTGTTCCATTGCACGTGACACTACCAAATTTATATCCTTATCTTAAAATGATTGTGCGCTAACTTTTTTTCTTTTTTCTTCCCTCTCGTACAGTGACGCTGGGCGGTAATTAGTATGTATTATTGATTAAAAAAATAAATATTCGAATGCTCCAACCTTAAATGCCGATAGTGAAAAAAAAAAAATAATAATATAACTCAGCTGATATAATTAATATGTTAATGACCACGAAATTTTGAGTATGATTTCTCCAATTCTATTGTACTAAAAAAAGGAAAAAAAACTAACATGGTAGTAATTTAAGCGTATTTCCTAAAGTAAGAAAAAAAAAGTATCCACGACTTTTGAGATTTTATATTTAAATTTTAAATTTTGTATTTAATACCATTTCAATTCCTAATGTTTGATCTTTTGCCATTTATCTAATAGAAACATGATAATGGCACACATCTGTTTTATTTATTTGACAGGCACATGCCTGGATGAACAGGTAGCAACATGCATTAGGTAAGATGTCATATTCAAATTGCATTTAAAGGTTTTGTTGAATTATGAATTGAAAATTCATGACAAGATACTCAAATAATTTTGCATGAAATATTTATAAATTGTAAGAATATTATAAAGTTATAAATAAAATTATTTTTTAGAAGCTTAAGTAAAAAAATACAATAATTTAGGAACTAAAATGAGCTGAAAAAAATATATAATTTATTCCAAATCTTAAGCATCTGATTTTGCTCTACATTTTTTTTACTTCATTCATTTGAGTCCAAGACTTAAATAAGTACTACATTTTTATATTATGTTTCATATTTTTTTAAATTTACAAAAAGACAATAGAAAAATCATTCAAAAACTCTTTAAGGAAGTAGTTGCCCCCTATTTTGAAATCGAAACTTTAGGAATCAACTATAAACATTTTTAATGTATCTACAAAATTTCATCAATTTTACACTTGTGTCTTATAATCGCCAAATTAATCATATCTTTGTAGTGATTTTTTAATAAAAAACTTACTAGATGGTAAAAATTCTAATATTTATTGAAATTTATGATATGGTTATGTAACTTGTAAGTTTAAGGATGAAATCAAAATTTATGACATTAAGTCAGGGATAAAAATTAAAACCAAACATATTAGAAATATTTTCAGAATGGAATGATTTGATCACATAAACAACCGTTTAAAGAATTAAAAGTCCTCAAACTCAACCCTCAACACCAATTGAATCGTGGTTAACAAATTATTGAATATTATTATTAATTTCCGAGTGCTATTGAATAGTATGATCTTTACACATTAAACTAATAATAAATCATTACAACATATAACAATTTACATTGAGTTTATTAATAAAGCGTACAGTTAAAATAAATAAGTATACTTTAACCTTTAAGAATTAAATAATCAAATTGGTAAGATTTGTCAGTGATCCTACATTAAAAAAGAACCATCCTTTCAAGCTTTGTTTGGCCGCATCTGCCTTCATTTGACAGTTGTTATTAACAACACTTAATCTAATAAATGTTTTAAACTAATTCTATTTCACCTGGATAAAAGCTCAGATGCTGAAGCGGAACTGGAAATAGGCACATTTATGAACAAACCGATAATGCTACTGCTCATAATTCTCATTTATATTCACACCTTAGCCAAAGCTTTTGTAGTTCATAGGTGTGACTTGTGAGTTGTAAGTCTTGACTATTTGGTGGAACGTTCACTTCAGACTTACGCTCACAGCTCAATGATTGATTCTTCTCCGTTTGCGGATTCCAATTAGTAGCTACCATAAACCAGTGAAGTATAGATCAGTATTCCGATTCAGCTTCTTCAGAGCTTCGAAGTTGAGGAGTAAATCAAATCCATGGAAACTTTCTCGGTTTCCAGGTTGCTGTTCTTCATTTTCATGGCCGCATTGGCTGGTTTTCGATCCACACATTGCAGTGTGACTTATGATAAGAAGGCTATTCTCATCAATGGCCAAAGGCGAATCCTTATTTCCGGCTCCATTCACTACCCTAGAAGCACTCCTGAAGTACGTATCTCTTGTATTGTTGAATTTATCGTGCAATCGTTTAAGAGCTTTACTGACATTTTCTTCTATGTTTCTTCGATTTCGCTCCTGTAGATGTGGGAGGATCTTATTCAGAAGGCGAAGGATGGGGGATTGGACGTAATCGATACCTATGTCTTCTGGAATGTTCACGAACCTTCTCCTGGCAATGTACTATCTTAGAAATCACTTATGCATTGAAATTTTGGTAAATTTTGAGCTTAATTTGTTTTCTTTCACTTGCCTCAGTATGATTTTGAGGGGAGGTACGATCTCGTACGGTTCATAAAGACAGTGCAGAGAGTGGGTCTTTATGTTCATCTTCGCATTGGACCTTATGTTTGTGCAGAGTGGAATTTTGGGTACCCAAAGCTTTCTCCCTTATTTTTTGATTGTCAGTTTTTGGTGTAAATGCTTGAAATCAGAAGCAGTCTTCTCTTCTTTCTCTCTGTTATTTCTCTGTTATTTCTCTTCGAGGTAAATGACTCTGACATAGTGTTTATTATTGATTACCTTGACCATTTTCCGTTCATATTTTATTGTACAGTGGATTTCCCGTTTGGTTAAAGTTTGTCCCTGGAATCAGCTTTAGAACTGATAATGGGCCTTTCAAGGTTAATTTTCCTCCATTTATTATTACCTGATTCTTAAAAACTCTGTTAATGGCAATTACTTGGGGCCTTCACTAGCGGCTAATGAAGTTTACAGTCAGTAGTTTTTCTGGTTTCTTGCTCTCCAGATGGCAATGCAAGGGTTCACCCAGAAAATTGTACAAATGATGAAGAATGAAAAGCTGTTTGCCTCACAAGGTGGCCCCATTATCCTTTCGCAGGTAAGGTTGAGAAGCTTTTGTGATCTCTCCATATGGGGAGGCCACAATCAATGCTATGGATATCGTTTATAAGTGAGAAACGTTACTGTAAATTCTGCTAAAAAAGGGCCTCAGAGTAAAGAACTTCTCTGTTTCCATGAACTTGTGGGATAAATTTATTTAAGAAATGAACTTACTAAGATTGAAAAGAACTTGTGGGATAAATTTATTTAAGAAATGAACTTACTAAGATTGAAAAGAACTTGTGGGATAAAATTTTCATTTCAATTTTGTTTTCTTAGATCGAAAACGAGTATGGGCCGCAAGGTAGAGCCCTTGGAGCTGCTGGCCATGCATACATTAATTGGGCGGCAAAAATGGCTGTTGGACTGAATACAGGAGTGCCTTGGGTGATGTGCAAGGAAGATGATGCTCCTGATCCTGTGGTAAGTCATCTCTTTCTTGTTTACTGGCGCAGAAATGTTTCTTTAAACCTCACTGAAAAATTCTGAGTGTATATTCTCCATTCTTTTGTGCAGATCAATTCGTGCAATGGTTTTTATTGTGATGCTTTCTCGCCTAATAAGCCTTACAAGCCTACATTATGGACAGAGGCCTGGAGTGGCTGGTACATATCGTATTTATCAATCCTCTGGATTATCTAATCTACCAATGGAATTACTATTCTAATCCGTCTATCTTAACAACTTACCCTGTATAATTCAAGGTTTACAGAGTTTGGTGGTCCTGTTTATCGTCGACCTGTCCAAGATTTGGCATTTGCAGTTGCTCGCTTCATACAAAAGGGTGGTTCATTTTTGAACTATTACATGGTTGGTTATCTTGCTTAACTCACTTCGCTGCTTTTATGGACTTGACATGTCTGACATAAAACTGAATCCATTTTTATTGTTTGTGATTAATAAGTATCATGGAGGAACCAACTTTGGACGCACTGCTGGAGGCCCATTCATTACAACTAGCTATGACTACGATGCTCCACTCGATGAATATGGTGAGGATGCTGAACATATCATAAAAATGTCTTTTAAGTGTTTGAGGAACTTTTTTAGCGAATATGTCGGATTCCAACGTGTCTCACAAAAAATTGCAGATAATTTCAAAGACGTGCAATTTTTTTTTCTTCAAAACCTTTGTTTCATGAACATTTGAAACTCCAATCTTAAGATAATCATTCCTTCATCAACACTTCAATATATTTCTCAACGTTATCCCTGAAAGAAAATGCACTGGAGTTCTAGTTCTGTTACTGGCAGGCGAAGCTAACTACTTAATTACTTTTAGGTATGATCAGGCAACCAAAATATGGCCATCTGAAGGACCTCCATAGGGCCATTAAGTTATGTGAGCCTGCTTTAGTGACTTCAGATCCTACTGTTACCTCACTAGGAGCCTATGAGCAGGTTGGCCTTTTTGTTTATTCGATGATTTTCTTCACAAATTGTGATGATGTTTCTGAGCTCAACTATAGTAATTCCCCAGGCTCACGTTTTCTCTTCGGGACCTGGAAGGTGTGCCGCTTTTCTTGCAAATTACCATGCAAATTCTGCAGCTACAGTGGTGTTCAACAACATGCATTACGTTTTGCCTCCTTGGTCAATAAGCATCCTTCCCGATTGTAAGCGTGTTGTGTTCAACACAGCAAAGGTATAGATTATATAGTTCATAGTTTGAAGTCTTAATCTTGAACTTTAGGACATTTTTTCGTGTACATTTTCTTCTCCTATGTTTTAAGAATTCTGATGCTTCTGTGCTCATCAAGGTTGGAGTTCATATTGCACGAACTCAAATGTTGCCAACAATTTCCAAGTTTTCTTGGGAAACCTATAATGAAGATACATCTTCTCTAGGAGGCAGTTCAAGAATAACTTTTTCTGGACTCTTGGAGCAGATAAATGTCACTAGAGATACCAGTGACTATCTTTGGTACACGACAAGGTGAGCCTGGAATTATATGGTCTCTTCTGCTAACTTGTTTATATTTTATGTAAAGCTTTCTTATCGATATAGCATTGTATAAAAACTTGATCTTGATGCACGTGCACCAAAAATTTCAATTCGTAACTGTTTGTATCTGTACGTGTAAATGGACTACCACACCATATTGCACAAGGAATGCAATTCCCTTCAGAATATCGTGATAAAGTACTTGTGATTATCCTTAGTAGGAAACATATATAGAACACTTGTTCGTTTAGATTATGATAAATTTGCAAGTGGGATATAAGATATAATGGAGAGGCCTATATTATATTGTATGGTATTCCTTTGCATTGACAACCAGTTTGGTTTATATTTTAGTGTTGGGATCAGTTCATCAGAAGCATTTCTTCGAGGTGGACAAAAACCCACTTTATTTGTGAAATCAGCTGGTCATGCTCTCCATGTTTTTATCAATGGACAGTTTTCAGGTCTGCCTTCAATCCTTCAAATTTCATCTTCAATGTGATGACTGAATTTATGTCATTAATTGTTTAATGATCTTGAATTTTAGTAGTGCACATTTCACTTGATAATTCCAACCAAAACACAGTTCAGTGAAGTTGAATTGTAACACATAATACAGGGTCGGCTTTTGGAAGCATGGATCATCGAGAACTTACATTTACAAGTCCTATCAACTTACGTGCTGGAATGAATAAAATTGCTCTACTCAGCATCGCAGTCGGCTTACCGGTTAATTCCTTCCCCAGAAATCCACTTTTAAAGTTTTAAAGCAAGCATATAGGCAGAAAGTACAGTTTGTTTTTGCCATAACTAGAGTCTTAGGTGTACATAGGAGATTGGATTTTTAATCAGGTAACTGATTATACTGGTTTTCATTGTGTTGCTAGAATGTTGGGTTTCATTATGAGACATGGCAAACGGGTATCCTCGGTCCAATTTCGATAAGTGGGCTTAATGAGGGAAAGAGAGATTTGACTTGGCAGAAATGGAACTACCAGGTAAAAAGACTGAAATATGTACCATTTGGATGGATAGGATTTCCCTTTCGTTTGATTCTGTCTAATATCCTTTACTGGCAACAGGTAGGCTTAAAAGGAGAGGCAATGAATTTGGTCTCTCCAACCGAAGCTGCATCTGTTGATTGGATAAAAGGATCTCTTGCTTCACAAGGTCTCCGACCATTGACTTGGTATAAGGTAAAATCCCTCAGAAAAGTGGAACGAGGTACAAACTGAATTAGTGACTCAGATGAGGAAGTTCTATAATTGAGCTGGAACTTGCAGGCTAGTTTCAATGCGCCAGGGGGGAACGAGCCATTAGCGTTGGACTTGAGAAGTATGGGCAAGGGCCAAGCATGGATTAATGGACAGAGTATTGGAAGATATTGGATGGCTTATGCAAAAGGTAGCTGCAATAGGTGTAGTTATGCTGGGACATACAGACCTTCCAAATGTGAAGATGGTTGTGGGCAGCCAACCCAACGATGGTAACTCTATATAACAGAATCAAATTCAATTCTTTATATGAGTTTAGATCATACATCAGCATCATATATGCAGCCAACAATCATATGGCTGCCTGTATACACATAATTTAACAGCGGATTCATTGATTTTGACAAGCTGATTCCCCACATTTCTTTTATGTTCTTCCAGGTATCACGTTCCTCGATCCTGGTTAAAGCCAACTAACAATGTATTGGTGTTGTTTGAAGAACTTGGTGGTGATGCATCCAAAATATCATTTTTGAGGAGGTCGGTGACTGGTGTTTGTGGTGAGGCAGTTGAACACCATGCTAAAAATGAGAGCTACATCATTGAAAGCAATGGGGAATCGGATTCCCTACACCTGCAATGTAATCCAGGGCAGGTCATATCAGCCATAAAATTTGCAAGTTTTGGAACTCCTTCTGGCACTTGTGGAAGTTACCAAAAGGGAACTTGCCATGCAACGGATTCTCATGCCATATTAGAGAAGGTCCTTTCACATCTTCTATCAAATAAGATCTTATTTTGTACAGATTTTAGTATACTATTTTAAGGCTAATGAAGTTTTGAAGGCTATTTTAAGACTAACCATCATAATTTGAAATATTTCTGCAGAAATGCCTTGGGCAGGAGAGTTGCTTGGTGTCAGCCACCAGAGGTAACTTTGGAGCAGACCCATGTCCTAATGAATTGAAACAATTATTAGTTGAAGTCGATTGCGCCATAGCAGATATCAATGGAAACATTTCATAAGAAGATTTTAACTGCCAACATCGTTGCTCCTTACCAGCATGTTGTTTCATGTAGTGAAGCCAAGGAGATTTAGCTTACAGGTTGAAGATAAATTTCATTGATCAAATGTTGCATTGCATATTATATATGATAGATTGGTGTAAGTTATCATTAGTGGAACTCATAATCCCTGTGAATGGGAAGGTTGAAGCTCATTACATTGTTTTCTTGAAAGATCATGGTAGCCATTTACCCCAAAGTTCCCTGTCCCCTAGGCCTTGTATTAATCAAATGGGACGAATTTAAGTTATAAAAGAGTGTATTATTTGTCATCAGATTCATTCTCTTTGGATGAATTTCCCCCTTCAGAGTCTCTCCTCATTCTAAACATCTGTTCAATTTGGATTAGTATTTTCACTAGCATCTTAAATAGTAAGACGAAATATAAACCTAGCTGCAAGTTAAAATTTTGAATTGTCCAAGTATGATATGATTTAATGAAACAAGCAGATAGGGAAACTACTGATAATGGATTAAGCAACTTCAAATAGGTGCTCATTTTTATTCAACAAAAGAATAGATGCTCATTTATTACATAATAAGTTTGGTAGCCTCGAAATAGTAAACTGATTGAAAAACAATCCAACACTAGAAAAATAAAAGTTGTTCTAACTAAAAGCATCAATTTATAGCAACTTACAAAAGTTGCATAAACTTTGTTCTCTTCCAATGAAATCCAAAGAACAGATGATGGTATCTCCTCAACGTAGACTTTCCATTAGGCATGCTGTAATACAATCTTCTGCAACTCATCTTTTCTTGCACCTACGAACCTGTCCACCACCTTCCCATTCTTCAAGAACATGAAGCAAGGGAGTGCACTCACTCCCCATTCCGCAGCAACGGTCTGCAGAAAAGAATTCGATTGGTTTTAAGTCTTAACAATATCACTCAATTAACAATACACAAGTTTTGCAGGGCAGGGCAGGGCTTGAATCAACTCACAATCAATTCATCAACATCGACCTTCAAGAATATGACATTACTCATCTTCTTAGCCAACTCTGCAAAAACTGGAGCGATGGCACGGCACGGACCGCACCATGCGGCAGTGAAGTCCACAACAATCTGCAGAATTAAAATTGTTTAGAAAGAGGAAGACAAACGCTTAAAAGGAAGAGGAAGAACAACATGAAACCAATAGATTTCGGATCAAACAGTACCAGTTTATCGGATTGTTTTCCTCTGAGAAGCTGCTGCTTCCATGATCCAACGGTATGACACGCGATCACTTCGCTCTTTCCGGCCATTTTCGATCTTAAAAACAAAAGCAAAGAGAATTGTAAACCGTAATTTGTAACTTGTAAGTGCTTCTTTCTGAAAGATCGTTGCCCAACGAGGAAATTGAACTATGGAGAATACAAACCTCAACGGCTCAATTTATAGTGGAAGAAGGGGAGGAAATGAACGTGCAAACAGGAAAGTCCCATTTGCGGCGCATATGAAAATCGAACCATTTGGAAGGCTCCGAGAGTTCCGCTTTTTTCTCATCTTCAAGAATCTGAACAAATTTTCTGCAAACGCTCGACGATGGAAGTGCGTTAGGACAGACCAAATACAACTAAGGCATAAACAGAGAAAAAAAGCATCCAACTTTTGCGGTTTACTACGCGGAACGCAACTTTACAAATTACAAGCATCATTCGCAAAATTCGATCTTTAACTATTCATTTCACACGAGCCCCAAATTTGTTGGGCCTCCAAATATGTATTATCTGGGCTTGGTAATGGGCTTCTCAACGAATAATGGGCCTAAGTGGGCCCAATGAAAATGGTATTATTAGAGTCGTACCAGCAAAGTTTTGGTTCTGCTGGAAAATCTCACTTCACATTCTCAAGAATTTCCTCTCTCTCTCTCTCTCTCTCTCTCTCCATATTATCCACAATCTCAATTCGATTTGGCCTCTCCTTGAAACCACCAGATTTTTTTGGTTGGAGAGAGAAAGAGAGGGATGGAAATGAAGTAAATATATTTTAATTTTCTGGAAGAACTTGATTTTTGTGAGGCAGAGAGCTCAAAAGACAGTCTCTCTACGAGGAAGCAAACAATTTGGTTCTCTCTATCTAAAACACTCGAACACTGGCAGCATTTCAAATCAATGGCACTCCCTCAGCTCATTCCCTCTTCTTCTTCTTCGTCTCTATCCCATAAACCCATTTTAAATCCCAACACCATTTCCTCTACCTTGAGTCCTAGCCCTAGATTCTTTTCTCCCGCTGCCGCCCTTCGCCACCGCCACCACCACCGCCGCCACAAGTCCAATACGCTCAAGTGTTCTGCCTCATCTTTCCCGGAAAAACACCACACCGGCTCTCCCAAATCCGATGATGTCGTTGAGCTCCCGCTATTTCCCCTTCCTCTCGTTCTCTTTCCCGGCGCTATTCTTCCTTTGCAGATCTTTGAGTTCCGCTACCGGATGATGATGCATACTTTGCTCCAGACCGATCTTCGATTCGGAGTTATTTATACGGATGCAGTTTCCGGTACGACGGATGTTGGATGCGTTGGTGAGGTTGTCAAACACGAGCGACTCGTTGACGACCGATTCTTTCTTATCTGTAAGGGTCAAGAGCGGTTCAGAGTCACCAATCTTGTTCGGACGAAACCGTACCTCGTCGCCGAAGTTACGTGGCTCGAGGACCGGCCGTCCGGCAGTGGAGAAGAGGATTTGGATGCGTTGGCGAACGAGGTAGAATCGTACATGAAGGATGTGATTCGATTGTCGAACCGGCTGAGTGGTAAGCCGGAGAAAGAGGTTCAGGATTTGAGAAGGAATTTATTCCCAACTCCTTTCTCGTTCTTCGTTGGAAGCACTTTTGAAGGTGCGCCGAGAGAGCAGCAGGCGCTGCTTGAATTGGAGGATACAGCGGCGAGGTTGAAAAGGGAGAAGGAGACATTGAGAAACACTCTTAATTACTTGACTGCCGCTTCTGCTGTTAAAGATGTGTTCCCATCTAACAGTTAAAAGGCAAGTCTCTGTGAAAACTGGAAAGAGATTAAGCTAGATTGTTGAAGCATAAGGAAGCAAATTGAAGGTACTATTGCTTAGTTTTGCTTGCCTTTACACGTATTGTATACAAAGGACGGATGTTGTTAAAGCTGTAAATTTTGATATATAATTGAATTTGCTTCATCTGGTGTACCAATGCTTGCATATTTGATATAGAAATTGCACATGATCTGAAGGGTTTAGGTGAATTATTTGAGTTCTTGGCTTTTTCCTTCTTGTGAAGCCAGAATTTGACTTCACTTGGATGTTTATTGAAAGGTCTATGGCTCTCAAAGCTAAACATCTCAAGAGATTCAGATGTTAATCTTTGATTGTATGGAAGGATTTATTGTACTCGTGAAAGCTAAATTAGCTTGCTCTTGTTGGGCAATGTGAAGGTGGAGTGAAATACTGCATTGTGTTGGAATGTTGGATGGTCAAATTTCTTGTATGGTGGTCTGATTTGTGATGATGGGTATTGTTCTATTAGTTTGTTTACATAGAAATTTGCCAACACAACTAGTTTTGGTCTTTTGGACCTCAGTCTGCATCTCTCTTCTAAGCTACCATAACTTGCAATGCTCTAACCAAACCACCATAAATTTTGAAGGAAGTTCACAAAGAACATGAATTTGACAATTGCTTGAGTTAGATCATTACCTATTGAGGTCAAGGAAATGGATGAATCTGTTTGGTTTGGCAGTTGAATGGGTGGTGGGGAGTTTTGATCAGCTGACTTCACCATGCCTTGTAAGCCCCAAAGGTCTCACCGTATTGTTTTCCCGCTTATTTGGGATGGTACAACGATCTGTTTTGTAATCATGTAGTCTGTTCTGTTCATTTTTGGTTATGACCAAAAATGCAGCTTCAAGCAAGAAAAAATCAACTAAGAGTTGATGATTTATAATGTTTCTATCTGATCTAAATTTTTGGTTTTCTAATTTCCTCACCGTTTGGATATGCATGTTGCTTCATGTACTGCTTTGATTATGTTCTTCATACTTGGAGTTTCAGATTTTATGCTCGTAAAACTGTATCCTGGTATTAAAGATCCTACAGGTAAGGCATTAAAATGCACTGAGATGTGAATCATGAAGATTTTTCTGAGTCAAAATAATTGGCATTTCACTGTAATGAGGGAACGACCTAGGAGCTTGTAAACGAGATCACTTGAGCAAGCCAGGTATCAAATTCTCACTTGTGGAACACTCTGTATCTGATGTCTGGAATTCTTGCATGTACTGCCTTGTACAATTCTCCCTCTCTCTTGCTGTAGTTTCAAGTTTATTTTCAGAATCCAATGGTTAGTGGCTTTTCTCTCTTTAAATATAACATTATATGCATGAGGTACTTTTAATAATGAAGTAATATCAAATATGCATCTGCAAAAATTTCCTGGTTTTATGTGGTGCACTACTTATAAACCAAAGAATTTTGGATTGGATAGAATATGAGGTTTACCTGGGCTTGGCCCGTTATATTGATGGGCCTGATCCATCTTCAATTCTGGGAGAACTTAGCCCAATGGGGATTTATGATCTCTAAACTGGCACGGTCAGATCTCTATGATACCAATATACCATGTTGGAGAAGAGTCACGACCAAAGTAGAATCATGGCGACATGGCGTCGCACAATTTGAGGTTGTGGCACTATGTCGTAGGGCATCCGTCCCAAAAAGTAAATGAATAAAGTAAGGTAATTATGGTTGAAATATGGAAATGAGGTTTTCATTTTTTTTTCCTCAAAAGAATATAACATTATAATAGGCCATGTAAGACTTAAAATTCTAGACTTATCATAAAAATTGCTAAAGCAGGGAGAGGAGGCAATATGGCTGTGATTTGCCACTACACGCAACTATCTCCCCCATACAAAGAGAGGAAAAAAAAAAAAAGCAAACTCGCTAACAATTAACAAATGCTAAGAGAAAGGTTTTCTTCATATGTATTATCGAAACTAATAATTTATGTTAATGGTAGTTAAAAAAACTTCATATAAGTATAAATACAAAGAACACAAGTATGCTTAAACACTTTATTTCGTGCATAAAGGGTCTGATCCATAGAAAACTATTGTAAAAACTAATTAGTTAGATTTTGGCTGATGCAATGTGTTTTGATATATCCTTTAGTTAACTTTCTAATCTACATTCAATTATGAATAATCTCTAGAGTTGTGGTGAAAAATATGAGTTAAATTATAACAAATATCTCTAACTTTGTCATTTATTTTCTTTCAAAAGTTGTAATATTACCATTCACCTTCCATAAACATTTTAAACTACCTTAAGTAGAAATTAAAATGTTGGATGAAAAGTCGCCATGTCAATTTTCAATCAAGCATTTTAATGAATTTCTATTCTAAAAATAGTTTTGAAACCTTTACGAAAGGTCATGAAAAGTCAAAAGTAACGTCTTTTAAAAGAATAGTTATGTGTTTTTAAACAATGGTCAAAATTTATGAGTTTTTTTTTAATAATTTAAACAAATATATAATTGATTTCAAAGGTTTATGGGTTAAATGAAAGTTAATTGGTTGAGGTAAAAATAGAATAAAAAAAGTTAAAATACCATTTAGATCCATGTACTTTGAGATTTTGGTCCCTATACTTTTAAATGCCTAATTTTAGTCTATGTATTTTAAAATAAAACTTAAAATTAGTCTTGTGATAAGTTTGAAGTGTTTTTTAAAATTAGTCTTGTGATAAGTTTGAAGTGTTTAATAAAAATTGGTTAAATTAGAGTAACAATTTCAATGCAAGAAAAGACACAAGATAAACAATTTAAGTTTTAATGAAAGTATATAGATTAGATTTAAACATTTAAAAGTATAAATACGAAAATAAAATAATGCTCAAAATAACAGCAGCTTAATGGTATTTTAACCAATAAAAAACAATTGGTTGACGCCGTAACTTCTAGTTCTAGTCTTATCCGGAAGTTTTTCCCGAAGCGCGTGGACAAAATGTTGCGGTAAAAAACTGAATATCGGGCTGCAAAAATTTCCGATACAGAGTCGGATCGTCTTCATTTTCGTACCGTGCAAGTCCAAGACGAAGAGGGCCGAATCGGGATATCGAGCTCCATGAAACATCTTCTTCCTCCTCGCAACGGCGACTCACAAATCGTGGTCCTCTCCTACGCCGCCGCTCTTTCAACTTAGCCTTTCGATCATTCAACTGCTTCATTTCTCGCCGGCCGACGGTTAATCATGGACGTCGATCCTCGTCACTACGACCACATCGTGAGTTCCTTTTCTCCCAATTTCTGATGACGATATTTATCGAACTTGACTTCTTATCCTCTTCAGATTAGTAAGCACTTGCTCATTTTTGTTTTGTTCAGTCGCCATTGCTCGATTACTTTCTCTCTTTATTTTGGTCAATTTGTGAAGTTTTAGCTGGACCCTAGCCGTTCCTTACGTTCTTTCTCTTGCTATCCAAATACATTCTTCTAATGGTATTGCTATTCATCTTCAGACGAGGACTAGTGGAACAATTGAAATTGCAATTCGTAGTTCACTTCCTTGTTTATATTTGTTTGCTAGTTTAGAAAAGAAGCTTCGGATATCGGATAATCATTTTCTGTTTACGTTAGGAAAGCTTCTATTATAGTTAATTGGGGAATGGTGAGGTTATATTTGTGTCTTTGGTAATGTGTTGATAACTTGATTATATGGTGAGAAGTATGCAATTGGATAGACATTTTAGCAATTGCTATCAAGCTCAGACCGCTCAAGGTTGTTTGCTTCTGAAAATTCATTATAGGTGTATAAGAAATTGAAATTGAAATTGGTTAATGCAATGGTTTTCACCAGTTTGATTCTTATTAAATTGTTTACCTATTGTAAATTCTAAGAATTTCATTCTTCTCACGTTTCATTACAGGCTATCAATGATGGTGATATCCAGAACATTGTTTTGTCATACCTTGTTCATAATTGTTATAAAGAAACTGCAGAGTCGTTCACTACCTGTACTGGGCTTAAACAGCACACTGATTATCTTGTTGACATGGAAAAAAGAAAACGTTGGTGAAATTTCCCTCTCTTGCTAATTTGGAATTCTGGAGACTGTTTCTTGCTGCTCAAATATAAATCTACATCTGGTTGCCTGATACCCCATCCTTTAAACATTCTGAATGATATGGATTTAGTCGGCTGCCTGTTTATAGATAAACTCTTCTGGTGTGAATCGTGATGGCTTATTTTAGAGATCTCTAGTAAGGAATAATAATCTATTTGTTCCGCGGTCTTAAGGTTCCCTGAGTTTAGAAATAAATCCACTGCATGGCAACTTAGCCTGGACATTGAATTCCCTCAAACAATTTGAATTTAGCGGTTGTTTGAGGCACATGTTATAATAACTTGTGTTATTATAACCTGTGGAATACTCTACACCCCAAACACAAACTATTATAACTCCAGACTATATTACTCTGCATTTTAAATAATATTATATGATTCCACTTACTATAAGGGGTTATTTGGAGCACATGTTATAATAACATATGTTATTATAACTTGTGTATTACTCTACACCTCAAACACAGACTATTATAACCTCAAATTATATTACTCTGCATTTTAAATAATATAATATGATTCCATAGACTATAATAACCCTCCATTATTATAACCTACTCATTGTCCCAAACAACCCCAAACAACCCCAAACAACCCACAAACTATTATAACCCTATTATTATAATCCACTCAGCATCCCAAACAATCCCTTAAAAATTACAATCTTTGAGCTTAGCATTGATTTAAATGTGTTTGTGTACACTAAATCTGCTTTTATGTTTCCTCAGAACTTGATCGAATTTTTTTTAATCTGATGGTAACTTTTTGTGTTTTCAGGAATTTATGATTTTGCAGTAGAAGGGAATGCGCTCAAGGCCATTGAGTTAACAGAAGAGGTAGCGCATGGTTTACTTGAGAAGAACGAGGACTTGCATTTTGATCTTTTGAGCCTTCATTTTGTTGAACTTGTTTGCTCTAGGAAATGGTGAGCCCCCCACCATCATCGTGAATCCATGATTACGTTAACCTTAATACTCAGTCCCTGATGGTCAGCGGGTCTGTCCGTATCACAGCTGATTACTTATGATACTCATTTTTGTTTGTTTACATGGCAGCACAGAGGCCTTGGAATTTGCTCAGGTCAAGCTTGCTCCTTTTGGGAAGTTGCATAAATATGTGGAAAAACTGGAAGTGCGTAGCTGGTAGCCTGACTTAGAATTTCCTCTATCTTTTCTGGCATTTTCTTATATGTAAGCTGCCTGAACCAGCTTACATAAATATGTCAAAAGGCTTGAAATACTAATTATTATGTCATTGTAGGATTCCATGGCCCTCCTTGCTTATGAAGAACCAGAGAAGTCTCCAATGTTTCATCTGCTTAGCGTGGATTACCGGCAAAGAGTAGCAGAAAGTCTAAATCGAGCAATTCTTGGTTTGTTCCATTTTTCTTTTCATGGCTTTATTTGACATTCCCACAATACTACAAGGGAGTTTCTTCTATGCGATACAGATTTTAAATCTAACCTCCATATTTGTGTGATCAAGTTCTTATTCCTGTTGTCTTTGTTGATACCAGCACATGCAAACTTGCCGAGCTATACAGCAATGGAAAGGCTGATAAAGCAGGCGACTGCAGTTAGACAGTCGTTAAGCCAAGAGCTGGGCAAGGTAATCTGCACATTCTAAATTATACTTGCATGTCTTAACATGTGTGTATTTATTATCAATTTTTTCAATGTGCCGACTATTTCAGTAATGTGCAAGTGATGGTCCTGATGAAATTATTGATGTGTTTATTTACATTACGTTTTTCACGATGCCAGAGAAGTAATTTTAGTCAAGGATCATATTTTCTGCCTGAACAAGTGATACTTCGAATTATTTCTGAAATTTTGAATTGGTTCTTTTTGGGTTAAGAATATAGAAAATGGTCATTTGAGGTCATTAGTATCATTTTCTGCTTGTTTCAATGACTAGATGTGTTATAAATGATTATTACTCCATACAAATCCATGTTAAGAGAAATGTTGGTAACTAAACTTATTTGTTTATATCTCTGGATTTGCAGGATGGGCTTCCACCATTTTCTTTGAGGGATTTTCTGAAAAGCTAATTCAAGGAGTTCGTTCAGGCTCACAGCAACGAGATGCATCCAGCTTCAGATCTTGTTGCCACTTACGGTTGTGGTATGGAAGTTTGGTCCTCTCTTCATATGCTTTAGGTTCCATGTAGGCCATAAACAGAGTCATCTGGATCCCCTGAGCACAAATTCATTTCCTTTCACTTGGTGACCTTGTTGCCCTAATGGCTTGTATTGTGATTGTACTTGTACATGCCGTCTCTAATTTTGCTGATTTTTTTTTTTTTTTAATTTTTTTAAAAAGTTTACTGTATTGAGATATTGGCTCGCATTATTGTGTAGTCCGGTTTTGACACGGAGGAACATGGGAGCAACTCTACTTTTGTCGTCTTTTGCTATGTCATCGAATGCCAGCTTTGTTTATGTGTAAAGAAAAGCCTGCAACTGTATCATCAAATGAACCCGATCTTGTTCTCATTTATTGGATTGTCTAAGAAAGTGTAAACACCCTTCGGGATTTTAAAAATCTGATTTGTGTTTCGATTACTCGAGGAGTGTTGTAGAAAACTAGAATTGAAGTATGTCTTTTTGGATTGGTTTTGGTCAGGGGAGGAAAATACTTCGAGAAATTCACATTGAATTTCATTCGAGTTAGGCTTTGTGAGATTTGCCTACAAAGTAAACGTCGATGAATGGACTCTCTCCAGTAATATTTCATTATCTTTTGGTTATTCAAGATGAATAACAGCCGATGAATTGATATAAAAATAGTTCTAACTAAACAAGAATGCCATCATAATTTCTCTTAAATCTTGGATAAATAGGAGGTGATATAATCACTAATAATTGAACTTACTCTATTTCTAATGTTTCCCCAGTATTTACAAGAGTAGAGTAGATCTCGTATTGTCTGGCTGATATTTAATGAAATGGATGAGAAGAGCAATCTCTTTAGTATATATATAATTGAGTGTCAAAGGGCAAGTTTTAACTTCAGCTGTCGAGACATTTCGCGGTAGAATTAACTTTGAAGAATGGTTAAAAGAGTGATAAAATGTTAATCACGGTTGATTAGAATATTAATCCGATTGACTTATAAAGTACAATAACTTAAGATCTCATTGGGCTTCGGCCTTTAATAAGAAAAAATGAGTAGAAATTCACAGAATGAAACTATAAGAGGTTGTTTGAGGTGCATGTTATAATAGTTTATAGAATATTAAATAACTTACATCTTAAACACATATTATATAACTCCATTGACTATTATAACCCATGTTATTATAATTCACTTAGTGCTCCGAACAACTCCGACAAGTTTTTGATTGTTCTTAATTATCTCATTCTCTTCTTTTATCTGAATTTTAATTTTGTCACAAAATAATTGAGGGTTAATTCTGTTTTTCTTCCTATATTTAACAGCTGTCCAATTCAGAATAGAATATTATTGGTATTTTTTTTGTTTCTGTGTACACAAGTCTATTATTCTGTCTTTTGTAGGTCATTTCTGAATAGACCACTTTACAACGAGGCTTTGGTTTCAAGATTGATATTTGGGCTCACAAAAGTCGTTGGGCCTTGTTCATAAACATGGAAAATGAAGCATGTAGAATGTCAAGTGTCCAATTACGTAATGGGCTCATCGGTGGTACACCTCGCTGCCTGTTCATGATTCTGGAGAAGATCCCAACTCTGCAACATTTCCGTTTTTCCTACCGTCTCAATTTTTTGGGATAATGGTATCAATTCTCTCTCTTCCGTCGTCTTCCTCGTATGTTTTTCATGACAAGAACTTCTTCTTCTCTAGCGTCTTCCCAAAGAGGTGTGATTATACTCTCTTCTTACTCTCAATTTCTGCTCAACGAATTTTCTTCATTTGGTTCTTTGACTGTGAGCTCTAGGCATATATCTGTTCTTCAATTGTAGTGGCAGCGTTAAGTACTTTATACACATATACACTAAATATGATTTATCATTTCTTATGCAGTCTTCTGTGTTTGTTTGACAATAACTCCTCGTTTTTGTTATTCATAGGCGTTATAGAAACAGAGATTTTCGTGGGTATTTGAGCTTCTGCTCAATTAAGTGCAAATTAGCTAGAGCCGTGGACTCTTCCGCTAACCCAGCTACATTAACAAAGGAACCTCATAAGTATTTTGATCAAGCTATCATCACAGTTCGTTCTGGAGATGGAGGCCATGGTACAGTTCTTAGTATGCCTAACCAACAAACAAGCAAGTCCCAAGGAAAATATGGAAAGGAGAAGGACAAAGCGAAGAAGAAAAGTTTGTATAAAAGGGATTTTGATGGGTCTCTAATTCTTCCCATGGGAGGCCGTGGAGCAGATGTGGTAATTTATGCTGATGAGGGGAAAGACTCACTGCTGGAGTTTCACACCAAGAACCGGTTTAATGCAAAACGTGGCGGCAATGTTGATGCAATGGGCGTTTTGACCTCCCAATTGCACAATGGACTTGCTGCTCCAACTCTGCGCATTCCTGTTCCTATAGGTCTGTCTAATGCATTGTTGATTTGGGTACGAACTTGCTAGTTAATATAAAGAAATGGGATAGACTGAATGAGTTCTTGAAATGCACATGATCTTATTTTCCACTTATTTCCATCCTTTTTCAGCTTCTTGATTGGTTTTAGTTAAGAAATCCCTTAAACATTTCAACCTTACCACTGTTGTCTTACTGTGCGTGCTGTTGTAATGATTAAACATTTTTATAGCAGTTTTTCCTAATTGTGTGAGTGGGTTTTTATGCTATAGGTACTGTTGTAAAACGTAAAAGGGGAAAATTGTTGGCTGATCTGGTACGTCCAGGTGATGAGATTCTTGTTGCTAGAGGAGGGCAAGGAGGGGTATGAGTCTGATGAACATTTCTTCTTTGTTTACTTTTTACTAAGGGAGCTTAATTTCTTTTAAAAAAAGTTTCAATATAGATATTTTTAATTTGGTCCCTAAAGTTTAAATTTTATTCCATTATGTTTTAAGTTACTTCAAATTTAGTCCTTGGCAATAAAATACGAGTTGAAAAATATGTAACGGCTTTCTGGAACTTAATAAGCTTGAGGGATTAAAATAAAACTTCTTGCAATTTAGGGACCAAATTTGTAACCGGGTGAACATCAAAGACAACTAAATTTTAACCTTTTTTTAACAATGACTATCTCCCTGTATTTGAAATTCTAAGTTTTTATGTTATTTGAAATTCTTGGAATGGAATTTGTATCTGCAAGACTTTTGAACTCTGTTACTTCAACAATAATAATATTGTTATTATTTGTAGTATAGATTTGCTTAGTTTTACTTTTTTACAGATAAGCCTGATAGATACGCCAGAGAGTAGAAGGAAAAAGTTGATGTCTCTGACCTCCAATGTGATGAGAGATGAAAGTGATAAGGTGAAGATTATGAACGTTTATATATTTGTATTAATTCATGTGCGATATCAATGAATTTCCTACCTTAAAAATAAACAAGAATTTTACATGAGTATTAGTTACAAGATGCAATGATATTTCCAATAGCAAACTATCTTGCAATTCTAGCTCTGCATAGGTTTGATTTTTTTTTAAAAATTGCTCTGCATCTATATTTGTACCTCTGACGTTGGTTCTTTTTATTATTTATTTATTTATTTTTATATTGTTCACTTGTTAATTAGAAATAATTTATTTTCAGGCTCTGGTATTTGGCCAACCTGGAGAAGAGGTCAGTTTGGAGTTGATTCTTCGGGTAGTTGCTGATGTCGGTCTGGTTGTGAGTACATCCAGTTTAGTTTTACTTGTCCCTATTTTCTATTAAATACATCTTAGTAATTTCTCTAGTAAATACATCGCAACTCATACCATTTACCTTCAATGACTACTTTTCAGAAATGTAACGGTGATTCAGACCATTTGTGGAGTTCTGACTCATTATTTTGAACTACTTGTTAAGTTTGCTTTCATCTGATTAACAGGCCTTTTCTGCTCTTGATTGTTTTAGGGGCTGCCCAATGCTGGAAAATCAACACTTCTGGCAGCCATTACTCTTGCAAAACCCGATATTGCAGACTATCCTTTCACTACTTTAATTCCAAACCTTGGCCGCCTAGATGGGGATCCCAGTTTAGGAGCAGGGATGTATCAATCAGAAGCTACTTTAGCAGATTTACCAGGTCTTATAGAAGGTGCTCATTTGGGTAAGGTATTGCATAATGTATTTTGTTTTTTGTTTATCTCATTAAAGGTTTGTTTGGAAGCTTCAATTTTCTAATCTATTAAGTTCTTTAGGGTCTTGGCCGCAACTTCCTGAGGCATCTGAGAAGGACCCGGCTGTTGGTTCATGTTGTCGATGCAGCTGCAGAGAACCCCGTTGATGATTATAGGACCGTGAGAGAAGTAAGTTTGCATCTTTGTTTCATGTTGAAAATTTCCCTGCTGTCTGCGTTCTTATTGATACTTTTGGTTGATTGCTCAGAATCCTCAAGGCCATAACATCTATTGTGTATTCTCCTATTGTTATTGAATTGACGTTGTTGGTTGGTTAACCATATGATGGCAAGACCTCATTGTTGAATTAGATCCATGTATTTCTTTGACAAAGTATGAGTAATATTCTACAGGAATTGCGGATGTACAATCCTAATTATCTTGAAAGACCGTATGTTGTGGTGCTAAATAAGATTGACCTTCCTGAGGTTTGTGCTTTCATGAACTTTGTCCTTGCAAAATGGATAGTTTTATTTGTAATTAACTTTTAAAGCGACACTATAAATGTCTAATTTCCCTTTCAGGCCAAAGATAGGCTTCCATCCATAACTGAAGAAATATTGAGAATTGGAACTGATGACCTTTATCCTGAGCGAGTGGGATCTGGAAACAGTGCGCAGTCATCACTTCCAGAAGGTGATCTTGCAGCTGTTTCTTCTTTGGGAATTCCAGTCGCAGATCAAAAGGATAAAGAGATTGAAGAATATCCCTGTCCTCTTTCTGTCGTAGGCGTTAGTGTGCTGTAAGTTCAACTCTTAACCTGTTTAGTCTTTTTACATGATCATGTCATTCATATATCTTGGATGTTTTTATGCCTATTCATTTTTTTATGCATTTGAACGTTTTTAATGCCTTTCTTCCACTGCAAAACTCTCCCCCTCCTCCTCCTGTAATTTCCCTATGGCGACCAGTTAGCGCCATAGAATTCTGGATTCTTGTTCCCCATGTCATTTGAATTTTTGTTCATTTTCCCTTTTGGCTAACTTGAAGTTGTCAGCTCCTAAACCCTAAACCCGTGTACTTGGGCATCATGATGTAATCACATCACATCTGAACCTAGGTGTGTGTATATTCTTAATGTATCACAGTTTTAGTTCGAGCATCTACAAGAAGCTGTGTTTTCCGATACGGCTATACAATTACAACGTGTCTTTAGATCACATGTGAGCTGCTCCTGATGAAGGATTTGGAGCACTTATGTTTTCCTGGGCTCATTAGTTTGTTTTCATGTCATTCATGTCTATCTTATCACAGTAGTTTATATTTAGGAGCCACTGTCGCAGTTTGTGCAACGTCTTCCCTCTCGCCGCCCTTCTGTCATGAAAAGTAACACATTTTTCTTGATATTTATCGTCCAAATCGTCATCACAACCTCCTCTCCTCTCCTCTCCAATGTATCATCTGCAGGAAAGGTATCAATATAAGTTTAATGTTGAAAGAGATTCGAGCAGCGTTGAGGAAGTGCAGAGATTCCGATGGAGTGTTGACGAATCTGGGTGGTTAACTAAAGCCTGAAACAGCTATAGATTGGATCCATAGTTTAGTCTCCCTCATAATATATGCTTTGATATTCCACTTGGGATATCAGGCAATTGGGTGGAAAATTGGCTGTTTTGAAGGCAGCTTCTTGTTGATATATGATGTGGTTCTGCCCTTACAAAATAGCCTTTTTTTTTTTTTTTTTTTTTTTTAAGAAAATGATTTCCAAGTTTCATTCTCTGTGTATGTTATATCTTATAGAAAGATTTTGGGATGATTGATACATTACCATTTACGCGTAGCTAGAAATGTGTATCCCTGTAACTTTGGAAATGAGATTTGTAAGTTCTAATTTTAGAGATTATACATATTTTATTATTGAAATTATATCAAGTGACTTTTGCATTAATTTATATTAAATAATTGCATAATTCTAGTAATTAGAATATTAAAAGCGAAGAAGATAATGTTCAATTTCAATTATTTATTTGTAATAAATGTGATGGTTCATCCATTATTTTATTATTACATCACTTGTTTTCTCATTTATTATCTAAAATCTAAGAACATCAGCCAATTTTAGACAAAAATAAAAATACCAGAAAAGGGGGTTCACACTACAGATAGCAGTTGCCGAGGGAAAAAGCAGGAGTTTTTGGTTAAATGTAATGTGTTGTAAAATTTATTAGAAAAGTTTAGACGCCCTGGGATAATCCTTTGGTTTTTTTATTTTTAGTTTTTAAAAATTAAACGTGTTTTCTTCAAATTTCTCTATCATGATCTTCATCTCTTTTAAGGAAACATGTGGATACATGTGGATGTTTCACTAAATTTTAAAAACAAATACAAATTTTAGAATTTTTTTTTTAGTTTTCAAAATTTGTTTTGTTTTTGGAATTTAGCTAAGGTTTCAAATGCTTTCTTAAAAGAAATAAAAATTATGGTAGAGAAAATGAGGAAAAATAAATTTAATTTTCAAAGATAAAAAATCAAGAATCGTTATTAAATGAGTGTTTAGTTACTTAAATAAAATGATTATTTTAAAAAAACTATTAAAGTAAAATGTATAATTAGGCTCTAGCTAAGAAAGCATGACATAATACTTTGGTCAGAGTCAGACGCGACTTTTTATACAATCGAAATATATTTGAAAATAACTTTATGCATTTGACCAAAATCTCCATTAGAAGCTCAAAGAATACTATTTTTAAAAAAAATAACAATTTTTTAATTAAAATTTTATGAGATCACATGACGTGATCTCTATTGAAATTCATGAATCTGTTTACTTTTGGCTTTCAAATTTCTTTTCAAACTTTGAAAATTAAGCTTTAACCATTTTTTTAAAAAAAAAAATTAAAATTTGAAACCGAATTTCCAAAAGATAAATGTGTTATTTTTCAAGAAAATTTTATGTTTAAAATTTCAGCAGCATTTCTAGAAAATACAAGGGAATTGTATTCTCCATATTCTGATGTTGTAGTCTTTTGCTAAAAGACTTAATACATGTCAATTTCAAGGATTGAGAGAAGAAGGGAAGAGGGAAAATATCGCTCCTTTGTTCACCTTAAATCTTTAAAAAGAAAAAAAACTGTAATAGAAGAATTAAAATTTGCCTCCACCCTTCCTCCATATTATTCAATAAAAGCCAAAATCTTTCCACCATTCAAATAACATAGGTTAGAATTACACACCTTATCTATGATATCAATCTTGTAGTGAAAGATGATGTTTCTCTCTCTTACCTTCCTTTAAAATTTGAACTTGATTAGGTTTCTTGATGGAGAGAAGCTTCACTTTCATTAGGCAGAGAGAGAACCAATCCCTAAGGGGCTGTTTGGAGCGCTAGGTGAGTTATAATAACAGAGGATTATAATAGAGTCTGTGAAACATATAATATTATTTAAAATACAGAGTAGTATAATGTATGGTTATAATAGTCTGTTTTTGGGTGCAGAGTTTTTCACAGGTTATTATAATCAGTGTTATAATAACCAGTGGGCCAAACAACCCCTAAGGTTTTATCTTTATATATACACTTTTCCATCATGTTTAATTAGAAAAATTATCTTCCACTTAATTGGCTCACTTTATTAGTAGACTCAACACATAAAGTGTAAATAAATATTAATCAACATATCACACATCAATCACCAATATGAGCATAATTCACTAGTTAAGACATCTACTAATTTATTTGAATTTGGAGGTTCAAATTCTCGCTCCGAAAAAAATTCGACACCAAATTTTCTTGGATTGATGTTAATAGCATAGAGTAAATAAAATCTATAATCTCAATAATTATTTTGAAGTTTTTAAAAAATTTAACACGATTTTCTCTCTATAACTTAGATTTTAGAGATACTTAAATTTTAGGGTAAGTTTGGTATACATTTAGTTCAAGCCTTTTTTTAATAAAAAAAAATATCTTAAAAAGTTTGGAATAAAAACGGTTTGACTTAAAACACTCATTTGTTGGGGTAAAAGTATCCTTCCTCGCGTAAAGTTAACAAGACACCAGTAGTTAGCCATTCGACCAAGCCAAGGTGATTGCACAATATTAAGGGATAATAATCAAGCCCAAAATGTTGTTCAGTCCAAACGTAATCAAGAAACTCATGTCCACAAAATAGAGTGCCAAGCCCAAGTAAGTTAGTAGGTAAATTAGAAGAACTGTCTCATTAAGCACATTTAGGATTCTGAAGGTTCAACCAACAAATTCTGTTATGAAATGATTCCTCATTGGGCGTTTTTCTCATTGTCCATCATGTACCTTTTATTATTTCATTATTTGTTGCCCTAGAATATCTGAGGGTATAAATAAATAACCTATACTCACTGAAATCAATATATTGAGGGTACTCTTTCTCCCATTTTTCTGGTGTTTTCTCAATCTTGATTCACAATGCTGAATGTATTGCCTCACGAGAGAATGTCCAATGCATGCAATACTCACTGGAAAACATAACAAAAGCAGACTTAGTGCTCTAATAAACTAATTCTATTATTAGCTCCTTATAAAATAGTGGAACTCACTTGGGCGATTCACTTCAACATTACTTATATGACCAACTTTACTTATATGTGACCAGTACAAGTTATATTTTTTTAAAAGAGATTTAACTACAATTGCCACAAAGTGAGCAAAAGTGATTCTCAATTAATTACTTTTGTTATGGGTAAATTTAGACCAATCAATCAACTCGAGACTTAAGGAGGAGCTAGATAAAGAAGAATAGATCAAGGCAAATAGATGCATGCCAAAATTTCTCTGACCTGACTGAGCCAACCTGGTCCAACCCAAACCCAAACCGCTCTCATGGTTCATTTAGGCTCTGGGAGAAGGGCTATTGAGAAAGTCCAGTAGCCAACCTCGTCCAAGGTAAGCCAACCCTTTGGGTTAGGTTCCAATAGCCCCATCTAGATCTATTATGATTTTCTAAAAGAAGACGAGAAACCCTAGATTGAATAATGATAAAAATATATTATTATAATTCCAAGAAAGGTAATGTCATTCTTGTTACACTCTCACAACTCTAGTCTAATTAAGTATCGAAATTGGGGTAGCAAGCACTATGCCATATGAGGTTACCTCCTTATGAAGTGAGTTCATGTTGAATCACACACAATGAGTTTCTTAGTTTGGAATTGATCATTGTTTGAATGTTAATCAACCTCAATCATTACATTAAAAAAATGTTTTAAAATCAATTTTATTTTTTAAAAAGAAATTAAAATAAAATTGGAACGATGGCAAATTATCCAAATGTCTTTGAGTGAAAAAAAATCCACCAAATAATTTAGGTGGAGCATATGCTTAATGCCCTTTCACACGTGTCGAAGTCACGGCAAAATCGGACTTAAATAGAAATGAAAGCCGAAGTATGTATGGAAAGAAACGATACAGAGAACGGACGAGATACTATCCGTTTTCCAAAAGCCCTATCATCATGGGCCCCACATTTCCTTCCTCTGGATGCCACGTGGTTTTATCTATTCAACCTTTGACTATATATTATTCTGCCTTATTATCCAAAACTCTCCCAGCGGAAAAAACAAATTGTCAATTGAAATTTAGTCCTTTGAATTAAGCCTTGAAAATTTAATTTAATTAAAGGTTAAAATTACATTTTAGTTCTTAAACTTCCAACTTTATTAAATTTGGTTCAAAATATACATTAGATAGATAAGTTTCTATTACATATATGAAAGGTTGATTCTACATTAACAAGAAAGGGGAAAAGAGAGATAATTGCATTAAAAGTGGTTTTAAAGGCTTTCTATATCATAATTTGTGCTATATTTATATATATAAGCGTTTGAGCTGGTTCCATTTGAATCCTAATATCCATCTTAATTAATCTATGTATAGTTTTAAAAAAATGCCCCTGTCAACACACGAATACACCTTTTTTTTTTTAAAAAAAAACTACCTATTTGAAACTAATAAAATACTTAAATAGTACAATAGATGTGTTGTAAATACCTTAAATACTAAAATCAAACCAATTTAAAAGTTGATAGATTAAAATGAAATTTAGATCTAAAATATAATATGAATATATATGAGCAAACAATGTAGATTAAAAAATCTCTAAAAATCACTAATTTAAATACAATTCAATAGATAAAAGCATCCGTTTACCATTTAAATAGTTCATGGTTCAATTTACCTATTCAGAATTTGTTGACCCTTTTTTAAACTCTAAATTAGTAAAAAAAAAAAAAGGCAGTTGATTTATCTACTCATTCATAGCCTTTGAACTAAAAACACAAGAGAAAAGACGCTAATAATTATGTATGCAAAGTACAAAGAATTAAAACAGAGGATAAAGAAAAATACATAAAAACTAAAAATTATCGTATAAGATTCAACGTACCCCTTAATTATCTTTCGAAGAGGCGTAAAGAAAGAAAGAAAGAAATAGGAAGTAGAAATTGGAATTGGATTTAGGGGTGTGAAAATTAAGCAAATAAAGAAGCCAAGTGTATCATGGAGAGCCCACCACAGAGTCCACTTGGTGACACGATCCCACCGATTCGTCATCCCCAACTACTGGACTTCCCTCAAATCTAGCCACGTCTCTTTTCCTAATTTCCCTTTCCCTTTTCTCTAATATAATATATATATATATATATATTCCATTTCTCTCCTTCACTCTCTTTTTCACTGACCATTATATTATCATCATTCTATTTTCTTTGATATGTTGTCTCACCTTCAACATTAACAACAAAACAAAACAATGGAGAGAAAACCCATAAACAACAACGTTGCTCAAGCAAGCTCCCGCAAGGGCTGCATGAGAGGCAAAGGCGGCCCGGACAACGCTTCTTGCACCTTCAAAGGCGTCCGCCAGCGCACTTGGGGCAAATGGGTCGCTGAGATTCGCGAGCCCAATCGCGGTGCTCGACTCTGGCTCGGCACCTTCGACACCGCCCATGAAGCTGCCGTCGCTTACGACGCTGCTGCTCGTAAGCTCTATGGCTCTGATGCTAAACTCAACCTCCCTCAAACTGCTTCAGAGCCTCAACAATTGCCCACTACTGCCATCTCATCGTCTCCGGTGGTGGAGTCCGACCAAATCGGAGGGCTGTGGGAAACTGAGGATGTGAATTTTGATGAGTCCATATGGAGGGAGGCGGTGATGTCCTTGGATTTTCCTATTGTTGAAGACGATCAAGGGTTTTATTTCGATGAGGTCGGCAATTGGGATACTTTGCACTGGTGCATGTGATGCGATTCAATATTATACAATTATAGTCTGTGAAAATATATAGCTCTCTCTCTATATATAAATTATATATATACACACATGCAGTGTTCGAGTGTGTATATATATAAAATTAAATATTGGGTTAATTATCAGATTATTGTAGGTATGTCTGTCTATGTATACTACTTTTCCAGAGTGGATTAGAAAAAAAAGAAAAGAAAAAAAACCCCTTATTCCTAAGTTTTCATGGAGCTTGTTCTGATATTTTTTTAAAGGGTTTTTTGGTTGATGGAGGGAAGGAACTTATTAGGGTTAATTATGTTGCATGTATGTAAAATAAATAGTGTGAATGATTGGATTATACTACTTTCTTTTTTTAAAAAAAAAAAAAATATATATATATATATATATATATAGTTTAGGTTTTTTTTTTCTTTTTTTAAAAACAAGCCTAAAAACAAGTTTAGGCTTTATTCTTAAACTTTACATTGAAAAGCTTTTACTATGTCCATAAATTGAGGGTACTTTTCCATTAAAATGCTCGGTTGAGATTATTAATTCTCGCTTAGGCTACCAAATGTCAATCGGTTTATGGTGACTTCATACTTTATTTTGACTATCTGTTACCTTAATTGTTAACCAACGACCCTATGAATTGAAAATTCAGAGCGAGTTACAAAAAAAAAAAAATAATAATAATGTTGTGTTATTTTTCTTAAAAGAAAAATGGGAGGACCTGATTTTGTTATTGTTTCTTTCCCCTCAAGTAATTTGTTAATGACATGGCTTACATTAATGTTGGGTTTATACGACAAAGAAGTTAGATATTGTGAGAGACAGCTAAATCCCACCCAAGTGGATGTGCGTTGTCAGTTGCATTTACCGTTGAGCTGCTTTTTTGTAGCTTTGAGCTGTCGTCGTTTTTGTAATTTCAAGAGAAGTGTTGCGCTATATTTGAAGTCCGACATGTGTGCGATTTATAGATCCCTGGTGTTCATGCATAATTACGATGAGTTCAATTATAATATGAAACTGAATTTTAAGTGTGAGCTTATATTCACTACAACAATTCCACACTTTCAGGTTCTTCTTTTCTGAGCATATCTTTACGATTTTAATCCTTCTTCCTCCATTTAATTTCTTCTTCTTACCCTATCTGATTACATTGCCACAGCTCTCTCTCGTCGTCCTTCCGATGGTGTGATATTGTGAAAAACGAAAAACGTCAATAACACAAAGAAATTTGTTCTCTTACAAAATTCGAGAAGAAAATTAAATAACTCTATTTGAATTACTTTTATCAAAATGATGGAAAATGAACCTTTATATAACACAAATTAAATAAGTACATCTAACAAATTAAAAGAACCTTCATGCATCCCTAAATTTATGTTGTATCTGGAATTCTTGTATCTGCATTTATGTTGTATCTAGAAGTCTTGTATCTGTATCATGAATTTCTAACCGATAGTCTACTTAGGAAAATTTTCATAACAATAGAGGTAGTGTCTTGCAGCCTTTGGTTTGGTTGCACTCCCAGCAATTCAACAGCACCAAATCTTCTTGTTAGTTGTTCCTCCATCTGATGTGGGGCCGAACCTTCTTGTTCCCTCCGTTTCTTGTTCTTCCGCTCACGGCCACTGTAATTTTTTTTTTTTTTGTAAATACAAAAAATGGGGTGAATTAGATGGGTTGATTTATCCTTTTTGTAAATTTATTATGGTTAATGTGTTTGGAATGGAATACTTGAAATATATGGTAATTGTTTTGCAATATCATTAATGGATTTAGAAATTGGAACTCTATTCTACCAGGTTGTTTGTTTATAATAGTTCATATTAATATGTTATGTTTTGAGTTTTTGATTTTAAAGTTTGTGAATTGTTTTGTGATATTGATTTGCAGATATTAACGTTAGATATAGAACATCCATGATTGAAGACATGATTCTGAAATTGCAGAGTTCTGCAATATCTTTTTGTCTGCCAATATCCATGGCCGCGCTAGTTCGAACACAAACTGAAAACCTGAAACTGAGAGCTCCCATGTAGAATTAATAAAATATTTTTTTAAGTCATCATCCAGTAATCTTCTCCACCGTAATCATATCATTGAAGTTGGAAACTTATATAAATAATTAATTAATCTCTTTGCTTAATTTGACGGAAAAGAGAAAAAGATGCAAGATTTTTGCCTTTAAAAAACCCAAAATTTCCTAATTTTGTTTTAGCTGTATTTTGTTGCAATTGTGGCTCGAGGGATTGTTTCAAGGGAGTTTCTTTATAATCAGGATATATAGAATAGCTCACATTCAGTTGTAATAATTATTTTTTTACTCTAATATTTAATTCCTCAATTATATTTATTTGTCACTGGGAGAGGAATTTAAGATTGATTACAATTTAAAACTCCTGAAATTCTAAGCAAAAGTAAACCAAACCATAAATTAAGCAAGTCTCATTTTAAACTTAAAAAAGGTTTTAGTTATGGTGAATTAAACCTGATCATAGGTAGAGTTATGGGTGGTTTAACCTTCCTGGGCTCTGGGCCGAAACTTTGAATGCAGGGACAGACCACAAGTGGGCCCAAAATCACCGTAATCCAAAGCTGCGGCCCATGTACTATTTTACAGGACTATTTAATATTTTTTCTTAAAAAAGGGGAATTTACACATGCAAGTTTTTATGGAAATTGTAAAAAATGAAATAATTTTGTTGAGTGAAAATTTATGAACGATCATGAGTATTTGATTTATATGCTTAATTAATGAGAATAATTATATAAATCATTGAATAGCTAAATTTTATTAGAGAAACAAAATCAAAATTTATTCATGAATATGTATATATTTTTATCCAAGATTTTTAATTTCAGCAAATTTCAACTTTTTGTAATTGGAAAATAGGATAGGGATAATCTGGATAGAGATATATGAAAGGAGTTTTCATGAATATTGTGATGGAAAGTACAATCCCACTTATTCCATCTAACACTACCTAAACGTAATTATTATTAATTAATAATAGACACACGCCACATTAAAACAACAATATATAATTTCAAATTTTCAATAGGACAAAAACTAATTAGCATAGTAGTCAAAAAAAAGAAAAAAAAAAACTAATGGGCATGAATAGTGCATCAAAATTTAATCATCTCCTAATTTGCTATGGGAGAATTTATCATGCATATAATTTCCCTGCAAGATGCTTTTATTCTGACTTAATTTGTTGTTTAGTCTAATAGCTATTTGGAAAGATATCATTATCATTATCTAGATCCATATATTTTGTAACTATAGAATAACCATTATAGCTTTGGATTAGGATGCTCTCTTGACATACTTATCGATGGAGTGGTTTTTTTGTAAATTAAAAGAAAAGAAAATATCTCCATCTCTAATTATATTCAATGCATTGTTTTCAAATCAACACATTTATCTTCTCAAATATTTTCTAGAATACATAGATAAAAGCAAAATTAATTTTTTGAGAAAAAATAGTGTGTTTTGTTCTTTTGTAATTCGAGCTTTTCGAATTTTCAAACTTAAAAGAAAGTAATGAGTGTCTTACTCAATCAACTATATTCTCTTATTTATTATTGTTTTTTAGTATCAGAAATGGAATATTTAAACCTCCAACCTCAAGAAAATGAGTATATCCATCCCAATTATCCACTGAGCTGAGTTAATGGGGTGGGGATTTGAATCGTATTTGTATATGTGACAACCTTTAATTTGATCGATGGTACATGTCAATTAACGAACCATGCTGACTTAGGCCTCAGTTTAGCAACTACACTCTCTTTAATTGACATTTAATACTATATTAAGCATCATTATTTTGGTTCCCACCTATTCTCATCCAATCTAATCTCATGAAATGATGCTCTGAGTCCAACTTGCTTTCTGCCCTACCAAACAAAGTTATTTTAATTCCCCTCTCTCTAGCTATTATATTATATTATATTATATATATCATTAATCAAAATGATGGTTTGAATCTCTTTTTCATTTACTTTCTCAAAACAACATTTCCACTAGAGAGACAGCAACAATTCAGGAGAGCACGGCCTGTTCTTTTTTCTCTCTCTGTTTTTCCCTTTTTCCCCAAACAACTCTAAAGCCAAAAAAAAAGTATACCTTCCTGGAAAAGTGAAATTTTGGCTAAAAAGAAGATCCATTCACAAAATAAATTAATACAAACCCATCTCTCATGCCTAATTATTATGTTGCTTAAAAGATATACCCCTCATTATTAAACTAATCACCTTGATTAATTATTTCTTCCCCTATATTGTCGGCCACGACGTCGTTTGAGTTTTGTAGACATGGTATTGAAATTAATCAAAACATGTACTAAGATATTAATTAGGAAGAGAAAATATTAATTAGGAAGAGAAAAGAAAAGGAAAAAGGAAAAAAAAGCATATGGGATTTGGAGCCCACACAACTAAAAGTTCCATTGATGATCAATACAAGTTCATCCCTCTTCACATCTGATATCTGATTTCTCTTTCAACCCCCCTTTTTCTTTTCACCAACCCATCTCTAATTAACAAAAGCCATTGATTAAAAAAAAAGTCAACAAAAGATGGGCAAAAGAAAGAGAAAAAAAAAAAAAAAAGATAAAAATCTCAATACACACACAAGCTTGTTCATAAGATGGAGTCGAAACATTTGGGTGGTCAAAGTCAAACGTTGTCGTTTGATGAATGGATGAGAAGTGGCTGAGTAATGGAGGGCTTGATGTGAGCGGGTGTTCTGTTGTTACTGTGGTCGGGAGCGGAGAGGATTGCAGCCTTCTCAAGTGCAAATTTTCTCTCTTCGTTTTTGCCCCATAGAACGAAGTATAAGCCGGTGATGATCAGCACCGCCCCGATGATCCTGTACATCACGCTCACATTATTAACAATCATGCATGATCCGATCGTGCTTTTTTATAAAGTAAATCAACTGCCTGATTAAAGTTGTTTGGTTTTTTTTTTAAAAGAAAAAAAAAAGGTAGTGATCTGAACTTCTAACCACGACGCCAGCTTAGTGAATGTGATATGATCTTGTCCTTTTTAAAAAAACACAACCAAACTCACCCGAAAAAAATTGATTGATTTTATGCTGTGGATCTTAACTTTAATTCCATAAACCAAATAACTGCTTCTGTTTCTTTCTTTTAAGCAGAAATTTCCTAATTTCCTATTTCTTTTTTTTTTATTTTTGAAAGTTAAGCTTATTTTCACTTAATTTTTCAACAATAGATTTCATCTCTTTTAAATAAGCATTTAAATTCTTAGCCTCAAACTTTAAAAACAAATTTTACTTTTTTAGTTTTTAAAAGTTGGTTTTTGAAAACATAGGTACAAAATAAATAAAATTACATAAATTCAATGGTAGAAATAGTATTTTTAGGTTTAAATTTCAAAAATTAAAAACAAAAAATAAAATGATTATCAAATGCGACCTAAAAGTTGGAAAGTAGTTTTTGGAAAGCGAAAGTGATGGAAGGGTGAGGATTGAGTGAGAAAGGGGACCTACCCTCCCAAGTAGAACTCTTCACCCAAGGCGAAGGAAGCCATGATGGCGACAACGAGAGTCTGAACAGGTTGATAAACAGCGACGAAGACAGGGCCACCTCTGTCAATGCACCATATCTGCACAGCGAAAGCAATTCCAGAAGCTACCACTCCCTGCATTCCCCCACTTACTCTCTTTAGTAACATTATAAATAAAAATACTTTCCCAATAACAACAACAACATCAAACTTAAAACTTCCCATCAATTTGAAAACACCCCAACAACAAATTAACCCATCAATCATCTTATTTCCTCCTCATAATTAATAACATGTCGGCCATCGTCTAAGATATATGTATCTAACTTATTAGTTTAAGCTTTGGAAGACCTACGGCATATAAAACGCTGAAGATTTCGCCACCAGAGTGGAAGAGCCAAGCCTGAGCATCTCTCTCAGCAATAGCAGCGATGATGACAAATTGAATTATCCCAAAGAAACAAGTAAAAGAAGTGACAGAGAGACGAGCCGGGTACTTCTTCAAAACTGGAGCTTGCAAAACGAGCCATCCAGACCAGGACAAGCAATGGCCGATCAAAAAGACGCAGCCCAGGGTCCAGCTTTTGGGCTTTGCGTCCCCAAGAGAAGCAAAAATGGGTGTTGGAAATTGCAGTGAAGGAACTGGGCTGTATATTGTTGGACCTTTGTATAGAGTGATCACTGTGGCCCCGGCAACGCAGCATATTGTTCCCATCACTTTTGCTATACCATCTTTTCTGTTCAGTCGCACTTGTTCTATTCTGCAATCATACAAACAACTTAAATATATATATATATATCTCTCAAAAAACTATTTCTAATTAAATATTTAAATTGATGACTTGCCGGAGCAATGCAGCCATGAGGAATGTAATCGCCGGAACAGAGTTTTGTATCGCCGATGCAAACGTCGGCGACGTGTTCTCCAAACCTAGCAAGTAAAACCCTTGATTCGCCGTGATTCTGTAATAATACAAAGTTAAAAAGTTAAAACATGCACACAAAAATAATACTTACCTATACAATAGTCAGAAGTAGCTGACTTCTTAATATAAATTCTGTTTTAAATATTTTGACTGTATAAATTACGTGTAAGTTTTAGAATTTATAGAGCCTAGCTGATCAACTGACACGAGGTTTGTGGTTCGAATCTCTTTCAATTACAAATGTACTAAAAAAATGTTTTAGCATTTATAATAATTATTGAAAAACCTACCGATAATATGTATAATTTAACTTTGATTGTGTATTAAATTACCAATCAACTCAAAAACATAAATTAAATTTAATTATATCAATATTTTTATACACCCCCTCACTTAAAATTTTATAGATTTGAGAAGAAGTGAAATTACACAAGAGTTAAAAAGTTAAACACGATAAATTTAACAATATGAATGTTGTAGGACTTTTGATTGAATGTTGGATTTTTGCTCATGTATATGTTGGACATACCCAACAAGTGCAAGAAGGAAGAACTGAAGCAGAAAATTGAGAGAAAAGGCAGGGCGCTCCTTCCTGATTAAAAAAAGAAAAAAAAAAACAAAATTAAGAACATAAAATAATGTAAAGATGTAGTAGAATGAGAGTTATTAGTGAAAATTAAGGTAATAGATATATACTTTTCGAGGAAATATGCAAAGGGAAGAAGGAGAAGAAAGGCAATGATGTTCCTATAAACAAGGAAGACAAGTTTGCTAATGCCCATATTAAGGGCAGCCCTTGAGACAACGTGGAAACCAGCATAGCCAAACTGCAAGGCCAACATGGCGCCATGCAGTTGAAGCTTCTCAGGAATTGAACACCACATTATTCTTCTGCTACCAGAATTAGAAGCGCCTGAGCTAATTCCATGATCAGCCATTATATATAATTAAGAGATTACTGATAAAGAAGAAGAAGAAGAAGAATAAGGGGGTGTTAATTAATTAGGTATTTTGTTGTGAAGAGAATGAAGGAGGAATTGGAGGTATATATAAATATAGAATTGGAAGCTGGGAAATTATGAGGAGATGGAAAATGGAAAATGGAAAATGGAAAATGGAAAAAGAAAAAAAGGAGGGCCCAGTGAAGAGAAGACCTAAAAAGACGTAGTGTCAACTGTTGGTAGCTTTCAAATGTTTTAAAGTTGTCTCCCACATTCACATTCACATTCATATTCATATTCGTCTCTCCCCCACCCTCCTTCTTCTTTCTCTTAAACTGACATGACAACCTCATTTAAAAAAAAAAAAAAAAAATGCGATGGAATAAATATAATCATGCACAATTTTGACTTTAATCATTTCATATATATAATTTTCTTTTTTTTCTCTTTTTTATTTTTAAAAAACACACATTTGGACTATGTACTACCTTACCATTAAAACATCTGTAGTTCTAGTCTTTTTAATCTAATTTGAACAAATTCAATGAATAAGATATTAATTATCATTCTAAAGGTAGATGGGTTGATCTCTCGTTCTGCCAGGGTTATAAATTAACAAAATAAACTTATAACCTTCTATAATGTTCATATTTCATCAATGGACAATGAATTTCTAATGAGTTTCTAATGTATGCATATTGATAAATCTCTGGAAGGAACAAATATGTTTTAAATTCCATTTACTACATTTTTTTTATATATCATAAAGAGGACCAAATACGTTTTAAACTAAATTGTTACCAATTTTAGATTATAGGAACTATATTAATATTTTTATGAAATTATAAAGACCAGAATATTATTTTAATCTTTTTTTTAGAAATATATTTTTTAACCTTTTACTCTATTATATATTATATTGCCATTTTTTTATTTCTCTATTGTTTGGAGAGGATTTTTATTTGTCTATTTACCTATAATAAAACATTGAAAAAAAAAACACACTATTTTAGCACCATAATTATAAAGTACGAAACAATGATTTCATGTAAAAAATATGGGAAGAAAACTTCGTGCATTCAAATATTGACGTTAAAAGAAATTTTGAGTACTTAATAACATTTAGTAAAATATAAGGTAATGGATCTAGGTTGTTTTTATATTATATGCTAAACATATAGGCTTTTCTTTTTGGAAATTATAATGGGTAGCAAAAAAAAAAAATATGATAATTGTAAATTTAACTTGTGGTTTTTGAAAATTTGCAAATATAACAAAAAAAATATTTAACTATGTTTTTCATTTTTCTATTATTCTGGCTTTACCCTCATTATTGTACCATCAAGCATATCAGTAGTATATATAATATATTATTTAGTATATCAATAATAGATTAGCAATACATATTTGATACATCAATTGATATACGTCATATTGTAATCTTGCAGGATTATACAAGAGGGGTATTTTGGACACTACGCTAACTTCGATTGGGCTCGACCAATTTTTTTGCTATGTGTTGTAATAGAAACAAATGATAGACACACTTGTAATTAAACTTTTATTATTTATTTATTTATTTTTTGTCATTTGTGCAACTAGTTTTTTTTTTTTTTTTTTTGACAAAACTAAAACATAGGCTTTTTGAAATAATTGTTATTGGATTATTAATATTTTAACAGTGGAGGACACTTGTGACTATTAATTTAAATGTTGAAATAGTAGATGGTAATTAGAGGTTTTTTAGAAATTGCTTTCAAAAGAGTTCTCTAGTTTAAAAAAAAAAGATACTTTTTCCTGTGTAATATTTTAAAAAATATTTCATCTTTTTTGGAGGAAAAAATAATAAAGTTGTTATTCTTTTTTACAAATTTATGAGCAATCATTTTAACATACACAATAACATTGACTTACAATTTATTTTCATTCCATTATTAAAATTTTAATAATTTAAAAAATAATAATAGAAAAGTGTTTTTAAAAAAATATTTCCAAACAACCACTTAGTCCTTTAATACGATAAATTCGTAGGTAAAATTAAAGTTGGATCAGTTCGAGGTGTAATGACTTTAAATCAAAAGCAAATATTTTTTTAATATAAAATTCTTCCTTTGGAAGATGAGTTTCGAAACTTTAGATTAAATTATTTCTTAAAAAAAGACCATTAATACGAATTAGATTAAATTAGAAAAAGTAAAATAATATAATAAGGTAAAAAAAAAGCACAAAGTGTCCGGAAAGAAACTGGGAGCGAGAGGTGCGCCAATTTGATTGAATTATGAAAAGGAAAAGAGCTTCTGTTTTGGCAGCATGCGACTAATGATGAATAAAGGGTGAGGGGGCTGAGCCGCCATCCATAGATAAACGCGCACGAGGCCAACCAGTTCCCTTACTTTGCTTTTGCTGACCCCATCCATTCTCTCTCCATCTTCACCTTGCATACTGACAAGTGACAACGGACCTCTTCATATTTTTATTCCAGTCTTTAGACATAATTCAAAGTTATTTACGGAGAGAAAGATATTTCAATAAAATTTTTCTTTTATCAGGATCAAGAGATTAGATAGGATTGTAATTAGAATGTTTGACTGATAAATAATTCAGTAATTGGTCGTCAACCCTTTCAATCGCTACAAACACACCCATGATGTATACAATAAGATGTGTCTATTTATCTATTTTTTTACTCAAAATGAAAGTAGATTGGAAAAAAAATTTAGAGTGTCTAGGATTGAACTAGGAGGATTTCTTAATGCCTTTTATAACTAGTTCTCATTACTTACATACTCTTAATAATCTATCAGTTTGGTTGCACTTCTAGTTCTAAACATTATTTCAAAAAAATTCAAAACATATAAATATAGAAAAAAGGGAAGAGAAGAGATGTTTCAACTTCTACATTCTCATTGCTTCTCTTGTTGGTATCAATAATTTTATCCATAGATTTATAAATTAAATTAATCTTTTAAGTTTTAACCCACATGCTATTGATTTTAAATTTATTTTTGCCTTAATTTGCACTTGAGGGCTAATCTCTATCTAGCGAAAAAAAAAAAAAAAATCTTTACAAGTTTCTCTTTTATTTTTTGAGGGGTATATATGAGTTTGATATAGGAACAATAATTGAGACGAACTTCCAAAATTCTAGCTCTTTAAAAGGGGTATTCCACTAATAACTCGAACTCTCTTTCGGTGATTTGGTGATTTGACACTTTTGTATTAGAAAATGAGATTGAATCAAAGACATTGTTTAGCCTATTGTGTCCATAACGAAGAGGAAACCCACATAGGAACTTGGATGCACCATCAGCTAAGCTAGGCTTGTTTTTGCACACTTGCTGCAGTGCACAAAATTCTTAAAAAAATTTCACCTTTTAATAGTCTTTTCTCTTAACTTTATTATATACTATTTTTAATGTTTCGGTTGAAAGGGTAACCGGAGAGAAAATTTAAACAAATTAAAAAAGAAAGTTTGGAGTTCCATTTCTGGTTCTGGATGGTGGGATGTAAATTATTCTGATGCGAAGCTCTTAACTTTAACAGACATAATGCCCCCCCTGAATCGAACCGCCATGATTCCAAGTGTTCAAAGTTGATTCACTCACTGCCCAGGAAGAATAAGAATAATAATAATAATATATTTAAGGGTCTATTAAAAAAAAAAATATATATATATATATATAAGGGTTTCGAAGTCTGACAGCCACGCTTGGTAATTATGACGTATTACAGTGCCAAAGCCTGGTTTTTGGTTTTCTTTTTGAGCAATCAACAACAAAAACTGACTCTGACTCGGCCTGCACGAACCGGTCGGATTCCAACACGACCACTCCACTTCCCATCTTAATTGCTCTCCTTCTCTCTTTTCTGTCGCCAAAGTACCACATTTCTCGCCCCTAAAACCTATCCTCCCACTGTTTACATTATGAAATTTTCCGACATTCTTATTATCAATTATCAATAATGTTGTAGTTTAAAATGTCGATATCGATGTAAATATCATAAAATATCGATGTCTATGGATATTTTTGAAAAAAATTTTAAAATATATTTAAATTAAAAAATAAACCTTCCACCATTTTCAAATAAGTTAAAATACTTGTCATAATATTATATTCACGTTAGGTTACATTTTGTTGTAATTTTCTTTAATATTTCATCAATTTTTTTACGATATAATGGAAATGTCGATTCACCTCTAGTGTCGACATCGAACTTATGGACATGTGGAAATATCGACATGTCGACGAAAATTTAATATCATGATGTTAAGCATATAAACAATAAATAAGATTAATATTCATGCTTCAAAATTGTTTTAAATATTATATTTGATGTAGCACAATCATTTAATTTTTTTTAAAAAATGATGTTTTTGACACAAATATGATGCAAAGAAATTAGTTGGTTTAAACAAAATAAAGAGAGGTAAGTTGGTTTAAAATGCATTTCTCACTTATTCACTTTAAACTTGTTTCGGTCTTTTGTTCTTATTTTATCTAATTAATTTACTTTCTTTGCAACATGTCATTTACGTATTAGTCCATCTATGTAAATATTTGACAGAAAAGATTTATTAAAATAAAAAAACTAAAGATATAGCCAAAAGCACCGGATGAAAAAAAAATCAGCCTAAAAAAGTATCAAATTGTATGTTTTATGAAGCCAAATTGGGAAGAAGTGAAAATAAAAAAGAGAAAGGACGTACAGTAATGGTAGGACAGAGAGTAAAGGACATGAGAATCTACAGGGTATCAAATATATTCCTGTTCTATGCATATAGTACATATACTATATGCTTTTAGGTCATGGGATATTCAAATATCCAAATTAAAATCTTTTGGGGAGTTTTTTATTTTTTTAAAAAATTATTTTTTAAATGTATCAATGGTGATGATACCAACATGACACATGTGAAGTACACGTGGCATATTGACACGTAGGGGTCGTCGATCTGCTTGGTTTCCACTGCCAATTTGGCCACACAAGATTTGGTTGCACAGAAACTTGGATCCTCTGGTCAGCATTTTGGTCTTCCATCATCATTCTATATTCAGCTCTAAATTCCCTTCCACTTTATTAAAATCGGTTCATATTATTGTCAATGAACCAAAAAAAAAAAAAAAAAATATCAACACTTATAAAAGAAATATCTACCCCTTTCCCGATCCCAAAATAATTAAATATCTCCGAGACTCAAGAAAAAGTTCTCAAAATGGTAGATAATGAAGGAATTATGTTCACACTACACTATTGTAATTTATATTTAGCCTAAATAGTGAAGAGTCTTTCTCTTGGTTTAAATTTTCACTTGGGTTTTAAAACTTTTAAATGTATTTGTTTTAGTCACTAAATTCTTAATTTTGTTTTATTTTTATCCTAAAATTTATAAAAAGTCTATTTTTCATTAATTGCTGAATAAATGTATGACTTTGAATGTGTTATATTCACGATTTAGCATAGATATATGTTGACCAAACAAATATTGAAAGAGATCTAATAATATGTGGCAAAAATATCATTACAAAGATCAAAGTGACTATTGTGTTTTGTTCATGGGTGAAAATTGAAAATTTAAAAGTTTTGAAAACAAAATTGTTACTTTAAAAATTCAGGAACTAAAATAGATATTTTTAAAATTTAAAAACTAAAATAAGATGAATCAAAAGTTAAAGTCCCAATATTTCATTACAATTAAAAGAAGTCACTGAACCCCTTAGTTCAACATGTGAGATTTTGAACCCATAATTGAAAAGGAAAAATGTATTGATATCTGATATCTTACTACTGGAACTATATCTCGAACAATATTAAATAGATATAATGAGGACTATTGTAATACCCAAAATTTTTCTCATGGGAGATCAAGCAAGAGCTTTCGGTGGATGATGAATTATTTCTCAAAAGGGGTGAATTTTTTGTTGGTTGGTTGGTTGGAAAGAAATGATCAATAGAGTGTTGAAATTACTCTCTTAGTCTTAGCTAGGCGTTTCCCTTAATTATGAGTGGGTGCAGCTGGTAAATTTAAAAGCGTCAGACAGCAAATGTAATAAAAATGGCACCTTTTTGTTTATAATTTTGAACCATATGGTGACATAAAAATAAAAATAAAAACACCAACCAAACATTAAAAAAAAACACATATATTCTGAAGGACAACGCTAATAATTATTCAAGTTGTTGGTGACTAAATTAGAACATTGTTCATTCTTTCACTGAATCGTCTTCTTCAAGGCTTGACAAAATGTCCAAAACTTACCATACAAAATGAATTGCAAAGACAGAGCGCTTTCTGAGATCTATAGTGACACCCCAATTTCCAGTATATCTAGGTTCATTCTTATCGTTATTAATGTCGCGACACCGAATTACCGTCTATTTCAACTTGTTTTATTGCAGGATGGAAGAAATCTCATTCATAAGATATAGTGGATGTTAGGATGAAATTCAAAATTGTTACATTGGGAGTTGCCTACTTAACCTGTTGTTGTGTCCGACACCATTAGGTTAGTTGAGTTGAAAAACCTTATATATGATATGTTACAGGAACTAGCGGACGATGGTGGACATTATAATAAAGGGTGAAGATGCCGTTGTTCGAGGAAGCACCTCCAATGTACATAAGGACTGACCGGACCTTTGAGTTTCTTCTACTTCGTGAAAATGTATCCGAGGATGCAAACTATTTATATCGACAAAGAAATGAGAAATGATGGTAATGTACATCCGAATGCAGGTCGCCCCATACGAGTCATGTGGTGCACCAACTCATTAGATCGACACACTCAATATACCACGAGTAGAGGTGGATATATCACCCAACGAGATGGGAGTATCATTAGTGAACGATGATGTGAACCTCGGGAGTCGAACATGGTCACGATGTTTTGGGACAATATGAGATGGATAATCGTGAAGCATGGTCGATTCCCAAATCCCACTCCAATCCAACACTAACTCCAACTCCAACTCCATATGGAAATCCAAAATCATTCACCCAATCCAACTCAACGCTGTTCCAACTCCAACCCCACTCCCACCCCACTCCCATTCCCACTCATACCCTACTCATACTCCACCCTTTATCCCACCGCAAATCCAAATCCAAATCCAAATCCAACATCCAATCCAACTCCATCTCTAAATCCAACTCCATCTATAAATCCAACTACTGACTCCAACTCCAACTTCAACTCCAACTTCAACTCCAACTCCAAATCCAATTCCAACCTCAACCTTAACTCGATTGGACAATCTTCATCACATTAATAAGCGTAATGAAGTGGGATATCACATATTGCTGCTTGCTTTGTTGTGTCGCATTCAAAGCTCAATGGTTCTCTGTATGAATCCCTTTCTCGTAATCAAAGGATATTGTTTGGTTTTCGCATTCTAAAGCTCAATGGTTTGTATGAACCCTTTCTCGTAATCAAAGGATTTATTTGTTGGATTGTTGGATAATGGTCAAACTTCTCGGCCTCAGATTAACTGAACTTTGTAAACCATAGTGACAAAGTTTTTTTTTTTTTTTCCTTCCATTGTGTGGAGTACCTTTTGAATTGCCAAAAATCACTTTAATCATTAAATATAAAAAGCAAGAATATCTCTATCATTGGTTTGAGATATCTTATATTTTTCAGAAATTATTTCTAGGTTGATATTGTTAGGGGGTGGTCAAAGTCCTACATAGAAGAGAAAAGAATCTTTTTTAGTAAGGAATAAGGATAAATATTTTAATTGCATTGAATAAAGTTTTGATGGGTAAATCTAGGTGGGCTCAAATCTAAAGATGATATCATATCTTTAGTGTAGAAAATCATCTAAATATTTTATCCTTTTGTTTTCTAATTAATTATCTTTCTTTTTCTAAAATGTAGAGCTTATAATTTACTTAGAGTCGGTGCTTGGAGTTGAGAAACCTAAATGTGTTTTGTTTGTATTAAAATTGTAAAAGGGAATTGATGAAAGTTTTTTTTTTCTTTTCTCCCTTAGTTGAACCACATGGTCGAGAATTTGAAGAGAACCTCCAAGCTCTTAGATAAGAATATTTGTCTTAACTTGTTGATTTAGAAAAAAATTATAGATTATTAATAGATTGTGATCTTATAATATTTATGAGAGTAAGAGCATAGTTTGAGAGATATATTTTGAAAACTTAAGTTTGATTTAGTTCAACAATTGCAAATGTGGAAATCAAATTGTTAAATTATCTCAATCAATTCTAAAGCTTAAATGGATGGATTATGGTAAAGTGGAGGAGGAATTGACATTATTGGAGTTTGAGGTCTCCGATACCATATTAAATTACCAATTAATCCAAAAGTTTAAACAGATGGGTTATGATAAATTTAATTATATAAACATAGAATCATCAACACTTTTTAGAATAGTACTCCTAATTTCTTAACAAGGGAGATTTTATGGTTTTGAGAGTAAAGGAAGTGGATAAACATCATTATTTTGGTGAAAATATATCAAAGTTTTGTGCAATTATACAAATGCATAACTACATATTGGCGTGTGTTTAGGGCATCGTGTGCAAGACCAAATGACATATTCATTCATCTAATGTTCAAAAAATCATATCATCAGACCCCACACTCTGAATCCCAAAATGAAGCCCCATGGGCCAAGATTAATATACATTGACAAAGATATGATTCTTCAACTTCAACTGTTGATGGATTTCATTACACACACCCACACCCACAACCAGGAATCAAAAATGTACAATACAATTAACACCCTTTCCCTTTTCCCTTTGCAGAGATATCAACTCAAGAAAAAGAAAGAAATGTCATTTCACAATTTCCCTTCTTTCATTCTCCATCTCCATTTTTTTTTTTTTCCTTCATCACCATTTGCTTAATTCAATGGCAGATTTGAGAGATTGAGATTGATGCTCTTCTACACAAGCTTCCAAAGTCCACATATATATTTTGGTTGGATCTGGTTTGGCAATTTTCGTTTGCTAATTAGTTTTTCCTGAAGCAGCTAACTAATGTTTCCTCGCCATTCCCTAAAAAGATCTCTAACTTCTACTTATAGAATAGAATAGAATTCTAAAATCTTGAATATTATCCAGAGAAGCCCATGTGTGTGTCCATTGTCCACACCATTTTTTTTTTCTTTTTTGGCTTGATCTTTGAAGCTTCATTTTGTTGGCTGTTTTTGAATTTTCACTCGTTTGCTGATAAACCCACTTGGGATTTTTTATAGCTTTTTGTTTGGAAGATGTGGGATATAAAGTTATTCCACCCACCAAAAATATACACTTTTTTACACGATCAATCCCGAGAACTTTTTTTTTTTTCTTTCGTTGAGAAATGTGTTTGTGGGTTTTGCTTTTTATTGGCAACAATATGATTAGATAGGTTTGTGTAATTTCACGATCGATTGCGTGTGAGGCTCTATAATAATAATAATAATGATAATGAAGATTAATAAAGATTGATTAGTATGTGTTGTGCATTATGCATGCTTAATCAATCAACGCCGATTTTGTTTCCTTCTTTTTGACTTATGAACTCTTTCGTTGTGATTACGCTTATAATAGTCATCAATTTTGTCTGTTTAGTTTGACATTTGCTTGCGTCATTACTCGCTTTTTATATTTATCGTTTTATAAATTCAATTTTCTAATTTCTATATTTGTTTTTCATGATTAAGAACTTGATTCAAACTATTCCAAAAAGTAAAATAAAAGGTGTCCTTTAATAACTATTTGCTAAATTTGTCTAGAAATTTAAATGTTTCCATAAAGAAGATGATAGCCATGGTAAAAAAAAAATGAGATAACAAGTAAAAATTTTAAGAATAGAAAATTAAAAATGAAATTATTATCAAAGTGGGGCATAAATTACGAATTTAATTCTTAAACATTCAAATCTGTGTTCCATTTGAACTTTCAATTTTATGTTTAGTAACTCCTTGAACTTAAAAGATATTTAATAAGTTTTTAAATTTTTAATTTTTTTTAAGTTCTTAAATTTTCAATTTATATATAATAGATTATTTATCTTTCAATTTTGGGTAAGAGATCATCAACCTATACAACATTTTTTAAAATTTATAAACAAATTAAATACAGAATTCAAAGTTTTGAATCCTATAAAACATCATTTTCAATTTTATGTATAATTGATTCATTAATGTTAAAATTAAATGTTGTATATGTCAGGGACCTATTAGACACAAAATTAAAAGATTAATGACTTATTAGACAATTTTAAAGTTAAAAAACTTATTAGACACAAAATTAAAAGTTAATAGACCAATTTATGGCATGTTTGATACATTAATCAAAAGCGAAAATTTGAAAACAAGGGATTCAATGAAAACAGAGTTGTATTTCATGTTTTGAGATCTGTGTTTGGTAGCGATTTAGAAATTTGATTTCATTCTAAATGATTATTTAAACTGCATGCTCTATAACATATTTATAGATCATGAAATTAGTTGTAGATGCAAAACTAATTATTATATTGAATGTAAGTCATTATTAATTAATTTAGGAAATGATTTTGTAAATTTTATAGAATTATCTTTTTATAATATAATATTCTATAATTTATAATATATTATATTCTACATATTTTAATTTAACAAAAGTAAATTGAATTCATAACATGAAATATTGTATTTATTATTTTTATCTTTGTTTAATATAATTCGCATTTTAAAATTTTAAATTCGAAATCAATACAATGAAAACATAAAAATGTTGTTTTCGAGAATTTCTACTATTTGGATCTCGAGAATCCAAAACAGTTTTTAAAACACATCTCATCTTAAACACATATTCACTGAATTGGTGAATCAAAAACATAAAACAGGATCCGGATTGCATACCAAACAGGCCCTTAGAAACTTTTTGAAGTTTGGACCTATTACAAATATGAAGGTTCATTGATTAAATTTAAAATTTAACTTGATTAAATTTAAAATTTAACTAAAATAAAAAGAAAAAACTAATAAAAAAAGATGATAGACACATTCAAGAAAGAGAACCTATATCTCTCGTTTAGAAAAAAAAATATTTAATGAAATTGTCACAATATGAATACCTATTAATAACGATTGATTTATAGTTTTAAAATTTTAACGATTGATTTATAGTTTTAAAATTTTCCACTCCCCAATAATGTAACTTATGAAGTTGCACTTTCTTTTTTTAAAGAAAAAATCAATTTATACACCCATGAGCTTTAGTCGCTAAATCAATTAAAAATTTTAAATGAATATCTCCTATGTCCACGTGAATTCCATATAGAAGTAGCTGAAATTTATCTAAATAACATCATTCTACTCTCAAAAATCCTACCAAAGGTAGGAAGAATAAAATTGTCACGCAACTTTGTATAAGGGGAAAAAAATAGATCGGGAAGAAAAAAAAAAGGTGAAAATCTAACCATACTGATGAAAATCCACACGCTTGATTCCAAAATTTTCTTCAATTATTTCATTAATCTTGCATTTAAATCTTGAATTATATATTAATCATTTTCAAATAGAAAATTTAGGAGGGTCTAAATTGATTCTTTTATAAAAGTTTAGGATTAATACAATTATTAATCTATATACATGAGTTTATGCATTAATAATTTTCAAACAAAAAACTAATAGAGGATCTAAATTGATTAATTGCTTATGAAAATTTAGGAGTATAATTTGGATCTACTACCATCAAAATTAGGTACTTAATTATTCCCTTATCTTTTGTTTGCTACAATATTTAGGTGTAAAAAAAAAAAGAAGAATATACAATCAAAATTTGATGCAATAGTTTCTTATGCAAACTATTGTTCATTTTTTTTTCTACTATCATTTATCTCAATGTTTGGGGAAAAAATCAATTTATGCTCTAAATCTCTATAAGATGAATCAATTAAAATTCTAAACTTTTCAATTCTGGATTAAATTTTTTTTTTCCTCCCATTTTTTTTCTTCTCAATTTTAAGTTGTGTGTTGTGAATTTCTCTACTTTATGATCAATTATGCTGCTCTCAAATATCAAAGTGGAAACCAACGTATTAATCAGTTTTTTTGCTTTATGTTTTATTGTGTTCCATCAAAATTTCACTATCCTTTCCAAAACCATCAATTTTGTTGTATGCCAATACTGAGTGTGGATGACATACTGGACCAGACCGATATGACACTATTTGTTGAAAATTAATTCACGACAAAATTAAATATGAAAATGAATGATAGAGAATTCATACATCTTTTGAATTACGTTCAAATTTTGGATCACACATTTATAATACTATTATTTAAATTGATTTATCCAATAGAATCATCCCCGTTAGTCGATGCTTTAATTAAGTTAGATTAGACCGAGATTTATCTGATCTTTGTATTAAAATAAGATTTTTCATTTTTATATTGTCGATCGACATGACGGGGGGCCTCCCATCTCGGTAAACATTATATCATACTCAACATTCACATTAATTAAGAGTGATTTATAGATTGAGGCAACATAATAATAATAAAAATAAGAGTGATTTATAGATTGGGATAGGTATAGAGAAATTTGCACCATTCTTTTTCACGCGCATTGATGTGATTTGATTCATGTTCTGAAATTAATGACATATAACTCTTTCTTATACTGTGCATCTCGTCCAAATTATCGTAAGAGCATCGTACTCTAATTTCAGCTCTCCCGCTTTCGCTGAAGACTCGTTCTCACTCAAATATCCCTCTCACTTATTATAGTAATGAGGTTGTCAAAATTTTGGAGAAAAGAAAAAAATAAGAAAAATTGTACTATAGTTCTCACTCTCGCTCTACTTCTGTCATTCCAGCCCTCCTATGACTTTTTCTTTGTCTTTTTTTCCTTCATATTTTCGACTACTCATTTGAAATGAGAGCGATCGAGTGAGCAACGAGCGAGTGAGCAGGCGAGAGTGTTTTCTCATATCACGAGCGTGAATAAAAAAAAAGATTGTTTCATATTACCTTTGAGTAATTTTACGTGCATTGTCACATCAAAATGGATCGTATTTCATTATTTTCATAATGGAAGTCATCAGTCATTGAAACACGTGAAAATAGGTTATCCGTACCAAAACTACTAAAAACTATAAGATCAGAAGAAAAAGCACTAAATTTTTGTCAAGCTTGAAACACGTGTGGGATTTGTAACAACAATTTTCCATAAAACAAAACTTTCAAGGCAGAACCCTCGAGATAGGACAAGCCACATACTTTTTTAAAAATAAATATATATTTACATAATATACTATTTAAATTCTTACTAAAATTATTTTGGAGCAATAGTTAGCTACTATCTTCAAATACGTGTATGAATTAATTATTGACGAGTGTCAGATTAGTTTAATTAATAACTTCTTCTTTGGTTATTTGATTGAAAATATAAATCTAATTTCTCGAGACAAAATATCACATCACAATTTCTTCCTCTTCTCTATAAAATGATCAATTTTTTTCTAATATCTGAACCAATTGTTTCTTTAGCTATTTAATTGAGAGAATATAAATCAGATTTCTGGAGAAAATATCTCTTGTTTTATCTCCATCTTCTTCCTTACACACTCTATCCTATTTCCTGTAACCAAAAAAAAAAAAAAAAAATCGGATTATGTTCCATCAAAACTATATATTACCCAAAGAAATCTCTCAGATCCTGAGTTGGAGGACAACTCTCTCGTCTTCATCATCTAATATACATCCTAAATTACTTTCTTTGCTTTAAGCTCCAAGTTTCTTATTCTGGCTTTATCCTTTTTTCTTCTTTTCTTGTGTCTACTTGATCTTTATATCATTGTGTTGTTGATGAAAAAGGTAGAAAATTGAAGCTGAAAATTGTTGGTCTAGGCTTTATCTTTTCTGAGAAAATTGCTATAATTAAATTGATGTTGAACGTGAGCATGTGTGGTGAACGGTGTATTAAAAGGAAGAGGAAGTACTAAATTATTTTACAGCAAAATGAAGAAAAAGAGAGGAGCGACAAGATTAAAGGGGTGGGTTTTACGACAATGAGAAGGGTTTTTGATTGGATGTTTTTCTACCTTTAGAACCTGTTTCGTAAGCGATCTAAAAACAAAAATTTGAAAATAAGGAATTCAATTTTCATGTTTTCATATATGTGTTTTTGTTTAACAGCACATTTAGAAAATTTTATCACATTCTAATTAAACGGTTGTTTAAAATGTGTGCTATAACATATTTATAAATCATGAAATTAGTTGTTGTTGCAAAACTAATTATTAGATTGAATATAAGCTATTAATTAATTTGTGAACATGATTTTATAAATTTTATAAAATTATCATTTTATATTATATAATAAGAAAATTATAATGGATAGCAAAATATGAGATCTTATTTGCAAATATAGTAAGTTTTTTTTTAAAAAAATTGCAAATATAGTAAATATTTTAATGACGTTTTTTAATTCCAATTTTATCCCTGATTGAAACCTTATAGACTTTTATGACTGTTCATAATCTATCGGTGATAGACTTCTATCCCTGATAGACTCTTATCACAGTTAGAATTCTATCAGAAGAATTGAAATCACCCTAATAGACACTTATCACAGTTCGAAATCTATTAGTGATAAACATTTATTACTAATAGATTCTTATCAAAATTAGAAGTTTATGAATGATTGAATGTGGTATAATGCAATTTTGAAGCAAGGCTTGGAGTAGGCTGATAGACTTTTATCATAGTTAATATTCTATCGGTAATAGACTTCTATCACTGATAGACTCTTTTATCACAGTTAGGATCAGTGATAAACTTTTTTCACTGATAGACTCTTATCATAGTTATAAGTCTACTAGTGATAGACCGTGATAGAATGCAATACATGAAGTAGGCTGGTAGATTTTTATCAAGGTTATTTTATCATTGATAGACTCTTATCACAATTTGAAGTCTATCAGTGATAGATTCTAATAGACTGTACAGCTGAAATAAGGCTTGAAGTAGTATGCTAATAGACTTTTATCATAGTCAGAAGTATATCAGTGATAGACTTTTTATTAGTGATAATCTTATCATAGTGATATATGAAATAAACATCTTAGTGATAGATTTCAGTCATACACCTTAACTTATTCAAGATTGAAAATTAACCTATATTAACTTTAGTTGTTCAAGATTCAAAATTCTAATAATTCAAATAATTATGGCAATAACATATATGTTTCTATCAATGATAGACTTAAATCATACACTACTCCCATTGATAGGGATAGAAGTCTATTAGTAATAAAGTTCACAATAAAATAAGAGAAACAACATATATAAAAGTCTATCAGTGATAGTGATAAACTTATATCACTGATAGACTTCTATCATGATTGAAGTCTATTAGTGATATACTCTAATCACTATAGAAAAAGTTGAATGTTGAACATCTATTGAACATAAGACTTTTAGTTGATCGACTAAACGATGAAAAAAAGGAAGAAAAAATCACAAAAAAATTACCAAAAAAAGAGATAATTTGAGAAAGAAATGAAGGAAGATGAATCACAATTTTCATTTGGGCTCAAGACATGTGCATGTACTTTTTAGTAATTTGAATGAAATTTTGCCACATATGCAAATAGTTTAATAATTTGCTATATTTGCAATATTTTAAGTCCATTTTACTATTTACTCAATTGCCCCTATATAATACATATTTTAATTTAACAAAATAAATTGAGTTTATAACTTGACATATTATATTTATTAAGATTTTTATCTTTGTTTAATATAATTCTACATTTTAAAATTTTAAATTCAGAATCGGGATACAATGGAAATATAAAAATATTGTTTTCAGAATTTTTATTATTTGGATTACAAAATTTAAAAACAGTTTTCTAAAACACATCTGTCAAACACATATTCACTGAATTTAGTGAATCTGAAAACATAAAATAGAATTCAGATTTACATATCAAACAAAATCTTACTATATCAAGACAACAACTAAGTATTGTTGTTATATTTCTATTTCCAATGCTTACGTGTAGAAGCTAATTAAGTGAGAGTTGTTCTACTTCTAATTTAGTCCTATACCATGAAATAAAATTTTAATGCTATAGTGTTCTCGTAGACTTTCTTTCTCGTCATCAATTTCCAAACAATAAGAGAGAGTTGATTTAAACCTAAAAAGGCAAATTAATTTTTCTTTTTGACACATGTATATAGAACTTAGGATTATTGTTCCTTACCAATATAAATATAGTTTGGTATATGTAAATATATTTTTAAAAATTCAACGATACAAAGTAAAAATTTTAACATCTAAATGTTTAATCGATAATATAATATCTTAACCAATTAAATTATGTTGAAATATTAACTAGTTAAGTTATGTTGAAGTTTATCGTATATGAATTACATAAACTCCATTAGTGTTTTTCTCTCTCTTGTTTATGGTAGGTTGGAAGACAACATGATAGAGATGATACAAAAAAAGGTCTAGGGCTCAAAATTAAGTAGCTGGGGCACCCAAACGAAGAAAAATTTTACCATAAAGTTCAAAGGGGCCTGCCCAATGGCCAATGGCATTGCCAATTTTGCATGATGATATATATTATTAATTACTTTAGAGAAAAATGGGAATGGAATCTCTTTGTAAAAAAAAGTGTGTAATTTGTAAGTCATCCAAAGCTGACAAAGAAGACTCCTTCTTGGTCGTTTTAAAATCCCTCTCCCTCCCACATACAACAGCCGAGTGTGTAATCATGGACAAATTATTCAATTAAGTCGCTACAATCTAGTTGTCTCATATTAATTCTTAGATGTAGATCCAATAATTTTAATGCCTCCTAATAAATTCTTAGATAGAAAATTGAAGCACTTCTCTCTCCATCTAACGGTGAATAATTTGTCGGTAACATTGTGGTGACCTCATCGAATAATTTCTCGTAATAGTAGACAACACGTAACGTAAGCATCATTTCATATATGGGCATGTCAATGCATTCAATTTCAATTATTTTCATTTTTAAACGTTTCCCACTCCTACCTAATATACTAGTTCAATCAAAACATTTCAGATTTCAAAAAAAAAAAAAAAAATCTCCCTCAATCTTTTTAGAAAGATTTCTTATTCTTACATTTCCCTCTGCTACCTAATATATACTAGTTCAATCATAACATTTCCGAGTTCGGAAAAAAAAAAAAATTCTTACTCAATTTTTGTAGAAAGATTTGTTATTCTTAAGTTTAATTGGGTTAAAACACCAATCAACTCAAAAACTTATACTAATAGATTATGATAAATTTAATTATATCAATATCAGTCCAACAAATTATTTTGTAGTTGTAATTGGAGAGTTTGAATTTGTGTAACTAATATTATTTAGTTTAGAAGCTTCGTTCATTTGTATAGTTTGTGTTTAAAATTTTGATTAATGAATCTTGATGAAGTGTAGAATTTGGTTTTACAATTTTAAAAGTTGGTACAATATTAGAGCGGTATGTTTCTAAAGTTGTATGATTTTTTTACCAATCGTAGCACAAAAGATTGGAAAATCGATAGTTTAATTTAAGTTAATAAGTAATTAAATATATTAAAAATATATATATTAGTTAGTTATAGCAATTACCCTAATTGTGGCTTGATTACCTATATATTTTAGCATGTCTATTAAGTTGCATAGAAACTAATTTTTCTTTTTTTTATTTGAGATGATGAGTGGTCAACCCAAAAAATGTCACGATAGAAAATCTTCCTTGAAATATTTGTAAATAATTGTCTTGAAGTGATTTGTTTTCATGATCTTATTGTGCATTATTTTTGTCATTTGGTCAATGACGAACACGTCATTTTTTTAAAGATCATTTAAATGATATAAATCAACTTAGATATTCGTGTTTCATTTGAGTGTAAACTTTGAATATAGACTTATATTGCAAATATATAATACAATCTAACCCAAAAAAATCCATGTGAAATCAACTTGTAGTGCAAATAATGATGAAATTTAGAAAAACTTGAAAATAGATATTCATGTAGGTCTAGTGGCCATCAACAAAGATAATACACAAAAAATTGTAGGTTTCCTTTCCAATAAAAAAAAAACCGCAAATGGCAATTATATAGTTTTTGATCTCATATATTAAATTACGTATTTTTTTCACTTTATTGATTATTATTGTGTTCTATTTTTAGGTGAAAAAATCTGTCTTTTTTTTAATTCAATTTTTTTATCTAAATTAATACAGGTAAAATACACTTTTGTATCTGAGGTTTGGAATTAGTATCCCTTTGATCCTTCAAGTTCAAAATGACATTTTAGTCCCTAAAATTTAATAAATAGTCTGTGGAATGTTTGTTGACTAAGTAAAAATGATGTGAATGTTAAGTTGATTGTGTATCGTTAATTTGACAAATATATTAATTTAATGTTATTGTTGTTGATGAGGTAGCATATTCTCTCTCCTTTTTCTCTATGCATTCCCCCTTTCTTCTTCCTCACCTCTAATAACGCTCGTCACCGCCACCTGTTCTCTTTTCCAGTCGCTACCTCCCTTCTCTAGATCGCTAGATGCTCCACCTATATAGTGAGGGACCAAATAGACAATAAATCTAAATTTAATGGACCAAAAATGTATTTTCCTCCATTAACCAACTTAATTACATGGCATTTCTGATAACTAATACATAATTAGATCACGAGAAGGTTTATCCATATATCTTACATTTAGTAATCAGCAGCGGCTCTTAGTTCTCCCACGTCTACCATTGTTGAGGTAAAAAAAATCTATTTTTACTTTTATGTTATTTGAAAAAATTAAACTTGTTCACTCATTTTTATGTAGTTTATTTGTTAAAAAATGTCTTTAAATTCCCAATGAAAAAAAAACATAATTAATTAGGTCACTGTAACTTTTCAATATCTTAATTTCACAACAAACTTTTGTTTTTATCAGAATATTTTGATTACATCGTGTAATTCTAGTTTGCATCGGTATGAAATAGTTTGCATCCATTAAATAATAACGAACCCAATAATTCCACGTGCTAAAGGAAGAGAAGAAACAGAAAAGGGAAAATGAAAAAGAAAACGAAAAGGGGGGAAAAAAGTAAAAAAGAAGCCCACAAGAAATTGGTAAAAAGAAAGATTCTTTTTTTTTTAAGCTTTTATTTTTAAAAAAAATAATAAAAAAAGGGAGGTTGGAGACAAAAATCCAAAAGATATAAGAAACCTAAGAGAACGGAAAGGGAAAAAGTAGAGTTTCCACGACATATATTAGGTAGAGATTTAATTTCGCGAATGACTTTATATATATGTCAAATCTCAAAGTATTTATAGAAAATAATTTTTTTTGTATGTACACAGAATATAAATTTCTGCTTTTAATTATGTTATTGGAAATATATAAATATGTTCCTTAAAGGTCCACTCAACATTATGATATGATATTGTTAAAAAAACATTATGATATGACAATGTTAAAATTTTCCTTTCCGTTTCTTTTATATAATCAAGTAAAACTATAGAAAATTATAAATATATGTAATTGAACTTTGAAGTTTTAATTGATGAATATATACTGTATTTCGTATGTGCAAATAATGAATATATAGAAAATAAGCAGTCGAAGAAAATAGAATAGAAAATATATTGAGATCTGTTACTTCAAAAGAAGAAGAAAAACCTCGGGCCCATGAGAAGCCCATTTCTCATACTGAGTGTCTGCCAAAAGAGGCCCATCTCTCATCATTTCATGGATATCTTTTTGAGAAGCCCAAATAAAATTGGGATGGGCTCGTTCTAGACGGGCTAAACCATACCAGTTCAGAGTACGGAAAGACCAATCGAACCGGGCCCAGCCCAATTCCTGCTGTGAATGTGAATGACCATCCATTGATTGTTTCATATACTTGATTTAAGCCTCAATACAATGAATAGTTCTTTTTTTTTTTTTTTGTTTAGTAAAACAATAATTCATCTCTAAAAAGAACACACGCACAATAATTCAGTGAATATTATTTTCATTCTTCATAATAATTTGAAATTTTAATAAGATATAATCATGTATACAAGTTCAACTTTCACCAAAAAGAATCGTGTTTTTATACAAAGCACTTCTAAATAAGCACGAGTTAAATTGTTGCCCCTAGAAGCATTTAAGGTGCAATTTAAGTATTTTTAAATTTTCATGATCAACCATCAAACAAACTTGGGAAAATACTTTTAAAGTAACGAGAGTAAACTATGAAACAGCTAATTTCAATAATTTCTGGTTATTTGCTGGTTTGCTGTTGGCTGAATTATTGGGAAAAAAAACTGAACGCGCCTAACACGTTAGGGGGAAAGCGGGGAAATTAGAAGAAACTGTGGTTGAATAGTACTGGTAACTCGATCATAATAATAAAAATTTAATTTATTTTTTTTTGTTCTAAAAAAAAAGGCCAACAAATCCAGCTAAATGAAAATTGACATGCAGCGAAAATGGCGAAACTGCAGCCATTTTTGACGGCACAACACAGCAAAATTAGCTGTGAAACAAACCCAAGAAGGACAGCCCTTCAAATTGGCAAGCAACAAGAGAAGACATTGGCCGACCGTGACAAACCCCCCGAAATATTCATATTTAATCATTATTCTAAGTTCACAAACCCTAAACTTCTTCTTCTAACTTCTTCTGTTTTATTTTTCACGTTTTCCAATATTAGCTTATCTTTCTCGGGCTAAACAAACTATAGAAACACAAATGTTAATTAGAAAATTAAAACTAGAGGGGGGCAAATAATTAAGCAATATCTTAGTCCCTTTCGTCTTTAAATAGAAATTGAATGATTATTGGGTGGGTGGGAATGTCGAGAAAAAGGGTTCGAAACCCACAAAATCATGTGGAATTTGATTTATGTTAGGTGTGAATGTGACAAAATGCAATCAATCTAAATTCTACCGGATTCAGACAATACATATTTTATCTCAAATTCGGTTATAATTTCAAATATTTTGCGGAATAATCAATTTGAAATTAGCAAGTAGATAACCAACCTAAATCTTTAAGCTACAATAAATAAAAGTTTAAGGGAAAGAGAAATTGACACCCAAATTTATACTGGTTCACCAAATGATGGATATGTTCAGTTCTCTGCTACTGATGCAGGTTCCACTATAATCGTTAAGGAGAAAGTTACAAGAGTTTACAACGCTCATGATGATTTATCTCACTTTTCTCTTAAGGAAAAGACTCACAAATCACTCTAGCTCACAAAACTTTTCAATGGAGAAAAAAAAATGCTCTTCCAAAGACACAAAGAAAAACTTCAAATATTAATTTCTATTTTTCTTCAAACTCACTCCCGCAACGTTGTATTTCTTTTTCTTTTCGAAAGACCACACTGCCGCAAAACCAAATTACTCGAAAAATTGTTGCTATCACCACATATAAATATATATAGATATTTAGGTTAAGTTGCATAAACAGGCCATGGGCCTTTATTGGGCTCCATTATTTCTAACAATTTATTGAGGAAAAAATGACTAAGAAAGTAGCAATGAAGAATAAAATCTAGAGCCAGAGCCGTTGGTATACTATAGGGTTTATTAGCACAGTGTAGTTGTTGGAACAATACACGCTCTAATTTCTCTCTCTATAAGCTCTAATGTGTTTTACTGTACATTATAGGTAAAAGTTGTACTTGACGTTAAGCTGTCTCTGCGAGAGTATATGTCCGGAAAATCGGCGATGGTCAGATTTGTAGGTATATAATATAATATATATATATCCTATTGTAATAGTATTCATTCTTTGTGTTTTGGTGATTTTATTTTATATATTCGACTGTGAGGACAGTGCATGCATCTAGTAGCTATGGTTTAATTTCAAGTCGAGTTTGAGAGTGTAATCGAAATCCCACATTGATTAGGAGAGCAGAAAGATCGTACATATAAATAAAATACTGAAGACACTATTAGTATAAAACTTTTTAAGTTAAATCAAAGTAGAGTTGCGAATGTTTTATATTTAATCTAAAGTAAACAATATCATATTTGCATGAATATGAAAAGGGATGATTATCCTAACAATGCAACAATAAAATTAATGCTCATTTTTTTCTTTTCTTTTTTTTTTTTTAATTTTAGTTTAACAATGTGTAGAGATATGAATTTGAACCTTTGATCATTTTATGACCAAGACTATATAATGTTTTAATTAATTGAGCAATATTTTGATTGGCATATATATATATATATATATATATATATTTTTTTTTGTCTTTAACAGGCGTTTGAAACAATATTTTGCTAACTATTGAAGGAAACAAAATTGTGTGTAATAGATTATCCATTAAAATATATTACAACTTTTTTTAATTAATATATTTTATCGCTAGATTTTCTTAGAAACCTTCAAAAAGAAGCAAAGTCACCCAATCTGGGGTTTTTCTTATAACACATTTCATGTGTATTTTGTTATAAATTTGTGTAGAGAATTGAACAAAAATATTCGTTACATTATACAATGTACATTCTGGTTTTAAAATTACATGTAATAAGACAAGGAAAATCCTTGAATCAATATGTAATATTTTAGAATCTTGAATATTAAATTAGATTACCCTATATATGTACTAAAACAGGGTCTAACCTTCCCCTCGCAACATTGGGTTGTTTCCATTACTAAGCTGTGAACAAAATAATTTTAACCTTAAATCTTTCATTTCATTTCATTCAATCTAAACTTGTGTAAAATTAGTACTTTCTCACAATCAAATTAAAAAATTGAGTGTGTGGAGTAACCAATAAATGATACAAAATTCAACCAATAAAGCATTTAAAATAGTGACATATGATTGTTTAAACTCGATATTAAAATTTTTTTAAAAAAAAAACTCAAACTCAACAAGAAAAAGATTCATATATAATCAATCAATATAATCATCATCCATCTCATATAGTCATAAGAAACAAAATTCTCTAACAATGACCATCTCACTATAAGAATGTCCACAATATTTCTCAGAAAGAACTTAGTCAATAAATCTGAAAAAAAAAAAACTATTAAAAAGCATGAGTTCTACTATTTATGTATTTAAGTGATAGAGTTGAATTCAATAAAACAATAGCTTAAAAATTTACTGTGCAATTGCATAAAAGGGTAAAATAAGAGCATCCATTATCTTCTATTAGCAGAAGCCAATCATTAGAATGTACGGATAATGGAAGACAGTGTTTAGATATGCGAGAAGCAATAGAAAAGAAAGCAGCTCACTGAAATTTGCACTTTTTGCTGTTTTTATGACAGAAATTAAATTCAAAAAAATAATTAAAATAAAATAGCCATATTCATATACTAAAGTGTTAGAGATAATAGAGATTGGAGATGCAGGTAATGTTAATTAATTAGCACGTGCACAAACACAGTTGCGCAGCCAGCAAACTGCAGAAAGAAGCATTTAAACACCAATCCCCATCACTTTCAGTGTCACGTACAAATCTTTCGAAATACAAACATAGATAACAAACACATCGTAATTAATAATATATTAATTACCTAATTATTATTATTATAACGCTCCCCCCCAAAAAAAAAAAAAAATTAAAATCTACAAATTCAAATGATTTGATATATATATATATTTATATATATATATATATATATATATATATATTTTGGTAACCCAACACGTAATCTAATTGGCTCTGTTTTGTTCCCACCCGGCAACCCTGGCCGATAAAACTGCGTAAAGCAACTTCGAGTTCCACACCAACAAAATTTTAACAAATCTCTCTCTATTTAATTATTTCTTCTTTTCTTTTCTCTTTCTGTGTCTTTCTAGCGCCGCTTCAGCCGCACAAACAGCACTCAAAACCAAAACATTCCCCTTTTCTACTTTATATTTAACATTGCATTAATCATTCATGATAAGTTCGAATTGAAGTATGATTTCACTTATTAAGACATATATTTTCGAAGAAAATTTGACGATTCAAATTTTCTATCCTACTCTAATCTATCTATAGAAAAATTAATAATGTATAAATTAATAGAAATATAGATATAAGGTCGAAATTGAATCAAATCATCATCTCATGCATAAATTAAATTAAAATAACATAGCCTTGTTTTGTTTCCATTCCAATGTCTTCATCGGACACATCATAGAATCAATGAGGGTACTTTTTTTTTTTTTCTAGTTTATGAATTCAACACAATCAACTTGAACAGTTTTTTTTTTATGTTCTCGAGGAAGGGAAAAATTGCGTACCGGTGGTGAATGTGTTGATTGGGATGGGATATAGTGAAGACTCCACAAATGGGGCGGATTGGTTACCTCTGCCACGGCCGTTGGATGCTCCGATCACCAAATCCAGGCCTTGGCCGCCGTCATCTCCGCCGTGGCAATACGAGCTCTCGCCGCCGGTGCTTAAATTCTGGCTGCTTTCAGGGCCATGGTCGTAAAGAATGCCTTTGAACATATGGCCACCAATGTTCACAGCTGTTTGATAGGCTAATTGTTCTTCTACATTGTCAATGGCACTGACTTTGACGCACCGGAAAACAGCTGGAGAATTGAATTCAGCTGGAAAATGTGCAAGTTCTAACCCTAATTCCAAACCAAAAATAATAAAAATAAAAATGACCATATGGATTAGAAGAAACAGAAAGCAATTATTGGTGTTCGAATTAGATTATTCATAGGAAAATTTCTCGTCTGAAAAATTAGATTGTCATTTTTTTTCCACACGCAAAAGATCGTTTCCCATTGTCATGGGAGCACAATGCGCTAATTGCACTTGAAAATTTGACGCAACTTTTAAATTTTCTCTGCCCATTTTGTAAAATTCTTCGTCCCAAAATTTCAAACTTGTGTACAACTGTTAGTTTTAGATTTAGATTTAGCCTTCGGTCGTACTAACAGTGCCTACAAGTATAAAGAGAATTGTAATTCTTGAGAATTTTAATAAAAGATCACACGGAGGATCAAATCATCCCCAACCCCATCCCATCTCACATTTCACATTTGTTAGACTTAAAAAAAAAAAAAATAGAAAATATCATAACCTATCAGCTTAAACTCATGAGTATAGTTGAAGAGTAATTACCTGAAGAACCAGTCGGAGCAACATGCGGTTGATTTTCTCTATGTCGCTTTGGAGTGGCCTGATCTGACTGATGTGTTCGAAATTGTTGCTGATGATGCTGCTGCACAATTTGTTGGCGTTGTTGTTGTCGTTCCCGACGTCTCGCAGCCGGAACCCAAGTACTTTTAACATGGGTTTGGCACTGAAACCCTCGACTCTTACAACAAGTCCTACACCTCAAATGGGAACAGTCTTTCTTAGCTTGATTCCCACAATCTTGACAATTCATCCCAGTTCCAGTTCCAGCTCCTTGTCTCATCATGGTAAACCCTGATCTCGAAATAAACTCATGATCAGAGCCGTTGATCATCAAGTTCCTCCGACTAGGGCCCACTCCAAAGGAAATGTAATTCTCCATATTTTGATGATGGCCATACTGTGGCCATATCTCCAATCCTTTGGAGTAGATCTCTTCGTTGTTTCTACTATTGTACAAAAACAATTGCTGTTCTCTTCCTCTTTCTTCTTCATCTTCCTCTTGTTTCCCACCTAAATAGAACAACCCCGTCATAATTTCTACAACCTACCTAATATTCTTTACCATCTTCAATTTTCCCCATTTATATCACAAAGGGGACCTGCAAAAAAAATTTCTAGGGTTTTTGGTTAAATTGATTTTTTTTTTTTGTGCCAAATTTTTTCTAGGGCAAAAGTGAAAGAAAAGGAAGAAATATCAAATATATAAAGAAAAAGAGGGTACCGTTTATTTGTTTGTTGGATGATATGCAATAATGGAGTAGAATTTGGAAGATGGCCTGCAAACGCCGTCGTGCTAAGTACTGAGATCGCTCTGATCATTTAAGATAACGAAAACAAAACTCTCTCTCTCTCTCACTCACTCACTCTATAAAATACGAGGAAATTTGTTTATTTATTTATTTTATTTATAAAAAAAAAAAAACATGTTTTGGGTTTTTTTACAGTGAGGTGTGGATTTAATGTATCACAATTCACACTACGCACTTCGCTACTGTAGAAATTTTCAGTTCAATGAATCCAATCGACTGCAAATGACTAAAGATTTTCTGCATGGAAATCCGACGGTGTTGGATTGTCCACGTTTCAACATCAGCTTTAACCGATCGTCCTTGTTGCGGAAAACCCGCAGATACTTTTCCATCCCATAATTAACATTGTCTTTTTAACCAACTCCAAATAGTACGCACTTTTTTTTCTTTTCTTTTCTTTTCTTTTGTGCTAATTAAATTTTGGTTTACGTTGATTAATTTTTTTATCTTTGGGTAAATTGTTTGTCCTCTTCAGCAACGATCGTCGACTTGGATTTGTGTAATTCTAGATCAACAAAACCTAGTTAACTGTAAAAATGAGGTCTAGTCTATTGGGAAATCCATGTGTTGGACTTTTTAGCACAAACCAAAAAAGAAACCCTTTGTAGATAATGTTATATCTAGAGAAAATTGGAAAACTTGCCTAAAATGATAAGGATTGTGAATATTAGATTCATTTTTTAATTACATTTGAGCAAATTAACATCCTAAAGCTCGGTAAATTTAGTAGTATGGTTCGAACTCAAGACCTCTTCAAATTAGTTGTTCTGACATCATCTTAAATCACCAATCAACTCAAAAACTTAAGCTGATGGGAAGGGGTATACAATGCTAGTCTAACATTATTTTAGCAATTGGTTAGAGAGGTTTAATTATGGAATGAAGTATTGAAACATCGACTTTTATGATGATAATTGATATCTTATTCACTAAGTTATGTGTTTGATTGTCTTGCTGTCTCAAATTTATTAAATTGAAAAGGACATAAAACAAAACAATCTCTATAGTTTATAGATTCCTTTTTTTTTATTTTTGTTTTTTGGGAGGGTATAGAAAAGATGTTTTTGTTGGGGGGGATTAATTAATGATGGAGCGGCGCTAGTTGTACATGTGACTTTGAAACGAAGCTATTGTATAATGGATGGACATTAGTTGGTCAAATGGGAAGTGTTAGCAAAATTTCCGGGTAATAAGCGCGTTGTTTTCTTTCATTTTCTTTTTCCCTTTAATTTTATTTATTTATTTTTCTTCTATTCATTTTTCTCTCCCGTTCGATCTCGGCTGCTGCCCTCCTTTGAGTTCCGTCCAATTTTGACCAAATTTCTCCCAGCTTTGCCGGATTCTATATCCCTTTGTCACCAAACCAATCCCATCTGAATTCCCATTTTTCTAACCCATTTACTAATGCAATTCATGCTTTCTTTAAAAATAATATAATTAAGTTATATATTTTCCGTATAAATGTCACACTGTGAACTCGAACATATCTCAATTAATTAAAACATACATCATTGACCAATAAGTCAAATATTTTAATCTTTCTATCCGACATGTTGTTCAATTTAATATATATATATATATATATATAGATAGATAGATAGATTGCACATCCCAATATTAACTAGCATAGAAAGAGTTAAGTACTTAATATTAAATGATAAAAGATGACATTTTACTATCTCAAAAATGGTTGATAATTGTCAACTTGAGCATAGTTTCACTAATTATGACATAAATCTTTGACTAAAAAGTCAAAGTTTGAATCTTTGTTCGTTCAACTCAAAGAAGAAAATAAAGATCAATAATTGAAGGAAAAATTTAAGTCTAAATTGAATTATGTGAAAATTAATATCCATTTCATTTCATTTATTATTTTCTTTTTCAAAAATAATAAAAAATTATTTAAAATTTATGTCCTTGTGGGATCGAACCAAAACAATGAGGTAAGAAAAGATCTAAAATATTTGAGGGTAGAGAATTTATTAGAGGGTAAAAAATTGAAAAAGAAACATTAATAGTACATGGTCACATTTTCACAACCAAACAAGGTCTATATATACGGAGGGGGACAAAAAGAAAAAGGTAGAGGGTAGGATAGGAAAGAGAGAGGAGTAAATGAGAATTAATAATGCTATTATCTCAATAATTAAGAATAAATAAATAAATAAAAAAGGAGAGAATTAATAATGGTATTTGGGGGAAAAAGAGAGGATACTCATACAATAACATATATATGAGATAGATTAGATGCTGAAGGCCCAATTATTAGTTTCCGGCGAAGGGATGGGTGATTCACGTGATTTTTTTTAATCGTTCATAATATTAATACCATTATATTATTATTATTCTCATTTAATAGTTCGAATCGTACGGCATATCTTTTTGGCCTCTCCTTTACTCCATAATATATATAGATAGATATGGCATCTCTTCTTAAGTGCCATTTTTCTATTAGTTAAATACTTTAAATATGTGTATATGTATTTTTTAAAAACGAATACTATTCTTCACTCCTGTATTTACATAACTTTAACTTATTTTATTAAAATAAACTTAAATTTTAAATATATGTGGAAATTAACATTTAATTAATTTTTTTTTAATGCATGTATGCTTGAAAATTTTTATTTTCTTTTCAGATTTTTTACAATAAAATTAAAAGACTAAGACTTTGATTGTTGAGTTTGCAATGTGTTTTTATATGTTTGAATTTGTTGCTTGGTACGAGTACTTTTCTTCTTAAATTTGAATATTCATATGGCTTGATTTGTAGTATTTTATTGGTAATTTTTAAAAATTATTAGTTGACTTATTAGCAATTTAGAATTTCAATTTTGATAATGTGTTAATTTCACGAACTTATTAGAGTTTTTAAAAATATTGACAAAATATTGAAAGAGCAAAGATAATCTACAGTGCTATAAAAGAATCTCATAACTTTGGATTTTTACTCTCTCCACCAGAAGCTTTTGTATACTAATTATAGTTAAATTCTCTTATTGTTTCTCTAGTTTTAAAGGGAAGAAAATGGTGTAAATGGTAGTTTTTTTAAAAAAAATACTTAGGAGTTTGACAGAGAATTACGTGAGTTTGTATAATAATTTTTTAAGTTTCTTTCGTAAGTAATCATGTTCATCATCCGTTTACGAGTTTTTGACGTAAATTTTTTTGCTCTTGTTCATACTATTTCCTTTAAATTTGTTATTCATTTTCTTCTTGTTTACGCGATATATAGAATTCTTACGTTTTTTCTCAATAAGTTTGAGAGTAACAATTAAAAATTTTCTCTCTAAATTCTAAAATATAGTTTTACTTCTAAATTTACCTTCTTTTAATTTTATTTATAATAATTAAATCTTAGTCATCAAGCCTTAATAAGTCGTAAATTCAATTAGTGCCATGAGTACCTTTGTCCCTATGCATATTTTTTGCTTGCTATTTACAAAGCTTGATTGTTCTAAATTTTTTTGCATCTAACTTCTTTCTTTAACCCAGTATTTTTTTTTTTTTTTCAATTTACATCAAACCGATGGACTATCAATATTGTCATTGTCTTCATATTAGAAAGTATGTTTCCCAAAAAAAAATATATAGTTAGTCATAAACTTGAATATAGGCTATATATATTTCAAATGGGTGAAAACATATATATATATATCCCCTTCACATATAGTTAAATTTAAAAAATCATAGTAAATGTGTGATAATTGAAAATAAGATCAATTACATCATTTTTCTCTAATTAATTACTCAAATTTAAGAGTAAATAGACCAGATTTAAAACTCATGAAAATTCAAGTGGTGAAATAAAACTTAAGGAAAAAAAGGGGTGGAGACAGGAATAAATGTGTAAGTAAAGTTAAACTATATTTTAACATTTTATGAATATAAAAGTAAAATCTAGATTGTAGCTGTTCATCGTAGGTTTGACAAAGAAGGTTGTAAATGAGCAACGTGACATTTTATATAACATATAGTGCAAGATGGAAAAATATTCTCAGAAAAAGATGGCAATAAATTGATTTAAAAAGAATCAGAGCTACGACAATCCCATGTTTAATTAATTATTGGGGGCCCGAGGCAAGGCCATTATGCCTATGCCCACTGCTGCTGCCCTAAGCACTTTCTGGTTCATTTTCTCTTGCCTTATAATTTAGATCTCCTATAAATAATAATGTTTCCTCAATCATTATTCATAAATCGCCACACCCTTTTTGTTTCATCATTTAATATACATTCAATTTTGTCATCTAAACTTCCTTTTTAGTTCAATTTTGTCTTCTAACGTGGTCTATTAAATTTAGTTAAATTATCATTTTACTCTCTATAATTTTAAAAGTTTAAAATTGAGTTTCTATCCTTTTTATTTTAATTTTCTTTTAATATTAAAAGTTTTCGTTTTGTTTATATAATTCAATTAAATTTCATAAATTATGCTTAAACTATTGGTTTAAACATTTAGAAACTTTCTAACTTTCTCCCCAACTTTCACCCTAAGGAAGTCAAACTAACAAATCAAATTGAAAAATTGGCTCACTTCCACATAAATGAAAACTGTATCATTTATTTAATATAGTGATGACTAATAGCAGTGGAGATAATTGGAGAGATTGGACTAAACACAAAGTCATGAGCAGTGATATTAAATTATTGTGTTTGTATTTTAGTCCCATATTTTTAATATGTCAAATTACTGACCACTTGCCTACTGGATTATGTTTGATGCTCACCTTAAAATTAGAGACATTGTAGTTTTTATGATTTACATAGGATGAAATTTAGATGGTCAATTATTATCGTTGGCCTTCGCAATGGTAATGGATATATTATGTTCAACCTTGATATATTCTTGATTAATGCTTGAGTTATCTACTTATCTCGTTGTTTTCATAAAATTTACTTTTTGCTCCCAAAATTTTATGGCGTTCATTTACCACTCGCATTTTCGATGGATGAATTCAGCGGCCCAGAAAACGGATTTGAGGGTTAGTTGCGGCCCATAAGCTTGTCATGGCCCAGAATGCCCAACCCACGTGCTGTTGTGCGTTGAACTGGTTTACCTACAATTTTACTCCCAAAAAAAACAACAACAACATCATGTACAATTTTATTTTTAAAACCTACAGGGGTATTAATGTCAAGGTTATTGTCTTTAATTATGCCCCTCTCTATTTCAATTTTATAACCAACTCACCCTCAACATCCTCTTTCAAGATGATGTCTTTTTGGGTTCACCATTCTTGGATTGAATCTCAATTTCAATTTCTTTTGAACCGAATGCCCGTTTGGGCTTAATGGGCTCTGATATCATATTAGATGATATGGAGTTCCATCTTAAAACTAATTGGCAATGAGAGGAGTAACCTACATATCTTATGTATTGTGAGGTTTCTCTCCACTTTTCTAATGTGGGATCCTCAACTTCTACTATTTATGAAACTTAGAAGTAAGAGGTTTTAATATTCAATTTTGAGTATAGAAATATGGAATTAGAATGGAGAAAAGAGGAGACAAAATCAAATGTTTGAAAGACTAAATAAAGAATGTATTAAGAAGAATGAAAACTTCACATATCTTTATAATGGTATTGGCATAAACTCACATGTTTTTACTTTTGGTTTTATATATCCAAGATATGCCTCATACTAGTGGAGATCGGTCCCTTCTTATCTAGCCAACACGAGACTTTAGTCGCACTCCCAACCGAAGGCGTACCTAATTTAAGAAGAGGAAAATGAAAGATGGACGAACCCAAAATATCAGTGTGTTGAGGATCCCGTTAGTAAGTTGGAAAGAAATTTAAACTTTAAGATACTTATAATTATAATTAGTTTTAAGATGAAACTCCATGAAATTTAATATGTATGAGGACTCATTAAGCACAAATATTATTTCAAAATATAATGGCATAAATGAAATTGTCTTAAAGTTCATGGGTAGTTTATCTAATTTAACCTGAAAATAATATCATAACAATTTTGTAGCTTAGATTTAATCTTCAATCTAATTGAAAACCCAAAAATATCGATTTTTTTTTTTCTTCTTTTTTTCTTTGTTAAGTAAATTTCAACCCTGTTATGCTGATAAATCATAAATTTCAAATTTGAAATTACTATGCATAGCTCAATAGATAAGATACAAATTGTCATTCTAAAAGTCGATAATTCAATCTTCACTCTTACAATTATTAAACTAAAAAATTACTATAATCTACACCCTACTTTATTTGGATCTACCCCAATTAATCGAACATTTTAAGAAGACGGCAAAAAGTTCGTCCTCATAATGTATAACGTCCAAAAAAAAATCAACAATAAATGGGGCAATATTAAATTTTTAAAACTTATTATAAAAATATTGTAATTTTAAAACTATTTATATTAATATTGTTGGTTTTTTACAGGTGGCAGATGATAAAAAAAACGGAAGATGGTCGTCTCTTGAAGAGACGACCATGTCAAAATCTTAAAGAAAATGCATTTTTGGCACAATGGTTCGGCGGTTTTTTAGAATACCCATGTACCTAATTTTTAACATTTTTTTTCTCTTTCTTGTTTCTTTTAGTTTTTTCATTATTCTGTTTTCTCTATTTTTATATTTCCTTTTATTTAAATCAAATAAGATATTTTCAATTTTAAAATATAGATTATATTGTAAATTATTATCCAATTTAAAAATGTTCTTCTTCCAAAATATTATCGGATTAATAAGACAAATTATCAATTTACTTTTAAAAAATAAATTGTAATATAATATTCATTTTACTTAAAGTATTAAAAAAATTTAAGATATCTTATTTGATTTAAATAAAATAAATACAAGAAAGAAAAAATAAAAGAATTATCATTTAAATCAAATAAGATAGCAATAAGACATATTTTTTTTCTTTTTCAAATAAGATAGCAAAGAATTATCATTTAAATCAAATAAAATAGTAAATTGATAATTTGTCTTATTGCTCTGATAATACATTGAAAGAAACATTTTCATTTACGTCATTTTGGGTTGATTTTAATTTTTTTTAATATTTTAAGTAAATTGTAATTTATTATTTTTTACTATATTTTAACATTTTAAGTAAATTGAATATTATATTGCCACCTTTTTTTAAAAAAATAAATAGATAAACTTTCTTATTGCTTCATAAGGTTTTGAGAAACAAACATTTTCATTTACGTCATTCTGAGTTGATTTTAAATAAAATTATCATGTTATTTTAATTATAATATAATATAATATTTAATTTACTTAAAAGGTTAAAAATGGATAGCAAAATAATAAATTACAATATAATCTATATTTTAAAAATTAAAAATATCTTATTTGATTTAAATAAAAATAAATATAAAAATAGAGAAAAACGGAATAATGAAAAACTAAAAGAAATAAGAAAAAGAAAAAAATGTTAAAAATTACGTTTGGTTGGATTAGAACTCAGGAACATTGGTATTCTAAAAATTACCAAAATCGTTGCGCCAATAGTGCATTTTCTTTAAAATTTTGAGAAAGTCGTCTCTGAGACGACCATATCCGCCGATTTGGACATTTGGGGACATACGACCATCTCTCTTTTTTTTACTATCTGCCACCTAAAAAAAAATGATATTAATATAAATAGTTTTAAAATTACAATATTTTTATAATAAATTTTAAAAATAACAATATTAATAAAAATTGCCCCAATAAATGATAGGAATATCATTTTGGTCCTTATTCGATGTCTTCGTCAACATTTATTCTGTATACTTCTTAAGTGTTTTAATTTAATTGATGTAATTCCAAAAGGAAAAACTTTAAAATTAGTCCTCAGGTAACGTAACTTTTATTTTTTTAAAAAAATATTTTCGATATTTAGAAAACATATTCATATCACATTGTGTATTTTTTTTAATGAAAATTATTCTGTTTTATTTTTGTCAAATTGGATAAAAATGTTCAATTAAAAAATGAATTAAATTTGGACAAATGATGTTTTGAAAGAAAAATGTAACTTAAAGCATGCACGGTTGAGGAACAATCTGTCGCCTAATCTAAAAAAAGGCGGCTTAATTAAAATAATACAACTAAGAAAAACAGGCGTTGAATAAATAAATAAATATCTCCGGTCAGTGCCAAGTTTCATTCTTGTTCGTCGGATCCCCTCTGAGTTGATATTTCCCGATGGAATCTCCCTCTGAAACCATCCTGCAAATCGAGGCAGAGAAAAACGACGTCGTCCGGAGTCCAGCGGTTGTTATGGCACCGGCGTTGGAGGCGATGCTGAGAAAATTCCATGCAGGGTATTTCCGGATCGGAATGTCCGTCGGCGGGCAAGCATTGGTATGGGCGATGGTCGCCGGAGAAAAGCATGGTCGTCCGATTCATCCAACGGCTCTCCTTGTTCTATGGTCCCTGGCTTTCTTTCTTATTTTTGTTCTCTCTTTCTTCTATCTCTTGAGATGCTTCTTTCACTTTCCGTTGGTTCAATGCGAATTTTTTCATCATGTTGGGGTTAACTACCTCTTCGCCCCATGGATTTCCTGGTTCCTTTTGCTCCAATCATCACCCTTTTTGGAAATTCCACACCCTCTTTATAAGGTTCTTTCATCCCTAAAACTTAAATCTGATCATTCAATAATCATTTAAGTCAATTTTATTACTATTTTATTTTTTAAAATTAAATTTATATTTACTACTTTCACCTTTTTTTTCTCTACTTTTTAGATATGTTTTCAAAACTCAAGCCAAAGTTTTGAATTTTTTTTAAAATTATAACCATTGGTTTTCAAAGCATTTTCTAAAAACTCAAACCAGTTTTAAAAAACTATTTCTTCAATTGGTTTTATAAAAATATAGATAACAAATCAAATATATCATTTTAATCGATATTAGTTTTTATAGACTTAATTTTAAAAAAATAATTATGAAGCAGGTTTTTAATATCATTCCTAACCATTTGACTTTTGGTTATTAAAATGGTTGACAAAACTTAATATTTTGTTCATATTTGGACAGATTTTGTGGTGGGTTTTTGCCATCCCAGTTGTGGTGCTGGACGTGAAAATCTATGGGCAGTGGTTCACCAAAGGAAGAAGGTTTCTGTGTAGCGTTGCGAATCCGACGAGCCAGCTGACGGTGATCGGAAACTTGGTCGGCGCTCAGGCGGCGGCCAAAATGGGGTGGAAGGAGAGCGCCTTGTGCTTTTTTTCACTGGGCATCGTTCATTATTTGGTACTGTTTGTGACACTTTATCAGCGGTTCTCCGGCGCCAATCGGCTGCCGTCCATGCTCCGGCCGGTGTTCTTTCTTCACATAGCAGCCCCCAGCGTCGCGAGTTTGGCATGGGAATCCATAAATGGGGCTTTTGATACAACTTCAAAGATGCTCTTTTTTCTCTCCCTCTTCATATTCATGGCATTGGTACGTTAATTAATTATTCATCACATCCAATTATATTTTCACCAACTCCTTCAAGTCATCCTGTTAAAAAATATAAACAAAAATATACTCTTTAATCTTCTACCTAATTCTCCTTTTCATTTTTAATCATTTAGGCCTCAATATTTAAGCCCCGTTTGTAAACATTTTGTTTTTGTTTTTTGTTTTTGAAATTTAAACTTAAAACTACTACTTCTACCAATGAGTTTATATATCTTCTTATTAATATGTTTTCAAAAACTAAGTCAACTTTTGAAAACTAAAAAAAGTAGCTTTCAAAAATTTAAATTTGTTTTTAGAATTTGGCTAAGAGTTCAAATGCTTACTTAAGGGAGATTATCTATATGGTAAAGAAATTATGTGAAAATAAGCTTAACTTTCAAAAACTAAAAACGAAAAACAAAATGGTTATCAAACGGGGTCTTAATTTTTTATTTTTAATTTTTTAAAATTAAATCTATAAATACTACTTTATCTATGTATTTCTATATTTTCTTATCTATTTTTTAAGTATGTTTTAAAAAACAAAGACAAGTTTTTGAAAACTTACAAAAAAAAAAAAAAAAAAGTTTTTCAAAACCTTCTTTTTATGCTTTAAATTTGACTAGAAATTTAAATATGAAAATCACTCCTAAAAAATTGTACTGACCAGAAAACGAGAACAATTTTTAAAAATAAAAAATCAAAAACCAAAGCTTCCTTTGAAAACCATTTTGTTTTTATTTTTTATTTTGAAAATTGAGCTTATTAAATACTATTTCCATCAATGATTTTTCATGTTTTCTTATCTATTTTTTACATAAATTTTCAAAAATCAAACTAAGTTTTGAAAACTAAATAAAGTAGTTTTCAAAAATTAATTTTTAGAATTTTTAGAATTTGACTAGAAACTCAAAGAAAAATGGAAACCATGGTAAATAGAAGATGAAAACTATGGTAGAGAAATTGTGAGAAAACAATTACAATTTTAAAAAACTAAAAACTAAAATCTCATTTGATAACCATTTGGGTTTTGGTTTTGTAAAATTAAGTTTGTTTTCTCTCATTTTCTCTACAAAGTTTTCTACTCTCTTAAGAAAACATTTAGGTGACTAGCAAAATTTTAAAAACAAAACACAAGTTTTTGAAAAATGAGAAAATTAAATTTACAGATTGTCTATTAATAAAATTTATTTATACTCGAATGATATGTTTATGAAAGATACATATCAATTTGCACGGTATTATGCTCAATTTCGCATATGTCATTATTTGTAAACAAATTTTAAATTTGGTGAGGCTTTGATAATGAATTATTACGGGTGGTGTGAATGAAACAGATTTGCAGGCCAGTAGTATTCAAGAGATCAATGAAAAGATTCAATATAGCGTGGTGGGCGTTCTCTTTCCCACTTTCTGCGCTTGCTCTTGCCTCCATTGAATACCATCGCCAACTCAAAACTCTCCCTGCAAAAATTCTAATGCTTCTTCTTCTTTCCCTTTCCGTTATGGTCGCCATCTCCCTCGTCGCCGTTACTTTGCTCAACTCCGACATGCTCTTACTCGACGACGACCCTCTTTACATTAATATCTCCACCAATAACCATTCCAATTCCTCTCTTAGAAGAACCTCAACGTCGAAAAACTTGAACCAAATCAGAGGTACAACGAAGAAATAAGAAAGAAGAGACACAAATATCTGTTGATGACTGTGGTTTGAATCTCCCAACCCATCTGATTAAAAAAAAAAAAGATCCATCTTCTACGAGAAAACGTCTTTTGCAGCGGTTTTAGTGCAACATTTTTAAAAGTTGTTGCACAATCGTGTATGTTGCGGCGATTAATTAGTAGTAGTAGTTTTTTTTGTTTTGCAAATTTACTTCCATTTGCAGCGGTTTTATTGCAACGTTTTTATCATTGTTGCAATTTGTGTATTATTTCGATCGCAACCATTATTTTTGCAGCAGTTTTCTATCGTTGCAATTCTTTAGTCACTTGCAGCAATTTAATTACAACATTTAAGAGCTGCTACAATTGTGTGCATTTTGCAATGCTTATTTTGCTGCTATTGTTGTTTAATTTGTTGTAAGTCTGTACAAAATCCCAAAACTGTTTGATCGCAAAAGTATTCAATTATTTTTATTTTTTTTTGAAAAAGATACTCCATTGAAGGCTAAGTATAAGTATGTAAGCAACATACAAAACATAACAAAAGAGGGAGAGCATCAAAAGAATGCTCGCCAATTCAAAGCAATAGTGAAAGTATCGTAATCACGAAAAAAAGAGGATTTTGAGCTCCATAATGTTGTTAGGTTCAAAACATCCTCAAAAAGGTTACAAACATCCAAACATTTGTCATTAAAGAGTCGATTATTTCTTTGTAGCTAAATGCACCACAGAGTAGCACCAACCAAATTAGAAAGGAGGACCTGTTTTGCGGAGGAAAGATTAGCGCTAATAATAGCCTTTGTAAACATATCAATTCTATCGAAGGATGGTAGGGTCATCCGAGAGTCAGAACTGATCTTTATCCAAAGATATTGAGCATAATGGCAATGAAAAAAAATATAGTCAATGGTTTCCTTATTATGATAGCAAAGAATGCAACAACTAGGTCGGTTGTAAGGTGTGTTGAGAAAAACGCTTTTGAAGAATCTCTGTGGTATTAGGTCCACGATGCATCAAAGTCCACATGAAGAACTTGCATTTTTTGCAGATGAAAACCTTCCAAATGTGAGAATTGAATGTGGAGGGGAAAAAAGGGAGGTTACGCAAAAGAGGTTTTGTAGAACCTACCGTAAAGTAGCCTTTATTGTTGCCCAACCAATGTAACAAATTTGTCCCCTCACTCAAGGAAAGGTGGAGCCCAGTTATTCAATTACAATAAATTCATAAATAAAAAATGTTATGTTTGCATTTGTATTGTTACTTATATGGACATATGTGAACGTATTTGAAAATATACAATGAAAAAAAGTCAAAGACATATTTAAATATGTCATTTTTTGTACATAAATTTAACCGAGAAAGCTTTCTAGAGTTATTTTGAAAACAAATTTCAAAGTTCAAAGGTTAAATGAAACTTTTCAAGTTGAAGTGTATAATTTAGACCAACTCAATAAATTTGAAGTATTTTTATATATATATATATATATATATATACTTTTAACTTCTAAGAGATTGGTATTGTATAAAAGGACAATTTATAGAAATAAATTAAATAAGACCCTGCTTGTTAACTATTTTTTTAGTTTTAAAATCTTGAATTGGTTTTTGAAAACATATGTGAAAAAGTAGATAATGAAACAAGAAAACTCATATCTACCAGTATAGTATTGATAGACTTAAATAACTTAATTTTTAAAAACCAAACATTGAAAATCAAATAGTTATCAAACCCGCTACGTATACATATACAAGAAGTTTTAATTAAAACTTTGACCTTGTAACAATTACAAATACAATATTTTTGCACTAATTGAGCAGCAGCAAGAATGCTCCCCGAAGCACTAAATATTTTACAAATAGGTGGGGATAAGGCAAAAGGGGAAAGAGGAGAAACTTTAGGCAACGTAAAATTTATTAAATTCATTTTGTATGGAAGTATTGTTATGGTAAATCTTTATGATTCTCCTCAAAGAAGCAAGAGTTCAACAATCGATGTCTTTAAGGATGGGTAAAATTTCTAAAGTAATTAATTATTACATCTCTAGCTACTTCCTTTTAGAGATTGTAATTTTCGATTCTTTTTTAGTTCCATATTTTAAACCTCTGCCTTTTTTAGTCAATGGTATATACATAAACTAGTTGAGAAATTTTGAAAGAAAAACAGCCACCTGATTCATAATCATAATATATATATATATATATATATATAGCTGTGTGGGTGAAAGGGCAGGAGAAGCAAAGTAATGGCCATCGTTAAGCAAGAAAACCAGACGAAAGGCCGAAGAAGAAGCTGAGTGAGCATACATATAATTTGTTGTTAGTTTCTTGTCATTTGTGAAAAGCAGAGAATCAAAAGTCGTTTATATATATATATTTATATTAGAGGCTGAGTTTTTGGCTTAAAGTTGCTATTGGTTTGAATGTCACCTCTGTCAAATTTGGAGATGTGTTAGTCTTCTCATACAAGAAAACGAAAACATGGATCTCTCAACTTTTTGGAAAGTCAAAAGGAGATAAGATTTAAGGAAAAAGGAAACACAAAAGATCAGTATTGAAAAATGAGTGTTCTTGTTGCTTTGCTTGAGCCGCCATGCGACATGTTTTGAGAATTTAAGAGTAAAAAGGTACTAGACGTTTTGGGGGCTTTTGGATTGGACGTGATAGACGTTTTTTTTTTAATTACAAAAAAAATTGAAGTGACATTACTTCGGAGTCCAACAACGTTAAAGACATTGGTCCACTACTCTTGCTCTCGGGGAAAGGTCCAGCTGAGCTAGCTTATACCCTGCGATCGAGGGCTATTTTTACTATGGTTAATTGTGTTTTTATTCACGGACTTTAATGAATCAAGTACCTTCAATCCTGATTAGATTGGATGAAAACGCTAATTATGGGAGTTGTAGATAATTGAAATATAATTTTCTATCCGCAAAATTATAGAATATCACCACTTGTATAATTGCACCTTTGGAATTAGGGAGATTAGATGTGAGATCTCCCAATGAGGGTATAGGTAATTCAAATTTTATATTTTAGTATTCATGTTCCAACTATTCTCATGAAAATTGAACCTATTTTATTTACCAAGCTATATTTAGATTGAAAAGACATTAACATAAAACTTCCCACCTATTAGATAAATAAGTTATATCCAACTAATTATGTTCGATCTAAACTATGATAAAATTTCCGTGATAATATTTAATGGAAACAATTTCATAAGTTGAAATATAATAATTCAATTTGAAAATTAAAGAGTGGATTGGCAATAACCTAAATTCAAATACTTTTTTAAAAATTTTATTTGTTGAAATAATGTTGACATTAAGAATGAAGAAAAGAAATTTTATGGTCGTGTTAAATATTTATAGAAGCTTTAAAAAACATCTAATAAATTCTTCTTATTTTATTAGATGTTAAAAAAAAAAAAAAAAAGCTAGAGTTATTGTAAAAATTAATTGAGAGAAAGGAAGAAGAGGAGAAATGGAAGGAAACGGCGGTCAATTGAGCGGAGGGACGGAAAGTAATGGTCCAACTCCCCACACAAAGTAGAAGGAGAAGGAGAAGGAGAAAGAGTTTAATAAAAGACATTAGGAAGTATAATTATTGTAAAACCTGCAATGCCTTTCAGCAAATTAGGGCCATAGTTTCCATTTACGGAAATGCCAAATTCATTTCTTCTTCTTTCTAAGTCTAAACTCTTCATTTTCCTCTCCCAGCTCTGAGAGTTTCTCCGAACAAGATCCATCCATTAATCAAAAAAAATATATAAATATATATATATAGAGAGAGAGAGAGAAATCATCGTGGATCGATCGATGGCGCGAGGGAAGATCCAGATCAAGCGAATCGAAAACCCAACGAACAGGCAGGTCACTTACTCGAAGCGACGCAACGGCCTCTTCAAAAAGGCCAACGAACTCACCGTCCTCTGCGATGCTAAAGTCTCCATTATTATGTTTTCCAGCACTGGCAAACTCCATGAATTCATCAGCCCTGCTACTTCGTAACAAAAACCCTAATCTCTTTTCTTTTTTTCTTTTTTTTTTTTTTTAAAAATAAATTATTTCAATCGATCTGTGTGTTTGTGTGTTGTTTCGTAATCAGGACCAAGGAGCTGTTCGATCAGTACCAGAAGACTTTAGGCGTTGATCTATGGATCACTCACTATGAGGTCCGAATCCACATTTTTCTCTTTTTTTTTTCTTAAAAAAAAAATTAAAACTAAAAGTCACTCATTTGGTGCAGAGAATGCAAGAGAATCTGAAGAAGCTCAAAGATGTGAATCGAAATCTCCGGAGGCAGATTAGGTATTTCATTATTAATAATCAACCTCTCTTTAAAATTTTTGTGTTTTGATGAGTTCAATAAATGAAATGAATAGGCAGAGGATGGGGGAATGTATGAATGATCTGAACTTTGAGGAACTGCGATGTCTTGAGCAAGATATGGATAATGCTGTCAGGATCATCCGTGAACGCAAGGTCATAAATCGCTTCTTTCTTTCTTCTTTTTTGTTTTTTTGTTTTTTTTTCCTTTTTTTGCTATTTTAATAGAAATATAAACTCACTTTTATTACAACTATATATGTTAATAGCTATCTCCATCTATGTTGATTTGAGTTGTTTGAGTTATAAATTGCGACGGAGATCGGCAGTTTGTCTTGGGAGTTGGAATTCGTTTTTTTCTTCTTTTTGTATTTATGGATTATATGTATTCATCTCGATTGATTAAATGACCTGATATTTTTTTTTGTAGATTTCTAGGGGAAATTTTGCCATTGAAAAGATGTTGGTTTTGTTTATTTTAATGATTTTTATCTAAATGGCCTGTTTGTTTTGGGAGGTTTTTTTTTTTTTTTTTTTTTTTTTTGAGGGGGGCTATTAAGAAGATGTTGATTTTTGTTTTCTTTTAATGATTTTTCTCCAATGACCTGTTTCTTTCTTTTTTTTTTTTTTTTAGAGATTTCAAATGCACCATAATTAACATTATAAGCCATATCCATTGCAAAAACTTGTTATTTTGATTTTAAGAATAAATGGTGTGAAAATACTTGTTTATGTAGATTGTTTTTTAGAATGAACAAAGTTATTTTGATCCAACAAGAGTATAGCTCAATTGACATGAAGTTATGACTTATGATCGAGGTTATAGGGTTTGAAACTTCATCTCTAAAGGGTGTTGAACTCATAAAAAACAAAGTTACTTTCGAAAATCATCCCTCCATCGGAAGGTTTAAAAATGGTTTTAAAAATGGTTTTCATTTTTCAATAAAATAATACTTACATACTATTCAGTTAGTAGGAATCTTCTATTTCTTTGTGATAAGTAGGAAAAAAAAGGTAGAAAGTGAGTCAGAATAATGTTTACTTTTTTTTTCAAAATAACTATTTTAGATTTTTAGTGATAGTTTAACTCAACTTATACTAATCGAGATAAAAGTAATTAACTAGTATAGTTACTTTCAAATCAAATCTCAAAAGAATGATTCATCTATAAAAAAACAAAATATTGGTGATCTAACCTATACAATATTAAGTATTTTTTTTTTTGAATAAATATATAATATTAAGTATAGGTTACTTCAATATATAGCTTTTTTGGGAGTGGACAATATCATACCTCTTCCAAAGAATTGAAGTTCTTTGAAAATATTATGTATTTTTGAATGAGTTCTTCAAAGAATATGAAGGCAAATGGTGGAACATATGTATATTTGTTTTTGTGGGATACAAAATTGGCCTCTACATTTTTTTTGCTAAATCTGAATATATAACTTCGAATATGTTTATCGCTATTGTGGATGTTATACTTGGGTTTCTGATCGCGGCATTCATATATATAGTAAGTACGTTTAATCACATAATGGTTAATTTATAGTAGCTGCATTCATACAGTAAGTACATTTAGTCGCATTCACTTAATGATTAATGATTAATGCATATATAGTAGTGATATAGATAATTAAGCACATTCATATTTGCCTTTGTTTCTATGTATACTTTGACAAATTAAATTTGGAACTTGTTTGGCAGTATCGGGTGATATCAAACCAGATTGAAACGCACAAGAAAAAGGTAATTTAAATCATCTCGCCTTATTTTAACAATAACAATAAATGTCATTTTATTCATTTATCAAAAGAAAGACTCAGAGTATTTTCTAAAATAAATAAATATGGTAGAACTATGTATGACTTATTAACGTCTTTCTCTCTCTTTCCACTCTCTGCTTGCAGTTAAAGAGTGTAGGAGAAATACACAAGAGTCTTCTCCAGGAATTTGTAAGTGTGATATATATATATATGTATTAATATGTCTTTACCTGAATGTAAGTGTTATATTGTTATATATTGGCTTGGCTTGGAATTAAAATCACTCAGAATAATGACTAAATATATGTTTTAGTACATTTCGTCATTATTTAAAAGGTTTCTTGTTACTCTCTATTATGTTGAACATTTTTCAATTTAGTTCCTTAGTGTCCGTTAAAATTGAGTAGTGATAAACTTAGATACAAAATTCAAAGGAAAAAAAGTCATCAAATTTCTAAGATCTTATTTGATAACCATTTAGTTTTTTTATTTTTAAAAATTATGCTTGTTTTTCCATAATTTCTTTTCATCTTCTCTACAAAGATTTGCATATTTCTTGAGTTACTATTTAAGTTTCTAGCCAAATATAAAAAACAAAAACAAGTTTTTTATAACTACTTTTTTTAGGCCATAACTATTTGGTCTTTGAAAATTATGCTTGTTTTTTCACAATTTCTTTTTATTTTCCCTACAATAACTTCCATCTTTCTTGAGGCATCATTTATGTTTCTAGACCGTTTTTAAAAACAAAAAAAAATTTTTGAAAGCTACTTTTTTTAGTTTTCAAAACTAACTTGATTTTTTAAAACATAGGTACAAAGTAGTTAAGAAACCATAAAAACTCCTTGGTAGAAATAGTATTTTTAGCCTTAATAAATGATTATCAAACAATGTCTTAGTTTTAAAAATTTTAGCTTGTTTTTTAAAACATAGGTACAAAGTAGATAACAAAAACATAGAAATGTATTGATAAATTAGTATTTTTAAGCTTAATTTTAAAAAACCAAATGATTATCAAACGGAACATTGTTTTGAGATTTTTTTGCTCGATGGCATTGTTTCTCCTCATGATAATAATACCAAATGATTATCAAACAGTGTATTGTTTCAAGATTTTGAGATTTTTTTCCTCGATGGAGTTGTTTCTCCTCGTAATAATAATGCCTATCAATTTCTAAAGGTTTTTTTTTTTTTTTTGGGATGATTTTGTTATAGGATATTGCAACAGAGGAAGATCCACATTATGGGCTGGTAGACAATGGAGGAGTAGGAGGAGATTACGAATCAATGATGGGATTCTCAGGCAGTAGCGCTCGCATTTTTGCCCTTCGCCTGCAGCCCAACCACCCTATTCACCACGCTCCACCTTCAGACCTCAATACTTACCCACTGCTCGAGTAGTACTAAAATATATTTCCAATAATTACTGCTCTTTTTAAGACACACCTCCCTACGTTTGCAACTTTTTTACTCCTTTTTTTTTTGGTTTTGTTTTGTTTTATTTTGTTTGGCTCACAAATTTGTAGAACCAATCAGCGTCTTTGAGGGATGACTGCATGCCCATACTCATAAAAAAAAAACCTACTCATATGTCAACTTATCCCTTGATTGATCAGTGTTAAATCAAAATGAAACCTTTAATTATAATTTGTTTACTGAAGAAAGGAGATCGAATGGTTTCATTTTTAGATGCCATTTTTTCCCCTTTTTTGACTAAGTTTCTGATGAAGTGATGAGACAGGATTAAATGGAGATCAACGTTTTACCTTCCACCGTACTCCAAGGTATTGCATTTCGACTATGTTTTGTTCCATAGGGTACTTAAGTGATCAAGTTAGTAGAAATTTAAAGTAAGACATTGAAGTTAAATGAAATTTTTTTGTTTGCTTCTCAGAAAAATAGAAGAATAAAAATCTCTTCTAGATGTTTTGATTCCTCATGATCTATATTTCTATAAATTACATACCGACTCATTTTAACACTCAACAAAGGGTGAATGTATACTTAAAAAACTTTAAAACATAAAGGATTGAAATCATATTTTTTTAAAAACAAATTAAGAAGAAATAATATTGTTCACACGAGACTTCAACCAACGAATGGAAATGAGACACGTGTAAATGAATTTCGTATTTGTATTGATTTCAGGTGTTGTGAGTACAATCTCTAGTGTTTGATCCTCTGATTGTATGTTGTGATCGAGGGCTGAAACAACTTGATCGAGGGCTGAAACAACTTGTTCTCAATGTTAGAAACTTCAATGGATTCGTGGCGTGTTCTTGACGATCTCCGTGAAGTGTTCTTCGTTCGAACATCGCTTGATCTTCAAGATGGAGCATCATAGCTTTGTTTAGAATTCTCTCTAAAAACTTGATTCTCCACCCTGAAAATGAAGAAGAAAGGTCTTTATTTATAGAGTTTCTCTGGGCCTCCTGATGGACTCTCTGGGCCTCCTGATGGGCTTTGGGCCTGCTGGACTGGGCCCAGCTGATGTTGGGCCAATCTTTTGGGTTGAGCCTATTTGACTTTGGGTCAGTCATCTGGGCTGAGCCTCTTTGACTTTGGGCCAGTCTTTTGGACTGAGCCAGGTTGATTTGGTCCTTCGCCTCTGGACTGGGCTTGGACTTTGGGCTAGACTTGACTAATTTGGATCTTCAATTTGGGTAGAGCCCAAATGTATACCTGAATTTTGTCATAATTTAATTTAGGGATCCTTGAAATTTAAATAATCTTTTATTAAATATGATTTCGCCCATCAATCTGGGGGATGGCGTGGCAATTTCGGATTTGTCGAAATTTCTATTCCAACAAATGCCCCCTTTTCGACATTTATACACAAGTATATGTGTGTGAATTTCGAAAAAGTTACTTTGGAATCAATACTTAAGAGGCTTGCTCTAAATTTGAACGAGTTTTGCTCCTAGTTTGAATTCCATTTATGTGTCAATTTAATCAAATATAAAATTTGGTTAATAACTTGATTTTTTTTTTGACACCTTTTTTTTTGGCCAATTTATCAAAATATGAATTTGTGTAAATATTTTGATTTTTTTTTTGGCATGAAATTTTGATTTGAATTCAGTAGAGTTTATGTCCTACTTTAATTCAAACCAAACTTGGGTAAGGTTAAAAATTCTATCCCAAAACTTTGACATTGGATTAAGCTTTGAACTTTTGTCCAAACATTTTTCTTTTATTTGAATTTGGTAATATTTGCTCCAACTTTGGTTTGAGACAATGTTAAAACATTTTTGTTCGAGAAGCTTAATTGAAGATTTAGTTAAAATTTATTTCAAACCCAAAGCTTTGACTTGGAAGAGCTAAATTTTGAATATTATCGAAATTTAGCTTGAGGCAGCAAGTATACTAATCCCAAAATTTAAGAGACTCAATTTAAAATTTGGTTAAAATTTTAGTGTGGATAAAAGTTTGACTTGGAGGAAAAAAATTAAGCCCAAAATTTATGAAATTCAATTTGAAATTTGACAAAGTTTGGTTTACCCAAAGTTTGAAGTAAAAAAAAAATGGGCCCAAAAGTTTAATTTAGGGACAGAAAATTAGGCCCAACATTTGTGAAATTGAATTTGAAATTCGACCTAAATCTTGGTTTCGAAATTTAAGTCATTCCAAATTTTAATTTGACAGGAGACTTCAAAATCCAAAGTTCTAATCGAATTTAAAGTTTTATCCTGTCTTTAGATTTGGAGTGGAATCCATATCTTCAAGGCCCAAAAACTTTTTTTTTTTTTTTTTAACTTGGAAAGCGGACACCCACTTTTGTGTGTTCTAACTTCAAAACTCAATCCCAACAAAATTGAACAAGTCAGAAACCCATAACCGAACTCCAAAATTGATTTGAACTCCAAAATCTCGTAACCAAATCCAAGCAAAGGCGTTCATTCAGTTTAGATTCGATGTTAAATCTAAACGAAAAATCTTCACCCAAGCTCTTATAAATACTACGAGATGCTCCGTGTTCATTCAGTCTTAAGTAGAGAGAGTCGAACAGAATGCTTGACCGACTATTTTTTAGTTGCCGCCGTACATCGTGAAGTCATCAAACGCCAAATCTAGGTCGTTGCTAAGTTGCTGCCATCTGACGAAGCCTCGCAACCAGATCTGTTCGAGCTTCCATGGATCGCGAACCGCCGAAATCACCGTCCAATCGAGTGCGTGTTGTCGCGTCGGCGACTGTGAGTTGCCGCACTGTGGGTCGGGACTGCATGCTATCAGACACCACCCGATCAAAGCACTGCCGCCAAACATCGATCTAAGTTGGTGAGGCGCTACTCTCGTCACTGTGTGTTGTTGGAGTGGAGGATGTGAGGGAGAAGAAACATAGAGTGAAATGGAGAGAGGAATGAAAGAGAAGAGAGGGAAAGTGAGAAGAAGTGAAAGAGAAATAGTCATGGAGAGAGAAAGATGATGGAAAGATGTGATGGGGAGAGAGAAGAAGTAATGGGGAGAGAAAGAAATGGTGGAAAGATGTGATGGGGAGAGAGAAGAAGTAATGGGGAGATAAGGAAATGATGGGGAGAGAGAAGAAGTAATGGGGAGAGAAGAAAATGATGGAAAGAAGTGATAGGGAGAGAGAGAAAAAAAAAGAAAAGGAGAAAAAAAATTATGGGGTGGCGTGAAGTACCCCTCTTTTTTCATTTTTTTTAACATATATATATATATATATATATTATTTTCATTATTTCTTTCTCTTTTTTTTTTTTGTTTTACAACTCTTTTTTTTTTTAATTTTATTTAAAAGATTTTTTTTTGTTAAAACTCTTTCTTGTAATTATTATTTTTTTATTATTTTTAAAAGTTTTTTTTTACAACTCTTTTAATATATACATACATACATATATATATATTAATTTTATTAGATAGTTAAAAAATAATAATACAAAATAATAAGTAAATAAAATTTAATTTTATTTATTTATTTATTTTTATTTTTATTATTATTATTATTTTAACTATCTAAAACTTTTTTTTTAACAGGCTCGCGCCCTCTACAACTCGGTTATTCGTATCTTGGAGATGAATGGATTGCTTACATTCGTTCCCTGCAACCCTGTTCGTGTTTTAGAGTTGAGTGGATCGCTCACGCTTCCTGCTCAGTGCGTGCCTTGGAGGTGAGTGGATTGCTCACGCTCCCCGCAGCTCAGTTCGTGCCTTGGAGGTGAGCCACAACTCCGTTCGTGCCTTAGAGGTGAGTGGATTGCTCACGCTCCCCGCAGCTCCGTTCGTGCCTTGGAGGTGAGTGGATTGCTCATGCTCCCCGCAGCTCCGTTCGTGCCTTGGAGGTGAGTGGATTGCTCACGCTCCCCGCAGCTTCGCTTCTTTTTAACCTCCTTTTTTTTTGTAGGGGTCATGGTGTTCTTTACGGAAGTTTTGGATGAAGGAACGAGACGACTCATTATTTTAGATGACGAAGTCGACCTACAAATAGCGGAACCATCCTCCCAGTAGGAGAATTAGTCGAGGAGTCGATACTTGAGTCAGATGATACATGTTTTTTGTCCACCTTATCTGTCGACAAAACCTTAGAAGAGAACTCTACCGACATTTTACGATCCTCTCTTCACAAGAAGAAGTCAAATGACGATCCAGTGTCGACTTTGGGGCGTCGCATTATTGAAACTCAGGCTCGTTGTTTGAGCTATTACTTGAAATTAAACGGAGAGTTTGGCTATATTCCCCTTTATTGGGAATGGCTTGAACTTGTCGCAGCTCGGAACCAGAAAGTCCTGCGAGGTTCCAATATGTTAGGAGCTGCGATGGCCTCTTTATACACTTACGATCGTAACCAAGACGTCATCCGAGCTTTTTGCGAAACTTGGTGTCCTCGCCACCAACACGCTTCCATAATCGCTGATATCACGGCGGAGAGATATCCTATCTTTGTGGGATATGTGGAAGTTTGGAGGCTTGCCCATCAAGGAAGATTTTATGATGAGGTTATCCTTCTCATGGAGAACTGGTGGGGATGCCCAACCAGACCGAGTCTCTACCAAGAGTTGTAGTTAGCTCCTTCCATGCCTATCACCATCTTGCGTCTCAACAAATGGAAAGGCAACAAATTTCTCGTGGCATCGCTTGATTTTCTTTTGTTTTAAAGGTAAATCAAAGTATTCCAAGCCACCACCACGCAGACCAAGGAAGCGGTCGCTCGCTCCACTTATAATCCCGATGGCTCTAACACTTATATGCGTGAGTGGGTTCTTTCAAGAACAGGGTGTTTTCACTCTCTTGGCGTGGACAAAGAATGGGAGGACCAAACTTTCCCGGCCGCTTTTCTCTCTTGTTGGCTATGTGTGTTTGTCTTCCCTTACAAAAGCATAGGTTTGCTTCATACCGTGTTTTTAAGGTCGCATCACTTATGGCGGAGGAAGATTGTTCAACCTTGCTTTATCCAAAGATTGTCCAATATTTATCATGGCCTTGGTCAAATTTATAACACTCCTCACCGAACAGGCGTTCGAGATTTGTTTTCCCATTCATTACGTGTATGGATGGCTTGCTCATTACTTTGCACGCATTATAAGCACACCGCGTTGTTGAAGGGGCCCTGGATGGTCGACTACTCGGAGAGGTGGTGCAAAATGCTTTAACCCACACGAAGCTCGTAGATCGATCCACGCAGGGTGCATCCATAATGTGGGATGTAAATGTGGTCTCTGTGAAGAAGCCCAAACCTTGCGAGATGTCAAAGGTTTGCCATTTGGTTCCTCCTCTTTTTATAAGTCTTCTGGTCATGTTATTTATCTTCTCGCCATGACCAATTGATGACCATCGAAGCTTATAGCCCATACCGCTTTGGCCGTCGGTTTGGCTTTTACCAAGACGTGCAAACGACTTACATGGAGACCTCCGCATGTGAGCTTGGAAAATGTTATTCATCACCGTGTCTCTCGCACTAAGACATTGACTTCATCTTACGTGCATCTACCCCCATTTGAGGTTAACCCTCGCTTTCAAGTAACTCAAGCCTACAAGAGTTGGTGGTCGCGTAAGCATGGCAACTATCTCATAGAAGGCCAACAACTTTTGGTGAATAGCATGCCCCCTCCTCCGAGTAAAATGTAAATCTCTCAAGGATCCAGAGATAATGACGCCTCAGAGATCGCTCGCGACGCTACAATTGAAGACCCGGATGCTAGTAATAAAGGTAAAAGCGTTCACGAGGCTCCAACAGAGACACTAACCGACCAAGAGGGCCCCTCTGGTGGTGATGATGTTAGCCAAAATAGCAATGATGATCGCCATTGGAAGAGGCCAAAAAAATTGGGGAGGCTATCGACTCCCAATAATAACTTACTTAAAGGTGCTTCAAACGTTCTTCCTCTACTTGAGCCTCCCAGTCTTCAGGTGAGCACCTCCTTTTTTTGACATTTTTCTTGAAGTTGTTTAAGGATTCGTCTTTATAAATATACTAACACTCTTTCCACCTTGTATAGGAATCTTTGGGAGATCAACACCAACAAGTCGCCACATTCTCGATGTTCTTCCTGGCAAGCAGAGATTGGGTCATTCAAGCACCGACCAACCAAGTGACGACTTTGATCACCTCTACTATTGTCGCAGACACAACCTCAAAGAAGAGGCGCAAATTGTCGGCCCTGAGGCTTCCATCTTCAATGCGGATTTAGATGATTTTGCATTTTTCTAGCATACAACGCCAGCCGAACAAACCATGTGGGAGGTCAGAAGGAATAAACTTGCTCACGCGATCTTTTGAGAAAGTTCCTTCTCTTGAACCGAAATGGTTAAAATATTTCAAACCATCGCGGCGTCGATGCGACGACCAACTTGCGGCTCTTCAAAGAATTTATAGGTCATTACTTTCGCCATGTGGGAAAGTACAGCGAGTTGAATCAGCTGCATTCTTCAAAATTAACTTTAACTCAAAAAGATCAAAGCTTAGTTGCGCTTCGGAGTAGGGTTGATGACATCATGACTAGGGATAATCTTTCTCTTAAAAAGAAAATTATGTACCAACAAGAGTCTGAGCAGACACTTCTTGAGCTTGAAAGACTCAAAGCCCAACTTAAGTCTTTAGAAGCTCATCATGAAAAGACCATGCTCCTAATTTCGGAAGAAGAAAATTTATCGGCTCAACGACAATTAGAGATCTCCAAGATACGGGAGGAGATGAGCGCGGTTGAGAACACTCCTGTTGCGAGTGAACAAGACGCTGAGAGTCTCAAAATGCTTCGCGAATATTTAGAGGGTACTCGTCAAGAATTGCAAGATTACAAGTGGATGATTTAGCTATGCTTTTTTTTTTATATTGTAAATTTGAACCCCCATTTGCTTATGCATAATATATCGTTGAATTCAACTTATGACTTAAATTCTCTATTTTTTTTATTCAACTCATGACTTAATTCAACTCGTGAATAATATATGTATATTCATTACAATTAGGTCGTTCACCTTTTAAGTTCATGCGGGCCAGGAGCATCATGTAGTTTATACTCTTACGATTATGAGTGTTTACAACATTTTAAGCATAAAATTTCTTAAGAAACTTTCCGTTGATGGGGCCAATCCTCAAGTCATTTTTGTCGACAATCTTGTATGCCCCATTGGTGTAGACTTCTTTAACAACATAAGGTTCATCCCATTTGGATGTGAATTTATTTCCCGTATGTCGCGTTGTGATGATGGGTCTTCGAACAGCAAGCACAAGGTCGCTGACTTGGAATGATCGATGCTTGATATTCTTGTCAAAGGCTTTAGTCATTCGAGCTTGGTAACATTCCAACGCTTGTTGAGCATCAAGTCTTCTTTCATCAAGTGCTTCCAACTCTTGAAGGCGCAACCTCGCATTATCTTCAGTTGTCAGCCCCTCTTGTATGGCCATCCTTAACGACGGAATTTCTTTTTCCAAAGGGAGCACGGCTTCCACCCCATAGACAAGTGAGTAAGGCGTGACTCCTGTGGGAGTGCGATGCGTAGTTCTATAAGCCCAGAGTGCTTCACCAATCCTTTCTTGCCAATCTCTTTTTGTCTTGGACACTACCTTCTTCAGTAGGTTGCATAAAGTCTTGTTGAAAGCCTCTGCTAAACCATTTGCTGCAGCGTTATATATGGACGACTTGTATTGCTTGAATTTCTCGCATAGTTTGTCCATTAGGCTATTGGCAAATTGTCTTCCATTATCTGTCACAATGCGATGTGGGATGCCGTAAAGATAAACTATGTGTGTTCGAATAAAATCTACCACATTTTCTTTCTTGGCTTCCCTTAACGCAACTGCTTCTGCCCATCTTGAAAAGTAATCTGTCGCCGCCAGAATATAAGAGTGGCCTGTCGAAGATTTGGGTGTTATTGGACCGACGAGGTCAAGCCCCCAAGCTTCAAAGGACCAAGAAGCAACAGTCGGATGTAAAGGCTCTGGCGGTTGATGGATGAAGTTGGCATGGAATTGGCAAGCCTCACATTTCTTTGCATATTCCATAGAGTCATAGATCATCGTAGGCCAGTAGTAACCCATTCTTTTCAACTGGAACTGAAGCTTTGGTCCGGACTGATGGGCACCGCAAATGCCTGAATGCGCCTCCTATAGTGCCTTTAAAGTTTCTTCTCTTCCTAAGCATCGCAGGAAAAGACCTTCATAAGAACGTCAATAGAGAATACCTTTATAGTAGATGGATCGTGCAGCTTTCCTTCGTATTTCAGCCTTATGCCGAAGGTCAGTGGGGAGTTTTCCATGCTGCAAGTAATCTATAATGGGTTGCCGTCAATCTTCTTCCTCAATTACGTGGACGGATATGAGATCGACTTCTTCACATTGATCTTTCGCTGATGGAATAATCCATTTTCGGCTAAGATTAATGTTCATGGTGACATTGTCTCACATCACAAAGCAAAGCGATGGCCAAGTTTGCCAGAGCATCTGCCTTCATGTTTTCCATTCTAGGGACATGCTCCAATACTATGTTGTCAAATTTCTCCAACAGTTGCTTGGTGTGAATGAAATAAGGCTTTAAATCTTCATGTTTCACTTCGTATTGGAGTAAGAGTTGATTTATTATCAACTTTGAATCACCAAAAACTTCCATGTGCACAATCCCGAACTCCAAAGCCATTTGAAGGCCGATGATAAGAGCCTGATATTCTGCTACATTGTTTGAACACGATTTACTCAAGGTGAAACTAAACGGCAACATGTATTTTTCAAGCGAGATGAAAATTATGCCGACACCGCCCCTTTTTTTTTCGTGATGCACCATCAAAGTACATAATCCAAGGCTCTGCGATTTCAACGTAGAATACTTCTTCGTCCGGAGATCCTCGCATAATTTCCAATCGTAAGAGTTGGATGATCGGCTAAGAAATCACCATCGCTTGTCCTTTTACCGCTTTTTGAGGTATGTACACGATATCGTCATCGCCAGTAGTATAATTGCCCACTTAGCCAAACACCCTGAAATGATAGGTCTGGACAAAATATACTTTATGAGATCAACTTTTGCCACCAAATGTACGGTGAAGGCTTGCATGTAATGTCTCAACTTATCAATGGAGAAGAATAAGGCGAGAGACACATCTTCTCGATTGGGAGTAATTCGATTCACTCCCGTTAGAGTTCTACTTAGGTAGTAGAGGCTTGTTCTTTGTACTTTTCTCTCTCTTGTGCTAATAACGCCCAACAGATCTCTCTCAGGCAAATGATATAAAGTATTATCGGCTTCCCAAGCACTTTGAGCACCTAAAACCGAGGATTGAGCGAATACTGCTTTGATGTTATCAAAAGCATTCGACATGTTTCATCCCACTCGAACTCGCATTTTCTTCATAAGTTTCAAAAAGGTCGGCATCTGCAACTAAATTCGCAACAAACCTTCGGATATAGGCCAAACGACCTTGAAGACTTCTCAACTCATGCAAGTTTCTGGGGTTTGACATTTTCTGAATGGCATCAATCTTGGATTGATCTATCTCAATTCCTCGATACCTTACAAGGGAGCCAAGGAACTTCCCTGAAGTCACGCCGAATGCACATTTGTGAGGGTTCATTTTCAACTGGTATTTCCTGAGGCGATTAAAGACAACTTTGAGGTCTCGAGGTGATCTTGGCGTTTCTCTTGACTTGACCACGAGGTCATCTACATAGCACTCAACATGCTTATGCAACATGTCGTCAAATATTTTTGCATTGCACGTTGATAAGTGGCACCAACATTCTTTAATCCGAATGGCATCACCTTGTAGCAATATATCCCCTTTTGGAGTTCTAAAGGTCGTCTTCTCTTCATCTTCAAGAGCCATTCGAATTTGATTGTATCTTGATGATCCATCCATGAAGGATAGAGCTTCATGGCTCATGGTGGCATCCACCATGATCTCCGTAATAGGAAGTGGGAAATCATCCTTCTGACATGCGCCGCTCAAATCACGGAAATCGACACAAATACGAAGTTGTCCATTCTTCTTTCTAACAGGACAATGTTTACTATCCATGTTGGATACTTAACCTCGCGAATGAAGCTTCCGCCTCAATCGCTTTATTAAGTTCTACTTCGATCTGGGGAATGAGTTCAGGCCGAAATCGCCTTTGAGCTTGTTTGATTTGCCTATGCCCCCGCTTGGTTGCAAGGCGATGTACCGCTACTTTCTGATCTAAACTCGCATCTCCTTGTATGACCAAGCAAAAATATCTTTATACTCAAAGAGGAGATTCATATAATCACCTTCCTCTTCATGCGAGTAAGTGACGAACTTATAAAGGTGGGGCGTGGTTCTTCCTTCGTCCCAAGATTTACTTTTTGAGCTCATCTCCATCGTTGATCGCTACCGCCTTCGAGTGATGGCGAGGTTTCGTCCACATTTACTTCAGACATTTCGGCTTCCGCTTCCTCTTCAAACGTGATGTGGTGGCAAGATGTCTGACCTTCATCTTGCTCTAAGTCTTCTTCATGGAGTTGGTAATGACCACATCACGCCGCTTTACCCTCGAGGAACCTTCTGCGTGATCGTGACAAAAGTCTTCCTTTTCATTCGAGAAGGACCAACGCTGCGGATGTCTTCATCAATTCCCTTCTTGCTATATGACACATCTTTTAAAATCTTCACCGATCTTTCAGGTTTGATTCGATCAAAAACTGATGCGGCAGACCCTTCATTTCTCGACGTGGTCACACTCAACCTTTGAAAAGTTGATGGTCGTATCGCAAACGAAGTTGAAAGTAATTTCTTCGGTTCCTTCTTGGACTTGCTTAACCTTTGAAAGGTTGATGACCTTACCATGGTTGGGCCCGATTCGATGTTATTCTCTTTGCTTGCAGGCATATTTAGCCTCTGGAATATTGAAGGTCGAATAACATCAGGAGTTGGATTCGCTAAGATGTTGCCTTCTCCTGTAGTAGACCTATTCAACCTCTGAAAAGCTAAACGTCGAGTGGAGTTAGCATTAGAGAATGAATCTTCCTCACTTGTTGTAGTCTCACCTAATCTATGTGAGATCGGAACACGTGCAGTTGATGATCCAAGGCGTCTGAGAGCTGAAATCCTTTGACTTGTATATTTCTCATTTTTTGTATCATCAATTTCATTCACCGTTATGTGATTCACATCGGCCGCCTTTGCTTTTCCCCTTCTGGTTATGCGAACTGGCTCAGGCGACTTATATCCGAGTCCCTTTCTTGATGTAGGTAGGCGTAACCATCCTGTAATGACTTCCTTTTGCGTCGACGATAATAATTCGGCCTTTCTTCGACAATCTTCAACTTTTCGAACTTGGTGTGCCTTGAAAAGTCATACCCTTTTTGCTAGAAAGCTTGTATGCCTTTGGGTCAAATCCGCCTTCCGCTTCGCCTCTCGTAACACTGCTTTTGCCCGCTTCATCATCGTGTTTCTAGCTTCTTGTCATGTTATCTTTGTGAGAGGCATAACGAAGTTTTGTTTCAAGATCTCTACATCGCCAACTTTTAGATTTTTTGAACATTCCGCGAAAGGTGACTCGTCCTTCTTGCGTTGAGATAAGGGAATGTAACGCAAAATAGGAAGACTTGTGGCACCCTATCTTTTGAAACTTTGCCCCGCGGTTTGTTGAAGTCCGATCTTTACTGGGGCTAGTCACATTTGCCTATTTGGCCACTTTCTTATTCTCCAAATAGCAAGGTTCTGATTCGCTCCTTGTGCTAGCTTCAATCATGGCACCGGTACAACTTCCCTATGTTGCGCTTCTTCAAATAGAACTTCGCATCAACAAAATGGGATTCACCTTCTCCGAAAATGGATTTGTATCACCCCACTTTCTTGACGCCATCTTGGTAGAATTTAAAGCATTGATGCAACGTCGAAGTTATCACCCCGCTTCCCATGGATCCAGGGAAACCTAGCAATAACTTGTAGGTGGTTTTGGAGTCGATGACATGAAATAATGTTTCGGCCTTTAGGTCGCCAATAATGAGCTCTAAGCGAACCATGCCAATTGCTCGTTGGCCTCCTTGGTTGAAGCCTGGATTACCAATTTGGTATTCATCAACTCTCCATCGAGATGCCTAATCGTTTCATAGTTGACTTGGGCATTATGTTGATTGATCGATCCATCATCGATGAGAATGCGACTAATCTTCTGTTCTCGAATGTATCCTGAGACAAACAATGGCCTGTTATGAGGTTTTGACCTAGCAATAAATCTTCATCGGTAAAACCTATTGACAAGCAACACGTAACACATGAGCGTGCTACAAAGGCTGAGGCGCTTGCGTCATTGGAGTTGATCAAGGCTTCGATGAGAAACGCCTTTGGCGCTTGGGGAAGTGACAACAAGTCTTCTACATCAAGGTATCCGAGGTTTCACAAAATTTCGCTTGCTCTCTCTGACGAATCGCCGGATCTTCATTAATGTTGACGACATGACACGCAACAAACTCGACCGCTTCTCGTTGGGTGATTTCTTGGGAAGAATTCTGCCAAAGTGACGATCCGCCAAGGTCGGATGAACTCTTCATTCTCTTGCACAATCACCTTCGACTTTCTAGTAATCTTCCCGCTTTTTCTTTTCGGAGTTTACTTCTTCTTTCGCCTCCCGAAAAATGTGTGCTTCCTTCCGAGCATAGTTTTGTCGTCGCCGCTTCTTGCATCGAAAGTTACGATAGTCCATTCGCCATCGCCATTTTCAATTTGTTCATTCTTCTCTTGAATGCTTTGTTTTTGGCGACTTATCTCCCAAACGCCCTTCCTTGATACAATCCTCCTCTGGAATCAATCACAATGGGTTTGAGAGACCGAATCGATCAAACATTCTCGCATTCTCGTAGAAAGGAATCGCGCGAGTGGACGCTGGGTTCGCTACTATTGCCGCATGGTTTGTTTGAGCTACCTCATCGAGGTCTAACTCAATTTTCTTCTCGCGAGCCAATCTTAAAATTAGCTCCTTCAGATAAAGCATTTCTCCACCGGATGGCTAATAACTCTCGGTGGTACTTACAATAGTTAGGATTATTTACCTTCCGAGCTCTCCGTTATTTACATTCCGAAGCTCAATAAGACATTTTTCCAAGAAATGCCGCTCCAACATATCCGAGACATCTGAGTCCGGAAATGGATATGTTTTCTCTTGCCTTTCTTTCAAGTCATGGCGATGTCTTTCGCCCGCTTTCTTGTTGCCCTATCGCTTAACTTCCTTTCCTTTTTTTGAGGAAAACTTCGGAGGATTATGTTGGTGACCATTGATTCTTTGGTGGCGCTTTTTCGTAGTCTTCTCTCGCGCTTTTAAATTCTTTTTTCTTCTCCTTTTTGCTTCGGGAGTAAGAGGTCTTTATTCCTCTAAAGAACGATGCTCAACTCCATGTCATGAGCGCGAGTCGCCAACTCCTCGAAAGAGCGAGGTTTGATTCCCTGCAAAATGTAAAGCAACCCCCAATGCATACCTTGGGTGCACATTTCAACGGCTGATATTTCTGTGAGTCGGTCCTTGCAGTCGAGGCTTAGAGCCCTCCAGCGGTTGATGTAATCAACGACAGACTCTCCTTTCCGTTGTTTAGTATTGGTGAGTTCCATCATACTGACCGTTCGCCTCGTGCTGTAGAAGCGATTCAAGAATTCTTTTTCAAACCGCTCCCAACTATCGATTGTTTCGCTCTAAGTCGGTGTACCAGTCAAAAGCATTTCCTTTCAAGGTATGCACGAATTGCTTCACCATGAGGTCACCAAGCGTCCCTGCATTTTCGCAGGTTTCAACGAAATGTGCAATGTGTTGCTTTGGGTTGCCCTTTCCGCTTTAATCGTTGAAATTTTGGAGGTTGGTACCACAGTGGGCATCCTCAGTTATCAATCCTCTTGGTGTATGGTTTGGAGTACATGAGAGGATTTTGACTTGGTCCACCGTGATCGAGTTCCGATAGAGTTCATAATCATGTCCTGCAAATTGTTGGATTGGATAAAGCAAACAACCGGCGAGCAGTTGTGATGGTCGCTCCTCATGGAAAACAGCTTTTCCTTTGTCACTATTTCTTGCACGAGGGGTGTGTGGATTCACCAGATCCCTACTTTGAATTTGACTTTTGAGGTAGCGATTTCAAGATCTTTGTCTTCCATCGCCTTCATCGAGATTGATTTTTTCTCCACTTCCGCCATACTTTCATCGTAGTCTACATCACCATCATGACCGACATTATATCTTGATTTAAATGCCTCCTTCAAAGTGGATTTGGAGCAGGAGCCGATTGGTCAAACAAGGGGTTGTCTTTGATGACAATCTTAGCTTTGGAAGCTTCATTCGATAATTTGGTGAGGTGACTTGCCACATCGCATCGTGAGTTCGATCATCGCTTGTCTCGACCCCTTTGGAACGACTACGAGTTACCGGCCCCATGTAGATGTTGCTTGCAGCAGCAACAGTTGATGTAACTTTCTTTGATTGCATTGGTTTGCTTTGATTGGGAGGAAAAAGAGATGAGAGGTAGAGTGGTCCCATTGGGCGTGCCAATCTGCTCACACGAGACTTCAAACCAACGAATGGAAATGAGACACGTGTAAATGAATTTCGTATTTGTATTGATTTCGTGTGTCAGGGTACAATCTCTAGTGTTTGATCCTCCTGCAGTTCTCTCTCCTACTTGTATGTTGTGATCGAGGTCAAACAAATTGTTCTCAATGTTAGAAACTTCAATGGATTCGTGGCGTGTTCTTGACGATCTCCGTGAAATGTTATTCGTTCAGGCAGTGTTTGATCTTCAAGAGCTTCTGGAGACTTCACAGCTTTGTTTCTGAATTCTCTCTAAGCTTCTTCAGTTCTCCACCCTGAAAATGAAGGAGAAAGGTCTCTATTTATAGAGTTTCTCTGGGCCTCCTGATGGGCTTGGTCTGTGCTGGACCGCCCAAATTGATGTTGGGCCAATCTTTTGGGTTGAGCCTATTTGACTTTGGGCCAGTCATCTGGGCTGAGCTTGTTTGACTTTGGGCCATCTTTTGGACTGGGCCAGGTTGATTTGGTCCTTCGCCTCTGGACTGGGCTTGGACTTTGGGATAGACTTGACTAATTTGGATCTTCAATTTGGATAGAGCCCAAATGTATACCTGAATTTTGTCATAATTTAATTTAGGGATCTTTGAAGTTTAAATAATCCCTTATTAAATATGATTTCGCCATCAATCTTGAAGGATGGCGTGACAATTTCGGATTTGTCGAAATTTCTATTCCAACAAATATAAATAAGAATCTAAATATTGAAGATTGAAATATATTTAGTCATTTTTAATTATGGAAAAACTAATATAGGTGATATACATTTTTTGAGTTTTTTTTTTTTTTACACGTGCATATATTAATAAATTAAAGACTGCGCATTGACAAAGAGACATTATGGAAAAACTAAAATGTTTTTACTCCCCCATATCGGTTTGGAGAATTGTAATGGAAACCAAAATAATAATGGTACGTAATAATAATATTAATTAATTAATAATTATAAATATAACTATCGTTTTTGAGATTTGCTTATAAAGCGAAATTGGGTTATCAACTTATTATAGTTCAATTTGCAAATGATTTTTTGATTATTTAAAATTTACCATGTTTAGGATATCATCCGATATATTAATAGTATATCATAAGATATATTTGATATATCAAATTTATCCATAAATATGTGCATGCGCTTGCAATTCATGGACTTAATTTGAATTCTTACTCATTTGTTTCAAAGTATTGTTTCACTAATACGTTGTTATTAAGTTATAATAGTTCAATTCGTTCCACTATTCTAATCTTTTGATGTGATCTTGTTTTCAAAATGATGCAAAATACGGTTTTTATATTATGTGGAATTCTAAAGGGTTTTTAGTGTGAATTTCAAAGGTTGCAATTTTTATTTTAATAGTAACCATAATTATAGTGAGTTTGTTTACCTTTATCTAGTCTAATAATTTTCAATATTGTAATTAATTGTTCAGTTATAATAATTTAATCATTGGTTTATTTAAAAAATTTATAAATAAATTATGAACTATTTAAAATAAAAAAGAAGAAAATGATTAATAAACGCGATATAGTTGTAATTATTGCAAAGCAAAATAAAAAAAGGGGGAAAAAGTGTAAGCATGCCTGTATATGATCTCCTATTCTTTCATTATTACAATATTTGGGTGTGTTATTGTTTTCAAAATGGTGTAAATAGTGTTTTTATATATTTTATGTAGAATTCAAAAAGAAATTCAACATAAATTTTAAAGGTTGTGCATTAATATTTTAATAATAACCATAATTATAGTGAAGTTTTTTTAGTATCATAATTATAGTGAGGTTGTAACCATATTTATTTAGTGTAATAAGAAAGTTAATTTTTTATTTGTAAATTATTTAATCATTGGTTTATTTTTAGTGAAGTTTAAGAAATTTATAAATATATTATGAAAAATTTAAAATTAAAAAAATGATATAGTGTAATTATTTCAAAACAAAAAATATGATACTCTTAAAAATTAGCGATGATATGATAGTCCTTTTCTTTCAAAGATAATAGTCTTTTAATATATATTATTATATTATTAATTATAATTTAAATGTAAAATCATATTTTCATTTTAAAAAATTGAATGAATTTATAGAATATTAAATCAACAAATTTGTTTATATTCTACCCTTCTACCTTCTAATGCTTTTATTTTAAAAAATATATATTTTATTAATTTTGACATTAATATATACATTAGAATATGTCATTTATTATAAAAAAAATTATTATATATAATTTACTTTCTTTGTCCGTAAATGTTGTCTTTTAATTAAATAATACATAAATTTCCTCAAACTATAATATTTATCTATAAACAAAAATCAAAAGCAAATCAATCTATATATATAATAAAACTAAAAAATTAAGGTATATCATATATGCTTTTCTATAAATATGAAAATAATGTAAATATATAATTAACGAATAAAAATTCATTAGTTAGCAATTGACATCTTCACTAATGGATTAAGAAATTGAAAACGACATGCTTGATAAATGTAAAAATAGATTAAAGGACACGGTCCAAAAACAATTTTTCAAGATTAATTGTGAGGAAATTAGTGAACAATTCTATTACATCAATAAGTCGATTACTAAAAGTTGAATTAAAATAATTTTATCACGTGCATAAGCGTTTAAAAAATTAATAATGATAGAATATAGGAATATTGTTATATTTGTTTGTGGGTAATTGTAATTGGTGACAAAAAATATAAGTATATTTACAAATCTAACCATATTTTTTTAGATTTGCAAATATACCAAAATTTATAATAATCTATTTCCCGTTATTTATTATTCCAATTTTATTCTCATTGGTGCATCAGTAGTATATTTAATATACTTTGTGTTTATATATCAATCAACTGGTATATTCCTAAAACAAAGTAAATTAATAGTTCGTTATTTATATATTATGAATACTATTTGTAGCATATATATGATAGATATTTTGCATCTTGGTATATTACTCATATACCTAACATTGGATACATTAGTATATCCTTCAGATAATTTGAAATATATTTTTTTTTTAGTACAACAACATTTGGGGTATTGGGATTTGAACTCATGGTCATGAGTCTTACTTGATGTCATTTGAGTTATGCTCTTGTTGGCCATTATCGTAATCTTAATATAGTAAGTATTTCTTATTCTTGATGTACGCAAATATAGTATATCACACTTATATATACTTGATATTAGTGAAATAAATAGATATAGATAGTATATCGCACTAATATATTCAACTTACTAATTTACTTTCAAATAAGTATATAATCGGTGTATAAATGACATATTTTACATTAGGTACATAGTTGGGTTATCAACATTATACTTTTGATAGACTACTGAAAACTTTTTTATTAAACAACGTCCGTGATAAATCAAGTATATCAATACTGCACTTACAGATATACTCTTGATTAACTTCAAATAAGAATATTAGTAGTATATCATGTAATTACCTTTTAGGTAGGTATACTGTTGGTATATCAATACGCAAATAGGGCTTTTTTTTTTTTTTTTACTTCATTTGCATGTGATTGGATTGGGCCTATAAAATTTGTTATTTTTGCAAATTAGATTATTAATGAGATGCCTGCCATTTTCCTAATTTAAAATACTATCTATGGTAGTGATTCTTTTTTGCGAGCATTTTGTTGAAGCATTTTTGTTTTCCATTAATATAAACTTATAAAATTTGATAGAGTGGATGAGAACGAGAAACAAACTAAAAAAAAGACAAAGTCATTTTTGTAAGAAAATAGTACATGATAGCTCTTTATACTGTTGGAGGCTTGTAGTCAGGAGTTAAAATGTTAAAACTCTTCAAGTTACACTATATAAGACTTAATTTATAAATTAAGTCAACAAAATCTTTTATACCCTTTCTTTTCATAATTTCATTTTAAAATTATTTTAGTATCATTAATAATTTATTTTATTAATTTAAATGTTAATTATGCATATAAAATACATACCATTTTTTTTAATGTTCGGTGCAGTGGACCAGTGTGGGTTCAGTACACAATTGGTTCTGTTCGCTATTGCGTCTCGGTGTAGAGGCCGGTTTTTGGCAAAATTGAAGGTCGTCAATGTTGTCCTGTTCAATTGGAGCTCAAGCCACTCAAAGATTTGAGGTATTGCTAGTTTTTTTTTTTTTTATTTCAATCCATATATATCTGATTAGTTTATGCCTTTGTAAAAGGAGAGTGGATGTAGATAGAAAAGTTAAATCACTATTCTTGGTGTCAATTACTGTGTTTGCTCTGTTTAATCTGCATACTGAAAAACTAATTGAGTTTTGAATTGGGCTCTTATAACATATCTCTTTACATGAATTTTCTTTACATCTCAATGTTCCATGTGAAGTTATTCTTCGCACCTCATTTTTACATTAATATTGAACAATTTTTTCTACCTTTGAGGTTTCTCTTATATGCCTAAATTTTTTATGATTTAATTTGGTGTTAAAGCAAAAAGAGTCTTAGGTTTAAACTCTTATAATTTCAATATCTCTTTAACTATTATGTATGGTTCACTTATTGGACGTAGGCTCTCACTTGTTAGATTCATGCATGTCCCTACAAACGATGAAACGTATAGATAATAAATCACTAACGGATTATTTGGGACAATGAGTGAGTTATAATAACAGAATGTTATAATAGTCTATGAGTTATTATAATCTTATAATCTGTAAAATCATATAATATTATTTAAAATGCAGAATAATATAGTATGAGTTATAATAGTGTTAGTCTGTGTTTGGGGTGCAAAATATTCGATATGTTATAATATTATAAGGCCCAAACAAATCCTAAATGTTGTTTGTTATCTCTAATTAGCTCCTAGTTTTTTTTTTCGCTTCCCCGCTGCATTACACTCTCTCTAAAGACGGACTGCTAAGGAACTGTTGCTTTACGTAGATGGGAGCTCTTGCCCCTATCGCGCCTTGGAATCCTGAAGACGATATTCTGCTCAAGAATTATGTCGAGGTAAAATTCTTTCCTCTCTTTTAAACTCCTTTCAAGATTCATGCCTAGACTTGTTCCCTTCGACTACTTGTGCTTGATTGTCTCAATTGCGTTCGTCTTGGTGAATCGGGCGAATTAAATTTCTTACGGCTGAACTGTTATGAATTCGAGTGCCGCTTTGTTCCTTACTGTTGAACGTTTTTTTGTGTGTGTGTGTGTGTGTTTGTGTGTGTGTGTGTTCTCGCATGCTGATTATGATATCGTACTATTCTTGTTGTGGCAAATTTGTGTAGAACTGAGGGGCATTCTCCTTGACTGCATGGTCACTATCACGCGAAGTTTGGTTATGATAGACGGGATGTTTGTACTAGAAAATCCATGGGATTATTGAACTTTAGTTTTTAATAACTAGAAAGCGTTTAATTGCCTTATCTGCGTGGAGTTATAAATCGACATTTGGATACGAATAATAGGTTGTTTAAGTATTGAAGACAAGTCTATTATTTCAAAGCACTCTAAAGACATCATTTATTGTTTGATTTTCAATTTCATGAGGCAAGGATGTATGAGAAAACAATCGAATTGTCAGTGTTCTTAATGAAAAGATAGGGATTTGATAGGATTTGACTCTTGCAACTTGATACATAAGTGGAGAGTCCTCTTCTACTTCGTAAGCCACAGATTAGTTGGCCATTAAGTGCTTCAGTTTATTTAACTACGTGCCAGTTATTTTGGAATGCATTTTCACGCCTTTTTTTTGCATCAGAAGAACTAGTGTGCTGATGTATTAATTTTTTAAACTTATAGGCAGGTGCTTCCTTGGATGCCCTTGCCAAAGGTGCTGTGCAGTTTTCTCGAAGATACACAGTGAGAGAATTGCAAGAACGATGGCATTCTTTACTTTATGATCCAATTGTATCTGAAGATGCATCTATGTCCATGATTGACGTTGAGTGATCTTCTTCCATTCTTCCATCAAAGTTCAACAAGTTTGGGAATCCAAAAGAAACTAAATGTATTGGTGGGAAGAGGAAATCTGGGAGTGTACGCGTTGCTATTATGCTTTGCGTAAAAGAATTTGCAACGAACCATTTAATCCTATAGACCTGAGTTATCTTGTTGGCGATAGTGACTATGTCGGTGAAGAGTCTATGTCAGGAAATTGTATCCCTCCAATATCAGATGATTTTGGATTTCAGAGCTCAGAGCTGGGGATCATGCCCTGTAATTTTTCCCAAAATGTGATGAATAATGATGGTACTGAGCACACTTTTCATTCTGGATGTCAACATACAGTTGAAAAGCATTTTCCTCAGAACTTGGATAATGGACATGAAAGAATTTCTCGTATTATGGTAGATAATCTGCCTTTCTCTGCAAATGAATCTAAAGCAAAAGAATTGGCTCCGTCAACGCTTTCCCAGTCCATAGTCTCTTTGAAAATGATTTGGAGGTAAGACCTTCCACTTTTGGGCAACTGAGCAATGACCAGAGAGCGATGGGCTCTGAATCAGAGGACAGTGATGTCTTTAATTCTCCCGTTTCTGATTCTGGCGCATCATTTCATAATGTTGAGTACTCATCTCCTCTTCCTGGTATGCCAATATTTAGAAATGCCTCGCCAGCCTCGCCAGCCTTGCCGATTGATGTTGGCTTTCCAGAGAAGGATATACCTACAGGAGACTCTTTTGAACTCCCTGATGATGATGGGAACAACAACATTCAAAATGCAAGATTAGCTGGCTATGATGCTCACTCTAACTCAAAGTTGAGGATTGAAGTGCAGCATGATCATTTGAAAAGTCCAAATGCCACTGCTGAAGGTTGTTATCTAGCGGAATTGTCCAATTCGCTCTTTGGAACTTGAGCAATGAGGATGAGCTACTTTTCATGGATGTTGATGGAAGGGATGTAATTGATAACTCATACTATGATGGGTTGTCGCTTTTGTTGAGTTCACCAAATGAAGTTAATCATGATCAAACAACCAATGCAATTAATGCAGAAACAGTGTTACCAACGGATACAATGTTAGATCCCCCCTCTGCATGTTCTGGAGAGTTATATGAAAAGGGATCCCACTGTAGTGATGGACATCTGGATTGTAGTTCAGAAGCTCATCCATCGTCATCTCTTTGAACAGTCAATGTCCTGGAAAAGGTGATGAACCTCTTTTCTGCACTTTGAACACAGAAGACCCAGAAATCTCGAGCAACGATGATGTTTTTCTACCTCCATTGTCAACAACTGCTACTATGGGATACCATTTTCAAGATTGCATGGATCCTACCTTTTCATCTATTAAGGATTTCTCTTGTAAAGAAAAATCTGGTGAAACGATTCAAAACCTTGTGCAAAGGGAGAGGAAAAATCATGGACAACCCCGTGTTTCATCTCTATCAATTGGATTGCGTGGTTTGCCTGAAAGAGGTGAAAAACATCTGATTGGTGGAGCTGCTGTTAATTTAAAATTATCCCATAGCAACATCATACACGTGCCATCTGCAAATAAAACCAGCTCCAGAAATGTAAATAACGATGCTATCCTACCTGTTGCACTCAAGGAAGAGAACAATGAAATTTCCCAGGTAAATCATCTTGGCCAGAATTTTTTAAATACTCATGTAGAGAAGCCAGACTTTGATTCTAACAATGTTAGGAGATATCCACCAAGTAATACTTGTGGCATTAAACAGGAATAGATACATTGACTACAGTGAAAGATCGTCGATTGTCGCAAGAAGTGGGTGCTCGAGCTGTTTTTGGTGTAGAACAAGATGGAATATCTTCGACATCTGATCAAGAAGATTTATCTATTGATAGTGAAGATGATTTACCTCATTTTTCAGATATTGAGGCAATGGTAAGATTTTATGATAAATAGTTGAGTGACAGATGGTAATCTGTATCTCTTGCTCGATTAGTCTCTTAAAGTTTCTTTATATTATTTCTTTCAGATTCTTGATATGGACTTGGATCCAGAAGATCAGGATTTGTTTTCAAGTGAAGAAGGTAACATATAGATGTCTAATAGATATTAAATTGTTAATTTCCATCAATGTATTTTGGTTAAATCAATGCTTAAATACATTAACTGCAAATCCTATTGTCCTTATCGTGTGAGGATGAAGTAGCACTAGATTATTATTTACCTGTGTGTGCGTGTGTTATGTTTTTATTTGCTTTCATGGGACTTTAGAAGGCTTAATTCAATATCATAATATAGGTTTAAAACACTTTTCTTTTATAGCATTTAAATTAAATAAGATTGAAAGCAAAAGTGATTCTGAGCTCTGTTTCTGGTTTACAGTTTTCCAAATTGAAATCATTAGATTTTCCATGGTTCGAGTGTGAATTGCGCATTGAAGTCATTATGTTTTATTTTTTCATTCTCAGGTTATAATCAAAAGGTACAATAATAAGCTATGTTACTTCTTATCACTTTTAGTAAACGTTCAAACGAAAGTTTTAATTGCATTGTTCTTTTTTTTTTCTCATCCAGAATAAAAAAAAATTGTCAAATAGTTTCTAGACCCTGTCATTTAAAATAATTTTTTGTACTTTCTTGATTCTAAATTGGTTGGTACTCTTGATCATCAATGGATTGCACCATTGAGCTGCTTCTATTATCGTCACTTAAATGCTTGGTAAGGAAGGAATTTAGACGTGCATACTATACATATGCTTGAATATAATTTTATGGAAGTAGGCAATGTATTGTTTGCTATTCCAAGTTTGTTATCTAAGATCTATTATAATGTGCGAACTAGCTATAAATTTTCGAGAGAGGGGCTGAGGCATGCTATTTCATTTGCTATATTTGGGGGATGTTTGGACTGAGAGGAACAACAGGAATTTTAGAAATGTGGAACGGTCTGGTGATGAGGTTTGGGAGGTGGTTGGGTTTAATGCCTCATCATGGTTACTTGGCCTTTTTGTAATATGGTCTTGACTTGATTTTGTTGGATTGGGGTCCCTTTCTATAACTTATCTGAGACATCTTTTGTTGGGCTTTTTTTGTTTACCCTTCTGGCTTATATATTCTTTTATCTTTATCAATGAAAGCTCGGTTTCTTAATATCTTTCTTAATATCTATCTATATCTATATACATCTATATCTATGTATGTATTTATATCTATATATATTGGTACAGTCCTCCCTTCCATATATTCCAAACTTGGTGTTTGAAAGAAGTGAAATTTCCATATTGAATCTCAAATTTTAGCTGGCTTTTAATGCATTTATCCAGAACTAACTTACTGATAATCTACCGTCAGTCAGTGTGTGTACAAGTGCCTGCAGATTTTTTTCACATTACTCGACCACTCTTTTGCCGATCTTACACGTTGTTGAGATCCAACTTTAGCTTTTCTTTATTTATAAATTATCAGTTCTTTCTCCCTTGAACAACATTGTATTTTTGTTTTTCCTCTTTGTATGTAAATGCTTATACCATATCCCCAATGTTGTTTTGGTCAAAGTATGGCATTGGCCATGCAATAATCTTATATTCTTGTTTAATTTGTAGTCTTAAAATATCAACATATGGACACCAAGAAGAGAATCATCAGACTGGAGCAAGGGGCTAACGCTTACATGCAAAGATCTATTGCCTCTCATGGGGCATTAGCAGTTCTGTATGGCCGACATTCAAAGCATTACATTAAGAAATCAGAGGTACTTCATTGATTTATATTTTGAAGTAAGCCAATTTATCGGTGGATTAATCACTGAGCTCTTGTTTGGGGTAGTATATGAGGGCTTTGGATGACTTTTGTTGGATAAAACTTTAGGGGGGCGTTTGGATTGAGGAGTTGGGGCGTAGGAGAGTAGGAGTATGAGAGTAGTAAAGAAGTCTCATGCCCACAAAAAGGAATTAAAAATCTGTGGGGTTCATAAAAAGAAATGAAAAAGAGTTAATAAAGTTGTGGGGCCTACTGAAGGAGTTAACAACAACTCAAGTTAAAAAGAAGGAGTTGGGGAGTTATTAACTCCTCCCAACTCCACTCCCCCAACTCCTCAATCCAAACGGCCCCTAGATGTTTGTTTGTCACTGTCAAGGACATGGATATGGTGGTCTTGTCCTGTGAGCATGTGAGTATTAGGTCAATTTCCTTTGGCAGTTTGTTCTCTCTTCGTACTTCCCTTCCCTGTGCTTCATTTCCTGCTTCCCTTCCCTTCCCTAAACCCTTTGATTCCCTACTAAATTATTACCTTAGAGTCGTAGACGGACATGTTTAATTGATAAGGATGTAGTTGATGATGATGTAGATTGTTGAGGTTAAATTTCAATGAAGCAACTAAAGAAAGCACTGCCGAGTGGGTTTGTTCCTAAAGGAGAATAATCTAGCTTGGCTCATTAAGTATCATTTATATGCAGGTTCTATTGGGTAGAGCAACTGCAGAATTCATTGTGGACATTGACTTAGGAAGGGAGGGAAGCGGTAACAAAATATCTCGATGGCAGGTAGTGTTGATTCAATTTTTTACCCAAATTATATCCAAATCGAGAATGTGGTTTTGAAAGTTTTGTCTACCTTTTTAGCCGTGTGCAAATATTTTATTGTTTATTTATCTCCTGTTCATATAGTGCTCTTATGGAGATGGATGAATCTTTATCTCTTTCCAGGCAATTATAAAAATAGATGAGGATGGATTTTTCTCCCTGAAGAATCTTGGCAAGTGCTCAATCTCTATAAATAACAAGGATGTGGCCCCTGGTCACTGCCTGCGACTTAATTCTGGTTGCTTGATTGAGGTATGTTGCTCTAGTAACTCGAAAGGACGATGTATCTGATTAGCTTTTTTGGAAAATGATCCCCGTCTCTTAACTCGCGAATTGAGCACCTTAAGATTACTGACAATGTTCAGTAGCATTACAACTGCGTCTTTGAGTTCTAAGATTTACCGGTGGCAGAAGTATTGTTGTTGTTTCATGATTTCATTGACTCCCGCATCTTTTATGATTGACATCATTAGTATGGCCTTAGGTATATTGATGGGACAAAAAATTGCATTAGGTATATAAAGAAAATACATACTCTCTCCCCATTGATTACTTATTGAAACCTAGACATTGTGCATAAAATTATGTTTAGAAGATACAGCAGTTTCATTTTTTTGTCTGTTATATTACTATTCTTCATGGGCCTGTAGCCTTGGAAAGGTTGGAACTCTGGATTTTTGACGTAATCATGTTGGACTGTACGTCTATGCTCAAGAATTTGAATGTTTTACTCTTTTCTGAAGATAAGTGGAATGCCATTTATATTTGAGTCAAACTAATTTCGCATGAAGCAGTATGTGGGATAATATAGGCAAGACATCTCACAAACAGGAGTATCAATCATAATGATAGATGACAACCTAGCTGACATGGACGGTTGTACAGTCGGAAGGTGCTCATTTTTCTGCACTTTCTACTGGGTTCTTTAGGTATGCTGTGTCAAGTTGTTATCTCGTCTGCGATTAGAAATGTAAATTCTATTCGTTTTGGTAATTCCGGTAGTTATTTTGTATATTGCTTTGTGATTCAACGTCTTTCTTCTCAATGAGGTTTCATTGGATTGCTAAAGATGGGAAACAATGGCAACACATTTGTGGAGATTATTTCGAACGGTAACATCAGCAAGGAGCTGTCCAACCAAAGTGCGAAGATGTAGGTAAATTTACACTCGTTATCTACCCAACCCAGCCACGATACCTGACTCAAACCTGCATTCTGGTTACTCCTTTAGACATCCAAGTGGGTTATGGCGGTCCCATAAGTTTCACCATTTGATGTTCCCATCGTTGCAGTTTGGAGCCCACCAACTAAAGTTGATATCTTTTTGGGATATAGCTTCAGGTCGAAAATGAAGGTAATGGTCCCTGAAATCGAATCTGGGCTCCAGCTTGGCCAATTCCATACCTGTCTAGAAGGCGTAAGAAGGGATAGCTTCGAAGGAGGTTCCTTCGGTTACGCTAGCATTAACCTCTTGCATTATTTAACAATATCATGTATGGAATATACAGTTACAAGAAACTGATCTTAACCTTAGCTGACAAGTTGTGTGACACAGTGTTCTGTTGTACAATCTTGAATCTTTAATGTAATATATTTGCAAATATTATCTTGTAATAAAAGGTCTTGCCTTCTCAAAACGTGTCCTGGCCATTTAACAGCCAATTTAAACTAGAGTCGTAATGGGAAGGGAAAAGGACAGAGTAAAGGAAGTCTGACAAAGCTAAGAGGGGAATAGCTCGACGCTGGAAAATGGTTTAGTCTGGAGCTCTGAGGGCACGTAGAGACAGGCAGTGGCTGATGTGTTGGATTGGAGGTACTCAATGCTCTGTCCAAACTGATAAAAGCCTTATCCATCTGATTCTGAACTGAAATTATCAATTTATACAAAACTTTGTTGTTGTCGAGAAAGGGGATGAATCTTCTTGGTACCTTTTCTACCCCTTCCAAGTTTGTAACCACTTATTTTGATCTGGCAGTCTCCTACTACGGACATTTGATCAATTATTTCTTTAAATATAAGAAATTAGGCAAGAAATTATTGTATCATGTGTTGGAAACAGCTGCAAAATTTATCCTCGAAATGTTAGGATGGTTAAAGAATTTGGGAATGGAGTTGGAGTGAAAATTGTTAATTCTCTTTGCCCCTATCTTCAAAGTTGACCCTAACTGAATCCTTTTTTTTTTGGTGAAATTTTGTCATCCCTCCCTAAATTTTTGGAGTAGGGGTGCGAAAGTTTTTTTAAAAAAATAAAATAAAAGGAATTTGAATAGAAACGTGAAATAGATAAAGCCATTAAGATATATTTAAGGCAGTTAAAAAAAGATGAGTACTAAATAAAATTTGATAGAGAAATCAGAGTGTTAATTTGATAGAGAAATCAGAGTGTTAATTTGATCGAGAAATCAGAGTGTCACTCGTTTATTCGTCATAAGAACGAAAAAATTATTAAAATTGGTGATTGGAATTTTTTGGAAATAACTTCTCGCTCCTCCCATAAAATTTGATTAATGGTTTAAAAGCATAAATATGAAAATAAGAGATCTAATGAGAAAGGAATTAAATTTTAATTTAACAAGTTGTTCAAGTGTGTTTAGAAATAGAATTATAAACTGTAAAACTATTAAATTTTTTTAATTGAATTTCAAATATTATTTGGTTTTGTATAATTATTGTTTTACAAATCATATTATACATGTTTTAGTTTAGAAACGGTTTTTCCATTTTTAAATTTAAATTTAAAATATGAAAATATTGCAACATAAAAAATATGTTATTTTTAGAATTTTCATACTTAAATCACCAAAATATAAAAGTAATTTTCACTTGGAATGGATTCAGCGAAACTACACATAAGAAATTAAATTTGAATTGCATATCTAACAAGCCTTCAAGAAATAGTAATTTATTTTTATATAATTTTGAGAACAATATTATGTGGTCCTTAGGATGGGTCCACCTGGAGTTTGTAGCCAGACCTAAACACAATCTTGTTTGGACACAGAGATTAATAGCCACGTCATAATGGTTGCTGTGTACATGAATTATTCAGTCCAATTAAGAATTACCTTCATAATTCTATCTATAATTTCTGCCATTATTCTTGCAACTTGCTGAAACTTATTTCAACCATACTTAGTTTAACACATCAGTGTAAAAAAGATAATAATAATTTTGACATTAAAAAGTTTTAATCTCTCATTTTCTATGTTATGTTGGACTTTGTTCTAGCTTTTTTATTTTAGATAGCAATTTCGATATCTTAAAATCTGGTTCGATAATATTACAAGAAAGATTAGTTTTGGGTACTATTGAAATCTATGAATTGTTCATCAAATTAGATGTATAGTTGTCTTAAATCTGTTATCTGACGATTCGAATGACTAAGTACTATGAAGTCTCGATGAAATAATTTGATTTATTTTTCGTACTTTGAGCCAATTGAGTCGGCTCTGTATTAGGATTTAAGATGAGTGTCATATATAAACCTCTAAACTCCTATCTGAAATAATCTGATTTTCTATAATTTTGTTCTCTTGATTTTTAATAAAATTACTCTATTTATCCATGAATATAGCTAAAACAACGTTAGTGGACTACATAAATTCTGTGCGTTGATTTTCTTGTTTGTGATTCTTTAGTTTTTGTTTTAACATTTGAAATTTGAGAGATTCAAATCACCAGTTTTGTATCTTAAGTTAAATATATTCCAACTCAAACTTCATACAAAAACACCTTTATAATTCATTGGATTTTACTAGAAATATTAGATTTCAATGAATTTTGTTTCAAATTTGAAACTGGATAAACTCAAAGTAATTAAACTGAAATCTATCCGAACCCAAACTTGATCTACAAAATCTGTATAATTGACATTCAAAAGTCAAAAGAAATTGAGTTGAGTTTTGTTTTTGCATGAGTGAAAGTGATATACAATGGTAATGGTCCTGGAAAGTGTAATAAAATTAGTGACAATGGTGGATGGGATATCTGAAACTTTGAAGATGGGTTACCATACCACTCTCTGCACTTTGTCTTTAACATTTCCCTTTCACTTTTCAGTGTGGCCCTTCCAGTTCCTGTTTCTCTCTCCACCCACCAATTTCTACAAAGTAACATTTTGTGGGGTTGAAAAATCCAAAGAAGCCATTCCATAAATTTCTACTAATTACATTCATTCACTTGCCTTTACATATGATCATATTAATTCCACCCTTTTCGATTCTTATTATATTTTTATAAGATTCTGATAAATTTGCTCTGCATCTACTTGAGATTTGAGATTTATCCTACAAAAGGAAACATAAAGGTATTTGATTAGGAGTTTAAAAAAAAGTGGAGAGAAAAATATATAAGATATATGAGTTACTTCTCTCTTTGCCAATTGGTTTTAAGATAAAACTCCATATAATCTAATATAGTATCAAGCCCATTAAACCCAAACGGGTATTCGATCCAAAAAAATTTAAATTAGGATCCGATACAAAATGATGAATGCAAAGAGGCGACATATGGCTAACTAAACCTAGATGTAACTTTATTTGGATTTTTTTTTTAGTTTTCAAAATATGGCTTGTTTTTTGAAAACATAGGTAAAATGTAGATAACAAAACAAGTAAATCCTTAGGTGGGAGTAGTTTAAACTTAATTTTTAAAAACCAAAACCAAAAACAAATGTCCCGTTTGATAACCATTTGGTTTTTGGTTTTTGAAAATTTTGCTTGTTTGTTCACAATTTCTTTTCATCTTCTCTACAACAATCTCCATCTTTCTTGAAGAATTATTTAAGTTTCTAGTCAAATTTTATAAACAAAAACAACTTTTTGAAAACAACTTTTTAAAATTTACAAAATTTAGTTTGGTTTTTAAGAACATAGGTGAAAAGTAGTAGGAAAGTATAGAAACTCATTAGTAGAAGTGTTATTTTTAAGCTTAATTTTCAAAAATAAAAAACTAAAAACTAAGGCCCCGTTAGATAATCATTTTTTTTTGGTTTTTAGTTTTTGAAAACTAATCTTATTTTCACCTAATTTCTCTATAATAGAGACCATCTCCCTTAAGTAAACATTTGAACTCTTAGCCAAATTATAAAAATAAAGTCAAATTTTTTAAATCTACTTTTTTTAGTTTTCAAAAGTTGGCTTGATTTTTGAAAACATAGGTACAAAATAGATAAGAAAACATATAAACTCGTTGGTAGAAGTAGTATTTTTAGGTTTAAATTTCAAAAACTAAAAACAAAAAACAAAAAACAAAATGGACGCGGCCTAAATAATTATCAAACGAAGCTTAAATAACTATCAAATATGCTAAATAGTTATCAAAACATAACCTAAATGATTAGAAGTGGAGCAAAAAAAAGGTGTGACATAAAGGAGGTAGATGAAGCATTAACGGTCATTCATTGTATTCATACTTTTTTATTTTACTTTGGAGGGTGTTAAAATTATTCATTTTATTGCACACTATAGCAACCCTAACTTTGGCTGACTGCATCCCTAAATCGACCATTCCCAATTTTTTTTATTATTATTTTTTAGATTTTTATAAATACTAGTTCGGTGAGTATTTTATTTTGTTATTTACTTTCTAAAAGTATTTTCAAAATCAAGTGAATTTTGAAAATTAAAACTACCATTTAGTTTTCATTTTAAAATTTTATTTTGAATTTGACTCCTTAAGAAATTCATAGTAAAAGAATTATGAGGACACAAAAACATAATTTTAGAAAATAGAAAACAAAAGACTAAGACCCTATTTTCCATAACTATTTTAAGGGTTTTATTTTTGGTATTACGCTTGTAAACACTATTTTTAGTTACGAGTTTCTTTATTTCGTTACTTCGAAAAATGTTATCAAATATCTAACTCACATAAAAAAAATAGTTTTAATTTTTTAAAAAAGAAGTTGACTAAGAATTTAAGTCTTTATTTTAAGACTTATGAAAATCATAGCATATAATGTTGATAATCCGACATCGAAAAGATAAAAGAGATACTTCACAATTTATATGATATATGAGTTATTCCTTTCATTGTCAATTAATTTTGAGATGAAACTCCATATTTTCCTAAGATAATATCATGAACCTCATGTTAGGGGTGTTTATCAATTTATATTATGAACTTTTACAATCTAAATGCTTAAAAACTTATTTTAAGTAGTTGTTCTTTTGATAAACTCACAAACTAACACAATCCATAAAATTTTTATTTGTTTGAACTCAACTTAAATAAGTTAATAATCCAATCCAAATCGTAGAATTGGAAAATGGAATATATCTAGCTTATTTTTTTTCTTTTTATTTGAATAAAGTCGATAGAAGGAGATGATATTCAAATTTAGTGCAGACACACTTGAATGACAAATGTATTAAAGGTTGAATTATTTCTTCTGGTAAGAGACAGATTATGTAAAAATAATTCATTTTTTTAATTTAAAAAAATTGTCTAGTTATCATCATTATTATTTTCTTCTTTTTGAAAAAAGGTTGGGATTTTGTTTGATATGAGGGTCATCAAAATGCCAGAACAAAAAGCAGTATATGTGTGTGTTTTTGAGGAACTCGTGATTTTATTTAATTCCAACCGTGTCTGCATTCCAGAACAGACCATGGATGTTGAGGTGTATTTTTGCATATAAAGATTTTTAAAAGAAAAATAAAAAATAGACTAGATTATTTAAGACTCATCTCCATAATCATTTGATTTTTTATTTTTGGTTTTTGAAAATTAAGCCTAAAAAAAGAATTTTTATGTTATCTTTATCTACTTTGTACCTATGTTTTTAAAAATCATAATAAATTTTGAAATAATTTTCAAAAACTTGTTTTTATTTTTGAAATTTGACTAGAAACTTAAATGATACCTGAAAAAATAGAGACATTATTATAGAAAAGATGAAGAAAAATTGTAAAAAAATAAACATAATTTTTAAAATTAAATGATTATCAAACAGAGTCTAAAATGTCTAATTCCTTGGAATTGGTATGGTTAAAGGATTTTAATTTCGGGAATGGAGTTGGGCTTTTAAAGCCGTTATTTATTTGAAGCTTTTAATTTAAATGTCGGGAAAAAAGACATTTCTCAGGCTTCTTCACTATCCAATATTGGTGGGTTTTCTCCAAATACTTCCCAGGTATGTTCCTCTTACCTGCTTTTTTCTGTTTTTCTTCTTTATATTTTCCATTTCTTTCTCCTCATTTTCTCAAATCTTTCTTTCATTTATACTTCTCCAAACTATTTTCTTGAGATTTACTTTTTATTTGTTTATTTTCTTTCTTTTCTATTCCTTCTCTTCATTTTTCTCAAACCTTTCTTTCATTTCTTCTTCGGCAAACTATTTCCTTTGGATCTCCTTATTTTTTTGTTTATTTTTTTATTTTCATTGTTTTCCATTTTTTAGGATGCTGTTTTTAATGGTCGTTTTTTTTGACATTTTAACTAATTAATATTCAGGCATAGCATAAAGCATATATATTTTTAGATCAATGAAAATGAAAAAGAAAGTGTTAAATAATATATTGAAAGTGAAGAGATGCGAAGATTGAAATTATTAATTTACATATTGATTATAACACTACTTTCGATAGTCATATACGTTGAACCTCAAACCAACTTAAATTAAATCTCAAACCAAATGACCTCTAAAGTCTTGTTTATTAATCTTTTGGTTTTTATGGCCTATAAATACTATAGTTTTCCACCCTAAATTTTAAAAACTAAAAGAAAAAAAAAAGTTTTTGAAACTTGTTTTGTTTTTCGAATTTTGCAATTCAAATGTTTACTTAAAATGATACGATAGATAAATTGAGAGGAAATAAACTTAATTTCTTTAAAAAAAAAACTAAATAGTTATGGAGCGAGATCAATAAATAATCATTTTTTTTCCATACATAAAAAACACCAATACAACATAAAACCCATTATAGATGGGCCAACATCAGAATGGCCACCACAGTCGAGTTTAATTAAATCAACATGAACCTCTTCAAACCAATATTCGAGGTGATCAGTTTCTATATCTTAAATATATATATATATATATATATTAACAACTAAGGCATACTAGCTAATGACCAATATTCAATTTCAAACCATAATTTCCCCCACCCATATTTTAGAGTAGATTTTAAACTATAATTAATCACCCCTTAGAAAAACTGTAATTAATGGCCATAAATTATAATTATATTTTTTGAGAGCACTTATTGGATGTGCGTGACTGTTTAGTTCTCCCTTGGTTGTAGTTAAGTTTGTGCGATGAAGATTCAGTGCGACGTTTGCAATAAAGGTGAGGCATTGCTTTTCTGCACTGCTGACGATGTCGCCCTCTGCTCTGCCTGCGACCACCACATCCACTATGCCTTTAACCACCTTCATTTTCCTCTTCTCCATCCCAACAGCAATCATTTTCCCCTCTGCGATATCTGTCAGGTTCGTCCTCCTTTTCTCTTCTTCCATTTTTTTATTTTTTATTTTTATATATGGTTAATTTCTAGAACCTCTCGTAATTAATTGAAAGAATCATTTTCCTAATTTTCTTTTCCAGGAGAGACGAGCCTTCTTGTTTTGTCAGCAGGATCGGGCGATTCTCTGCAGAGACTGTGATCTTCCAATCCATATGGTGAATGAGCTTACTCAGAAGCATGATCGATTCCTTCTTACTGGCATCAAGCTTTCTTGTGTTTCTGCTATGAATCTGTCGTCCTCTTCCTCTGAATTAGCTAGCTTCACGTTTAATTCTAAACAACCTCTGTTTGAGAATACAACTAATACTTCTTCTGCCCCCGTCTCGCATTCGCCTTCTCTTGCTGAGAGTTCGACTTCTAACGCCCCCATGGCAGCTGCCTCTACAGACGGTTGTGAGCCGATGAATGGTGTCTCCGGGTATTTTATTGAGTCAATTCATGGGTGGCATTTTGAAGAGTTTATTGAATCTTCTAACTAATTATTCTTTTTTTTTTTTTTTTTTTTTGTAATATATCAATCATTTTATTCATCATGACTATAGTTTCTCTCTCCTTATTTTTAATTATTATTTTTTAAAAAAAAGAAAAATACTTGAGTGTCGTTTTTTTTTTAGTTTTTCTAGCCCGGGTAACGCGCACACCCAAGTGCAACACTTTTTAATAACATGAACAAAACATTTCTTTTTTTATAAGTTTTTTTTATTTTATTGTTTTTTTAACTTGTTTTAAAAAATATGTCTAAACACTTCATTCGTGCAAAATGAATAAAAGATATTTCAATTCTCAAAAAAATATTTTTTATATTTTATTTAAATAGCATAATATTCTTCATTCATTTCTTCATTTAAATTTCAAAGGGTCAGAAACAACAAAAATGATGGGTTGACTTTCAAATAATATTATGAATTAGAGAAAGCTAAGTATTTATAAGGCCGCATATTGTAGGGCACGCTTTGGCTTAAGCCTAGGGTTTTGGGAATTGAAAGTTTACAACTCCATAATCCAGTGATATTTGATCCATTCTACATCTAAGCGTTCTTTTACTTGCACAATGGGGAAGAATAAGCTCTTCGACAAGCTCGCCGCATATTGTAGGGCACGCTTTGGCTTAAGCCTAGGGTTTTGGGAATTGAAAGTTTACAACTCCATAATCCAGTGATATTTGATCCATTCTACATCTAAGCGTTCTTTTACTTGCACAATGGGGAAGAATAAGCTCTTCGACAAGCTCGTGATTCAACTGACTTTGCAGGGGCTTGAACACAGGACCTCCCTGGACCACCCGCTCTGATACCATCTTAAATCACCAATCAAACTAAAAGCTTAAGCTGATAGTTTGGGGTAAATTTAATTATATCACATAGTCTAACAGAGGATGGAAGTTTTGGAACTTCTAGATGGTCTCGTGGGGAAACATGTTAGAAGGGAAATTATGGAGCTGGGGTTTCTTGATGATGGTTACAATTATTTGTTGCATCTTAGGAGATTAAGAATCCTAGTGATAGTTTGACGTTTTATCGGAATTCGAAGGCCAAACTGGATCAACTTTCACGTGATGAGAAAGTTGGTTGTTTTGTTTTGTTTTAATTTTTTCCGGCATGAAAGTACAAAATATGGAGTCATATTTTAACTGTAGTCGTAATGGTTCGTCATATGGATGAGAGATCATACTATTCTTTCTTTTCAACCTAATGCTCATTAATTGGGATGAAAGTTTCTCATAATAAATATTATTCATTATCAAACTTTTTTTAAAAGTTCTATTTTTCCTTTTCACAATCAACTGCTCCTTATTTATTCAAAATTTCAAGATTGTTAAAAATAACAACGAGATGCTCAAAAGACATTGAGAATCTTAATTCTAAATATTAACGATGATAAAGTATAGTTATTTTTTAAATTAGTTCAGATTAGTTTTTATATATATTTATTTTATTGTAAAATATATTTGTTCGAGATATGCAATTCATAGAAATTTGAAAAAATTATGTATGTTGAATCCATTTATGAAGATAGGTATGGGGCCGATAAAAAAGAGTTGAACAAAAAGTTAATAAAGTTGTGAGGTCCACAAGTCAAACAAGGAGTTTGGGGAGTTATTAAGGGCATGTTTGGTAGACAATCCGAAAACAAAAACTTGAAAACAAGGGATTCAATGAAAAGTATTTCATGTTTTCAGATATGTGTTTGGTAGCAGATTTAAAAATTTAATTCCATTTTAAACAGAAGTTTAAAGTGTGTTCTATAATATATTTATAGATCATACAATTAGTTATAGTTGCAAAATTAAATATTAAGTTGAATATATGACATTATTAATTAATTTATGAACATATTTTTTTTATATAAATTTTATATAATTATTATTTTATAATAGAATATTTTATATTTTATATTATACATATTTTAATTTAACAAAAGTAAATTAAGTTTATAAATATGAAATACTATATTTATTAAGATTTTATCTTTGTTTAATACAATTTTGCATTTTAAATTTTCAAATTTAGAATCTGGATACAATGAAAACATAAAAATGTTGTTTTTAGAATTTCTACTATTCGGATTCAATGAATTCAGTGAATACGTGTTTGACAGACGTGTTTTCGAAAAATGTCTTGTTGCATACCAAACAGGCCCTAACTTCTCTCAACTCAACTCTCCCAACTCTCCCAACTCCTCAATCCAAACACCCCTTATATGTAGGGTTTTTTTTCTTCATATAAAGTAGGTGAAGATAACAACTTACTTAGAAACATGAAATTATTAAATTATTTATGATTGGATAAATAAAAGATCATGTAAGTTTTGTTTTTTTTAAAAAACTATATACACCTGTTTCCAAAAAAGTATATATATAAAATCATAGAAGTCAAATTCAGCATAACTCAAATGTATTCATTAATTTAAATTTTTTAAAATTTATTGTATTAATAACCTTTTTTATGGATGTTTTTTAATTGCCAATTTTTTTAGTTAGTTTGATTATTTCCTCATTCTTTGTTTTTAAAACAAATTACTTTCTCATTCTAAAATAAATTCATTTCTTTTATTCTCATATCTTATTTAATTTTTCTTCTCAAATCTTATCTCTCCATTCATTTTCTCTACTCTTAGTATTAACAAATGCCCCACCTCTTACTCATGAGGGTCTCTCTCGTCTGGCTTTACTTCAATGCCTTTTGTTTGTCGTCATTTGTCTAATGTTTTCCATCGCCCTTTATCGGCGATGGATAAACTTCTTTTTATCTTTTTTATTTGTTAATTCATTAAACTACATATACTACCTTTCTAGATTTAAATGGTTTACGTCATTGTTTCCCTCCATCTCTATCTATTCATTCAACATGTTAATCTCTACTCCTTTCTCTCGAGTTAAATCACACCCCTTTCTCTCAAGTTGAATCATTCTAATATTGAAGATTTATGAATTGAAAGAATTTGGTGAGTTCTTGCTTGGCAAATTATGATCCATTAATAATTCTTGTGTTTAGTATTGCTTTTTTAATTTCTATTTTGTTGAAAGATTTCTACTTCTGAAATTTTCTTTTTAACCATAACTTCTCTATTTTGAATGTATTCTTTAACATTTTCTTACTCAGATTACTTATTTTAGTATTATTAATTGGCATGAAGCAGATGCATTTTTTAGTTGGTTAGGCATGCTTGTTATTATTTCACTCTTGTAGCATTCAACTAATATGTTTTTCTATGTTATGTTTTTTCTTTTAATATACTTATTTGTGGAAGATTGTGCTGATTTGATTTGGGCATAGATTAATATTGAATTATTAAAGTTAAATTCAAAGTAAAATGACTTGTAATTCCAAAAGTTCATGCACTGAAGTTCAATTTTGAAATCAAAACTAGCATTGTGGTGGTTAAACATTCTTTGGATATATATTATGCTCCTTCTGCATCGTGGTTAGAATCTACCTATTAATTAAGTACTCTATTATTTTTGGGTTAGCATTAAGTTAGTTGGATTTGGTTTTGATCTAGCTCTTAATACTTGAAAATCTTCTCTCTTGTTTAAGGGCTATTCAATTTGGATTTAAGATTGCTTTAGTGTAAGTAATTCTTACTTGAAGGGTAATGTGATTGATGTTAATTCTTGCAACATTATTGGGCATTGTTCTTCATCATTATTTAAATTAGTAACAATATTAGAAATATTGTGAGCATTGTGGTATGCTTTGATTTAAGTTAATAAACATGTTGGAAATGTTGTACCCTGAATCAAATTTCGATGTGGATTTCTAATCGACATCGTAGCCAACTGACATTGTATAGGTAAGACGTCACTGAGATAGGTACGATGTCGTTGGATTTGATGTCAGTTTTAAACAAACATCATTGCCAACTAATATCGTATGGGCAACATGTCACTGAATTAGTTGTCGGTTTGCAAAACAGACATCATATGAGTTTAATGTTCGTGCAAAATTGACATTGAAATTCGAATTTATTAGAGTGGAAAAGGATGGTTGTGAATTTTTAGTTGATTCACATTCTTCATTCTTAGTTTATTCTCTAGAAAATTAGGAATATTTTGCTTCTTTACTCTAAATCTTCTATTCTACCCTTCATCCCTTTTGCTAAAGGATTGTCCATTTTGCCCAATTTGTGGTCTGAGAGGATGAGATAAGAAATTCATGAATTAAATTTAAAGAGTGATTTAGTTTATGTTGTTGGAAAGAATGATTTAGATTAACTTTTCTATTAAGTAGATGTTAAAACTTTATACCTCAAATTGTGATGGTTATCTTCTCATTGTCGCATGCATTTTCCTTTCGGAGTTATAAGTTTTTTCATAACTATTAGATATTTTGATACGATACTTTCCACTAGGGTGTAGATCCAAGTAATAGAGTCGAGCTTGGTTGTTCTATCATAGAGTGTAAGTGAACCCCTACCCACTCCCCATTTTGTAATCCTGCATATTGCTTATTCTTTTGGTTTCTTCTTTTTGTGAATGCTCTTTTCTTTCTTTTATTATGTTTTGTTTTGTTTGATCGTGTGATTGTAACTCTCCCTTTGTGTTTGTTGTAGGTATGCTGCTACTGTAGGTATGTGGTTTATCTCACAAATCCGCAACTCCAGAATCCAGTGATATTTGATCCATTCTACATCTTAGCGTTTTTCGATTCGATCAACGTTTTCAATTGCACAGTGGGGAAGAAGAAGTTCTTCGACAAGAAGAAATCCGCAACTTTCCAATTACTCGCTCGTGATTCATCCGATCCCAATTCCGGTTTTGCCTCCTTTGATACGATTACGACAATGACGAGAATGGAGGCTTTGGAACTTCTAGGCAGTCTCGTGGGGAAGTTGGTGGCACTACGCCATTACCAGAAAATGTTAGAAGGGAAATTCTGGAGCTGGGGTTTCCTGATGATGGTTACAATTATTTGCTGCATCTTAGAGAGATTAAGAACACTGGCGGTGGTTCGGCGTTTTATCATAACCCGAAGGCCAAGCTGGATCAACTTCCACGCGATGAGAAGGTTGGTTGTTTTGTCTTGTTTTAATTTTTTCTGGCATAGAAGTACAAAATATGGAGTCATGTTTAACCATAATCATAGTGGTTTGTCGTATGGATTAGAGATAGTGCTAACCTATTTTCGAAAATAATCAACCGTTTAGGAAGCTATTTTGTCTCTGGATCAGCATTTTTACCTTTTCGTACAATGACGTTCCTTTGACTGTTTTGTAGGCGTATGATGTCTCCAGAGTGCTTGTTTCGAAAGGGACAGTGATGGCGATGAAAACTTCATGTGCAAAGTTGGGTCCAAGACTGTTGGAATTAGGGTTCAAAGTGCTATTGACCCTGAAATAGTTTCACTGCTTGATGACAATGATTTATCACGATTTGGTTCTGATGTTGAGGACTTGGAAGAGGATTTCGTAGTTCAGGCAAACTTATGTGAAGGAGGGGGGACGGTACAATGGATAATAAGTTTAGTGTGGGTGAGGATTCTAAGAGAATAACAGGAAACCACAATATTGTTAATAACAAATCTTTTGGTGATTACATTTTTTGAGGACGCAGACATGGACCATGGGGAAAAAGAAAGTGAGAATAGCGATGTTGATAACCCACGAACTCGTCGGCTTTTGGATGATCAATTTGACTCCGTGAGTTCCCAACACTTCTTATGCATTCCAGTTCTGTAGATTTTTTATACTCATGCTCTTATGATTATTAACTTGTTCCCGTAGGTTTATATCTTTATCTAATTTTGGTATCATATTAAAAATTCGTTAGACTGAAATGTTAGTTTTCAATTATGGCAAAATTGAAGAAGGTTTATGTTTGCCTTTTTAAATAGTGGTGTGATGGTCTGTGCTTACCAAAAGTATTCACCATCAAATTTATTAATAGTGAATTTAAATTTCAATTTTCAATGGCAGTAAATCTGGATTGATAATGTAGGAAATTTTAGGTGTGGACCTAGACTTCAATAGTTTAATAACCAAGAATCAAAACTTTTTGCTTCATGCTAAGAAACATGGATACGGATACGAGACACGTATATGATACGACACGGACATGGCGACACGTCATTTTTTAAAAATCTAGTATACAAACACGATTAGGACATGTTTATTAAAATATACATTTTAAAAATATATATCATTTTTATATCAGAAAGAAATTTAAAGCCAATAAGTTTATGCATCTATATGCTTAAAAAATGATTTTGATGAATTTCATTCTCAAACTTCATTATCGTATATTATTATGTACCTATTTAGTATACTTGACAAGTGTTTATTATGTGTCTAACAAATATTGGACTTATATTGATTTTGTACAACCTAAGAAGCACGGACACTTTAATTTGGCTAGCGTGTCCGTGTCCGACACGTGTCGGACACTTGGACACTCCGACACTTGTTGGACACGTATCAGACACTTGTTAGCATTATCGATATGTTAGAAACTAGTTGTACAAAGTTAATATAGGTCCAGTATTTGTTATGCACATAATGAACACTTGTCAAGTATACTAAATAGGTACATGTAATATAGGACAAAAATAATGAAGTTTGAGAACGAAATACATCAAAATCATTTTTTTAAACATATAGATAGATAAACTTATTAACTTTAAATTTCTTTCTATATAAAAATGATATATATTCTAAAAAATGTATATTTAATAAACGTGTCCTAGCCGTGTCCGTATCCTAGATTTTTAAGAAATGACGTGTCGCCGTGTCCGTGTCGTATCGTATCCGTGTCTCGTATCTGTATCCGTGCTTCCTAGTGTACAACTAGTTTCTAACACATATCTATTGTGCTAACTGCTAACAAGTGTCCGATACGTGTCCAATAAGTGTCGGAGTGTCCAAGTGTCTAACGTGTGTCGGACAAGCTAGCCAAAGTAAAGTGTCCATGCTTCTTAGGCTTCATGGGTATAAAAAATGGTTTTTCAATTCTGTCCTCCAAGAGGTGCCTTTGTGGTAAGGGCTTGTGAAGTTTGGAAGATACCCTCCAGTTCCATGGTTCAAGGCCACCAGCTGGAAATTTGCCAACCGAACACCCTTGTTGGAGGTAGCCCTGGTGTGGGCAAAATCCTCTCGAGGATTATAGAGTGTGCTACGCATAATGCAAGGAGTAGAGCCTCCAATTTTCTGGCTGTAAGAAACAAAATTATTCTTTCTTTTTAGGACATATACTCGTTGAATTACGAGTACTTGGAACGTGATTTCAAAGAGCTGTCTCTCTGCTGAAATATATTCCTTATACTAGATTTCAAATCTCAGTATACATGTACTTGAATATTTCCAACTAGTTTTGTGGTTTATTTGATGGAAACTAAGTATATCAGTAAGTTTTGTGTACTTATATATCTATTTTTATTCTTTGATATTCTACCTAGATTGTTTTTACTATCCAGGCTAGGCCTTAATCAGATTGTTGCCTAAAACTTCTGTTTTAGAACTAGAACTACTTTCCGAGAGATCTCTTGGTCAATGAATTACCTGAGTTCTTGCAGTTGTATGCCAGTCATTTATTAGGCTAGTAGGTAATTAAGAAATAATGTAGTACCTGAGGCAATGTGACAGTGTAGGATCCAACTATACTTTACTTCTTCTGTGAATGGTTATGGTTAGGGAGGATTGGCACCTTGAATGCTTTCCAGAGTAACCCTTTCTTGACATTTTAAATCTCAATGATTTTGAGCTACTGAGTGATGGAAACTATAATTCCCTTTTCTTCATGTGCTTGAGATATTTACTTTCTCTCCTTCCAACATTTTTCTGTGAGGATTATATTTACCTCACAATTTATGATGGATGCAGCTCTTAAGCCGGGACTATGCATCTAGTGACAATGATGGCACTGATTGTGATGAACATGATGGTTCTGTAGCTGAAGAAGATGAATCCCTTGCTCAGAAGCTCAAGCATGCCCTTGGTAATCATCGTAAGGATGACTTGGAACTTGACCAAGGATATAAGGCTCCTGCAGATATATTGAGTGGTAAAGAAGGATCAGAAGATAAGAGATTCTGTAGTCTGCCAGTGATGTAATTCATCGTTGTATGGAATATGCTGAGAAATATCAAAATGAAGATGATGACATTGAAGATGAATATATATTTGAGGAGAGCAGTGATGAATCCGAAATTTGGGACTGTGAGACTATTGTTTCTACATGTTCTAATCTCAATAACCATCCTGGGAAGATTGTAGCTCCTGAAATAACCAGAAGGAAGAGGTTGGCTGAAACTGTCTCTGGAGCCCTTAATTCTAAAAATCCTGTGATAATTCTTGGGGGGAAAGAGAAGCTACCAGTGGACTTTATACCTCATGGTCGAAAAGTTGTTGACAAAGTGAAAGATATTGGCAGCTTGAGAACTGAACATCAGCAGTGGAAGCCACATGGTCAGGAGTCCAAGGAAGAGAAGGAGAGAAAGGTAACTAGGTTTACCTTCTTAAGATTAGTTTTGTGTAATCCACGGAGGCTTCAACGGTTTAGAGATATTTGTTTAATATTTAAGTAGAAATCTTTGGGATGCTTTTAGAAAGTCTAAAATTATAGATATAAGTGAAATGTGCATTTAAATTAGCCTATCATTCATTGTTTTTTTATTGAAGACCTCATAACCCATGCAGGCTGCTATCAAGGAAGCACGACGTGAAGCACGTTGCACGAAAAAAAAATGAAGGGTATTTACAAGGGGGAAGCTCATCGTGCTCAAAAAGTAGTTGCTGTTTCTGGCCAAGCATCTATTCATCTTATGTAAGTATACCAAACAAGAGTTGTTTCAGAATTTTTTTATTGGTATGTTTGAGATGTTATGTCTACCTCATCTTTTGATAGTTTCTTTGATTTGATCCTCTTTCAATCTGTGTATTGGTGTAAGAATAAACACCATTGACTATAGTCTTTCAATTTTAATCTCCGATTGGAGATCTTTCTTGTTACCTTTAGGTGTTGGGAGTACTGTTTGAACTCCTTTTATTTCATTGAAATTTGTCTCTCTAAAAAAAATGTTGAGATTTTATGGAACTTCTCTCTCTTTGAATATGTATTTGTTTTTGTTACTTGTCGTTGATGAGAAAGGACAAACTGAAAAACCAATAGCTGATCAAAGTAATTTCATTCTCTTTACTCGTTATCCATTATACTTTTTCTTGTAAAATTGTAGATTACTTTTGATCTTTGAACAAGATGAGGTGGCTGATCAAAAAATTTCTTTCTCTTTGCTCGTTATCATTTACATATTCTTGTGAAATTGTAGATGACTCTTGGTCTTCAAACAGAATGAGGTGCTATCGATTTGTAGACCTTCACTAGCCACAATTGACGGGAGACAGTTTCGCATATTTATTATTTTTATTGATTTTTATGCAAAACTGAAGATGAATAGTGGTGAGATTGTAATTGCTGTCTTGTTCACTTACATTCATTTTATTTTTGGGCGTCAATAATTTATTAAACGAACCACTTTTCACAGCTACGAATTTTGCTTAGAGGAACTATAAACTTCAATCGACTAATGTTAACTGCAAACTTCACTGTTTCCATAATGATTGTAAATGTTCTTTTTCAGGTGAGAGGGCTTCTTGATGCTACAGGATTGAACATTTTTCATTCGTGACAAAGATCAAAGTGCGGGGGAGAAGTTTGCGAAACAGTACACATACAGAACAAAGTAGCCAATGATCTATATGTTCGGAGAAAGGAGAGAAAACAAGAAATGGGGCACTCTGTTCAACGATTCCTTGATATCCGCCATGTACCTGCTCAACATATCTAATTCTTTATTTGTTTAGTCTAGAGAGAGCGTCTGTAACTCATCTTGAGATGTTCCAATGAAAGCATATTTATTAAAACTAAAGTCGGTTGCTTCAACTTGCATACTTTTTCTTCGACCACGTCAAGATAATTGTGTACTTTTGTTTTCTCCTATAGCAGTTTAAGTTAAAGTGATGACAGTTTTTTGAATGAATCTATTCATTGTTCTTTATGCGTCAGAGCATTATCCAAATGAGCCAACTTTCTTCAGGTCAATGCTTGGACCATTGAAGCGATCTTTTCTTCAGCCCCCACTATCTCTCTGTCTAGAGGGAAGGAGAAGCTTTCAGAAAAAGGTAACCGTCCAACTCAAAACTACGAAAAGTTCATTTCTTTTATCTTCGAATTACTCTCAGAATACATCTTACAGTTGCTGGTATTATCTTCTGTTAGCAATTGAAAGCAGCAGTTTGTTTAATAATATTGTAGCCATGTTTGGTGCCTGCCAATTGTAAAGAATGATACAATGAAACTATTTACTATAATTAATGCTATTATGAATGGCAAGTGTACTGTAGAATCACGCCAGATCTAACCCCTTGATGTTTCAGGATCATTCTTCGACTTCATGGGGAATGGGGTCTGCATTTCTGACTGAACATTGAAACGACTGTGATCTCCCTTCACCTGAGATTCATGGATGCCATGAGGAGTTGTCAAAGGTGCAGCTGATAATGGCGAGAGTAAATGGCGATGCTGCAGCTGTTTCGGATATCGCTGTTATTATAGTGAACATCGATAGACCGATGAATAAGAGCAAACAACTGAGGTAAGTGTCACTGCTGCCATTGCTCTATTTGTGTGGTATCTAACTCCTTGCAATTCAAGGTTGGCGTTTCTTGTGACGCATACTTTATTTAAGTCTTAAATTTAAAAGGCAATGGAGGGTCCTAATTTATGAGAAGTGGGACTACTGAGATCAAAGCATAAGCAGTGTTTGAATTAAATTGAATTTTCCTGTCATATGGGGTGGATGACATATCATGTTTCCTTCGTGCATAAAGCTTCGTCTAATAACTATTTGACTTTTAGTTTTTGGTTTTTTAAAATTAAGTTTATAAATATTACTTTCACAGGTGAAATTTCTACTAATGTTTACAAAACCAAAACTAAGTTTTGAAAACTAAAAATAATTTTTTCAAAAACTTGCATTTGTTTGAAATTTAGGTAAGAATTCAATTGTTTTCTTGGGAAAGATTAAATTCATTGTAAAAAAAATTTAGAGAAAACAAGATTAATTTTTAAAAATTAAGAATCAAATAATTATTAAACACGATCGAAGATGTCTCATTCTTGATGATATAATAAATTAGCTTAAATTATCTAATGGGGCGTTTGGAGCACCGTGTTGTGTTTGGATGGTTTTGAAATTCGAACTCAAAACGTTGTTATGCAAAATCCAATGGATTTGTTTTGAACAGTACACTCCAAATATTGTTTCGCTAATTTTAAGACTTCAAACACTACATACCAAATATTATTTTTTGATTTTCAGAGTTTCAAATTTCTTAGAACAAACTCTCCAAGATTTTAATTTCAAAACAGTGCTTCAAACACTTTCTAAGCTATCGGAGAAAACATGAACGTTGACGTGAAAAAAGGTTTAGTAAATTTACTCGGTGGCCTGCACAAAAAGCATGTTTGAAACTAAGGTGGGTTTTTTTGTTTAACAATCGTGGAGGTAATAGATCGGACTATCCATGAGCTATGCTCAGATTGGCGACTATGTTGAGATAGATGTGTGTTAATATCTAATTACTATTATAACAATTGCATTTTACTAGTAAACTGTAGTTAACTGTTTTACTCTATAAAATCATCATGTGTAAACATGCAACACATTTTGCAGTGTATTCATGGTAAGGGAACATTTGTGATATAACATAACTGACTCCAGGTTACGGAAGAACTTTTTTTTTTTTACATTGAATCGGAAAATAAATTTCCCTAATCCTTTAAACTTGATTTAAGCACTTAACAAGTTTATTTATTTTTTGACTATTATATATATTTATTAACTTCATTAATTTATTAATATATTGCCTGTTGATGTAAAATTAACTATATTTAATATAAATAATAAACTTGTTAATTTCCTATGTTTCACATAAAATATGAATTCAGAAAAGAAAAAGACAAAATAATAAATTTCAATACCTTTATTAATGATTAAAACTTGCTAGGCACATGGATGTCAAAAAAAGAGAGAGAAGAAAAAGCTGACTATAAGAACTCTGGTTCTCCTGGCATATCTTTTCTTTTCTGTTTTTCCCCCTAGAATATTACACTCACTACATGAGTCAAGAGTTTGAATCTATGACTATTTAGAGAAAGAAAAGATCTTCTATGACTATTTAGAGAAAGAAAAGATCTTCTATGTTTTATCATCCTTATCATAACTCAATATACAACTCTATCTAATCTACAAACACCAGGAGCAAACTACTCATTTTTTTGGTAAGAAAATTAAAATTTAAGAAGAAAATAAGAAAGACAATTGTTTTTTTTTTCTCTCTAAAAATGATTTGTGGATTCCCCTATTCCATAAGTTAGTACATCTTAGGACAACTAAAAATATTTTAATGTGAAGACATTTCTTATGTTGTTCATTTGAGTAATTATATGGTGAGACTTCCTCTGTATTATTATATGAAAAGGCAAAATAATTGGACAATATGACATTGCCTAAGAAGAAAAAAAAAACTTTGTGATAGAGTGCTACTGCTGAACTTTTGTCAAAAAAAAGTATGAATTGGAAAAGACCCACTTAAAATGAAAATGCTCGATCGGAAATATGTTAGAGTAATGCTGCAATGGGAAGTTACTGAGTATAGTATTCCTTGTCAATTATTTGCCTTCATTATCAATCATTGGATTCGTCCATTTGACTTTCAAGCTCAGCATACCAATTAAAAAATTGTGATAAAATAACAAAAAGTAAACACAAGCTGGCCCTACACAAGAAGTTTGGCTGCATTAAAATTTTCAATGTTAAATTTGACTCCTTTACCGGGTTAAAAGAACAAACAATTTTTTTCCAAGAGGAACAAAATCCATGTACATAACAGTGGTATCTACAATCAGCACTTTCCATCACATAATAAGCAGATTTGAAGGAAGAAAATTCTACCACTGCAATAAACAAACAAATATTTCAGAGGCTTGATAGAACCGAATTATTATACAAAGGGCTAAACACCCACTGCACACATTCGAAGCTATATAATTGGCACTGAACACCTAAAACCAACCATGACACAGGATTAAGAGAGTAATCTAGCTAAGAATCATCATGGGATTGCATAGAAAAACAGGAGCACTTGTCTTTAACTGCTTCAGATTCACTCCCGTACTCTTTAAATCTGTACTCTTCTTGCTTGCTTGAAGGAGGCACCTTCCCCTCGCTATAGCATTGATTACACAAGCTAAAATGTGATTTTATCTCCTTGAATCGAGAACCGATGATAGGATAGCGGCAAACGGAGCATACGTGATTTCCATGGCGATTTCTGTCTCCAGTTTCTAGCTTCAACAGGGTGGACATGATACCAAAACCCCAATCTTGGTCATCGAACATGACAAGAAACTCTGTCAAAGACACAATAGAATTGTCTGTCTGACCATGAATTTCCAGAATCTCACTGGATCCTTGAGTAGGAACGTATATGGCCCTCAACAATTTGATATACCTGACTGCATCAAATTTTCTGATCTGAGTACCACCATCGTTCACAGGTCGCCATACAAGGGCGTCGTACGCCACCCGCTTTCTCTTTTCAGGGGGACCCGAGCAAATGGGAGCAAGCACGGCAAAAAACAGGCCTAAGTCCACCCTTCCTGAGCCTGTCTCGTCCAAAACAGAGAGTATCCTCTCGTTAATGGCTTTGACAGCTCCTTGGAAGGTCTCTGGCTTCAAGAAATTCAATAATCTACGAAGAATTTCCTCCAAGCTAGGCTTGCGAATGGACTTCTCAGGCACACCACCACCTGAATAAGACACTGGCACATCATGTTCACTGATTTCCTTCTTAATAAGCTCCACATCGCAGCGATTCAGTCTGGTAATCTTCTGAAAAGCTCTAATTTTGAGTGCATTTGACAGTTCCGGTCTCAAAACAGTCTTCTCTCCAATGGTCTTAAATTTTGAGGCTTCCACAACTATAAAAGCCCCCTCTCCATTTGCATTGCCATTAGCTTTCAACTTTTTCTTCTGCAACTGCTTCAAATGTGATATCGCATCGTGCAACTCGACCCTATTTGTCATTTTCAAGGCTTCCTTTAAGGCCTTCTTAGCATCCTCAGCTTCCCCAGCACCCAACAAGGACACAGCTTTGTTGAGCTGCGCCCGCCAATGGTTAGGCCACACAGCTAAAACCCTTGTGTACATTTCTGAAGCTCTCTGGAACCTACCTAAGTCCATGTAAAGTCCACCCAAATTGTACAAAGCATCTACATGGCCAGGTTTCAAGTCAATTGCTTTCTGAAACACCTCAATTGCTCTCTCGTCTTCCCCCATTGCATGCAAAGCCGAGGCCAAATCACAGTGAGCATCAGCATAATCCGGTTTCATGAATATGGCCTCTTCCAAGGCCTTAACGGCAGCTCTATACTCCCCTACCCCAAATAAGGCACTCCCCAAAAGTTTCAAGGCTCTAAAATGTGTAGGACAAAGAATAGCAGCTTCTCTATAGTATTCACAAGCACTTAAAACCATACCTTCGCCTTCAAGAGCAATACCAAGATTCACATAAATTTGGGGAAGCAGATATCCCCACTGATTTCCACCGGCCTCTGCTGCCTCTAGAGCCAACAGAAACTCTTCCTTTGCTTCTTTATATTTTCCAAGAACGTACAAGCAATTCCCAGCTCTAAAATGCGGCCTCACGTCAGTAGGTTGCAACTCACAAGCCCTCTTGAAGCTAACCAGAGCCTCCTTAAAAAGCTGGTGCTCATATAAAACTCTCCCAATTGCCATATGCCCATCAAAAGCCTCCTCTCTGGACCGTGCCCGATCTGCTCGGGTTCTCAATACCCCTAATTCCTTCAGAAACGAAGCATAGTCATGGCCAGACTCTTCCCAGAAGACCCTCTTCTCAGAAAGCTCCGAAGACGGCCCCAATTCTCTCGACCAACCAGCATCAGAATAGGCATCGAAATTGTCCCCCTTCAATTTCCCATCCTTGGCCTGCTTTGTCTTTAACCTCTTAATCAGAATTTCCAAATCATCCACAATCTTCCAAGTATCATCAAAGACAATGCCATGATTCGGTGACAACGCCCACGCTGCAGTTCTCTGTTTCTTCTGCGACTCCAAAGCACGTTCATCGGCAATTGATGAAGAAGAAGCCTCTGAAGCCACCAAAATTCCCTTGTTATCATCCTGATTGAGTTCCAATTCAAGCGCGTCGAAGTCACGGTCTACATCTCCAGCGCCATCATCATAAGTCCTCAACAATCCCTCAAAAGTTAAACCCTTATCACCCTGGATAAAATCCCCATACGTTCGAAACACCTCGTCGAGAATAGCATTGATCTGTTCATCGCTGAACTTGACCCTAGGGTTGACAGCCACAACGAGAGCAGCCATTTCATCCCTATTGAGACCCCCGTCATGGTTAGCATCGAATTTCTGAAAGATCCTCTTCACCTTCTCCGATCTGCTCCCTCTCGTCGACATTGTTAAAAAGGGGGAAGCAGAGGAAAAGAAGGAAACGAAACCAACAACAGGGATCAAAGGAAAAACAACTGCAGTGTTGCAATTGAGGGAGGAAAAAACTGGAAGGGATGAAGAAATTAGGAGGACAGAAAAATCAATGAATCCATTAGGGTTTTAATTTTGGATAAGAGCATGAGATGATTTCTCTTTTTTCTTGGTTCCATTGGATCTGGAAAGCGAAAAGAGAAAGGAGAAACTCTGAGCTATCTCCTTCCCTATCTTTATCTCCCCCTTTCCTATATCTAATATTTCGATGGAATTAATGGATTATAATCTTCATTTAGAGTTTTTCAATAAACTACAAAAATAATAATAAAATCTTCAGATTAATTTTTTTTTTTTAAAAAAAGTGAGATTCCAACTTGATTCGTTGATATTTAAATAAGAGAATCAAGTTTCAAACCCTTTGATTTCTTTAACCAATTATTTCCCCTAAGTCGTCAAATTTTCAACTATAAATAGATCATGAACTTCTTAATTGATTAAAAAAATATTTTCGGCTTCCACCCTTTTATTAAAGAAAGATTTAGTTTCTCAACAATTTAGTCCATAACATCTAAAAATAATAATAATAATAATCTATACTATTAGATGATTGTAAAATCTTGTCAAAATCTCATATATATATATACATATATAATGCATAGATTAAATCAGTATATGGTAAAATATAGAAACACCAAGTCATAATAGTTAATAAAATAGCTTAAGACTTATGATCAAAAGGTCGAATTTGAATTTTCCTACCTCAAATGTTGTTGTACTCAAAAAGTCATAATATACTAAAGTTTTGATATATATAATAGAAAAATGGATCAAATGTGAACATACTTGGTTTAAAATAGATATCCTCGACTAAAAAAGCATAGGTTGAAAAATAAGTATTCTCAACCTGTGTTGGCACTTAAATTGATGGAAAGTGGTATGAAGTGGCAATGCATGTTCTGCCAACTGGCTTTGATAGATTAGTTAATATAAAATAGAAAATACTCTTTTTTTCTTTTGGGCTTCCATTTTGTTTGTTCTAATAATTATTATGTAATGTAAATGCAACCCATCAAGTGTTTGCTAATTTGCTTCAATCGCGGCTGCAGATTTTACTTCATTGTTTGTTTCTGGTAAGCTATGGTCAACATTTAAACTCTTTTTTTATTTTATTTTTAATCTGTTATCATCATCACCAAAGGCTCAGTTTCAATGTTTAAACAGAACAGCCAATTACTTTGATTACCCCCAAAAGTTAAGCCAACTGCTAATAATTGTTTCCAAAAGATTATGCTGTTTATATTTTTCTCAATTCAAATTAGTAATTTTTTTATTGTGTCAAATATCAAAGATTCGAAAATTGTTTAATAATGATCTCGTTTGTTTTTTTTCTTTTTTGAAAATTTTGAGTTGGTTGTTCATATTCTTCCGAATGTTCTTGATTTTTTGGTTTTTACTTTTTTCGGAGAGTGTTTTGTAAATTCTTAACAGATTGTTTTTTAAAATAAAAACAATATTTTTGGAAACTTCCTTTTGAATGCTCGGCTGTTTGACAGCGAGTCTGTTGAAATATTTGTGTTTGTTTACTAACCATTTTATTTGTTTTATTTTCAATTACTTAAAGCCCACTTTGAAATCTTTGAGATTTTTTTAAACACACACAATTATATTATTATTATTTTTAATTTTGTTAGGTCAAAAACCGTTTTCAGTATTAGATTGTGAGAAGGAAATTTAGTCAACTGACATGATTTTTAAAACACATAAAATCGATACGAAATCAGATTTTTAGTTTTTAAACTTAGCCAGAATGTTTAAATTATTTGTAAACAGTATGTTATAAACTTATAAAACACAAATAAATGGGGAACAAATAAGTATAGTTTTTAAAAATAAAATAGCCATCAAATGATTACATAGAGTTTGAATTTTGTATTATCTAATATTATCTCTTAATTACTTTTTCAAAAGTGGGTCACTAGTTTATTCTCTTTTGTTTGTTCGAGTGGAGGTTCATGATTACGGAGAAAAAGGAAATTCATCATTGTTTTATACTTAAAATACTAGACATTAGACAGACAAATGTGATAGATATTAAAAACATTGTTATAATGCCACCAAAAAAACAACACTGTTATGAGGTTATATTACACGATGAACACAAAGCTATAATTCAATAGATGATAGTCCTAAGACACCTATAATCTTTTCAAAAGTTGATATTCGATCTTCATTCATGCAATTATTGAACTAACAAAAATCCATAAACTCCAAGAAGTAATAAGTTCATAAACTTTCAATTTCATGTGTCAATAAATCTTTGAATTAAAATTTTAATTTTGTATCTAATAAGTTTTTATGAAGTTACTCTAATCTAAAAATTTACAAATTGAATTATGATTCTAATAAAACTCTAACATTTGAAAATTTACGTATGATATATAGTTTTTTGAATTCTAAAGAGCGTCAAATAAATTAAAACTTCTTAACACAACAAATTTAAAAGGTTGATGACCTATTTAACATTTTTTTAAATGAAATGATATGTTTTTTTTTTCTTGTTTTGATATAAGCGAATGTAAGGGAAAGTAAATTAACTCAACTCATTACTTGGGTCATCAATAACAATCTCTTAAAGATATTGTTTAAAGATATTGTTCTTGCAAGGCTTCATAAACAACTTTCATCCATTTTTCTTCTATTTAAAGTTCCATACCCAACTTTATTATTGCATGCACTAAAAAATTGGATCGTAGATCACACCAATTAAAAGAGAAAGACGGTAAATTTTTTGATAGCGAAATTACCTCTCCAATTAGTCTCTCCACCTCCGAATGATTGCCTTTTTTTTGTATTGTAGGCTGTAGGAGATGGATAATAATGGCACAATCTGAGTCAACCTCCACGAGATTAATTCCAATTTCCAAAAATGCAATGATCTATTACACTACAATGTATAAAGTTCAGCAATCAATCTTACCATTTAACTATATTATAATACCAATGAAGTGGACCGGGCTTCAGTTTTTCAAATGAATGGCGTTTTATTGGGCCTGAGCCCATTATAGAAAATGCGGCCCACAAGAGAAACTTCTCAATGGAGTTATTCCGTCTCCGAATGCGACCATCTCCCCTCCGACCGTGGCGTTTTAAGTCGTCTCCTTCTGGCCGTCAAAATTCAGAAGCTCCGTCCAATTGCCGCGATTAGTTCACCGGGACGACAAACTTTCCGGTGAAGAGAAGAATTAGTAAAGAAAGAAACGTGACGTTGGAGCGAGAATGAGTAAGAGGCCACCGCCGGACCCCGTGGCCGTGCTACGAGGTCATCGGGCCTCTGTCACGGACGTTTCTTTTCATCCATCTGAACCTCTTCTCTTTTCGGGGTATCCATTAGCTCCGATCATTCATCATTTCCTTTTTTAGCCGTTTGCTTCTGTTATTTGTTTGAGTAATCTGCCGGGTAGTAAAACGTTGTAATTGCGGTTCATATTAGCTCTGCAGATGGTGAGTTGCGTATTTGGGACACGGCTCAGCATAGAACGGTATCATCGGCATGGTATTTCTTTTTGTTTCGTTCCTTTAGTTTCTTCTTCTTTCGTATTTGTATCTGATTTGTAATTGGGATTATTGATATCAGGGTGCATAGTGCGGCACACGGAATTATTAGTATTGCTTGTAGTCGTTCTATTGGGACAAATAGAGTTGTCAGGTGCTCTTCTAAATGTCATTGTGTCTGCTTATCTTTCATATCTTCTTATCCAGTATGGAATTTTAGTTCATTACTTGAATGGTCTGTGAATTGTGTATGCTTACAGTTTAACTCCTCTGCGTGTAGCCAGGGTAGGGATGGAACTGTGAAGTGCTGGGATATTGACGATAGGGCTCTGTCCAGGTATTTTGGTGATTTATGATGCTTTGTTCACTGGGATTTTTTTTTTTTTTTTTTTCAGTTTTTGGCCACTCATGCCCCAAAATGTAAACCATTTGAAGAACGCTGTTGCAGTCTGCAAAATCTATGGTTTTATGAATCATAACTTTATTGATCCTTGCATGAAATTATCATCTGAACTGGTTGGTCATTTTGAACATTTGGACTTTACGTGAGGCGCATCTTTCAAATTTTCTACTCTTAGTCGGATAGATTTTGGTGTCTTTTCTTTTTGGTAATTCACATATGTTGGAAATTTTTATGCACAACAGAGTTCCATCTGTCACAATCAAGACAAATGCCTATCACTTTTGCAAACTCTCCTTGGTGAAGCAGCCTGTTGAGGTCGAAGCTTTGGGCTGCAGTGGAGAAAAGGCTCAAGGAATTTCTACTGAGCACGCATGCAGATCAGAAGGTTCATTCAAGTCGATGGTTCATGTAATTTTTTTTTTTTTTTTTTGTCTAATGCATGGTTGATCATGTACGTATACGCCTTATGTCTTCAAATTATCCATATATGAACGATGGTACATACTCTAAGCTTGTTGTGATGATGCTGATTAAAATGATTTTTTTCCTGATTTCTGTTGATATACCAGCTGACGGGCTAAAGTATGTGGCTGTTGCGGGGGAGCAATCTTCAGAGGTTTATATGAAGATTATTATTGTCTATATTTACCCATATATCATTCAATACCTAGGCCTTGATTTCTTATTCTCTATGGTGCTTGATGAAAGGTTGAAATTTGGGATCTGAATGCTGGGGAAAGGTTGCTACGACTTCCTCCAAACTGTGAAGGGGGTTGCCCAAATATCTCTTCTACCAAGGACAGAGGTTGAGTTTCAACCATCTTTAAGTATTTCTTACAATAGTGTTTTTAATATCATTAAAGAATAGCTTTAACAAAATATTAATTAAAATAATTGTAATATTATTATTAGTTCATAATTTTTACTTGTATAGTTACCATTCATTCCTTAACCGAACAATATAAAGAATATTAACTCTATGATGAATTGACTATCCTTTTTGTGAACCAGACGAGTATTTGTCTCTAATATCTTTTCTGATTCTATTCCATTTGTAAAATCAATCATAGCCTTGCAGTTACGTGTACAGAGCTATTATATAATAATCTCATTATATCGTCTTAGATACTCGATAGTCGATAGACTTTTTTTTTCCCCTCTTAACCCCTTTTTGTTATCTGGGAGCTACTTTTATTTGACGCATCCACCTGTAAGAAAAAAGATATATCATAAATTTTGCTACTTTTTATTTTCATGCCGTTAAGAAATTGTCTCTCGCAGGATTGTGCATGGCAGTTCAAGCCTTTTTACCGTCTAAATCTCAGGGATTCTTAAATGTCTTGTCTGGGTACTTCTTTCTTTCGTTCTTCTTTCTCTTCACTTATTATAAATTATGGATTATCAAATAGAACAAAGATGCTCATGTGGGTCTTTCTCATAGTCTTATCATATTGCCCATAACTCTTGAGTTAATCATTGCCTAGCATCACATCGTCTACCGTCCAAAAATTGTGTGACCACTGTAGGTTATACTCTCATTCTGATCAAGCCATCTTTGGTTCTTGCATTACAATTCATAGGTTTAATCAATTTCACTATCTAGTCCTGTTTATAATGTAAGTTTAAGTGTCTTTTCAATATTTATAGATATGAGGATGGTTCCATGCTTTGGTGGGATCTAAGGAAACCGGGAGTTCCAGTAACATCAGTGAAGTGTCATTCAGAGCCAGGTGTTTGTCCGAATATTTTGGACTTTTATATATTCTTTCCTCAATGAAAAGCCATGATGTTGAGTATCTTGTTTGCAGTTCTAAGCATTTGCATTGATGGATCTTGCAATGGCGGTATCTCTGGAGCTGCAGATGACAAAATTGTGATGTTTAGTTTGGATCATTCCATGGTATTTAAAATGTAAAGAAAATAAAAGTATTTTTACGTAACTTAAGTATGATATATTAGTTCTGTAATATTGGAATATTCGGCTAGATTTTGATCTTGAATGAGTTGATATTAAACCTTCCTGATGTAGTAAATAGGCTAAATGCTTATGTTGACTAATTCTAATATTCAGCTCAATAATTGTTCGGTGGAGGGGATGTTCATCATGACTCCTCAAATGCCTTCCATGAATCAATGAGAATAATTGAATTTTGCATTCTTCCCAAGGAGAAGTTTTCTTATGATAATAAAAGGTGTTTGTGCGTGTTTCTCTATGATATGCCTTTTAACTTTTGGTATAAGGTTTTTGCATGTGTTGGTTTATGATTTTTATGATGGTTCCTTTCGCTGTCAAAATGCCTGTAGATTGAGATGGCTTTATTTTATGTTTCACTTTACATGTCTATAGAAATTACCTTTATTTGATGTTCAACTATTCAGTCCATTACTAGTACAGATGTAAGAGTTTGGGCAACTGTCATTTTGCACTTCTATATGTGAAATTTATTTTGGTTCTGTTGAATTATAAAGGGGACATGTCTGGTGAAGAAAGAAATTACTTTGGAACGGCCTGGCATAGCAAAGGTCTCTATTCGACATGACGACAAGATTGCTGCAACTGCTGGTTGGGATCACAGGTTAGCAATGTAAATGTTGTAGTTGGGAATTGTGTTTCTTCTTCCTCTTTGGAATGAGTGGTGAGCTCAAAATAAAACGAAGACATACCATGTCAAAGAAAGATGGGGAATGAAGTAGTGCAGATGGGAAAGAGGTGTATCCATGTGTTCTATGTCTAGTAGTCCCAGTCAAAATACTAGATAGTCTTCAAAAGATGTTCTATGAGATTACTGTTGAATTCTTAAATGGAACTGCGTTTTATTTGAGTGGGAAATGAACATTTCAGCTTGAAATCTTTAGGCCTCATTTGATAACCATTTGATTTTTGGTTTTCTTTTATTTTTTTTTTTAAATTAAGCCTATAAATACTAATTTCATCTATGAGTTTCCATATTTTCTTATCCGCTTTGTACAAATATTTTCAAAAACTATGCCAAGTTTTGAAAACTAAAAAAAAGTAATTTTAAAAAAATAGTTTATTTTTGGAATTTGACTATAAACTCAAATGTTTCTTTAAGAAAGATAAAAATTCATTGTAGAGAAATTGTGAGAAAACTAGCACAATTTTAAAAGCAAAAAATCAAATAGTTATCAAACAGGGCGTTAATTTTTCATGTGAATGACGTTTGATTGTTTATGTTGCATGATACTGAGGAATATGCGAATCGTTATTTGAAAGAGGATCTTCCAACTATACCGTTTAAACTGTTTTCTTTCTCCTTGAGGCAGAGTTCGTATATATAATTATCGGAAAGGAAGTCCTCTTGCAATATTGAAGTATCATCAGGCCTTGGTATGACTTTCTTTATATGGCAATACTACCAAACGTTTTAGATTTATCATTTTTTTTAACTTTAGTAAAACCATTTTGTTTGAAGACGATAAATCGCGGAGACCATGGCTATCTTTTTTTTCTCTTTCCCCCCCTTCAAAGTATGTAGTCATTGACTTCATTTCTAGTTTACCGCGGATCTTTATTCTTGACATTCCTTGAAAGGGAACAAATTATCAAACAACTTTTCATCTTCTATGGAAACTAGATTTCCTTTATATGATGAGTTATTTTATTTTCTTCATGGTTCATTTGGATCCTGGAAAGTACACCAAAGGGTTTCACATCTATCCATGATGAATTTCAAGTGGCTATGGCTACAAACTGGTTGTTATTAATCACCTTATATGGCAGAATCTGCTTCCTGCTTCTTATTGTTGAGTATCTCAGAGCCAACAGTTTTTCGGCTTTTAAGCTTATTGCTTTTCATACTTGCAGTGTAATACTGTATCATATTCGGACAACTGTAAGTTAATGGCATCTGCATCAGAAGACAGAACAGTGGCACTCTGGGAACTCTATCCTCCTCGAACTTGAATTCAAATGGCTGCTGTTGGGAGGGTATAACGTCTGACTTACCGTGCCCTGATGTGCCTTTATTATGTTTTTTTTTTTTAAGAAAAGTTTGTAACTTGTTTTTACTGTGATACTTTTACCGATAAAAGGTAAAAAGCACCTTCCCAAATTTTCGTATCTGTAGCATCTTTTTACTTCTGAATTTCCTAATGCATAGTATGAAACTTTGTTGGGGCTCTCTCACTCTCAGTGTTCTGTAGTTGGTACTTTTTGATCATAGGGGACTGAGATATTATAGGTTACGTTGATTGTTGTTCATTTTTCTTCTTGAACTCTTAAAAGGATAACTTGATTCATGCATTCCGTTCTACATGGTGGACGCCGGTTAGTTTTTGCCGGGCGAATTGAATCTTCTTGGTTCTTTCTTGTTCTTTTAGTTTGATCGCCGCCGCAAGATCGTTCTTTTAAAAGATATGAATAAGCAGACGGTGGTTCTGTTCTTCTGCCATGTGTTGCTTTTGGCTGGACTGTCTTTTACCGAGGCTGCCAGCGGCGGGCACTGGCAACTCTTGCAGCAAACCATCGGCATTTCAGCCATGCACATGCAGCTACTCCACAACGATCGCGTCGTCATGTTCGACGGCACCGACTTTGGTCCATCCAACTTGTCGTTCCCCAGAGCCAAATGCACAAGAACCTACAATAGACGTCGAATCAAGTTCGACTGTACTGCCCATTCTGTCGAGTACGACGTAGCCACCAACACATTCCGTCCACTCGCCGTTCAGACCGATATGTGGTGCTCGTCCGGTGGAGCCATGCGCGACGGCGCTCTGGTACAAACCGGCGGTTTCAAAGCTGGCGCCCGTACAGTCAGGATCTTCAAACCGTGCCCAAGATGCGACTGGGAAGAGATTCCGATGGGGTTACTCACCCGGCGGTGGTACGCCACTAACCACATTCTCCCCGACGGCAGACAGATCATCATCGGAGGCCGGAAACGCTTCAGCTATGAATTCTTTCCTAAACCTGCAGCGTTTTATTGGCATTTGGCGAAGACTAAATCTGCCCCAAAGGCGTATGGTTTGCCGTTCTTGGTGCAAACCAACGATGGCCGTATCGAAAACAATTTGTACCCATTTGTGTTTCTTCATATTGATGGGAGTTTATTCATCTTCGCTAATAATCGAGCGATTTTGTTCGACTACTCCAAGAACAGGGTTCTCAAAACCTTCCCGGAAATTCCAGGCGGCGATCCCAGGAATTACCCGAGTACTGGCTCGGCGGTGATGCTTCCGTTGGATTTGCAGGCGAAGTTCATTGAAGTTGAAGTTATGATCTGCGGTGGAGCTCCAAAAGGAGCCCATATAAAAGCCCGCAATGGAGTTTTCGTCAAAGCACTGAACACTTGTGCAAGAATCAACATTACCAGTCCAAATCCCAAGTGGGTTCTCGAGATTATGCCACTTTCCAGAGTTATGGGCGACATGTTGTTGCTTCCGAACGGCAACGTTTTGTTGATCAACGGCGGGTCGTTCGGCACCGCCGGCTGGGAACTCGGCCGGAAACCGGTACTGAACCCGGTTCTTTACCGACCTAATGACCCGCCCGGTTCAAGATTCGAATTGAACGACCCGAGTAGTACCCCCCGTATGTACCACTCGACGGCGATCTTGCTTCGTGATGGCCGGATTCTTGTCGGCGGGAGCAACCCGCATCCGGGCTATAATTTTTCCGGCGCACTTTTTCCAACGGAGCTTAGCTTAGAAGCATTTCATCCTTCATATCTTGACCCTCAATTCTCAGCCTTACGTCCGACAATAATAAAACCAAGATCCCAGATTATGCTTTTTCATGGACAAAGATTCAAGGTGGAGTTTACGGTGATTGACGAATTGGATCCGATGAAAGTGTCGGTAACCATGTTGGCTCCGCCGTTCAATACTCATTCGTTCTCGATGAACCAGAGGCTGTTGGTGCTCGGCGGCGACGGCAATGTGAAGAAGAGCATATGGCCGGATCTGCAGTATGAAGTGGAGGTTAGCATTCCTGTTTGCGGTAATATTGCACCGTCTGGGTTTTATATATTATTTGTTGTTCATCAATGCATTCCTAGTGAAGGCATTTGGATCCAAATACTTTGATAATTGACGTCGTTGCTTTTTTTTTAATCGATTACTGTTTTTGATGAAGTTGGGTATTCACTGTAATTTGCATTCATATTTTGATTCTTTTTGTTACTACGACTAGTGATCTTCTTAGCAGTTAGCAGTAAATTAGTATACCGCTTTTGAAAGTTAAGTTTGATCATTAAACGGACTTGTTTTTGTGTTGTGAGTTTCTGCGATTTAATCAAATTCTTTGAGTGTAAATTTGAATCAGCGGGAAATGGAATTTTAATTATATGATATGATCTACTGTTTTTGTGTTGCGGTGCTGTTTAGTCCATTATCAACTACGTGAAAAACAACCAATTCTTCCCTGCTTACTAATGTCCACTGCTTATGAGTTGATTGTAATTTGAAATGTCTTATTAAACTTGGTTAATATGCTTAAATCCCTTTTTTATATGCGTTTATTATTATTTTTCTTTTAAAAAAAAATGACATAGAATTAAAAATTAACAGTACCTTAACCATGTTCAAGTTGGAAATTTCTCTCCTTTTGCTATTAATTTAACCGTACCCTAAACTTGAAATGAGAATGGGTGATATAGGCATAATGTTAATGTGATAATAATTGATTAATTAATTAAAAAGAATGGATGGCATATGAGAGTTGGTTAACAACTTCAACTGAAGTTTTTTTTCCTAGCAAAAGTGCTTCAACTGAAATTGTTCTTCATCCTTTAAGCACCGACCTATCTTTTATTTCTCAAAATCAAAATTTCTTCTAAGAATGATGTTTCTTGCATTGCAAGAATCTATTTAAAATCTTAGATAAATTTAAGAAACATATGGTAAACTTCTTTTTTTTTTCTTTATCTATACCATTTGTATATGAATTAAGATTTAACATTTAAAACGACATATGAATAAGATAGAATATAGAAATCAATCAATATTTGTTTTGTAGTTTAAGGTCAACATAGTTAAAAAATAAGATTTAAATTTGTTAGTTGAAATAATATAATCATTTTTTTTTCTTTTTTCTTTTTTCTTTTTTTCTTTTCTTTTTTTTTAAAAAAAAAACTAATTGAAATATTGTAATCTAGGGGCAATTAGGTAAATAGCAAAATGAGCCTAAAATATTGCAAATATAGCAAATTATTAAACTATTTGCATATATGGCAAATTTTCATTTAAATTACAAAAATGTCCAAGCACATGTCTTTAGTCCAAATGAAAATTGCGATTCATTTCTTCCACAAATTATCTTTAATGTATTTTGTAATATTTTGTGATTTCTTCTTCCTTTTTCCAACGTTTAGTTGATCAACTAAAAAAATCCTATGTTCAACGTTCAACGTTCAACTTTTTCTATAGTGATTGGAGTCTATCACTAATGGACTTCAATCACTATCTCGTGATAGAAGAAGTCTATCAGTGATATAAGTTTATCACTATCATTGATAGACCTATATATGTTGTTTCTCTTATTTTATTGAAGTTTATTACTAATAGACTTCTATCTCTATCAATGGGAGTAGTGCGTGATTGAAATCTATCACTGATAGAAACATATATGTTAATTGTCACAATTATTTGAATTATTAGAATTTTGAATCTTAAAACAACTAAGGTTAATATAGGTTAATTTTCATCCTTGAATAAGCTAGGGTGTGTGATTGAAGTCTATCACTAAGATGTTTATTTCATATATCACAATGATAAGATTATCACTGATAGACTTCTAACTATGATAAAAGTCTATTAGCATACTACTTCAAGTCTTACTTCAGTTGTACAGTCTATTAGAATCTATCAATAAGAATATATCAGTGATAGAATAACCTTGATAAAAATCTATCAGTCTACTTCATGCATTGCATTCTATCGCGATCTATCACTAGTAGACTTCTAACTGTGATAAGAGTCTATCGGTGATAAAAGTTTATCGCTAATAGAATCCTAACTATGAAAAAATGGTCTATCAGTGATAGAAGTTTATCACCGATAGAATACTAACTATGACAAAAGTCTATTAGCCTACTCTAAGTCTTGCTTCAAAATTGTATTATACCACATTCAATCACTCATAACACATCTAATTGTGATAAGAATCTATTAGTGGTAAAAGTTTATCACTAATAGATTCTGAACTGTGATAAGTGTCTATTAGGATGATTTTAATTCTTCTGATAGAGTTCTAACTGTGATAAGAGTCTATCAGACATAGAAGTCTATCACCGATAGATTCTGAACAATGATAAAAGTCTATCACTGATAAATCCTGAGAACAGTTATAAAAGTATATCAAACTTCAATCAAGGGTAAAATGAGAATTAAAAAACGTTATTTAAAAAATTTGCTATATTTACAAATTTTTTTAAAACTTGCTATATTTGCAAATAAGATCTCATATTTTGCTACCCATTACAATTTTCCTTTTATTATTTATCCTTTTAGTCTATAAATTTATATTCATTTTCGTTTGGATCTATAGTCTTTCAAAAGTTAGTTTCAATATTTCATTCATACAATTTTATATTTATTATTAAGAATATATATATATATATATATTTGAGAACATTATTAAGAATCTATTTTTTTAAAAAAAATTGTTAGTTACATTCATATCCAAGACGAGGATACACATACATACACATGTAATCAAACTAATTGATAAAAATAAAAATAACTATTAAAACTAATCATTAATGGATTAATTACATAACTAAATAAAACTAAACCACAACTAGCTACAACTTTTAATATTTATAATCTCTTATAACAGCCTTAATTTTTTTTAGATTAACATATTTCATTAATCAAACATTACCTAATTGCTCAAAATATAATATAAGAATATAGAATATGCTTCATCATATCATATACAGATTATCATTTTTTTTAATAGAGACTTACAAATAAATCATCAAAATAATAATCAACAAGGGAATTCTCATTCATTCAATTTACATACTATTAAATACCTTATGTCTTATCAATGATTATAAGGTAACATTCATGCTACATATATAATATTATTGCTTTCTCTTTATTTATTATATTATTTTTTTCTATTAATAAAAAGGAAAAATGAGATATTAAGAGAAGAATAATTTAGTCAAAGGTTGCCTTGTTCAAGTTTTGAACAATAAGCAAATTTATCGTCTTCATTTAAATTCTCATTGTCGCTATCATCTATGTTTGAATGGATATTTTCTTTTCTAGTTAGTATAAATTTTTTTTTTCTTTTTACAAAATAATACATATTAATTCCATGTGAAACGAAAACAGATGAGAAAATGACGAATATTTGCCCTTTTAAAAATAATACAGGAATACTTTATTTGTGTGGTTTGTCTAAAATAATTGTTATATGCTTTTAAAAAACCAATGATTGTTATTGGGGGTTTATGGATTTATATTGGACAACAAAACATCAATTTAAATAGAGCGATTCGAAAAAAATCAAAAGTATGTGTTTAAATCCACTTTTAAATTTTTAAAAAATAATAATAATAAGCGGTGTTTATTTATTAATACTTCCCTTTATTTCTTAAATATATTTTTAAAAAATAGTTTCGAGATAATAGCAAACAGATTTCACATAAAAATAGTCTTAAAAAATACAGTTTAGTTTTCAAAAGTTGATTAAGATTTTAAGAGTGTTTTAAAAAATGTTAAAGTAAATAGTTTCAATCAACCTAAATTTCTTTCCTTAAAGTTAGAAGTGTAATTTGCCCTACTCCACATTTGTTGTAGGAATAAAAAAAAGTGTTTTAAAAAATATAAATTAAAAAAGAAGTAAGAAGTATTTTCATAAACATTTTTTTTTTTAATTTAGAAAAACCAAGAATAAAATTATTATTGAAGGAGGCAAAAAAAGAAAATAGCATATACAAATATATTAATCTATTGTTAATGGTCTGTATTTTATTCTAATCTTTAAATATATACAAATATATTAATCTATTGTTAATGGTCTCTATTTTATTCTAATCTTTAAATATTGAGTTATCTTATAGTGAACTTGGCGTGATTCAATCAATAAACATAATTAATTACAAATTAAATCTTGACTATTTTTCTATATTCATCTTCATCATCTTTTTCAGTACTACATTGGCATTTTATATATAGAAACTAAATAAATACTTACAACTTAAAAGATGTTGAGACTCCTTAACTTTAACTAATTTTCATTATTTATAAGTATGATTTAAGTCCCTAAATTATATGGTAGATTTTTGTACATGCATTTAATTTGTTGAGTGAAAAGTAACGTTAAATATATTCTATTCATTCGATTCAACTAAGAAAAATGTTAAGAATGTTGAGAAATGTATTTCATAGTATGACTTAATTAAAATTTAAAATAGGCTTATCTATCACACCTATAAATATAACTATTTTGCCCCTATCATGTCTACATCAGAAAATTCTAAAGAATAATCAATAGCTTGAAGAGTTGAAAATAAATAAACTAATAATAAATCAATAATTTGAGAAAAATCCATTACTAAAAGGTTTGCCGTATATGATAAGATCATATTAAATAATAAATAATATTTCATGACCAAGTCTCAAGCACGTCATTCAAGGATTCCATTTTAATTTTTTTGTTTTTTAAATCTTACCCTCAATATTTGTTGTTGTTTTTTAAAATCTTTTCCATATGAACTACTTCTTTCTCTTCAACGATGTTCGGTGAGGTGTTTTGTCCTCGAACACACAACTTTCGCTATATTTATTTCCCACAAATTTTGTAATTTTTAAAGACTTTTGTTGCTATGAAATTTAAAAATAAGTAAAATGTCTTACAAAATTTTAAGTACTTTTTTTACCTCTTTAATCTTGATTATATAAAAAGGATAGAAATTAATATTTTCAACTTAGTTGTTCATTATAATTTCTTAGATCTATAATTTTAGTCTCAATCACCTTATTAATCCAAAGTTGTTTATATTGGTTAAAACTAGATTAGATATGTTATTATTACTATTTTGTGTACAAATAAATTCAACCTTCCACATCTTAAGGTGTTTTAGGGGTATATATGTCTTTTAGCTCTGTAATGAATCTTTGCTAAATTTATCATTCGTCATACAACTTTCCCAACTTGAACCATTGGAGTACTTTTGACAAGTGAGATGGTAAAAAAGTAAAAGTTGAATCCTTTACTCTGTATTTTATATCTTGCAAGTTAACTCACTTCATTATTTAGAAGTGGCACTTGCAACCATGATAAAATTGTCTGGTCTAATTGCAAACCTGATCCTTCTTTATCTTAATTTGCTAATATAGCAAAAAAGTCAAGTTCAACCCAAACAGAATGTGCGGAAAATCTAAAATGGCTCTTTATTTAATCTTTTTTAAACCTGCATTTTTGTAATATGAAGTATATTAATCGTCTATCAATGATATACTGTTAATATACCTAATATAAAGTATATCATCAGATATATTACTGATATATTTTATTTAAGTTTATCAATTAAATGAAATTTTTAATTCAATATATCAATAGTATATCAAAAATACTAATATAAAGTATATTAAGAATATGAAAGTAATTTAAATTTAGTATATTAGATATACTTAATATGAAGTATATCAACGGTGTACTATTGATATACTCTATTTAGGCATATCATGAAATGACATTCTTAATATAAAATATATCAACGGTATATTGGTAATTCATAATCAATATATCATATATACCTATAGGAAGTATATCAAGCGTATACCAGTGTTTACATATCAGTCAATTGATATATACCTAAAACAAAATACATTAGTAGTACATTATTGATATATAGTGGATACACTTCTTTTTAGTAATATAAGTTAAATGATACTCTATATATATTCGTACTATATCAAAGATATTTTGTATATTGGTATATTACTGATATACTTCATTTTAGATATTTTAATTTCATTGATATACCTAACATTTAGTATATCAGTAGTATATCAGTGAAATGAACACTATCATATGCTAGTTACTAACATTGAGTATATCACTATTTCTATCACTATATCACTATTTCTGTCACTATTTATATTCTTGATATATCAAACATACATGATACATAAACATAAATCACTACCAAGCATAAATCACTATTTGTGATATACTATTTATATACTAAATATTAGCATTTTCATTTCATCTATATACCTAAATAAAGCATATCAGTAGTATATCACTAATATACTTGCTTTAGATGGTCTGATATACCGATTATGAATCACCATTGTACTCTTGATATAGTAAGTATTTCTTATTTTGGATATACGTAAATAAAGTATATCAGTAGTACATCTCACTGATATATACTTGATATTAGTGAAATAAACAGATATCAGTAGTATATCACACTAATATTCAACTCACTAATTTACTTCCGAACAAATTCAAATAAATATATTAGTAGTGTATCAATGACATACTCTACATTAGGTATATTGTTGGTTTATCAACACTCTACTATTGATAGACTATTGAAAACTTTTTATTGAACAACACCCGTGATAAATCAAGTATATTAGTATTATTGCACTTAGGGATATACTCTTGATTAACTTCGAATAAGTATATAAATAGTAGATTATGTAGTTACTTTTTAGTTATGTATATCATTGGTATATCAGATCTATCGTTGGTATATCAATATGCATGAGGATATTTTTTACTTTCTATTGCATGTGGTTGGGTTGGACCTATAGAATTTGCTATTTCTGCGAATTGAATTCATCATTGGCACGCATGTAATTCTCCTAATTTAAAATGTTAACTACGCAAGTGATCCTTTTTTTAAAGTTTAATTTTAATTCACCAGTCGTAAATTAAAGGAATATTATATTTTAAGATATTTTTTAGGGGCACTTGCATAGATAACATTTTAAAATATCTTAGAATGTAATATTCATCTTAATATTCCTTTATTTTACAACTGGTGAATTAAAATTAAAATTAAAAAAAAAAAAAAACTTGCATAGATAGCATTTTAAATTAGGAGAATTGCAAGTGTGTCACTGATGAATCCAATGTGCAAAAATAGCAAATTCTATAGGTTCAACCCAACCACATGCAACAGAAAGTCAAAAATGTCCTCATTATTGATATGCCAACGATAGATCTGATATGCCAACGATATACCTAACCAAATGGTAACTACAATGATATACTACTAATATTCTTATTTGAAGTTAATCAAGAGTATATCCGTAAGTGCAATACTAATATACTTGATTTATCACGGGTGTTGTTCAATAAAAAAAATTCAGTAGCCTGTCAACAGTAGAGTGTTGATAAACCAACAATATACCTAATGTAGCATATGTCAATGATACACTACTGATATACTTATTTGAATTTGTTCGAAAATTAGTAAGTTGAATATATCAGTGTGATATACTACTAATATATCAGTGTGATGTACTACTGATATACTTTCTTTACGTATATCAAAAATAAGAAATATTTACTATATCAAAAGTACAATAATTATTCATAATCGGTATATTAGATTATCTAAAACAAGTATATTAGTGGTATACTATTGATATGTTTTATTTAGGTATATAAATGAAATGGAAATGCTAATATTCAATATATCAACGGTATATCACAAATAGTGATTTATGATTGGTAGTGAACATTTATGTTGATATTTCATGTATGTTTGATACATCAAGAATATAATAGTGATAGAAATAGTGATATACTCAATGTTAGTAACTCGCATATGATAGTATTTATTTCGCTTATATACTACTGATATACTAAATGTTAGGTATATCAGTGAAATGAACATGTCTAAAATGAAGTATATCAGTAACATACCAAGATGTTAAATATCTCTGATATGCTACGAATATATATATATATATAAAGTATATCATTTAATTGATATTACTAAAAAGAAGTGTATCCATAGTATATCAATAATGTACTACTAATGCATTTTGTTTTAGGTATATATCAGTTGACTAATATACAAACACAAAGTATTAGATATATTATCGATATATTAAATGTAAAGTATATTAGATATACTACCGATATACCAAATGTAATGTATATCCGATATATTACTAATACACCAATGAGGTAAAATTGAAATAATAAAAAACGAAAAATCACATTCTTAAAAATTTTGCTACATTTTACAAATCTAAAAAATCATGATTAGATTTGTAAATATACCAATATTTTTGCCACTCATTATAATTCTCCTTATTTTTAATTACTTCAACAATTACAATGTAAAGATCGAGACTTATAGATAATAACTGGTATGTTATTTACTGAACTATATCATATGACAACTATGTTATTTAAGAAATGGATACATTTGAATGAAAATTATCCAAATAGTCCTTTGTATTGTAAACATGTGTAGGATAAATGCTCATCCACATGCCATTATATCACCCATGCCATGTGGCAAATTATACTTAGACATAGTGTTCTCTATGTGTCCATTTCTCACCAATGCTTAGTGTCCAATTGTTCCACATCCTTCTTGCCATTTAGCCTATAAATAGTGGTTTATGGTGGTTTATGAATGACATCCATTGGTGAATTCTCTCCAATTCTCTTCATTCTCTCCCACTTTCTCTTTTAATCTTTATTTAATTTTCCATAAATTTTCACTATCTCTTTATTTATATTATATATATATTGCTCCCACTTTCCAAACACTTATTTTAATATTATTATTATTATATTATTATTATAAATATATTATTATATTAGTATTTTAATATTGGTAAAATTATACCCGATTTTCATCCTATTTTCATAACACGTTATCAGCACGAAGCTCTGCCGATTTTTCCACTGAAGGTAAGTCCTCCGGGTAAGCCATTTTTTTTTAATAATAAAATGTTATTTTGCATGTCTAATTGATTTCCTAATGTAAATACAATTTCTTTGTATATAGTATTATTATGGCAAATCTTGCAAAATTAGAATTTGCGGCCCTAGATATTAATGGAAATAACTACTTGTCATGGGTCCTTGATGCTGAGATCCATTTAGACTCCATGAATCTTGGAGAAACAATTAAAGAAGGAAATGATACATCAAATCAAGAAAAAGCCAAAGCTATGATCTTCCTTCGCCATCATCTTCACGAGGGATTGAAAATGGAGTATCTTACAATAAAAGATCCCTACATTCTATGGCAAGGCTTGAAAGAAAGGTATGATCATCAAAAAACGGTTATTCTTCCAAAAGCTCGTTATGATTGGATGCACCTGAGGTTGCAAGATTTCAAATCAGTAAGTGAATATAATTCTGCACTATTCAGAATTAGTTCAAAATTAAAATTATGCAGAGAAAAAATTACTAATATTGATATGTTAGAGAAGACATTCTCCACTTTCCATGTTTCGAATATGCTCCTGCAGCAGCAATATCGAGAGAAAGACTTTAAAAAATATTCAGAACTAATTTCATGACTTCTCGTGGCTGAACAAAATAACGAGCTATTAATGAAAAATCATGAATCTCGACCAACTGGAACAACACCATTCCCTGAAGTGAATGCTGTGAATTTCAATAATCGTGGTCGAGGTCGTGGTCGTGGTCGAGGTCGGGACCGCAGTAGAGGAAGAATTACTTATTTTCGTGGTGGGCATTATAATTTTAAGAAACCCACACGAACTGATGATCATAAAGGAAAAGCTCCACAAGATAAAAGTTCAAAAGGTGATGAACATAAATGTTTCCGGTGCGGAATGAGTGGGCACCGTCACGTACACTGTCGTACGTCAAAACACCTTGTTGATCTCTATCAAGCTTCCCTGAAGGAAAAAGGAAAAGGGAAGAATGTGGAGGTGAATCTTGTCATTCAAGAAGATGATGTGTTTGATCCCTCCAATATGGTGCATCTTGATGTGGTGATTATTTTGAATCTCCCGAGAAAATTGATGCAATCAAACAAGTAGAGGATGTTTTGTATGAAGATATATAATTAAATCACGCTTGTAATTATAGTATTTTTTTTTTTTTCTTGTTTTTGTATATATATTTAGGACTTTTTGTAATCGTTTTTCTTTTCTTATCAATGAAGAAATATGGACAATTTCAATATGTTGAGTAACTTAAAAAATGAGCAATGAGGATTTATGTCTAGCGGATCGCGTGACTACGCACTCGATACTCATAAACAGAAAATATTTTTCTAAATTGACAATGCTGGGAAGCAAAAATCAATACTATATCGGTTACGCAAACCCGATTGAAGGTTTTGGAAAAAGCAAGTTTTATCTTGCCTGAGGAACAAAATTTTCAATTAATAATGCTTTGTTCTCTAGCAAATCAAAGAGGAATCTATTGAGTTTCAAAGATATACGTAATAATGGTTATCATGTTAAAATCGATCGTAAAAATAATATAGAGTATCTCTATATCACATCTATTGTTTCACATGAAAAAGCGTATATTGGAAACACTGCGACTTTTTCTTCTAGATTATATTATACTCATATCACGAGTAATCGAAAGTTATGCAACAATGAACGAAAGTTCATGAATCTAGAAATATTCGGTGTTTGGCATGATCGATTGGGTCATCCAGATCGATAATGATGAGGAAAATTATTGAAAATTCACATGGGCGTCCTTTAAAGAACCGGAAGATTCTTCAATCAAATGAGTTGTCATGTGATGCTTGTTCTCGAGAAATTAATTATTAGACCATCACCAATTAAAGTGGGCATTGAATCACCTACATTTTTAGAAGCGAATTCAAGGTGATATTTGTGGACCCATTAACCCACCGAGTGGTCCATTTAGATATTGTATGGTATTAATTGGCGCATCCAAAGAGATGGTCACATGTATGCTTATTATCAAGTCGAAATCTTGCATTTGCAAGATTACTTGCTCAAATAATTAAGTTAAGAGCACAATTTCCTTATTATACAATTAAGACAATTAGACTTGATAATGCTGGTGAATTTACATCCCAAACTTTTAATAATTATTGTATGTCAATTGGGATAAATGTTGAACATCATGTAGCTCATGTTCATACACAAAATGGTCTAGCATAATCATTTATAAAACGTCTGCAATTAATTGCAAGACCATTACTTATGAGAGCTAAACTCCCTACATCGGTCTGGGGTCATGCCGTTTTACACGCTGCATCATTATTACGTATTAGGCCGGTAGCCTATAATAAATATTCCCCATGCAATTAGCTTATGGCCAATGACCAAAATGTATCCCATCTGAGAATTTTTGGATGTGCAGTATATGTTCCAATTGCTCCACCACAACGTACTAAGATGGGTTCTCAAAGGAGGTTAGGAATATATGTTGGATATGATTCCCCATCAATTATTAAATATCTTGAACCCCTGACGGGTGATGTATTTACTGCACGATTTGCTGATTGTCATTTTAATGAAACAAATTTTCCAACATTAGGGGGAGGAATTAAGAAGTTGGAAAAAGAAATTACGTGGAATGCATCATTATTATCTCATTTAGATCCTCGAAGAGATCAATGTGAACTTGAAGTTCAAAAGATAATTCATTTGCAAAATATAGCAAATCAATTACGGATGCATTCATAGATGCTAAAAGGTGACTAAATCATATATACCAAAGAAAGAAATGCTCCATCAAAAATGATATTCCACGGGAACAAGTTATCAATAATGAGTGCGAGCACGCCGTGCGTGGTAGACCAATAGGTTCCAAAGATAAAAATCCTCGAAAAAGAAAAGTAGTTGAGAATCAAAATGATTCGATAAAAGGTATGGATGTTCCAGAAGAAATCCAAGATACAACTACTCAAAAGAGTATTGATGAAAATCAAACGCTTGAGGATAATAATGAAATTTCTATAAACTATGTTACAACATGAAAGAGATGGAACCGAAATGATATTATTGTTGACAACATTTTTGCTTATAATGTTGCTCACGATATTATTCATGAAAGTGACGATTTTGATCCAAAATCTATCGATGAATGTAAACGTAGAAATGATTGGTTGAAATGGAAAGAAAAGCAATCCAAGCGAGTTGAGCTCACTTTCAAAACATGAGGTTTTGGACCAAGAATCCTAACACCGGAAGGTGTTAAACACATGGGATACAAATGAGTATTTGTAAGGAAAAGAAATGAAAAGAATGAAGTCACAAGATATAAAGCGAGACTTGTTGCACAAGGATTCTCGCAAAGGCCTGGTATAGATTATGAGGAGACATATTCTCCTGTGGTGGATGCAATAACATTAAGATATTTGATTGAATCCGATTGTATATGAAAAACTTGATATGCATCTAATGGATGTAGTCACGGCGTATTTATATGGATCTCTCGGATAATGACATTTATATGAAAATCCGGAAGGATTTAAAACACCGAAACATATGAATCAAGTTCTCGGAATTGTATTCGATAAAATTCTGAGAGATCATTATATGGATTAAAACAATCGGGACGAATGTGGTATAATCGCTTTGAGTGAATATCTCATTGAAAGAAGGATATCAAAATAATCCAATATGTCCGTGTGTTTTTATAAAGAAATCTCGATCGAGGATTTGCTATTATAATCGTATATGTTGATGACTTAAATATAATTGGAACTTCAAGAGTTATCCAAGGCAATAGAATATCTTAAGAAAGAATTCGAGATGAAAGATCTTGGAAAAACAAAATTTTGCCTTGGTTTGCAAATTGAACATTTAGCGGATGGGATATTTGTTCATCAATCAACTTATACATAGAAAATCTTAAAAGATTTTATATGGATAAAGCACATCCATTGAACATTCCAATGGAAGTTCGTTCACCTGGATGTAAAGAAAGATATATTTCGACCTCGAGATGATAATGAAGAACTTCTTGGTCCCGAGTACCATATCTTAGTGCAATTGGTGCACTTATGTATCTAGCTAATAACACAAGACCAGGATATTGCATTTTCAATAAATTTATTCGCTAGATATAGTTCATGTCCTACAAAAGACATTGGAGCGGAGTTAAACATGTACTCGATATCTTGAGGGACGATTGATATGAGTTTATTTTATTCTAACAAATCTAGCTTTGATCTAGTTGGTTATGCAGATTCTGGTTATCTATTTGATCCACACAAAGCTAGATCTCAGACAAGTTATCTATTTACATGTGGAGGAACCGCTATATCATGGCGATCAGTGAAACAGACCATCACGGCCACTTCTTCGAATCATGCTGAAATTCTCGCAATTCACGAGGCAAGTCGAGAATGTGTATGGCTAAGATCAATGACACAACACATTCGTGAGACATGTGGATGGTCTTTTAGTAAACATCCTCCAACAATATTATACGAAGACAACACAACATGTATAACTCAAATCAAAGGAGGATATATCAAAGGAGATAGAACGAAGCATATCTCTCCAAAGCTTTTCTACACTCATGACCTTGAAGAAAATGGCGAGATCTCAGTACAACAGATTTGTTCGAAGGATAACTTGGTGGACATATTTACAAAAGCATTACCAACTACAACATTTGAGAAATTGGTTCACGATGTTGGGATGCGAAGACTCGAGAGATCTCAGTGAGTGATGTCGTCATGAGGGGAGTAAATGTATTATATAAAATATGTACTCTTTTTCCTTCACTAGGGTTTTTATCCCATCGGGTTTTTCCCTAGTAAGGTTTTAACGAGGCATATATTATATAAATAGGCATTTAATGGGGAGTATTGTAAACATGTGTAGGATAAATGTCCATCCACATGTCATTATATCACCCATGCCATATTATACTTAGACATAGTGTCCTCCATGTGTCCATTTCTCACCAATGCTTAGTGTCCAATTGTTCCACATCCTTCTTGCCATTTAGCCTATAAATAGTGGTTTATGGTGGTTTATGAATGGCATCCATTGGTGAATTCTCTCCAATTCTCTTCATTCTCTCCCACTTTCTCTTTTAATCTTTATTTAATTTTCCATAAATTTTCACTATCTCTTTATTTATATTATATATATATTGCCCCCACTTTCCAAACACTTATTTTAATATTATTATTATTATTATATTATTCTTATTATATTATTATTATAAATATATTATTATATTAGTATTTTAGTATTGGTAAAATTATACCCGATTTTCATCCTATTTTCACAACACTTTGATTATTATTTTCTGCATTTTTATTGTTTCTGTTTTACCCCGCTTCATATGAATAAATGACATTAAATAATTTTGGTTTCAATTTTCATGTGATAAAAAAAGAAAGAGGTAAACTATTAATTATAGGATAATTGTATTGGGTAGCAAATTAGAGTAAATTATTTGCAAGTATAACAACTTTTAAAAAGATTGTCAAATATAGCAAATCTTTTAAATAAAGCTTTGTTGTTCCTAGGGATGTCCATTTTCTCTGCGGGAGCGGAAAATCCACGTTTAGGTAGGGAATTGGGGAGGGAGCGGGGATGATTTTTTCTCCGTTGGCTAAACGGGGACGAGACGAGGAATAAATATATTATTATTATTATTTAAATATATATATTTATGTATGTATAATAAACTATAATTCTAAATTTTTATTAAATATCATTTTACTTTGTTAAGAAAATTGAAAAAAAGCCTCTTAAATAGAAACTTCTAATGAGTAATTAACCATTTAAATTAAAAAAAAATTAAAAAAAATATGTAATAAAATGTAGAAAAATAAAAATGGTAAATGGGGAATTATTCCCGCGGGGAACCCGATCCCCGCGAATTCCTCGCGGGGAATCCCCAGAAAATTAAATGAGGAATTTCGCGGGATGTTGAATGAAATGGGGGGCGAGGACGAGGACGGGAAGTCACGTTCCTCGGCCCCACCCCGCCCCGTGGACATCTCTAGTTGTTCCGTTTTTACCCTTATAGTTGCATATGAGACTGAAAAAAATGATCATCCAAAGGATGTGATTTTTTTAATGTCTCTAAACACTCACGCATGAGATTTTATTTTATTTTTTACAATTTTATTTTCTATTAATTTTTTTTTGCCTTCTTATGCTCCTCCTCTTTCCACATATGCCCTTTTGCATTTCCTTCATACACATATTTTTCCATTATAACTTTTTATGCAGTTTAGAAATTTTATGATCATAACATTACTTAAATCTTCTTGAAAATTGCAATTAACAAACAAAATATATTACTGTATTAGATGTTATAGACCGCAAGAGATTAAAACCTATAACAATTTATCGATGATATATTAATAAAAAATCATCAAATGACGATAGGGGAAAAAATGAATTAAAAGGATGAGATATTAACTGAAAAATATAATTTGATAGAATGTGTAATTAAAAAACACTTTTACATTTGAACAAAGTTCTATATAAATGATTAATCTTTAATGAAAAACTTTTGGGTTTAATCTTTAAATTTTCAATTTAACACTTGTCAAGTTTCTAAATTATTGAATTTGGGACTTTGAAATAAGTTTCGTCCGATAATAAAAAAATTCATATATCTCAATTTAGTCATTTAATTCTAAAAATACTCCAAAATACGAAATTAGTCGAATCTGAAAAAGTGGGATGTTACACAAAAAGTCTATCAATCATAGTGATAGACTTCAATAAACACAAATAAACAACAACAAACAAAAAGTCTATCAATGATAATGATAGACTTTTATCACTGATAGACTTCAATCAATACTGATAAAATACACCAAGCAAGAAGTCTATTACTGATAAGGATAGACTTCACTGATAGACTTCAATCAACACTGATAAACAACACCAAACAAGAAGTTTATCAGTTATAGTAATAACATTCTATCACTGATAAACTTAAATCATCACAGATAAACAATACCAAACAAGAAGTCTATCAGTGAACGTAATAGACTTCTATCACTGATAGACTTCAATAAACACAGATACACAACAACGGACAAGAAGCATATTAGTGATAGTGATAGTGAGATCTTTCTATAATTGATAGATTTCAATCAACACAAATAAACAATACCAAACAAGAAGTCTATCAATGATAGTGATAGGTTTATATCATAGGTTTCTATCACTGATAGACTTCAATCAACATTGAATATTGATAAAAACACAAAGCAAGAAGTCTATCAGTCGCCAAAATAAGAAGTTTATTAGTGAGAGAGATAGACTTCAATCAACATAGATAGGCAATACCAATTAAAAAGTCTATCAGTGATAGGTGATAAACTTCTATTACTGATAGACTTCAATCAACACAGATAAACAATACCAAACATGAAGTCTAGCAGCGATAGTGATAGACTTCAATCAGAAGAAATAAATAATATAAATAAAAATCTATCGGTGATAATGATAGAATTTCTATCACTGATAGACTTCAATCAAAACAGATAAACAACACATATATAACTTATAAGTTTATTAGTGATAGTGATATATTTCCTATCACTGATAGACTCTAATAAGAAGAGATAAAAACAACACAAATAAAGTCTATCGATGATAGTGATAGATTTCTATCACTGATCGATTCCAATCAGAACAGATAAAACAACACAAATATAAATCTATTGACGATAGTGATAGACTTCTATCATTGACAGACTTCAATCAGAATAGATAAAAATATTAAACAATAAATCTATCAGTGATAGTGATAGACTTCTATTATTGATAGACTTCAATCAGAAAAGACAAAAATCTCAACGAAAAAGTCTATCAGTGATTAGTGATAAATTTCTATCACCGATAAACTTCAATCTGAACAGATAAAAAATTCCAAACAAGAAGTTTATCAGTGATAGTGAGAATGATAATAATGACTTCTATCATTGATAGATTTCAATCAAATTAAATAGATAAACAATCCAACTAATAAATCTATCAATGATAGATTTCGATAGACTTCTATCAGTGATATACTTCTATCATTGATATCAGTTGTGAGTTTTTTTTTGTAATTTAAATGGGTTGAGCAACCAATTTTTCTATATTTGCAATATTTTTTACATTTTGCTATATGTGCTATTTTTTACCTTCATTTTGCTATATGTCCAATTGCCCCCTTAATTATATTTTGAAATTGTCTTCAAAAAATAATATTTTGAATATTCAATTTTTATATATTTTTTAATATGTTGATTACTCCTTTGGTAAGTTTTTTTTTTTTTAATTTAAGAATTTTGTTGTTGTCGTTTTAATTTTAAAGGGTTATGGAAAGTTATTAATTGCGAGAATTATATAAAATGTTAGTTAGTTAAATAATGTTTATATTAGGTACATATTATAAATATATTGCAATGCATATTCTGTACATATTTTTATGAACGTTTTTTAGTGTGGAATAACCTAATTGATACTAAAAAAAGATAAGACTTTTTTTTTTTTAAGAAAAATAGATAGGTTAATCTAACTATAGTTTAACTTATTAAGACATGGTAATTTCAACTCAGGTAAGAGGTTTGAATTTTCATCCCATCATATTGGTTAGTTGAGCTCACAAAAGAAAAAAAATTGAAGAAGATAAATGATGTATTGGTTGATTGACATATATATAATAACTTTAAACTACTTTTAAAATATATATAGGAGAATAATTTATTTCAAACCAATCATATGTGAAGGTTGTTCATTAATTTTTTCACATTTTGAATTTGAATAATATCATTTTAATACGTCATTGATCATAGTATGTATGTTGTAACTATATTCTATTGCTAGTTTTATTAGAGGTACATAATATAATTTTATCGTATACCAAATTACCAATTATATAATATATTTATTTTTGTACGTTCACTAAATTTTAGAGCGCAATGACAATTTTACTATTACACATGATATTGTTAGGTAGTATATCTCACTTATATACTATACTTATTTTCCTTTGTTCTTGCAACTTTTTCTCCTCTTTTTATTGCTATTATTTTACACGGTTCAAATAATCTCTCTTTAAAAAGGAGTCCTTTTAGTATATAATATATATAACGTATATCCTTAAAGCTTATATTCTGTACAACAGCTAGAGGAAAGAAAACAGAAAAAAAAAAATGGGACAAAGGGGACGGTCATTGACATGATTTTCAGTTTGGTGAAAAAAATTATTTATTCATTTAAATATTTAATTTATTCTCAAAATATATAATTTGTTTTAGTGCCAAAATATATAATTGTTGTTGGCAATACTCCTAATTTGGTATGTTTATTCATTAAAATTTTTCCATTACAGGTGTGTGAAGTATTATAGAAAGTTTTTTTCTTTATCTCTTGAGAAACCTTAAAAAGTATATGTATATATTTGTCTTCTAACAATAATCTATCATGAAATTTAATGAGTTGATAGTTATTTTCATGAAAAAGGTAAAAGCCTTGGCTGTTTATTTTTTTTTTAAAAAAAAGGATAAAAAATTTATTTATGGTAATATCCTAAAGTATATATGATATGTTTAGTTGATGAACTTTTTTGATAATCATATTTATTTAGTCCCAAGACTTTATAAACTCGAATTAGATATTTCAACCTTCAATTTTAAATTCAATAAATCTATGTTATTAGCATCATTACTTAAGTCTAAGTTATTAAGTGATATTTTGGCCCGACTTTGACAATGAGTAGCACCATGAGGTAGGCTAATAGAACAAGTGGTAAGAACAAATGAGTATGAGCCAAAAAATAATTTATTTATTCACCCCATTTTATCCTTATTTGATTTAGTCCCTTGTACTAGCTTAATAGAACAAAAAATCAAAAGTTGAAATACACCGTTAACAAGTAATTTTCAAAACTAAACAAAATATATATATAAGATAAATTATAAATTTAGTACTTGAACTTTAAAAAATATCTAATAGATGTTTGAACTTTTAATTTATGTCAAATAAATTTATAAACTTTAAAACGTAATTAATAAATCTTTAAACTGTCAACTCTATGTCCAATAGATTTATAGATTTTTAATTTTGTGTCTAATATGTCTTTGACCTATTTGACATTATTTTTAAAAATTTACGAATTAACTATATACAAAATTAAAATTTTAGGTTCCCATTACACATAAAACACAAAAATATCTAATAATTAGGTTAATTTTTAAGTTTTTGAATATATGTCAAGGATTCTATTAGACATAATACGTACAAAAGTTCGGATACTCTTTAAACATTTTTAAAATTCAACCCGAAATTGAAAGTTCAAATGTCTATTAGATACTTTTTAATGTTTAGGCTAAATCAAATACATACCAATTTAAAAATTCAAAGATTAAATTTGTAATTTAACTTTAATTATATTACATATCCATAAATTTTTATGACAATCTTATTTAAATGACACAAGTGCCCCCTTGACGGTAACAATAATAAAACAACCAATGACTAAATTATTAATTGAAAATTCAAATTCAAAATGAAATAAAAAATACAGAAATCTCAAGGATGAGTTAATGATTGGGCAAAGACCAAAAAAATAAAAGATAGTGGTTTTTCTCTTTTTTTAATTAAAATGGTTTTGCCTAAGCCTATCCCACGCGTTTTCTTATTCGTGCGAGCACAGCCTCCTTCTTAATCATCTTCAAAAACATGTTTATATAAACCCGCTCGCTCCCCTTTAAAACCATGCACTCCCTTCAAAAGCAGCTCAAAAACACTTTCCAAAGCTGCAAATATGTATAATCCTTCGATAATTTTATCAGTCTTCTTTGCCCACATACTCCTCTTCTCCGTCCTGCCTCTCACGGAGGCGGCCGGCGGGCGGTGGCGGCTGCTGCAGAAAAGCGTCGGCATAGCAGCCATGCACATGCAGCTGCTTCGAAACGACCGCGTTGTGATGTTCGACCGCACCGATTTTGGTCCTTCCAATTTGTCTTTGCCCGGAGGGAAATGCCTTAGAGACCCTAACGCTAATATAAAAGTCGACTGTACGGCCCATTCTATCGAGTACAATGTCATTACCAACACGTTCCGACCACTCATGGTTCAATCCGACGTTTGGTGTTCCTCCGGCGCCGTTTTCACCGACGGCACCCTAGTCCAAACCGGCGGCTTTAATTCCGGCGAACGGCGGGTCAGAATGTTTAAGCCCTGTCCCACGTGCGATTGGGAGGAGATTCAGTTGGGACTATTGGCCCGCCGATGGTACGCCACTAACCATATTCTTCCCGACGGCAGACAGATCATCATCGGCGGTCGGAGACAGTTTAATTACGAATTCTACCCAAAAAGCACAGCTACTAAAAAATTATTCGATTTGCCCTTCTTGGCAGAGACCAACGATAACAGTATCGAAAACAATTTATACCCATTTGTTTTTCTTCAACCGGATGGGAATTTATTTATATTCGCCAACAATCGAGCGATTTTGTTCGATTACACCAAAAACAGAGTCGTCAAAACATTTCCGGCGATTCCCGACGGCGAGCCGAGATGCTACCCGAGCACCGGCTCCGCCGTGATGCTTCCATTGAAGTTGGATGCTAAATCCATCGAAGTTGAGGTATTGGTGTGCGGCGGAGCTCCGAAAGGGGCTTATACGAAGGCCAATCGCGGGGTTTTTGTAGAGGCTTTGAAAACTTGTGCTAGAATTAAAATTACTGACCGGAATCCCAAGTGGGTCATTGAAACAATGCCGCAACCGAGAGTGATGGTTGATATGTTGTTGCTTCCAAACGGCAACGTTTTACTCATTAACGGAGGCTCCGCCGGTACCGCCGGGTGGGAAATCGGCCGGAAACCGGTTTTGAACCCGGTCCTGTACCACACGAATAAACCGCTCGGTACAAGATTCGAATTGCAAAATCCGACTACCATTCCCCGAATGTACCACTCGACGGCAATTTTACTCCGCGACGGCCGTGTTCTCGTCGGCGGCAGCAATCCAAACGCGTTGTACAAATTCACCGGCGTACTTTTTCCGACGGAATTAAGCTTAGAAGCATTTTCCCCTTCGTATTTAGACCCTGAATTTTCACATCTACGACCAGCAATCCAATACCCAATTTCTCCGGCGAAGCTCCGGCATGGGCAAGTATTGAAGGTGGGTTTCACAGCCCCCGGAAAAGTTGACCCGACAAAGGTGTCGGTGACGATTCTGTCGCCGTCGTTCAACACTCATTCGTTCTCCATGAATCAGAGGCTGTTGATTCTCGGTGGCAGGAAGTTTAGACTGAGAGGGGATTTGAAATATGAAGTTGAAGTTACAATTCCGGGATCAGGTAATGTTGCACCGTCGGGGTATTATATATTATACGCTGTACATCAGGAAATTCCGAGCGAGGGAATTTGGGTGCAGATTCAGTGACGGAAATTTGACGTCAATTTCGTGTTTTCTCTGTTTGGATCTAATATTTTTCATTTGTGTTTTGTGTTTTAAATTTTTTTAACAGAATAATTGTCAATAAATATATAAATTTATGTCTGCAGAAGGATTTGATGTGTTTTCTCAAGTGAATAAAAGTTGGATTGTTTTACAGATCATCATGGGAAGTGGAGTGACGAGGGGCTGGTTATTATTACCTGTAAATTTCGTCAGATGTAAATATTTTAAATAATATAGCTTGAATTCTGATTGGTGTTGACCGGTTTAAGTTTTATTTAATTAATTGGTTGGATTAAAAAAAATGTTGTATATTTAAACTCTCTATATATGTTGTTCACTTGTTTGAACTGATTATCACCTTAATATTTGTTATACTAAAAAAGAAAAACTTTCTATATTTCTCTTAATAATCATGTGTATTCTAATTTCACTTTAAAAAGTTTATAATATGTTATTAAAAACTTTCAATTTTGTATTTTCTTGATTAATTTCATCAACTTAATATTTGTGTGATATCCCCGTGAAATCATAATTTGATGTGGAATATCTCTATTTTTTTATTCAAAAAAAGTTGGTGAATTTTCACATTTATATTATGATGTAATATATTTTCATAAACAATATTTACGTAACATTGTGTGATAGAATAAGAAATTTTGGCTAAACACAAATTACTGTGTCATTACAATGACAAAGTTGCATATCATTAATTTTCAAACCAATTAAAATTAACATATGTTTCAAAATTAAATTAAATGATATACTAAATTGAAAAAAATTAAGACATGTGTCTATTTATGGCCATTTAAATTTAATCCAATTAGATTAACCATGTTGTGAATTAGTCAAATCAAAATATTCCATGTCTAGATGATGCAAGTTAGTTCAATCAAACTATATCATGTGTACTTTGATGATATAAATTAATTCAATCAGATTGCAAAATGTGGTAGCAAGCTCACAATCATATACCATGTCCAAGCTTATTGAGCTCTCTTATAAATAGAGGAGATATATCACTCAGCATCCAAAACACATAGAGAATTCAAAGAGGAGTACCAAAAGATTGGAGTTTGAACACCAAAAATGCATTGAAGATCAAAAGATTTACGTACTCCGATGGATCTAATCAACAAACTAGAGGCAATCATCAAATAAGATAAAATGAACAAGCCAATAAGATTTGCAAAATAGAGGTTGATCATCCAACGACCAAGATAGGCATTGATCTAACGATCAACAATGATAGATTGATTTCAAATAGGTTCAATTATATATCAAATGGTATAAGTGTAAACAAGTAGATAAACAACCATCTATATTACATCGTGTACCATTGAAAGTTCGACAACCCTTTAAAATATTTATAAGTGTATAATAGCTAAACACAAATTAATTTATCCGTAGTGTTAGTTTAAACAAATACTAATGACATACATTGATTAGACATTTTTTTTAATTATAGAAACAAAACAAAAGTGCAACCTATATCATTGATCAAGAAGTTAAAGATTTAAATCTCAATATTATTGAACTAATAAAATTTCAAAAGTGGAGGTGCCTATTAGAACCCATGACAACAAAATAAATACATATAGGCAAATTGAAAATATATTAGAGAGATGAAACCTATATAAATTGAACCTAAATAATTGCAATTGTAATTGTAAAAATGTAGGTATTTTGTTGTGATGGAAAGGTGTGAGTGACAGTTTCCAAAAAGGAATAGAAAGCAGAGGAAATGGATGAGTCTGTTTTGCTTTAGCAATAGCCATAATCGAATTACATGGGGAGGAAATGATGAAGATGAATAATCGAAACGACAAAAAAAGATGAACCGACTAGTGTCGTTTTCGTCGTCAGATTCTAACTCGTCGCATTAAATTGTATGCTCAAATTAAATAAAACACCATCCACAAGCAAAGAGCCGACCGCAGAGAAGAGAGTTGTTTTCAACTTTTCTTCATCAGTACCTAATTTCAGATTTTAAATGCCAAATATGCAAACATCCAAAGATTTAGAAGAAGTTCAGAACAGGCAAGTTCCCGACTGGGCTAAGACCTCTGCTGTTATTCTGACGTTTTTTACATTTAATTTATTTCTATAGATTAAGTGCCTGTTTGGTTTGGCATTCTAAACCCTCCAACATTTCAAATTTTATGATTCATATTTTATTTAACACTATTTTTTTTGTCTTTTACCTTGACTGACGATGGATGATGCGACATTTAGAATTTATTTAGAAGACTATATGAACTCTAGTTTGTTGCTATTATTTCACAAATAGATTATGAATGAATTAGAATTAGGATTTAGGATTTAGAGTTTATAAGATTTAGAGATTCAAAATTTTCACTTTTTAGTTGAAAATATATATCTTAATTACTTACTCCCGTTGACTATTAACTTATCTACTATCTAGAGTTGTTTGTTAATTATGGAGAGATGAAAAATAATACATAATACAAGGTTTAATTAGGACTCGTTTTCCATGTTAACCTTTATTTTTGAGAATTATATAAGGCTTATTAACGTTTTCAATATATATATATATACACACACACATACATACACGTGTATATTTTAATTGCAACATCCGAAGATAACTATTTTTTAAGGAGTTGAGTTTTCTTGCTTTGTTGGAAACTCTCCACTTGCCAGTGCAAATTAATGTTGGGTATAGTATGTGACTTGACAGGTTTTTAGGGTTGAAAAAAAAAGCTTGTCGAATTAAAGTATTATTCTTATAATGTACTAATACCAATTTCAATCATGCACTATGATAATAGTTCAATTCTTAAAATTTAAAAAAAAAAAGAAAAGAAAAGAAAGAAAAGAAAAATGAAAGCAGTAATAATATAAATAAAACCCTGCATTTTCAAAATAGTTCCACTCAAAATTCTCTAAAGCTCCTTTCCTGGTCACTTTTTTAAAAATAATTTTGAAATTATTAGTGGATTTAAAAAGTAAGAAATTTGAGACTGATAACCATTATCGTTATTTCTATGGCCAGTAAGTACAAAAAGAAAATTGAGTTTGTAATTCACTAGTAGACAAACATAAAATAGCTTAATGAGAAACGCTAACTCATTGACATATAAAAATTAATAACAAAATTGAATATAACTCAATGTGTTATTTGTTGTTTGTACTTAAAAAACATATAAAGATTAATAGAATCGAAATATACACCTCAAATATATTAAAATTCAAAAAAAGCCACGAGATTAAAGTTATAAATTATGAATATATTAATTGCGATGGAAGCATGAAAATCAGAAAGAAAACAAAAGTTCCGAAAACAAATCTGGAGATCAAGCTAATGGACCAGAGAGAAGACAACCATATAATATAACTAATATGTGGAATAAAGTTGTGATCCAAGTGTTTTCTCTTAATTAAAATCATAATTATTCATTAATATGGCTAGTCAATTTTTCGGCGCCGATTGGATAAACAGCCTAAACAGACGTGTTAATTAATCATATTCAAATAGAAAAAGAATTTTTTTTCAATAGAATGGTACCGAATTCAGACGATAGAAACAGATCCAGAATGTCTGTCGGGAAGAAAGTGCGAAGGAGTTGGCAACTCAGAGACGTGTGTGCATGTCGTTGCCCGAACTGGGCCTTGGCCCATCAATGAATTTGAACATTCTATTCTATTTGGGTTGGTAAGAGATAACTGGGCCAGGCCCAACAAGGCCTTTCTAGTCGGATCGGGGGCCCACAATGTACCGTTTATCCGCGACAAGATTGATCATCACGAGGAACAGTTAATTGGGTCACGATTCACGAGACCGAGACAACGTCGTCCGACCGTTCCATTTTCCAATTTCCAAATTCTACAAATTCCTTATTTCCTTCGCTTTTTCTTTTAACAGTTCCTCACGCCTCACGGGTTTTTGCATTTGCAGTTGCAGTTTTTAATAAGTTTTATTTATCAGAGTCAAAATTTGAAAAAAGTATATTTTTAAATTTATTTGAAAATATAAGTGGTAACTAGAGCTCGATTCAGTAGAAGCAGAAGGAACGGTCAAGATTTATGAAGAAGACAAGACAGACAAGACTTTGATTAAAAATAGATGAAATCTCAGAGATAATGACTTAAAAGAAAAGTCTCAGAAACCCAAAAAAAAACCTTTTTTTTTCCTTCTTTTTCTTTTGAAACGGAGTCCGATAAAATCCATTTCTTTCAAATACCCACTTCTCTCTCTCTTTGAATTTATTTCCTTTATTAATTGAAAAATCCTAGAATGCCCAAAAACAAATCCTCCCCACCACTTTTCGTTTTTTGGTTTCTTTATTTTTATCTTAAAACATTTAATTTTGCGGAGCTTTTTGCTCTAGCTTCCCATTTGGATTAGGGTTTCTTCTTGCTTCACCTTCTTCGTCTTGGAGTGAAAAAAGCTGATACCTTCCCGATCTCTACTACTAGCCGTTAACTTCCCTTTTCCCGCCAATTTTTGCATCCCTTTACCCATTTATTTGCTTGTTTTTTTCAGCCCCTTTGCTTTCCCCTTCTTCCTGTCGTTTTTCGCTGCCGGGGTCTTTTGAAATTCTTTTGACCGTTGCTCTCTCTGGGCTTGGCGGGAAAAATGTCTATGCTCGACGCCGGTTCGAAGGTCGAGGAGGTTAAGGAGAAGGAAGAGAAGGCAGGGGAGCTTTTGTTCTGTGGTGCTACCTGCTGGGATATAATTGGTCGGAAAAAAGGCCCTGTTGAAGGCAACTTGACCTCCCCCACTCGCCTTCGTCCCCTCATCGGCGTTGACATTCGTTTTGTCGCTTCTGGTTGCAGTAAGTTTTTGCTATTCTGTTCGGCGGTAGAGATTTTGTGGTTTTTTAATAGGTTATGCTTCGCCAGGTTTGGATTTTGTGTTAGATTTTTAGTCCTAAACTAGACAGAGAGGTTGCTTGATGTGTTTTATGGAGTCTTCAACTCTGATCCTGCATTGCAGTGATGTGGTTATTGACGTTTTGAATGTTAATGTTGGCGTAGCATCGTGTCATTGTGTCGCATTGGACGTGGAAGGGCGCTGCTATACCTGGGGACGCAATGAGGCATGTTTACACTCAAATCCGAAGCTTAAAAGCGTTTGTTTTTCCTGTATATATAGATTCTTGCTATTAACTCTGCCTAAAGTCTGAAGTAATACTTGTTCAGAAAGGTCAATTGGGTCATGGAGATTTGATTCAGCGAGATAGGCCTACTATAGTATCTGACCTTTCGAAGTATGTTACTATGTTTGTTGGAGGTTTAAGCCATTGGATTCTCGAGGTCTATAAGTTTTTCTAAGACTTGATGATGTCTGTTGCAAGGTACAAGGTGGTTAAAGCTGGAGCAGGGAGAAACCACACGGTTGTGGTTACTGAGGACGGAAATTCTCTATCTTTTGGTTGGAACAAACATGGCCAGTTGGGTTCAGGTTCAGTGAAAAATGGTGAGTTGAATGAAATAGAGTTTTTAACAAAGGTAAATGTTACCTTTTATGCTACATTGTTTAAATCGGTGCGAGAAATATGAAATGTGCCTTAGAATGGTGGATGAAGGAATTGGGTGTCAGTGCATCTTCTTATGTCATGTTTAAATTCCTTTTCTGACTCACAATCTTTCATGTACTTGATATTTGTTCCTGTTTTTTGTTGTTATGTAGAGATTGAGTCATCTCCTGTACGTTGTCTCGTATCTGAAGTGAAAAATACTGCTTGTGGGGGTGAATTCACTGTGTGGTTATCCTCTATTGAAGGAGCTTCCATACTGTATGGTTTGTGGATATCTTTAGATTCTAGTTTCTTCATTGTTCTTGTTTGTGGATATTAATGGTTATTCTGCCTTCTGGTTTTCTCAGTACTGCAGGTCTTCCACAGTATGGACAGCTTGGTCATGGAACAGATAATGAGGTACTATGCAATATGTTTTTACTACTCTTACTTCCATTCTTTTTAGTTTGAATTGAACAAATGGAGAATCTTTTGCTGTATATTGTAAGAAGTGTTGCATGATGTATGAATCATTCAAGTATTGTAGTCCGATATGTGATTACTAATTGTGAGGTAGAGTTTACGAAATTATTGTTCCAATCTGAAATCTAGTTTTGTGGTTTAAAAGCCCATACAACCTTTTTTCGTCTGTGTTCTTAAGCATTGGTTGTGATTATTGAAGATGTACTTTTCTACCATTAGCTTCCCTCAAAGTTCGCTGATTTTTTCATTTGCCATCTATGCCATGGTTATGAATTGAATTGTAAATACAATAGCGTTTCTATTAAAATGCATGCTTGTCCCAGCGTTTTGTGCAATATTGTAATGTAATAAGATTAACAATGTGAAATGTTTTCTCAGGGTCTTGCTGCAACATGTGTTATGGGAATGTGACAGCATTTTGAACTTTTGTTTTTGTTCATGAACCTGTCTACTAGCTGTAACTTACTTTCTGTAGTAATATTCTGAGAGAATTGGTGTAATTTTATGCACACACATCCTTCCTTGTGATGATTGCCTAAGACTTTAGGCTTTGTTGTACTCATCATGATACGATATGCCAAGACATTTTTGTATGAAGCTTTGCATTTCTAAAAATGTGATTGCAGTACAACACAAAGGATAGCTCAGTAAGACTTGCTTATGAAGCCCAACCACGCCCCAGAGCAATTGCTTCCCTTGCTGGAGAAAAAATTGTTAAGGTTGCTTGTGGAACAAATCATACAGGTTTGTCATACAACTTTCCTCTATGGGATGCGGCCACTTTTAGAACATGTTGGACATGCCTGTTGTTAATACTTTCATTTGCTGCTTTTTTTTTTCTTAAATTAAATGCAGTGGCTGTGGATTCTAATGGCTTTGTCTACACGTGAGTGTTGTTTTAGGCTACTTTCTAGATGTTTACTTTGTTTTGTCATATGTTGTATGTCGTGGATTCTAATGGCTTTGTTATTGTTGATGTTTATTTTTATTTTTAGGTGGGGTTTTGGCGGTTATGGAAGGTTGGTGATATGGATCAGCTTGCATTTGATTACCTGCAGTTCCACAGCTTGCATTTCTCCTCCTTATCTTGTTCTTTGTTCCACCTCCACCCTCTTTTTCCAACTTCTCACTTTTTATTTATTTGACTTTTTGATTGTGTTGATTTGCAGACTCGGGCATAGAGAGCAGAAGGATGAATGGGTCCCTCGACGCGTTGATGTATTCCAGAGGAAAAATACTCTGCCTCCCGATGCTATCGTTTCAGCGGGGTCTGTTAACTCTTCTTGTACTGCAGGTACTACTTCATTACATGAGGGACTCTGTTCCCCCATTTTCTGGAAAGTATTTTTAAAACTGTTTTCCAGATTATTCTACAGTTTTTAATTATTTTTTGTCTCAACTTTTTTTTGTAGAGATATTCTGTTCTTGGCTTTCCATTTTACTCTTTGACACTTTGTCGTTATTCAATTTTAGTGGATTTATATGCTAAAACGAACTATTGGATAGTTGCTTTGAAAAAGGAAAACCCATGAAAAAAGCCAAACGGTGCTTCTGTTCTTTTTTCTTATTTGTGTTAAATAAACTGCTTTCATAAAAAAAAAAATCCTACCGACTATCACTACTGCTTCTAAACAAATGCTCCAAGTTTCTTATAAATTGTCTGTTTGCCTCGTATTTTACTCATGTGTATGGCATACCCACTTTGTAAGTGTTTTGATGTAGGATGAGCATCCTGAATTCAAAAGTAAGGATATAACTTTCCCACTGTTTTTTATGCAACCTTTACTCGTCTATAAGTTACTTTTGAGTTCCTTTTTCTTTTTGCTTTTCATTGCAAGAACTCTTTTAGATATTGAAGTCTTTTGTCTGATGACTGAGGTGGTTTGTTGAACTTGATATGTGTAGTATTGATAGTTTCTTTCCTTTCTTCAGGTGGAGGGCAGCTATATATGTGGGGGAAAATAAAAAACGCAGGAGATGACTGGATGTATCCCAAACCTCTCATGGATTTAAGGTCTTACCACTTGCTATATGTTGCTTTATATATTTTTGTTTCCTTTTATTATTTATTATGCTTGTGATTTTGTATTCTCCTGTTATGGCTTTTCTCTTTCAAACTATTTCATATATTCCTTCTTCAAGCTAATGTGCTTATTTCTTTTCACTAAGTGGATGGAATATAAGATGCATGGATTCGGGCAACATGCACCATTTTGTGGGTGCCGATAACTCATGCATAAGTTGGGGTCATGCACAATATGGAGAGCTGGGATATGGCCCAATGGGGCAGAAGTATGATCCTTTCACAATCCAAAATGCCTCTTGCCTCTTTAATTGTTCTTCTCTTAAATGTTATCTTATGCTAGTCTCTGTTGTTTAGGTCTTCTGCTGTACCCAAGAAAGTTGATATCCTGGAGAACATGCATGTCATCAGGTAGATCATTATTTATATATAGAGCATTTTCTCAAATATTGTGGGATTTGACAGTTTTTTTGTTTTTGCTTTTGCTTTAGTGTTGCATGTGGTGCTGGACACTCCATGGTTATTGTTGATAGAGCAAATGTGGCCGACCGACTTGATCAGGTAACAATTTAAAAGTATCATTCATCAATGGCCTTCACATTTAACAACATTTATTGTGCTTCCTAAAATATTTTGGTTTTGGGATTGATCTCCATGCTTACGAAATTATTTTGGGATAAATTTTATTATTTTATGGAAATCGTTTTAGTTTTAGTTGCTTGTAATTGGGTTCCACAAACATTCAGCCTTGTTTGATAATGTTTCTCTTCTCCAATTTCTGTTTCTTTTGCATTTAGGGCTCGTTTGGTAATATTTCCCTTCCCCATTTCCAGTTTTTTATTTCTTGTTTTCCAACTTTTTATGCAATCTTGGGGACATGTATGAAAAATGAGAGATGGAGAACAACTCCAAGCATACATGTTTGTAAAAAGTTGGAAAGATGAATCAGGTAATGGAGCAATGAATATTGTCATGGGCCTTCATTATTATGGGGATCCCATAAAAAAAAAAGAGGGCGATGTAAATTTATTCCTCTTGAGATTGAATAGTCGGAGTTGACTTTTCTTGCTTCTCTCAACCTTCTTCTGAAGTGCTCTGTGCTTGAAACTGCTGCATTCTGCAATGACATGCCTGGACAAAGGAATACTGTCATATAGAGCGAACACACGTCCACTCTTCAGCATTTTTCCTTTTTTTTTTCTTTTGTTAATAACTGCCATTCACCTACCTATAGACTACCTTTTTCCTTGGGGAAAAGTATACATCTAACTTTTAGTGGCTTTGATGACAGCTTGATATACACGATGGCAAAGCTTTTGATGAAGGTATGTTTGTGTAATATTGTAATAAACAAGATGTATGGTTATTAAGGGATAATCAAAGAGCGCCCTGGCTTGTGAAAAGTTGAGATTAAGATGGAGGATTATAGTGGGAATTCCAGAGACTGAAGTTATTATTCTTGATGCAGAGAATGCAGTATCAAATGCGGTACCACAGAGTAAGGGTTCGGCTGTCAAGCAAACTCCAAAGGCTGCTAAAGCGTCACAGAATGCCAAGAAGAGGAAGAAAGCTAAAGATTCATCCGACTCAGAGGAGGAAGGAGAGGAAAATGAAGATGGCAACAGCAGTGATGAAGAAGAGGCAAATGGGCTGTCAGATACGAGTGAACAATATGGGAGCAAAAGTAAGGGTAGAGGTAGAGGAAAGGGTGGTAAAGACTCATCTGGCGGCGGAAAGGGCAGTGGTCGTGGACGGGGTCGGCCCCCATCGAACAAGAAATCAGCGCCTTCTCAAGGAAAAGCAGCAGCAGGTAAGAGAGGTAGACCCCGAAAGACATGAAGACAAGACATCTACCATAGTGTAGGTTTATTTGGTGATCCTTAATTCAATCAAAGTGAAGTCAACAACTCTATTACACCAGACGATATATCTGCAATTTTGAGATTATTTCACCACCATTTATTTTCAATGATATGATTATCCAGAGATGATGTACACTTACTTACCTGATGACATTGATTATTCAGAACTCCACCAAGTATTTTGAGTTATGAAGGTATATCGAGTGTAAAAACATTACGAAATTCTTAGAGTTCAATGGAAAGTTTCTCTTTCATGTCATTGCTGTTAAGTTACCTCACAGAACAGCACTCTTGCACCTACTATGTTGGTTGTAAAACTTCCAGCAAAGTTAACCTCAACAATGGTGAGATCAGAGAATTGAATGTGGATCAAGAAGATCAACAGTCCTGTTACAAGGTCGTGTCGAACATTCGATGAGTCTCGAGGAAGTTTGTGCTGGGACCAATATGAGAAAATCATGTTTGCTTCTAAAGGAAGCAATGGGAAGAGAGTGCATCTGGTGGTTCTCAAGTTCTTCATCTTGCTCCTACCCGAGCTTTGCTGGAATACAGCCATGAGAGGGGGAGGACCCATCTTCAAGGATTCTAACATCTCAACCCCCTCTTAGAAAGAACAAAGAAGTTGCTATTGGATTACTGGTTTTGGAGAGTTTGTGCATATTATTCTCCCTTGTCTTTTCTATCATCTTTCCAGTTCATAAAGCAAGCTTCACAGTAACATTTTATGTTTGCCACATTGGTAACACAGTCACATTCAACTTCATAAAGGAACCAAACCATAACATGCTACACAACGAGAACCGGGTTTCGAGTGTATAAAAAGAGTATTTGAGGGATTGAAATTCAAAGTTGTTTTAACATTTGTTTTTGTGTTTTTGTTAGATGGGTCAGATACTCCGACCACAGTATCTCTCAAGAGAAAGCTCCTGGGCCTTGTGGGAATATGAAGTGGCTTAAACAGGCACGTACATTGGTTCCTTGTGGGCGTAGTAATTTCAAAATCATGGACAATTTTAAGTACACTAAACTTTGAAGGATTCACATGATCCTTGGCAATCAACCCATGTGAGTCCGGCTCCACCAGACGTCCCATGGTAAGGTCCTTCGTCCTGACGGTGCTCTGTCATATGCCTCATAATATCCTCTTGTTGGTTCTTCAAACATTCTTCACCAAAACAATTATTGTCTCTCTTGTCACCCATTTTGCTTCATTTCAACTCCTAATCTTTTATTAAATCCTCATCTTAATCCATCAACCTTCATTCTTATCACAATTTGGTACTAAACCTTTCAAAAGTTTTTCGTTTTGATTTTTTAATTTTCATTCGAAACCACCTATTTCTAGTTTGATTACGAATTAAGTTTGCTGTCAGTTTGGTTTTAAAATCTGTAAGATTTTGGGGGCTAAATTATAAGTTTAGTTTTTGAACTCTCATTCAAGCTTATGTCTATTTGGTCTATGAACTTTAAAAGTGTTTAATAAATTTCTAAATTTTCATATTTGTGTCTATTTGATCATTAAACTTTAGAAAGTGTCGAATAAGTTTTTAAATTTTCAATTTTGTTTTCAATAGGTTTATAAATTTTCAATTTTGTCTAATAGGTCATTCAACAATTTTTAAAATTTACCGACGTAGTAGATATGAAGTTGAAAGTTTATGGTTTTTGTTAGACATAAATTCAATTTTATAACTAATAAATCAGTTAATTTTTAAAAATTCTGAATATGTTAAGGGCTTATTAGATACAAAATTGAATGTTTAAGCCCCGTTTGATAAACATTTGGGGTTTTATTTGATTTTTAAAAATTAAGCCTATAAATATTACTTCCACCTAAGAAATTATTTGTTTTGTTATCTACTTTTTACTTATATTTTCAAAAATCAAGCCATATTTTGAAAACTTGTTTTTGTTTTTAGAATTTACTTAAGAATCCAAATAATTCCTTAAGGGAGAAGAAAATCATTGTAGAGAAATTATGAGAAAACAAGCTTAATTTTCAAAAATCAAAAACAAAAAACCAAGACCATGTTTGATAACCGTTTGATTTTTTATTTTTTATTTTTGAAAATTAAGCCTAAAAATACTACTTTTTCCAATAAGTTTCTATGTTTTATTATCTATTTTGTACCTATGTTTTCAAAAACTAAATTAAGTTTTGAAAACTAAAAAAAGTAGTTTTCAAAAATTTATTTCGTTTTTTAAATTTGACTAGGAATTTAAATGATACCTCAAGTAAAATGAAAATCATGGTAGAGAAGATAAAGGAAAATGGTTAAAAAACAAACATAATTTTTAAAAACCAAACAGTTATCAAACAACACCTTAGAGATTGGTAGGCATTTTTTAAAACCCAATGATTTATTAGACATAAAAAAAATTCATGAACATTAGACTCAAACTTGAAAGTTCGAAGACTAAATTTAACTGATTTTTTTTTTAAAAAAAGCTTTTGGATATTCTTAAATGTGAAGTTAACATAAACTTAACTTATGTCAGTTACTTTTAGCATAGTAAAGAACCTAGAAACATTATGGTAACATGTGGATATTATGACCATTAATGTCAACACAGGTATAACTTATAAGTGTGTGGATATGTTTTATTGATTTGTGGGCGATTGACGATAAAAGTGCCACCAAATGACGTTATTACCTGCCACTGGTTGGTGAGTAGTTGGAACAAGTTCACTACCAAAAACACACTTGATCATTCTTATTTGATGAAAATAAGAAAATATCTACTAACATAACACTATTTAGTTTTTTTATTGTTCACTTCAAATTTAAGTTCATATCATTTTACTTTTGAACACTACTTTTTTTTTTTTTTTAAGAACTTTTGAACCCTACTTAGAAATGCTTCTTACTTTTATAAATTATTGACAATACTTGTTTGAATTAGCTGTCTCTTTATATTTTTGTTGGGTTAGGAATTATGATATTTTTTGCTTTTACATCCTAGATTGAATTACTCTTATAATTTGGATAAATTTTCATTTATCTTTCTATAATCTCAAAAGTTTCAATCTTTATAGTTTGGGTTTAATTTTAATTTGGCTCCTATAACTTTATTTAGTCTTTATAATTTGAACTCAATTTCAACTTGGTACTCATGATTTGATCCAGGTTGAATATGAGATACTTTTTATTATTATTATTTACATGATAGTGAACTTGTATTGGAGTTTAATATGAATGAAGACAAACTATAAAAACTATAGATACCAAATTAAAACATAGTTCAAAATATAAATATCGAATTTGTAATATAAACCTATAATTTAACCAATAGATCTGGTATTCAATTAAATATGCATACTTATATATCTAAATTTTTGTTATTGAGGGCATCTAAAATTTTTCTAATTTGTTTGCAAAATTAAAAAAAAAAACAAACAATTTGGTCTCCAAGTAGAACTACATCCGTATCCTCCAATTTCATTTACTCATCATGTCTCACTGTCTTTGTCCGTATTACCCTGTCACACATTTTTTGTCTCCTTCATTTCTAATCTTCCCATCTCACACATGAGGCAGTAAATAATTGGTTTCAATCTCGGTATTAATATCCAATACTTTTATACTATTTCCATTTCTCTTTAACTATATTATTATTTTTTTTTTTTTAAAAAAAAAACACTAACTTAAAATGTGAATTCCATGATACAAAATTAGTGACATTAATATAGAGATTTCCCGTCCCATCTAATATCTTTTCATTTCTATAGCTTTGCCCATATTATTTAATTGAGTTCATTATTTGATTTTATTATTGCTGAAATTATAGAGGCAATAATTTTATCATATAATTGAAACAATTTTATATATAAAAAAATATTTATGTTGGATTTTAGGAGAAGCATTGCCAGTGCCGGTGGCTCATATTTTAACCACATGATATTTTAATTAAATTAATTAAAACGATATTGACTTGGTAAACGAAATATCTCGCGAGTAATTTGTTGAGATATTGGAGAATTGAAATATTTTTATTTTAACTGCAATATTTGGAAGGAGAAGAGCAGATGCCTTTCTTCCTCGGCTTCCTCACTCTCGTTCTTCTGCAACTTCCACGGATTTGAAATGGCTGAATTCTGTTGAATTTGACTGGCTTTTGAGTTCCGGATTCCTCTGTGTATTCTCTTTTTGGTGCTCCCGATGCCTGTCTAGTGCCGGAGGTTCTGTTTTTTGGTCTCCTAGATCCAGTCGGTGAAAGCCGTTAATAGTGTGAGAGGCTAGCTATGGGGAAGTCTGCTTCGTGCTTTAAGATAATCGCGTGCGGTGGCGATTCGAGGGAGAAAGATGATAATGATATTCCTGAGGTATCTATCTCATTGGTGCTCTTACTTCGGAGTTTTTCTTTTCATTTGCTTTCTCAACTTTTGCTTTTCATTTCTTTTTCTTACTGTGAATGTATCTCTTTGGTTGAATTGGTGTTTAATGCTCTAATTTTAGTCCACTTATTGGAAATGAGCAATGTGCTTGCTCGTCAGGTTTACTGAGTGAGCAATGTTTGATGTTTCTAGAATTTGTGTTCTGCTGCATTGGTTTTATAGCTTAATGATCAAGTTTGTTTCTCTCTTTTTAAATGATTGGAATTAGGGGTTTAGTGATTTGAGTATTGTGCTACATTACAGATTCAATCGGATTCTTTATGGTTCGTTATCTTCTATCTCTTTGCTGTCCTTTTTTCAATGTTTCTTTGTGAGATTATGCCTTTTCGTAGTGTTCAAAGGACTACTGTGCGGAGTTTTTGTTCATTTCTTGTTATATGACCTTGGGTTAAGGTACGAAATGTATGGTCAGTCATTTTTATGTAGCATTTGTATTTTACATGATGTGATCGTAGTTTCCATTTATACAGAGTAAGCGTTTGAATGACAAGCAAGGCTGGAGTTTTCGAAAGAGGTCAAGTCGGCAACGAGTGCTAAGCAACACTGTGATAGCTGAGATCCCTTCTCCTGGAAATAAAGAGAGCTTCGATACTGCTACCATTAACTTCCAGCAACCAACTAACGGTTCTATATTAGAAAAAGATGCTGGTTTGCAGTGCGCAAGCGAGAAACCTCAATTACCAAGTACTGAAAATTTTAAGGAATCTGATGCTGTTGATGTCATTCAAAAGGAGAGTAAGATTGAAGTTGGGCTGGAGGAACGTAGCGTTGTTATCATCCAGACTGTTGTCAGAGGGCTGTTGGTGTGTTCTATTTCTCTAATCTTTAGATCAGATAGTACAATTGCTCTCTGTCCTTGTCCCGGTACTTATGAACTTCTCTTGCAGGCCCGAGGAGAGCTTCTGAAGCTTAAGAATGTGGTTAAGTTGCAAGCTGCTATCCGTGGGCACTTGGTCAGGAAACATGCTGTTGAAACTCTTCGCTGTATTCAGGCCATCATCAAAATGCAAGCTCTTGTGCGTGCACGTTCTGCTCGTTTGGCACTTGAACAATCACATTCTGAAGAACTGGACTTCAAGCGTACAAAGGATGGCAATAGTTATAAAACCTTGGTAACACAACTTAACCCAGATTTTGATTGACTTTCAAAAATATGCAGATCGTTTCTTGGCTTCACATTATAAATCTAATTAGGCATGAAAGCAACGATAACGAAAAAATATTCATGCTGCTTCATCTTTGTTTTGTATCTCGTATATCAGAAGAAGGAAAACTTGAGGAAATCAAGTGAGACTTACGTTTCAATTGAGAAACTACATAGCAATAGCTTCGTTCGGCAGGTATTCTTATGTGTAACTGTGATTTATTAAGGAGTAGGCACCATGTAACTGAAACATATTTATATTCTATAAACTGATTTTTATTTTATTTGAAGCTGCTCGAGTCTACACCAACCACAAGACCTATCAACATTAGTTACCATCGTTCTAAATCTGAGACTACTTGGAAATGGTTGGAGAGATGGACATCTTTCTCATCAATCGATGTTCTGGAGTTGAAGGAAGCAGAGTTCATGACAGGGGAACAAGGAAAAGAAAAGGAAGAAAAACTTTGTGCGTCTGAAGTTAGTGCTGAGATTGACTCGAATGTTCTTTGCAAGTCAGCTGATTCAATAACCAGCAATGAGGAATCAGTTTTGCATTCTGAAAGTGACGATAACTTGATTACTTACGATATGGATAGTACAGAGTTTCAACCATGTCAAGTTACCTCTTCCATGACAGAGAGTTTGGAGCAGGCATGGCTTGAGGACGCAGGTGTCTCAAATGTGAAAGAGACCTCGATGGAGGCAAATTCTCTCCCAGATCAGAGGATGCAATTGGTGGCAGATTCTCAGTTGCAGTATATCTCTCGAACAGAAAAGCTTGGAATAGAATTCCAGCAAAACAAAACATCGACTGGGATGTTTTCCTCAGATCAACTAGAGGTGAAGGAGAAAAAGACTATCTTTGGTTCAAGAAGGGCAAGTAATCCAGCTTTCATTGCTGCCCAGTCCAAATTTCAAGAGCTGAGTTCGATGGAAAGTTCAGGTAGATCAATCAGTTCATCATATCAAGAAACTGGGGCAGAGTCATGTGTTGGTGCTATCTCATCTGCATCAGGTATTGCTCTGAAGACAGAGGAGGTGTCCACTACAGAAGACTTCATCACAACTGGATCCAGGACGGTTCGAGTTGGTGGCTCTGAATGTGGAACCGAACTTTCTATTACCTCTACTCTTGATTCACCTGATTTATCTGAGGCTGGAGCCTTTGAGTATGAGCATGAAACCAATGTAACAGAGATATGTGTCCATGATCATAGCAGCAATAAGAGCACAGAAATTGACGTGGGTAGTGCTCCCTCCAGTCTAGTGTCGAACTTATTTCAACCTGTTTTGGGGTCTCCAGAAAAGCCAGGTTTTATCTCTGGCGAATCCATCAATAAAATAACTGTGGACTCTGCTCAAAAAGAAGTGAAGCCAGACGTAAATGCATCAGATCTGCAGAGAGAACAGGATATTGAAACAGGAAATTACAGGTTATCGCCATCAGCCTCTCCAAGAAGCCATGTTACTATTCTGGAATCCCAAGGAACACCTTCTAGTCAGATCTCCACAAAATCTAATAAGAGGAAAACTGATACGAGCAGAAGCAACCCAAAGCGCATGTCCCTCATTGCTCGTAAGAAATCACCCTCAACACTTCATCACAATGTTGACTCGCCAAATAGTTTGGAACCTTTGCCTAAAGATAAGATTGAAAAGAGGCGCAATTCCTTTAGCTCAACAAAGCCTGATCATATTGAAGAAGAGTCGAGAGAATGCAGTACCAATCAATATCTCCCTCATTTCATGCGAGCTACGGAGTCTGCTAGAGCTAAGGTGCAGTTAAATAATTCTCCGAGATCCAGTCCAGATGCCCAAGAAACAGAAATCTACATCAAGAAGAGGCATTCCTTACCTGGTGCCAATGGAAGGCAGGGGTCCCCACGAATCCAAAGATCAACGCCTCAAGCACAAAAGAGCGGAAAGGGAAATGGTAAGCCTTCTTCATAAGATTTTCGTTGTTGGTTTATCAATAATAAGTTTCCTAAAAATCCAACACATTTCTACATTTATTTTGCTTATAATGAAGAAGTATATTTCAATAACCTGATTGATGAGTGGGAAAATAAGGTTGTCCTAATGTGTGTTTTTACCTCCTTTTCTCTTCCTCAAATGAGGGGAAAATATAAGAGGAAGCCCAATATATTAAGACATGAACTATTTCAAAGTGGAATAGAATTGATCGAATTTCTATCCTTTTCTTTTCTGTTGCGAAATCTTGTTCCATGTGTTATCTAATTATATGTCCATTTATGGTTATCAATCTATTATTTAAATATTTTCCAGTTCTATTAGTTGAACATCTCTGGTGCACATGGGAACCATAGGAAAGGGCATGTTTTTATTTGGTAGGCCCGTGGAACTTACATGCTGATAGAAACAACATTTGTTCTGGTTTCTCTAACTCTAAGTTAAAGACTAGAAGCAAAAACGAAAGGAATAAAATTTCATATTTGCAAAAGGATAGAGGCTTACTGGCTATTGTTTTGATCCTAATTTTCAGAGAGGAAGTGGCAAAGATAGATGGTGAATTTAGGGCTGCTTTGTGATCAACATTTTTTGAAGTGATCACAACCTCAAAGACCGACAAAAAAGACTGCATCAGATCTGAATGGTGAACTTGGTTCTGATTAGCGACCAACATTGTTTTTTTCCTCAACTTTGAAGCTGCTCCACCCCAAGTATCTCATCATGGTATTCTCATATAGAGTTGGTGCGCTTTTTGGGATATGCATGCTTCGTGGTTAGAACCACCAAAGGGTCCTCATAATTTGGACTTAGGTAAGTTGAAAAAAAGACCTACAGCACCAACATTTTACAGAATGATATGATTCATGTTCCTTTAGGTTTCTTAAATTAGTGCAATTTGTAATGTCTGTTGTAGAAGTTGGGTTACCACGGGAAAGGTTATGTATACATTTGGATTAAGTTTGTGTACATTGTGATTGATGATCCATCATCAGTTCATCATTATTGTTATATTCTTATATAGAAGTGGTTATTATTATCCTTACCACAGCTTTCGTTGGCAAATTTGTCAATAAGTAATGTGATGTCAAATCAAATGCAAATGCTTTGTTTTCTGTATTCTCTTGTATCTGTCTGACAAACCTCACATCCATTCTTCAATTGGTTTTCAAATCTTAAACCATTTGAGGAGAGGGAGAAACGTTGTTTGAAAGTGAAATTATCCTTCCTTTTCTATAAAAGTCGAATCATATTTTCAATAGCTTAAAAAAAATGCCAGTTTCGTTTTTGACTTCTATTTCTTTTCCTCCACTGGTTTTGCAAGATGGTTGTGCATCTTACAATTATCATGAGTTGAAATAAAACTACAAGGAATTTGACGTTAAAATTTTCTTTTTTCACGTGAACTTTTGAGATAACATGAAAAAATTCATACTACAAGAAAACTTCTTTTGACATTACATGAAAAAAAATTAGTACTAGAAAAAATATTACAGTTTCTGAGTGTTTTGGCAGTCAATATAACAAAGTTAAATCTTCTCTAAATAATAAAGGCATTTTGGTTTTTGAGATTTGAAGTTGGTATCTTTGGTCCTTGAATCTCTGATGTTTGAAAAAATGTTTTAAATGGTCCATAAGCTTCTTTGACTGTTAGTTGACCATTAAAAAAACTAATGTGGCAGCAACTAGATGCTGATGTGAAACTTTTTAATGTTTAGTGTGGTATGTATTTAATTTTTATATTTTGTTATATATCTTATTGGTCTCAAAATATATAAGTCGTGTTTTTGGACCTCATAAAATTGTTAGTTCTTTAACTTTTTTAATTTTGTGTCCAAATATTATTACCTTTCTTTAACTACATAAGTGTAAATAAGTGTAAATTGATAAAAGCTAATAACATGAAATTATTATACACAAAATTGAAGATTGAGAACTTATTATAATTATTTTAAAATAAACAGATGAAATAAACACGCGTTTTAAAGATCAAATACGAATTAAAAAAATATATTAAAGCACAAATTTTTTTTATTATTATTGATTATTTTTTCCAGATAGCACAAAAATGAATTAGAGCCCACAGGGGTGGGGGAAAGGAAGAGAATGAATTTATATCTCAAAACGCCCCGTTTCGTGAAAAGAAAAAACCCCAAAAACCTCTTCCCGCACGCTCCAATCATTTTGGTCGGGAAGTTGTGGCGAAAGAAATAAGCAGAAATGTTGAAGTTTCTCTCCAAAGTGAAGATCGAATTCAATGCCCTCGACCCACGCTTGGCGTCTTGCATGGAATTCTTGGCGCAGTGTAATGCTCGCAAGGCCAAGGAATCGAATCCCGCTTGCCAGTTGATCGTTAAGCGCCGAACCGACGACCACCCGCCCCAGATCGCCGTCACCTTCGTCAATGGAGTCGAAGAGGTTTTCGACGCTACCTCTACTCCTGCTCAAACAATCAGGAATATGATTCTTGAAAAGGGCCAACTCCTTGAGACCGAGCAAATGTTCCGAGAAGCTGGAGAAACTTGGCCGGTTATCATTCCCGATGAGGAGCTTAATCAACCCGCTCCCAGTATCAAGGTTCGTGTTTTTGTTCTCCCTTACTCTGAACATTTCTTGGTCCTTTTTTGCTTGAGTTTTCATTTTGGTACTACATGTGGCATTTTGTCGAACAACATATGTGCACGAAGAGTTTGATGGATTTTCTTCTTTTAGAATGAAGTTTTTGCAACTGTAGAGTGTTCTCCATCTCAAACTAATGTAAGAATACCCAGTGATTCGCTTTTGCTTTGCCTTAGTTATGGTTTTTGGCATTACTTTGTGAACCGCACTAGCATTTGAGAATTCATGTGAGAAGGAATTGAATTGATGATATGTTTATGCCACTTGTTTTGTGCAGCACGCTAGCATTTGGGTATTCATTTGACTCGAATGTTTGTTCTAAATACCTGTGCGCTGGAACATATAGTGTTACAGCATGTGTATTGATATGAAGTACACTCTCAAAATGATCTATCAGTAACTTATAGATGATTAGAATTGTCGTTTTACTGATTTTTCTGATCCATTATAGAAATTTCTGGTCTTTTACTCACCTTGAGTTGTACAGTTTAAGTTTCTTCTCCTAGGCCTATGTAGTGAGTTAATCTAAGTGATCCAAATTTGTGGGAATTGCTTTTTTCCTTGTTTTGATCTCCTGTATTAGATGTTTGTCTATAAACTCAATTTGTGTTGATGGAAATTATTTCCTAGTCATTTGTATATTCTTTCAGCTACGTCTCAGCTTCTGTCATAGTTTTCAAGAGAATGTTTGTAGGATAAATCCGCATAATTAACCCTTGAACCAAACAAGTACATAGGCAAAAGAGGACAGTTAGTTAACCATTCTTTTTTTTTTTTTTAGTACAACACATTTGGGTAGTGCATTCGAACCTATGACCTCTTGGTCATAAACGCATACTTTATGCCAGTTGAGCTATATTCTTGTTGGCTAAGTTATCCTTCTTTTAATGAATTCACTTTCTTTACGTTCTTAATATTTAAGCTGTCCTTTCATACTGGATCACTTTTTCTTGTGTGGTTGTGTTGTAAGGATGCTAGAAGTCAGAACACATACCATGTGTACTAATTCAAAGGCTAGAACAAGGCAGTTACTTAACCAAAGTTTAGAACTCTGAAATTATTTAGCCATTGATTTAGTGTGTAATAAAAGAGAACTGTGGTACAATAGATCAACAAATAATCAGGAAAGGTTTTACAAAATGATGTTGGCGTCATATTAATGAATGCAGTATGGTATTCTCAGTTTGCAAAATGTCATTTAAGTCATTGATTCTTAACGTAAAAAACGAGTATACATTGTAGATTTCCTTTGTATGCCTTGAAATCTCGAGTATATGCCCGTTTCTTGTGCCTTGATTTTGGAATCAAAGTGATTTATAGTAGCAAAAAAGTTCAAAATGTTTGTCTGAGTGTTCAAATAAATCCAAGACTGTTGACAGAATGTGATGTTATGATAAGCTCATCGTACTTTTGGGTCATTGATAAGTTTTCCATTAGTTTCTCTCTGCATCAGTACACCAAAGTTTGATAACAAAATTGTTTTTCTGCACTTTATGTTCATTTGCAAGTTGTTATTTTATGGTTAATTGGCAGAACTGGCCCTCTTCTGCATTTGAATTTCATGCAACTGTCTTACACTTCTGTGTGCTTCTTGTTGCAGCCTAGAAAAGCAGAAGACAAGCAGTAACACTTTTGTCTCAATTGATCAAATTACGGATGTACCTGAAAGAGGGGGAGTGCATTCTGTCCTCACAATAATAGAATCAAGTTCCATGAAGTAGAAGTGCTGATTCTGAGATGTTTTTCGTTATAGATTTCCTAGGGATGTTTGCTAGTCTTGTCTTCTTAGAAGTGAAAGAATTATGCATCAAGTTCTAAATTTGGTCTGTGGATGCCGTGTTGAATTTCAAAAGCCATTTGTTTATGAGAACTTGTTCCCAATACATGCTTTATAACGAGTTTAAAATTTTGTTACCCGTCACTTTCAGATACTCCGTCCTCATGCTTTGTCGGAGTGAGTTATACACTATCTTTATTAAAGATTCAAATCTCCATTTCGTAATTTGTTATACTAAATAGAAACAAACATAGCTGAAATTTGCATACACCGGAAATTCCAACTTCTGAAAATTTCGTTATATTTCCTTCAGATTTGTGCACGAGTTCCTAATGACTTTGTAATAATTAAAATGCATGATTAAAATCACTTTTCAAGTTTACAAAAGATTTTAGAAACACTTGAAAACATTGATAAGGACGGAAAAAACTATGCTCAAATTCATCTATACTCCCTCTCAATATTATGGGACACGGTAATGGACACGAGCCTCCATAATGCCATCTCAGGACGAAGCATATAACTTCGTCCAGAAGATAGGCACAGAACATTACACACGACATATAGTTTTGCAGTATATAGATTTTCTGTACAGCCACCATCCATCTAATAAGCTACGCTACTGAAACATGTACAGAGCATCAAGCAGGCATTGGTAATGAACAAAAAGATCTCATCTCGTTTTTTTATTCTAACGGTCTTCTCGTCGAACTGCATTTGGGTCCGACATCATGTCTAACATCATCTTCTCCGGTGAATCTTCCCAATTGGCAAATGTTTTCAAATCAACCTGCAAAAAAGGTTCAAGGATTCAAATGAATACTAAATTTTATATTGAGCTAGTTAAAAGAATCGAATCTCTCTGTTAAATCAAATATTCTTCACCCTTCTTCTCTGCTCAGTGAAAAGTTCCTCTCTCTTTTTATACGAATTTTGAATTTCCTTGGTCGGAGAGCCGCCCAATCCCCAAACTTCCACTTCTAAAATGGAAGCTTCAACAGGCAGGAAGCCCTGGATTTGATTTCAATCATAAATTGGGAATTGGTAAGTAGCATGCTCCTCTAAGGAATAGGCATCAACTCGAGAAAGATAAATCTTCACAAATAAGAATAACTCAGGCTCACACTCAATGATTCACATTTAGGATTGAATATTATTCCTACCTGATCTGGGAAGAGAGGACCAGGCTGGTAAGTTTTGTCAACCACGTGATGGCGAACAGTAACCCTGGCAAAATCTTCATCGATAAATACTCTCTCATTTCCAGTAGTTCCCCCAAATGCAATCCCAACGGGCTTTGGATGTGGCTCATAAACCCTTGCAGAGGGATGCAAGTGGCTATAGACAAAGTTCTTTTCCTTCCCTGTATTTAATCATACGAAATAAGTTCCAAACGTTTGGTAAACAGGAGAACCTATAAGAACCTCCACCACATTACCCTACCAGTCGCTGAATACACATGGAAAACTGGACTAAGAGCATAGATATTTCCCCCGCTTCCATAGAACAGATCCCTATTTTCAAAACCCTGGAATGTCAGTACACCAACAGTCCATTTCAATTCGTTGGTGCAATCATCATGAGTGTGTACAGATACGGCATGAACAACCACAAACAAAGGACCCTGGTAGCCTTCGATGTTGGACCAGAATCTATTCAAGCCTCTCCCATGAAGTGACGACCTACAATAAATAGAAGAGTACAAATACATCCTTAAATTACATCATACATACATCATGCATATGTGACATGCATTCTGAAACCATCAATGGGACAGTGTTTCAACAAAGAACAATCTAGGGAAGACTTGGATGCGAACCTATAAAGTAGGCATTCATAATTTCCATCGCCACTGCTTAAAAAACATATTTTTGATATCTCTTCCCTTATGCCACCTCTTTGAGTAAGGGAAACTGCCCATGCTGTTCCCCGGGTGAGAACATAAGAGCTTGATGTCTCAAGTGAGGCAATATCTACAGCTGATGAACTTGATGACTCCACCCCATCCTGTCATTGACCAACCAGAAAAGGGAAGGTCAACTAGTGTCCTCCATAAAAAACAATTAATTTTCAAAGACACAAGGCTTAACAATTTCCGTCCTCAAAATAACTAGTCTTGAAATGGAAAAAAATATTGATATTGCATACGTTCTAGTTCTACAACTCAGCAAGAAACATTAACCTAAATTCATGTGCTAATAAGTAATAATATACAACCTAAGAAACAGTAATTGCATCTAATTTTAAGGACCTATATATAACAATATGACCTAAGAATAAGCATCACATCTAATTTGGAAGGACAAAAAGCAGGTCCCTAGAATATGGCGAATAACACCAAAGTTCATTCAAGAGACTAGACCTAGACTATAACCTCAACTATGTGCTAATATCTGTGACTCATGAAAGAATAATAACAAACTGAATTTCAAGTCATCATAACAAGAATGTAGAAATAGCACTGCCAATCAACCGGGAACTGCATCATAAATTGTAAAACAAGACCTCATATAAATATTCAATAATATTAATGCAATGAATAATAATCAGTGGATGAACAAACCTCTATGTTGAAGGAAATTGATCACTGTTTTAGTGGCCCAATAATCATATTCGATCTTTACAAAAGAATAGAAAAGTTTTTTAGTATTATTACTGATTAAATGATATTTCAAATTTAGTTGATTGCCTACCCCTAGGAAAATTAAGCTTATAAACACTACTTCCTCCTTTGGGTTTCTTTGTTTTACCTATGTTTTCAAAATTCTTACCAAGTTTTGAAAACTTAACAAAAAAAAAAAAAAAAAAAGAGAGAGAGAGATAGTTTTTAAAAACTTGTTTTGGTTTTTGGAATTTGACTAAGAATTCAAATGTTTTCTACAGAATGATGAAAACTGTGGTGGAGAAATAGTTGAAAAACAAACCCAATTTTCAAGTACCAAAAACCAAAAACAAATGGTTATCAAATGGGGCCTTAGTTAATAGGTTTATAACTGATCTCAATGCACTTCAATCAGATACCTATATTTCCACCTAGTAAAGAAATGTAATACTTCAAAGTGCCAGCCTATGGATTCAAAGCCATTTGTAAAGAGATGCAAAGTTAACTAAAGAAAAAAGAATCAATTACCTCTCGAGTAGGAGCTTGAAGAATTCTTGCATGTACAAATTGTGAAAATCCATCTGGAAGACTTGGAACAGTTTTCACTGCCCAAGTAAGAAACTTTCCTATAGGTACTTCAACTGCCAAACCTAAGATATTGCAATCCCAAAGGCTAACAGTATTGCCAGCTTCAGCACACAATGTCACCGATGACAGCACCAGATTATTAATATCCGGCAAAAACAAATTTGAATTTGAACCTAAGACTTTGAAAGTACTAGAATCCGAAGACATGGTCCAACACATCCAAAGAAGCATAAGAACATCACTGGGAAGAAGGAAACCACTTATCTTAAATTCATCCTCATGGGGAGTAAACTCCAATTTTGAAGGGAGTCCTACCTTTACCATCGTAGCATCAAATACCCTAAGTAATGTATTAAGCAACACAGATGCAGATATTTTTCCACAACATTTGTTGTAGCCCTTAAGAAATTCAACCCAGGTAACTCCTCCTTTCTCAGGAATGAAGAATAGTTCAGATATCGTTAAACCCACATGATCTAGGATGGCTGGAAAGGACTCAGGCACCACAGATGTTTCTTGGGTTAGGTTTTCATAGCCTAAAAAAAAGCATTTCTGAAAACAAACTACATGTTAAAAAAAAAAATTGCAAACATGAAGGATGAACAAATATTAAAAAAAAAAAAAAATCAAGTATCAACTAATGTGCCCATTCAATTAATTGTGTTCATGCTCGAAGTGTTTTAAAATCTAGAGAGAGGAAGAAGGGTTCGGTGTGGTGCAGTCTAAACTAGGGGTAGTTTGTTCGGGTGTGTTTTGGAAAATCATATTCTAGTTTGTAGAAGCAGAATTCAGTGAAAAAAGTATGTGTACGTGACTGTCTTTTGAAGTTATTGTTTCATGTTTTTTCATAAATTATTCTCATGGAGTAACCTATCTTAATAGAATAATTGAAGTTGTCTCCCTCCTAAAATCATTGAAATTATGAACAATGATCTCAAACCTACAATACAATAATTTTACTTTTACAAGTCACCCAATATAGCTCTTAAAAATAGTTCAGAATATTGCCTGTAAGGATTCGAAAGGAATTGCATTTGTTTGGGGATCTGCCAGTTTAGAGAATGCAATCTGAAGTTGACGAAGAGCTCCTGTTGAAGCCGCTAGGGCTTCGGCCTCTTTTTGGTCATCAGGAACCCTTTTCTCCGTTGAGGTTGATGCTCCCATTGTCGCTCAAAAATATTGGGGATTGAACAAATACACTATCCAGTTATTGCTTATTTATCCACTGTATGTACCTGACATAGAAAGAGTCAACCGTGTACCTGCTTATTTTTCTGTATGATTCTCAAGACTTTAATCATAAAACTAGTTTTGATGAGTGATTGTAAATAAAGTAGCAACAATTAAAAGTAAGACAATATTGACTATAACAAAACAAAAAACACATTTTGTAGAAACGAGATAAATTTAATTAAAATATGGATGATTTAAGGTCATGAATGCAAATTTTTATGAAAATAATTACAAAATATTGAAGAAGTCGAAGTATATTAATAAGGTAAGCCAATGCCCATTTCATTTTGATATTCAATGAGTATAAGCATCTTAAAGAAAAACAAATTTCATGAAAATCTCATCATGATTTTTGCAACAAGAAAAGAAATATATATGCACCACAACACTATCGAATCAAGCACTAAAATTTCAAAGGACACCATTTCCTTGATAGAAGCAACATCTCTGTGCTAAATTATCTGAATCAAGAGACGAGTAAGATTCCAAAATCCACTAAATTATTGAACTCCAACCTCTCGGTAGGTTCACATTAAACAATATGCTCTTGCAAATACATAATAACACCAAAGTTCATAGAGCAAGTAATTGAAGGGTTATATAAATCAAACATAATGGAACAAGCATGTTAACGCAATAAATTTGTGAAGTATGACATTTGAAGTAGTCAAGTTGCATCTTTTCCAGAGAAATCCAATGATTAGTAGTGGATAGTTTGGATTTCTGCTACAACCGATCATGATGTCAAGCCACTATTAGAAGAATACTTATGTGGTTGTAATTCAACATACTGGCACAATCCACAATTATCCTTAATTAGTTTGGCTATTACAGATACTCTTCATTGTAACTCCCAATTAGAAGATCCTAAATGTATCATCAGCATTTAATAAGAAAAACAAAGTACTAGTAACACTAACAGACTAACAAGTTATAATATCAGACACGGTAGTTTAAACTTAAACAGCACAAGGTCAATAAATTAATTGTAAATATAAACAATAAGACCAAAATCTTTTCAAGATGTTCGTGTTAACCTCGAAAGAAATTATAGCCAAGCGCGAAGAGATATAATAAATATAAATTAAGAAATCAACCTCGCAAAAACTAGATAGCAATAGGAATTAAAAGGATAGAAATGTCAAAAAATTGAGTATAAAAACAGGAGATCCACATCACGTAAGGCCAAAATATTATGTAACAAATTGATCCAATAAGACGGTCCACTTCATAATATCGAGGAGGACGCAAATCCCAAGCATAGAGCATGCGGATATGGATCGAGCTAGAGTTATATAATCTTCACTAAAAAATGATAAAGAATTATTTCGTTTCCTTTTCACCCTCAATGACATAAAGGTTTTTCCACTTGTCTTAGTCTTAGAATGCTATAAAGTCCAATAGCAGAGTGATTATACCGTGGAACATGATACCAGCCATTACAGCCGTCAATTGAAAATTAAAAAACAAGAAAAGTACTCGCGCTTCAAACAGATAGCCATATTTAGAAAAGAAAAAGGAGAAAAAGATTTGGAATCTGGTGAACCTAAGTCATCTTCCTCCCGGACGAAGAATGAACCACCATAATTCAATTAACAATAAGAAGAGCTCACATGGAGAAAACTAATGAAGTATAAGAATTTAACTTCAACCGAGCAACACATTTCAGGTCCTCAAAGCGAGAAGAAAGGAAAAAGTAATATGACACAAATGATGAAAGGAGAAGGAAGAAAGAAGGATTAAGGCAGTTCAAATGAGTAAACCTGACGGAGAGAAATTGATTCTATGCGAATCTTAGCTCTGATGCCATGGACGCGAGTATCCTCATATCTAGTGAAATGCTCTAGGTTGAGTGCACATCAAGGACTTGAGAGCTGTGATGGCTTCTTCATCGGCGACTAGTCGCGTCTGGTTCCTTCCATTGAATCCATTATTCTTTTCTTTTTCAATTACCGGTAAACCAGAATCGATGCACGTCGTGGCATCAGAGTAAGGCTTCTGGATTCTACGTGTCACTGTAACAAGGGAAGAAAATGCTGCGTACGTTTTTCTGAGCCTGGGCCTCTAAATTGGGCAACATTTCGATGGCCTTTTCTCACTTTTCCGGCCCGTGAGGGTAGGGAGGTCATTTACCAAAATTACCCTCCATTAATTTGACTTTGAGTTACACGTCAGCCTGGTGGAGTTAATAGCTGCTCCGGATCCGAAACTGCAGAGGAAATTAGGGTTTTACAGTCCTGGTGGGAAAGGGGAATTCATTGGCACTCGAAGGAGACGAGTCCAAGCATTTCTGTGTTGCGTTGTGACCGATACCATCAGTTACATCTAATGGCGCCCCCTCCTGGCCCTTACTCCGGCACCAGCACTCTCGCTCTGGTATTTGCCTTTTCCTTTACCTCTAATCATCTGCATAATTACTTTCTTTTATATTTCCGATTTTTATTTAGCTCGATCCCTGTCATGTCCTGTATCCATTTTTCGATTTTTTTTCTTAAAGAGTTTAGACTAGTATTTTAATGCATCTAGATTTATCCGTTCAGAATTCTCAATCGCGTGGTAATTGGTGCGAATGGATGGATATCTGCAATTGAAAATTTTGATTTTCTTTGTTGTATTTGTTCATTATGTATATTATTTTTAAATCCTTTCTTGGGAATCAAATGGATCGGTTCATTTTAGATTCTAAACCTTTTTTTATGTCCCAATTTTTTGGCTACTGCTTTACACAGGTAGCCCGTGCATCAGCATTTACCTTTGGTTTGGTTTATGGAAGCATTAAGCTCAAGGTTCTGAAGGTAAATTCAAATGTTGTTCCAGCCTTTACTGTTATATTAAATTCATTGAAATGGTTATTTTTGTTGGGCATGGGTTTAATTGTATGGTGTCTCTGTCCATTTATATTACAAATTTGTAAATATTAGTGACCATTTCACTCGTTCATAGAGATGAATTCAACTTTAAGTTAACACCGGATTTCATGTAATCTGTTTCTTTAATGGTTTTAACTTGTTTTCTTTTGGAGAAGACATCTCTTCGCTGCCCCATTTTCTCTGGCATTTTTAGTATAAGAAAGAAGTCTTTTGGAAGCCTAACGTTCAAATGTTGTGCCCGGCTACTGGTTCAAACACGACCCAAATTTTTTTTAAAAGAAAATTGGTTGAATTCAGAAGCATTTAGCTATGAGCCATTTTTACTGGATAAGAAAGTCTTCTTCTTCTGGTTACGTCAACTTCCATGCTATGTTATTTTTTTTTTACATAAAGAAAAAATTACTGCATGTATGCGCATGAACATAGACCGTTTTCTGTACCTTAATTAGTTAATTTTATAGAATATGAATTAACGTATGCTTTGGTTGTATTTTTGTGGATTTGCCAGGCAAAGGCCAAGTCACATGCGAAAGCTGAAGCCAAGGCCCATCACTGATGTAGCTTGTAGCGATGGAGGAGACGGAAATTCCCGCATAGGGAGACTTTGATCATTGATTGGACAAATGTGAATTTTTGGCTTGATGATTTATTAGATTCTGTTTTTTACTGCTGAAAAAAAAAGAAAGAAAATTTATTTGTTTAAACGAGAATGGTTTTGCAAATACTGTATGGTGTATGCTTAGTTTTTCAGTTCCGATTGGCAATCCTGCCTGTGAGAAAGATGTTCTTGATATAAAGGTGGTACACCATCCTGATAAAATAAGACTGGTTTGAGATTTGTCCATCACGTCACGATCTTACTCTAGCTTCACTTTCAAGTTTGAACTCATGATTGGCTTTGATCTCTCTTTCCTGCGTTTCAATTCATAGGGCCGTGTTGAACATTCACTGATGATGCTCATAGGTTGTCAAAAATAGACTTGGCTAGGGAGAAAGTTGAATGTGGCTACAGTTGAGGTAATTCAGATTGTTTTTGGTTTGGCTCAGAAAACAGTGTCCAAATTAGCGTAATTCTGATGGCTGGCTTCCATTCAATTCCTAGTCTGACATTGAGCTACATTTGAAAGTATACCATTATGAATGCACTTAAAACAACATTTGAAAGTGAAAGAAAACCAAAACATAAGGCAGTGTACGAGCAAAAGCTCTAGATATAGCAAAAGCTCTAGATATATTATCTTCCTATAAAATCTCTAGACAATGGGAAATATGCAAATGAAAGACGGGCAACAAAGATATGGGTCCATCGCAAACCTTGCAATACCCAGATTGAATAGTTCGTGGGTATCATTCTAAATTTGGGGCCATGGTTTACAGTGGATGCAGCATAGCTAATTTGTTAAAGATTTTATAAGCCTTGGCATTCTGCAAATGCCAGGACTTTTTTTTTTTCTTTTTCGGGTCTACTGAGTTCAGAAAGAGTACAATTTTGCAGGAAACTGAATCTACTTCAACTAGAACTCTTGGCAAATGTCCCTTGCTGATAAAAATAGGCAACTAACAATCACACTTACATGAAGGTTCAAGTTTTATGCTAACAAATTGGCCTTGCTTGAGCTTATGGCAGCCAGCAATTATAATAAACTCGATTCTCAACTAACAATGCAGAAGAATCGGCCTTCGATGACTGGTTTAACGAAACTGAGTCTTAGGCTCGGCCACCTTCTGACATGGAGCAATTAATGCCTTGCATCATAGCACTGTTGAGAAGCTTCATTCCCTCTTCACTCATTTGCTGAACTTCTGAAGGTGACAAGATTCTGATGCACCGTACGCAGCTAACAAATTCCCTGCAGAAATCCGCACCAAATTGGTTGGTTCAAATGCAATCCAGCGAAAGATTACAACATAAAAGCTAAAATGAAATATTGAATTATTCAGGCTAAAGATATAGAAACAAACAATCATCGGGCTTAAAGTAACACAGGAGAAGAAAACTTACTCCCAGGGATCATCACCAATAAGCAGGACGTCGTTTTCATAATCCACATAAACCAGTTTCCATCCAGAGCCTCTTGGGTCATTAAGCAACCCTTCAAGTCCAAACATACATTCGATCGCAGAGCATAGTTCGTCGTAGTTCTTAAAACTCGTGACATCAATAGATCTCCCAACAGATCCCGCCTTCTGGACCTGTGACCACATATAGTAGCATGTCATACGGTTAATATCCTTACCATATAGTAGGGAAACATGTAGAAGCTGGAAACGAAGATAGCTTTGTGCATGGTAATGCATATGCAATCCCACCAGACAGATTCCTACCTTCGTGTAAGTTCTCATGGGCGGTACCACTTGCTTCCATGAGCCATTCTGCAGAAGACTGCCCTCATCAAAATCCAAATTGCATGAGGATGTGCCACCTGAATTATCATGGAACTCTTGCCTGGAGAAAGCCTGAGAATCTCCCAGACTAGCAGAGGTGATCTGAGACTGAACATCTTGGCTCGAACTGAAGTTCCCAGCCAAGCAATCCGAAGGGTGTGGGAAATCGGCATCTTTCAATGTGCAATAATCATCAAGAATCGTGCTTGAAACAGCAGGATCAACCAAAGTACTTGCACCGTTACTGATTTCAAGGTTAGAACAACTGTATATCCCACTTTGGTTGTTGCTCTCATCTGAAACATCTCTCATAACATTTGCATTAGCCATACAGTTCAGGTTAGAGGCGTCTGGATGGGAGAATGAGACGAGATGATTGGTTTGAGATGAGAACCTTAGATTATTAAGAGGATCCCACATGTCTTGGCCTGTAGCGGGCAAAGGAAAATTAAGAGCCTCAGGAAAAACTGTTGAGGAGTCTTGCAATCCCAACATAGAGAAATTCGCAGGTGATCTCATTACTCCAGCAAGGGGTAGACAGGTTGTGTTAATCAAACATCCATCGCCGTCAAGGGACGAAATCAAACCATTTGAATTGGGAAATTCAGGCTGAGGCATGTCAATTGGCTGTGGATGTTGGATTAGTGACTCCAGCTGAGACTGCATGGGCCACGATACGGATTGCAACTGCATGGGGATCTGATTCTGGTTCACAAATGAAAGCTGGTTTACAAGGGTCTGCATATTCACTTCGTTACCAGTGAGTTTTTCATCCCCACAATCTCCAACCGGGGGCAATGGATTAGACTGATTGGTTGAAAGATCGCGTTCATATTTCGCCTTGTCTACATCAGATTCAGTTGGAGCTTCACTTTCAATGGCCGCGGAAGGCTGTACTTTTCCTGGTAGATTTCCTTTTGGAGATGAATTTGAGCTTATGGGATCAGATGGCGTAGGTGGTGGATGATGATGATTTTGAGTCTGAGGAGATGCAGTTTCTGACGATGTAAGCTGCTGCATTTTGGGATTGGATACTGGCTGCATGCCCTTCATGTCCTGTAACTTAACTAAATTGTTAGCTGAATCCTGCTGTAAGGTGGCACCGTGAAGGTTAACCAGTTGAGGCCTCAGTAGCATCTTCATCAGTGGTTCGGAGCATAAAGTTGGCGCATATGAAAGATCCCCACGTACATTTTCAGGAACACGAAGCATCGGTCTCTTAACCAGACTTCCCCAATCAGTTTCTCCTGATAACGTGAAAGATTCCCACTTTTAAGAAATGGTATTTTGCAAACTAACAAGAGTACTGGAAGTCGCAATCTTACCCAAGAATCCACCGGGTAATGGACGTTTAAGACCCGAAGTCAAAGAAGGAAAAATGAAGAGACTTTCTGGAGTTTCGATTTCCCATGAACTAACCCTGTTCTGCTTATCGCAACACCCTGGCTCGTCCCATTCCACCTGTGGGAAATTTTCAAATAGTGTAGCGTAGAACACATCAGAGGACACTCATAAACAGAGACACGAAGAAGAAGAAATAGTTGAGCTCAAAACAGTGTAATAATTCACCTGAAGATTTCGCCACTTGGAACCTGGCCACCTCAGTGGATCTAAATCGCTAATTCCAACAATTGTACCCATATATCTGCGCAAAGAATAAAAGATCAATGAACATCCCATATCATATATTTCGACAAAATTTATGAACTTGGAACTTAAACTCACCGGCGTTTACCGGACTCTTCTGTTTCAAACATCATCCCAAACCTCATGCCTGCAGAAAGCTGAGTTCCGTATACACATTTGCGATACTTGGCTAAAGGAATAACAAACTCTGAAGGGCATGCCCTACGGGGGGAAAAAAGCGTAGAAAGTATGACAAAGATGGACCAAAAAGTTGGGAAAATCTAAATTTGAACCGCTTGAAAGTTGATAGAACCTCGGGTTGTAGAAGATTGTGAATGGACTCCGATTAGCAGCAGCATGAGCTGCAGCAGCAAGAACCCCTATATGCATACTATCAGCAGATAGAACCGATGATGGCAATGTTGTTTGTTGCCTGTTAGCACGCCTCACTCCGATGAGCAGCTGGGACTTTTCATCCCTACATAATTGTTACATTAGATGAAAATTATTCAAACTTCATAGCATTAACCAAAGGGTGGCAAAAAGACCTCATCTTACCTTATAAAAAGGACAGAATCACCTGCTCTAAGCCTCTTTGCCCCAACGAATAGACTCCACCCAGTTGTGAGAAGGTGTCGCTTTGGCTGCCCTGTAAGAACAAAGCAAACCCCCATCAGGAAAACAGCATAATCCCCATTCACATCATATAGATTTTAGTTTGCAGAAACCAGTGAAGAGTATAATGAGAGAACACTCACCACGATATATGTGGCGAAAAGTCCAGGTATTGTCATGCAAGTCTCGGACAACAAGCTCCTGAGTTGGTGGTTGCATTGTGTAATCCTGTTTCAACATTAACCAGAATGCTAATCTTAAGAACATGGTGCTCATTATTAACAGTAACAGCGGGGAAGAAATGACATGGACTTGAATCCTTACCAATGGAGGAAAGAGTTTTTCAGCAGCCCTGCGTGGCACTGAGAATCCACCATGTGTGCTGGTGTCACTGGCGGTCAAAGTTTTGCAGAAGAACTCGTTTGGGTGTTTACTCGGCCTTAGTCCAAAGTCCGGAACTAGGAAGACATCTTTTTCCTGATCCACAGGTAAATTTGAATGCGAAAAGAGATGCTATTATAAACAATAATACAAATTCAAAGCTGACCCAGAAGAACAAAACTAAATGAACATATATTCTTACAGAGTTCACCGGTTGAAGACTCATTTGTGCATAGATTTCATCTGAATCTTTATCGGCCTAGAGTATAAGGAAGGGAAACACAATACATTCTTCAGAATATACATATTTCAATGGATGAGCCAAAAGGCAGTGCAAATATCAACAAAACCACGTACATGTAAGGTAACATTTTGAACTTGACACATCAACTGAGAGGGAAGATTGGGATAATTTGGAATCTGCGAGGTTGCCGTTCTCTTGGTAGAAACTGCCACCTGTTAACAAAGACAAAGAAAAACAACTGCCCATTATTTTCATGACAAGTAGAAAAAGGATTCACATAAGATAAAGGAACTTCATGAAATAGAAGATGAAAAATCATAAACTTATAACATTGTTAACATCAAGAAACTGCCGTCCCTGTATTAACATCAATGCCATATAAAGATTACAAGGAAGTATTTGGAACTTCATTTGTGAATTTAATGCAGTCTAGTTCAGTGCCAGAAAAACTAAAAAAGGAAAACAATTTGTACCTGTTCACTATGTCCCTGAGGAAAGTAATAAACCAGACTCCCAACATGGGGCAAGGAAACGAGCGGACCAGCACAAGCGTGCCATAGCTCGGAGTTTATAGCCTTCCGGGCCCCTGAAATCCAAACAAATGGACGTTTAAGAATCTACCCACTTCAAAAATGCATTGCCAGAATTGAAATCCAATTACAATGCTGATAATAGTTACTAGCAAAAAAAAAAAAAAGAAATGAACCTGTTTGATCTTGCATTTCTTTCAACAACTTCATCTCGTCGAGAAGGTTAGTCTGTGGGGCATTATTAATCAAACCCCCTGTTGTCTTGTGCTTCTCTTCCACAGAGCCCATGACGTGTCCTTCTCTCAACTTGAAGAAGAATCAACCGTCGATTCACATCTTCAGTAAAAGAATAAAAAGCCTTAGAACAAACCCCTCTTGGTCACGAAGCGAATTCACCTTCTCATCCACGAAATGCCGAGGATTGACGGTGCCGCATATTGGCAGAAAAAATTTACAGTTGGTCCATGACTAAGACAGTCACAGAGTCGAAGAAGAAAACAAGAGAATCCATCAGTCAAAAAAGCAATAAGGCCATCAGAATCCAAGACCAAGGAACAAAAACTGGAAATGGTAGTCTGCAAAATCTCCTAGGTGGGGCTTGTTCGCCTCGGCACCAATGAAACGCATCTGTTGGCATCAAAAGCACGCGAATCGAAGCATCGAGTGACCCCAATTATCAACTGGGTCTGCTTGTTTTTTTGTTGAATAGACACCGACCTTTCGATGTATGCTCCCTCCCACTCGTCTTCCTCTTCCTCTTCTTCCTCTTCCCCCACTTACTTACTTACTATTCTTCACATATTAAACCAGAACCTTGCAGTCGCCATAAAGTTTAAGAGTAATACATTCGGAAAGAGAGATTTCCCTTGATACAGAATCTCTAATTATCTCTCTTCTCGAAACTGGAAAGAGAGTGCATGCTGCTGATATCCTGGGCTCACATCCGTAAAAGGCCATTTCTTTGCAGCTTTAAACTGTTTGAGAACCAAATTAAAAGGGTCTCAAAAAGAAAGGGGCAAAAAATAATAGAAAAAAAAATGGGGAAAAAGCAGAGAAAGGCTAGGAGAACACGAAAACAGTACAGAAAGCTGTGTGAGTGTGTAATAGCCAGGAAGGAAGGACTGTGAGAGAGAGAGAGAAAAGAGTAAGAAAGAGAGAGAGAGAGAGAGAGATTGTCTTTTTGGAAAAAAAGCGAGAATGGGATTGGTGGAAAGGAAGAATGTCAAGAGAGGCGCATTTTAGCACGTGGATTGCGATGATTTGAAAGAGCCTCTGGATTTTCGTCTTCCTCCTCGATTCCCCCTCCTCTTTTTTCTGTTTTTTTTATTCATTCATTAATTAATCTGCCAATATAATATACATATATTCTCATTTGATTCTATTATTAAAATGTTAAATTATAACTCTTTGAACTCCCCATTTAAGCTTATGAATTTTTTATTTTTGGTCCAATAAATCTTTGGTTTATTAGGTACTTTTGAAATTTTGAACCTATTAAATAAAAATTCAATAATTTATTCAACACAAAATTAAGTTTAGGGCTCTATTAAATATAAAATTAAATTTAATATTTAATAAACTAATTAATTTTAAGAATTTTAAATATGTCAAAGATCAATCAACTATAATAAAACCAAAAGTTTATAGACTCATTAGATAATTTTAAAGTTGAATCTTTTAGACACAAACTTACAAGTTTAAAATTATACTTGTATTTTTTTTGTCCACTACAATTAAACTTGTTATTTAAACTTAAACTAGATTATAAAAAATACCTCAACTTTTTCAAAAGTTAAATGACATTTGATATAGTTAAAAACTATATCAAAACTTTGGTTGAAATATAAATATGTTAGAATGTTCAAAATAAAAAGAAGATTGCTTATATTAAATTTTAAAGAATGATATTTATTTATTTATTTATTCATTTTTCGAAAAAGAAGGCACTTCATTAAGAATAAAAGGTTTGTATTACAAAAGTAGGCGCAATTTAACCTTGGAAAATTACATGTCCATAAACTGGAGATCCCTCTTCTAGCAAGAATGATATTTAGATATGTTGATTTTTTCTCAAACATTTTAATATTTTTTCTACTTCAAAGATAAAATTATAAAATATTTATTAACTAGTATTTTTTAAATAAATGATAAATTTCAGGAATCTTTTTTTTAATAATTTATCGATAAACTTTAAAATAAAAACAAATGGGGGGTGGAATAGAATGAGAATGAGAATGAGAATGAGAAAGTTGATTTTAATTGGTAGGGGGTGTGGGTTAATCTTGACTTTGGGTTCGTCGCGCGTGCGATTGGCGACAAAATAACAGGGATTGGCAGGGGGGTGATGAAAGTGACACGTGGCTTTTTGTGAATGGATTGTCGACTCTTCTGCTTTTCACACACTGTTGTATGGTACAGCTTTTGTGTACATCCTAATCCTACCACTGCCACACTTCCACTCTATCTCATCATTTTTTTTTTCTTCCATCATCTAATTTAATTTCCCAACTCACACTATTTCATAAATTCCAACCTAAACCTAACTTCTTAATAAATAGTCGTAAGTTCAAGTTTTCCACCCATATACATGAAGTAACATATCAACACACATATATAGATATAGATATTAAGCACACAAATGGGATAACATTCTTATTTTCCTTACCTATTAAATAAAATTACATTATATTCATTTGTGTATGTTTGAGTGAAGGCTACTGCTTTCTTTTATTTTTCTTTTTTTTTTTACATGAAACCACGATTTTATTGTTATTCTATTGTAGAAAGTGTTAAATGGATCCTCCTATAATATCTATGGTGCTTTTTTTCTCTTTATGTTTTTTAATATTATGTTGGTTTTCCTACCTTCCTTAAAAACGCATATTTGAATTCTATGTCAAATTTCAAAAAAAAAAATATCAAAATTTTAAAAGGCAAAAATATCATAATTCAACTAGCAAAAAGAGTGTAGCTCAATTGGCATCAAGTATAACCCATGACTATCGAATCCCCCCGCCCCCAATTTGTTGATGTACTAAAAAAAAAATCTAAATGTAAGTGTGATAAAGCAATAAAACTATATGTGAATGTAGACATTTTAAGCTTAATTTTTATAACACAAAGAAATCAAAAAATAAAATGATAGCAAGGCCTAAATCTCTGAATTTTTAATTTTGTGTGCTATAAGTCTTTGACTTACTAAATAATTTATAAAACTCACACAAATTCGTCATATACAACTTGAAAGGTCAATGACCTATTAAATACAAAATTGAAAGCCTAAAATCTATCGCTATTCAAAATTCATGGGACTTACTTGACGTGAGCCCTCAAAGTTTAGAGATCAAACTTGTAATTTAATTTTTCTATTTTATTTACACAAAGTCAAATTAATGGTAAAGATTAGAACCTATGACAATATTAAAAAAAAAACAAATTACTATACTTAAACCAATTGATTTAAAGCTGTGAAAATTTTATAGCGAAGATGAAAAAGAAATGAGAGGGAGAAGAAAGAATGAAACAAATTATTCTGGGAGGCTAGTAAGATCCACATGAAGTAGATCTAAAATTATGTCTATCTTTTTAATATAATTTGATTAAAAAAATTAAAGGTGCAAAATTATTAGTTATATTTTGACGGTTTCATCAAATATTTTTTTTTTTAAGAAAATAAGTAGTATTGGAAATATTGGGAAGGTGAAATGGTCAGTGGAGAAGGGGGTAGAGAGGGGGAGTTTCCATAATTGATGGGTCATGCTATGTAGATGATAAGCCATGATGTATTCAGGAAGCACGGTTTCTTCACTATATTAATATTATATATTATATCCCTTTCGTGGGGATGGAAAAGGGGCCCACACCCACCCATCACTGCGCATTTCCATTCCATTTTTATTTTTCTTTCCCCATTTTCTTCTATTTTTTAACTTACCATTGATGTGGGAACGTGAATCTAACTTAATTCGCATAAAGTAATTATCCCAATAATATATATGAATCCAGATAAGTATTTAATTAGACATTAGAATCTTGCTTTTCTAAATATTGAATTTGATTTTTCTTCTTTTCATTTGTAATATTTTGAACTAATAAAGTCATCTATGAATTTCAAGGATGCCAATCCCATTGACGGAACCAATTATGAGAAAAGAAAAAATATAATTTATTTGGTGACGTTTAATTATATAGAGAATAAAACAATGTCGATTTTGTAGACTATGGTCAAAGGCTAATGAATGAGAGTAAAGGAAATCCAATAGTTTTGCTATATGGGACAGAGTTTGGCATGCAAGTTGGTAATCAAGATATTTGGAAAATACATTCCAGCTAGGTCGTAAAAGAACCAACATATATATCTGTAAAGGGGAGAGAATTGCAAAAGGCAATAGTGAGTTTATATCAATATACCAAAAATAAATAAATAAATCTCCGGTTAACTCAAAATACAATGCTATTTTTTTAAGTCAAGAGTATACATCAACCCAAGGATAGTCCACCAGGCTTATTTAATTAATATATATTATTGACCAAAACATTAAGGGTGTGTTTGGCCCATGGGTTTGGATTTGGATGGGTTTGGATTTCAAATCAAAACCATGTTTTTAGCAAGCAGTGTTCCAAATCCCGGGTTTTGAAATCCATTCCCATGGGTTACAACATACAATCCCACGTGGTTTCTGACGAATGTCATCTCATGGAATTTGTTCCATGTTTTTTCATCCAAATCGGTTTGTCACTACTTGACAACAACGATAAAAACTCTGACGACCACCAACGACCATCGACAACGAAAACTCCGGTAAAAACTCCGGCGACCACCGACAACGACAACTCCGATAAAAACTCCGGCGACCACTTTCGCAACAACTTCGACAACTCCGACGACCACTCAACAACCACCGAGGCAATGAAAACTCCGACGATCGTCTGGCGACCACTTTGGTAACAACTCCGACGATAACTCCGACGACAACTCCGACGACAATTCCGACGACAACTCCGGCGACCACCGACACCATCGACAACGACAACTTCGGCGACCACACCAAATGACTCGACTCTGGGCACGATGATCGCCTCCGAAAAATATTTGATTTTCCATTTCCTTTTCAATTTTTCGTTTTTCATTATCGGTGGCTCGCCGACAATAACTCCGATGACAACTCGGTGACTACCCGACAACGACAACTACAACTACAACGACCACATCGGGGACTCAACCACGGCTGATGGCGGTTACCTCTTGCGACCACTTGGTTTCTCATTTCCTCTTTCATTTGTCGTTACCATTTTTAGCCACCACTTCGACAATAACTCCGAGACAACTCCGGCGACCACGATAACTACAACTCGACAACCACATCGGCGACTAGCCACCACCGATGGTTGCCTTAACGACCTTTTCAACAACAACTCAAACGACCCGATGACCACCGACAACCAAAAATCCAACGACCACCTCGACAATCCCACCACCTCATCAACTCGACCACTCCAACAATACAACAATTTAGTCAATTTTTTAAAAGGTTAAAATAAAACTAAAAATGGCTAATAAACATTTTTTATGCTAGTCTCAACACCTTTGAATTTTGTGAAATTTTTATTAAAAAAAAAAAACTGATATTTTTTTTAATGTACACTCAAATAGCTCAATTCTATAATTTCTTTTTAAAAGTTAGAAAAAATGAAATAATTTTTTTCTTTCGCACAAAGGCGTTTTATGTTCTTTTGTTGCAACACTTTTGGGCCGATGTATCTGTATGTGTGCAAACTCGTGGTAGGGTGTTCAAAAACTACCTAAATTGAAAGCTTAATGGAAAAGTTACTTAAAAATTGATCCATGTTAGACATTAACTTCTACAATTCACATAAGATCAATTACAAAAATTTGAAAGGAATAAAATAGCTAAAAGAAAAAAAGGTGAAACAAAATTGTACCAAACCTAGAGTTAAAAAAGCGCCAAGACACACTCTCTCGATTCCCGAAGCTTGAACACTGCACTCCCAAACACGCTTTTACGATTCCCGGACTTCAAAAATCGCACTCCAAAACACGCTTTTCTCGATTCCCGAACTTGAACCCCCCAGGATAAACCTCTCCAACCGATTCCCGAGGATTCGATTCCGAACCTGCGCCCCAAACAGCCCCTAAGCTTATTTAAAGCATGAGTTATAATAGTCTGTGCACCCCAAACACACACTATTATAATCCAAACTATACTACTTTATATTTTAAATAATATTATATGATTTCACATATTATAATAACTCACAAACTATTATAACTATTTGTTATTATAACTCACTTAGCGCCTCAAACAACCTCTAAAGGGTTGTTTGGATTAACGAGTAGAGTTGGAACTTCTTATTTAACTCAAATAGTTATTAACTTCTCATTGTGGGTTCCACATCTTTATTAACTCATCTTGTGACTCCCACATATTTATTAACTCCTTCTTATGGGTCATACAAATTTATTAACTAATTATCCAACTCCCCCATAACTCATTTTTCAACTCTTATTTCTTGCAACTCATTGCCCCAAACACAACTTACCAGAACTCTATACCTCAAACACATACTTCAGAACTCTAGAGTAAACAACTATATCCTAAACACATACTTTAGAACTCCTCACACTTTTTTACTCCCGATACTTCTTTACTTCTGGACTGCAACTCCTACTCCCCAAACGATCCCGTAGTGATTTGAATCTTCTACTCTCATATTTGATTGAACTAAAAACAAGTGAAACTAGTGGTATACATAAGTCGGGTGGGGTTTGGTTGAGGGAGTTTTTTGGACCAACCCAAAAATTCGGGTTGGTCATTTCTTCAACCCAACCAACCCTATTCATGAGAGTAACCCAACCCAATATTTTTCGAGTTGGGTTGGGTTGGGTCATCGAGTTGATTTTTTTTTTATTTCTTTAAAATATTTTTTCTTTAATTAATAACTAAAATCACATAAAATTCAAATATCAAACTTCAAAATACATAACATCTTAACATTCGTTGGAGTCTAAAAGAAAAACATAAAAAATTGACAAACAATTCATTTATAAGTATTGTAATTAAAATACAATTAAAAAATATAAACTTTGGGTTGGGTCAGCTCGAGAATTAAAAGTCCAACCCGAGAACCGATCCGTACTTTTCGGTTCCCCAAATTTTTAACCCAACCCAAACCGAAAAAAAAAAAACATAACACAATCCAACTCTTACGGTTTGGGTTGGGTAGTCGGGTTGCTCGAATTACCGGTTTATTTGTACACCCCTAAGTAAACACAGTATGTGTTGGTGAGTTTTGACATCTTCGTTAGAAAAAACAATTTTACTTTGTTGTGCATAAAAGTAAGTAACACTAGCAAATAAATTACAACTTAACTGGCTACAAACAATTACAATGTATTGTATATAACAACTCAAAACTCGAGAACGAAGAATTGTAAATAGTCGAGGCACGCTTACTAAGCGTTGTCCTGAACACAATTATTCGCTATGCACGGGTTGCAAGCAGACTACAACGATCACCTCAACAGGATACATGACTAACTCCGATAGAACAACAACCTCGAAGTACTTGGATCTGTCACAACTCTTGGACACTTGCTCTCAACTTGACTCGAGATTAAAGAGAATGAAGAAAAGAGAGAAAACTCTTCACTTGGAATGAGATATTCCAAAATGGAATGAGATACTCCAAATGAAGAAACAAGTTGTTATTTATAAGCTAGCAACTTAGTGACTCTCTAAAATCAAATTAATACGAAGAATGTAAAACATACATCAAAAGTAACTAAATTGTGTAGTTACTTGTTAAAATTCAAACAAAACTCACAAACTTAACCTTTTTAAGTTAAATTTGTATAAGAAACATCAACACATTTGGATGTTTTAAACCATTATGAAACTTTTAAATTTAAAGTTAAGTAACATGTACATCAATTGAATTTGATGTTTCACATAAACACTTTCTTTCACACTTTTTATTATATAAAATTCAACAAGTCTGAATTATATTATTTAGACCAATTAAACTACATTATAATTGCAGTGCAAGGTATTTATAATCGATAAAAAGAAAAAAAAGTCATCAATTTAATTAATACACCATATAGGCGAGAATTCAAAACAACATAAATGGAGTTTGCTTAGGTAAATAATTAGGCATAAGAACATTATTTCACACATCTAATGATGTTATCACATTCTTATGAAAAACATCTTACAAAACAATAATCACAGTTGTATACCTATGTTTTTTTCTTGTTTAACTCTTACATTTGATAGGAAAATTGTACAGACAACTAATAATTGTCATCACATTGTCGTGAAGAAAAATCTTACAAAACAATAATCACAAATATTTCTTAATTTTATTTCCTTTGCACTCTTACGGTTAGTAGACAAGTCGTATAAAATAATCATTAGTTTAATTTCTGTCTTAAGCATTTAAATATAAAAAGATATCTAAAATCTTAAACACCCTTAAACATTCCACTACCTAAAAAAAATGAATAGAATAACGAAAAATTAATTGTCCATCTACTTTAATTGGCTAAAGTGTATTATAAGGCGGAACATATATATAGAATTTGTTTTTCTCACTGCAACGTAATTAGATTAAAAGCAAGATTTTTTTTACAAAAATCAATATTTTTAAAGTGGAACATTTTCTTATTCATACAACTTGACATTATGTTAAAACAAGCAAGTGTTAAATAAATGTTGAACTTGAAGCACACAAAGTCGAACGACTTTGATATTGTAAATAATGTAAACAAAAATCGTTATTTCCAAAACGGCGTCGAGTGCACGTGATTGTCATGCACAGCACCGTCCTTTTTATTTTATTTTTTTTACGTTAAACAATGTTAGGGCTCACGCGTGGGCCCCACTCAACCTTGTCATTTGTTCCCTTCTTCCACGTAAAGCTCACTTTTTGACCCCCTCCCAAAATTAATATTATTTTTATTATTATATAACTCTACCTAATGAAAAATCTGCATCATCAACCAGACCAACCAATTACGTGAAGAATACCTTGGAGTATTCTAAATTTATATATCCCCAACAACTTTTGACGCCCACCAATTATTAATTATTTATTTCTATTTATGTAAAAGAGAAATTAAAAAAAAAGGCATGATTTAGAAGAATTATTGGCGTTGCTATTTTTGACGAGGACGGCAATAGGCAGGAGAATTAATTAATGAGGAATAAAGTCATTTTCAGTATTCGAATTTTGTGGAATGCCCGGGCTTCAGCCTTCTGTCCATTCCTTCTATACGGCTAATAAATTAATCCATTTATTTACTTCTCACTTCTCAGTTAAATCGGCTCATAATCTTCAATAATTACCACCACTAAATTGTCAGCACCCTCATTATTAATTATTTTCTTCTCTCTCAATAAATTAAAGCCGTATAAAATTAACATTTGAATGAATTTGGCCTAGAGATGATAAGGAATATTTTATAAATTTGGTAGGTGTGATTTTGAGCTCAATTTTAGTTTAGTTTTATAGTTTTAAAATTTTTATTTAGTCTTTATGCTTTTACAAACTTTAATCTAGTCCTAATGGTTGTTTGAACTTCACGAATCTCCCCTTAACCATTTTATACCAATACAAAAATATAATTATCTAGTCAAAACGAGCATGACTCAATAGTTAAATATATATACATTCTTATAAGTTCAAAGGTTGGAACTCCCACGATCACAATGTTGTATATTAAAAAAAAAACCCTAGTCATTTCCTTTTCTTCTTTTAATTTATTCTTAAATTCCACTACAATCAACTAATATATTTGATTAATTTCATATCAAGACCAAACACATCAACTCATTGCATGGAAACAAATAAATTTCCCTCTAATGTTATTGAAACGGGAACTACGAAGATCATTAAACTATGTTGATATAATTAAATTTATCCAAAACTATTCGTTTAAACTTGTAGTTTTTGATTGGCGACTTAAGAGGGTATCAGAGCAGGTGGTTCAGGGGGTATTGTGTTTAAAACCCTGCTAAGTCAATCTCCTCTACATTAAATATTGAGTTCACTTGGTTTTTTATCAAATTTCCAAACCCACAAAACCAAAAGTTAAGACCCCGTTTGATAATCATTTTGTTTTTAGTTTTTAATTTTTGAAAGTTAAACTTATGTTCACTTAATTTTTCTATAATAGAGATCATCTCTCTTAAGTAAACATTTGAACTCTTAGTCAAATTCTAAAAACAAAATCAAGTTTTTGAAAGCTACTTTTTTTAGTTTTCAAAAGTTGGCTTGATTTTTTAAAACATAGGTACAAATTAGATAAGAATACATGGTATAAGTAGTATTTTTATGTTTAAATTTCAAAAATTAAAAAGCAAAAACAAAATGATTATCAAACGGGGCCTAAGCTATAAGATTAAAATATTATATTCGAAATAGACAATATCATATAATAAGTTATTAGAAGAACTAAATAATCTAAGATTTTCAAAATGAGAAAAACTAAACTGAAAGGGTGTTTGAAAAGATCGGATTGAGGTAGAAGGGAAAAAAAGAAAAACTTTTGGGAGGAGAGTTTGAATGGGGTGAATTGACGGGTCAAAGGAATAGAAAGGGAAGAAGTGGAGTGGGGGTGGTGGTTAAGAGGAGACGCAAATGATTGGGATTAGAAGACAAGAGATTACAAATCAAATTCAATGATTAAACATCAGAAAAAAGGGAATAAGAAAAAAAAAACATAAGACTTTGAGGAGCAGCATTAATTAAATTATCAAACCAAATAATATATATATATATATATATATATTTTTTAAAATTAAAAAAAAAGGATTTTGAAGAAGGGGGGTGGGGGGTCCATAAGGCAGAGACGATGATAATTGAAAGAGAAAGGAGGCGTGGTATGAGGGGAACATGAAGCAGTGAAATGTGTAGGGATTCCAGGGGACAATCAAAACACACCTCCATTTTGTCTCTAAGCGTCCACTTTTTTTTTTTTTTTTTTTTTTTTTTTTTTTTTTTGTTTTACGGTGGGCCGCCGTTCAAGGCTTTTTTTTTTTTTTTTACTGCTTTAACACTCGAACAATCAAAAGAAACACAACCCCTTTTCTCATTCTCCATTAAAATATAAAAAAAAGTCATCTCTCTTTCCACTGATTGAAAGCAATCCGACCCTCTTTCCCCTTTCCCTTTTTCTTTTTTTCTTGTTTTTTTTCCTCTCCACCCATTATTTCCTGTACAATTTTAAATGATTCTTTTTTTTTCTTCAGGTTTGTGAATTGGTCAAAAGATGATGTATTTTTTCCGTTGAGTGAAGTTCATAAGTTGACAAAAAGAGAATTGGATTTGGTTTTTGGTGAGGTATTGAGTAGGCGTGGAAAGAGAGATATATATATAAAATTAAAAAAAGAAAAGTAAAGGGCCTAAAGGCTATTTATTCATGTATACTCGATTGCCAATTCATTCCCAAAATCTATAAGCATGCAATTTTTATTCTTTCATATTCCTCCAACTTAATCATTTCTCCTTCACTCGCACCCCACTCATAATTCCCCCTCTCTATTTGGGCCGATTGCTAAAGAGAGCCCCAAGCCCAAATTACAGAGCCCAGTAAGTCCGGGCCTTTTGGTGGGAGGAGAGGTGGAGTTCGGCCTGTGGTCCATTATGTTAATCAGGCCCGAATGTTCACTAGGGCTCCATGGAGGGACGCACGCTTGATTCATTCCGTCGATTTTAACGCACGTGTTAATAGACGTTCGTTGTTTTTAACTTCTTCGAGCTCTTTCTTCTCCGGCCGCTGCGGATTCTCCTCCTCCTTGTTTCGGTCGTCGTTTCAATGGAGGGGCTAAAGGTTTCGGACGCCAATATGATTATTTACGTTCACCCATCGAAAAGTAAGAAGGTTTCGCAAGCGGTGCTTCGGGAGCTTGGTGCTATGCTTCTGAAGTAAGTGAATTTCTTTTACGCTTTTAACAATTCGCGTGTCTAATCTCTTTCAATCGCAATCTTCTCCACTTATTGATAGTGTTGGTTTTTTGGTTTTTTTTTTTTGTTGAACATCATGATTGGGGTGATATCTGTTAATGGTAGAGTTAGACTAGTACAAACTTGAATTTAGCCTCAATTTAACTTGGAATTAGTGAGTTTCGTTTCATTTAGTGGCGTTTTTGCTTTGTTGGCGTGCTATTCCGTGTTGAGGAAATAAACACCTGGGTTATGCTGTTGTTTGTGAATTCAGAGTGTAAGTTCCTCTAGTTTTAAATACTGTAACTCTTAAGATTTTAGTCAAAAGTTCATTTATTAAGGAATATCAGATGATTTTCATTCTCTTTGAACTTTAAGGTGCGAAATTTAAACTTCTCGTAACTGTCATTGATGCTTCTTTTGCTCCATTTAATCAGCATTCGAGTTCATTTACATGTGAACTTGTATCATTAACTGCATTTTTTGTATACTATGTTCCCCGTGTAGATTTGATGAAAAATTTGAAGGTGTGCTACTGGCTTATGAGGCCAAAATTATTGATAAAAGTGCGAAGATTCTATCTGGAGTACATCCCTATTTTGGCGTGACAATAAAGGCAAAGCTATTACTTTTCTCTCCAAAACCAAACATGCTTTTAGGTTGGTTTTCTATGATACTCATAGTATATGGAGGAGTTCAATTGATTTGAGATTCAAAGTGTCTCCATTCTTTCCACTAGGAAAATAATCCGTCTAGAACTAAGTTGCTAAGTGACAAACTCGCATTTTAACATTACTAGGGTTCTTCATTGCATTATGATGGTAGTTATATTAAATTCACAAATAGGAGAGATGATTTTTCATATTCTTTTTTTAACCATGTTTTGCTGATAGTTTTGATATCACTTCAGAGGGAAAGGTGGTGAAGCTTAGGCAAGAATCGATCCATGTTATTGTCTTAGGTTTTGCTTCTGCTGTAATAACCGATGAAGACATTCGCGATGAATTCAAGCATAGAACAGTATGTTTCGTGCATTGTACTTGAGAATTCATACCTTTTGTTTTGTTATTCATATAAGAAGGAAGTTCTTGTTATGTTGTCCTGATTTTATTATGCATTGATTTTAACGTAGAAACATGGAGATGAAATGTTTGTCAGCAGAGCTCACAAGCACCATGTGTTAAAGGTTGGGACGATGGTACGATTTTTGGTGAAGAGGTTAGATTTTTCCCTTTGATTACACTTAGTCTGTAACATTTTAGTTGAAACTTACAGTTGGAGTTTTCATCCAAATAATCGTGGCTGGAACACCAAGCTCATATCTGATGGATAGCCTGCCATATTTATTAATATTTGCCGCTCCTTGTTCATCAGTAATCTAATTTTCTAAATAAGAGATGATGTAACATAACAAGTGGACTTAATTCAACCTTGCCAGCTTTGATGAGGAAATATTGCATATCTCTGGATCTCTAGTTCCATCTCACACGGGGAGCATCCATTGGTTGGAGAAGAATTCAGTTGAAGGTTCGGTAACTAATAGGTAAATGACAGAGACTGAATTCTGGGAGGTTTTGAGCTTTAATCCTCAAATCTACAATTCTTATTATTTTGACCAAACTTTATAGGAGTAGAAAGAAGACGAGAGATAACGACGGAGAATCATTGTTGCAGGATAGTGTTGCCACTGAAGTAAATGCACTTCTCTTGAACGATGACCATCAAACTAAAACGAAAAAACAAAAAACTAGCAGAAAATCTTGAAGACTGCTAATTATCACACAACACAGATCGTTTTTGCATCAGGTAATTTTTCCTACTCCCTCAGTATGGTAGATAAACTCTTGCTCTCAATTCAAACCTATATAAGCTACATTAGCCAGAAATTTACCTGACAAAGTAAATTTGAATTCAATTTGTATATAGGGTGTTGATGATTCAAAGCAGAGATCCTCATTGTTTTCCTATTGTAAGAAATGCTTGGGAGAGAGACGCACCTTTCACTTGGGAATATCACCTCAACTTTGATAATGACATAACATTATATCAGGGTATGGATAAATGCAGCTTCCCATTTTTGTAACTGTCAAGAAGAAATAGCCCAAATCCATGTATTATGGGCTTAGGCCCAATAGACATTGGTGAGTGAATGATTTTTTCCAGCCCAAATCTTGAGTTCAATATGCAGTAGGTAGAGAAGAAAGAGATGACAGATGTCATCAACCTAGACTTTCTGAAAAATGATATGAGATTTGGACATTATATTTCTTAATTTCATTCAAAATCACACACAACACAAAACAACACCACACCAGACCGTTGGTTTGTCAATCATTATAATGAGGATATGATTTGGGTTTCGCAAGTACACTCGATTTGCACCGTTGACTCATATGATTGCTATTATTTATATCTCTCATCTCCATTATGGGGTTTTTTTAGAAAGCTGCAAATAATTCATCATTTTCTTCATCATTATAAGGTATGGGGTTGCTCTGTCCAAATCAACCCACTGCTGAATGATTTGAATTAGAAGAGAGAATCGAGTCTCAGAAATGGGTTTTCTCGAATTGGTGAACCGGGTTTATTCCATCCAATTCCCATGTGAATATGTGATCTATGGCTTTTATTTAATCAGATAGGTGGATCTAAATAACAGCAATTTGACAGTTTTTTTTTTTGGGAGGCGAGAATATCGGATTTGTAACATGGTATGAACTATGAACTAGGAAGTACAAAACTCTTCAATCCAATCAAACTACAGTTAAAATAAATTGCTGTCTTTTCCTCTTTACATCGTTTAGTGTTACATTTGACCGTCAGTTAACTTGGAATCTGTGTTCGGTTCAACTTTCAGAATTTGGACCCCCTGCTCTGTTCTGACATCTCTCTCTTTCTTCATGTCAAATAAGGATTTTGAAGATCTTCAAAAGATATGCAGTGAAGATATGAATAAATTTCAATTCCAGAAATGATTCTGATAAATAAAAACATCATCTCTGTCCTCTCTCTTTGTCAGAATAGAACTCTTGCACGTTCTTAAGAGTTAAAATTTTCTCATTTTGGAACCTACAAACCGAGTCTCATCTTCCAATATTAAATATAATTAGTCTTCATTCATTCAATGCTTCATTTCATAATATTATACACGTAGTAATAAAATTAATCTCAACTCAAAGTCGTAGAGAATAAAACGACTTAACTGGCTTAAATAATTATATTGGAATGGGGTTTAAGAAATAAGAAGACTAAGTCTTTTCCAAAGATATTCTAAGGTTGGTTATGGAAATCTTATAGTTGGTGAATTTGAATGCGATGTTCAACTGAACTGATCTTCTTTCTATGCAGGCTGGCATCTATTTGGGTCTCTAATTATGAAGTTAAATAAACTCCAACGACCCAAATCTAATGGGCAGCCCTTACTAATCATTATCAATCATTTGATGCCCTTTCAAAAGCCAATGATCTGTTTGCTGAAACAATTATGGAATTGACTGAATCCACAACCAACCCCTCTTCCATAAATTTCCAATTTTTATTCCCATAGGTGATTTTTGCAACTTCGAAGTCCATGATTGAAAAAAAATAAAAATACATGGAGCTTTGTTTGACAATCTTGATAATAAAAAACTTAATGAACGAAACAAACAGATAATCAAGATTGATTGAGGTAGCTTTATAGGAACAAAGTTTAGATGTTTGATTCATAAGACAAATGGCAGAAAAGGAGAGAGCGGCGGCAGCAAAAAGAGAAGGATAATGAGTATGAGTTGTGCCATAACAACTAACGATGCGGCTACATAACGTGCTATAATTTTTTTTTTTTTAGTTGCTTGTCGTATTATCTTGAAGAAGAAGTTAAAAAAGAGATTTAAAAAAAAAAAAGAGAATTGATTTGAACCATTGGTATGTATGTAGCAGTAGCAGTTGAGGCTCAGAGCAATAAAATTGAAAAAAGAAAAGGTTGAATTAGGAAATGGGGCGGCGGATTGTGGATGGAAGGCTTGAAATTGGGAAGCATGCATTGGATGTTATGGGCTCTCTCTGTCTCTGCAACTGTAAGTACGGATTCCTTGGAAATGACCAATTCGCAATTTGCCGAATGGGGTGACAGATCATAAAAGTAGTAGAAAGAGAAAATACGTACACAGATTTATTATAAACTTTAGTCTTTACATATATATATATATATTCAAAGCTTTTTTCCTCAACCCAAAAAAACATTATCATCCAATGCAATGCATGTTATGGATCAAACTTTGTGCCTTGCAAAGTTAGATACTTGGTTTCATATACAAACATACTCTTTCCCCAACTAAAGATAGTTATATTACAACATGGTGCACATATGGGCAAGAATGGATGGAAATTTTAGCATGAGCCTCACACCTTTGACTAATTTGATTCCATAGAGAGATAAACCATTAACTCTTTCCATTGTACAAGCAAGATTAATTGGATTAACCCCACTTTTTTCTATAGGTTATATATTTACTTATGCGGTTTTCTTGATTGCCTCTTATTGGAAGTGCGACCAAAGTCCCACATCAGCTAGAAAAAAAGAAAATCATGAGTATATAAGTGAGGGATAGTATCTCCATTGGTATGGGGCCTTTTGGGTGAAACCAAAAGCAAAACAATGAGAGTTTATGCCCAAAGTGGACAATATCATACCAATGTGGAGATATGTAGAGGGTCATTGTCCCTAACACCTTGGCTACATCAAGAAAATTTGGTTTTTTTTTTTTTTATGTGTTGTATCCACGAAAATATCATTTCTTTTGATGGAGAAGAGGATCTTCTTTTTCTCGTAGTTGCAAACGTAAATATAATCTCACATCATTGCAAATGTGAACATAGTCTCACATCATCTAGAAATGTTAGGAGGAGTTGTTTGCGGCGCTTTGTGAGTTATAATATCATGAGTAGTCTATGAGTTATTATAGTATGTGGAATCATATAATATTATTTAAAATGCAAAATAATATAGTATTGGGTTATAATAGCATCTGTTTATAGTGTAGAGTATTCTATGAGTTATAACAACATAAGTTATTATAATTTGTGTCTCAAACAAACTCTTAAAGATTCATGATATATAAGCAACAACATATCTCTATTATACATTGCGACAAATATGAACATATATCTCTATGTAGGTTTAAGTTTAGAATAGACAAAAACATATTATTGTAAACAATAGGAGTAAGATGTTAATAAGGGAAATGGCACCGCCCAAATGATGGGGGGATCAGAAAAGCAGAAACAAGAAGAAGAAAGAAGCTAAGGGAAGCTAGGCGTGTGTATGGAGACGAGGCATGCGTTGACATCATTATTATCAAAAAAAAAAAAAAAAACAAAGCCAATCTTAATTTATATATTTATAATTTTAATGCCAACAAACAAAGGGAAAAAAGGCAAAGGGGAGTTGGTGATGTGTATAGTTAGAGGCTTCAATAAAAGTGGATTCTTTGTTGGAATAACCAAAAAATAAAAGAGATTTTTGTGTTAGAAATATAATATATAATATATAATATATGTACGTGAGTGCACCTCTATCTGTACTGTTTTCTAACTTTTGGCTGCATGGTATGGTAGTGAGATTTTGACGTGGTTCTGTTCTGTGTCCTTCCTTTTTGTTTATTTATACTTTGGGTTTGGGACACTCATTTTATGATTTTAAGCCTAGCTACACTACAATCAATTTTAATATACTAATTAATTTCAACTATATGTATCATAAACCTACCTACCTAGCTTATAATTATTCAAATCTCTCAATATCAACTTTCTTCCAAACCTTTCAATATATAGTCAAATCCATTCCAGCTTCTAGAACCCGATTCGCCACCCCATCCCTCTCGACGTAATTTGTCTCTCTCTTGTGATAATTTCTTTCTATAAAGTTTATCTAATACTATATCATTTATCTCTTTAAATGTATAACTCACCTCGCCTTGAGTTACATTAAGAAAATTATATAAAAATACTAATATTTTTCTAAGAATATTTCTAGTTGTGCCCCTGTTTATTGTGAAGTAAAATTACATGGTAAGAGTATACAAAGCATGTTCATGGTCGGTGGGTGATTATGGAAATAAAAATCAGGAAGCATATCAAATAAGAATCTTATCCAAAATCATATTGACAATGTAGTAATTAAATTAAAATAACTACAAAATTGTGATTTAAATAAAACAAAACTCAGCTGATTAGTGACTGACCATATATAAGAAAGACCACATGAAGAAAAGAAAAAACCTTGCAGAGACAAATTATCAGAAAATAATAAAAATTTACAAATCAAGAGATCATAAGCTATATATCAATTCTGAGCCAGTTAACTGCTGAAGTTGTTTGTGTACGGCATGCACCGAAAGTAGGTAAAAATTAAAAATAACAAATAATATTTTTTTAAAAAAATCCCCACGTAAATGGAAGCAAAACGACAGAGTTTTAATATATTATTATTTAAAGTAGTTTAGTTTAAAAGTAAGCTGGAGCAAGGCAAGAGAAATAGAATGCCATGTGCCAGCTAGGGGAATATTACGGTAAGAGCATTAAAATATATAATAATAATAAATATAAATATAAATAATGAATTAAGAAAATTAGTATGGTGTTTTTTTTTTGTTTAAAAAAATGATGGTATTGGTAGTGGATGAAAAAGGGTTGATGAGATTCCTTTACGACAACCAACCAATTGTACTCTCTTTTCCAACTTCAACTTCCAACAAAAGTTTATAACTACGTACAACCAAACGACGTGTCGGATTATGTATTTTTCTTTTTCTTTATGATCTTTTTTTTTAAAAAAAGAAAAGTAGTACTGAAGGTTAGGAAGTAATAATAAAAGTTTATATTTATGCTTTTGTAAATGTAATGTAATGGTGCTGTTAGTCACTGTTTGTTATTGATTCGAAGGTCAGAAATAAATCTCAAGTACAACAGATGATGATGTAAGATTTTGTACCTTACACTGTTAAATTAAATCTGGCTGCTTTTTTTGTTTTTTAATGGTTTTCAATCTTCTTAACTTCATCTTTACGAAAATATTTATGCATAATAATTAATAAGTCATCATTTTTTTCTAGATATAAGTGAAAATATTATTTTATCATTATTGACTTATAAAATCCATAATAAATTTCTAAAAAAATAAATATAATATAAAATTTTTGGATATTTAATCCTAAAAACTAGTTTAGATATCAATTTTTTTTACATATTCAATTTTAAATTTTAGATAACTAGAAGCAAAAATGTGATTAGTAAACATGTTTATATTCTTATTTTAAGAAAAGAAAAAAATTATCAAACACACTTTTTTAATTTAAAAAGAAATTAAAAATGAAAAACAAGAAATGAGAACATTATCAAATTATGATACATTTTTTACTCCCAAATCCTAATTTCATTTTATTGTATATGTATTTTTTTTCAATAGTCTCATTCAATGCTTTTTTAACAAAACATTATTGCGACGTCAAAATATATTTTTGTTAACTTAGTTTAAAATATGTCGTGTTTTAATTGAATGATGAAGGAGTACATCCATCCATAAAAATGGTACTACTACCTACTTTCCATAATGATCAATGATTCATTGTTGCTATGTGAAATGGACATATTGAAAATTCCAATAAATAGCCTACTCCATTCAATTATATTCAATTTTAATCTTCATGCCATTGCTCTCTTTTAATATTTGGTCATGGTAAAACTAGATTTGAGAAGGTGAATACACGATAAGTTTAAAAGTACGACGTGCACATATAAAACAAATTTATAAACTTAGCATTCCGTAGTTATTTAACTATATGCTTAATTCATAATTATTTTTAAATTATTTTCACTACTAAAACAAGTCAAATTATCAATAAATTTTAGATTAAATTATAAATTTCATCTCTATGAACTTTTAAATTGTGTCTAATTAGTCTTTGAATTTTAAAAATAGCATGGTAGATCTTTAAACTTTCAATATTGAATATATTATGTCTAACTTAAAATGTGAAATAAATGTTATAAATCTTATATATTTAATTGGAGTTTAAACTTTCAATTTCATATATCTATTTGTTTAGATTTTTTCAAAGTTTAAAAAACTATTTGTCAATAGTCCATAAATTATAAGTTTAAAAACTTTTTAAAAAATTATAATTTTAAAGGGCTTATTAAGTATACCAAGGGAAACTTTAGAGAAAAAATCTTTTAATTTAACCTACAATTTTATTTTTGTTTTAATAATATTTTTAAAGTTTTGGCTCAATTTAAGGAAAAAAAAAAGAAACAAAATCGCAAACGCTCTAAAACTTGTTCTACATTTAGGAAAATTTACTAAAATGTTTAAAACTTGTTCTTGAAATGTTTCTTTCAGGAAAAAAAAAAACGGTTTTAATAGTTCATGTTTATGATTTATATGTGACTATGAATTAAATAACAGCTAAAGTAAATATAATAATAAGGCGTTGAACTTGAACTTTCTGGTTTTTAACATTTAAAAATGGAGCTTGTTAGTTAACCATTTTCACGAGGTAATTAATATTTTAAAACAACTTGCACAGTTTTTAAATATATTCGAAGTCGTCCAGATTTGAAAAAAAAGCTCTAAGTGTTATTGGGATATTTAGGATCCGTTTGATATGCAATTCAGATTTTATTTTGTGTTTTCAGATTTACTGAATTTAGTGAATATGCGTTTGACTGATGTGTTTTCGAAAACTAATTTCAGATTCTGTGATCCAAATAGTAGAAAATCTAAAAACAACATTTTTATATTTTTATTGTATCAAGATTCTGAATTTAAAATTTTAAAATGTAGAGTTATATTAAATGAAGATAAAAATCTTAATAAATAAAATATTTCAGGTTATACACTCAATTTACTTTTCTTAAATTAAAATATGTATAATATAATATATAATATATTTTAAATTATATAATATTATATTATAAAATGAGAATTCTATAAAATTTATAAAAATTATGTTCATATTCCATCTAATAATTGGTTTTGCAACTACAACTAATTTTATGGTTTATAAATATATTATACGATACACTTAAAACAACTATTTAGAATGAAATCTAATTTCTAAATCTGATACTAAATGCATATCTGAAAATATGAAATACAACGCATATCTGAAAATATGAAATACAACTGTGTTCTCATTGAATCCCTTATTTTTAAATTTCTGTTTTCAGATTACTTGATGACTTTAATAATTCTTAAAATACTGAAAAGACTACAGTGTTTTTTCATTCACAAGCTTTAGAAATAGCAATTCTCATTTAAATTAAAAAATCAATAAATTTTAGTCATCATCCCTCGATGAGATGGAATTGATATATTTTTTGGACCGTTGTAATTTATTTTCTAAGGTATACTTTTGTTTTTTTCTGCCAGTGTCTCTAATGATCTTTTAAAACAAAATAAAATACACTCTAAAAGACAGCCCAAAATAAAATTTATTTAATTAATTTTAACCCTTTAATTTGCCCAAAAATTAGTCCACACTCAAGAATATAAAAATATTTATTTTTTCATCTTTAAATTAATTCGATTATATGATTGTTGGTAAATAAGATACTAATTACTATTTCAAAGATAAATGTTCCATCCCAACTCATATAGCTATTAAACTAAAAAAAAGTTTGTGATATAACATTTTATTACTTAACAAGCATAAATTTGAATATAGTTTGAATTTTAACAATGAACTTACCATACATATATATTTGTACGGCTAATCAACTATTAATATGTTTGTTTCGAGTGTGTGTTATAATAATTTGTATTATAATAATCTATGAAATACTATGCACCACAAACATAAATTATTATAACCCAAACTAAATAACCATGCATCATAAATACAAATTATATAATTCTAGACTATTATGAGTATAATTCATGTTATTATAACCCACTCAATGTCTCAAGTAATTTTATTTGAGATAAACGATGAATTTAACTCTTTATGAAGAAAATAAAATTCTTTGCAAAGTTCATAAATCAAAATAAGACTTAAACTAATTTTTAATTTTTTATTGTTTGGAATGAAAAATAGTTCAAATCTTATTTTGGTCATCTAAAAAAGGGTTAAATAAAAGATAGATGTTAAAATTCAAGGAAAAAAAAGACATAAAAATTATTATTAAAAAAATTAAAGATTAAATTACAAGTTTAGCCCTTAAACTTTCAAGTTCTTATATGTAGTAAGTCTCTATGCTTAAAAGTGTAATTCTATAATTTTTAATTATGTCTAAGCAATTTTTGAAATTTCATTTATGAACTTTTGATTTTCTATCTCTAGGACTAAAAATTTTGTAAAATTTAAAGCAAATTTAAAGTATATCAATAGGTTAATAATCTAGGAGATATAAAATTAAAAATTTATGGGCATATCCTAATCAATAAAATAAATAAATAAAAAGTTTATATAACTATTATATATTTTTTAGGGGCACTTGCATGAATAGCAAAAAAGTATATAAATATTGCACCCATGTCACTCCTTAATGCAATTTGCAAAAATAGCAACAAAAAAAAGTCCAGCTCAAACAGATGGCGTGCAAAGTCAAAAATACCCTTATATTTTTCACGCGCGTTTTTCAATCTGAAGTATATTAATAATCTATCAATAGTCTATCAAAAACATATTGATGATGTACTTATGATATACTAATGATATACCTAAAATGAAATATACTATTGATATACTACTGATATACCAAATATAAATTATATCAGATATACTATTGTATCTAAAAACTATTGCTAGATTTACAAATACATTCACCGTGTTGTTCGATATCGAGAAAATCAGTAGTCTATCAACAATAGATCTAATATAGCAACGATATATCTAACCAAAAAATAATTGCATAAGTGATATACTATTGATTCTATTGATTTCACTAATATTAAGTATATATCTATGTGATATACTAGTGATATACTTTATTTAGTATATCAACATTATATCACAAATAGGGATTTTATGCTTACATACTTTATTTAGTAATATTAGGTATATCAATGGAATCTCAAAATCTATTGCTAGATTTATAAATGTCCTCCTTGTATTTTTCAATATCGAGAAAATAAGTAGTTTATCAATAATAGATCTGATATACCAATGATATATCCAACCAAAAAATAACTACATGAATGATATGATATATGTTGGTTTCACTAATATTAAGTATATATCAGTGTGATATACTAACGATATACTTTATTTAATATATCAACGGTATATCACAAATGGTGATTTATGTTTGATGATGATTTATGCTAATATATTTTATTCGGTAATATTAAGTATATCAACGGGATCTCAAAACTATTGCTAGATTTGGAAATGCCCTCCGTGTTTTTCAATATCGAAAAAATCATTAGTTTATTAACAATAGATCATATATACCAATGATATATCTAACCAAAAAATAACTAATAACCGTTGATTTCACTAATATTAAGTATATATCGGTGTGATATACTACCAAAATACTTTATTCAGTATATCAACGATATATCACAAATAGTGATTTATGCTTGATAGTGATTTATGATGATATACTTTATTCATTAATATTAAGTATATCAACGGGATCTCAAAAACTATTTGTAATGTCCAGCATTTCGAAGTGAGAGTAAATTTACAGTTATGCTTTTAAATTTGTAGTAGAATTCATAATTTAAAACCAAATTGAATTGTTATATCTTATTGTGTGAGATGTGTTATTGTATAGAGTATATCACTATTATACTACTGATATGTGTATATAAAGTTAATTAAGAGTATATCAGTAACTCGCATATGATATATGTTCATTTTGATATAATAATGATATATTAAATGTTAGGTATATTTGTGAAATAAACATATCTAAAATGAAGTACATTAGTGATATACTAATATGTAAAATATATCTAATTTGCTACGGATATATAGGAAGTATATCATTCTAAATCATATACCTAAAAGATTTGAATATCCGTAGTATATCAATAATATACTATTAACATCATTCGTTTTAGGTATATATTGGTATATAAAAATAAAGTATATCAGATATACTTTTGATATACCAATATAAAGTATATCAAATATACTACTGATATAACAAATGTAAAGTATATCAGATATACTACTGATATACCAAATGTAAGTATATCAGATATACTACTGATATACATGTTGCTATACCAATGAGGGTAAATGCGGAATAATAAAAACGCGAAATCGATTTAAAAAATTTGCTAGATTTGCAAATGTAAAAAATCATAAAAAGGTTGCATAAATATCTTAATATTTTTTCTACCCATTCTGATTCCTATTTTTAAGATTGAAAGGTGTATTAGATATAGATTAAAAAAACGTAAATATTAAATTTATAATTTAACAAAAATTGAAATAAGATTTTAATATTCATGGAAAGAAAAAGAAAAACATGTATTTATATTAAAGTATTTAGAAGAAAATATTTGATTAGAAAATATCTGTCATTGTTATCAAACTCGCCTGGAAAAGAAGGAGTAGGCCGTAATCCGTATACGGAGATGGCGCAAAACTAGGTTCATTCTGATATTTATTATTATTGCATTTAGCACAAACACGTAGAAATCAATGATAATTAATAGTTGACTTTTACATCATTCCATTAAATGAAGTTAAAATTCAATGTTTCTAAATGAAATAAGTAGTTTTCCAAAAAAAAAAAAAAAAGCATATTAAAAAACAAAAGTGGGTAACTTGTATTTATGAAATTTGGAATTTTGAAGAGAGAAAAATGAATGGTGAAGAAAGTTGCAGAAATTAAAAATAAAAATAAGGTGGGTCCGAAGAGGCCCGTGACTGGAAAAAACTGGGTGGTTTTGTACAACTAAGGCAGCTTCGAACCTGGACGCTATTTTTAAAAGTTTTTCTGTCTTAAGTTTTCATATTTTAATATATTAATTTGATTTGAGTGTCACTCATTATTAAGAATTCAAAAATCATACGCAAATTACATTGATTGGACCCATATGAGACCCCACTTATACACTATAAACTGACCATATTCTGCCAAATTTAGCCGCACAAATCTACCTGGTCTATCTCTAACATTGATGGTCTCGTCCAAGCAACTTTAAACAAAAGCAAATAGATTTTGTTAGGGTGGAACTTACATCAATATGATATTTTTGTTAAAGTTATCCCCCCCATCATCCATTGTGTTTGCAACTTATCTAGCTACATCCATATAATAATGTTTCCTCAGCAAAAGAAGTGAAGACCAAAATTTTAATATGAAACCAATAAAATGTATTTAAGACATCCCATGTTTTAGTATATATAGATATGGAGACTGAATTAAAATTGATTCATCTCGATAAGATATGACAAATAAAAATATTGATTCAGATTCATGTAAATCTTGTTGTAACGAGAGATACTTTCATTGATTAGCTACATGTTAAAGTCTTTTGAGAAGAGCTAGATATCTATTTGTTCATTTGACTGAAGTGAATCTATGTCTAAGAAACTAAAAAAATTAATAAAGTAATTGATATTTAGGTTATGTTTGAAAATTTATTTGTCCCTAAATTATTGAGACGAGCCATTAAAACCAAAAAATGGTCTACATAAAAAATAATTTTATTTACTCAACGTGATTAAAAATTAACGAAAACAATAAATAAGAATTTGATACAAGTGTTCAAATTCAAAGTATTTTTTTCATGACCAACAATGGTTGGAATATCGACAAATCCAAAATTGTCACATCATCACCCGACATTGATGGTAAAATTATTTAATTAGGGACTAATTAAATCTGCAGGCATCCCTAAATTAAATTGGTGGCTATACAATTGGGTTACTTAAAATTTGATAGATAAAAGTATAAATTAAAGACCCAGTTAGCAAAAGTCCAAGCCCGATCCAGAGACGTAGACCCAAAATCAATTAGGTCCGGTCCAGGACAGAAGGCCCAAATCAGCCAAGCCCAAGAAGATTGGCTCAATCCAAAATGATCGGCCCAAAGCCAATCTGGCCTAACCCAAAGGAGTTGGCCCAATAAAGAGCATGCCCAGTCCAACAGGCTCAAACCCATCTGGAGGCCTAGAGAAACTCTATAAATAGAGACCTCCCTCCTTCATTTTCAAGTTTCAGAAACTTGAGACTCCAGAGGGAATTCACACACCAGAAGACTCTTTACATTCTTAAAGATCAAAGACTTTCTGAACAAAGAACACGACGTCAAAGATCAAGAACGTTGGTTCGAATCTGAAGAATCATTGCAGGTTCAATCTCGAGAACAAGCTTTTGTAGCCCTCGAGTGAAACATACAAACAGGAGAGAGAATCAGAGGATCAAGTATTAGAGATTGTACTCACAAAATACTGAAATCAATACAATACAAATTCATTTACACGTGTCTCATTTTCATTTGTGGGTTGAAATCTCGTGTGAACAACTATATCATCCATTTACCAAAACATTTCCAATCTTATTGTAATATGAAGTTCTTTTATATAATTATCATTACTTTTTGGCTACATTGGTAAACTTTAAAGTAACCAAAGGTCACTTGAATAAGATAACAAATTCAAACACCACTTGAATAAAGTAACCAAAAAAAAATGTATATTTATGTAGAAGTATTTCTGCATGAGTTGTAATACTAAGAAAAATATTAAAATCGTAACATATTCGCATATTTAGATTACAAATAAGTTTGTTAAAGGAGAGAGATGAAGAATATATTTAGAATGTAATTTAGATTTTTATTATTTTTTTAAAAAATGAATATTTCTACCAAACAAAATGAAATTTATTGAGAACAATTAATACTAAACAAATGTAATCACAGTAAATTTAATATTAAAAAAATATAAATAAGCTTTATTAAAAATAAAAACAACAATGTATTAGATAAATCTTATCTAGAGAAAGAGGTTTCGTGGATGCCTGTGAGAGTATAATAATAATGTTAGCAACAACAAATTATTTAACTTCACGCCACAAAAAAACGAGTTATTTTAATCACGATTTATTGAATAGTTTGAAGAAACGATTCCCCAATTGAGTATACAATCTACAATAATACAAATCACAATAATAAAAAAAGTTATAAACAAATTACAAAACATGACAATATTAATATAAGAGGTAAGAGAGAGTACTACAAATAAAGGGACAGAAGAAAAAAAAAAAAAAAAGCTACCTAAAAATGAATGTGGTTATGGTTGCAACCCAATAATTTAAATCTTACTCTTCCTTAAATCTTGCAAATATTCTCTAAAATCTTCATCTCAGCATCAATGTCTCAATAAAAACAGAGATAAAGATCAGAAAGGGAAGGGCATATCATAAAATTTGTTATATATGCATTTTCATGTAAGTCCAACATAACAACTTAGAATAAAAAAAAAAAAAAAGGTAATGAAAAATAATGGGGTTTTTTTTTCGATGCTTAAAAATCTTAGCAGGTGGGATTTAATTTTTATCCTTTTATTTTTGGGGGATGCACCGTGGCAATGGAAGGTTATTGAACATGGGTGTGGGACCATGCCCTCTAGAAAGACTTTTGGACCTGTATTGACCTTATTAATTTCCAAAGTTATATGGGGAGAATAGTGGAAATGACTTGAAATGGATGGGGGCTAAATGGGGAAGTGCGAATGTTGTGCTATTAATTAAAAAAAGTGGTGATAATTTTATTAAAGAATATTAATTTTTTCTGGGAAAATTTGTGATTGGTTGGGAGGGTGCTAGGCTAAGATCCAAAACAGTGATTAGGGAGAGAAGAGTTAGGGATTTAAAAAGACAGGGAGATGGGGCATAGCTGCACATGGGGATTGTCAGAAATTAGGAGAATACTAAATTATTTAATTGCTTTTTTGACCAATAAAATATAACGATCGCTTTATTTGTTTATTTGGAAAAAAAAAAAAAAATCAAAAGGAGGCATCTTCCATAGACTCAACCCCAAACCCAACCAGCCACTTTGTTTATTTTCTTCTTTGAATCATATATTTGGCCTTTCAACTTCTTTTAGGTTTATCTTATTTTGTTTTCTCACTTCTCAAAATGTCTATTTTAATATTTAATCATTTCATGTATAGTCAATTCTAATCATCATTGTTATTTATTTTGCTGCCAAGTCATTGTATATTGAATAAGCGAAAAAATGTCAATATTTCGAATGTGTATATTAACATGACATCGAGAGGTGCAATGAGATTTTTGATTCACTAATTAGATCCTCAAAATGATTTATACAAAAAAAAAAATGGTTCTCGTGAAAATTATAGAACTAATTGATGCAAGTTTTGACAACGATCCTCATACTAGTATGGTGGAAATGCAAACAAAGTCATATATTAGCTAGATAAGGAGAATATCATGAGTATCTAACAGAGAACCCCTATGTCCATTGGTATGTAGTGACACCTTATGGATAAGATAAAAATACAAAAGTTATGAAGACTTAAATCCAAAGTAGATATCAGATAACATGAAGTTTTATCTCAAAATCATTTGTCAATAAGAAAAACATAACCCTTGAAAATGGTGTCTCCTTAGGTAACTCAATCATTGGACCGAATATCCATTTGAGCTTTATGGATTTTGATATCATATTACATAAATATGAGATTTGATCTCAAAATTAATTGAAAATGAATGAAGTAACTCGCGTCTCTTATAAATTATAATGTTTTAATTTATCTTTTCAACGTGAGACCATCAACTTGATAGGTAGAAGTTTTGTATTCCAATAACATAGTCAATTATAAAGAAATTAGAGATGAAATTGAACCTGTTCGAAATTTTAGGATTAAAATAATATTTGTTTTTGTTTTTTGGTTTTAGAAAACAAAAAAAAAAATGGTGGGGAGGGGAGTCGTTGAAGAAAAGAAAGATGAAAAGATGTGAATAAAAATAGAGTGGAGAAGGGGGTGGGCATGTGGTGGGTTTGAATTCGCACTTTAAACTTCGTGCGCCAAAAGCAGAAAGAAAGAAAAAAAAAAATGCACGGACATTGCACAAACTGTCACATTACATATTGGCCTCTTCTCTCTTGCTTGCTTTGTTTTTTTATCCTCGACGAGCTGTCACTTTGATCATTCGATTAGGTGTTTTGAGGACATACAAAATATAATATCCCATCCCTTCTCTTTATTCATATATATATATATATATATATATATCATCATATCTCATACAAACTTCCCTCCTTTTCTTTTCCACTTTCCCCTAAACCCTATCTATATACCACCCTTTTTATTTTTTATCTCATCTTTCTCAAATTTTACGGGCTCAATCCTATATATTCACATATCATATATCGTAACCGTTGTGTAAAAAATATATGATATGTTTAACTTTCTTTTTTTGAGTTCAACAACATTTGAGGGTAGAGAGGGATTTGAATTTATGATCTATCTTAGTGAAGAGTAAATGTCAATTATGCTGATCTATCCTCACTTTTAGTCTAATAATGATTTAACGTAACATGATATATCAAAATAGAAAATCACGTGTTAAAATCTCTTTCTTGCAAATGAATAACGATTAACATGTTGGTGACTATAGATGTTCAAGAGGCCAAACGTATCCGAAGATGGAATTAGGGATTCCTCGCCTAAGCTCGGGGAGAAAATGAACATCTCCATTAGTGACCGTTTAATTAGTTATTTTTTAGTAATACAACATTTAGGAGGTTGGAGGTTTGAATTTTTGACTTTTTAGTTGAGAATATATGTTAATTACCTCTAAGTTATGCTCACTTTGACAATTAGTTATATAAACGACTATTTATTATTTTAAGGAGTAAAATTGTAGTTGATGTTATTGAGAGAGTTTATGATCTATTTTCTAAAAGATTCGAGTAATATATTTATAAAAAAAAATGGAAAATGAGACCCCTAGGATCAGTATATATATTTTAAAATGAAAAGAGAGAAGAGTAGAGTATGATTTCAATTGTAAAAATTTGGAAGGCATGTTATAGAGTAGGGGGGATAGGATAGATAGAACATGGGATGTCTATAACATCTTGGCAGGGACTATTTTACAAAGCCCACAGTTTTTGTTCATCAACATCACAACTTACATTTATTCTGAAATAAAAATACAACAAAATTGTACAATCTAATAAATTACACCAATCCAAAGTACAATAATATATATCCATATGTCATTTTTTAGGTTTAAAACGAGAAATATAACATTCATCCACACCACATGTCAACATTTTTATTAATTAAAGAGTTTGATACTGTATTTAATTATGAGGAATTAATCTGTGTGTTTTCAATATATTTACCAAAAAAAAAGTTAATCAAAATAAAGAAAATATGAGAACACTCATACTAGTAATAAGCATTTATAACTGTTTTGGATTTTTTAAAATTATAATTTATATATTAAAAAAATTGTGAAAAACGATATCTTTTTAGACATCTTCCTAAAATTTGAAAATTTGATATTTCACCCCTATCAATATTTAAATCATATTTTAGGCTTATATATTAGGCTATTGAACTTCTAACAAATATATGATGTTATATACTTGGACTTAATTTTGTATAACCTTACTTTTGATTATATTTAAAAGACCTTTGGCGATAGAAAGGTGATTCTCTAGGTATATACTCGTGGTTTTTTTTTTTTTCTTGTTAAGGTTAATGTGAATTTCGGACAAAAAAAAAAAAGGTGATGTAAGATTTTTTTTTAGTTCATTCATCAAATGAGTTACATATGAGCAAATGCTTGAAGATAGGAGGGACAAAAGTTGCATTTTAAAATAGAATCACTTTTTACTTAAAGACCAAAATAAATATTCCGAAGTTAAGTAAAACATTCGAACATTTAATTGCCAAACCAATATAAATACAAAAGTTGAATGATTGGAATAAAATTTAATTTTAGTTTCCTTATCACAAAAAAGAGGTGGTATAGAGTAGGCCAAGGTTCAGGAAAATAAATTTAATCAACATAGAATTGTGAGCATTCCAAAATACAAAATTTCGAATAAACTATATCTTATTTTAATTAGAAAAAGGGTAATTCTTTATTATGAAAATGCCTAAAATTGGAATAGAAATTAGCAGTTTTTTCGAAATATTTTCATTTGGTACAATTATTTATGTATGAAATATAGACGACGAGGAGTCTCAACTCAAAAAATACGCAGTACGTATAAATATAATTAAATGCCGGCCCTCGTAATTAAAACAGAAAAGTAGGGGCATTTTCGTCAAGCGAATTTCTATAAAACCCTCCGTCATCGCCATTGCAAAAACTCCCCAACTCCCAAGCACATCCTCCAAATCTCACCTTCAACTTCAACTTTAAATTCAACGTCGTCTTCCATTTTTCTCCGATTTAAAATGTCGGCCGGACTCGGAAAATGCAGCAAAATCCGGCACATTGTCAGGCTCCGTCAAATGCTCCGGCGGTGGCGCAACAAGGCCCGAATGTCCGCCAATCGCATCCCCTCCGACGTTCCCGCCGGACACGTGGCCGTCTGCGTAGGAACCAGCTGCCGGCGTTTCGTCGTCCGGGCAACTTACTTGAACCACCCGGTTTTCAAGAAGCTTCTGGTCCAAGCGGAAGAGGAGTACGGGTTCACCAATCAGGGTCCCTTGGCAATCCCTTGTGACGAGTCGGTTTTCGAAGAAGTGATCCGGTTCATCTCCAGATCCGAGTCGCCCAACTCGGGGCGGTTCATGAAATTGGACGATTTTCAGAGTTACTGCCACATCGGAATCAGAACCGGGCTCGATTTATGGCCGGAATCTCGGCCTTTGCTTCATGGGTTGGCCGAGAAATCCATCTGGTAATGTGGGTGTTTTTGTAAATCCGTCTGAATTGGCAGCAACTTTGCAGAAAAGTGAAGAACAACAACAACAAAAACAAAGGAGGCGAGTCAACAATCCAGATTTGACTCGGTTGAGTTACTCGAGATGGGTTGTAATTTAAATTTAAATCTAATCTGGGTTTTTTTTCTTTTTTGCCCCCCACATCCCACTTGCCACAAATAGAAAAAAGTAGCAAGAGGGAAGGGATTAAGGGTTTTTTTTTTCCAAAAAAAACAGTTGTTAAAAAAAGTGTAATGTGATTTATTGGAGAGTGAGTTTTAGCTCCGGAGAATGCTTATGGAGATGGCAAAACTGGTGGAGGGATCATTCCACCGTGGTCGTCCCGAGCCCGAATCGGAGTCGGAGTCGGTGTCGGGGCGAAACCGAAAAACTGGGAGGAAGAAGAAGGAAGAAAACAGCTACAACCACAGAAAGTGTTGCTAATTCGGTTAGAGGGCTACTTCTTGTAAATTAAGTGATTCATTTGAAATTATTCAATGAGAAATTTTATAGACCAAATTCCAATTTCAATGTGACTGTTAATTTCTTTTGAAAAATCTAAAGGAAAAAAAAAAAAAAAGAAGAGGGTTTTGTAATTTGTTAATTGGGGCAGGGGAGGCTCCAATGGGAAGACATGTGCGGTATAAAATAGACTGAAAAGGGGCAAATGAAAATGATAAAGCCCCATTTGCTCTGTTTCACCTGACTCCTTTTGTCTGTGTGACGTTACATTACAAATTTACAATGGGGATATACTAAAAATTCAAATTATATAATTTTTTTTTGTTTTTTCATATTTCCTTGTTCTTATTACATGACATGTCCTTGTCTCATACTATAATCCATGTGTATATCATAGACGCGACATTGCTCGTGCCCTTTTTATTTCCTGTAATGTAATTTTTCTAGGAATTATTATTAACCCACCAAATTCTGTCCTCAATTTCTAATCCTCTTATTTGCTTTATGTGGAGAGTTGTCTTCGTTTCTAATTTTGAAAATGCAAAAGCTAAAATTTGAGGGAAAAAGAAGGAAAAAAAACTAATTGCTTCAGTCAAGCCATATGACTTTCATTGAGAGTTGAGAAAGCAAAATTATTTCACAGCTTCAGTGCTTTGTGTTTAAAATAATAATTAATTTGGCATTATTTTACTATAAAAACTGTAAAAAAGAGAACTTTTGTGTTAGTTTAGGGATGTTGTCAGCCCTTCGTTGAGAGATAAAAGATTTTTTAAAGTTGGTATCTCACTATCTCAATTTAAATTTAAATTATCTAACACGATGGATGGTCATCTCATTTCGACATTAAGATTGCACCATATTTAGAATGAGTTCTCTCACTTACTTTGTTTAGTCTGACATATTCGTGATACTTTACTCTTACATAGAAAAATATATACCTTTATTTGATCTAATGTGTTTGTCTTCTTCCATACTAGAAAAGATACCTTTACGTCTGTTTAAATGAATTTTCTTTAATGATCCACATGAATGCCACATAAGTACGTAATTATTTGTGAATTTTGTATCTAATAGTTTAAACAAATATACTGTCTTGTATTAAAAAAAAGTAATTTAAAAGAAAATAGATGAGTAAACATACAAGTTGGAGATGACCTAATGAAAAGATTAATCAAATGGTTCAACATCTCTTATATTACACTTACAGATGTTTTTTTTCTTTGACAACTTATATTATAGAGTTATTGTGTACCATATCACCACCACTAACTCAAATTAAAAAATAAAATAAGATGGGATTGAGGATAATTCTACCGGTTATCTTAGTATAAAATTAAACATGATGGTGTGATGTTGATAATTAATCTCAAGTAGGCTGGGGAATTGATTTTAAGGCCGTATTGGGTACCAATAATTATGGTACTAACGACTAACCACCGTAAATTAAGCTACTAGATATTTATTATGTAATACAAAAACAAAATAAAACATGAGGCATAATTATTAGGAAGTTCAGAATTGGGCCCCAACTCTTATGGGCCGTACGAGTAATGGGCCGTGCCATATGGTCATGGCGAAGCACAGGAACGTGTTGCCGTACCCTTACTCGGTGGGTTTAATATTGATGACCACCGACTCACTTTTTCCTCTAGAGTTTTAGTTTTATCATTAGCGTTGTGAGTGTTGAAAGTGAGCATAGTTAAATTATTTATCTTTTTTTTTTAATTAGAGGTTTAAATATTTATATTCCTATCTTCGTTATACTAAGAAACTCTTTTTTCCTAAGTCAATTTTGTTGTCAAAATTTTGGGATTATGTACAATAAAATAAAATTTAGTAGGTCATGGTTTGTTAATTTTTTGTTTTATACACCAACCATAGTATAGCTCAATTGGCATCAAATATGATTCATGACTAAGAGATCATGAGTTCGTATTCCTCACTCTCCATTGTTGATGTACTAAAAAATTTTTTTTGTTTTATACAAAAATTTCAATAGAATTTTGAACTTAAAAATTTTGTGTTTAAAGTTGAAATATGTTAACTTCTAAACCTTCATTGTTAAAAGAAACAAACAAAAAAAAAACTTCTAGACATCTCAAAAATTAGGTGTTAGACTATATTAATATAATTAAATTTACCTCAAACTCTCAGTTTAAATTTTTTGTTTGATTGGTGATTTAAGATGGTAGCAGAGCAGGTGGTCCAAGAGGTCCTGATTGGTGATTTAAGATAGTGTATGATTTAGAAATAATATAATTGACATACTATATGAATGCTAAAATATTGGAGGGACTGTAGAGACCTATTGAATACGATCTTGAAAGTAATTTTTTAAAATATAGATCTATACCATTTTAAAGGTCATGAATTTATAATTGATAAAATAAATATAAATCACATAAATTTATGTTTGTACATCAAGTATGTTGATGTACTTAAAAAAAATGTTTGTACATAATTTAATCACATATGTGAAGTAGGCAAAATATTGTGGAGATGGAAAATTGAGTTTGGGGATTGAGGGTGTATAAGCAGCCATGCAGATGAGGGGCAGTATATAAAAGCCCACGGCGCCAATTCCCCGCGTACGAAGGAAAATATGTCGAGTAGTAACAAAACAAAAGGACCAATGTGAAAAGAAAAAAACAGAAGGACCAATGTGAAAATTTGACATTTATTCATTTTCTTCAACTTGGCCGTACTCTTATGGGTACCACCTATCAAATACTACTGACCATGTATCCTTTTCTTAGGGTCAAACCACTTAAATTCATTTACTAATATTTGAACTTCAATTTAAAATCCCACATTTCTTTTTTCATTTTTCTTGTTACGTTATACAATTATTCTTTTTTTCTCTCTCTCTATATATAATTTTTCTTACATATTTAATGTAAAGACTAAATAGAACTAACTTTAAATTTGTAGAAACATACTAGTAACTTTATAAAGTAAAATGACCAACTAGATGTAACTTTGAAAAATTTCAAACCTATTATAAACTTTGTAGAGTAAACTGATCAAGTAGACCAACTCTGAAAACTTATGGACATATTAAAAATGTTATAAAATAAATGGAATTATAGACTCACATTACAAGTTTAGACATTAAACTTATAATTTAACCATTATTATTATCATAATGATATTTTACAAGATGTTACTACCTATGAGAGCAACACAACAAAACGATACGGAAAAAGAAGTGAAAGAGATTTCAATGAATATGGAAGGAATACTCTTGGAATAAAGTTAGCTCTAATGGGATTTTTACCTTTTTAACTTATTTTTTTAAAAGTTCAACAAGTACGGTGTGAGTGATTGAAAAATCAACCTCTAGGATGGTAATTAGTGTTTAACTTAGATTAATTGCTTAAAAAAAATTTTACCTCGATTTCTATTTTTAATTAAATATATATGATTCATTACATCGCTATACCACGCCAGTAAAATATAAATGTCATGTTACAAAAGAATTTGCTGTAGTCATAAATAACTTGGAACATTGAATTTCTACGTTGTTCACTAATTTTAAGAACCTATAGTGTGTTCTAACCAAAAGAATAAGACTATTGCCAAAATTTTCAAATTATAGAAGTTATTATATAGTCAAATGCTTTAAAATATTTACTTTATGTGGTTTTAAAATTAAAAAGAAAACTGTTGAGCACGTTGCCAAACACCGCTAGTTGAGCTAGTTATGGGTAGGTTAGCAAACTGTTATTAAGATTATTAGACTAAGTATATGTTATTTTGATGTTTGTGAGTGTTTTTAGAATTTTGATCCCAAATCTTTTAAATTTGTTAATTTTATCCCTCCTACATTAAAAAAAGTTCAAATCAAGTAATTGTTGTCACTAAACGTTAAGATTCATTATCAAAATAATGATCTAATATCAAAATATACTTTATTAATTGAGTTAAAAGTACTTTATGTTCTACACGAAAGAAAGCGTAGATCAATTGATATATCGAACGTGTTAGTGACTACGAGATTTGTGCTTCGAATCTCCTCAACCCTTATTGTACTTAAACAAGTACTTTATGTTCTAATTTCACAAAATAAATGTAATATTTGCTCATTTGATATGACTTAGTACTTTGATTAATTATTTGACCCAAAATTTATTGTTGTCATACAAAATGAATCCATTAAAACGTTGGTATCCTAAAAATTGACAAATTAATAAGATTTACTATTTTAACATTCATATATATTGTTCTTCTTTTAATACTTACTGATTGCAAGGACTTAATTAAAATCAATACATAGAATGAAATTAAAAATTAGGGACCAAATTGAAAAATACTCAAATTTTAGGGACTAAGATGTATATTTAGCCTCATTATTATTGTTTTGCACAAATCGTAATAACTCCAATAATGTGATGGACAGATCATACACGGGCTTGTTTAAGCTATAATGGTTGTTGTATTGTATGGACCCATTTGGAAAGGGCCAGGCCCATATATCAAAACCCATGATCACAACAGATGAGAACCATCTCTGCAAAAAGCCCAACTCGAACCAACAAAAAAAAAAAAAAAAAAAACTTCCTTTTTCTTTCAATTAATTGATCATCTTTATAAAGAGAAATCACAACCAAATGACCTTTTTTTTTTTTTTCCCTCTCTCTCTTTTGGGTTGAAACGACCCCTAGAAAGTGCTATTGGCGACAATGGTAGGAGAATCTAACTAGCAGTTACCCATTTCAAAGCTTCGCCAAAAGGTTCGTTTTAGGGTGTCAAAAATAGCCCAATAGGGGATGGAAATTAATTTTTTTTTGTTTTTTATTTTTTATTTTTAAAAATGGCTTTAAAATGAATGAACCGTAAAGACAAGACAAGTCTAAATCAAACACAAGACAGCCTTAATCACACTGCTGGTTGTTGGAGACACCCATGTTTGTGTATTTAAACACCAAAATTCACTCCTTTTTCCACAACCAACAACATTTTTTCTCCATCTCTCAAAATACGTGTTAATCTTGTCCTCTTTCAATTACCCATTTTTTAGAAAAAAAGAAAGACTTAAAAGTCAAAACCCACCATTTTTTTTTAAGAAAAAAGAAAGAAATTCACTGTGGATTTGAGAAGGCAAAAAAAAAAAAAAAAAGCACCTGAAATGGGAGGCATGTGAAGACTCAAAATAAAAAGCCTGTGTATTGCATGGCCTCAACACTGTGCCTTCCCAATACAATTACACTGCAGGTTTTAAAAGCAGTGGTGAAACGACACCCTATAAACACAAAAAAACAACTGAAACGACAATAATAATGAGAGCCTTCTGTTTCATAACCCAAAACTTCCCATTTTCTACCCACAAAAAATATAGATTGTTTTGTGTTTTTATTATCACAACCAAACAAAATTTCATTTTGGACCACGCTCTGCCTTTTTTCCTTTCCTTTTTCATTTCTTCTATTCATATTTCCTTTAGCAATCATTTCGATCTCCTTCAAATCTCATTTTCGAAATTATAAACCAACTATATAACAAAATTAAAATCCAGGATTAAAATCCACGTTACGCCTAAAAAAACCATGTCTTCTCTTTACCTTTTTATTTTTGGGGCTAAATCATTCATCAAATCTAATTTTTCTTTTGGGTGTGTGTCGGTTCTGAAGTATTTAAGCCACGCAGCAAAAAAGACAAAAGCCAATTGGAAAAAGAAATTTGTATTGTATTGTATGTACTGTTTATTAATTATAGGTAATAATTGCCCATCATGAGCTACTACTAAGATCTCTGTTAATGACTGCAAATTCAATTCTACACTTTTTTGCCTTTCAAATGTTTGATTATTGAGTGAGATAATGATGGCGTTACCATTGTACTTTGTATTTTATGAAATTATAAATATGGAATTTTATAAGCTGTGTGTTAATTTAATGTCATAGCCTGTACAGTACTTGAACAATAACGCCCAGAAAAGGTAATAGAGGAAAAGGAAAAATGTGTTTTTTTTTTGGGGGGGGGGAAGGCTTTTGAAGTTGATGTCATTGAAGGGCCCAGATGAATTTAAGCCCTATTTATAATCCAGTTTAGATTGTGGTCCAGTTCACTAAAGTTTTGGTTTTTGTCTAATCGAAGCCCTGGATCACCATTAACTCAGAAGAAAGAGAAAGAGAGCAACAACAAAATTAAATAATAAATAATAAAAAAGGGCCAATTTTTACAATTTTTTTTTGGGTCCATTTTAAAGGACCATTCATAGACCTCTTCCAACGATGGAGATGGAACACCGACAAACTCTTTTTTTTTAGGGTTCAATTTCAACCTTATGGGTGATTGATTCTCTTTTGTAAGGAAAGTTCTTTTCTTTTCTTTCTTTTTCGTTTCTTTTCTTTTCATTCCATTCTGTTCGGTCTAATATCAAACAATAATGAAATGACACATTTTTTTATTTTTATGTGTGATTTCCTCGGACATTTTAAAACAACTTATACTTCAGATCAGTTTTTTTCTGTATTGATTTTCTTGTTAAAAGTACTTTTTTTAACCTCCCTACTTCAATCTAGGCTTTCAACTCCATTATTTTCTACTATGGGATTAAAATTCACATGAATTTATTGTAAGTAAAACTTTAAAAAAGACTATTTACAAATTTGTTAGAACTATTTAAGGGGTTGTTTGGAGGTGTTGAATTGGTTATAATAACATAGGTTATAATAGTCTGTTTGGTTATTATAATATGTAGAATCATATAATATTATTTAAAATGCAGAGTTATATAGTCTGAGTTTATAATAATTTATGCTTAGGCTGCATAGTATATCACTGGTTATAATAACACAGTTTATTATAACATGTGCCTCAAACAGACACTAAGAGTTTAAAACATAAGTAAAATAATATTTCTATTGACATAAAAATTTAAAAGTAAATTCACGAGAACTTAAACTCAAATTAAGGAATCTCTAAGAAACAAAAGTGTGTGTTTTTTTTCCTACTATTAATATGGATATTAATTTTTTATATATTAAAAAAGGGTATGGATGGAATAATAAATAATGTATTGCATTACACTCAACTGGCTGATTCTTTAGCATTAAAATCCAGGAGAAAGTTAATAATGTGAAAAAAGAAAAAAAAAAGGATACAGGAGGATGAGATCGCCATTGAAGTATGAAAAAGAGAGAAAAAGTGGAATTGGATTAAAGAAATTCCAATTTCCAAAGGCAAAACAAAATAGAATCCAATGAGAGATATTTAAAAATAAAAACAAAAATCACCATTTTATTTTAGACATTGGATGGAAAGAGCATTTGTTTGTGTGGGAAAAAAGGATTGTGGATTCAAGCTGTCTCATGTTAACGTGTGGGTCCCTCGAAGCGTATAATTTCATTGTAGCCTTTTTTATTTTTTAAAGAAAAAAAAAACCCAAAACCCATTTTAAAAAATAAAACCCCCAAAATCCATAAATGAAAATTTCTTACTTCCCACCAAAGTAAAGCCCTTAAATTTATCATTAAAAATAGAATAATAAATAATAAAAGAACAGAGAGAGAGATTAAAATCAACAATAATTTCAGATCTATTAAAATAAAGCTCTATGCCCCCATTATCTATTGGCTTCTAAAACTCATTGATGCCTCTCACTTATCCTTAAAGCAATTACAAATCATTCTTTGGCTTCAAGTCACGAGCTTAATATATTATAGGCCCAATTTTTTTAAAGTCAATTTCTCTTCAATCATTATTTTTTAAAAAAATATAATATAATTCCTTTAAACCCTATTTATTTTCCTTGTTTGAATGCCCAACATCAAATTAGATTAAGTGAACCCAAAAGAAAAAAAAAGGCCATCCAGTTGAGTATAGAATTGAACAAAATAGCTAGAGATAAAGATGGGATGGAAAAATATGTGGAGATATTATTTAAGACTTTTAATTTGATGAGAAGTCACATTAGAGAGATATAAAAAGACACAACAACGCTATCCTATCAACAATAAATAAATATTATAAAAATTGAATTTTATTTTCGAGAAAATAGAAAAAAATTGGAAATTAATGTGAGACCCTTTTGTTCCAATAAAAGGTCTGGGTAGTCCTGAAATTAGAAAAATATAGAAAACCATCAAACACGCCTTTTCATACCATATGATATGATATATATATTCATAATTTTATATTGCATGTGCCGCCAACTTACTCTTTTTAAAAAAAAAATAAAAATTACTAAACGACCACGTTTCCCTCCCTCCCTTGCACTTCTTTTTACACTTTCTAATTATTTTACAAGTATTAATATCCCTCTCCCCCCCAAAAAAATAATATCACATCATTAAAAAGAAAAAAAAAATCAAATACCGTCATGGTGTTTAATTTTATTTTTTTCCGTTTTTTATTATCGTCATAAAAATTCAATTTCATTCCTTTCCTTTGTTTAATCCTCTACTCTCTTTTACAATGATTTATTTAATTATCAAGATCGATTTTCCGCCCCACTGACACCAAATCGACCGCGTTTCATTCAGTTGGTCAGATTTTTTTTTGACATATGGCTTAAACCGACTTCAATTCAAATAATCTAAGTGGTTTATGCGTTTTTTTATAATAATTTTTTTTTATTTTTCCTAATATATAATATAAAAATATATCTATATAAAATTTTAGAGTAATTACATTTTATTATTATTTCTATTATTTTTAGGTAAAAGTTTCAAAATGATCGATCGACTTCGACTGATGTCCTTTCTAAAATAACTCGATTGACGTTGGTTTGATTGATCGTGTCGATTTTCAAATTACTTTCTTTACTCACCTCTAATCTTATCTATTTACTAAAGTGGTGTCATATACAAATGTGTTTATTACAAATATTAATGATGTAATAAAAACTAAGAGAGATGAAAGAGTCCTGGGATATTTTTTTTAAAAAAAAAAAGAAAAAAAACCATTAATTTTTAAGGAAGAATAATTATATAATACATTAAAAAGATAAAGGACACATGTCGAGGAACTATTGGGTAGGGTAGCCATATGGATCTCAAGTAGCAATAAAAGAGTCAGTATTTTAATGTGGAGATACTTTTGATATATAATTATTATATCATAGTAGCTGGCAAATGGAATTACTCTTCATAATAAGCCACTTAGAAAGCATATCTCATCCCTTCTTTATACTTTTTCCAATTGCCACCACAATCAAATCACTCATTTAACCTTTTGCGTAATTTGACAGCTATACGCATCATCAATTCCCCTCATGTATTGTTTGTATAACAAAGGAATGAATAATGTATGTGACACGTTAATTAATGTTTGTAATTATATACGCACAACAACTACCCAATTCTACTCCTCTTAATCTATATCCATTAACTTTGTTCGAATATATTTTCGTTCATAAAATTAAATTGATTTGAGGTCTTCATTATGAACTCTTATCGAGTTTATATCCTCACCTGTTTTTATCCAAGAGATTTATCTATTTGATTGATATTTTCTTAAGTATATGGATTACGTTTAATTAATTCGATTTGATGTGAATGTTTTTGAACCACGTCTATTCTACTCGTGTTCTATATTTGGACGATTCCAAAATTTAGTTACCTAATTAATTTGTATATCTATTCATTGTGATTGATGTGTTAATATGTATGTCGGTCACCCATTAAAATGACCTAGTTTATATTATTTGAAGTATTTTGAAATATTATAAAATAATCATTTTCACGATGTTTGTAATATATATATTTTTTTAGTACGATGTTTGTAATCGTTTTGCGTGTCAACAAATATATTGAGGACATATTTGTAAATTATAAATTTTCACATCCACAATATTTTATAATGGATAACATTTATGTGAATTGTTACTGAAATTATTATTATTATTTTTTTAAAAAAAATGGGATCGGTGTAAAATATGTAAGAATGTTCATGAAATTTGGAAGTTTATGTAATTGGTCATTGAATATATTTTTAAAAGTATTGGTGTAAAAGCGTTTCACGAAGTCGAGGAAAAAAAAGAATCTCGGTGTGAAATGTAAGGATACTTGTGTAATTTGAATGCAGGATATCCAAATTATTTTTTAAAACCAACGGAGTTTTATTTATTATTTATTTTTATGTTTTTATATTTTTATATTTGTCTGCTTTTTTGGAGTTTTAAAATCCTCATCATGGAAAGTTAGTATTTTATAATCGTATGAAGAAAATAAAGTAGTTTTACTTTAGTTGATATTGTGATTAGGTGTCAACTTGCAAGGGAAGTTGACCTTAAATAGTAAATAGGTTTCTTTTCTTTTTTTTTTGCTATGAAATAGTTTGTTTTCTTTTTCTTTTCTTTTCCCTTTTTGATTTGTTTGCATACAAATAATAAATAAGGCCAAGTGAAATTGGTTTGAATTATTTTCTATTTCGAGTAAATTAATTTATTGGCGTGTCGTTTGATTTTGAAAAATAATTACATGTATCTTTATCAAATCAAAGAAGACAAAAACTAAAAGATTCTAAAAAAAAATTATTTTGTATCAGTACAATAAAGATAGTGTATGAAGATTCGAACCTCTAATCTCGAATGAAGAAGCATATGTCAATTATAATTGAGCTAAGCTCACTTTGACATCTCATTGTATAATATTGTACCTATTTTCTCGAAAACATTTATAGATTATTAATAATGCTTATGATGGCATCGTTTACTCTTTTCATGATATCATAGTTATGTTATTGTAGCTCAATTATCAATTAGAGAATAATTAAACAGCATGATTATGCTAAATCATGATTAATCGATATATTTCAGCTCAAAAGTAGTAGCTTGCCTTGTATGATATAACTTATGGGTAGAATCAACGCTCTACCGTATAGCCTCCTATAGCTTAATTAAGCTAGAAACTTTTATAACTAAACCAATCAACGTCAATCAAAGTTCTCCCAATTCACGACTCTATAGAAAATTATTTCACAAAGAACTTGTTTCATGTCTATTATGTATATGTATCATCAAATAAATTTCAACAACCATCAAAATTTCACCTTTAAATAATGAAGTTCACAACCACTTGAAGTAGACACTATAAAATTTCATTCAATTACAAAACCTAAGCTATGTTGGATTTTTCTAGCTACTTTTATTATTATTATGCACTACTCACCTAACTAGTAGATGATCAAAATTATTTCAATACACACACCATATATATTAATGTTAGTTGATTATATTTCACTTCAAAATTCAGGAAGGTGACAAACATTGAACCAAATGCTGCAAAATAGAATCAAAGTAGGAGAGGATGAATAATGCACATATAAATAAGTTAAGTTAGATATGTTTTCATGTGATTGTTAAGTTGGTTGGAATGAGAGGCAAGATGACCTGGTGGGAAGATTGGGAATAGACAACCAAGTGGGGAAGGGCATAAATCAAAAAGGCATGATGGGATTTCTATTGTTGTAATGTATAATTAATAATTTATATATACAAACATATTAACATTATATTATATGTGTATAAATAATGTTTTTTAAAAATTTTATGTGTTGATCTACATGAATTGACAGTTTAATTTTTGGTAGTTAATGAAATGAATATAATTAAGCTTTACATAAAGTTAATTTAATCCTCCATTATTGGGTTTTGGTGGTTAGATTGTTCCTTCCTTTGGGTACTATAGTGTTGGTGCTATCTTTTCAATTGCTTTTGACTCTCTTGGTTTTTCCATTGGATTGTGACATGCATCCAAACCCACCCCTTAATCCTTGGTTAAGGATTAGTTTATTTTTCTTTATTTATGTGCTTACTTATTTTTCTATCATTGACCTTCCCATTCAATTTTTTTTATTATTATTATTATTGTATATGATAAATGCACACTTATCATTAAAAAAAAAAACACACACACACACTAACCATACATGTACATAGTTGGAGAAACAACAAATGGATTTTTATAAGGGTAACTTTTGTTATAAATGGAAATAAATTATTAGTGGATTGATATTTTGGGTTTGTTTGACAGAGATTTATCTTCTCAACCGAATAATAAATATTGTCATGATTATTGTGGTTAGAGTTAAATAAATCAATATAGTTCCACTAATTTAACTTTCACTTTCTTTTTATTATTAGGTGTCATCACATCAATGATGTAAACATTACTCATGTATGTGATAATGAACTTGTGTATTTCTATTTGACTGAATTTGTTACACTGTATTAGAGTTTAGGACTTACTAAAAAAAATTAAGAGGAAAAAAAGCGTGCGTTGAGATGGACAAAAAATAGTTTAAGAACACATCGTGACGTTTAACTAACCATATATAACACTACAATTTTTAAAATTTTTAAATTATAAGAACCATATTGAAACTAAGTCTTCATTGTCACCATAAAGAGCAAATTGAAATTTGAAAATAAGCCTAGAAGTTAAGTATCAAATTGGTCCATCACCATAAAGAACAAATTGAAAATTGAAAATAGGCTTACAAGTTAATGATCAAAGGGGTAATTTAACCTAGATTAAAAATACTTAGGCCGTGTTTGGAGCACTATGTTGGATTTAGATGGTTTTGGAGTTTAGATTAAACCCAAAACAGTATTAGGGTCACTATGTTCACAACCCAATAGATTTGAAACACAACATGATGGTTTTGAACAGTGAAATGGTGGTTTGAAATTCCAACATGCCCATTCTCATGTTTTAATCTCTCGTCTCTCACACTTTCACGTTTTCACTCGAAACACTAATTGTTGATTGAATCTCTTATTCTTCTCTTGATTTCTCTCCACTGTCTGCTTCTCTCATTGTTGACCGACTCTCCTCCAACTCTCTTGATCTCTCACCACTATTTGCTTCCCTCATCGCCGATGGACGATTTCTCTCCTCTGGTTCTTGTTTTTCCCTCCATCTTCTTTTCTTTCGACTTCATCTCTTCCTCCATTTTTGACCACTACGACACTTTTTTTATACTTCAACGAAAACTTCATTATATTTTACAATCTGACACCTCACTTACCATCAATTTAAACATTTATCCATTTTAAATATTCTCTATGATGTAGATTATAAAAAATAAATCATAAATATTAAACTTATGCTAAATAATTTATATATTAAAAAGGTAAAAATATATAAAAATAGTTTCAAAAAATATATAATTGAATTTTTCTTGAAGTATTAATTTTTGTTGTTGTTAAGGGTAGTGAATGTTTGCATTTCTGGTAATAAATTTCTCATTCTCATACTAATTAAAAAGTTCATTCAAAAGTTTCTTTTAAAAAAATCAATTTACACCAAGCATCCTGCAACTAACCAAAGATTGCACTTGAAAATAGGGGGAGGGGGACAAAGTAGCAAAGGAAAAAACTGTACAACCTCGGGTTTATAACACAACACTCGGAATATTGTTTATTGATTCTCAAGGTTGACAACACTTTACTCCAAGTGATATGGGTTAAATTGGATTGACAAGAATGAGTTAGTCAAACGACTAAGGCAAAGGGCCAGACGGAGTAAGAAGCCCAATACGAAGTCAAAACAGGTCGAAATCGAGTGAGGATCGTACCAAGGCGAAAAGAGATGAGAGGACGCGCTTGAGTTTCGACCCAAGCGAGCTGAGGCCGACCACGGTAGAACGAACCCTCCCATTTGGGCTCTACCCTCGCTCAACATCTCGAAAGAGGAGATCGGGCTTGGGTCGAAGCCCAAGCGCAGGTTGGCCTCAACCTAGACCGAGGCTAACTAGGGTAGAACCCTCGCCCAACATATGGAGAGAGGAGACCAGACTTGGGTCGAAGCCTAAGCCCGTGGTCGGCCTCAACCGTGCAAGGCCATTTTCTGGGCCTTACATCGATCCCATAGACTTGTTTCCAACCCTCCCCCGACCTTTCCTTTTCCCAATAACCCACAAAGGACCCTAGAATGAAGCTATTTAAGATAATGTGGGAGAGGAGAGCATGGTAAGTTCATTATAGTCAACTAAATACTAATCTTCTCTAATTTTATGGAAAAAAACCCTCTCTGACTTAACCATCGAAGCTTTTGTGGCCTATACCACACTAGTGTTCAGGTTTTCCTTATCTTGCATGTTGCGTTCTTCCCCTTAAAGGTACAAATTTAATGTCGTTGTCACGTGGAGGTCAGGTGAGTTCTCCTATCCAAAATTTGACAACAACACGAAGCATTGTTTTGTTATTCTCAGTCTTTGTAAGAAAACTGCACCCTAAACACTATTTTTTTGATTGCTAGACTTTCAAACCTTGAGCTCCAAATACTCCCTTTATTGAATTCTATAGTTTGAGTTTTAATTTAATTTCAAAACTTTAGTTTATAATGATGGAATCCATAGACTTATAAATTGAAAGCAATTTAGTTCACAAATTTTAGTATGCAACATTTTAGATCTCATTGGATAACCATTTGGTATGGATTTTTAGTTTTTGAAAATTAAGCTTGTTTTCACTCAATTTATCTACAATAATTTCTATCTCTCTTAAGAAAACATTTGGATTCTTAGTTAAATTCCAAAAGCAAAAATAAATTTTTGAAAACTATTTTTTTTAAAAAAAAAAACAAAGAAAATCACAAATAGAATTAGTATTTACATATATAATTTTTCAAAAACCAAACACAAAAAAATAAATGATTATGGAGGAAAACCTTAATTACCACCGAGAAGAAAATGTGATGCAAATTAAGTAGAAGCCAGTATTGGTGATTTATAAGGACATTTGATTTGGTGGTGAAAGAAATATGGAAAAATCCATGAAATGTTGCGTAATACATCTAGAAAAATCTAAGATTAAGATTGGTGTTAATAGAATTAGAGTTTGAGGTGTAGTAAGATTAAGATTGGGGGAGGGTCTAAAGCTAAGCCGACGCTGTCAACTTCGACTAATAAAAGCGAAAACAAAGGGCATCTGGGGTTCACGAAACGTGGTCGCTTTCTTTGACACGTGTAAAATCTATAAATCTCCTGCTCAGTTATTTTATTTATATTTATATATATTATTATAATAAATAAATAAAAAAAAATGGTGAGCGAAGAGAAGTGAAACGTGTGGGTAAGTGGGGACCAGTGCGTTCACTTTTTCACTCATCGGATGCGCTGCTACTGCTTCTACTCCACTTATATATATATAATACTATATACTAATTACTAATACGATTCCTTCCAATGCTTAAACGCTCCTCCCCACTGCCGCATTGCATTGGGCCCCACTCCCTTCTTCCCACGCAGTCACTTCCACCCTAATTATCCTGCGCCCCTCCCCTACCTTCCCTTCCAATTTCCAACATATTAGTTAAGTTAGTCCTCAACCCCGTTTTCTTTTTCTTTTTCTTTTTCTTTTTCTTTTTCTTTTTCACCACTGAATAGTGAATGCTAATATGTTAAATTTGTCAAATTACAAATTTTGTTTGCTTCACATTCACCCTTGTCTTGTATTTGTATAAAACTCTTACTACTCCAAAAAAAAAAAAAAAAAAAACGTCAGGACAATCGATTTTTAACAAGTTTTTAAGTACCAAATACTTGTAAACAAATCATAAATATAATATAATGAATTATTAGACACAAAATCGATAGAGTTTAATAACTAAATAAATATACTTTTTAAAGTAAAACAATCTATTTATAAATGTTCATTTATCTCTATAGGGACCGCCCCTTGAGGACCTTCTCTTCATGAGACATAAAATCTCATTAAGTATAGAATGGAGTAAGGAGTGAGAAACAAATTTTCTTCGTTAACTAAACACGAACAAAACACGGAAAATGTTCCTCATTTTATGTCCTTACTCTACGCCAATTTCTTTATTTATATATTTATATCTATAATAAACCTTAAATTAGGTTGTATCAATTTTAATCGTGAACTTTCAATTTCATCAACATTTAAACCTTAAACATTAAATTCTACCCTCATTTCTCTTTTACACTACACATATGTATATCTTCCAATTTTTATATTACATAACTTAAATCTTAATAATTTTGTATTCTTAAGCGTAATGCTTTACATACTTTCGTAAATTGGGGGAAATTTTTGAATAATTATCTGATGTCAATAGATAATAGATAAAATTATATGAGCTAATTGAAATTGTTTAGGAATATCACGAGTATATTTAGTTCAATATGATGTATATCGTTTTCTCAAAAGTGATGTACCATGAATGCAATCTTATAATGTGGACGAGAGAAGCGTTGTCTTAGATGTACCAAGAAGTAGGGACATTATTAACTCTCATTGAAATAAAGACACTACTCTATGTGCAAAGATAGATCCATCTTGCGATTTTAATTAGGTAATTGAGGTGAAAGCCTGCCTCCAAAGTATTTATAACTTTCAATCAATTAAGTAAAACTCTAAACATAATTTATGCAATCTTAACTATGTCATACATGGTGGTAATGATGAAGTACTCATGTTCCTTATCCCTCACTATAATTAAAAAAATAAAATAAAATAAATGATCACTATTGAAGTGCATTGACTATTAACATTATTTATCTTTAATTTGATTCGACTTGTGCATTATAAGTGTATGAAAATCATAGTGTCAGTCTCATATTTGTTATTCTTCGTAGCCTTTTGTAACTTTTTTTTAATTAAAATGACTAAACAACATCCAAGATGAAGGAAGTATACTTAACAACTTTTTAATTTAAAAACTCGACATATACTTATAAAAATTGGATTGATGATGCACATGTTTTATAAAAGTGTTAGTTCCGATTAAAATATTAGTTAAAAAATTAACTAAATTAACCATCAAATATCTCCCACTAACGATATTTCTTTTACATTTATATGATATCCTGATTAATGAGATTTTAACTTGAAGCTACTCGTGTGTGTGTATATATATATATATATATATATATATTTAGTAACTAAATGAAAGAAGAAAGGCAGAACATCAAAATAAGCATAATTTGTGGTTTCAATTATGTATTGAATAGACAAACTGATAAGGAGTGTTTACGATTGAAAGTTTCAGTTGAGCAATTATTGACAAAATCTATTTTCTCAATAATGGAATAAATCAATAATTATAAGAAAAATAAATGACGAGAAGCTTAAATAAACTACATTGTACGAAACGAATAGTCATGTTGTCCAAATGGAGCAGATGTCTCGAGTGTCGAGGCCTTTAAATCCTCGCTCTGTCACCGAACAGTGCCATGCAGTTTTTGACTTTCAGACATTACATTACAATTTACATCAATCTCGAAAACCAACCAGATTTTTTTTTTTTTAAATAAAATACCAAACGCCGCCGTATTGAACTTGCAGCGATTCGGAAAAAAGTGACCGTTCCAACCAGTCACCGTCTGATGACTATAATAAAATTTTAAAATCTTTCATGGAATTGAATTGATTTGATCCACCCTGGCAAATAAACCGGGTGTTTGATCAAATTAAGTAATTTAAATAAATAAATAAATCATTCTCGGTTATCAATTCTGATTTCTGCAGCGAAAATTTGGCTTTTTTTTACATGTAGGGGAAAACGACAAGGTTTTTCTCTTCTTGGATACCCTCTCGATCCTTTTCCCAAATTTTTGTGTCTCTGTTTTAGACACAATCCAATTTTACTCTGACTTTCTCTCTCTCTGTAATTATTTTTTTAATTTATTAAATGGGTGTGACAATTCAATTCATTACAATACAAAACCTAGGAGTCGGCAACCTAAACTATTGCTCCTTTTGTCCTTTGATTTTTTTTTTTTTTTTTGGAGGTATAGTGAATGTTTTGATTTTGATTAGAGGGTTTATCTTTATACAACCACCCCTTAAAAAAGTAAACATATTTAATTGGGTGATTAATATTTATTTTATTTCAACTGGGCTAGTGGTCCTCATGCTAATTTAGAATGCAAGGCATTGAGTTGGAGCAAACCAAATAGGCAGCATAAGAATTAAAAATTAGAGAAAGCATCGCGTCAGCATTTGTCCTTCATTAATTTTATTTATAGTTCAAGGAAAAACTTAAATTTTCTTTTTCTCATTAACTTCAAAGAAGGAGACGAAAAAAGTATTTCCTGACCCAACCTTGCCTCCTTATGCATTACTCGAAAAAATAACATTTCTTAATTGTATACCCTTTTATGAAAATGTATTGAATGTGACATATAATAATATTTTGATGCAATTTCGTAATTGTGTATGCTCCATAATAATAGTTTAATATAGGTTTTGAAATATATTTATATATTTTTTTAGTTCTATAACAAATGTGGTGAGAAGTTTGAACTTGAGACCTATTGATTGAAGATATATGCTTAAATCAAGTGAACAACTATGCTTATTGTTAAAACGAAGGCAGTAGATAATCGAAGAGTATAACAAAAAAAAATCACACACAGTATTTACGTGGTTCACTAACGTTGTGTTAGCTACATCCACGAGCAGAGGGAGGGAGAGAGTAATTTTATTGACTGAGATAATAAAATTACACAAAACGGATTAAACAACAGATAAGTGTTTAGAGGGTTTATATATGGCACCCCTCCTAAACCCTAATACAGAATCGGCCCAATAGGCCCAAAATACGAAAAATATAAACTGATTTAGGTTTGAGACCCTGTACTTGGTCATTCGAACCGGCAGATAACAGATTCAAGACATCTTTACACTTATTGACTATAATATTTGTTATATTATAAGTTTTGTTTATCGACTTTCAAGTTAAATAAGACTTTGAACTATTAGAATATAACAATATTACCTGTATTTGTTAGATAAGCCGTAGTTTAGTTACAAGTTGTTTTAATTTGGTTGGTTGAATAGTCAAAATTCTATATTTAAGAGAAGACTTGTCTATTGATTGATTGAACGAATAAAACATAATCTAATTCTTCCTCCCTAAGCATAATATGTCACCATATATAGCAGTGATTTTTTTTCCACTGCGTCCTCTTCCTTGTTGTTCGAAGAACTTCACATTAATCCTTCGCTCCCATGGCGGACAATGAAGTCGACAATTCTATTACTACAGCGGTTGAAACAAATCTCAAGTCAATTGATGCTCAATTGAATCCATTTCTTCTCCATCATTCTTAAGTCAAGTCTCCTTAGTTGCGCCTAGTTACACACTGCTTACTTGGTGCCAGTAACTATGGATTTTGGAGTCATAAAAGGTTGATAACCCTTTTCGAAAATAACAAAACGAGTTTTATCATAGAAACAATAAAGAAACATAATTCATAAGGTAGTTTGTTCACGGCCTAATAATGCAACAATGATATTTATTTCTTCTTGGATTTTGAATTCGGTCTCAAAAGAAATTGTGGCAAGCATGGATATTCGATTTTGTGTCTGAATATTTATGTGTCTAGTAAGTCATTGAACTTTCAATTTTTTATCAATAAATCACAATCTTATTAGACATAAAGTTTAAATTTTAGAATGTTTATATATTAGACTTATTAGAAGCAAAGTTTGAAATTTAAAAGACGAGATAATTTTAAAATCCCGTAATTGAAAATTGCATAAATTTATTAGAAAACTATTTATAGTTTAAGATAAGAACCAATAGGGGTGTAGATACTAAATTTGTAACTGAACCCTATATCTTCCTAATCACAAACAAAAAAGTACAAAATGATCCACAATGTTAGGAATAAGATGTTGTTAAAAAAAAATTGGCAACTTTATTGAGAGGCTTAAAAAGAGGAGGAAAAATTGAAGCCATATAACGTGTAAGAGAAGCAATGGTGGAAAATTAGAGTGATATAGCGAAGCAAAAGAAAGAAGAAGTACATGGTACCGACTGTTTATAGAAAAAAGAGGAAATAAATAAAAAGCATAGAGAAAAAGAAACAGGTTGAGTTGTGGCCTTATGGGTATCAGTTCAACTATACCATATATTATAAACTTTATATTATAAGAATAGAATGGATGATTCCTTTCTTAAAACGCTGTCGTTTCCATTTCCCATTAGGGCCTCAACTCAAACAAAAACAAAGACCAACAAATTAAGATGACAAACAAAGAAGAAGAAGAAGAAGCATGTGGGTGATGCGGTGGAGTGGAACAGAAGTTTTTTTTTTTTTTTTTGAAACATTCAATTGCGTTTGTCAGAAGTTTATTAAACGAAACCCCCCCATTTCCAAATCACCACCCTTTTCCCTTTCCCCCACTGGATTTATTTATTTATTTATCATATTTAATCACCTTTTTTTATATTAATTCCATCTCTATCTTAATCTAATTTCTTCTAATTTCTCATCATTTTTTTTTATTCTAAAAATTGTTTAGACCTTTTTGGCTTTTTGACAATGCATCCCACTGTTCTCCATTTCCCAAAGACGTGTGTTAAACAGTTTCACCAATAAATTGAAACTATTTTTTTCTGGCAGGTATTAAACGCTTGCAATGTTTAAACAAAAATGACAATTGTTACAATCGGAGGAGAGAACACGTGAATATGAAATTTTGTATTTTTTTATGCCACTTTAAATTATTATTATTTTTAAATTGAAGTTTTAGTATTGCATTTTTTATATCCGACTTCTTACTTCTTACCTTCATCTGAATCAATTTTTAACCCCAATCGATTAAAGGTGGTCGGTTTGACGAATGCCTTTTTTTTTTAACACTCTTAAATTAACAAAAATTGACTCAGTCGGTTCGGTTGGTAGATATATATATATATATCTTTAATTATTATTTAATATATTTATGAGATATAATATAAATATTAAAAAATCTTTATGGTTTTTGTTTTTAATTATTATTATTATTATTATATATGTATTAAAAAAAATAGGTCGATTCGGTTGGTTTGGAACTTTTGCTCCAAATTGACCAACCGATCCGACCAAAATGACACAAAAATCGACCAACCGACTTCTTTTCGATCAGTCGAGTCGATTTTTATCTTTTTTTTTTTTTTTTTGTTTTACTCCATCAAATAATCTGGAGCTAATTTCATTTTTTTAAATATGTTTTTTTGTCATTTATAAATTATTAGGAAATTTTTAATACATATTTGAGTAATACTGAGTAATGAATTTTATTGAGATGAAATATAAGTTTAAAATTATTGTAAAATTTAATATGTTTTTTTAATCAATGCTTGAAACTAGGAACGGTTAAATGTATCTCATCTTCTTTGAGGCATACACCAACTTTCAATTTAGTTTTGGATTTCTATCTTTTTCTTTTACATCAGCAATTTTGGATCTTTTAAAATGTTAGTTTTAATAGGTCAATGAGAGCATAAGAAAAAGATTAATAAATATTTATTTTTTCTTATTATCAATCTAATTGCACTTTTTAGTAGATTTATTTGTTTTGGTACATCATTACAAAGCATACCATGTGTGTTGCGTAAAAAATGCTATATAAAGTGCAAGTATATATATTTTATGTGTCTAATTTATAAACAAAAATATAAAATATTGAATGTTTTTTTTAATATAGTTATTGATTATGATGTAACGTTACATCATGTTTTTTCTTTTTAGTGAATTTCAACTTTCAACCATAATAAAAATTAAATAAAAACCGTAAATTATAAAAAAAAATTATGGAAAATTGCTAGAAGGAATAAAGATAAAATAATACATTTAGCATTTAAAGAAACGGGATTTCTGGTAAAATTTTCAATAGATGAAGTTAAAATAAGAAATAGTTCAAGAAATCAACTAAGAATCCATTAAAAAACAAGAAAAGAAAAGAAAAGAAAAACCAACCGACAAGAAGAGTAAATAGAGACAAGGATTAGGTTCAAAATTTGAAAGCATAAAAAAGAGACCCCTTCAGCGACAATATTCTAGATGAAAATTTGATCTTAAAAAAAAATGGTAGATGAAAATTTGCAGAATAATCACCCCCTCGTGAAAATGAACATTCATATCACCAAATCCAATAATAGAAAAAAACAAATCAATCCTAAACGAAAATAAAAACATTAAATATCCCAACAATCACTTTCTTTATATAAATTAAAATGCTTAATCTAACCCACAATAATCATTACAACTATGCAAGAAGCACGAAGGCGTTAATTAATTATAGGTAATACTGAATTATATAGTCAGATACATAATACACATACATACAGTTAACGCAGCTTTTAATCACAGCCGTACATGTGTGAGGAAGAGATGAAAGAACACAAATTTCGTGTTCCAGTGGGCCAACGAGGGGAAACAAATTAGGGTAAGGAAGAAATGGACGGCTGTGATGGTGGGGCTTAGGGTAAAAGCGGCGTAGGTGATTGTAGCCGAAAGACGGCATAATAACAAAGAGATGAGCTGTAGAGAAGGAGTGACGGTGGTCCATAGTGGCAGCGTAATGTAAATACTTAACAAACCGAACTTTCTAAACTATCGGATACAGCTCAGCTGTAGCTTCTTCAGCAAAACAGCCGCGGGGACTGGGACTGGAAGGGACTTATCCGTCATTATTGCTTTCTCTCATGGTCAAATCCGTCTTAACACAACCCCATCCTTCCCTTTTTTTTGACTGACTCATTAAAAAATTAAATTACAACTTAAAATTTATTCTAATACAACAATATTTATTTTTATTCGATATAAAAAGGAAATTTTAATTTCAAATAAGTTGAGAAAAAAATTTAAAAAGGAGATGGTTTTGGAGCTTTTACAACGTCCTGGCTTTTTTTAGTGGACACACCGGGTCCGAATATTTTCATTTTCACCTCTCTCTCTCTCACCCACCCACCACCTCCCGCTCCCCGCTCCTCTCTCCTCCTCCGCCGTCACCGTCGCCACCGTGACTCTTCCTCCGGAGCCGGTGGCCTGGCCACGATTAACGAATCATCGCCTTGGATCTTCATTGCCGGAATTTCAACGGCTTGGTTTTCTTTACTTTCACAGTTTCACTGTTGCTTCTGTAAGCCAGAGTGTTTCTCTTTTCTATCTCATAGTTCTTCCTCCAAGCTGCATTTCTAGCGGTAAGTCGATTTCGAGTTCTTTTGTGTTTTCTCACCTACTACTGCTTTCTTCTCGAGCTTTTGCTTGTGTTTGTTCCCGGCTTCGAATTCGGATGAGGGAGCGTCTGTTTGACTAATAAGTTGTTCTGTTCTAGCAATCGCGGTGTTTTTCATTTCCGAGTTTGTTTTTTCTTCTTTTCTCTTATTTGATGATGATTCTTCATTTTTTCTTCGGTGGAAATATCTTCTTCTGTCGGTAATTGCGTCCACTTTTTCTTCTTATCAAATTGGGTTCAAGTGTTGAGGGATTTTAATTTCAACTAGGAATTCTGATAGCCGTCTTTTTCATGGTGTGGTATCAGTGCATTTTTCGCTGTGTTGATTAGTTGGGTATTGGAAATCGGTACTATTTAAATAGTTACCATTTTCTAATTAATTTGGATCTCGCTTTGCCTAAGAACATTGTTGATTCTTTCTTGTGTGGGTAGATTATGTCTACTCTTTTCTTTTATTTTTTATTAAATGAATTCTACATTATCTCCAACAGGCACCAATTGGCTTCTGCAGTCAATGATCTTCATCTATCAATAGTTCTGTGCTTAGATCTCGATGGTTCCTTTACTAAACAGATAGTGATGACATTAAACATGCATGTCCATCTCAATCATTATTAGTCATTGAACTTATTTGTGAATTGTTCCACTAAATTTCTTCTGTAAAATTATGATTTATGTTTTGGGAGATGAGTGGTGGAGTTTCTAACTGCCATCCTTTAAATCTCTTCCCGTTCTGGTGCTTCTGTGTAGCTACTTTTTATCCTGGTGTTGTTTGTCTCTCATAAATAGCATTTACACAGCGTTTGGATGTGGTCTGTTTTGTTGCTAAAAATGTGGGTTTAAAGAAATGGATTTCCATTTTTGGAACCTTATACTCTCATCACTCGATACCTGCAAAAAGTTGCGCAGTTACTTCCCCTAATCTGTGCCCACTGCCCTTATTTGACCTACTTGATCTGGGTTTTTCATTTTCTGGAAACCGTGATGTTTTTTTTCTTTAAAAAATTCTTTCACATCCCATTCGCCATCGATACGGATGTTTTATAGAAAGTATAAGAACCGTTTCAGTAAAATCAGAACTGAGTAATTCCTCTGGCAGTCGCCACAAAGTGACGATGCCATTAGAAGTTTTGGACTCTAATTTTCTCCGAGTAGTCTGTTCTCTCCCTTTCTTAACTCATTTATTTACCTCATTTTACTGCAATTTATGCAGCCTGGAATGGACCGACGAGGTTGGCCCTGGAAGAAGAAATCATCTGAGAAAACAGCAGAGAAGGCCAATACTACATCAGAGTCGGCTGGAAGTCAGGGTGATCAGGTAATTAGTGAAACTAATCCGCCCCAACTAATCTTTACTGTTTACTGGGGTTGTTCAGTAGTACTGTTCTTACAATATTTTTCTTCCTTCCCCACAGTAATTTCTTCTCTTTAAAGTTAGATATGTTGGTGAGATTTGAATTTGTAATAGCATTTTATTTTTACTAACTTGAACAAATTTTCTTAATATGTTTCCTTCATTTCCCTTACAGGATGGTTACAAAAAACCAAGTTATGTACAAATCTCTGTTGAGTCGTATTCACATCTTACCAGTTTGGAGGATCAAGTAAAAACTCGCGACGATCAAATCCAGACGCTGGAGGGCGAGATTAAAGAGCTCAATGAGAAACTATCAGCTGCACACTCAGAGATGACTACTAAGGACAACCTAGTGAAGCAGCATGCTAAAGTTGCTGAAGAAGCTGTCTCAGGTATTATTATATATTTTTGGAATTTTACAATAAATTTTTTATTGTAAAATTAAAGCGTTTGGAATTTTCTACTTATTATGGATGCTTTATTGCAAACCAATGGATTGACTGCAGGTTGGGAGAAAGCCGAAGCCGAAGCTCTTGCATTGAAAAATCATCTAGAGACTGTGACACTGTCGAAGCTCACTGCTGAAGATCGGGCATCACATTTGGATGGTGCTCTGAAGGAATGCATGAGGCAGATAAGAAGTCTGAAAGAAGAACATGAACATAAATTGCAAGAAGTTATTTTTACCAAGACTAAGCAGTGGGACAAAATTAAACTTGAGTTGGAATCAAAGATGGCTGACTTAGACCAAGAACTTCTTAGGTCTGCTGCTGAAAGTGCTGCACTCTCGAGGTCTTTACAAGAACGTTCCAACATGCTGATTAAAATAAGTGAAGAAAAGTCACAAGCTGAGGCCGAGATTGAGATGTTGAAGGGCAACATTGAATCCTGCGAAAGAGAAATAAATTCACTTAAATATGAATTACACATAGTATCTAAGGAGCTAGAAATCCGCAATGAAGAAAAGAATATGAGCATGAGGTCTGCTGAAGCAGCCAACAAGCAACACATGGAAGGTGTTAAGAAAATAACAAAGCTGGAAGCAGAATGTCAAAGATTGCGTGGTCTTGTGCGGAAGAAACTGCCTGGTCCTGCTGCACTTGCGCAGATGAAGCTAGAGGTTGAAAGTTTAGGCAGGGAATATGGAGACACCCGAGTAAGGAAGTCACCTAGTAGGCCTCCAACTCCACATATGTCATCTGTGCCTGACTTTTCCCTGGATAACGCACAGAAATTCCAAAAAGAAAATGAGTTCCTCACAGAACGATTGTTAGCCATGGAGGAGGAAACAAAAATGCTTAAAGAGGCTTTGGCAAAGCGTAACAGTGAATTGCAGACTTACAGAAGTATGTGTGCCAAGACCTCCAGTAAACTTCAAAATTTGGAGGCGCAGCTTCAAAATGGTAATCACCAAAGAAGCTCTCCAAATTCTGTTGTTCAGTACACCATCGAAGGCTTTTCATGCCAAAACACAAGTCATCCTCCTAGCTTGACCTCTATGTCTGAAGATGGAAATGAGGATGGCCAGAGTTGTGCAGATTCGCTATCCATAGCAGCGATCTCTGACATCAACCAATTTAGGGAGAAGAGAAATGAGAAATTAAGTAAAACCGAAAGTGGAAGTCACTTGGGGCTCATGGACGACTTTCTGGAAATGGAGAAATTGGCATGCTTATCGAATGAGTCAAATGATGCCATCCTTCCTTCAGATAATTCAAACAACAAGGCCTCTGAAGTTGTACACCAGGATTCCAATGGTATCCAGTCCGAACAGCATCTGGATTCAAGTCCATCTACGAATGTTGTATCATCTACTGTTGATTTGTCAACAGAGAGTGCTGATTCCGTTGGATTGCCTTTGATGAAACTCCGATCAAGAATATCTATGATTTTTGAGTCTATTTCAAAGGATGCGGATACAGGCAAAATTTTGGAGGATATTAAATGCATCGTGCAAGATGCTCATGATGCACTTCAGCAACCTAATGTCAGTTGTTTGAGCTGTGCTTCTGAAGAAGTGCAATGCCCTGACATGACATGCGATAGGCAAGCCAATCCTGACGATGCTGGTTTAGGAGTAGAAAGAGAAATTGCGTTATCCCTGCCTGCTACACATAATCAGCCTATGAGCCAAGACCTTGAAGCTGCCATCTCTCAAATTCATGAATTTGTGCTGTTCCTTGGGAAAGAAGCCTCGAGGGTTCATGATACAGTATCTCCAGACGAGCATGGACTGGGTCAAAAGACTGAGGAATTCTCTGCCACCTTTAATAAAATTGTGTATGCGAATGCAAGTTTGGTGGACTTTGTGATTGTTCTTTCTCATGTTTTATCAGAAGCCAGTGAGCTTAGATTTAGTTTCATTGGTTGTAAGGATACTGATGGGGATACTAATAGTCCTGATTGCATAGACAAGGTAGCTTTACCAGAGCACAAGGTTGTCCAAAACGATTCACTGGAAGAAAGATATACGAACGGTTGTTCCCATATTTCTAGTCCAACTTCTGATCTTGAAGTTCCTTGTGACGGAAATCTAGTCTCCAGCTATGAATCAAATTCCAGATTACCCAAACTCTCATCAGAGGACATTGAAGAGCTAAAATTAGCCAAGGAGAACCTGTCAAAGGATTTAGCAAGATCTACAGAGGACCTTGAGGCAACAAAGCGTAAACTACAGGAAACAGAGCAGCTGCTAGCCGAATCTAGATCACAGTTAGCTTTTGCTCAAAAGTCAAACAGCTTATCAGAAACACAGCTGAAATGTATGGCAGAGTCATACAGATCACTTGAAGCACGGGCAGAGGATTTGGAAACTGAACTAAATCTTTTGCGAGCTAAATCTGAAGCTTTGGACAGTGAACTTCAAGATGAGAAGAGGAATCATCACGAAGCTTTGTCCAAGTGCAAGGAGCTTCAAGAGCAACTACAGAGGTTAGTCTTGTCCTTTTCTCTGTTGCATGAGCAGCATAAGGCTGCCTATACATGCTAAACATTAGGTGATTGACATAAATGTCTGAGTCTGTCCTAAATTTGATTCACTTTCCCGTCATTGCCTGATTTTATTAGATCTTTATCTGTTTTCTTTGTAGTGCGTCATCAAGTCAAATTTTCATCTCCCTTGTTTCTTGTGTTACAGGAATGAGGTTTGCGCTATTTGTTCCTCAGCAATTGGTGGTGATCCCCAGAAGGGCCAGGTGAATTTGAATACTCTCTCTTTCTTCCTTTCCTTTTTTTTTAAGCTGCAGTGACCCGAGAAACACTCTAGCATTACCATGATAACTTATTCAGGAACGAATGAGCGTGAAAGAAAAGTACTTGTTCAAGAATAGCTTGTCTTAATTGAGTAGTGAAATAATTTTTTGAATCTTCTAGTATTGAACTTGGTAATGCTTTTGTTACATTAGGAGATAGAATTGGCTGCTGCAGCAGAGAAGTTGGCCGAATGTCAAGAAACAATTTTTCTTCTTAGCAAGCAGTTGAAATCTCTGCGCCCTCAACCAGATTTTGTTGGATCTCCATTCAGCGAAAGAAGTCAAAGGGGTGAAGAGTTTAACGAGGATGAACCATCTAAAAGTGGCACCAATCTGCTGGACCTGGATCGGTCTGAAATGGATACCGCCGCTTCTGCAATGACACCCGCAGTCGGTGCAGAATCGCCTTGCAGTGCTTCGGACAGTGAAGGAGGAAGCTTCTTGAGATCGCCTATCAATTCAAAACATCCAAAACACAGGCCAACCAAGTCAAGCTCCTCTTCCTCCTCTTCCGCTCCAACTCCAGAGAAACAGGCTCGAGGATTTAGTAGATTCTTCTCCTCGAAGGGAAAGAACAGTCATTAGGCATCATGCTATTCTCTTGCATGATAATGTGATTCTGTTAAAATATTTCATTCAATAATATAAATAGATTAAAAAAAAAAAAAAAAAAACCAAACATAGACATCTAAGATTTTAGATGGGAGTCAGTTTTGGGAGCTCTATCTCATGAAAGTTAGCATAAAAATGATGCTTTCAAACGTCTCTTTTAGCTTCTGTACCTAGTGCTGTACATTATATTCACATCTGTTAATTTTTCTTCTTTTCTTTTTTTGTGTTCCTCCCTCTGATCTTCAGCGTGGTTTTTTTTCTGAACTCCAACCCATGTAATGCAAATATATTCTTGAAGGCCTGGCTTTCCTTCACACTTATCTTAACATTGGCTTTCCTGGAATTTGGACTGGACTGTTGTAATCAAATTGTGGATCAATGGGTGTGGTTTTATTTGATTTTTGGACCCCACATTTTGAAATATATAACCCATTTACAAAGGGTATGTAATGGTTGGAAATTGCAGCCAGGGGATAAGCAAGCAAGGCACATGAGCTATAGAACCATAGGGCCGTATTGATGAATTGAAATGGAGGGCTCCATGTGGGGTAATTTAATCACATGGTCCTCAGTTCAATTACTCATCCAACCAAATCAATGACAGCTAAAACTGTTGCTCCATAGTTGAACTTGGACTTTTGCTGTACAAAATAGTACACTGTATAATACAGTTCTTGAATCCCCAATCATCCAGTATTTGCCCCCATAGTTATTAACCAACTGGCCTGCCTCGGATTAATTAAAAGGTCCTTGATTGACTCTCTGATCAGCAATGAAGAGAAAAGGTTAAAAGAAGCAACATCACTCGATCATTGTCAGATAAATTTCAATCTTCTTCAAATAGAATAGAATGCTTTCCATTTTTAACAAGTTTTGTCCGAACTAGATAAGAACTCGGTTTAATCGGTTCATGACAAGTGGTCCCATTTTTCTCATTAAGTCCAGACAATGGAGTCCATGAGATGAACAAATTATTCAATGAGGCAGCCACAATATGACCGCCTCATAATAACTGTTGGATATGAATTCAATAATTTTAATGCTCTCTAATAACCATTAGATATAAATTTGAGGTACTTCTCTTCATTGTGAAAAATTGTCGGTCACATTGAATAATTTATCCATGAAAGGATAAAAAAAATAATTAATCTTAACTACCACATTTTCATAATGCTCATAAAGTAAAAAAGCAAATATTTTATTTACTCATGGATGAAAAATCACATTATTACTATATCTATTCTTTGCCCTACTTCTACTCTATTAAGATCTGTCTCAACTCTCAATCCAAACTTTTCTAGTTTAGCTCAACATTTTCATTGGACTATTGCTGAACAATTTGTTAGATAACAAATACACTTATCCAAAACACATATAATCTTAATATATGGCTAGTTTTTTCTTTCCTTTACAACCAATTTCCCATTGGTTATACAAGCAATGATAGATATTAAATGGTGTAATATATGATCAACTTGTCGGTTGGATGCATAATAGACAAATTAGTTTCGAAATTTTGCATATATATTATGATTAATTAGTTTGAAAGAAATTGGGTGATGAAATTGACTAGAGGACGACCACGTATTATTTCTTCAATGATGATCCTTAGAATCGCTATTGCAATTTGCAATATTGTTTCCTGTACGGATAAGTTGTGCCAGATTAAATAGAAGAAGAGCATTTAAGGCCCCTTTTTTTAAAATGCATTATTTGAACACATTTTTGTTTGGGATGAAGAGACAGAGCAGTAAATATCAAGCAAAGCTTGCTAATAAATAATGGGGGTATTGAAATCTGGAAATTATAATGTTTCCCAAAGAAATAAATACCCATATGATTATTATTGTTATTGTCATTATTATTATTATTGCAGTCCAAGATCCCTCCACCATTTTCGATGAGATTTATCTCCTTTTAGCTTACTCAAATCTTCATAAATCCATTTTCAAGATTTTCATTACGTACCAAATTTACCTTTTTCTCATTATTTTGTTATGTCCCACTATCACTACTTGGAGCACTCTCATCTCCCCAAAGTAAAAATGTTGTACTTTTCTTTTTTTTTTTTTTTGTTTTCATTTTTATCGTTTCAATCTCTACTTTATGTATATATTAAGACTGTTGGATGATTGGGACAGAATGACCCATTTATAAATATCATGTTATGATGTTGGACCATAATACTATTCACTCCCTTCTTTAACTTAAATTAATTTATTTGTCGATATGAGCATAGTTTAACTAATTAAAGTATTTTATAATTTTGATTAGAACGTCGAAAGTTTGAATCTAACCTAACATATTGATGAACTAAAAAAACATTTGCAATTAATTTTAGACTCTATTAAAAAAAAATGCTCATTTGAATAAAGAGATATTGCTTTCATTTATAAATATCACGTTATGATATTGGACTCATAATAGTATTGACTTGGTCCTTTAATTGACTTGCCAAATTGAATTGTTCAAATGACTTAAAACATTATATCTTTGAACAAAAGATTAAAGGGTTGAACCTTCCCCTTCAACATGTTGTTGAACTCTAAAAAAGAAAACTTGACATGTGGTTATTCAGAATACATCTATATGATTTTGTTTGTAAATGATTTGTGATCTTCTCGATTTCTTTACCTTACAAAAACATCCACAATAGTAAGTCTAGCATCTATTTAGATGGTCAGAGCATGTGGACATACAAAGAAAGTATGGTTACCTTAGTCATAGCTTCCATTTACATTACCCGAAATTTGAAAAGCAAGGTATTACACAAAATGACTAGAGTCATTGAAAAGCAAAATTAGAGGTCCTCCAACTGAAAATGATAAGAATTTAATTAAATAAGCAGATAAATAGGATTATCCCACATTACATATTCTAGCATGAATCCACGTGGGAGTTATTGAAGATCTTTAGGGTCATTTGATTAAAGGGCTGAAATCCGGCAAGGGATACCCCTACAACCCACCCAACTCCCCGACATCTGACACTCTTCTTATTCCTACCCCTTACTTCATTTTGACCCGACCCGACCCAATTCGATCGGATTGACCCGACCCAACGACATTAATACAATGTAGATAAAGCAAAGAAAAAACTCTGTGAGTGAGGGCCAATCTCAAACCCATCTCTTCTCATCTTTCCCATTTCATATGAAAACTTGAAAAGACTTTTTAATTTCTCACCAATTCAATCCCTATATTAATTCTGTGGCTCTATTTATAATGCTACAAATATCTATATGTTTTCTTAATTAATGTGGTTTTATTTTTATACGTCTAATTTTATTTTCTAATGTGGGAATTTATATATATATGTCTCTCTCTAAAATAAATTGATTACTGTTTTTTTTTTTAAAAAAATTAAGAATTAAATTAGTAAATCCATAAAGTGACATGGGAGCTACTTGATTTGATGCAATCACGAGCGTTGGTCTGTTGTTGATGATAATCCCAATTGTTCTTTTATTTATTTTTTTATTAGCTTAAAAAAATATATGTATATTCTATGTTTGTTCAGTGAACTATATATTAATAATTTAAGATTCATATACTCATAATCTTAACCACTTCGTCCTTTCTACATCTCCAAAATCTTCTTTTTCCCCTTTTTTCTTCTTTGGTCAAATTTAATTAATTTATTGTCTAATTTCTTTTTTGCCCATCCTTCAATTTTTCTCTTTAATTCTGTTTGTTCTGAAAAGAGATGCAATCATGTTCGATAAATGCATTCATTTCAGGATTAAGATTAAGACTTGAATGACCTTTCATTTCTTCACTCTCCCTAATTTAACTATTCAATAAGAGATCTCAATTTAATTAATAATTCAAAACCATGATTCATGCTTCAAATTCTTTAGACTGTTCATTTAATATTGCGACTAAGTAATTATGAGAGTAATAAACATTTATCCATGAGAAAATTAGTAAGTGGTTTTTCCCCAAGTGAAAAAAACTTATATATAAAATAATATCCCACGCGGTTTAGAATCTTATCGTTTCTATTGGTTTCAAAACTTGATGTCATGCATAATATAATATATTAGTTGTCAAATTAATGCACATGAATGCTCCCTATATATGAAATATATGACAATAATTTTAACTTATATATGATATTAGAAATTTGAAAATGTGGATATTACCATTTAGAGAGAGAATCTTGAGAAGAGGACAAGGAAATCTTGCATGAATGTGGAAGTAACAGTGAAAGATTGGAAAGGACAATGGAAAAAAAAAAAAAAGACAATGAAAAGATAGAAACTAAACAATGTTATCTTATCTCAAAATTTATTAATTTTAATCTATGAATCCATTCCATGCATGACTCAAATTTTCTCCCATTCATGCTATTTTAGAATATGTCAACTTTGTCTTTCTGTTTCTTTTTTTTTTTTCCCTTCATTTTAACAGCTAATCAAATGGCCCATTTTCTTTCTTCTACAAACATCTCTTTCCAAGATGAAAGGAAAAAAAAAAAAAGAAGAGAGAATCAAGAGATACGAATAATTACAAAACTCACATATTCTCAAAAATGGGTAATATGATAAAAAAAAAAAAAACAATAACATTACCAAGCAATCTTTCAATTTCTTGTTTTTAGAATATATTATTATTATTTTCTGGCATGTGATTATTTGAAGCCCCATGTTGTTTAATTGCAACCTGTGTTTACGTATTGGATGCGTATAACTTTACAACAAGAAGAGGGGACCATGTATTCAGATTTCCTTTCTTTTCTTCTTCTTAAAGTATTTTAATTACATTAAATATTATCTGCCTTTTAAAATTCTAATTGATCGTCGATAATATTATTGCAAAGGTGTGAAAATGACATCCAAAATATGGTATTATAAAAAAGAAAATAATCAATGTCGGTGTAAAATGAACAATGCCAAAATTTCAATTCTATAGAGATCATGATAGAATATTAATGTTAAATATGTGTTCTTAAAAAATTATGAATTCATAAAAACTATTTTGAATTAATGAATGGGCATTTTACACTTTTAAATTTTTATTACCAACATTTTCGTTCACATTAGAGATGTATAATGGATATTTTACATATATTTTACATTAATATATCAATCAACCGAGCTCTAATACTAGTTTGAATCATTCCATTTATATTCTTGATTATAATTAAGACCACTGAGAATCATATTTTAATTTTCAATTAGGAAAATAAGATGTTTTATATTACACGGTAGGTTTGAATTGTCTATATTTTTTTCAAAATTTCTTTTTTGAAAATATTGATTTGTCTCTTGTTGTTTTTGCCCAATGAAATATTAGTTATGTATTTCAACTTTAAATTGGAAATTTATCATGATGAATGTTTTTTTTTTAAGTGAATTAATCTAGTAATGATTAACCCACCATTCACTATTTAAAAGTCAATCAACACAGTAAGCACATATATTTTTTTGTAATGTAAAAAAAAAAACTTAATTTTTTTTTGTCGACATTAAAAATAGGGATGTCCATTTTTTCCACCTTGGGCCTCGTCCCGTAGCGGGGAGAAAATTTTCCCCGTTGGCTAAAGGGGAACGGGGGTTGGAGAATACATTCCTCGTCCCCGACCCCGCTCCCGCTCCCCATACTTGTCCCGATTTATATATATATATATATTTTAAATATATATATTTGTATATATATAATAAACCATAATTCTATATTATCATTTTATTTTTCTAAGTAAATTGAAAAAAGTATCTTAAATAAAAATCCCTAATTAAGAATTAACCATTTAAAGAAAAAATTTTAAAATAAAAAAAATTATTTAATAAAATTTAGAAAAATAAAAAAGATAAACGGGGAATTATTCTTCGTGGGGAACTCGATCCCCGCGAATTTCTTGTCCCGTTCCCTACAAAATTAAATGGGGAATTTCGCAGAAACGAGAAATGAAATAGGGGACGGGGCTGGGGAAGTATTCCCCGACCCCACCCTGTGGACATCTCTAATTAAAAGTTATTAATTAATCAAAACTTGACCTTGGCTATAAAGCACTTTGCTAATAACTAATGGAATATATATAAAGCGTAGTGGATCCGAAACTTTATAATATGAGAGGCTATATAGAAATAATTTTGAGCACATAAGTATATTAATATATATATTAATATCAATTCATATATTTTGATATTAAATTAGTTAAAGTACAAATTTGATCCTTAAGGTTGTGTAACCATTTGGTTTTTGAAAAGTTTGTGCTTGTTTTTTCACAATTTCTCTAAAATAAGTTTCATGTTCTCTACAATGCTTTCTATCTTCCTTAGGAAAACATTTGAGTTTTGTAGCCAAATTTAAAAAACCAAAACAAGTTTTTAAAAACTACTTTTTTAGTTTTCAAAACTTGGCTTGATTTTTGAAAACATGTGTAAAAAGTAGATAAAAAAACATGAAAACTCACCAGTGAAATTAGTATTTATAGGTTAAGTTTTCAAAAACCAAATGATTTTCAAACTATTAAACCTAAATTTTTAAAACTATGTCTAATAAGTCTTTGATTTTAAAAGTTTCTACTCGCTAAACCTTTAATTTTCTATCTAAGTTTCTAAATTTTTAATTTTTTATCTAAATTATTGAACTTAAAAAATAGTCTGTTAGATTACACATATGTCATAGATGTTAAATTAAAAACTCGAAAAATCTATAAGATACAAAATTAAGTTTAAAGACCAATTGCATACTTTATAAGGGAATGATAATATATACCAAAAAGTATTTGGATATTTGCAAATCTAACCATAGTTTTTGAAATTTGCAAATATAGCAAAGTTTTTTAAAATCTAATTTCTGTTTTTTTATTATTTGAATTTTACCCTCATTGGTGTATCAGTAAGATATATGATATACTTAATATTTGGTATATCAATAGTATATTTGATATATCAGTCAACTAATATATACTTAAAACAAAGTATATTAGTAGTATATTACTCATATACTATCGGTACACTTCTTTTTAGGTATATCAGTTAAATACTATACTTTATATATCTTCGTAGCATAACATGGATATTTTACATATTTGGTATATCACTAAGGGGGCGTTTGGATCGCAGAGTTGGGTTGGGTTGGGTTGAGTTGGGTTGAGTTGTACAAAGTTGTTTTGTCAGTGAGTTCTGGAAATCATTGTTTTGTTTGTAGAGTTGAGTTGAGTTGAGTCAGGAAGTCAGTATTTGGTTTGCAGAGTTGAGTTATTATGTCAGAGGTATCTGGTACAGTTTTTTGTAAAGTGAATAAGTCTGATTTTTGTGACTTTTTTCCTTTACTTTTTTTGTTTCCAACAAATCAATTGCAAATATATTTGTCTACAATTTCAAAACTTTACTGTGAGATCAATTACAAATTTACAATATATATTACAATTTGCAAGATGTATGAGATATTTAAAATAGTACTGGATATTGAGATTGATATCAATTTTTATTCCCACCTAAAAATCATTTTTATCTTATGTAAAGTGAAATGTCTGATTTTTTTATGACTTTTTTTTAATTTTGTTTTCACACCAAATCAAATACAAATACATTTGTCTATAATTTCAAAACTCAATTATGTGATCAATTATAAAATTACAATATATATTACCATTTGCCAAATGTATGTTAGAGATATTTGCAAAAGTAATGGATATTGAGTTTGATATCAATATTTTTTTTCCAATAAAATTCATTATTTAGAACTTTTACTTTTCAATATGAATTTTATTCCTTTTTTTATGCACATGTTCACCACTACTTTTTTATTTTAATTTAGGCAGGTATTAATTTAGTATTAATATTTTTCATATGAATAGTGTTTATTTAAATTTGTCTAAACACATGCATTGTTTATGGACATCTTTAGAATGAAATAAATAGTTTACCTTGTGAAGATGTTAAAAATATGCCAACATACTTAAATATTTTATGTCATATTGAAGTTGTATATCTACAAAATATTAGATATGTCATCAAGGTCCTAACAACTTCGTTATGCTACCGAAATTTTCAGTGCAGGCGGTGTTGTTTAGTAACGTCCCTAGAAAATTTTGAGTTTGAAAAATTAGAGTCGTTACAGTTGGTATCAGAGAATGAGTTTTAGATTCTAAATACTCGCCTACATTGTAGGCAACGAGACTTGAAGACGTGACCGTTGTAAAGTTCTAGCAACTTTCGAACACAAAAGTTTTTCTTAGATGGGTATATTGTGATGCCCCATAAAATTAGGTGCTTTAATTGTATTTATTTTAAATTTGAATCTTTGGATAATCAGATCAGGATTAGAAAACGATGTTTCAAAGTTTAAAAAAGGATTAGGATTTCTGTTTTAAAAAGGGTTAGAATTTCTTTTTCTAAAAGGATTAGAATTTCTTGTTCTAAAAGGATTAGGACTTTTTGGTGCCTATTTAAACTAGAGTATTAGCAACTTAAACGTGCACTTCAAAACTCTCCTCATCCTTTTCTTTTCTCCACTTTTTTCATCTCGTCAGACCGTCATCGGAAGTCGCCGGACCATCGTCGGAGAGTCGTCGGACCGCCGCCGGAAAGTCGTCAGATCGTCGCCGGAAAGTTGTCGGACCACCATCGGATAGTACCGTACGGTTGAGTTAATAACTCAACTCCATGGGATTGAGTTATCAAGTCACCGATAATAATTGTTGGTGAACCAAACAAGGAGTTGGGTTATTAACCCAACTCAACCCAACCCAACCCCATAAACCAAACGCCCCCTAAGATATTTCATTTTAGATATGTTCATTTAATTGATAGACCTAACATTGAGTATATCAGTAGTATATTAGTAATATACTTCATTTTGGGTAAATTCTAAATATGAACTTCTTATATACTACTAGTCAAGTGTATCAATTAAACAAGTTTATTAACTAAAAACTAAGTAAATATAGACCATTAATAAAGTAAAGAACTAAAATAAAGTATATCGGTAGTATATTAGTGATATAATCTATATTATGTCCGTCCCATATATAAATTGTTGATATAGTATTGATAAATTTTATATAAGTATATTAGTAGTACATCAATTATATACTTTATATTAGGTATATCATTATTATATCAACGATATATCACTGATAGACTACTGACAAACTTCATATAGAAAAGCACACGAAAAATAAAGTAAATCAGTAATGTATCAATGATATATTCCATAGGTATATATCATATGTGACATACTATATACTCTTGATAAACTTCAGGATATGTATATCAGTAGTTTATCAGTGATATATTTTATATTAGATATATGAACAATATATCAATGATAGGATATTGATATACTTGCAAAAAATATAAGGATATTTTTTACTTTTTCATGGTCTATTTGGGGTTGAACTATTTTTTTTCTATTTTTACAAATTGAATAAAGAGTAGACACGACTGCGATTAAAGTAAATTTTTTGTTATCCATGCAGATGACCTTACTTTATAATTCAAAAGCTTATTAAAATAAATCAAACTTATAAATATATATAAAAAAAAAACGAGTAAACAAATAGAAAAGGGAAAGGGAAAGAAAAATAGAAAGAAACAAGAAAACAAATGAAGAAAAAAACGAAAAATAAAAAAGAAAATAAGTTTAGAAAGTACAAGCAGAGACTTGAACCCATAGACATGTGGAAATATCGATGAAAATGTCGATATATCAACAAAAATTTAATACCATGACTATAACCAATTGAGTTAGGCTTCCATGGGCAACAAACAAACCTAGATAATTGGTAAATGATTTAGGTCACTGGTTCATAGCGGTGTATTTTGACTTGTAACAAAAAAAATAATAATAATAATAGAAAAAAAGAAAAGAAAATAGAAGGGCAGCTTTTGTTGAAGTACCCCTAAAAAGTCATTCGATATTTAATTGGTCAAGTCCCATGTCCTACGGCCTCCCTTCCCTACGGCTACCATTTTCGACTCCATCTGGCCGTGTATCACACGCGCCACTACATCTTCATTCCTAACCGTCCGATCCTCAGATCATTTAAAAGTTTTTTACTTTTTGAAGAAATTTGTACTCGCGTTGTGGTCCCCGCCCACATGGCTTCCTGGAATCCGGAGGTTTATTTTCCGCTGCGGCTCCCTCAGTCTGCACTTCTAAACTTGTCTCTTTCATATTTCCTCAAAACTTTTAAATTTAACCCCTAATTTTTACAATGGACGATGATGATAACTAAATTACCATACTGCCACTCAATGACCATCATTACAAGAAATAATTATGATTTTATCATTCATCCAACCGATTAGAGGAACATTGGTTTAATGAGATGGTTTCTTAAAGATACAGCAGTTCAAAACCTGTCTACTGAATAGAAATACATACAATATTTCATTTCAACCTCCACAAATGATTTGTAATTGGGTTGGCGCCTTTCATTTCCAAGTATAAAGCAAAAGCGAATGTTTAGGGAAAAAAAAAAGAAAAAAGAATTAGGTGGAGTGTTGGAGTTTAATAATCATTATTATTACTTTAATGATCACAATTTTGTTTTTGTGTATATATAATTAGGGAAAGGAAAAAACGTTGGCCCGTGACAGAACATTCCATGGCGTTTGCGAAGTTAGGATTTGATTCCATTTTTCAACAGTTTTAACGGCAAAAAACGGTTGAGTTAATCGAGAAACCCAAACATCGATGAAATGGCAAAATTAAAACAGAAACCAACGGACAAAACCCTTAAAATCAGTGACTAAATTTCTGCCTAAACCAACAACAAAAAAAAAAAAAAAAACAAACCAAGGGGGGACAAATCACAAGAAGCATGAGCCCAGATCTCCATTCTTTCTGACTGACTGCGATTAGTCAAAATTCCATTTCCCCAAACACTAATTACAATTTCAAATTGAGCTTAGCCCACATTTTCTCATATTGGGAATCGTGGGTCCGTTGGTTCTTTTTCCTAATCCTCCTCCCATTCAATTTCTCCATCAACTATGAAAAAGAAGAAGAAGAAGAAACGAAAGTAATAATAATAATAATGATAAAAGAAGATATTAATATTATACGGCAGAGAAGCAGTTCAGCAGCTTCATCATTTTAGCCAGCGCAAAGAAAAAAAGAAAAAAAAGATGTCATGATCGAAGGGTGGAAGTTAGGGACTGAAAGAAGTGTTCATCGCAAGGAATGGTGAGACCCATGTCATGATCGAAGCCAAATTCGTCAGCGGCTTGTTGGAGTAAGATTTGGAACTGAGGGTGATTGAGAAATGTAATGGGAACAATGTATCTGCTTCGATTTTGACCAACATACACAACAAAATGGCCTTTGGGGACGTCTAAAGGGAGTCCCTGTTCGTCGTAGTGCTGCTGCTTTCGTCCCAAGCTGGAGCAGCGCTTCAGCATCTGCATCAGCACCGCCGTTTGTGGCATTTTGGTAGACTTTTTGATGGCCATTTGGGTTGAGTTGAGTTGGGTTGTCTTTAATGGGAGAAAAAAAAAAAAGAAAAAAAGAAAGAAAGAAAAGGAATTAGAAGATATTGAAGGAGGGAAATGGATGGAAAGTGGAGTGGAGGTGAGAAAGGAAAGGGGATTATGAAGGGGTATTTATGGAGAGAAACAGAGAGAAAAAAAAAAAGAAATTAAATGACAGACCGCGGGTGTTTTGGGGTGTGTAGCCAAAACGGCCCACCCTAAACCCCTTTCATTTTGGTACTCTTTGTTGCTCTTCTTTTCGACAACTTGGCCCCTCCTCTTCTCATTTCATTTCCTTACATTATACTACTTTCAATTCCCTTTCTCTATTTTCAATTCTAAGTTTCGTCTTCCAACTTTACTAGACATCACAAATCACTTCTTTTAACATTTTCATAATACTATAATAGTATTGTGATCTATTTTGAGCATGAATAAGGGTGGTTTTACTTTTCATTTTATCTAAAATGTATCCAATTGATGGAGATATTGTCTAGTTGTTGTTCCACATTATTCACATTCCTAACAAACTTTTGAAGTTGGTGTTTGAAGGTGATACAACTAATCGAAAATCGAGGAAATGAAACTTAATCAATTCAATGGTTTGACTCGATTTTTTATCCAAGAAATTGGACATGTCGATTTAGATGGAGAGAAATTTAATAATTTTCAGTTTGTTTTGGTTTGGGGTTGAAAAAAAAAAGAATTTTGAGTGTTCACTTTTGATAATTTTGAGTTCTTCATTTCTTAATTTTTTTTTCAATCGTAAACAAGATTCAATTTCAGAATATGAATAATTGTAAAGTGTAATATCGTATTGTTTAAAATTGAGAGCCAAACTGTATAGAAACTGAACCAGCTACTTTTTTTTTTTTTTTTTTTTTTCAGTTCCTATTATAACCAAATCGATTGGTTGGATTTGGTTCTCAATTTGACTTCAAATTAAGAAAAACCAAATCAATAGAACCCGTACTGATGTCTATTTAATTTTTGTATTTTACAAAACTTTTTAATAGGCTATATTCTTTAAACAATACTAATACAACATTTTGTTGGAGGTGTAATCAATCCTACATCAGGCTAGGAAAGGAAAGGTTATTGGTGCATAAGTGAAGGGTAATATTTTCAGAAAAAAAATAAGGAAAGAAAAAGAAAAAGAAAACTAGAAATAAAATCATGAAAGTTTATGTCAAAAGTGAACAATATTATATCATGAAAAATATAAAACATTAATAGTCTTTTAATTTAACACTTTAAATTTCGTGCCTATAATTTTTCGACCTCTAAAAAACGTTTTAAAGTACAATAACTCAATAAGAGAAACTCAAAAACTCAAAAGTTTAGGGTGAAAATTTATAATATAACTTAATTTTAATATTTTATTCTAGTTGATTTAATGGTGGAGATTCTATTTTCTAAGGGAATAAGAAAATCATATTTTATTCTTGAATAGCTTTAATTTTTGGCCTGCCCCGTATTGAATTACATCCATCCATACTTTTGCCCAAATATTAATTCCCAAAATTTAAATAAGATATTTCTTTCCCCTGCTTTTAATAGATTTTATATCCACATCTTCTTCTCAAATCATTTACAACCCAAAAAAAAAAAACAGCAAAATTTCTTGATTGGAAGTTTGAAATTTATTAGAGAAATGAAAAGATTCAATGATAAAATAAAGCAAATAGAATCAGATGAAGAGAACACAAATCAATTTGAGGGAAAAAAAACAGAGTGGGTTTTGCTTTGACTTTTGAGAAAAAAAAGAAAAAAAAAACTGTTGAAGTCAAACCCATGACTGTACTGCCAAGTAGTGCTTGTACTTGCAATTCCCAATGAATCTAAAAACACAACACAAATACAATACAACCTTAGCTTGTAATCTCACAATCACAATCCTATTATTCCTTAATTATCTAATCTCATCTCATCTCTCATCATATCTCTCCACCATCTGTGGCCAAAACAAAAACTTTTCAATTTCTTCATTCCAATATTAAAAGCTTGAACATGAATAATACAAAAACTATTATTTTGTTATGGAAGATATGATTGAGATAAATAGTATAATACTATAGTAGTATTTATTATTATTATTTAGTATTATTGCTATGATATCATGACCAGGCTGTACAAGAATTTGATACGGAAAAAAAAAAATAGAAATACATTATTAAGTTGCATGTTTTGCTAGTACCCTCCCTGTCCTCTCTGCCTTTAAACTTTACAACATTCAAACAGCAACTGCAAATTCAAAACAACTATTTTCAAGCTATTGTTCAATTCCAACAGTTAGTTTGTTTTCAAGTGGGTCTTGTATGTTTTCTTTGTGAAATTAAGTTTTGTTGTTGTTTTTCTTAATGATTTTTTAGACATATTGAAGTAAGGAGAGAATAATATTTTGTCATCTTTTTTTAAAGGGTGACTTGGCGGATTAATAATCGTTATCTTATATGTGGCTATTGAATAAGCTTGGACTTTGGGAGAGAATTATTATTATTATTATTATTAATTATTGTAATGTCAAAGCATGGTTTTTTTGATACATGAATTGAAATTAAGTCTCTAAAACAGCCTACATGAAATGAAAATTTTGTCTTTTCTTGTCTAAAAAAATTAATACTAAACCATTCAATATTGGAAACCTACGGCTATGAGTTTAAAATTTAATGACACAAATCAAATACATGACACCTGTCGTGTCTATTTCACCCCTCATATAATTCCAAATTCGAAACTTATAATTTTTTCCTTCGGTTTAACAATCCAACATTTTCTTATTCTGCATGCCCCATAAAAACTAATAAAAACTTGAGTTTCCATTTAACTATTGCAATGTTTAAAAAGGTTAGGCAGACAGGAAAATTAATTATGGGACCTTTTGATAATGGGTTAGGTTTTTATAAAAATGAAGGTACGAAATTTGAGTCATATGTCTTCGATCGGTAACAAAATTAATAAGAATTATATAATTCCAAAGTTTTCGAATAGAAAGCACGTTAATTTTTTTTTTTTACAAATTATGTGAATATCTCCTAAACCAAATAAAGACAATATAGCCCCATCCAATCCAAACATATTTTACATAAACTCAGACTTTTAAATTTCAAATTATATACCAATCAAATCTTATTAAAACAGTGAAACAATAACATCAATGACTAACCTAAATTAATTATAAGGATTCTTTGTATTTTTTTTTCCTATGGATACAAACTGAGGTTGACAATATTCTTTGTATTTCAGTTGTGGTATTTATGATATTATGTATATAGAGTATCTCAATTTAACCGTATTATCTTAATTTTATTTACTTCAACAACATAGAATTTAAACTTCTAACTATTTGACTTTTTTAAAAAAAGTTAGATACACTAACTTTTTGATTTTTTATCAAGAATATATGTCGTAATTAATGGAACTATATTCAAATTAACATTTTTATGGTTTATTTTGATTCTTACCCGACCAAAAACCAGTTGCTTTTATAATGAGGCAACACTAACCCAACTATGGTGCAACTTACATTTTAGCCACAATTTTTTTCTATTAAAAATAATCAGAACTTTTTTTTTTTTTTGCTACCCAATTTGGGTGCTGTATTATTGTTTATAATGATAGTGTTATTTGTATATTAAAAGGTTTCTGTATTGGTAGCGAATCATTACATTAGATTATGCGATTGATATGAATAATATAATAAATACCTGGAGAAGGTAAAAAGTAGTTGACTTGGGAATTAGAAATATGTGTAAGCTGAATCCAAATTAGAAGGTGGGAATGAGAAAGAAAATGACATAATATCAAGAAAAAGAGTAATTACAGTAATTGAAAAGAAAAGTGTTATTATATGCCAAGATCCAAATCCTATGTCTAACCAATTTTAGACAAGTTTGAAGTGTTTATAATAACATTTAGAAGCGATTTTATTACCAATTATGGGCTGGACAGAATGTAATTAAATGCAGAAACAGTAAAGAACAATCAGAGAACACCAATATTTATAGTGGTTCGGTCATAAAACGACCTACCCCACTTGCAAAGGTGTTTTAAGCCTTTGCTAGACAGTTTATTAGAGATATACGGGAGTATACAGAGAACTTACAGCAGGATATTTAAAGATACATTTAACAATTAGGATTTAACAAGATTCCAAGATTTATGCCCAAAAGGAGACTACAATCAATCTTTATTCCAGATTGAGAGTCTAACAACCTTTAGGATTAAATCTTGAATCTAAACTAAAAAGAAAGAAAAAAAAGGAGAGATACAACCTTTTGAGAGGATCTTCATGAACAAAGGTTGAAAGAAAGGTTGAGTCTCACGTCTTGTACAACAACCAAGCCGAACGATCAACCTGCAGCAACTCCACGGCAACAGTCACCTCTTCTTGCGGACTGCAACCCACGGTGGACGGCAGATTTCGGCTACAAGAATGGAGCTTCTTCGATATCTTTCTCACGGCTGAAAAAACCCAAGGTATTTTCCAGATTTCCCCCTCTCTCTGTCACAGAAACCCCCCTGTTTTTCAGCCTTCTATCGAGCCCCTCAACCCTTTCTTTTCTCACTCTCTTCTTTTCTTCTCTCAACCCGAGAGCCTTTCTTTTTTGTTTCTTTCTCTCTCTCTTAATAAAACCCTAATAATAATAGACCCAATTCCACTTCTTTTCTCTTCTCTTTCTTTCCCTCCTCACTTAAGGCCCACACCTTCTTTTATAATAACAAAAGGGAACAAATGGGTTTGGGTGATAGGAGATCAAGAAAGGTAGATTTGGGCTCCTCCAATCTTTGGGCCCAATCTTAACAATGGGTCTTTAGACTTAAGAGCTAAAATAAGGTCCAAACCATTTTAGATTAACTTAAAAAACCATTAATCTAAAAATTAATTAGTTTATGATAGTTTGAAACCAAAAAATATAACAAAAAGGTTTAAGAAATGAAAAAAAAAAACCACTGGCGTCCTCCTCCTCCTCCACGTTATGTGAACCAAATTGGTTTGGCTATTTTGAGGGAACATAAAAACAGAGCAACTATGGGGATGGCCCAATAATCTCACCGAAAGCCAATCGCTTCCTTACCCATTTTCTATGTATATAAATAGAAGAAAATGACACCATTTTTTGCTTATCACATGAACTCCACGTTACTTTTCCCCCAAACACACCACTTGAGCCCCCCTCTACTTCTATATCATTCTAAATATAATCAAAAGTCTCACATTCGCTTGAACAAAAAAATTATTCGAAAAGGCGGTCACATGCATCAAAATGTATATGAAAGAAAAATTACAAATATATATATATATATATATATATATATAATCTAGATCTAGATCCAGATGGTAACCAATAACTTTTTCAAATGACATGCACATCTATGTCAATTTGCAAATTGAAATGAAAGAAAGGAAAATTAGTTTGAACACGATGGGTGATTGAATAAAAAGGGATGGGGATGGTAATGGAAGATTGGATAAAGATGGAGAAATTTGAAATGGCTTAAAAAGGTGATGCGGATGAGTGGGAGGATTTGGAGTGTGGCTAACACTTAACCTTCAATTCAAATGGAAACAATTTCTGTTGCATTAACACTTTACTTTTAGCCTAACCAACACTCTCACTCAAGTACTTTCCGGATGTACCTAATACTTATACCAGAAGATTCACAAAACAACCCTAAATAACACATACAACTGCCTAACTAAGCCAACATATTATTATTAGTATTACAGATGCAAATATACTTCTACTATGAATAATATGTTCAGATTGGCTAATACTTTTTTTTTTTGTATGATCAATTTTCTTGTATTAAAAAAAATGTAAGTAAGGGTGTATAACTTGTAATGACATAACTCAAAGTTTTACTATTGATGCATGGCTTGTATAGGGTCAGAAACAAGATGTTTAGACTTTAGCTTCTAACTCTATGTACTGAGGATTGCCAAAGAAAATTGCCATCTTCTTCTTCTTCTTCTTCTTCTTCTTCTTTTTTTTTTTTTAAAGAATTAGTCAATTTTCAAATTTGGTAAATATATTTGGACATTTTTTAGAGAGGGAGAGAGAGAGAAGTAGAGTTCAGTGGCAGCTAATGCCCAACCGTAACAAGATGGGCCGAAAGCAGTCTCTCAACTCAAGCTCTAGCAGAATCCTCGGCCCATGACCAAACCGAGCTCGTTCTATTTCTTGGGCTGGGCCGTGTTCTCCGGAAAAAGAGCGCTCATTTGTTTTTCAATAATAATAATAATAATAACAATAATAATTTTGTAATGGTAACTTATTTATATTGAATTTTAAAGTGTAATTATGAAGAATTTAAATTGATATAGTGAGTCAACCAAATTGATTCTATTAAACGACTGTTTAATAGAAATAAAGCATTTGAAAAACGGACGTTTACCGAATAGCAATATCCAGAATATAACAATTATGTTATTGAGATATGAATTTGATAGTTGCAAGATCCAGAATATAACAATATCCTTTCACAAGTCTTAAGTGATAAATAATTCAATATTACAAGCATATCTAAAAGACATTTGAAGGCAAAAGAATTCTAAACCAGCATAAGAACCGAGAATACAAGAAAGCATAATAGATTATACACAATTGAAGTTGGCATTGAGTTCTAGTCAATCCTCCGCAGCTTCCTCATTCCACCCGCATAAATTTACTACTACTCATTCAAAATGAACTCAAATAACTATCCTCCTAAACTGACAATGCAGGTTGCTGTGACGACGCGTCTTCGGCCTGCAAGCTCTCGTAATAATTGACCAACACCTTCCATCCACCGGGGCACATGAAACCGTCGGGAGGGTTTTCGCCTGTCCTTGCATAAGTTCGCATCTAACACAAACACATAAGCACAAAAAGTTCATAAAGCCCGGTTACTATGTTGCGACACAATGCATACGACATCCTGTTCAAACACAATTCAGTTTTTACCTTTGTTCCGGATATGAAGAGGAAATCTTTTGCTCGCGAAGGTTCAAAGAACGCCATCTTCTTCGCCACGGTATCGTATGCTGCCACCTGTGGTCGACAGGATGTTAAAATGCATAGGGTGGAAAGTGGGAAAAGGAGAAGGGAGTGTCATTGAGATACTGACCTTGAAGGGCAATATGTTTAGCTTCTCAAGGCCAGGGGCCATACTTAAGACCTTCTTACCATGGTCTGGATCATATAAATCTCTCTTCTCTGTTGGATGCCCCATTCCAGCAGGGTCTCGACCAACGATGTAGAAATTTGCACCTGCGTTGATTCTTGCTTTAGCATGCCATTGTACTTCGGTTGGACCTGCGTAATGCATTGGCGACGGGAAAATGGAGACGATGGTCGTTTCAGGGTCAAGGACTCCATCTTCTAAAACCTAAAGATATAGAAAGTCTCTTAAGTAAAGTAACATAAACTAAGCAAGCTAGAACAGAAATGATCACACTTTTCAGATACGCAAAATAAAGCAAGCAAGCATATAAACTGAATAGTAGAGATGAATCATGTAATTCAATCAACTTCCCACCAAGAAGCTTATGGAGGTGAATGTTGGAAAAGTTAAGCAATGGTGGCATTTTTACTTCCAAAGAGTATGGAGGTGGAAAGATTTTTGGATGTTAAAGAAAAGAACTATTCAGAATGATGTTAATGGAAAACTGTTGATTTGGAAAACAAACCTTGCTATGTTGCTCCATTCGAACATCCAATGGAACATCATCTGCTTTTGTGAAACCTCCCAAAGGATGAAGCAATAGAATTGGATTCTTGTAGCCCATGTCCAGAAGTCGCTTTCGTGTATCGTTCATCAACAAAGCATGCCCATTGTGCACTGGGTTTCTCAGCTGGAAGGCGAAAACAGCATCGGCCTGACGCCTATCAAACTCTTGTCGAAGCTGTTTTGGAGACAGCCTATAATGATCAAGTCCGTCGTTGTATTTGATGGGGCTTATTACTTCAAGATCTCCACCAATAAGCCAGTTTCCAGCATTTGTAATGACTTCATCCACATATGGCAGCCCTGGTGCAGTTGTACCCCAAGTTCTAGCTATTCTCTCTTCCTTATTATGCTTGAATATCTCAACGCTGAAAAGTACGTAATTTTGTTTCAGTTTGACTGCATATTTCTGTACATATTGGCCTCACCATTCAAACAAAAAGAAAGTTCCTAGAAGACTCCATAAATACATTAATCCCCCACGTTAGGAGTTTGTATTTGAATTCGGGGTGGAAATTCGAGCTCATGAACTCTTGGTCATAAGGGGTTTGTATTTGTAAACTCAGAAATCCAAGATCATCACGATTGTCACCTTTATTTTGAACTTCAAATAACCAGAGATCTTGTTACAAATGAGATTACAGAGCATTATTAAAATACTATCCTCCAACCTAAATATCTCATGATCGACACAGTTGTTGCGAGCAAGTGGAAGAGTATTATTATTAATATTATAGAGCATCTCTCCGGCTTTAAATAATTAATTTTATGTCATGTCATATACGCTATTCCAAAAGAGGGAATCGATCACTTGAATTGTTGGTGGCCACAAACGAAGGGTGGGAAAGAAAACAACTCCTTTTCGCAGATCAAAACTTCAAACAAAAATCCACAAAACGCCATTTCCATCTACAGTGACCTTGAAGATCGAATGGAATTAAATAACAAAACTAACCTGCGAAGAATGCCAACCAAATCTCCATTGGGACCGAGCAACCCCACATTGGACGAGGACCCAATTTGTTCCTTAACATCGTCGCCGATGGCCAGAACAATGGGAAGCGACATGTTAACAAGAGACCCATCTTTAATTTTCAAGCAATTGAAATGCAAACTCTGCAAATACTCGTCCTCTCGCATGAACCCTTTCAATGGGCTCGCCCATCCTTCACTAATGACATGAACCCACTCAAGATCAATTTGCGTCAATTTCACCTTGGGCAATGGCTCGGCCTCCAAAACCCTCGAGGCCCTTTCACTCTCGGGCACAATCAACTCGACCACAACCCCACCATCGGGATCGATCAGCGAGCTCTTGATCGGGGAGCGTACAGAAGGCGGCGATTGGCCCTGCATTGCGGGTTTAAACCCCAAAGGCTTAGAAACGTAAATGGGTTTGGATTTAATCTTATAAGTGGTAATCGGTGTTCTTTTTATCGTAGTTTGAAGGTTGTTGAGGCTGATTTGGGGAGAAGTAGCGATGTGGAGCTTAGTGACTAGAGACATCTTCGGTTGAGAAGGGAAATTCCGGAGATGGGTTTTAGTTTTGCCAAATTAGGATTGAAGGTCCGACGAAAATGGAGAAATAGGGTTGCTGAATCAGTGAGGATTGAGAACATAAACATGGTTGTGGGGAAAAGAGAACCAAGAAAATTAGCTCGTCTGTAGAGATCCACACGTTTGTTTGTGGCCTTTTGCGCTTGGGGAGGATGGGTTTGGTTGCGGCTAATCGTCTCTCTCTCTCACTGCGTTTTTTGAGATTAAAAACACTTGTGGTTGTGAATTGTGAATTTTTGATGATGGGCCGAAACACCCCACAAACGATTCTTCTTTGAAAGCAACGCGCAGAGAGAGAGAGAGAGAGTATAACTCATTAAGAATGTTTTTGAGCGCCCCGACGTGGTTGGCTGCTAAATATTCTCTTACGCACACATCCCATTGCTTCTAAATCAGCCCCCTCCCTTTCTACCATTTTTTTGGTCACCACGATAAGATAGGATTGAATTTGGTTAAATTACTAAGGGCCTGTTTACGTAGATTCACTAAATTCAGTGAATACGTGTTTAGCGATACGTGTTTTTAAATCGCTTTGGATTCTCATGATCCAAATAAGTAAAATTCTGAAAAACAACGTTTTTATGTTTTCATTGTATCAGGATCGAATTTGAAATTTTAAAAATGCAAATTATTTTAAACAAAGATAAAAATCTTAATAAATATAGTATTTCATATTTATAAACTTAATTTACTTTTTTTTGAATTAAAATATGTATAATATAATATATTATAAATATAAAATAATAATTATATAAAATTTATATTAAAAAAAAAGTTCATAAACTAATTAATAATGTCTTATATTCAACCTAATATTTAGTTTTGCAACTACAACTAATTTTATGATCTATAAATATATTATAGAACGCATTTTAAACTACTGTTAAAATAGAATCAATTTTCTAAATCTGCTACCAAACACATTTATGAAAACATGAAATACAACTCTGTTTTCATTGAATCCATTGTTTTCAAATTTACATTTTGATTTACTTCTACCAAAAGCACTCCTAATTTATTAATAAACTTTGAGCCTGTCTCAATCGAGTGTTAGGATACATACTATCAAGTAAGAGGTTTAAATCTTATTTCATATATTATTGAACTTGAGAAAATATATATGTGTGTGAAGGATTTGAGATCCAGTCATAATTCATAAAATTTATCTTAGCCTAATAGCAAGTTCCTATTTTTTTTACTACATCAATAATTGAGGATGGGCGCATTCAAATCGATGACCTATTGGTCAGTCTTACTTAATATCAGTTGAGTTATGCTTTTGTTGGCGCAAACCTCTATTATTTTTCATGTTGACTTTGTGTATTTTTTTCATTTTATTTTATATATTTTATCCAATAAAAATAAAAAATCTAAAAAATTATATAATTTCTTAACTTTTGATAAATAATTTAAATCTATCTATAAAATATAAAATAATTTAAAAATTATATCATACTTATTGTTTTAATCCATTCTAAATTTATTTAATTCTTTAGAATATATTTATTAAATATAAATGAATGTAAATATTTTTTAATTCTTAGAAAATTATTTTTAATACGATTCTATGAATTCTTATTGAGAAAGGGAAAACATCTTATCATTCTCAATTTCTTTTTCTCATATACTTACATAAAAAAAAATTAGTTATACTTCTTATATCAAAATATATAAACTAATAAGTTAACATATCATTTTTATCTAGTTGTTCTATTTTAATTTCTATGCTTTCAAAGTTCATAAAAATAGAATGAGATCATATACAATTAAAATAGTATTATAACCATTAAATTTCAATCAAAATCTGTGACTAGGCAGATAATCCAAAGAAAGCATATTGGTTCGTCCAAAATAAATCCCAACCGTTGACTGTGGTCGGAACATATGTGGGAAATGTCCAAAAAGTTGATTTTTTTTAAAATGGTTTATTGATGTTTGAATATGGACGTTTTGTGTCTCTATCTATCATGTAATATATTGGATTTTGACTTAATCCGGCATTAAGTCGTATGTTAATTCTCGCAATCTCATAAATTATAATAATGCTTCGTGTTTTTTTTTTTCGCTTTCTTATCTCCTCTTTATCTAGTCCTGCTAGAATTTTGGTTCCACTGATATTTTATCAAAGTGTCACACCGTGAGTTTATTATTAAATTAACTTTATTCTGAAAAGGTTACTATTTAGAATCTAAAATATTTGAAAGTGTGAAAATATTAAAAAAAAAATTGAAAGACTTTAGAATGAATCTAATAAGTAAATTTGAAATGACAGGAAATAAAAAAATTTGAAGATGAAAAAATTTATAAATAAAAGAAAAAACAAAAATCGAATTTTGAAATGACAAAAAAATTGAGGGAAATAAAGATTTTGAAGATAAAAACATTTATAAATAAAAGAAGTTAGAAAGAGATACAAATTTTAAAGAGAAAACAATTTGAAAGTGTGGAAAAAAATAGAGAAAAGTTTTTGAAAAAGTATTTCTTGAAAAAAAAGAGTTTTTTTTTAAAAATATTTTAGATAAAAGGAAAGAAAGAAAATTAGAAATTTTAACATGAAAAAATTTGAGAAGGAAATAAAAGATTTTAAAATAAAATTCTTTTTGGGATAAATAAAATTCTTTTTGGGATAAAAGAAGAAAAATAATACAAATTTTGAAGAGAAAAACATTTGAGATGATGAGAAAAAAACTATAGAAATTTTTTTCAAAAAGAGTTTTTGAAAAGATTTAGAAGAAAGTTAGAAAAAAAAAACATTTGAAACAAGTTTTGGAAGGATTTAAGGATAAAATTAGATAATAAAAATAGAAATTTTAAGAAGAGAAATTTAGGGAAATTAAAAAATTTGAAGATAAAAATTTTTAGAGATAAAAGAAGTTGGAAAATGAGATACAAAATTTGAAGATAACATTTGAAAGTGTGAAAAAACTAGAGAGAATTTGGAAAGAAAAAAAAAATAATGTTTTGTAAAAGAGTTTGAAATATTTTAGGAAAACATTAGAAAGCAAAACATAGAAATTTTAAGATTAAAATATAAAATTTGAAGTTAAAACCTGTTTTAGATAAAAATAAGTTGGGAAGAGATACAAATTTTGAAGAGAAAAATATTAGCAAAAAAATCTATAAAAAAAATATCAGAAATTTTTTTTTTCGAAAGATTAGGAAAAGGCAAGAAAGTAAAAAATAGAAATTTTAAAGTGAAAAAATTTAGGAAGAATATAAAAACTTTAAAGCTGAAAACCTTTTGAGACCAAAGAAGTTGGAAACATATATAAATTTTGTAGAGAAATCCATTTGAAAGTATGAAAAAACTAGAGCAAAAATTTTTATAAAAGAAACTTGGAAGGATTTTAGGAAAAAACAAGAAAGTAAAAAATAAAAATATTAGGATGAAAAATTTTGAGAGGGAAATAAAAGTTTTTGAGATGAAACCGTTTTGTGATAGAAGAAGTTGGAAAAAAGGAAATACACCTCAAAATGTGAAAAAAAAAACTAGTGAAGAAATTTCAAAGTTGAAAAAAATTTGATAACAATATATCAATCATTAACAGATGACATATATAACTATGTTTAAAAACAAAAATAAGAGTTGATTACTAGATTAATAATTTTTGAGCTCCAAATAAATGGATAGAGAATTTTGAGAAGATAATATGAGAGAGTCCACAACATTTAATAAGACAGATATTATCAATACCACAGTTGACTACAAGAATGAAAATGACAAAATCCTCTCTTGCAATATTAAAAGTCCAACAAATAACTAAAATGCATCAAAGGTTGAAACTTGGAAAACTCAAAAAGTTTTTAAAGAAGTTTAGGAAAAAAATAAGAAAGTAAAAAAAAAAAAAATCAAGATGAAAAATTTTGAGAGCGAAATAAAATTCTGGAAGAAAAAACATTTTCAGGTTAAAGAAGTTACAAATAATATGAAGATAAAAATCTGAAGATAAAAAAGTTATCTTGAAGAAAAAACTTCCCTAAATCAGCAATTGAAGATAAATTTAAAAAATTTAACATTATGAACTTTTTCCTAAATCAGCCATTGAAGAAACATAGAAATTTTAATATGAAGATAAATTTAAAAACGAAAAGCAGTAGATAAACGAAGAGAGTTACAGAAGAAAATCGCACACAGTATTTACGTGGTTCACTAACGTTGTGTTAGCTACATCCACGGGCATAATGAGAAAGTAATTTTATTAACTGAGGAATCGAAAGAACAAAATTACACAGAGAACATAATTTCAAATAGGAATTTAGAGAGTTTATATATAGCATCCCTCCTAAACCCTAATACAGAGTCGACCCAGCCCAATGTATGAAAATATAAACTGATTTAGGTTTCGGGGGCGTTGGTCATTCGAACTGGCAGATAATAGATTCAAGGCATTTTTACAATAAAAATCTTTTGAGATAAGAAAATTTGAAAGATATACACAAGTCTTGTAAAGAAAACCATTTGAAAAAAAAAAAATATATATATATATATATATAAAACCTAGAGAAAAACTTTTTAGAGTTTTTTTAAGGAATTTAGGAACAAACAAGAAAACAAGGAATGGGATTTTTAAGATGAAAAACTCTGACAAGGAAATAAAATTTTGAAAATATTGAGATAAAAGAAGTTGGAAAGAAATACAAATTTTGAAGAAACAAGTATTTGAAAAAGTGAAAAAAAATTATTTCGAAAGTTTTTATGAAAAAACAAGAAAGGAAAAAATAGAAATTGAGATGAAAAAGTTGAGAGCCAAACAAAAGTTTTTAAGATAAAACTCTTTTAAAATAAAAGAAGTGCGAAAGAAACAAACTTTTTTAGAAAAAAAAAATTGAAACTGTGTAAACAAAATTGTAATTTTTTTTTTTTTGAAAAGATTTTAGAAAAAATAGAAGTTTTAAAGATAAAAAAAAAAATTGAGGAAAATAAAAGTTTTTGAAGTAAAACACTATTGGAAAAAAAAGAAGTTAGAAAGTGACACAAGTTTTGAAGAGAAGAAATTTTTTAAAAAGAATTTTTGAAAGATATTAGGAAAAAAGAAGAAAGTAAAAAATAAAAATTTTAACATAACAAATTTGAGAGAAAAATAAAAGTTTTTTTTTAAAAAAAAATATTTTGAGATAAAAGAAGTTGAAAATAAATATAAATTTTTAAAAGAAAAATATTTGAAAGTGTGAGAAAAATTAGAAAAAAGTTTTTGAAAGTTTTTAAGATAATACTTAAAAGTAAAAAGTTTTTGAAAGATTTTAGGATAATATTTAAAAATAGAAAATTTGAAGATCAAACACCATTTGAGATAAAAAAAAAAATTAAAGAGAGGTTACAAGTTTTGAAGTGAAAATTGTTAGAAAGTGTGAAAAACTAGAGAAAAGTTTAGATTTGGAAAGATTTTAGGAAAAAAACAGGGAAGTAAAAAAAGAATAGAAATGTTAGGATAAAAAAAATTTAGAAGGAAATAAAAGTTTTTAGGATAAGACCCTTTTGAGATAAAATAAGTGGGAAACAACTAGAAAAATGATTTTGGAAAGATTTTAAGAAAAAACTCGAAAGTAACCCACGGAAATTTCAAGTTGAAAAATTAGAATGCATGACATATATAATTATGTTTGAAACAAAAATAAGAGCTAGTTACTCCGCTAATAATGTTCTAAGTTCCAATTAAACAAAGGCAATTTTAAAGAGATAACATAAGAGAGAGTCCACAACATTCAACAAGACAGATATCATCAATACCACAGTTGATTATAGAGAATGAAAATGATAAAATCTTTTCCCACAATATTAAAAGTCAAACAAGTAATCAAAATGTATCAGAGATATTGAAATTTTCAGAGCAAGTGATCTTGCAAGAAATTTCAAGGCAACAGTCCACCCATTTGCTTGTTCACCTACACCCCAATGATATACATTCACTCTCTTACTTTTATTCAACACATAAAAGATACATATGTAACATTCTCATGTAATTCACTCATCAATGAATCTAATCAATTGAAAACAGAATCGAAAGGAAAATCAAAGAATGAAATTTACTTAACTAATTATACATATATACCCAAAAAGAAGAAGAAAAATTAAGAAGAAGTATACAAGTATTTAGTGCTTCAAAATTCCTTTTCACAAATAGTAGAGGCGAAAGAAGAGCAACATCTTGAGATCCACGAAGTTCAACGACCTCACTGGAAGGGAAAAAAATTCGAAGACGCATTAATTTTGAAACAAACCTCATAATTCATCTGAAATAATAAAAAAGGATCAGATTCATAAAGCATATATAATCGTGGTTCTTATTTCACATTTTTAGATATTAGAATATAATTTTTAACCAAATTTTCAATACTTTTGCTTTGAAATATCTATTTTGTGGTTTGAGACATATACTAATTATCGTCCAATTCATAAAAATGGTGTGGCTGATATTTTAGTTCTTTTTCCTTTCCAAATAAATGATAATTTTTCTTATTAAAATCTTCCTTTTTAAAAACAAACCTTCCTTTATATTCATATCTATGAACTCATTATTGATCATATATATTTTTTGTTTCATGGTCATTTATAAATATGTGTATGAATATACTGACACATTAACAAATATATATTTTGATTTAAATTTGTTGATTAAAAAAAGAAAGAAAAATCCGAGTTGTTTGTTGATTGGAAAAAAGAATCAATATTACAAAGCTAATATATTCAAATCTAGAAAAAGTTATTCAATAGGATTACTCACATGCTTCTTAATGCATGCCCTCTAATAATAATTACTCATACACACTCAAAGTACTTTTATGCAATTTCTCTCCTTCATCAAAGGGAACATTGAGTGTCCTTTCAAATAATTTCTCTAACTATAGGGTTTAATTTTTATAAAATTAAGCAATTTCTGTCTCATTTCCTCCAATAATTGGTTGGCTAAAAGTGTCCATTATATAGACTTGATAAATGTTTGACGATGAACGGAAGCTATGAGAGTTTGAATGAAAGTTAAGTAGAAATTGCTAATCTCACCTCTTTTAATTAAACAAATTATGTATACTATTATATCATTTACTTAATTTGGTTTCTTTCCAAAATATTATGCTTTCAAACATTCGACAATCTGCTTGAGGATTCCAGGGAAGAAAGACCAATCACTGTGTTCACGTAAAAATGTGAAGCTTTCTTTTTTTAGAAATTTTGGAAAAATAAAGAGAAATGGTTATGCAGTGAATATTAGAAAACATGGGCCAAAGATTGAAATTTGGGCCATTCAATAATACACTTCTATTTGATTTTTGATTGAGTTGACTAGGTTTGGTTTTGGACACATCAATCTTTATTTGACAGAAGAATTTGGTTGGTGGCAACAAAAGGAATGGGAGCTGGAACGACACGTGTGCAGCTCAACCCCATACTTGCGCCTCTCCAATTGCCAGTTGCTCAGGAACTCGACCGCAAAATTTCTACTCATTAATATCATACTCGACCCCACATCATTTACAAATAGATGATGATGTGACATACAATAAACGAGAGTAGTATGGAAAATTTTCCATACTACCGTAGTACTAGAATTTTTCTCTGAACCCGACAATCCATCTATGTAAAAATTGTATACTACTTTTTTTTTCTTCCCTTTCTTCCTTCATTTTTTAGTTAAAATCCCCCATTAAATTACATGGATTCCAAAGTGGTACTTGTTTTGAGTTCAACATTTTAGATCAAATCTCACTTTTAATTTTTGAATTGAATACTCATTCGAGTTTTATGGACAATTTTAATATCATATTAAATTATATAAAGTTCCATATCAAAATCAATTGACTAAGAGAAAAGTAGTTCATATATCTTATAAAGTGTGAGATCATTCTACATTTTTTTTAATATGGGATCCTCAACCTCTTTCTTCACTTACAAAAAATTGAAGTAAAAAATTAACTCTGGGTTGGGGACCATTTCAATTTGATTCCTATCATTTTAAAGTTTGTGTTTGTAATTTTAAAAGTTTATGAGTTTGGTTTGTATGGTTGGATTAAATTTTAGGGATGATCTAAAAATCGTCTTTTACTAGCTTAAAACTCGGTTATTTTTCTCATCATGTCTACTTAGCTCAAATCTAGTACAGTCTGCAGGTGTATTTAGCCAAAATAGAAAGCATTAACGCATTACCACGTATAATCTCACAATTACTTTTTGTGAGGTTTTATTAGATTATATAGACAACTTGAGACTTTTAAAAGTTGAAACTAAATTGAAGTTTTAAAATTATATTAGCTAAATTAAAATAGATTATAGCTAAAAAAAAAAATAGAGAATTATTATAGTCCCAAATGATAACCCTTTTATTTTTTATTATCATTAGTTTTTGAAAATCAATCAAGTCTATAAATACTACTTCCACCAATAAGCCTTATTTTTTTTGTTATCTATATTTTACATATCTTTCAAAATACAAGTCAAATTTTAAAAAGGGTCACCGCATCATGTTTATTGTTTATTCAATTTGCAAAAATAGCAAAAATAGCAAAAAAAAAAAAAAAAAACCAACCTACGGACCATGTGAAAAGTAAAAATTACCCCTATATTTTTCACAAGTTTATCAATAGTCTATCAATAATATAATGTCGATGTACCTAATATAAAAAGTATATCACTTGTAAATTATTAATATATTTATATGAAATTTATCCAAGAATATATAAGTATGTTACATCTGATATATGCATAATATACACTAAATCAATTATAGACTATCGATATACATTATCTCGAGCACGTTTTTCAATATAAAATTAATCAGTAGTCTATCAGTGATATATGATTGATATAATAATGATATACGTTGACCTAATATGAAGTATATAATTGATATACTACTAATATACTTATATGAAAGTTTATCAAGAGTATATCGGTAATTCACATATGAGATACATACATAATATAAAGTATATCATTGTTATACTACTTATATACTTTACTTTAGTTATTTACTTTATTAATGGTTTATATTTAATAGTTTTTAGTCAATAAAATTGTTTAATTGATATATTTGACTAGTAGTATACATAAGAAATTCATATTTAGTATATAAGATATACCTAAAATGAAGTATATTATTAATATACTATTGATATACTCATGATTAGATATATCAATGAAATCAACATACCTAAAAGAAAGTATATCAATGATATACCAAATATGCAAAATATCTATGATATTATACAAATATACATATAATATGTCTTTAACCGATATACCTAAAAAAAAGTGTATATCAATGATATACTACTAATATATTTCGTTTTAAGTATATATTAGATATCAAATATACTACTGATACAGAAAATATTAAATATATCAAATATCCTATTGATACATCAATAAAGAGAAAATGAAATAAAGAAATTAGATTTTAAAAATTTTTTTATATATATTTGCAAATCTCAAACCATGATTATCTGTAAATATCTTAATATTTTTTTTTTACCAATTACAATTATCATTTTAAAAATTAAAAAGGTAATTTTAAAAATTTTATTTTTATTTTTAAAATTTAACTAAAAATTTAAATATTTTTTTAAAGGGTGAAATTCATTAGAGAAAACAACTACAATTTTTTAAATCTAAAAACTAAAAAATGATTATCCAACGAGTATACATTTTTAACTTAATTAAGGATATATAGCCCACTTAGAAAAGGTCCTAAAAATGTTGTTAATTTTTCTGACGAGATTTATTTTTAGAAGATAAAAATATGAATTAATTATTATTACATTTAAATATATTACAAAGAAATTAAAAAAAAAAAAAGAAAAAAGAGGAACTTGGATTCCTACCCTTCACAATAATGATGAGAAAAGGGAGATGTGGCCCCTGTGGGCAACTTTGCAAAAACAGTGGTCATATCAAAGCCAAAACTTTAGCAATAAATTTCATCAATTAAATAGATATCAGAATATCACCCACTCTCATAGCAACTATCTTGGTTGGTTCATATTTTATTTTCTCTTTTTGCCACCACTACCACACTTTTCCACGTATACTTATCCAACTATAAACCAAGATTCTTCGTTCCTTCTTTTAAGAGTATGTTTGAGAATGATTCCAAAAATATTGATTTTAGTATAATTGATTTGTTTATAATTGATTTATTAAAAGTGATTTTCATATAATCATTTTTATGTTTGGTTCTACATTTTTAATAGTGATTTTCATACAATTAAGTGATTTTCAAAAGACGTATTTGGGAGTGACTTTAAAATAAGTGTTTTAAGCTAATAATTTAATTCAAACGTTGTAAAAGTGAATTTAAATTTAATTAAAAATATTTTTTTAAAAAAAGATGATTAATGTTTGTTTTCAAAAGGGATTTTATAATCATCAAGTCAAAGATATGGAAGAATTAAAATATTAGAGAAATAAAGATAAAGAGATAAAAAAAAATTGGGTAAGATGATAAAAATTTTAGGAAAAAAATTTATAGGATTGAAGAAAAAAGTTAAGAATTAGAAACAAAAAAGTACAAGAACAAAAATGGTAGAGAAATAGATAAAAAAATTAGTGAAAAAAATTAAAAATATACGAAAATGATAGGGAAGACAAAAAAATTTAGAAATAAAAAAATTCAAATAAAGTTAAAACTATTATAGAGAAAAATGAATGAAAAGATAAAAAGATAATAAGGTAAGAGATAACTGTAGAGAGAAAATTTGTCATTTTGTAAAAAATGACGGATGAACTTAATGGTGACGGTTTTGAGAAAATTCATTTTTTTTATGGAAATTTATGAATTTTTACCCGTCACCAAAAGTATACATTTCTCAGAAATGAAATAATAATCATTTTAAATTACAATTACTTGATAAAAATCATTTGGGAATCGTCTCACAAGTGATGGATAGGAAATCACTTGTTTAATATTGTCAAACATCACATTTTTTAAAGGAAAATAATTTTAAACATGTCTATTTTGATCATTTCAAAATCACTCTCAAATATGCTGTTAAAATAGTTTTATACACGTGTAGTTTTCTTTTCACGTCGGCTTCATTTTTGTTTGTGTAATTGAAAAAGTTTGCAGAAATGTTCATCTTAATTTGCGCATAATTGCTTCGTTTTATTAATGGCTAATTATGAAACATTATAGGGTTGTTAGGAGATAGCCTTTTGTTAGCTTGCACGGCGTTTGTTTCAATTACGCAATCTCTAAACAACTGTTCATATACCCTATTCTAACCACCATATATAATATATATTAATTTCCCTTTTTATATATTGCTATTTATTATTTTAGTATCACGCATCAAGATACGGGTTGGATCATAATTTATAATGTGACGCACGGTGGAGTTTAAACAGTATATTAAAAAAAGTAAAAAAAAAAAAATGATTCAAAAAAAGAATTTTTAGTTATGATAAGATTTTGATACTGCAACTCATTCGTGAACTTCATATTTCCTTTAAAAATGAAAATCGATATATCTCAAAAGGGTTGGTTTTTTTTTTTTTGGAATTCTTTTTATTGTTAAATTATAATGAATGATTTTATGGAAGGGAGTTTGGCTGCAAATTGAAGACTATAGCAGCAGCAAATTGTACAGGGACTATATATAAATATATCTTAAAGTCCAAGTCCTCACATGTTACGAAATAAAGAAGGTTAATTTAATTATAAAGAAGGCAATAATATGGAAAGCGGCATTTACTATTAAGCGGAGAGTGGAACTCAAAACAAAAAAAGAAAAGTGACGAGAAAATGGCTATTATAATGAAGCTGGGGGGACCCATAAAGATAAAGGCATGTGCGGAGCGATGTCGTTTTAGGACAACGCTGACAATTTCAACGTGAATTTCATTGTGGATAAATATCATTTTTTTCACGACAGCAGAAAGAAAAATTATATTGCAAATTTGCAAGAGATGTGATATGTCGGGGGACTTTGTTTTTTCTTTTTTTTTTTTTTTCTCTCTCTCTTTTTGTGGAGGTATAAATTAAATTGGGCATCACCTAATTTGGCATCCTCTTTCTTTCTCAAACATTTTTCCTACAATGGAAATTCAACTCTTTCAAACAAACACCAAGTCCAGATTTAAACGAATTTGTGTCTTCTGTGGTAGCAGCCCCGGCAAGAACCCGAGCTATCAACTTGGCGCTCTCCAACTAGCCGAACAACTGGTACGTTAGGTTAAATTGATTGGTTACGATAAATTTTGAGATTTAAATTAAATATTATTATTCGAAAGTTATGCATATGTCACTCATCGATATGGTCTTAGGCTCATCAGAAATGAATCTATGAGAGGCATTCGTGTGTGGATTTTTTTTAATAAAAATTTTAATATCTAAAAATTTGAACCTCCTAATTGATTTAATAACGATATAATACCTTGGGAGTAATTACCAAATAAACTGTTTGTATTGGTGAGAAATATTATGATCAGAAATTAAATTTTAGCATCTGTGAAGTGAGAGAGCCTGGTAGAGTTTTACCCCCACAGCTTGATGACATTATGATATGATCTCAATTCGTGACAGAAATTGGGAAAATGGGATGTACCGAGAATTTTAATGGAGAGTAATGATTTAATAATGACACTATTTTCCATTAATATAATTTTTTTTAAAAAAACAAAAAGGTTGTTTTCAAGTGGTGAGGCGACTTTCTTTCTAGACTGTTGCAATTAGTTCATTTTGGAATGAATAATAGATATAATGCGTTAATTAATTAGAGAAATATTAATGAAAAAGTACAGGTGGAAAGGAACATTGACTTGGTTTATGGAGGAGGCAGCATCGGCCTCATGGGTTTAGTCTCCCAAGCCGTGCACGATGGTGGTTGCCACGTGTTAGGGTAACTTTTATTTCTCTCTCCCCCTCTTTTTCTCAATTATTTGAAGAGCTCAAAAAAAAAAAAGTTGGGTTTTTAAATATATAAAACAATTTAATATAAACGTAGCTCACCAACCTCAACATAGTTAAATTAGTTTAAATATATATTACCTCGATAAAAAAAATTAGAGGTTCAACTCTTGGATCCTATAATGTAAGAGAAAAATAAAAAATTGTATTTCTCTCTAGTATATATGAATGTTGGTGTATATTAATAATATTATGATTTGGATTTTGGTTGCAGTGTGATTCCAAGGACCCTCATGTTAAGAGAGGTAAATTAATTATTGAAGAATATGACTATGAGATGAGTGAACTTTTTTTTGTTAGATTGTAAAATTGTAGAATAATTAGAATAAGAAGTAATAATTTCAGCTGACCGGAGAAACCGTCGGAGAAGTGAAACCTGTGTCCGGCATGCACCAACGTAAAGCTGAGATGGCTAAACAAGCCGACGCATTCATTGCCTTACCAGGTCTATCTTTGATTATCATTATACTCTAATATTCTTAAATTATGAGTTTAGTCTCTCTGTATTTTTAGAACGTTAATTAAATTCTTAAAATTCATGGACAATCAATTCTAAATCTTAGTTATTTATCATAATGATGTATTATTTTTGCAGGTGGGTATGGCACTTTAGAGGAGCTTCTGGAAGTAATAACTTGGGCCCAACTTGGAATCCACGACAAACCCGTAAAATATCTCACTTTTTCTTTTGAAATTACTGCACTCTCAATTGACGCTCAATTTCATGCCCTCTTTCTTATTATTAAATCTTCAGACCACAAAAGACACTCAATAAAGCAAAAAAGATAAAAACGTGAGTGTGAGTGTGTGTGTTTTTTTAATGGCCACTCTCTAAGTAGGCCAAGGATTATCCATTTACCCAAAAAAGAAAAAAAGAAGTTATTTCCTGTTCGTTGCTTTATGATCATTATTGTCATGAACAAGAATATTGAATTAATTTGATATATATTTATTGTCCATTCGAATATACTATTTATCATTTTAAAAATTGATAGTGTGCACTATATATAGGTCGGATTGTTGAACGTGGACGGTTATTACAACGCCCTTCTTTCTTTCATAGACAAAGCAGTGGCGGAAGGTTTTATTACACCAGCTGCCCGGAACATTATTGTTTCTGCCCAGACTGCCCAGGAACTCATGTGCAAGCTTGAGGTACATTTTCTAATTTGGTCAAGCAATCATTTGGCTACACAGGAATTAGTCAAGTCCAAAATGAAATTAACGGAACTGAAATTGTTTTTTTTTTTTGTTTGTTGTTTGACTTTGATCAAGGATTACAAGCCAAAGCACTGCGGAGTTGCCGGCTGGATATGATCGGGAGATGGAGAAACAAATGGATTTCAAATTCAAAATCAGTCATTGCCCGTTGACTTAGTCTCATTATTTTGGACACCCAAAAGAAAATAAAAAGACAAATATTATGTCTGTCTGTGCTTTGTGCTTGTACCACCATAATTGTTTCTAGTTCGCTGTGTTGATATCAAGCCTCTCTATTTTATTTTTCGATTCTTAGTTCTATTCGTTGTTACTTAGTTGGTAAGATAAGATTAACTTGTAAATATGTATGTAGTTGATGGAACTAAAATGATCTATAATTGAAGGGAATTAGCTATTTTTCCATTTTGTTACTTACCATAGGCAATATTGGTCCTATAATGTTTAAGTATGATAAAATTAATCACGGTTGTTTTTTTAGTTTAAAAAAACTCCGTGAACATAGAGATTTGATAAAAGCATTAAAAAAAATTGATAGAGCAATTTGTTCTTTTACTAAATCGTTTATGTTAATATTTATTTACCCATATCGATCTTTCTAGTTTGTACTAATTTTTATTTATACATATGCTCATTTATCTTTGTTCATATGTACTTTTCTCTTGCATTTTTTTTTATAAATATAATCTAATTTCTATACTTGTGTCTAGTTATATTATAGACATGCACATTTTCTCTCACTTATACTATATTTGGAGTGGCCTATATTTGGGGTGGCCTTTATGATTAAAGTAGTGATTTTGAACAAAAGTACTTATTTTAAAAGAGGCATCATCTCACACACCCTTTTAATTTGGAATCTAGCAGCTATCAAAATCTGATTAAAATGAAACGCGGTAGTTGCACTAAGTCCAAATTTGGAGTGGACAGAAGAATTTTGCAAGTCCATCCAAAAACTCGTATCTTTTCAGCCCACCACTATGAAAGCAGCATGAGTGGTTTCGACTTTAAAACTTTTGAAATAAAAAAATTATTAGCCTTCCCAATGTTGTGGATAAGGACGCATAAAGAATGAACAAGTGTTCAGTTTATGTTCGATAAATTGCCTTTTTTGTGCTCCTAAGAGCCAGCCCAAGTCGCCATTGACATCTGTAAAGTTGAAACTTTTTAAGTTGCCAAACTGAGACATCAGACATGCCCTCTGATTTCTCTGCAATGTCGCATCATCCTCTTTCTTTTATTAACGTGAAACAGAAGCATCAACTTTGTCAATAGCCATATGGGACCTTTCATACCAACTCATCTTGTCAGCAAAAATCAACTGAACAGACAAGGCAACAACAAATTCCAACATATATCACTTAAACAAAGAATTACATCCCATAATTGTTCAAACAAGGTACCAAAAACAGCTCGGCTCACTTCAGAGTTCAGACACATGGTTAATTTCACTGTGCGGATTGGCTTTTGTTAGAGGATAGGCAAACGCTCACTCGCAAGAAGTAAACTCATTATAGCACTAATACTCTCGGTACAAATAAGTGGTAAGCTACAAGATATAATACAATCATAAATTCGGATAATAGGATGTAAATATATATCTATATATATATACGAGCCGCATTAGGTGAAGGATTGCACTGCTGAGGAAGTGGTAACTAAACTTGAAAGCAGGCCAACGACAAGAGCGCTGTTGTATGTGCTCGGTTCCCCTTGCATGGAATTGTTTCGTGAGTCGATATATGTCTCATTAAGGAAGGGCCCGCCAACAAGAGCTCCATAAGCTATATTCGGGTTGGGTTCGGTCGAGTCGAGCCACTTAAAGCCATCTTTACACTTGGTTTTGGCATCAGCTGGGATTGACGCGCCTCTATGGTGGACATACTGTGGGAATTTGTCACCATATCCCACTAGATAGCTCATTTTCATAGGATTTTTGCCCAACACATAATCAGCCTGGAAAGAGAAGTGTCCAACTTAAAATCAATAGGACTTTCACTTGAGAAGAATATGTTGGTTGAGCTAAATAAAGGGTGTTGTTACCTGAGATTTGGCAAATTTTCTTAGATCTGCTGGTGTGTAGGAATCTCCACTGCAAGACAATTTTGCAGTTCTGGAGGTAAGCATGTAATCACTGTAAAGGGAAGCTAAGAATGCTGAAGATACAGGATGCTGCAGAGAGTTCCATTCACTGACCCATATGAGACCATCTGTACCAGAAACGTCGTTAAATAAATTAAGAAGTTTTGGTGCTACAACCTTGCTGATTCGAGGGACGACATGAAATCACATTTATGAAGTCATTACGTAGTTGAAGAAACTACTTACCATCTGTTCTGCTGCTTGTTGCTGTTGGAGACTCTGGGATTAGTCCACACATGACAGCCTCAGCTGTTTTCTTGTAAACTTGAACTGACTTTGAAGCGTCCTTGGAGCCAAAGAAGTTTAAGCGAGACAGTAAAACCTGTACAAACATTGCAGAGTTAGTGACAAGTTTAAGATGTTAATATTAGCCTCCGTTTTCCCTGGAACCCAAAAGATTCAAATTGTAACAAATTTTAACTAATTTCGTTTTTTATCATTTCAAATAAAAGGATTTATAATCAAAAGTGGTTTGGAACCTTATTCTTATCTTAAAGATTTTCCGTAGTAAAGTACTTGGGTTTGTAGGATTTCAAAACTAAACACAGATATAACCACATCAAATTTTCACTTCCCTTTCCCAAGTTTTTAATTGTACAATGCTTATTTTCTTTCATTTTTGAACATTCAAAGAAGATTTTATACAAGAATGTTAGAGCATTTTTAGTTTTTAAGGTAATTTATTGTCTTGATTCCAAACAGAGTTACCAGTGAAAGAAATGTGCTGTTATGCATGAGATGGTAATAATAACAAGATGATATGTGCAATGCAGGAAAATGACAGCTTGCTATGTCTGAGCCTACAGCAGATGACTTTAGTTCAAAACAACGATCTAAACTTTTGCCTCTCATCACGGTTCAACCAACAGTCAGAAGTTCCTATTCCCCTATGTTACATTCTTCACTATTAGCTTCTAGATTCAATCGGAACTGAGGTTCAGTTAGGCTGTAAACCGTATACAGCTACAATGATTTCAGGAGAACATGTCAAATGGAAAGAATGTTGAAGTGAAAGGCTTTTGTTTAGCTCAAACTTGAGCTAATCTCATCAATATTTCTTTTTAGTGACAACTGACAATTATAAAATTTTACATTTTACTACATAGATAGGAATCTATCACCCAGTTAAAAGAAATACGTACTTGGGTTGCTGCATGTTTGTCATCCCAACTAAACCAGGTGGGACTTCCCCATTTTGCATACAATTTCCCGTTGTCTCCAGTCACATAATCAAGGTAGGATTCATCCTCTGTTGCATGGTACAGCCAGCTCGCAGCCCATAGAAGTTCATCTCCGTATCCTGATGAATTGTAGTAGTTTTGGACTTCAGGAATGTTGATACTGTACAAACCTCGATGCTCATCAGCAAAAGAAAACAATTCTTCGGCATGCTTAAGAAGCGTGCTTGAATAGGCAGGATCAGTTTTCTTGTACACAAGAGATGCTGAAGCCATAGCTGCAGCAGTTTCTGCTGCTACCTCTGTCCCTGGAACAGAGGCATTAATCTGCGTGAGTGGCCGCTTCCCAGTCATGGTTTCAGGCCTATCCCAACAGCCATGGTCTACCTCAGGATCCCCGACCTGCAAAGTATCACCAAAAGATTATGTGAGAAATTTTCTAATGCACAACTCACAAAACAGTTGAGACCAATTGAGAGTCTGCGTAGAAAACAAATGATACCTTACACTAAAAATGAGTGCTCCAGGCTAAATGGTCTAAGCATGAACATCCCAGAAAATAAATTGAAGTTTTCCAGCTGTTACTCAGTCTATAGTTTTAGTTTTGAAAGATTACACGACTAACATGCAAAACGTCTTTTAGTTTCTAAACTAATGGACTCTACAATTCACATTGAAGAGATTCAAGCACACAAAAACAATAATGTGAGTAAACAAACCCTGTTACCTGAATGTAAAGCACATTTTCTGAAGGATGAGCATTGATAAGATAGTCGGTAATCCACTTTAGAGAATCTTTGGCAGGATCCAATTGACCCACTGCATCCATCTGGTCTCCATACTCAAGGATAGACCAAGATAACACTGTTGCAGTAAAAGCCATTGGGAAACCAAACTTCATATGATCCCCAGCATCATACATTCCCTTAGACAGATCCAATTTCGCTTCATCTCCATCTTTCAACCCCGAATCCCCTCTCCAAGAAATTTTGTTATCTACCAACTTCCCAGCTGCAAATAGACCTTTAAGTTTAGACACATCGCAAAAATGCCACATTCGTACTAAATTCATACAACTAACAAAACATAGCGATAAAAATGAAATCTCTTGCGTAGGCACTTTTCCATACAATATCTAGTCCTAGGCACTATAGTCTACATTGTAAATTGAACAATTGCCAAACATTTACTGGAAAGATTTCTAGGTGCTTAGCATTCGACCCCAGAAAACAGAAACAGAAAATATGAATGAGAAATGAGAATAAGGTATTACACTTCTGGACATCGAAAAACCTCATGGCCATCTTGAGAGCATCGGCATATTTCTTCTCGATTGCGCCAGGGGGGCCTGGAACTGGAGCAGGCTCATCATCAGAGTGACTCGACTTCTTCTTGACTGCGAATACTATAGCACCAGCTATCAAACCAAGAATGACCAACACCAGAAACCATCCACAACACCCTCTGGACCTCGATTTCTCTCCCATTTCGCGGAATGCAAAGCTATGGCGTAAATGCAACGCTCAAATTAGTGAAAGAACCAAGATCCAGGTTGAGCTCAAGCACGATACATTGCAACAATGGAGAGCATTGCAATGGGTCTCAAGGGTAGGTGGAAATCTGGAGTCTTTCTCGGGAAATGGGAAGTGGTAGAAAAAGATCACAAAAACTCTGCTGCTGAAGGGAGCCTATCAATCAAGATCTGTCCCCTTTTTCCCTCGATTAATTAAGGGGAACTGTGATTAAGGAAATGATTGGCTGAGATTGGAAGTTAATGGAACAAACCCTAATTAAAGAAATTAAAGAAGTTGGGTCTGGGCCAGAGCAGAGAAATGAGAAATGGAATCGTCTCGTAAAGATGAATTTTGTTCTGAATTTGGTGCGTAAGAAAAGCGCTCGTCACCGACAAATTTGTTTTGACGCGGGACAACATCAAACTTAGCGATGTATGATTGTATATTGCTAGTTGGTTTGGTGGCTGTATCTTATTAATGAGTCTTATTAATTAGGCAGAATGTGAATGTGGGCAAATTGATGGACGGTCAGATAACGGAGCGTGAAATACACGCTCCGTCGGTTATTTATTCGGCTGCCCATTAAAATGGTTCCCCACATTGCAAACCAAAACCGCTGTCTGTGCCCAAATGGTGTGCCCTATCATTTAATTTAGGATAGTTTTAGATTTTGTTTGAGATTGCCTAAACTTTGAGAATTTAATTTTTATTTTTTAACCTTAAAATTTGTTCTAAGAAATATTTTTGAGGTTTTTTTTTTTAAAAAAATAAGATAGAAATTGATGTGACCACTAATACGTACAAATTAGAAGATAAGCGCGACATCATTCACATAAATAGGTAAATGACTTAATAAAATCTTTTGATATTAAATAAATGGTAATAATGATCTTAATCTTATATATATAATGCTATGCCAATTTTATGTCAATTTGTGCCTAGTAAGTCTTGACTTAGTAAAATCTTTTGATATTAAATAAATGGTAAAAATAATCTTAATCTTATTATATGAATGTTATGCCAATTTTAACTCTTTACTTTAATCGAAAAAATATTTTTTTGGCACTCTTCGAAAGTTTAAAGGTATTTTTTAAACAACTTTCAAAATTTAAAGGGTAAAAAAAGAAACTTTTCAAAGTCTAAGAACATAATTGAAACTTAATCCAAACATCACGAGTATTTTGTATAATGATTAAATTACAAGTTTAGTGCCTAAACTTTTAAAAACGTATAATATATTTCTTGCATTTTAAAAATATATAATGGCTCTCTTAACTTTCAATTTGTGCCTAGTAGGTCTGGACATATTCGAAGTATCTAAAAAATAACCAATGCGTTAGAAAAACAAATTTAATTCTATGTTTGATGAGACCCTAAATTTTTTAATTTTGTGTTTAATAAGTCCATAAATTTTAAAAGATTTAGATACAAACACAAATTTAAAAACCTAGTGAACACAACATGCAAATTTCATAGACCTATAATATTTTTTTATAGATCAAATAAACACAAACTAAAAAATGTGGCCCCATTTGATGACGATTTGATTTTTTGTTTTTAAAATTTAAGTTTATAAATATTACTTTGACCTATCACTTTTTATGTTTTATTATCTACGTTTAAGATATGCTTCAAAAATCAAATCAAAATTTTAAAACTAAAAAAAATAATGTAGGTTTATAGAAGAATTCAAATGTTTTAAGGTAGTCATGCGACATGGACTTCACTCCTACCCGCTTTTGAAATTAGTAGAGAGGTTGTTTACTTCAGGGGTCGTTTGGATTGAACAGTTGGAGGGAGGGGAGTTGAGAGAAGTTAGGGCCTGTTTGGTACGCAATCTGAAAACAGAAATTTGAAAACAAGGGATTCAATGAAAACAGAGTTGTATTTCATGTTTTCGATATATGTGTTTATTAAAGAGATTTAAAAATTTGATTTCATTCTAAATAATTGTTTAAATCATGCTTCTATAACATATTTATAGATCATGAAATTAGTTGTAGATGCAAAACTAATTATTATATTGAATATAAGTCATTATTAATTAATTTAGGAAATGATTTTGCAAATTTTATAGAATTATCTTTTTATAATATAATATTCTATAATTTTTAATATATTATATTCTACATATTTTAATTTAACAAAAGTAAATTGAATTCATAACATGAAATATTGTATTTATTATTTTTATCTTTGTTTAATATAATTCGCATTTTAAAATTTTAAATTCGAAATCTGATACAATGAAAACATAAAAATGTTGTTTTAATTTCTACTATTTGGATCCTGAATCCAAAACAGATTTTAAAACACATCTAAAAACACATATTCATCAATTCAGGTGAATCCAAAACATAAAATGCGATCCTGGATTGCATACCAAACATGCCCTTAATAACTCTCCAATTACTTGTTTGACCCAAGAAGTTATTAATTTTTTTCTCTAGATCCCACAGTTTTATTAATTATTTCTTCAATTATTTTTTGTGGGCCCTATAGATTTTTAAACTCTTTTTTGTGGGTACAGAGACTTATTTACTTATACTCTCTACAACTCTTGCTCTCCTAACTCTTCAATCCAAACGGCGCTAATTGAGTGAATAAATTTGGGAGTACCGTACTGGCTAAACCGGTAATCAGTCACCAGAGAAACTTCCAGAAGAACAGATTAAGAATTATATCTTTTTTAATTAAAACTTCTGATCGGAACTGGAGAGCTGGGAAAGGGACGTCCCGCTCGCCGCTGCGGCTCGCTTTTTCCGGTATGTTACCGTGCCAATTTCAGCGTTTAGTTATTCGAATCAATGATACAATGCTGAGGTTCATTTATATCAGCAATCGGTTGCATTGTTTTCTGTGTTTTCTTATGTATTTTAAGAGAGTTGATTTCATCTGCTGCTCAACGAATGTAAGCGACGAACAAGTAATTTGAATTATGCTTTAATTTTTCTCTTCATCGTGTTATGTTATCGGAGCTTGTGACTGGAGTGTGTTCAGTGGCCGTTTTGCTTTATTCCGAGGCAATTAAACCGATTGAAATGTTTGTTCTTCCTTTTCTTCCCTTGTATCGAAGCATTCATGATTCTGGAAACGCCGATCAATCGAACCATTCGTCACGAATTGGACGGTTGTCAAGTCCTTAATTCTACACAATTTTCTTCCTTCTCAGCACTGGTTCCATAGCGTCGGTTTGCACTTGCGCTTCGTCTCTATAATCATTCGTCTTCTAATAACGTTTTCCAGCGGCAAAATGAACTTCATCAAGCAAATCCAGAATTGAAGGATTTCAAAACCCCCACTAGATTGTCCTCTCGTCTTCATCTCTTAATATTTTTCTCCTCCATCGGTTCCTCCCGAGCAACCTTTTCTGACTAACTTTTGATTTTCTTGTTATTGGCGATTCGTTGTTTTCGGTTCAAGGTAAAAATGAATAGGTATTAATCTTGCCATCAAGTCCTCGCTTGAATGCAACCTTTTTTCTAACTTGTGTTTCTTTTATTTATGGCATAGAACTCATTTTTAGTCTTCATTTTTTCTCCTTGTCGTTTCATTAGTTCTCCGCTTTTATTTTCTTGATGTTTCTTGGCCTTGATAGTCTTAAACGGATGATGTTTGAACATTTAACTTTATTTACTTGGAATTTCGATACTACTTTCTCGTGGTTGTTAGGCAGATGTGTTTAATACATTGTCGTCCCCTGAATTTCTAGTTGAGGCATTGTATTACTCATTGACTGTCTATAATAGATCCTTGTCGACGTCATTGTGCATAAAGCTAAAAATATGGATTTTGATGTCAAAAGGCCTGCTAAAAGTAAAAGAAAAGACTATTTCGCATTGGATAGGCCAAGTTTGTCTTTGGTTAAGCCGTATAGGCTATTTTGATTGTTTTTTTTAATATTCACAGTTCTGTTTGGTTTTCTCTCCTTATACCAAAAAGAAGGCTGGTTAAATCTTGTTTCATTAGTAACACTTCTATTACAGCCCGTTTCTCTGAATTAATGTTATAGTCTGTATTTTGCACAATATGAAGACAGAAGCTAACTGTTCGACATTTTAGACTATCAATGATCTACATCAACTTGGTATTTCCTTTGGCTGAATATTCTTCAGTCATGAACTTTGAGGAACTGGATCAAAGATGGCTCTGAAGTCTATAAATACTCGGGTGTTTGATTAATTTTGGTGTCTTCAGCATGTGCTACTCAGTACTCAGATATAATATCTGGTCTTGTATATTTGTTAGAAAGACAAGTTCCTTGGTTGATGGTAAGGATAGCAGATAATGGTCTTTTATCTTCAGCCTATTGATTTATCGAAGATGACAAGGTAATTATCAGATTTGTCTTCCGTTATTCCACTTAATGGACCTTTCCTGGTGTGCTGTTTAAGATGTTAAATAATCTAAGTTCCGCTGTTTGTATCAGTTTCCGGACTGTTAAATGAATGTTTGGTAGTGGATCCTAGATTATTTTGAAAATTTTGTTTTAAATGATGGTCTTGTACTTCATACTGTGTTGGCCTACTTGGCATTGGCATGATAACGTCTACAAGATCGCTCTTTTTGTAGTAATTGGATAAAAAGAAATTAATTCAATGATAATTATTTTTCAGGTGAAACTATGGGGGCATATTGATTTTCAAGTACATTGCTACCGATTCACGAAAAGGTAGATATGACTTATAAATATTTTTTAATCTTATTGTAAACCTTCTGACTTTCTTAATAAATATTATAATTTGGCAATATACTTTACATATATTAATTTTATTGTAAACCTTCTGACTTTCTTAATAAATAGTATACTTTGGCTTCGTCAAAAAAGAAAAAAAAATATATACTTTGGCGATATACTTTGCATTTATTATTTATCATCTTGTTTTATTGATGGTTGCCCACTTCTGTAATATGGCTGCAGAAAAATGTGCAAGATCACTAACGTCTGAAATAGTATCTAATGTGGCTGCTACCTTCGATACAAGATCAAAAACTATTTTTAATTTCTCATTTCTCAAATATGTGATATATCTATACCTATATAAAAGTAGCAGCCTTCTCATACTGAGACAATCTGATTTCCATTGGCTTTGGACCCATTCGTTTCTCAAAATAATGTCGATTCATGGTGCATGATTTTTATACCCCACACTCTTGTATTTTGATGTTACCTAATAGAGAGATGATTAAACTAGCCATAAGTCATGATGTTTCATCTTGGTTTTTGATGTTTAAGAGTGAAACTTCAAGATTGTCTCAAAAAAAAAAAAAAAAAAGAGTGAAACTTCAAGATCTTTATTGTAGATGGATAGTGAAGCCCATCTGCAACTTTAACCAGAACGTTCAAGGACAAGGTGGACAGCATCTCTGGACAAGATATTGTTGTCAGGCACATTCAACAGGGAAATGGACAAAACAACGTGTTTGACAAGAAAACATGGAATCACATTCGTGATGAATCCAATAAGCAAACTGATCTCAACTTCAATAACAATCAGTTGAGGAAGCATTTGGATGTCTTGAGAACACGCTTTTATAATCTAAAGTCAGCACATGATGAGAATGACCTCAAAATCTAAAGTCAGCACGCTTTTACCATGTTTTCCCTTATAGGTTTACCTTAATTTTCTGATAGATTCTTTCCATAGGCCCAGCATCGGACTGGGATAATCAAAGTCAAGGACTGTCCCATATATGAGCAGCTGTGTACAATATTCACAGAACCAGCTGCTGATGGGAAGTATGCACAATCCAGCCACTACGAACGGCAGGACAAGCCTGCTGGAATGAATAGATTAGCCACAAATTCATGTCCTGACGGTGGATCCCCGTCTACTGAAAACCCGTTGACTAAAACTAAACATGGTAGTTTCTTATCTTCCGGAAAATTGATGAAGGCCATGGTAGAGAGAGAAGAAACGACAATTAGATACACATCCTTCCATAGGTCAAAGCAGCAGAGAACAAGAAACCCATCTGATAATGGCAGAAGCCTTGTTAGGCATGTTAGAAGTTTCGAAGTGAGAACAGCTGAAAGAATTTCTAGTGAAGACAGATTCAGTATAGCTAATTACATAGCTCTGGAGGAGATTGAAAGCATTGATAACAGACTATATTTTTCCGCTTTGAGGATCCAAATTTTATGGAGACATTCATTTCACTCAAAGGAAACCGGATACGTTTGATATGGTTAGAAGAAAGGTGTCGTAAAAGTAAAACTACCTCATATTAAGCTGGATGGCTTTTGTGCTGGCTATATTGGAAGTGTACACGTGGGTCCATTTTCCTCTGTACGCTGACTCCAATGAGCTAGCTTGTGCATAGAATCAAGTATGCCTTCTTTTTGTTATTAGCTTGCATTTTTTTATTCTTCATTATTTTGATGATGGGGCCTAATGAATGGCAAATGTTTTGGTGGTAGCAGTATAAGGATTTTTCGTGAATCTGCCACCAGCGTGTTGCCGGGAAAATTTTTGTCCCTCCATATCCATTGCTCTTTTAGTCGCCCATAATGCATTGGCTTCAAATTTCTTTCCTCGAAAGGTCTATATAATGAATGTTGCTGATCTTTTGGTAGGCTCACTACGGAAATGGTCTCCTTCTTGCCAGTGATATTTCTGCCTCTGAAAGTTTGGCTCGGATCTGAATTCTCGGAGTTTGCAATTGATTATATGGATGTTTCTTAATGACTCTCCTAGTTTCCAACGGCCGATATGGTTGCAAGATTTACAGTAAGAGAAGATTTGGCAATCAGTTGTCTCCTGCATGTGTCCTAAGATCAGAACGACCTGCACCTGCACCTGCTGTCATTACTAGCTAGTGATTATCAGATTGAATTTGATCCGCCATTTCACTGACAGTCAATAGAGGGACGAAGTCATAAACTTGGCATAGTACAGTTAATTCTTCTCTCCTCTTACAACGTCGTTTGTATTATTAACCACAGATATACATTAGAAGAATGCACGAAAAAGGTTACCAAAAAGAAGTGCTTGGTGGAAATTACCAAGTTCTTCGATTCAATGGAACTAAAAAGTTTTCAAGGCATCAAATTGAAAGCAAAACCGGTGAATGTTGCTGCTTCACTTTCTGCTGGGCCTCAATCATCATCTTTAAATTCTCTGTTCAAAGGTAAATGCAAAACACTTGTTAACTTCTATGGTGGTCTTCAGGGCTAGATTTTCGGGCGAGTTCTGATACCGAAGGAAGATAAATGAAACAAAAGATGCATAAAACATACCTGCGATCTAGATATCGAGGTTGAATTCCGGAACCCTGGCATGTAGTGCATGTCAATGAACCAACACCATCACAGTTAATACATCGGGAGACTTCCTTTTCATCTCCACCGAGTTCGACGGTCACATTGCCAGTTCCCATACAAAATCTGCATTTCTCTGTGGACAAATTATTCATTTCCAAACAAGGCTTTGTAAGGTCATAATATAACCCTCTTGCTATCCACATATTTCTAAATATGAATATGCATTTAGACCTAGGAAGAGCTCCTTTCTTGACAACCGCATTGCATATTTAATTTACTACATTTAGAGGGTTTAAATTTACGTAACTTGGAGTTGAAAAGCTGCTCTTAAATTTGCATGGCTATGTTTGAATTTTGTAGAGTAAGCCACGGATTATAGTTTATGTCGTATAAGGGTTAGCGAACTTGAAATTTGATATAAGTAAACTTATGTATTAAACGTGACTGCTTCACAATTTTAATCTATACAATTTTACCTGGTTGGTAGCTTGTAAGCTGTATGAAAAGAAAACTAATTTTGTGCAGGACCAAAGGATATACTATTGGAGAATGACAAGAACGGGGAGGATACACGCAGGAGAATTCCTTGGGCTACAATTTAGACTGATTAAATCTACTTCCTAAACTCGTTTCATGGAAGCAATATGAACTCTGAAGCAGAGAACTTAACTTACGTGCTCCCGAACCACTGCAGGGAAAGCAGGGCTGAGTATTTTCACGCTTAGCCTACAACACGAGCACATGGATTATTAGCTGGAAATGACAGAAACCCAGTTTAATAGGCACAGATTTAAAGAACAGGAGAAGAGCTCTTACAGCATTATCAATTTGGGTTTCGTAGAAGACGGGAATGCCTATTCCAACTGCAACACTCACTAGCCCAACTGAAAGTGCCACCACCTGAAACAAAAAGTACTTCTATCTTCATTTTCACTTCCTTTTCAATCAAGTAGAGAGCATGGAAAATTTTGGGGAAAGAATAAGTTAGCCAAATACTATTGGAATGAAAAATCATGAGTGTAGCCGTAGAACGAACCGTGTTTTGGTCGAGATCTAGAGCTCTGATGCGTGGATATGATGTTGGCGATCGATGATTTTTGGAAAATGTAACAGATAAGGAGGCAGATGAATTGGGTTTGAGAGGACAATACAGAAATGGAGAGTGGAGGCGAGAAAGCGAAGGTGCTACTGTCATTTCTGAATAATTTCTTGGAATCAGATTGCTTTGCTTCTGAGAGCTCTGAATCAGAGAGAAAAAGAAAGCCAGCCTCAGTCCTAGTTCCTAAAGAAACACTTGAGGCTGAGGTTTGTTTGAAAACTACAAGGCTTCACCACTTACTTCAGGATTTGGATATCCGTTATTGGCTGCCTCTGCTCTCCTACAGACCCACCACTCATCAACTGCCTGCCAGTTGGAACGCTCCGCTATCACAAAAAGAATGCAGTTTTGGGCCGTCCTTTCTCAGCCCATATAGCTCGAAAGCCCAGTCAGGATTCTCGTGGCCCAAGTTGTATAAGCCCAAAATGTGGGGGTCCCAAACTGAGAAAAATGAAAGTGACAAAGCAGCAACCAACAGATATAATTAGAGGCACATGTGTGAGAAGAGAAGAACGACCATGACATGAGATTGAACTTGTTGCTCACTGCAGCTTCTCAAAACGTAAAATCCAAGGCTTACCACGTGTCTCTCTCTCTCTCACTTTTAACACATCCTATCCTCAAGGCAAGGTCCCCCCACTCCCTCTTTTTCCCTTTAACTTACTTTCTTATGGATTACACAAACACACAAATCAAAAGGTAAATGCCATTTCTTTTTCAAGCTCTTTTCTTTCACTACAGAACGACAAGGACGACGATACAGAAGCAATCTCCAAGACTCCAACAGTGTAATATGTTTCTTAAATGAAAGCTTTAAATGCAAGTTTAGACTAGAGTCTTGAGAGAGTGAGTTGCATTCTATAATTTCATTGGGCCCAGAATTTACTCGCTAATAATTTCTCATTAATGGATTATACCAGGCCCATTAATAGGGCTTTGTGTGTGATAGTAGAAGAATAAAGTAAGCTCCTAAAATTTCCTGGGATTCTGTAATTTATTTTTCAGTGAACGTGTTTGTTAAAGGCATAGACTAATGAAACAGAGAGCAAAGGCTGAGGTCATGTAAATGTGGCCCAAATTTTCAGAGACCCAGGCCCTACAAAATCCTACGTAGAAAATAAAATATGGGCCCATACAGCCTCCTTGTCACGTGCCCTCTTCTTAGCATCGGATCTTGTGAGGCTGAAGATGGTTAGATTCTTTTTTTTTTTATTTGTTTCAAGTCATGGGACATGAAATTTTACCATTGGCCTCTGGGAACAACGGAAAAGCCGAAAAATTATTGTCTTTTCCTGGGTCCCTAAATGTTAATTATTTAAAATGAGAGGGGTCCGAAGTGTTTTTTTAGAAAACATTATTATTTGGATGCCTTTATCAATATCGATCTTCTCCGGGGACGTTAAGAAATATTATTAAAACATTCAGACTCGCCATTGCGTTATCCATATCAATCCGCATATACTTTTTTTTAACACTCAATAATTCGTTAGCTTCATCCTTCATTTTGCTCGCAGCAGTGATTCCCTCACCCGCTTGTCGGTCACATTCACAATGTCCGTGAAAACAGTGTTCTATTCCTATTCTATTACAGTATTACTTACCAATTTACGTAATACAATCCCACTTATGACATTAAAATAAAACTTTTGATTTCTTTTTAGGGGTTTTAAATTAAATTGTGAAAACGGCGGCTAAACGGTAAAGTTTCTGTGAGGTTGACGCCGCTACGGTACATCCCCTGCGGGTGAGATTATGGTTGGTCATTCAAATCGTTTTCCACGTAATAAAGCAGAGAGAAAATAAATTAAAAATTAAAAAGGGAACATACATTAATACATACGCTCCGGCTCCGTGATACTTGAAATGCAGAAATAAGAGAGCCGTTTGATTCGAATTGGACGGTGATTAAGGGATGAAGTTTATACCATTATTGTCCTTGTGTACACAGATTCCAAGGCGTCCGTCTATAATAATTCGACTTTTTATGGAACTCAAAAACGGGTTTTATTAGCGAAATGAAGTTCACAAAGCCAAATCCACAATTGGTGTAAGGATTTCAAACGCCTCATTTTGACTGCACGCTCTCGCTCTCTTGCTTTCGTCTCTCCCATCTTTATCTCTTGCTCTGCTTTTCCAACGGTCCGCCGAGGCATTTTGGCGGCGCCGATCGCCGATTTGTCTCTCCGCCGTCGATCTCCGACTGTCACTCTACGATTCTCCTCTATCGGCTGCTTCTGAGCGAACTTTTCCGCCTTTTGATTTTTATTCTATTGGTTGATTCTTTGATTTTGTCTCAAGGTAATTATCATTAGGTACTAATCTCTTTCTCTCTCATTTTGTCTCTTGAACCTAAGGTTTTGTTTTGTTTTCCTCTATTGTGGCTTCGAGCTTTGTTTCGTCATCAGATTGCTCGGTTGAGATGCTTGATGTTTGGATTTATTAGGTCTCTGTGGTTGTCTTATTCTTGTTTCTTGGTGTTTCTGGTCTTCGACTGATAATGTTTGGGGATTTTACTCTGTTGTTTGGAATTTGGATACTGTTTTCTTGTGGTTGTTCGGCAGATGCTCACGACGCTTTGTTATCCCCGAAATTTCAAGTACCGAGCATTGTATTCCTAAAGTTTCTTTGTTCGATCGCCTTTGATGAAATTAAGTTGCGAGTTCATTGTGCAGAAAGGTAGAAACGCTGTATTTCGTTTAAAAAGGCATGCTAATGACGAAGGCATACAGCATTTTACGCATTGCATAGGCCGATTTTTTCTTCTCATTTTAAGTATTCTTGATTGTCTTGATTGTTTCCTAATTCACATTCTTAGCTGCTTCTATGAAGAGAGAAACGTCGTAAACAAGATTATTTGCGAAGGATGCGCGGCATTGTGTCTAGAATTTTTATGAATTTCTGAACGAGGAAAGTTGTGGTGTCTTTCCATCTCTTTTTGCTTTGTGCAAGTGTGCTATACTTTGGAATTTGGTTTGGTTAACTGATTTTTTAGTTTCTCTAGAAGCGTAGCAACATATATCAATTGTTCATAGTGCGACAAGCAGCAATTATTTGATAACTCTTCAATTTTTTGATTCCGTATTAGTCCTTGTGATATCCTACTTATTATTACATTAGACAATCTTCTCTCTCATTATTTAATTTACTTGACTATTAGCTTATTGAAATCTATCTATGACGCATCGAATTTAACCATACCTGATGTCTAAATTTTGTTAGGCATTCAAGATGATTGGCTCCTTTCTTACCAGAGGACTCGTGTAAGTCCACTTGATAATAAATTGTCTGCGTAAGTAAGTACAAATTATCCCTGTCATAATATATGTTTTTTCAATCTGTTGACAGGATGATTTTTGGCTATGCTTATCCTGCCTATGAGTGCTATAAAACTGTTGAAATGAACAAGCCGGAGATTGAGCAACTTCGCTTTTGGTGCCAATACTGGTACGTGATAAAATATCTTTTGCATCAATTGTTTTAAAGACAATCCTGAGCATCAACATTGATTGGCTTTTTTTTATGATTTCAGGATTTTAGTGGCTGTTTTGACAGTTTGTGAGAGGATTGGAGATGCATTCATTTCATGGTAGGAATTGGATGTAGATGATGTTGTTACGATGCTCCTCTTTCTGTTTAAATTGTTGGGTCTAGGACTCCGTTGTTTCCTCATAGTTAGCAGCCCTTGAATCATGAATTGTTAATATCATTATTATTTTAATTTGTGCAGGGTTCCTATGTATAGTGAAGCTAAATTGGCTTTCTTCATATATCTCTGGTACCCTAAAACAAAAGTAAGGAATCAGAATCTGGAATTTAGGCTTTTCTCTTTCTTCCGCTCCCACCTGGGCCACCTTCTTTCTAAAATCATTTATCTTCTCCCTAATAACTTTTCATTTGTCAGGGAACAACTTATGTGTATGATTCCTTCTTTAGACCATATGTAGCAAAGCATGAGACGGATATTGACCGGAATTTATTGGAACTAAGGACCAGAGCTGGTGATATTGCCGTTATCTACTGGCAGAGAGCTGCAAGCTATGGTCAGACGAGGGTATACGAGATCTTGCAGTATGTCGCTGCACAATCAACAGCTAGGCCTCGCCAGTCTCAGGTATTTGTAGATAACTTTAATTTGATCAAGATTATCTTCTTGTCATTCAAATTTTAGTTCTGAATTGGTATTTTATCAAGTGATATGGATAAAATAGTATTGCAGTGCTTTTGTCTGTTATATTGACCACTTCTATTGTAACCTTATGAATTATAAGTTTCACCTAGACCAGTTTTTTCTGCGTGTAATGATTTGTATCTTATTCTTCAGGTCTGGATTGTGAAATGTGACAAATCAAATGATTTTTCAGCAATATCTGCTTTAACTGTACATTTTATTTTTTCCTCGGAATTTAGTGGAAGAATGTGGTGTAAAGAAGCAGTTTTATATTTTTTTTTAAGCATCGCTTTCATTACATGCGTATCTGATATTTGTTTATTCGGTGCATGTGGCACAATTGAGCATACGTTAGAAAATAGTCGTGGCAGTTATGGCGCTTAATATATCTACTTATTTCTTTGAAACTGCAGCGACAGCCAGGGGCGGCAAGGGTTCCACCAGACAATGCGACATCAAAACGCCCGGCGACCACTACTAATCAAGTGCGAATTGAACCACCTTCATCTCCATCTTCAAGTCAACAACAAAAAGATGTAGCTGAAGAGGTGGGTGTATCACAAGTTTCAAAACTGAAAACCACATTTGAAGTTCCTAATAATACTCAGAAAGTGTCAAAACCGACAACCACAATCGAAGCTCCTAATACTCCAAAAGGGTCGAAACCATCAACCTCAGTCGAAGTTCCTAATACTCAAAAAGCAGCTGCAGCATCTGAACCAGCCAGCAGCAGCAGCCAATCTGAACCGGAGCCAATGCTGATCGAACAAGCGCAACCTTCAGCGGACGAGAATGCAAATCCTCCCTCAAAAGAAACCGTCATGGAAGAACCCACAAAAGTAACTCGCCCAAGATTGAGAAAAACCCGTTCAGGTGCTGCCGCTAACCGTTGAAAAGGGAAGGGGCGCAATGTTTCTGAATCTCAGTTTCCTTTGTAGCTCTTACTCTTAGACCAGTAGAATGGAACAATGATGCGTACTGATTTGCTGATTCTGGCATTCATGTAAATTTGTTGTTTCTATTTCAATTTTATTTTTCACTTTATTTTTTTGGACGGTAGCCGATGCTGCGGTTTTTGTCGAAATTCCATGGCATGATTTTCAATGTTCGCATAAATGTATAATTGGCCATCGGTTGGATAAATTTTTGATATAGTTGAATTCAGGTCTCCGTCCGAAGTGCTTTTTGCACAAAAGATGGTTCGGTTAAATCTTTTGCTTCGTTCATCAGTTTAATTTGATTCTATTGACAAGTTTCCTTTTTTACTTTCCTTTAAGTTGTTTTTTAATTATTCCGTGATAGATGGATAAAAAGGATATTGATGAACAGGTAAAAAGTTTAATGAAAGTTATTGAAAAGTTGTTGGATATATTCAGGCATAAAATGTTAAAGCAATCGGCTCCACCAAAGAAACACATTAATTGATAAAGTAATTTTAGTTCTAATAAAGTGAATTATTTTAAGTACAACAACATGAGAATGGTAATATTACCCTATTTTTTTTAAAGAAAAGAGAAGAAACTTAACCAAATGATTAATGAGTTGTTAAGCGATTATCCATTACAGAGTGGGACATCTTATCTCGTGAAAGAAAAGAGTAGGACAAGTTGAGACTCTTGGGGATTAATACAACATTCCTAATCCCATCCCTAAGTAACGTCTACGAAAACTTTGGACTGCTTGTTGCCGCTGAGATTTTATTATTAACCTATTAATTCAATTAGAAAATTATGGTTTTGAAATTTGAATGTTAGGTGAAATATTATATTAACGTTGCAGCCACCTGCCCTGGTGACCAATGATTGACTTCTAATTTGAATGTTACTGAGGATCAATAAAGTTTGTGATTAGTCCTTGAGTTTGAAATTGGTTTTAAAATGATCCTTAGTAAACTTTAAGTTAATTGACATAATAGAATGATGATGGTTTTTTAACACATGCTAACTAGACTTTGATTGTATGAATTTTTAAATGAGTTGAAAATTATATATACATATTATTTTTATACTCTGAGACCAATTAGAAATCAATTTCAAATTTTAAGAACTAATTATAAATTAGTTTCAAACTATAGGAACTAATTACAAATCGAATTCAAAGCTTGAGGATCAAATAAAAATTAAGTTTAAATCTTAAGACCAAAAGCATTTTTTTACCAAAAAAATAATATATTTCTTGAGAGAGAGTAATAGGACTATTTTGATCCTAAAACATAATATTACGAGTGTTATAGTTCAGGTTTATTTTTTTTGGCCAATTTCTTGTTTTATAAATAAAATTTTCAAGAATAGTACCAATTATTTAATGGAGCGGCTAAAATGTAACAGTCTCATAATTATGATTGGATGTGATCTAATAATTTTCATGCCTTTAATAATTACTTGATATAAATTTGAGGCATTTTTCTACATATTCGAAAATAAAAAAAAAATTATTAGTTGCATAGTGGCACCCTGATCGAATAATTTCTTCAACAAGGGAGAACAAGAAATATCACCCTTTAATTTTATAAACTATTTTTTAAACAAAATCTCCAACAAATTGGAATAGGTAAATATCATTTTCAGTTTACACGTGTCCTCTTTAAAATAATCATTATATAATGCAATTTGATGTGTCATTTTTTCATTAAATAACATTTTTTTTATGATTTTGTAAGTTAGAATTTCCATTCTCACATTTGTAATACTAATAGATCCTGAGCAAGTGGAAGTGGTTTTTGAGTGTTTAAAGCATATCAGGAACAAGATGTCCAATAATCTTTGGGCCTGCAATTCCATTCATTCAACCCAATTTCACTTTTATTCATTAATTGACAATTTCTTAGCTCAGCTTCACCTTGTTAGGAACTTAGGATTCTATTTAGTTTTTTTTTTTCCTCTTTTCTTTTTGAATGGATGCAATTTTTTTTTTATAAATCAAGTATTAATAGATTAAATTATAAATTTAGTCCCTAAACTTTCAAGTTTATATTAAATAAATTCCTAAACTTTAAAAAAAAATCTAATAAGTCTCTTAATTTTTAATTTTGTGACTTGGTCCCTGAAATTTAAAAATGTCCAATAAATTTCAAAACTTTCAATTTTGTATCTATTTAGTCGTTTAACTATCAATTTTGTGTCTAATAGGTCATTGATTTATTTGACATTTTTTAAAATTCACAAACCTGTTAGACACAAAATTGAAAGTTTAATGTCCTATTAGATACAAATTTTAATTTTATGTCTAATAGATTTGTTAATCTTAAAAATGGTTGAATATGTCAATAACTACCTCTTAGATACAAAATAGAAAGTATAGAGAATCAGTATAGAGATTCATTAGGTATTTTTAAATTTTAGGGACTTGTTAGACACGAAAGCGACTTCTTAGATACATTTTAAAATTTAGAAATCTATCTCATACAAATTTAAAAGTTGACTTGTAATTTAGCCTATTTAATTACTTTATTTTTATTTTTTAAAAAATGCATCCATTCAAAAAGAAAGGAAGAAAAAATCTAAATATAATCCTAAGTTCCTAACAACGGAATTGCAGGCCCAAAGATTCTTGTTCTTATTACTGATCTGCTTTAAACAGTGAAAACCACTTCCACTTTCTCAGTTATGAATTATGATCTGACTGCTTTATGGCCTTGTTAGAAGGCCCCTGTCTTACTTAGGCTGAATTTGGCTTTAAACACCTTTTTTAAATTTTATTTTTTTAAAACAATATTTTTAATTATACATTTTGTTACTTACCCTTTTAATAGTACTTTTAACAATAATTTATTTTGTAATTCCAAAGTTAATTTAGGAATCATGAATTTATAATTTTTTAGTTAGATTATAAATTTAGTCCCTAGAATTTAGAATGAATTTAGAATTAGCCTCTATGTAATTTTAAAAGTTTGAAGTTTGTCCTTATGATTTAATAAAATCATAAATAGTCTCTATATGTTAATAAAATCATTATAAATAGTATTTATCATAGGACTATTTATGAAAATTTTATGAAACCAATAGAGATAATTTTAACCTTTAAAACGATAGAGATTAAATTCAAACTTTTTCAAAACTATAGGAATCCAATTTTATAATTTAACAATTACTTTTTATTCCTACATATTTTTAAAAAATTTTGGGCAATCACCTTAAATTTACTTTTTAAATTATCACCTCTCTTTTTAAGTGTTTCCGAAAAAGAAACCAATAAGTCTAGTTTTTTAAAGAATATATATTTTTTATTATCAAATATTATAGATTTTTTTAAAAAAATGCTTCCTCGAAAATCAACTAAAGAATGCATACTAAACACACCTAAATTAGCTTTTTTTTTTTCTTTTTTTTCTTTTAAGATGCTTATGGAAAATTTTATTTTATTTAAAAAGCACTTTTTTCAAAATAACCCAAAAATGTACACTTGGTTGGAGTTGAATTAAATCTAAATACTGGGAATGTAAATTTTATATATAATTAACAATTATTTACTTTACAAAAAGTTAATTACAAAAAACTTAATCAAATTAAGGATGATTTGAATTTAACAAAAAAAATTGGTTAAAAAAATTGAAGACCAACCCCTTGGTAAGGCATATTTTATTTTATTTTAATTTTTTTGAAAATTTGGTAAACGCATATTTGATATTTGTATATTATATTATAGTCATGATTTGCACACTTTGCTAATTATATATCTATGGTTTCAAACATGTCTTTTCATTTCACTTCTGACAAAATTTGATACATGTGACATGCATAGGCATAATGGAACAATTTCCAAATTTTGAGATTTCATGGGTATTTCAAATTATTTTATAAAACTATTATACCATTACCAAGTAAGTCAATTAATTTTAGAAATAGTGGTTGGTTTTAAGTTTCAAGTGGATAATATTAAAACCTCTATAAAATATCAAATGACTAAAATCACAACTTTTATAAAAATGAGATTGATAAACTATTTTACAAAAAAAAAAAAAAAAGTTTAATGGTTGGTTAGAAATATTTCGCATCTCAAACACAAACTATTATAATTTTAAACTAAACCACTTTATATTTTAAATAATATTATATAATTTTAAATACTAAAATAACCTAACGGACTACTATAATCAAATGTTATTATAATTTATTCAACATTTCAAACAACTTCTTATAATCTAACGTCAACTATCATCTAAGGATGGGGAGAACAATTATTGGTACTTCAATTAAATGAATACTCACTAATTATATTATGATATTCTAAAGATCCACATTCACTAATGTTGTTATATTACAATTATGACCTCGCAGCCAATTGATAAGTTATAGTTGATGGACAAATTAAAAATGACATGTATGTCTTAAATTATTAGTAAATATTTAACCGTTTGTTTAACCAATAAATACATAACTGATTATCAGAGAATATATCTCACTCATATCCTCCTATGTTGTTAAACCAAAAAAGTATATATATGTATATGCTCCCATTACATTATTGAATTAATGAAAAAAACAATATAATTATGTCGATGTGGAGATTAGTTTTAATTTGATATATTATAGGTATGGAGCAGATTAATGTCTGGTCCCCATGGTTGAAGAAGACACTGAGACACTATACTTTTAGGCAGAATATAATGGGTTGGCCAAATCCATGGCTGTTCTCTAACAACTACTCACAAAAAAACAGATACAAATACCCACTTTAATTACTATTATAAACACCCCCTAATCTCATCTCATTATTTTATTTTTCATATAAATCAAAGATGGGTTGGATGTGTTTTTTTAGTTGGGTTTGGTTCTAACAAAACTTTGAGTTGGGACACTATTGAGTTGAAAGGTTGTATCTATTTAATTGTGTTTGATTTGTACAAAAATTTAAGTTTATGTAAAAAATCATACGTTAAAATATCATTTTGGTTCCTGTACTTTTAGAATTGTTGCATTTTGGTCCTTGTACTTTCAAATGTCTAATTTTAGTCCATGTACTTTCCATAAACCTTAAAATTAGTCTTTAGGATAAGTTTGAAGTTGATTTTTATCAAAATTAGTTACAAAATAATAAGAATTTTAATATAAGAAAAGACACAACGTGAACATATTTTCAAAATTTATAAGGAAAAAGCTAATGAAGACTATTTTTTTAGAAAAAAAATAACAATAAACTAATGGTAGGGACCAATTTTAAGTTTTATTGAAAATATAAGAACTAAAATTGGACATTTGAAAGTACAATGGACCAACCAAAATGAACCGATTCTCGAAGTACAAGGACCAAAATAGTATTTTAACCAAAATCATATGTAATTGATAAATCTGTCGATATCTCTCATTTATAACTTTTTAGTTGATGGTACAATATCTTAATTAGTTAAATGATATGATCAAGTTTATTAAATTTATCATTTATAAAAGTAAAATATATAAGCCAAATTTAAATGTGTTTAAGATATCTATACGTTTTCTTAAGACTCGTAGAAAATCTCTCTCATGAATGTGATGTGTAATATTTTAATGGTAATAAAGAAAGTTGAAAGGTAGAATATTCATCTATTTTTATTGGGAATATTTGAAATCCTAGGTCTACATAGTTTATGAAATCAATAAATTTTTGTCTGAAATATCAAATTCACCTATTAAATGAAGGTTGGACTTGTAATTCTAAACTACATAAATATACAGCTCGCCGTGTGGATCTCGAGTTCGTTATAAGAACTTCTTGAAAGGGTTTTGGTTTAATTAAAAATAAATAAATAAATAAAAAATCATAGCTTTGTAGCTTATCTGTCAGCTACATTTATTTAATTAATGTTGGCTTTGGTGACTGACATTTAATTTGGTAGGGGAAGCATATAAAAACCAGTCTGGATGCTAACTCATATAATAATGAGACTAATTTGTGAAATTGATGAGAATGAATTAAATTCCATTTTTCAATTATTAATATCAACAGTAAATCTAGTTGCTGACTTACTCCATCGAATTTTGCTATAATGAAATACCACCTCTATTTTTTCTTTCATTCTCATGTTTCATTCATTAATTAATAACTCTACCTTCTCAGTGAGGTAGATGAAAAAAATTGTTGGATGCCATTGTACATTAAATTAAAATATTTATGGCTAGTTCTAGAACAATATATAGACCCTCTTTAAATCTCTAAAAAATTATAATATTGTCTAATTTAAATAAATTTTGTACTTCTTTCTTCTTATAATATTACCCTTCAAAATAAAAGGTGCATATTCAGACCTACAAATCTTATAGAGAAGTTAGTAATGTGTTAGAGATTTTATTAAAAAAAATTAATATCCTTAAAAAAAATGTTGTAATGATTTAAATATCATTTCTTATACTTTCAAATGTCTAAACTTACTTTAATATACTTTCAATAAATCTTAAAACTAGTTTCCATTAGTTTTAAGTTTTTTTTTTCTAACTCAAAAAAATAATAAGTTTCATTCAAGAATTAATTAAGACGGATATAAAATAAAAGTACGGATATAAAATTTAAATATTTAAAAATATAACAATTAAAATAGAAAAGATCAAAATTGTATTTAAGCTTTGAATATTTATATTAGGATCTAATCATGTGTCTCATAAATGTAAGGTAAAAAAGTTTAATCTTTGAAAGTAAATGCTTTTAAAAATGAAAAAGTACATTATCTTAATATATATGAAGTGAAAAAGTTTGTATGAGGGGGGGAAAAAAACCAGGTTGTTGAAATCATAAAATTAAAGACCATGCAGTTTCAACAATTTATTTATAGAGTATTTGACAAAGAGTACTGTTTGTTGAAAAAACTTGCATGGTGAGCGTGGAAATTGATTCAGTATATATCAAAGCTGCAGAAATTTTAAAGAAGGACAGGAATTTCGTTCACACAAAAAGGTGAAATCATGAAATGAGAGAGCATGAAAGAAGAATAATCTTAATAAAACCAAACAGCATGGGGACACAACATGATCTCCCCAGTATTAGTATTAATATTGGGCACTTCGTTTCATGCCTCGCTCGCAACCCATCTGCTCGGACAACCATTTTTCTTCCATACAACCTCTCCACCCGCACCATGTTGAATTTGGATGATTTTATAATCTAAACTCAAAACGTTGTTAGGACTATTATGTTTAAAATTCAATGAGTTTGAAGCACGTGCAACTCCATAGTTTTAAACAGTGCAGTTCAAATACTGTTAACAATATATGCTCCAAACCACGTCTTCTGATTCCAAGATTTCAAACCCTTCAGGAGGATAAACAACTCAAAATTTCAATTTCAAGGATTCTTATTCCAAAACGGTGTTTCGAACGCCCCCGAAGCATCTTTCTTCTCTTTATGAAGGGAATTGTGATGATTGCTCTCTAGTTCATACTAACACACATCTCTATCTAGTCACGTTTGTCATATCATCTAACAAATTGATCAGATTTCCTAAATTTTCCGGCAGCATAATGATGACTTACAGATTAATTTTTGTTAGACTAGTATGATATAGTTAAATGTACTATAAACCATCAATTTAAATTTTTAGTTTGATTCGTGATTTAAAATGATATCAGAACAAGTGATCCAATATGATGTAGTTAAATTTACCTCAAACCATCAACTTAAGCTTTTAAATTGATTAGTGATTTACAAATTTTCAGCCATGTACTTGATGGGAGTAAGTCGCTTACAAAAGCTAGCCATATGACATGCCTCGGCTTGGTCGACACACACAAGAACAAGTGGCTAAGTCCATGCTCTAAAGTATATCTCCTATTGTTGATTTGGTTTGTGTGTTATATAGTTGTTCATTGTCGTTATATAGTCAGGAACCGTCAATTCATTAATATAACATCAAACTTATATCTAATAATTATTAGAAGGGAAATAAATTGGGAACAATCTGCATCTAAAAGTAAATTAAAAACAAAACAAAATGTTGGAGGTTAGTTTAATTATTTCCTTTTTCAAATAGCAGCCACTCTCTGACTCCACTATCTCTTCGGAGAAGATTAGAATAATGTAATGGGACCAAAAAAAGAAATATGCGAAAATTTGGTCACTTCACTACTTGTTATTAATTCTTTCTTGTTGTATTTTTATGTTGTCTGTTTGGCCTTATTCACTTCAGCTTTTACTACGCCTTGGAATCTGGAAACCATGGCATCTCCATCTATGCGCTCAATTTCAATTAAAATATATATATAAAAAAATGTATCTGACTTTTTGGTTTGTTCACACCCAATTAACCTAAACTCATATATATGCCCATACCCTTTCAGTCTTTACATGATATTTATAATCTTATTTTATTATTCAAAAATAACTCTACTTCCCCATACATTAATTTCCAATTGCCTATAATATTGACGTCATACTAATGCTTCATTCTCCAAAGGGAATTTATTCAATCAGCCTTAGTAACTTTTATATATATTTGACCCTCCATTTTAAGTCCATTTAGTTACTCTTAATATCCTTTTCAAAAAGAAAAAAGAAAGAAGTTTTTGATATCAGAAAATTTTCGTAGTTGGGTTTATTTTAATTCCTATATTGAAAAAGTTTCTCATAAGTATCCAACTGGAAATTGTAAGTCTAATTATATATATATATAGTTATAGTCACGCTTTTTATAAAACAAATTTATGTAGCTGGTTGACTATAATATTCAAGAATTATGCTCAAAATTAACTCATCTTTGAATAATACAATTTTTTTTAGTTCAAGGTGAAAGTATTCAAACCTCTAATCTCTTAGTTGAGATTATCTATGTTTTATGTCGGTTGAAGTATGCTCACGCTTTGAACAAAATAATGCGCACTTAATATATCTTGTGAATAAAATTAAACAACAGACGAAAAAAAAAATTGAGAGATCGATCTATTACAAAATAATTGGTATATATTCTCGATCAAAAGATTAAAAAGTTCGAATATTCTCCTTCAAATATTGTTGAACTCCATACAAGAAAAAAAAACACACACACATTAGGCAAAAGACTAATCGAATGAAATATATGAAAGACTAAGGACCTGTTTGGTAAGTAATTTGAAAATAGAAATTTGGAAATAAGGGATTTAATGAAAACAGAGTTGCATTTCATGTTTTCAGATACATGTTTAGTAGCAGATTTAAAAATTTGATTCCATTTTAAACACTTATTTAAAGTGTGTCCTATAACATATTTATAAATGATAAAATTAGATGTAGTTGCAAAACAAAATATTATATTGAATATAAGTTATTATTAATTAATTTATGAACATGATTTTTATAAATTTTATAAAACTATCATTTCATAATATAATTATATAATTTATAATCTATTATATTATACCTATTTTAATTTAACAAAAGAAAATTAAGTTTATAACCTGAAATATTATATTTATTAAGATTTTTAACTTTATTTAAAATAATTCTGCATTTTAAATTTTCAAATTCAGAATCTGGATACAATAAAAACATAAAAATGTTGTCTTTAGAATTTCTGTTATTTGTACCATAGAATTTGAAAACAGTTTTTGAAAACATATCTATTAAACGTATGTTCACTCTGAATTCGAAAACATAAAATAGAATCGAGATGATATACCAAACAAACCATAATTTTTTCACCATGTGATTTAGTTAAAGCTAGTGAGTGGACCTAGGAATGGAAATGATGGATTTTGATATTCACAAATTGTTTTTAAAGATAAAGTCGCGAAGCAGAGGATTGAATCAAAAAGTGGAGAGAGAAATAATAATAATAATAATAATAATAACAAAAAAAGAGAGATCCTAAAAACAAAACAAAACAAAAAAAAAGAAAAAAGAAAAAAAAAAGGGAAAGAAAGAAGGTAGCCCCACAATACCATCTTCTCTCAACTCAACACACACACCCTTATTACATTTCTTTCTTGGATCCCTCCTTCTCCATTCCATTTCACTTCTTCTTCTATAACTCTTCCCAATTTCTCTCTCTCAGAAAACAAAACAAAAAAAAAATCATTACTTTCATTTGCTTTCTTTTTCATGGCACTCTTAACTAATTCCTCAGCAGACCCCTCTGATCAAAAGAAACCCCTCCACAATAAGCGCAGAAAGAAGCACCAAAACCAAGCTCCGTCGCATCCACCGCCGCCCTCCGCCCAATCTTCATGGGACCAAATCAAGAACCTCATCACCTGCAAACAGGTGCGTCTAATTTTAATCTTTTTGAATTAATAGGGCTACGGTGAATTTAATCTCTTATTTATGTTTTCAAATAGGTCGAGGTTACGAGAGTTCACGAGCCGGCAAAACGTTCGCCGGCGTATTCGAAGTTGGGTTCTTCTTGCAGCTCCATTTGTAGTTTCAGAGATGTGGTTCATGGCAATGCCAAAGTTGTACACAGAGCCGACAACTCACCGGAAAGCAGCTCCGTCGGACAGGAAACTAGGCTACTCAGTAGAAAAACTGCAAACGGTTCGTCGTCTCGTTCTTTGACGGCACCGGCGCCGGCCTCGTCCAGAACCAAAAACGGTGCGTCGACTGCCTCATACTCCTCCTCTTCTAGAGGAATACAATTACGAAAGCTTTCTGGGTGTTATGAATGCCACGCCATCGTTGACCCTAGCAGGTACTTGTTCTCGACAAAAATGGTTAAATAATATGATTAAATATAGTAAGATTTTTAAGTTTTTAAAAAAAAAAACAATAAGTGAAATTTGGAGTTTGATTTTCAGGTACCCAATTCCGAGGAGTTCTATTTGTCCTTGTCCTCAGTGTGGAGAGGTCTTCCGCAAGATTGAAACCTTAGAGCTTCACCAAGCAGTTCGCCATGCTGGTATTTTCCCAAATTCTTTTTTAGTATAATTAGTCTCATTTTAATCAACCTTTTCTCTCTTTAAAAAAATATATATATATACTTCCTTGTAGAATGGGCATCCACCACTAAAATTTTTACGTGTATTTATCTTTTTTTAAAAAGGGTCTTTTTTTGTTATTGTTATGGGGAAAATACTGTTTTTTTTTTCTATTATTGTTATTGTTAATGATGATGAAACAAAATATAGTGTAAAAAAAAAAAGGGAAAAAAATGGAATATTGGTATAGTTAAAAGGGTAAATTAAAAATTGCATAAATCGCTTTCGTGGCCATGGGGTTTTTTGCCTTTACTGATACACCATTACTCTCGAGGTTTCAATGCTCTTTAATTTACAGCTGGGTTCCTGTGGAATGACGTGTCATGTTTTGATTTGTTGTGTTGAGAGTCTTCACTTAGGGTAAAACCTGCGGGACCGTTGACCCGGCCGACAAAAAGATATGTCAAATCAAATCCATTAATTTTTTTTTTTATTTGTTTTTCTAGTTTCGGAGTTGGGTCCTGACGATTCGGGTCGAAACATCGTCGAGATCATTTTCAAATCAAGCTGGCTGAAAAAGGACCGTCCGATTTGCAAGATCGAACGGATACTAAAAGTCCACAATACCCAACGCACCATCCAACGGTTCGAGGACTGCCGCGATGCAGTGAAGACACGCGCCCTCGGCAGCACCAGAAAAAACCCGCGGTGTGCGGCTGACGGCAATGAGCTGTTGCGGTTCCACTGTAGCGCGTTGTGGTGCGATCTCGGCTCACGTGGCTCGACCGGCTTGTGCGGCTCGGTTCCCGGCTGCGGTGTTTGCGGCGTCATTCGCCACGGATTCCAGTGCAAGCCCGGTGGGTCCGCCGGGGTACGGACCACCGCCAGCAGCGGTAGGGCCCACGATTCATTCGAATGCGGCGATGGGCGTCGGCGGGCGATGTTGGTGTGCCGTGTCATCGCCGGCAGGGTGAAGCGGATCGCGGAGGATACGGCGGCGGCGGAGGAGGAGAATTTGTCGGCGGCGGTCTCATACGACTCCGTTTCGCGACACTCCGGGATGTACTCGAATCTCGAGGAGTTGATCATTTTCAATCCGAAGGCTATCCTTCCTTGTTTCGTCGTCATTTACGAAGCGCTCCAAACCTAATTAACGACGTCGTTTAGTAATTGCCCATTTCCCTTTTAATTTCGTTACGCTAGAGTTTAGGATAAATATATGGTTTAGTTAGGTGTTTCTTTTTTTCAATCGAGTCTCTATAGTGTTTAAAATATTATAATTTAATTTTCTTACTCTTTAACCTTTTTCGATCATACTATTTTTATTTGTGGATGTTAAATAAATAGTAAAATTATATAACATGATATATAATGAATGGACAAAAATTCAATTTTCGTCGATTCATTAGTTAAGTACCATGTCATATAAATTTATTATTGATACATAGTTAATATCTACTTATTGAAAGAGTATGATTGAAAAAGATTAAATTTAAGGATCAAATTAAAATATTTTAAATAGTAATGAAATTGAAAAAAAATTAAAAAGAACCAAAACGTATATTTTAAAATTTAACCATGATCTCCCTGGCCGGTAACTAACCTTACGTTTGTACATAGCTTTTGATGCCGTATTAATCTTAGTTGTGGGTATTAATTGTGATAAGCAATTTTAGAGGTTGATAATCTGTTTAATTTAAGGAACTAAACAATTGTACGTATATGGGTACTTATTATGTTACGTGGAGAGTTCGTCTTTCGGCGCTTATATTTTATTTTATCATTATATTTTTTTTATGGTTGAGAATAATGATTGGTTTTATTTATTTATGTTTTTTATGGGTAAGTTTATAATGATGAAGGGAGAAGAAGAAAAATGATGAGGGTCCATGTGAGAGATTCTTGGGAAACATTTAAAGGAAGAAGTGGGCCTTGATTCTTGGAGGAGGTGCCATAATCTTTGCTTTCTTTTTTGACCTGATTTTAGAGAACTCTCCATCATTTCATTTCACCAACAAATACTCCACATGCATGCATTCATCATATAATTAAGGAAAAAGAATATGTTTGTTGAATTATTGAGCATTGGAAAATGTTTCTGTGACATGTATTATTTTTTTTTCTATGACATTATATGGCCACTTCTTGCCCTTATGCTTGATATTATTTTTCAAGGAGAGAACCTTGCTAGGGTTAACTACATTATATATCTATATCTTTCAATAAAAAACTTTGATTGGGATTGTGTAGCTAGCTAGCCTACATGGTAGAAATCTAAAGTTTATGTCATGAGTCACCATCAACAAATTTGATCATGTGACTTATGTTAGGGTAGATGTGACATGAGCCGAGTCGTCGATAGGAGACCATCTTTTAGAGGATAAATTGTCTCATTGAGAGGTTGAGAAAAAGGAGAGAGACTCTCCCACCATATAAAAGGGATCGATAGTAGAGGAGCTCTCTATGGTCAAGTGATCGAGCTAAGGTGTAGGGATCTTTGATGATGATTCAAGTTGGGATCCGTCTTCATTTCACCGTCACAAAACTTAGATAGAGTCTATATAGTTGGTGCATCATATGTGTAATAGCTAGGATTGCCAGATTGTATTAGTACAAATAGACAAAATCATCAAAATCTCTTTACAAATAAGGGGGCAGCCTCATATGTGAGGTTATACACTCTCCTACCTTACTTGATTGATACACATCGTGAAGTCGTGTATTAGACAAATATCATGTCGATAAGTTTTTTTTTTTTGCAAGCTACAATTTTCTTAAAAGTAGTCATCAACAACTCAATTCAATTAAGTAGTTGAACCAAAATTCTACTTGCTAAAGAGAGCATAGTTCAACTGGTATCTTGGATGTATTAACGACTTTCCGATCTGTGGTTCGAATCTTCCAACTAATTCCTAATTATACTTTAAAAAAAACCAAAATTCTACTTCAACAATCTAATAAACATTAGACGTTTTCATTTCTAGTAGCTCTATTTATTTTCTTTTTTACACGCCATCTCACTCGATACATGGTTGGAGTTAATTCAATGACAGCCCACCAATTATTTATTCTTCTAGATATTTTGTTATTTTGCAAAGTTGTTGGCTAAGGAACCATACAATCAACATCTACACACATATATATTGTATAATTAATTCATTAAATTTACGAAATATTTATAATATTTTGTGAGATGCAAAAGTAAGATTTCGACAAACCTCATCCCCAATAACTTCTTCACTCACAAAAAGACAGAGTCCCTCTAGATTAAATTGAAGGGAATGATGATAAGATGCATGAATCTTGTGTTCTTCATTGTCCCCTTTTCATTATTGAGCCATTAAACTTAGGGGAAGAAACCTCCAAGTAAGGTTATCGAAATTTCATTTTCTTTTCTGAAAACAAACAAAATAAATGTGTCAGATTCAGAAATTAAGGGTATGTTTAGTAGGTAATCTGAAAACAAAAATTTAAAAATAAATGATTCAAAGAAAACAAAATTGTATTTCATGTTTTCAGATATGCGTTTGATAGTCGATTTAGAAATTTGCACTAATTTAATATGTGTTCTATAATATATTTATAGATCATAAAATTAGTTGTAGTTGCAAAACTAAATATTAGGTTGAATATAAGACATCATTAATTAATTTATGAATATGTTTTTTTATATATAAATTTTATATAATTATTATTTTATAATATATTATATTATACCTATTTTAATTTAATAAAAGTAAATTTAAGTTTATAATTATGAAATACTATATTTATTAAGATTTTTATCTTTGTTTAAAATAATTCTACAATTTAAAATTTTAAATTCAAAATCTGGATATAACGAAAAGATAAAAATGTTGTTTCATTTGAATCACAGAATCTAAAAACAGTTTTAAAAAACATATTTGTCAAACCGATTTTAGTGAATCCGAAAATATAAAACAGAATCCAGATTACCAATCAAACCGACCCTAATTGATCTCCTGAGTTGTTACTGTGATCTATCTCTAGCTATCCTTCACTTAAAAGAGTTTTCTGAAATTCTAATTTTACTGTCTGCATTTTCGCATGTAAAGTGGAAGAATGACTGAAACAAAAGCAATATATATTCTTTGTTTGCTTTCTTTTTCTTTTCGATTTATAGGCTTATTCTTCTCCTTTGTATCAACAACATATTTTTCTTTATTTGCCTCATAGTTTTATGTTGGCTTATAAATATATATTCTCGCAATCGTTGGAAAAATATTTTGGATATGTGATTTTATATCATTAGATTTTTTGGGCTTGATTATAATTTAATCTCCAGGTATGGTTTTAAAATTTTCATTTCCAACTTTATGATTTGATCAAATCTTACAAACTGTCTCTATAGTTATCGTGTTTATGTAGCAATGATGGAGTATTATTTTGTTTAATCTACTGTGTTAGTTATGAATAAAAGTACTTTTAGAGTTGATTTGAAATGTATGGAAAAAGTGATAAAATAGACCTCCTTATAAATAGACGAATACGACAATATGAAAAGCTACGTCAAAACAATTTCAGTCTTTCACATAAGATATTTACAAACCGTGACTTAAACCCACACTAATACACAATTCTCTTATTTTATAGGGCATTAGTTGTATGTTTCTTTTTTATACAAATTCGTTGTTTTGTTTCAAATTTCAATACAAACATAGATGATTTTGGAGGTTTACTTAACTACATGAACAAAATCATTGAAACTTAATTTTTAAATTATGAAGATGAAATTGAAAATAAGCCTAAATAACATGAATAAATTGAATCTTTTAAAACTACGTACACCTAAAAGAAACTAAGCTCAAATTTTAAAATTAGGTTAGTGAACATAAAATTAATTTAATTTAATTTAGAAAATAAATAATATTATAATGTTGGGTAGACATGGAAAGATTGTGATCCTTCAACACGATATTCATCTAGAAATAATTAATTAAGTAATGAATATAAATTCAATTACGAAGAAGATAGCTATTAATACACTCGATTTAGCCCCAATGAGGAAAATCAATCGAATACGTAATTACTCAAATTCGTTCGAAATATAAGGTAGGACAAAAGGGAACTGATCATTAATTAACCCCGTACTATCTTCAAGTAGATGCTTCCAATGGAAGTATCCTCTAATAAATATTATTTAATTTTGTGTCGCATATGTTTAAGAGTGGGACTTCAAACGGGTGGATTCAATGTAATTAATTTCTAAATTTCTTTCATTTTACATTCCTCACGGCAACTTTTTTTTAAAATCACATAAAGCTATAAAATTCCGAAAACACCCCTCGTTCAATTTTCTTTTTTACAATTACATTTGTCACGTATATTTAAACTACTTTTAGTACAATAAATGGGATAGAAGATAACAACCCTCTACATATTTCTATAATAATATGATATTATCTACTTTAGACAAAAATCTTTATAGTCTTACTTTGAGTTCCTTCAATAGAGATAATTGTATTCACTTATCATGGATCTCTATATTTTCCTAGCCAATGTGGACTTTGTTAGCACTTCTAACAATCATCCCATTGAATAAAAGTACCACAGTTAAAGCCTCCTCTCAAACAAATCTATCAACTTCCAACTAAGAGCTTTTCTTTATCTCGAGTCACAACCATTTCGTCTCGAGGTAACATCCAAATAAAGCACAACACATGGATCACACTTCCTCTTACAAGGTAAGAAAAGAACGTGCCCTGACATTTTCTCTTACCCAAGCGAGTGTGGTAGAACATCTAGATAAAGACGACCGAGACTCATTAATCTTTGTTTCACTTTGAAGATTTCTCTGGCACATAGGTAGGTTTTTACCATGACTCTAATACCAATTGAAAATAACGACTTTCTACATATCTCCACAATGATATGATATTGTCTACTTAGTACATAAATACTTATGCATTTGCTTTTGGTACCCTAAAAAATATCTCATACCGATATAGATAATTATCCTCATTTATATATTATGTATCGTGAGTCTCTTCTTTCAACCGCCAATATGAGACTTTCGAATTGTTGGAGTACAACTAAAGTCTCACATTTGTTAAATAAAGGGAAAATTATAGATTTATAAGTGAGTGACACTATCTTCATTGGTAAGTAAAATAAAACCACAAAAGTTTATGTTCAAACTAGACAATATCATACCAATATTGATATCTGATCTCATATTGACTAGATAAGGAAAAACTATGAGTTTAACATTATTTACGTACGGGTCAAATATAGCTTTAAGTTTTGGAAACGTCATAAAATCGAACTTAAATGTAGACTGGTGACATAATTATCTCTTTTTCTTTTTTCTTTTCTTTAATTAAAAAATAATATCAATTAGCGCACTACATATTCAACTCTATCTCTTTCACTCAACATATGGGCTTGGGCTTTGCCGGCCCATGTATGGTAGATTGTCCCTCATTAATTACATAACCTAACTAGAAACATAATATTAAATGACAAATTAAATATATATATATATATATATATATATATATATATATTTTAAGAAAACAAATGAGCGTAGACTTCTTAAAATTTCATGCAATTTAGCATACCTGACTTATAAAAGTTCCAGCGTTGCTTGAGAGGTAAAGAAGTTTCAAATCTCTATCTCTATATATTGTTGAACTAAAAAAAGTTTTAGAAATTCGAAAAATAATTATGTTAATGTATTTATATCTTTATAAATATATATCATATCATGTAGTTGTGCTTTTCAAAATATGATATTGCTACTCATTTTCAAATTCATTGTTTTTGTGAATTATTGTATTGCTATTAATATAATACATCACTTTTATTAAGTTATTTTGCAATTCATTATTTAATATATCTTCTAATCTGTTACGGATTTCACCAACAGATCACTTAAAAAATTAGAGTGTGGTTGTGATGTCATTATTATGGAATTGCTTTATAAAACAAGAAACAAAGTACAAGACATAATTATAGCGTCTTGCAGAAATCATTGTATCAAGTCCCTCATAGTATTAACAAATCCTCGTCTTATAATTTGTCATTTTACAAAAAGGGGTATTTCAGTACACAATTATTGGTTAAAAATCAGCCTCAATTATAGGGCATTTCAGTCCATTGGACCACTTTGACCGTCCCCTCCCTTTAGTCATTTACTTCCCCTAATTTTTCTTTTTTTTTTTTAAACTAAGTTTCTTATTTGTTTAAATTGCTAATATGATTTTGGGCTCCACAAAAAGGGTTTGAACATCAAAGCATTGCACCCTAAAGCTGCCCTCCCCTAACACTTAGTTTTATCAAAATTGTCAAATGGGCCACAACCCCATCATTCTTCGCATCTTTTACCTATTAAAACTTAGGGAATATTTCGTTATTATAATTTCTTTTGTCGATGACATGAATATAAATCTCATATATATTGACTAGAAGAGAAGAAGAGTCACGGTACATAAGTAAAACATATCTTTTCCATGAAGCATGTTTGCTAAAATCAATAGTAAATTTATGCACGCACAAGCCTAAAATAGACAATATTATTTGGTTGGTTAAAATATTATTTTGGTCTGTGTACTTCGAGTCTTATTTTATTATAGTTTCTGTATTTTCAAATTAAATTTTAAAGTTTAATTTTTATTGTTCTTTTGAAGTTAATTTTTATTATACTTGAGAAAATAATAATTATTATAATTTTCATTCCAAAAAAGACATTATAAATATGTTTTCAAAAATTATAAAGGAAATAGTAATAGATTTTTTTTTTTGAAAAAATTAACATGAAACTAATAGTATGTATTTGTTGATGCACAAATTCGAATAGAGAGTATGCACCTGATTTGCACGTGAGACCAACAGTGAATTTGTATTATTGGGAAAAAGAGGTGCCCTGCAAAACAAAGAGAAAACTGCATATGATGTGGTGCTTGTCAAAGCCACTTCAAGGCTGAAGTCAGAGAAGTTTGATAGTGTAGTAAGCTAGTCAGAAGACTGATGATGAATTAAGTTACCTCTAATGGAGTTGTAGTGAGATATTTATATGACAAGTCTTTTCCTAACCCTAATCAGTTAAAGTTTTAGGGAAAGAGCTCGGATTCGGTGGAGCGTGTGAGAGAGGAAGAGGATGGAACTCAACCGGTCAAATCGGTTCGGGTCGATCGGGTTAGGTCGGCTCGGCCTGAATCGATTGGGTCGTGTTGTTCTGGCTCGGGTTGAGCCGATCGTCTTGCCCATCTTGTCTGCCTTATAGACTTCTTCAACTCGATGTTGTTCTAGATCTCAAATTTGGCCTGACCTAATTGTCTTTTGTGCAGTTTATTCGATTGTCCAAATTTATCCATAACAATACTAACAATTTTAAGATTTGTTTAAAAGTTCCACTAACAAAAATAGAATAAGTTTGAAAGTACAAGAATTATAAATATTATTTTAACTAACTCTATTATAGAAATATGAGAAGTTTGTTGGGTAGACAATCTTTGATAAGTTTGAATTTGTCTTTCTACTTCTAATTTTTGTACTTGGGTCATAAGTTCGCGTGTTTATAAAAAAAAAGTGAGGTTGATCACAACTTTAAGTCGAACAAATCAAACTTGTGAAGCAAACGACTTTTATTATTCAATTTTGTTTGCTTTCCCAAGTTGGAATGCTTCATTGAATCAAACCGGCCATATGAATTCTTATTCTACATTCTCAAATACCATAATTAATGAAAGAAAATTAAATAAATAAATAAACCTCCTTTAAAACTCGTTTTCATTGGGGCTACATGAATTTGTTTTAAAGGGAAATGATTTGAGCACATGGAAGAGTTGGGGCAGCATCTTTTTTTGCTCTGACTATGCTCTGCAAATCTTGGAACATAGAAACCCCTTATTCCCATATGCTTAGAAAATCTCAATCCCTCTTTCTTTTAAATTACCAAAACAATAATATATTTCAAATATCTATACATTTCTATGTATATATAAATCACCAAACGACATCCATTATAGCATTCCAGTTCCCGGAGGCCCTCTTGGTCAGATAATTTTACACAAATATGCAAAGGCCTAAAACCACTGAAGTTCTAATTGTTGCTTCTTCCAAATCTTTTAACTTCTCTTCCATGAAGCTCTTTCATCGAATCCGTAAGATACTCATGCGATTCGTGTTCTCGTTTCCATCTCGAGTGTCATCGTCGTCTTCAAAACGAAGAACAAGCTACGACAAGTCGTTTGATCCACCGAAAACGTCATGCAGCTCATATTACTCTTCCCACTCCCACTACGATGAGGCTATTGCCGATTGTATTGAGTTCTTCAACAAGTCGTCGCAAGATGGGGTCTTTGAAGCTTAAAAATCGAACTCGTAATTGGTATGATAGGTTGAGAATATGAACAATGTCCCAGTTTGAATTAATCATATCATACCATTGTTGAAACATGAAAAAGATCGATTTGTTTGTTATATTGTTTGGAGAAATTTTGGTTTGCCATTTACTTTTTGTGTCCTTTTTGTTGTATTCATTTGTTCCAAGCGTGTTGCTACTTGTGTCATTTTCTGTGTGTTTCTTTTATTCTTGTTGGTACTTTTGGTTTTCTTTCTCTAGTTTCATCAAACATACAAGTCATTTAATTTTAAAAAGATAAAAAAAAAAAAAAAACATGATGTAAATTTAATTCTATGGAAGGAATTTATATTATTACAAGACCAATCTCATAATTCAACCTACGAAATTCGCCGTCCCTGTCTGAAAAATTTTCTCTTATTTTCTTAAAAAGAGAGACAGATAATCTAATAATTGTTGTTGTAAATTTTAATTAGTTTCCTTTTTTCTTGGAAAACATGCCGGAAATGAGAGGGATTAATGTCTTCTTGATCTTGTTCTTCTCCCTTCTAAGAGACGAGAGCCTCTCGAATTTCTCGACGCCGGCAGCCGGCGGAATGGCGACCTGAGCAACGGCGGCCGGCGGGTTGGCAAAAGTGACATAACGTTTCTTTTGAAATTCCATTGAATCGGGCTCTACAACTTTAACATCTTCGGATTCCAATAACGTTATTGATTGTTTGTGAGATGATGAGAATTCTCGTTCCTTTAAAAGTTGAAGCTCTTTTTTTGTCTTCTCGAGCTCTTCTTGAAGAGATGAAAGGCAATGAGCCATTACCATGCTTTCTTCTTTGGCTTTTTCGAGGCTTTGCTTTGTTACTTCTAATTCAGCTGCAACGTTCCCTAGCTTCAATTGGCATTCTCCATTATTCATCATTTCTCTATGCTCTCCCCCATGCATCCTCTATGCATAAAAAAAAAAAAAAAAACCCAACCTTTATCATCTAATTCAATTGATTCTATCCAAATCTTGTTTTATATATATTATCAATATGAAACACAATTCATCTCAAGTCTCGATAATACTATCTTTCTTAAATACTTGATCTACTAATATAAATTGGTTAAGAGGAAGAGAAAAGAAAGTTTTCTTAGCCTTTTTGAAAAAAATAAAAAGTTGTAAAACATTTAATGTGCGACTGCTAATTATTCTAATAGCTTTTTCTTAATTAATTACAATATTGGTTTTCTAAACTTTTGAGATGGTACTATTTTGTCTCCATAAAAAAGTTAGTGCCTACTTGATACTAATACTTTACTGCCTACTTGAAGAAAGAATAAGAACCAATCCCCCCACTTTTAGTTGATCTAAAATAAACAAATTATATTAAGTTCTCTCTATTTTTTACCAACTTTTCGAAATGGAAAGTATATATAAGGTAAACTTGTACCATAAAATTCTTTTCGCTCTACCACTTCACACAATCTTTAAGAGATCATTAAATTTTTAATGTTGTATTTAATAAGTCTCTGTTGTTAATTGCATTAGTTCAACACACTTATGCGGATTGTTATTCAAGATTTAGGGCATGTTTGAGAGTGATTCGGAAATGGTTAAAATCACTCCAAAACATGTTTTTAATGATTCAAAATCAACTTTATGATATGAAAGCCGTCTTTATAAAAGTGTAAAATCAAACATTAAATTCATTTTGAATTATTAAATGCATGTTTCGAAGTAATTTTAAACATGGCGAAAGTGATTAACCATTTCAAAACCATTCCCAAACATGTGCTTACAATATGGCAAGTTGATTTTGAGTTAGTCCAAGTTTTGAGGGCAAGTGTAAACTAATTAGACATAATTTTTTAAGTACAAATTAAATATAGTTATGTGCAAATTATTAAACAAAAAATGAAAAGTTTAAGAACCTATAAAAATGCCAATGTGAGCATAACTTAATGGTAATTGGAATACATGACTAGAAGTCGGAGTTTCAGATCTCCATACCTCCACATTTGTTGAACTCAAAGAAAGAAAAAAAAACTATTACAACCCGTTTGGATCATCGATATGGTTTATTCTAAATATCTGGGAATATTTGGGACAATAAATATATGTGTTTTGATATGCAAGATAATTAATGTCTGGAAATTAAATATCTGTGTTTGGATAGGTAGGATAATTAATATCTGAAAACTAAGTGTTAGTGTTTATTTTATAATAAATTAATAATAAAATATAAAATTATAAATATAAATATATTAACTTTAAAAACACACATTGATATTAATAATTAATTAAAATTAATTAATAATGATTAATTAGTATAAATTAACTAATTAATTAGATTATATCCAACTCTTTGGTATAAAAATCTCACCTATATGAAGGATATAAAAAAATCATGTTTGATGGTATTTAAAGTTCCTTGGATAATAAAATTCCTAGATTTTGAAAAGTGAAAATCAGTGAAACAAACACTGATATAATATCGATATGAAAATTCATGACAATACCCATGAAACAAACCAGCCCTTAGTATCTATACATCCTATAATGTAGCAATCTATTATAGAACTTATAAGAGCCATACTTAGTTGCATCCCACTTTTTTTACATCCACTCCAACGGCTAGATGGACGACAAAAACGGTTGAGTTTTTTCCAACCCTTTTGAAAGGGATTAAATAGGCCAATGTGTGAGAAATTATCATTAAATAGAAACAACCTAGACACTAATATAATAGTTTGACTTCGTTTATTTGAAAAAAAATTGTCCAATTTAACCAGAAAAGGACACGTGTATATTGGTAACATATTCCACATGGTGATTCCATTTTAGATTATATCTTTGCTTCAACTTAAAGCAAGGAAGACAATTCGATTCCAAAATAAAACTTTTACTGTCAGTACACAAACCAATATCATTTGTCCACATCATGACAGTTCCAAATTCCAATATTCCATCAGCAAATTGGGTAAGGAAGGAATTTTCGAACAATTTCCATATTCTCACACATCAACCACCGGATCATATATTATAATATCCACTCAGTTTTAACTTTGATGCTTTTACTATATCAAACAATTCAAGATTAAAAAAAAAAAAAAAAAACTCAACTTTCAAAATCAAGAGAGAGGTAAATTCTCACATCACTTTCAACAAAAACTCTTCCGGCAAAAACTAAAAATTAATTCGAGCAGTAAAAAAAAAAAAAAAAGGAGTAAACGAAGGAAAAGACCTGTTTAAGCTTGTTGGTATAGAGTTCTCCGGCCAAAACTTTGTCACCGAACAAAGTAACAGCTTCTTTGACAGAACGAAATGGCTTTCTTGTATCAATCTCTGCTCTTTTAACTCTTACACCTCCATTTTCCATGTTAAATGGAAACAAACAAACAAATTAAACCAAAAAAAGGCCCAATTAAAGGGGTCTCTCTTGAAATTTGTCACAAAACAAAGGACCAGCCTTTAATTTTGTTCCAACTTCCAAAAAAAACAGAGAGAAAGAGGATTGAAGATTTGGGTTATGGAAGAAGAAAACACAGAAGAAAGAAATATGGAAATGAATTAAAGAAAGAAAGGCAATATTATTTTAGCCAATAGCAAGTACAACCAAAGCTTCGTTTCTTGGCTTCCAAGTTACTGGAATTCTGTTAATTTTGAGGCAAAAGAGAGTGACAGTTGAACAGTTGGCCAACTCTCCGAACATATATATTTAAAGCCTTTTTCTCCATTATATGTGCATCAAAACTATACTTTATAAATATGTATACGAAAATTGACTCAATTGAATTGAATTTGAAATTGAATACTAAAGACTTATGCTTGTTATTGAAGTCAAAACTGGGGTCTATTTTTCTTGCCCTTTTTAACTTAGTAAGCCACTATGTAGTTACTTTAATCAACATATATATCCTTAGCAGACTCATTAAGCTTGTAATCTTATATATTCTCTTTTGTATACGCATCTGGGCTTTCTTCTTATTAAGCGAATTCATTCTTTCTTCTTTTTTCTTCTTTTTGTAGTAATCATTTGGCATCTGATTTATATTTTTCATTTTTCTTGTACGTAATTAATTGTTAATGTGGGCTACATGTTATTAATGGGTATTAAATTGTGACCATTGAGGGAGCGTTTTGGAGTACCGTCTTGAGTTTGAATGGTTTTAGAATTAAAACTCAAAACGTTGTTTGGGTCACTTTCAAATTGGAAAGGACACACGCGAGGCATTGCCTCTAACAAAAAGTTTGTTTCGGTGGTGGTAGGTTGCAAATTCTTGTACTAAAAATAAAAGTTGCAAATTCTTTTTTTTGTTTTTTCAAAAATCATAATTTTTTTTCCTAACTACAACAATGAATCCATTTACTATTTCAAAAGTAGATAGTTTGATTTTCTAACCCACAATTGTTGAATAAAAATAACATTATATATTTATATTGGTTCACCTCATACTCTCAATATTACGTATCCAATTTTGCAACTCCAAGTTTCACACATTACGTACGTATCTAATTTTGTAATTGTAGAATTCACGAAAATATATGAAAAAATTAAATGAGAATTAATTTCAACATATATATTTTGGAGCGATTTCTCACCATTTTTCACATAATTATAAAATACTTATAAACCATTCATCAAAGTTTTGAAGTCTTATGCATCACAACAAATGGATACCTAAACTCTTTGTCATACACTTCTTATGCCCAAATATATATATATATATATATATATATATATATATATCTCAAATAAGGGGGGAAAACACCATTTAAATATAGGAGAATCCCCAACTTCATTAGCTACGCCTATGAATGTCACAGCCTCTCAAAATGAAGCAGCGTGCTTTAGGCCCTAACCGGCTAACACCATGGTTCTCTAAGAATTTTCTTCTCCCTTGCTCTAGCGCCCCTTGACACTTAGGAAAATTTGTTTGAAAAGGAGTTCGGAATCAGAATCCCAAAAATCGAGCTCTGGAGGTTTATCCTGAGGGGTTGAAGCTTCAGGAATCAGAAAAAGCATGTTTGGGGTGCAGATCTTAAAGCTCAGGAATCGTAAAGCTCATGTTTGGGTGCGAGTGTTACAAGCTCCTGGAATCGTGAGAGTGTGTCTCGAGCGCAGCATTTTCAACTCTAGGCTTGAGTGCTGATTTTGTTTCACATTTTTCTTTTAGCTATTTTATTCCTTTCAAATTTTTGTAATTGATCTTATGTGAATTGTATAAGTTAATGTCTAACATGGATCAATTTTTTTAGTAACTTTTCCATGAAGGTTTCAATTTAGGTAGTTTTTTAACACCTCTACCACGAGTTTGCACATATAGATACATCGTCCAAAAAGTGTTGCAAACTAACATGAAACAAAAGAACATAAAACGCCTTTGTGCGCGAAAGAAAAAATTATTTCATTTTTCCTAACTTTTAAAAAGAAATTATAAAATTGAGTCATTTGAGTGTATATTAAAAAAATATCAAGTTTTTTTTTAATAAAAATTTCACAAAATTCAAAGGTGTTGAGAGTAACATAAACAAATGTTTATTAACCATTTTTAGTTTTATTTTAACCTTTTAAAAAATTGACTAGATTGTTGGATTGTTGGAGTGGTCGAGTTGATGAGGTGGTGGGATTGTCGAGGTGGTCGTTGGATTTTTGGTTGTCGGTGGTCATCGGGTCGTCGGAGTTGTTGTTAAAATGGTCGTTGAGGCAACCATCGGTGGTGGCTAGTCGCCGATGTGGTCGCCGAGTTGTCGCGTTGTCTATGGTCGCGGAGTTGTCACCGGAGTTGTCGAAGTGGTGGTGAAAAATGGTAACAAACTTAGGTCGATGGTGTCGGTGGTCGACGGAGTTGTCGTTGTCGATGGTGTCGTGGTCGCGCGGAGTTGTCGCCGGAGTTGTCACCGAGTTGTTACCAAAGTGGTCGCTGCACGATCGTCGGAGTTCGCTCGTTATCGGTGGTTGTTGAGTGGTCGTCGGAGTTGTCGTCGAAGTTGTTGCAAAAGTGGTCGCCGGCGCGCGGTCGTCGGAGTTATCGTTGTCGATGGTCGTCGGAGTTTTTACCGAGTTGTCGCTGTCGGTGGTCGCGGAGTTTTTACCGGAGTTGTCGCTGTCGATGGTCGCCGAAGTTTTTATCGGAGTTGTCGAAGTAGTCGACAAATGGATGAGAAAAACATGGAACAAATTCCATGAGATTACACTGTTGTAACCCATGAGATTGTATTGTTGTAACCCATGGGAATGGATTTCAAAACCCAGGATTTGGAACACCTTGCTCCAAACATGGGTTTGGATTTGGAATCCAAACCCATCCAAATCCAAACCCATGGGCCAAACACCCCCTTAATTCCTTCTCGATTTCTTAACTTTGTATCGAGAATTTATCTTGGATTCTTGATATAATTAAATTTGTCCCAAATTATAATTAAACTTTTAGGTTAATAGGTGATTTAAGATGATATCAGAAGAAGAGTTCAAACTTTTCTAAAGTCAGTTTCCTTCCCATTAATATTGATTTCACCTGTTTGACTTTTCTTCCTTAGGCAAAAGAGATAAAGTGGATCACAAAACAAAGAAACACACCGGCAACAAAGAACAGCTCAAAGAAGTTGTCTGAATTCCAATTGATCAAACAAACAATCAAAAACAAAGCAAATATGCTGAAAACTTCCCTCACTTCGTCTTCTCCGCCCCTTTTTCATTTATCTCTATCTGTCCAAAAATCTAGCTTTGACCAAACCCGTGTTTAGATATTAGGATCTTTAATCAAAATTTTGATCTTTTTCATCAAACTTAACTGTTTCAACTACCCCACTTCAAAAATACTGTATCAACCTTCAATCCCTTCCCTTTCCTCTCTTCCTCGTTGTTACAATGTCGGTCGCCGCCGTTGGATCTTTCTCTCCGGTGAGATCTCTGACGATGAGGGGCCGGCCTCGCTTCACCATGGCCGTCCGATCCAAAGCGGTCTCTGTTGCCCCAATTTTGATCAAGTTTCAGAAGGATTGCGACACCCCTTTGCCGGTTTTGCGCCACGTGGCCGATACAATGACCGACGATATGCGGGCGGGGCTCGCCGTCGACGGCGGCGGCGATCTCAAAATGATTCTGAGCTATGTCGACACTCTCCCTAGTGGGTATGTTTCAAACTTTCAAAGTTCAAACCTTTCGCTAAAACTGCGTCGTTTTAAGTGATATGTGATGATTGTGAATTTGTGAAAGGAATGAGAAAGGGTTGTTTTATGCATTGGATCTCGGTGGCACCAATTTTCGAGTGCTTAGAGTGCAGTTGGGTGGCAAAGAACAGCGTGTTATTGCCACTGAATTTGAACAAGTTTCAATCCCTCAAGAGCTAACGTTTTCCACATCTCAGGTTCATCCCTTCTTCAATTACTCAATCACAATCTTAGAATGATTTGCTTCATTTTTCATTTGTTAAACTAATGTCCAACCTAGTTTAACTATCAATATAAATGGGTGAGAAAATGACACTACAAGAGATCGATCTCCTATTCTGATGTAAACTATCTTCGACCTCAATGTGTTTAACTATCATTGAATCTAAAATCTTTAAGTAGATAGATTATGGTTACTCGTAAACTTGGAAATTAGCCCAATATTCAAGAAAGGACTTAAAATTAGTTGGAGAGAAAATCATATTACTGAGGATCATGTTAAACTATTATCAAACCCATATGTTTAACTACCAATTAATCCAAAAACTTAAGCGTAAATGTTACAAGTCACTTTCAAACTTGAAAATTAGCATAAAACTCAAGAAGGGACTATCAATCTTAATGGGAGAGAAAATGACATTGATTTCTTACTATAATATCATGTTAAACTACCCATCCAAGATTTTAAGTGGACAGATTACGATAGATTTAATAATTTATTAATATTCTTAACAATGAACTACCCTGTTGTTCTGAAGGAGCTTTTCGATTTCATTGCTTCTGGTCTGGAAAAATTTGTAGAGAGTGAAGGCGACAGATTCTTTCTCTCCCCTGGAAGAAAGAGAGAGATTGGATTCACATTCTCATTCCCAGTGAACCAAACTTCCATTGATTCTGGCATATTAATCAAGTGGACTAAAGGTTTTGCTGTTTCTGGAGTGGTATCATTTTCACTATATTTTCACTTGAGGAATGTTAAAATGGACGGATTTCAATTTGCCAATGTCAAAATGACCTTGCCACTGATTGTTTCAAACTTATAACAGGCTGGGAAAGATGTTGTTGCTTGTCTAAATGAAGCCATGGAAAGGCGTGGACTAGATATGCGCGTTTCAGCCCTTGTATGTTCTTGTACTTATAACCAACCTTAGAAAATGTTTCTACTTTGATGTGTTGATTGGTATTAACCGAAAACAGGTTAATGATACGGTTGGAACCTTAGCTGGAGCAAGATACTACGATGACGATGTCGTGGCTGCTGTGATTTTAGGTACTGGAACCAATGCCTGTTATATAGAACGAAAGGATGCTATTCCTAAGCTGCAAGGCCAAGTATTTTCTTCAGGGAAAACAGTATGCACCAATGCCCCTGTTCCTTTAGTTTTGTAAATTAGTTCATTGACCGCAACTTAATGTCGTTTTTTCGTTGTCGAAAACTCGTTCATTTCAGATTATCAACACAGAGTGGGGAGCATATTCAAATGGTCTCCCTCTTACTGTTTTTGATAGAGAGATGGATGCTGCCAGTATCAATCCAGGGGAGCAGGTGAAGCATAGTTTAATAATGTCGATACGATGCAAGTTATCGATGCGGCATTGGAATGTTGGGGCTAATGTGATTGTAATATGTTTATGTACATGACTGATGGGCAGATCTTCGAGAAGACAATAGCTGGAATGTATCTTGGCGAAATTGCTCGTAGAGTGCTTTTGGCAATGGCTGAATTCACCCCTCTTTTTGGTAAATCCATTCCCGAAAAGTTGTCGACGCCTTTCATCCTCAGGTATCGTCTGCAGCCGATCCTTCATTCAATATGTCCTTGTGACGAAGTCATTGATTGTGTATCTATGAACTGAACAAATCTTCCATTTCAATGGGTAACAATTGTATTCAGCACACCAGATCTAAGTGCAATGCAGCAAGATGTCTCCAATGACCTTCAAGCTGTTGGATCAATCTTGTACAAAATTTTCGGGGTAAACATTTTAATCTTTATTGTTTTTCATGTCGAATCTATGCCTGATAGTTTTGAAATCAAAGATGTTATCATACGCAAATAACATCCGAACGAGCACAAATTCGCCAAAGTCAAGAAAGAACATAAGAGTTAATAACCAGATATTGGTCAGTTTCCAAATCTGATTAGTGCAAGCAATGCAACCAGGTTGAGTCGGATTTAGGTGCAAGGAAAATTGTCGTGGAGGTGTGCGACACGATTGCAAGGCGAGGCGGGCGATTGGCAGGGGCGGGAATTGTAGGAATTCTGCAGAAGATTGAAGATTTTGAAGATCTTAAGCTTGGAAAGAGAAAAGTAGTGGCCATGGATGGAGGATTATATGAGAATTATCCACAATACAGAAGGTACCTTAAAGAAGGAGTAACAGAACTTTTGGGAACAGAGTTGGCTAAGAATGTGGCCATTGAACATACTAAAGATGGCTCAGGCATTGGGGCTGCTCTTTTGGCTGCTTCAAACTCCATTTATAGAACATGATTTCTAGAGGGGGAAAAACTTGGTTTTTGTCCCCCAAGGATTCCTTGTAATTTGTTGTTGTTATTATTTGTTTTAATTTTTGACCTATTGGTTTGATTCTATATTAGCAATTGTGTAGAATAATTGGAGCTTGAATATAGAATTTAAATTTAAACAGGAGTTTTGATGGTCTTTGTAATAATGAGAACCACATTTTCATACAGTATAACAGAGAAGTCCTGCTGCTTCTGTATAAACTAAGTTATTAACTGCTTTAGATCCATATTATAGAGATATTATCCTTACGGCATGTATATTTGAATTCTCTTTTTTTCTTTTAATTATGAAAATAACTTGTATATTTATTATTATTATTTTACTTCGAATTGATGTGAAGCAATGTTTATATATATAGGACGATACATATATATGTGATGGTTTCTTTTAATTTTTATTTTTTTAGAATTTATTTGATAATTATTTTTGGTATTAATGCTCGGTAATGATTTCTTTGTTGAATTTAGAAAAATAACAACTAAGTTTTTTTTTTCCGTTTTTTTTAATTAAAAATACTCCTAAAAACAAAAATCAAGGCAAAACGATATGTTACTAAATAAGTTTATTTTAGAAATGGTCATGTACAAATATTTGGTTTTTTATTTCAATAAGTTATTTCACTTCTTTTCCTTTGGGAGTTATCATTGATATAACAGTAAGTACAAGTGTCAAATTATTCCTAAAAAGAATTCGAACCTCCATTCTTGGTCGAGTATACATATCAATCAATACTATTGTTATTAACAAATTAAAGCATACGAACAAAAGGGTAGATATTGAAAACATAGGAAGAGCTTAACATAAAAAGGTGAAAATATAGAGGGACAATATATGATTTATTATTGGTTTTCATTCTTAAACTTTTAGATTTGTGTACATTTAGTTTATGAACTTTAAAAGTATCTATTAGATTTTTGAATTTTCAATTTTATGTCTAACAAGTTTCTAAACTTTAAAATATCTAATAAATCTCTGAATTTTAATTTTGTTTATAATAGGTTCTTGACATATTCGAATTTTTAAAAATTAATTAATTAATTAGATATAAAATTAAATTTTATGTCTAATGGGATCTTATATCTTCAATTTTGTATCGTCGTGAATTTTAAAATATATCAAATAGGTCAAAGACCTAAGATACAAAATTAAAAACTCAAGAACCTATTGAACACAAAATTAAAAATTTAAGAACCTATTAGACACTTTTTAAATTGTAGGGACTAAGCAAAAATTTAAAAGATTAGAGATTTATTATGTATATTTTTTTTTAAATTTAGAGATTAAATAGATAGAAACTTGAAAGTTTAAGATTAAATAGGTAAAATAACTTTTTTTTTAGTGTAATGTATTATGTTGAATAAATGAAATGCAAATTAATAATATCAACAAAAAGGAGGAAAAAGGAGGAGGAAGAAGTTGATACCAAGGTTTAAAATGTCGATATCGATGGAAATATCCAAGTTTCAATTTCATGGAAATGTTGATGAAAATATCGATAAAATGTCGACGTCAAAAGTTCTGAAAAAATTTAAAAATAATTTTTGAAAAATATTAAAATTAGAAAATAAACATTCTACGCTTTTAAATGAGTTAAAATATTTGTTATAATATGCCAAAAAGAGCATAACTCAACTAGCATACTCATAACTAAGAGATCATGGGTTCGAAAATACTTGTTATAATATTATATTCGTATTATGTTACATTTTATTATTATTTTATTTAATATTTTATTAATTTTATACTATATATAAAAGAAACGTCGATCCAATTATGGACGTATGGACGGAAATTTAATACCATGGTTGATACCCAATTTTGGTGAGCGATCATTACACACTAGATTTCATTCCTTTGACCCTCTCACCCAGCCGAAGAGGAGAAATTTTAAAACTGCAAGCCAGTGCCGAAGAACTTTCAAAACAGCAATTTCTCGGCAACTTTGTGCTCCGAATTCGGCCTCCGACAATCAATTGGAGCTGCTTTTCGTCGATCTTCATTCGTCGTATTAAAAAAATGGTCTGTCCACTTTCTCATTTTCATGATCTTTCTGGTAGTCGCAGATTGTAAGGGTTTGACGTTAACATTTGATTTTTGGCAGATCCGGTTCATACTTTTGCAGAACAGACAGGGCAAGACCCGTCTAGCTAAATATTACGTTCCTCTTGAGGAATCCGAGAAGCACAAGGTCGAGTACGAGGTATTTCTATTTCCCTCGTGAATTATGTTTCTTAATTCTCTGATTCCAATTTGTTCTTTCCGGGCTAAGTTCTAGGTTTTTTGTTTTGATTGTATTCTAGGTTCATCGATTGGTGGTAAATAGAGATCCCAAGTTTACAAATTTCGTCGAGGTGAGAGCTTTTTGTTATGATTCCGTAGGTTTATGTGATGAAATTTTAATCTTATGCTGTTGCGTTCCTATGTTTGTTGAAATTCGAAGCTCCATTCTATTCAAGTAATTTTTGTTGAAGTGGAATGAAAGTCCGTCTTCAAACCAAGTTCTCTGTTGCTTGAATTCTTCCATTTTATGTCATTGTTTATTTAATATCTGGATGTTTTCCATGGGTTTTTCTTACAAAGAGCTTGATGATTACCAGCTAAGGAAATGACAATGGTTTTCTGGTATGCTTTATGTAGACTTCGGTGTAGATTAACTTGTGTTGTGATAGAGAGTTCGTTCTTCACTTTTCTTGGTTGGGATTTATTTCATTTCAGTTGATATTTTTTAGTGTCCTTTTTGGGCGTGAATCTTAGCATTTGTTTACTTATATTTGTGCGTTGCACAATGTTTTTATCTAAAGCTCTAGCTTGTTGCTACCTCAACCATTTTTGCAGTTCCGAACACACAAGGTAATCTACAGACGATATGCAGGGTTATTTTTCTCTCTTTGTGTGGACATAACAGACAACGAGTTGGCCTATCTTGAGTGTATTCATTTGTTTGTGGAGATTTTGGATCATTTCTTCAGCAATGTGTGTGAGCTCGATTTGGTTTTTAATTTTCACAAGGTTTGTTGATCTTCATTTTCTTTCTTCTTAGCTCTTGCTTCCATTCTATTTTGTACCATTGAAGTTTCTCTATTTCAGTTTTAGAATACGTGTCTTGTAACTCTCCTTTCACTTGTAATATCATATGTTGTTTGTTTATCTATTCTATTTCTTAAGCAATTAGCTTTACTGGTTTTACGTCAATTTCTTGATTGACGAACATTTTATCTTTCCCACTACCTGTTGAATTAAAATTCTATCACGCAATCTGTGTTTGTGCTCTCAATCAGTTGATGCCAAAGCTCCAATTCGAATTCTTTGTGAACAAATGTTCCACCTTACACTGTTCAATTTCTTATTTCCAACAATGGCAATCAAATTCCTTGCATATTTTCTCGTTTCCTTAATTTGATGTTGATACTTACATTTATATTTCTATTCTATTTCCCTTCTAGTTGTAAGTTGTAAATTTAAAGATTCATCATTTGATGATTATGTTTGCTTGGATACGTTTGTGGAATTCCAGAAGACTGGTTGAGATTTGTTAATGTTGTAATTGTTGTGTTTAATCTGCTACCATACTGATCCACATTTTTATGCCGAATCTGATGAAGGTCTATCTGATACTTGATGAATTTATTCTTGCTGGAGAACTCCAAGAAACGAGCAAAAAGGTAAAGTTTTGCCTGGTTATTCTTAGTAATTGTCATTTTCTCTTTACCTGAATGTCCAAATACCCGTCAACTCAATGTTGCATCTTCATAGAATTGTAGTTGTTGTCCATGCCTAGCCATGCAGCCACTATGAGCTGGAGCATTAGTTTCCGTAGAATCTTATGTTGTTACTATTTTTTTTTTTATGGATTCCGTTTGGCCTAAATGGTAGTATTCAGGCTACCTTTTAATTATTTTTTTCCATCTTCAAAAAATTCTCAGGCGATTATTGAAAGAATGGGGGAGCTGGAAAAGCTGGAGTGAAGATAGTACATGTTAGAGAGCTAAGATTGCAATTTGGTTTCCATGACAGAATTTGTTGTGTTGCTGATTTCAGTTTAATTTGTTTCCCCACAGTATATTTGTTCGCGTGCTCTTGTTGTGACAAATAGAAAAAGAAAAAATTGAACAGAATTGAGTCCCCTGCATCACTCTTGCATAGTTTTTGAACCTTCAGAACATCAACCTTCTATAAATAGTGAAATCTACAGAATTCATTCCTGTTGATACTTCTAGAATTAAAGTTGTGATCTCAATAATTTATTACATTCAGAAAAAGACCATCTTGATAATATAGCATCTTCATTTTGGATATCTGTGATGTGAAATGTAGCATCATCGTCATAGAACCAGCAAGAATGTCTAGGGACACTTGTGTCTGCCACCATGCGTGGTCATGTTAGCATAGCAGGGACAAACATCGTAGTTGCCTGAAGTGCCCGGTGGAACGCATTGACAGTGAGCACAGCAGGTACCACATGCCCTCTTGCAGATCTTCTGCCTCGATGATAATTGGCACCTCGCATCACAAGCTTCGCCGCAATCTGCAAGAGACTCGGATTTTGGTCATGAAGCAAGAAGCATTAACATAATAATGTGGGTGCAGGTACTCAAATCTCATCGTTACCTATCTCTCGAGGAAGAGGGTTATCAACCTGAGTTGTGATAACCTGAAAGACGATATCGTGTAAATGATAAGACACACAAAGTTAATAGTGTCAGAAGTAAAGAGAGAAATCAAATGGAATGAGAGTTACCATTTGGCCTGATTGCACAAGGAGCAGCACAGCAAAAGCAATGAGAAGCATAGCAAACACGAGACCTTTAGTCGCAGCCATGGCCGAAATCTGGATGGTGTTTCTTATGCAAGAGGTGTCTGTCTGTTTATAGGGGACGAATTTTAGGAAGGGAATAAAGTAAAGAAACCGAGGAAGTTAGGTAAATCTTGTTGGTTGAGATGGGAATCTAGAATGTTACATGGCTAGTCATTATGTGGTAGGTGGGCTCTTGATTATAACTGACTGGTTCGGAAATTGCTTTGAGTAGTAGCTATGAAGACGTGTGCGTGTCTTCTCATCGCGCAGATTTTAGCTAATCTTGAGGATTGAGCCATGTGGTTCAAATTATTGGAAAACAGTTTATGGTTCAAAATAGTTTGTGGTTCAAGATATCTTCTTTCATCATGTCTTGGATAACAGTTTGTGGTTCAAAATATTGAGCCATGTTGAAGAATCCAAAGTTTGAGCTTGGAAGTCAAGAAACGATCAAGAGTCTCCACAAGAGTACATGGGAGGAGCCCAATATTATGAAGGACGATGAGTCGAGAGGCTCAATGAGAATACATGATCTTAAGAAACAACAAAAGATATAAGAGAAATTATTCAATGAGGTTGCCACAATATGACTGTCGTTGAATGTGGATCCAATAATTTTCATACCCCCTAATAACCATTGGATATAAAATCGAAATACTTCTCTCTCTTCATCCAACAGTGAAAAATTCTCGATCACATTGTGGCAGCCTCACCGAATAATTTCTCGTTCATTAATAGGGACTTCGAACTCATTTCGGAGAAGAATAGAAGAGGTCATGATTTTAAGAACCCTAATAAAGATAGAAAATTACAAGTTAATGAAATGCAATAAAGACAAGCAAGCTTATCAAAAGAAATAATGAATATAATAAATTGGCAAAAGACATAATCATCTCATCTAAAAGAAGAGTACCTTATAGAAAGCTAATGTGTGCACTTTGTGGATGAATATACAAACACAAGTGACCCGTTAAGGGCACAAGAAAAGTTTATCCTTGAACATAGTGTGAGACCATGAAGAATTATCCGTCCAACTACACAAGATAATGCATATTCCTAAACTCGAGAGATATTTTATAATAGTTTACACTCAACAACTAGAAGATGAATGAATCTCATGAATTCAAATGTTTAATACATATGTCTTTGACCAAAAGGTTAAGAAGCGCATTTGGTATGCAATCCGGATCCTGCTTTTATGTTTTGGATTCAATCAATTCGATGAATATGTGTTTAGCGATGTGTTTTAAAATCTGCTTTGGATTCTGGATCCAAATAGTAGAAATTAAAAACAACATTTTTATGTTTTCATTGTATCCAGATTCTCGAATTTAAAATTTTAAAATGCGAATTATATTAAACAAAGATAAAATAATAAATACAATATTTCACATTATGAATTCAATTTACTTTTGTTAAATTAAAATATGTAGAATATAATATATTATAAATTATAGAATATTATATTATAAAAAGATAATTCTATAAAATTTGCAAAATCATTTTCTAAATTAATTAATAATGACTTATATTCAATATAATAATTAGTTTTGATCTACAACTAATTTCACGATCTATAAATATGTTATAGAAGTACGCAGTTTAAACAATCATTTAGAATGAAATCAAATTTCTAAATCACTACTAAACACATATCCGAAAACATGAAATACAACTCTGCTTTCATTGAATCCCTTGCTTTCAAATTTCTGCTTTTGATTAAGTCTCAAATGCGCTTCTAAATGTTCGAAAACTCATCCTTCCCATGACTCATATATTGTACTTGAAACATTCGAAATTGAAGCCAACTAATCCCCACTTCATTCATACACAACTCATAATTTTGGTTAATCTTTTGCCTATCAGTGAGGGGAAATTGTTAAGGTTGAGTTATCTAAAACCTTCTTTACTCAATTATTGGAGGATGTTTGACAAGCACTACTACAACATTTCATAATTAACTCTTTATCTTTATTTGTTGTTTTCCTTTAAGAATTTTTCCTTTGTACAAAAGTTAATTATAGCCAGAATACGTGGTTGGTCCGATGCACGCTGTCTTTCCCAATCACAATTTGCCGACCACATACATCTGAAAGCATATTCATTTCCAATATATAAATCAGAAAGTGAACTTACTTTGTTGTTCATAATTATTTCTCTTTTTTCATAAGTTTTTTTTAGTACAACGAACATAAGGTATAGAAAGATTCGAACCTCCAACTTCAAAAGAAGAAGTGTACGTCAATTATGTTGAATTATATTCAGCTTTTTAATAGCACCTTTAGTAACAGATTTGAAATATTTTACTAGCTAGATTGCAGCAAACTTCTCTTTTCAAAGTTACGTGAAGAATCAAAATCTTCAAGGCTGAAAATTGAATCAAAAACAGGGGCAACAACACCAAACAAAGAGACAGAGAGAGAAGAATCTAGTTTTCCCAGATATCAGTTATTCTTATTTTACATTAATTTATTTTTTCAAACTCTTAATTGATTATTAATCAAGCTGGTAGAATTTAATGATGATTTAGGGACACTTTCGGCGGCCGCCGTGAGTGGTCATGCGGGCGTAGCAAGGGCAGGTTTCGTAGTTGCCCGAAGTGCCCGGCGGAACGCAGCTGCAACGTGCACAGCACGTGCCGCATGCCCTCTTGCATAGGTTCGGTCTTGAAGATAATTTGCACCTCCCCGCACAAGCTCCTCCACAATCTGTTAAACACTACAAATGTTTGATTTTGACCACTAATAAAATCTAGTTTGATAATGTTTTTTATTTTTTCTAATTTCTGTTTCAAATACTAAAAAATGTTTCTAACTTTTATGAGAGATCCAAATAATATCTCCTATATTAAGATTCGTGGCTTGGCATATAAATAAAGATATTCAATAATCTCATAATATTATTGAAATACAAATACTTTTAGTTTTATCTTTAAAAAATTGAAGTGTATTTGATTATTGCTTTTTTTCCTTCTTTGTTCTATTTTTAATTAAAAACAATTTTTTGGATTAATATTTTTCTTTCTTATTCTCATAAATTTAAAATTAAGGAACTAAAATTTTACATGAAAATTAATTATTTTAAATATATATATTCAAAAAGTTTTATATTATATTTTTCATATATTTTATTAGTAAAAATAAAATAAAATAATGTATACACATACGTTTTATAATTTTAAAAAGCTAGAAAAAGAAGGGAAAAAATCAAAATTTTTATGCCTTCTCATACAAATTTTAGAATCATCTCTTATAAATGAGCAATAATTACACAAAAAGTTTGTCAAAAACATGTGTTTATATAGGAGATTTGTCCGTGTTTTCTATTTCTTGTTTTTATTTTCGTATCCATTTTTTTAAAACATAAATATCATTGTTATACTTATAAAATATGTAAAAAAAATATCTAAAGTTCTTGAATATTTAATCCAAAAAATATTTTTCTATAAAACTTTTACATTTTCCATTTAAAATTTTAGAAAACAAGAAATAATAAAGTATTCTAAAGCATGTTACGTATTTATTTAAATTTTTTAAAAAAATAGTTGTTGTCTCATTTTTCTTTATTAAAAAAAGAAAAACAAGAAAACAAAAAACCATAAATGAGAAAAAAAAAAAGAAACAAAAAGGTTATAACAGGCCAGACCACTGAACCCTGCTTGATAATGTTATTATTTGATGTTTCTTGTTTTTTATTTTTTTTCTTGATTTTTTAATGTTATTATTTGCTTGATAATGTTATTGTTTGATAACCCTTTTCTAGAAATTTGTTTAATAACTGTTTTTCTTTCTTATTCTTTTCTAATTTATAATTTAAATAGGATTCAATTATATAATATGAAAATATATATAACTCGCATTAAACATATATATAAAAAATAATTATTAAAAGTTCACATTATCTAATTCAAATATATAAAAAAATAATTATCAAAAGTTTACATCATCTAATACAAATAAGTTCGGATGCAAAATAATAAAATTATTTCTATCTTTTAAATATTGCCTAAATTTAATGTGTATTGTTATCTCTCACTTGAGTCATTTCCCTTAAATTATGTACTCAATTATATTGTTATGTAAATGTTATGGAAGTAAAATATTAAATTGAGACAAAAATATGTTTTAATGAACAAAATTTATATATTGTAAAATTTTAATGGGTTACAAGTGTATTAAAAATTAAAATAATATATATTTTGCAAAATTTATATTTAAAATAATATATGGATAAAAACTTAAAACTTAAAATTAAAATTATTTATATAAATATGCATATTTCAAAATTGAGTATTAAAAATTAAAATAATATTTGAATATATCTATTGAAAATTTGATAAATCATTGAATTTTTAAAAAAAAAATTGTCAGAGCTCAAACGGGTAGGGATGAAGAACATAAAAGCAGGATACCACTGGGCTGAAGAACTATTATAATTATTAAGTGGAACAAAATCAAAATCATATATGTAGAAATGAAACAAAGAAATTCTAATTTACAGTTTCTCAAAATTTGTCCCATTTTTAAAAATAAGGAATATGAATGTTTATCAAATAAGTTTGTTTCTTGAAAAATGATAAACGAAAACAAGAAATGGAAACGTTATCAAACGAGTGTTGAAATACCGAGAAGAAAAAAAATAAAAAGGGAGAAGAGAAAGTATTTTACCAATGTTTTGAATCTTAGCAGAGTCAACGGCAATACCATCCATTGAGTTTACCTGCAACTCAAACTCATATATTGGTCCGTCAGTTGTATTATTATTAATATTACAATTAAAAAGCAAAGCAAAAACATAACACAGAAATGAGGATTTACCATTATTTCATGAGCTCCAACCAAATAAATTAGGAGAAAGGACATGAAAAGACAGGTTAAAAGAGATTTAGAAATGGCCATCTCCAAGGGGACGAGGAATAAATGAGAAAAGAAATGTCTATATTTATAGTGAAAAAGTAAGAGAAAATTCTCGAAAATTTCCACGCGGAATGGAATATCCATTTTTTTGTGGTGGGGGAAACTGAAAAAAAAAAAAATTATAAATGAATCAGGGCGTGGGTCTTCCTTGCATAGATTATTTTATTTTATTTTCGAGAAGATTCCATCATCATGCATAGATTTCCACTTCAAAATTACAGCCTATAATTTTAGGGACATCTTTTCAGGGTAAATGAGTGAATACCGTTGTTTTAAAAAGGTTAGGGCTTGTTTAGTAGGCAATCCGAAAACAGAAATTTGAAAACAAGGGATTAAATAAAAACAGTGTTGTATTTCATGTTTTCAGATATGTGTTTGGTAGCAGATTTAGAAATTTGATTTCATTTTAAACAATAGTTTAAAGTGTGTTCTATAATATATTATTAGTTGTAGTTGCAAAAATAAATATTAGGTTGAATATAAGACATTTATTAATTAATTTATGAACATGTATTTTTTTATAAATTTTATATTATAATATAATATAATATAATATAATATTTTATATTTTATAATATATTATATTATAGCTATTTTAATTTAACAAAAGTAAATTAAGTTTATAAACATGAAATACTATATTTATTAAGATATTTATCTTTACTTAATATAATTCTGCATTTTAAAATTTCAAATTCAGAATCGGGATACAATGAAAACATAAAAATGTTGTTTTGAAAATTCTACTATTTGAATCACGAGAATCCAAAACGCTTTTGGCGCGTATTTCTCGAATTCAAAGAATCCAAAACATAAAAAAGAATTCGGATTTGTTACAACCCTTTTTCCGCTTAAAAAAAAAAAAAAAAAAAAAAAAAAAAAAAGGAAAAGACGGGGAAACTTTCCCACTCTGGCGTTCAACGCCCGCCACCGAAACGGCCATGAGGCTCCCTCCCTCTCTCTCTCTCTCTCTCCTTCTCTCTCTTCTCTTCTCCTCTCTCCTCTCCGGCTCTCTCCTCTCTCTCTCTCTCTCTCTCTCCTCTCTCTCTCCTCTCTCTCTCTCTCTCTCTCTCTCTCTCTCTCTCTCTCTCTCTCTCTCTCTCTCTCTCTCACTCATCCTCTCCGCTTTCCCGGTTGGCACGCCTGCCGCTCGCGAGTCCTCGCCAGACGCCACCGGAAGACGAACCGGAAGCCACGGCGCGTGCGAGGCTGACCGCAAAGTCTTCGTTCGGCTTCACCGTTCGAGCCTTTTTCTCTGCGGCTTTCGACAAACGGAGTCCGGCTTCGGTGTAGATCGGGTCGTGAGGATTCGAATCTCGCCACCCACTCGCCGCCGCCACCACCCACGCGCGCCGCCGCCGCCGCGCCGGCCACGCACGCGCCGCCGCCGCCGCCGCCGCTGCGAGCCGCGACCGCCCCTTCCGTCTCGTCGCCTCGGTTCGCTCTTAGCCCGCTTTGGCACTCCGTGGTGAGTTTTTCGCTCCTCTTAATTAGGTTCGTCGCGTTAGGTTCATCGTGTTTTAGTTATTAATTTGTGTGTGCTATTCGTTAGGGTTTAATTGGAAGTAGAAGAACGTCTGGAGCACGTCGCCTTACCCAAGCCTCCGTCGCGCTTGGACTTTCTGTAAGTAGTCTTTTGGATTGAATTACCCCTAAGTGTAGGGCTTAGGGGCGTCGTTGCTTGTTTACTATTTCGGATAGAACGTGTAACAAACTGGACTTGTAGTAGCATGCTAGGTTGTGGTAAACTCTGCGATACTTGATTTCTGTGATGCTTGTACTTTTGTTGCGAATATGATGAAACAGTGATGTAGTTGTTATCCTTTCGTGCTAAAAGGATTGCCTTCCGTGCTTAGTTGTGATCTTGTTAGAAAAGTTGACCTAAGTTTGTGCTGAGAACTCGTAGTTTGTGCTGAGAACTCGTAGTTTGTGCTGAGAACTCGTAGTTTGTGCTGAGAACTCGTAGTTTTGTCTTTGAGAACTCGTAGTTTGTACTGAGAACTCGTAGTTTGTCTTTGCCGAAAACTCGATTGTGTCGATTTGCTTTGATTGCTTGTCCCGCGCCTTAGTTGTCCGTGCTTAGTCTGTAGTGACTCGGGAAGTTCCGCTGAGCCTTAGGATTGTAGTTAGCACAACTAGCCTAGTGCGAGCCCAAGTCCTAAGTTTCTGCGTAACCCTAGTAGATCCGAGACTCGAGGTTGGCGAGATGATGTATGGGATGTGATGGTCCGCCTCCATCCGGGCCAGCGACTCGGGGATACGATCCTTAGAGTCGAGAGGGTTGGATAGAGTCCTTCGCCCTAGTGCGAGCCCCCGGAATGAGCCCGAGAAGTCGATTGTGCGCGTAATACCGCTTGATGCTTATGGGATGTGGTGGTCCGCCCCATCCGGGTTGTGCGACTCGGGGTGTGATCCTTAGAGTCAAAGGGTTGGATAGAGTCCTTCGCCTGTGTCCGGAATGAGTCTCGTGGCCACGTCTTGCCAACCCGCCTAGGAGCTAAGGGTAGGACAGAAACTAAGAAAAGTGAGCAAGAGTAGGCCGGGGATGCGTGTTGAGGTTGTTTGGCGGGCTAGGTATCGTGTTAGCTAAGTCTGTGGTCGTTCTTATGTTCTTTATTCTTGGGCGGTGGAAATGCACGCTTCTCGAGTATTTTTATACTCACCCTTCTTTATTTCTTTTCGTTGCGGGTAAGGCAAACCGGTGAGATGACCACCAACGATTTGCAGACCACTGCGAGGCTATGGAAGACTTGTAGGATTTGGGGAGTTCATGTTAGGAGTAGTTCTTTCGCTTTTCTTTCCTTCCGCTATGCTTTTTAATTATTTGTTATGTTAATTTTAGATTGTATCGTTCTGCTTCTTTTAAATTTGAAAGCATGTTCGCTTAAGTTTATTTCTCGAATCAAAGCATGTTCTCGTTGTTATCTTTCGTACTCAAAGTATGTTTTGTTGTTTGAGTTTTCTCGTTAACTCCGAGGGACCTGAGCCCGACCTATTGTTGTTCTGTGTAGTTTGGTGGAGGTTGGGTACCCTCGTGAGTCATAGTAAGTGTTCTCGTTAGGTTCTTGCACTTGTAGAATTTTTCGGTTTGTCCGTGTTGCGCCGTTATCTTTGCCGGATTTTCGCGCGAAATCAGTCATAACTTGGAAGTAATGCCTCGAGTTGTTGTGTTCGTATTTTCGGGTGTTACAGCTTGGTATCGAGCGTAGTTTTAGATCTTGTATACCGCCTACATCGTAGGTGTTTAGTCCTTCATAGCCTCTCGCAAGGAACTCGTCGGTCGTCAACCAAGTTTGCTTTACTTAGTTGGTAAGAGGTTCGTTGTTAAAATTGAGGTGCTTTCCTTTGTCTTTGTACTTTTGTGTACCGTTGTTGATGTTGTACTCTGCTTCTCGTTTTAGATTATGGCCCGTGGTAGAGGTCGTGCAAGAGCGGTTTGTTGGTGGTCGAGGTGCGGGGGGGTGGTCGTAGGGTCGAGGTCGGGCGGCCCGAGACCGAGAACCGACCGTCCGATGCACCGCAGGTTGAGCACTCCGAGCATCGGGAGGGCTCAACCAGATGTCCCAGTGGTCGAAGAATCACCGGGCGAACGTAGGAGCCCAAGAAAGGCAAATGTCCAAGTACCAAACGTCGCGAGGCCGCCGCCATTCTTGAACTCGTGGCGTGCATTCAAAGAATCGATCCAGCGAGCATAGCAAGTCAAGCTAATCGACGGCTATGTTCACTCGAGCCATGGAGCCCCCGCATCCCGGTCGAGCCAAAGACTGCGCGCAGAATCCGGGGTTGCACCGACCTTTACGCTCGTGGCAACGGCAGCAGAGAGGCGCGGTACCAAGGATTTCAAAAGTATGACCCGCTTTCTTTGATGGGCCGGTGACCATGTAGTCGCCAAGCATGGTTTGCAAAGATGGATGACATCCTAAGTCGAATGGGTTGCCCCGAGCACCGTAAAGTTCGGTCATGCATCTATGCGTTAAGAGGAAGCGCTCTCTCGGTGGCGAGTCAGTCATCGCAGTCCATAGAACGTCGATCGCAGGACCGATAACTCAGCGCAGATTCAAGAAGTGTTCTACGAGAAGTATTACCCTACCGTGCTTAGAATTGACAAGAAAGCCGAGTTTGTATGCATGCTAAAGCAAGGGCCGAACCGCATACTTGAAGAGTACGAGCATGAGTTTACTTCATTATCTCGGTTCGCCCACGATATGGTGAGCACACGCAGAGAAGAAGAAAGTTGAGTGTTTCCTCGTGCTTTGCGGAGGCGTGCGTGGGTCGACAGCTGCTCACGATCCCAAGACGCGTGCAGCAGCCCGAATCGAGTGGCATCCTCGATTGATACTGCACTGAGACCGCATGGGTTCGCTTTCGATCGAGCTCGGGCGTGTCCGAGTTTCGTGGCAGTCGAGTTCGGAACCAAACGTAAGAGAAGTTTGAACAGCCTTTGCTAGCCAAACAGACACTGAACTCGGGGACATCACCCCAAGCAGTACCAAACAGGGTTCCTGCCTCGTGTGGAGTTCAAAGACAACGGAACTCGTCATGCGCAATGCAAGATCTGCGCAATAATCGCGGAAAGTTGGGACACTTGTCGATCAGGTGTGCGCAGCAGAGTCGAGATCGAGAGTCTCGTTATAATCGTGGAAAGCACGCACTGCCAAAGCTCGCATGCAAAGAAAAAGACGAGTCTGAAACCGCCCGAGGGGTGGAGTTTATGCAAGTGCAAATAGGAACGCAGGAGGTTCCGTGTGCCGTGGTGACAGTACACTACCCGCTTCTTGGCCACTTGCCCCTTCTCGCTTTTGATTCTCGGTTCCTCGCACTCTTTTATTTCTCGCTTTATTTGTGAGGCAAGCTCGCCAAGTAGAACCTTTAGATGTTGACTGGCAGAGCTTCTACCCCGTGGGTAGAGAGTTAGTAGCTCGGGAAAGAGTTAAGTCCGTCGGTAGAGGTAGTAACAGTCGCGTGCTAGATGTGACGTTGGTTGTCCGGATATGAGCGACTTCGATGTAATTCGGGCATGGATTGGTTGTCTGCGAACCATGCCAACATCATCATTGTCATTGCCGGGAGGTGGTGTTTCGACCTCGGCGAGAATCCGGGCCAAGTTCAAGGGAATTGAGACCGAGAGTTTCCAAGATGATTTCGACTCTTAAGGCAAAGAAGTTGTTAAGTGAAGGAGCTTGGGCTCTCTTGGCAAGTGTTACCGACACAAAGAACAAAGGGCGAGAGTTGAGCTCTCTGGTTTCGTGGTCCGAGAGTTTGCGATGTTTTCCACGAAAAGAGTTGCACGTCTACCCCGGTTCGTGAGGTAGACTTGATGATGAGCTTGAGCTCGAAACGACTCGCTTGTCTAAAGCTCCCACCAATGGCGCCAGTGAAGGAAGGAGCTTAAGACTCGATTCTGCGGGAACTTCTAGACAAGGGGTTCATCCGTCCAAGTGTTTCACCTTGGGCGCGCCGTCTTATTTGTAAAGAAGAAAGATGGGTCGATGCGGTTATGCATTGACTACCGAGAGTCGAACAAGGTGACCGTGAAGAACAAATACCCTTTACCGTGATCGATGACTTGTTTGATCAAGCGCAGGGAGCGGCGGTGCTTTCAAAAATCGACCTACGGTCGTGGTACCATCGATTGAGAATCAAGGATGAGGACATTCCGAAAATCGCTTTCGTGTCCGTGCGGACACTATGAGTTCACGGTGATGTCCTTTTGGCTCGACGAATGCCCCAAAGGCGTTTATGGAGCTAATGAACAGGTATTCAAGGAGTTCCTGACACTTTGTGATCGCCTTCATCGACGATATTTTGGTGTACTCCGTGTCGGAGGCGGAACATGAAGTACATTTGAGGGAAGTGTTGACGATCCTGAGGACCAACCAATTGTATGCAAAGTTCTCCAAGTGTGAGTTCGTTGCAGCCGAGTTTGCCTTCCTAGGACACGTGGTGTCTAAAAGAAGGTGTGACAGATGGATCCTCGCTAAGATTGAGGCGCGGGCGATTGGCCTCGCCCTAAAATCTGCTTCTGCGAAGCTTCTTGGTCCGGCCGGTTATTACGGGAGATTTGTTAAGATTTCTCCAAGATAGCCACACCTCTTGACTCGCTTAACTCGTAAAGGAAATCGGTTCGTGTGGTGTGAAGCTTTGTGAAGCGAAGTTTTGGGACCTCAAGCATAGGTTAGTCTCTCGCACTGTGCTTGCGATTACTGATGGCTCGTAGTTTCATGGTCTACAGTGATGCTTCCAAGAAGGGTTTGGGTTGTGTGTTGATGCAGAATAGAAAAGTGATAGCTTATGCCTCTCGCAATTGAAAGATTACGAGCGGAATTACCCAACCCATGATTTAGAGTTGGTCGCCGTGGTCTTCGCTCAAGATATGGCGTCACTACTTATATGGGGAAAAGATTCAAATGTACACGGACCACAAAAAGCCTCAAGTATCTTTTTTACTCGAAGGAGTTGAACATGAGACAGCGCAGATGGCTGGAGTTAGTAAAAGACTATGAGGTTGAGATACTATACCATCCAGGCAAGGCAAACGTTGTTGTTGATGCCCTTAGCAGAAAGGTGGCTCACACCTCGGTACCGGTCACGAGACAAGTTCCCTTGCGTTCGAGAGATGGAACGCGTGCGGGGATAGCGGCTTGTGTTGAGTCAGTCACACTCACTGAATCACCGTGTCGATGCGACCGACATTGAGGCGGCGAGTTATTGAGCGCAACAGGGAGACTCTAGTCTCGAGGACTCACGTCGGCAAGAAAGTGGCGAAGGAAGTGAATTCTCTGTAATGTGCAGATGCGGTGGACTCTTTGTTCGGGGGCGCTTGTGTGTTCCGTGAGAGTGGTCTCGAGGAGGAGATTTTGGGTGATGCTCATAACTCTCCTTTTTCAAAGGCATCCCGGAAGCACTAAGATGTATCAGACACAAATCATTCTACTCGTGGCGTGGAATGAAAAGAGATGTGGCGGAGTTTGTCGCCAGATGCTTGGTGTGCCAAAGAGTTAAAGCACCGAGACAGAAACCAGCAGGATTGTTGCAACCGCTGGAAGTACCCAGTGGAAGTGGGAAGAGATCTCCATGGACTTTATTTCGGGATTGCCCCGAACAGTGAAAGGATTCACAGTGATCTGGGTAATTGTGGATAGACTAACCAAGTCCGCTCACTTTCTGCCTGGTAAGCCTACCTATACAGTCGAGAAGTGGGCACATCTGTTCATGGAAGAGATAGTAAGGCCGCACGAGTCCCAAAGTGAAGATTGTGTCTCGATAGGGATCCTCGCTTCACCTCGAACTTCAGGTGAGTTTTGAGAGAGCCCTGTGGGGCTCGAGAGTAACTTTAGCACAAAGATTTCACCCGCAGACCGATGGCCGACGGAAAGGGTGAACCGGATTCTGGAGGATATGCTTCGGGCATGTGCATTGGACTTCACAGGTAGTTGGGACTCACACCTTCACCTGATGGAGTTCGCGTACAACAATAGTTATCAGACGACTATTGGTATGGCCCCTTTTGAGGCCCTTTATGGGAGAAGGTGCAGGACCCCGGTGTGTTGGGGCGAGGTTGGTGAAAGGAAGTTGTTGGGACCCGAGCTGGTCCAAGTGACAAATGAGGCCATACAGAAGATTAGGGCAAGGATGTTAACTGCACACAGGTAGTAAGCGAAGAGTTATGCGATGTCGACGTCCGAGAGTTGGAGTTTGCCATTGGGGACCTTGTGTTCTTGAAAGTTGCACCTATGAGGGTGTTACGAGGTTCTGGTAAGAAGGAAAAGCTAAGTCCGAGGTTTGTTGGTCCTTTCGAGATTCTCGGGCGCATTGGACCGATGGCTTATCGGTTGGCCTCTACCGCCGTCCCTCGCGTCGGTCCCATGACGTGTTCCATGTGTCGATGCCGCGAAAGTATGCGCGATGCCTCGCACGCCATCGACTTTGAGCCGCTGAAGTTAGACAAGGATCCGAGTTATGAGGAGAAGCTCGTGCGCATTCTTGCTCGTGATAGCAAAGTCCCGAGGAACAGGGAAATCGGTTTTGTGAAGGTCCTTTGGCGTAACCACCATCTCGGAAAGCCACCGGGAACGCGGGAGAGAGACGCGAGCAAGCTATCCAGAGTTGTTCGAGAGCTAGCTACTTTCGAGGACGAAAGTTCTAAGGTGGGTAGATCTACAACAACCCTTTTCCGCTTAAAAAAAAAAAAAAAAAAAAAAAAAAAAAAGAAAGAGCGATGGGGCGAAACTTTCGCCCCACTCTGGCGTTCAACGCCCACCAGGCCGAAACGGCCGGCGAGGCTCCCTCCCCTCTCTCTCTCTCTCTCTCTCTCTTCTTCTTCTTCTTCTTCCCCTCTCTCCGGCTCTCTCCCTCTCCTTCTCTCTCTCTCTCTCTCTCCTCTCCTCCTCTCTCTCTCCTCTCTCTCTCCTCTCTCTCTCTCTCTCTCTCTCTCTCTCTCTCACTCATCCTCTCCGTTTTCCCGGTTGGCGTCGCCGTCGCGCGTCCTCGCCCAGACGCCACGGAAAGACGAACCCAGGAGCACGCCGCGCGTGCAGGCGATCGCAAAGTCTTCGTTCGTTCGGTCACCGGTTCAGCCCTTTCTCGCGGCTTTACGACAAACGGAGTCCGGTCGGTGTAGATCGGGTCGTGAGGATTCCGCAGATCTGCCACCCACTCGCCGCCGCCGCCACCACACGCCCGCCGCCGCCGGCCACCGCCACGCGCCGCCGCCGCAGCCGCGGCCGACGCGTCCGCCCCTTCCGCTCGTCGCCTCGGTTCGCTCCTTAGCCCGCTTTGGCACTCCGTGGGTGAGTTTTTCGCTCCTCTTAATTAGGTTCGCCGCGTTAGGTTCATCGTGTTTTAGTTATTAATTTGTGTGTGCTATTCGTTAGGGTTTAATTGGAAGTAGAAGAACGCCCGAGCACGCCGCCTTACCCAAGCCTCCGTCGCGCTTGGACTTTCTCGTAAGTAGTAGTTTTGATTGAATTACCCTGCGTAGGGCTTAGGGCGCCGTTGCTTGTTTACTATTTCGGATAGAAACGTGTAACAAAGCTGGACTTGTAGTAGCATGCTAGGTTGTGGTAAACTCTGCGATACTTGATTTACGTGATGCTTGTACTTTTGTTGCGAATATGATGAAACAGTGATGTAGTTGTTATCCTTTCGTGCTAAAAGGATTGCCTTCCGTGCTTAGTTGTGATCTTGTTAGAAAAGTTGACCTAAGTTTGTGCTGAGAACTCGTAGTTTGTGCTGAGAACTCGTAGTTTGTGCTGAGAACTCGTAGTTTGTGCTGAGAACTCGTAGTTTGTGCTGAGAACTCGTAGTTTGTCCGAAAACTCGATTGTGTCGCTTGCTTGATTGCTTGTCCCGTGCCTTAGTTGTCCCGTGCTTAGTCTGTAGTGACTCGGGAAGTTCCGTTGAGCCTTAGGATTGTAGTTAGCACAACTAGCCCTAGTGCAGGCCCAAGTCCTAAGTTTCTGCGTAACCCTTAGTAGACTGAGACTCGAGGTTGGCGAGATGATGTATGGGATGTGATGGTCCGCCTCCATCCAACGGCCATGCGACTCGGGGATACGATCCTTAGAGTCGAGGGGTTGGATAGAGTCCTTCGCCTCTAGTGCGGCCCGAATGAGCCCGAGGTCGATTGTGCGCGGTAATACCGCTTGATGCTTATGGGATGTGGTGGTCCGCCCCCATCCAGTTGTGCGACTCGGGGTGTGATCCTTAGAGTCAAAGGGGTTGGATAGAGTCCTTCGCCCAGGTCCGGGAATGAGTCTCGTGGCCACGTCTCGCCAACCCAGCCTAGGAGCTAAGGGTAGGACGTAACTAAGAAAAGTGAGCAAGAGTAGGGCCAGGATGCGTGTTGAGGTTGTTTGGCGGGCTAGGTATCGTGTTAGCTAAGTCTAGGGTCGTTCTTATGTTCTTTATTCTTGGACGAAGTGGGCTGCTTACTGAGTATTTTTATACTCACCCCTTCTTTATTTCTTTTCGTTGCAGGTAAGGCAAACCAGTGAGATGACCACCAACGACGAGACCCCTGCGAGGCTATGGAAGACTTGTAGGATTTAGGGGTCATGCGTTAGGAGTAGTTCTTTTCGCTTTTCTTTCCTTCCGCTATGCTTTAATTATTTGTTATGTTAATTTTAGATTGTATCGTTCCTGTTTCTTTTAAATTTGAAAGCATGTTCAGTTAAGTTTATTTCTCGAATCAAAGCATGTTCTGTTGTTATCTTTCGTACTCAAAGTATGTTTTGTTGTTTGAGTTTTCTGTTAACTCCGAGGGACTGGAGCCCAGCCTATTGTTGTTCTGTGTAGTTTGGTGGAGGTTGGGTACCCTCGTGAGTCATAGAAGTGTTCTCGTTAGGTTCTTGCACTTGTAGAATTTTTCGGTTTGTCCAGGTTGCGCCGCTATGTCACTTTGCCGGATTCTACGCGAACTGCATAACTCAAAGTAATGCCTCGAGTTGTTGTGTTCGTATTTTCGGGGTGTTACAGGATTGCTAACCAAACAGACCCTTAAATTCCTGGAGGTTGAGGTTTGTATTTATTTGGTTTTAAACTTTAAAAAGTGTTAAATAGATTTCTAACTTTTCAATTTTGTATTTAATAAGTCTCTAAACTTTAAAAATGTTTAATTAGACCTTGGACTTCTAATTTTGTATCTATAGGTCCTTAATATATTCACAATTTTTTAAAATTAATCGATCTATTATATATAAAATTGAAATTTTTGTCTCATAGAAAAGGTTCCAATTTTGTGCCTAGTATGTTCATGAATTTTAAAAAACGTCAATTAGGTTAAAGACCTATTAGACATAAAATTGAAAACTCATGGATCTATTGGATACAAAATTGAAAATTTGAGAATTTATTAAACACATTTCAAAGTTTAGGGACCAAATAGATACAAAATTGAAACTCCAGATACCTATTTGACACTTTTTAAAGTTTAGAGACCAAATAGACACAAATCTCAAAGTTCAAGTACTAAACTTGTAATTTAACCTTTGAAAAAATATCTCTATTCAAGATTTTTTAAAAAAAAAACGTTCATTTTAAAATAGTTGATAGAGCTTTTTGTTTTTTTTCAAGGCATTAAATGTTTTAAGATTTGATTTACTAATAAAGAGACGCATGGGAAATCCTTTAATTTTATAAGTTTTTTTTTAAAAAAACTCCTATAAGTTGTAATTTTGAGACTTAATTTAAATTTATTGGATAATATGCCCTCACTACTTATAAAATTGCAAGAGTATTTATATATGTAAATTTAATATTTTTATTCTGTCATTAGTATTTTCATATGTTTTTAATATTTTAAGATGCAAATTTTAAATAGATATTTTTAATCTTGTTCTAAATTTAATTTGATGAGGGACCCAATATAGCTCAATTAGTTAATAATCTCTCTCATATTTTATACTAGTATCAAGCTAATAAATTATGTGACCAAGACATTAGTATTTATTTTTATAAATGAAAGATTCAAATCTTTGCTCCACAATCAACTTTTGTAATCTTATATTATAAAAAATATATTTTTGTTTGAGTTCCTAAATTTTGACAGAAAATTTAATTTTGAACACAATAGTTAATATTTTACTTTGCACTTGGGATAAATTTGACATAGATTTTAATTGAAGTACGTTTTTCAAAAAAGAATAATTTCAATAGATTGTTTTTAATTTTAATTTTTAAAGACTGTTTTAATTATAATAAATACTTTTTATCATACGACATCAAAATATGATTCTACTCATCATATGTTTATGGCTACAACTTTGTTTAGTACTTATAGATTTTTTTTAAATGGAATTTAAAAATCAACGTTTAATGGCTTAAAAAAATTAATTTACTCATGAGCAAATATTTAAAGAACGTTTAATGACTTCAAAAAACAGTCGAATATTTAAGAGTCTGTTTGGTAAGCAATCTGAAAACAGAAATTTGAAAACAAGGATTCAAAATGAAAACAGGGTTGTATTTCATGTTTTCAGATATGTATTTGATAGCATATTTAGAAATTTAATTCCATTCTAAACAGTTGTTTAAAGTATGTCATATAACATATTTATAGATCATGAAATTAGTTGTAGTTGCAATAGTAATTATTAGATTGAATATAAGTCATTATTAATTAATTTATGGACCTGATTTTTATAAATTTTATAGAATTATCATTTTATAATATAGTATTATATGATTTATAATATATTATATTATAAATATTTAATTTAAAAAAGTAAATTGAATTCATAACATGAAATATTGTATTTATTAAGATTTTTATCTTTGTTTAATATAATTGTACATTTTAAAATTTTAAATTCAGAATCTGAATACAATGAAAACATAAAAATGTTGTTTTTAGAATATGTATTATTTGGATCACAGAATTCGAAAACTGTTTTCGAAAATACATCTGTCAAACACATATTAATTGAATTCAGTAGTAAATCCGAAAACATAAAACAGAATCGAATTACATACCAAACAGACCCTAAATAAACGTTTAATGACTTGAAAAAAATCAGATCTTCAAAATACTATGTCGGAGTTTCTCGGGAAAAAAAATGTTGGAAGAAATGTGTCTTGATCGAAAAGACGCATTTTGTAATTTTTTTTTATTAAATGAGTATTATTCTTCTAATTCGCCTCACCTTTTCAAGAGAAGTCATTTATGAGGGATCAAAATTAATAACTTTTGGTTTTTTTAGTACATCAACAATTGGGGTAGGGGATTCGAATCCATGATCGCTTGGTTATGAGTTCATAATTAATGTCAGTTGAGTTATGTTTCGAGACATATTTCTTATTTTAATAATATTTTTTATTATTTTATAATATTTTTTAAAAAACATTACTTTAATATTAAAAGTTGTCACATCAGCAATCTATTAAGGATCTAACGGTGTTTAACGTGTAGGGACTCAATTGAACTATTTTACCAAATTAAGGGACTTGATTGTTCGATTTTAAAACTCAAGCACTCAATAGAAACTGACCTGCAAATTGATGGACCAAAAATGTATTTTTTCCATCACAATTTTAGTCCACCAAAATTTAGAATTAATAGGTCCATGAAAGTTTTTATTCTATTTTAACTTTTAAGTATCTAAACTTTCAATTTGACGTCTTCTCTAAAACTTTAGCCAAATTGAGCATATATAATTCATCAATAATTGATATGTATTTCTTTCGTTAAAGTCGAAGGTTCAAATTCTCCTAAAGACCAATCAAATACAAAATTAAAAGTTCTCATTAGACATAAATTTTATTAATTTTTAAATTACTGAATATGTCTGCAATTTATTAGACTAATTTATTAAAAAGAAACACAAACGGGGGAAGGTACATTTTCTTCTTTTTTTTATTTTTTATTTTTTATTTTCAAATAAATAAAATCTCAAAAGGTTATGGCACTAAACTTGTAAGTATTTTTTTTTTTAAGGACATTAAACTTGTAAGTTATCTAATAATTTATTATTTAGAAAAGGAAAAGTATTAAAAGGCAGGAGAGAATAGCATATATGGAAGCAAGAAAGCAAAGAACGGAAATATATAAATTACATGAGGAAAAAATTATGATATTAATGAATGCTGAAGAACTTTATTGAGCTGGAAATTCAAGTATAAAGCAGATGAAAATTGCTTTCCAGCTGTAGACTTGATCATTTATTGTAAAGCAAGTTTGCTTAATCTGAGATTAAATAAAGTCTATCCATAATCTATACATTATACCAACTCGATCCAAACATAATACAATTTTGATATATAGTCCTTTTTCTTTCTTTTTGTAGCCAAGTTTTGATTACAATATGGTGAGATTGTAACGATCGCTCACTATTTTGGTTAATATATCCAGCCGTAAAAAGTAGTGAAGATATAAAAGTATCATTTTTTTTTTTTTTTTTTAGTTGCATTGCATTTGGGCATGATCTGAAAGATGAAAATTGCAAATGGGGCTCTTTTAAAGTATTTTAAATATCAAATTTGTTTATAAACTAATTAATTAGTTGCACTATATCTAGGAGTGTTTTTATTAATTATAATTTATTTTTATTTTTTGTAACATATTTTAAAATGTTTGATTAGTCACTTTAAAGTCATTTTTGACAATTCATCTATATAAATTTGTTTTTATTGTTTATTACATATTTCGATATATCAAGTGTTTATTCAAAAATGAATTTTAAATTAATTCAATTTTCTTACCCTTTTTCTTTATTAAGATTCTTTTAAACCCCACTTTTAATCACATAAATTAACCCAATAAATATACTAAACACACTTTAAGGTCCCGTTTGATAATCATTTGGTTTTTTCGTTTTTAGTTTTTGAAAGTTAAACCTAAAAATACTACTAAGTACTTATGGATTTCTATGTTTTCTTATCTATTTTGTACCTATGTTTTCAAATACTAAGCTATGTTTTGAACACTTAGGCTCCGTTTTGGTAACTATTTGGTTTTTGAAAATTAAGCCTAAGAATACTACTTCTACTAATGAGTATCTATGTTTTCTTATCTACTTTGTTCCTATGTTTTTAAAACTCAAGCTAAGTTTTGAAAACTAAAATGAGTAGTCTTCAAAAACTTGATTTTGTTTTTAGAATTTGGCTAAGAATTCAAATGTTTTCTTATGGGAGATTAATCTCATTGTAGAGAAATTGAGAGAAAAGAAGCTTAATTTTCAAAAACCAAATCAAAAAATAAAATAGTTATCAAACGGGGCCTAAATTATTCATTTTCAATACATATAGTCTTAATTAAAGATCTGATATTTCACTTTTATCCAAAAAGATATAAATTTTCACTTTTGTCTAAGAATAGAGCTCAATCACCATTTACCACTAATTCAAGAAATGAAAACTTCAGTCTCTCTAATTTCCTTATGCGTAGTGTCGCGGTCATGTTTGTCTAGGGTATGTTGTCCATGGTCGCATGGTCGTTCCCATCCTTTTTATCATGTTTCCATGTTATGTATTGCATTTAGTTTTGTTCTTTCATTTCGGATCCTTATATTTTTGTAGGCGTATGACTACTCGCCAAAATGACGTGCAAGGGTGTCATAGTCAAATATTCTAGAATGTACTATAGGGGGATGCGATCATTTATATCAATTCTCCCTACCAAGAGTTATATGCTAGTTAAGCGTGATTTTCATTTAATTGCTTATCAGCTATATAACTAACTTTCTAAATGCTTTCAAATGTTTTCACAAATTCTCTCTGACCCCGTTTTCTAAATCCGTTTTCTCAAGAACGGGGGGTGAAGGTTGCGACATAGGCCTTGTGGGCCACCAGCGATCCAAATTATAGTTGGCTGACTTGCTCGTGGGCGAGAACAAGTGTCGCACGGTCGTGTCGAAACCCTCTAAGAGTCTAACATGTTATATACATGTGGATGTGTAATATTATATGCATAACACAAAGTTTGAAAGATGTTATTAATGGAGGATAACTGTTGAGAATATGGTCAAATGAAGAGTTATCATAAGATTTTCACCGTTGACTTCAAGGTTTAGATTAGTGGGAAAAAATGAAAAAAAAAAAAGTATTCAAAATTATAATAGATCAACATTCAATCTTTTATCACTAATGTAATATTGGGAAAATCTAGTTGGTAGACTATTCAACATTCAGTTTGATGTTTGATTTTTCTTTATTATATTGGAATTGTTTGATCTATAATCTCTTTTTCTTACTAATGGAAAGTTGATTATAGTTTTGTTTTTATTATACATTTTACATTTATTCACCTTGAGGAGAAAATATGTACACAGAATATAATATATACAAAACATATAGTTATTGTATATTTTAAGTTTGAACATAATATATCTATAACCATCCAATCATTGTGTATTTCGAGTTTGAACATAATATATTTATAACCATCCAAACATTTAGTTATTGTGTATTTCAAGTTTGAACATAATACTTATATAATCAAACAGAGTATAATTGAATCAAGTTGATTATATATGCATAGTTTAGTAAAAAAAATATTCACGATATATTTCACGCTAGAAAATGTACAACTTCATTAATATAAATACATTTAAAGAATTTCCTTAATAAAAATAGAAATAAAAAAGGTACGAGGAAATGTAAAATATCTCAATTTTAAAAGCAAATGATATACATTTATACATGTTGTTGCCAAATTTTGGACAGGAGAATGCACCTGACCTCCACTTGACAACGACTGTAAATTTGTAGTTCTCAGGGGAAGAACGCAGCGTGCAAGACAAGGAAAATCTGGACACCGATGTGGTGTAGGCCACGCAAGCTCCGATGGCTAAGTCAGTGAGGGTTTCGAAGAGAATTGTAGAGGAGTTTTGTATAATGGTCACCAGAATTCACTTACCTCTTCTCTTTTATTGAGAGAGTTTAAATAGTCTCCCCTCCATCTCTGATGGGTTTCCTTGGCCCTTTGGGAAAAGGAAAAGTCGGACCAGGGCTGGAATCAGGCTTACGGGTCTTCTAGGATTGGAACGAAGACCAGGATACAACTTCGGGTCTGGTTGGCTTCGGCCTCATCCGAGGCCGACCATGGGTTTGGTCTGGGGCCCAAGCCCGGACCCATTTCTTGGGATGTTGGGTTAGGGTAGAGCCCAAATTGGAGGGCTCTACCCTGGTCGGCCTCGGCCTATGCCGAGGCCGACCACGTGCTTGGGTCGGAGCCCGGGCAATCCTTCTCGTCTCATCCCGTCTTGGTTCGGCCCACTTTGATTTGATACTAAGTTTCTCATTCTTTGGCTATTTGACTTGTTCATTCTTGTTGGTCCAATTTTACCTATAACAATACACTTTAATTATATTATGTTAAGTATTCAACATATATTCTCAGATTATAAAAGGTTGCGAAAACAATTGATAAAAAAATGATATAGCATCAAGTGATACCAACGTGAGTATAACTCAAGAATGAATTAAAGTAGGTATAAATAGATGCATATAGACTAAAAAATCTACATACTTCTTAATAAAACGCTAATCTATTTTACTAGCTAGATTGTAGTGGCTCATCCAACCATTTCATATATATATCACAAACTTTACAGAAAGAAGCTGCAATAATTTGTCAAAACTGAAATGCCAAATTTAATATGGTCGGTTCAAAACGCATTTGATCCATCATCCATTAATTCTAACTTTATTTACAAACAGAATCGAAAACGAACCCACTTTTCTTTGAAGTCCATGTAACGTACAGAATAATTTAATATCATGTTCTAATTCACACATAATAAAATAGGGACAACAACAACAAACAAAAGAGATAGATAGAGAAGAATCTGGTTTTCCCAGATATCAGTTATTAATTTACATAATTAATTTCACTCTTAATTATATATTATATTATGAAGGTAGAATTGAAGCTGATATTATTGATGTTGATGATTTAGGGACACTTTCGCCGGCCGTCGCGAGTGGTCATGCGGGCGTAGCAAGGGCAGGTTTCGTAGCCGCCGGAAGTGCCCGGCGGCACACAGCTGCAACGTGCACAGCACGTGCCACATGCTCTCTTGCATAGGTTCGGCCTTGAAGATAATTTGCATCTCCAGGCACAAGCTCCTCCACAATCTGATAAATAAAACACATATTAAAATATATGTTAAATTTCTGACTACTTTACAAAAACTCTAATCCTTAGAATTTGCTAATGTTTTTGCTTCTAAGTTTTATTCCAGAGGTACTAAATAAATGTTTCTATCATATTATATGTAAATAATGTCTACCTACATATTAATTAGAAGAGAAGAATATTTGTGGTATATAAATAAATACAACACTAATTTTTAAATGGTTTAATTTAGAGTTTATATCTAACAGTATTATAGTACTATTGAAATACAAATACTAGTTTTATCTTTAAAAATATATTTTGGGTTAGTATTTTCTTTTCTTATTCTCTTTTTATTTTTATTTTTATTAGAAACAATGTTTTTAATTTGGTAAATGTTTATTATTTTTTATTTTCACAAATTTAAAATCAAGAAACTAAAGTTCTACATGAAAATTAATTATTTTAAATTAAATATATTTTAAAAAATTATATTATGTTTATGTTTTAAATATTTGTCATGCATTTTATAAGTAAAGAAAAGATAAAATAATGTATGTATACATTTTATATTTTTGAAAAAACTAGAAGGGGAAAAGAAACCAATTTTTTTTGTCTTCTAATACAAATTTAGAATCTTTTCTTCTAAATGGTAAAGCGTAACGCAACTTTTTTTTTAGTTAAAAAATATATGAGAGTGAAGAGTAATTTGACCTTCTAACATTTTAGTCGAGTATATATATCTTAATTATCAATTAAGCTAGACTAAAATTAGGAACCTGCCATAATTATCAAAAGATTATGTTTATCAAAATACTGAAAATAAAGAAAAAAAAAAGTCTATAGGTATTTTACCAATGTTTAGAATCTTAACAGGATCAGCTGCAACACCATCAATTGAGTTCACCTGCAACTCATATTGGTCGGTTATGTATTTATATTACCAAAAAAAAAAAAGAAAAAAGACCAGAGAATTGAGGTTTGTAAGATAAACGAGGATTGAAGTTGATTAAAAGTGTTACCATTATTTCATGAGCTCCAACCAAAGAAATTAGGAGAAGGGACATGAAAAGAGATTTAGAAAGAAGAGAAATGGCCATCTCGAAAGACGACGAGGAAACAGAGAGATATCAGAAACAGAAAGCTACCTAAAAATTAAGCCAATGTTTCGAACAGAGTATTCTTATGGGAAACGAAATGTCCATATTTATAGTTTAAAAATTAAAATTGATTTAAAAAAAAAAAAAGTGGTAGAATGAACAGTAAATTAGGGAGGGGTGCGTGGCAAAGTCAGTAGAGAGAAAATTCTCGAAAATTTCCACGCGGAATGGAATTGGAATATCCATTTTTTGTGGTGGGCGTGAGAGAAGCCGAAAAAGGTATTAAAATTATAAATGAATCAGTTCCTTTTCGTCAGGGTGTGAGTCTAATTCCTTAGTATAGACTTCCACTTCAAAATAACAACCTATCATTTTAGGACATCTTTTCAAGATGCCATTTAATTCTCAAATAAATTAGGTTAAATCACAAATTTATTACATCAAACTTTAGGGTTGATATGTCTTTCAATGTTGTTATTATTCTCTTTTAGATAGGTAAACTTTCTATTTTATATTTAATAGCTCTCTAAACTTTAGTTAATTAAGCAAAAACATAACTCATCATAATTGATATACGCTCTTTCCTTTGAGATTAGAAGTTCAAATTCTCATACTCTACCATTGTTTTACTAAACTTTTAATTTTATGTCTGATAGATTGGTAAACTTTTAAATTTATATCTAGTAGATCTTTGATTTATTTTCATTTTTTTTTCTAAATTCAAAACCACAAAATTAAAAGTTTATATGAACTTATTAGACACATAATTTAATTTCAGGTCTAAATGAATAATTTTAGCAACCTATTAGACACAAAATTGAAATTTTATGAACCTATTTAAACCCGTATACCTACGAGGATCATTTAATTTTCTTCTTCTTTTCTTTTTTCTTTTTGTATTATTATTATTTTAATAAAATCTGATTTTTTTTTTTTTTTTTGAGTTCAACATCATTTGGGATGGAAAGATTTGAACCTTGATTGATACTTGAGAGTACATACCAACTACCGTGTTATGCTATGCTCACAGTAATAAGGCTTATGATACTAAACTTGTAAATTATTAGTAAATCATGTAATAAATTATTATTTAGAAAGGTAAGAGTATTAAAGGCATGAGAGTTATATATATAGAAGGAAGAACGCAACGAAAATATGAGGAGATGAAAATTATGATATTAATGAATGCCGAAGAACTTTAGTTGAGCTGGAAATTCAAGAATAAAGCACATCAAAATTGCCTTCCAGCTGTAAACTTGATCATTATTGAAAAGCAAGTTTGCTTAAACTAAGATTGAATAAAGTCTATCCATAATCTGTATACATTATGCCAACTCGATCAATTATGACCAGTGGCCTTGTGTAAGAGTAAGATAACATAATATAATTAATTTTGATACATAGTCATTTTGCTATTTTGCTTTCTTTTTTTAGCCAAAGTGTTGATTACAAGATTGTATTAGATAGCTAATTATTTTGGTTGATATTCCAGCCGTGTAGTATGAACATTTGAAAGTAGTGAAGATAAAATAATTATCTTTTAGTAGTTGCGTAGCGTTTGGCCATGAAAGATGGGTTATGCAAATTATAAGGTTGGTTTAATTTAAAAATGTTTTGAAATTTCATCTTTTGTTTTAAAAGAAGTAATAAAATGGCTCGAGGATTTTATGGACTTTGAAATCATACTCAAAGCACCAGATTATATTATAGAATGAAAACAAATTGCAATGGGTCTAAACAAACAATGGGGTATTCGTTCACACATCCAAATTTAATGAAAATTATTTATTTTGAATTATTCAACAAGTAGATGTGAAGGGATTTGAACTTTAAATTAAACCTTTTGGTCGAGAGTAGATTAGCTAATGAAAAGTGAAAACCACTCATAAAAAAATAGCTATGAGAAAATATTAATTATGTAATACATTCTCAAAGGAAAAACAACCCTTACCAGTTAATTTTATGGTTAAGATATCATTTTGGTCCCTTTATTTTGAGCATTGTTTCGTTTTGATGTACTTTCAAATGTCTAATTTTAGTCCTTGTACTTTCAATAAAACTAAAAATTTGTCTCTATGAAAAGTTTGAAGTTAATTTTTATCAAAACTGATTAAATAATAGTAATAACTTCAATACAAGAAAAGGCACAATGTGAACATACTTTCAAATTTTGTAGAAAAAAAGCTAATAGAATAGATAGTATTGTTTTTAAAAGAAAAATTAACAAAAATTGATGGTAGGGACCAAATTTAAGTTTTATTGAAAGTACATAGACTAAAATGGGACAATGCACAGATCAAAATAGTATTTTAACCTAATTTTATCTACCAATTATATTTTGCGAAGAAAACTCAATTGAGCAATTGGGTCTTTTGTTTAAGTTTCTAAAAATCATACGGCGTCATTTAAAGAAGCTAACCATGCTTGAATTTTGTTATTCTCAATTATATGCTTAATACAATCTATAATATAAATTAAGGGTAAGGACCGCACTGACTTTTTAGACATTCAATCTATGGAATAATAATTTAAAAACGATCAAACAGCCCTTTTAAGAGTGCAGTCCAGACTAGTTTAGAAAGAAGCCTTCCTTGGTCACAACGATGAGCTAATTATAATCTTTTCCCAAGGCAAGATGAAGAAAAATGGTTAAATGCAGCAGTCATTATTAAATAAAAATTAAGGAGTTGTTTGAAGCGTTTGATGAGTTATGTTAAATTAAGAAGTTGTTTGAAGCGTTTGATGAGTTATGATAACATGAATTATAATAGTTTGTGAGTTATAATAATTTGTAGAGTTACGTAATTCGTGTTTAGGATACAGAGTTATTTAATTTAGATAATAATAATCTGTATACAAAGTGCAAATAAGAGTTGGGGTTTGAGGCCTAAAGAATGATTGGTTCAGGCATATGTAGTGCAGATTAGGTTTATCTATTGTTTGCTTCAGCTTCAACAGGATGAATTATAATCTATGCATCATGCCAACTCCATCAATTATGACTAGTAGCGTAGTGGAAGATAACATAATATAATTTTGATATATAGTCATTTTTATTTCTTCTTTTAGCCAAGTTTTGATTGCGATGATGATGAGATTGTAGTAATAGCTAATTATTTTGGTTGGATTAAATTATAAATTTGGTCCCTATAGTTTGAAGAAAAAGATAGAATTTCGTCCTTATGATTAACTTCGTAGTCTCTATCATTAGAAGCTACAAACAGAGAAATTGAGTGTTGATTGCATGGGTTAAATAATTGACGGGATAAAAAATGAGTTGCCAATTTTCAAAGAAATTGCATTAAATTGTTAATTTCCAACTAATAATTAGACTATTTATAAAGTTTTATTGGGACGAAATTCTAACTTTTAAAATCATAGCAACTAAGGTGAAATTTGTAGCTGTGTAGCGTTTGAGAATGATCTTGTGAAAGATGGAATATGCAAATTAGGTTGTAATAAAGATGTGTTAATAAATTTCAACGAACCTCTGTTCTAAAAGCAGTAATAAAATGGCTCAATGATTTTATTGTCTTTGAAATCATATCATGGGATATAATGAAAACAAATTGCAATGGGTTTAAAGTTTAAACAGAAGGTTATTTACAAATACAAATTTAATGAAAAACCACTTTATAGGAAACAATAATCAGAAAATATTATGTATATTCTCAAAGGCAGAAAACAACCCTCTTCAGTTTTCATGTACTAGTAATATTTTGTTTTAAATTTAATTGCGACAATCAAAGTTGTTGAATTAAGTGAAGAAAACTTAATCGAGTACTTTTTGTTTCCTGAATATGATTAACAGAGCCTATTTATGGGTCTTTTGCTCTCAATCTCATCTCTTGCAAAAAGGCATATAACCTTAGTTTCAAAAAGTGGAGCAGAATTTCATTTTAGGCTATCCGTATAATTTTCTCAGTATTCGATTTGCTTCACCTCTAAACTATATTAAAGATAAGGGCTTGAACACTCTTTTGTAGGAAAAATTATTCAATAAAACTGCCACAATGTGACCGGCTCGTAATAACCGTTGAATCTAGATTCAATAATTTTCATGCTCCCTAATATTTCTCGGATATAAATTCGGAGCACTTCTCTCTCTCCATCCGATGGTGAAAAACTACCGGCCACATTGTGGCGGCCTCACCGAATAATTTCTCCTTTTTAGCCACACTATCCATTGACTACTGATTTAAAACTAAAATAGCATCAAATTTTAAATCATCCAATCACAATTTGGTTCTGTTAAACAACCTGAGCCCTTATAAGAATCCAGACTAGATTAGACAGAAGCCTTCCTTCCTTGGTCACAAGGAGGAGCAGGAGCCAGTTATACTCAATTCTCCAAGACAAGATGATGGAAAAATGGTTAAATGCAGGCTCTATTTCAAAGTACAGCCATATAAAAACTAGGCAAAGAGAATAAGAGTTTGAGTTTCGAGACTAAAAATAAAAGATTCGTTCATTCGAGATTAGATACTTCCCGTTGGCAACTTCTTAATTGCAGAAATTGACAAGACAGGCATATTGCAGTGCAGGTTAGGTTTATCTATTTTTTTTTCACCTTCAACAGACAGCCAGCAACAAAACCCCCATGATATATATATATTATTTTCATATTAAAATCAGACCTTTTGAGAGAAGATGGTGGAAATCTAGAGTAAATAAGACCATGTTAAAAGGAAAAGCTTCTACCAACTACGTGTCTCTTAAAAACTTATGCATCCTTCACATTTCATGTATAAGCATTAGTCCAATAACTGAGACCCATTTCCTACCTTCCCAAATAGAGCCTAAGACAAGCAACACAACCTCTCTCATTTCTCGTCGTGTGCCATATGCAGTTTTGTTGAAGTTACACCACGCCAGAGGGAAGGCGTAGAACGAGCTGTCCACCGACAAGGCTGCAACCAGAAGGTGTGTTATATTAAGCTTGACAAGTAGTTTTCTAGCAAAAACAAGATTCCAAAATCAATCTATGTTGTTACCCACCTCTTGACATAATAATAACAGAAATCTGCAAGAATGAACGTCTGAACAATCTCTGATAGGAGAACCATGGATGGCCATAATCCATAACCCAATGCTGTTAACAAACGTCCACGAGTATCCAAGACCTGTAATAATCAAAGAAAAACAATAATGCAAGCTATTAAAATGAAAAGATAAAAATATATTAATCAAAGTAGAAGATGAGTCTCAGATTAAATTAACTTACCTGTAGGACCCAATGTGCACAACTTAAGAACCTTGCAACTCCCAAGGCAAATACATAATGTGCGGTAAACGGCTCCACAATCTAGGCAAGAGAATTAACAGAAAAAACTAGTAATTGAAAGCTTTTGAAAAGTATCAGAGAGAAAAACATCAGGATAAACTTGAAATACCATAGATACCAACATTGTTTCATAGCAAGGCACCCTGCAGAATACAGTTTATAATCTTAGATTTGGTGAAACACCTTTCCATACCTTAGTATTTTGCATGACACGGAGCTGAGGTAGTACTGAAACTGCTTCAAGATAAACACAAAATGCCCAGGCTATTCTATTTATTATGTTATGCACAGTCGTTGGATGGATCACAAAAGATAGTACAGCACAGGGTATCACCTAAATCAAAAAATAAGAAGAATAAATGGGTTAAACAAACAGCGAGTTCAAAAACAAAATTTCTTATCCCAAAATTTCACCAAATCATCATATCTTGCCAAGTTCACTGAGATTTTAAAAATATTCATTTTAATTTATACTACAATGCATGCAAATGCGATGGATAGATTGATGACTAACATTCTTTGATAAATCTATACAATTTATGCAGTATAATGATTGAGGTTCACTTATCAAAGAATGATTTTGAATCACCAATAGATTAAGTAATGCTACCTATTGTATTATTCAAACATTTTGTTATATAACTCATAGACCATATTGTACATTCCCACTTTCAGTTCCAGTCTGCTAGCATGAGATCTGAATAATTGAAAGGTGCACTTGCACATTGAGTCGTTGATCCAGCCAAAAGGAATCTACTCTTGGCAGAGCTAATTTAGATGGAGTCTACGTTAAAGTGAAAGAATGGGCCTCTAACTTGACTATGAAGTGGCCTTGATCATGATGTATTGACCATAAAAGTAAAAGGACAAAATGAATATGACAATGTACATTCATCCATCCAAATGACAAAAAGTCAAACTTTCTCCTCAAATCGCAGCCAACATATTTCACATTATAATCAAATTAAGAGTTAATTAGAACCTCAGGGTGCAACTTAAAGTTGCATTTCATCCAAATGAAGAACAAAAAGCAGGCATATTCACCTTTCAGGAAAACTCAAAGAACAACAAGCTCAAGTTTACCAAATATCATTATTGTTTGGTCATTCGATAGCCGAACAGATTTCCTACATTATCAACTTTTGAGAAAGCTCAAACATTATTAGGTAGAAAGGTCAATGTTAATCCAACCAACAACCATTGGTTTGAACTCGACCTCCACAAAGCAAATTCCATATTTTTGAGTTCATGTTTATAAGTACAGAACAACTGGTCCAGGAATTGATTTCCAAGAGAAAAGTACGCGATGAACTCACCACATAGTAAATAGGGAAATTATCTTTGTCGTCCATGTAGCTGGATCTAAGCTTAAATCGAATCATATAAATAACCCACAGCGTCGTTACCAAAGTAGCTGAATCCAGAAGGGTATGTATATCATATTCCATGACAAAACTGCAATAGAGTCTGACAGCTAGAAAAATTGCTGTTAGCTCCTGCGATTTTAGTGAAAGTCCTGCAAAGATGATTACGATAAGAATCGTTACAAACAAGAGCAATAATAAACATGGTGAGATCCACAAAAAACGGAAAATTAGAACTGAAATCGATTAGTATGACGAGGAAACAAAAAAAAAACATTCTAAAATTCCGATTCTCAATTGTCTCCCAAAAGAAAAAGAAAAAAAAATCATCGTTCAAATATTCCAACGAGAAGGCCGCACACAATTTGCAAGATTCAATGAGCAAGTAAGACGAATTTAACAAAACAATGTGTTTTTTAATTGGAAAAAAAAAAGGAAACAATGATGGAAAATGCATGATACGGTAAACAAAAACAAAATTCAAAAAAATGAGGCCTGAATGCACAAAACCCTAATGCCAATTCCACATTTTAACACGATCAACAAAAGAGTCGGACGGCGAATAATAAACAAAAAAGGACTGAAATTAAACGGGGCAAACCTGCGCAGGTCCTCTCCTTCATGAGTTTGTAAATGAGGACGGAGATTCCGATGGCGTGAACAGCCTCGGCGGCGACGAAAAGATTGTCGTGGTCATGAACAACAAAGCGCAAAAAAACAAGAGCAGCCATTCCAGAGACGACGGCCAGAAAGGCCTTGATCTTGGGGGGTTGCCGGCGAACCCATGTGGCGACGGCCTGAATCGGCCTCTTGGTTGCCTTCATTACGGAGTTCACTGGTTCTCTCGGTGTCTGCGAGGCGAAGGGGGTAGAGAAAATAGCGCGGTGTCCTGCGCCTTTTGGTTTCAGGATTTTGGCTTATTGTGAGAGAGGGGGAAGATTCATAATTCATTTATTTTAGATCCGAAATAGAGACCCATGATCCGTCTCATGCCCCATCAAGATCCCAAGGCTAAATCTCTCCACTCATTTGGTGTGCCCACGTGTAATTTTAGGTTACTGGTTTTTGTTTCTTTATACTTTATATAAGCTTTTAATTTTGGTCAAAAATACATACACACGAAATATATATATTTCAAACAATACTCTAGATTTTTTTTTTATTTCAGTTCATATATTTTCAAATATTCAATATTAGTCTTAAATCTTAAAAATTAGTCATTCAAATAATAATAATAATAAAAGACACTGAAAATATACGTTTTCAAAACTTATAAAGGAAAAATTGATAGGCTAAACATTTTAAAACTAAACTAGCTATAGAGACTCATTTTAAAAATTATTGAAACTAGAATAACTAAAATTGAATGTTTAAAAGTACATGGACTAGACTATAATGAATTCAAAGTATGGGGAGCAAAATAATATTTTAGCCCATAGTTTTAGAGAAATGTCATTTGTTACTTATTTGAGCACCAAAAACTATAGTTAATAAAATTTTATGTAAATTATAAGATAGTATAATTTAATATATTGAATCGGCCTAAACACATCTCAATTAATTTGTATATAAGGTCAACATGAGCATAACTCAACTAACATGAACATATATACGCTCGAATAATAGGTTAGAGATTAAAAGTTCATGTCGTTCCTGTTTAAACAAAAATTATCCATAGAGGTTTGGGATTGGTGTGCCGATAAAGTTTCGAAAATGACACTTTTAGTTTGATTCGAAAAAATGTTTAAAATGGTCCCTAAGCCAATTTGACCATTAGGTGATGAACAATAAAGTGACGTAGGGCCGATTTGACCATTAGTTGATTAACAATAAAGTGAGGCGACAAATTTGATGACAGTAAATGTGATTTAAAAAAAATATATTAATTTAATAATATGTGTTGTTTATTGGTTGGAAAAAAATTTGTTACTCCTAATAATCATTGGATACAAAATTGAAGTACTACTACGACCTCCCTCATATCTCCAACGGTGCAAAACTGCTAACTTCATTGTAGCAGGCTCCTTGAATAATTTATCCTCATATGACAAATTATTTAATTTTATATTATTAAAAATCAAATAATATATATTATTATTTTTCATACAAATATTTGTAAAAATACGAGACTGCTCAATAAAATTGGGTTTTGAATATGCCCATGTGTACATATTTGTTAGGGAGCTCATTGGGCCCAACAGGTACTGGCTTCTCCACCTTCACGTGAAAAGGCCCAAAAACTCAGTTTCAGTTCAAATCGGATTAGAGACACCTTTGGAGAATCATTCCTTTTCCCTGGCGATTTCAATTTTTCAAGTTCTTACTTCTCAACCATTCGCCCAAAACTCGACCGTTGCCAGTTCTCATTCAACGGTCATTTTTCTTCACCATCCAACATCGTCTCTCGTTTTTCTTGTTTCCTGTTCTGTGAATCGGGATGGGAAAGAGCGATGGATCACAAGCTTCGAATGAACGACGAAATTGGGGCAAAATCTTCAATGGTCTAACTCAAATGCTACGGACCCAACAAAATCAGCTCGAAACACTCGTCAATGAGCGAAAACTTCTTGAAGATCGCGTTAAAATGCAGCACGAACGATGGGTCTCTGATATTCGTCTTTACGAGGACCATGTCTCTCAGGTACTTTCTTCTATCTCTGCAATTTAGTGGAATTTTTCGTCTAATTATGGAATTGGAACTTCCCACTCTCCTCTGAATTCTAGGGTTTCTAATGAACTTCGGAATTTTCTGCTTGTATAGATGAAGGACGATTTGTTATTGCAAGATATGGAACGCGCACTTCAAGCCTCGAAATCAGATCTTCTCGCTGGAATGAAGCAGACGGAGGTCTATCTCTACCGACTGAAAATAGGTTTTTGTTTACTTTCCCCTCCCCATCTTTTGAAGTTATGAATAATCGATTAGCATTTGAAGAAGGAAATTCATGATGTCTTATAGGGTAGGCGCTCTAACAAAATATTTCACTTTTCGAAAGAATTTATTTCCCTCGGCTCTCTAGTTAAATTTCGAGGAATTTAAGTTGAAATATGACACTAAGAAGAAGCAAGTTCAAGTACTTTTGTTTACACTAGTACGCTAGCTATAAAGTTACTGTGACAACAATTTGGCCATTGAATGGGAAGTTTGTGTTTGAAATTTTTAGTCTGATTGGAATATGATGTAAAATAGCTTTATAAAATTCTTGTTTGTATTTGCTCTATACTATTGTAATTTGTGTTTTACCATAGGACTAGGAAGAATGATGCAAATCTTGATATGCTTACCGAAATTGGAATTCTCCGATCTGACAAGTACTATACTGCCTTATGTTTTTCCAATGCAGAACATTCAGAAGCTGAGTTGGAAGATTTCAAATCTTTTATTGATGATCTCGTCTCTCATAAAAACTCCAATCCACAAGTATGGTTCCTGAAATTCTGTGTGATTTTGATTTGGGTATCAGGACAGGTTCTAATTTTCTGTCTTGTTTGCAGGAAACTTCTTTGAGAAGGGCATCAGGAACAGCTGAGGCAAATGGTGGAAGAGAAGGTGTTTTGTCAGCATATGGAAATACTGATGAAGATAGATGTTCTAAGTTGGCATTGGAAGGTGAAGAAGTAAGGAGGTTGAGGAGTGAGTACGAAAAACTTGCCTCAGAAAAAAGGTCCGAGGTGAATGTGCTAGTGGCCGAGAAGAAATTTGTATGGAACCAGTATAATGTTATGGAAAATGATTACACAAGTAAATTGAAGAGTAAGCAGTTAGAACTTGAACTTGCAAACCAAAAGATTGAGAAACTTCTAGCCACATTGGAGCAATTACAAAGCTCTAGCAATGAGAAGGATGGCATTATTGCAACTTTACAAAACCGAGTGGGAAAGATGGAAAGTGACTCGAGTAAATTGAAAGAAGAAATTTCCAGACTCTCACATGACTTAGAAGTGCAAAGGAAGTCTATGAATGCAAATGCTACCCCTGTGCTGAACCCATGCAACAAGGTAGGAACTAAGGCATTTAGTTTGGGAGGCAAAAATGGCACAAAGAACAGAAGTAATGTCATTGTCAACAAAGACACATCTTCTGCGCAACCTTCTCATTCAGTAAGTAGACTATGATAATATGTGTTTTATATATAAAGAATGGTTTTGATTTTGAACATTTTACTATTTGTGGTCCATTTTGAGTGTTTATCTTGAAATTTGAGTACAATTGGTAAGTCAATTTATGCCGGTGGGGTTTAGTTCACAATTCTAAAACTGAAGCACATATTCAACTTTTTGCTTTGGGCAGGGAAACCAAAAGAGAAGAGGAGCTGATATTATTTCAGATCCAGAGACTCCAAGGTTGTTTACATCTAATTTCAAAGTCCCTAAACTGAAGAATGAAATCAATTTGTAGATTGCCTAGAATGTATATGGCCTCAATTATCATTGGCTTTTGATTGTATTTTCTTTCAGCTGTGTACTAATATTAGTGTATTGTTGTTGTAACTGAAAATAGTAGTGTGTGTCAGTCATTATTTATCCAATGTAATCTATCTAATTTAGAAATTAGAGTTTGGAAACGTTTTGACGCAGAAATGTAGAGATATTGTGGGAATATCAGCATGTTGATATATTTCGTCGGACAAACTTCCCCAAAACTTCTTATATGTAACACAAAACTGCAACTGTATTTTACATCATCATACTTGTGAATCTTTTCAAAGTCCTTGTTCCTATCCTATGCTATTCTATGATGCACCTAGGTCACAGTTAAGATGGAGGTGACCACTTGGAGCGAAAGTAAGGGCGATTCCACAGCAATATCAGCAGCAGGAACAGCAACACCGCCACGCCCCAAGGTGAGGTCTTTTCGGCCTCCTGCGCCGACCTGTTCTTAGTTCTCATGGCAGCAGACCCAACCGTACCAGACACAGCAATGGAATTTGCAACAAAGATCAGCAAAAATGGCAAAGCCAGAAGGAATAGCTTGAAGTCGAATACCATCTGCTGCGACTGCAGCGAGAGCAGAAGAACGACAACACCGAGAAAGGCGAGCAGCGGCATAGGCGGGAGAGACATGGAGGCCATTGTTCTCTCAGCCCAGCCATACTTCCACTCTGGACCTCTTTCCTTCACCAACCAGCTCATGGTCTTTTCAGTTTAGAAGCTTTTTTTCTCTTACTGTTTTGATGTAACAATCTGCAAAACAAACACAGAATGTGATATACGTAAATGGTGAATGGGGGAGAGGGAGCTTTTTTTATAAGTGAACTCCCAACCGACCTTCCCCTAACCAGAGACCTTGGAAGATTTGATCTGATCTGTTTCAGACAGCAATGGATAAATATGAGAAGGCGGCGGTTAGTTCTGTTTTTGTTTGTTGTTTTGCATTCAGAATTGGACACCTGGAGGCCATGCAATGGACTTGAGAAAATCCTGGAGGATGGTCATATTTATTTTTTACTTTTTTTTCCTTTCTTTCCCTTCAACTAGGGGAGTGATTCAAATTTTTGACAGTCTTAATCAGTTGAGCCATATTGACATATATTATTTGAGTTATGAGTTATTGAGCCATATTGACATATATTATTTGAGTTATGAGTTTTACTTATGTTGACATATATTATTTGAATTATGATGGTGTATGACTCTCGACAAAAGAATTTTATGTATGTATATTTTTTAGGATGGGAAAAGAGTTACAAGTGTGAGTAGTAGATTTATTTATTAGTTTAGAAAAATTGTTTTTAACTATCTAGACTAATTGTTAATGTGTATATAGCCTAGAACTAGAACTAATACTGTCTTGAGTTTTAGTTTTATCATTAGCTCAGGCGAGCCTGACCCAATTCAAATAACCCGATAAATTTGGTTCAAGTTTAAACCCGACAAACCTAAGATACCATTTGAGGTTGGGACAACTTGACTCCTAATTAAAGATAGGATGAATTATTATAAAATAAAATTAGGTCATATCAATAAATATTTAGTTCATGGAAGGAGGTAAGATATTATTACCTTTTCTAAGGTTTAATCTTTTTTAAGGTTTAAGGTTTGATTTCCATCCTTGTCTGAACAAATGAGTGAGGTGAGGAATTCGACTTATTATCTCTTGGTCAAAGTCGAAGATAAATATTTTGTTAGTTGAATTATGCTCATATTGGTAGATATTTTTTTTATTTTTTTTTAAGTTTAGTACCATTTGGAGTGGAGGAATTTGAACATCTGATCTCTTAATCGATAATATATGACAATTAATGTTGAGTTATACTCACTATGGCAAATAAAAGATATTTTAATACCGTATGATTATGTCATTCTGTTTTGACCTTTAATATTACAATAAGGTTTTGATTAAAAAAATCAATACATAAATATAGGCCAATGGAAGAGAAAAATAAATATGACTCTATGGAGTCTACACCCAGAATAATGTTTTATGGGATTTTTTGTTTGGCTTGCATAAGTGTTTTTATTTTATTTTATTTTATTTTATTTTCCTTGTAGGATGGACGGACCTAAAGTTGTGATCCTTCCCGTTCTAGTTAGAAAAGCTTCTCGAGACAAAACTTTAAAACCTCGTAAATTAATATTAGTCTAACAAATTGTTGCCCAATTATCTTCAAAATATTGTAGACCTACTAAAAATTGTATAGTTAAATTATTATTTATTGCTAACTAGAGTATAGCTGAACTGACTTAGACAAATATTATTAATAAAAAGTTAAGGACCTCAATTATTAACTAAAGTATAATTGTTGCCCCATTATATCCGAATTTTGAATTTGAAATTTTAAAATACAAAATTATATTAAAAATGATAAAAACTTTCATAAATATAGTATTTTCGGTTATGACCTCAATTTATTTTTGTTAAATTAAAATATGTATGATATAATATACTATGAATTATATGATAGTGTAAAATAATAATTATACAATTTTTTTAAAAAAAAAAACATGTTCATAAATTAATTAATAATGGTTCATATTCAATTTAATATTTAATTTTGTAACTACACATATCTATCAGATATGATAGTAGCATATTTAACCTAAATATGTTACTGAACACATGTTTGAAAACTTTGTTTTAATTGGATTTCTGATTTTCAAATTTCTTACTAAACATACCTTAAAAGTTCGAATATCAAACTCACCTGTTGTTTAGTTAGGTAGTTATTATTATTGTTATTATATTTTATGAAAAACTAATGGTGTAGATGAATTCTCAATTTTGAGATTAATCACATAAACAAAACACACAACACAGACTTTAGAGTAGAGATGTCCACGTTCTCCGTCTCCGTCTCCGCCCCCATTTTATTCTCTATCCCCGCAAAATTCTCCATTTAATTTCTCATAAAATGGGGCAATAATTTTTCGTAGGAAATTCGTAGGATCGAGTTCCCCACAAAGAATAATTTATTGTTTATTATTTTTATTTTTCTAAATTTTATTAAATAATTTCTTAAAAAATCATTTAAATAGTGAGTTCTTTTATTTAAGAGTCTTTTTTCAATTTTCTTTAAAAAATAAATGATATTAATAAAATTTAGAATTATGGTTTATTATATATATAAAAATATATATTTTTTAAAAAATAAATAAATAAATCGAGGAGGAATGGGAGCGGGGCGAGGACGGGGAATACATGCCAACGGCCAAAAAACAGTCCCCACTCCCTCCTCCATTTCCCATGGAAAAAATGGACATCCCTAGTTTAAAGTGAGGAAGAGAGTGTAAAGAGAGAGGAATGAGAGAATTTGAGAATGATGGAGAGAGAGAAAGTAGAGAGGAAGCATAGATGATGAAATAGAAAGAAAATGACTGAATTTTTCTATTTTGACAAGTCAAGATGGTTTAATTTTTACATTTTAAAAGTTAGGGGTCCAATTTTTTTCATTATGAAAGTTTGAGTGCCTAATTTTTACAAGGGAAAAATACATTTTTGGTCTCTCAATTTGCAGGTGAATTTCTATTGGGTCTCTGAGTTTCAAAATTAAACCATCTAGTCTCTTAATTTGGTAAAATAATTCAATTAAGTCCTAAGCGTTAAATACAGTTAAATCTTTAACAGATTGCTAACATAACAAATTTTAATATTAAAATAATAATTATAAAATAATAAAAATAATAATTTTTGTTTAAACATTATTCTCTCTTTCCTTCCTCCTCACACCCTTCTTCTTCTCTTTTCCTTTCCTTTCTTCCTTCTCCTCCTTCTCTCTTCCTCCCTCACAGGTGCACGGAGGCAGGTCGAGGAAAACAAAAAAAAATTCTCTTCTATATGATCCGGCGCCGCTGAAGTACAAGACACCGTTTAAGTGGCCACAGAGTCGAGATTATGCTTGATACGATAACATTCCTCACAAAAAGCTTATCGTTGACGTCTTCGTGAGCGGTGATAACTTGGAGTCGATGGAAGGTTGTTGTGGTAGTTGACGATCGAATCTGTGAGTCTTTGTGAGCGACCGGCTGTATGGATCAAAAGCTTCGTGGTGGTCGGTGACTGGTCTCGTGAGAAATGGGCTTTGTTTTTTTTGCTTTTTCCTCGATCTGCCGCTGTGCAGCTGTGAGGGAGGAAGAGAGAAGGAGGAGAAGGGAAATGGGAAGGGAAAGAGGAAGAGGAAGGGGCGTCAGAGGGAGAAGGGGAACGGGAAGGAGAGTGAAGAATTAAAAAAAATGATTATTTTTATTATCTTATAATAATTATTTTTATTTAAAAATTATTATTTTAATATTAAAAATTGTCACGTCAGAAATCTGTTAAAGATTTAACGGTGTTACGTTCAGCAACTTAATTGAACTATTTTACTAAATTAAGAGACTTGATTGTTTGATTTTGAAACTTAGGGACCCAATAGAAACTCACCTGTAAAGGACAAAAAAATGTAATTTTCCCTTTTTACAATTAATAGTTTAGAGGGTGAAATTGCGACCAATCTCATAGTTAGAGAGCTCAAATTTCACAAGTGAACGTTTACGGGTGAAATTGCAACACACTTCATAGTTTAAAGGTAGTTTGTGTCATTTCAACATAGTTTAAAGGTAGTTTGTGTCATCTGAAGAAAAAAAACATACTAAACATAACAACACAATGTTTAAAAAAAAAAAAAAACGTAATAACACAAAATTTGGGACTGAATTTAAATTTTAAGCTAAAAAAATATAATTGGCTGCAAAGTTCAAACTAAAAACTAACTTTGTAGTAGGGCACTAATTCCCCAAAATCAAAGTCGGGTACGTCGCGGGATTTGAAATAGTTTTCATTTTCCCGTCTTATTTTCATCCGAAATTTTGAAAACCATTACTTTCATATCGTTCTTCGAAGTCCCAACTCCAGAAAAGTGAGACTTCACCAAAACCCCACAGCTTTCTTCTAAAAATCCCTTGGTTTTTTTTTTTCTTTCGCCGAGCTGTTTCAGTTGGTAGAATGTCTTCCGAGGATCAAAAGCCGATTAAGAAAGCCAAAGTAGTGCTAGACGAAGCGGATGACGGAATAAGCCTGGGTGCCCTTTTACAAGAAAAAAGGAAGAAACTCTTAAATGTGGGTTCTAAATCTCTCTCAAAGCCGAAGAAGGAAGAACTTCAGGGAGAAGATGGAGTGGGAAAATCTCCGAAAATGGGTTCTGGGTCTGCTTCCAAGGGCTCAAAGGTTAAGAAAGATGAGCGTTTCAACTCTGTTCATGATGATTTTGACCAAAAGCCAGGCAAAAAGAGCGCTGCAGCAAAAAGTGATATGGTTCATACATCTTTCTATTTTTCTTTTTTTCGCATTATCAATGGTGTTCTATGCTTTGATTTTTTTCAACTGTTTCGATTAAGGGACTGAAAGTAGAGAAATCAATGTAGAAGACAATAAAAGGGAGTTTTATTAGAATAGCTCTGGAGATTTAGGCAATGTGTTCCTCTAGCGTGCGGAAGCTGAATAATTGTCAGAAACCCCCATTTGTACAAAGTTTTTAGTGCACAATTTTGGGTTCTTAATGTGATATTCTTCTTTTCATATACACTGAAAGCTATTAACATGTGTGTTTTGTGAATGGGCTGGGGAGACAGGAACTGAAGAAGAAGAAGAAAGTGAAGGAGGAGGAGAAGAGCAAGAGCTCCAAGGGGGAGCTGGAGAGCCAGAAAAAGGAGAGAAAGGAAAGGAAGGTATATGATTTGCCTGGTCAGAAGCGAGATCCCCCAGAAGAGGTATCAAAGAATGTTCTTGTTCCATACTAGTTTTGGGAGGTATTAGTTTTCTGTTTGAGAGATCTTTAGCTGATGGTCTTCACATGCCCTTGGTTATTCAGAGAGACCCACTGAGGATCTTTTATGAAACGCTCTACAAGCAACTTCCCCACAGTGAAATGGCACAGTTTTGGTAAGAAAATTGCTTCTAATTGTCAGTTCTATGGTATTATCAACCGTGTGATTGTGTTGCCTTAGCGTCAATTAGCTGACGAGAGTAGTTTTGATCCCCTGAAGATATTTTGTTTTGCTTGAAGTTATGGATGACTTAATGTGTTATAAGAACGAAGATGTTTGTTTGTGGGCTGAGGTTTCTAAGAACACTCTAGTAGAACGTGTTCACTGGTTGAGTTCCTTATTTGCCATAGAGATTATGCAGTCATCTACTGGTTTCCAAGTTTTCATGCATTGAACTAAACTGATGGCTAGTCAGTATGGAAGATACATAACCAGTTGTGTTCATGTTACTTCTTCATACCATGAACACTACTAGTTATATTGGAGGAACTCATATGCTGAATCCCGCGCCTGATTCAGATAAGAAAGGTTTCTGTTAGTCGACATAAGATTTGTAACATCCTATATCTACTGCAAAGTAAACATTGATTTGTTAAACATTGTCTTTATCAACAAGGATTTAACAATGTTAGAATTGGAGCAGGGACGAATTCGGATGATCTGTGTTGTTTGTACCTAACCATCTCATAAATGGGGAAGTGTACACAACGTAATGGGTAATGGGTTTTTTTTTTTTTTTTTTCTTTTCTCCTGCATTGACTTTTGCCTTAGCTGTGGAATGCTGTTGTTGTTATATAGCTTTAATTATTTAGATATGAATGAAGAATAGATTAAGATGCTTAAATGTACACATTTTTTATGAAGACTAGGGGATTGTGATTTTAAGTTTTCTATAGTTGCCAATGCCATCAGCTCAACCCAACATAATCAGCAGTCTGGGGTCTTTGGGTATTCTGTATGAACCGAGAACAACTAAAAAGGGGGAATTACTCTCTAATTTACTATCTCATCTGTTACATCTTTAGTGAGCCCCATAATCTCTCTGCATAAAGTTTTGCCGATAATGTCAATCTTAAGCTAACAAGCACTTTGCAGTATCTGATCATACTATTTACGAGCATAGATATTAATCTGTATCAATTTTTCCTTTTCAAAAAAAGTTGTTAATGAGATTCAGTTTGTTGTTCATTAATGCTTAACATTGTGGCCTTATGGATGAGTTTGCAGGATGATGGAGTCTGGCTTGTTATCCAAAGAAGAAGCAAAGAAAGTTTTTGAAAAGAAGCAGAAGAAGGCACCACTGCAAAAGTTGAGCTCCCCATTGAAGACTGTGGCTGCTGTAAAGAGCGTCACAAAAACCACCATTGTCAAGAAAACTGTCCAATCTTCTCCTGTTTCTTCAAATAAGAAGACGAAGGTGGACTCCAAAGTTGTGATGAAACCGTCGAAGAAGCGCAAGTCGAAAGATGAAAGTTCAGATGACGAATCTGATGATGACTTTATAATCAGTCGAAGCATGAAAAAGAAACCAAGAGCAGCCTAATTAATGTGTAAATGGATAATCCCTTCTATTCAGAAACTGATTTTAAATTTCTGATTAGTTGTTCCAAAACATTGCATTAACGTTATAATGAGATTGACTATCCTTTGGTCATTTTTCTCCTGTATTCTATGATGCTATTTTACAGTTTCTACATCTGATTTTTGACTAAAAATTACAATGCCTGAAATGAATCAAAACTTGCCAAAGTGAAAAGGAAAGCAAAGGCATTTACATACAATTTTGAGAGTTAGATTTCAATCCTTCAGTTTTTTCCACTTATTATCTCGATCATTACTCATTCAATCTCTCCACCCTTATGGGCAACATTTTAAAAGTAGGTACTATAAAATGTAGAATTGAATGGGAGTTGGAGGGGTAAGCTTTTGATTTCAATAACTAGAAAACCCAAAATGGACCAAATGAGAAGTAAAATCAAAAGACTAAAAAAAAAAAAAACTTCTCAAACCTAAACTTTCAAAAAAATTCTCCTTACCTAAACGGAGATGGGAAATATATGTAAGAGAATGTTAGAATTGAATTATTGTGATGGTAGATGATAATATCTAAATTCAAGATTTTATTATCTAATGACTTATGAGATATTGTAGGCATAATATGATATATTTGAACCATTTTGAACTCTCATATTAAATAATTAGATATTAAATATTATTTTGTTATTGTGAATGATAATATCTAAATTTAAGATTTTATTATCTAATGACTTGTGAGATATTGTAGGTATAATATGATATATTTGAACCATTTTGAACTCTCATGATATTAAATATTGTTTTGTTTCTATTAAGATTTTTTTCTTAAAATGAAGATTTTTTTTTTGTGATGATTTAACTATTTAAATGAAGATTAATGGTGGAGAATAAAATAAGAGGTAGAGACAGGGACAAAGAAGTATTCTCATCTCTACAGCTCTACCCCACCCACTGAAATACATAGTTATAGAATATTCCATTTGGTTTTTGCAATTGTTTTTTTTAGTTCAATAATTGAAGAGGTGGAGATCAAACTATCAATTTTTATGATAATAATTGATATTTTACCTCATAAGCTATACTTAGATAGACTTTACTCTTATAATTATTGAAACTAAAAAAAAGAATAATTATGAACCATATTAATATGTTAATCTAAACCTAGTTTAAGGGATAAGAGATTTATAACCTTGTTTGAAGTGGAAGGATCAAAATTCAAATCGTTGCCTGATTTGTTGAACTGAAAAATTGAACAGTAGTAGAGGGCGAATCTCAGACTGTGTATCTGTCTAGTCCAATGTACAAATCTCAACCGTTGTTGAGAATTATGGGCTTGGGCTTGGTCTGGGCCGAGCCAGGGCTGTAAAAATGGAGCCCTAGTTCTCCGTTCGCCCTTATATATGGTATTTTGGTGTATGGGTTTTGGAAGACAGTCGACTTAATTTCTCTTCCTCCATTTCTCTGTGTATTTTTGGCATTATTAAAGTGCAAGTGGGCAAAAAAGCGGCGAACAGATGATGATTCTACAATTATAAAGAGTAGCTTGCAACCATTTATTTCAATTCTGCAAGCAATGCTCACTCTCAATACTTCCATGACTCTGATGTTCCAAAGCTTTTGCCCCTTCTTCATGCCTTCCTTCTGTTTTTTCCCCTCCGAGATCATATCTTTTCTGAATTTCATCATAATTTGATCACGATTCTCGTTTTTTCTTCCTACTTTCGTTTTTATATTTTTTTTACTCGTTGATAATTCTTCTCATACCGAGATCGTAATTGCGGAAATTGTTTGATACGTCTTTATCTTTGTGAATTTTTACCAAGATTTCTCCCAAACTAATTTTCTGATTGTTGATTGCATGTTCCCTTCTTCTTCCTTTTTTTTTTCATCCGAAATCGTATTTTTGGTGGATTTCATGAAAATTTGATCTCGAATCTCGTCTTTTACCTTTTTCTTCCACCTCGAAATTTTATTCGGTTGTTTATCTTCTTTTACCTTGATCTTAATTGCGGTGATCTGTTTTCTAGTATTCACATACTTCAATGAGTTTGTATTATTCTCTGCCCCTGGAAAATTTGAGTATATGAACCAACATCTAAGAACTTGAAAATACCGGAATATATATAAAGGAATAGCTTGTTATTTTAATTATTTTCCTTCAATTAGAACATTATACTAAATCCCATTAGAATTCATATATTGATTTATGTTAGAATTTTATTCTAAGTCAAATTCGTAGAAAGTTAAGATGTGATATTATAAGATGCTATAAAAAAAAGAAAAAGAAAAAGGGGAGAGAATATTTTTTTAAAAAAGAGGTGGTCATGCCATGCACATGTTAGGATAGGAAACTTCTGTGTAAAAAGCTCATCAAAATCTTTTCCTTAGTTAAACTACTATCAACATCTTTTGTTGGTTAAATTATTTGCTTTTAATGCTTATTCATTAATTGAATAAAAAAATGCCTATGCCTTTTTTTAAGAGAAAAAGGAGAAAAAAAATTAAGCTTTAATGACTATTTAGTGTCCTTTATAAAATGCATAATAGTTTAACCAACCAACAATGCTTTTATTGGGAGAACTGAGTGTATTATAATAACATAACTTATAATAGTCCACAAGTTATTATAGTCTATAAAATTATATAATATTATTTAAAATGCATGTAGAGTTAAAATGCATAATTATTTAGTCTATGATTATAATAGTTTATGTTTGAAATGTATGTTATTCCACAAGTTATTATAATATATATTATTATAACTTGTGTGTCCCCATTAGACCCATATTCTTACCCGGCTTGCATCCTACCCAGTAAAATTATGAAGACCTAAAAAAACAAAAAGATTCGTGGACCTAACAGGCACCATTTTTTCCGCATATTACGTAACCACTTTCAAATCAAACAATCTGATCCTACAAAAGAGAAAATTTCAAGCAACATGCAATAATAGACCAGATTTTGCTCCGTTCTACTTATACAATTCAATCGTTTTTCTTAAATGGGTTAAAAGAATGTAAAACAAAATGCCAAATCATGATCTTCCAAGTAGATCAATGTCCAGCCCCGTTGAGGATCGTCTTTTGTTTCTGGAATCGACTTTTTATAACAGAAACGGAGTCTTTAAAATTGAAAACTCACATCCGGTTCTTGATCAAATTTACCTTTGAATCATCTTCATCGAGGAAGCAGACAGCCCCAAGGGGATGGCAAAATCAATCTAAAAATACCAAAGTTTAAAAGTACTCTACTCTACCAGCTATACATATAACTGAGATTGGATTAACACGGTGGGGAATATTGACCGAAGTTTCCATAACCCAATTCATTGAAGTTGAGCCTCATTGCAGTACCTCTTGAAGCTCAAAGCCTCGTCAGCCAGAAACTCGCTGTTAACATCGAATCGATTGATAAGCGAACTAACACGCAAACTAGAAAACGAGAGAGATGGAGAAACAACTTACAAAATCCGCTCAGCCATTTGCAATGGCTCCCACCTAGGACTCCAAGGATAGTCGGTGATAAGCTGCGACTTGATGGGTGCACCTTGGGGGTTGAAATGCTAAACAATGTATGGGCATAATTAGAAAAAGAGGGTACTAAATCAATAATCCAAGAGGGGATCTTTATATAACCTAGTTGGCCCCGCCATCTTAACGATGCCAATCCTAGTCATAATGAACAGAAAAATCCGTGGAAACTAGAGTGATACAAATTGAAACTATCATGTCATTTAATCACATCTCGACGTGCAACCTCATAAAAATCAATTTACCAAAGATTCCTTATCAACATATTTATGATCATTAGTCATAATGTACGGTGTTTTGAGAAAAATACAAATGAGATTATTTCTGCCAGAACCATAAAGGAGAGTTTAGACGACCACAGGAGCATGTTGATGAAAAACATAGATGCATATATCTATGGCATTTATCATATCTAACTAGTAAGCAAAATTGGTACATACAAGAATTTCCAAGGTTCCAGACAAATTTACATTACCTGAGAACTTTGCAGCACCAAAGAGGGTTGTTTCTTTGGAAATTGGGTTGAAATGAGGAAATGGACCTAGCATTAACAAGAAATTCCCAGAAACAGAAGGGAAGGAAAATGAGAAAAAACAAAATTTTCATGTATAAAACTTCGAAAAATTTGCATAAAATTGAATAAAAGGTAATAGATGCCACACTCTCAAGTCCAAATTCAACTATGTTGTCGATTAATGAACATTAACTGCATTCATACCTTATCTTATCAGACCAACACACACTATCTTAGTTTAATTTAAAAACCAATAGAATTTTTACAGATCAAATAGCATTTACCACTGATTAAGTAAACTTTGTGTGTGTGAGTGTGTGCAGTAAAACATTAAACAACAAGAGATTTGCAAGTCCAGCATATGTTCTGTTCCTGTAAATTATTGTGCCTTCGATATCAAAAGAAAGACGTGTGAAATCGTGTCACGAAAATGTCTCACAGAAGCTGGACAAATTGGAGAAACCATTTGAAAGGATAAATAGTTGTAAAATGTCTGGGCTATCATCCAATTCAATGAGATAACACATTTCTTCAGCTTAAAAAAAAAGAAAAAAAAATCAGTAACTAGGGTCAATATCTGACCAACGCCTAGTCAAAATAACCAAAATTGACATCATGAACTTGCCCGAGGTTCATCTACGGTTCTGGGTCTCAGTGGTGTATTTTATGCGGAAGGTCATTGGAAGAATTAGATTATGTTTTATGTAGATGCCACTTTGTTGTGAAGATTTGAGGAGATTTCTCATCAGTGAGCACTAATAATCCAAGTACAGGTAGTTGGGATATGTCAGAGTTTGTCAGCTTCTCTATCAGACGGTGTTCTTCGTTATCATTCAGAACATCTGCTTATAGAGAAATAGGTGAACCTTCAGGAATGTAGAAAGGTCTTCGGGAGAAGTTTAGAGTGAGCATCGCTCTCTTCAACGCCTCTCTTTGGATGTTCTCTACAAAATTTTATTTCTTTTTCCTTTTAAAAAATTATCCACTGTCTTGTTTTTGTTGTTGAGGGATCCTTTGTTTCAGGCTTCTCTCTAAAAATGGGAATTTTAAGGTCATTACTGGACTCTGGAATGTTGTTCCTGGTGACCATCTCCAAAATCAATAATTATTACATCTGAAGTTCTACAGACCAGGGTATAAATCCTAACAACGGTAGATTTTGACTACAATTCAAGATGGAAAAACAGTTATTCTGATCGAGAGTTAAAGACAATAGGATCACCAGAATTAACCAACCATTACGTGAACAATATTCTTTTTCATAGTAAATAATTGAAAAAATTCCACATAACTTGATAGTGGTGGGATGCAACATATTAACTATTAAGGATAGTGAAGCCAATACCAGGAATGTGAACACCCCGGAGGCAGTGATAACTGTAGCCGTTCGACAGAACACCTGACAAAAAAAAAAGACATTCATGTCATCAGTAAGATGTGACGACCCCCCACCACTTAAATTAAGAATTGGATGATGACTTTAAAAAATGAAGAAGATGTAAGAATCCCACCGGGTCAGCTTCTAAAGGCCTTCCAAAGAAAGAGTCCAATGCCTCGATAAAGCCTCTCCTAACATCGATCAGGGAAACTGCCTCCAGAACCTTCATCAGAATGATTAAAGTAAAAAATTTCAGCTTTAAGCGACTTCCAAAATTAAGACCCAGTTAATCAACCCAGAGTGTATTATCTGACCAATAAAATTGTAACCAACCTGTTTCTCAAGACTCTCTTCTAAATGGGGAAGATATTCAGCCATGCACCTTGAAATCAGTTAAAAAAATGATATCAATTTTAGCACGCAATCCTGACAGCTACAGAAATAGAAAGGAGATATAAGAGAGAAGAGAGTATCCTACATTCCATCTATCCATGAAGGAAGTTTGACGTCCTCGATGGATAACAGGGCCTTCAACTCAGACGTGGAGACCAATTTTAGACGTGGTGCAGCAGGAGTAGATGCATATTTTCTCACCACAGGATATAAAACCTATAAACAATGATGTGAATGGGAAAAGAATAGAGGAACGGGAAAACCAGAAGTCCAAAGAGACAGAAAAGTAGAAGGCAACCTGCAAGAATATCTTCTGCGGATGCTTCCACGGGCATCCAGGTATCATCTTATTAATATTAATGTCTACTAGCGGCACTGCAAATTTGACCTCCTCCGGCTATGCTAAAATTCAAAGGCATAGAAGCCACATGTATGAGAATAGAAAGAGAAAATCAACTCTTTACTGATATTCAAGGAAAGTACAACCATATACTTTAAAGTACTACCTTCTCAACACCTGAACTCAAATGCATTTCGATTCCCTGCAGAAAGGTATAATATCTTTGGTTTAAGTTACCACTGAAAATAAAAGAATCTTAGGAGAGAACATAGAAATCTGTATAAGGAGCAGTTTGCCTAACTAAAGGAATACATGGTTATAAGCAAAAAACATATTGAGGATGGTTTAACTTCTACATCAATATAATTCACGTGTGAAAAATCTGGAATAATTAACTAGTTTCCAAGCATGAAAAATAAAATACGAAGTTTCATATATCTCTACGGGCATCCAGCAAGAACATATTATCAAGGAAACCAAGTCCAATACTGGACCCCTCAAATTCATAAACAAATGTGATTGATTATCAATTCAGAGTTAGTACAGTATAATAAACGATATGATGAAGAGCATTACCTCCCTAGATAGCATGGTACACAGTTCAAACTTCAATCTTTCATCATCAACTCCTTCAACGCGTTTCCTTTGGTACGACACATATCGATCCCTTTAAAAAAGTAAAGTTGCCTTTAAATTCAAGGTGAATTAAACCCCAAGGCATTAGAAACGAAGGCTCAATCACAGGAAAGCCCTGAAAAACCTCAGTTCTTGAAGTAGGCTAGTGAGCCGAGATGGATCTTTGCTGTTCCAATCACGTAGACTGTTTTGTAATGACTTCTGATCTCCTTCTCCTTCATCAACCTTACTTGTGAATGGATGGAAATTTTCATCTTCTGGTCCAAACATAATATCAGGTGCAGAAAATGGTGATTCAGCATTGTACATGATGTCCCCTACGATAGGTAACAGCTATCAAACAGCTAGCTAAGGTGAAAGAATATTATGATAACTACAATGGAAAACGAGTCTTACATTTCACGAATTCAAGGCAGTAAGGTATGACTAAGGTGAACCTATCAATAATTCCAGGGTAGTGTCTACTGCCAGACCACATGTTCTCAATCTGAATATCGAAACAGTAAGAATAAGTGATCCGTTCAATACAACAACCCGTTCGCTTTATCTCGCCATATGATAATGACATTAAATACTATCTTCGTTGTGGAAAAGTGGAGGAAAGAAAGAAAAAACTCCGAATATCATCCATTTCCGATCAATTTCGTAAACTGATCCAATTCCAAACCACTCCAAACAGTTACCATCCATTCAACAGCTAGAAAGTTTTGAAATCATCATTTGATTTTCTTATCCCTGAATTTTCCAGGAAGAGATGGAAAACCGAAATGTTTACCTTAACGGGGAGTGGAAAGTGGTTGAGCAGGTAATTAATATGAGCAGCAATGAGAGGAGGTACAGTGTCGGAAGACATGGCAGTAGCAGCTAAACGACGGAGCTACTCGGTAAATCGCCGGCGATCGATCTGGAGAGCCACCGTCAAGTTCAACAGAAACAACAATGAACACCTTTTGATTCGGCTCAAGAAATTCACACCTCTACCCTCTTGCTGCAAAGAGTCCTCGATCCTCGATCAAAGAACCACTCAACATACTTGAAAGCGCTAACCCCTTCCACGACTTTACTGAACCGCAATTCAAAACTGCGACTTAGCCGCAAAATGGACCAATGGGCTCGATTACCGTGTTTGGGCCTTATACTAAAGTCGCGCGTTAATGGGCCCATGAGAAGAAGTTATGGCCCAAGAAAGCAGGGGCAAAATAGCCAATGGGTAGCGGAGAAGGAAACCCTAAACTGACGTGCCCAATCTCCTTTAAATACTACACAGCTTCATGAATTGGTATTCCATTACTCTGATTTCGATCTTTAGGGCACGAAGTTGCGCGCTCTGCCTGCAGAATTCTCTTGTTCGTTTCCCTTTCTCATGGTTTCGTCTTCATCTACCGGCGGTTTTTCTCTTTATATTTGTGCTTGATTTTGAACCAGATGACGAATTTGGATTCAAATTCTCACGACGGTCGTCTGAGACGGCGCATTACGTGTCGCTATTGATGCAATGATCCATTTTTTCTGATGGTCTAATTTCGTTTCTTTTCCTCCGGGACAATTCTTTTATGTTTTTTTTTTTCTTCTTTTACAAACGAATTACGAATCTGATTTCTTTTTCTGAAAACGTTTTTTTATGCAATGAATGCTATTTTATTGGATTGCGATTGGTGCAAGCATAGTGATGATGATTTAAACCTGTCCGATCAATTTAATGACTGGAATACAAACCTCCTACTCATACTGAATGCTTGCCTATTTTTATTTAAACTATGCCTTCTAATGTATAGTCCTTTCGCCTCTCAGATTTTCAAAGGGTCTTCTTTCTTTTCCGTTTTGTCCGTTTTCCCTTTCGTTTGTTTATTTCGTTTTCGTGGTTTTGTTTACAATGGCACCATGAGGAGTTACTAGTATATGACATGAGATTGAAAGATCGGTGAATTTGAAGTACAAATTATATAGTCCTTTTCATTCTGAGTGCCTAACTTAAATGTTTTGAAAATGAAGTTTATAATCCTCCACCCGATCAATGTGAGATTTTATATAAACTGACTCTGTTAACATGGAATGATTTTATATACATATTTTTAGTTAACATCTTTAATAATATTTTTAACATTCAAAGAAAATCATGACCTGTTTATATATGAAATAATTAATTTTCTGCAATAACAACCACAGTTCGAATTATGAAATACTAAAAATAATTGAGCATATATTTCGTGCATATAAATCATGTATTACGAGTAGCGTGATTTCGTTTTGTCACAACTATATATTAAAGCATTGCTTTGTCATATCTTTAAGGGAATAAATTATGTAATTTGAGATCAAGAATTTACTGTTATATATGATTTAAATTTGGAAAATTTACTTTAAAAATTAAATTTAAACATAGATGGATGAATTTCGGGAATTTGATTTTTTTTTCAGACATATAAAACAAGGCATTTGTAGGAAATTTCCCTTCGACTGCCTGGTAATGTCTTTTATTCACGAGTCACAGGTAGAATTGTACAGAATAGATTTCCATAACTAATTGAGCGTACATGAATCAGTAATGTGAGAGTTGAAGAGAACTTATAGGTAGAATGTACAGAAGAGATATGAGTTTTGCCTAATGGTAATCCGTTGTTATTCCAGTGCCCAAATCTGTATTCATGAGAAAAGAACATGGTGATTACCAAACTAAACCACTATTAGGACTGATAGACAGGATTTGGGTAAACAAACCTGTATCTTTCCATCCGAGGTACCAACAAGAAGCAATCCTCCATCATCATCTGTAGTTAGGGACGTGATCTTTGTTTGGCTACCACTTGCACTACCTAATTTAACTGAACCAATTTTTGTGTGCTTTTCTTTCGACCAGACCTCTATTATCCCCAATCTGGAAGCTGTAAACAAGAAGTCAGTGCTTATGGCCATGTGGTGGATATCAACTCCAGTTGAGAAGGATCCAACTGTTGTTTTGCTTGACAGCGAAAATACCTTTCCATTTGAGAAAATCCCAAGAGAAGCAGATTAGTTTACTGAATGATCATTAGTCTTTGATATGAATGTTTATATAACGTTGTTGATTTTTGTGTACCTTCCCGGCTTTTCCATCCACTGCCGTGCCGCCGGCTAACAGTAGGTCCCCGTGGATGTTTAAGGAGTAGATGTTTTGTTTCCATAGCAATTTTTTTACACCGGCATAGAATGTGCTTGTAGTATATTTGGACAAATCAACTTCCTGCCAATTTTCTAAGTTGTCATCTTATCAACTAGCCATTGTGCTTTAACTTGGATAAGTTCTTTGGCATTCGCATATATTTTCTTATTAGTTAAAATCAAAGCAAGAGAGCTTTAATATTTAGGGGTACCAGTATACAGTCACCAGAGCAACCACAATAGAGTTTATCTTCTGATAATGCCAAGCACTTTGCGGTTTTGTTGAAATTTATATGCTTGGGAGCCCCAGAGCAGTTGTACACCTGCAACATCCAATCCAATACATATTAGCAAGAAGATTGATGATTGCTATGGATAGTGGGTCTCCCAGCTCTATTAGCCTTGGCCCCAGTTACCTTAACTCCAGTTCCATGAGAAACGAAGCATGTAACGTTGGCATTGGCTTTCAAGTCAAAGACCGGCTCCTTCAATTCATGAACTTTGACGCACTGTATTTCATCAGATTTGATGGCCCATACCTGTTAAATCGGTGGTTTCAGAGAGTTAATGGTGGAAGTTTAAGTAAAAGAAGATTTGCTTTCAGATGAAGTGAGAAAAATGAAGCCCAATTTGTCATTTCTTAGATGCGGTAGAATCGTAGCTATAATCAGATTGAATCTTGTCCCTCAGAATGTTGATTGATCACTATTGTCCAATATTAGAAGGGAAGAAACAATTACTTAATTGGCATAAGATGATAAAAAAAAGAGTCTACCCGAATTGTTTTGTCTAAGGAACCACTGTATAATGTGTCGCGGGAAGGTGAAACACAGAGACATGTTACAGCTTTTGTGTGCTTGCGAACATCTTGGATCAACGTTAATACATCATTTCCAGCATCCCAGACCTACAAGCAGGATATCATGGGCAGGTAAGTAAAACAAGATGTGCTATTTTACACGTGACCTGAACTGAGACTAATGTCGCACATAGGATCCGTTTTGTTCAGATTAATACCTTAATGGTTCCATCCGAGTGACTGCTTAAAACCCGCCCATTCAGATGAACCAGGGATAAAACCTCTCCATTTGAACTGGAATCTAGTGCACCAACTTCATTGTAACTCCAGAGCTCTGTCTAATGGACAGACGATCAATAGTAAGTTATGCATCCACGTTTGTGGAAATAAGAATAGAACCATTATTATAACATTGACCACTATTATATCAGTAATAAATTATGTATCCCAATCCGACTTACTGCGTCAACAGATGGCAAGTTCATCAAGGCTTTCATTAGATCATTGACCACCAATGAGTTTCTCCTGAGTTTTCTCAACGTTTTGTTGATGGATCTTGCATAAAGTCCCAGTTCCTCAAGTGCAGCTTCATAATCAGTAACCGAGTAAGTTCGATTTCAAAGAAATATACATACTAACCATCAGAGTTACAGACGAACTCACCTGGATCACTAATGAAAGTTTTCAAGGCAAGGCATGCCAAAATCTTCTCCTCCAGGCTATTAGAAGATTGGAGAACGTTGACAAGTTCATCAAGCAAGGACCTGCGAGCAGTCTCTCGTAACCCGGTATCTGGGAGCGTCGAAAGCATGTGGCAGAGCCATGAAATAATGACAAGACAGGACTTTGCCATCTCTAAGGATTTGCTCTTTAGGCATTCCTTCAGAACTTTAAAAATGTACCCCTTTTCATGGTTACAAAGAACAAGTGCTACCCTTTTCTCCCATGCGCTGACTGCCTTCTCTTCCTCCTTTAGCATATGTCTAAGATTTAGAAACGGAGGGTACAGTGAAATATGTTCCAGACAAATCATAAATCCTTAAAAATGCAAACCTCTGTCTCAGATAATTCGCTGTCAGGCTTCCTCAGTCCCTCGGCCTTCATTAAAGCCTTGTAAGATTGATCAAATCCTGCAAGTTTGAGCAACCAGGCTTTTGTATAGGGTTTTCCTGAGGAAGTCAATCGCCCAGATAGATATAATAAAGCTTCTGCAGCTGCAATTTGAGAATTATAGTTCTTTCTTCGAAAGGCTTCAAGCAATGCATCTATAGATTCTTCTCTGTAAATGCTCATTTTTCGTGGTTCAACCTGACACAAAGCAGGATTGCTTATTAGTTTCTATGTGAAAAATGATTTCGCATGCAAGCTAATTATGGGGTCTAGTCAAACCAGGAGATCCAGCTGCAGAAGAAGAGAAGCAATGTCCGGTTGTTGCTCAATTGGAGCCATTTGAAGATATATAAGAAGTGTATGCATAGAACTGAAAGCTCCTTCATCTTTAATTGTCTGCAAAATTTGATTGCATTTTGTCCTCCTGTAATTCGCCAACAATGATAAGAAATTGAAACTGAGTAATGATGCGGAATTAATCAGAGGCAGTTAATAGATAAACACATGGATTGTATAACGTGTTAAATACCATATTGGCTGATAGTGTTGGTGTGTGCTAATTATGTAATCAGATTTCTGGAGTTGATAAAGTTTTGTTACTATTTGAATTTAAGAAATCTGGTTGAAATGTAGCCTCATGCAACAAGTGTTCAATTTTCTCCCAAACCATAAATTCAGGTGAAATAAGAGAAAAAAGAAAATTTACAAGAAAAGTAATTTCTAAAACTGATTGCACGACAAGAGAAATTTGGTTTTCAAGTGAACTAGTATTATACCTGTTCATCTGAACCAGCTCTGATAGAAAGGCCACACACAGGCCTCTCACGTCTTCATTTCCAGCATGAAATAACTGGAGCACTGGAGCAAGCTCAATCTCCTCTACTATGGAGTCCTTGCAACCTTTGTCGACGCGCATACAACATAAGAGTATGGAAAGTATTGGCCTCCTCACGTCTATCCCATACAAAAACTTGACCAATGCAGGGATCCCTCCAGCAGAGGTAAGACTTTCAGCATTCTGGGACTGGCTATTTTCATCCCCTCCCATAAAAATCTGTTCAAGCATTGCGATAGCAGCATCTTTTGGCTCTATTAAAAACGGAAGATCATCAAAATCTTCATTTTTCTTCTGGAGCAGCTGGACTAGGGAAGGTATAAGGTCATGAACTGACAACTGAGTAAATGTAGGCCTTAGCAGGCACATAAGAACAGACGCCTCTGCCAACCCACTCGTCAGTAAAGAAGCTAGGCAATCAAAATCGGAATCTAGACTACTAAGGGACTCTCCAACACTTTCATCCACACAAATAAGCTCCGAAAGAATGTAAATCGACGTTCTCAAGACTTCTCTTTCCTGGGAATTTAACAGTATTTCCACAAAGCCGTTTACAACAGCCAATTCGGATAAATAAGCATGAACTGCTGGATCACCTTTTGAGTCCTTCCAGAATCCTGCTATAGAGAGCACAGCTGTCTCACGTTGTTTCAAGCTTTCGAAATTACAAAGACAAGAGACCAAAGGTTTTAAAATGTTAGTGATTTTCTCGACTGTGGCTTGAGATATTACACTGGTCGGCGATGAAGACACTGCTGCTTGCATTAATCTTTTGCCTTTTTTGTTAAGAGACTCGTACGTACTATTAAGAGGAACGTGGAATGTTCGGCAAGGAGTAGATGCCGGAGAGCTCGTCTTTTTTAAGGTAGAACGGACAGTACTTACTGATGTACCAGTCCACGAACAATCCTGAGCAAGATCAGGATGCTGTTCTTGCCAAGACGTTATCAGTCTTTTCAAGACATAGTTCGTTTTAGGCATTACAGTTGAAGATAATGGCTGCCGCGTAATGGGGCAAGTTGTATTTCCTCTTTTCAACCATTCCTGAATCGCTTTTCTTTCATAAGTCTGCCCAGTTTCGAGAGTAACAGGGTCACTGAAAATCTGACCTGTTATGGGGCATACGAAATCTTTAGGGGGTCGTACTGTATGTGTCAGATTCTCGGACGACCGACTTCTGCTCTCCTCCTCAAGTTCATCTATTGAACTGTTGAAAATTTAAGAAGTTTCTAGGTACTTATCTTACTTGTGTGAAAATAACAGCTCAAATTAATGGAAAGAGAAATTTCGTAATTACCAATTCTCGAAGTCTTGGCTACTCACGTTGTCATATGTTGCATTGTGCGTTTGTTTATAACTTCTCCTGTTGCGGGTTTTCTTCAAGTCCTAAATTAAAGAGCAATTGCAACTAAACGACAGATTTCCCAAGTGCAATTATGCAGAAGAGAAAAAAATGAAACAGAAAACGGAAATACATAACAAGATTAATATGAGACGAACACTCACTTCACCATCAGACTCTAACGAACTGAAGCTGTAATCACTTCTTGTAGCTGGTGATCTAGGGACAGAGGTAGCAACAAGTTGATCGCCGAAGCGGCTAGATAACAGTCGCAATGCAGAGCGAGATTCACTTTTACGTTTCTCATTCGCTGTTGGAGATAATACTTTAGGTGAAGGGATTGGAGGAGATGCAATTGGAGAAAAAATGGTGGGAGAATGTTTGCGACTCCCCATTTTCAGCATCCCTTCTTTTGGTCCTATTTGCTCATCCTCCGACGCCCTCGTGCTACTGGGTGATAGTAACTTATGAGTTGCAGTATCGCTGAGATCGTAAGAATCATAAGGTTCATGATCATAATCGTCTTCATTCTCCTCTAGCGAATCAGTCTAGAAAGATAATCAAAACGGAGCATATGTTATTACTGAATTACGACTCAAACCGGCAGAGTTCCTTCTGGCGCATATATTTAGACCTTTATAGCAATTGAAATGATGAGAAATTTGAAATCAAGAAAAACCTGAGCTTGCCACCCTGCAAATTTCTCCGTGTTGTTGGCTGGACTGGAAGTCCCGTTTGGCCTATTTGAACCCAAATATTTGGTTAGAAAACGGAAGCAACAAATTGGAAGTAATTCCAGTACTTATACATTGTAAAGTTTACGACAACCAATAACTAGTTTAGAGGAGCCATCCAGAATTTTGTGATCTAACCTGCTTGCTTCTGTTGCACTATCTTTAGATTTTGGTATGATGGACGAAAACCCGGCACTCTTGGGTAAAATAGGTCCAAATTTTACGTAATCGGGAATTGAGCGGCTCACTTCACGAAGAGGAGTCATAGGCGGCTCCGCGATTGGCAACATCGGGGCAACCTTCTTGGTAGAGCTTGAATCAGAATTCATACAATCCTTGAAGTATTTAGCAAAGAGCCTCGTATTCTCGTCCAAAGATTCTCCATAAACCTGCTCCAACTTCTGTAATTTCTCTATTTGATCAGGCCTCAGCGAAAATATCAAAGATTCGTTGAAGAATTGATCTAAATCAGCGGTGAATGATAAATCAGTAGAATCAGGAATCACTTCGATCACAAGCCTGTGCCTCTCCTCTGAATACCACCCAACGATTGAGCTCATGTGTGGGAGAAAGAGTTCTTTCCAGAGTTCAGGAGCAAAATCAATGCGTGAGAAGAAGGGATCCACAATAAACATCTCAAGAATATGAAGGACTGAGTTGTGAACATTTCCTCGCAATTTCCCGAGATATGAAAGATTTAGGTGAGCCCAAGCAGAAAGGTAGAAATTGGGAACTCCAGCGGTTTTCTCGTTAGAGTTCAATAAGGCACACACTTGAAGCATCTTCTCCGCATGGTCAAGTCGTGCAAGCTTAGTTTCTGTATTGGATGTGTTGAGAGCCTCTTCAAGGGCTTCAATACCCCAATCCAAATTCGCCAGCACTGCTTGATCAGAGTACCTTACCTCCGTATCTTTGTCGCTGCTTCCATCTTCAGCTGCCAGTCTCTCGGCACACTGCTCTTTATGTGTGTTTCTCTGCTCTTTATTGATCAAACGACATCGAGTGAAATCATCAATGGCAGCAACCAATAACCTCACAATGTCCTTTTGGTCCATTGCGAACCTATATTCACCAGCCATCCTTCGGCACAGTTCTCTCCTCCAGTTCTCTCTTTACAATTGTAAAAGCCTAAGACACAAAATCATTGATTCGAATTGCTGTTTCTTCGGTTGCTGAGAAATTATCCAGAAGGAAAAGAAACTGGATATACGAAAAATGTTCATGTATCCAAAACTTAGAAAGCTATACTTCTTTGTCGAAACTCAAACACACATCAAATTTCACTCGCTATTTTATTATCTACCAACAATCTAATCAACCGATCAAAATCTTATCATGAAACAAGCGGCACAGTCTACGACGGATTAAAAGGACACAATTCTACTAAAACAATGACAGAACAAATAAATAACTGCTAAAGATTACACTGAGTGAAAATGTTTCAGAAACAATCATACATGTGAAGGAATGAACTGACCTCCAATCGAAGTTGATCCTGGACTTTTCTTCAGCGAAACAACAACATTTTGTCGTCGTAAGAATCACTAACCAAACTACACAGAGAGAGGAGAGAGGGAGAGTGATTACGACGGATTAGGACATAGTTCGACTAAAACAATGACAGAGATATATCTGCAAACGATTACATGGAGCGAAAATATCAACAAAAAATAGTTTCAGAAACAATCATTCATGAGAAGCAGTGAACTGACCTTGGATCGAAGTTGAACCAGGACTTTTCTTCATCAAAGCAAGTTAAGCAACTTCATTGCAGTGAGAAACACTGACCAAGCTATTCGCGCACACAGAGAGATGGAGAATGATTGACAGCCGGCCGCTGGATGGTGGAAGGGTTAGCTGCCGGCTGCCGTTCTCTCTAATCAAACCGAAGACTTGCAATCAATTCTTAATTAATAACTATCGCTATTGGCATTATAATTATCGTTTAGCGATTATGAAAAGGGAATGATCGTCGCCGTTTTGGTTTAAGAAAACTTTGGGATCGTCCTAATTCCAACCGTCTCCCTTTATTAACTGCCTTCAAATTCTCCAAATGACCAAAACGCCCAGCTTTTGGCGGGAAATTTACCGACCCCAAAGTTTTTTTTTGTCTTCCACCCCAAAGCTAATTAATTATACAGTCAAAACGTGGTTTTTCTGTTTTAGATTATTTTATTCCATGGGATTTCACACTGCCGCTTCGTTATTTGACAGCAAATGTTGAACTAGTTGAAATATAATACTCTCACTAAAAAAAAAGAAACTAAATACAAAAGATTATCATTTTAGCTAAAGTATTTATTTATTTTCATATTAGTGATGATTCAAATCTTTCACTTGAATTTATTTTTTTTTTAATTAACAATGTGGAGTAAAAGGATTGAAATCTTTAACCATCTAGTTAAATTTAGCTTATTGAAGTATTATATTATTCAACCTTAGTATGTTGAACTAAAAAATAGTACTAATCTCCAACCTATCTTTGTCGTACTAAATAATTTTTAAGTAAAATTTTGAATTACTTTTCTTATTGAACATAAGTATGAAAATGACTTTATAAGTGCTTAAAAAAAAATTAAGCACTTAAAAAGTCATTCTAAATAGACGATAAAATCTTTTAAATCAGATCTTTTGTTATCAAACTCGTAACATTTCTATATTGACTCTGCTATTCTTATTTGTTGTTTTTTGTTTAGGTGAAATTTAGAACATCTCAGATAAATATATAATACTTTAACTAGTTAAAATTAAGAAATACAAATAAATTTCTAAACCACCAATGCTAAAGCCGAGATCGTTTCAAAACAAATAAATAAAAACTCATGTCGAGATAATGTAAAAATGTTTTGCTCCCATTGACTTTTGTTTTATTTTATTTGTTAGTTCAATTATTGTTTTTTATTATGAATGACGTTGATGTCGAATGCTAAGTATCGACTAACGAGATGTATAAAATCTAAAATTTAATCATTAAAATATTAATGATAAAAGGAGTATAGAAGATGATAAACGAAACTAAATTATATATGTAATTTAACAAGGTTGAAATAATAAAACTAAAATAAAATAAAGAGAAAATTATACATTTTTATAAACTTGTCCCATCGTGTTCATTTTTATACTAAAATTTCAATTTCATCCAATTGAATTTCAAATTCATACCATTACTGCAATTTTAACATTCTAATTAATATCTAATGTAAATATATTTAATTAAAATAGAGTTAGTATTTTTTAATCAATATATAATGTAAATATATTTAATTAAAATAGAATCAGTATTTTTTTTTTTTGTACAATAAGCCATAAGAGTTCAGACCACCAATCATGTGGCCATTAATACATTTGATATATAAATTTAACTAGGGCAAAATACACTTTTGGTCCCTGAAATTTGAAGTTGATGTTTATTTGGTCCCTAAAGTTTCAAAATGAACACTTTAGCCCCTGAGATTTGGAAAATAGTTCTAAATGGTCCCTGGAGTTAGTTGACCGTTAGTTGACTAACGAAAAAATGATGTGTCAAAATTTATATTTAAGATTATGTAGTTTTTTTTATTTATATTTAAGATTATTTCTTTTCTTTTCTTTTGGGATTCTCATGTGCATTTTTTTCGGTATTCCATTTCTTACCTATGCATTTTGTTTTTTCTTTTTATCAAACCACAACTCTACATAATAAAAAAATAGAACCACAAAAAAAAAAATAAGAATCTCATCATAAAAATCGAATCAATTAAAGAAAAATTAAAGGCGTGGATACTTCAAAGTTGTGGGCAGAGAGGCGTTTTTAGGATTAAGAAGGTGGGTGAGTAAAGCGTGCATCAACGCGATGAAAAATGAACACTTTAGTTCTTGAGGTTTGAAAAATAGTTAAATAGTCATGAAATTAAGTTGGCCGTTAGTTGACTAATGGAAAAGTTTTTTCTTTGTCATCGCTGTCGTTTCGATATTGGTGTTGGAGCCAAGAAATAAAAAGAGAATAAAAATAGACAAGCAAAAAAAAAGAGATAAAGGAAGAAGAAAAAGAAAAGAAGACAGAAGATGAATAAAAAGTAAAAATAATTTTTTTTAAAATAACCACATAATGTTGAAATAATATAAATTTTAACACCTAATTTAAAAATTATCAATTCAATAACATGCAACATCATTTTTCCATTAGTCAACTAAAGGTCAACTTAATTTCATGGACTATTTAGAACTATTTTCCAAACCTCAAAGACTAAAGTGTTCATTTTTCAAATAGCGTTGATGTAGCGCTAACTTCGATCCACCTTCTTAATCCTAAAAAACGTCTTTGTCCATAACTTTGAAGTACCCACGTCTTAATTTTTCTTTAATTGTTTCAATTTTTGCGATGAGATTTTTATTTTTTGTGGTTCTATTTTTTTTTATTATGTAGAGTTGTGGTTTGATAAAAAGAAAAAAGAAAATGCATAGGTAAGAAATGGAATACCGAAAAAAATGCACATGAGAAGTCCCAAAAGAAAATAAAAGAAATAATTTTAAATATAAATAAAAAAAACTACATAATCTTAAATATAAATTTTGACACATCATTTTTCCATTACCAACTAACTAACAGTCAACTAATTAATTCCACCATTTTAACTATTTTCCAAATTTCAGAGACTAAAGTGTTCATTTTGAAACTTTAGGACCAAATAGACATTAACTTCAAACCTCATGGACCAAAAATGTATTTTGCCCATTTAACTATGTTTCCTTGGGCTAAAATAGAACCAGTATTAAATTATAGGAACCAAAATAATAATATTTTTATTAAAAAAAATAACCAAAATAATATTTTTACCAACAAACTTTTAAAAGTAGCAAGAACCAGAAGACGAACCCTCGCATTTTTTATGGGCTGATGAATCTGGGCCGAACCCGACTTCATCAATTTATGGTGCCGGTAAAACCACCGCCGTGGACAGATGCACGTCAACCATGGGTCTTATGGTTCGGGCTCTCCGGCAATGGCCGATGCTGCAGAAACATTGCTGCAATTGCGCCGTACATCTACATCATTTCCTCTCCTCATCTCCGCCGTGTGTGGTCAAAAGAATCGACTCTCGTCGACTATCTTTAGCTACAGTTCATTCTGCGCGTCGCGAAGTCCAATTTGGATCGAGAGGACTCAGATTATCCAATGCTCCAGGACCAGCTGAATTCCAAGAAGATGATAGCGTTGATGATGATTCGGATGCTAAAAAGAGCCGCAACCAGCTGAAACGGGAAGCTCGAAGAGCCGTCCAATGGGGCATGGATCTCGCGGCCTTCTCCACTCCTCAAATTAAACGCATTCTTAGGTATTTGTATTATCTCACAACATTATCCGACGACTTCGAGACATCGTATAATGTTTTTCATTGATATTCTACGGTAAAGGGTAAAGGAGTTTGAGTTTCATAATTTAGTGACACTAATGTGAGATTTCTATTACTTGTCTGGGATGATAGAGTGGCGTCCCTCGAGAAAGATGTCTTCGATGCAATAATGCTTGTGAAGGTGCTGCTTATAATGCTTGAATTTTGCGGTTAGTCGTATCCTTTTGCAGCGTGGCAACGCATGGATTTTTTATGTAGCTAAGGTGTTTGATTTTTTGACGCAGAGGCTTGGGCGTGATGTCAGGGAAGGAAAACGAAGGCAGTTCAATTATATTGGTATGCTTATTTCCTTCCGTTAAGAAGTGCATTTGTGCAGCCTGTGTTGGAACCCCCAGTTGGTATTCTAATACTAGAAAACTGAATATGAAGAACCCTGACTTGATGGTTTATCAAGATAAATTTAAGAAGAAATGTAAACTTGCTTGCTGTCTGTTGATCCTTGAAAATGTGCAAGAATGAGATCCTGTAAAACGTAAGGCACGAGATCTTCTTCCGAAAAAGTAATCTTCATAAATTTAAAATGGAAGCTCTCGATATGTCAAAGGATGAATTGATTGAAGAATGGCCTAAATGCTGTAGACCTTCAATTGATTATAACCATAATTAGAGTAGTGTGATCAGTTATCTTATTATGCTCCCACGTATCCCAGTAAACTGCAATCCGATGACTACTCAACAAGTTTATTATTTATACCAATTTTAGAAATCTATAGGCTCAACTTAATTGGTCACTTTTATCAAACCCACTTTATAAAAGAGTGACCATACATTTTGTTAATTTATATATAGGCCACATCATCAGATTATCTATTGTTGGCTAATCACAGACTGATATAGTCAAAACGCTCAAATGTAACACTTTCAACCGAGCTTACCATTTAATTTTCACCAGTTCCACTTCCAGATTACCCCTCAAGTCCCCGAATTTGTATTTACTATAATTCCTGAAGCGCTTCCCACATAACCTTGGTTTTCAAAAATCCCAACAATACTGAAAATCTTCTGTTTTGCCATGGAACTTCATTTTTCAAAACATTTGTATTATGTGGCTCTGATAAGTTGATTTAATTCGCTGCAGGAAAACTGCTGAGGGATGTTCAACCTGAATTAATGAACAGTTTAATACAGGCCACAAAAGACGGTGACCATAGCATGCTGCAGACATTGTCTGGTTCAGTGGTATTTGATGATGATGATGATTCAGAATCTAAATTAGAGGAGGAGGAAGAAGAGGTATTTTATGATATGGTTTCTTTTACATATTACCCCTGCGTATTTGGTATGATAGACAAATTGTTCTAATTTTTGTTGAAGTTTATGTGGCTTGTTGACCATTGGAAAAATTATACTACAGCGTGGAACAAATTAAATGATAGAATTTCACTGAGAAAATGAGAGCCAGTGAGTATAACTGTTGCGTTATTCGGATTTAACTTTGATTGATATAGGGGAACAGAAACTTGTCAAAACTTTAAAAACCTATGTTTCTGGGCCCAATTGAAGAGGCATTATGTTCATAAATGCCATTTTATACCATTTTGTTCATTTTCATTTAGAAATTCGCCTCTGGATCCTCCACCAGAGAGGATACTCATTCTTTTACTTCAATTCGTTTTCTCCCCTCCATATCTTGACTAGGGTCCGCACATGGACATTGCAACAAGATGGCTTGATGGGTTAATCAGTAAGGACAGCAACATTACAAAAGAAATTTACTCGTTACAAACTGTTGAGTTTGACCGTCAGGTATATGACGCTGCATCCCAACTTTTTTTTTTCATTGCAATGGTGTGCTACACATCCCATTTTTTTTATATCATCATGTTGCCTCTTGAATAAGTTATTAATTGATAATTCATTTTGTTCATGCCACTTAAATTTTCTAGGCTGCTAGCTGAAATTTTATAATTGGGCCTGCTTTGTCTACTATCAATTAGCCAAGCATAACAGGACAAGGATTTTGTAAACGATTACGACTTTAAGCTTTTATTAGCTAGGTTAGATGTTCTATTCCCATGCAATTGTGACTTACATGACAACCATCAACAGGAGCTGCGGAGACTTGTTCGAATGGTGCATATGGCCGAAGAACGCAAGGCGGCAATTGAAGAGAACGAGGATGAAGTCAATATGGGAATAGCAAACGCCAGAAAGCCTCTCACTCGTTTTCTTTGTAGAATGGCGAAACAATTGCCCTCCTATGAACTCTAGTACAAATTTATTTCTGCACTATATTAATTTAGCATTCTTTCCTATGCACACTTATTTGCTTTTATGATCTTGCAAATTGTTTATTCTCACTTTCAACACATTACCTTTTTTTCCACACCTTCTTTAAAGTCTGCTTGACAAAGTAGTTGAATGCTAACTAGGATCAGAGATTTTTTGTCAGGTTCTGGGTGTAATTTGCTTCTCAAGGGCTTTCTTGATTCTTTTCCTGACCATATCCATTACTTTTTTTTCTCTAGGAATGCCTTTTACTAGTGGGGGAATTTATTATAGAGCCCAGATATATGAACATTGTGGGAGAGTTTTGGCCTATTGATGATGCAACTGGAAGCATAATTGAAAATTGTTAGGAAACCAACAATAACTAGCTTACATTTTGGGATAGTCGTGATATTGTTTAAAATTCCCTCTTGGTCTTTTCAGCATCAGCTTTTGCAATTTGAAGGTTGCATAAACCAACAAAACTTTCGCTTTTACAATTCTAATTTCTGCTCTATGATGGAAGATTAGTATTGAAATGACGCCATTTCTTTTAGTGGTATTTACACGCTGATTGAAAAATGATTGAAGGTGACGCAGGCTCCCACATCAGTCGCTCGACCACTTTTTGAATTTTTCATGTCACAAACTTCAATATTTTCGGCCCATACAGACTATATGTGCTGAAATTTAGCCTCTTGACAGGACGGCCGCCAACCTACTGCTAAATGGGTATGCGAAATTTGAACAGAATTACTCTTGGTCTTGGTTATCGTGCGAACTGTGAGAAGAAAATAAAACCACCTAAATCGTGGTCCAATACACCGAAGACAGCTTCCTGATAAAGAGGGATTTGTGCTTATTATGGCTGTCTTGTATGTTAATTTTTTGTTTTTCTTATATCAAGAGAAAATTGTAATTAGTAAATTTGTTACCTTCATACATTTTTAATTTGATCAATCAGCTTATATACTTGGTTAATTATTTGCAATCACAACCATGAATTTTTAAATTGCCCTTTAATCAGGAGTTGATTGTAACACTTAAACTAATAGAGTTGATTGATCAAATTAATAATTCAAGAATGTAATTGTAGCAAACTCCATAATTCAGGGGTAGTTAGTGCAATTTTCTTTTAAATTAATTTATTAGTAGATTAATTAAATAAAAATAAACTAAATCAAGGGCTTAAGACTCAATTTCATTGTCTACAATAATTATTTGGAGTCTTGACCTTTTCCACTTGAATAGCTTTGAGACCGCACGTTGGAAGGCTGCCTACACTCCCATGAAGAACAAATCAATTATTGCAACCAAGGAGTTAATCAACTGCTTAGAAAACTCTATAGATTTCTCCATCTCATCGTATAAGACCAAATTGGCCACTTTTGTACGATGAAAGAGTTAAAAGTGGTCAACTATTTTAAGGACCCATATGCCACAACCTCCAAATAACTTGAATCATGTGCCCTTTATGTTGTAGTTAAATTTAACCTTAAATGACACCAAGAGCAAATTATTGATGCAGCGCTTTGAAATTAGGTCAACATAGCCGAACATGAGCAATCCATTTGAAACTCTCAAAGAACACACCTTACTATAAATTTTTGGATTCATGTAGTACTCTTAAATATCTTCAATCCCTGTCTTCAAAGTCAAACCTGACCTACGGAATTTAAGCACCCTATCCTCTGTGACGTAACCTGACCTAAGTGAAGCTCTCTTATTCGATCAATAACGTTTGAATTTTGTCGGCCGCCATTAAACCAATCACCAATGTGAAGGTAAGTGTTTTTTTTGTTACAAAATACGGCCATTTATTCGCAAGTTGATTGATACAATTTACCAGGTGAAATTGTTTTTTTTTTTTTTAGTACATCCGGGGTTGGGAATTCGAACTCATGACCTCTTGGTCATAAGTTATATTGGATGTCAGTTGAGCTATGCTCTCGTTGGCACAAGGTAAAATTTGTTGTAAATGGCATAAAGGATTTTTTTTTTTCAATCCAGCCCGCAAAAATTAAAAGCGTATTCTGATATGATATGTCTCTTTCCCTTTAATTGAGACCAATATTAGGTGCTTTGACAAGTATATTAGTTAAATTCTGATTGTGGTCCTCCGTATTGAAAAATAAAGCGCCTTATGAAGTTGGTAATGGCTTTTCTTTTCTAGAGATAATGTTCAAAAATAAAATCTTTGATATTTTTCGCATGACTAGATAATTATCATGCATTCTCTCGTGTGCATAAGAATTTTCTTTGTTACGAATAAAGGAATGTCTCAAAAACACTACTTTAAGAAGACATAAAAAGAACAGTGTGAGTTTTAAAGCTGTCAAAAAGAAATTAACACTTTTTGGAACCTTCCTACTCTATCCAAACTCCAAAAGATTAAATAAAATCAAATGCTATAAAGTTTCTTTTTAACCTCTAAAATGGTTGGAAACGTCAATGAGCCCACGATAATACTCACTCTAAATCCCATAATTTTGAAAATAAGAAACTTGTTCTCTTATAAAACTCAAGAACACACCAGAGAAGAGTATTATTTTCTTGAATAACTCTCTTTAAATTATTTTGTTTGATTTCTCAATTAACGTGGTTCAAAAAATAAATGAAATGATCTCTTTATGTAATACCCTAAAAGATACTTTGATAAGACACAAATTAAATAAGTACATGTATACATACTATTCATGTACCTTAACAAAAGAACCTTCATGCATCTAGGAATTATAAATTCGTGTGTAGATCATGAATCTAACTTAATTTCTAACAAAAACTTTTTAAATTGTCTAAAGAAAATTCTCTTAATCCATGAAAAGATCCTGGTTCATTAGTGGCACAAATTGTCTTCTAACTAACAATATATAAGATGACTTGTTGCTTAATTTTAATTTTAATAGAAATGAAACTTTGACATGATACTATTACTAAACATTTTTATATAATTTAGTGAACCCCAAATACATGCGAAAAGGCATATGAACATTTTAGTAGTTGCTTTGCTTGGCGCATCATTTTATGAAAGGCTGCGGCAATTTAATTTTAATTTGTGTTAGGAAATTAGTGGGCCAATGTTGTTGAAATGAAAAGGAGTTGATAGAAAAGTAGAAGATAAGGTCAAAAATTCATCTTCCATTTCCATTTTCAATCTCCATTCAATTTCTAATGTCTATTTCCTTTAACTTTCCTCTGCCGCCTCTGATTCAGCTTGTACGATATATCTACTGGCTCCGCACTTTCAACAGTAAACTCAAAACAAAATCCAAAAAAAAAAATCTAACAAAAAAATAATGGATGCATCACTCAATATAATTAGCGAAATGCATTCATTTTAATTCATGTTAAATCAACCATCAACTTAAAAATTTAAATTTATAGATTATTACGATGAATTTAATTCTATTCAAATAAGTATTGAAATCAATATTAATTAGAGAGAAAATGACATTATATGAGTTTTGAATATATGATCTTTTACTCTACTCAAATCGACCAAAAAATTTAAATTAGTAGATTATAATAAATTTAATTATATCAATAGGTTATCAAACTCTACGATTACGTGCTGAAATGATTGACTTACCACAGAAGAAAGCCAGTCCTTCCTGGGTAGCTGCACAATAAAATTTCTATGATAAAAAAATGAATAGTTTTTTTGAACATTTTTTAAAGCTTGAACGTGGATTAATTTAATATTGTGAATGGGCGTTGAAAATTGGAATGTTCTCCGGTGGTTGTTATCAGTTTAGAATATTAATTTGTTTAATGAATCAAAATTGATATTGGAAATGGGAAGTTGCATCCAGCCCAGAAATTGTCAATTTTGGTAAACAAACTGAAGAATGAAATGAAATATTGGCAAAGCACAGTTGGCAGCTACGTGGAACCATAGTCAACGAATCCACCAATTAAATTTATTTTTTAATTACGTTCTAGCGAAGTTTGACTAGTTTGAAATTTCTGGTAAGAAAAACGTGCACAGTGAAACCAGCAATAAAAAGAGGACCTTTTTTTTTTAATCTCTTTTTAACCTTAAGCAAAGAGGCTGCTGCGGCTTTCTGACTATGCATGGTTTTTACTTTTTTTCAATTCATGGGCAAATTTATCATAATTTTGTGATCTTTATTACTTTATTGGCAAGTGCTTTTTGTTTGGATAAGTTTGTAAAATCAGCTTTTTTGTTTTTTTACACCTCAATCTTTATTAGCTCTTTAATTTTTAGATTATATTTTTCTCTCTTTTAATGTTTGTTTTTAACGTCATTGATGAAGCGAGGATTATATTTATACTTTTCTACCCATAAAATAAATTTTAATAAGCATGTGTCACTAACTCATGTCCATGTATATACATATTTATATTTCACTCAGTATTAGGCTAGCATACACATTGATAAAATTTATCTTCATGATTCAATAATTAATGATGTTATGATGAGATATACTATATTAAAAAATAGTTTTAAACAAAATCAAGAATGTAACAAAAATATATTACAGTTCAACGATTAAATAAATGAGAGGTTAGGTAACAATTTTCTTTCCTTTTTTAAAATAAAGGTACAAAGAAAAAGAAGAAATATATTTATCATCACTAATAAAAAAAACATGTAAAAGTAGTGAAGGAATACAACTTAACTAAGGACGTGTTTGATAGGTAAGCCAAATTCAACTTATTATTTTCAAATTGGTTTGAAAATTTTAAGGCCAACTTTTTTGCATTTTTTTTTCTTTATCACCAAATAAAACATCTCCAAAGTCTAAAAGTTAAGATTAGGGTATTATTTGTTGAAGGTAGTTTTGACTCTCAAATTATAGTTGAATTGTCCATTTGAAACAACAACATAGTGCAATGAGATAATTCCAAATTGCATGGTACCCCAAAAGGGAAATAATTATAGAAAGTCAAGAGCTATAATGAAAATAACTTTTCGTAAAGTATTTTGCATGTTGGCCGAAAAAAATAAATAAATAAACCATAGGCGCCAAATTTTTGTATTAATTTAACGCTTTTCTTAATTCTTATCGAATTCAGTAAAAGTTGCAGTACAACTTGATTGTACAACGATGATATTTGTTGGCAATCCAAGATATTAATTTATTTGCAATTTGATGCAACCAACTCTAAATTCTGAAATTAATGACCGACCTGCAATTATCACATCATTCCACATCCATAGTTTGTGGAGAATAAATGATCACAAAAATATCTCCCTTCTAATTTAATCAACTAATTTATTTTTTCAATTTTCGGTCAAAATTTCAATTAAAGCCTAAATATCTCTTGATGCGTTGCGTGTTGATGATCTAATTTTAATTTAATAATCGTTTTTTGACCTTTTACTTGAATATATTTTTAGCAAAACGGATGGACTTGAATTATTATTGGACCTAAGATGAAAAATATTTGTTTATTGGTTTATAATAAAATAATATTAACTTGCATGAAAATACAGCTTTTGTAATGGATAATTATGACTCGTCTTTGTATATGAATAAGAGTTTTTCTCAATTTTTATGTTGTAATATGCACAAATGTTTAACACATTTCAAATCCGACTATTAAAATATAAGCAATGGAAAATGCCCACGATTTTAGATTTTACAGCATCAATAGTTTGACTATTTATTCTTTATTAGAAAAAAGAAATTTGGATTAGAAAATAATTTTCAAGTGTGAAGATTGGCTTGGTTGTGGCTGCTTTAAATAGTCAAACTTACCGTGCGACCTCTTCGCCTGGTACTAGGTCATAGGTTAAATTAATGGGAAAATGTCAAATTTGCCACTAAATATGTGAGGTTCGATCCTAAGCAAATTTTACCTTCAAAATTCTCTTAATTTATCCACTAATTTTAACAAAAAAATAGTATAAAAATCTTCATAAATTTATTAATTTTAATAAAATAAAATTTTTATAAAAGCACGTTTGACCAACGTACAAATTAACTATTAATAACTTTGCCAATTTAACGTCATACGATATATTTAATAATTCATTGAATGCGTAAGAAAACTTCTTTTAACAATATTTGGAGCGAAAATTTATTAGAGGTTGAAATTGCAATATTGAAGTTAAGCTTGCAACACTTATCTAAGTTTGAGGTGCAATTTGATGAAATTGAAAGTTCGATTAAAATTAACACAACTTGATAAGTTTAGAGGCCAAAATTGATTCTTTTTTTCCTTAAATAAAAAGGCTTATATGTGTTTAAGTCTCTAATATTGGGATACCTTTTTAAGTTAGTTTCTATTATTTAAAAATTTTCAAACTAATCTCTTATATTTTAATAGTTTTCAATTTATATTCTTATGTTTGTAAATGTTCAAATTAGTTAATAGAAAAGCTTACCTGATATGAAACTTAATCTTAATGAGTTAGTAAAATTTTAGAAAAGAAATTAGTTACTTTAAAGAATAAAATTTGCATTTATGCCGAGTTCCTAGAAGTTTGGAGGAGAAATCAGACATTTTCAACTTTAGTGACAAAATTCTATCTCGAAATTTGTCCTATAAGTTTATTGTTAACTACTTTGAATATTCATTAATCTGTTAAAAAAAATCATTAATGAAAAAGGTACCATTAAAAAATGTTAAAGCTCACCAAATAATTAAAGCTTTTTAAAATAATTAGGAGTAAATTGATAAAAACAAGGATTCAAACAACAAATCTATCTTTAAAACATTCAATACTAGGTTCTCTTTAGCATAAAAAAAAAGTAATCATATACAAATATGCCATTGAGATTTCAAATTACAATTATGTCAATATTTGAAATAGATATCATTTATCTTAAATTAAACCATTTGTATTCTAATAGAGGGTTGAAATAACATATACGTCGATTATATTTTGTTGTAGTTAATATATATTTGTGAGGAAAAAAATAGAAAAATAAAGTAGAATATTTTCCCTAATCAATGAAATATAATATATTTGAAAAATCTCTACAAATCTCTCATGTATCTCTTCAAATTATTCACCTTCCTAAAAAATTGGAAGTTGTGTTAATAATCTCTTATCCACGATTCTTGTGTTTTTTCTTGCAACTTTTTTATAATATTCAACCCACATTGACGATTTTTGTCGAGTGATATTCTATCTTTGACCACGTTTGTTTCATTTTATAAATGACGAAGTTTGGTTTCTTGGAGGATGGTTCATTTTGACTTCCATGGCTTGACCTACAGTGACAAGACGAGTTTAATTTTTATGGAATTTTTTTCGATGTAGCGTTTGAGTCTCTTTCAAAAGGCGACTCGATAGTTTATTCGGCGAATGGTTTTTTTTTTTTTTTGTGAATATTGGATGGAGAAGCTAAAATCAATGGGGCGATTTTTTTTTTTTTTTATAAAAATGGGGCTATTTATTTTTTTTATTTTTATTAAACTACATATAGTTGAGGTTTATATGAGGTATTTTTTCAAATATTTTTTCCAATGTTGCACAAATACATGAGGTTACTTATATATGGAGTTGTATATAAATGACAAAATGAAAGTGTGTGTATATTATATATACACTCAAAAAATTTAATTGTTGTGTTAAGAAATTGTGAAATATTATGTGTAATAATTGGAAAATATATATTTAAAATAAAATTTAACATAAATATATGAAATAATTACCTTAAATGAAAATATTTATATTGGGAAAGTATAAATTAAAAATCGAAGTAAATATAGATAGATGATATTAAATAAGGGTAAAATCATAGGGAAAAAATGCAAAAGAATCCAGACAAACTAAAGCTAATTTTTTTTTTTATAAAAATTGACATGTGTGAAATACAGTATTGAAAACGTAATCTAATAACTTCCTTTAAAAAAAGTTGTAATTTAACTTGAAAGATTTAAAATTATGCTGATTCTTTTAAATAAAGTAACAAACCAATGATAAAGAATTAAGATTGACTCGTCATAATTATAAATAAGCTCACTCATCACTTATTCAATTCAATAGCATAATTTCGATTTCTTAAAATCGACAAATCATTTGGTTAAATTGTTCTTAAAAAATAAAAAAAAAATAATAATAATTAAAATAAAAATCAATATGGGCCCACCAAGCATGAAGCTAGAAACGTCCTTCAACCTTCATAGGTCTATAAATATCTCATCCGTTCCTCAATTTGAAACCTCACACTCCAAATTCCTTTCTTCCTCTTCCCCCCAAAAGAAACACAAAACAATTTCTAATTCTCTCACATTTTCTTGTTTTCTCTTCTCATCTCTTCTTCAACTTCACATTCTAACCATTAATGGCTACACAAATCTCAGTCATATTATATCTCTTAACAATTCAAGTTTCAATATCAGGTTACTAAAGCCCTGTTTCATTACATTTTCAGTTTCCTTTTTAATCCATATTTCGTGTTCATGTTCTGATTTTTCTTTTTCTTTTCTGAAACTTTGAAATTACAGGAGTATTATCCACGACTTTCAGCATAGTAAATAAATGTGATTACACGGTATGGCCGGGAATCCTCTCAAACGCCGGAATTTCACCACTTCCGACTACTGGTTTCGTCCTCGCCTCCGGTGAGTCCAAAACGCTCTCCGCTCCGGCCTCTTGGGGCGGCCGGTTCTGGGGCCGAACCCACTGCTCCCAAGACTCCACTGGCAAATTCTCTTGCCTCACCGGTGATTGCGGCTCCGACAAAGTCGAGTGCAGCGGAAACGGCGCCAAGCCGCCGGCTACTCTGGCGGAGTTCACCCTCGACGGCGCCGACGGGCTGGATTTCTTCGACGTGAGTTTGGTCGACGGTTACAACATCCCTATGCTGGTGGTCCCACAGGGCGGCACCGGCGAGAAATGCGTGAGTACCGGATGCGTGGTGGATTTGAACGGCGCGTGTCCTTCAGAGCTCAAGGTTACGAGCGTGGACGGCGGACAGAGTGTCGCGTGTAAAAGCGCGTGTGAAGCATTTAACCAGCCGCAGTTCTGTTGTAGTGGCGCGTACGCGACTCCCGATACTTGCAAGCCCTCTCCGTACTCGCAAGCGTTTAAAAACGCGTGCCCACGCGCCTACAGCTACGCTTACGACGATTTAACCAGCACGTTTACATGTCTCGACGCCGATTATATCATCACATTTTGCCCATCGCCCAACACGAGGTAAATTTACATAATTCTCCTCCTTTGACTTACATTATTACCCCTCTTTTTCATTTTGCACGTTAGAGGGCATTTTCGTACATAACAAGTTGACAAAAACCATGGAATACGAACGTTAATGGGAAAGCATTCATGATTTCTAGACAAAAGGAATCTCGTGCATCAATGCTTATGCCACGTAGGATCTAAAGGGGTATTTTAGTAAATTACTCCTGCCTCGACCGACTCTTTAGCCGACATGTTCCCCCGGTGGATCATGGGACGGCTACGGCACCAACGGCGTCGCCGGGAAATCGGCGATTCGGGTTTAAGTAATCGTCTCGAAGGGAATAGAGATTTTTCACGTGGTGTTAATTTCCTTTTTTGGTTCAACGGCTTTAAATCGCGTAAAACGAGGTGTTGTAATTTGGCACGATCTCCTAGTGTTGAATAATTAACGTAACGGTCAATATTACTTCATGACGGTCCACTAAAAATCTGACACGTTGTTACTTGTATTTCTGAATGTCAGTGAAACTAACCATTTTTGTTTGTTTTGTGGGTGCAGTCAGAAATCAACAGAAAATCACAACACAAACACGCCGGCGATCAACGGCGGCAACAGCACCATGGTTTATGAAGGGGCTGAGTTTGATCAAAGCGGCGCGTCGAGAACAACGCTCCGCCGTATTCTCGGCGTAGTTGTTGCCATGGTGGCCGTCCTTCAAAGTCGGCAACTCTTTTGACTGACCGACTGACGTTGTAGTTGTAGTAGTAGGCCCAGTACCTTTTACAGAACTTTTCGGCCCATTTTTGCCTGGAGGGGAATCGGTGTCACGTGTGGAGCCCACGGCTTGCAGTTTCATTCGTTAAAAGGCATGATGGGCCAAGTGGGTGGGCCGGACCCATATTATGGGCCCAGATGATGTGGATGTGACTCATGAATGAAAAGGCTCACCCGCACACCACACGTTAAGCCAACCAATCCACCACCTTCTAAGGCGAGAGCTGACGGAGAAGAAAATTTATATATTTTTAGGAATTCTTTTCGAGGGTTATGTTACGTTAATTCTTTATAATTTGTTGAAGAAGAAACGAAATAATGATATTGGGATTCATTTGTTTGTAATGGGAGACAGAATTCAATATTGTTAAATTAAATTATTCTTCGTATGATTTAAGTTGTTTAATTATTTTTATGTCACATTCTAATAGTGCTGTAAAAGCACATAAAAACGAAATAGATGATTTCCATCGTCATATCACAGCTATTGAATTGGATAATATATATTAAACAAGTATGAGATGTGAATGGTAGTGTTAGATATTATTTTAATCTCGAGTTGTTTAATATTATATGCTTTAAAAAAAAAGTGGTAGTTTTCTTCACAAATTGTCCCTTCTGAAAATGAACAATTGTTGATTAACAAAATCCAATTCATTATTCAAACGTGTAAAAGTAAGGTCTTAATTCAAATAGAAATAAAATAAGATGGTCTTACCAATTGTTTATTATAGTTGTCCATTTCACATTCTATGGATTTCAGATTGAAAAGATATTAGATTGGCCAACTTGACCGAAAAAAAAAAAGTTGGAGACGTCAATGCAATTGCACTAGCAGGCAAGCAAGCCAATGATTTTGGGAACTTATTAAATCTTTATATGCAATTTTTAAAAAAGTGTTGAAAGTAAAGGTAATTTAAAGACAAAATAATGGTCTTTTTTCTTAGGTAGCATTATGTACATTCAAAAAAAAGAAAAAAAGAAAGAGAAATTCCGTTAGTGATATGCAAAAGTGCTTCTATTTGTCCCAGTGCACGGAATGCGCTGCCTAAACAAGTTCTAAAGAATTTAAAGTCGTAGCCAGTTGATAACGAGTGACGGTAATTATGTAAAGTTAAAACAGAAGAGGAAAATTAGTATTATCAATTAATAGAAGAAATGGGTAGTCAAATGTAGTTGATTTTCTTAGTAATTTCAAGAGTTAATACGGGAAATGTTCATGTCAACCACTATGTCAAAGTTGTAAAAATATAGTATGAATTATTTTGGCTCTTATCTAAATTGCAAATTGCAATAGCACCATTTGGGATTTCATTCAACGCTACCTCTATGCCATTCATACAACTTTAGCTAAAATGTAAAGAACCTAATGCTAAAATTCTGTGATATGTATGGAATAGAATACACAGCTACATGTACCAAAGCCGCCTTCTTTTTTCTTTTTGCAATGGCCTTTCTATGAAAACACCATGAGATGAAAAGGAACAAAAAGAAAGAAAATATATGAGAACCCAAAAAAAAAAAACAAAAAGAGAAAAAAAAAGATGCCCCTAAATTTTCCCTCAACAATTAACTCGTGAATCATATAACAGCACAATTTACCCAGCTTTATTTAGTCATAAATTAAACCACTCCCACACCTGCTAATGGGTTCAGCCTCCTTGTATGCATCATTTTCTGGCAGTGATCATCAGTATACATCTGTGGATTAATGAAAAGGTCCGAAGCGGAGAACGAGATCATGAGAGGAAGGATTACTATTTCCATGGAGGCTGCTGATGTTTATAGCTTAGCAGATAACCTTCCCAACCAGCATCAGGGCAATCTGGTTCTTTCCTTTTTGCACCAACTCCAGAACTTGAGGGTTGTCTCAACTGCTCTTCCATGGATCGGAGATGACCAGGGAAAAGAAGCTGCTTTAAACCCCCAGAATCACTTAATCCAGAATTCAAATCAAATTTAGGGCGCGGATGGGCAACGCCATTGGGAGTCAGCTGTGCATCTGTCATGCCCATGATAAATGGCGGGTGAGAGTAAGAGGAAGGCGGAACAGCTGACATAGGGCCCATAATTTGAGGCATAACAGCAGCTCCTCTTGAATCGACCATGTAAGGAATCGAGCCACTAGGTTCATACATGGTTGAGAATGAAATGGTTGGCCCTGGTGTCAATCCATTGTAACCAATAAAAGGAGACTGGTGGTAAGAAACTGCAGAACCCATCCCTAACATATCTCCTGTTCTTGCCAAAGTAGCACCTATTCCAGCAGGCTCAACAGTTCTTCCATTTGGCAAAGATGAAGCACGAAGCGCAAAATCTTTTCTATTAACTTCCACCCTTGTGCCCATAATGGAAATAACAGAGGCATCTGTATTAGGCCCTCCATAAGCACTTGTATTTTGACAATACTTACCAGGACCTTGATCTGAAGCATCAACTTGAGCAAATGGCCTATCATTCAAATCAATATTCCTTACCAAAGGTTGCATCGATGACGAAGAGCAGGCAGGAGAAGCACTGTAGCTACTCTGGTTGTTAAAGAGTCCCTCCATTCTCAAATCCGATGCTGGAGCATCAACATCGTCACCAACACAGTTAAGGTCCAGCTTTAGTCCCCCAGATTTTCTTCGTCCACTTTCAACTAAAAACTCTCCGGATTGTGGAAAAGATGATCCTGGGGTTTGTTTCCTGGTTTCGTCTCCAGTCTCAGCCACATTCAAATCAATGTCAAGAAAATCCTGCCTCTGCTTTGAACTATCAGAATTTCCCCCACTAGAAAGAGTTCTATCACTATCAGGAACTTTACGTGGGGAAGCAGGGCGGAAAGCACTAGTGGCTGCAGAGCCTCTCCATCCAAGCGCCCCTTCAAACTGCAAAGGCGTTAGAGGCAATCCAGAAGAAGCAGCTGGTCTAGAAACAGAAATAACAGATACCGGTAAAGAAACTGGAGTTGCAAATTGCTCGGCATCATCATTAAATACGTCTTGATTAAGATCAAATTCACAAAACCCTTTTTCTCTACTCGTATCTACTCCTCGAGCTGCTTCAGTGACCAGGGAGGATTCCATTTCATTTAAATTTTCAGGTTGAGTATCTAAATTATCTGGATGGGTCAAGCATGTCTCCGCATCAGAAAATGATTCAGCAACATGACTTTTTGCAGATTGGACCTCTCTTCCTTGGAGATCAGCTGGCTGATCCTGTTTTTCAGCCATGGTGTCTGGTTTACCCAGCTGCCTGATTCCACCATCAGAAACTTTATCAGAAGAAGAGCTGCAGGATGGCTCTCTATATTCCACCACTTCTCTTTCTACTTCTTGAGCTACTTGCCGAGCAACCTCCAGAGCATCAACTATACCGTACTCAAGTTCCATATCTGACCTATCATCAATTATATTTGAAGTTTTGGTATTCAATTTCGGTTTGGAAAATTCAGAATCAGTCATTACATTGTCATCTTCCTTTCTTCGACGCTGTCTATCGCCATTGACTTGACCAAAATCTTCCATCCTCGAAAAAGAAGTCCCACGAGCCTCAAATTTTCCTATTAGACTCCCATTCATAGACAAATCCCGCAGAGTATTTCGATAGCGCTCAGAATCTAGGCCTGCAGATTTGAATACAGGCGTGCTAGAATAATTTGGTTTTTTATCAGATTTCCCACTTTCCGAATCTAATGTGGAAACTCTCTCACTATCTAGACTAGAACTGCATCGATAGACACCAGCATTGTCAAGACCCTCATTATCTTGTTGAGCTGGAGCTTCTTTAGCAGACTCTTCACCATTTGCAGTATCAAAGCCTTCCAAAACAGATCCCGGATCCTGCATGGGAGAATGAGAAGAGTTATCTGATTTCTCTGTCACACATGACCTACCAGAAGAGCCATCAATCTTGTGCACTTGGTTTTCAACCTCTGGCAATTCATTCAACTTCTTTGAACCATCTAACTGTTCATTATCACTACCTTCCCTTGCAACTGGAAAGCTACAAGCCACGCTAGCAACACTAGCTGAGGTTCCTCCTCCAACAGAACACAGAGACGTTTCTTCCTTCTTCAAAACATCCTCAGTTGGAACCGACATGACAGCTGAGTTTGTTGTTAAATCTGGAGACCTATCTTTCACAGCTGAGTTTCCAGAAATTGAATGAGAGTCGGGCTCATTTCTCGGAGACTGAACCTTTGAATCTTCAATCTTATCAGGGTGAAGAGCATCAGAGCTTTCTGAGGATAATATTTTGTCTCTGACAGGTTCTGCTGCTTGTCTTCCCTCACTGGATAATTCTCTTGAAGCAGATGCACCTGAAGCAGATGACCTTCCTGCACCGTGAGCAAGATTTGAAGTCTCTTCATCAAAATGTACGCCAACGTTTTCTGCATCTCGGAGCAAATCTTTATCATTTATCTCCTGCATCCACCTATCAAGGAGTACACTTAATTCTTTCCCAAACCTAGATTTGCCATGGTCAGTATTTTCGCAAAGACCCTTCACAGTAAATAAAATCCCTGAAGAAATAGATTTCTCAGCAGTTATATGAAGCTTTTTAAGTGCTTGCAACAAAACAACGATAGACTCTTCCACGGTGCTATCATTTGTATCATTACTAAACTTTTGGGCATCCTTAAGCCATCTTTGAATGAAGCTCAGTCCATCTAATTGGATAAAAAGATCAAGACAATCTTTATTCTCCGTAGCAGCAATAGCACCGGCAACAGCAGCCCAATGCCTGGTTGCATCACTAACATTCTTCACAAAACAATCCTTCTCCTTTCGCATAACATTAATCAACTCCTCAACTCTACATGGGGCTGTAAGCCCATTTTTTATTTCAGTCAAGGTGAAGAAGTCTTCAAGAGTCATCATGCTTCATATACCATCCTTGCAAGCATGAAATGGGAGAACCTTCTCATCCATCTAGCAGACTACCAGGTCAAAATTATAAACCAACACTGCAAAATAAAAAATATATATTTGTTAATCGAGATTCCTAAAACTAGGGAAAACATGCATGAAAATTTAAACTGATATTATTGCATATTTGTCATCAAATAAGTTACAAGGTAACAATTACAAACTTCCACCAAGCATAAGAAGCAGCGAAAACCAGTTATATGTAATTACACAAGAAAAGTGTGTGAAAAGACGGGCCACAAATTATATGAAGATTCAAACAGAAATGACTAGTAAATTTTCTATTGTTCTTCACAACAAAAATACACTACATCAATTATAAAAGACCTGATATGAAACCTTGATCTTGATACAAGCATCAAGTTCAATGAATTAGTCAAAATCCGTTTTGAGATAAATTATACTAGGAAAGTATTTGAAGTCTCGTACAGCAAAGATAAGAAAACTCAAAAAGAGCATGGTAGATATAATCATGCCATGAAACTCGATATCATAACAAAACTGAATATCAAAAAGCCAAAAGTAGAATCAAAATAAAGCAAAAAAATAAAAATAAAAAAATAATAATAATAGCATCTCAATTCTATAGGCCATAGATACATTAGTAAGTTATAGACTATTGATAAAGAAACATCCAAATCATTGTAAGAATCAAAACATTATAATGTCCTAAATTGATCTTGCACCAAAATTACCTTGATGCTAGAAGTTCAAGAGCAAGCAGCAAATTAACGAGTATGGTTTTATCGAAGACAACAAAAGAATGGCTTTCTCATTCTAGTATTCCAACAAGCAATGTTGTTATTGGTTACAAACCTTGAGAGATGTACCTAAAAACTATAAAAGAGGAACAAATTCCATCCATATCACTCTGAAAACACATTAACTTATGGATATAGATTATAACAGTCAGAAAACCTAATTGACTATCGTCCGAATTTTAAATATTCACCAAAAGAATGGTTGATCACGAGCAAGACCTTCGTCCATGTTCAACTTTCCGACAGGCAAAATTAAAAACGATGTGGCAATCAATCGTGATTTGGAAAACAACGCACTACTGTTATGGAGAGCCCAACTATCGATTACCTACAAAATTTAAAACAGTACCCAATGCTAAAATCAAAGGCAGAAACTAATTTAAAAAACACGCAGAGGAGGGAAAATAATAATTGTTATTCACTAAATCATAGTTTTAGACAAAGAAATTGCAAAACAATCCAGCAAACAATATAACCCGATGGCTAAGACGACAATAATTGTAAAAAAACAACCAGAGTTAAGTAAGCAGTTCATCCATATTCCCCGAAAAAGCCAAACGAGATTTAAAAACTAGCACCTATGAACGTATCTCAGTATCAGATGATATGTTAGAGCAGAGAAAATGGAAATTATCAAACGAGGTGACCCTGCTTTACGTCCTTAAACCGAAAAAACGGCATGGACGAAAATGAAATGCAAATTTCAATAGGAGATTGTGGAAATTAATGCGCAGATACTGATTGCGATACAAAATGATAAAAACAAAGAATTAAGGATGAGTAAATAAAATGCAAGGACGAAACAGTACGAGTGTCTTGCCTTGACAACAGAACTCGAAACCCTAGCTTCAGAGTCGGCGAGAAATAGGAGCTCCCAAAAACTCCTCCTGCTCCGAATTTCTCTCTCCTCTGGTTGATGAATGAGGATTTTCTCTCTCTAGAACTTAGGCTTTCTTTCTTTCTCTTTTCCGTTTTCACAAAACCCTCGTTTTGTCGTCTGTGAAACCTTCCCCCACATCGAGCGAGAGAGATAGAGAGAGAAAATACGAAAACGTTGCTTTTCTCTCTCTCCTTTGGCTCGAATCGTGATTTCTATGTTTTCTTCTTTTTTTTTTTTCCTTTTTTTTTTTTTCAAAATGTTGGTCTTTGTATGCGATGGGATGACGATGGCACGAGGGACTCGTGCGAATCTTGCGAATGTTCGACCGGGTTTTATATTTGAACCGAAATTGTTCGGACCGGCCTGAACAAATCCAAAAACTGTCGCTTTCTGCCATACGGAATGCCTTTTTGTAGGCTTTTTAATTATTAATTTGGAAGGAAATAATTGCAATGTAAAGGGATTTGGACTTTGAACCAATTTGTCTAAAGCTTTTACTGAATTTTTAAAAAAATGTATTCTATTTTTGCCAAAAAGTACTATCTTTTTTCTAATAAACAATGCAGTATGTTAGGAGACCAGGACTCTTTAGACTAATTATAAAATAAGTGATTTTAATTACAAGTTAGATTTTTTAGTTGGATTTATATCTGTTTTTGAGTTGTGGGTCACTTGATGACATTGAAATATGACCCTATTTAACTACTTTCAAAGGTGTTTGGTATATAGTAAATAACTTTGATTTATGAAATAAAAGAATGTGATTGCTAAAAATTAAATAGGGTTCTTGTTCACCTTTCAACGTTATGAAAATTGTCAATAGAAATATCAATAAAATGTTGATCTTGATGGATATTTCTAAAAAAAATCATAAAAACGGTTGAGGATCCCACATTGATAAGGTGGAGAAAAACCTCACAACTTATAAGATATATGGGTTACTCCAATTGGTTTTGAGATGAAACCTGATATAATCCAATATGGTATCAGAGCCCATTAAACTCAAACGTGCATTCGGTCCAGAAAAATTAAAATTAAAATTGGGATCCGATCGAAGAATGGTGAACCAAAAAAAGCACCATGTTGAAGCTCTCACATTGGAAAGAGATATATGGACTACTTCTCTCATAGCCAATTAGTTTTAAGATGGAATCCCAATTTAAATTACCTACATTAGTGGTATTTGGTTGCTAACTTTTTATGTTTCTTTCAATTTTTTTTATAGTATGAGAATGAAATGTTAATTCATTTATTAGGTCGATGAATTCATTGACATATCGACACTCTCATATAAAACACATAGATAAAAATGTCAACATATTGACAACAATTTCATGTCCTAATTGTATTTGAACTGTGAATGTTGGTATTAATCATGAGAGCAGTTGTGTTTGCAGTAGTATATTTAGCAAGATTTTGTTTTTTCTAAAATAGTTTCCAACAGAATCCTATCATTTTCATCTGCTTTCTTTAACATTTTGTAAGCTTATTCATATATATTATAGTTATTTTTTTTAATTACATATTGACATGAATGTGTTGTTTTTTTATTGACTATATTAAAATTAGAAGAATGAAAATCCTTTAATTAACAGTTTTAAAGAATTTACAACAACAGAAACAGTGATGAAAAATTAGACGAAATATATGTTTTGGTCCTAATGTTGGGGTGTTTTCAATTTAGCACCTATGGTTTAAGGGTTTTGATTTAGTCACTCCATTTACATAAGTTAACTGTATAAATAATAAATAGAAAAATATAAATCCAACAACCCTCAATCATGATATTTTTTTTTTCACCCATTCATGATCAATCTCTCTCACTTTTTTTTTTTCATGCTAATTCATGATCAATCTCACCTTAAGTGAGATTTATTCTCGATTTTTTATTATAGTATTTACATTAATGCAAAGCAAGTTGAATGAAATTAGTTTTTAACCAAAATTTGGGCTGAAATGGTCTAATGAAATTGAAATGAATGAATCAAGCGTCCAAAAACAACTAATCACATACCAATTCGAACTTCGTACACAATAACTGTGAATACTGCTTTGTATTCTCAGTTTGCCATTTATTATTACTTCTTAAATAAGATTTGTTCTTCAACTTTAATATATATGGTTGATACTCTATCGTTATTTTCCTTTTTCTACAAAAACTAAGAGGAATTTTAAGCGCTTCAACCCATAATTTTTTAATTGGGATGGTTTTAGGTTTCAAATCCATAATCATATTTGGTACAACTACAATGAGAACTATGTATAGATCTGTCTGATAATCACCTATGTGACTCGACAATTCCAACAACTCGACATCAATGTGACTTGAGGAATTGTTGCAGACAAACTAACCACTAAGCCAAATTTTTTTTGGTCTTATTTTAATGTTATTATACATATTATATAAAGTAAAAGAATTTGAGGTGGGCTCGAGCTCCCTCGGTCTTAACTAAATCTGCCTCTGCCACCAATGACTCTCGGCTTGACCACCCTGATGGTCACTCCAACACTCGACCACACCACAACTATTGTCGAAATCACTCAACGACCATCCCATCGACTTGACCACCATGTAACCACCACCGATAACCAGTGATTTCAAGGCGACCTCGGGCGCTCGCCTAAGGTGAGAGGCTAGGCGTTTTGGGGATGTGCGCCTCATACATTGCCCAGGCGATCGACATCAATCAGGCGACCGCCCGACTGCGCTTGGCCTCGCCTTCGCCATTGTCGAAGGCGAGCGCCTGATTCAAAGACGTAGTTTTTTTTTTTAAAAAAAAAATACAACCTTCCTTTAACTTAATACCACCCGCAATGTAGAATAATTGAACCTTGAAAAGGAGAATAATCAAGGACGAGCAGTAGCTGAGGACTTAGATTTAGATGGGGAGGAAAATTATGATTTTGACATTTAATTGATGTTTTAGTCCTTTAGGCTAGTTTTACCTTTATTATTTTTGGTTGATTGATTCATTCTTAATAACTTAATTATGTCTCTGGAACGTGATTATTATTGGATGTTTTTAACATTTTGTTGTTTTTACCAATTAGTATTAAGCTTTTAAGGGTTTGGCATTTTATGTGAATATATTTACTATAAAATTTATGTTTTATATATTTTTTATATATTTATTTATTGTGCCACGCTTCACTCGGGCAACGTCTTTTTGTCGCCTCTCGCCTTCAGACGATCAAAGGGCTTGTCGCCTTGAGGTGCGCCTTGCGCTTTGAAAATATTGCTGACAACCACTCACAATTCAACCACCTAGTAAAAAAAAAAAGTCTAAGATAAAACTAAAAATGACTATTGAACGAAATTTTTAATTCATTATTTATGTCAAATAAGTTTCAAAAAATTGCAAAATAAAGTTTTTAATATTTTATTTTTTAAAATAGAATTCAATTTTTTTGAACTCATTCCTACTTGAAATATATTTCAAAATACGGTGCGAAATTTTGTTTAAATTCTATAATTTTTTAAATAGACCTTCAATATTTTAATTTTTAAGAGAGTAAAAATAAGTTTATGAAAACTTTGTAAAATAGAGTTATAAATCCTTAATTTTTTAGATAGACTTCCAATTTTTTTTATAAAAAGAGTTTCGAAAAATAGATTTCCAAGTGATTTGTGAAATATAGTTTTAAAATCCCCTTCCAAAAATAATTTTTTTAATACCATGTGAAATAGAATATTAATTATTTAAACATATGTCCTTACTAATATTATTTAATTTTACATCATAATCTAGTGAATGAGATATCAATATGCTTGTACAAACTACACATTTTTATTTAAAATTATTCCTAATATATTGATATATAATTTAATAAACAAGCTAAAAAAATAGTAATCAAGAATTCCATAGTTTCTGATTTCAGCAAAAAAAAAAATCTTAGGGCTCTTGATTATCAAGATTTTTTAATTCCAAACTCATGCACCAAATAACCCAACTTGAAGATTCATTTACTACATGAAATCACATATTTATAGATTTTTTTCCAGATTGTTTTGATATCTAAATTCATTACAAAGAAAATTCCATTAATCGAAAACCATTTTATACCAAACGCAATACAAAGACAAAAGTCGTAGACCTTTTAAAAATTTACCTTCAATGAAAATTCATTAAACTTTCTCAGGTATCAACTGTCAAAGTAAGTATAACTCAACCTTAGCTTCGATTGAGAAGTCATGGAGTTGAATTCCCACCTTAAAATATTGTTGAACTAAAATAATTTAAAAAACAAAAAACAAAAAATTGCATAAAGAATTACAACACAGGTTTTTCATTTGTTTCGATAATTTAATAAAAAATTTAGTAATAAATAGAAGGTAGTTATCCATCAAATTTCTTGTATTTCTGTCCCAAAAAACAAGAGAGAAGAAAAGATAATGGGCCCAACTTAATTACGAGCTCTTAAATCACTCATGACGAATAATTCAAATGTGAAAAGTAATTAAGCATCTACTTGAAGAAAATCTCAGAATCTTCCCCATTCTTGCTTGCCACCACCACACAATTGGAGATGTCAAATTTAGAAGTTATACCCAAAATTTCAAACTAAGACCACAAATAATAGCAACATCAGGCAGTATTTAGTAACATCAAGCCTGCAACTTCTGACCTACTTTTAGATCCGATCCAATCCAATCCAACATTCAGTTAAGAATTACATCAACAAGAGAGAAAAAAAAAAATATCAAAGCAACATTAATTACACTTTTCTCCATCATGATCATCATCAAGATACCAATCCATATACTAATAATAAATATTAACATTTGAAGTAACAAAAAAAGTTCACAACCACTACTTAACAAACTAGATAACAACAGTAAGAAAACATTAATCATCTCATAATACTAATTAATTACACATAGATTCAAGTATATAATATATGATATGATATTCTAAAGATTTCATTTTTTGGGGTTAAGTTTAGATGTTTGGCAGCTTCATTTTATTCATTACACAAAAGGGTTGATGAAATATTAGAGGTTGATGAGAGTAGGGGCAGACCTTGGGGGATTTGAGAGCATGTGGACGACTTCCCTCATGGTTGGCCTTGCAGAGCTGTCTTCCTCAACACACATCATCGCTATTTTGAAGAGATGGATGACGCCTTGGAGAGGGTATTCGGTGAGGCGCGAGTCCACCACGGCTAATACTGAGGCTGCATCGGACGGCTGAGAGAGTTCTGATGTGGTTTTTAGGACCCATCTCACAATGTCCACGCCTTCGCCAAAATCGCCCACTGGCTTCCGTCCGGCTATCAGCTCTAACAGAACCACACCGAAACTGTACACGTCGCTCTTCTCATCCACTTTCAGTGTGTAGGCGTATTCTGTTGTACGGTCAAAAAAAGAAAAAACAAAAAAATCAGTCATAATAATGGTGTCTCTTAGAATATTTAACCAATAAACATGAACCACCTGATAAAGTTTTGATATCAATCATTCGCAACAATCGATTAGGAAGAAAACAATGATCCATGGGGCCTTTAACCAGGAGACTTTACCACTAACCAATATGGTTCAAACAAGATTTAACAAAGATCTATTGTTTAATTTCTTTTGTTTTTTGTTTTTGGAAGATACCTATGAATTCTTATCCAAATTCTAATGAGAAAAAAAAATTATAAACAGATTTTGTTAATTCCCAAAATTTGACTTGAATTTTAATAATCCTTAAAAAAAAGAATCACAAAAGTGGGAGTAGTACCCATAAGTTGTAAGCTTAATTTTATTAAAAAAAAAAGAATCAAATGGTTACTATAGAGACCGTAAATTAAAAAGAAAAAAGTAGGTCTTTAATAATACCCATTTGATTTTTAGTATTTTATTTTAAAAATTAAGTTTCTTAACACTAAGTCTACAAATGAGTTCCTTTGTTCTAAACTTCTATTATCTACTTAATCCAAGACCAGAGTAGTTTATACGATTTCTTTTTTTTTTCCAACGTTTCATGAATGATGGAAAAATTAAGGTAAACAAATGGTTTATCTTTTCTCTTTCAAATTTTCAATATCTCAACCAAGATGAACATGTGGTTTCTTTTTTAACTCTTAACTGTACACCCTTGTGTTTGAATTCTAATTCTTATAGAGAGAAAAAAAAAAAAGGAATCAAACTCATCAGCTCGCCTAGAGGTTAGGAGGATAGGGGTTCATTCAAATAACCGACATAAGTATGGGCTCTCATAGGCCCAACCCATGTCCGTGGCTCACGAATCAAGACCCAAATCGAAGTGTTTGTGTTTGTGCTTGTGTTTGTTGGGATTTTCTGATTTATTTTAGAGGAAACACATTTTTGTTTTTATTTTTTTTTAAAAAAAATAGAAACACGAGTTTCACACTGTACAGGAAAGAGCTCGTAACTATGGGGAGAAAATTGAAATATTAAAAAGATCCCCTTACAAATTTAGTTTCTAAATATTTAAGTTTGTATGTATTTGGTCAAAGTTTTAAAATGTATCTAATAAATTTTTGAACTTTCAAATTTGTATCTATTTGGTCCCTTAGTTTTAAAAAGTGTAGATTTTCGAGCTTCCAAATTTGTATCTATTTAGTCATTGAACTTTGAAATATGTCTAACAAGATATTAAACTTTCAATTTTGTATCCATGGGTTTTTAAATTTTCAATTTTGTACTTAATAAAGTTTTTTATTAGACATAAAATTCAATAGTATATCTAATAGATTAGCTAATTTTCGAAAATTTTGAATATGTTAGGCACTATTAAATAAAAAATAAAAAATTTAGAGATTTATTACATATTTTAAAATTCAATTATTTATTAGATACAAAATTGAAATTAAATGACCTATTCGACACTTTTCAACTTTTAGACCAAATAGACATAAATTAAAAAGTTTGATAGACTAAACATTAATTTAACCTATTAAAAAAACAGTTAATTTGCCTTGCAAACCTTCTTTGTATACCCAAAATGCACCCAATTTTTTAGAGTATTTACTATATTTTGAGGTGAATTCTAATTGACTCTTCAAATAACACGATTAAGTTAATCCTACTAATATTCTTCATTAATACAATTAACCAAGACAGGAACTAGCAATAACTTATCCCTAGCTCTTAACTTGTATCAGCCACGAGATGTATTAAAGAATTGAACTCAATTGGAAATTAGAATCACTGATACCGATGATGAAGAAGATGAGAGAACAAACCTGGAGCGATGTAGCCATAGGAGCCGGCAATGGAGGACATACACTCGGAGGCGCCGCCGTTCTGCAAGAACTTGGCGAGCCCAAAGTCAGAGACATGCGCCTCAAAGAAGTTATCCAGCAGTATATTATTGGACTTCACGTCTCTGTGAATGATCAGCGGCGTACAATCATGGTGCAAGTAACAGAGCCCCTTGGCGGCTTCCATCGCGATCTTGTACCGCAACTCCCAGTGCAAATGCCCGCCCTTCACTCCATGCAGCCTCTGGTCCAAGCTTCCATTGGGCATGTACTCGTACAGCAGCAGATTCGTGTCTCTGTTCGAAACGTACCCCAAAAGCCTGACGATATTCCGGTGTTTGATTCGCCCTAGGGTCTGAATTTCCGCCGAGAAACCGTGGTCGTTCCGGCCACTTCCTAACAACAGTTTGATCGCCACGATGGAGCCGTCCGGCATAGATCCACGGTAGACGACCCCGGCGCCGCCTTTGCCGATGATATTTTCCTCCTTCAAGCACTCGAGGACGTCCTCCGGTTTGAAATTGAGGCGTTGGAACGCCGTTAGTTTCCATGCCTTTGATTTCTGAATCCTCTTTATCTTCCTGATGTAAATTGCGGCGAGTACACATAACAAAATGATGAATATTGCAACGATTGGGATGATTAACTTAATGGATTTCATATTACTGCGTAGCGATGCGCAAGGCCCGTGATTGGGAAAACAGAGGTTAGGGTTTCCAGCGAATGCGCTGCCGTTGAATACCGAAAACTGACCGCCGGTGGGGATTCTACCAAAGAAGTTGTTGTATGACAAATCTAGAGTTGTAAGACTCATCATCCCCCGAATTTCATTCGGAATTTGGCCCGTCAGCTGATTTCTTGACAAATTGAGGACACTCAAAATTTTCAGATACGAAATTCCTTTGGGAATTTGGCCAACGAAGTAATTTTCACTGAGATCAATTGACGTTAAAGATGTGCACTGAACGACCGAATGCGGAATTTCGCCGCTAATGTTGTTGAAACTGATGTTAATCCTCAGCAACTTATTCAATTCAAATATTTCCACAGGTAAATCTCCGGTGAATTGGTTATGTTCCAGAGAAAGAACCTGCAAGTTTTCTAAATTCTTAATCGCCGCCGGAATTTCGCCGGTAATGTGATTGTTACTGAGCTGTAGACTTCCAAGAAAATAGCCTGACATTTGCGACGGAAGAGCGCCGGAGAAGTAATTGTTACTGATATCAAGTAGCTCCAGCGCCGGAAAGTTAAAGAACCCTGCCGGAACCGTTCCATTGAAGAAATTTCCCGCAATTCTTATCTTCGTAAGCGAATCACATCGGCCTAATTCCTCAGGGATGGGCCCGAAGAAGTAATTATCCAACAGAATCAAAGTCTTCAACCTACCATTACATAAAACCGGAGGAATGAGCCCAGTTAGGTGATTTGTAGCCACGTCGAGCAGAAACAGTTTTCCGTTACGCCCGAGATTCTCAGGGAGCTCGAGCGTGAAGTTGTTACTCCACAACTGAAGCACTTCGAGATGTGGAAAATCACCAACGAACCCAGGAATTGGACCGTGAAGTTTGTTGCTGAATAAATTGATCAGTGTAATATTCTGCAGTGCCGCGAAACTTGCCGGTATCTCTCCGGTCAGTTCGTTCAGCGAGAGGTCCAGTGACTTGAGGCTAATGAGACCGGAAAGTTCAGAGGGAATCCGACCGGTAAGATTGTTTACTTGTAGAAATAGACTGTGTAAGTGCTTCAAATTCCCCAAACTCGGAGGGATTTCACCGGAGAGATTACAGTTGCCTAAATCGAGAAGCTCGAGAGAACTTAACGATCCAAACTCGGCTGGAATTCCACCGTCGTAACGATTAAAATATCCTGCATAAAGATACCTAAGATTCTTCAACCGCGCTAAACTCGCCGGAATCCTTCCGGTAAGCGCATTTCCCCTCACGCTTAAAAACTCCAACGTCTGCATCTCGGAGTAAACCTCCGGAATCTGACCGGTAAAGAAGCCTCCGCCGAGGTCAAGATACTTAAGCTTCTTCAACTTGGCGAACTCCACTGGAAGCGGACCAGAGAAATTGTTGTTATAGATATCGAAAACCTCGAGTTCCGTCATTCCGAGCGCGATTTCCGCCGGAAAACTATCACGGAGTAGGTTGGTGGAGAGATTAACAATCTTAAGCGATGTGAGTTTCGCCATTTCAAGAGGAAGCTCTCCCGTGAGATTGTCATTCACTAACGTCAAGTTCACAAGCTTCTCCAACATCCCAATCTCCGGCGGAATCCGGCCAAACAGACGGAAATTCGAAACGTTAAGCGCAACAACTCTAGAATCGGCATCGCACGAAACTCCAGAGAAGAAGCAATGAGCAGACGGCGAAGACGACGGCTGCCAATCACTAAGCCCCGACCTCCCCGGTACAATCATGGCGCTCTTCATTTTCAACAGCGCTTCCATATCGCCATTGGCGAAGCAAAATCGGGCAGAGAAAAGAAGTAAACAGAAGATAAACAAACTGCTAACAACAGGATTGAGCGACTTCTTCCTCATCCCGTCTGCGTTTCGCGTTCTTCGTTGGAAGACAGTGAAGAGAATATGGAGAGTTGGAAATTGCGTTAGTTGTATGCAAATGGCGATGGCATCGGATTACGCAAAAATTCGAAGCTCTAATAGGCGGTGGCGGTAAAAGATGGAAACAGATTGAAGAATAAACAAATCCTAAACATCCAATTCGAAGGCGAGGAAGTAAAGCTTGTGTAATAGATTAGAGAGTAGGAATCAGGTGAGGCCGTCTTATCCTACGCTCTAGGACTGTTACTTCCGGCCATATCTGGGTCCTACATCATATCCTGTACGAGGCATTGGATTAGACGGCGACCGACGGATGGATGCGCTTGCCTTCCACCTGGACAGTTATAATCTAACGCCGTTTGAAATATTTTAGGTTTAAATTAAATTTCGTTTTTATGGATTAGAAGTTTCACTTTCATCCAAGTTAAAATGTTTTGAATAAATCAAGGTGGTATATGTTTACTTTAAAATTTTATTTAAGGTTTGTAAAATTTCAATTTTGTTATCTTTAGTTTACAATTATGCCACATAGGCTTGAATTATCTCATATTAACTAGTCGTGCAATTTTAAAATAATACATCTAGTATCACAAAACACTAAACATATGAATTTGAAAATTCATGTTTTATTATCAACTTTTTAGAGTATAAGGTAACATATATAATCAAATTTTAGATTTTATTAATATGGGAATAAAATAAATTCAATTCTTCAAGCCTCATTTGATAACTATTTAGTTTTTAATTTTTTGTTTTTGAAAATTAGGGTTGCTTTTCTACAATTTCTCATCATTTCTCTATAATACTTTCTATCTTTCTTAAGGTATTAGGTAAGTTTCTGTCCAAATTTCATAACACAAAAACAAGTTTTTGAAACTACTTTTTTTAAGTTTTAAAAACTTAGCTTAACTTGAATTTTGCAAATATAGGTACGAAGTAAATAAAAAAAAACATAGAAACTCATTGTTAGAAACAGTATTTTTATGCTCAATTTTTAAAAATCAAGAGCAAAACTACGAGACCTCGAGTTTCCACATCAAAATTGAAAGGTAATATTTATTCTATCTAACATTCACTCTCTACATTTTTTAACGAATAAATATATGGTATTTTCAAAGTACTTGTGCAGTTCTATTAAAGATGTCGAACATACCTAAACGGATATCGAAAGCAATGTAGATTGATTAAAATGAATTTGTTGTTCATTATTGCTTATTCAAAAAATAGACAATGTGGTTTTGAATGTGTATGTTATTGATATTAATTTTGTCTACTTTTAAAAGGATATTCATTTTACTACACTACTAACTATTAATTTCAATCAATTTGCATAGTTTCAATATCTATTTATTTTAGTATAACATTAAACATATTCATAATCATATTCCCTATGAAACTGGACTATATATATAAAAAAAAAACTATTTTAAAAATTGAGGGACAAAAGGCCAATAATTTCGAAAGTTTAAACCCAAACTTTTGATGGAACTCATCTGATACGTGTGGTTGACGGCGAGTGATCTGGCGGTTTGAAATGTCAGGCGCCTGACAGACTGTGGGACCCACCCCATTTCTGGTAAGTCATCTCGTGCGTCGTGTCGTTCTTCGCCAGTCCAGTTGTTCGATTTTTTATCCGACGTGTAAATATAAATACAATTATCGTTGGAATACAATTTAAAGTTTAGGTATAGAAATAGAAAAGGGCAGAGGCGGGCAGGGCACGGGCAGCGCTGAGAATCAAACATCAATGAAGATGCTGTCTTTTACTAAGACAGAATACGGAATGGGCTTTGTAGGATTGTTGGGGGCCCAATCAAAGCCTGTTTCTGTCTTTTTCCCAACAGACACTTTTTTTCCTCTTTCTCTCTGACTCTCACCTTCGTCTTTCAGCGCAAAGTCCACTCTTCTACTTCTTAACCTTTCTCTATCTTCTACTAGGCCCACTCCTCCCTTTCTTCCAACTCCATTGGGCCTTCGGATTTTATCCCCTGCTCCCCATTTCACCCCAACTCTCCCTGCTCCCCATTTTTTAATCCATTTTCTAGAAACTAAATTATTTAATTCAAGTCAACCAACAACTAGGGTCCAAGTTTAGATTCCCATTCCAATGTGTCCCTTGCATCATATGCCTCACTTCCCTTGTGGTGATTAATTTCACTTGATTAGGTGTCGTATCAGTTAAACTATATTTGAATTATTTTAGTCTAGATAGCAAAGTGTTGTACTTTAAAGATATGTTATTTGATGTGATTGTCACGTGGTAATCATAGTAAAGGAAATGATGTTTTCGATTCGAATTCAATTATAAAATTTTTTTTATCAAACAATAATTATTTTAAATTCAAAATAATATGGACTTAGAAATATGTCTCAATAAGTAATGAAAATGGTCATCATCAAGACTATGGTCAAGAAAGGATGAGGGAACAATTATCTCCTTATTTTGTCTTAATTTCATAATAGATGAGAAGACAATTACTCCTTAATTTAGATGTGTGAATTGAGATTCTAGAGTGCTTCCTTTGATTTGTGCTATATATAGAATGCAAAATTTTGCTTCTCCTTACGAAAATGTCAGTTCTAATCTTAATCATTAAAACGTGACTATTACTCTCATAAACTTCTCTATTTATTTATTTATTTGTAGCTCAACAAATGTAAAGTGAAAAATCAAAAGTTTGAACTAAACAAAAATTAAACATTTTTATCTTAAGTGTAGTATTTTGTGCAAAAAGGTATATATATTCAAAGTTATCACTTCTGTAACTTTTTTTTAGTTCAATGTACATGGAGACAGGAGAATTCAAACATCTAATTTGTTGATCGGAAATATATACTATAAACAGTTGAATTACACTCAAATTGACCCTTCGATCTATTAAATAAATGTATGGTCTTATTTATTTCTTATATATCTTAAAATTATAAAGATAAAGCTTAAGGGTCTGTTTGGGGCACAAGTTATAATAACCTATGGAATACTCTACACCATAAACACAGACTATTATAACCCCAGACTATACTACTCTACATTTTAGATAATATTATATGATTTCCCATATTATTATAAACTCCTGTTATTATAATTCATTTTAACGCTTCAAACAATTCCTTAATACTTTGGGTTGTGCACGGAAGATATGAGTGATGCTTCACGTTGACGTTTTTAGAAAGAAAGTGGATTTTAAGGAGTTGGGGAAAGTGGGAAAGTGGGGGAGAGGAAGATGGCGATGGACTACAAATACAATAGTGGGTATAATTTGAGAGCCGCATAAATTTGAAATAGCATCAATTCCATTGCAAATATTTGTTTTTTTTTTTTTTTTGCGCAAATGTTCTTTTAATCCACTAGTAGTTGTAAGAACATATTCCAATTCTCACCATTAGTGGTGAAGAATTTAAACTTTACTTTTTCAAATTAATAGAATCCAAGGATGTGTTTTGGCGAATAAATGCTTCAACTTTTCTATCAAACCATTCATTTTTTTTTTTGTATAAATTGTTGTCATTAGCTATTTAAAATGAAATAGCTTTGTACCAAACCTTTGACATTCCATCGAGTTGTTTATTTGATACACCTGCAAATTTTACTCCATCTTTAAAAAATGGTATTTATTTTAACTTTGATTACAGGTAGACTTTGAGTTTTTTTTTTTCTTTGAGTACAATGATATGTGGGGTTGAGTGATTTGAATCTACTTTTTTTAGTCGAAGATATATGTATTAACCAGTTGAATATACAAAAAGAAAAGATTTGAGCATCATTTACTTTAAGATTTTAGTTCTCCATACATTGAGGAAGTTTATCTGTTTTTTGCAACCTTCATAGAACTACTAATGGAGGTTACCACAATTAAAATTACTACGGTCGAGATATCGAACATGAAGTTAGAAGTAAATTACCACTCAAGTTGGCTATGTGAGTTAATCTCATATATATATATATATCAATTTTGAATTTCTCACTCTCAAGTTATAAAAAATGCAAACTAAGTGTGACGCTCGAGAAAAAGGGGTACATAAATGAACGAGAGTCCAAATCTGAATGAAAGTGATTCTAAGGATATGAAAGTATGGTTTCCGAGGAAGGAGGTACATGCGAGTGACCAATAGGATATGAAAGTATAGTTGAGAAAGATTTGAAAGAATTGATAGTTATTACCTATACCAACACGGTGCACTTTTTTTTTTCGGTGGTTCAATCATGGGAACTCCACAGTTAAGCGTGTTTGGCTTTGAGCAATCCTATGTTGGGTAAGCTCTTGAAAATTTTCCTAAGTAGCATTCAGATTATAGGAGATCGTAGGCCTGGGGCGTTACACTAAGTATCTATTGAATGTCCTAGGATAAATTGAATCAAAAAATGGTGACATGACACTCGAAAAACATTATTCATGGTATTGCTTTTATTATACCAAATGTCTATCTTACCTAATTATTTTAAGAAAAAACTTAATTATTTCAACCCAACTGAAAATCCCACTTGATAAAGTATTATTATAAGACACTCTATATATTATTCTAACTTCCTAAAAAAATAAACATTTGACAAAGATATTATCACGAAATATCATATGACCTATTTGGTTAAATCTCATTATAATTAAGTTCGGTTTTAATTTTTAAAATTTTAATATTACATCCCATACGTACATGCAATTTATAATTGAATGGTATATATACTTAATCACTTAAATTATGTATGGATGAAGGTTTAAAATGTCGATGTCGATAGAAATATCGAAGTCTTAATTTCATGGAAATATTGATAAAATGTTGATGTCGGTGAATATTTTTGAAAAAAATTTAAAGACAAAAATTTTAAAAATGTATTAAAATTAGAAATAAACCTCCTACACTTTTTAAATGGGTCAAAATACTTGTTTAAATATTATATTCACATTATGCTACATTTTATTGTTAAGTTCTTTAATATTTCATTAATTTTGTACGATATAATGGAAATATCGATTCATTTCTAGTGTTGATGTCGAATCTATAGACATGTAAAAATGAAAATATCGATAGAAATGTTGACATGTTGACGAAAATTTAATACCATAATTTGGGATGATAATGGATCATTAAGCACATTGTAAGTAAAGGTTAAAAAATAATATATAGTTAAATGGAATCAAATAATGTATTTGACTTTTGACTGATCCTTTTTTCTCTCCTTTCTCAAATTCGTGCATTTTGCCAGTTATTAGGTCTTGGTCTTTTTGTAAGAATATAGAAAAAACTTTGGTTTTTTGTTTGTTGATTATTCTCCTTTATCTTTGAATATATAATGAAATGAAATGGCATTGGCGCAGCATGTCCAGTGCTTAGTTTACAGAGATTATTAGTAATACAATCTTTTAAATTTTGATGGTAGGCCAAATAATATGCTTTTTGCTTTATTCATATTAGTGAAAAGCAAAGAGAGTCTTCAAGCTTTGCTCTTTAGATTCCAAAAATAAATGGCCCATTGTTATTTATTTAAAATTTTGTTGTATAGATATTTTATTAAAGATCGAGAATGAGTCAATTTGGTAGACAATCTAGATTGTGTCTTTATATTTTTTAATTCACTGAATCACTCAATTCAGTGAATATGCATTTAACATATGCGTTTCCGAAAACTACTTTTAAATTCTATGATTCAAAATAGTAGAAATTTTGAAAACAACATTTTTATTTTTTTTTTATGATATCCAGATTTTGAATTTGAAATTTTAAAATGTAAAATTATATTAAAAAGATTAAAAAATGTAATAAACTCAATTTAGGTTAGCTAGATTAAAATATGTATAATGTAATATTATAAATTATATGATATCGTAAAATAATAATTATAAAGAAATTATAACAACAAAAACATGTTCATAAATTAATTAATAATGACTTATATTCAACATAATATTTAGTTTTGCAACTACAACAAATTTTATGGTCTAAATATATTATGGAATGCATTTTGAACAATAGTTTAAATTAGAATTCATTCACTTTCAATCAGTAACTAAACACATATATGAAAATATGAAATACAGTTTTATTTTCTTTAAATCTTTTATTTTCAACAGATTTCTTACCAAACAAGCATTTAGGTTTTATAATAGATTAACAAATGCTATAAATCTCTTTTAAAATTTTGGATTTCAAACTTTCTTCCGTTTGATTTTTGTGAACAATAATCTTTCCTACTATTCAAACTATAATAATATTATGAAGAAATTATTGAGGTATACAATTATGCAGAAGAAAAGGAAAAACAAAGAAAAGCTGCACAGTCATAAATTGAAAAAGAAAATCTCTATTGTTGAAATCAAAAGTTTAAGAACCCACCCTTGGTTGAAATCAGGAAAAAAAAAATGACACGTTTAAAAATTACAATACAATTAAAAAAATAATAAAAAAAAAACTTGCGTTATAATGAAGGTAAATCACTCTTGGCTTGCTAACAAAGTATAGCTCAATTGACATCGAGTATGACTTATGACCAAAAATTCATGAGTTCGAATGATACGTTTTAAGGGGGAAAAAACATTTTCAATGGTACTTTTATGAACAAATTTCAAAATTCATGAGTAAAAATGAAAATTTTCAAAGTCTATCTACATAATTGAAACCTACCTTAAAACTCAATGGTATTTTATATAATGTAACCACATGTGCTATAGAAGACATAAATATAGATAAGTAGAAACAATTATCTCAATTAGTATGAAATGCTTTTTATAGGGCGTTTGGCGCCTATGGTTTAGTTGAGTTTGACAAAGTTAGTTTGTGTTCATAACTCTATGTTTGAGGTCTAAAGTTGGGTTGAGTTGAGCCAAAAAGTTTGTGTTTGAGGTGTAAAGTTGAGTTGAATTGTCGGCGTACATAGTGTAGTTTTTTGTATCTTGAAGTAATTGATTTTTAGCGGATTGTTTCTATTTTTCTTTTATTTTTATTTTTTACAATCATTCATAAACATATTTTCTCAAAATTTCAACATTGGATTCAGTTATCCGCTTAAAAAAAACAATACATTTCAACATTTATATATTTTTTTAAAAAAACATTATTCTTTATTTTCCTTTTTTTAAGAAATTTATTTATTACAGATTATAGGCAATATAGTTTTGTTTTCACTTTCAACTAACAATAAATAGCAATTGACGAATGAAAAAAGTCGTATGTGGTAGTCGTCAAAGAAGTTCGTCGGAGATGATCGTCAGTGAGTAGAAAAGGTCGTTGAGGTGGTTTTTGGAGAAGGTTGTCAATGATGGTCGTCAATTGTTAAGAGAAACGGTGATAAAAGATGTTAATATAGTTATACTATAGTAAGTCGGTAGAATTGAATTTTTTTATAGGGAGTTAATTTCCTCGAGGGTCGCTTTAAAATTCAAGTAGTGACAAATATAATAAGTGATTTTGAGAAACCACTTTGCAGAGACCAAATTTTCAAATGGGTTTTATTGTTTTCAAGCACAACTGTTTATGTTTTTTTTTAAAAAAAAAAAAAAATTAGGGTCTGTTTGGTAGGTAATCCGAATTCTGTTTTATATTTTCGGATTCACTGAATTCAGTGAATACGTGTTTGGCAGACATGTTTTCAAAAACTGTTTTCGGATTCTGTGATCCAAATAATAGAAATTCTGAAAACAACATTTTTATGTTTTGATTGTATCCAAATTCTGAATTTAAAATTTTAAAATTCATAATTATTCTAAACAAATATAAAAATCTTAATAAATATAGTATTTCATATTTATAAACCTAATTTATTTTGTTAAATTAAAATATGTATAATATAATATAAAATTTATATATAAAAAAAACATGTTCATAAATTAATTAATAATGTTTTATATTCAAGATGATATTTAGTTTTGCAATTATAACTAATTTTATGATCTATAAATATATTATAGAACACATTTTAAACTACTGTTTAAAATGGAATTAATTTTCTAAATCTGCTACCAAACACATATCTAAAAACATCAAATACAATTTTGTTTTGATTGAATCTCTTGTTTTCAAATTTCAATTTTCAGATTGCCTACCAAACAAGCCCTTATTTTCCTAGGAAAGGAACCTATCTCGAAATTCTACTCTCTCTATAATAATACTTGTTTTAACTTTTAGCATCTGCTATTAGTTTCCATCAACTTTTATTTTCCCTATAAATGGTTGTTGTTAATCGAGATCGAGACTAACAATCTTGATTAATTTAAGATTACTCATTAAACATTTTACTTAACTGATTATCTCATACATATATATCTCTTCATATTAACTTTTTTTAACAACTATTAATATTTTGAATGATATTTTCCGACTTTGCATTATAATATATTTATTTCATAAAAGTAATTCTTCACCATCACAAAAAATTATTTTAGAAATAAAGTTTATACAAACAAATAGGGGCACACCCTTTAATTTTACGTCTATTTGGTAGCATTTCTGTGTAAGATCAAACTGTACTAAGAAAAGGAAATAAAAAGGGAAAAAATTATTATTAATTTGTTTTTTATATTTAAAAAACATGCTTGAATATATTTGATGATCGAAGGAAGATCTAGTCTTGATAATCATGTGGTGTGGTCCCTATTTTTCTCCTCTCCTTTATGCAGTTGGATGTTTCTATTTTCAATTAATTATTATTTTTTTATTTAAGACTAAAAAAGCACATTATTACCATGGACAATAAGTTAGTACACTAACAAAAATATGTTCAGACTGCAATTTTCAATAGTACTATGATTGACATTTAAAGTCATGTGAAAATTGCTTAATAAAATAGTTAATTGTATGGTTAAATATGAATCAAATAGGTACAAAGTCACTCTAATTTATTTTAATTATCATATGTTTTTTTTTTTTGTCGACCTTATAATGCTAAGGGGCAATCAATGTAAAATCATATCGGATTTTTCTTTTTTTAAGGATATATATGGGGCATTTGTTTTTATATAGAAACACTACTATTCATACATACACCCCTTTATAGGAAAATATAAAGAGAAAAAATATTTGACGAGACATGGCATGTGGAACAATTTATTCCCAACTGTCCAAAACGAGTTTTCGATTTTCTTTATCCTTCCAACATTTTTTTTAGTATTACCTTGTAAATAATACACAAAAAAAATTACCTTATGGTAAATATCTCCCTTCAAAATTAGGAATATCAAAGAGAGAGGCAGAGCCAAGGATGCATGTGTTTCTTGGATCTTAGAGAGAGATTTTTAGAATAGGTTTGATATTTGATTCATATTAGAAAGCATAGAATAAAACATTTTTTTTTAAATTACCAATCAAACGCACTTTAGTCTTCTTCATTGACTTGTTCACTGATTTATATGGTGGAAGTTTGGATAATTTTTTTCATCTCCTTTTGATATAAAAAAAATTAAATTAATATGAATAAATATATCTATATTATATATTTTTGTTGGTTAATAATAAATATATATAATTCAAATAAACAATTTTTTTATACATGTTCAAGAACTAGTATAATTTTTTTGTCCCATTCTTCACCCCAACCCTATTTTAATCGAGTATTTCTAACCATATTTGACGTGACGCCCCACAAATGAATGTGTAAATCAGGAGTTTAGGAGTAATAAAGAGAAGTACCAAAATTTAAGCATTTGAGTGTTGTTAAAATATATTCTCAACAAATTTCTCAAAAGAAAGTTTATTTTAAAAAAATTGTGTTTAAAGTTTTATGATTTATCTAGTATATATCTCAATCTCATTTGCATAAAATTCAAGAAAGACATTCTTTTTAGTACACAACATATGAAGATGGCAGTTTAAAAAAAATGGAGATAGTGATTCAAAATCTCTAATATCTTAAAATATGGTGATGATATAATGCTCAAATTGGACTCAATAAGAAAATATTTTTAATTATTAATATTATAACAATAACTATATTTTAATTGTTACACTCCGTAAATATTAATACTGATCTTATTTATAATTTAATATTTTTTAAAAAAATTATATTTCCTTCCTTACTATTTCTTTGGTTCATTTTCCATACTTTTAAACATGCCTTTGAACTCTAAATCGAATTGAAAACAAAATAATTATAAATAATAAATAAATAATTTTAAAAATACTTTTTTGTCTTAATTTGCAATTTGTTACTTAGATTTTTATTAAGAAATAATAAATGAAAAAAATAGAAGTAAGGTTTATAAACTTATTTTTATTTAAACAAAAAAAGTTAAATAGTTTTTTTTTAATAACTAATACAACAAATTTGAAGAATGAAAATTCCAACCTCAAACTTGAAAAGGAGTAGTAGGTATCATAATGTTGAATAACTATAAATAAATACTTATTAAACATTGCCTAAGCGGTCGATGTCAACTAGATTTATTTAGAATTTTATTTAAAAGCGACTAGTGCATGAAACAAGTTAAAAAAAAGTTGGCACTCATTCTGCTGGACAAAAAAAAAATGAAAATCACACAAAGTATAATAATGATGGATTAATTTATATAATTCAATTATAACAAAAATTGGATAAAGTTTATCTCGGCTGTATTGGTCAATTCTAAAATCATGATGAAGTAAGGTATTAGTCAAAATATGTCGAAAAGCACATTTCAGAAATCAAACGAATACCTATACAAAAATCGACAGTGAAACAAATCCGACCAAAACAATTAAAAACCGACAAATATATTTAAATCCATTGTTCATTTTCTTTTTCATAGTTTTTCAATTAAAAAAAAAAACCTGAATGATGTGTAATTATACTTAAAATTCATAGTAGCATTATATTTTTAACCAAAATATTAAAATTGTTCTAAAAAAAAAAAATTATGCCATCACATATTGTTGAAATAAAACTAAAAAAGTTGAATCGATAACCATTTGTTTTTTTTGTTTGTTTTTTTTCACAATTTCTTTTCACATACTTTAGGATGATTTACATTTTTCTTAAAATACTATTTAAGTTTCAAGCTAAATTTTAAAAACTAAAACATGTTTTTAAAAACTATCTTTTAAGTTTTCAAAACTTAGCTTAGTTTTAAAAAATATAGATAAAGAAAACATAGAAATACATTGCTAGAACTAGTATTTTTTTTTTTTTTGCTTGATTTTAAAAAACCAAAAAAAAAAATTATCAAACGGAGTCTAAATTACAAGTTTGGTTAATGAATTTTTATGTATGTGTCAATAAATTTATTATTTTGTGGTTCAATAAGTCATTGAACTTTGAAAGTTTAAACTAAGTCCTCACACTTTTAATTTTTTGTCTTATAGGTCCTTAATATAATTAGTATTTTTTAAAAAATTAACGAAACTATTAAACATAAAGTTGAAAATGTGTCTAATAGAAAATTAAATTTTCATGTTCAATAGGTTCATAAATTGTATCAATGGGTCAAACGATGAGTTGGGTAAACCCAACTCAACTCAACTCAATTCAGGGAGTCACACGACCCATGGGTCGTTTAGATTGAGGAGTTGAGAGGAGTTAATAACTCTCCCAACTCATTGTTTGGCCTAATGAGTTAGTAACTCCTACTCGTAGGTTTCACAACTTTATTAACTATTTCTCTGACTACTTCTTATGAGCCCCATAGATTTTTAACTCCTCCTTGTAGGTCCCACAACTTATTTACTTTTACTCCCTGCAACTCCTACTCCACCAACTCCTTAATCCAAACGACCCCATGGTTGAATATATCAATGATCTATTAAACACAAAACTAAAGGTTCATATATTTATTAGGCATAAAATCATAAGTTTAAATGTGTATTAGCCAATTTTTAAAATTCATAAACCTATTTCAAGAAATGTGAGGTTTTGAAAATGTCTTGGACAATTTTTTAAGTTAAAAACCTATTTAACACAAACTTTAAAAAGTAAAAAGAACAAAAAAAAGTCACATATATATATATATATATATATATATATATATATATTTTTATAAAAAAATAAAGGATTGAATGAGTTTAGGCATCAATAAAAGGGGTATTTGTATAGATGATCTATTTTTGGCGCATTTTAATGTCAATTGGCATGCATTTGAAAATTAATGACATGCGACTTTATCTTCCTCTTGCAACTCGTCCAAATTAACGTGAATGCAACGTTCTCTCACTTTTCTTCGACTTAATTATATTTTATTTATTTCTTTTTAATCTTTTATTCTTTAATTTCGCTCTTACGGGCTTTTGCTCTTGCTAATTTTATTATATTATTTATTTTCAATTAATATTTTATTCTTCAATCTCGTTCCCACTGTTCTCTAACTTAATTTTATATTCTTCTTTCTTTTTAATTAATATTTTCTTCTTGAATTTTGCGTTGTTGAGGATTTCACATTGTAAAAATGTAGAGATATTTCACAATTTATTAAAAAAAAGAGTTACTCCACTCATTTTTCAATTACTTTTAAGATGAAATATCATGTAATATTAAGTTTAAAAATTGAAATTTAGATCTCATCTCTTTAAAAAATAGTGAGACACCGATTGGGAATCTCACATTAAAAAAAATGGTAGAGAAATCTCACCTATTGCTTTGAGAATTAGAAAGCATTTCAAATAAATCATAATAAAAAGAATAAAAAAGGATTGAGTGAGTTGAGTGGTGGATAAAATAAAAGTACTAGTAGGGTGGGCTTCTTCACGTGCATATAAAATAAAACAGCAGGTGATTCGTCGTCTGTTAATGATGATCTGACGGAGGCGCAACAGCAGAAGAGAAAAAGAAAGAAGTTTGAAAAAATGTAGAATTTGTTTTGTTGTATCGGAAATTTTGTGAGCGATTGGACGGATTGATTTATGATTACGACATGACGACTTGAAAAGAAAGCCCCTCCCTCCCAATTTAACTCTCTTTTCGTTTTTCAATGCAAATTATAAACCAGTTTCAGTCTCTGTTTCAGTTTCAGTTTCAGTTTCAGTTTCAGCCCCTGAATTTGTTATGATGATCATCGTGGAATGCTCTGATTCGTATCAGAAATAAAATCCTCTTTGCTTCACCTTCACCGTCAGCCTTTTCTTCTTCAGTTCTCATCAATTACTCCAAATTGGGCCTCATTCCCTTCCCCATTTGGGTCGTCCAAGCCCATGTTTCTTTTTCATCATTGGGCTTGCTTTTGAGCCCAATTACAATGTCTGGGCTGGTTGGGCTTCATTTCTCAGTAATCGAATCCCCCATAACCAAGCCAATCAGGCCTTTGTTGACCTAATGACTGCTATTATTGACATTTTCAATTTTCCTCTGGTTGGTGTTTATTCATTTATTTATAATGAGGTTTAGTTTGATCAAATATTTTTTTTCTTTTAGTTTAACCCGAGGTGGAGAATTCTTGACCAGTTGAGTTAGTTTCAAGTGTTAGTCGGTTAATAATACTTAATAGTGGGTGATTATTTTTATTAGACAACCATAGACATCAACGGCAAATAATGAGATATGTGGCTGCAGAATGTTCGTCCATTTTTTTTGAAGTGCAGGAAGAAGAAAATAACAAAAACTATTAATAAATACCCGTTTAATAATCATTTTGAATTTTACTTGTTTTGTTATCTATTTTTTACCTATGTTTTCATAACTAAGCTATGTAGTTTTCAAAACCTTGCTTTTGTATTTAGAATTTGACTTAGAATCCAAATATTTTCTAAAGAGACATGAGAACCATGGTAGAGAAATTGAGAGCGATCAAGCTTAATTTTTAAAAATTAAAAACTAAAAACCAAATGATTATCAAACAGTACCAAAGTTAAATCATAGGTAAAAATAACATTTTAGTCTCTGTAATTTGAGCATTGTTTCATTTTGGTCTCTATACTTTCAAATGTCTAATTTTAGTTCTTGTACTTCCAATAAAACTTAAATTTCATACCTATTATTAGTTTATTGTTAGCTTTTTCTCAAAAAAAAAAAAAAGGTCTCTATTAGTTTTTCCTCTTCAAATTTTGAAAGTATGTTCATATTGTGTCTTTTCTTGTATTGAAATTATTACTATTATTTAACCAATTCTGATAAAATAATAATAATAATAATAACTTCAAACTTATTATATAGACCAATTTCAAGCTTTATTGAAAGTATAATGACTAAAATTAGACATTTGAAAGTACATAGATCAAAATGGAACAATGCTCAAATACGTGAACTAAAATTATACTTTTAACCTAAATCATATTAAGAGACCCTTTAGACTATCCTTTTAAATGTTTAATTTTGAAAAAAAAAAAATCATATGGATAAGATTGACAGTATACAACAACCACTCAAAATAACTTTTTAAAAATGAGTTTAAAAAAATAAATTATTTTAAGTGAAGTACTTGAAATCAAATTTTAGAAATTAACTTCTAATCCCATCTAAGTTTTCATGATATATAGAAAAAATCAAAATATCCTCACACGGTGTTTGCCAAAATCTCTCTCACACTTTCTCTCTTCCTCACTTTCATTTTCACATAGTTGTTGCCATTCACTATCAATGACCACTCCACTAACCACTCTAACAATACATCATAATATTTTAAAATAAATTTAAAATTATTAGTTCAGACGGTTTAATAGTCGATAACAAATAAACAAAACAAACAAACTCTGCATAAAAACACTTTTGAGAAACTATAAGGCCAAACATGTTAGTGTTTTAATTGTAAATAGTTTTTATATATATATAAAAAATATTACTTTTTAAAAAATGCAACTCAAATGGACTCTAACTTACCTCCATTTTATCTTTATAACTAAACTTGCCCCATAATTTTTGGTGGTTGTATTTTTCAATATTCAGAGTTTATCATTATGATTGGTTTTTAAATTCAAAATTTATTTATTTATTTTTTTTAGTTGAATAATATATGAGAGGAGAGATTCAAACCCTTTTAATAAAAAATACATACTTTTGAACTACGCTCATATTGATGTATTAAAAACATATAAAGAATTTATTTATTTGAAAATGGTAAATTTTAGGTTAAATTATAAAAAAGGTCCTCGAATTATGGAGTTTGATTTCAATTGTACCATGAATTTTGAAAAGTTTCATTCTAAACAAACTTTAAAATTTGTTTCAAAACAACCGTTCAAGACTTTTTCCGTTAAATTTATGGACGAAAATGGACGTATTTGCATATATTTTGATTTTTTTTTCAATGTATATGTTTAAATATGTTTATATAAGCAACAATATAAACGCAAATACAACATTTGTTAACCATCAATTTAATGGAAAAAAACCTCAAAGAGTTAGTTTTGAAACGAACTTCAAAATTTAAGAGTTAAAATGAAAATTTTCAAAACTAAAGAGGTATAATTGAAATCAAACCCATAGAGTATTTTTTATAATTCAACCTAAATTTTATTCACCATTCTCAATTTGATTTTAGAATCAAATAGTTAAAATAATCTTCTTTTATCAATCCAAAAGATAAGACACCAATTATCATCTCTTTCTTAATTGTTCTTAATTGGACTACTGTATATATATAGTTAGAGAGATTAATTGTTGTAACCCGTTTTTAATCTCTTTGCACTTTAGTAAGCATTTACATAGCTGGAAATTAATCTAGATCCACCTGGTCATATTCTTGTTTTTATTCTTTCATATTTCCTTACTTTTTTTTTTTTTAAATGTGATTTGAAAGCCGTAAGACTCGCAAACAATCTTTTACATTATATATATAGTCAATTTTAGAAAAATCCAAATAGTAATGTTTAATTTTTTTAAAAAATAATTAAAACAGGTTACATATATATTTTTTTCTTCATTTTTTTAGAAGGGTCGTGACTGTATATATATCACTGTCGTTAAGATGTGAGAAAGCCAGATAAATGAAAGATATAATAAGATAAAAAAGAAAACAAAAAAAAAACATCATGTTGAGTTTTGGGTAAAATTCTCATTATTTCTTTGAGATGTTTTTTTTTTGTTATTTGTTATTTATTGTTTTGTTTTATTTTTTAATGACGTTGGTCACATGGATTATATGTGTCTGAAAATAAATTGAGTTAATATAAAATAAAGCCGACCATTTTTTTTTTTAATGGAAGCGATTGATGACCTTCTTTGTCAGGAATCATTGACAACTTTTTATTAAAAGTTGTGATCAGTTTTTCTCCCTTTCATACAAGCAACTCCCTATTCGTACTCTTCCAAGAAAAGGAAAAAAAAAAAAAACCCTATTTGTCTTTCCTAATTTTTCTTTTTCTTTTTCTCTTTTCTTTTCTTCTTTTTCCCTTTTGATTTGGATGCCACGTTGACTTGGCTACAAACAACGTCGGGCAAGGCGACCGACCATGTCCGGGCAAATTTCAGTCACAAAAATTCTTGGGGTTTTCGACCTACTAATATGGTTTTTTTTTCCCATCAATTTATGTTAATAAAACTATTATAAAAAAAATTGTTACAAAGACTGTAATACAAATGTGGCGTGACATTTATATATAGTTTCATAATCTAAAGTGAGCGCGCCCCCCCCATTAGATTCTAAAAATAAGGTTGCCTAATAAATAAGTTTACCTATGTAAAATTCACCCACATGGAATAATACATGAATGACTTTAGATTCTATATTTCTCATGTACAAACACGGGTGCTTTCAATATTTGTGTTCACTCACATGCTTATTAAAAATTTTTTGGGAGGCCACCCTACATGTGATCGTCTGCTTCAAGACACTTAACTTAGCTTTTGAAATTCTTATGATTGAGTTCTAGAAAAGGAAGATCTTGGCATAAGTATAAATAGTAGCTATCAATAATTTTAAGTTTTTCTCAACTATACTTTTATATTCTCAGGATCTCTCTCATTCGGATCGGATGTGAATTCGGTTCATTCATGTACCCGTTTTTCTCGGGCGTCACAAAAATATATAGTTTAATATAATAATTTTTAGTATACAATGTATTTCTCTAGGCGTTTTTAAACAGTGATTAGTTAGCTGCAAAGTCATTAATTTAAAATTTGATTTGTATCGAGAGAAAATAAACCATATTGAAAACAATGGGCATTAGAAAACAAGAAAATTGGTTATAAATGAATGGTTGAAAGAAGAACCAGAAGAAAAAAACAATGCTCCTTATATGATATTGGTATGGGCAAAAAAATCCTAAGTTTCTAATGTTTTTCATAGCAATTAAAGGTGTTTTTGCTTTGTTGTTTATATCTTAGAACACAAAAATTAAAAACTTGTCGTAAATTTGACACAACTAGAGAGGACCCCCAAAAAAAACAAACAAACAAATTCTATTACACGTGTTCTATATCTGGAAGTTCACATTAAAAATTTTGGATTAAAATATCATTTTGATGGAGGTATATTTTGGATTTCATTTCTTCTCATTATATATATTATGTCTAATTTTAGTTTATTAACTTTTAGTATAAATTGTTAGTTTGCAATTAATTTTTTCAAATTACTTAGTTAAATAATAATAATAATATAATTTTCTTGTGAAAAGGATAAGATGTAAATATATTTCTAAAATTTATTGAAGAAAAACTATTTTTTTAGAAAAAGACAACAATAAAGCTAACAAAATAAATTCAATTCTATATACTTTATTGAAAGTTCATATACTAAAATTGGATATTTGGAATTAAAAGGACTAAAATAACTCAAAGTACATCAACTAAAATGGTATTTTAACTAAAATCTCAAGATCGAAGAATATAATATTAAATTATCATTATTATCAAGAACCCTAAAGTATAATAAAATAAATTTACCCATAGAGAATATATATACACACATTAAAAATTTTAAAGTCCAACTTGATACAAGTTGTGGTGGTTTGATAATTCCGGTTCGTTCCCTCAAAATGAGCAGAATCATATTTCGTACATAATATTTTAAAATCATGTTGTATCATAAATAATTAAAAACATTGGATTGATTTCTATTGAGGGACGTATTGGGCAAGTATTTTTCCTTTTAAGGGTGACAGTAGATATTTCAAACATTATCTCAAATACGAGGCAAATATGTCCAAAAGAATTTGAGTCTTTGACTAGCGGTAATTGACATGATTTTTAAAGTTTGAATTCCAATGTTGTTAGACTAAAAAAAAATATCAAATATTTAACCTAAAATAATCCATTAATGCCTTATACGTGTTTTTGTCTGGTCTCTGAAATGACTCTCATGTGATTATTTATAACAAAACATTGTTTATGCTATTTGAAGGAGTAAAGTATAGTTTTAGTATTTTATTGAAAGCTATAAATATCGGAACAATAATAATAAAAAAATGGTTAACACTATGTTTTGTAGCTAAAATGAAATTAGTTCACTTAACCTATACTCTCAACCAAAAAGCCATAAGTGAAATGTAACTCTTAAATGTTGTTGACCCACAAAAAATGATTTGTAAAATTGTATTTTTAATAATTTAATTTCCATGTGTGTCCGAATAATTATAACTCAAGGGAAATTAGCGTGCATCTTGGACTAAAAGGTGAAAGATTTAAATTATTCCGCTCCCAAATGTTCTTGTTGAACTAGAAAAATCATCATGTGTTTGAAAATAAATAATCGTAGCATTAAATTTAAATAGGTATTATAATTTTTTTTAAAATTCACTTTTTAGTAATATATAAGTTAGATGAGGATTCAAACTTTTAAATAAGAGGTGGATGTTTTGTGCATTAACCAAACACTACATTCACATTGGGTTAAAACCTAATTATAGGTGGAAAAATAAAATAAAATAATGTGATGCTCGATGATTAACAAAATTCATTTTATTTAATTTTTTTAATAAATATCAATGAAAAGACAATCACAAACAAAATCATACTACAAATCTTGTTAGAATGTGAAGTGACACGTCAAAACATCGCTTAACGTTTCAAAAAATATTTTTTTTAAAGATGTCAAACAAACATTACAAGAATCTCGAGGAAATGCCAATAAATAATTGTTAAAAAAGACTTAAGTGCAACCTCGATTGCATCCAAGTTGTGCTCGATTTATTATCTTCATAATCTTTTTCTATTTCTACTCCCTCTATTTGACCTTACCTTCCGATATATAATATTTTTAATTATATAATTTTTAAAAGTTTAACGTGATACCAGAAGTGGGCATGATATTCTCTAAAATGCATTGGTTATATTAATTATCCATGCATACCATTTAATATCATAAATTATTGCAATTGTTTTCATTCATTTGAGATATTAGGAGTCAAAGCGAGAGCATCGTTCAACTGGGGCATAGGAAATGTCTTACTGACCACGAGGTATTTTTGTTTGAATTCTCCAACTCTTGTTGTACTAAAAAAAGAGATATTAAGATTTTGTGTCTCTTGACTCGTACCTTATATCATCTTCATTTTTTAAAAATATCCATTAATATCGATATTTCCATTCAAACATGGCTCATATTGTTAGATGTGCATTAAAGATGTCAAACATGAAGTTTCGTTTCTTAATTTAAATATTTTCTATCATTTTTCATAAACATTATGAATCTTTTGGAATTCTCATCCACATTTTGATCGAAATCTATAAAACTGAGATATTGGCATTCCTTTGTTGATGCCAATATTTTAATATTAGTTATAATTGAGCAAGAAAAAATTGTTTGATGTATTTGTTGTTTATTTATTTATCATTAGTATTGAGTTTAGCAACAAGTGAGGATGAAAATTTTAACATCTAGTTGATGATATAAGCACTAAGCTATGTTTAGATTGGTTACTGGTTAGTCGTGCTCTTAAAATTTCCAAATATAACCTACTTATAATATTTAATCTTATTTTGATGGCCATTTTTTTTTTGTCTTTGAAGATGGTACTTTTTATTATTTATCAATATATAGTAAAAACACAAAACACATGTTTTTTGAGAACTATATATATTTTTTTTAATTTTCAAAATTAGGATTAGTTTCTAGAAGTAAAAGTCATATTTATAGGTTTAATCTTAAAAAAATTAAATAATTATCACATGCAATTTAGATTTATAGTTTACATCAAAAGGTATAAAATCAACATGCACATTGTTAATTGTTTAAAAAGAAAAATTGCACGTTGTTCTCAAATCTCACCTTAATAAATAATTGATTGAAGTGAATTACGTGTATGGCTAGAAATTGGCGCGTGACTTGCTTCGAGTTGGCCAATGTAACTTGTATCTAACGGTCAAAATGTGCTCAAACGTCAATTTTAAGCAAAAAGGAAATCCAACGGTCTAAATTAAATAGGCGGCAGCCGCCCTGCAAAATCCGCCCTCTTGGTTGCGCCAAGACCGGGGCACGATTTGGTCGGTGAATTTTCATGTAATGGTGACGTTTTGATATTATAAAAAACAATAAAATAATAGATTTAAATAATATATCGTCCCTATAGTTTATTTTCTCGTCCCTAGATTCTCTTAATATTTTATTTCAATTTCGGATTTTTACATAAAAGTTTACTAATTTACGTTTAAACTTTCTTATTAAGTTTCTATATATCACTTTAAAATTTTTATCATTCTATATGTATGGTTCACGGTTGCTTTTTTATTTATAATATTAAATAAAAAAAATATTTTTTAAATTTGAACATCTAACCCCTTAACCAAAGTATATGTCTTTAATCAGTTGAACTATGGTTTAAGAAAACTGGTAAATATATTCTATTTGAAACCAAATATCTACTCATTATACGACAATGAATGAAAAATTAATTAAATAGTGATTAAAATGATAATCTTTTTTTTTTATTACAAACAATATACAATGCATTTGGTTTAAAAATAAATCTACATTTTTTATGATATTTTTAAATATAAAGATTAAGATATGGTATTTGAAAATTAAAATAAATAAACAAAATATGGATTTTCTTTTTTAATGTTACATCACAAATAACTAGCGAATATAAACATGCAACCAATTAATACACACAACAATAATGTACCATTAATTTTTATTATTCAAACTAGGAGGCTGATAATTAAAACTTCCCATCTCAATTATTTTTTTCTTTCCATATATAAAATGTATTAAACTAAACAAGATACAAACTTACAATACATGTTATCCTCCTTCCTAAATTTTTTCAATATAATCATTCACATGACCAGTATTTTTTTTACAACAATATTTAGGAGTAGAGAATTTGAACCCAATACCTCTTGGTCATAAGTCTCACTCGATGTCAATTGAGTTTATGCTCTGGTTAGTAATGACCAATAATAAATTGAATAACTGATAGAGAGTGAGATTCTACCTCTAAAGTTATAAAAGGTTTTGGCCTTCGGGAGCCGTCTTTCTATAAAAGGATATACGGAGGAAGCAAATCCAAACCCCTTCTGCCTTCTGGGTTCTGGAGGGCAAGCCTCAAAGTTCATACTCAGTTCGCTTTTTTTTCTTTTTATTTTTTTAGATCCTTCAAGTGAAAATAATAATAATAATAATAATAACCCTTTTCCATTTTTCTTATCTACACGTTTGTAAAGAAAAGATTTCTCACCTCTTAATCTCCCCCAAGAAAATCTATCTTTTCGATCTCGAAATTTCAATCCTATGGCCGCCGATCCTTATTTTCTAGATCTGACGGCCACCTCCGGCTACAAGCCAACCAGGATTTCAAACAACTTTCACCTTGAAAATCATACCGCCGTCTCCGGTGGCAGCCACGGCGGACTTTTGCAAACGCCGCCGCGATTATTCTCAGCTCCGTCGATCCACAGCCACCAATTTCACCCCTTCATCCAACAACAACCACCGCCGCTGATTCTACGGCCCCACCGATCTCTTCCTTCTCAACCCCGATCATCCCACTCTCTTAAGAAATCCAAATCCAAAAAAAGAGACAAAGACTCCCCGCCGGTGGTTGATCAGCGGGTTCCTTCTAGAACCTTCTCCTCGGCGGCGGCGGCGGCGAAGAGGGTGGTTAGAGTTGAGGAATTTGAGAAATTGTCGGGCTGTTTGTTTGCTGTTATTTCTCCTCCGCCCAGCAGCTTGCCGTTGCCTAAATTTTCTCTGAGGCCGGCGAAGCTCAATTGCAATATGGAGGCTGTCGGAGCCGACGACGGAGCCGCCGCTGCGGACGATCTCCGGCGACGTCTTCGTCTTCATTGAAGGCATGTGTTTTGTGTTAAGTGAATTCATGAATTGGTGTGGGTGGGGTTAACTATTTAATTAAGTTTGCTTTGCGTGTTGGGGAATGGGATTTCTTCATGGGTTGTTTTTTTTTTTCTTTCATGGAAAACTCTATTCTCTGCTATATTAAACCTTGATCTAAAATAATTATATATAAATATTTCTTATTTCTCAATTTGTTTGTTTTGTTTTCTGTCTTTTAATTTATGATGTTTGTTTATTTTTTCTAATGTATATTTGGAAAGTATTTGAAAAATTAAACCCCAAACTCTATATTATGGGTAGAGATCCCCATTTTTTTAGCTACTCATAGCTAATAGAATGAAAAATCTTTATTGAGGACGATTTGGATGGAGGAAAATGAGTATGGGAATAGGTAAGGATTTTATTTTTTTTTTTTTGTTTGGTACAAGATTTGTAAGATGAGTATATGATTAAATATTTGAATTATGGGTATGGATATAATTAGATAATTTAGAGTATAATTTTGTTTTTATCCAGCAATTTAAGAATTTTATTTTTAAATAAAGATTTTTTAAAGAAATTAATTATTTAAATGGTTTTAAAGAAATTAATTATTTAATTAAAAATTAATAGATATCTTCTATAAATGGGTTAACCATTTGAAAATTTATTAAAATAATTATTTGATCCAAATCGAGATAACAAAATAAAATTAAATGATAAATAATTTTTTATCACTCCAAAGTTTAATGAAGACCGAGAAGTTTTTCCCTTTCCACGTGCCTCGTGGACATCCCTAATTATTACTCAACAGTGTTTATTTATTTTTTAATGTGCTATGGTTAATGTTATTAATTTCTTCCTTTAATAATCATTTTTTTTTGGAAAACGTATTTCTTAGTTTGGCCATTTGATTAACACATTGTGTTTGAAAATTAATCGATTCAATTTAAATAAACAAGTAGTTTTGAAGCAGTTCCAAATTTAAAGTTTAAATTCAACTCATAATATTACATAAAAATGAGGGGTTGTTTGGCGCGCTGTGTTGGAATCAGAAACCCTGAGGTTTCTTGGCTGGAATCAGAAACACTGGACTTGCAAAAACAGTATTTGGAGCGCATGGTTGTGTTAGGTTGTGTTGCAGAAAACAGTGTTTGGGGTGCAGTGTTGTGCTGAAATGAGTTGCATAAAACAGTGTTTGAGGTGCAGTGTTGTGTTGGGTAGGTGTGTGCAGTCGATTTTTTTCTAAAATATATACTTAATATTTTTTAAATCTAGTAATTTTGTCTTCTTACTTTATTTTTTTTATCTTCATAACTACATAAGTACCTATCAACAATTTATCTAATGTATCTAATTTAAGTTTATAATACTTTGTAAGAGTATATATTATATTTATAATCCACTTCACTCATGATGACATAAAGTAAAACAACTAACTATATGTTGTAATGTAATGTAAGAACTGTGGCGCCAATGATAAAGTAAAACAATCGATGCATAGAAATATGTTAGTTAAAGATAACATGTTACACTGACTGAAATAAATAATAAAAAAAGTAGAGATAGTTGTCCAATGAAGTTCAACTAAACATAAAATTCTAAAAAAGTCATAGATAATGGTAGATAGAAATAGAATTAGGTTCCCGGTGCTTTCCCTAGAACTTCCACACATTAATCATACTTCCAATTTGGGGTGGTTCATGCAAAGAAATAGTTCAACATCATACTATTCGAGAGAAGCGTTTTTGCAACAACCATGCAGTCCTACCTTGTCATCCCTGGGATTGCCTTCAATTTTGCATATACCTCGTTCACTCGAGCTACTAATATTATATTAATAATATTTACAACAAAAAATATTATCCACCACAATGTATGTAGTGCATATATACAAAATCTAATCAATATATATATATATATATATATATATATATATATATATGTTTAATTCAACAATCGTCAATTCTCATTCCAATTCATCCATATATTGTTTTTCATGTAGATGTTCCTCCATTCGATCTGACATCCATTGTCTCTACAAATCCAACGTTGTTTGTGTTCATCCCAGTTGAATCGGGGTCACTTGTGTGTGCCTCCTCGAATGTGGGATCTGAGTCCATCTTTTGTATAATTAAGTTGTGCGACAAACAACATACAGTTATAGTCCTACACTAGATTTCAACTGGGTAAATAAACTTTCTTCTTAGTATCGCCCATCGACCCTTAGCATACCTAATGCTCTCTCAATGACATTTCGAGCGGATGAATGTCTCATGTTGAACAACTCTTTCGGATTAGCGGTGGTTGGGGCATCAAAGTATCAAGTTGTTTGGGTGGTCGAGTCGCAGGGGCGATCGTTAAATTAATCTATAGAGTTTTCATTGTAGTTATCGATGGAGGTAATCGTCGCGATGGAAAGGTCGTCGGTGTGGTCGTTGAAGTTTTCGTTACCGGTAGTGATCATGCAGTCATCGGAGTTTCCATTAGAGTTAATCGGTCGCCGATGTGGTCATCGAAATTGTCATCGGAGTTGGTCGTGGGGTCACCGGTGTGGTCGTCGGAATTGTCATCGAAGCTGGTCGGGATCGCCGGTATGGTCGTCGGAATTTTCATCGGAGTTGGTTGGGGTCGCCGGTGTGATCGTTGGAATTGTCATCGAAGTTGGTCGGGGTTGTCGGTGTGGTTGTCAGAATTGTCACCGGAGTTGGTCGGGGTCACCGGTGTGGTCGTCGGAATTGTCATCGGAGTTGGTCGGGGTCGCTGGTGTGGTCGTCGAAATTGTCATCAGAGTTGGTCGGGGGGTCGCCGGTGTGGTCGTCGAAATTGTCATCGAAGTTGGTCAGGGTCGCCGGTGTGGTCGTCAAAATTGTCATTAGAGTTTGTCGGGGTCGCTGGTGTGGTCGTCGGAATTGTCATCGGAGTTGGTTGGGGTCACCGGTGTGGTCGTTGGAATTATTATCGGAGTTGGTCGGGGTTGTCGGTGTGGTTGTCGGAACTGTCATCGGAGTTGGTCGGGATCGCCGGTGTGGTCGTCGGAATTGTCATCGAAGTTGGTCGGGGTCGTAGGTGTGGTCGTCGAAATTGTTATCGGAGTTGGTCGGGTCGCCGGTGCGGTCATCGAAATTTTCATCAGAGTTGGTCGAGTCGTCGGTGTGATTATCGAAGTTTTCATCGGAGTTGGTTGAGTTGCCAGTGTAATCGTCGGAGTTGTCGTTGTTGGTGATCGTTTGAGTTGTCATTGGAGTTGGTCGGGTCACCGGTGTAGTCGTCGGAGTTGTTGTCGAAGTTGTCATCGGAATTGTTGTTGAAGTGGTTATCGAAAATAAAAAACGACAAATAGAAGTGGAAAACATGAGGTTGTGTTTCAAAACCCATGGGGTTGTGTTTCAAAACCCATGAGGTTGTGTTTTCAAAACCAACCGTTTGTACCAAACATGGTGTTGGGTTTGAAACCCAACACCACCCTAACCCAAACCAATGGGCCAAACACCCCCAAAGAGGAGAATTTCAATTATGATGTGGTCTACGGTCTACCTATTAGGGAGAATTTTAGTTCTTGTATATTGAGTTGAGAAAAAATCCTTTTGTACTGTTCATTCCACTTTTACGATGACATATATTGCACGTTAAATCATTAGTTTCAACGGCTAACTTAAAACTTTGTGCTTGGTTGTTTTAGGATGGCCATGGAAAGGAGGAGCAATAATGAAGAAGAAAGGAAGCGAGAAATTTGACATTACATTTTGAAAGCAAGAGGTAGTGTCAATTTGGATTATTAAAACGGCTATTTTAAGATTAGAGTTGGCGATTTGGACAAACAACTATCCATCAACAAAGTAGGACTCTTCCCCGTAACAAGATTTATTTCTTTTAAGTGGTGTGTTCACACACACTCAAACATGTTAATAAACTAATAATTTAATTATACATAAATTTTTTAAAATTTAAAAGTAAATATGATCATCTAAAAGATTCAAAATAAATTTGAGAATTACTTTAAAATTTATCTAGCCTAGATATAAAAAATAAAATGTAAAATTGTCATTTTTATGAGAAAAAAATTGATCTATCACTATTATCGTGTGGCTCGATACGAGCTCAAGGTGTGAAAGCAAGTATTGATCCACGTCAATATTTCGATATAGTCAACTTAAGCATAGGTTTATTGATTAAGGTATATGCTCTCTCTTTCCATTCTCACATGTTAAACTAAAATAAATAAATGAAATTTGATTAATCTATGGTAAAAACTACCCCAACTTATATCTATTAATTTATTTATTATAAATGAGTAAATTTTACTTATATTTTTTTTAATCACCAAAAAGAAAAAGAAATCATATGGAAATGTCAGAGAAGTTTATTTCTCTTTCAATGTTACATCCCAAGTCAAAATTAGAAAGAATATTCAAAATCACGAACTCTAATTAGGGGTAACTCTAATTAGGGGTTGTTTAGAACGTTGTGTGAGTTATAATAACATGAATTATAATAGTCTATGGATTATTATATTCTATGTAATCATATAATATTATTTAAAATGTAGAGTTGTTTAGTTTGATGTTATAATAGTTTGTATTTTGGGTGTAAGGTATTTCACAGGTTATTATAACATGTGCCCCAAACAGACCATTAGTAGTTAATCAATATTTTTTTTTGAATCAAGCACCTAACTGAGTTTGTATTGCGGAAGAAATACTTTGTTTTTTTAGTTCAAAAAGTGAAAATTCGAAGTCTTGATATCTTAATGAAAGTTATATGCTTTAACCCATAAAATCTAATATTCTTTGCAAATCTCCTATATGATATTAGAAAAGTTGACACACCAGTTTTTTTCTAGCAGTTTCACATTAGATGTAGAAAGATAAGTATCTTAAATTTTTTTCAATAGTTATTGGGAGCATGAAAATTAGGGATTGGGAGATTCGAACTACGAGTCTCGTGATCATTAATACATTTGATATGTCAATTGAGCTAAATTCTCTTTAGCAAAGCCTAAATAATCTAATTCTTATTTTATATGCAACTCAATTAGTTGTGGAATATATGCAAGGAGAGAAGAAGTTGGTCTTAGGTTTAGGAAATTATATAAAAACATTAAAATTTAAAATTTTCTCAATACTTTGCCCAACTTTTTAAAATTAAAAAATTAAGGTTCGTTTGATAACCATTTGATTTTTTATTTTTGAAAATTAAGCTTTTTTTCTCTAAATTTTTATACAATGGTTTTCATCTCCCTTAAGGAAACATTTGGATTCTTAGCCAAATTCTAAAAATAAAAATAAAAAAAAAATTGAAAACTACTTTTTGTCATTCTCAGATAAAATTGTACAATTTTGTCATTCTGAGAGAAAATTTATAAATAGCCTATAGCAGCGAGGAATAATGTTAAATATGTGAATTGTGATGTAAGTTTAATTTAAGAAGTTGATACAATTTGTATTTTTATCAATATTTGTTATCATATATTATTTAGAAGTGAGATTAATATCAACTTGTTCATAATTTAACTAATTATAACATCATACGCATGTACTATCGGTGAAATGATTGGATTTTTTCATTCCACTTTTGTTGAATTTACAAAATGAGAATTTTATTAAACATTGTTTGAAAATTGTATTAAACGTTGTTACGGGCATGTATATTAGTTGAGACTGAATATTAAGGATTTATCATTCATATGTAAATATGATGCATACATCATTTTTTATGTTTTATGGACATGTATGCTTAATTGATCGATGAAAAATAACATTGAATTGGTTAGTTAGTGTCATTCTTACCTACCATTATTCAACTTTAACATTATTATTATTATCATTGTTATTATTTAAGAAAAGGAAGAAATTTGTTGTTCCATTCTAATTAGTGGGTCAAAATCATAATAGTGAGAAAATAAGTATTATTTATATACATTTGTGTATTTGTTGTGTGACATTTTTGGTAAAATGTGGGTTGGTACACCAAGATTTTGTTACCCATCTACATTCCATGTCCATTTTAATTTTTAATCCATCCATAAGAAATCTCATTCAACCTATAATATAGTTCATAATTCAAATCTACAGTGGGTTGAAATGTTAATTTCATTTAATAAAACGTCATCAAATTACATTATAAGGGTCCGTCTATCATCACATTGCATTCCTCATATCTTTTTAATTTTTATTAGGAGTGTTCAAAAAACCCGATAACCCGACCAACCCGACCAACCCAACCCAACTCAACCGTTTGGGTTGGGTTATAAATTTATTTGAGTTGGGTTGGGTTCAAATAAATTAAAATGTATGAGTTGGATTGGTTCGTGGGTTCACCTAAAATTAATTTGGGTTGACCCCACCAACCCGAACTTATTATTAATTTTAAAAATTATCTTTTTACCTATCATACAACTATATATACATGTATTTAATTTATTTTTATTTAATTTCGTAATTATTTATTATTTAATAACTCTTAAAATACATTTTTAAGTCGTTAGGGTGTAATTTTTCATTATATAAATTAAAACTAAGTGACTAATTTTAATTCAATATTTGAAAAACAAATCGTTTTTGTTTTAAATGAGGAGGATTTATTTAGAAGTTTCTTGGGATGATTACAAATTTGTAATAGAATATTTAAATTTTATGATTGTTATTTAGTATAAAGACATTTGGAGTTTTTTAGTTCTTAAATTTTTTATATTTATATTAATTTTGATTTTTTTTAAAAAAATTAAATTAAAAAAAAACTAACCCGATGACCCAACCCAACCCAACCCGAAAATGTTGGGTTGGGTTACCCTCATGAATAGGGTTATTTAGGTTTGAAAAATGACCAACCCGAAAATTCGGGTTGCTTCAAAAAACTATCATAACCCGACTCAACCCGACTTATGTACACCCCATTGGAGACTATAATTTTAACTCTGTATGGCTCTTCCTTGTGCACCATTCTGAGTTCATCGTCAAATGATTCAATAATATAAATATTAATAGGTAACCACATAGGATATAGAAATACATTGGATATGTTATTTAGCACTTGGAATGATCAAGTACGAGCGTCATATATAAATCCTCTAAAATCTTATATGAAAGTATATATGTACTCTATAATAGTTTTTCCTCAACATAATAAAACTTTCTCTCAAAGGACTTATCTAACACATTGTTAATCAACTATGTAAATCTATGCATACCCGGTGGTTTCTTAAGTGATTCTTTGCATTATCGCGGCTTTCTTGGTTAGCCACTGATTATGACCTTCACATTTATGAACACTCTCGACCACCAGCAACTCTATATCTGGAATCAGTTTCTTTAACATCTTAGAGCCCTGAAATATGGTTCTTCTGATTCTCCTTGCAACTTAGTCTTTTTGGAGGGATGGAGCTTGCCTCCAATGGGGGATCAGACCAAGACCCATGTCCGAAAATGGAGGAACAAGAAGAGAAATCAAACAAAAAGAAAAGTGCTTCCTTTTTTTGGTCTGTTTGCTGCAGCTGATGCAGTTGACTGTTTGTTAATGCTGTTTGGAAGTTTAGGGGCGTTTGTTCATGGAGCTGCCCTTCCTGTTTTCTTTGTTCTGTTTGGTCGGATGATTGATTCTTTGGGACATTTGTCCAGACATCCCCATAGATTGTCTTCTTGTATTCTTGAGGTTCATTCATTTTCCAATTCTTCACTTTTGTGACACCAAAAGTCTCTTAATTTGTTCATCTTTTTGAAACTTTTTTTTTTGTTTTTTTTGCTTTGCTTTGGCAGAATGTTTTGTTCTTGATCTATCTTGGCCTCATTGTGTTGGCATCAGCCTGGATGGGTAATTCAAAATCCTCATTTGATTTATGTTTAGAGCATGAGAATCTGAGTTCAAACTACTTTTTTGAGTGTCTTACGATAATGTCTGCAAAATATATTGAAAAGATTAAGGTCCAGTTCCATCATCATTTGGTTTTCGAAAATTAAGGTTATAAGCACTATTATCATCTATGAGTTTCTTTATTTTATTATCTACTTTCTAAAAATGTTTCTAAGATGTGAGCGTAGTTTTTAAAAACTTGCTTTTGATTTTAGAATTTAGCCGAAAATTCAAATAATAGTAAAGAAATTATGAAAAAACAAGCACACTTTTCAAAAACAGAAAAGTAAAAACAAAATGGTTATCAAAGATAGAGTTCCCCAACTGTTTGATATTTGTTGTCTTATAAAGGTTTTGTTTGTAGGTGTGGCTTTTTGGATGCAAACCCGGCAGACAACAAGGTTGAGAATGAAGTATCTCGAGTCAATTTTGAGGAAAAATATCTACTTTTTCGACACAGAGGCGAAAGATTGCAACATAGTCTTCCATATCTCAAGTGATATGGTTCTGATTCAAGATGCAATAGGGGACAAGGTGAATTTTTTTTACTTAACAGAGTGACAGAATTTGATTGTCTGAGATTGATTGTTCTGTGTAAAATAACATCATTTGCTTGTTGCAGACAGGCCATGCTTTGCGTTATTTCTCCCAATTCATAGTTGGAGTTTCCATTGGATTTACATCAGTTTGGAAATTGACGCTTCTGACTTTGGCCATTGTTCCGTTGGTAGCCATAGCAGGAGGGGCCTACACAATCATCATGCCCACTTTGTCTGAAAAAGGTGAAGCTGCCTATGCTGAAGCTGGAAAAACAGCAGAAGAGGTGAACACATTTCTCATTTTACAACAAAAATTTAGATGTAAAAACATGGAATAAACTGTTTTGCAAAAGAGGTTTCCAAGTAAAAAGCTTTCTGCTGCCTTTTTCCTCAGATTATTGCACAGATTCGAACAGTGTATTCATATGTAGGAGAAAGAAAAGCAGTGGAGAAATACTCTGAGTCCCTTCAAAATGCATTGAAGCTGGGGAAAAGGAGTGGTTTTGCAAAAGGTATTGGCGTGGGGTTTACATACAGTCTTCTGTTTTGTGCCTGGGCTTTGCTCCTTTGGTATGCCAGCATACTCGTCCTTCACCACGAAACGAATGGAGGGAAAGCTTTCACAACGATCATCAATGTCATCTTCAGTGGATTGTCAGTTCATTTTATCTCGAGGAAGTTGTTATGAATATGTGTAGAAGATTTATAAATGACCGTATACTAGTTTTTGTGTTTAGCGGTAGTTTAAGATTGTAATAGAGCAGAAGATTTTGTATTTGGACGTTCTTATATCATTTAGAGTAGGAGGTGTTGTGTTTGATTCTTGTGTTTCTCTTCTTGTTTAGGTTGCCCACTTCCTTTTCTTAAATCAGGTCTTTTATCTTTCAGTGCGCTCGGCCAAGCTATGCCGAACCTCGCTGCCATTGCAAAAGGTCGGGTGGCTGCAACCAACATCTTTAGCATGATTGACACGGATTATGAATCTTCTTCGAGGTCAAACAATGGAGTAGCGTTGTCAAATGTAGCAGGGAAGATTGAGTTTTCCAAGGTTTCCTTTGCTTACCCTTCTCGACCCCAACTGATTTTTGACAAGGTAAGCTTCTCAATAAGTGCTGGAAAGACAGTTGCAGTTGTTGGCCCCAGTGGCTCAGGAAAGAGCACCATTGTTTCCATGGTTCAACGTTTCTATGAACCCTCTTCAGGTCGGTTGAATCGCGACACATCCTACACTATGATCTCATGTCGGCTTGTCGACTAACTATTTGAAGTTTACTAGGTAAAATACTATTGGATGGACATGATCTTAGGTCTCTTGAGTTGAAATGGTTGAGAAGGCAAATGGAGTTGGTTAGTCAAGAGTCTGCCTTGTTTGCCACCACAATAGCTGCCAATATTCTTTTTGGTCAAGAAGATGCAGCCATGGATGAGATCATTGCAGCTGCTGAAGCTGCAAATGCTCATTGCTTCATTCAAGAACTACCAGATGGTTACTCCACTCAGGTTTGTGTTTTTCTCTAATCTTAAGTTTCATTTGAAATTCATTTTTATTTTGAGCAAAATTTAGCTCCAAGAGTTGGTGTATATAGGTTGGAGAAGGAGGGACTCAGCTTTCAGGTGGGCAAAAGCAAAGGATTGCCATTGCAAGGGCAGTTCTACGGAATCCAAAAATATTACTTCTAGATGAGGCAACCAGTGTTCTTGATGCAGAATCAGAACTCATTGTACAACAGGCACTGGACAGAATCATGTCGAATCGAACAACAATTATCATTGCACATCGACTCTCCACGATTCAAGATGCCGATACTATCATTGTCCTGAAAAACGGTCAGGTTGTTGAGAGTGGAAACCATTCAGAATTGATGTCAAAGAATGGTGAGTATACAGCTCTAGTGAGCTTGCAACTATCAGACCAAGTGAATGATTCTAGCATAATATCTCCATCTGGGAGTTCCCGGTATTCTAGTTTTGGAGAACCTTTTAGCCTTCAGAACAGTCTACAAGATTCTAAGTCATTGAAAGAGATTGAGCTACAATCAGCCAACAAATATTCGAAATTTTCAAATTCTTCTCCTTCTCCATCAATTTGGGAACTACTAAAGTTAAATGCAGCCGAGTGGGGATGCAGTACTCGGGTCGGTGGGTGCAATTCTTGCAGGCATTCAAGCTCCTTTGTTTGCACTTGGCATAACTCACGTTCTATCTGCATTCTATTCTCCTCATCATTCTCGAATCAAAGAAGAGGTCCAGCATGTCGCTTTCTTGTTCGTAGGAGTTGCTATTCTCACCATTCCTATATATCTGCTGCAACACTACTTCTATACCTTAATGGGAGAGCAACTTACAGCCCGCGTCCGCTTGCTGTTGTTCTCAGGTTTCTTCATGTTCCTACAAGATAGCTCGAGAATTTGTAGCTACCGAAGTTTACAACATGCTTGGATTCTTTTTCATCCATTTTATCTAATGCTTGTCATCAATGAATTGCAGCTATCCTTTCCAATGAAGTTGGTTGGTTTGATTTTGATGAAAACAACACTGGATCCTTGATATCAATCTTGGCAACTGATGCAACGTTAGTAAGAAGCGCTCTGGCCGACCGTATGTCAACAATCGTGCAGAATGTAGCACTCACTGTGTCTGCATTTGTTATTGCCTTTATATTCAGTTGGCGCCTCACAGCCGTTGTTGTTGCTTCTTTGCCCCTTCTTATTGGAGCTCCGAGGTAACTTTTAAAGATCACCATTGTCTCCAATTAGGCTATGTTTGTTTTCTGTAGAAGTTCGGCCATTTCTCATCATATTGTTGCCTCTGAATGATGATTTCTTTCTATGAATCTGCAGCAACTATTTCTCAAGGGATTCGGTGGAGATTATAGCCGAGCATACAACCGTGCAACCGCCGTAGCATGTGAAGCCATCGCCAATATACGCACAGTTGCGACATTTGGTGCTGAAGACAAGATCTCAAGTCAATTCGCCTTTGAATTAAACAAACCAAACAAGCACGCCGGGAGGTCATATTGCTGGCTTTGGCTATGACATATCCCAGTTTTTTGCATTCTGTTCCTATGCACTTGGCCTTTGGTATGCATCAACCCTTATCAAACACAAAAGCTCAAACTTTGGAGAAACTCTGGCTCTTACACCTGATATTGTAAAAGGCTCACAAGCATTGGGATCAGTCTTCAATATTCTCCATCGGAGAACCAGAATAGATCCCGAAAATCCATCCGCCGAGATGGTAACTAACATAAGAGGCAATGTAGAATTCAGAAACGTGAGCTTTAAGTACCCTGCAAGACCAGATATCACCATTTTTGAGGACTTGAATTTAAGAGTTTCAGCTGGCAAGAGTTTAGCCATCATCGAGCAAAGCGAGTCAGGAAAGAGCACTGTGATTGCATTGGTGATGACATTCTACGACCCCATTTCGGGATCCATCTCAATCGACGGGCGTGACATTAAAGGCTTAAACTTGAGAACATTACGGATGAAAATTGGGTTGGTTCAACAAGAACCAGCTTTGTTTTCCACAACAATATATGAAAACATCAGGTATGGAAACCAGGAGGCTTCAGAAATTGAAGTGATGAAAGCAGCCAAGGCAACAAATGCTCATGGCTTCATCAGCCGAATGCCAAGTGGCTACCAAACACACGTCGGCGACCGAGGAGTGCAGCTCTCGGGAGGACAGAAGCAAAGGGTGGCAATTGCTAGAGCAATACTAAAAGATCCTTCCATTCTTCTGCTGGATGAAGCAACAAGTGCATTGGATGCAGCCTCTGAGAAGCAAGTACAAGAAGCTCTTGGCAGGTTAATGGAAGGTCGGACGAAAATTCTCGTGGCTATAAACTGTTGGTGAATTTACAACAAGAAACGACTGTGCACTTGCTTGAGTAGTTAGTTTGCACGATTTTTACTGGTTGTTGTATATGAAATCATCTCCCAGATGAGGCAGAGGTAGCAAAACTGATGGGGAGAGAATTGTTAGCAAATTCCAAGGTGCTGCAGAAATGGATTGTAGTTTTTGTTGGAGCTACATGGTAGTTTTTTGTGTTGCTTTTCATTCAATGTGTCAAGTAAAATTTCTCTCTGTAATCTTCTTCTCTCTCTCACCTACTTGTGTAAATAATGAATGCAATGATTAGGCACCATTGGATAACCATTTGGTTTTTGAAAATTAAGTTTATAAACACTACTTCATCTATGAATTTTTTTTTTATATCTACTTTTTACAAACCAAGTTTTGAAACCCTTGACAACCATTTTCTTTTTTCTTTTTGGTTTTGAAAACTAGAGAGTGGATAACAATAGAAGAAACTACAATACAAAAAAACTTATAGGTAGAAGTAATATTTATAAGTTTAGTTTTAAAAAAACAAATGGTTATCAAAATGCGACAGTAGTTATCTATAATTCTAATGTTTAAGAGCTTAGACTTTCCAGTTCTCTACTGGAATCTTATAAATGTACTGACAATTAACGTAAAATTAGTTGCAGTGCATATAAGCAGACTCGAACATTTGGGGAAAAAAAAAGAGGGAACTTTTGCCAATTGCTGTGGAAGGGTCGTTTAGTTGGTGTTGGGTAACGGTTGAAGGACTTGTGCTGACAAATGGGTTTCGTCCTTTTTCAAAAGGCAGCGCATGGAGGTGCGTGGAGCGGTCGGATGGTGTTGGCAAAGCTTGGCGTTATGCGAGTAGCCCTATGCTTCATTTGCTTCAACTCACACTAATGGAAATTAGTTTCATGTATTCAAAAACCGATGGAATCCACTAAAGTTTTTTTTTTTTTTTTAACCAATTCCCTAGACTTAGATTCACCTCTTTTTTGCCAAAGAGATATCAAATGTGTTATCGACCACGAGATCTGTAGTTTGAATCCTCTAAATCATTCTTATACTAAAAAAACAACAATTACATTGCAGATTGAACCATCAATCTCTATGATGATATTAGTTCCTTATCTAACGAACAATATAATTGGCATAAATGTATAAACGTTGTAAATTTAGATTAAATTACAATTTTAGTCCCTAAACTGTTAGGTTTGTATCATACAGGTCTCTAACTTTAAAAAATTTATAATAAACTTTAAACTTTCGAGTTTATATCGAATAAGTTCATGAACTTTAAAAAGTGTCTAATGAGTCCCTAAACTTTTGATTTGATATCTTTTAAGTTCTTCAATTTTCAGTTTTGTGCCTAATAAATCATTGACCTATTCGACATCTTTCAAAATTCATGAACTTGTTGGATACGAAATTAAAAGTTTAATATTTTACTACAAAAAAAAAATCAATTTTATGTCTAAAAAATTTGTTAATATTAAAAAAAATGAATAGGTAAATGACTTATTATATGAAAAATTGAAAGTTCGAGGACTTATTTTATATTTTTAAAGTTGAGTAACCTATTATACACAAATTGAATGTGTTGGGACCTATTAAATGCGTTTCAAAGTTAAGATAACTATGGGATACAAACATGAAAGTTTAGAGAATAAACTTGTAATTTAACATTTAGTTTAGATGCTACTGTTAAGTTAGGCTATATTTACAAGTATTCCAACAAAGAGATTTTTTTTTTTTAGTTTGTATCTATAGTTATGTTAATTTGATTTGAAAATTACTTACCCATTGATATTGGTACTTTGTAGGACCCTGCCATTAAGTTTTTTACAAATAAGAGAGAGAAAAGTAGGGGGAGGGAGACAAAGATAAATTTTATATTTTTCTAAAAAATAAATAGTTGTAAAATTATGAATAACGATGTCCTATGATATTTTTACTAACTAGTGTATAAGTAAGTTTTGTATGTTTGTTTTTATTCTTTTTTGACTACTTTTAAACCTTTTTAAATTTTTTTTTTTTGACAAACTTTGATAAACATTTAATTTGTTAAAATCAAAATTGAATCAGTCAAATTTTATATAAAAAAAATGTAGTAGTTAAGTATAAAATGACAAAACTTCTCAACTCGAGGAAGAAATTCTTATTTATCTGTTTAAGTGACAATTCTCTATTAATTTATAAGCTTAATAAAAATAAACTACCTTGCCTATATACACACACAACATATTATCTTGTAAAAACATAAAAAAAGTTGGCGATATACTTTAAAATACATTATTTTTCATCATTGAGTAGAAATATGACCAACATGTCAAATGTTGTACGTTAACAAGATGGGAGCATTTATAGAAAAATGGCCTCATTTTTGGCCATTTTTCTTTTTTTTTGTTGTTGTTTGATAAGCCTATTTGTTATTATTAAAAAAATTCATCATAAATTTATTATAAAGATTAATGGATATTTGGGACGTGCGAATAAAAGTTTCGTCAACCACTCGTTGGCGCCATAATAGGCAGCCGTACAATTACTAGTTACCGACCCATCTTAACAATTTCCCTTTCGGTAATTAAAGGACATTTGGGGGCCAAATTGAATTATCTGTCAAAATTCATTTTGCTCGGAACAGAAAGGGGAAGGGCTTAGTCGCCGGCGAGGCTCTGCTGTCTTTCAGCTTTCGCTCATCTCCGAGAGAGGAAGGATATGTTATCGATCGGAATTGAAGACGAAGAGAAATGGCTGGCGGAAGGAATCGCCGGCATTCAACACAATGCCTTCTACATGCATCAAGCCGTGGTATCTCCAATCTTCACACTAAATCTTTTTCTTCAAATTCAGAGATTCAATTCTATAGGAAAAGCCTTAATTTCTCTGTTGTTATTTACTTTAATCGTCTAAGGACGCGAACAATCTAAGGGAAGCCCTCAAATACTCGGCTCAGATGCTTTCGGAGCTTCGAACTTCGAAGCTTTCACCACATAGATATTACGAACTCTGTAAATTTCTCTTACTTATAATCTATCCTTTGTGTATAGACTGGATCGATTCTTTGAAAGGAGATTTTAATTTTTTTGGCCTTGTACGTTGACTTAGATATGCGAGCCTTTGATGAATTGAGGATGTTGGAGATCTTTTTCAAGGACGAAAGTAGGCATGGCGTAACGGTTGTCGATCTGTACGAACTCGTGCAACACGCCGGGAATATATTGCCCAGATTGTGAGTGAAAATTGTCTATCGTCCTTAAGGCATCGAACTTAAGCTAATTAGTCATGTATTCTCGTCTTCCTTTATCTTTTGATGGCTGGCACATTCTATGGCGGAAGAACCCTTTCTATAATGCTGATCCTGTCGTGACTGGCTTATTCTGGATAGGAATGGTTTTTGCTATCTCCTCACTGGATTTTTCATCTTTCCTTTGTGTACATCTAGGTATCTCCTTTGTACGGTTGGCTCGGTTTACATGAAATCTAAGGAGGTCCCAGCGAAGGAGGTCCTCAAAGATCTTGTAGAAATGTGTCGTGGAGTTCAACATCCAATACGTGGTCTCTTTCTCAGAAACTATCTAGCCCAAGTCAGTAGGGACATATTGCTCGATATTAATTCTGAGTGCAAAGGGTAATATGATTGTTTGGTTCGACCTGTGTACTTTTCCTTTTCGAAGGCTGATTCGCATTGTAGAATCTGTTTACTTTATTTCACATTTTTGCTCGTAATTTTTTCCATCGAGAAATTGTGATAGAGAACAGCAACAGCTGACTATGTAATTGACAGAAACTAGTTTCAAAATGTGGATGTGTATTTCTAAAATTTAAGCTATTACTCTACATTTCACCCATATGGGAAAAATGGACAAACAGAATTACTTTGTATTGAAAATATGAAAGCTTATTCTGGAAATTACGACAACTAGTTGATTTCATTGGAACAAACCTTTCAATTTTCTTGTGTGCGATTTTGGTTGTATTGCAAATATGAGAGCTGTAAATAATGACATGATCCCATGCAATTTTGGCTTCCTGCAGAGATGCTGACACTGTCATGGAGGCTGTAGAATTCGTGCTACAGAACTTTACTGAAATGAATAAACTTTGGGTGCGAATTCAGCTTCAGGTTTGTGGAACATTTGAACTTTTGTTCATCTTGTTTGGTTTTTTTATGTGCATGACACCAAAGTGCTTGCATGCCATGGAGGTAAAATGAACCATGAGGGCATGATTTTTGGCCATGCAGGTGTTATGGTGTGTGCAAATCATTCCTACACTTTGGCGATCCTGAGTTGAGGCCTTCAATTGCACTTTTTCATCTGCAGGGACCTGCTCGGTTGAGAGAGAAGCAAGAAAAAGAAAGAAGCGAACTCCGTGATCTTGTAATAATTCTGAATATTGTGAGAACTCTGCATACATTACTTCAAGAGATCACTTTTTCTCTTGTATTTCTGTTCCAGGTAGGAAAGAATCTCCATGTTCTCAGTCAGATAGAGGGTGTGGACCTTGAAATGTACAAGCAGACTGTTTTACCTAGAGTTTTGGAGCAGGTCTCTTATTCTGTAGTCAACATTGTTCTGTCTAAATTTCTTTTATTATATTTCCCCCAATTAATTCTTTACCTAAAAAATTTATAGGAATATTACAATGCTTTCTGATTGACTGCATTCTTCTTGTTGCATGAACAGGTGGTCAACTGCAAAGATGAGTTAGCTCAGTACTATCTGATGGATTGCATTATTCAGGTGTTTCCAGATGAATACCATTTGCAGACACTTGAGACATTGTTGGGTGTTTGCCCTCAGCTTCAGGTGGATAACTTACCTCAGTTTCTGTAAGATTTATTTTTACATTATTCTTACTATTATCAATATATTTATTATGGTTTCATAACTTCCTGTGATTGATAGTTAATAGTATTCGATTTGTGATAAAAGAAAGTGGTATAGCTCGACTTATTTACGAATGCTTTATGCAAAAGACAAGGGAGATTTGAGAGCTCTCCTCTCTCCAAGAACACTTTAAATATGAGTTCACAAGAAAAACCAAAAACATGCCTCTCCCCTCTCCTGAAACGACCTTAAAAGGTCTCCTCAACAACGCACACAAAACATTTCTAACTAACTGAATCGTCCCGAACCCACAAAATGACAGCACAAAACGGCTAACAAAACATCATAACTCCCCTCTCATTCCTCACCTATTACATCATTAAACTTCCCTCCCTCCCTTTCTTATGCGTGTAGAACTTGGTGATTTGGGGTCTACCAGAAAGTGGTTGCTTTTTTTTTGTCAGAAGAAACAATTTCATTGATGAATGAAATGAGGGAGTAAAACTCCGGTCCCCATAGAAGGGTTACATGAAAACTTTCCAATTAGAGAATAAAAAAGATAAACTGTAAAGCGAGAAAGGATATTCAGATTTACACCATTGGAAAGCAGTAATAAAAACTGTATCAAGAAATTTGTCAAACGTAGAAGAAATTCCTTTGAAGATCCGCCCGTTTCGTTCCGTCCACAAAGTCCAGAAGAAAGCACGAGTGAAGGCAAGCCAAAGTTTTTGTTTAAGACCGTGAAATGGATGTCCCACAAGAACTAAAGAAAGTAACTCAGTGATCGCAAAGGGAAACGGTTGACACCAACCAAAGGCTTTAAGCATAAAAGACCAGAAACGCGAAGCAAAGGAACAATGCATGAAGAGATGGCCAACACATTCCGCGTCAGAATAACACATTACACACCATGATGGTGAGAGCGACATGTAAGGCAATCGTCTTTGAAGTCTCTCTGCTGTATTGATTGCTCCCAAAGGAAAATTTTGACCTTTTTTGGATATTTGTCCTTCCAAATAACTGTATACAAGTCTTTTAACCGTGGAACGGACTCACTAACCATAGAATCCAAAAGTGAGCTGACTGAAAAAGAACCAGAAGGATCTAAAGACCAAGACCAAGAGTCAGGGATATTCTGAAGTCTAACTAGATACAAGAGTTGAGATAGAATAGCCCATTCCTCTATTTCTGAAGTCTAACTAGATACAAGTGGTTGCTTGATATAGCCTGGCATTTCCCATGAAAATATATCTTTCCATCAAGCTCCCATTGTGGTGATGGGGGTCCCCTAAAGGTTTTTTCTTGGGTAGGTTAAAGATTAATATTTGGTGACGTCTTTCAAAAGAGAAGACCAGTTGATTATTTAATGACACTTTTATTTCACTTCTACTTTGTAATCTAATCTTCATTTATAGGCAGCCGTTGACATCAGGATGGTTCTATCTCAATTAATGGATAGACTATCAAACTATGCTGCTTCAAATGCAGATGTAAGTTATCAACTGCTCTCTCTCTCTCTCTCTCTCTCCCTACACATTTTTCTGAATTTTGACATATGCCAGGTAATACCTGAATTTCTGCATGTAGAAGCCTTTGCTAAGTTGAGCAATGCCATTGGGAAGGTAAGCTAGCTTTTTTTCTTTTGTGAATTAACTTCAATCATATGCATGATATGTTACTCGGAGATAATTTGAAGTGGGCACAAGTGCAAATAAGAATAGGGATTTAATTATATTATATCAATCTCATTGATGATCTGAATACAAAAAATGTAAAAGTAACCCAAAACAGTTGAACAGTCATCAGTTTGGTCGAAGTCTTGAAAACTTGTAACTGAAAGTTGGCTTCAATTTCTTTTTTTTCTCTCTGAAGATACAATATTATATTGCAAGTATCATCTGAAGTGTTCGATGCATGCTTCTGTTTACTTGCTGCCTTCAACATGTCTCATGCATATGTTCTTTATGTTGGAACTGCAAAGTTTCTTGGCATGAATGGACCAGATATAATTTTTTGACAGGTAATAGAAGCACAGGTTGACATGCCTATTGTTGGAGCTATAACATTGTACGTCTCCCTTCTGACATTTACCCTTCGTGTTCATCCAGATCGGCTTGATTATGTGGACCAAATATTGGTAATCTCCTAGCTTTATCTTTAATCAATAGTGCCCCTTAAAAGTTTCTTTTTTAGATGGTAGACACACTCTTAGATGGCAAGCCTCTTGTGTACCCCATGGCATTAGGTACAGAAAAGGCATTGCCTTGGAAACAAGGTCATTTAAGAAGGAAATACGTAAAGTACACGGTAGACTTGAACATGCATTATTGATTGGCAATGTCGAAAATGCAGTATCAAGATATTGGTAATCAATGATCATATATCAATTGAAACATAATCTTAGGGTCTGTAGCATTAAAAAAAAAAAAAAAACTCAAATGACACTAATTTGAAACTTTATTTTATATCTGGAAGTTTGAAGAAATTTGAAAATAGAAGGATGATATTTATTTTCCAAATTTGAAAAAAAAAGGATGAGCTTCGTTTTTTTTAAAAAAAAAAAAACCATATTCCATATTCTAATAAATAAAGGAAAAGTAATTACTGCCTGTTTAAATAACAAAAGAATTGAGAAGTTTGGAGCAAGCGAGGTGGTAACATAGGTGCCGTTGAAGTACTAACTGGAGGATGAGGACATTGGTCTTTGCTGCTGCCAAGGATGCAATAAGGAAAATTGCTACATAAGACTGCTGGTGGAGTAGCTAGTTCTTTTTTTTTTTTTTGGCTGATTTGTTCTAATTTTCAGTGCTAAAATACTTCTATTTTTGCTTCCTTAATAAATAAGTGGGGATATTTAGTCAAAAGATTGAAAAACTGAGATATGGCCAGACCTTCATCTTTGAAGATGCTTCTATCGATATGAATGTGCATGGTTGCTGGCAAGCCAACCTTGTCTGACAATATCGGCGGTTGCTTGATGTTGACTCTAAAACAGATAGCTATAGTAGTTTTCGTGTAGGAATTCTAATTCTGGCATTATATGACATGTTCCTAACTTCACTTCAATCATTTTGTTGCTTTGAATTTTTTGAAGGGAGCATGCGTTAAGAAACTCTCCAGCCAACCAAAGCTTGAAGATACTAGAGCAACAAAACAAATAGTTATGCTTCTCAGTGCTCCATTAGAGAAATATAATGATATTGTAACAGCTCTTACACTCTCAAATTATCCTCGTGTCATGGACCACCTGGACAATGCCACAAACAAAGTTATGGCCATGGTCATTATTCAAAGTATAATGAAAAATAACTCTTGCATTTCCACTGCTGATAAGGTTTGATTCACTTCTTTTGTATTCTACGACATCAACCTTTCCACTCAGATTATATTTAATGCATATTCTATGATAGGTTGATGTGTTGTTTGAACTAATAAAAGGGCTTATCAAGGACTTGGAAGAAATTACTGTCGATGAGGTAAATACAATTTTTTTCCATTGTGCAACTTTTAATTACTATAATCTCTTTGTTTCCTTCTTTCTTGATACGAACTCACTTATGACTTTCATTGTACTTCTCTTATTTGAAACTTTTATTACATCTTCCCCCTCTCTCATACCTGAGCACATGATATATGCATGTGCTATCTATCTATTGCCTATTGTTTTCTTGCATTATCCTGGCAAGTGGCAAAGAGCGTACTGATGGATCCGAAAAGGAGCTGAAGTGTCTCTAGCTAATTGTTTTTCTTGTCTTTATTCTGATAATAGCTTGACGAAGAGGATTTCAAGGAAGAGCAAAATTATGTTGCCCGCCTCCTACACATGCTACATAACGATGACCCAGTGGAAATGTTAAAGGTAAAATTGTATCTATGTTTTGGCTTCTTCTAATATTAAGACTTCTTGTTAATAAGACAATTATGGCTGGTCATAAGTTCAAATTCCCCTATCTCCAAATGTTGTTGAACTAAAAAAAAGTTGGTAGCATGCATCATCTGACTATGTTTTCATATACAAATCAATATTTGATTTAATTTGTTAACACTTTTCTTCTCTCTCTCTTTCTTAAGGAACACTCTCAGTCTCGGAAATCATACTGAATTTTCTTATTCTATTCAATAGTTTTTTATGTTTGAGATTTCTCGGATTTGTAACTTGGCCCGTGCTAGCCTTGTTAACCAGTTCATCTTTTGAATCTCAGATTATCTGTGCCGTGAAGAAACACATTTTGTGTGGAGGACCAAATCGCCTGCCTTTCACTGTTCCTCCCCTGATATTTTCTGCGCTCAGTGTATGTTTCTTTCTCCGGTTTGATATGCGATAAAGCTTTGTTTCATGTTTAATCCAGGTGGTTGAAGAATTTTAGTGTAGGACAATTGACCTTCAAATCTTGGTCAATTATATCCTATAATTTGCTCATGTTTCAAGTCTTAGATTTTGTTGCAATTATCTTTCTTTGACTTTTGCCCTGGATTCTTAACTAATGATGCTTTTGCTCATTCTATAATTTCATTTGAAGTTATTATATTTACCAGCCTGAATATAGGATACCCGTATATAATTTTCTCCCATGTTTGCAGTTAATTAGACGGTTGCAAAATCAAGATGTGGATGTGATGGGCGAAGAGCAACGCGAAGATGGGGATGTAGTAGAAGAAATGCATGCTACACCAAAGAAAATATTTCAGCTTTTAAATCAGGTAACTAAGATCCATTTGTGTACGTAGGGGGTACAGATATCTCTCCTAAGGCTTTAATTAGTGTTGAGGATTATACTACACGTCTACAAATGTTAGATAGTGCACCACTGCAACTCAATATTGAACCAGACAATAGTTGACCTGTCTAACGTCATTTAATTTATAGATTATCTCTGTGCCTCATTCCCATTATCTCTCAATGGCTAGCACATCTACATACACTTTGACTCAATCGAGACAATCTAAAAATTCAATGGAGAACTCAAGAATACTTCTTGTCAGTAAGAGAGTAACTATGGACTATGAAAATTTGTAAAGCTCGGTTCATATATAGCCAGAGAAGTTCCATCTACTAAGCTGCGTAGCAGAAACTGTTACAAAATACCTTTGTTCTTTTATCTTTTCTGGTTAGAATGGAAAGGGTTTGGATTTATCACTGAAGAGTTACCGGTTGTGTTGTCGTCATCCGAATGCTATCTGTTAAAGAAGTGAATTTCAATTGTCAAGATTCAATAAAGTTATATTTTATTATTTTCTCAATCTCTTGCCTGTTATCTGTTAACTCAGCTGCTTCAGAAATAACTTGTGGTGCTTCTTTTTTTGGCTTCAGCTTATTGAGGCTCTTTCCTCTGTTCCGGCTCCTGAACTGGCATTAAGATTATACCTGGAATGTGCTGAGGTACGAAACTCAATGATTTGAATTATCAATCTCTCTCAGAATCTTGAAATAATATAAAGTTATAAACTACCATAGGTATCGTTTGATGATTTTTAGAATGAGAATCAATTTAAAGTCTAGGTAGAAAATGCTACAGAAGTAAAGAGAGAAAAAAGTTGATAAAAAAATTGTAGTGAGAACAAAGGAATGAGAAGGAATGCCACTTTCTTCTGATTTTGGGTTGAGACTTGCGGTAGAGAAATCACTAATCTAACGAAGAAAAATCTATGATGGCAATGAGGACGGGGTTTTTATTTCTGTGTTTCCAATCCTAAGTAACAACTGGGGCCTCAGAAACTGTTTTTTTGGTAGGGAAATTTCATCCATGGTGAGACATTTTACTTTATTGCTGAAATAGGAAAAAGAATTCTGCAACAAAATTTTATTGGTTCCTGCTTTACACCATTCTAGTCTAGTTAATTGTTTTCATATATTTACTACCGGAATTGTATCACTTTGGTGATATACTACACTGAATCATATTATTCTGATGATCTGATCTTATCTTTCTAGATGCCAGAGTTCTCCTCTAACTTCTATCCATTCTATTGTTCAGGCAGCTAATGACTGTGATCTTGAGCCTGTTGCATACGAGTTTTTTACTCAAGCATTTATAATCTATGAAGAAGATATTGCGGTAAATATCAATATCTGTGTCTTTTTAATTTTATAGACTTCACAAACAAGAGCTGTTTTTCTGATCTGGCTTTACAGACAAATTGCAGTTTGCTTGATTTCTTCCCCTTTGGACAACAAAAGTTTGATGCAGTTCGCTTTCTTTTCTTTCCGTCTATTGTAGGATTCTAAGGCTCAAGTGACTGCAATACACCTTATTATTGGGACTCTCCAGAGGATGAATGTGTTTGGTATTGAGAACAGAGATACTTTGACACACAAAGCTACTGGGGTAAAAATGCATTTACATTACTTAATCTCGTGCCTTTACAAATGTCATGGTCTAGATCCTGAAGTGTTATTTTGCCTTTTACCAGTACTCTGCGAAGCTCCTAAAGAAACCTGATCAGTGTAGGGCTGTTTATGCATGCTCACATCTCTTTTGGGTTGATGACCCAGAAGGCATTAAGGATGGAGAGAGGTTCTTCCCTCCCTCATGCTTGATTGTATAAATTTTGGCATGTTTGACTCTTAGATTGTTTGGTTGTCTTAGAAGAAATAAGTGTATTTTTTATTTTTTTATTCGTGAACAGAGTTCTTCTTTGCCTAAAGCGTGCCCTACGAATTGCAAATGCTGCTCAACAGATGGCTAATGTTACACGGGGTAGCAGTGGACCCGTCACACTTTTTGTTGAAATACTGAACAAGTTAGTATCTGAAAATCTTACCACCTTTTTATGGTAAATGAAAAAACTTAAAATGTCAAACAGAATTCTTTACGTTGACTGGAATGCTAACAGCTGATCTTATCCATCATTCATATATCTTGCCTTTTAAAAGAACTCTTTCAGTAATACCACTAGTAAAGTAGCCCATATATAAATGATTGAATAGTGCCTCAAAACTGACTCTTGAAATTAAATGAGCATTCTAAAATTAAATTTGATGACCAAATTTGTAAATTATTGCGTGTACAGACAGATTTTTTAATTTAAATGACAACTCGAGAGCTTTTTTGTTTACACAGAGAGTTCTCTAATTCCTATCCTTTTTAATTCAAACTAATTGTAAATTTATTTATAATTTCCTTGATCAATAGTTCCTTATGCTTCCTTTTTGTTCTTTACTTATCAAAAAAGATTTGATGACAATTCAGTGGTGTAAGTAATGGTTCTAAGTTCTTATTGAAGGGTAACCATGCCACGGGGAAATCTGTTCCTTGAACAAGCCACACGTGCTCGTTCATACTCAGTATAGACCTTACTTTGAGGAATACCTGCGAGTGAATTTAAGAATAATGTTTTTGGTAGTTTGTCTGCTATACAAATTTCCAATAATTATGTAATTTTATTTCTAGTGTCTTGTTATCACCAATGAGATATGTTTTTGTTTTAAAAATGCGCTTTTTTCTTTTTTTCTTAATCGCACTTGTATTCTTCGCAGAAAGAAAGCTTGTTACTTTATAATGTATAAATACTTGTATGTGAATTTATATGTTTCTGCGGTTAGGTACCTCTACTATTTCGAGAAAGGAAACCAGCAGATTACAAATGCTGCAATTCAAGGCTTGATTGAATTAATAACAACTGAATTGCAGACCGACTCCCCGAGCTCGAGTCCTCCTTCAGATGCTTTCTTTACCAGCACACTTCGCTACATTCAGTTCCAGAAACAGAAAGGTGGTGTCATGGGTGAAAGATATGATTCTATCAAGGTGTGATTTAATCATAAAAGTTCAAAATCTTTGCGGTCGAAAAGCCATTTGTTCCAGGTTTGGTCTGCTGATACAGCTTGTAGTTTTGAAGGAAATTTTGTGTTATGTCTTTCTATATTGCCCCTTTTATTTAATCTTTGTTTCTAATGTAGTTGAAAGGGAAAGAGGGGAGCTTGTGTCATTTGGGATTGGCAGTGGGAAATATCATATTTTCTTTTTTTCCAAGCATGCCTTTTGTTTACTTGCAAAAACAATTGCAAAGAGCTAGTTTGGGATCGTTTTCATTATATTTTTTCTGTAATTGGTTATATAAACTGTTTTTAAACAAAAATTTGTTGTATACTTGAAAAAAATACCATTTACAAATTTACGATTTTGGAAAAGACAAGAATTTGAGAAATTATTTGAGGGTCAGATCAGAACAATGTAATTTGGAGATTAAAAATTCTAGTTTTGATCATATGTCGAAGGAGAGTCGCATTGAACCATTTTTCCAATAATTTCTATTGTTTGGAAAGTAAGTTTTCTGTGACAACCATACTCATGCTTTGCTTTGTTTTGACGGATGGATTTAGTAAGAAATGCTTTCAAAATCCAAAATTTTAAAAAGATAAAAAGAATTTCAAATTACAAAGGGATTGTTCGGGACACAAGTTATACTTACACCTGTGGAATATTCACACTCGAAATACAGATTATTATAATTAATATTAAATAACTTTGAATTTTAAGCAATAGTATATAATTCAACCGATTATTATAATCTTGGGCTATTATAACTCATGTTATTATAATCGCACTCTAAACACAAGTTATTATATGATTTCACCTACTATAACTAGGTGTGTGCACGGTTCAATTTTGGCCTTCGGTTTTTTGAGGAGTAAAACCGAGTAGACCGAAACACTCCTCGGTTACGGTTCGAAATCGAACCAACTTATTTCGGTTTATTTGGTTCGGTTTCGGTTTTTAACTGTGTCAAATGGAACAAAAAAAATAAAAAAAAATTGTACGTGGTCGCAGATCGAGCAAGATGGATGATAGGCTATAATGAGCTATTCAACATCTTTTGCTACCTTCAAATATTTTTGTTGCAATAGCCATGGTGCTTGAGAGATAAAGCAAGTGGAAGAGAGAAAAAATGGAAAAATGGTGAAAAATACCAGAGAAAGAAGGAGAATGAAAGGAGGAAGAGGAAGGGGAAGAGAAGATGATTTGAGGGAGGGAGAAGAAGATGAAAAGATGATTTGAGAGAGGGAGAAGAAGATGAAAAGATTGAGAGAGAGAAATAGGTGGTTGGGAAGAGAGAAAAGGAGGAGGGATTCTTAAAAAACTTTGGGACTTTATTAGATGGATTTGATTTTTTTTATTTTTTATTTTAATTATATTCGATTCGGTTTTACTGGTTTTGAAAATTTTTGAACCGTGAACCAAACCAAATGTTGCGGTTTTCTATTATTTTAAACCGAAAAAATAATTTTTTTTAAATAACCGAATCAAACCAGTCTGTTTGGATCATCGGTTCGGTCCGATCGTTCGGTTTTTTGCACACCCCTAACTATAACTCAATGAAACTTTGCTGAACTGGCTCCACCTCCTCTTCATTCCGATGGCGTGATTCCTTCCAACACTCTCTGTACCTAATATGAAAGGATTTTTAGATTCAGTTAGATAGTTTCCTAATTTATAGAAATATGTTATTTTGATTTCAAATTTCTGTTACGTACCACTTAGCTGAATTTGGTTGCTATTTTTCTCTTATTTATCGGGGTATGGTTTAAATCTTAACAATATCAATAATAACACTGCACAGTTTTGTTGTGCAAAATTTAGTGCTCTCAACATTCCCTCTGTCGATGCTCTTCCTCGCCGCCGATGATCCTTCTCTGGTTTGGGCCAAGTCGACGCTGATCATCTCCTCCATTATTTCATTGTCTTGGTCTTCGTCGTGCTCATCCTCGAATTCCATTTTGAAGAACTAAATAATAATAATAATAAAAAGAAACAGAATATTAAATTAAAACAAAACAAACCTAAGTCTGTATATCTTCTTCAGATGTGTATTACAAACCAAAAAAAAGAACAAAATTAAAAGCAGTAATTTTTCTTTGGGGGATATAACTTCACCCTTTTGGAGAATATTAATAAATATATAATTTATAGAGCGTGAAAAGAGAGGACAATAAAGGGGGTAAGAGCGTTTCAGATATTGATAACATAATTTTTATTTTTATTTATTTTTTTTTAAGTACAATGGGGTTGGAGAATCAAACTACATTCTTGGTGGTCAACCTATTCAATAACATAATTTTTATTAAAGTATATATATAAAAAATCTCAAAATTTTATTAAACATTTTAAAAGATTTTAGTGTTGGAAATTTAATTAATCAACTAAATTTTGAATGGACACTAAATTGACTACCTTCATAAATGATGGATGAAATTTAGAAAGTTTAAATATGAAAAGTTTGATCTTTCACTTCTCTAAGAATTTAAAATTTATTAGTTAGAATTTAAAAGTTTCATAATTCTTCCACATTCTCTACAACTATAAAATGAGATTTTTTTCATCACTCTGTCATCAACTATTTGAGCTCTATTTTTTTCATCACTCTGTCATCAACTATTTGCTTTTAAAGTATTTTTAGTTTCACCAGTAACTCAAGATGTAAGTTAAAGTATTAGCGGTGTATTGAGTGTGCATGCGCCAATCTATATTTTGAAGAAATTGTATCGTGGGGATGAATTATTAAAAAAATGATCTTTGAGCTATGTTAGAACAGTTTTTTTCCTACATATTTTATTCTATTTTTTACCTTAAACAATTTTAAAATTTATCTATTAGAGACAAATATAAAATAAAGTTGAAAGTGAGTGCTTTCGAAACCTTGACCTAGAAGAATACCTTGATCGGTCAATTATACTAGAAAAATACTTGAACTATTTATTTAGAAGGGCCTAAAATTTAATTAATTTACTAGAAAAGCCCACATGACGTGGCGAAGGGAAAAGGCCGTGTGTACTGAACAACTTTCCCAATCCTTCCTCGAAAAGAGAAAAATAATAATAAAAAGAAATTTTCTAATCCTATTAGCAATTACTCTAACCATATTCCTTCAGCGACCTCTTTATTAAGTTCTGATAGTCGTCTTCTTCGTAACGTTGAAAAGAAACTTCCGGAGCCTGAGAAACGCAGAATCCAAATCTCTCATCGGAACGGCCAATTTCTCATCGGAATCAGCGATGCAGAACGGAGATTACGGTACGACTCCATATTTTCAATACCCAAATCTTCAAAACCTTAGCCTTAATCCAAGCCCTAATCCTGTTTCCACTCCCCCCGATCGCAACCAGAGCGCTTACGCCTCGGCGCCGCCCTTCTCCACCAATTACGGCGGCTCCGATTACCCTGGTTATGCCCCTAATTATCCCCCCTACTCCCAGAATCCCGATCCCGTCCCTGCCTCCCCGACTGCTCCTCTTTACAACCCTCCGTCATCGAATCCTAATCTCCCGTCATTCAATCCCACTCCCCCACCGCCCGCTTTCCCTCCATTTGAGTCTCATGTGCCTTATCAAGCTCCTTCTCAGCCGCAATCGTATCATTCAACGTACGATCAGCATCAGGCGGCTCCCAATTATGCTCCCCCTCCACCTTCCTCAATTCCCATGAATCAGAGCTCCAATTCTACCTCTAGTCCTAATTCTCCGTTCTCATCCATGTATTCTTCTCCTTTTGGCTCTTTGGCCCCGTCCGCATACGAAAACCCATATGAAAGTTCGGTGAAATTTGATCAGGGAGGCGGATATGCTGATGATAGATATGGAGGTTATGGTCGAAGTCGGTCTGATCTTGGTTCGGACTTGTACGGTAAGCGGCCGGAGGACGCGGCATCGCGCTTCGACTCTGGATACGATGACGGTTATGGTGATGGCGTGTATGCTTACCAAGGTGGCAAAGTTGAACCTTACGGGGCTCGCGGTACAGCTCCTAAGTCTTCGACGTGGTCTGCGGCGCCTGCTTTTGATGATTATGGGAGACCGATAAATATTCCTTCGAAGAAAGACCCGCCGGCAAGCTCACTGAAAGTAGTCAGGGCGATCCCTAAGGTCGAAGCTCAAGAAGACGTCAAAAATTGGGTGCAGAAGTTCCGAGTGAAGCTCTTGGCTGAAAGTGGAGGTCAGAGCACCATGGATGTACTTTGTCAGGTATGTCAATGCTGTCACAGGACAATTTTTTTGATGCAGATATCGTCATTTGTCTAATTGTTTCGTATTGCTGGTTTTTTTTTCTTTTTCATTTATTTTTTAGTTCTATGCTAAGACGACTATACCTTAGAGAAAAAACCTATAGGATTCGATTCTTAAAATTGTCTGGTCTGTACTGGTATGTTCTTTTTCATCTCAAGGGACAAAAATGTTAAGGAAAACTGGAAGCTCCACCTATCTCCACACTATGATATTGTCCACTTTCTTAGGCAATGTGGGTCTTGGTTTGCATCCTAACAAAAAGAACTCTTCATGCAAACTTCCGAATATAGTTGTAAATTCAATCATCAAGGCTAAAAACCTATGAAAATCGTCTACTGAGTTATTGGTTTCATGTGAATTTGGATTTCCTTTAGAAGCTTTTTCACGGTTTTAATATTTTACTTGGTGTGTGCTCTATAATTATAGTATTAGGCAGATTGTTTAACTTGTGCCAGGTTATATTGGAAGTCAAAGGTTTACGTTTTATCCAAGTCTGAAAATTTGTTAATTTATCTTTAAGTGAACATTGATGGCTAGGAAAACGAATCAAGGTTTGAGTTTGAGTTTGAGTTGAATTTCAATCATGAACTATTTATTTCATATGGTGAAGGTTAACTGTGTATTTATTCAATTATTCTTGATCTAATCTAATTCCTTTCTCTTAATATGCTCTTTTTATGCCTGTGCGTTGGAGTTTTTTAGTCGTTATTGTACCTTCTGCATTATTTTTTGTTATTTCCCCCTTCATAATCATGGTTTGAGTAGACTTTGAATCATGAACTATTTATCTCAATTGTGTATATATTCAATTATTGTTGCTCTAATCTGATTCCTGTTTTCTTAGTATGTTCTTTATGCTTGCACGTTTGAATTTTTTTTGTCATTATTTTACCTTCTCATTATTTTTTTCTTCTCTCTCTATATTTTCTTTGCTGCAACACAATTTAATTGTTATTAAGTTATTTTATTATAACAATAGGGCTCGGTTGTTTACTCTTTTGTAATCATTTCCAGGTTGGTCTAGACGGTATTCGTATGCTTGATCCAAATTCTAGCCGTACGTTAAGGATATATCCTCTCGAGACCATCACTAGATGTGAAGTAAGTTGGGATACTGGATTTTTTTTTTTTTTTTTTTTTTTTTTTGATTTCCTTGGAATTCTCTGCCATGGACTTACCAGGTGGTTTTTTTTTATTTATATTTATAAGGTATATGATTCATCTACCCTGGCTTTCTGGTCCAAGAGCTCTGTGGATATAGAGCCACGGCGTATTAGATTGCAGTCAAACAAGTACACCACCAACACGCTTCTGGACACGGTGACTGCTGCAACTGTACAGGTAATAATCCTTACCCTATTTTTTGGTTTTTAAGTGCAGAAAATGATTTGAACTTTGTTTTATTGTTTTTTTAATAACCTCTTGTTATTTCAAGAATTCAAGATAAACAACCATTTGCATTAGAAACATTATCTTTAGAATTCCTATACCTGCTACTGCTAATATATGCCATTAATGTTTTCAAGACATTATTGGGCAGTAAGGAATCAACTTTGTCATCTCATACCCTTGTGATGTAAAAATGTATTTGTGAGTAGTTGTCACTTATTATGGTATGGTCGATGAATGTACTGGTTTTAGTTTATCTTTTAGGTCCTTGCATTCTGTGGCTATAAAAAGTCTCAAGGTAACCGTTAAATGCCAATGCACACATATCATAGATGCACACTGATCAGTCTCTATCTTAGATTCTTCATGCATGAGAATGTTGACAACTTTTTATAGAGAGAGAGAACTTTTTTCTATGTGTTCTTCCCCAGTTGTTCTGGATATCGAACATTGATTTGATTCTTTTACTGTTTTGTTTTTTCCCCCCCCCTTAAATCACAGTTTAAGGAAATGGGTGGAAGAAGTAGGCCTTCTGAATCTTTTAAGGCAGCTGAGCAGCCTACAGAGAAGAAGAAAGGGTTGGTTGATTGGGTGAACCTGATAAAGCCAGGCAACGAGGAGAAAGACCATTGGGTATCTTGACAGAGTTCTCATTCAGCTTGTTGATTATTAGATTGTCTGAGGGTATATGCATTTACAATGTTTTTTTCTGTTTCCGTTTTTAGGTACCTGATGAAGCAGTCACAAAGTGTACCGCCTGTGGGACAGACTTTGGGGCTTTTGTACGAAGGGTATATTTGTTTTCTATAGATAATGGAATAAGGTTCATAAGATTGCCTGCCTTTTTTATGAATCTCATTGTTTCAACCTTTGTTCTCAGCATCACTGCAGGAATTGTGGAGACATTTTCTGTGATAAATGCACGCAAGGTAGAACAGCTCTGACTGCTGAAGAGAATGCTACTCAAGTTCGAGTCTGTGATAGATGCATGGTATGTTATGTATAGCTTTGATTTATATGAAATTCTTTTTATTTTTGTGTTATTCTATCATATTCGTGACTTGTATTATATATGAAAAATTGTTCTGGGATAAGATATAACATGAAGGATTCTAAACTTGTGATTGTATATCCGGTCTAAGAAGGAAAATTCACCGAGTGTAGAAGCTAATAAATCCTGTCAGTTCTTTTAGGCTTTGCTATGTATTTTTTTTTCCAGATCATGAACTTGTTTCTAAGAAATGATGGTTTGGTGGGATGATCTTGTTGAACTATTAAGAAAAGATTATTTATTTATTTTTATTTTTAAGACCGTATATCCCATGAAATCTGTTTTAGAAAATCTTCTGTTGAATTTATTTTTCCTTTTTGACAATGACAACTATAATGAATTGGGTTTTAATATTTGACCATTAATTAGTTATGATGTTGACACCATTAAAGTGATAAACTACGAGCACTGGAGATGTTTTTGCAATACTTTTTGGTGTCTGGCCTATTCAATGGGTGAATATGCTCGGTCACGTACGGTTTTTATTGAGATATTCTAAACCCTGAATAATGATTGGTTCGTTCCCTCTGCTTCCCCCCTCCCCCTCATATCGGAAAGAGTGGATGTTGCGGTGCAGAAATGTTTCTCTAATGCTGTGTTTATGTATTGCATCAGCTGGTGATCAATTAGCGCAGACATTAGTGTGTTGGCTTAACATGTCGTTTCTTCATTGTTTGCAGGCGGAAGTGACTCAGAGGCTTGCTAACGCCAAGGAACTGGCTAGTAAGCCTGCAGGATTGCATAGTCACGAGGATCTTGCTAAAAAACTTAAGGTAGTAATGTTCCGTATCTTGCCTTTCTGCATATTCAGCCTGTTGTGATCTCTTCTCGTTTAACCTTCTTTGCTGCAAATATGTACTTGCGAGATTTTTTTTTTTCACCTTATTGCATCAATCTAATTTTTTATTTTATTTTTCTATTATCTTAGGATGAAATGGAGAGAAACCGTAGGTCATCAGGTAATTTCTTGTTCTGGAATAGTTAATTTAAATGTGCTGCTTGCTAGATGTTACTCTATTAATACACTGATTGAAGCATGTGGTTATGGAATAATACAACCTCCATCTATTCTGGATGCGAATTCTTCAAATTTTGGGGTCATTATGTGGAATGCCCATTTTTTTATTTAGGAGAGTAGCCTTAATGTTTGTCACTTTTATGAATAATACCACAGGATCCAAGTCTGATGGATCTGGGAAACGAATGAAGGAAGTTGCATGTCCAACTTGTACTGTTCATTTACAGGTTTGATCCTTGCACCATCATCAATCTTTTCTTTTTTTTTTTTTTTGGTTTATGAATACGAATTGATTGATTTAACTATCGTGGACATTCTGATTGCCATGAAATCTTGGTCAACTTAGTATGAATAACTGCTCTCTTAAGGCGTCTTATAAAAACAAATGTATCTGTAAGAAAATTATTGATTTGAAGCATCTTATGAAGTATAATAATTGATAAACTTAATGGAATTTGAAGGATGTAAAATTTTGAGGTTGATGTTATGTATTATATGAATATTACAGGTCCAGGTTCCAAGCTCGGGTTCTGAGACGATTGAGTGTGGGGTTTGCCAGCATCCGTTCCTTGTCAGCGCTCACTGACTCGACCAGCGTCTTCGTAGGAATGTGGCTTTGTAGAATGGCTTGTCCATTATCATAATTTCTCTGTTTACATTTCCAAATAATTGGGTTTCTTTTTTAAAAAAAAAAAAAATTAAATTTGTTCATCGCTCTTTCTCAAGGCCTTGAGCTTTAATAACTTGATGTCAGTTGTGATTCCATAATTCTTGTTTTGTAAATGGAGTTGTCTTTGTGGAACACGCGTCTATTTGATGTACAAAGAAAATATGGTTTTTCAAGATGATATGAAATCCTACTCTCCTATATACTTACCGTAGATCGTAGAGTGAGCTTTTAAGATTATTATTTGTATCCAAAAACATTTAAGATAATTTCAGTCTCATTTTGAGAGAATTCATTCTGAAAATATCATTTCCAATATAGTTTTGACTTTTGAATGGAGTATTTTTGCTATACCTGCTAAAAAGATTTGTATAAAAAGTGAAGACATTGACGGTCTAATATTTTGAAAAATACTAGTTTTTAGATTTCATGATGTTGATTTGATTGACTATGAAAATTGAAATCTTTGGTTAGAGATTACAATTTTTAGACGATTGCTGAATCAGCCCTTGTATAATAGTTCTATACAGTTATTATGCTAATAATTCAAATTTCCTCTACAACTAGTACGGAACATGATAGATAATGAACTTCTCGATGCTTAAAAAACTGTAAGTTCAAGTGAATGGTGAAAATTTTGAAGTTTTGATTTGTAAGGTATTGTTTGATGAGCATTTGTTTTTTTTTTATCCATATTCTGTGGAGTTTTGTAATCTGTATATAAAGTTATTTAATTTGTGTTTTGGTGATATGTATTCTACCTACTATTATAACTCACATCACAAACAATCCTTAATAAATACTTGAAATTTGATTTTGTATCTAAAAGATATATATTTTTAACTTCATTAGTTTAGTGCTTTATGGTATGCTAGCTATATTATTTAAAGATCATGTTGGAGATTAATTTTTGTTAGGTTCAAATATTTGGCATAACTATTTAACTATGTCGATAATTTTTGTGGGGGCTACTATGTTAATTAATTAAGGGTATTATTTCTTAAAAAAGACCAACAATTTAATAGAAACAAGATACGAAATTAGTGGCCAACTACATCCTTAATATTTCTAGTTAAAGAGAGTAGAAACTCAAATCGTGCTAACTTTAATCTCATTCATTCAGTATGTATTATATATTAATATTTCTAGTTAAATATTCAAATTTCTATTTCCACACTAAAACAAAAAAAATAAATAAGTAAATAATTGTAGTGCTATGTAGGAAATTTTTAAGGCACCGTTCGATAACAATTTAGTTTTTGAAAATTAAGTATAAATATTACTTTTACTCTTAATTTTTCATGTTTTCTTATTTAGTTTTTAGATGTGTTTTCAAAAATCATACTAACTTTTGAAAATTAAAAATGGTAGTTTCCTAAAACTTGGTTCTATTTTTAAAATTTAAGTAAGAATTCAAGTGTTTTCTTAAGAAATATGAGAATCATGGTAGAAAAGATGAAAATCATTGTAGAGAAATAGTGAGAAAACAAGTACAATTTTCAAAAACTAAAAAACTAAAAATCAAATGGTTATTAAATGGGGGTTAGAGACGTTGATTTCAAATTTTTTTTCATTCTAAATGAGATAAAGAATTTAGCACCATTTCTATTTTCTTCTAGAATTTCAAATCAGGTTAACCACAGTTCAGTTTGCTGGGAGTTTCTTCCGCTCCTCTTTTTCCCGCCATTTTCTCAACTTCCTCGTTCTGCGAAGCGCAGAGTTTTCTCTGTGGATCTCAAAGAATGGTTGGGGATGTCTTCAGGGAGGAAGGTAAAAATTGATGATCGCTGATGAACGGATGAGGACGTAGCTCAGTAGTTTCACAACATCAAGCTTATGGATTATGATGAATGAGAACGACGAGATCCTCATCCCAAACGTGAGAGGTAAATCTTATGTAAGGTCATTGAATACTGCAAAAGGCATATCGAGTTCGCAAATTTAATCGTCCTGGTTAGTTTTTCATTTTTCCTCTTTGAATTTATAGGTCGGAATTGTGAAAAAGTTTAGTTTCGTTTTTTCCTAATTGGTTTCCACTGGTATAGAATTTCTTCACTTGTTTCCTGGTGCAGAACGGTACAAATATGAGATAATGAACCGAGAAATTAGTAAGTAATTGGAAGGGAATAGAATAAGTGCATTTGGGAGTAGATTCTTGAAAATTTAGAGAGACAGTATAGAAGCTGTGAAAAGAACAGAATCAATATGGACATGTCATTAGATCACTCGATCATCAACAGTCTAAACGTGTTATGTAGTTTCTTCTTCTTCTTCTTCTTTTTAATCTTTTAAAGAATTTATTTATGAATGAAATTAGAGTATTAGGGACTGATATTCAGACTGTTTAAAGGATTTTCCATGCCAGAGGGCATACAAAATGACTGAGAGAAAATCTTCCGAGGAAACCCGTCGCTATTTTTGACATTGAGTGATGGAACTCCAGAGGTAGGAGATAGGTTTTGAGAACCCTCCTGATCACAAACTGTGGCCATACCAAGTCTCAGAGGATTTTTTAAAATAAAAATTTTGAAGTATTAGATCATAAATTGGGTAGGAATTCTTACCTACAACTCTCCACCTAAAAGGAGATACTTTTTACTACTATGATAATTTTGTTCTAACTAATCAGAGCTATGTTTAAGTTGACTATAACTTCAATGGAGTTGAGAAGTATAAAAAATATATCTTAAAACTCGGGTGAGATGAGGAATACTAAATATTCAGATCACATATCTCTGTCATGTTTTTTTCTTTGTCCATTCGAGTCGTATTCTATTCCTCGAAAGTGCGCCCCGCCATGAGTGAAGTAGAAAATGAGTCTTAAATGCAATCTCGTTCAAGATCATTTTATCAGTCAGCTCCATCTGACAATCTTAATATTTCTATTCATAGTTCCTTTAACCTTTAATTTTGATTACTTTTTTAAAAGGTGAGGCTATTCAAGTAGGATAGACATCTAAAACATCGACTTTGTTTATTCAGAGGGTAACATAGTCCAAACTGAAACAGATGGCTAGAGTATTACAACTTTGACCTGGTATTTGCAATTTGTTCTCCGTTTTATAGGTCATCTTCTAGGTCAATAAGTTACTAGTTACGACAAATGAACTCCGGACTCGATATTTTCCGTTGGTCCAAGTTATTGATCCAAAGACTACTTTATTCAGTGTGCCTGCAGTTAAGGTGAACACCACTTGGTAACTCTGCTTCTGATTGTTCTTTGTAAATTCCAATTTCTCCGGGATCACTTTGACATCTACTTCCCCAGGTGCGTCCACGCTAACTGTGTAAACTGTTTCACCATCGCCACCAACATTTGTAACTGTTCTACTTATTTTCTTGCTTTCCTTGTCTGTCAATTCGGACACTGCTATTGTTGGGTAGTTCATGTTGGATATGTGGTCTTCAGTTGAATTCTTGGGGCAATCAAACCCTTCGGGAACAGTATTTGAAATGCTCTTAATGGTGGACAGGTTATAGCCTCGGTAGCAAAGGTAATCTAAGTAGTCTGTTGTACTAGTTTCATAGACTAGTCCTGGTTGTAATGCTCCAGATGTTGATATTTCTCCTGCCCCATAATCATAAGGTGTGGCTACCAACCCCGAATCACAAGTCATCGACGATCCCAAGTTATTAGTTTGGATTGCTGTTAATTTTTCCAAAAACTTGCTCATCAGTAAACATTCAATTCAACAAAAAGAAAGAATTAGTTTTTTTCTTCCTTGCTGAGATTAATTTCTTGCCTGTTGTCATGATGGCTGACTTGATTGCTGAGGGACTCCATGTGGGGTTTTGAGATTTAATGAAGGCTGCTATGCCGGAGACGTGCGGGCAGGACATTGAAGTTCCTGAGATCACATTGAAGAATGGTGACTTTGTTGGTTGTGGAATAGAGTTAGAGTCATTGCCAAGCCACGCTGCAAGAATGTTCACTCCAGGAGCTGATATGTCCGGCTGCATCACATTTAACTCAGATGGTCAAATTCACGTGTGGAGCCATAAATCTTCACAGTGAGAGAGAGGGATAGAATTTTACATTAGAACTGTTTATATATATAATCTTTCCATTCTGAAAATTTATGAGGAAACTTCAAAATCTTAATTTCTTTAAACAATTCCTCTAAAGATGAACTAGGTGAGCTTTTTGCAAATTTGCTGAAGGCAGGTTGCCTTACCTTGATTATGTTTAGTACTGCGGGATTAGGCCCTCTGGATGAAAAGTATGCTATAGCAGGCGCTGGCTTATGGTTTATTATGGTCACAGTGGGTTGGATTGTAGCAACTGGATTCCTTCAGAAAAATATCAAACTCAATTAGCCATTGAAGATCAGAAAGTTTCAAATCTAGGTTGATTAAACTGAGGATGATTTTAACTTTTACCCGCTTGATTGGACATAGGAGAGGAGCACAGCACCATCCTTTGAGCTAATAGCTGTCATGGGAAAAGCACCAAACTTCTCTGCAACTAATTTTGATTGATCATCAATCAAAACTAGGCCGATCCCTCCAAGACTCTTCACTGTTTCAGACTGACCCTGCCAATCAGAACCGCCTTCTTCGACACTGTTTTCGCATATAACTATCTTCCCCTTCACCAGAGCTTCGTCCATGGAGTCTTGAGAACAAATCCTAAATAGAGAGCTCATCAGAAAGCTTTGTGGGAAATCTTAGTCTTAGTCAGCATCATGATAATGTTTCCATCTCTTTACATACCTCGCACTGTCTTCACTGGCATCCGCTTTCTTGGCTGACTTGCCTTGTATCAGTGTGTATACAGGGGATTTTTTAAGAGCAGAGAAATTTATACCTTCTCCCTTCATATATGCACATTTTTTTGGGTCAAATTTATATGAAATGACTTGATGCGATTTGCTTGTTTTATTGCAGTTGAAGGAATTTAATTTGAATTTACCTTGATCACTTTGTTGTTGCCCAACACAACATCAGACTCAAAAACCCGATCAATGGTGGAGGCAGCCACTGTTAAAATCCATGGCGCGTCATTGACCACGGATTCAGTGGTGGGGCCGTCGTTTCCAGCAGAGCAGACAACTACAATCCCCTTCTCAACTGCATGAAAGGCCCCAATGGCAATAGGGTCGTTCTTCAGTTCCTGTCTGAAGTAGTAGGGTGTACCGAGAGACAAGGACAAGCAATCGACCCCATCGGCGATGGCATCGTCAAACGCCGCCATGATGGCCGATCCACGGCAGCCGTCGAGCATGCAGACTCTGTACATGGCGATCCTTGAGCCGGGGGAGCCGCCCTTGGCCGTCCCCGCTGCGAGGCCATAGTAGGATGCATTGGCCACGGCGCTGCCGGCCGCCGTTGAAGCCACGTGGGTGCCATGTCCAGCTTCGTCTCGAGGTGAGTGGTACCGTATCCCGTCGCTCTCAGAACTTTCGTAAAATCTTGCACCAATGATTTTTCTTACACAGCAAACATGTCGAACACACACATTATGATTCGAGTAATTTAAAGCCATATATACATACACGTTCGAAAGAAAGAAAAAAAAAAAAATCAATTTTAGCCCTTAAATTTCTCCAAGAGTTTCCATTTTTATCTTATACTTTCGATTTTATTGGATTGTACGTCAAACTTCCATCTTAGTTTTAAATTTGAAAAAAAATGTTACAATTTTACTCTAGAATAAAATTTCCTTTGAGAATTTCTAAAAAAAAATATTCTTCTATGTTTTTAATAAATTATAAAACATATATTTATAGATAAGATTTTAGGTAAAAATAAAACTTGATATTATTAGTGAGTTTATGGAGAGATTTTTATATTGATTTTTTAAAATAATTATTAGGTGAATTAGCCAAAATTAAATGGGTAGAAATTGCAACATTTAACTATCTATATCTAATTCGATGAAATTGAAAGTTTAAAGTAGAAATTGATAGAGTATGACAAGTTAATTAAGAGTAAAAAGTAAAATTTTTCCTACTTGTGTTTTAATCTCTCATGCATATTTTTTCAATTTAGTCCTAATTATTTTTAATTTTAATCATTTACATTTTAACATTTTTAAACTATATCTTTCCGGTGGTTGAATATTGATCAAAAATCATATAAATAACTAGTTTTTTTTTTTTTTTTTGAAAGAAATTTAGTGGAGGAATTAATTCACTTAAAAAAGATAAAAGCTGAAAATACGTATGATAATAGAAACTAAATCGAAAAAATATTCAACTTAGGAATAAAACATCATAAGTTTGAAGTAGAGCGCAGAGGCACCTAGTGGAACACTTACTTGTTACAGTTGGAGGAATTGAAGTCATTGCCTACCATGCAGGTACCTTTCCACCTCGCCGGTATTGGACCCATACCCTTGTCATTAAAGCTTTCAGATTCCGGCCAGATACCTATATATATATTTATATATATATATATATATATTTTCCGGTGAGTTGTTAGAACGTAACCAGTTGTTATATGCTGCAGAGATTCATGTTTATTATATATTTACCGGTGTCCAAGATGCCGATAATGGTATCGGATGGATGAGAGGAAGAGATGGGGGGATCTGATTGTGGATTGGCGTCGATCTTTACACTTGTCTGACTGACCAAGAAATCCCAGGAATGAGTTGTGTGCAACTTCAATATGGGATCTGGAAACACCGAAACAACTCCAGGTGTATGTCGCATGGCCTCGGCTTCATGTTCTGACATACGAGCTGCAAATCCTGTGAACCCGTGTCTGTACGTGTGCACCACTGCATTTCGATTCCTACGCCAAACACAAGAACAACAACATAACTTCCTGATTCTCACTACTCTTATTCCCAACTTGAGGTAGAAATTATTTTAGTGATAATTTCCAAAATTTTATTCTTTTTATTTTTTATTTTTATATATAGTCAACAAGCAAATTAGATAGAAAACTTATGACCATTTTTACATAATGTTTTAACCAGCCAACACGAGCAAATAGACCTAAATTGGTTTTATGTGGATAGAGATAGAACTTAAACCCACTTTTGTGGGTTTAGTTTTGATTGATACGAGATAATACTTACCCAATAATAGCCGGGCTATGTATCGGTGTTTAGGTATCTTCTTACATACTATCATTAAACTTTTAACAGCTAGAAGAGAAAAAGTAAAAAAAAGAGGAATTAATAGAACATTTTTACTTTATGATCTTTCCTAGCTATCAAAATTGGTGACATATAAGAAGATATCTAGATATCGACGTGTTCTCCTAATCACCCCTTAGGAGAAATTTCTACCATCATTATGTTTTTTTACCATTAAAAAGAGAAGAGTTCATAAAGGAAGAGAGAGGAAAGTTTTTTTTCTTTTTTCAAAATAATATATAGCTATCACGTTTTTAATGGTAGTAAGCTAAGAGGGCTGATCAGTAGTTTTTAATGGTGTATATATATTTGAGCATATTAAATTATTTGAAGAAATTTGGATATTTAATATGTTACCGCCTGTTGACAGAACTAAGAAGGCGAAGGAAGTCGGTTCTCGAACCAGACGCGGATCCCATGTAGACGATATAAACGCCATTGTTTCCAGCTGCAGCAGCTATTTTACCATTTTCAGAAAGAATAAAAAAGATGATAGAAACCAAAACGAAGACACAAAAGGAAATGCCTTGCATGGCTTCTTGGCTTGTCTTTTGAACTGGGTGGTAATTAAGTTCCCTTGATTTCAAAGCTCAACCAAAGTGCTAATTTATATATATGTTATTACAGATGGAAACTGGTGGTCGAAAAGAATGGGAAAGGAGGTGGAAAATTGATCATTTGGTGGGTTTCATGAGCACGCGCACTGCCGAAATGTGAAGCTTTTTCCTTATCCACACGTAGTGCGCCATGGTTAAAATGGTGGCGAACGGATGAAAGTGGTGATGGTGGAGATTTGGAGATCACATAGGTAAGATTTTTCCTTTATATATGCATATAAGAATCGATCATACACTTACTAGATGGTTGTTTTTATTTGGTAACAAATTTTAAAACCCATGACATTTAGATGCTTTTTTTTTTCTTTCATTAACTGTTAATTTATTATTGGTTTTAGTTCTCGTAAACTAATAACGTGTGACTTGCAAATCAAGATTGTGAAGAAATTTGTTTGCTTGTTTTGAGGATTCATGCCGGGTTTGTGTTCCTAAATCCTAATTGATGGAAATTTGTAGAAGATACATGTCTTAACCTAGGTTTTCTTTTTAGAATATTACGTCATAGCTATGAGATGTAGTTAAAGCTAGGTTTTCTAATCTAGGTTTAACGTCTTAACTATTGAATTGTATTTAAGTTAGTCACATGGATAAGTTTTAGTATCTACTCATAAAAACGTCTAATTAATATAACATGGTCACATATATTTATTATTAGTGTTTAACGTGTGGACTCTAATGTTTTCTAAGGTGGAGGGGAGGAATTTTTACTTCTTGCTGTGAGCTTTATTTTCTGTCTATGGATTGATTATTCTTATAAGCACAATTTACATCGGTGAATGATATTTTTTGAAAAATGCTAAAAACCACGAGTATGAATGAATAAAAGTCTTTTGTTTTTGAGTTCATAAATAAAATTCGTTGATTATATCCATATGTGAATTGATTAGGTTGATTTACACTCTGGCATAAAAAAACTTTTGGATCAAAACAATTTATTTTTCAATAAAAACATATGATTTATATAATTGGCTGGATTTATATTTAACATGTTGCCTTTGTCGAAACTCGTCACTGATGTGTTGATTTCACCTCTTGCATCAGCGCACAAAAACGATAATCCTTCTAGCTTTTCTTTCATTAATAAATCCACTACAAAGTACAATGCGTTATTATAAAAACTCTGCCCTTGATTATCTTATTTCACCATGAAATCCATATTTATCAAACAGATGTGTAATGTTCTTTCTTTTTTTTTTTTTTTTTGAACAACTGTGTAATGTATTTTGAACCATAGTTTTTCTTCTTTTTTTAATTCAATAATATGGTGGAAATTCGAATATTTAACTTTTTGGTTAAGAATATAACGTCTTAATTAGCTAAACTAAGCTCAAATTGCTTATTTTAAACTATAACTTTTTATACACTCAAATACCATTTTAATTAAGTGAATACTCTATTTTGATCCCTAAAAAAACAAAATAGAGTTCACATCTTAATTTGTATGGATTTGTTTTTAGATTTTATTACCAAAAAAGGTTCATTTCCTTCCAACGCGTAAACGCACATATATACTTGCTTATATGTTGCCGAGTGAAACTTAGATTCTTGGTAGTAATAATTCTCTAGAATTAGGTGGCAGCCTAAAAAATATAGATGTATTTGGAGAACTGTTTTGGAATTAGAACCCTCGAAATTGAAATCTTGGAAATTAGAAAACAATGGTACACAGTGTTTGATGTCTTAAAATTAATGAAACAGTGTTGGAATTAGCGAATTAGTGTTTGGAGTGTATTGTTCAAAATTATACAGTCGTGTTTTAAATCCATTGAGTTTTGAACAGAATGACTCAAACAAACTTTTAAATTTGAATTCCAAAATCATTCAAATTCAACACAGTGTTCAAATGTGGTGAATATAAAATATGAAAAACAGAAGAAGCTGCGTCGAAAACCGAGCTGGTGGCAATTATAAAATTTTTGATGATGGAGGTGCATATGGTATCATACCATACATACAAGAGTGTTTTAGCTGTGCAAAATTTCCTGAATTATTATTGTCTGATTGTTTTGGTGCGCCACTACAATCCATTGAGCCACTTCTTTTTTTTTTTTTTGCTAATATTAATTAATTAAATAATCTCCACCTTCAAGTTCCAACCATCACCACAAGACTTTGTTCTACCTTCAATCTTGACAACACTCGAAGGATAGACTAAGAAGTAAGACCAACCAATGATTTTGCTCAGCAATTAATTCTTCGTGCTTTGCATTGTTCGAACATCAACTAACCACCATATGCTAAATGTCTTTTCTCGTTACATAATTAAATGACTGTTTAATTTTCGATTTTATTCAAACCTTGAGTTGTTTAATTTAGATTTGTATCAATTATTTCTAGATCATACATGGAAATAAGTTAAAAGTTTGATTTGCTATACTATTTAACTTAGTTGTCATTAGATCAATGAAGATTTTTTAAAAAAATAATAATAAAAACTTGAATTGATCCAAGCTTCATGGTGACTTCCTACCTAAGATATTAAAATTTATTTTTTGAAATCTCTTGACAGCTCCTAAAGTCAAGTAGTCATCTCATGTTTTGTGAATGTGTAACCTGCTTAAACAAATTCATATATCAAATGTAGTCTAGTCTCTACTCAAGATATTTTATGTGATACAAAATAAATTCAATAAATAAAACACTTCTATTAGAGCAGTATTCAAAGCAAATGTGACCACTATTGCATAAGACATTTGAGATTAAATTCTCTCGATACCCTCGTTCATTGTTAGACTTTATTTAAGAGTTCACAAGTTAATAAGATCAAAAGCACTTTGGAGTGGTCAATATGCACATTAAAGCAGTCACACTTAGAAAACAAATGAAAAGAGTACATCTAAGTGTTAGTTTGGGATCTTAAAAAAAGGGAGTTAATTTGGGAAAACATAGGTTGCATCAGATTCTTAATCTTGTTTGGTTTAAGAATAAAAACTTTTCCGTAACATAATATATTGATTTCAAAAGTCACTGTAATTTTAATGTTTCAAAACCGAAGAAAAATTAGAGGCAAAAAAAAATCACATATCAGAGGTCAATGACCAAATCCAACCATGTCACATTCAGAAAATACACCCTAATCCTAAGCACCAATCCAATACGCCTAGAAAATCCACTCCTAAGAAATGCAAATCATGTAACAATCCAATAATTCTGATTATGATTTGAAAAAAAAAATGAAAATCATAAGACTAATGGTTTTTCAGGTTAAGGGAGACAAAATCCTATTTTTTAGAACGAGGAGAAGAAAGTGAAGTAGCTCAAAAAAAAAAAAGATTTGGGGATAGCGAAAAAGACACCCACTGGAAGCCATTTTTGTGATTGTTCTAACCTGAGGATGCCCACATAAAGGTGAAGCTTGACAATACCAAAGAATACAGAAATGAAAAAGGAAGAAGGGAAGGAAAAAAAAATAGGGTAAAAACGATGATATGTTTCTATCGCAGTTACATCGCTATGAAGATGAAGAACTGTACTAAAACTAGAAGACAGGCTTGCAGAAAACTAAAACGTAATCATTGCCATTCAAAAACTTCATCCCTATCTTCCTTCCTGAACAGTAATCATCATCCAACAATCAATCAAACAAATACAAAACAACATAGGAAAACTAACATAACGAAAGGAAGTTGATTCTACAAGCCAGAGGAACAAATTGCAGATATCACAGGCAAGATCAACCAACATTTGCAGGCCTTAAAATTCAAGGCACATATCCCTAAAAAAAAATGGTCACTGATGATTCAGGAAGTAGTTCAATGAATGTTATATACTTGAGTCACTAATTGTCACCCATAAAGCACGAGAAACATTGAGAATGTACTTCAACTACGTGTATACCAAAACTATATGATCCAAGAACCTCAAGATTAGATCTTCCAATCTAAACTTCCTCTTCTTTTATATTTAGAATTATAAATAAATATTCTGCGTATCCCCAAAAACTAGCCTCTTTAAACTGCCAAAATGAGCATGACAACAAATGGCATGACACATGGAGGAAGAGAGAGTTAGCAGCCAGACCAGGTATGCAGACGTGTATTATCCTAACCAGCAAGTGCTAGGAGCTTTGGGAGAAAAAAATTGATCAGATATCAGTCTGATGAACATCCTGATTCACCTCCCCATTAGTAAGTTGGGAACGATCAGCTGACTCAGAAGATTGTATCTCAGAAGTACTCTTGGTATTATAAGGATTGCTATCATTTGTCATACTTCGGTTCATACCTTCATCCACTCTGATCCTTTGAAAAGAAGTTGCCAGACTATCGTGACCTGATCCACTTGGAGTAGAAGAGGCCAAATCAGTTCTAAGCCGATTGGAGTTTATTGTCCATTTCTTCCACTCATTTCTCTTTCTGATCCTATTATCCTGCAACAACTTCAGCAGAAGAATTAGGCCAGCAGAACAACTTGAACGAAACTCAACCCCTTTGCTGCTTTCTATGACAACATATATACACACGCACACACAAATCAATAATTTCACAACCAAAAAATGGGATTTTTATTAGATTTCAAGATCGGATCGGTCATCAGACAAGTAATAAAGAGAGTATACTTTATGACACAACCGTAAAAAACATCTGGACAGGATTATTGGATAGGATTAGTCTCATAGCCAGATATGAAAACAAACCTGCACTTCCACTACAGTTGACGTTCTCAAGGATTCTACTATCCATTGAATATTGTTTGTCAAATTCTGTACCTGCAAAAGCAAAAGTATAAATGCAACAATCAAACACAATAGTGTTTTCATTCATAAGTAGCTCACTGAACCGCGCTGTATCTAGTCAAAATATAAAGCAAAAACTTGAATGCTTATTTTCATAACACGATTCAAAAACAAGTCATTTTAACAAGCTATTGCTTTAGTTGGACAGCTGTAAGAAAATTAGTCAGGAAAAAAGTTGTCATCATAACAAAAGCAGTGTTGTTAAAATAAACATTCAAAATTAATTTAAGCAGAACCACATGCTACCGATATGAAAACTCATTTACTATAGCATAGACAAGTGACAACCAATCTACACACAAAACATATCCAGGACGAGGGGAAAACACTTGAATTTGCAGAGTATATTAAAAGTTATAATAAAGCCGTTTTTTCCTGAAAATACAAGAAAATCGTGTCATCAGGATGATGAGAGTTGAGAGAGATAAATATTTTGTATGGTCAAAAGATAAAGTGATGAACAGCTTCAACAGATATACGAATTGGTCACACAACAAAACATTACAGATTTGCTCAAATAAAACCTTGGTCACAGCCAAATTTCTGCATTCTGCGCAGAAAAAAAAAAGGTACAGGAGTAGAGATTTGAGGAGGATAAGACATCATGATGAATCAATGACATAAATTTTTAGTATGACGATCTCTTCGTTCTCCCTCATTTCAATACAAACAAGATCAAGAAACCAAATTTTACCACTAAACACCACTCTAGCCAAAATCCAATCTTCCTTTTACATTCTCTTGTTGTTGGCAAATCTATTTGAATGACATAAATAGTATGGAAATGTTTGATCCAGACAAAAAAAAAGCCCATGAGCGTGATATTTACAAGAGAACATTATGGATATATGATGTTAACATTGAGATATACAAGTAAATATGACATGAAGTAGAAATGGAATATAGACTTCTTGACTATTTAGAAAGAAATAATATATAAATAAGAGAAATTATGTATGGTGTACATGAAGAACTGAGACAACATTAATGTATGAAACCAAAAAGGTCAAAACAAACAACTAAAAGCCTCAAAACTCTGTAAAGATTAGTCCAACAAGCAAAATATCCATCTCAAGATTTTTATTCCCAAACTATGTAATCAACTAATTAAATAAAAACTGTGGTATTTTAAACCAATTAAAGGAAGGACAGAGAACGATGTAGAGTTCTTAAAAAGAAACCCCATATTTAGATATCAAGACTCAACAACAGTCGAAATGGCAACTCAACTGCAAACTAAGTGCGGATATATGGGCAGCCAAATTTTAGGATAGTTAATGATAAGATTATTGGCATTACTTAAAAAAAATAATTTTTTAAATTTTTACAAAAATAACCTACTTAAATAAAGGGAATACATTACCAAGTTTTGAGAAGATCAACAACTAAGACTGCAAGATAAATGCTGAATCGAATAGGAAAAGGAATGCTAAAAATTAAAAATTTATGATATGAAAGAATAAAATTATATAGAGGAATGAAAGAATAAAAACCAATATCAACAATAAAGACAGAGATAGTGAGTTAAATAAGTAAAAAAAAAAGGATTAAATCACGAGATATAAACCATAACTCTAATTGGATTATGAAATCGTTTGGTCATAAAGATCCACGCTTGTATGTATAAACACATAAAAACGCTGGTATGCATCAATAGCCTTGTCTTGATCAGAAGCACATTTTAAAAAGAGAAGTAGAAGTATGAAACACTAAATAGTTAGTAGAATCACATTGACTGTTAAGTATCTCACTCTAACAAAATCTAGGAAGGAAACAAAATCCTACTACCATTGTCCTTCATCCCTATTATTGCTTTTATGCACCCTTGTGGCTTGCATTCAAGCTGTGCAGGTTATCACCTTAAAATCAGATTTTCTGACAGATGACTTTGAAATATCCTTAGTTTGGTGTCTTTCAACCAGTAAAATTGATTCTTCAACAAATACAGCTAAGTTAGGTGTTAGGTAAATTTAATTATACATTAGCAACTTGGTCAAATGATCACATTGGCTTCCAAATGTCTCACTGGCATCAAAAATTGATCAACTCAAACAAAAAATAGAAAAATAATATTCATTCTCCCGTCTTTAATACCTCCTCCACACTTCTTGCAGGTAACTTTAAAATCAGATTGTCTGAAAAAATGACTTTAACCAATCCCTATTTGAAACCTCTAAGCCTTTTAAGACTGAATCATCAACAATTCTGCAAACCTTGGTGCTTGGTAAATTTAGGTTTACAATTTAATTAATACTTCAATTTATATTGATATTAAGAAAGAAACAAGTCAAGGATTGTTTCTTTAAAACATCTTGTTGACTGACCAAAATCTTCATTCATAAAAATTTCATTAGAATGACTTTCATTGACAACAAACAGTAACACTGATTATTTTAAAACAATCTAAATCAATATAATGCAATGTCTGATATTTTCACACAGTAGCTAAACGAGATTTTTCTTACATTCTTCAAGTCCATAACGGTAGCCATACTGAAATATGACTCATTTAAGGGGGCTCTTTTCTTTTGTTTCTCATACAGTAAAAAGTTAGAAGCAGAAGGGAATTACCATTTATTAAATGACAAAGAACATACTATATGATAAAATAACAAGCAACCTCCAGAACTTCTATTGATGAAACCGCACAAACACTAAAACTGAAACAAGTCAAGGATTGTTTCTTTAAAACATCTTGTTGACTGACCAAAATCTTCATTCATAAAAATTTCATTAGAATGACTTTCATTGACAACAAACAGTAACACTGATTATTTTAAAACAATCTAAATCAATATAATGCAATGTCTGATATTTTCACACAGTAGCTAAACGAGATTTTTCTTACATTCTTCAAGTCCATAACGGTAGCCATACTGAAATATGACTCATTTAAGGGGGCTCTTTTCTTTTGTTTCTCATACAGTAAAAAGTTAGAAGCAGAAGGGAATTACCATTTATTAAATGACAAAGAACATACTATATGATAAAATAACAAGCAACCTCCAGAACTTCTATTGATGAAACCGCACAAACACTAAAACTGGTTTGTTAGATAGAACTATGGTTGCTACAATAAATTTCCTAGAACTTAAATTTAATCACAAATACTTTTTCATCTCATTTACATTGTTTCTTTCCCTATATGTACGCGCGTGTGTGTGTATACAGAGAGAGAGAGAGAGATGCCTTTAAATGTTAAATATACCTTATAACAATAAATTATTGCCCTTTCTAATAAGTAATTTATTTACGAGTAAATTTCACGACAGCTTTCAAAACCTATATATTTAACTTTCTTTATTTTCATAAAGAACAGGAGAATCATCATCAGAACTTACCATAGGAAAACTAGCTATCAGAGAAATTGGAACCCAGCCTTGATCATCCATCATGGACCTTAAAAAGCTATCCTTTATCAAATTATCGTCACTGCAAATAGCATAGCCAGGAATGCACAGTTATAACCAGTAATGATGAAAGAACAGAAATACAAGACCCCTAAGGGTGTCTCCACAAGAACTAACCAAGAACCGAATGGTTTGCATAGTTAACCACATTACCTGAAATAATATTCAATCTGCTTAACTAGTGGTGCAGATAGAGTGGGATCTACAGCAGGATAGTAAATGGAAGGTCGTGGCAGGAAAGGCATGCCTCTGTAAGGCTCCAAGGGCAATGTAGGGACATAGACAAACTCTGATCAAAATAAGGATGCAAATTAACATTCACATTGGAAAATTATACACCTACTGTCAACATGAGACCTTAGAAAGACACCCACCAGGAGGAGGCATAGGATTCCCATGAGGTCTAACAGGCTGGGGAAACTGAGCAGTGTAAGGTGGTGAAGGCCTCATAAAGCCTCTAGTAGGGGGCCTGGGCTGCTGAAAATGAGCATCTCGAGAATTAGAATATATTCCACGATCTTGATCACGCTTTCCCCCACGATTGTTATGGTAGTGACCATCACCACGGGGATGGAGAGCTAAATTCCCCCTAGGAAAGAAGTTTCGGTGATCAGTAGCAAAATTTGTCTGAGGCACAAAGCCTGCAACAGCCCGTGGATCCCAATTATTGCTCCTGAATAATGGTTCTCCAGGAGAAGGATCGGGAATTGCTGGTATCAGATTACAATAACTACTTGCAGGAATTTGAAATACAGGGAAGGGTGGTGGTGGCGGCAGAGGGCGATAAAAGCCTCGTGCAGGCCCTCCCATTGAGTTGCCACCACCACCACCGCCCCGTCTTGAGGATCTTTGTCGAGCAACCACCGGATGTTTCAGACTGGGGTTCGATTTGGAATTATTTGTAGCTTGCCGCTGAGGCTGAGGGGGTACATTGACAGGCCCCTGCTCGCAAAACACAAGATAAACTACATCATGCACAAGCATATTGAATAACTATTAAACCGTGAGGAGAACTTTGGCTTATAAGCCAGCAACAAAAGTTTAATAACATGGTTGAAGAGTAGTGGAGGAAAACGAAATCGAAATTCAAAACATAGTATAGTCCCATTCTACATAGTACATTCTATAGCATAAAACCTAAAAGGCACGCAACTAAATGTCTCGAAGGATAAAGTTTCAATATCATGAAGAAGAATAACCAAAAACGACGCCATTGAAAACAATTAGAGAATCCTATTAATCCCATCACCATCCATCCAACGTTTTCGAGACCTAAATATGTTGTTGTCAGCAGTAATAAGATCAAACCTGAGAAGGGGGAAGTGATAATTCGACGGTAGGCTTGGGAGGAGAATCAACTGCTAATTTTGGAGAAGCCCTCGCGGAGTCCGCAAGAGCAGGCCAAGAGTCTGCCCCCATTACAGGACCGCCCTCAACGACGCCATTCGAAGGCTTGTTCCAAGCCTGCTTCCTCGTCGTACCCGTTGCATTACCGTCATTTCCATCGTAGTTCTCGGAAGATGTGAAGTTATCAGACGGCGGCGAAGCAGGAGCGGGGGTTTCTGTAGCAGAAACTGCCAGCGAGGACAAAGATGATGACGACGACGACAGCGGAGACTGATCGACAGGTGAGATCGATTCTGGCTCGCCTCGGACGACTTGAGCCCACGGAGACTGATGATTCTTCCGCCGGAACTCGGAGCTGTTGAGATTATCGCCGGTAAAACCAGTTCCGCTAGGCGAACGGTGATTAGACGAATAATCGGTAACCGTCGCCATCCCAATCCAACCTTAGTATCTCAGTACCCAAAAACAAAAAAAACTTACAGAGAGAGATTGATCAGTATTCAGTGCATAACAGAAAACATCAACTGTAGATGATCAATTGAGAAATCAATTCATTATCGAAAGCATGATTTCCTACTGCCAAGAGAAAAAGGGAAAAGAAGAACAACGACAACGAAATCAAAAATTAGGGTTTCGAATGCAAAATTTCAACGGAGAACAATGGATCTCGCCCGATAAAATCACGAGCAAACGAAACCGGCGGGCTTCTCCTCTCCAGTCTCCGCTCCTGAGCGGCTCGCTCAGAGAAGCGATTACACGCCTCCAGGTTTTTGTTAAGAAAGTTGAAATTACCAAAAGCCCATATTCTTTCATTCCGTACCCCGTACCCCGCTACGCATTTTTAATTCGCCCATTATCGTAAATTACAACGATCCTGCAATTTTTTAAATACTCAACTTTACCAATAATAACAAATTCGAATTTGTACTTTAGAAAACCAAAAAAAAAAAAAAACCCAATTTGTATTTTATTTGTATTTTGAAAAATCCCAACTCGCTGGTCCTGTACTTCATTCACGTAAGATACTCCGCTCCAGCTTTGGACGAGTTTTTTTTTTTTTTTTTTTGAAACATGTTAATATTATTTTATTTCTTAATCGATTATTCTATTAATTAATCATATAAATATAATATTTACGTACTAATTCGAACATAAAAGTACCTATTACTATCCTAAAAATTACTGGTTCAATTCATTGAATTCAAACAAAAAGAATATTTACATTACATTTAGATGTTCCTTCAAAGAAATAAGTTTTGATTTTATATTTGTGTATTACTCTAATTTATATAATATTCTATCTCATTTTTATGTGATGACGTGTGATATAAAAGTATTTGTTATAACTACATTATAATCTTCTATTTTATTTCTACATTTTAAAAAAAAAATTATAAGTAAGATCACTCAAATAAGGTGGATAAAATTTTGTATTTTTAGTACAATAAGGTTGGGAGATTTGAACAAAAAATATGTTGATTGTTGATATATTCGATATGTCAATTAAGTTTTGATGACTTTGGCATATGATTCGACGACTTAAAAATATATATTTATTTAGTTAACTAAATAATGTTCACATCGGAATAGACTATAACCTATATTTTGATTTTGTCTTAGGCCCAATCCAAATTTTTTTAGTACACCAACAATCCAAATGTTAAACACCATGGGTTGTTTGACTAATCTATTTATTAATTGGAAAAATATATATATATACTAAAAACTGTTTTTATTTTTATAACTTTCTCTTTATTGAGGTAAGGAGTGTTGAATTATATCAATTTTTTAGTTCAACAACATTTTAGAGTGGAAGAATCATAATTTTTAATTTCAATAACATATCAATTACTAATCAACTATGCTCATTTTGGTTTATTTATATAATATTTTACATTATAAATACAAAAAAAATGGATTATTTATCTCGCAAGCCCAAAAACATTGATGTCCATCTATATATATATATATCATATCAGTTTTTTTAGTACAAATATACACGTCTTTTTTTTTAACACAACATATTTATACCTTATAATAAACACTACGGATCTGTTTGGGGCACAGGTTATATAACCTGTGTTATTATAACTTGTAGAATACTCTACATTTCAAATACAGAGTATTATAACTACAGACTATATTATTTTACATTTTAAATAATATTATGTGATTTTACAGACTATAATAACTCATAAACTATTATAACTTCATGTTATTATAACTCATTTAACGTCCCAAACAACTCTTACGATCTAATGTTGATAAATTTGATTCATGTGTGCATGACATGCATTTGAATTTTTTATATATATATATATATTTTAAGTTTACATGTATTGTAAAGAATTGATATCTCTGTCTTCTTTAGGTAGCTATTTCTTCCTGCAGGGAAATAACTCTAATAATAAATAGCTAGTATGGCCTATTAACCAGTCGCCCCAATTGCCAACTCATTACTTCTCATTATGTTTATTATTTACTTCTCCCATAATGTCACCTCATGCAATTGAAAATGTATATATTTTGGCATGCCATTAATTATTATGTCACTTAAACAACTAATTAATTATTTTGGCACCCTTTCAACTTTTTTTTTTTTTAATTTGGACAATCCAAACAATCTTTATTATTTTTTTGGTTGAAAATGTTGTATGGTCAATAGTGAAGTGAAGTATAAACATAGTTATATTTCATGTTTCCAAATATGTGTTTAATAGCAGATTTAAAAATTTGGTTTCATTCTAAAAAATAGTTTAAAGTGTATCATATAACATATTTATAGATCATGAAATTAGTTATAGTTGCAAAACAAATTATTAGATTGAATATAAATCATTATTAATTGATTTATGAACATAATTTTTATAGAATTATCATCTTATAATATAATATCATACATATTCAATTTAACGAAAGTAAATTAAATTTATAACCTAAAATATTGTATTTATAAGATTTTTATCTTGTTCGGTATAATTACATTTTAAATTTTTAAATTCAGAATATAGATACAATGAAAACATAAAAATGTTTTCAAAATTTCTACTATTTGAATTACGGAATTTGAAAACAGTTTTCGAAAACACATCCGTCAATACACATATTCACCAAAAACATAAAACAAAATCCATATAATCCAGCAGTCGTTGTCCACGTTTTTCATGTGCAAATTTGTTTAAAATTTATTTCCAGAAGTAACTGTTTATTTTTTAGTTTTTGTTAAATTATAAGTTTAATATTGCCAGTTTGGTAAACGACTCAGTTTGATAACAGTTAAACTCCGTTTGATTTCGCTTTTAGTTTTTTAGTTTGAAAATTATACTTATTTTTTCATAATTTTCCTTCATTTTCTTTACAACAATTTCCATATTTTTTTTAGCCCCATTTAAATTTCTGACCAAATTTCAAAAACAAAAACAAGTTTTTTAAAACTATTTTTTTTTTAATTTTCAAAACTTAGCTTGATTTTTGAAAACTTAGATATAAAGTAGATAAAAAAAATAGAAACTCGTAAGTAAAAGTAATATTTTAGGCTTAATTTTTAAAAACCAAAAACCAAAAACTTTTACCCGGTTTGATAACCATTTGATTTTTGATTTTTTGTTTTTAAAAATTAAGCTTACAAATAGTATATATACTTATGAGTTTCTAGGTTTTCTTATCTACTTTACTTGTGTTTTCAAAAACCAAGTTAAGCTTTGCAAATAAAAAGTAGACTCCGTTTGATAACCATTTGATTTTTGAAAATTAAGCCTAAAAATACTACTTATACCAATGGATTTCTATGGTATCTTCTCTACTTTTTTTTACTTATGTTTTAAAAAACCAAACCAAGTTTTGAAAATAAAATAGTTTTCAAAAACTTGTTTTTGTTTTTGTTTTTGAAATTTGGATAGAAACTTAAATGGTACATCAAGAAAGATGGACATCATTATAGAAAAATAAACAAAAATTGTGAAAAAAGCAAGCATAATTTCCAAAACCAAATGTTCATCAAACTGAGCCGTAGTTTTCAAAAACTTGTTTTTGTTTTTGAAATTTGCCTAGCAACTTAAATGGTTTATGAAGAAATATGGAAAATCATTGTAGATAAGATGAAGACAAATTGTGGAAAAACAACCATAATTTTCAAAAACAAAAAATCAAATGGATATCATTTGATTTTTTTTTTTAAAATTAAGTGTATAAATACTACTTCCACCTTTGGTTTTCCATGTTTTCTTATCTCCTTTTTAGATGTGTTTTTAAAAATCAAGCAAAAGTTTGAAAACTAAAAAAAAAAATTCCAAAAACTTGTTTTTGTTTTTAAAATTCAGATAAGAATTCAAGTGTTTTCTTAAGAAATATGGGAACCATTGTAGGAAAGATGAAGGTCATTATAGAAAAATAGTAAGAAAACAAGTATAATTTTAAAAAACCAAATAGTTATCAAACGAGACCTAAATGGTTATCAAATGAGACCTTAGTTTTTTTTTTTTTTGAAAAATAACATATGTTTTCTCACAATTTCTCTATCGTGGTTTTCATGATATCTACAATAATTTTTCTTTTCTTATTTTGAAGGAAACATTTGAATTTCTAGTCAGATTCAAAAAACAAAACAAAAGTTTTTAAAATTTAATTTTTTAGGTCTCGTTTGACCACCATTTTGTTTTTAAAAATTAAGCCTAAAAATGCTACTTCTACTAATGAGGTTATATGTTTTCTTAGCTATTTTGTACTCATGTTTTCAAAAACCAATCTAAGTTTTGAAAACTAAAAATATGTAGTTTTCAAAAACTTGTTTTTGTTTTTGAAATTTGACTAGAAACTTAAATGGTACCTCAAGAAAGATAGGAATCATTATAGAAAATATGAAGAGAAATTGTGAAAAAACAACCATAGTTTTCAAATACCAAAAACTAATAAAAACCAAATGATTATCAAACAGGACCTTAGTTTACAAAATTTGGCTTAGTTTTTGAAAACATATATAAATAGTAACTAAGAAAACATGGAAACATAATGGTGAAAGTAGTACTCTTTACTGCCAACATATAGATAAAGGAATGCTTAGGAATATTTCCTCCAAACCAGAAGAGTTTATCTCATAGCACATCCCATTTACCTGGTCTAATAACCTCCCAAGCTCTAGCTACAATAAACTGACTCAAACGCACCAAATAAGACTATCTTCACAATCCATGTAAGGTTGAACCACATGAACCAAAGGTAAAAAGCTCTTGCAATACACAAAGCAAAAAAAAACAAGACTCATCATAGAGTAAAAAATCAGGAGCAGGAGCAAGAAGAGTTCTACGAGCAATAACAACTATCCACACTATAATTTAGAATGATGAAACTCTAGGGAGCCAAGGATCTAACCAAAACCGCATCATCTCTCACAATTACTAAGAGTGTAACAAAATAAATATTTAAATGGCAGTACTTGTGTGTTGCCTGAACATCACCTAAGTCTATGCTCATCACTTATTCATCACACATTTGTTTTCTATTTTTTTTAAAAATACACACAAAAAAATTTTGTGTGGCCACCAAGGGGGGTTGCACCATATTTGGGTACTGCCCAGACAACACCCAAGTATTTTCCATATTTATATTGGCCTCGTGGATTAAAGATCAACTTTCAATACCAAAAATCACACTTGCTTAAAACTAGTGTATTACCTCGTGCAAAATGCACGCGATGTTTTCTTTTAATATTTTATTTAAGTTTACAATAATGTTAATAAAATGAAAAAGAATAATGTCACTAATTTAAAAAGAAAGACAAAAAAAAAATATAAGCAAGATGAGTCTATACAAACTTCCTTTTATATATATATATATATATATATATATATATATATATATATATATATTATTTTTTAAAAAAATAAAAATGTATTTACATCTTACTTTTATCATTGATATACAAAAAAATATCACTATACGACTCCATCAAAATATAATTGCAAAGTCTCCTACCTATAATCAATTGACACATGCATGTCTTTTATGCTATTTGACTAATCACAAAATATCTTGAGTTGCTTTTGAGATCAAAGAGATATTAAAAGAAAATGAAATGGGAGATAAAAAAATGTAAATCGAGCTCAATTTGGTGAAAAGTTATACAACTTTTGAAATTCTAAGTCATTTTGATGTAGGATGAATTGTTGGTTATTTAGTTTAATTTAATTGTTATTAGTTTAGTGTTAATTTAGGTCTTTTTATTGTAAGCCTATAAATTAAATAGGTCTTTGTGAGAGTTGTAACAAATTTTTTGAATCATTTTGAATAGAATATTATAGTTCTTTCGGAGAGTTTCCTCTCTTTGGGATGGATTTCCCTTCTTTGGCCATGGATTTGGCCTGAAACTTTGAATTCGTTGCGTCAATTGGTATCAGAGCTTCGGACGAACCTCGATGTTCCCGCAAAGCTACAAAACTATGAATGGATATCGGAGTCGACACCAACATCGATGGACTAAATACCATGAGTGTGTTTCTTCATCCAAGTATTTACCAACTACACTATCTTCTTTTCCATATTCACAAACCTCTCACCCCCATACTTCATTCAGAAACACCAAGTCATTCAAACAAATTCACAGTACACCCAACCCTCAACTCACCATTTTTATCAATCTTCATCCCACCATCTTTATACTCTCAAACAACTTAAATCAAAGTTACATAACACCTATTCAACATTTCATCATTCTCATCCTCCATCCAAACCAAAAATTCAGAAAACAAAAGTTAATGAAATCTACAACCATAATATATTAGACAAAGAACTTCAAAAAATTAGTGATAAATTAGATGCTCTCAGTGAAAATATTGCCTCCAATACAATCAACAAGACAATAGATAAGACAAAAAAAAAGTTTTATGAAGCCAGAAACAAGGCATACAAAGATGAAGAAAATTATGATGGTGAATATGAAGCAGAGGAAAGATATGAAGAAGAGGAGGAAAACATAGAAATCGAGAAAGAGAAAGGAAATGAGGGAGAGACGGTTGTCGACGACACCATAGTCTATGGTGAAGAGGCAAGCAACAGGAAATAGGGACTCGTTGAAGATTTATTGAATGGGGAAGACTTAGTTGCAACTTCGCCAAAAATTGGCCTTTCGGCCATTGTGCACTTGTCGGCAGGTGACTCGACCGTCGCCACTTCCAAATCAATTGAGCAACCGAAGCCGGCGTCAATGAACATCTCTGTTGAAAAAGGAAACCTGAGGGCAGGTGTGTTGCTTCACGATGAAGGAGGGTGGTCAAGGGTAATTCTGGAATTTCGCGGCTTGTTGAAGATGAAAAACAATAAGAAAGCAGGATGTGGTTGGACGCTTGGGTGCTTTACAATGAAGATAAAAAAATGATAAAGATGAGGGCAAAAAGGAAATTTGGTTCAACAACCCTAATTTACATGAGTCAAGCTCAATTATTGGGTCAAATTTCATATTCCATAAATCTTCCATTCTCACCCTCCTTTGGGCCAGACACTAATCATTCAAGGCATAATTTTTATCTCATTTTAAAGGCATTTTCATGAAGTATTATTCTCATTCCAATTTATATTTGGAAAATTTTACATCGGAATTTTTCAATTGGAGTTTATCACACTCACACGGATCGAGAAATAATTTTTTAATCACCTCAACTCGAGGGCGAGTCATTTTTATTTTTAAGTCGGGGTGAATATGATGTAGGATGAATTGTTGGTTATTTAGTTTAATTTAATTGTTATTAGTTTATTGTTAATTTTAGTTTAATGTGTATTATGTATTTTCATTGTAAGCCTATAAATAGGCCTTTGTGAGAGTTGTAGCAAACTTTTTTAATTCTTTTGAATAGAACATTATAGTTCTTTTGGAGAGTTTCCTCTCTTTGAGATGGATTTCCCTTCTTTGGCCATGGATTTGGTCTGAAACTTTGAATATGTTGCGTCACATTTAAAATTATATATTGAATCATAATTACATTTTTAAATATTAAGTCCATAAATAATGAAAGAGAGGATTTTTCATTTGCAAACTTTCATACCCTTGTCAATTTAATAGTGCATTTATAAATTATGTTTTGTGTATTAAAATCTTAATAAGTTATTTGGCTAATTTTTAATATTATTAGAAAATAACATATAATAAAATTTCATAATATATTAATAACATTGGATACTTGTGGTTTGAAATTAAGTTATCTCTTTATAAACTTAACACCAACTTTATACCAAAAAAATTATTTACTTTAAAGAAAATATTATGAACACAGTTGACTTTAAAAACTAAATAAAATATTTGTTGCATTGTAACATAATGAACAATTATTTAACAAGACTTTACTTTAAATAAACAATAAAACAGGATAAAGATATAAATGAACTTTAATAAATTAGATAATATTATTATAACGTACTGAGAAATTACCGAACCATATTAAAAATTTTGAAGAAACTTCATTTATTTAAAGAATAAATATACATTTCTAAATTGATTTGTCATTTTGTTAGTTACTTTTTTTTATTATTATAAATTTCTTGTTTAACACTTAGACAATGTTTATTATAAAAAAAAATCTAAAAATAAAGATATAGTTACAATATAATGACCAGGTAATGCCCGTCATTTAAGGTCTTCAATCGTCATTAAAACTGATATATTTTGGGTTTGCATCCACTTTTAATGACGGTCATTGTCCATCATTAAAAATCATCTATCATTATAGGCTTTAATGATGGCAATACCCGTCATCGTTTTGTTCGTAATTTAAGAAAAAAAATTATTGATTGTCTCAAGTCACTCTAACAAAAAAATATTAATATTTCTCAAATTTTATAGAAAAGAATCTTAATGGCCGTAACCCACGCAATAAAAATGCACGGAGAATGGTGTTCACACAACGATGAAGGAGGAAGAGCATTGTTGGTCAGAGTGAGAGAGAACTAGAAGAAGTCTTCGAAGAAAGAGAGTGACTTGTGTGAGGAGATAAAATGCTAAAATGTAATGTAAATAAAAAAAATAAAGTTAATAATATTTTTATGGTTAAAAGATGAGGAAAAATATATATATATTTAATTGATCTGGATTAAAAAAACATATAAAAAATAAAATTAAGAAATATATCCTACAATAACAATGAAAACAATATAAGAAAAAATAATACAAAAATATCTATAAGAAAAAAATATTCATACCTCTTGTTCATATGTTGTCTTAAAATATGTTAGTCTATAGTTGATGTTTGCGATCAAATCATTGTTCAAGATTAGGGGTGTACAAGTAACTTGTGTACTTGAAGCAACTGACTACCCAACCCAAACCATAAGGGTTGGGTTGGGTTAAGTTTTTTCGGTTTGGGTTGGGTTAGAATTTTAGAGAACCGAATTTTGGGTCTGGTTCTCTGTTGACCTCTTAGGCTCAGGTTGACCCAACCCAACCCAACCCAACCCAAAATTTATATTTTTTAAAATTTTTATTTATATTTATAAATGAATTATTTGTCAATTTTAATATTTTTCTTCTAAAATTCTAACCAATATTAAAAAGTTATGAATTTTGAAGTTTGATAATTAGATTTTATGTGATTTTAGTTATAAATTCAAAAAAAGTTATTTTAAATAATTAAAAAAGTTATTAAAAAATAAAAAAAAATCAACCCGACAACCCAACCCAACCCAACCCGAAAATATAGGGTTGGGTTGGGTTGGGTTACAACCCATAATCGGGTAATTTGGGTTGTCAACCCGACCAACCCGAATTTTCGGGTTGGTTCCAAAATACCCTTCAACCCAACCCAACCCAACCCGTGTACACCCCTATTCAAGATACAACAAAGGGATCCAAACAACACTACTACTTTGCATTTGCGAAAACTTAGTGTGTTGCAATATGCAATGTGATCTTCTAAGTCAGAAAACTATGTAGAAAAACTAAGAGATAAATAAAACTTAAAATGAAAAGAAAACTAAATCGATGTACAAAAAAGTAGAAGAGATGCCTTTATATGTAGGGGATGAATATAAGTTTCAAAACTTTTCACATCCCATGATTAATTCTAATTAAAGAAAAATCATTCATTTTTATGATTAATTTCTAGTAATAAATAGGTATATTCATATTTAAGCTTTTCATATTTCTAGCTTTTCACCTTCTTTTTAATTAAAGTTATTAAAAATAAAAGAGGTCATCCTTTTTAAATTTAGAAATAGCTAAAAATATAGTCTAATTAAAAAATGTTAGAAAAAAAATACTAATTACTAAACAAAAATCAAATATCGTCTATTCGTTACAATTTTTTCCATTAAAATTTTCTATGTGGTTTTATTAGTTTTTTTCAAAAATTGTATGAGTGAGTAAGAAGTGAAAGTAATTTAACATTAAATAAACATTAAAAAAAAATCCAATGCTTTAGTTATTATTGATATCAATTAGTGACATATCTAATAATTTAAAATTGAAAAAATGGTATATTTGTCCAAAAAAAAATTTCTAGGATTGTCCCTTTCTAATATATTATAGATTATAGTTTATATATATATATATATAATTTATTGTTGATGAACTGAAAAAGTATTTATTATCGATATTGAATAAATGGATTAATTTACTATTATAATGTATTAAAATTTGTATGAGACATAAGGTTCCATGATTTTTTTTGGTGAACAAAAGAAATATAAGCTTTAATTCATTAATATATATATATATATATATAACAACAATTTTAAATAAAATAACAACATTATTTGTTAGAGAACAACAAAAGAATAAAGAGTAACAAAAAAAGTAATACTTTACCTATACATTCCCTAAAATAGATTTGTCCTACTCGATAAGAAAATAAATAATAACAATATTGCTAAGTTAAACATCTAATAGGTGTTGCAAAGTTGTAAGTGTAGGATCCAAGACGACTCGATAAATACATCATTTGCAACTTGAATGTACCACCAATATCTTTATATCAAATTTAGATGCTCTTAAAATTGAAGAGACTTAGAGATTAAAGATAATTTGAAACTTGAGATTAATGGTTGGAGATAGCAAACAAAAAGAAGGAGAAGAAGAATTAGACTCCAAAGTTGGTGAAAAATTGTTTAAAAAACTCATTATTTATAGTAGTAGATAACGAGAAGTTACAAAACCTTTTTGAATTCTTGAGTTTTTTTTTAGAATTTTATTATGAATTATAATTAAAAAAAAATATTTAAGTTCTAGGAAAAGCTTTTTACCTTCCAACTTTTTAATTTCTATACATTTATTATTGATAATTATTTATTAATTAATAATTTAAATTAATTAATCAATTAATTATAATTAGTCAATAATGACATATTTTGTAAATTAGTAGATTAAAGGAGTGACAAAAGTGTCCAAAAAAGTTTTTTCAACATCCTCATTTTTTAATAGATTTAATAGATTATAGATAGATATTGATAAAAAATTAATGGGTTGCAAACCTTTTTAGATTCTATAATTTTTTTATATTTAATAACTAAATATAATGGTTAGTTTTTATATATTTTTTAGGTGGGTTGAGAGAATTTTTTTTTAATTTAAAGATTCTATTTATGATTTTTGCGTGATAATGTGAAATGATTTAATTATATGAAAAAAAAGTTTATTTTATTTGTATGGTAGTGGAGGATTTTTTTTTTTTAATCTAAGACTCAATAGATGATATTTATATGTATTTAATACGTGCCATAGAGCAATTTGGATAAATGGAAGATAGGAGAAACAAAGTAAAAAGGAAGAGAAATTATATGAAGAAGAATGGAGAAAGTTTAGGGAGGTTGAAAGTGGAAAATTTATTAGAATAATTTTAATAGTTTTGTGGTTAGATTCTTTGATTTTCCTTTTTCATTTATTATTATTTTTTAAGGAAGAAAAAATTATGGGGTGATTTGTAAGAGAAAAAATGGGAAAAAAAATAAAAGTTAAATAATAATATTTCAACCCACAAATTTAACATAGCATTTGTAGACTCTATTTATCCAATTAAAGGAGTCAATTTTTATTTTTAATTTATAATTTTTACTTCAAGGATAAGGATATAGTTTCTAGTTTTGGTATTAGAATAATTTTTACTTCGATAAGGATGTAGAATTTTTTATATTCCTTATTATTTTTTTTAAAAAAAAAACTATTTACATTCCCAAATATATTAGGTAGATATTAGATAACAATATTAAATTTTTCGAATAAAAGTTATCATTATTACATGTATTATTGGTTACAGTTACTATATATGTTTTTTTTAGGACATCAACAATTGGGGGTGGGGGATTCGAACTCATGACCTCTTAGTCATGAGTCATACTTAATGTCAGTTGAACTATGTTTTTGTTGGCACAGTTATCATATATGTTGAATATACAATTAAACAAACTTTCTTTAATAATGTATGGTAATAGTTTCCATCTTTTCGTAATAATTGTTCAAGATTTTTTTCCTTTCTACACATTATTCCACAAAACGTTGAGATCTAATTTCATTGTCCAAAATTTCCACTTCTCCCATACTTTGTCGGTAACATTCTTTAGTACGATTTCTTTCATACATTGTTCCTATGGGTATGTTCACTTTCTTTTCTCTTATTAGTGTGATTGATAATGATATTTGTTTATCTTCATATACTCTTAATACATTACACATTTTGTTACAAGTCGCGTGTATACCGTTCATAATGCGTGTTACTGTAAATAGTATAATGCAAATATCAGTATCTAGTTTGAATATAAGTCTGTGTTGGTTGAATATTAACCATATTTGTTACTGACTCTATCATGCATTATAATGACTGTTTTAATATCAATATGTATTATATATATAATCCAATATATAATGATTATCCATATGTTTTTTTGCTATTTTTATTATATAGGGAGTTTTGTTGTACCTATGCTCTATGTGGATTTTGGAACGAGTCTGATAATTTTATTGGTTACCAAGTATCTGATATTTCATTATATGTTATATACCCCAGGTTAATTTGATAGACAATATGGAATATCAAGTGATAGATCGAACTACGTCGATCTGATGTGTATCTTACAAGGAAGAGATGCGATTGCACGAGAATGTAGGGTACATTGCGAGATACCTTGCTCTCATGCATGTGTTGTTTTGACAACGAAATACATATCGACCAAGGAATATATCTCATCATATTACTTGAACACTACTATTTCATCATTATACAGTGGGTTGTTATATCCACTAGGTCATGAAGATAGTTGGGTTATTCCAGAAGATGTGAAACAAACTGTTGTTCTCCCGCCAAACGTGAAATGGTCGGTTGGTAGGTCGAAAAAGAATAGAATTCCTTCACACAAATGGAGTTTAAGAGACGTGTTAAATGTGGTCGATGTGGAAAACTTGGTCACAATAGAAAGTATTGCAGATTTGCTCTTACACAATAAGTTTTAGGGTTTTATTTTTTTGATGTATTGGCTTTGGTATTATGCAATCTTTATGTTCTTTCTATGACAACAATAGTGAACTTATTTCAATTCAGTTATCTTTCAGTATATCATTTTAATGATCAATTATGTTATAGTATCTACTTTTGTTGACTAAACAGTATACTTATTAGTTTTGACGTAGAACATTATAAATATACTAGCACGCATACATCAATATTATATGAACCATGACCAATATTGTATGTCATTTGACATATAAGAAGTATATTTTCTTAAATTATTCGCATACACGTATTATAAATGTTTTAAATCATGTATATTTGAATTATGCAATTTGAAAATTTATATTATCAATATCACATTGTTCATAAAAGTTGGTATATATTATACATACTCTAACCATACATGATATAAACTTATTTATATTATCAATATACATAATGTTAACTTATATCAACAACATCTATGTATCTAATATTCTATGGTATATAGTATCGAATGTATATGTTAATCAGACTTGAACAACAATCCAAAACTATAACATTCAAACCTGATATATATTGTTCACAATCAAACCTGATATACATTCAAACTATACTATTCATAACATTCCAAAGTCAAACTAAACGGACAAGATAAATAACAAATCCCAAAACATGAACCTAACATTAGAGATTACAAAACAACTATTCAAAATGTTCCCTTTATAGAAGTAATATCTATTAAAGTTGAGATTGAAACTTGGTGCATTGAAGTCTTCTAAAATGATTTTATTTTATGGTTTTTTATCTTCACTTGATCTAAATTTCGAGGTAAACGACAATCTCATGAACATTGATTGTTGTACATTTCTTCTCTCGCGCTTGTTCAGATTTGGTTTAATATCAACATTCTGTTAAGGTTCTTTTGCCTACAATCAATCCAAATATTGAAATTAAATATTTTAAATGAAGTTGGACATCAGAATAACACATTACATTCAGTTCATATTTTATCTTACATCATTCACGGATGTTTCTTTTGCAGTCGTACTAACACATTTCCTCTTTCTATTTATCATTTTTTCCTGCCATAAACATTTGTGTGAGGTACATGCTGCAATAACTGTATAATATAATTTAAATTATATTCCACAGTTATTGCAGCATGTACCTCACATTAATGTATAAAACCACATTTATTCATCTTACATCATAATAACAAAATTGTATTAGAACTATATATGTATATTTTATATAGTCTATATGTATTACATAATATACCATATACACTTATATATTTATTTCAAACTATAAGAAATTATACTCAACATATAATAGTGTTTATAATATTTATACATCAAAACAATATCCATAAGGAACAATTTGTGAGCAAATCGTATCTGAATCTTGTAATTGCGTTAGTATAGCTTGAGTTGTTGGAGCATGTACTTCACGATCCATATTGTTGAACAACCGATCAAATAATGGTGAGTTCGTTGGTATTCCAAGATTATCTTTTCTTGTTGTTTGTGTGATTGTTCTCTCTTCCTGCAGTTAAATGTATATTAGACCATATAAACTTAGAGAGAGAAAAATAGACTTATGTGTATATTTCCATACCTCAGAATCAATCTGGATTATCTCATTTTCATTCCCTTTTTTCGATTTCCTGCTAGAACTACCTACTAATCGTCCACTTCTCCTTAGATTCTCGGTGTTTCCCATAAACTTAACTCTAGCCATTACCTAATATATACCATTTATAAATATATATATATATATATATATATATATATATATATAGTATTCGAATACATAAATAATTATAATACATAAACATAATATGAACTCATGTTTATATAGTACCTTCAATACATTCATTTGATTTTAACTTTCCCATTTGAACATTATATCTAAATGTGGCAACAGAAAACATGATAAACAATACATTATGCAAATTATTCCTTACAATATTCCACAACCTAAAACTGCATAATAAACATTCGATTGTTTAAATGTTTTAACCTCAGGCATAAATAATTGTGTAAAAAAATTCTATTCTAATATGTTCATACCCTAACAATATTGCAAAATCAGACAACATGCAAGAAATAAGTCTCACTATAAACTTTAGTTTCTACTATAAAACCTCTATTCATCACATCTTGCTTCATTTTTAAGACTGTGTATAAAACCCTAACTTTATTTTTTCAACATTATGAACCCATATACACTAAGAGAAACATACCCATAAACAAACATGTTTTCTTTGATATAAACCTGCAGTATCGGGAAAAAAAAAGCAAACGAGTATGAGAGATTTAACTCACTGCAACGTTTTTTTGAACCCTTCTTCGTCTTCTCTCCTTCGTTTCCAGTCGTCTGCTGTCTCGAAATGGAGTTGAGAGTGTTTTAGATTTTTTTTCGATTTTTTTATGCTAAAATGATGCCTAATGTTTCAGTTTTTTCCTTTTTCAAATAGCTTCCCATATAAAACTGTTCATATTCCTTTTAAAAAAAAAATCAAATAGTCATATCAGGAAAGGGGCTTTATTGTAAAAGACTAGTGATTTCTATATAAATAATAGGTCGAATGACCATTTATGTAACATATTACCAATTGTATACAATAGTGTAAAATGGACCTCTATTTTGGGCTATTAGTGTAGAAAACCCATAATAAAATGGTCAGGTGGGGTAGTTTCCAGATCTGGATCAAATGTTCCCCTATATCTAAAGGCCCAAGCTTAACAAACTTATATGGGCCGATACAAAACGACGTGTGGTCCAGCCGTTTCGAAGATTCTTTCCTTCCGATTGGGACGCCGTTTTGAATATTCCGTGTCTCCAAAGTCCAATCCAAACTAAGGAAATAAATAAATAAATAAATAATAAGGCAATTAGTTCCAGAATTGTAGTCAATTCATTGTCATTTTCTTATTGTTGTCAAATTGGCAATTGACGGAAAACGATAGGTGTGAATTGACCTTTGAGGCCCTCATTCAATTTCTTTGTTATTCTTCGGAAATGCATGGGAAAGTCGAGACCACTTTACTTTTCGTTCCACTTTTCCAGCAGAAACAGCGAAACTCCCACGTGGTTTCACTAAAAGTACCCAAATGACTAAATTACTCCCCAGTCCCAACTAACTATTTACGTTCATACCCATACATTACATTTGAATACTACTTTAATCATTATGGACCCCTTTCATAATCATTAATTCTGTAATATTATTTTCACCTATCATCTTATATTTTTATCTACTTTTTACCTATGTTTTTAAAAATCAAGTCAAATTTTCTAAAAAAAATAGTTTTCAAAAACTTGTTTTCATTATGAGAATTTGACTAGAAACTCACATGTTTTCTTAAAAAAGACGGAAACCATTGTGAAGAAGATAAAAATCATTGTAGAGGAATTAAGAGAAAAGAAGTTCAATTCCAAATAGTTATCAAACGGGACCTATACTTTCCACCTCGGTTATTGTCTATTCAAAAGTTTATTTCAGTTCTCATACTTTCAATTTTTGTTCATTTTAATTCTTGTACTTTTAAAAACCGACCACTTGATTCCTTCATTTTCATTTTTATCTCATTTCCATTGATCACTAAACAAACATTCTAAAAGTATAAGGACTAGAGTGTATTGTTGAAATTAGTACAAAGATCAAAATGAATATTTTGAAAATACAAGGACCGTAACAAACCAAAGTCAAAAGTACAATGATCAAAATAGTATTTAAAAGTCATAAATTATTAGACATATTCTCCATTTCCTAATCTCATAATTACTAATAAATTGACAAAGTGAGCATAGTTCAATAGTAATTAGGATATACATAACCATGAGATCAGAGGTTAAAATCTCTCCCCTATAAATATGGTTGAATTCAAAAAAAAATAAAATAATAAACCTACAATTATGAGGGCAGATGCAACCTTATAATTTATTCCAACCGAAATTCAACGGATAAAAAAGAGCTTGAATTATGAGTTAGGTTTATCCGACCCACAAAAATCAAGTCTATATATTTGATGGGTAAATTCATTTATTTTCAATTCACATGTGTTCACAGTTTTAGTCTATGATGATATAATCAAATCATTAATGTTGACTCATTCATTTGCATTGACTTTCAACTACCAATTTTAGGTTTCTCATAACACTGTTTTGAATTTACAAAGATATTTCTTCCTTCGTTTTTCATTTAATAATTTCAAATGAATTAATTAAAGTTAGAGATCATCTCTTTTAAGTAAACCTTTGAATTTTTAGCCAAAGTTTTTGAAAACTATTTTTTTAGTTTTTAAAAGTTAACTTAGTTTTTGAAAATATAAACTAATGGGTAGAAATAATATTTTTAAATTTAAAAATTTTGAAATTTTATGTATTTTCATAATTTCATACATAATAAACAAATTTGCTATGTTCCTTTGAAACTGTGTGATCAGTAGCTTTGTAATTTTTTTTTTAATAAAGTTTTAAAATATGATATTTAGCTAACTACAAATAATGTCGATCCTAAATGATATAATGCTCAATAATATATTTAATATAACTTATTGATTATTGTCCTAAAAATAGGATGAAAATCGGGTATAATTTTACCAATATTAAAATACTAATATAATAATATATTTATAATAATAAGAATAATATAATAATAATAATAATATTAAAATAAGTGTTTGGAAAGTGGGGGCAATATATATAATATAAATAAAGAGATAGTGAAATTTATGGAAAATTAAATAAAGACTAAAAGAGAGTGTGAGAGAGAATGAAGAGAGAATTGGAGAGAATTTCACCAATGGATGCATCTTTCATAAACCACCATAAGCCACTATTTATAGGCTAAATGGCAAGAAGGATGTGGAACAATTGGACACTAAGAATTTGTGAGAAATGGACACATGGAGGACACTATGTCTAAGTATAATTTGCCACATGACATGGGTGATATAATGGCATGTGGATGGGCATTTATCCTACACATGTTTACAATACTCCCCTTAAAAATGCCCATTTATATAATATATGCCTCGTTAAAACCTTACTAGGAAAAACCCAATGGGATAAAAACCCAGTGAAGGAAAAAGAGTACATATTTTATATAATACATTTACTCCCTCATGACGACATCACTTGAGATCTCTCAGTCTTCGCGTGATCCCAATCTCATGAACCAATTTCTCAAATGTTGTAGTTGGTAATACTTTTGTAAATATGTCCGCCAAGTTATCCTTCGAACAAATCTGTTGTACTGAGATCTCGCCATTTTCTTCAAGGTCATGAGTGTAGAAAAGCTTCGGAGAGATATGCTTCGTTCTATCTCCTTTGATATATCCTCCTTTGATTTGAGCTATACATGTTGTGTTGTCTTCGTATAATATTGTTGGAGGATGTTTACTAGAAGACCAACCACATGTCTCACGAATGTGTTGTGTCATCGATCTTAGCCATATACATTCTCGACTTGCCTCGTGAATTGCGAGAATTTCAGCATGATTCGAAGAAGTGACCGTGATGATCTGCATTTCACCGATCGCCATGATATAGCGGTTCCTCCACATGTAAATAGATAACCTGTCTGAGATCTAGCTTTGTGTGGATCAGATAGATAACCAAAATCTGCATAACCAACTAGATCAAAGCTAGATTTGTTAGAATAAAATAAACTCATATCAATCGTCCCTCGAAGATATCGGAGTACATGTTTAACTCCGTTCCAATGTCTTTTTGTAGGACATGAACTATATCTAGCTAATAAATTTCTTTCAAAATGCAATATCTCGGTCTTGTGTTATTAGCTAGATACATAAGTGCACCAATTGCACTAAGATATGGTACTTCAGGACCAAGAAGTTCTTCATTATCATCTCGAGGTCGAAATATATCTTTCTTTACATCCAGTGAACGAACTTCCATTGGAATGTTCAATGGATGTGCTTTATCCACATAAAATCTTTTTAAGATTTTCTCTGTATAAGTTGATTGATGAACAAATATCCCAGTTGCTAAATGTTCAATTTGCAAACCAAGGCAAAATTTTGTTTTTCCAAGATCTTTCATCTCGAATTCTTTCTTAAGATATTCTATTGCCTTGGATAAGCTGTTCGAGAGTTCCAATTATATTTAAGTCATCAACATATCTGATTATAATAGCAAATCTCGATCGAGATTTCTTTATAAAAACACGGACATATTGGATTATTTTGATATCCTTCTTTCAATGAGATATTCACTCGAAAGCGATTATACCACATTCGTCTGATTGTTTTAATCCATATAATGATCTACAGAACTTTATCGAATACAATTCCGAGAACTTGATTCATATGTTTACGGTGTTTTAAATCCTTCCGGGATTTTCATATAAATGTCATTATCCGAGATCCATATAAATATCTGTTGTGACTACATCCATTAGATGCATATCAAGTTTTTCATATCTGATCGGGCCAATCAAATATCTTAATGTTATTGCATCCACCACGGGAGAATATGTCTCCTCATAATCTATACTGAGGCCTTTGCGAGAATCCTTGTGCAACAAGTCTCGCTTTATATCTTAATGACTTCATTCTTTTCATTTCTTTTCCTTACAAATACCCATTTGTATCCCACAGTTTAACACCTTACGGTGTTAGGACTATCGGTCCAAAACCTCACGTTTTGAAAGTGAGCTCAACTCTGCTTGGATTGCTTCTTTCCATTTCACCAATCCTTTCTACGTTTACATTCATCGATAGATTTTGGATCAAAATCGTCACTTTCATGAATAATATCGTGAGCAACATTATATGCAAAAATGTTGTCAACAATAATATCATTTCGGTTCCATCTCTTTCTGTTGTAACATAGTTTATAGAAATTTCATTATTATCTTCAAGCGTTTGATTTTCATCAATACTCTTTTGAGTAGTTGTATCTTGTATTTCTTCTGGAACATCCATACTTTTTATCGAATCATTTTGATTCTCAACTACTTTTCTTTTAGAGGATTTTTATCTTTAGAACCTATTGGTCTACCACGCTTTTGGCGTGCTCCAGGACTCATTATTGATAACTTGTTCTGTGGAATATCAATTTTGATGGAGCATTTCTTTGCTTTAGTATATATGATTTAGTCACCCTTTTAGCATCTATGAATGCATCGGTAATTGATTTGCTATATTTTGCAAATGAATTATCTTTTGAACTTCAAGTTCACATTGATCTCTTCGAGGATCTAAATGAGATAATAATGATGCATTCCACGTAATTTCTTTTTCCAACTTCTTAATTCCTCCCCACAATGTTGGAAAATTTGTTTCATTAAAATGACAATCGTGAAATCGTGCATAAATACATCATCCGCCAGAGTTCAAGATATTTAATAATTGATGGGGAATCATATCCAACATATATTCCTAACCTCCTTTTTGAGGACTCATCTTAAATACGTTGTGGTGGAGCAATTGGAACATATCTTTGCACATCCAAAAATTCTCGGATGGGATACATTTGGTCACGCCATATAAGCTAATTGCATGGGGAATATTTATTATAGGCTACCGCCTGTCGTAATAATGATGCACGCGTGTAAAGCGGCATGACCCCGACCGATGTAGGGAGTTTAGCTCTCATAAGTAATGGTCTTGCAATTAATTGCGGGCGTTTTATAAATGATTCTGCTAGACCATTTTGTGTATGAACATGAGCTACGGGATGTTCAACATTTATCCTAATTGACATACAATAATTATTAAAAGTTTGGGATGTAAATTCACCAAGATTATCAAGTCGAATTGTCTTAATTGTATAATCGGAAATTGTGCTCTTAACTTAATTATTTGAGCAAGTAATCTTGCAAATGCAAGATTTCGACTTGATAATAAGCATACATGTGACCATCTGCTGGATGCGTCAATTAATACCATAAAATATCTAAATGGACCACTTGGTGGGTTAATAGGTCCACAAATATCACCTTGAATTCGCTCTAAAAATGCAGGTGATTCAATGCCTACTTTAGTTGGTGGTGGTCTAATAATTAATTTCCGCGAGAGCGAAGCATCACATGACAACTCATTGGATTGAAGAATCTTACGGTTCTTTAAAGGATGTCCATGTGAATTCTCAATAATTTTCCTCATCATTATCGATCTGGATGACCCAATCGATCATGCCAAACACTTGAATATTTACGGATTCATGAACTTACGGTTCATTGTTGCATAACTTTCGATTACTCGTATATGAGTATAATATAATCCAGAAGAAAAAGCTGGCAATGTTTCCAATATACGTTTTTCATGTGAAACAATAGATGTGATATAGAGATACTCTATATTATTTTTACGATCAGTTTCAACATGATAACCATTATTACGTATATCTTTGAAACTCAATAGATTTCTCTTTGATTTGCTAGAGAACAAAGCATTATTAATTGAAAATTTTGTTCCTCTAGGCAAGATAAAACTTGCTTTTCCAAAACCTTCAATCAGGTCTGCAGAACCTGATATAGTATTGATTTTGCTTCCAAAGCATTGTCAATTTAGAAAAATATTTTCTATTTATGAGTATCGTGTGCGTAGTTGCGCAGTCTGCTAGACATAAATCCTCATTGCTCATTTTCGGGTTACTCAACATATTGAAATTGTCCATATTTCTTCATTGATAAGAAAGGAAAAGCGATTACAAAAAGTTCTAAATATATATACAAAAACAAGAAACATATTATAAATGATGCTTAATTATATATCTTCATACAAAACATCCTCTACTTGTTTGATTGCATCAATTTTCTCTCCAGGAGATTCAAAATAATCAGCCACATCAAGATGCACCATATTGGAGGGATCGAATACATCATCTTCTTGAATGACAAGATTCACCTCCACATTCTTCCCTTTTCCTTTTTCCTTCAAGGAAGCTTGATAGAGATCAACAAGGTGTTTTGACGTACGACAGGTACGTGACCAGTGCCTAGTCATTCCGCATCGGAAACATTTATGTTCATCACCTTTTGAACTCCTATCTTGTGGAGATTTTCCTTTATGATCATCAGTTCGTGTGGGTTTCTTAAAGTTATAATGCCCACCACAAAAATAGGTATTTCTTCCTCTACCGCGGTCCCGACCTCGACCACGATCACGACCTCGACCACGATTATTAAAATTCACGGCATTCACTTGAGGAATGGTGTTGCTCGATTGGTCGAGATTCATGATTTTTCATTAATAGCTCGTTATTTTGTTCACCACGAGAAGACATGAAATTAGTTCAAATATTTTTAAAAGCCTTTCTCTCGATATTGCTTCTGCAGAGAGCATATTCGAGACATGAAAAGTGGAGAATGTCTTCTCTAACATATCAACATCAGTAATTTTTTTTCTCCGCATAATTTTAGTTTTGCACTAATTCTGAAAAGTGCGCAATTATATTCACTAACTGATTTGAAGTCCTGCAACCTCGGTGCATCCAATCATAACGAGCTTTTGGAAGAATAAGCGTTTTTGATGATCATACCTTTCTTTCAAGCCTTGCCATAGAATGTAGGGATCTTTTATTGTAAGATACTCCATTTTCAATCCCTCGTGAAGATGATGGCGAAGGAAGATCATGACTTTCGCTTTTTCTTGATTTGATGCATCATTTCCTTCTTTAATGGTTTCTCCAAGATTCATGGAGTCTAAATGGATCTCAGCATCAAGGACCCATGACAAGTAGTTATTTCCATTAATATCCAGGGCCGCAAATTCTAATTTTGCAAGATTTTTCATAGTAATACTATATACAAAGAAATTGCATTTACATTAGGAAATCAATTAGACATGCAAAATAATATTTTATTATTAAAAAAAAATGGCTTACCCGGAGGACTTACCTTCAGTGGAAAAATCGGCAGAGCTTCGTGCTGATAACGTGTTGTAAAAATAGGATGAAAACCGGGTATAATTTTACCAATATTAAAATACTAATATAATAATATATTTATAATAATAAGAATAATATAATAATAATAATAATATTAAAATAAGTGTTTGGAAAGTGGGGGCAATATATATAATATAAATAAAGAGATAGTGAAAATTTATGGAAAATTAAATAAAGACTAAAAAGAGAAAGTGGGAGAGAATGAAGAGAATTTGAGAGAATTTCACCAATGGATGCATCTTTCATAAACCACCATAAGCCACTATTTATAGACTAAATGACAAGAAGGATGTGGAACAATTGGACACTAAGAATTGGTGAGAAATGGACACATGATGGACACTATGTCTAAGTATAATTTGCCACATGGCATGGGTGATATAATGGCATGTGGATGGGCATTTATCCTACACATGTTTACAATAATTATTATATATGGCCATTTTTTCTTAAAAGAGATTTCAATCCAATTTTAATTTTGTATCAATCTTTTTTTTTTCCAATTTATTATTATCTAATAAAGTTGTTTATACAAGGCAATCCATGTGGATCACACTATATATTTAAAATAACAATTTTTTAAAAAACTCATGATACGATTCCGATTTTTTTTTTCCGGTAACAGAAATATTATATTTGATTCATCATTTAATTTTCTAACTTTGAAATCTACAGCTCGCTAACACGTGCACCGAGCAGATTTGTATTTGAAAATGGCCTCATCATTATTGATAATTGATATTAGCTTTATTGTTGTCTTCATATAGAGAATACAAGGAAATATATACAATTTATAGAAATACCAACAAGGAAAGTACTACCCTAATTGCAGCCTAAATTACATCTTTACATTAACACCCTCCCTCAAACTCAAGGTGGTAGTGTATCAACTAGCTTGAGTTTGTGAAGTAATTGAGTGAACCGACTAGGAGATAATGCTTTTGTAAAGATGTCAGCGGGTTGCTCTGTAGTGGAGATGGAACGTAATGAGACAATGTTGCTTTGAAGATGATGACGAACAAAATGACAGTAATTCTCAATGTGTTTGGTGCGTTCATGAAAAACATCATTGTGAGCAATCTGGATGGTACTGCGATTGTCACAATGAAGTAGAGTAGCAGATTGTTGAGGCACCCCCATATCACTGAAAAGCCAACGAAACCATAGTAACTCAGAAGTAGCATCAGCTAGTGCACGATATTCAGATTCTGTGTTGGAACGTGAAACCACCGTTTGTTTCTTACTTCGCCAGGAAATGAGGGAATCGCCTAAGTAGAAACAATAACCAGTGGTGGAACGTCGATCAGTAGGATCACCCGCCCAATCAGCGTCAGAATAACCAGATAGTACCAAGGAAGAGTGGGAAGAGAACTGAAGTCCATGACCAAGAGTGCCTTTAACATATCGTAGAATACGAAGGACAACAGTAAAATGTATGGTCCGAGGAGCAGCCATAAACTGACTAACAATATGTACAGCATGTGCAATATCTGGACGAGTAACAGTCAGATAAATAAGGCTGCCAACAAGCTGCCGATACAACGTAGCATCTTCAAGTGGTACACCATCAAAAGGGGTCAACCGAACATTGGGATCCAATGGTGTTGCTGACTTGATGGAGTCAGTAATACCTGACCGAGCCAAAAGATTTGAGGCATATTTTGCTTGGGATAGATAGTACCCATCAGAGAGAGATGAAACTTCAAGGCCAAGGAAGTAATTGAGCGGTCTCAAGTCTTTCATCTCAAAATGTTTTCCCAGATACCATTTCAAATCAAAGATAGCTCCCGGATCATCACCTGTAATAATCATGTCATCAACATATAAAAGTAGAAGAACTATACCCTGAGAAGTGTGACGAGTAAATAGTGTTGTGTCATGAGAGCTAGAGGCAAACCCAAGCTGGTTGAACTGAATGTGGCAAACCAAGCACGAGGAGCTTGCTTCAAACCATACAAAGCCCGACGAATGAGGCAAACTTTCTGAGGTGGATGGGAAGCACCAGGTGGGGGTTTCATATACACTTCCTCGGAGAGAGTACCATTGAGGAATGCGTTTTTAACATCCATCTGAAGAAGGGGCCATTGTTTGGCTGCTGCAACAGCTAACAAGCTACGAACAAATGTCATTCGAGCAACTGGGGCAAACGTTTCTTCATAGTCGATGCCATACTCCTGAGAATAATCTTTTGCAACAAGGCGAGCTTTATATCGTTCAATAGTACCATTAGCATTAGTTTTGATTTTATAAATTCACTTACAACCAATTGGTCGTTTGCCAGGAGGTCGGTCCACGTAATCCCAAGTATGAGTCTTTTCTAAAGCTTGCAGTTCCTTATTCATTGCTTGTTGCCAAAGGGGGTTAGTACTTGCTTCATGATAGGATGAAGGTTCAACTAAGGACATTATGGTGGAAAAGTAATGATAATCCTGAAGATGATGGGGAGTTTCTCTTACCCGAGTGGAGCGGCGAATGGGGGTGACAGGAGCATGTTCAGGTTCCGCAGAGGTAACAGATGTTTGATCTAGGACAACAGAGATAGGAGCGGATTGATCAAGCTCGGTTGGATGCAAAAGATCACGAGTTATACCTGGATCATTTGAAGGCAATGTCGAATCCGAAGGAGAATCAGGGGCTAGGTGATCAAGACAAGAAACATGTTGAGATTTAGACGAAGGAAAAAGATCGTGAGAGAGATCAGTAAAAAATGGTTGGGGACATGATAGAGAGGCATGAAATGAGGAAAGACTGGAGAACATACTATGTTCCCAAAAAGTAACATGACGAGAGATACGTAACCTGTTAGAGATAGGATCCCAACAACGAAAACCTTTGTGTTCAGTACCATAGCCAAGAAAGCAGCATAGGCGAGCACGGGGTTCAAGTTTGGTATGCTCATGAGGTTGAAGAATAACAAAACATGCGCAACCGAAAACTTTAAGATGAGAGTAAGAAGGTGGAGTACCATAAAGACGTTCAAATGGAGAAATGTTTTGAAGAACAGATGATGGAAGACGATTAATGACATAGATGAGTGAGAGCGGCCTCCCTAAAACTTCTTAGGCAAGATCTGCGAGAGAGAGTTGAGCACGAACAGAGTCCAAAATATGACGATGTTTGCGTTCTGCTCGACCATTTTGTTGGGAGGTGTGGGGACATGAACGTTGAACAAGAGTACTTTGTTGGGTGAGAAAAGAAAAAACACTGGAATCTTTATATTCCATAGCATTGTCAGTACGGAGGATTATAATGGTTCGAGAAAATTGTGTTTGAACCATGTTGGCAAAAGTAGTGTAGACTTGAGATAAGTTTGAACGATTTTTCAAAAAATAAATCCATATAAAGCGAGAATAATCATCAATGAATAAAACGAAGTAACGATAGCCATTGACTGTAGAACTAGGGGCAGGACCCCAGAAATCAGAATGAATTAAGCCAAAAGGTGTATCACATAAGGAGGACGAATTGGGAAAAGACAGGGCAAGTTGTTTTGCAAGTTTGCAATTTAAACAATCAAACGAAGTAAATTTTTAAATATTATTTAAATTGCCAACAGAAACTAACTTGCGGAGTTTGTCAGAGGAAGCATGACCAAGACGAAGATGCCATTGATATATAGCAGAATCTCTGATACCATGTTGTTTTTAGAGGATGGAGGGGAAAAAGGGAGAGAACACAAAATGCGGATAGGGTTTACATTGTGAATTAATATTGTGTTGTGAATTCTTGAGATACAAGGCTAAAGGTCCTATTTATAGGACAATATAAAATAAAATAAAATAAAATCTAATCTAATACAATAAATACTAAGATCTAATGCATTAAAGACTAGGATATTCTAACATCCCCTCTCAAACTCACAATCCTATGTGAGTTTGCTAGGACGAGGCAAGCATGCCAGGATGCACAACAGAGGCGCGGCGAGTGCAGAAGCCTGCAAATGCATGTGTGTCGAAACACAAAGACAGGTGCTGAAGCACAACAGAGGCGACGGGCAGGTGCCGAAGCACAACAGAGGCGGCGGGCAGGTGCCGAAGCATAACAGAGGCAGCAGGCAGGTGATAAAGGAGAAACCCTAACTTAGGGCTCTGATACCATGATAATTGATATTAGCTTTATTGTTGTCTTCATATGGAGAATACAAGGAAATATATACAATTTACAAAAATACCAACAAGGAAAGTACTACCCTAATTGCAGCCTAAATTACATCTTTACATTAACAATTATACATGTAAGATTTGAAGATTAGTTAGTCTAAGAAAATGTGAGATTAGTTTAATACTTATATTTTTTTAATCATGATCTGTTCCTTCGAGGGTGGGCAGCGTTCCATCAAAAAATGTCAATAGTTTTAACATTTTATTTTGTTTTATTGAATGCTTTATTCACTTTAATATGACCTATTTTTACTTACCCATCACAATTGATAAAAGTGAATACAAAATCTTAAACTTTCATATGAATTGTATGGATGATTGAGAAAATAGAAGCAGAAGATTAAGGTTTTAGAGAGAGAGATAGAGCTCGTCCCTTGTATTATTTCCAATGCAATGTTTTTTATAATACTCAAGGTTCCCTTTTAATAAGGAGAAACCTTTCTTGTTAGAATGTACAAAGGTACAAACCAATAGCTTGTTAGAGTGTACAAACAGTAAACAGGTACCAAGGTACACTAAATATCAGAAGGAAAAAGTAAGCTGGAAAAGACAGGTCCTTAACAACCCCCCTCAAAGGAGGGCGTAGAAACTTGGAGCCCGAGTTTGTTTCGAAGAGACAGGAACTGTTGAGGAGCCAACGGTTTGGTCAGAGTGTCTGCGATCTGATCATGGGAGTGAATGTGCCGAAGTTGCAGACGGTTGGAGATCACCTGATCACGGATGAAGTGAGCATCCAATTCAACGTGCTTGGTCCTAACATGAAAGACAGGATTTCGAGCAAGGGCAGTCGCAGAGACGTTGTCACACCAAGCAATCGGAGGAGCACTCAGGCGAACATGAAGGTCAGAAAGGAGGGATTGAAGCCATAGGATTTCACAAGCAACATGAGAAAGAGCACGATATTCAGACTCGGTGCTTGATCGAGCAACCACGACTTGTTTCTTTGAAGACCAGGAAATGAGAGAGGATCCAAAGTACACGCAATAGCCACTCACAGACTTACGATCATCTGGAGAGGAAGCCCAGTCTGCATCGGAGAAGCCAAACAATGTAAAGGAGGAGGCAGGTTGAAGGAGGAGGCCATAATTGAGGGTGCCGCAAAGGTAGCGAAGAATGCGTTTAAGAGCACGCCAATGAGTGAGAGAAAGAGCCTGGCTGGATTGACTGAGTTTGTTGACTGAGAAGGCAATATCTGGTCGGGTGTGCTGAAGGTACTGAAGAGAGCCAAACGTGCTTCTGTATAAGTGAGGGTCAGTCATGAGCTCTCCATCAAACTTAGATAACTGTTTGCCCGAGATCATAGGAGTTGGAGCAGGCTTGAGATGTTGAAGGTGGAGGCGGGCAAGGAGATCTTGAACATAATGTGATTGAGTGAGCAGGGCCCCTGAGGAGGTGAAGTGGACTTGAACCCCAAGGAAATAATGAAAGGGGCCAAGATCTTTCATAGTGAAAGTGGATTGAAGCTTCACCGTGAAGTGAAGAATGAGAGAACTTGGAGAGTCGGTGACAATTAAGTCGTCAACATACACCAAAATGTACACACGGTCAGTCCCATTGCGATAGACAAAGAGAGAGTGATCAGCAGTTGATTGAATAAAGTGCCATGAGAGCAAGTGGGCTCGCAACTCCTCATACCATGCGGGAGGGGCTTGCTTGAGCCCATAGAGAGCTTTATGGAGTTTGCAAACATAGTGAGGATAGTTAGGATCTTCGTAACCGGGCGGTTGGGAGGTATAGACATCCTCTTTCAATGTACCATGAAGAAAAGCATTGGAGACATCAAGCTGTCGTATAGGCCATCCATGAGAGAGAGCTAAGGTGAGGACTAACCGGATAGAAGGTGGTTTGATGATAGGACTAAAGGTCTCACCGTAGTCGATCTCCGGCTGCTGAAGATACCCTTTAGCTACAAGACGGACCTTATGGCGTTGGATGGCACCGTGAGCATCACGGTTAATCTTATAGACCCATTTGGTGCCAACTAGGCGGTGAGCAGAGTGAGGAGGGACTAAAGTCCAAGTGTGATTGCGCAGCAGGGCTTCAAACTCATGGTTTATCGCCTTCTTCCACTGAGGAACACCAATAACATCCAAGAACCGAGTGGGTTCAAGAGTGGCCCAATCCACAGACTCCTGAGTAAGTCCACCGAACGGAATTTTTGGTTTAAGGATGCCTGACTTAGCCCTGGTGGTCATGGGATGCAAGTTTGAAGGGGGACAACTAGAAGGCAGGGGTGGTGGGGGGAGGGGGGGTTGTGAGTGACATGGGTGAAACAGTGTGGAACAAAGGAGAGGCCGCAGCCGAGGGAGGTGAGCAGGTGGAAGGTGAGAGAGGGCAATTGGTAAGAGTGTGGGATAGGGAAGGTTGTGGGACAGTGGCAACAGAGGGAGAAGGCAGAGGAAACCATAAGGGTGCAGGGGAAGCGTAGGTGGTGGTGTCACTGGGCAGAAGAGAAGAGGGGAAAAGCTGTGAGTAAGGGAATTCAGTCTCATTGAAATAGACATACTTGGAGATGTATTCTTTACCAGATGCACTAAGGCATCTATACCCCTTGTAGTGGTCATGATAGCCAATGAAGAGGCATTTTTCAGTGTGGAAGTTGAACTTATGTTGCTGATAGGGTCAGATATTGGGATAACAAGAGGCCCCAAAGACCCGAAGCAGGGCATAGTCAGGTCTTTTGCCTTTAACAATATGGTAGGGGCTTTTCTTATGAATTACCAAGGATGACATTCTATCCCACCAGTAGTGAAGTGGCATTCGTGCTTAAGCTAACAAAGCAATACTAGTTTCCACTAAGTGTCTGTGTTTTCTCTCAATTCGGCCATTCTGTGCAGATGTATAGGGACATGACATTTGAACTTCAATGCCAAGCTCTTGGGCCATTCGAACAATTGGAGCAAATTCTCCTCCTCCATCACATCGTATGATCTTGATGTTGGTGTTGTGTTGGTTTTCTACAAGGGTTTTAAATTGTTTGAAGACACAGGTTGTATCACTTTTTTGTTTCAAAGCATATATCCAAGTAAACCTACTGTGATCATCCAAAAAGGCAACGTAGTATTTAAACCCTTGATGTGTTTGAACAGGGCTTGGTCCCCATAGATCAATATGAATTAGTTTCAGTGGTTGTTTAGCTCGGGATTCAGATAGAGGAAAAGGGAGTTTATGGACTTTACCAAATTTGCAAGCCTCACAAAATATATTCTTTTCATTTCTCTTTAAGGAAACATTACAATCACAAAGGATTTGACTCAAAATTCTGTGAGATGGATGACCCAAACGTTGGTGCCAAACATTCTTGGTACAAGATACAAAAGCACACACTTCCCTAGTGGTTAATTCTTTGGTAAATCCAGCTTGAGAGTTCTGCACAGCAACAGTTTCCTTATCAGTGACTTGATTTTCTGAATTCTCCAAAAGTTGGTGAAAAGGCTTTTTCAACTCCTAATTCAAGTCGATATAGTCCATTAACGAGTCTCCCTATCAGCCATGCTTTCTTGGACCTCTTTTCCTTGATAAAACAAAACACATCATGAAACTCAATGGTGATTTCATTGTCCTTAGTTAATTGAGACACACTAATCAGGTTCTTCTTTATTTGAGGGACAAATAGGACATCTTGCAGAACTAGTTGTATCAATTTGTTTTTCAAGTAAGTTGAACCAATGCCTTTGACAGAAAGATTAGTACCATCATCGACCATAATAGACTTCATACCTGATGGCTCACATTTGAGTTTGAGTTTGCTAAAATCCGAGGTCACATGATGACTGGCCCCACTGTCCAGATACCAAGCTGAATCTTGAAGAGTCTCAGGAAAAGCCATTAGGGCGGTTGACTGACTGTTGTTTGAAGTGGAAGGATTTGTGAGGTTGGCTGACGGTTGAGGATCATTTTTCTCATACCTCTGATAGCATATCGCAGCAATATGGCCAACTTTTCCACATATCTGACATGTTGGTCTGTTGTTTGAGGGGTGAGAATTGTATCGGTTTCTTCCTCTGAAACGTCCTCCACGATTAGAAGAGTATGAGTTACCTCTAGAGTTTTGGTTTGAGTTGTTCTGAGTAGGTGGTCTAACCCTTTCAGCAGAAGCAAGATTGATAGATGCCTGGTCTATGGAAGTGCTTCCTTTGAGAGATTGAAGTTTTTCCTGTCTTTGTTCATAGGATAACAACTCACACTGAACACTTCCCCAGGGAAGATTAGCACTTCTCAAAACACAAACAACAGGATTATATTCCTCATCTAAACCAGCAAAAACATAAGAAATAAGACTCTTAATGTCCATAGGAGACTCAACAAGTTGTAGGTTATCATAATACCTTTTCATAAGGGTGAGATAATCCTCCATTTTCATGTTCCCCTGGCGAGTTTGTTGTAGCATCTATCGATTGAAGTCTTCTTGAGCTCGGGAGTGAACACCATAGTGTTTAAGGATTGCTTCCCATAGGGCCCTTGCAGTGTTGTGTCCCATTACCTGTGCTGCCATGATAGGTGTCATGGAGTTATAGAGTCATCCCACGATCACTTGGTCAGTTTGTTCCCAGACATCATATTACGGATTAGCCATCACTAACCCTTTAGGTTCATCTTCGGAAGGAGGAACAATAATGGACTGATCTGGAGGTGTTATTTTTCCAGTCAAGTAACCGTCCAACTTGTAACTTTTGAGCAGGGGCAGCACAATGCTTTGCCATAGCAGAAAGTTGGTCCGATCCAGCTTAATGGATGTGGTTTGGTTGATGAGGCTGGTGAAAGGGATGTTACCAATAGGTGTATCTTTGTACATAAAGCAGATTTTTTCCCTATTGCCTTCATTCTGTGCTTTTGGTCTATGGGTCACTGGAATCACCGAGGTTTCTTTTGAAGTTCCTTCACTGAGGACTTCAGTAGCAGGTCTGGGATCACTTTTGGAAGGGTTAGTATCGGCCATTGTAGCTCTGATACCAGATTGAGAAAATAGAAACAGAGATAGAGGTGGTCCCTTGTATTATTTCCAATGCAATGTTTTTTTACCATACTCAAGGTTCCCTTTTAATAAGGAGAAACCTTTCTTGTTAGAATGTACAAAGGTACAAACCAATAGTTTGTTAGAGTGTACAAACAGTAAACAGGTACAAAGGTACACTGACATAGAGAAGGAAAAAGTAAGCTGGAAAAGACAGGTCCTTAACATGGATGGAATACAAACATATTTATAGTAATAAAAGTAAATTTAATAACATATTTCAAATAAGTAAATCTAAAACTCATTCAAATTACAAATTTAAACTAAATTTAATCTAACATCCCTCCTCCTAAATTTATAATATTATATCATGAGTTGGTGCGATGTCAATGTCAATCATCTAGATCCTAAATTTTCATAAGAGAATCGATTTAGGCTCTTAATTTGAAAATGAGCTATGCATCAATTCATCTAGACCCTTTATTTAAAAATCGTCAATTATTTTCTAAATTGATTCATTTATGAAAGTACATGATTTTAATTGATATAATTCTAAATTTGTACAAAGGTAAACTAACGTTTTTCAAATGAAATATGATAAAGGGGTGTAAACTGATACACTTGTAAAAGTTCGTAATTTAAATTGATATAATTATTATTTTAGTATTTTTTTTTATTGATACAACTCTCAATTGATTTTTCTATTATTTATGTTTATTTTTAATGATTTTACTTTTATATAAGTACTATTCTATGGATTAAGGACATAACTACCGTGAGTAGTCACTTCGCATTTATCTCCCTACACATGCATACGTTGAGACTTAGAGAGACAAATCTCATTGCACACGAATTTGCGCAAAGAGCTTTTTCTTATATTTCTCCTCAATGGTGGCTTCATATACTTTTCCTCTTTGGGTTCATGTATATAGTTTTCTATTGCACGCGAAAAATTTTTGCTTTCTATATCTTTTTAGTTGTGGTTGCAACGCTTTGCTTATGGGTTTTTTAAGGTTGAAAGGCTTCTCAAATGGTGTTCTAACGCTATGCATTCAGGTTCAGAAGTCTTGTTCTACTTCTTCAACACTTGAATCCTCACTATAAACTTAAGTTGCTCCAAGTTCGTCTTAATACTTTATAATGCTCTGGTTTTGCTTCTAACGCTCAGTTTTTGAGAAATAAACATATCGTAGTGAAACTAGCTTAAAACTATAAGCAAAAAGTAGTTTTATTTTGCATGCTATAAGAGTTTAACAATATGTTGGAGGTGAAATTCAAACATTTTGACCTTTTATGCTAACTTTGGCGTATTTATATCATATTTCACATTAAATAAATAAATAAATAAACATAGGGATAATTTCTCTCAGAAGCCCAAAAACATTAATGCCTTGTGCCACCCATGTTCAGAAGCGTCGAATACATGAATAAACCAAAGACCATATACGAATTGGAGGAAATCCCGATGCTATGCAAGCATGATTAAGATAAGCTTAAAAGAATTAATAATTATTAACAATGTACACCTTCTTTTTCGGTGACCATAAGAATTCTAAGTTAAACGTGTTTAGCTTAGAACAATCCTATGTTAATATGCTTCGAACCTGCTCGATCGGTTTAGGTAAGGACAAGTCGGACTTTTCAGCTTTTTGGTCCAGGCCCACTTGCACCCGTGTCCAATGTTTTTTAAAAAGTAATTTATGAGAAGATGGTTTGAATTCTCTTTTAGGAAAGAGATATTTTTAGATTTTTTAAAATTTTGGTAAGTCTCACACTTATTTCTAGATTAAGTCTACCATTTTAAATAAGTCTACATACTTTTAACACCACAAATATTTGGTATACGTTGCTAAACATTAGGTTGTGTACCCTAATTTCAACCTAATAAATAATAATTAAAAAAAGACTTCTGACTTTTTAAAAATCATAATAATTAATATTATTGTCTCATTTAATAAATACGTACAATGTCATAATTATTTTAGCCAACTTATGTAGTCATAACCAATACCTAAATCAGCAGATTGATAAATATATATATATATACACTTTTTGGTACACATACCTCGTTTAAAAAATTAAATTATATTCTTTATAGAAATTTAACACTACAATATTTGGTATCACTACCAGAAATAACGCTATTAGCATATTTATATTTATATTTAAGCCCCTAAATATTTTTAAAATATTAACATCTTAAGATAAACATTTAAGAGATAAATATTCAAACCTACCCTTTATAATGGAGTCTATAGCCAGTCAAAGTGTAGTTTAGCTTGCTAACATGTTATATATCTACCCGACCAAGTAAGTTGGAAAAAAAACTGATTATTTTAGTCCATTCAATTTTTTAAAAAGAAATTTATGAGAAGATGGTTTGAAAATTATTTTAGAGAAGGGGCATTTTTAAATTTATACAAGTTTCACACTTTTTTTTAGTACATCAACATTTGAGGGTGGGAGATTCGAACCCATAACCTTTTGGTCACAATTCTTACTTGATGTCAGTTTCACACTTATTTGTAAATAAAGTCTTACCATTTTATTTTAGTGGATGGATATATTAGTCTCACTTGGAACACCACACATATTTGGTATACGAGTTTTCAAACTACGTGCCATAGTTCAACCTAATATTAAATCCAAAATAAATAAATAAATAAATAAAATAGCTTCCAATTTTTTTAAAAACATAATAAATGAGCGTGTGTGATAGAATAATAGAAATTAGGGGAAAAAAATATTTTTGACTCAACTTTACAAGTTGTATCAATTTATTAATTTAAATTTGACTAAATTATAAAAACAAATATCACTAAGATTTGTGTGAATCATACTCCTAAACTTTAAAAAGTTTTTAAAATATCCGTAAATTTTTAAAAAGTTTCAAAAATACCTTTATCGTTAAATTTTGGATGAAAATCGTTAAAATTTCAAAAATACCTTTAAACTTTAAAAACATTTCGAAAATACCTTTAGACTTAAAAAAACTTTTAAAAAATGTTTTAATAGTACCCTGGTATATTTAGTTGTGTTTGTAAAAAGTAATTTTTACTTATGTTTTCGTTTATTTGCATGTTAATCTTGGCTGTTTAATTAATTGAATCATTGATCTGATTGATGAAATTAATTCCTTAAGACTAATTGTTTTCTTCATCATTTATTTTATGTCTTTATTTTGTTTTGCTTTTACTCATCTTTCTATGTTTTCTTTAAATAAAATTGAGTGATTATATTCATAATAATTAAGTGAACTAGAATATATACACGATACTAACATTCTTATACACTATAAAACTTGATCCATATGCGTGTTGTATTACATTGAATAATTTTACGCAACACTATGTAGCCACGTATTTTTTTCCGGCTCGCTTGTTTTATTCCTTGATTGATTAAATTTAAATTAGAGCTTTAATCTTATAATCTTTATTTGTGGCACTTTTGTTAATTTTTGCTAAGTGTGAGAAGTTGGGTTTTAAAAGAAGGGAAGAAGATGAAATTTTCTTTTAAAGTATAACTTTTTAGGTCAAATTCTAGTTTTTTTTTTTTTTTACTTTGATTTTTATTATTTGCTAATTTCACTTTTCTTTTTAAAAAAATGGAGAAATCATAGTCTTTTGAGAAAAGATAAGTCTTTGATTAACTGGGTAAGTTGTGTTTTTATTTTGATTGACCAAAATGTTGTTGGTCTTTTTAGGTGTAAGTTCTTTTTTGGCATGAGTTTTCAAATTGCAACAAATTGTGGTTTTGATTTTATACACAAAATGAGAATTGAATTTGGTCTTTATATACATCTCTTTTTATTCTTCAAAAAGGGGGATACAACACAAAAAACCCTACTTCTTCCACACTCTCACACATCATTTCTCATCCATTCTCAACTTTACAAAACTCCATAGCCAAACATCTTCACAACCATAAAGATGAAGAGTTTTTTTTTGTAAAAAAAAAAGTACTCCAAAATCCCATAGCACAAAAATAACCCAGCTTAGTTCGAGGTTGCATTTGGTAGGATTTTGTTTCAAAGATTCACACATCAAACAACAAGCTAGTTGGTTTGTTCTTGACACCAACTTCTTGATCTTCATCTTTATTTTGAAATGCCCCCGGAAAACAATAGTTGAGTAAGAGTTTTTATGAGCTTTTCTTTCATTTTTGATGTTCATTACATTTTTTCTTTACTTTTATTACAATGTGAATCATTGTCTATTTTATTGTTATGTTTTGCTACGAACTTTATCTTCATCTCCATCTCTAAATATCCCCGAAAAACAATGGTTGAGTAAGAGTTTTATGAGTTTTGTTTTCATTTTTATTGTTTATTACATCTTTTTTTACTATTATTATAATGTGAATCTTTGCTCATTTTTTGTTTGTTTTAATGTCTAAGATCTTGATGGTACTAACTTTATTTTATGGTTTACCTCACCTACTTATCTATTATTTTCCTTTCTCCATATTTCTTCTTCTTAGCTCTTGTTTTCATTATACTAAAAAAAAAAAAGAGAGAAAAAGGAGCAAAGTGTTGTGAAAATTGTTGAAGAAGAAAATGATAGGCATATGTGAGAGAGTGAAAAGATAATTGAAATAAAAAAAAAGTAAATGGCTAATAAAAAACACAAGTTTTAAAAAAGGGTTTAGTTTTGATTTTTTTTTTTTTTTTTACATTACTTATGACTGCTATTTTCAAAACTTTTGTTTGGTCAAATTATGGATAGTTGTCACTAATACATATTTTATTTTATGTTATTTAATCCTTCTTTCTTTTTTTATTTTTTTTTATTTTTTTCTTTTTTCCTAAAATTTGATTTTTCCATCTATTTGCATACTTTATTTGTAAGTCTTCTATCTTATCTATTTATTTATCATTTTGTTCTTAGTAGGTTCATCATGTTGTTAATTTCATGTGATTGAATTTTTTAAAAACTTATATTTTTTGTTACAAAAAAAAACTTGCCGACGACGGAATCTAGAAATATTTTAGAGTCCGATTTTCTAGTTTTTTCCTGAGATGAGAAATCGATTATTTGAAAGTTCAAGATCGATTTCAATATTTTTTTTTCTTGTAATTGTTAGCATATTTGTGCATAATATTTATTTGTCCTGTTAAGCATGGTCTATCTTTAAATTGCATTTGTATTTTATTTTTCAAACTTAACTTATTATGATTATCGTTCATGGTTTCAAATCTTACTTTGCAAACTTATTTTCAAACCTTTAACTTGGTTTCTTTTTAGTTTATAAAGTTCTATAACTAAAAATGTTGTTTTCAACTTTTTGTAATTTTTTTAAAAACCAATTTTATTTCTACAAAATTTCCTACGACAGAATCTAGAAATATTTGAGAGTCCGATTTTCTATAATTCTTGAGGTGAGGGATCATTATCTTTGGGAGTCCGAGATAAATGTATTTAATTAAAAAAAAAAAGTTTAAAAAATATTTTATAAGAGGTTATCCTATGATGGATTTGAGAAATCGTAAAATTTTCTCATATTCTTGAGGTGATATTATTTCTAAAATCTTGTGAATAATTTCAATATAGCCAAATTGATGGATTTTAATCTACTTATTTTATGGGATCATGACTCCAAATATTGGAGTAATGAGGGGTAAAATAAGACATTATTTTCTTAAAGGAAAAAAATCTCTCTTACCTAAATAAATTTTTTTTCCTTAAACTTTTTTTTTTGCAATTCAAGATTAAATTTGGCCACAGTTAAAAACGAGTGTTGTGGGGTGCTAATACCTTTCCCATACACAAATAACTCCCGAACCCAAAATCTGGTTTTTGCATTCTATTTTTTTCTTTTTAAAAAAAAATCATTTTATTCTATTTTGGTGTCCAATCACACCATGAAAAAGATTGGTGGCGACTCCTTAAATCATCCCTTTTTTAGGACGTCTGCCGCTCAACGTCGCAGGTACGTGGCGACACACCATATAAAAGTTATTACACACTAGCTCCATCTAGCTAGTATTTTTAAGCAGCTAGCCGTATTATTAATTGTAGCGCGCCTTAAATTTCCAAGTTTAATGTTATATTAATGATTACTTCTGGAAAACCTAGAAGTTTAAAACAAACACAAAGTCACAAATGAACATTAAATTCAAGTGTTAATCTTGATGAAATGAAAAAAAAAATTGGAGATGAAAGTGATAGGTGAGTTATTGAGAATTCATTTTTCATTTATGCGGTTTGATGTCAAACTCAAGCATTTGAGTGACTGAATTATTTAAACAAAATTGATTCCACAAATCAAGACAACGATAAATATCTTTCAACTTTGAAGCGTTGACAAATCTTTACCTAGATCTACCCATTTAGGTTTCTAAACCTATCCCAACAACAATTTAGCCTTTTTTCGTCTTTGAAAGTTCGAGGGAAAGTTATGGGTATGAACTTTAGATTTTTGGAGCTTATTTGATCAAATTGTTACTATGACTTTTCAAATGCTAATAATCTGTCATTCTCATTCATTTTCATGGAGTAAGAATCTATAGAGAGAAGAAGAATTAGAAATAGTCATTATTTTTGAAATTTTCTGAAAGGGTAAAGAATATTATTAAAATGAAACTTTAATGTTTTCCATCGAAAACTTAATGGTAAGTATATTTTTTTTTTTTTAAGTTTTGTTAAGGTTAGGGGCGTTTTTGAATTTTTTTTAAAGTTCCGGAGTATTTTTTAAACAAAACTTTAATGGTTTTCATCTAAAATATAACGGCATATATTTTTTTAAAAAAATTAAAGTTTAAGAGGTTGTTTGGGAGGGTGTATGAGTTATAATATGCAGCATTGTTTAAGTTAAATTTTAAATCCGCCAAGTATTGTTTTCTTGTGAAAAAATCGAAAACTCGGACATTTGAAACGTAAGTGGTCTGAATTTTCTTAGGTAAGTTTCAGACTTCTTTCTAATTAATTTCTCGGTTCTCGTTGGATGGCTTTAAATATGCAGTGATCTCTCATCTCTGTTCACTTTTCATCTTCACTCTTCATCTTCATTCATATTACCAAATCTTTATCTCTCTCTCTCTCTTGTTCTCTGTCAATGGCTCAAACGACGCCGAATCACACGCAGACGGTCTCCGGTTGGGCAGCACATGATTCTTCCGGCAAGATCACTCCATACACTTTCAAACGCAGGTGCGTAACACTGAGCCTTTTCATTTTCTCATCTCTGTTTTTGTTTTTCCGGCGATCTGATCGCAAAAGGACGACGGTAACCGCCATTGATTTCTGCAGAGAAAATGGCCCCGACGACGTGACGATAGAGATTTTGTACTGTGGAATATGCCATACCGATCTTCACTATGCCAAAAACGAGTGGGGTATCACCATGTATCCCGTAGTTCCCGGGTACCGTACAGCCTCTGTTTTTCTTAACTGTTGTTTACACAAACACCTTGTCTACTACTTTGAAGTTGCATACAACCATGCTATAAATTAAAACGATTAAATTCACCGTAATCCATTAGTTTAAGCATTTAAGTTTAGTATTATCGTGCTTGAACTACTGTAACACCATTTCTTCTCCGATCAAGAGCAGAGCTAGAAGATTTCATAAGAGGCAAAGGAAAAAAAAAACTTTAAAGTCATAGTCTTAAGGAAATCAAACTAACTGAGATTCTAATCTCTGTGTTCTTATTCTTCAGGCATGAGATGACAGGGGTGGTTTCGAAGGTGGGAAGCAACGTGAAGAAGTTCAAAATAGGGGACAGAGTGGGGGTTGGGTGTATAGCTGCTTCGTGTTTGAACTGTGAGTTCTGCAAAGATTCCCAAGAGAATTACTGTGAAAATTTGCAGTTTACATACAACGGAATCTTCTGGGATGGGAGCATAACATACGGTGGATACTCCAAAATGTTTGTTTCAGATCAGAGGTGAGTTTCTTTTACAATATGGGTCAACCAAATCCATTTTTTCGTAGGCAAGATGTTTGTGAAAATGTCTGAATGAATATATTTAGGTACGTTGTGCACATACCGGAGAGCCTGCCGATGGACGCGGCAGCGCCGTTGCTGTGCGCTGGGATTACAGTGTTCACGCCCATGAAAGACATGGATCTGATCGACTCGCCGAGGAAGAAGGTCGGAGTGGTGGGTCTTGGTGGGCTTGGCCATATAGCAGTCAAATTTGCAAAGGCGTTCGGCCACCACGTGACTGTCATCAGCACCTCTGCTTCCAAGGAGAAAGAGGCTAAAGGGCGCCTTGGCGCTGACGAGTTCATAATCAGCAAAGATCCTCATCAAATGCAGGTACAACAATATGAACAAACCATTAAATTTATGGTAAAAAAACCATTTGAACAAGAGTAAAACTTACTTCGCAGCAACACCACAAGAAAAAAAAAAGTTTTGTTGTGCTTTTTAAAAAAATCTGTGGTGTCGTTTATCTCATCAAGTATTTTGTGGGCAGCACCCAAGTGCTGTACTACAGCTCATTGAAAATACTGCCTTTTTTTTTTTTTTTTTTTTAAATAACTGTATAACACATAAGCATATCAATTTAAATTCTCAATTTGTTTCCTTTTCAAAAATGGTAATTTACACTGTGCAAATTTATAATTCTAAAATGTCATATGAATCAATTTATGTTCTTAGTTTAAAAATTGTCAATCTATCAATTCTCACATGTGTAGTGTAGACTTTTTTAAAAATTTAAACCTTTTATTAAAAAAAGGTTTAAGATGATTTACTCATAAAAAATTGTGAATTTAATGGATACAATAATAGGTTTGATCTGAAAAGTGATGAATGATTTGTGTGAGGATAAGAATGAATGGGTTTTAATTTTATTTTTTTGGTGTGGTTTGAATTGTGCGGGTTGCAGAGTAATAGGAGGACGTTGGATTTTATATTGGACACAGTATCGGCAGAGCATTGTATTGGATCAATCTTGGAATTGCTGAAAGTAAATGGGACATTGTCCATTGTGGGAGCTCCAGATAAGCCCATTCAATTGCCGTCCTTCCCTTTAATCTTTGGTATACCAAATCTTATCTTTTCTTACTTCCACTCCATTCTCAACACTATTTTTAACTCAAAATATTTATACACTTGTTCACTTATACTAATAATTTGCTCAATTACAAATTTAGATCGTTTTAAACTTTTAATTTTATCTTTAATACGTCTTTAAACTTTACAAAATGTCTAATAAAAGTTTAATGTTGTATTAGATGCAAATTTCAATTTTATATTTAATGAATTTATTCATTTAAGAAAATGTTGAATATGTAAGTAATCTATCAAACACAAAATTGTTGAAAGTTTAGATACCATAAAATTTGTGTTTGATGTGTTTATTCTACCTTAGTTTCTTTTCTTTTTAACCTGTCCTACAGGCTACAACAAATTGTTCTGGTTTTTTTAATACCAACTTTCCATATTATAATTAGTAATTATAATATGAACTCAGTACACGTCATACATGAACTTTCTTTCTAAGCAATAATTATAATACATACATCAACAAACTAAAAAAACTTTTTTTAAAAAAAAAAATATGACCTAAAGATTTACAGACAATAATAAAAAATAAATATAATTAGTAATTAGACTGAAGAGAGAGAAAATTGAGGAAAAACTTGAACTTGGCAGGGAAGAGGACTGTGAAGGGAAGCATAATAGGTGGAATACAAGAAACACAAGAGATGATGGATTTATGTGGGAAGCACAACATTACTAGCGATATTGAGGTAGTAAAACCTGAGGACATCAACCATGCTATGGAACGCCTCGCCAAAAACGATGTTCGATACCGATTTGTCATTGACATTGCTCAAAACAAAGCTAAATTTTAATCACACAAATTATTCGATGTTCATATAAGTTTACAACCATTCGACGATGCATGAGATCAGAAGAAAAAAAAATCAATGGTTATAGGATTACTGTTACGTGTAGTACATCAATTATTTCTATTATTGTTTCCTTGTCCAATATTAAGAAACTTTATGCTTTTTAATGTTGTTATTCCCCTTGTTTAAGTTATTGCATTTTTTTAATGTCTAAATTTCTCTTTCTTTTTCGTGAGTTGTTAATAAAAGTAAAATAAGGAGTGGTTGAATTAAAAAATGGATTTTAATTCTATTATTGTAGTAAAGTTCCTTGTCTTTGTGTAACTATATAAAAATAATGAGACAAATAGGACAAGATCATACTTCAAAAAAATATCTTGAAGGGGCATAAGAGTTGTTGAGTAATTAATTACAACAACAATGTAGGAAAATTGATTGGTTGTTCCTGCTAATGTTTAATAATTTTAAACTTAAATTTCACCTATCCAATGCAATTATTCTAAGAATTGAAAGTGAAAATTTTGACCTTGATTATTAAAATTGACAATGACAATAATATAATTGTCATTTTGCCCCCAACTCTTTAATTTATACCTATTTTATCCTCAAACTTCTAATATGTGAAAAATTATATTAAATAACTTGAAAATGGGAAAGAGAGAGACAAGAAAAAGAAGGCAATGCACTCCATAAATACCTAATCCATCTTTTATTTATAGATAAACAATGACACATGGTTTCAAAAAAAAAAATGAACAATGACACATTTCTAACTTCAAAAAGTTATCAAGAAAGGCCCTTAAAATGAAAACTTCTCCATCTCTATTTATGAGGAAAGTGGCTCTATTGCTCTAACGAGGGTGTTAAGTCGAAATGAAGTCAATTCAATTGGTTTGAATTCGAGTATTTATCTATTTATAGAAGAAGTTCATGTCAATTACCAGTTAGTTATGTTCATTTAAAAAAAAAAATCTAGAACTATTATTTTTCATCATTTATTATTTGTTACGTCAATATCCTTTTAAAAATTCTGTAGAATTTTCTAAAAATTATATATGATCGGCCAACATTTAAAAATTGTGGTATGATACTTACTCGAAATTTTCCCCTCCCTTTAGCCTCTTAGGCATATTTATTGGTCTGTTTATTATTTTAAAATATAAAATAAAGAATAATTTGTTTTTTTTTTTTCGTTTTGTTGCTCCGTTTAGATTGGGTAGCGTGTTCAGTTTTCAAACAATTGAATTCCACACATTGGTTTCAGTAAAACTTTTATTAAAAAACTTCTTATATTTCTACCATAGTAGCGAAGCAACTCCTTTGGGAAAATCCGATAAAATTGTAACGATAGAGAGAAGATTAGTATGAACGGGACTACCCACACAAAAAAGAACTCCTCCAACACCCTTCAATGCATCAAAAACTTCAAATCATTTCATTAAAGAAGGAAAAATCCAAACGATGGACCCTTCCATCATTTTTTGTTTGTTTGTTTTCTTTTAAGGTGAGCATTTCGTAGTTGTCAGAATTGAGACTTCAATGACCTTGTGGTCCTACATTTCATTTTTATTTTTGTGGTCCTACATTTTCACTTCAATGCCCACTAGATTTTTAACTTCACTTCAATGACCTTGATACCTGTCCAACCAAAATAGAACTAAATACAAATCAGAATGAGAGATTATAAAAGTATTTTGTCAAATAAAAAATAAATTTTAAATTAAATATAATTAATATTAGTAAAATAATATATTTTTTATATATAAATAGGTGTTACGTCAGCATTCTGTTAAAGACTAACGAAAAATTGGATGGAATGACTAAGAATGTAATTAAATGCAAAACTCAGGGTTAAATTGTTGAGTTTGAAAGCTGAGGGATTAAAATAGAACTAAACGCAAAAGTGAGTGACCAACAAGGTATTTTGTCCTTGATTTTATGTTAGTTTCAGCAACTGTCCATCAAATTTTCATATCTTATTTAATAAAAGTCTTGAATAAAAGGCAGCGAAGTGCAGTGTTGAAATTAAGTGGCAAAGACCAGAACTAAAAATTTGAAGAAATAAGGATTGAAAGATCAAATAATAGATTTAAACTTCTATACTTGTATAAAATGACAAAATGCCAGGCGAGGTAAATATATAATTTTTTTTTCTCAAGCTTATCAGAATTGGGGGAATTATTTATTATCACTAGGCAGTCTGTAAAATAAGCTGCAAGATAAACCAGGCGGTTAAAGAACAGATGGAGAAAGCATCAATGGAAGAAATGTAAAAGTTACTTGGTTTGGGTAGGCGGATGAATGACTCAACGCACTTGTCTTAATCTTTTGAACTCGTCAAGGCTCAGCAATGACTCCTTGACTTTCAGCCAATCTGCTGGTTTTGGCATAACAATAGCAATGTACCCTTCTCTGTGAGCCTGTGATAATATAAATAGTCATATCATTTGAACATGTCTGAATTTTTTTTTTTTTTTTTTTTTGAGGTAAGTGAATCGATAATGAACACTAAAGATGAGTGATCCAATCTTGTTTTCATAGAATGAATTCAGACAAATTAACAAATAAGGACTGGCATTTTTCCCTTCCCCTGTTTTGCATCGGTACGATTCCATGTAATTATATGATCATGGCGATGACACTAAAAGGAGAAACCATTTTCCAGCAAAAATTCGTGAGAAATTTGCCAGTTGATGAGACCTAGTAAGAAATTTCAACAGCAGTCACTTTGCAGGGCCGTTGGTGCATTCAAGAAGAAAAATCTAACAAGGCAACTCATCTATCCACACACTATAAAGAAGTTTTAACTATTTAAAATTTTATTCAGCAAGTCTATCACAGTAAATCTGCTACTATATCAGAATTGTTTTTCATGTGTGGTTTTTATAACCTACTAACGAAATGTAGAACAACCATGCTTGCCCAAACTATAGAATCAGCAATCAATATTCTTAAACCATAAACGGCCATTAAATGAAAAGGTCATCCTCACCACAGTGTTAAGCAATTCTGGCTGCTTCATTAAGCGATCATTTACTTCCAATAGAGATCCTTTAACAGAACACCTAACAATAACACAAAAGAACTGACTCGTAATTGAAGAGAAACCAATGGACCCGTCATTATCAGCAATTGATGAAAAAGCAAAAAATCCAACCTTACAATATAAGAAGCATCTTTGGTGCAAACTTTACATAGAGCAGAGTTGGGCTCAAAGAACTGTGCATTCTGCAAAGTAACACTAGTGATTTCAGCACAGAAAATTAAATCCCAGTATCCAGATTCAGATATGGTAAAGGAGTTCAAATTTCAAGGTGTATAAAACTGCTAACATAAATTCTGTAAAAAGTTTGCCTATCATATAATGTAAAATCTTGACAGGTCATTTCTTCTGGTCCCCCAAAATTCTAGTGAGAATTCACCTCCATTGTGACAACAGTACTCCATAGCTAAAGCTGGTTCTAAAATACGTTCTAAAACTGAAAACATGTGGTACATAAATGTTCCGTCTCTGATAGGGTGAAAGTTTTTATAAACAATATTATTCATAAAGAATCATACAGGAAATCTACATAATCTTCTAGTGATGATAATTTCATAGAATCCAAGACGACATAACTCACACGAACCAATCTTAACAGTTAAGTAAGGTTTTATCACAACTCACGTGTATATACGTTTACTTCTAGCAACACTGTTTCTTTAATCAAGTAACACGAACCAATTCATAAATCCCCAAGGCCATTTCTATACCTTCTTGCGTTTCCCAGTAACTTTAAAGCCACTGCGATCAGATTTTCCTACATTGAAATCAACTGCTGTAACACCACCACTGTCTTTGAATGCAAGATGCGTAGGAGCCAAGCCAATCACGCACAAGCTAGATTAAGAAAAACAAGGTGAATCAGTTAATAAGTGAAGTGAAGAATCATTCATGAGATAAACTAGTGAAAGGGATATCAAAATCGTTACCCGTTGGCGTGGCGGTAAACGTACTGATCATGACCTTCCTTCATAAAATCTGGAAATTAGACGACGAATTAGTTAGATTAATTAGAGGGTTTAGGGTTTAAATAAAGCCTCCATTATGAATTTGACTAAGATGTCGCGAGAGCGAACGTACCGGGAGCAAAATACGAGACGAAATTGGTCTCGACTGCGGAGGGTGGCTCGAGAGGAAGATCCCTAACATCCGGAACCAGAAGTTTACGTAGCTCTTCGTCTTGTTCGTCCTCTTGGGATGGTTTCGGCAGTAGTTCTTGTGGTTGCAGCTCTTCCGACGGCAGTGGTTGTGGAGCATTTTGAACCGTAATCCGAACATCATTGGTTTCTTCATGCTCCATCGGAAATTATAAAGAGCAATCGGAGGAGGATCGGAGAATTATCAAGTTTCCGACCGAAATAGCTCTGTTGCTGCACTTCGCGGCGGAAATTCGGAATTGCTGGGCCGGTATGGCAAATACGAACGAAATCTTCGTCCTCTAGAGCCCCATGGGCCTTCCGTTTTGGCATTTCAAAGTAGGCCCATGAGGATCGGTATCCGTAAACTTTTTTTTTCTTTTTAATAACTTTTCGGTAAACTACCTCACTCAAAAATAGATTTCAATTGCGTGATTTTATGAAAATATCAAATGTCGATGATGTTGATGGATATTTCTTTAAAATGTTTAAAAACGAAAAAAAAATCAACAACCATATTTAAATTAACATATAAATATTTTACATTTTTTAAATAAGTTAAAATACTTATTATAATATTATATGCACATTAAGTTACATAACTTACATTTTGTTAGTATGCTTTTTAGTATTTCATCAATCATCAATATCAATAAAAATTTAATTATGGCCCCTAAGTTTAAAAGTTTACTTATATTAAATAAGGTTACACCTCTTTCACACGAAATTACTTTTTCCTTTCTTAATTTGATCATTTGGACTAAAATTTAGGTTAAATTACAAATTTAATTTTATCAATTTGACATTAAACTTTGAAAAGTATATAATAAATTAATAAATTTTTAATTGTGTCTAATACGTCCCAAACATTTTTTCTAATTAATTGGTCTCTCAATTTTTAATTTTGTTGTGTCTAACAATCCCATAATACCTACTCCCCTATGGACTCCACATTATTATTATTATAGTTGATTATGATATATTAATTTATTTTATGAGTTCCATGCCACGCCATTCATAATTTGACAAGTGATGGGGCCGAGATTCCAAACGCACTTCATCCAAACTAGCGAGAAGCGAGCGAGATCAGGCGCAGCAGAAAAGGCTCCACAAAATTTTAAAACTCTATTTAATTATGAATCATAAACATTTTTTAAAATGTAAATATACCACTCAAATATAACTCGTCTATTAACAGATTCCAACCCTAAACTTTAAGACCATTGGAAATATATAGCCTCAAAAATAATGCAACTCTTAGGCCCAAAAAACATTTCCGTATACATGCCCAAAAACGACTCTATTTCAATTATAATCTTGTTAAATATTCTATTTAATCTTCAATTTGGCAAGGAAATATATATCATATAAATCCATAGTGAATTATTTAACCCCAAAAAAGAACTTGAACATAGACCAAACCTTGATGTAGAATATTTTTCTTCACATAACAAGTATGTCAAACAGATTCAAACTCTTCTTAAACGGTAATAAATTATTAACAAAGACCCATAGATTATTTTAAGCATAGTTAATGAACCTATTAAAACATCTATATCGAAATTTAAGGAACCTACTTAGGGCAAGTACAAACCCATAAACCAAAATATAATTTCAAATTGCGAGAGAAAAAACCACTTGTGACGACCACCCGCCACAATAATCAAACAGATAAACCAAGAGCAAAAAGAACAGAATATTTTTTTTAAGATATAGTGAGAACTAAAACGTGGCGTTGAACAAGGCAAGTAACGAAAAGGAGAGCTCTGAAAAGACGGCAAGAAGATCCTAAAAACTCAAATAAAAGAATACACTGTCCGGCCAAGAATTTTTTAAAAAATAAAATAAAATACAAACGTCAAGCAGCTCACCTAAATCTACAAGAAAACGAGTCGCCACCCTCACATAGCGGCTCTTTCAAACACTTGCATCTAATTATGACTCCAAAGAAAAAATAAAAGAAGCCAAATTCCTACTGTTAATATAGTTGTCGCTTGCAACTAGCAACTAAAACGAAGAGAGAATAATCCTAATGATACATTTAAGGAGTCATCCATCATATTGCATAAAATTAGGATTTTAACCTTTCAGCACCTCATGCGGCGGCTTGGATCGGTCCTCCATTAGTCCTGAAACCACGGCCCCTTCCACGAAACCCACCCCTTCCACGTCCACGCCCTGAAAATATATAAGAAATTCCATTGTGATCATGGTGGTAGTTTACATGTCAAGCTGAATGAACCCCAGCCCCTTTATGGCTCTAAGTCAATACAAGAAAAAATGGACGAAACCACAACTTCAGCATTACATTCAAAACTGTTTCAACAACTCCCACGACGAACATTCAAATGTATTCATGTATTAGAGAAGGGGGCATCCCCCACCTTTCATAATCTTTATGGAAACAATGACCAAAATCAGCATATCCCGGTTGAATAGCCTAATCAAAGACCAATTAAATATAAGCCATACTGAAGAAGGAAATAAGAAATTACCACGGCCTTGAGCTGGTAAGTCTTGGTTGTATCCTCCATCTTGCTGAAAATCAAATTGAGGTCCATTGTATCCTCCTCTTCCACGGCCACGGAAATTACCACCACTCCTCCCTCGACCCCTCCCTCTCCCCATACCACCCCTATTACGATCCCAATCTCCATCATCATATTCATTAGCCACAAAGCCATTACCTGGGGGTCCTACAACAAGTACAATTTAAAAATAAAAACAAGCTGTTAGGGGGGCATACTCGCTCTCCTTCATGCAATAAATTGAATGAATAACAAAATTCCAATTCCTTGTGTCAGTACTGGAAGTCTGTCACTAACCATAGAAGCCATTACCTTCCATACACACTAACATGACAAATGGCTTAAGAAAGAATGATAAATGAAATCCAACTCTACATACCTCTACCCCTGGACCTTCCTCTGCCACTACGGCCCCGCCCTCTACCTCGTCCCGGACCCTGATCATGAGGTGAGCCTTCTGCAGAATGCAAAAACAACATATTGTCCACTATGCAATACAAAATGTTCAATAATAAATTAATTAATATGAGAAGACAGGTCAGTACCTCCCTCGTAGTCATACTCTACAAATGTTTTCACCAGCTCGGCAGGAAGTGGAGGCTGGTACCTGAGGTAATAGTAACTTGTGAGAAAATTATTTGTTGAAGAGCATCTCCACAATTCAGAGATGCATAAGATTAACAAATCTGAAGACTCAAGTAAAGACTAAGAAAACTTTTAAAATTATTAGTAATAATTATTCAATCCACAATCCTTCCGAAATAAAACCCTGCATATCTGAAAATTTATAACAAATGAATATGAGAGAGCAATTCAACTTAAGATTTTGTTCAAATTTAATGTAGACCATCAGAAAATAAATAAAATGAGAAGATCTTCATACAAGTTTACCAGTCTCTAATTTCATTGAATATAATTTACTTTCAATTGAAGAAGAAGAAGAAGGGGAAAAAAAACCTTTGAGAGACATTAAAAGCAAGTAAGGACTCACCCCACGGAGGATTTATTTAATTCCTTTTTTGAAAGGGTGATCACAATCATCGAGACATGCCTTGTTGTTTCCAGTCTGTAACAGCAATCAAATAACTCTATGAAACCAAAGCTCAATGCTACAATAAATTTTTCTACATGTTCAAAGACTCGGATTGAAATAATGAATGCTGTAATATAAAGTAAAAGGCTAGATTAAATGATCCTTGCATGACTTGGTGTTTAAAATGCACTTACGGAAGAAGGCCTTCCTCCAAGGGCTCCCATGTATCAGTGATGTCTGTGGAGCCAATTGAGGTATTCTGATGAAGACCTACAATTCGCCTCTGCATTTATCAAAAGACATACTGTCAAGCCCAATCTCAAAAGTAATCAAGTGGTTCAGGTTCAGGATCAGCAACATGAACTATTACAGCAAACCTTGATTAGTTCCACGATTGTCACAGTCTTGTTTATAGCCCTTCCCATTGCCTTGAAAACAATTTCATTGGAACCTTTTTCCTGCATAATGTATGAAAAAGGGTATGTTAAACAAAGGGTTCAACTAACAAATTTTCAAATTAATGAAAATTTTATCATCCAATAGATGTAATGTAATATACATAATATAATATATGCATTTTCTCAAAAACAGAGTAATCAGATAAAAATGGGAAGGGAAAGAAAAGAAGCTTGAGGCTTGAGACTTGAGATTCATTATCATCTCAACATTTAATGTCTTCCCTGATTCATAAACACTTACACCTACATTAGGACACGTGAAGATGTGAGTCATATGCTCATTCTCTCTTCGGAAAACAAAAGTCAATTTTGTATGTAGTACAAATACAACATGAATTAGCAATTTACTATTTATCCCTTATTAAGCTCACCGGAGCATAAAAAACATTGAAGCAGCAATGAAAGATCAGGTCAACTCTACTGGTGAAACCAATGATAATATGATCTAAAGAGTCTTTATTTAAGAAAAGGAGAATTGACGGACGTGATTTTATTGCACTCTAGTATAATCATAATATTACATAATACATGGTTTTCCAGCCATGACATCATATTTGACTTACAACTCATCTCTTCAAGAGAAAGTTCCTGAGGTTTTCTTAAGTTTTTAAAGCATATATAACCTAAATGCCTATAAAGACCCACTGTCGTTGAAGCATGTATAAGATAACCAATAAGAAAATTGATTAAAAACTCATAACTGGATATTTTTTTCAGTTAGCAACCACTTAGAGCCACACATTAAGTGAAAGGACTGAAATTTTTGATAAAATTAATAGCCATATCATATGTTTCACAACAATGAACTTTCCAATGTGTTCCCCTACCAAGCGCCAATCAATGAGAGCAGGGAGAGCAGATACTACAGTATGAAAACAAGGGAAATTTTCTCACTTCAAAACAACACATACAATGAAAAAAAAAATCAAAAACCCAGATTTTTGCACACAAGACAGTGAAAACAAGCTAACAATTATTTGTGCCAAAACAGCTCGTTGATGAAGCCAACGCAATTATTATTATTAACACTACGAATAACAAACAGAACCCATAATTTGTTAATTCCAAAGTGAGATGGCGTTTTAGATTAACAAACTCACAGCACACAATAACCCCAGAAAAAAAGTCAAACATCTGAAAGAGAGAAACCTGAAGTAGGGTCATGGCATAAGTGATATAGTTGCGCATCCTTCCCTGGCTTGTAATCCGAATCTCATTCTCATCAATTGGAGTCTCAGCCCTTGGCTTCTCAACTCTGTGGTACCGATCCATCTGCACATCCAAAACAATTATCCGATTTTACAGATGCAAACAAAATTAGTAGTCTAACACACAGCCCCAGCCCACAAAACAAACACATAGACGAACACAAAACAGCATCAAAACTTCGTAATCAATTACTGCAACGAATGAAAAGTCTACGAACCAGACAGAGGGAAGTAAAATACAGAAAACGAAGGAGAGAGTGCAGAGGGCGATGAAAGTAATCTCCAAAAACAAGAAAAAGGGAAGCATAGTTGAAGTTATAAGGATCGATCTGAGGACTTACAGCGATTGAAAATAAGGATAAAATACGCTCCACAAAAGAGAGCCCTCTTCTACGGCTTGTTTCTTCTGTTACGCCCTAAATCGCCAACACTCGTGTTTCACCCTTTATATAGTAGCGGCACTGTTGCGAAAACTACCCTAACCGACTCCTTCAGCCGGTCCAATCTCGCTGATTCTCTCTTCTAAGTTCTAATCTAATATTCCCTTTTATTTTTCGCAATATTTATTCGAATAGTAATTCCAATTTTCTAATAGGCTGATAAATAAAAATTCATTCAATATCTTTTACAATTTCAAAACCCGGGTATTAGAAATTTAAACCCTTGCGTCGATAATATAATATTTTAATCAATTAAATATTAAGATTAAAAATAAAATATACACCGAACATTTATTGGGTAGCTACCCATAGTAGTTAAATTTTAGGTAAATTCCATGTAGACTGGCTTCTACATTTATTTGCTTATTTGAATTTACATAAAGAAATTACGAAATATATAATATGAATAATTGAAAAAACATGTATTTGTGCTCTTTGTATCTATATCAACATAGAAACAGTACTATTGTAAAACAATTTGATAACATTGTCTTTAAAGACTTTTTGTTTAACTGTAATTGATAGTATAAATGTTGGGATGAGTCTTTCTAAGATGTAATTTAAGTTTAAATTTCAATTTGAGTGTAACTTAATTGATTAAGATATATATTTCTAATCGATGGATCTTAGTTTTAGAATTCAAACAAGTGAGAAAAAAGCATTTAAACAATAGGCTTATTGGTTGTGCACGGGTCAACCTAATCAAATATAAATTGGCAACGTTAAAGTACAAAATTATGATTACATGCCACAAGAAACTCAGTGTGATGCATATTTAAATTCATTTCCACATTTAAAACTTATTTGAATTTTAAAATTGGTAAAATTTCAAAACCGTACAAGTTGTCTCTTCTTATTCACATATATATAGACTAGAAGGTGGAGAAACTTGTTATGATGTATGTGAGGTCCATTATGAGTGCTCTATTTGATGCATAGCTAAGTTTGAGGTAAATAGATGGTTGGTTCGTCTCATCTCCTTGCTTCACCTGCTAATTTAATTTGGGAACTTTTCAAGATTTATGCACTTCCGCCTCTACTACGTGTATGTTGGGTTTAGTCGAATTTAAACAGCTCATATTAGATCTTTACACTTGATGCACCTAGCGGTCTTGGCACACTTCTCTACCCTAGGTCGGTCAACCTATCACGTCAGATCAACTTGTTCACTTGTTCTTGAGCTCGATAAAATATTATTTCTTTCAAGAGAAGTCTCATAACAAACATGCTTACTAGTTACTAACACGTATTTAGAAATATAGTATTTTCATGTTAAAAAAAATGCTATGTAATTAGACCAAATAGATCATCATATAATTAAAGAATTGCTTCCATTCATAATGATTTGTGTATATAGATAAGTTTTTTTTTTTTTTTTAATTACCCAACCACTATGTTTAGAAGCATAGACTAAAACTTACCAGACTCAAAATATATAATTTAACCTAATATACTGCCTTTATATAGAATGATATAGCAAGAACCTAACACTTTCGATGCTCAAATTCAATTGAAGGGTGAAGGTTCAAATTTAATCAATTATAAAACTAAAAAAAATGAAAAGAAAAAATAAATAGCCTATTACTCTGGTTGATGCGTCAATCTAGTTGAGCAAGTTCAGATTAAGTCGATTAGTGTGAATCTATTTTGTCATTACTTAAGATCTGCAATATAAGAATTTGTTTGGTACGCAATCTGGATTGTATTTTATGTTTTCAAGTTTTGAGTTCAATGAATATGCATTTAGCATAGGTGTGTTTTAAAAACTATTTTTGGATTCTATGATCTAGATAGTAAAAAATCTAAAAACATCATTTTTATGTTTTCATTGTATCCATGTTATGAATTTGGAATTTTAAAATGCTAAATTAGATTTTTAAAAAATAAAACTTTAATCAATATAGTACTTTAGGTTATAACTCAATTTAGTTTTTTTGTTAAATTAAGATATGTATAGCATATGATATTATAAAGTAATCATTATACAAAATTAAAAATATGTTAATAAATCAAATAACAGTGGTTTGTATTCGCCAATAAGAGTATAGTTCAACTGTCATCAAGTAAAAAAACAGTGCATTCAACCTAATATTTAGTTTTACAATAAAACTAATGAACGCCTATAAATATATTATAAAACATATATTGAATAAATGTTTAAATTGTAATTCAATTTTTAAATCTGCTACCAAAACACATATTTAAAAACAAGAAATACAACTTTTTTTCGTTGAATCCTTTCATGGGTGTGGTGCTATGTCTAACGATTGATGCGTAAACCATTGTTTAGTTTAGAATAACGTCGAGTAAACTTAGGATGGTATTCAGTACATTTAACGAGGGATGTGTCTCTTTATGTATAAATTTCCCTTTTTACGTAAGTGTCAAGGCCATACTTTCGATCGACCAAAATCCAATAGGGAAAGATTACGTGTCTCGGCTTGGTAGGCTTCCTTCCGTTATGAGTAACCAATCGCGCTCGTGCATTGGGCTTATCTCAATGGACTTTGGATCATGAACCTTAATAATCTTTCATTTGTGACAACATTTATTAAGGTTCAAGATTCGGTAGCACATTTATTGAACTAAAAATACGAAGACCTTAAGACTCGACTGATATTTTGATTCTATTTTAACTTAAATCAATGGTTGCTTTTGAAAGAACAGAAAACCATGCATTTCACATAAAAGTTGAATAAATCTAGAGATGTCCATTTTTTCCGTTGGCTAAACATCCCCGCTCCGATTAATTCATTTAATTATATATATATATATATTTTGTATACATCTAATAAACCATAAGTCTATAATTTATTAAAAATATCATTTTATTTATCTAAAAGAATTGAAAAAATGTCTATTAACTAGAAATCTCGAAGAATAATTAACCATTTGCATACATTTTTTTTAAAAAAAGAAATTAGTCAATAAAAATTTTAAAAATAAAATTATAAACGGAGAATCCCCACCCTGTTCCTCGCGAAATTAAATGGGGAATTTCGTGGGAACGGAAAATGAAATGGGGGTGAAGACAGAGACGGAGACGGGGAACCATTCTTCAACCCTGCCCGGTAGATATCTCTAAATAAATCTATCCTAATTAGGTAGGTATAGATTTTCTAACATGTCAATATATGAATGGATATTGACTTTTTCAAATATATGTATTGAAGTGTAAAACAAACTTGGGCCTGCTTGATGAGAACAAATAAGTGAACTTGGGTCACATAGTCCACTTTTCAAACTCAACGACCCAATACAATACAAAGATGGGTTTTCTATACAAATAGCCTATTTTGGAGCCTCAATTTACACAAAAGTCTAATAGTTACCATTTTTTACATAACTGTGCAATTGGATCTATTTTTTACATTAAAGTTAGTGGTTTTTTACTTTAAACCCCCTGCAACAACTTTTTTAAAAAATAAATAATAAATAAGGAAAGAATTATTTTATAAGATTTTATTAGAAAGATACAACAACTTTTTAAAAAAATAAATAATAAATAAGGAAATAATTATTTATAAGATTTTTTTAAGAAGATCTTCAAAATAGGAAAAAACAAAAATATGGGGAGTAATTGTTGGTTGAGAAAATTGACCAAAATCGAGAACTCTCCCCTCTACGTTGGAAGAAAAAGACGATTGTGAACAAAAGAGAAACATTGAGAACGTCAATTCGAAGATACGGAGGAGAAGGACGGTATTATACGTTTAGTCCATCGTTTTTTATTCTTTCGATTGGGAAGAAAAATGAGGGTTTATACAATAGAAACACATTTAGGATTTGGATATATGTGATATGTTATCTAGGATTTAGGTTTTTTTGTGATTTATGGTATAGGGTTTTATGTCTATCGTCTTTCATTTTTTCAATTGTGAACAAAAAATGAAGGTTTATACAACACTTAGGGTTTGGGTATATGTGATATGTTATCTAGGGTTTAGTTTTTTTGCGATTTATGGTATATGTTGTTATGTACAGTATGATGAATATTTAAAAATTATGGAAGAAATAAACTTCTTTTTACATGTGTCACTTGTTGGTTGATGTTTAAAATAAACTGAGATATTCATAATGATTTTGATGTTGTGTAATGAATTTACAACGGATCTTTATATCAAATACTAGTACTATATTGTAAAGTAAAATTGTTGAGTTGAAGTTACGAGGGTTGATATAATTTAAAATACATCGTGGTATATACTATATTATTATTTAGTTGTGAGATATATTATATAATAATGAGAATATATAACAATGTTTATACCATGGAATATGTGGAATTTTCTTTACAATATGCCAATGTTTTACATATATATATATATATATATATATATATATATATTTGCATATATGATATATGTTAGGTAATGGTTAGAGTTGGATTCACGGGAAATAGCTAGTGAGAATAAAAGGAGAAGTTGGAAGATAATTAATTGGGTACTTCTAGTAGAATAACACCAAAAAAAGGAAACAAAAATGAGGTTATCCAGATAACCTCATAGAATATGAGGTATGTAATAAAAATATATGGGAAGTTTATTTCTCTTGTATATATGTTTATCTATGATGATATATATGTGATTGCAGGACGAGAGGGACAAACATACGCCAACAATTAGGGCGCAATCTTCATCCATACCATTTGTTATTATGTTCAATAACCATTCAATATCTCTGTATCTGTATTCACTTATGCATTCTTTTTAATGAAAGGTCCTATGCAAATATATATATCTGGTGAGTCAATATAACATATATTGCCTAACTTATTCACGATACATTGTTGTAACTCAATGAATGTCATTCCATCATGGAAAGAAATATCAGATACTTGGTAATCAACATAATTTAACTGACTCGTTCAAAAATCCACCACATAACATAGGTAAAACGCAACTACTTATAAAATTATATTATAATATATTTGATCGTATATGTGTTATGTATAAAAGAATATGTAATGTAAAACATTTGACTATTAAGAATAGAATATAATATATTGTAATCTTATACTAATCAGATTCATTCTAATATACACCCTATAACATAATTAGGTAAGAATTAAATTTTGAGTCATATCAATATCATATATAAAAAGCCATATATGTCCTATAATACATGGTATAATTGTGAATAATGTATTGTGAAAAAACATAACTAATACATTAAGATTTTATATCATAAAAATATAATATTGTATAACGTAAATCTATATATGCCAAATAATGTATGGTATATTTGAAGTTGGTGATTACTATACAATGAAAACACATTGATTTTTGTACCATATAAATACTAATATATCATACACTTTATTCATTAGTCAAAATAAAGTACCAATTACTTGGTTAAAAAATAGTGAAAAATGATTGCAGTAACATGGTTATTTGAATTGGAATAGTAATATGAAATAATATATATTATATAGAATATGATATATAGAATAACATATAACAGTATATAATATATGAGTATATGTGTAAAAAAAAGTGTTATATAATACAACTTACTATAATTATTACTCGTGTTCTAAGACCGAGTCATAGATAATTACTTTTTATATTTTGATATCAATATATATGGTTATTTTTCAAGAATTGTGAAATGATCATAAAAAATAAAGATGATATATAAATAAACTCATTATTTGGTATTATAGACTAATGAAAAATAGTAGTTGAATATCAAGAGTATTAGACTAGAAAATAGGTGTTGACAAACGAAAACCAATGAAAAATGGGTGATGAAATTCGAAAACCAGTAGACATAAAATATGAAAATGGAAATAATTTTGGAGATAAAACAAGAAATGGAAGGTTGGCTTTCTACGAAATGTGTGGCTGAATTAACTAATTAAAATGCTAAAATCATGGGAAAAAAGTTGTTAAACGAAAAAAAATATGTAAATTAGGAAATAGCTAAAATTGTGGGATTTGGAATCAAATATTAAATAGATATTAGATAATATTTAAAATAAATATTTATACTTATTAAGGAGAGAGAAATTTAAAAAGGGCATGTTGGTCCAAAATTACATGAAAATCCTATATTTGAAAATGTTTAAATATTTTGTACATTTATGTAAATATGTATGAGAAATATTGACATCCTTGTAAAAATTCCTACAAAGATAGATAAAAGTCCATCATAAGGACAAAAATATGAGTAATTCAGGCAAATGAGTCATTTAAATACCCAAATCCTAAAATGTCTTACATCTTCTATAAAAAAGTGCCCTTGCATATTATTAATTGTCATTTACTTCTACCATAATACCCTTACGTATATTGTATTAATTAAATTAAATTTATTACATTATAATAATGATAAGAATGCAATTTAGGAACGTTCACAACATAACAAATGTCTTAATAAATTCAATAAAAAAAATTATTTTTTTATTCTCTATCTTATGTAGTCGAGATTTTGCATTTCATATATATATGTTTGTCATTAGTATGTATTAGGTTTTTTTTTTTTCCGTTTATTCACCTTTAGTTTCATTTCATATCATTTTCCTCGTTTTATAATCCACCATTTTCATTCATTTCTTGTCCACAAATTGTAACACTGTAGCATTTGCAGTATTATTGGAAAACAATTGTCTCATTTCATATTCTTCATTGCTTCATGTTATCATTTTGTTTGTCATATTGTTTATGTCTTCATACTATAATTTATATCTAATATTATAGGTAATAACAATATTACAATATGCATTTTATATAATGATAAATGGAATGAGAGGGACAATTACATCGACTACAAGATTTTTTGATATTGTTATGCAACCTGGGATGTCCATCCACGAACTAATGAATACCGTAATGAAGAAGTTGTCGATTCTAGGTAGTTATAAATACCCGAATATATGTGCAAATATTGCAATTCAATCTTTTGTAACTAGGGGTATGAAATTATTTGACGACCAAGATGTTAGTTGGGTTTTTAACATTGTATCCAATGGTTTGTCTAATAGTTTCTCATAGTTGTAGATAATATGAATAGTTTCTCATTAGTTGGGTTTTCATACTTATATAATATCATACAAACTATACTTCAATAAAAATCATACAAGACACAAAATGTGTTGTCATTCAATTTGTTCGTTCATTTAATATCAGTTAAGGTTGTTTTCAATCATAACACATTTAGGATTCATACCCGAGAATATGAATATATGTGAATATAAATCATATTGTTCGCATAATATTTATCATACAATTCATTACGGTATTTAGTAAATTTACTTTTAATACATTAGCATTTCTATATACAACAATTATTATTCATACCCATTATACAATATTACACAGATTATTCATACCCATTATACAATATTACACATATTATTCATACTCATTATTATTCATGTCTATTATATGCCAAATTATACTCATGAGTTTTGGCTACACCTTTTACATACCTTATCATGATACATACATATCAGATATAGACGAGATAATAGAATGTACGATAACATATCAAAATGTTGTAAACCACATTATAATTTATTGATTAAACGTTTCAGACATTCAAGAAATTAGTAAGAGACCTTAAAACTTAAAACTTCATGTACATTATTTTCACATATTATAATCATATTTTCAGTGAAACCCACATGCTTGAAACTTGATAAATCTACCGTCGTCCAAATTTTCGTCACATGCATTACTTCAAAACTTACTAAATCGATAACAAAACCACTTGCTATTATATAACAATTGGAATGTCATGAAATCGTTCAAAATCCGAACTAAAACTAAATGTACTTACTTCAGTTCGTCGATATGAAATCCAGTTGAGATGACAATAAACCCTAGTTCATCGCCAAACTAGTCCTCTTTTTTTTTTTATGGCATAAAATCGACAAAGAGATGAGAGAGGAGACAGATTTGACACGATTTTGGCAATTTTTAAAAGAAAGAAACCGAGTAGAAGTTTGTGCGCGATTGTAAGATGGTATAAAATCCGTAAAGTCCAAACGTTGCTTCCCTTTACATATGTCCCCAAACTTGGTTGAACCTAAACCATTTTCCATTCACCAAAGGCCATAGCTCGCATCTCAAACAATCCAACTCAAGACAGTTGGTAAAAATTCAACCAAATCATAAGATATTCTGGAAAAAAAAAACAATTAATACCATATTAGATTTTGAGAGTTGTGTTCACTTAAAACTCTAAATTAATAATTATATCAATAAACACAATATATTTTAGAAATTGAAACATTTTAGACTCAGTGGCATTATCATATCAAACATTCGAGAGTAGAAGGAGATGGTGGCCTATAAACCAAGGCCTCCAAGTGAGCGACCATCAGGTCTCCAAAAGCCTACTGTAGGAGAAGTTACGGCGGCTGGACGACAGTCACTGAAAATTTCAGCCACGCGGTGCAGCAAATTACGAGAAGTCAAGCATCCCCGTACTATGATGCTATTCCCCTTTTTGTTGGACCACAACAAAAAAAAAAATGCCTAAAAGACAAGTATCCGTTCTGAATGAACCTTATCGACTTATCCCATTAACGTAAAACAGCAAAAGTACCTTCAAACGGTACGCAACAATTTCAAAACCTCTGTTCGTTCCTTTATCCTAAGACCGAGTTGAGCAATTTCATTTTTAAAATAAAAAGTTCATTGAAGAACGTGGAAACAAAGCACTCTTTGATTAAATACATTATCCATTAAAAGGCGCATTTCGTAGCTTTGGTTATAGCCACCACAAGTTTTCCGTTCGATATTTGCAAGCAAAAGATGAACAAGGAAAATGTGTAGAGCAATTGAATGCTGAGAGGCACTGTCAAAAAACAAGAGGCATCCCTGACAATAATAAAAGCATAACCAAAACGTCCACAAGCTTTCACAAAATGCCAAACAGAAAGGCAACACTCATGAGTTACGTATTTAAAAGATTTTGTTACCGCTGAACATGAGTTTAAAGCCTCCCTAATCCTAAGAGCTTAAAGAGCAATGTTGTGAGATCGAAAGAAAAAACTGCGGGTTAGGTTAGGCAAAAGACGCAGAAGTTAGGCTTCGACGACGATGCTTTCCTTGGCTGGAGTAGCGATGAGCCAGACGAATCCGAATGGATCCTTCAGCTTAGCAACGCGACGGTTGACGTACGTGTCATCGCCTTCGGCAATCTCAGACTCTTCCACAGCTCCAGCACTCACGGCCTTGGATACAGCGGCTTCGATGTCCTCCGTTTCCAAGAACAGCACAATTCTTGATTCGGCAGCTTTTTCGCTGAAAAATTCAGAGTCAATGCGATATGTATGATGTGATCGAAAACATTAAGGATCCAAACAAGACGCCCTGGCAAGAGAACGATAACCGATCTTCTAGATAACGCAAGATAAGAAACATGCAGATACTGAAGCAAGACGTATGAAATAGGTTTCTAAAACATCAGATGAACTCAAAACAAAATGAGAGTTCCATTAGCTTGAGTAGATCTTAAAAACAGTCCTTCGGAGAGTATGGACGTAGTACTATCCTAAACAACGCAACTCAACAGTGCGGAAAACACACAGAAGAACAACAAACGCATGCAATACGGACTGGTTGTAACGTTCTTTCAAACAAGCAAATAGCGAACAGATAAAGAAAACAGTAGAGAACGAGAGACACACTCAGTAGCAGAATCGTCAAAAACATCAGAAACAAGGAAAGAGAAGACGGAAAGACTGAGCTCGGCGGAGAGGATAGCTGGAGTTTCTTGCCCAGCCTTGCGTTTCGGATGTAGAGTACGGCTAACCTCCTCCACGCCGAAGGCAGCCTTGTAGAAATCGATGGCATCGTTGGCCTTCGGCGCCTCCACGAGCAGTTGAGGTTTAAAAGCCTTGAAACTCAAGGTCTTCTCAGCTCCTCCTCCATTCTGGGCCTCAGACTCTGCCATTGTAGCGAAGATTCAAGAAGAAAAGCAACGAAGGAAGGAGGAGGAGAAATGAAAGTAAACCCTGGGAGAGAGAAAATGAAAGAGAGAGACAGTAATGTCATGAGGAAAAGGAATCGGTTATTGAGTCGATGCATTTATAGAGGAAGAACAGTTGAAGCGGGAAATGGCAATGAACGTGGAAAATCGAGGAGGTTCGTTTCTTAAACGCTCCTTCATTTCATGTAATTTACGATTTGTACCCCTTGTCTCTTTATGCTTGATATGACCGCAGTACAAGTCGTTGTAAGAACTTGTTTTCATCTTTACTCGCTGTGAATATTATATTTCATTCCTATTTTAGTTGCTGAACTTTTTTCCACTATGTTTAAGATGAAAATTACTATTTTTTTTAAAAAAAAAAACTGAAAATTACCATTTTATATTTTATACACCATTTTCTTCAAATAATAATGATGATGATGTTTTATAAACCATTTAATAGAAGATAAACAACAAAGTGAAAATGAAAATTGTTCAAAGAAATCCAATTGTTTTGGGTCAAAGTTCTACAGAATTGAAATCAAACCATCAAGCCCGTTTATATTCTATGGCCCAACCACAATATGTCCAGAAGGCCCATGGACCACCTGCGTTCTTGGAGGTCTAGAAGGCCCGCGCCAAACTGCACTGTTCTTAAAGGGCCAACATGATGATCTGTAGACTGTTGGGACACGAGTCCATTTTTGGAATAGGTAAATCATGAGTAATGTCTAAACAAATTTAATCATGAAAAATAGATAAATAGTTTTAATATTGTGAATATGGCTACCATACATTTAACAGCAGTTGATAATAATATTAATTTTCTAAGATGCCCTTAGTATATATTTGTAATTACAGTTATGTCATTATCGTATTTATAAACTTTCAACAGTCAGATTTTGTTTTGAAGAAAAAACAAATATTTCTAACCGAATTTGACTCACATTTTCTTATGTTTTTAGCAAAATCTTCATTTGACCAAATTTGAAGTCATAATGGGGATCGTCTTTCATGGGGGTATTGGGGTCTCCTGCGTCTCACAATACACATTCCAAATAAAATCTCTTCATGCATCTAGTCTCAAAATAAAAGTTTACTTTTCATTGGTACGATTTACAAGTTTGTAGAGTTATATCCATTCGAAATGGGTTCTCACGACATTCCTATCTCGTTTGATGTTGTGTGGGATAAGAAAGATAGTTATAAGGTTTATAAGTCAAGCTTAGTATATTTGAGGATCACCGAAAAAGTGATAGACTATTATTTCTAGAGTTGCATTCAATCTAATTGTGAAAATATGGTATCTATAAAATTGGGGTGTTAGGGTGTTTATTACTAATTACTGGCTTCTAAAAATCCATATTATTTCATTTTTCTTTATTTTGGTCGCCTAAATACTTTATGCATTAGGGTCATTATGATGATATACCATCCCATTGATTTTTGTGTTTTCATGTAAGATATAAAACCATAAGTATACCATTAGGTAGGTATTTATGCATATTTATACTCATTTATTGCATTAAAAACAACATATATGTACTAAGTTGGAGAAATGTGAGAGTTTTATGTGGGTGAATAACTATAACTATTTACCTGGTGCATGCGTGAGTGGGGATTGTTGTTATTTTTTCCTTAGACGTTGGGTAGGTATTTACATGTATTTCTATTTATTTATTACGTTAAAAAAAATAGAGTATGTTTCGAGAAAACTGAATGGGTTTTAAATGGTATATTGCAGCTGAATAATTACACTTATTTACCATGTCCAATGCACATGGATGATGATTGATTTTAGTATATTCTTACATGTTGGATAGATATATACATACATTTATACTAATTTATTATATATCCATTTAGTTGGAGAAAGAGAAGAGAGTTTCATGTGGATCATTAATAGTGTCAATAAACAATTAGTATATATATTTTCTTAATTTATTTATTTTTATTTTTATTTTTTTCAAATTCTCAATCCCTAGATTTTATTCAGGATTGCTATGATTGTTTTTGTAACTTTTCTCTCGATCTTTAGATTATTATCATTATTATTTTTAATTTTCAATCATAGATTTTGTTATTTGAAAAAATCTAGCTTCCTCAACCCTTTTTGTTGGCCGATTTTGTAGGTATAATAAATTTTAAATATTCAACAAGGGTATTTTTATCATAATGCAATTGGTAGATTTTAAATAAAAAATGAATTTAGTCATATTTACAAATTAAAACTTGTTTAGACATTTTTCGAATTAGATTGGTTACATTTAGACATTATTCTTATTATCCATTTGGAATAACTCCCAATAGAAACTTGTTTGATAATCATTTGTATCATGTTTGATAATCATTTTTTTTAATCGTGTCTGTTTTCTTATCATTTCTTGATAATGAGTTTCATTTTTCTTAATAAAACATTTGAATTCTTAGCCAAAACCAAAGTAAGTTTTTGAAAACTTTAGCCTCATTTGATAACTTTTTTTTTTAATTTTTGAAAATTAATTAAACCTATAAATACTACTTCTACATATGGCTCTCCTTATTTTGTTACCTACTTTTTACATATGTTTTTTAAAACCAAGCCAAATTTTGAAAACTAAAAAAAGTAGAGTTTTCAAAAATTTGATTTTGTTTTTGGATCTTGACTAAGTACTCGATGATTTCATAAAAACTATGACAACCAAGGTAGATAAATAGTAAGAAAACAAATACAATTTTAAAAAATCGAAAACTAAAAATCAAATGATTATCAAATGGGGCATGTTTTCTTAGTTTTCAAAACCTGACTTGTTTTTTAAGATATATGTAAAAAGTATATAACAAAATAAGAAGACCTATAGGTGAGAGTAGTATTTATAAGTTTGATTCTTAAAAACTAAAAAGTAAGGCTTCGTTTGATAGCAAATCGGTTTTTGTTTTGGGTTTTTAAAAATAATGCTTGTTTTTCCACAATTTCTTTTTATTTTCTTCATAATGTTTTTCATCTTTCTTGAGATATCATTTAAGTTTCTAGCCTAATTTAAAAAACAAACACAAGTTTTTGAAAACTACATTTGTTAGTTTTCAAAACCTAGGTTGGTTTGTAAAAGCATAGGTACAAAGTTGAAAAGAAAAAATATAATCTTATTTGTAAAAGTAGTATTTTTAGGTTTAACTTTCAAAGACAAAAACCCAAAGGGTTATCAAATAGAGCCTAATGGTTATTAAAAGATGTTTTGGTTTTTTATTTTGAAACGTGTGCTTGTTTTCTCACGATTTTTCTACAATGATTTTCGTCTTTTTAAGAAAACATTTAAATTCTTAGCCACAAAAAAATATTTGTTGAAAGCTATTTTTTTTAGTTTTAAAAAATTGGCTTGATTATGGCAAACATAGATAAAAAAAAAAAGATATCAAAACAAGCAAACTCATAAGTGGAAACAATAGTTACAGGCTTAATTTTCAAGAACGAAAAATCAAGATCGCGTTTAATAATCACTTGGTTTTGAATTTTGGATTTTGGATTTTTTTGTTTTGAATATTAAGTGTATAAATATCACGTCTACCTATTAGTTTCCATATTTTTTTTATCTACCTTTTACACATGTTTTCAACAACCCACCATATTTTGAAAACTAAAATAAAAATAGTTTTCAAAAGTTTGTTCTTGTTTTCTAAATTTTGTTAGGAACTCAAATATTTCTATGTGAAAAATGGAAATCATTATTTGAGAAATAGAAAAACAAGCCTAATTTTAAAAAAACCAAAAACCAAATAGTTATCAAACATGATTCAAATTATTATCGAACGAGTCGGGTCAATTTAGGATTTTTTTTTCATGTGTATCCACCTATAAAAAATATTTTAATGATAATATTAGATATTTATCGTCAACTTCAACATAACTCAACTTATTAAAATGCATAATTTCAAAATACAAATTTCAAAAAACTAAAAAAATAGTTTTCAAAATTTTGCTCTTCTGTTTTAAAATTTGATTATAAACTCAAATATTTCTATGTGAAAATGAAAACTATTATTGAGAAATAGAGAAAACGAGCATAATTTCAAAAATCAAATGGTTATCCACCGTGATCCAAATTATTATCAAATGGGCTTTGTGAATTTAAGATTTTTTTTTCCATGTGTATCCACATCTAAAAAATATTGTAATAATAATATTAGATGTAGTGTTGTAATGATAAAATTAGATGTTTATCTAATTACACAAATTTGAATCATTTCGTTCACACGTGGTTGACTGAAAATGAGAATAAAAAACACTTACTTTACTCATCTATTTTGATTAGAAAAATAAATATCATAAAATATGGATACCAAATTACTTCCCTGGGTCCCTCTGTTGAGGATCCCACATTGAAAAAATGGAGAAAAAACTCACAATATATATGATATATGGGCTACTCCTCTCATTACCAATTGGTTTTGAGATGAAACCTCATATAATCTAATACCCACTTCGTTATTTATTTTAAAATTTACATTTTCCACTGGATAGACTTACAAAATGCACACTTTATTACTATAAATATATATGTGAATCAATTTGAAGGTAGGTGGGTGAAGATTCAAATATATTAAGGAGAAATTTGAAATATCCCAATGGTTGTTCAATAATAATCATAATTTTCTAAAGGAGAATAAAAACATAAACGACTGTGAGATTAAATTAAAAATGAAAAAAAGAAATACCACCGTGAGTTTTGTTAATTACAAGCTTGCAATGATTCTAAAGCTGGTTGAAAATGAAATTGGAGACGATGCGAAGGTTAGGAAACATGTCACGGTCAGGAACCTGCCCCAGCTGAAAACGAAAAAGAATCGGAATGAGCATCCATTTAAATTCAGACCAGATTCCGGGCACCAAAATTCCGGGCAGTGTCGGTTCAAATTTTGAAATGCAGCCGAAAAACACAACCCTTAACCTAAAAAAAAATGGTGAAAAATTCCCGTTTATACCGAAAATAGAGGAGTAAATAGGAAGGGTTTACTTCCCATTGCTAAATGTGATGGTAACTATTTAATTTTTAATTTTTAATTTTTAAAAATTATATTTATTTTTTCCTAATTTCTCCCTATCTTATCTAATTTTCATATTTTTTTTTGAAGTACTATCTAAGTTTATAGTCAACTTTCAAAAACAAGTTTCTAAAAACTATTTTTCTTAGTTTTCAAAATTCAAATTTTAAAACTATTAGTAATAGATAAGAAAACATAAAAACTAATTGGTAGAAGTAGTATTTTTAGGCTTAATTTCAACAATCAAATGGTTATTCAATAAAGTTGTAATGTTTAAATTAAATACTTTTTATCTCTGAGACTATAGTTATTGTAATATTTAAATTGAAATTTTTGTTATTGTAATATTGAAATTTATTTTTTATAGATCATGGTTATTTAAAATTTTAGTTATATTTTTTACATGAAATATTATTGTTTTTATTAAGATATTTTATAATTTTTTTTTATTTAAATGGAAAGTGTATTGAAAATTATACACTTAAACAAATAAATTTTTAAGAGATTTTTTATTTGATTGAGAATGAGTTAAAAAAAAGGCGACAGAATGAGGAATAATTATTCGTCGAAAATCCGATCTCCTTAAATTTTGAGGAACTTCTATTCCAATCTACATGAAATTAAAAGTTAAAAACTCGTTTGATAACCATTTGATTATTTATTTTTAGTTTTGAAAATAAAACCTAAAAATACTAGGTTCACTTGGGAATTTATATGTTTTCTTATCTATTTTTTACCTATGTTTTCTTTAAAAACTAAAAAAAAAAATAGTTTTCAAAAATTTGTTTTTGAAATTTGGCTATAAAATCAAATGATTAATCAACAACGATGGAAATCATGGTAGAGAATATGACGAAGGCTTGTGAAAAATAAACCTAATTTTCAAAAACCAAATAGTCATGAAACAAAACTTAAATTTCATGGAATTCGAATTATAAAAATAAAAAAATAACATTTGAGTCCCCACGTTATGGACATTTTAATTACTCTTTTCCCTTCTCTCAAATTTTTATTTTATCTTCAAAGTGCAAAAATACAAATCTCACTTCAAAACAAGCGATTTTGTTTGGAAATAAAATAAATTATTTAATTAGCAAAAATACAAATGTCACTTCAAAACAAGCGATTTTGTTTGGAAATAAAATAAATTATTTAATTATTATTTTGATTCTTAAATCTTCAAACCATCCATGTTTGTCTTTAAACATTGAGAAATGACTTTGTTTTAAAGACAAAGCCGATACAAACAAAACGAGACATAGACAAGAAAAACAAAAAATAATAAACAATAAACAAAAAAAAAAACAAAAAAGGGTGCTTAATATCCTATCGAAAAATATCAATGTCATCTCATATGACTAAATGAGTCTACACAGGGACTTCTCCAATCCAAAAAATCGTCGTATTCTCATACCTAATAGGCTAATTAGCAAATGATATGAACAACGTCATTTGTTTTTTGAAAGATATATCGAATGTCTTGGAATCTACTAGTCTAGAAGAGTTGTTGGACATCACAAATCATTGGTTCAATTTTGTTTTTTGATAGTGTTGATATTTTTAAACTAAATCACACAACCACTTAGAAAATCAATTTCGATAACAATTGGGTAAAAGTTCTATGTCTGTCACCCATTAAATATCGTGACGTAGTATAGGTGCATCCTGATAGTGTATAGATATTTGAATATTGACATAAACATTTGTAGTTTCCATAACTTTGTTGGTACATAAAATGCCCAAAACATTTATTTTAATTTCTAGATTAAAAAGAAAAATCATTTTAATATTTGTCACTTAATTATATTCATATCACAAATGTTTGCTCGTATCAATAAATTTGGCTCTTATAGTCATGTACCAATATGTCAAAAGTTATAATAGACACCTTAAAAATGAAGTCATCCAACTAGGAGAATCAACAAAGGAAAAATAATTAAATATGTATTTATGTTTGGATGGGTTCAATTTAGTCTATATTATTTCGAAAGTTTTGACCTAATTATTTTAACACATCTCAATTATACTCACTCCATTGATAAATGTTAAACTTAGACCAAGATAAACTTGCATGACATGATTTTAATTGATTGATAGAGATTTAGAGGGAGAACCACACTCACTGAAGAATGAAAGTAAAAAACTTCACCAATGTTTTAGAAATGTAGATAATAAATTTGAAAAATTAGGCCCGTTTGGTTCGTGATGCGTTTTCATTTTTATGTTTTCGAAAACAAAAAATACAAGAAAAACGATAAAAATGTGTTTGGTTGCAATTATTTTCGAAAATAGTTTTCAAAAACAACTTTGAAAATAGCCTATTTTCGAAAACGATAAATTGTTGTTTTCTTTGTTTTCAAAAGTTATGAAAACTATGGATCAACTACACAAAAAACACGATTTTCATCACAACAACAAGATTGAATATTACAATTTATCTTTTTTTTATATATATATATAAAAAATAATAAACTTAACCATATCTACGAAGTTGGTCTATCTTTAAATTTGTATTACAAAAAACCACAATAATAATAATAATAATAATAAAGATCAACTAATAAAAGCTATTGAAAATATTTGTAGATGATTATATTATTGATTTAACTATCACAACATTATATAAACATTAATCATTTTCGATAAATAGTTCCTTTTTCTTTCTCTTACCGGAAAGAATTCCTTTTCATTTTTGTGGTAGGAAAAGTTTTATTCATTTTATAAATTTTACCGCTTGTATTTCAAAAAATCAAAAATCTTTTGAACCATCTCTTTTTGCTATCTTTGTTATCTCTAATATCTTCCTTTTCATTATTGACAATAATAAATTCAACTTTATTATGGTAAGAAATAGTTATATTAGTTTTTTTTTTTTTAAAAAATGATTATAGGAAACATATATTAATGTTTTTCTACCTTTTATAATTTCAATCCAACATTGATTTCAAATTTTGAATTCAAATTTAATTTTTTTTTAAAAAAAATGAAATCAAAAGTGTCTCCAAATATAATGGAAATAAAAAAAAAAAATTGTTTTTTACTGAATTATTTGTTCAAATCAAATGGGCCTTAACTTCTGTTGTCGAATTGTTAATTACTCAATTCATCTACTATCCACTCGCTCGAATATTTCATTGTATATACATATAATAAAGCAAAATTAATACATCAATAACTAAATTAAAACTTTAGTTTTATTGGAATAGTAAATATCGGACGAGGTTTTTTTTGAGTGTAATATGGGATGAGGTTAGAATGAATAATGAAACATATTTTAATTTTGATTTTGTTTAATTTAAAGATGGGTTCAAATCTCTCACCCTCAATGGTTGATGTACTAAAAAAAAGCAGAGAGATTTGAATTTTATGTATTATTAATAAATCGTAACAATTAGTGAATGCTAAGTTATATGCACGAACATATTCTAACTTTTTTTTTTAACAACAAAGATATTTTAGGACATATTTGGTATGCAATTTGTTTTTTTTTTTAATGTTTTCAGATCGTCGAATTGGGTGAATATGTGTTTGACAAATGTGTTTTCAAAAACTATTTATGAATTATGTGATCCAAATAGAAAACACCATTTTTATGTTTTTATTGTATCCAAACTTTGAATTTGAAATTTTTAAATGCAGAATTCTAATAAAAGAAAATAAACCTTTTGATATAAATAGTATCTCATGTTATAAACTCAATTTATTTGTGTTAAATTAAAATATGTATAATATAATATATTATAATTTATATAATATTGTAAAATAATAATTATATAAAACATATAACAAAAAAAAAATATGTTCATAAATTAATTAATGATGGTTTAGATTCAACCTGATATTAATTTTGCAACTACACCTAATTTCATTTCATAATTTATAAATATATTATATAACACATTTAGAATAATTGTTTAAATTCTAATTCAATTTCAAAATTTATTAACAAACACATTTAATAGGGGCACTTGCATGAATAGCAAAATATATATATTATATATATATAAATATTGCACTCATGTCACTCCTTAATTCAATTTGCAAAAATAGCAACAAAAAAAGACTCAGCCCAAACGGATGACGTGCAAAGTAAAAGATAACCTTATATTTTTCACGCGCGTTTTTCAATCTGAAGTATATTAATAGCCTATCAATAGTCTATAAAAAAACATACTTATCAATAGTCTATAAAAAACATACTGATGATGTACTTATGATATATTATTGATATATTAATGATATACCTAAAATGAAATATATTATTGATATACTACTGATATACCAATTATAAATTATATCAGATATATTGTCTGTGTTGTTCAATCGAGAAAATCAGTAGTCTATCAACAATAGATCTAATATAGCAACGATATATCTAACCAAAAAATAACTGCATAAGTGATATACTATTGATTCTGTTGATTTCACTAATATTAAGTATATATCAATGTGATATATTACTGATATACTTTATTTAGTATACTTTATTTAGTATATCAACGTTATATCACAATAGGGATTTATGCTTGATAGTGGTTTATGCTGACATACTTTATTCAGTAATATTAGGTATATCAATGGAATCTCAAAATCTATTGCTAGATTTACAAATGTCCTCCTTGTGTTTTTCAATATGGAGAAAATAAGTAATTTATCAATAATAGATCTGATATACCAAAGATATATCTAACAAAAAATTAACTACATGAATGATATGATTTCTGTTGATTTCACTAATATTAAGTATATATCAGTGTGATATGCTAACGATATACTTTATTTAATATAACAACAGTATATCACAAATGATGATTTATGCTTGACGGTGATTTATGTTGATATATTTTATTTAGTAATATTAAGTATATCAACGAGATCTCAAAAACTATTTCTAGATTTGGAAATGTCCTCCCGTGTTTTTCAATATCGAAAAAATCAGTAGCTTATTAACAATAGATCAGATATACCAATGATATATTTAACCAGAAAATAACTAATAGCCGTTGATTTCACTAATATTGAGTATATATCGTGTGATATACTACCAAAATACTTTATCCAGTATATCAACGATATATCACAAATAGTGATTCATGCTTGATAGTAGTTTATGATGATATACTTTATTCAGTAATATTAAGTATATCAACGAGATCTCAAAAGCTATTGGTAGTGTCTGACATTTCAGGTAGAGTAAATTTCAGGTAGAATTCATAATTTAAAACCAAATTGGATTGATATACCTTATTGTGTGAGATGTGTTATTGTATAGAGTATATCACTAATATACTATTGATATATGTATATGAAGTTAATTAATAGTATATCAATAACTCATGATATATGTTTATTTCACTGATATACTAATGATATAATAAATGTTAGGTATATTAGTGAAATAAACATATTTAAAATGATATTAGTGATATACTAATATGCAAAATATTTCTAATTTGCTACGGATATATAGAAAGCATATAATTCTATATGATATACCTAAAAGAATGGTATCCGTAGTATATCAGTAATATACTATTAACATATTCGTTTTAGGTATATATTGGTATATAAAAATAAAGTATATCATATATACTTCCGATATACGAATATAGAGTATATCAGATATACTACTGATATACCAAATGTAAAGCATATCATATATATTATTGATATACCTGTTGGTACACCAGTTAGGGTAAATCTTGAATAATAAAAAAAACATAAATCAGATTTTAAAAAAATTGTTAGATTTGCAAATCTAAAAAATAATAGCTAAGTTTGTAAATATGCTAATATTGTGTGCTATCCATTACAATTTTCCTATCCATTAGGATTTGCAAAGACCCTTGGTTACCAAGGTTATGGTCCTTTAAATTGATCCACAACCTCAATGACCCAGGGGAGAAATATATCTCTGAATTCATTACACCAGAAAAACAGTGGGATATCAGCAGATTGGAGTATTACTTTGAAAAGGTGGAAATAAAGGAAATGGTCAGGCAACCAATATCTTTATCTGGATGTGCAGATAGATGGGTATGGCGTTTTGACAAGAGGGGTCAGTATAAAGTCAAGAGTGGATACAAATTGTTCATGATGGATTCCGAGAGACCAACCTCATCCTTGGCGGAGGGAGACAGAAAATGGTGGAAAGGCCTATGGGGAGTAAATTTACCGACGAAGGTAAAATTGTTTGTATGGCGTTCCTTTCATGATAAATTTACCGACGAAGGTAAAATTATTTGTATGGCGTTCCTTTCATGATTGCTTGCCCACTCGAGTCAACCTGGTCAGAAGAGGTATGAACCTCACTTGCTATTGTCCTATATGTGGTCGATTACCTGAAAAGATGGACCATGTACTGTTTTAGTGCCCGAGAGCACAAAAACTGTGGAATATCTTGATTTCGGGGATCGTGGATGGATTAGATAGAAGTTGGTCGATACAAGATATTTGGATTTATTTGTTTAGGAACTATAACACTAAGAGCTTTGAACTGTTGAGTGTTGGTGCATGGGGCATCTGGAATGACCGGAATAATTGGTGTTTTAACCAACAGTTGACTCTGATCTCTGCTAGATCGAAATGGGTACTACAGTACCTACAGGAAGTCCAATCTACAAAGTCATCATCGATGCCCAAATCTAAGAGTGGCATCACTAGGCCTTCCTCGGCCCCATCTTGCATAAACATTTTTGTGGATGCAGCGTGTAGTGAACAGGAAGGAAGGAATGGTGTGGGAGTGGCTTTTCGAGCCAATGTCGGGCGTTGTTTGGTGGCCATGGCCACAAAGCATGATGGTTACTTAAATTCGACATGCTCTGAAGCAGTAGCGTTGTATGATGGTTTGAAATTAGCTTCCAGTCTGGAATTTTCTCAAGTTCACTTCTTCTCGGATTCATTGTCATTGGTAGCAATGGTGAATGGATTCCAGGAGCCTACATCAGACATAAAAAATTACATCGAAGATATCCACGCTTTTTGAAATTTCTTTAAGGTGATTCGTTTGAGCCATACTAGTAGATCTTTCAACAATCTTGCGCATGTATAGGCAAGAAAGGGATTGGGAGGGACTACAAGACTTTGGTTTGATTATTTTCTTGCTTGGTTCCGCAAGACGCATGAGAACGTTGTCAATCAGCTTGTAACTTTATCATCAATATTTAATGAATTCTCCTTTTATGCTAAAGAAGAAAAACTCTTCAACTATCATTATGTCGGCATTGAATATTTGTGTATATATATATTATTTAAGAATGAGATGTAAACGGACTAAAACGAGAAAAATATGCGACGGGGAAAAGTTCACGGATGGAAAAAGTTGATCATAAAGTCGATTTAAAAGAAATAGATTAAAATAAAAATAGAATTAATAGGGTCCCCGTCGTGTCGTAGATTTGGAGCGGGACGCCACGTGTAAGGCAGCGATAGGGACACGAGGCGATCGGCCAGCTGGATGGCAGGTTACGAAGTTCAATCAGGGTTAGGTTTTGGTGTGTGCAAAAAGCGAAAGGAAGTTGGGGGTGTGGGGCCCTTTGGGCCACAACGGCATTTGGTTTGACACGTGTCTCTAGATATAGGATTTTTTTTGCTCCTAGGGCTTTATGGTGGGTCCCGCGCGATTCGCAACAATTGACGTTGCTGCTCGGGCAACCCTTTGCTTTTATTGTACGGCCCCCTTTCCCTTCTCGCCTTTAACACGTGTATTACTTAATAAAGGAATTATTCAATTTTTCTGCATCATTTAAAGCAATCTCAATTTTTAAGTTTATCTACTTGAATTTGGCTCTCTTTCTCTTTTCCGACACCCCCAAATTTTATTTATAAAAACATATTTTACATAAACTATGTAGAGTGCATAAATTAAATATGCATCATTTTTTAAGTTTATTGAACGAAGTTATAATTTAATAAAATAAAATTATATTGACCGTCAAAAGAAAAATTGTATTGTATTCTTTGAAAAACCAGGCACAATATGATAAAATTACAATTATGACAAAAAAGTTGGATGGCTAGAGGAGGAAAAATAATGAAAGCCTTCTTCTAAACAAAAGGAGCTGGGTCCACTTTTGATTAAAAAAATGTCAAATTATAAAAAATACCAACAAACTTTGCTACTTCTCTAAATGTTTATGAAATATGAAGAATAATATTCTAACCATGGAAAGAATATACATTTTTTAAAAGAAGTTTAAGAGTATTTTTTTATAATTTAACAAGAGAATCAAATTATACAAAATACTCACAAATTTTGGAGTATGTTTCAATTATGCATCTAGACTTAGAAAATGTTTATTTTTACCCCATCTTTTTTAGTAAGTTATATTTTTGTCATTGTTAAACTTTAAAATTTGTTCTAAAAATAGTTTTTTCTTGTTAAATATGATGAAAATTGATGGTTAGCTAAGATGTAAAAATTGAAATGCATACGTGACATTATTTTAAACATAGTTAACATTAACGTGATGATTCATGGGTAAAAATTACTTATTTCTCTGATTTTAACAATATTTTTTAGTTGAAAATATCTAAATATAATTCAAATATTTTATTTTTTTGAGTTATATAATTCAAACAGTGAACTACTATATCCATGTATATTCAAAACTTCTCGTCTTGTTGTGGAATGTAATGCCAAAACAAAATAATAATATTAATAATAAAAGAGTGGATAAAATCTTAGAAGTCCATCCATATGCATATATATTAGTTCAAATCCATCAACATTTCGACTTAGGGGATTTATCCGTTCATATCACAATCAAAACACAATAATAAAGTTCTGATATTGATATTAAGATTAACCCATATAAAATTAGGTGTAACATACTATCAAGATGGGAAATCAGTAGCACAATTCAGTTTTACAAGACCCCGGTCACCTTTTTGTCCGGTCTTTGGGTATTTATATTAGATTTTATCATATTAGACTTCATTGTATTAGATTTTATTATATTAGATTTTATCATATTAGACTTCATTGTATTAGATTTTATTATATTAGATTTTATCATATTAGACCCTGACCATCTTTTTGTCGGGCCCTTGGGCATTTAAAAAATATAAATAATTGATTAAAATAAAATTTTAGTCTCTATAATTTAAATTTTGTTCTATTTAATTAGTTTAGTTTTAAATGTCTAATTTTAGTCTTAAAATTAATTTATGCTAATAGCTTATTGTTATTTATTCTTTAAAAAATAGTCTCTATTAACTTTCACTATATAAAATCTATGTTCACATGGTATATTTTTTTTATTAAAATGATCATCATTATTTAACTAATCTTGATAACTAAAAAAACTTTCTTGGGATGGAGATTAATTTTAAGTTTTATTAAAAATACATAATTATATTTAATGGTAAGAAATCAAAATATAATTGATTTTAAGTCGCCTAAAAAAACACGAAATAATCAATAAGGGAGGAGGAAGAAGACGATCGCTCACCAAATGAGATTGTCTCTCTTACAAGCTTGTTCGCCACCACACTGCACGTTATATAGGTATGGTATTCAATTTTCATGGACGTATCGATATTTTCATTAGTACCGTATAAAATAGATGAAATATTTAAAACAACACACCAATAAAATGTAGCTTGATGCAATTATAATTTAAATATTATTTTTAAAAAAAAAAATTAAAAATATCCACCAATATCTACATTTTATCTATATCTCTATCCATGTTTCCATAAAAATGAAACTTTGATATTTCCATCACCGTCAATATTTTAAACCTTAGTTATAGGACATTAAATATCATCATATGATTATGCAAAAAAAAGCTAAGTAAAACAACTAGTATATCTTTTTATTTATTTATTTATCATTATTATTATTATGTTGTGTGTATTAAGATGTGAGATGTGTATTCAAACTTCTAACCTTTGGTCAATGAAATATATCTTAACCAGTTGAATTACACTCACATTGACAAATAAATAATTTAATATGTTAAGTAATAAATGTACGGTATTTTTTTCTAGAAAATTGAGAAATTCTAGATAAAAAATACTTATTGAAGTTAAACACATAATTTAGTCTCTTTATACGTTTAATTTGAATGTTCCATTAAAAAAAGTATTAATGGCAAAAGTATCACGGAAGCATAACTCAACTAACCTATCAAATGTGTTAATAATCAAGAAGTTTGCGATTCAAATCCTTTCAATCTCTTATTGTACCAAAAAAAAAAAAGTATGATCTCGTTTTGCTCTTCATGATTAATTTTTCCAATCAAGTAATTAAAAAAAAAAAGCAAATATACGATCATCAAACTTTTAAGTTATGCATATACTAAAAGAAACTTTAACGTGCAATGTTTTAATATATGTTTTTCTATTCAGGTTTTATAATTTTAAGAAATAGTAGTATAATCCATGTTTTGAGTTATATTTTGGGTGATGTGGATCTCACCCAAGGTGAAATACAAATATACAAGGATTTATTTCGCCTTAAAATTTTGATTAAGTTGTCAATAATATGTTTAGTTTAATTTGTTCCATTTTAAGTTTATAACATGAATATTATTTTATTTTTAATAGAAAGGAGATTAAATCAAGCATAAAATTATATAAAAGACAAATAAGTCTAAACATATCTTTCAAATGTATCAAATTAAGACAAAATTGTCCAACTATTATTTTCTTACACCATTCCTTTGTATAGCAATATTTTTTTAAGTATGTAATAGTAATTATTAGCATACTATAGGAATTGGAGAGACATAAATGAGGGAATAACTCAATTAATAGGAGGACATTATTAGAGACCTAAATGATAATTCGTGTCAATTTTAATCTAATTTAATTGATTAAGATATATATTCTCAATTAAAATATCAAAGGTATGAATTTCTTATTTCATTGTTAAATTAAAAAATAATACTAATAATTAAAAAAGATAAACCGCAATAATTAAAAAATAATAAAGAATTTATCATTTATTATAGATGGTGGAGGTGTTACTTAAATGATAGAGTGCTCAGTTTAAATACGAGAGGTACACGGTCTTAATTGAACTTTCAGATACCTAATGTGCAATTTTAATTGAGAGTTTCAAAAAAAAAAAAAATGAGAAATGTGGCACAATTCAAAAGGTATTCATCGTGACATTAATTGTGCGAAAAATATCCAAATAAAACAGAATTTTTTGGACGTTTGGATTGAGGAGTTGGGGGAGTGAAATTGGGAGGAGTTAATAACTCTCCCAACTCCTTGTTTGGCCCAATGAGTTATTAACTTTTTTCTTGTACGCTCCACAAATTTATTAACTCTTTTTTATAGGCTCCACAGATTTTTAACTTTTTTTTTGGGCTCTATAAACTTCTTTACTCCTACTCCTTACAACTCATACTCCTCCCAATTCCTCAATCCAAACGGCCCCTATGTCCATTACCTATAAATGTGCATAATTTTTTTTCTCTAATATACACGTGTCTTAATGGACCTTTCATTCAAATAACTATGCCATCACACCATTTTGTTAATTATGGACTCTAATCATATCATTTACTCAATCAATTGGATAATTTTATTATACTAACTCATAAAATGTTGATACGGAATGATGGCACGGAACACTCATTTCACGCGCTTTGATGTCATTTGACCTGTTATGTGAAATTCATGATCATTGACTTTTTCCATACTTTGCATGACGTTCGAATTAACATGAAAACATCATATTGTTCTCGTTCTAGCTCCAACTCTTGCTCATGATAGCAATGAATAGTCAAAATTCTGGAGAAAAGAAATAGATAAGTAAAATCGTTCTCTAATCTCTCGCTTGCTCTAGCTCTTCTATGACTTAATTTTTTTTCTAGTCTCTTTTTTCTTCTTCTAGATTTTTCTACCACTCATTTGAGCGAGAGACATAACGTTTCCGCGTACGAGAGTGTGAACAAGCAATACCGCCTCAGGAGTAATTTTGCGTGTATTGTTACATTAGAATGAGTCATATTTTATTGTTTTTAAAATTCAAGTCATTCATTATTAAAGTGTATATTATTTTTACGAAAACTCCAATAATATCTCTACCTTTTGAAGGACAAAAAGGGTTTATTGACTATTCGTCATATAGGGAAAAATCATGTTCGACTTCTATACTTCTAATTTAAGAAAATTTTACTTTTTAGTTCTTAACGAGAGTTTTTTTTTTTTTTTTTTAATGGCTTCATTGATTTGGAAATATGAATTAAATACTCTTTTTTCAGATAAAACTTCGACTTCTAGATTTATAACAGGAAAACTTAAATATTTACAGCTCTATGAAAAACATAGTCTATTTTTATTATTAATACTAAATACTTCTTAAGTGAGCTTGAAAATTTTGAACGCTGACTTTCAACTTTGATGCAATTTTTTTTCTAATCTTACATAATTTATTAGTTAAGGTATGAAATGAATTATAACTTTTTTAAATTGAAAACAAAAGATGTCTAATGTAATTTTCAGAATACACTGGCATAATTAAAAGTCCTTGTTAAAATAAGTTCAATCATTTTAAGAGGAGAGAAAAAAAAAATGTAACCGTTGAAGTTGAACTTCATACCATATACTTTTCAATTCCCATCAGAACCAGAGATCTAATTTTAGGCTCAATTTTTATTGTCGGTTCCATGTTTGCTAAATGTACCAAAAAATTAAAAAGTTCCTAAATTTAAAAATGCTTCGTTACAACTTTTAACAGAAATTGAGTTTTTTTTTTTTTTTGAGTATATCAACATTTGGGGTGAGGCTTCGAACTCATGACATTTTCATCATAAATTTTACTTAAGGTCAGTTGAGTTATGCTTTTGTTGGCAATAAGAAATTGAGTTATAATTTTTTTTAGTACAATATAAGTTGGAGGATTCGAACCACATATTTCAGGGTCGTTAACACATTTAATATGTCATTTAAGTTATAAATTATAATGTCATTTGTCTCATTTTTTATATTTTATCTATACTAAATTCTAGAAAATATTTTTAAATTTTATAATTTATTTAAAAAATACTTGTAATTTTAAAAGTTTCACTAATACCCTTCAACTTTTAAGAAAAGTTCAAAAATATACTTACCGATGATTTTAGATGAAAACTGTTAGTAATTTATTTTAAAAATACTCATGAACTGTACCACCCCTACCTCTTGAGACACATTTCCTAGGGACAATACTATTCATGCATGCGTTTTTTAGGTCGTCAAATAAAATAAAAATAACTTCAATTTAGAACACAGTTAATCCCACATGTAGGGATCCCAAAAAAGTCAAAACATTTAAAAGACATAAATAAGTTTGGCCTCAATTTAAAATTCCCTAAACTAATAAAGCATAAACAAAATCGTTTAACCATAACTATTAAAACAAAAATGCGAAAAACATGGCTTAGTCCCCATGGCATTCAGAATCTCGCATCAGATATGCCTTGCTTTACTCCAAAAACATTTTAGAAAGAAATAACGAGTATTATAAAAATATACCCAGTAAAGGATATCGCAACCGAGGTTTGGGACATGCATACACATACAATCATGACTTTGAAACTTCAATAAAACTTCTATATGTGGGACCTAAAACTTATTTATAACTTTATTTGGTTGGGTGGTCAATTGGTCAACCTGAGTCCTCTCATATTGAGTCCCTCACATACCCTTATAAGCTTTGAGTCCCTCACATACTCTTATAAAATTTTGAGTCACTTGCAGACCCCTATAAAATTTCGAGTCCCTCACAGATACCTATAAGTTGACTTATAGGGTCTTTAATGCATGTTTGACCATGATAACTCCTCAGGAGACCATTTGCCACAACCTCTTTATCAATCATCATGACATACATATTTGCATGAAGTCCCATTCATAAATCATAATAAACATATGCACATATCATAATAAAACATTCCATCATAGTTCATAGCATAAATTTTCATGACTTAACATAAAATAAGGTATAATAATTGTAAAAATAAAAATAATAAATTATTTTGCAAATAAAAATCCTTAGTCCCATTTTAAAGATTCTATACGAAATCCCTTACCTTAAAGCTTCGATCTAAAAAATTTTACTCCTAGTTTTTAGGATGAGTGCGTAAAGACCTGTTTAACAAGTAACTTTCTACATTACAAACCAACCATATATCCCCTAAATAAATATATAAGAATATATAAGAATATAGGTTTCGCAGGCAACCTCGCTCCAATTACCTCAAATCCAATGCATAAGTCAAATGTCACTTAGCTCGTCCCAAATCTTGAAAATCCAGTACGAACAACGTTGGTCTCCTAAAATAATTAATGTTTCAACAATTTAAATCCAATTTCCCCACTTAAACTTCAATAATAAACAATAATAAATCCATTTACCCACTCAAAGAAAACCACAGCAAGATCGATCTGGAATTTGGTGCTTCAGCTAACTTCCAGCGCGCGGTGGCGTAACAGTGGCGAGCGACGACGATGGTGTTGGAGATTTGTCGGTCGGACGACGCGCCAACGAGAATAAACGTGACGTGTGGTCTGCTTTTCCTCAAGAAGCTCGAATGGCGTCGGTTGGGGAAGAATGGAGGCTGGTGGCGCGAAAGAAGAGAAGGAAAGGGAGTTGTGCCCTCGCGTGCGGCTGGCTCGGCAACAGCGGTCGACGTTCACTGGAACGGAGGGGAAAACTCTTCCCCGAGCAGGCTACGGTCGGCGTATGGAGGTGGCTAGATGGGATGGAGCAGCGGCTCGCTGCGGTGACTAGTCGGCTGTCGGAGACAGCTGGGATGAGGCATTCGACGACTACAACTTGACGAAAATTGCAGCAGATGAGGGAAGTAGATGATGATAAGAATCACGGTGTTCCACACTTTCCAACTGGACCTACTACATGCGCCAAAGCTAAGAGGATTAAACAAACACTCTTTATTCACATACAAAATTTAATAGTTTTAGCTTAACCTCCATTTCGTATGCTGCAAATTGATCCAGGAACGCACGACGATGTGAGTGTCAACATTTGCAAAATTGATGTTTTATTTTTGGGGAAGTGAAAGGTTGAGGTTTTATTCATGATCCAAACTATGGATAAGCAAGAGCCATTGAACTAAGAGGTTAACACCTCCCCTATACAATTCAGAATCAACCCAGATAAAATGTTAGAAATCAATTATCTCTTATGATCAAAGATCTAGAAGCAAGATTGAGAAATCTTGTTCTAGATTGAGTCACTCCATAATCTAACTTGATCGATGTTGGATTGAATGGCTCGATTGCTTTTTATCATAAGAAAAGCTTAGAAGGATCTCAATCTTGAGATAACAATTTTCATTCAATCAAATCATGTCTTCCAAATGCAAAAAATACAACCCTATTTATACTAATTGAAAGGACATCAAGAAGGACACGTCCCTTCACCTATTAGTCCAAATTCAACTCCCAACCTTTCAAGTCCATACATGAACCATATTAAATGTGAATACATGAATTAAATAAGTACATAATGTATTAAAGATGTGAATGAATCTAGATTTTTAGATTCGATATGACTCTTGGATGAAAAAGTGTCTTATCAAGCTTGAAAGGTTGCAACTCTTCACTATGCATTGACACTTTAACTTGAAGATGAATATTCAATGTCTCTTGAAGTCTCTTAGCTTTAGTTTTTGTCATTGGGCCTGTGGCATAATGATTGTCTCCTGATTGGATTGGATTTGAGTTGACTCCATTGCCTTTTTAATATGAGTTTCATTGGAGCTGGATTAAGCTTGTTGAGCTTTACATTCTGTTTGTAGACTTTTGTCATGGACTCCTCGGTCATTTATTATCTTATCACATGACCTCCTCAAACAAAGAGCCCTAATAAGACAAACTTTTCCTTTATCCAACCCTAATTCCAAAATTACCAAAGTACCCCCTTAGTTAATTTAAAATCACACTAAAGCCACCACTCCAATTCTAACCTTTAAAACATTCTAAACCATATAATAATAAAATTCCAAAATGCATTAACATGAAAAATTCTTTGAGAAAACTAAATTCAACTTCGAATTTAATCATACCTGAGTATGGTGGTCATCCATGAACTTTTAAAAGTTGCATTAATGCCCTTAATCTTAAAAAAAGAAAAGTAAAAAAATGCATTTGCCATTTGTATACAAACGAAAATAGTTTATCTACCCTCCTTACCTATTTTTCTATTTTATCTCTTCTTAAGTAGCTTCAATATAAGAACTAGCACTTATCTATTATTCCTCTTTTTCCCCTTTTATTTTAATACTCTATTACTCATTTTTTGAATTTCAATATCTAAAACTTTCCTCATTTCTCATACATTCTTAGATATAATTTGATTTCTAAACATAATTATAAGAATTTCCAGCACTCAAATAGACAATGTTTTAGAAGTTATCTTAAGTTGGAAAATAACACCAATTTGAAAAACAACTCATATAAATATCCTCAACTTTTTTTTCTCATACATAAACTCTAATTTTTCCTCGATTTTCCCAATTACCAATTACAAGAAACCTTCTTAACTCACTACAACTAATAGACTAATTTGAATGTCAAAAAAATTAATAAAAATCTTAATTTGCTACAAATTTAATAATGAAAAAGTTTTCTACAAATTGAATAATGAATATGTTTAATAATGTCCTCAAAATTATGACCGAAAATTCTCAACATGTTTGTCTTTTTGTGTATTACACCAAAACATATATTAATTCAAATTATTAATGTACAACCTTTGTTAAAAGATATAGGAGTTGTTAGGGGTGCTGAGTAGGTTATAATAACAGAGAGTTATAATAGTATGTGAAATCATATAATATTATTTAAAATGCAAAATAGTATAGTCTAGGATTATAATAGTCTGTGTTTGGGGTGTAAAGTATTTCATAGGTTAATAACACATGTTATTATAACATGCACCCCAAACATGCTCAAGTCCTAAGGTCCCTTGGTGGTTCTATTATTCTACTTTATTCTCCTTCTAATCTATAGCTTGATTGAACGAGATAGTTTTAGAGATTGAAAAATGAAAAAAGAGTGTAAAGAGTGTTTGAAAAAAAAAAGAGGAGTGTTAGGTCATAGATTTAAGTAAATCAAGAGGAGAGGAAATACAATATAGATATATGTTTTGCGTCGAAGGTTGAAAGTATTAATACAACTATTGAAAGTTCAAGAATATTTTAAAATTAGGTATTAATACTTCTTGTCCATATATTAATGGTAAGGATATTTTTTTTCTTTTTATTTTCTTTTAAAGTTTTAAGGATATTAATAAAACTCTTGAAAGTTCATAAGTTTTTTTAGAATAAACCACCGGCACTTTTCATCCAAAACTAATAGGGTATTTTTTAATTTTATTTTTTTTAAAATTTAAGGCATTATTAGAGCTTATAAAAATTTAAAGAAATTATTGAAACAAAGCAAAAACATCATAAGTATTTTCTATGGTTTAGTGTTTTATTTAAACATGAAAATACTAAACTAAAACGACATTATAACCACACACATTTATATATTTTAACAAAATTTCAAATCAAATCTTATTGAAAAATAAAAATGAATAGACTTCCTCCCTTAATCAAGTTCAAAATGTACTAAATTTTAAGACATGAAATCACTCCAAACATATTATTAAATGAACTAGAAATTGTTAGAGACGTAAATTTTTTATTTTTTATTTTTTGAATAATTTAAAAATAAAGTAGTAGAAAAGTCAGAATACTAAAATCAAGAATACTTTTTCGAAAGTCCAAACACCCCTAAAAAGTGTAGGCTTCTGAAATGTAGCCAAATGGAGTCGTTTCGACCGTTGGATCAAAAGGACGTCGAGATCTGATATTCCGTCACCCCACCACCACACCTCACCTCGTACGTAAATTAAATCCCCAACATTTTCCTCTCACCCAAAAAATATGGAAAAAAAAATCAAAAAAGGGAAAAAAAAAGTAAAAAAGAAAATTAAAAGATAGGGAGAGGAAGAGACAGGTGTCTCCTTAATTTGTTTTCCTTTCACAATATCAATTCCCAGTCTTTAATGACTACACGGACATCACCCCACCGGGTAATGTTCCTGTGTGTCTGAAACATCATTATCCTCCTGCACCGTCATTGGAAATCCGCACACTGGTACTGTCTCTCCACGTGGCGGAATCTGGGAAATGAAGGGTGTGGATTTGAGGGGTTTATTTGATGGGAGGAGCAGAGGATGGGGATCTCGTGAGTGCTACGTGTTGGAAAGTTGATGCTCGATGTGGAGTAGCGGAGGAGTGCAATGATGTGTAAAGAAATGGTTGTGAAGGAATATAAGAATGGAGTGGTGAAGCTGCTGCAGGAACCTGGTGGCGAACGCGGCGGTTGCCGGAATTTGTTTCTAGAGAGAGAAAAAAGGGGTTGTTTACGGTGAACGGAAATGAAGGATGGAAATCGAGCTCTCAGTAACGGTGGCTCTTACAGGTCTTCCATGGCTTCTAGATTCTCCTCTCTTTTAGCTTCCGGAGATCGTGACTATCTTCTCTCCCCCACCGGAGCTCAGGTACCATCGAAATTTTTTAAAAAATATATTATAAATTTTTTAATATCCTTAAGTGTCCGGCCATCCTAAACTCAGGATGTTAAAACTTAGTTCGTTTTATTTTTATTTTCTAGTCTCGTGGAAGTATTGAGAAAAGCTTGGAGAACTAGCTAAATATTTTTTGTGTTATCGTGTAGATATTAACGAATGGTTCAACTTGAATCTGGGTATGTTGAAATAATAATAATAATAATAATAATTTAATGATTAATTCTTCGGAAGGTAGGAAATCAACGTCCGTACGGTTTTTTTTTTTGGGAGAAGCATATGGACGACATATGTGTATAAATATGTTTGAGAGTTGATTTTTTTTTTTTTTTTGTTTCCGATGTTAGTGATCAAGAAAACCTGAACCGTAGGATTTGAGACAAACCCTGGAGAATTCGACATTATTGAATTTATGTCCAACTGTTGCGGATTGATTGAATAATTTATCGTGTGAATAGTCGGATTAGAAACCCAAAAGAACTGAAAAACATACATAAAATCATGCGATAACAAACCCATCTGATAGCTTCATCTTCATCTCATTGTTCTGGAGTGGATTATGATGAAATTCCCAAATCGCAATTTCAAATTTCCTTAGTTAAGAACTGGAAATAACTGATCTTATGAATGGTGATAGAATCGAAAGTAAAAAGTATAAAAGTCTGAAAAATGTAGAAATCTGTTGTCGGTTCGAGGGTCATTTTTATCTTTTGGGTATTGTTCGGTGCTCGTTTGACACGAGCTGCACGTGGCAAATTCGGTGTTCAATTCTCACAAGGCAGTCGGGAGAATAAGATGCCTCTTTTGACGCCAGTCTGAAAGGACAATCTTATCCGATTAAAGATCCAGAAATCAAATTTCATAATGTACTTGAATTATGATATTATTCAAGAATTCAATGCAGTTGCAAAACTACTAACCGTCTTCTCCAATAATTTTTCACTGTGTGTAATTTTTTGACCACATAATCTTAATTATACCCATTTCCTATCAGATTCTTGTTCTTTCCATTTCTCGTTGGTGGGGATTCTAATTCCGGTGACTATTTTTCTTGATGCAGGTAAAAGTCTCCAATCTCGACGGCAAGATCATCGGCCTATACTTCTCGGCCAACTGGTACCCACCGTGCCGGAATTTCAACCGGATTCTGGTCCAAACCTACGAGGAGCTTCAGGGAAATGGGTCAAATTTTGAGGTGGTTTATGTCTCCTCCGACGAGGATTCCGACGCCTTCAACGAGTACCACGCGAGCATGCCGTGGCCGGCGATTCCATTCTCCGATTTAGAAACTAAAATTGCTTTGAACAGGAAATTCGAGATTGAAGGCATTCCGTGTTTGGTTATATTGCAGCCGTGTGAAAATAAAGATGAAACGACAACGTTGCAGGAAGGAGTGGACATTGTTTACCGATATGGAGTTGATGCATTTCCCTTTACAAAAGAGAGATTGGAGCAGCTGAAGGAGGAGGATAGAGAAAAAGAAGAAAATCAAACTTTAATCACTTTGTTAACAAATCACAATAGAGATTATCTCTTGGGTCATCCTATCCCAAAACAGGTTAGTTCGAATGATCTCGAAACTATTTCAAATAACCGTTGCTTAGGATGGTCTTCTATATAATGTTAAGAATTGTTGTATGTGAATTTAAAAATCTGATACAGAGGTAGATATCAAAGGAAACCTCAAAAAATAAGAAGAGGGGTTTGAATTTTTTTTCCTACTTATCCTTTTATCATAATGTCTACAAAATGGTAAAGCCATAGCCACTTGCATTTATCATGAATGTTCTACGTGTATGTTTGAGGAATGTACACGTGGAACCCATACGTTTGATATTTTCGGACCAATTGCTGTTTATTGATGTCGGTTTCTCTGACGCCCAATGGACCCCGACACTAACCAATTCCTGCTGTAAGCTTTAACATTATCCTTCCTTCTACTGATTTATTAATTTCTCCCTCCTATGATCAATCCATTCTTTTGAGCCCATTTTTTTCTCTTTGATCTCTCTCTCTCTCTCTCTCTCTCTCTTTGCAAAGTCTTGTGATTGATGGGATTCCTTTTCTTCAGTCCATTGCTTTTTCGATTCGGTTGAAGATTCGATATCTAATGGATCTTCCTTTATTCCATGTCGTCTTTGTCAATTGAGTTGTTTTTAATCAGCTTTTGAGTTTGCTTTAACATGAGATTTCCAATCATTCTGATGAATGATTGACATGTATGAAAAATGAACAAGGGATTCTTTTTTTAGGCAACATTTTGAAAAAAATTGTACTCGTCACATTCCATTAAATGAATTCAATTCTACCTTTGAATTTTTGTCATTATAGTACTTGAGATTATAGTTCTACACTGATATAGAGGTTAGATTTGATACAAACCAATGAATATTAGTAAAGAATGTTGTAATTGGAGTGCTCCGTAACTTCGTAGGGGGTATTGTAAATACTCTAGACAATTCTTTTCATTGTAGCTTGTAGATGGATCTTGACTTTGGATATATTGCGCATTCAACTCGAGCAGAAATACTGTTGTTGTTTAGAAGACGTGATCGACGGTGGAAGATGACGTTTTTTCGTGGTTTTTTAATTGACATTTGGTTGAATGATTAAATTGGATAGGATCTTCTAATAAATATATCATGGATGCCCTTTTCTTCTTCTCCCAATTGGGCAGGTGCCTGTTGCTTCATTAGCAGGCAAGACCGTGGGGCTCTACTTCTCGGCAAAATGGTGTCTTCCCGGTGTGTTCACGCCGAAGCTGATTTCTGTCTACAACAAGATAAAGCAAATGGTAGATATGAAAGAAGAAGACGAAGATTTCAAGATTGTTTTTGTGTCAAGTGATCGAGACGAAGACTCGTTCCATTCTTATTTCGGTTCCATGCCATGGCTAGCTTTGCCATTTGGAGATCCAGTGATTAAAAGACTGGCCAAACATTTTGACGTGCAAGGCATCCCTTGTCTGATCATTTTAGGTCCAAATGGCAAAACAGTCACCAAACAAGGTAGATACTTAATAAACTTGTACAGGGAAAATGCTTATCCGTTCACGGAAGCAAGATTGGAGGAGCTGGTGAAAGAAATGGAGGAAGAGGCGAAGAAACTCCCGACATCAGTTCGCCATGTCGGGCATAGACACGAGCTGAATTTGGTGTCGGAAGGAAATGGAGGAGGACCTTTCATCTGCTGCGAGTGCGACGAGCAGGGTTGCGGGTGGGCTTACCAGTGCCTCGAATGTGGATTCGAGGTGCACCCGAAGTGCATCCAGACAAGCAACCATGACTCCGCTGTCGATGGAAGGCGATGCTGAAGGTGACCTTCTGCACTTTTTCAACTCAATTGAGATTTATTTGCTTGATTGTTAGATGTTCTTTCTTTCTTTCTTTTTCAACTTCCTAATTTATAACCTTTATCCAAGTATGATCTGCAGCTTGAAAACAATTTGATCTGTAAATTATTTTAGCGAGGGATTTTCTAATTTCCATTTTCAAATGATTATGGATGTGTGTGTCATAATGCCTTGATAAATACAAGGAAACTGTGATAATTATGATTTGGGAAAATTTTTACTCAACTGTAAATACGTGTTTGATTCTTCAAGTTGAGAAGGTTGTAAATTGCAAGTTCTTTCGTTCATGTCGATATTTTTCAACTTAGAAAACAAGTCCTCGTGATTTTCTCGACTCGCTACGATCTCTGCCTCCATCACATTCCTTGACTCACCAATTAGTGTGGCTTATGACTCTTTTAACATTCTCGTACAATAATATCAAACTCTGTTTTACTTTAGGCCTGTAAATTGGGGTCCTAATGATTAGTGTGCTGTGCTTTATTCAATAATTGATTAAATGATAAGTTTAGTCCTTAAATTCTTCCTTAACTGCTGCATACACTTTAACTAGATTTGTGGTCTTTGATGAATGGATTTTTTATGGTCAGGATTCTTCCTTTTCAGGAGAGAACTGTGCCTTTTGGGACTCTCTTTCTTCTCCGCTGATGGCCTCTGTTATAAATGAGGTTGGTGGATGTTGGTAGCTCGTGTTTTTAATGAAAGTTTTTTTTTTTTTTTTTTTAAAAAAAACTTCTTCCTTAACTTATATGATAAAATTTTTTAATTTCTAATAAAGTCTCGTTTGATAACTATTGGGTTTTGATTTTTAATTTTTAGAAATCAAGCCAATAAATACTCCTAACATCTAGGAGTTTAAATCTATAACATTTTGATAAAGTTATTTAGAAAGGGGTGGCTTAACATTCAAATGTATAAATATAAAAATGTATTATTTTCTTTGAATGAAAAGTATATATTTATTTATATATATTTACATAAAAAAAAATGAACTTTATATACTATAAATAGACAGATTTTATACTATAATTAAAAGCGGCGATGTGTTTTGGAAAAAACAAAGCAATTGAAAAAAATAAAAAATTGAAAAGAAGGAAAAGGGTTATAAAGAAAACAAAAGGAAGAAAGTAGAAAGATGGGATCAAACCTTGAATTAGACATTGGGGCAGGAACGCTCAGCTTTCATATCATCTAATAAAAGCACATATTTTGTTTTTTTATTCACATTCAATTTGTACTAATATAATTAATTAATTGACGTTCGTTATTAATTACTAATAATTTTAATGTTGGAAGTGTCATGGACCCGTAGAAGGGTGACATGTCGAATTGCAAGAGAGTGACACTTGGTGACATGTTGAATTATAGGAGAGTGACAAGTCGAATTATATTTTCTACTTTGTATTTCTTTTATTTACTTTCAACTTTTTATTTTCTTTTAATCTCTCCATTTCTCTTTTATCACCATTTAAAGACCCAAATAAAATTTTGATATTTTTACCTCATTTTCTTCTATTTTTATACCATATTCTTTTTTAAAAATTTAGAACAAGTATTATAATTTTTAATTTCTACAAAATTCTTGAGAGAGTTTTATAGTGTAGTGAGATTCACTCCATTGAGAGAGTTGTAAGTATGTTCTATAAAAATTACAAAAATTTTGTAATGATTTGATCCTAACTCGAAGAAATTATCAGGTTTGCATTTGAACCCATAAAAAGAACGATGTAGTGGTTGGACTTTAATATGTGGAAAGAGTTGGTAAAAATTTTATTTAAATTTCAAAGAAGCGTTTAGAGGGTGGAGTAGGTCGAGTTTGACTGAACTACTATAAAATTACGGAGTCATCATATCTAACTCTTTCTTATTTATTTTTGCAAATTAATTGAAGTAATTTATGCTTGAGTTAATTTGTTCTTAACTGTTTTTTGTGTTGGTTTGAATTAACTTTTCATATTTTATATCTTTGCATCAATTATCCTTTTTATTTACAAATAAAAAATTTGGTAATTAGTTTATTTTATCACACTTAGGAAAAAGTTTTATTAAATCTTCCTCTAGGGTTGTCATACCGGTTGTGATACCGATCCAACATACTGTAGCTTCACCCTTACTGGTTACATATTTCTTCCATAATAGAGAAGATGAAGATCGTTGGAGAGAAATAGTTAGAAAACAAACACAAGTTTAAAAAATCAAAACCAACAAATAAAATGGTTATCAAATGACACCTAAATTTTTTAATTTTCAATTTTATGTGTATTAAAATTTTGAACTATTTCTAAGAGATTTTAAATCGTCAAATCTGACATATACCAATTGTATGTAATAGGTCATCAACTTATTTGACGTTTTCTAAAATTCAAAATGTTATTAGATACCCCATTTAGATAGAATTTAATTTATTCTAATAGTTTTGTTTTTTTTCCATCCAAAATTTAGATATAGTTTAGAGACTTATTAGAATATTTGACATTCTTAAAATTTAAGAATTTATTAGACTCAATTTTGATTATAATTTTATTACACATAAAGTTTAATTTTGTCTAATAGTTTTGTTTTTTTTTTTTTCTTTCTAATTTTGGATATAAGAAATACCTATTAAATACATAAATTCAAATGTTAGTTGGTTTGAAAGATAAAAGAATAAAATGTAGGAAGGATTTAAACTTTCGGTAAAAAATAAATATATTAATGCTTTTATAAGGTTCCTAAATTTTTATTTTTTTTGTCTAATAAGTCTTTAATTTATGAAATATATTTTAAGAACTTATTAGACAAGTTTAAGATTTTGTTAGACATGATTAGAAAAATTTAAGTCTCGTTTGATAACTATTTAATTTGTTAGAATTGTGCTTTCTCGTCATTTTTTTTACAATGAATATCATCATTCTTAAGAAAATATTTAAATTTTTAATAAATTTTCAAAAACAAAAACAAGTTGTTAAAAACTATGATCCCATTTGATTTTTAGTTTTTGATTTTTAAAAATTAAACTTATAAATACTACTTTTTTTTTTACCTATGTTTTAAAAAACGAGGCCATGTTTTGAAAACTGAAAAAAATTATAGATTTCGTGGTCGTTAACACATTTGTTATGCCAGTTGAATCTTTGATATTCTTAATAAGGATGTTGAGTATACTTAAATTGATTTGGTTTTCATGAATTTCTCTTGTTCAAAAAAAAGGAAAATCAAATGGTTACTTAAATACCAAATTTGTATTTTAACCTTTTCTTTTGTACACGTACTACACTACAAAGAGGTGGATGGTTTAGACTTTATTTAGTTATTCTCACGTTTCATTTTCATTGTTGTTTTTTTTTCCTTCAAGCTAACAAAACTAAAGTATTCATTCGTTTTTATCTTTAAATTTTCTGTTTTGTTTTTTGGTTTTTTTTTTCCATCTTCAAAGTTCAAACTGGGAAAATTAAAGTAGTTATTGAAAAGTATATTTATCAATTGTTACCAAATTATGCGTGCCCATTAAAGATACAAAAAATGACAATAGCCCTATTTCTTACACGCTAAGTTACCTACCACTTCAAATTCAATTGTGAATTTAAACCTTGTAGCTTGAGGATGAAGTCTATTTGATTGTTAAAACTTTTCCATGAGTGTTAAGATTATGTTTTTTATTTAATTACTATAATTTTCTTTCATTAAAAAAAATATTGATATAGTATGCCTAATCAACGTGTTAAAACAAACAACTAAATATGTTAAGTTGAGACATCATTCAAAGTAACAAAATAAAAACACATTTAAAGAAAATGTATACACAATGATTTTATTACCTAACTATTGATAAAATTTCATAAAAGAACTGCAACCTCTTAAGCATAGATCTAAGTAGAGAGCTTAAGAAATCTCATTGTATAGAGATACGAGGAGCTCAATTTAAATATAGTCCTAAATGAGATATCAACTGTCATTTTAAAATTTGATGTTTCGATTTTCAATCATGTAATGGTTGAGCTCATAAAAGAAAGCTCAACTTTGTTCAACGAGCTCCGGACTTAACAAATCCACAGGGTAATGGATTTGGCACCTAACCAAACTCACCAAAAAGCTATCTTATACAATTTCATCACTTACCTTCATTAAAAAGGAGAGGGAAAAGAAAGGGGAAAAAAGTAAATTACAAGTTTATTCAAAATGTTAAATGTATTAGATTACAAAAATGTTAAATCTATTAGATATAATATTAGATTTTATGCTTAATAGGAATATAAACTTTCCATCTTGATATTGAATATGTCAAAGACACTAGATAAAAAATTCAAAGAGTTATTGAACAAAAAAAATCAAAAGTTTCACTTTTAGCAATTGAGTATAAAAGTTTAGAAATCTATTAATTTTTTTTTATTAAAATATCATTTTAGTCTCTATACTTTAGATTTTGTTTTATTATAATCTCTCCACTTTCAAATATTCAATTTTAATCCATGTATTTTTAATAAAATTTAAAATTGATCCTCACTATTAGTCTATTAGTAAATTTAGAAATATGATCAAATGATGTCTTTTCTTATATCAAAATATTTTATTATTTAACCAATTCCGACAAAAATTTATTATAGGACCAATTTTAAGGTTTATTGAAACTAAAATTAAATCTAAAACTAGGAGAACCAAAATAGAATAAAACTCAAACTACATGAATCACCTAAATTTTGTAAAGTAAGAACCAAATAGACAACAAGCAAACTAAAAAAAAAGTTTTATTTAAAAGAGAGAAGGAAAAAAAAGGGATGAAACTAGAAAGTATGCTGGAATTTGTGAAAGCTTGGAATGAAACTACAAGGAACGGCCACTCGTACACATAAAAACGCATAACAAAACAACTATGACAAAGAAACCTCTCTCTCTCTCTCTGTCTCTCTCTGCATTTTTTTTTGAGCAAAAAAGTGGGATAGAATGATGCAATGGCCAAAGCAAAGCAAAGCACAGAATAAAGTAGAAACCCAAAAACACAAAAACAAAACTAACAATCATCTTCTTCCTCCCTTCATAAAATCCCTTTTCAGAATCACATCCCAATACCCAGAAAAGAAAACACAAAGAACAAGAAGAAGAAGAAGAATCTCCATTCTCCGCCATGGGTCTCTGCTTCACCAGAACCCGCGACATTCCAATCGCATCCTTCTCCTATGGCTCCGACTCAACCCCTCAAACCAAATCCCAATCTCAAGACCCTCCAAATCCCCCGCCGAAGCCGCAATCCATTCCCTCTTACAAGTCCGTTCCCCCCTCTCAGATTGGCCCCATCACCGGCCGCCCCTACATCAACATCACCACAATCTACGAGCTCCACAAGGAGCTCGGCCGAGGCCAGTTCGGCATCACTTATCTCTGCACCGAACGGGCCACCGGTCGCAAATACGCTTGCAAGACGATTTCCAGAAGAAAAATGGTGAATCCGAAGGATATCGAGGATGTGAGAAGGGAGATTTTGATTCTTCAGCATTTGACTGGTCAACCCAATATCGTCGAATTTAAGGGCGCGTATGAGGATAAGAGGAATTTGCATCTGATCATGGAACTCTGTTCCGGCGGAGAGCTTTTCGATCGGATTATCAAGAAGAAGAGTTACTCCGAGAGGGAAGCGGCGTCGATTTGTAAACAGATTTTGAATGTGGTTCATGCCTGTCATTTTATGGGCGTTATGCACAGAGATTTGAAGCCTGAGAACTTTCTCATGGTCAGTCAAGACGACGATTCGCCGATTAAGGCTACGGATTTTGGACTCTCTGTTTTCATCGAGGAAGGTCGGTCAGTTTTCAAATTCTCTTTTCGCCCTTGTTTCGTTAGAAATAATTAATTAATTAACATGCGTTTCTTTGGATCGTTAACTGAAAATTTTGAAGCATTGACATTGTATGGAATTTAGTTTAGAAATAAAACAGTGTGTATGAATTTGAACTCTGAGCTTTTAAAAGCTCATAGAGTTCTTCTTCTTGAATTAAAAATGGCATTCCAATTGGAATTCTTCTCTTCTGTAGTAGCTATTAAGCCGTAAGGGTTACGTTGAAAGTCATTGTTGACCAGGTCAACGAAGAAAAATAATGGTCAACCAAGTTCCACCTTGGGATATCTCAGTTTCTAAACAATGTCACGAAAGAAAACAAAAATTTTCCCTTCTTTATATCTTCAAATTTACTATTTTGAGATGTCACGTTCCTAAACGTCCGATTTGATAACTATTTTGGATTATTTAAGTTGCATATTATAATAGTCTATCGAATACTCTGCACCATATAAATACATACTATAATAACTTAAATAACTCTCCAACATAAACACAGATTGTATAACTCCACCTACTATTATAATTATGTTATTATAATTCACTCAGTGCCCCAAATAATCTCTTAAGAGTTGTTTGGGGCACATGTTATATTAATCTGTCTTATAATAATCACTCTGCACCCGAAAAGCAGATTATTATAATCCAGACTAAACAACTACACATTTTAAAAAATATTATATAATTCTACAGATTATTATCACTCACGTTATTATAACTTACTCAATACCCCAAACAACTCCGTAGTTTTTAGTTTTTTATTTTTGAAAATTAAGCCTATAAATACTACTTTCACGTTTCACCTATGGTCTTCTATGTTTTCTTATTTACTTTTTACCTATTTTTAAAAAACTTAAAAAAAAAGTAGTTTTCAAAAACTTGTTTTTGTTTTTAGAATTTTGCTAGAAACTGGCATGCTTTCTTAAGAAAGATAGGAACTATTGTAGAGAAAATGAAAAACATTGTAGAGCAATTATGAAAAAATGAGCTCAATTTTCAAAAACCAAAAACAAAAAGCCAAATGCGAGACCTAAACAACTTTGTTTTTAGTTTTCTATTTTTAAAGATTAGGTTTTTTTTTTTTTTTGATTTCTTTATCCTATTTTTCATTATTCTTAAAGAATGGTTTAAATTCTTAGCCTAATAATTAAAAAAACAAGTTCTCATCTTTTTTGTTTTTGTTTTCAAGACTCGACTTGAATTTTGAAAAAATTGGTAAAAAGTATATAACAAAATTTAAAAACTCATATGTAGAAATAGTGTTATAAATCTAATTTTAAAAACTAAATGATTATCATAGAGAGTAAGTGTTTCGTTTTTTATTTCTAAACTTTCCTAAATACTTGTTGCGATGAATTTCGTTAAAATATTGTATTGTGTCTAACAAATTGTAATGTACTAAATTTCCTATACCCAGACTTATAACTCGATCCATGTTTCACATCATATTAAGGACCAAAACGAACCTTTATGTAAAGTTCTTTGGATCAAAATATTAAGGACCAAAATAAGAACCTTTTTTTTTTTTTACATTAGGTTGAATTTTAGGGAGACTTGTTAACAGATATTGTTTGAATGAAAATGATTTCTCAGGAAAAATATACAAAGACAGAGTTGGAAGTGCATATTATATTGCCCCTGAGGTTTTGCAGCGGAATTATGGGAAGGAGATTGATATCTGGAGTGCTGGAGTTATTCTCTACATTATTTTGTGTGGAGAGCCTCCCTTTTGGGGACGTAAGTAAATTTCACTTCACTTCTTAACACCGTTTTACTACGAACCATCTTTCATGACTTGAAATTTAAGGTCCCGTTTGTTAACGATATCGTTTTTAGTATTCGACTTGACTTGTTATCTCGCAACAATGCAGTCAGTTTCGTTTTTAGTATTCGGAACTTAAAACCGAGTTAATAGGTCTAATCTTTGCATAGTTTAGTATTCTACTCTTAAGATTAGACTTTAATGCAGTTTGTTTTTTGTACAGTGTTGGAAAAACCAGCCTTAATGTCTGTCTTTGTTCCTGAGTTTTTCTTCTAATGATTTTGTTGTTTGAATTCCATCAGAGACCGAGGATGACATAATAAAAGCAGTTTTGAGAGGCAACCTAAAAATGGAAGACTCTCCATGGCCTTCCATATCCTCTTCTGCCAAAGATCTTGTCTCTAAAATGTTGATAAGGGACCCGAAGAAGCGGATCACCGCTGCCGAAGCACTTGGTAAGACTACTTCCAAATAATATCTCGATTGATCCTTGTTACTACTTTCAGGCATGACAAAAGTGATTTTGACCATTTCAAACATCTCCTCAAAAAGAATATTCTCATTCCATCAGTTTTTTCATTTTAATTCTGTCATTGATGGATCAGAACATCCTTGGTTGAAAATTGAGGGCGAGGCCTCAAGCAAGCCGATCGATAGCGCCGTGCTCATTAGAATGAAGCAGTTCAGAGCAATGAACAAGTTTAAGCAACTTGCTCTTAAGGTATTTTACATAATTTACATTTCCTCCCCTATTTTTACCTTCCTATGATCTCTGTTTTAGAAATGAGTGAATTTCACAGGACTGATCTGAAATATGCTGAATGTTGTTGATAGGTAATGGCAGAAAACCTTTCAGAAGAAGAATTAAAGGGTCTGAAACAAATGTTCAAGAACATAGACACTGATAGAAGTGGTACCATCACATTTGAAGAGCTAAAAACCGGGTTGTCGAGGCTCGGTTCGAGGCTTTCGGAACACGAAATAAAGCAACTAATGGATGCAGTAAGAAGCAAAAAACCACTCCTCAATTCATGCATTGCCTTTTTGAGCTTATACATGAAAAAAATTGTATCTCTACTTTGGTCAGGCTGATGTCGACAGAAGTGGGACGATCGATTATAGCGAGTTTATTACTGCGACGATGCATCGACATAGGCTTGAGAAAGAAGAAAACATATACAAGGCCTTCCAGTTCTTTGACATAGATGGAAGCGGGTTCGTAATGCAGTGTTTATATTTATATTACTTCTTGCATTGGAAATTAGCTGTTTGATTGACAAAATGCTGATACTTTCTTGATAAATTTTCAGATTTATCACTAGAGATGAGCTTAAACAAGCCATGACTCAGTATGAAATGGGAGATGAAGATACCATAGATGAAATTATCAACGATGTCGACATCGATGGAGTACTCTTTTTTCCTCTGATTTTTACAGTTGAATATTCTGATAGATTAGCAACTTGAAAGATTTAACAATTTTTTTTCCTCTCGATCTCTTTCAGGATGGAAAAATCAATTACGACGAATTCGTTAACATGATGACGAAAGGGACGATCGAAGCAAAAATGAACTAGATTACAGTTTACAGAATTACAGCTTGTAAAAAGGGAAGGAAAAAAAAAAAGAAAAAGAAATAAGCTTGTTGTGTATAGATATGAAATTCATAGATGCAATTTGAATGTAATACAAAGCCAATAATGTCCATTATACTAAGAAGTTTTAAGCTCATCATTGTAAAATCTGCTTTTTCAGTCAATCTCAAGAAAAAGAAAAAACAAATGTTATCAAGTATAACTCCTATCGTCATTAGTTTTACCTTTCATCTTTACTCTTACCAACCAGTTTTACTTTATACTCCAAACACAAACTATTATAATTTCATATTAAATAATTTTATATTTTAAAAAATATTATATAATTCCACAAACTATTATAACCAGACGTAAAATATTGATGTTGACAAAAATGTCGAAATCTCAATTTTATGAAAATTTCGATAGAAGTATCGATAAAATGTCGGCGTGGATATCGATTGATATTTCTAGAAAAATTTTAAATACAAAAAATAAAAAAGAATATTTAAATTAATAAATAAACATTCTACATTTTTAAATAAGTTAAAATACTTGTTACAATATTATATATACATTAAGTTACATTTTCTTGTTATTTTTTAATATTTCATCAATTTTGTACAGTATAGTGAAAATGTCGATGGACTTGTGGATGGAAATGTCGACACGTCAACGAAAATTTAATACTACCATTATAACTATGTTATTATAATACACTCGTTGCCCAAACATCCCTTTAAGGTTTGTTTGAGATGTTGAATGAGTTATAATAATCTGTGGAGTTATAATTTGTGTTTAGGATGCATAATTATTTAATTTAAGTTATGATAGTCTGTGTTTGGAGTGTAGAGTATTTCATACAATATCATCACTCTAACTAGTATAATTCTCGTCTCAAACCATCCTTTAATTTCATTATATTGAGCTTTTGACTTGAATAAATATTGCAATTTACTTTTTGACCACTATAACGTTCACCAATTTTAACAAATTTATAACTCTATAGCTATAGTGTCTTTTTCTTTGAAATCTCATAAGTTTCATTCTTTCTATAGCTATGGTGTCTTTTTCCTTCACAATTCTTCACATGAAAAATTAATTAAAAAAAAAAACATATACTCAAGTTCAAAGTTTTCAATTAAATGAAATTGAAGTTGGCTAAAATTGACCAAATTTGAACTCTCTCATATTTAAAACACAAATTTTAAAATTTTGTTAGAAGTGGAAGGACTAAAATAAAACTTGCTTTTCAAAAAAAAAATAAATAAATAAAGTTTAGGGCATTAAATTTTATACATAAACAAAAAATTGTATTAAACGCAACGTCGTGCTGTGACTTGTGAGGTTTAACATCGCTGCAAAACCCTGCAAAAACCCAACGCCCACGCCGGTTGTCACTCTACCGGAGCAGAACGAAACCTCGCCGGAGAAGAATCCATTATGGCTTTGATCAAATCGAAGACAAATCTTCCACCCTTTCTATCGTCTCTCTCGCAGCGCATACAGAATCACCGTTTATTTTCATCCTCCCCTTCAATTTCAGAGTCTCAACTTGAAGACGAGGACGCGAGCGACAGTCCTCCAAATGCCTCAAAGCCTGTCCTCTCGCCGGAGGAAATCCAAGTCGCCGATAAATTCCACGCCCTAATCAAGGAATACTATCGAAGAAACCCCAATCCCGATCCCACTCCACCAAGCCCTAACTTCACCATTTCTGCTCTCTCCAACGAACTATCCCAAATCTCAGCCGTGCATTCCGTCTCTCCGGCCGTCGTTCGTTACGTCATCGAGAAATCTGGCGGCGTCCGCCATGGCATCCCCTTCCTCCAAGCCCTCGCGTTCTTCAACTGGGCGACGGCAAGCGAGATGTTCGAGCACTCTGCACAGCCCTACAACGAGATGATTGACCTAGCCGGTAAGGTAAGACAATTCGGATTAGCATGGCATTTGATTGATTTGATGAAAGCTAGAAATATAGAAATTACTGTTGAAACCTTCTCGATTCTTGTCCGGCGGTATGTGAGGGCTGGATTGGCGGCGGAGGCGGTTCATGCGTTTAACCGCATGGAAGACTATGGCTGCAATCCTGACAAGATTGCTTTCTCCATTGTTATTAGCATTCTGTGCAAGAAGAGAAGGGCAACTGAAGCCCAGTCATTTTTTGATGGTCTAAAACATAAATTCGAACCTGATGTTGTTGTTTACACTAGCTTGGTTCATGGCTGGTGCCGAGCAGGTGATATCTCGGAGGCTGAGAGGGTGTTTAAAGAGATGAAAATGGCAGGTATTAGCCCTAATGTTTATACTTATAGCATTGTGATTGATGCTTTGTGTAGATGCGGCCAAATTACTCGTGCCCATGATGTTTTCTCTGAGATGATTGATGCTGGTTGCAATCCCAACTCGGTTACATTTAACAATCTTATAAGAGTTCATGTGAAAGCTGGTAGAACAGAGAAGGTTTTGCAAGTGTATAACCAAATGAAGAGATTGGGTTGTGCTGCTGATATAATTACTTATAACTTCCTTATAGAGACTCATTGCAGGGATGATAATCTTGGAGAGGCTATAAAAGCCCTCAACTCAATGGCTAAGAAAGGCTGCACCCCGAATGCGTCGAGTTTTAATCCCATATTCAGGTGTATTGCAAAGTCACAAGATGTAAATGGCGCTCATCGGATGTTTGCTAAGATGAAAGATCTGGGTTGTAAGCCGAATACGGTGACGTACAATATCTTGATGCGAATGTTTGCCGAGTCAAAATCTGCTGATATGATTTTCAAGTTGAAGAAGGAGATGGACGAGGAAGAAGTTGAGCCTAATTTGAATACTTACCGAGTACTGATATCGTTATATTGTGGGATGGGGCATTGGAACAATGCCTACAAGTTCTTTAGGGAAATGATTGAGGAGAAATGCTTAAAACCCAGCATGCCAATCTATGAGATGGTTCTGCAGCAGCTGAGAAAGGCTGGGCAGTTGAAGAAGCATGAGGAATTGGTGGATAAGATGGTTGAGAGAGGATTTGCCTCACGGACCCTGTAAAATAACTGGCTTCCTTTTGTTCAAATTTGAGTTTGCGTTTGCAAAAACTTCGGTACAGGAAGTTAAGGTCCCGTTTGATTACCACAGGAGGTATCCATTTGATTCCTTATGAGAACTAGGGATGATTTTGATAAGATCCTAATGTGGAGTGAACTGATGAATTGGCCTGAGGCTGCAACTTTCGTGGGCTGGGAGAGCTATCTACAACAATATTAGAAAGCAAAAGCTTCCTATAGCCAGAGTTATTTGGTTAGCCTCCTGAGGGAGTCCAAGCCGCTTCTCAAGGGGATATTTGGAAGAATTTTGAAAATTTGTTTTCTTTTAAATGAAATTTTGGTGTAAACATGTTTGGATAATTATTTAGTCATATTTATTTATAGATTATTCCTCTTTCAGAATAATGTTATTTTCTCTTTTATATGCATATTGCTGCAAAATAATATTCATTTCTACCGTGTAAATACATTTAGATTCAGCAAGTAAATAAAAAATAAACACTCTGCACCCCAAACACATAGGGACTGTTTGGGGCGCGAGTTCTCTAATCGAGAATCCAGGAATCGAGCGCGGAGGTTTGTTTACGAGAGGTTACGAGCTCTCGAATCGAAAAAGCGTGTTTGGGGTGCAGTGTTACGAGCACTGAAATCGAAAACTTTGTGTTTGGGGTGTAGTGTTAAGCTCGGAAATCGTAGAGAATGTGTCTTGGGTGCGGTTTTACGACTTTCAGTTTTGTACAGATTTTGTTTCACCTTTTTTCTTTTAGCTATTTTATTCCTTTCAAATTTTTGTAATTGATCTTATGTAAATTATAGAAGTTAATGTCTAACATGGATCAATTTTTTAAGTAACTTTTCCATGAAACTTTCAATTTAGATAGTTTTTTTAACACCCCTACCACGAGTTTACACATACAAATACATCGTCCAAAAGTGTTGCAACAAACACGAAACAAAAGAACATAAAGCGCCTTTGTGCGAAAGAAAAAAAATATTTCATTTTCTCTAACTTTTAAAAAAGAAATTACAAAATTGAGCCATTTGAGTGTACATTAAAAAAAATACCAAGTTGTTTTTATTTTTTTTTAAATAAAAATTTCACAAAATTCAAACGTGTTGAGAATAGCATAAAAAAAATGTTTATTAGCCATTTTTTAGTTTTATTTTAACCTTTTAAAAAATTGACTAGATTGTCGGATTGTTGGAGTGGTCAAGTTGATGAGGTGGTGGGATTGTCGAGGTGGTCGTTGGATTTTTGGTTGTTGGTGGTCATCGGGTCGTCAGAGTTGTTGTTGAAAAGGTCGTTGAGGCAACCATCAGTGGTGGCTAGTCGCCGGAGTTGTTGAAGAGAAAATGGAAAATCAAGTGTTTTTCAGAGGCAATCATGATCAGCGCTAGTCGTGGTGTGGTCGTCGGAGTTGTCGTTGTCGATGGTGTCGGGTGGTCGCCGGAGTTGTCGCCGGAGTTGTCGCCGGAGTTGTTGCCAAAGTGGTCACCGGTATGATCGTCAGAATTGTCGTTGTCGGTGGTTGTTGAGTGGTCGTCGGAGTTATCACCGGAGTTGTTGCCAAAGTGGTCGCTGTGTGGGTCGTCGGAGTTTTTATCGGAGTTGTCGCGTCGGTGGTCGGTCGCCGCAGCTTTTCTGGGAGTTGTCGTTATCGGTGGTCGTCGGTGGTCGCCGAAGTTTTTATCGGAGTTGTCGAAGTAGTCGACAAATGGATGAGAAAAACATGGAACAAATTCCATGAGATTACACTATTGTAACCCATGGGGTTGTATTGTTGTAATCCATGGGAATGAGTTTCAAAACCAAGGATTTGGAACACCTTGCTCCAAACATGGGTTTGGATTTGGATGCCAAACCCATCCAAATCCAAACCTATGGGCCAAACACACCCATAAGGTGTGAGTTATAATAATCTAGATTATAATGGTATGTGAAATATTATATACCCCAAACATATACTAAATGACTATGCATCTTACACACAAATTACATATATCTACAAACAATTATAACTCACTCAAAAGAAAACTAATTTCTTCTTTATTAAAAAAAAAAACTCATAATTAATTCTTAATTTCAAATGATAAACATTCAACCACTGGCCTAAAGCATCCTTTCTTACAATTATTTTTCACTTCCTTTACTATGTGTGAACTTAAACCATAGTAAAAATTACTCCCATATCCATTTTTTCTAAATGAAAAATTAGGATCATCTAACTATTTGATTTTTTATTTTTAGTTTTTAAGATTATCCTTATAAACACTACTTCTACCCATAAAGTTTTTATAAATACTATGGGCTAGATCATTTTCTTCAGAATAACTTTCATCAAGCCAATATTCAACTTTAGTCTCAATATCATACTAAAGCAACAGAAATTTTAAAAGATTGATTAATAATCCCAATAGCTACAATTATTGAATGATCAAGGAAAGATTAATCCTTCCTTCCAAATTCACTCTGAACATTTAAATTACAACGGCCGATAGATCAAAAAGATAAATTAGCTTATTATCTTTATTAATTACCCTGCATATCCAACATCTCATCTAAACGCTTCAATCTCTCTATTCCTTCACTCAGCAGAAATCTTACTTTCTGTCTGTCATTGCAGCTCCGGTTGTTTTCCATTTCTTGTCTGATTGTATGCCGCAGTTCCTCTGTTCAAAACAAAACTATAAGCAACTATGAAATCTGAAATGAGACCGAGGGGAAGTTCAAATGAAATCAGAAGATCATGACAAGAAAAAAAAAGCATAAAGAGTGGATGTTCATCATCAAAAGAATACTTTATTGTAAGATCACAATCAAATCAAAAGCTTAACCTCGACCGTTAACAGGAGCTTTTCGAGCAGTTCTTAAAGCCTGTCTGTACAGTTTCAACACCCTTGCCCGGAGAATAAATTCCTGTAAATCAAAGGAGAGAACCATGGCGAGTTCTCTTCCTGTTCAACATTTTACATTGTAAGTTATAGCGAAAGAATTCGACTACATAAAACAAATAAATCGAGATTCCTCGGCTCTGAAGATACAAGGAATAAGATCATCCCTGAGTCCTTGCAACGTAATCAACCATTATCATTTATCACGGAAGATTTTAAAGAAATTTTTTGCTTAATAGTTGATTCAAACAGTTCAGCACAGAAATCACAGAAAGATTAGGATTTATCGAACAAAATTTCAGTAGAGTCATATCGAACAAAAGCTAGGGCAAAACGTAAATTTATTCTAGAATGTACGAACTTACCGTAGAAGACAAAGAGAAGAGGCTAATACCAGTTCGTCGAGTCCACTGCAGTGAATTCCATTTCTTATTCAATCGGACGATTAACTATTTCTGTCGTTCAGTTCTGAGTTCTAAGTTCTAAGGTCTTGAATTAAGACGACGATCTGGAGAAAGCCTGGTATTCGGCTAGCTCGTGACTCCAAAAAAGTGGGTTTCTTACCAAAACAATATGGGCCGGAGCCTGGTAATCAGAAAGTTGGGCTTCATTGAAAAACTATTTGAGCCCAGGACTCAGGAATAGTGGGCTTTTAAAACGTATTTGGGCCGAAGCCTGGCATTTGACCAATAAGACGAAAAATAGTGGGCTTCTGTTAAATATCTAGTTTGCGCCCAATCCATACTCCATAGTTTTATTTTGGAATTTTTATATGGTTAATTAATTTTGATATATGTATTTTTATAAATGTACGAAGATTTGAAAACTGTCCTATCTAAATTTAATGTGTAATTTTATACCATTATACTCTTGTTTCTTGTTTCGTTTCTCTCTCTTTATTTAAGGCATATAGTAATTATGAAGGTTGTTTTATTTATATTTTATTTTCTTCTAAATTCCATAATTTTAGCAAATTGTCTCCCCCATTTTACCTGATTTTAATGCTTTAATCACTCATCTTTATCAATCTCTAGTCATTAAGGGCCGGTTTAATATACAATATGGATCTTATTTTATGTGTTTCATATTTACTGAATTCAGTGAATATGTGTTTGCTAGATTTGTTTTTTGGAACTATTTTCAGATTTTGTGATTCAAACAGTAGAAATTCTTAAAACAATATTTTTATTCTTTCATCGTATCCAGATTCTGAATTTAAAATTTTAAAAGGTAGAATTATATTAAACAAAGATAAAAATCTTAATAAATACAATATTTTATGTTATAAACTCAATTTACTTTTGTTAAATTAAAATATTATATAATTTATAAAATTATATAATATTATATTATAAAATAATAACTCTATAAATTTATAAAAATCATGTTCATAAATTAATTAACAATGACTTATATTCAATTTAATAATTAGTTTTGCAACGACAACTAATGTTATGATTTATAAATATGTTATATGATACATTTTAAACAATTTTTTAGAATGAAATACAGTTTTTAAATCAACTACCAAACACATATATGAAAATATAAACTAATTATACCCTAATTTTAATATCTAAAAGTTGGCAAATTATTATATTTGAAATTTTTTTCATTTTAAATTCTTTTTTTTAAACACTTGTCATTTTAAATTCTTTAGAATAGTATTGTTTTCAAACTAATTTTGAAAAATTTATCTTCATCAAATCAATAATACTGTTTAATCAAAATCGAATTTAGCCATTAAAGTTACTTAGAAGTTAGAAATCACATCAAATCAAATGTTTAATCTAAATATTGAGATATGTTTGTTATAATTTTTATAAAATAGAATAACTTACGGGTTTTCTCATAAGACTTGTATTTGTTAATTATTATAATAGACTAAACACACGATTTAGTTTTTATATCAAATTGGCCACCTCATGTAATTTTCTTTGGTACTCAATCTTTTAATTTTGGTTTTAATTTTACCTCTAAACTTGTTCTTAGATAAGTCCTTTGGTGAGAAAGTTATTAATATTTATTACACAAAAAGGTTAATGCATCATTGTACTATCGATATATTATTAATATATTTAGACACCTGAATATACAATTAGAATTCTACTAAAGTCTCTCAGTATATTTATGAAAGGAAGAGACGAATAGGGTTTTGACAAAGGAAAATATACTTCCAAAATCTTCCTTCGCTGCTTCACAATTAATTTAATATCTTTTTTTTTTCTATGTAAAAAAGACTATATTTCACATATAAAATCCAATTAGTTCTTCATTAAAAACAAAAAAAATTGATCCGATGATCAACAAAATTCATTTTTTCTAAGTGCTATGTACGACAAATATATTTACAAAACATAAATTTAATGACACGTTAACTTTCAATGAATAAATTTTAACAATAATTTTCTATCGAACTTAATTAAGAACTTGTAATACACTAGGGTAGATTTTTTATTTTTTTAAGCAACGACAAAACTGAGTGAAACTTAAAAATTAGAGAGCATTTGATATGATTGGTTTAATCTTTATATTTTATAATATTTTTTCAATTTAGTCCTTACTGTTAAAAAAGTTTAAATTAAGTACCTTGTATTTTAACATTTTTTTTAATTATAACGTAAAGGCTCATTAATGTTAAAGTTGACTTATAAACTTATATGGCATAATATTTAGTCAATTACTATACATTTGGAAGAGGAATTAGTTTGTTAAGAGAGCACATTGATTTATGGGTTCTGTTATGGTTAGTTTTAGTTTGTTAGAAAGTAACCATAGTTAAGTTTGTTTTAACTTTATTATTATTGTTTAACAGAGTGCTATATATTTTGTAAAGCCTCTGGTTATGCATTGTGGAGAATGATACTAGGTCAATTTTTATGATCATCTACCGTTTGTTCTCTCTCATTCTCTTTCATGGTATTAGAGACTCATAGGTTTCACAACCGTTCGAGATCCTGATTTTTTTTTCGATGGAATCTTCCATCGTTGATAAAGATTTTGTATCCTCTTCGCTTCCGAAGTTCATCAATCCGGGGAACAAGACTGCTACGCCGAAGTTAGATGAAGATAATTACCTGATGTGGAAGTTTCAGGTCTCAATTACACTTCGTGGTCATGGATTGCAGAAATATATTGATGAAGATTATGATGTTCCTTCGAAGTTTTTTCCATCGACTGCAGAATCGACCTCTGATCGAATTTCAAATCCAGAGTATGATTACTGGATTCGTCAAGATAACCTCATAATTGCTTGGTTCTTAGGGTCGATATCTATGACGATTGTTTCAGAATTGCTTGAATACACAACCTCTCGTGAGATTTGGAAGCATCTGGCTACTCGGTTTTCATCGAAACATGTTGCTAGGGTTCTGGAATTGAAAACCAAATTGGAATTGATGAAGAAAGGAAATCTAGGGCTTCAGGAATATTTTACGAAAATTAAGGGTGTAGTTGGTGCTTTGGTTGTTGCTGGCAAGCCTATTTCTCACGATGACCATGTGCTGCATATTTTTTCTTGCCTGGGCCCGGAGTATGATATAACGATTTCAGTTCTCACTGGTGGTGATGACACTCCTCCATTGCAGCGAGTGTATTCCATGCTATTAACTCAAGAGAGTCGTCCCCAACGTCACTCGCCCGTTTTTGTTAATACTAATGGCACACTGCCCTCGGTTAATTTGACGGTTCAGACTTCTGCCAAATCTTCGCAAGCTCCTCCTTATCCTTCGCCTAATGTCAATGATGGTAATCGAAAGGGGAAGAATCAACATCATCAGAGTAATAGTGGAAATCGACCAAATCGTCGACCTTGGAACAATAGTGGTGGTAAGCCTCAATGTCAGTTATGTGGTCGTTTTGGTCACACTGCTCTGCGCTGTTACTTTCGGTTTGAGTGTTGGTTTCAAGGTCCGAATTCTACTCCTTCTGGTTCCTCTGGTGTGAATAATGCTCCTGCTCTTTTGCCTCAACCTCAGCCTCCGTATCAGGCCTACACTTTGCAACATAACATCAACAGGGAGAATCAGTGGTATCCTGATTCAGGGGCCTCCAATCATGTTACTCCTAATTTGTCCAATTTGTCTTTTGGAAATGAGTATCACGGCGATAACAAGGTTCACGTAGGCATGGTACTGGTTTGCCTATTCAAAACATTGGTACTTCTTTTCTCAAATCCTCTAATACTGTTTTTCAGCTTAGTAATTTTTTACATGTTCCTCATATATCAAAGAATCTTATCACTGTGAGTCAGTTTGCAAGGGACAATCACGTTTTCTTTGAGTTTCATCCTTCTGTTTGTTTTGTGAAGGAAATTTCAACTTGAAAACTTCTTCTCCAAGGTCAATTGGTTGATGGACTTTATAGGTTTACTTTGGCAAAAGAGGATCATCCTTCCCTTTGTCTTTCCTTTTATGAGTGTTCTCTTCCCTCTACTTCACATGTTCATTCTACTACTTTGTCTTTTGATTTGAATTCTTGAATTGTTCTTGCTGTTGTTAAACCATATACTTTACATGATTTGTGGCATAATAGGTTAGGGCATTCTGCTCATTTCACTGTTCAACAAGTTCTTAATCGTTGTAATATTGTTGTTCATTCAAATAAAACTCCTCGTTATGTCATGCTTGTTCTATTGGGAAAGCACAAAATTTACCCTTTTCTGTTTCAACCACTGTTTATGATGCTCCTTTGCAATTAATTGTGGTTGATGTCTGGGGTCCTGCCTATAAAACTTCTAGGAATAATTTCCGCTTTTATGTGAGTTTTGTGGATGTTTACTCCCTCTACACTTGGATTTATTTTTTGCATTCCAAGTTTGAGGCTTTTTCAGTTTTTCTTCAGTTTAAAACTCATGTTGAAAAACTTCTTGGTAAGTTTATTCTTCGTTTCCAAACTGATGGAGGTGGTGAATTTCGTTCGTTCATCCCTTTCTTGAAGTCTCAATGGCATTGAACATAGACTTACGTGTCCTTATACGTCTCGGCAAAATGGTATTGTTGAACGTAAACATCGTCATATTATTGACATGGGTCTTACACTCTTGTCTCATGCCTCTCTTTCCTTGGACTTTTGGGATGATGCTTTTGCCACTGTTGTTTACTTGATTACTAGATTGCCTACTAAAGTTCTTCATGATATTTCTCCTGTTGAGAAGTTGTTTGGCATGATACCTAATTACTCCTTTCTTAAGACTTTTAGGTGCTTATGTTATCCATCATTGCGAGCCTATAACAATCACAAGCTTGATCCCCGATCTACACCTTGTCTTTTTCTTGGGTATAGTGCTCTTCATAAAAGGGTATAAATGTATTTCTTCATTTGGGAGATTGTTCATTTCGAGGCATGTTCTTTTTTATGAATCCTACTTCCCTACTTCTCACTTTATTAATCCAGCGGTTTCTTTGGGTAATTCAAACTTTATTGTATCTTCTTTAACCAATGGTCCTTCGGTGGCTACCTCCGTACCATCAATCACATCTCAACAACCTATCTTGTCCAATCCTTCTCTTCATGTGTCCTCCCCTGTTCCTAGCTCTACTTTTTCTTCTTCTCAGTCTTCTTCTTCTTTCTCTTCTTCTGTCGAGCCTCTTTCTCAATCTCCTTCTGTTGTTTCTTCTTCTCTGATGTCTTCTGGTGTTGTGAATAGTCAAACTATACCAGAGTCTACACGACCTGCCATTGTGAATCAGCATGTTATGGTGACTCGAGGTAAAATTGGTATTTTTAAACCTAAGATTCTTTTGACTGAATATGTTGAAGTGGAGCTTCTGAATGTTAAAGAAGCCCTTAAGTGTGATCATTGGGTCGCTGCCATGAAGGAAGAGTATGATGCTCTCCTTGCTAATGATACATGGTCTTTAGTAGATTCTCCTACCCAAAAGTCTGTTGTTGGTTGCAAATGGGTTTTCAAAATTAAGAGGAATTCTGATGGGTCACTTGCACAATATAAGGCTCGTTTGGTTGCTCAAGATTTTCATCAACAACCGGATTTAGACTATACTGAGACTTTTAGTCCTGTTGTTAAACCGGTCACAATGAGAGTCTTGTTTACTTTGGCATTGGCTTATGGGTGATCTTTAAGACAAATTGACATTAACAATGCCTTTTTGCATGGTATTCTTGCTGAAGATGTTTTTATGTGTCAGCCCCCTGGGATGGTTTCGTCCAGTGCTCCTCATAAGGTGTGTAAGTTAAAAAAAGCCCTTTATGGTTTGAAGCAGGCTCCGAGGGCGTGGTTTGAGAGATTGAGTTTTTTTCTTTGTTCTATTGGCTTTGTTCATTCCAAGGCAGATTCATCTTTATTGGTCTACAATCATCGCGGTTGTTTGTGTTATATTTTGGTATATGTTGATGATATTGTACTTACTGGCAACTCTTCCTTGCTCATAGACACTATTATTGTTGCTCTAAATCAAAGATTTTCTCTCAAAGATCTTGGTCCTTTGAGTTATTTTCTTGGTGTTGAGGTTTCTATGGTGTCTTCTGGGGGATTGTTTTTATCTCAAAGGAAATACATCTCTGATCTTCTTCATAAGACCAATATGAGTCATGTTAATCATTTTGCTACACTTATGGTCAGTGGTTCTATTATTTCTGCTTTTCAAGGAGAAAAGTTTCAGGATGTGAGACTTTATCGGAGTACAATTGGTGCTTTGCAATATGTTACTCTGACTAGACCGGAAATTGCTTATAATGTTAATAAAGTGTGTCAATTTATGCACTCTCCTACTGTTTTTCATTGGCAGGTTGTTAAGCGCATTCTTCGATATCTAAAAGGTACGTTGGATCATGGTTTGATGTTTAAGAAACCGATTGATATGACTCTTCAAGGTTATGTCGATGCTGATTGGGCATCGGATCCTGATGATCGAAAGTCTACTTCGGGCTTTTGTATCTATTTTGGGGGCAATTTAATTCAGTGGACTTCAAAGAAATAGAATATTATTTCTCGATCTAGTACTGAAGCTGAGTATCGCAGTCTTGCACATGTATCAGCTGAGTTAGTTTGGTTGAAGTCTTTATTTGTTGATTTGCATCTTTCTCTTTCTCATCCTCCGACTGTTTGGTGTGATAATCTTAGTGTTGCATCTTAGTACTAATCCGATGTTACATTCTCACACTAAACATGTTGAGATTGATATCTATTTTGTTCGTGATTTAGTTCTGCACAAGCACATTTGTGTCTGTCATTTATCTGCGACATCTCATATAGCCGATGTTTTCACCAAACCCTTGTCAGCCTCAAAGTTTCAACTTTTGAAAGCCAAGCTCAATGTTCAATCTGCTTTGTCCATTGGCTTGAGGGGGTGTTAAGAGAGCACATTGATGTATGGGTTCTGTTATTGTTAGTTTTAATTGGTTAGAAAGTAACCATTGTTAAGTTTGTTTTAACCTTATTATTATTGTTTAATAGAGTGTTATATATTTTGTAAAGCATCTGGTTATGCATTGTGGAGAATGATACTAAGTCAATTTTTATGACCATCTTCAGTTTGTTCTCTCTCATTCTCTTTCATAGTTCACCAAGAAATAAAATTTGAATTCTACAAAATTTTTAAAAGTGGATATAAATTTTGACTTTCATTTTCTAAGTAATTGACTTAATTATTTCTCAAAATTTATACAAAATAATAAAATATCACTGTCACATAAATTGATCGTGAGTCACTTTTAGCATTTGTCTATATGAATATAGTGGAAAATTCTTATTTTTCAAAACCTTTTAAATAATAGAGATTATTTTTTTAAAATACCCAAACATTATGGACTAAAATATTATCTTTTTAGCCTATATATATAATATTGTAACGGTAGAAGAGAGATTAGAATCTTGTACTTATGTTCAAATAGGGTTATAATTAATTTTCTAGACGTTCAAATCTCATATTGGACTTGCAAACTCTCAATAATTTTTCATTTTGATCCATGCCCTTTAAATTTATTCTATTTTTTTCTCTAATTTTTTGAATAGTTTATTTTAATTTAGGAACTTAAAAGGGTTTTTTTTTTTTTTTTGTACATCTCCTCTGCTATCCTTTTAACATGAGGAAGGAATATTATAAATAATCAAACAAGTTAACTTATATGAGTATTAAGTCTTACTTGCCAGTTGAGTTATACTGTAATTGGCATAGATAAGTGGATATTAAGTAACGATATAGCAATAGTAATGACAAATATATTTTTTTCAAAATTCAAGAAGTAAGATTGACATTTGGTAACCTTCAATAACTATTTAAAAAAAAAAAGAAACAAATTATGGAACACAATATAAAACTCTTCATGAATAAGATGAGAATTTAAACGCTTTGAAAATGGGAGAGCAGAATAATGTGTCGCCGGCCCTATAACTTCAGTGGACATCTGAATTCTTCGTCATTAATTGCCCTGGACGGACCACATTTGACTTTAATTATTAACAATCCATCGTTGATCCTTTCGAAGTTATAAAAATTTCTTTATTTCCAAAAGAATAAATACATACCTCTACGTTATCATTTATCATTTCGTAATCATCTTCATAAACTTTAAATTATTCACCATTGACAATTTCAACCCCGCACCTTAACCAAAAAAAAAAAACAGTGCCTAAATATATATATATATATATATATATATATATATATATATATAATGTTAAATTACCATTTTAATATTTCATGTGTTAAACAAAAAAAAAAAAATCATGCAACATGTCAATTAAGAACCTTCCTTTTTATAACAACAGTAAAGTAATGTTATAGAAAAATTTACAAAATTATAGCTAGAGATCAAATGAAAAATTTTAAAACCATAAAGATTAGACTGACATAAATCAAAAGTTATAAAAACTAATCGATCTTTATAAAATTGATTCGAAACAAAATTATTGATAAGTATGATTCAAATTGACTAAACCAATTCAATTTTCTTGATTTCGTTGGTTTTTTCATCAGCCAAAGCCGATTTTTTTTTAATAAAAAAATACTTAGATAAGGTCAGTCACTAACAAATGCAATCAGTCAAAGATGGGAGTTGGAATTGGCTCCTCTTACATCTTCCTTTTTTGGCCCACATGAATTGCTAATTTACTACTAATTAACTTCGAGTTTAAATTAAATATAAAAAATTAATTAAATGTGGCGTTAGATTTCAGGAGCGTCGACACGTCGTTTTACTAACTCCGCCCCCATTTATTTAAATGTCATATACGGACTAATTCCTCCGTATTAAGATCTTTTTTTAGTTATAAAACACATGTCATTTAATTTAATTAATTCAATATTGGCTTCTTTATTATTGAAAAGGGAAATAGGAAATTTCGAACATAAGGGGAAATTTTTGAATTCGTAATCCAGTTTTGGCAAAATGACAAAAATCAACAACTAAATAAGGCCTTTGTCTCGCAGGATATTAGGGATAAAAGTTGGAAATTACCCTTTTCTTTTTTTGAGATAGGTTTTTTCAATTTTTTAAAAAATATTTACATGGTTTATTTAAGAATTAGTACACTCATTTATAAGTTGAAGATTCACCTCCACCTCCTCCCCTTTTAAATTTATAATGATATATTCTCAAGTGGTTTAAAATAAATTTAGTTTAAATCCAATTTCATAATGAGTTTAAATTAGCTTTATATTGATTTTTCTATCAACATTTATTTGTTCATGATTGTAACTATTATGTTTTTTACTTTTAATTTTCAAGCAATATATACTATTTTTCTTACGACACATAATTAATTTTTTATTAAAACAAAAGTTACACATAACTCAACAATAATTCACATGTACTTTTTTTTCTTAACATTACAAGTTTAAATGCTCATACTATGCATTTATTGAGATCACACTTTTAAATCTCAATGACTAATTAGACACAATTTAAATTTTAAAGACTTATTAAACCCTTATTAAATTCATAATCTTATTATAAATATCCTAGTGATCTTACTTGCACGCATGCCCTCTTTTTTTGTGACATTGAAGGGTTAAATCCTCATACGCACGATTTTTTCAATATTTGTTTGTCACAAAATCAAATCAGCACAAATTGAGTACAATCCGAGTTACATCTAATTTTTGTACATTCTATTTTTTTTTCACCCTACTAAGTATTGTGTAGTGTAGTACACTTCTTCTCCATAATTTTTTTTAATAAAAAACCAATTTTTTTTATTATTTGGTGAAAAAGTGGGCTATTGCACCAAAGTATTTTCAATACAAATGATGAAAAAAAAGAAATTCCTCGTGGAGGTGGAGGAATGTCTTTTTATTGTTATCATTATTTATATGATCGTAATATATTAATTAGTAAAATGAGCGAAATTCGACCAATTTGAAGTTAGCCGGAGAAGTTTGCTTGGTCAGATTATTCAAGTTTGACCAAAGCAACCTGGACGAACCTTTCTTAATTCTTCGTTAATTAAATGTCAACTGATTTTCCAAAAACCAACGCCAACATCTTTAATTCTATATATATATAATCCACATCCTGAAAAGCAACTCAAAATTTCAATTTACAGAAAAACAATGGACAAAAAACAATCCAAACCCAAAAGCAAAATCATGAAGTTTCTTCCCAGAGCGGCCTCCGCCGTCACTTTCCACAACCCACCGATCAGTCCCGGACGGGAGAACCGCCCGGTCGCCGCCCGAGGATTTTCCGGTCCGATTAAGATCTCGATCATACCGCAAGAAGCGCGGTCCAAATCGAATAAATCGGGATTCGAGACGCCGGAGCCCACTTCGCCGAAAGTTTCGTGCATTGGCCAAATCAAGCACAAGAAGAAGTTGAAGGAATTGGCGAAGAGTACTGCGGCGGCGGTTGAAGTTTCCGAGCCGAAGAAGCGGCATCCGCCGTCGTCGATTAAGAGAATTTTGACCAGCGGGAAAGTACTCGGGAGTGCGAAATCGAACGTTGCCGCAGCTCCGGCGGGGAATCGCCGTAGTGGTGGGAAGCCGCCGCGGCCGGAGAGAGCGCCGGGGTTGAATCAGATGAAGCGATTCTCGAGTGGACGTGGCGCTTTGGCGAATTTTGATTGGACGGCGCAGATTGCGCCGGCTGACGTGGAAGGAGAGGATGCGGAGGGCGGCGGCCGGAGTCCGGTATCGGAGGGGGTGTGGATTGGAGAAGAAGTGGGCCCACTGCAACCGAGAAAGGAGGTGAATATATGGAAGAGAAGAACCGTCGTTCCGCCAACACCTCTTCAACTCAACTCCACCATGGTCAAACAAAAATGATGGATTGCTTCTGATTTTTTTTTTTTTTTTTTTTTTTTTGGTAATTTTACGGCAAAAGAAATGTAAGAAAATCTTAAGATAAATACAGTGTGAAATTCTAGTTAAGATTTGCAAATTTCAAAATAGAAGTTTTCTTTTTTGTAAAAAATGGAAATTAATCGATGGATTTACATTTTTGTGTATTAATTTATGTCTTGATATAATTGTTGATTTTACGTATTAAAATTGGCTATATACATATAGCTAATCTTAAAATGTTAATTTATGTCTAATTATGTAATTCTGTGTTCAAATTTATATATAAAAAAATTAATTTAATATCGTGTATTGTGTACTAGGTTTTATAAATCAGGAGGGATCTTTCAAAGAAAAAAAAAACTTAGAAATTAGGAGGGAATTAAAAAAAATACTATTACAAAATTATTATATTATGTTGTTTAGCCTACTTGTGTTTTTCAGAATATAGCGGTTCGTGATTTTATTGAATAAGACTTTGAATTAAAATTTTTATGTTAACAAAATTTAAACACGTAATCTAATGAAGAAAGCTTGAGGACACAATTTTTTCAATATTTCAACATTTGTGAATGTAATATAATGTTATATTTTAATTTAAATTTGTGACTATGAGCACATTTTGATAAATATAGGCACAACTCAACTGATGTAAAGTATCTATATACTCTCGACCAAGAGGTTGATGATTCACTGATTACTGATAAAAAGAGCACGACTCAACTTATATAAAGTATATATATTATTGACCAAGAGGTTGAAGTTTCAAATCCTCACCCCACATATTATTGAACTAAAAAGTACATATTAAAAATTGAAACTGAGTATAAGTGATTCTACAAAATAGAAAATATAGAAATCATTGATTTGACATTCTCTTTTATCCATATCATAATTATGATCTGGTAGGTAGAATTTCAACCAATATGAAAATTATTAAATTTATTAGATGCATCAAAGTAGATATTGTTTTTATGTTAATTTTTTTTACCTACATTATAACTTCATTCAAATAGTACTTAGAAAGCGCCACATTTATTGCATCTTTATGATAGTGAGCTATTCTAAAATAGTATCTTTTTTTAAAAGAAAAAAATTCTGTAAAATTGGGGTTGGCTCAAAGAAGAAAGGACTAGAGGTTGCTAAAATGTGAGCATTTTTATGTTAATTTACCATTTATATTGTGTTAATAATTTTATTATTAATTTTACATTTTTTTCTTAATTTAACACGTGGAGGTAAAAATTCAAACCTCTAATATTTTAAGTTGAAGTCATGTTAATCAACGTGTTGGGTTTACATTGACATTATGACTACTTAACGTTTTTTTAGTTGAAGTTATAACATGGTAACCTAGTGTGTTGTAACTTGTGCATGTACTCTCTCTCCTAAGGTTGGAGGTTAAAATGTTCATACACCCCACATTTGTTATACTAAAAAAAAAAAAATAAAGTTCAAGTGACCATATATGATCAATACTTCCACTCGTAGATTGTAAGATCAAATCTAATATAATGTGATTCGACGTATTATTGATATAATATTGTTTTAAGAATTTGAGGGAGTTATAATACTTAGTTTGTTGTGAATTTGAGGATATAGTTAAGTGGATAAGACATCAATTACTATCTCAGTCTTTGAGAGGTCGATGGTTCGATCTTCTATATTGTAATTGTTGAACTTAAAAAATTTAAAACCTCATTGTATAACTATTTAATTTTTAAAAATCAAGTGTATAAATATTACTTCCAATTTATTTATTTTGTTATCTACTTTTACATATGTTTAGAAAACAATCTAATCTAAATTTTGAAAATTAAAAAAAAAAAAGTTAAGAAATATGAAACTTATTGTATTAAATTTATTAGAAAACAAATATAGTTTTCAATAATAAAAAAACCGTAAACCAAAAAGTTCTAAATTATTTTCAACGATTTTTTTTATATGTATACATAACCTTTATAATTATTATGAATATGGACCCTTGATTTCTTATCATTTATCAGCCGTAGAGGATGCGAGTGATACCTTTAACAAGTCCACAGATAACGGCTACCTCCGTCTCTCACTCGGAATTTGGCTTTCGAAATTACGAAAAGAACCCTTCAAACTTCAAAGCGGCGAAAATGTGGGGGAAAAGTCATCAAAGAAAAAGACAAACTTTGAAACAAAAATTAATTAATGAACAATTTGAGTAAGCCAAACATTTAAGATTAAATTAATAGGAAAATATATATTTAATTACAAGGGATAAACAAGACATTTTAGAAAGCATGTTTGTATTTTTCTAAAATTTCATTGACTTTCTTTGATCAAATTTTCATATTAATGAGAGGATAAAACCTATATTTGATTCTTTTAGAAATTGATTTCTTATTTTTTGTCCAAAATGTTTTTAAAATGTATTCAGATATTTTTTTTTTCGGGGAGAGGGGAAGAAAAGGCGAATGCATTAACCACACGAAAAACGAGAGTCTCCACAAATAATACACCAAATTCAATCGTCAAAATTCGAAGTCCGAAAAATAGGGCCCTTCTCCGAAGTGGAGGAAAGCGGCCAAAGAGGGGGCTCCAAAAAAAACAACCCTAGCAAGAAGATGGACAACAACCTTACCGGATCTAGCACAATTTAAATATAATTTAATAAGTGAAAATGAACTTTGTATTTACATTAATTTAAATATTGAACTTTGTACTCATATAAATTTGAATATAGTGGAATACAATATCATGTTTGTAGAGCTTAAGGAGATTTTTCTGATTTTTTTTTCTAACTTATTCTTATAAGGTCTTCAACTTCTGAATCCTTAAAATGAAAAAACCCTTTTCTAATAGAGTTTCATAAAGTCTTGTGTGGACCTGTGTCTGACTACTCTTGGTAGGGGTGTTCAAAAAATCCGATAACCTGAAAACCCGACCAACCCAACCTAACCCGACGGGTTGGGTTGGGTTGGGTTCAAATAAATTAAAATGCATGGATTGAGTTGGTTCGTGAGTTCACCTAAAATTAATTTGGGTTGACCCGACCAACCCGAACTTATTATTAATTTTAAAAATTATATTTTTACCTACCATACAACTATACATCCATGTATTTAATTTCTTTTTATTTAATTTCGTAATTATTTATTATTTAATAACTCTTAAAAATACATTTTTAAGTCGGTGTAATTTTTCATAATATTAATTGAAACTAAGTGGCTAATTTTAATTCAATCTTTGAAAAACAAAGAGTGTTTGTGTTTAAATGATGATGATTTATTTATAAGTTTCTTGGGATAATTGTAAATTTGTAATATAATATTTAAGTTTTATGGTTGTTATTTAGTATAAAGATATTTGGAGTTCTTTAATTCTTTAATTTTTTATTAATATTAATTTTAGATTTTTTTTAAATTTTAAATAAAAAAAAAAAAAAAAAAAAAAAAAAAAAAAGCTAACCCGATGACCCAACTCAACCCAACCCGAAAATGTTGGGTTGGGTTGCCCTCATGAATAGGGTTATTTGGGTTGGAAGAATGACAACCCGAAAATTTGGGTTGGTCCAAAAAACTAACATAACCCAACCCAACTCGGCTTATGTACACCTCTAACTCTTGGTTTAAAATAGTGAGCTGGGTCTGGTTAACTTTCTACCTTGGCTCCAACCCAAATTACATATAACTCAATTCAACAAATATAAACTTAATTTATTTGAATAAATAGTAGAAGTGATCATCGGTTGGTCGGAATCAATTTTTGAACCCAACTGACCCTGAATCGATCAAATTCGATCGGTTCGATCGATCCATTTTTTTATTTTTTTGGCCTTAAATCGACCAAAATCGACCGATCGACCGGTCAGTTTGGTTGGTTTATTTATTTATTTTTTAAATATGTTAATTAATGATTTTTTATTATTTGTCGTTTTTTATTATATATTTAATTGTTTATTCAATAAACAAAATATGTAAAATTTTTACAGTTTTGTATTATTATTATTATTATTATATATTTTTTAAATTTCAGTCAATTTTGCCAAGGAAAAACCCGACCGTGACTGACACCTTTAATAAACCGAACAAGGTCGGTTCGGTCGGTCGAGTCGATTTTCGGTTTGTTTTTGCTCACCTATAATAAATAGTTATAACAAAGACATGTGACATTTTTTATTTATTATAGTAAATTTGTCATTAATTTTAAATGATGATGTGAGAATTTTTTATTGGTTAAAATTTTCATTCTAACAATCATATTTTCTAAAATTATATTTATTAATAATTTAAAAAAGTTAAAATATTATTTTGTTGCTTGTATTTCAATTTTTGTTTATTTGGGTACCATACATTCAAAACTTTAATTTTGGTTCTCCTATTTTCAACTTTTATTTGTTTTAATCTAGACAGTTTCAAATGTATATTTTAATCCCTATATTTTTAACTTTTTTGTTTTAGTTTTATACTTTTAACCTTTTCCCCCTTTTTATCAAAATTTTTACACAACACTGCAATAAATATTTTTTTTTAAAAAAAATCTACCCATAATTTTTTATTAAATGATTTTTGTTATGTATATAATTTTTGTTATAATTTTGTAAACCATAATCAAACGGACTAATTTTAAAAAACGGCAGAGATTGAAACAAGGAATAAAAAGTATAATAACTAAAATGAACAGAAAAAAAAATACAAATACTAAAATAGACATTTGAGAGTATAGAAATAAAAAATGAATTAAATTGACAAAATATGGTATCTAAATTTTTAAAATCAAAATAATAAAAAGTTTTATATATTCATATCTTAATACCTTGTTTGGAACCCCTGGGATTTGATAGATTTCAAATCATAACGGATTTGAAATCATTTCATGCCTTTGGGAACTACCAAAAAGTGAAGAATTTGAAATCGTTCATTCCTTCAAATCTTTTTTTTAAAAAATAACAAATCATACCAATTAGGTAGGATTTGGTAGGATTTTAAGTTTAAAAAATATGTTTCCAATTATACCCCAACTCATACAATAGTTTTTCACGATAATTTCTTTCTATTCAACTTCATAAGCGATATTTCTTATGCAAGCTCAACCAAAAGCAAACTCAAGTTAGATTTTTATTTTACTTCTCCATTATATTTTTATATTTTTAAAAATTGATAATAATAATTTTAATATTTTACATGCAATTTTTACCTTTTCAACAAGTTTTTTATAGACAAATAAGCTAGAAGTGTTTTTTTTGTTGCTTTGTTCATCTTCTTAAACTATTTTTCTATTTATTGATTTGATAAGAATAATATGTTTTCTTTTTATATATATATATTGATTAATCAATTTTTTTTTTTTAGATTACTTTAGTTTCGTGTTTTCATTCATAAGGTTCAAGAAGAAATCAACAAAAATGATTATTTTGATTTTTTTTTCAAAAAATATATCAAATCTCTTTTTATGGAGTTTGTTTAGATTCGACCAGGTTCAATTTTTTTTTTTTCATTTAAATTAAGACATTTGTAATTTTTTTATTTTTATTTTTAACAATAACAATAACATTTGTAAATTTTAATTTAATGAGTTGATATGTTTTGATTATTGGTATGTTTTCATGATGATATTTGATAATGTTACTTAATATTAAAATATTTTGTTATTAATTAAAATAATCTCCTATAAAATCTATAAGGGGATAATAGTAAAATGTTATGCATTCATTTCATTCCTCGTAAGCATATAAACAATAAATTTTAATTTCGGTGATTTCAAATCAATTTGGTTCCAAACACAAATAAGAATTTAAAATCATTTCCATCTTTTAAAATGGTAGAATTTAAAATCATTTTTACCAAATCCATCTGCTAAACCGAGCATAAATATAATTATTCATTTTTTTTAGTTCAACAATTATATAGAGGTTCCTTGGATGGGCTAATTGTAACTAATAGTTTTGCTGGTCCACAGCCCCTAGGTTTCCTTTAGAATATTTCCAAATTAATTATTTTTTTTATCAATTGGATAAGAACAAATAGAGTTTTTATGATGAGAATGAGATATATTGACCTTGACATATTAAAAGGACATACAATTGCTAATAATAATAATAATAATAAAACAAAATGAGGACATATAAAGTAGAAAATTTAACTGTTCCAAATTCCAATTATGAATGCAAAACATAATTGTCACGATATCACAAAGTCGTCCTTTATTTTGTAGGATTTTACACAAAACATCACATTTCAAATCCAAATTTGACTAAATTAATTTAGACAAAATCTTTGATTATTGTCAAGTCTTCAATGTGCCATGTACTATATTTGATCGGACAATATTCCACTTAAACATATGGAGAACAAAGCATATATAGAATTAGGAGATGGAAATTAATGTCCAAATTACGAGCATATAATAACTTTAGTTGTCCTCTCTGGTGTTTCTAAAATTGTCTTATTCTTCTATTAAACTTTTAGGCAAAATGTGTAATTCAGGTTCAAAATTGGACCAAGTAGATAAATTAAGAAAGTAGTCTTGGATTATTATCAATCTCCTATATTCCCATGTTTATTTATATCTAGCTATGGTCGCATAATTTGGCTATGTATAAAGCATTGAACGTAATTTTATGTTAAAAAAACAGCAAATATTTATCATAAAAAATTAATGGCCTGAATTTTGAAAACTTGTTTTAGTTGTCACGTTATTTTATCGAAAGTTTTAATTTCATCACAAGGATAAATATATGTTTTGGTTTCTAATGCTTGGGTATATATCTTTTAATTAGGTTCTTAATATTTTAATTTAAAAGTTTTGATTTCATTCTTGATATCATCAATTTTTTCAGTTAAGTATTCTTATGGTCATGAAATGTTAATCTTAATTTTTTTTAAGTACAATGAGGGTTGGAGGATTCGAACCACTGACCTTTTACTATTTGAATTAAAAGTAGTTTGTATTTTAATTTGATGAAATAGACACCATGCCCACCTATAAAATTTAAACCTTAGTTATTTATTATGACTTAGAAAGTAATAACTTACTTAACTTGAAATTGCTGGTTGTTGTAAAACAAATTGGTACAATAATGAAAAACAAAGCCGTAGAAATTCCTATTCTTAAAGTCATATATCTCATTCTTAATTAAGGACTTAATTGAAAAAAAACAAAATCAATATATAAGAGATCAAATTCTTACTTTTAAAAGATTAGAGATGCAATTAAAAAAAAAAATCAAACTTTAAGGACTTAAACATATATTTTCAACTAAAAAACATGTATTTAGCCCATCATAAATCAATATTATGCTAAACAATGAAAATTGAATACATATTTTTTAAAAAAACTATCATCCAACTGGTTGAGGCATTGGTTGTTAAACTAATACAATAAAATATATATTATCCTTATATTTCCCTTAGTATTTAAATTTTATGTATAATAATTTTTTGGTTAAAATATTATTTTGGTACCTTTTTCATTTTCATTTTAGCTTATGTACTTTTAAATATCCAATTTTAGTTGTTGTACTTTCATTTAAGCTTAAAATTAGTCCTTACAGGTGGTTTGAAGTTAATTTTTATCAAAATTGATTAAATAATCACAATAATTTTCTTGCAAGAGAAGACACAATATACTAACAATAGAGACCAATTTTAATCTTTATTGAAAGTAGATAGATTAAAATTAAACATTTAAAAATATATAGACTAAAATAAAATGAAACTCAAAGTATCGAAACCAAAATCATATTTTAAGCTTTTTTTTTAATAATAATTATTTATTTTTATTTTTATAGTATAATTAATTATTGCTAAATGTTGAAGTCATTTAATTTAAAATGGTAAAAAATTTAAATGTCAACCAAGCATAGATTAAGATATTACTACATCACAATGATGATCCAAATATTATTTCATAAAAAATGTCGCTACAAAAAGGTAAAAAATTCTACCTTTCAAAAAAAAAAAGTAAAAAATTCTAGGGCAAAATACACATTTGGTCCCTGAGGTTTAAAGTTGATGTCTATTTGGTCCCTAAAGTTTCAAAATGAACACTTTAGCCCCTGAGGTTTGAAAAATAGTTCTAAATGGTCCCTGGGGTTAGTGGACCGTTAGTTGACTAACGGAAAAATGATGTGTCAAAATTTATATTTAAGATTATGTAATTTTTTTTATTTATATTTAAGATTATTTCTTTTCTTTTCTTTTAGGACTTCTGCATTTTTTTCGGTATTTCATTTCTTACATATGCATTTTGTTTTTTCTTTTTATCAAACAACAACTCTACATAATAAAAAAAAATAGAACCACAAAAAAAATAAGAATCTCATTGCAAAAATTGAATTAATTAAAGAAAAATTAAGACGTGGGTACTTCAAAGTTGTGGACAGAGACGTTTTTTAGGATTAAGAAGGTGGATGAGTAAAAGTATTTGCATCAACACGATGAAAAATGAACACTTTAGTCCTCGAGGTTTTTGGAAAATAGTTCTAAATAGTCAAGTTGATGCTAGTTGACTAATGGAAAAATGATGTGATATGGTATTGAATTGATAATTTTTAAATGAGGTGTTAAAATTTATATTATTTCAACATTATGTGGTTATTTTTAAAAAAATTATTTTTACTTTTTCTTTATCTTCTGTCTTTTTTCTTTTCTCTTCTTCTTTTATCTCTATTTCTTCTTGGTTGTCTATTTTTTATTCTCTTTTTATTTCCTTGGCTCCAACACCAATATCGAGAACGCAGCGATGATAATAAAGACTTTTTCATCGCATTGATCAGCACCTTCTACTCACCCACCTTCTTAATCCTAAAAAACGTCTATGTCCACAACTTTGAAGTACCCACGTCTTAATTTTTCTTTAATTGATTTGATTTTTGCGATGAGATTCTTATTTTTTTTTGTGGTTCTATTTTTTTTTTATTATGTAGAGTTGTGGTTTGATAAAAAGAAAAAATAAAATGCATAGGTAATAAATGGAATACCGAAAAAATGCACATGATGTGTCCAAAAAAAAAAAAAAAAATAATCTTAAATATAAATTAAAAAAACTACATAATATTAAATATAAATTTTGACATTATCATTTTTTTAGTTAGTAACTAACGGTCAACTAACTAAAAAGGATCATTTAAAACTATTTTCCAAACCTCATGTGACTAAAGTGTTCATTTTGAAACTTTAGGGATCAAATAGACATCAACTTCAAACCTCAGGACCAAAAGTGTATTTTGCCCAAAATTCTACCTTAAAAAAAAAGGTAAAAAATTCTAATTCTGCTCCCTCACATGTTATCTAACTCAAAAAAACAAAAAACAAAAAGTAAACTGTCCTTATCTCCCATTGTGCATGTGATAGTATTTAATTTTTTTTTTAAAAAAAATGGTAAAAATGTAAGCAATGTCTTTCAATAATAATCCTTACGCATAAATCGTAACGTGACTATGCGTGATTGTCGGAAGTCTCAACGCCAACGAAGATGATTGATAATTCCTTATTCTAAAGAAAAATGACAATACTTTTGATTCCTCAAAAAAAAAAAAAAAAGAAGTTAATACTTTTGTAAATTAATAAAAATAAAAACCCTTCTAATTACTTTACAACTTCCATCCAAAGAAAAAAAAAATCATAACTACTGACTTAAATCTATTATATTATACGTATGATTGTTATTTCTCAAATTTATGTTTTGAAAAATAAAATGTGTCTTGTGATATGTTTTATTTCACGTTTCCTTTTCCCTTTATGTAAAAAAATATAAACATAAAAATAATGGTTTTTAATCTTATTTCTAGCATTTTTAGTTCAAATACTTGTTGAATAAATATTCAAATTAATTAAATACGTTACATCTGTTATAAATTGCATAAACATATATATATATATATATACACATATATATATATATATATTAGCATTTAAATATTAATTTAAGAGCGACATTTTATTAAAATGTAAAGTTAAAGGCGCTTTCAAAAAGATGTAAATAACAGCTCGCATTCTTATGATTCCCCCTTTTTTTTCCCCTTTTTTAAATTAAACTTTTCAATCTGACATTAAGCAAATGCTGGGCATTTTTTCTTCAATGTTTTTAATGACTATTTGTAAATTGTACCGAAAGTCTTAAAACTTTTACTATATTGAAGAAAAGGGGGAAAAACTTTAAAATTATTTGCTTGTGGACTTTTATTGGCTATTCTTCTGTTCCCATTCAGGCTTAGTCAGCCATTCCCCACGGTTCCTGAGTCGATCTTCATTATTTTTTTAGAAATAATAATATCAAATGCTTTTGAAACAGTTTCCAAAAAAAAAAAAAAAGAAAAGCTTTTTAAACTTTTAATTTAAAATTTCTTAAGATTTTAAGAAAAATCATGAATTTGAAGAACGAAAACGGGTATAGATCGTACGATTTTTGTAAGTTAATGTGTATAATTTATATTTAAATTTTTAAGTAATTTGTAAAGGTGAATATTGCCTTAAATAATAAAGATACATTATGAAGAACCAAAAATTAAACCAGAAAGATTTTTTTAGAATAGTTCAGAAAAATAAAAGAAATAAATCCTCAACTACTTTTTTTTTTTTTTTTTGAAGATATTATCAATAAGGAGGCCGATTTAGTTAAGATCTAATGAATTAGTCCCTCCTCGAATTTTTTGTATATAAAAAATCAAAAAAAAAAGCAAAAAAAAAACTCTGTGATATGCTTAGACATTTAAGCCCCTTTGATCGGTTTTTTCTCCCCAAATTTTCTTTATTTTCTCTACAATAATTTCTATCTTTCTTAAGATACCATTTAAGTTAAGTTTCTAGCCAAATACTTTTTTTTAGCTTTTAAAATTTAACTTGATTTTTGAAAACATAGACATTTGAAAGTACACTAAAATGGAATGAAGTTCAAAATACATGGAACAATTTAATATTTTAACCTTTTTAAAAATGTTAATAGCAAAAGGAGATGAAATGAAATCTAAACTGCAATGGAGGAAGATCAATGCTAATGTGAATATTGGTTGTGCCAATGAACTTTACTAGCGGGATTGGATGCAACCAGTGGCAGAATCAAGGCTGAATTTGAGGAGGCTAGAGACATACTAACCACTATGCCATAATATTTTATTTTTTTTGTGTTTTAATTTAATTTTTACTCTACATATTATTTTTTAATTTTTACTCTACATATTATATAAAATAAAAAATTTGGGGGTTCAACTAAATCCGCCATGCAAACCAAGAAACTCTACATCAACACATTTAAGTCGAATAATCAAATTTCTATATCAAATTTATCAAAAAAAAAAAGCATTTTTGAGCATAAATAAATGAAAGGGCAGGGCTGGAATTAGGGGAAAATGTATAGAAATGAGAAAGAAACAGTAAAAATAGGTGCATAGGATTAGGGGAGACAATGAACAAGCATCCACTTTGCTTTTCCCATCCAGTCATGTGCTAAGCTTGGCTCTCTTAAATATTTAATTCCCCTCCACCCATCTGTCTCTGCTTTCTCCTTTCCTCCTTTTCAATCCCCTATTTTTTTTTCCTTCAAAAACATATTTATGCACATGTACAACTAACCCGATAATTCGAGCAGGGTTGGATTAAATTTTTAAATTTAGAGAATAAAAAAACTTGGATCAATTATCGAGTTGGATTTTGTAGGCTGAGTTGACCCAACACAACCCAAAATTTATATTTTTTATTTTATTTTAATTATATATATACTTAGAAATGAATTGTTTGTCAATTTGTATGTTATTTTATTTTTCTAGACTAAGTTAATATTTGAATTTTATGTAATTTTATTTATTAATTCAAAAAAAATAAATAATTAACAAAATTATAAAAAATAAAATAATTAACACAACCTAACCCAAAAATATTAGATTGGTTACTCTCATAGATAGGAAAACACCTTCAACCCAAGTTAACTCTGCTCATGTACACCCCATCCGTGAATACAGAAACTCAGAAGCCATGTTCAAAAAATGAAAAATCAAAAAGGAATTTCAACAATTTCCATACCAGATATATTTGAACTACTCTCCAAAAACCGTTTTCTTTTTTAAAAAAAATCCATGTCAATTCTTTTTTATAAAGAAAAAAAAGAAAAGAAAACAAAATATCTGTAAATAATTTGCCGTATTGAAATTGTATTTCTCAACCACTCGAGATTTTTTTTTAAGAAAAAATTGCACGCGACCAAGTATAGTGTATGCCAACCAAACCTCGCGAGTCGCGACTCACTAAACAGCCACATCTCGGGCCCTATGGAAGTGAATAGAGACAGAACAAAAACAAAAACTAAGATACTTTTTTCTTCTTTTTTTTTTCCGGAATACTTCCAATCACAGAAAACTAAAACTAAGAAGAAAAAAAAAATGAAAAAAGGGCTTCGAAAGAAAAATATAGTAGTCTGACGACGAAAGCAAGAAAAATAATAATAAAGAAAAAGGAAACAAACGGCAAGATGAACATACGAAATGGCGCCGTACCGGAACCCTTACTACTTAACAAGATTTAGACGATTCTGGTTTTCTACACACAATCAAATGCATCGGCGAGAAGATTCCGGCGTCGCCGCTTCGGGTCAAATAATCGGCGGCCTCCACCAACATTTCATGAACTTCCAGGGTCCCTTTAGGAGCGATCCTCAACGCGGCCAGAACCGTGACGAGGATATGGTTCCTCCAGTACGCGAGTCGACCCATTTTCAACCGGTCCCACCACGGCAGCGCCGGCGGCTTGGCCAGATCCTCCTCTTTCAGAACCTCAAATCCCACTTTCTTAGCCGCCTTCGCCACATCCATGTACGATTTCACTCCAGGCAAAGCGTTCCCTCTCGCAATCTCTTCAATAATCTTCACATGCTCTGGATTTTGGGTGTCGTATTTGTCCGTCGAAACCCACTCCAACGAAACGAACAACGAACCCGGCTTCAAAACTCTGTAAATTTCTGTGTAAACATCTTCAAGCTTCGGCGCGTGGCAGGTCGCTTCAATTGCATATGCACCATCGAAGGTCTCCTCCGAAAATGGCATTTCGAGGAAATTTCCGCACACGACTTCACAGAGCGAGTCCAGTTCGGCTTTCTTGTTGTGCAGTCGGGCGCGTTGGACTTGGTAGTCGTTGATGGTGATTCCGACCACTTTGGCTCTCGAGTGGGCCGCGATGGACCGCATCGGTCCGCCCACGCCGCATCCGACGTCGAGAATACGATCTCCCGGTTTGGCCTTAACTAGATCGGCGACCATTTCTTCATGGATGCGTGTGGCTTCTTTGTAGGACTTTCCCGGAATCGGACGGGCGAAGTGGAAGGACTGGCCCCAGCCCCACTCGTAGATGTCGGTGACCAAGTTGTAAAAGGTATCTACAAAATCGGGGACTTTTTCGGTGGTTTCGATCTTCTCTGGGCGGCGGAAAAACGACCAGTACTGCTTGTACTTGTCCTGGACTTTCTCAGAGGAGATGGAGCCGCCGGAAAGGTTGACGGCGAGTTTGCCTTGGCGTTCGGCGCCGCCGTAGATGAAGAAGAACCAGTAAAGGCCGGCGGCTAGAAGAGTTCCGGTGAGGAATAGAGGGAGAGAATCCATTTCTGGTAGAAACGAAGAGAAAGGTTGGGTGAATTTTGTGAAGTAAGCGGCAGCCTTGAAATTGAGACTGTTTTAATGAGCTGTCAATGGGAGGGAGCACGTGACTTGCGCCTGCGTGGGGTCACTGGCCTAGAAGTGTTTTGTGGGTCGGGTCCAGTTTTGACAACACAATTTTCATATAATAATAATATTTCTCAAAGAAACAAAAATCATAATAATAAAATATAAAAATAAAAATAAAAGAAGTTAGTGAGAAGTGGGACCCATGGAAATCCTTAGTGCATCTCTCGTTTTAATAAATCTTTTTAATCCTACTTATTTAAGAGTGAGGTAAAAAGAGTGTTTTTTTTAAATGGAAAAAGAGTGATTACTTTAGGATGGAATTTGAGATAGTGAACTAGATATTATAACTTGGAATGTAATGATGCTCACTAATTTTTTTTTATATCATTATACAAAACCAAAAAATGTGACCCAACTCTGAGGGTCGCGCAGTCGACTCTGGTCTGGTTAGAGAGCGGTAGGTTGAGTTATATCTTTTTTTAATATATCAACAATTGGGGGTGGAGAATTCAAACTCATGAGCTCTTAGTTATGAGTTATATTTGATGTCAGTTGAATTATGGTTTTGTTGGCTTGAGTTAGGTACTTTTTGGCTATACGATAAATATTAATTAAATTTAAAAATATATATATATTTTGGAGTATATGTTTAGAAGATTGGTGGGATTCTGATTTCAAAATCAATTTTTATGGGAATTAATAAAATTTAGTTATCAATTTTTGTGTATATCACAAAATACAAATTTAATTTTAGAAAAAAGTATAAGAAATTCTGTTTAATTATTGTTCCTTTGCTCTGTTGCTCACACAGACTCCCAAGCTTTAAATATATTTTATTAGTCGTTTGACAAAAACAATCAATAAAATCAAATATTTTGTTTTAGTATTTTAATAATAATTTTTACTAAATTTAGGATTTCGTTGAATACTTAGTTGATTCTTTATTTTTAAAATTGTGTTTGTTTACCTATTATTTCTGGAGGATTTGTTTCATCTTTTTTTACGAAGATATTTAAATGTTTAGCAAAACTATAGAAATATAAACAAAATTCTAAAACCTACTAATTTTAGTTTCCAAAACTGAATTATTTGTAGTTTTAAAAATCTTGATTTAGTTTTTAAATGGATATAAAAAATAGAAAATAAAACCAGTTAAAAATTAATATTTATAGGTTTAATGTTTAAAAACTAATAGTTGAATGACTGCAAAACAATACTTACAAAGATTGTTTTTTCTTGTTTATAGAATCTAAGATTTAAAACAGATGATTTGAAAAAATAAATCTATTGTTGTATTGTAACTCATGTCAGATTTAAATCTATATTGACGTAATCTGTTAAGAACTCTGCATCTCAAACATAATATTCTAAGATTTAAAATAGATGATTTGAAAAAATTAATTTATTGGTGTATTGTAACTCATGTCAGATTTAAATCTATATTGACGTAATCTGTTAAGTATTTTGCATCTCAAATATAATATTATAACTTTAGACTATATTACTTTCTATTTTAAATAATATTATATAATTTTAAAATAGTGTAATAGTGTAATAGTGTTTGAGTTATTGTAGTTTGTTATTATAATCCAACCGGCCCATATGATAGTACGTGTTTTTTTAAAAAAAATAAAGTGGAACGTGTTTACATGTTATTATTCTTATCATGTAAAAATAAATAACATTATTCTTTTTGTAGACAGAAATAAACAATAATTAAAAACTTAAAAATACATGTGCGACTGACAGATCATGGATAGTTGGGTTCTGTAACTAAAAATAATAAAAAAATTGTTAAATTGTATTTTGTACTTCATTGGCGATAAAATCATAGCGTCGTTTTATTTTCTAATTAAAACTGGCAGTGGTGACGTGGACGAACTGCCGGACTTCGATGGCGTGGAAATCACGTGGATGTTTCTTTGGCAAAAGGCTCCTTTTCTAATGTAATATTCGTCTCTTCTTTTAATTTTTGTCTCAATGAAATATCTCTGTTTTTATGCTTTAAAATATTAATTTCATTTGTTTCTATAATTATGAAGGTCAACAATTTACCAATAAGAGAATATTATCTGTTATTTTACCCTAAACCAAAAGGAAAATAACAAAACAAACCATTGCTGGGATTACTAGATATGAGCTATAATTAGTTATAACCTATGATCACAATTAATTAAAGATACACTTTTACTACTTTATGATTTGGGCCATGTGCCACTCATTTGAACTCAATGAATTATTGTCCCATGTTTTTCTAAGCTTTTATTTTCTATTTTTTTTTAGAGAGTATTGTGCATCAATAATGCAACCAAAGATTCTCTTGTGAGATATATATAGAGATTATTCGTTTTAGGGTATGTTTGAGAATTATTTTACAATGGTAAAAATTATATTTCGCGTATTCAAAATCATTCAAAAGTTCGAAACATGCTTTTAATTATTTAAAATTCATTTTATAGTATGGAAATCATGTTTTAAAATGCAAAATCAAATGTTGAGGTTATTTTGAAGGATTAAAAACATGTTTTTGAATTATTTTGAACCTGATTTTTTTTTTTAACAATTTCAAATTTTCAAAATTATATTTCATATGATTTATATAAAGTAAGAAATCCCTATTTTACTTCTCATTTTTTGTTTTTTTTTTATTGAAATAATATAGATGTAAGATGATTGGGATGCATGACATACTTTATGTCGGTTAAACTATACTATTGTTAGACTCCCTCCTCCTTAATTAGTTGCTGCACATATATGTTATTTTTATTAGAATTAATTCAGATTTTGTAAATTTAGAATCAATATAATGGTAATTATTGTTATAATTTTTTGAGTTCAACTAGATTTAATGTATTTAATTATGTATTAATTAAATTTCCAATGAGCCATAAATTAAATTATGACAAATCCAAGTATATAGTTCGATTTGGGAGTCAAAAGCACAAATTGAAGACCCAATTATCAAAATCTAAGTCCAGTCTAGAGGCAAGACCCAAAAATCAACTAGGCTCGGTATAGAGGTAAGACCCAAAATCAACCAAGCTCAGTTTATAACGATTAGCCCAAAGTCGCTTAGGCCCAGTCCAAAATGGTTAGCCCAAAACCAAGTATACTCAATCAAAAGTATTGGTCCAACATCAATAAGACCTAGTCCAACGAACCCAAGCCGACCTAGAGGCTATGAGGAACTCTATAAATAGAGAGTTTCCTCCTTCATTTCGATTTCAAACTTAAGAAGCTCGAAGAAAATTTAGAAATGAAGTCGTGAAGTCTCCAGAAGCATCTGAAGAACACTTCGCAGAACTCCAAGAATCCATTGAAGTTTCAAGTTTGAGAACAAACTCTTTATCTCGAACAAAGTATACAAGTAGGTCAAATACTAGAGAATTATTTACACATGCTAAATTTATTTGCAGAAATGTCGTGTGAATTAGTACCATAACAAACTCTAGTGGAAAATGTTTTAATAATCTCTGAATGGTTCTCATTAATGAAAGTGCATCAGAGCCAAATATAACAATGATTTATAGTAGTAAGTAGTCCAACTTAACAATTGGGCCAGTTTGGAGAAGAAAAAAACCCATTTACCGGATACTTGCAATTGGACCATAAATCGCAAATGGGCCTAAAAGAAAGCCCACGGAGAACAGAGAACACATCCATTACATTACGTTATTATTAGTGGTTTATCTCAATCTCATATACGGTGAATTGAATTCTGAAAGCTCTACAGCATACAGTCTCTCAATAGAACGGAAAAACCGAACACGTTGAACTTAATTTCAAGAACATTACAGAGAAAAAATGAAAGACGGAATTTAATCATCAGTTAACGGTGACTTTTCCGACCATTCCAGCTCCTTGATGCGGCGAACAGTAGAAGGAGTAGCTTCCTTTTTCAGTGAGCTTAACCTCGTAGATCTCGCCGGGAGCATTCAGAAGATCTTCCTCGCTCATCGAGATCTTACTGGCGTCCACTCCGCTCGGGATTTCGTCCTCGTCGAACACGATGTTGTGTGGGAATCCGGCGTTGTTCTTGAACACGATGGCCTCACCGGAGGCCACCGAGAATTCTTTGGGGTCGAAGACCAGAGATCCGTCGTCGCCGCCGAGCTTGACCTCGATGGCTAAGGCGTTGGTGGCGAGGAGCGCGCTGGCGGCGGTGGCGGCAACGGCCAAGCCCAGGTCCTTGAGAGAGGCTCTGATGGTGAGCTTGGGGGCGGCGGGGGAGGAGACGCGGACGGCGGCGGCGGGTTTGGTGGAGGCGGAGGATTTAAGGCCGGTGAAGGAGGGGATAGCGACGGCGGCGGAGGTGACGGCGGCCATGGGAGGAGAGTTTTAGAGTGTGTGGGGAATTTGGTTGAAATGAAAGAAGGGGAAGAGAGGGAAAGTGGTTTATAATGAAGGGGAGAGAGATTGAATTGAATTGAATTGAATTTGTGTGGTTTTGAGATTGGGAGTGGATGAGGGATGAGTGGTCCGCCGATATGTGGCTTCAAACGGAGGATATTGCGATTTGCGAATACGATTATCTGTTTTTTTGGTGAATTTGATTGGCTGATTTGGATTCCACCCTATGACGTGGCAATCGATGTCGATAACGTGACACTTTCTCTCCTACTTCACTTCATTTGGAGCATACTCTTCAGTTTTCATCTTTTTTTCATTCGGATGAATATATATATATATATATATATATATATATTTTTTCAATTTAACATTTTATTGATTATAAAGTATAGGAAAAAAACTTAAACTCCTTTTTTAACATTTTTTCAGGTGACAAATCCCTTCTTCTTCTTTTTTAATATTTTTTAATTCCATCTACTATGGAGTTGGAGTGAAAATATGAAGCAGCCTAAGATGCATTCAAGTATTACTCAAAACTATTATATGCCAATAAGAGGGTACATACGTGTTAAAGTAGTGATGATTTTTTCTGCAAGTCAAACTTAGTTATCCCTTTTTCTTAATGTGAATTGTTTTCACTATGAGTCCATGTTCATATTTTTATATATTTTTTTTAGAATGACTTGAATTTAAGTCACTTAGTGAAGAATATATATCTTAATTAGTTAAGTTATATATGTTAAATTTATGGATATTAAAAAAACAAAAATTGATAACTTGAAAAACCCAATAATCAACCAAATCTAATTCAATTTGGGTTATCCGGATCCAACTTGTTATTCATTTTAAACAATATATTTTTACTTATCACACAATATATGCTATATTATTTTATTTTTTTTAATTTCATAATTATTTTTAGATTATTTTTTCTTCAATAATTTTTAAAAATAGGTTTTTGAGTCATTAGAATGCAAATGTTTATCACATAAATTGAAATTGTATTGCATAATCTTAATTTAATATTTAAAATAAATAACTAGATGTTTTATCTATCAATACATTACTTTTTTACTAAAATAAAACTTTGAATAAATAACGTAGACTCACACAATCTAAATGTTTTATAATTGGATTCATTACTTAATAAATATTAGTTGGATGGAAGAAATTTACCATTGAACAATTGAGTTTGATCTAAAAAATACCTCAGTCTACTCCAATCTAACCATAAACACGTCCACTCAAGTTAGTAATCTCATATCCATATCTTTTGAGGCTAGGTTTAAAAAATATATAAAATCTTTAGATATTTAATTAGATAAAAAAAAATAAAAGAGGACCACTCATTATGTTTATTTATGTGTTACATTTAGATCGAGACATTATTTGTACTTGGAGATGTTAGGGATGAGAAGAGGTTTGAAATAATAGTCTTCTTGTGCTTTAAATTCTCATTAGAAAAAGGGTGGATACAAGTTAGAAATTTTACGAATGAGTTAGTTTGAAATTATAGAATACTAACTATTACTTTTGAAATTCTCTCCACATAATACTTAGAATTATGATTTTGGAATAATTAAGACATTTGTTGTGATCATGACTATGACTTTGTAATTTTAATAACATATGTAGGAGTGAAAGTTAGTTTGATGTTGATTGAAATAGAAATCTAATTATCATAAAAGAAATTTAATTTAACTCAATATGCATAGACAGTAGTCAGAGTTACTGTCAGAGATTATGTAAATTAATTTGTCAAAACAAGCCATCAAAATAGATTAATGATAGTTAAAGTGAACATAACTCAACAGTAATTGACATGTACCATTTATCTAGAGCTTGAAGGTTCGAACAATCTCTATTTTTCCTCACATTGTATTAACGAAAAAAAGGAGAAAGATTAATGATGATTAGGGAGGACTAAGAGGCTTAGTGGTTGTAAAAGGTCGCATGCAAAGGGATGAGGAAGACAATATCATACTATATTTTAAAAATATGGAGAGATCTATAGTCTTACCAAATGGTATGATCAAAGTCATGTTTCAAACTTAGACACAATCGTGTTTGTGTAGACTTCTCGAGTGATGAGAAATAAGTCATGTTGGATACTAGTCATGTGCGAAATTAATTATAGATGAATCTCCAAATATTGGAGAAAAAGTGGTGAATAATAGAGCTCTTAAGCAAGGTGTTAAAAAAATGCAAACATCATGTACATGAATATATAAGTGAAGATATGGGGGCTTATATCGCTCAAAATGAATAATATCATACGATTGTAGAGAAAAATAGAGGTTCTCTATCTATAACACAAGGCAATGGTTTAAATTAGGAAAATATAGATTGTTTTCTTACATATTCATCTTATTAGTAGAACTTTTATGTAATGAATGACGACACTTTTTAGTGGGTTTTTTTTTTTTTTTTTTTTTTGCCTTTTATTTGTTTTCTTTAAAAATAATCAAGTCGTGGTTTAACTTTATAATTTAAAATAGGAAATTCAAAATAGACAGAGAAAATGACAGTAATTAATTAAATAATTGGTGGGTAGTTGTAAAATAGTGTCTTCTGTGGAGGGGAAGTTAATGCATTAAATTTTATAAACTATTACGTTATCATATGGAATCTTTTGTGCACCTGCAGAAGTAAATGTGAGCAAATATAAGCCAGCCATTTCTTTCAAATTTAATGCAATATATAGTTAATACATTCCCTTTCCTTTTATTTCAAATATATTCACCCACAAATACATTTTTTAAAAAAATATAATTTGCAAAGAAAAAAAAACTTACTTATACTTCTCAACAAACATATATGATGTGCATCAAATTCTACTCTCATTTTCTATAGGGTTTTTTTTAGTATCATTTACTTTAAAAAAAATTGTTTGAATCATCACCCAACATTTATAACACTACTTTCAAAAAGATTAAAAGTCCAATATGTTAGGGTGCAAACAAATGTCCCACATTGGCTAGGAAAGGGATTGATCATGAGTATATAAAGAAGGACAATTATTTCCATTGGTATGGGGTCTTTTGGGGAACCAAAAACAAAGTCATGAGGGTTGATACCCAAAGTGGACAATATCATACCATTGTAGATATATGTGAAGGTCCGTTATCCTTATCACACAATGTGGTGAACAAGGCTTATGCCCAAGATATGTGGAGGTTCATTGTTCTTAACACAATACTTTCCAGAAATAAAGAGAAAAAAGATTTATGAATAAAGCAAGAGACGATTATTCAAATATAAACCAATCACCATTAATTCTACCCGGAGGGAGCAAATAAGACACACCAATTGTCATCTAAAAGGTAATGGTTCGATCAACTAAAAAAACATAACATACGCGTGTATAAACCAATACCAATTCTAATACACACGCAAACCAATCCAAGTTTCCATTTCAATATCAGAAATTTTTTTCCTACATAGAGATTTGCCCACTTAAACTTTACTAGGTTTAGATTAGCAATTTCAAAATCATGTACTAAAGAAAAATTACAGCTCCATAATTCGACAAGTGCTCTTTTGGTTTGAAAAATTCAAAATCAAAACTGAAAATGGTGTTAATATCAATTGAATTTTTACATCGTCATTTGAAGCAAATCACCCTCTTAAAAATATGTAAAGGCGAAAACATAACTCAGCCTAGTTAGTCGAAAGAATAAACTATTACAAAAATGCCACCACTATTATTATTTAGTTGAAATCATGGATTCCATGCAAAAATATATATGTTTATATGTATTAAGATAAACTGCAACATAAGCCAAAGAATTTGGTATGAAATATATGAAAGGGAGACAAACCTGAAAATTTTCAACTCGAGCAATGTACGTTCTACTCTACATATTGTCGAACTAAAAAAATCGAGAGTCAACGAATTTGAAAAGGAAAGAGCAGACTGAGATATTGGCACGGCTCAATCAAATAAGCATAAAGAAAACTAACCGAAAGTTAGATCTGAGTGAACCGGGCCAATATCAAAGTAAACTATTTCAAAGTTGAAAAAGAGAGAGATTATAGAGAGGTAGGGTTTGAGAAGCGGGTGGGTTTATGAAGAAAATGCAAAGGAGTAAAGCTTAGGTTAAATATTAGGTCGATCGCATTAAAAGCGCTTTCACTATCAAACTTCAACACACAGTGGAGGACCAAAGCATTGAATTCCATTATTATTATTATTATTATTATTGAGTTTTAATTTTTTTGAGCTGATCCAATTATCGACGGCGAGAGAGTGGCAGAATGCAGAGGAAATTAAATAAAAAGGGAATCGTTTCGTTGGGCAAGAGCAAGACGCCATAACTATTTATTTTTTAAACATATATATATATATATATATATATATAGGCTTTATTTCAGACCTTGCATGGCTTTGCAATAACTGCATCCCTCAAAGGCAGATCATTTTTACGGTTTTCAATTTTTACATTTACTTTAATGCCTTTAATTTCTGTTTTGTTTTTTTATTATACAGTGTGTGAGAGTAAATTTTTTTTTCCATGTTGGAGGAAGACTCTTCTATGATAATAATCCTTTTCCTTCTCGAAAAAAAAAAAACACTTTTGTTTTAGATGAAATATTCAATTTGTTTTCTTACTGATGAGCTTGTAAAATATATGTCTTACTTAGAAGTACTTTTTTTTTTTTAGCAAAATGCATCCCAATTTTGAATTTATTATCACTTCATAGTGTTTAATATAGTTGTCATTTATAGTAATTTAAGTAGAGAGGAAATAAATTATGAATAAAAACACTTTAAAGAAAATGTAATAAACATATGTGTGTTTTAATTCTAAAAGGTTTATAAAAAAAGCTTAAAAAATACTTAAATTAAAAGGTAATTCAAATGGGTTTTGATTCTTAGTATGCATTTGACATATTTCTTTTGAAAAAAGTGTTTTTTTAGTGAAACACTTACCGTCGGTCTTAGCATATATCATGCTTAAGTGGATTAAAAATCAATTATTATCTTATGATTGATAGTTCAATTTGTACTCCACAATTGTTAAAATAATAATAAAAAAAAAAGAAAAAAAAGGTGAAACACTTATTATACAAGTATTTATTTGACAAAAAAAAAGTTAAATACTTATTAAAAATACTTAAGTGCTATTTCTAATTATATCTACCTTTAGTATTTTTCAAACCACCTTCGATTATCAAGAATGATACCAATTACTTTTAAATCGTTAAATCACTATGTAAATTACTATCAATTTTGTTTATCATCCATGAGTGCTCTAAACAGCACATCAAACATACAATAAAAAAAATAATAAATCAAACTTAACCCTATATATAATTTTTAATTGGATATATATAGTATGAAAGAGATATTTAGCATTCAAAGCACACTCCTAAAAGATCATTATTTGATTTCATTATTAAATATGAATTTGGTGCTTAATTAGTCAACTTGAGTATATAAAGAGCAATAGATTAAAACATTATAGCTTTGATCAATTGAGATATGTATGGTTAAATTGAGAAAATATTTTGTAAATTAAAATATGTAATAATTTAAAACAAAAAAAAATTCTATTTATTATTAAAATTTCAACCCCACCCCCACCCCAAAAAAAAAAAAAAAAAACAAACTATTGTCTTGAATTAAGATAGTACACTACTATTTCACCAATAAAGCAACCGCTAGTCCGCTAGTCCCACCCTTTTACCATAAACAGAAAGGAGAGAAAAAGAAACTTCATTATCCCACACTCTTCAGTTCCTATAAAAATTAAAAAGAAGGGAAAAAAACTATACCTTATCCCAAAGCAATAGCTAGCCTAGCCTTAAAATATATATAACCATTTGTTTTTGAATGGCTAGCCATTCTTTTAAAAGATGGAAATAAACTACCATTTTTCAAAGCAATAACTCACGATCCTTCTCGCAAACTTGAGCTCGCATCAACTCGTTTATGCATATATTCATGATGGATCAAAAGTTTAAATTCATCACTTTTATATATTGTCTACAAAAATTAGTTGTTCTGGAAGATAGATACATATATGAGTATTATTATGTATCTAATTATTATCATCTTATTATTTTTTAAGTTCAACATAATATGTGGAGTGATCAATATGAGAATAGTTCAACTAAAATTAAATCATATATCTTTAATTGATGAAATAAGTTAGAAGTTTGAATCTCTTCCTACTTCACACATTGTTTAACTAAAAAAATATTAAAAAAATACATGGATGAAAGATTCAATTTTTTGATCTTTTAAGTTGAGTGTATAATAATCTTAACCACTTGAACTATACTCAAATCAATAATAAGGAAATTATTACTATTTTGAGAATCAATAATTACTTTTAATGCCTTGATTAATTAAACCCACACTATTTTTTTTTTGCTAATTCTCCATGGGTGGGTAGACATCATACAATCAAAAAAATTTAAACCACTAACTTTTATATATTTCTTAAACTAAATTATTGATTTGTGGGATGTTTTTTTTTTTTGTTCTTTTTGTTCTCTCATTACTCTCATTTACAATCAATATTATTTTGGTTCCTATACTTTTAAATCTCCAATTTTAGTAATTCTACTTCTAATAAAACTTAAAATTGATCCTTAATATTAATTTATTATTAATTTTCTTTTAAAAAAATTGCACTCTATTGGCTTTACCTCTACAAACTTTGAAATATTTTCACATCGTGCGTTTTTTTGTATTGAAAATATTATTATTATGTAACCAAATTGTATAAAAAATAACTTCAAACTTTATCATGAAGATCAATTTTAAGTTTTATTGAAAGTATAAACATTCAAATTGGACATATGAAAGTACGTAGACTAAAATAGAACAAAGTTCAAAATACATACACCAAAATAGTATTTTAACCATAAATCAATCTATACTCCTAAATAAAACTAACTCGCAAGTTGCAACATATAAAAAATTTTATCCTAAAACTTCCGATTTCATTAAAATTAGACCTTGTACTCCATTTGTGAAGTATGATAATTTTTACCCTTCAAAAGATTTGGTTTAACAAGTCGTAAAAAAACATAAATATAAATGATAAATCTAGTACAAAATTGATCGCCCTGGTGAGAAATACCATACTAGAGTAACTTTTTTGTTGAAATTCGTGAGTTTTGTAATATTTATTTGCTGAACTTGACTTTATACAAAACTTGATTTTCAGTGAAATTTTGGGATATTTTTATATTTTATTTTAGTAAAATAGAAAAATGAGTAGATGAATGTAACCACAAGTTTAAAAGAAGATAAAATATGTAACTATTTATTTAATTTAGAGTTTAATCTGATGAAATTAAAAGTCAATAATAAAACTTAGCATACCTCGCTAAAGTCAATAAAAAATTAATCACAAACAAAAAAAAATGTTTAAATAGTTTGTTTAGTTATCTTAAGTTAGTTTGAGGGTCAACATATAAAATATTAATTACTATTCTAAAAATCAATGATTAAATACTTGTTCGTGATTAGTGAACTAAAAACAATAAGAAAAAAAAAGTCACCTCAATGAAATATTTTAGGAAATTCCCAAATAGCCCCTATTTTCCACAAACGTCAGTGAAAAAAAAAATACGTATTGTTTACAGCGCATGGGTCTGGATCGGCCATTAATGAATATTCTACCATTGAGATATTGCCGGATTTGTGGGCCTCCGTAGACAGTGGATTCATTAAGGCGCGGAATCACAACTCACAAATGCCCAAATTTATATGGAAATTACATTTTTAATCTAGATATAGATAGTTTAGCCTTAACTTCAATTTTCATTTAGCTCCTATTTCAATAATGATGATGATAATATTAAAATAATAATAGTAATTTGGCTCCAATACTTTGAAATTCTTCTTCTAATTACACATTGATGCTGATGATGTCTATTTAATCACTTTATATTACGAAAAGTCCATGCTCTAACTTTCAAATTAGATAAATTTATGGTTAACATTACAACTTTAAAGGATGACACAATATTTTGAATTAACTAAATTTATAATTCAAGTTTTGTTTTATTTTATGTTTAAATTACCCATTCGATATTTTATGATTTTGGTTTGCTCCCATTTGGAGCTTGTAATATTAAATTTTTAACTAATCTCAATGTGTTATTTGTCGTTTTAAATATTTGAGTTTGCTCCCTATCATTTGAATAAAATTCATACATTATCTTTAACCTATTTTTACCTATTGAAAAAACTACTTTTAAAAAAAAAAAAAAAAACTCAAATTTAAATGAGAGTTTAAATTTAATCAGCTAATACTGTCTATCAAATAAAAAACCACACCTCATAGCATATAAGTTCAAGTATAGCTGAATAATTAAGATGTACCTCTTGAGAGGCTGTAGATATTCAAACACCACCTCCATATTTGTGATCCAGTATTGTTAAAAAAAAAAAAGAAAAAAAAAAACATTATAAGTAGAAAATATGTCACTTGCTCAATTGAAAATTTTAAATTCATAGAGACCATTTAAAATTAGACTCAAATCATATAGACCAATTTGATAACTCGATTAACTTTTATTATTATTATCATCATCATCAACAACAAAAGTACGTCAAATTCTGAGCTCAAAATCAAAGGGACATAAATGAAAGTTCAAACACAAATTCAATTACCATGAGAGCATAACTCAACTGACATATCGAATGAGTTAAGGAACATGAGGTATGTGATTCGAATCTCCCCAACTCTTATTGTATTAAAAAAAAAATGCAAATCGAAACTTAGAAGTGCCAACACATAGGCTTGAAAATACTTGGCAGATCAATATTTAAGGTCAGTAACCATTGACAAATAATCTTAAATTTTTTTTCCAATTTAATAAGATTGGTCTTAATAATGCAAGGAGCATATATTCGTATGGAAAAAAAAAACACTTATTATTAAAGTTACAAACAAAGTTTCAAATTTTGACGAAGCTCTTATAACAACCATAGAACATATCTAAACACCATATATTGTCATTTAAACAATTTGCTTTAAAGATTACCAATCCAATTTTGATGATAAAGCCTCCCCTATAGATTGCAAATAATTGAAAAAAAAAAAGAAAAAAGAAAAAACTTTAAACCAAGCACAGAAGTACACAAGAATTAATTATTCCATAAACAATTTTGCTCTATTGATCTAAAAAAGAATCTTTTAAGAGAGACTTGAAAGATAAAGTGATCTAAAAAGAATATTTGAAGAAAAATAAATTGACATTCAAAAAATGATTTAAATTTAACTTTGAATATTGAATGGATCATATATTGTCCATCGAAAGATTCATATAAGCAAAGTTGAGCGGTGTATGTCATCATTATTAAATTACTTGTAATCAAATAAACGTGAATCCTATTTATTTTAAATAATACAATTGGCGATGCCACTACAAATAAACAAATGACATCGTATATTTTAATATAAAGTCAGGCGAAATAAACAAATAAAATAAATGACAAAATGTGCCCCCATTCTGTGGGAGAGCCAATCCCATTCGAGGAATTTAAAAGGTGTTTGGGTGAGATTGACAAGTGACCAAGTAATTAAACTCTACATTGCAGCAGGTGAGGGGCACTTTGGTCATGTACCCCACTTTCCGTCTGATTCCATACTGCCAATATTTTAACTTAAGGCCTTTAGAATATAAATGAAAACGGTGGAAATTGGGGGGAAAATAACCAGTTGGATTTAAAAAAAAAAAAAAGTCACGGTATCAAAGTAAACTTTTGGAGCCGTTTGAGGAGTTGGGGGAGTTAGTTGGGGCATAAACGTTTTTGGTTGTTACCAAAAGGAAGCTTAAAACCATAAAATTGAAAATCGACTCTCCCGACAACGTTGTAGGTGAAGATTACCTCATCTTTTTTAACCATTTTAATATTTTTTTAAAATGTTTAATATCAAGTCTAGCCTCTGAACTTTTAAGTTTATGTATGTTTGATTTATATCTAATACGTTTTGAACTCTCGATTTCGTGTCTAATAGGTCCATGACTTTAAAAATGTTTAGTAAATTCTTAAAGTTTCAATTTTGTGCATTTATAATATATTCAAAATTTGTTAGAATTAACTCAATTATTATGAATAAATTTGAATTTTATGTCAATGAAATTATAAACTTTCAATTTTATATCTAGTATGACCGTGAATTTACAAATCTATTGAACATGACTTTTTTTTAAAGTTCGTTAACTAAATAAACACAAACTGAATGTTAACTTTCAATTAAATAGTAAATTTGTGGAGTATGAGATTCAAACTTCTGATTATTTAGTTGATGATATATGATTATTTAGTTGATGATATATGGTTTATGTCAATTAAGATAGACTAACGTTTCCAACTAGTTTATGATTTTTAAAAAATATATATACTATTATTTAACATTAATTCCCATAAATGATTAGATAATTGCGTTTTAGGGAGACGGAGAACTCAACCTCCATGATCCAGGCTGGTGGGTTTATCCGTATCGGATTTTTTTTTTTTTTTTTTTTTTTTTTAAAAACTCATGTACTCTCCCTCATTCCTTTTGGGATACGGCTTTAATAAAATACAGTAAGAATCTTTACTTGTTTATTGATGACGATCATTATAAAAAAGGGGAAAAAAATTGTCTGTTGATGACGATGCTCTCTATCTTATGAGCACTCCCAAGTCCCCACTGATGCCACTCACAACTTATCAAACTAAATGTTAATTATATTTAATTCGTCATTTTCCAACTAATTTTTTAGAACTATAAAATTTTGACCTAGAAATTGCTCTAATAAATCCCCCACCACATAAAGTTGAGTTTTAAATTAATTAATATTATATAGCATCTACATTTAGATTTAGCATGAGCTACATAAAATTTTCAGAAAATTCGTTTGTAAACTCTCGTTTGATAATTATTTGATTTGTGTTTTTGAAAATTAAGTTTGTTTTCTTTCAATGTCTCTACCATGAGTTTCATATCTCTTAAACAAGTATTTGAATTCTTAACCAAATTCTAAAAATAAAAATAAAATTTTGATTTTTTTTTTTAGTTTTCAAAATATGGTTTGATTTTTAAAACATATGTAACAAACAGGTAACAAAACAAGCAAAATCATGAGTGAAAATAATATTTATAGCCTTAATTTTCAAAAACCAAAAACCAAAAATCAAATTATTATCCTACCAACCTAAAATATTAAAGTTTAATTTACTGTAACTATTCATTTTGTAAAATAATTAAATTATTATCAAATAACATTCTATATAGTATATATCACTTTCGCATAAATGAAAACACGAACTTTCAAATCCCAACCAAATTCATTCTTGCCTCCTTAATGGCCTCCTTAGTGCAAAATGAGAATGGTCAACCAAACATCAATTTCATGATTAGATGCAATGTTGATTTAATAATATTCTGAAGACAATAGCTTTTAATGTTTATTTTTAATTTTTATCCATATTTTAAAATTGAAGGCTTTTACTCCCGTTTTTTAATATTTCAATTCTCACACACATATATATTAAAGTTCTTGAACTTTATCCACATTTTTATATTTAAAATCTTAATTTGGGGTTTCTAATTAACCTAAAATATGGAGGTTTGAATCAATTACCATTAAATTATATTCACTTTAACATGTTTGACCGTTATTTTAAAGACGATAATGTAAATATAAAATAGACCTAACGAATAATGTTAAATTCTATAACCACAAACAAATATTTCAGTACATCAATATTTGAAGGTGGAGGATTCAAACCCATAACTTTTTAATCATAAGTCTTACTTAATGTCAATTGAACTATACTTTTATTGGAGATAATGAATAGTAAGTTGTCAATCTCTTGACATAAATAATTATCGATTTCAATTTTTATTTCATTAAATTAAAATTTTCATGTGACCTGTAAAATGAATATTCTATGACATGGACTTAATACTAATTTTAATAAAACTCGACATATAAAATTGAGACGTAGAAAATTAGAGTATTAAAGTGATGGTTTGTCAATGATTATGGATTATTTTTTAAGCAATTTGATTCAAATATATCATACATTTGAATTTAAAAAATAGTTTGAAATTAAAAATAATAAATAATAATTTATTGAAAATAACGAAAGACTAATGTGAAGTCAATTTGAAATATAATTAGTAGAATAATTTTGAATGTTTGAAGTTAATGGGAATGACGAAATTGGGTGGATTTATAAAAGCGGTGATATAAGCAAAGCACGGAGGGGTTTTGTTAGAATCCACGTCGACAAGCGCAACGAAGGTGGAAGCCCAATGCGCCACGACCTAACAGCTAATACCTTTTCTTTTTCTTTTTTATTTTCATTTTTCTAATTCCAATTCATCCTTTTGTTTTCTTTTTAATTTAAATATCAAGTGTTTTAATTTCCATAACAGAGCAAAGAGAGGGAAAGAAAACGACTAACACAGCAACCGAGAGCGCCAATTTCCTCACCAGCTTCCATCGGTTTTCCTCGCCGTTGTTTCTTCATTCGAGCAATCGGAAATTTGCCGCTCGCTGATCTTTATCGACGACATATATATATATATATCGTTTGTATTCCATTACGGTTTGTTTTGATCTTGTTTTGTGTGGTTCTTGTTTCTCCCATGGCTATGGACGATACTGAAAGCTGTTGTAGTAGACCGGCGGATGACTTTTCGGCTCAGACTTGGAGACAGAAGCAGAAGGTTGGTGTTTACGACGAAGTTCTTCGTCGACTCAGGCTGTCGCACGAGGCAGAGACCAGCGTTCCTGGTTTTGAGGATGAACTTTGGGCTCATTTTCATCGCCTTCCTACTAGGTACGCTACTTCAAATCTAGCTTTAGTCCTTTTTGTGCTTCTTTGTTCACGCCGAAGCTGAATCCGTTCATCGCTTTTCTCCGTTTTCTTTCATCGTGTACACTGGCGCCTTAACGACTGTTTATTTTTCGTAAGTGCAATAAGATGAGAGCAAAACTATTTTTCTTGGAATATGCTGATCAATAACGATTTAAGGCGGGTTGATCACCGAGGAAATTGGAGAAGGATTGAAGTAACGGGAAAGTTTATTTTTATTTTTGTTTCATGTTATGTTATTTTTTCTTGCTTGTCATGACTCGTTTCCTTACATGTAAAGAGATTATACTTCTTAGATGTGCTTGTGAAGAAAAGGAAAAAAAAGTTGTGGCGTGAAGTAGTAATTATTCGATAATATTCTTGTGTTTGTTTATTATAAAGTATAAATTAGCTTCACTTGGCTAAGTCAATACTGTACTTATTTGTTTAAGATATTATTCTAGAGAGATGGCTGTTTTACCTCTTCAGAATATGTAGAGTAAGTCTAAGAAATATATCCACTAGAATTATAGCCAAAACTTTATAGAATTAAAATTCTTGAAAAATTTAAGAAGCGTGAAAGCAATATCTACATGGTATTTGGGCATTTCTGTTTTAGGATATTGACTCAAAAAGTCATGTCAAAATGTGGTCTCAATCTCTTATCTTAAGAGAATGCAAAGCACTAGTGTGGTCCATGTGGAACTTGGTTCGCATCTGCTTGACACTTTTCTCTAGCTCCAAAAAGTTAGATTTATTTTTGCCCTGTGAAAATTATTAAGACCTCGTGTTATGACTATAGTGGTAAATATAATGTCAAAGGTATGCTATGGACGTCAACGTAGAGAGGGCTCAAGATGTTCTCATGCACAAAAATCTTCTCTACATGGCACATGATCCTGCTACTCGACCTGCAATTGATGTCCGCCTCGTACTGGTAATGTTTACCATGGGCTATTAATTAATTTTGATATTACAGAAGAAATGAAGTTTCTGCTATTTATGTGTTTAAGTGAGTTTTTCTTTAATGAACTTTTTGCTGTATTATTTTATTTTTGATTGAAGAGTTTTTTTTTTTCATTTGACTTTCCCGGCGTTGTGAAAGTTAGCTCTTTATACGGTCTGTAGGAGAACTCTATCTTGTTCTTGCCTGCAAAATACTAATGTAAAAATTGCTCACTTGGCAGGTTCATTCATCTCCTGGCACAAACTCTGGCAAGTCTGTTCATTCAAACTTGAAGGAAAAAGTGGACCAGCTGTTTTCTGATTATGACAGCAATCAGAGGCATGGTTAAGTGAAGATTTGAACTTTGCTGTATGTTTGGGACTTCAAGGATATTATAACTACATATTTTTTGTTTTTATTTTTCTGCATATATAAGCAGACACCACCCCCCACCAGCATTTGGTTCATCAACAGAGGTCGAATATGGTTTTGAGACCAGCCAATTACATGATATAGATCAGCCTTGCACTTTCTCATGGTAAATAATGTTCTGAAATCTGAGTAGTTTTTAAGGACATGAATCTATGACTCTGTTCCTACAGTTTGACCCTTTTTATCTGTACTATAGATGCTCCATATCATAACGTTAAAATTCTATACCATCAAAATTTCATTGATTCCTCCATGTCACTTTGATAAGAATATAATGGCCTCCCCTCCCCCTATTCTTAGTACAACAATTTTCTTCTTGGGAACAAAAATATTCCTTTTCTCCCCTTCTCTTGGTAAAGGAAAAAAAAGTTTGATTCTTCTTTTCTTGGAATAATTTAATGTATGCTGCTTGTGGATTGGTTAACATTGAAAGTTTATATATGCCCATGCCCTTGTTCTCAAGCAAGATTCCAATACTTTCAGGCCAATGCATGAAATTACAATATCAACAATTGACAAGCCAAAACTACTCAGCCAGGTAGCCTCTCTCCCTCAATTTTAAAATTTGTTTTCATATAGATTAAAGTAGCTTCTTTTAAAGGATTTTCTTACACATATTTTGTAGTCTTTAGACTGAACCAAGTTTCTCTGATTTAGAGATCCACTCTTCAAATGTACTCTATACAGTGGAGAATGTGTAGCATCCATGAGTGAAGAACACGCACTAGTAAAAATGGTCATTATTGTTGGAGGAACTAATGTACTTGGTTAAGTGTTTGTGTTTTCTGTTAACGTTGCTTATATTTGTAGCACAATATTTTGAAATCAGTTTGTTGTGGGTAATACGATTTATTGAACTTAGTTAAATGTGTGATTAGAGGTAATACATTCATAACCGAAATAACTTTTTCAGTTGACGTCCTTACTTTCTGAGATTGGGCTGAATATTCAAGAAGCGCATGCTTTTTCAACAACAGATGGTTTTTCCTTGGATGTTTTTGTAGTTGATGGTTGGGCAATTGAGGTAATCTGGCTCCTCTTCCTAAGCTTTTCATTCTCATTTTCACGTAACATTGAATAGATTGTGGAGAAGAGATTGCAGATGTTTTTAGTTCAAAATGCTCTTGAGTTATTTTTTTAAAACATTGTTACCTTTCCCCTTGATACGAATTGATTTTTTTACATGGAGTCTTTAAATTATAGGGTACCAAGCAGCTAAAGGATATACTGGCTGAAGAAATATCAAAGATTCAGGTAGCTGCCAATAATTCTCATAACATTCCTATGGATGGTTATACTTCGTCTCAAATCATGTTTGAATTCTAAATAGTTAATAATAATAGAATAGTATTGCTTATGTATTTCTCATTTTATCGTGCACATGATGCATTTAACAAATTGGGTCATTCAGAAAAGGCATCCTCTATTTACACCTTGGAGCATTTCCCATACTGGGAAGAAAGACAAAATTGGAGTCAAGTTCATCAAGAATTATGTCAACATTCCAAGGGACGAAGTTGATGTGTGGGAAATTGATGCGAGCCTGTTGATCTATGAGAAGAAAATTGCGTCTGGATCTTTTAGTGACTTGTGAGTTTACTGATAATTTAAGTAATGCACTATTTGAGCTTGGATGCTTGTTGAAAAGTGTGATGTTAATGATGTAGGTATAAAGGCACTTTTTATGGTCAAGATGTGGCTATTAAGCTTCTAAAAGATGGAAACTTTAATGAGACTGTACGGCGGGAATTTGCTCAAGAAATTCATATCATGAGGTTTTTATATCCTAGCTTAATTTCCCACGGTGCTGCTAATTGTTCTCTCATTTTTCTATTTTTGTATCTTTTATGTTCTGTTCATATACAAATGATTATTGCGATTTGATAGTTTGCTAATTAGGTGATTTCCCTAAATTTTATGACATTCCTATAAATATCATTGCTGTGTAGGTTATTTTCTCCATTCTTTAGTTTTATTTTGCTAAATACATTCATATTAAAGAATTTCAGAATTGATGATTTCTCCTCATAGATTCATTATGCACTAAAGGCCTTATTTATAGAAATACAAGAGATGCCTAACGTAATGGCCCGAAGTAGTTATAAGTAAACCTGCTTGATAACAAATACAACTGAATCTAACAGTCCTGAATAAACTAATAACAGAGATAACAAATTGATTTCAATAACACACAATTAGATATATGTCTCTACTATCATTAGTTTATCTTTTTTCTTCAAAATCTAAACTAATGTGAAGAGTTCTACCTGGGTCGAAAAGTACCGGTTGATGGTGGAGAATCTCCTAGTTTAATCTCACCCCCTTTTGTTTCTAAAATTTGTAGAAAACTTCGGCATAAGAATGTTGTCCAATTTATTGGTGCATCTACCAGACCTCCAAGCTTTTTTATTGTTACAGGTAACCTGATTACACATTTTGTTGATACATATAATGCCTGATGAAGTCTGGTTTGCATGTATGGTAATGGTATGCATTAAATGCCCATGAGCTGTAGAATACATGTCTGGTGGAAGCATGCACGACTTTCTACATCAACGAAAAGGCGTTCTTAGTTTTCCTTCCTTACTAAGAGTGGCAGTTGATGTGTCCAAGGGAATGAACTATTTGCATCAAAAGAATATCATCCATAGAGATCTGAAAGCTGCAAATCTTTTGATGGACGAAGATGGGGTAAGAAATAAATTTTTTGCATAACTTGGTGATCTTTCGATAAGTTCATCAATAAAACGTACTTAATTACCTCCCAAGTCATTTTGGCTTATTTGTTTTCTATTAGTTTCCACAATCATGCTTGCTGCTATTAAATTCGGTGGCAATATTATGTATCTTCATTTCATAACCATGGATCTGGTGCTTACACGGGAATCGTGCTGATTTCCGGTTAGATTTAAAGGCAATGCTACTCATCTTTCCCATGCAATACTTTCATGTTATTGGTCACTTTCAATTTTATGATCAATACTATTTACCTGTCTGGTTTTCTATGATATATGTGACAATGATAGCCCATTTTAATGTTAATAATAGAATAATAAAAAGGCATTGTTCTGATCTTTGCAGCTATGTAATTGATTTTTCTCCCTTCAATTGTGTATTTGACATTGAAATAAGAGCGTGAATAGTGGCATCCATTATTGTTTCTGTTGATCAACCCCGAATCCTTTCAACATTAAAAGTGTAGGGTTACATGTGTTGATGAAAGGAAATATATCATCGCTGTAAAACACATCATTTCTTGGAAGTTGTTTTGCGTGAAAGTAGGGTCGGTACAAAGTTGAGCCTTTTACATGTTTCAATCGACACATTAGACTGTCATTACTCCGCACTGTAGGCTTTGAACTAGTTTTTTATTCCAATGATTTCTTTTTCCCTATAAAAAACATTTATAGGCATAATCATTATTTGATTTTGCAGAGTAGCATATGTCAATCCTAGTGTACTAAGTCATCTCCCGGGGTACCCTTTCTTAAGTGTGCCTCTGATTCTTTTTTTACTCTTATCAGATTGTTCTCCATCCCAGTCCCACCTAAAAACCAAAATGTTTGACAGGTTGTCAAGGTAGCTGATTTTGGTGTTGCCAGAGTGCAAGCTCAATCTGGTGTGATGACTGCAGAAACTGGAACATATCGTTGGATGGCTCCAGAGGTTCGTATTCTGCAAATATATAATATTCACCCTACTATTGACATCAGGTGCTGCATTCGTATTCATGCAAATTGCAGATTCTAGTTTTCAAGCAATGTCCAACAGATCAGAGTTCTATGTACCTAGTCTTTTCGTTTTATCATATGAGGTACATAATAAGTAGTATGCAGCATCAATCTCACTTGAACAGCAATTGTTTCTAGGAACTTTTAGGATGTGCAATAGTTGTTCTTAGAACTCTAAAAAGGAACTGAGAAAGAAGAAGAAAAAAAAAACCTGTTCTCCCTGTGGATGGATTGTCCTTTGTCATTAATGATTTCTAGTTGTTATTTGGGTTACTTTTGAACTTGGGATCATAGAATTCTTCGAAGCCAAGTTTTCACTCTCGATTCCTTGCTATATCAAGAGGAAAATATCATACAACAGCCATGGTGCTAATAATGTAATTTTTCCTCCACTTGGGTGTTCTTTTGTTTGTACTCTATAGATTCTATTCGTTATCAACGTGGTAGTTTTTCCTTTCTCTTTGACGTTTGGATGATGTTGGTTGGTGGATGCAAGGTTATTGAGCACAAACCATATGATCATAAAGCTGATGTTTATAGCTTTGGGATAGTGTTGTGGGAGCTGCTTACAGGACAGGTAAATCCTTTTCTTCTGTTTTAAAATAGAACAAATTTTCTTATTTCCTTTCTAACCATGTGGTTGCACCAACGAAATGTGTCTGGAATGCCAGCTTCCTTACGATAACCTGTCTCCGTTGCAAGCAGCAATAGGCGTGGTCCAGAAGGTATTTCCTCATTCATACAATATTTTTTTTTTTTAAAAAAAAGGCCCAGTTTGTTTTGATTCTTCCCCTGCTATTAATTCCCATCTTGTCGCCCTCTTTTTACTGCCTTAGTAAGCATAACATTCCGTTTTGAACTGCACTAGTCCTTGAGGCATATTTATAAGGAAATTCCACTTGTTTAGGCTTGCTTGCAATTGTAATTAATTAGAATTGACATGCAAAAGGTAGGTTAACTCTAATTCAACAAATTAACTGTTAGAAACATGCTATGAGAAACAAGAACAACATATTCTGAATTTACATCTCTACAAAGCTTTTAAGTAATGTTGGTAGATTAATGATGATGCAAGAAATATTGAAGTGCACTTTCCCATCCACGTGACTTTCAAATTACAAGTAGTTTGGCAAATGAACTTCAGGGTCTGAGGCCTAAGATTCCGAGGCATGCTCATCCAATGATCGTGGACTTGCTTGAGAGATGCTGGCGGCAGGATCCATCTTTGAGGCCTGAATTTTCTGAAATTACAAAACTTTTGCAGCAGATGCTGAAGGAGGTAGGGAAAAGTTCTGCTGAAACTGTTCAAATTTATTGCTTACAAGGGGTCGTTTTCAGGCACCTCACGTTCCTGGAACAGATTACATAATAAGAAATTGTAGAGTGGCAGGAATCATCTGGAAGACCATCAAAATTTTGGGCAGGAGCAGAGCGTTCTAGGGCGGAGTGAGGATACGGTTCCTAACTACATGCAATTATCTATCCATATGCTGTGAATTCACCTCTACATTGCTGTAAAATATTGCATCTTTTAGATCAAGTGATGAATGGCTCGACAAGGTATTGGATTTAGATATAATATTTGTTGGAAATGCGACCAATGTCTCAAATCAACGGGACAAAGAAAAAATTAGTGGGCGCTTAGATCACCGTGTTGGGTTTGGATGGTTTAGAAATTAAAAGTGTAGGGAGGTTAAGTGTTAAGTTTTTTTTTAGGTATCAATTGGCCAATTTAGCACAACTCAGTAGGGTTAGAAAATATTACAAAATTGTAGCATGTATCTAAAAAGGGTCGTATTACGACTGGACTGATAAAGCGGGTCATGACTTGACCGACCAGAATGAGCTTTAAACATCGAAACATGGCCCTGGCGCTGGAGGAAGAGTAATTTTACAATAAAGAACATGTGGTAAAACTGCATTAAATGATCATTTTTAAAAATTACATCTTAATACATAATTTAAAGAGGATGAAAGAATGAATAAGAAAAAACAATTAATTTGGGTGAACTTAACCGTCAATGGAATTTCAGGGCTTAACAGCTCCTTTTTAATTTTTAAAGAATTTTTGAAGTATTTTTTGTAATTCTAAATATTTAGTGTTTATTTTTATATGATAAGAAAACGAAGAAAATATTCTTAAAAAAAGTATAATGAATTTATAGGTTACTTGAACGTTGAAATATTTATCTAATTGGTTTTACTTTAAATGATGATAATTTTATTATGTTTTATTAAGTCGACCAGAAGGTAAGTCGGTGTTGGATCGATTAATTTGATTTCAATCAATATGCCTATGAAGAATCTTGATTGACTGAAGTTCATCATTATTTTCTTTCTAAACATAGAGGTTGATAAAAAATCCATCATGTACAACACTAATAAAAATCGATATGAATTTACTAAAAAAAGAAAAAAAGAAAATTGATATGAACGATATGACGTGCACTTCAAGATGTTCAAGTATACGTTAAACTCCTGATTTCTCAAATAATATGACAAACTTTTTTTTTTCAAAGTTATTTATATTCTAAGTTTCAAAATTATTGTCATCTATCAATTTTATAAATACGTTTAAATTATTAACTTTGGTCATAGTATTGCAAAATGAATTTTAAAAGAGAATACATGTAAATTTGAAACAATATGTGTGCAACTTCAAATAGAAGTATATCATCTTCAATCACATAAAAATGAAAGGTAAATAAAAATGAAAGGTAAATAAGGTCTCGTTTGATGATGATGTTTCTGTTTTCAATTTTATGTTTCTTATTTTCCATATTTTAATAATAAAAAACAAGAATATGTTTGATAACTATTTTTATTTCTTGTTATTGAAAACAATACATATCAAACATTTTTATTTCTTGTTATTGAAAACAATACATAAATATAGAGATAGGAAAATTTCAAATTTAAATTTAAAATAATATAAATATACATATTGCAAAACTTTAAGAAATAAAATAAAAAATAAAAAATATATTTAAATATAAATAATAATATAAATATTGCAAAGTTAATAAATGAAATACTAAAAAACCAAATCACGCTAACCAGGATTCGAACTTGGGCGTAGACAGTAAAAATAAATGCAGAAACCCAAGTGCCACAAAACAGAGAAACTTCTTTGAATAGATTCTAAAATTGAGCCAGAGATTGATTATCAAATAAGTTTGTTTCTTAAAAAATGAGAAATAAAAAAACAAAAAAGAAAGAAAGGGGAGCATTATCAAACAAGCCTTGAAATATTAAAATAAAAATTATAGGACAAACAAAATAATGATGGAACGATTCCACTTCCTTGCAAATTAAAGCATCACAGTTAAAAACATTTTAAATTTAATATACTAACTTCAGTTAAATTATCTCTTTATATTTTTTTGTTTGAGAGTGAGGAAAAAGGCGTGAGTGGTACAAAGCTTTAGAAGAGTGTTTTTTTTTTTTTTTTAATTGAGGTTAGGAAGAAAAATTATGAGTGATTGTAATAATTTTGATAAATTGTACTATTATATTATTGTATAAAATTATTGAAGTCACAGAACCAAACAAAAACTTTATTTATTCTCATGAAAATCTGATGATATTTCATACACAACTAAATACTGTTATCTTTAATTTTCAACCATCTCATGTCTTGCCATCTTTTATTCTCAAACATCTATAAAATTTTAAACAAACGGTCTTTAATCTTAATTTAAGAAAAAATAAAAAAAAAAATAAAAACTATTAAAAACGAAAAAGAAAGAAATGTATGCACTGCTTTACCTGGAACACAAACTCACTGATCTAATTTCCATGGTTGGCTTGCAGCACCTCTTAATCTAAGTAGTGTTTATATATATATATATATATATATATTTATTTATGTTCCTTATGGTTGTGGCTATATATACACTCCCTCACCATTCCTTCTCTCTACATTATCTCTTCATTCTCTACACTCCCTTACCATTCCTTCTCTCTTCATTGAAGTGTTCCATTTGTATTTTTGAAAAATGAATTTTATGAGTAGAATTTGGGATTTTTTTTTGTGGTGGAGGTTATGGATGGTTTATTTTGTCGACTTTTTTCTCTCATCATCAAAAAAATTGTATCAATGTTGGTGGGGGCATTTTTTTTTGTTATCAATGAAGTATTTATAGTGTTTCATATTTTCTTCAGATTTTCTCTTAAATACGATAATTCTATGCTACTCCTCCCAACAGTTTCCATTACAATCGAACTACTATTACTTGGGTTGCTTGGGAGGGTGGATAAAATCGATGTGGAAACTCTTACTGGGAGATTCATTTCCAGTGTTAACGAAACATTCGTTATATATTGCATTGCATTTGAGATGTTCTTTATATCAATAAATAATACGGATTGACGCATGAGTCATTTTATTTAATCTTTCAAACTCATTTTATTTTTACTTTTTAAGTATTGTGGCCAATTTTTAAAACCCTGATTTTTCCTTCTCTCTGGTATTCTTGGAAGTCACTTTTTCTTTCATCTTTTTGCAAAGAAAATACCAAGTAACTTGGGTGGCTGTGGTTAGTGGGATCGGATTTTTAGTAATCCTACCTCCAACAACTGTATAGCTGCACCACCTGCTCTTCAAATGGCCAACGGATGGAAGCCGAGCCGATAGGCGGATTTGAGGAGACCGAATGGATGACGGAATGAATGCGACTTGTTTTTTTTTAATATATATATAAGCATTTTAATTCTTCATTTTTCTATAAAAAATGTTTATTTTAGTTTAACGTTTATTTTCCTGCCGAAATTAAAATATGTGTTTCCAGATGTTGGCAGGAAAATAAACATTAAGCTAAAATAAACATAGATGATAGAAAAATAAAGAACTAAAATGCTTATATATATATATATAAAGTAGGTCGCGTTCATTACGTCTCCTCAAACCTGTCTATTTGCTCGCTCCGATCTGTTGGCCATTTGAAATGTAGGTGGCGCAACTAGTTCAGATTCATGAAGTCTCCTCATCTCCGGATAATAAGTTTTCAAGAGGATTATAAAAAATGCAACCCCACAAACCACAAGTTGTGTATTTGGTATTTTCTCTCTACCTTCTGTACGAAGACGAGAGAAAAAGCTACTCCGAGGAATGACGTAGTGAGCCAAAAATCAAGGTCCTCACGATTGGCCACAATACATAAAAAGTAAAAATAAAATGAGTTCGAAAGATTAAATAAAATGACCCACTTGTCAAGATATCCCGTATCAATTAATGGTATGTAGAACATCATAACCGCAACAAAATACATTATGAACCCATTTTAAGACTGAAAAAAATCTCCCAGTGGGAGTCTCCACGTTGATTTTAAACCCGCCCACCAAACAAATTCCAAGTATTACAGTTTCGATTATCAAGGATATTATTGTTGCGAGGAGTAGAATAGAATTATTGGATTTATTTTTAAATCTGAAGAAAAGATGAAGCCATATAAAAGTACAAAACTGACAAAAGCAAAAAATAAGCACATAGAACCTGATATACGTTTTTGGACGATGGGAGATAAAAGTCGACAAAATAAACCATCCATAAACTTCATCACAGAAAATTGACACATTCTAGAGAGAAAATTCATATTTCAAAATGTAAAGGAAGCACTTCAAAAAAAAAAAAAAGAAAATGAAGAGAGGATGAATGGTAAGGGAGTGTAGAAAATGAAAAGACAATGAGTGGTAAGGAAGTGTATATATAGCCACAACCATAAGGAACAAAAATAAAAATAAATATATAAAAACACTACTTAGACTAAGTGGTGCGTGCAAACCAACTGTGCAGCTAAAACAATGCACACATTTCTTTCTTTTTGTTTTCTAATAATTTGTTCTTTTTTATTTTTTTGAAAATTAACCTTATACATGTTTGAGAGTAAAAGAGGTCTGAAAATTAAGATGTTTGAAAATTAAGGATAACAGTATTTTGTTGTCTATTTATTAACGATAAGTGTATTTTTGAACTTTTTTTTTTCAAGTTTGAGTATTAAAGAAATTTTTTAAAGTTTTAGGGGAAATAAAGTATTAATGGTTTCTATCCAAAACTATTTTTGAACATATTTTTTTAAAGTTTAAGATGTTAATGTAACTTTGGAAAGTTTTTGAAACAAAGTATAAAGTTTTAAGAATATTTTTTTTATAATTTATCCCATCTATAAGAGGGAAGAAACCAAAAACAGCATGTGGGAAAAGATGCAAATCATTTATCATTAAAAAAAAAAAAGTAGAAACATACAAAAGGCCTGCGGAATGGAGAGAAAAAAGAAAAAGAAACATACTTAAGAACAGAAAACCCCAAAGAATACAGGAATACATCGGTTAGCGAAGAATATTTTAATTTAATCGAAATCAATGAATTTTGAGAGGCTTTTAGTTTAAAATTTGTCGCCACGTTCTTGCGATAAGGCGTAGCGGCCGACATCATAAAAAAGAAAAGATATTTTTAAATTTTGAATTCAGAAGTTGTTTGTCTATGAGCAAGATGTTAAAACTCAGCATCACCATTTAAAACGGTGACCAAATTTAATCTTAAATTATAAAAATATTTAGAGAAAAAAACTTATTTAGGTAAAAAAAAGAATTTTTTTAACAATGTCTTATTTTATCCCTCATTACTCCAATATTTGGAGTCATGATCCCATAAAATAAGTGGATTAAAATCCATCAATGTGGCTAAATTGAAATTATTTCTAAAATTTTGGAAATAATATTACCTCAAGAATATGAGAAAAATTTTACAATTTCTCAAATCTATCCTAGGATAACCTCTCATGAAATATTTTTTTTTAAAAAAAGTTTTAATTAAATTCATTTTTTCTTGGGACCAAGATCTTGGACTCCCAAAGATAATGATCTCTCACCTTAAGAATTCTAGAAAATCAGACTCTCAAATATTTCTAGATTCCAACGAAGGAATTTTGTTTAAAAAAATAAAAACGGTTTACAAAAAATTACAAAAAGTTGGAAATGACATTTTAGTTATAAGATTTTATAAACTAAAAAAAAAAAACAAGTCAAGTTAAATGTTTGAAAATAAGTTTTCAAAGTAAGATTTGAAACTATGAACGATAATCAAAATAAATTAAGTTTGAATAATGAAATGTAAATGCGATTTAAAGATAGATCATGCTTAACCTAACAAATTGATCCTAACAAATATGCCAACAATTACAAGAAAAAAGAAAAAAAAATCGATCTTGGACTCCCAAAGAATTGATTTCTTACCGGAAAACTAGAAAATCGGACTCTAAAATATTTTTAGATTCTGTCGTCGACATTTTTTTATAGATCGTATGAAAAAAATATATAAATCATATGATAATTCACATACATGTAGCAAAAATTCCAACTATAATAAATAAGAATAATATTTACATTCTAACCATACAAACATAACACAAAATAAAAAGACAATAAGAATAAGACTAATGATAATAATAGAATTCCTCCAATAAAGAAAACATTTGCTATTTTTAAGAAAAATGAGCACTAATAAAATAAATAAAAATAAAATAATAAATAATTTAAAAATTAAAAAAGTAAACATATATATTTGAAAGAAAGAAAAAGTTAAAAAAAAAGAAACGGTCACTCCCACTTACTTGACAACAAAAAAAAAAATCGAAATGATGGGCTTCCAGACCCTTTTTAAACAAATAATAAAATAATAATAATAGTAAAAAGTTTATATATATATATATATATTTTTTTAAAAAAAGGATAGGCGGCATCAAAAGCTACTTTTTTTTAATAATAATAATAATAATAATTACAAAATATCTTTTAAATAAAAACAAAATCCAACCCAAGTCAATTCTTTCTCTTTCATTTTTTTTTTCAAACTCACTACTCTTCTCTCATTCTTCAGCAACATTTTCTTCTCCTTCTCTATTTTTTTTTTCTCTCAAACTCATCTTTTTATGCACCAAACATTACACAAATTTTTTTACTACAACAACCAATGTTAGCTCTTCTTTCTCAACAAAGTTATGTCTTACTCCCATTTTTTAGTTTCATAACACAATATTTTCTGTTATTTCTTTCGTGAACTCACTAGAACTCAAACCTCTCTCCCTTTTTACTTCCCAAGATCTAAAAATAGAAAATGAAAGTGATGAAAGGGAAAATAAACGAGTGAGAAAATAACAAAAATAAAATATAACAAAAAGTATCATAAGGAACGATATAGAGCACAAAGTAAACGAGAATAAAAAAAATGCATTAAGTAATAAAATGAAAAAGTAAAAAAACCGTAACAACCCTTACTCAACTACTGTTTTTCAGGGATGTTCGAGAATAAAGATGAAAATCTAAGAGTGGAGGAGAACATACAACTAGTTTGTTGTTTGAAGTGTAGATCTTTGGATCAAACCTCTACCAAATGCAACCACCAACTAAACTAGGATTGTTCTTGTTGTGTTATGAGAATTTTGGGTTCTTCTTTTTTTTTTTTTTATTTACAAATCTCTCCCTCTTTGTGGTTGTGAAAGAGTTTGGCTATGGGGTTTGTAGAGCTTCTTTGCATGAAACTCACTGTTTTTTTTTTTAAACTCTCATGGTATGTGTGGTTGAGAATAAATAGTTGGGAAGGATGTGTGGGAGTGTAAAAGTAGGTTTTTTTTTATGAGTGTTCCCCCTTGAACAATGAAAATATAGGTATAAAAAGGCCAAACCAATTTCTATTTTGTGCATAAAACCAAAATCTACAATTTGTTGCAATTTGAAATCCATCCCAAAAAGGAACTTACACCTAAAAAATACCAACACACTTTTAGTCAATCAAATTAAAAAAACAAAACTTACTTAATCAGAATTTTGTCTTTTCTTCAAAAAAAAAAAAAAAATCTTCCAACACCAAAAAAACACACATGGTAAAATTAACAAATAACACATAAAAAAATTGATCAGATTAAAATACAAAAAAAAACGCATAAATAATGATAATCTAACAATTAATTAAAAATGAGCGGGACAAAAATAGGTGGCTACAAAATTGTTAAAAAATTAAGTATTGGAGAGATGAAATTTAGCAAAACTTAAAACGGTTAAAACATAAAAACCATGTGGTAGTTTCAAATATGAAGCTAGCATGTGGTTTGCTTTTTGTGTATGATTTTGGGTCTGTTTGACCCACTGGTTATTATAACCCGTGTTCTAATAACCTGTGAAATACTCTGCACCCCAAACACAGACTATTATAACCCTAGACTATACTACTCTACATTTTAAATAATATTATATGTTTTACAGACTATAATAACCCACAGACTATTATAATCCTCTGTTATTATAACTCATTCAGCGCCCCAAACCCACTTTATTTTTTTCTTAGTCAAATACATAGTTTAACTTTTTACCTATCACGTAGATGATCTTTTTTGAAGAAGAGAAAATGGGTATAAAAAGCCTCAAACCACTCCCACATTTGGTAACCCTTTTATTGGCTAATTTTACAATTGAAACCATGCCAAAAATGAGTTATAACAGAAAATAAATAAACAAAATAAAAAATGCAACTAAAAAACTCACTTCTGTAACCCCTCTATTGTATAAAAAAGGCCCTCTCCTGTAGGAATGAAATATAATGAAAATCATTTCAAATCTTCTTCCTATTCTTACATAATCATGAGAAAAAGAAATTGATGATTTTTTTTCTGTGTTTATAACAACCCAAAAATAAGTAACATCCTCGTTTCAATAATAATAATAATAATAATAATAACATCCATTTTTGGTCTCTTTTCCTTATAGTTTGTTTTGGTGGACTTTATTGTTTATTAACTCTAGTGGTTGGTTTTAATGAATTCTCATTTTCAAAAATAAATGAAATGACATTTTTAGACTGATGTACAGAAAAAAATAATGCAGCTCAAAAATATTTGTTATAAACCAAATTTCACTCATGGAGGATATATACGTCATTAAGTAAAATGTAACCCCCCAAAATTTTCAAGTACGTTTGAGTTGTAGTTTGGGTTAACTTATTGGAAATTAAACTAATTGAGTTTTTTGTGGTTTTAGAGACTAAGAGGGGCAAAATGGTAAAGTTAAAAGAGTTTAGAGTTTCCAACATCTTCTTTGTCATTTAGCCTGCACGCAAATCGAGGAAGCTTTCTCCCTAATCTTCTTTGTCATTTAATGATCTGGCGCCTTCCCTCCTGCTTCATTCATAAGTACTTAGTTCTAAATTATAAAGTATTTCAGTCACCAAATATACGTAAAAGTATTTCAGTCACCAAATATACGTAAAAGTATTTCAGTCACCAAATATAGTCATCAAGTAATTACCCAAAATATTTATAGGAATCCGCATAAAAAGAAGGAATGGGCAGACAGAATCACAATTACATTATTAGTTTATTTTCTCCAAACATATTTTATATTTTTTATTAAAAAAAAGATTTTATATTTTACAGCTAACTATTGAAAGCCAAATTTGTTTACACCTATTTAAGTCCAGCAATAAAAAATCTTTTCCCTACCTCCTTCAACGCCTGCTATAAAAGATGAGGGAGAAAGCTCCCTTTATATATATTATTAGTATATTATCACGTACCTTTATTTTTTTAAAAGAAAAATTAATATAATTATTAACAATTTAGAAAATTTGTTGTTGTGCACCATTATTTTTACAATTAAATAAAATTGTTTTTTTATATCTATTTTTTTAATAATAACAAGTACATATTTAACCTGTACAATTTATAGTAATTTGTAAATAATATTAGATTTATTTTATTTATTTTTAGATGGAGTTAAAAACATAGAATTATAAATTATAAAATTTATGAATTGAACTACACATAAGATCATATAAAAAAAAGGAAGCACAATGTATATTTTATTCCGTTAATACATTTTATTTTTTAAAAATAGTTAATACATTAATAATATTATTTATCAAGTATTTTTTTTTAATTTCATTTGATTTCATAACAATATGAAATTAATTATACTATTGATAAAATAAGTTATTTAAAAAAAATAATGAATGGAATATATCATGAAAATTTCTTTTGCATATCTTAAATTATACGATTAATATAGTATAATATATAAAATAACAATATATTGATTTCGTTGTTGTTAATATTGTTACTGAAAGAACAATATACGACTTAAAATGGTTGATTTAGGTCGAAAATCAAATTAACTAAAATTTAAGAATTAAAAAAATATTTTATATGTGAAACAACAACTTTAATAATAAAGTAAATTAATAAAAAAAATAATAGTAGATAATGAAAAATATGATCAACCTTTATACGTCACATGATTCATTTAAAAAAGAATTCAACTCAGATTGCTTTTACAACTTTGATGAATCAAAATTTATTAGTTTAAATGTATTGAGAAAAACAAAACTTAATAAATAATATATATATATATATATATATATATATATATATATATATATATATATATATAGTTCACCAAATGTGAGAAATATTGAGATATCAAACTTTTAACTTTAAAGTTTATTTTAAATTATGTGAGGTAGGCGTCTTCTCCATTGAGTTGTATTTATATTAGTAGAAAAAAAGTTTTTTTCTTCTAGTTGTAGTAAGTTGAGAAGTTGCAAAATATTTTGAATTTTACCATCCATTTTAAACCAAAGCAACATATATTTAAATTTTTAACATAAAAAATTTTACAGTTTACCTTATGAGGATAAAAATTTCATTAATCCATTGTAGTTTTCAATCAATTATAATTTTTTTACTGTAAAATTTAATAAACTATAAAATTAAATTTTAGTATTTTCAACCTCTTGTTTTTTATTAAAAAATAAAAAGAAAAATTCATTCTATTTTTTTTTAAAGAAATCATATATATAGTTATATAAGGAAAATGAAGAGTTATAACTTTTGAAATTCCAACATTTCATTTTAGATACAACTATGTATATTTTAAATTAAATAAATTAATACAAAATTCTTGATATTCTATCTCTTTACATTCCAATTATTTATCAATATTATAAGTGCATTCAAATCTTCATTTATTATCTCGTTTAGATGTCTATCAATTGATTTTTATTGTAATATTTAATAAACTATTAAATCAATATAATAAATGCATTCAAATTTTCTTTTTCTTCTTCCGATTTATGTACCTATTTTCTTCATATTCTTCCAATTGCAATAGGAGAAGTTTTTGTTTTGGTCTAAAGTCATTCATATTTTTTTCAATTTTTTTCTTCCAAATTTGTTTCTTCAATCATGGGTCAAATCTCCTCTTCTTATTTGAATTTTCTCTTAATTAAGGGATTTGAGAAACAATTTATTTTTTTCATATATTATTTTTATTTTTTTATTAAAAAAATATAAAAGTTGAGGGTATAGTAATAAAAGAGCTACAATATTTTTATAAAAATTAGACTTAATTTTTCATTTATGTAAAAAAAAAATCTTGATTTGTATGTAAATTGAACCTCATAAATAAGTTATCCATGTAGAAACCCCAAAATTATACTATTTTATTTTTCCATTTTTGAATTTCTTCTTGATAGGACATTTAATCAATTATTGGAGTTTCCATATATTATTTTTATTTTTGTTTAAAAACTGTCATATCGAAGTTAAAAGTAATATGTTATGAATTTTGAAGTTTGATATTTGAATTTTATGTGATTTTAGTTATTAATTCAAGAAAAAAAAATTAATAATTTAAAAAATTATAAAAAATAAAATAATTAAACCGGTGAATGATCAACCCGAATTTTCGGATTGGTCCAAAAAAAACTCCCACAATCCAATCTGACTTGTACACATTTGATGTATAGAATTCAGGTTAGTTATGTTATTTTTTTTTCAATTTTTAGATTGCCATTTATAGATTTATGTTTTCTTTTATATAAAGGTTGGTTAAGTTTTTCTTGATCAAGATAATTATTATTTTTTCAATAATTTTCTCCTTTTTTATCTTTTTTTCCCATTTCCATTTAAAATTTTCCTTTTTAAATATTGTGATGATCTCTCAACTTTTTTTTTTTTCTTAATTTACGGATGGCAACATTAATATAAATAGCTTGCAAAATACAATATTTCTATAACAAGTTTTTTACAATATTAATAAAAAATGTCCTCGTCAAATGATTAAAATTTAACCGGATAGAATCAATTTTTGTAATCAATTACAAAATCAAAAGTTGAAAGGTTAAAAAAAAAAAATCAAAAGTAGAAATTCTCTGATTGTTTGGCGCGCACCATTCCCATTCAAAACCGTTTTTTGCCATTACTTTACTGCCCCACACGAGCGAGTTGGATTATATTTATTATTTCATTCTCCAACAATCAAAATTATAAGTTTTAAAAAATAAATGGGGACTTTCAGCTGAACATTTTTTAGGGATTTCAAAGGAAATGTGTTGACAACACCCTAGAGTATTATCCGTGGCAATCGATAAATTAAACTACTATCAAACAGATTAAATTTAGGGAAAAAACCAAATGAGTCTATATTTTAATGGAATGAATTTCTATATTATGTCCTCTTTTTTAAAAGACATAATTTTTTAATTATAATTTGTAGAATTTAATTTCTCAATTGTTTGGGAGAGTTTTAATTTGGTTGGATTGGTTTTAAAATCTTTATTTTTTTTGTTTTTTTTGCCTAAATAAAATCTTTAATTTAGTTACTATGATTCAAAACCATTTAGAACTACTTTTAAAACCTCAAGGATTTAATTTAGTTAGAACGATTTTAAAAGTGTAATTTACCTAATATTTAATGTTAAAATGACAATTTATTTGACGTCATTTAACTACTATTGTGTGTAGCTTAAAATATATATTTTCTCTTATTTTATTTTTTAAAAAATCTCCTTGATTTTATAATCTACCTTGCGAAAAAAATTCAAAATTTGAAAGATTATATATATATATATATTCAATGCAAAATTATTTAAATGGACAATTGGGAAGAAATAAAACTTAAATAATTAAATTGATAAAATAAATAAATAAATAAAACAAGTCTAAATGATAGGATAACTAAAAACAAAATTACATTATTATAAAATGATAAAACCCTATTATCTCTTGACATAATTCTCTACCCTCCAATCTTCCATCATGAAATTCTGCTGCATATTCAAATAAATGGTAGAACTTTCAATCTTCAATCATATTTCATGTCTATGAGGACCCCAAGAAATATAAGCAATTAAATCAGTAATGCCAAACAAGATAAATGTATATTGAAGTTCTTCCTTAGCATTGAGATTAATATATAATGTCATATTGACAACCATCGACATAAATATTCTATTAAAAGAAAATTTATTGTCAACGTATAATATTCGAAATATATTGACCACCGATATATTAAAAGCATACAACAACCCCCAAGAAATTGAAAATGTCACTGTATAATTGAATGGTGGCATATCGTTCAGCATATGCATATCATCCATAGGCAGATATAAGTAAAGAAGATGAATTAGAAGCGCCAGGGTTAAGAAAGCTTTGAGAAGAAACCCAAGCGACCGTTTATGTCCAATGAAAATATAAATGGTAGTTCTCATTACCCATTCATAAATAAATATTGCTAGGAAATTATCGAGTTGGCTAAATGTTTGCAAACTAACGATCACAAAATCAGTATTGCATAAAAGAAATTTTGCTAAAATAAAAATAAACACACTTGTGATTGCATAAAAAATAAGGTCTCCCATGGAAGCTGGATTAGTATCTTCATTTTCATTTTCAAATTCAAGTGTATAAAAGGAAAAATCTAACTGGAAACTTGGATCAATCTCAACCATAATTATGATTTGAGATTTCGTTAAAACTAACCTACCCATGGTTTAAATACTACTTAATTATTGAAAATTTTTAAAATATCAAATTTATTTTAAATTTAAAAATAGGAAGAATACAGTTTGGATTCACTTTTGTTACGTTAATTTGATCTCTGAATCTCCTTCTCACTCGCCCTCTGGTTCTCAACTCTCTTCCTCTTTTCTCTCTTTTATTGTTCTTGTTTATTTTAAATTTAATTATTGTTATTGTTATTTGTGAATATTCAGATTATGGTTAATCTACTTTTGAACAAGGTTGGAATGAAACAGAAGTATATAGTTTGGAATTTTTAAAATGATGTTAAATATTTAGAAGACAAGCTTTGTAATTCTTTATATCTACCTATATGGAATAGCTATTACGAATTATATCACTAAGAATAGTTCTAGGGGGAAAACTGTTGTCTAAATAGTATTACAAAGGAACTCATATCTAATTTAATAAATTTTAATTAAAACCTCTATTTGCATTTTTCTATTTTTTAATTAAAGTGTAACTATTTTCTTAAGTTTTCAAAATTTAACGCAAATATTATGTTTTAAAAAAAAAAATCTAATCCAGTCCATTTTTCGTTATCACATTTTCATATAGAAATTGTAGTATAGGTCTACAAGGATGATTATTTTTTAACGTAAAATATCGCAAATCTTACTCTGCAAAATAAGAAGTCACAAATTTATGTCTCACGCACTAGAAATATTTGAATTTGACTAACTTACGCCCCGTTTAATAAGCATTTGATATTTGATTTGGTTTTTGAAAATGAAGTCTACATCATGATTACCGAGCAATACTTGACATGTACTCCCTCCTTCCGGAGAAATTATTGGAGGAGGCCGATACATTGAGGCTCTCTCCCAATTTGATGCCACTTGTCCTAGTTAACCAACCTAGCTAGTTAATTTTACTTTTTTAGACTGCATGTATGAACAGAAAAGTTCTGGTCGGATCTCGGGTTTGCCTTTTTAGGCTCGGGTTGACTCAACCTAATCCAACCCAACTCAAAGTTTATATTTTTTAAATTTTATTTTAGGGCAAAATACCTTTTTGGTCCCTCAGTTTTGTGTTTAGTTCATTTTTTAGTCCATCAGTTTTCAAATTCAACAATTTAGCCCCTAAGTTTTGCATTTAGTTACACTGTTAGTCCCTAACAGAAAAGTGACGTGACACCTATTTTTTTATATATAATAAATTATTTTATTAATATTTAATTATATTTTATTTGACAAAATACTTTTTTTAATCTCTCAATTTTGTATTTGGTTCTCTTTTGGTCACTAAGTTTTCAAAAACTCAACAAATTTACCCTCAAGTTTTGCATTTAGTTACGCTATCAGTCCTTCCATCCAATTTTTCGGTAATCTAAAATAGTGATGTGTGACACCTATTTTTTATTAAAAATATTATTTTATTAGTGACACCTATTTTTTATTAAAAATATTATTTTATTAGTGACACCTATTTTTTATTAAAAATATTATTTTATTAAAGTTTAATTATTTTCAGTTTTTAATTAAAATTTTATTTTTTATTTTTTAGTTTGTTCTCCTTTCTTGATAAGTTTTTGATAATTTAATTAAATAAAAAATTAAAAATAATTAAATAGAATGACTAATAGTGAAACTAAATGCAAAACTTGAGGGTAAATTTGTTATGTTTTTTAAAACTTAGGGACCAAAATAGAACCAAATACAAAATTGGGAGATTAAAAAAGTATTTTATCAAATAAAAAATAAATTTTAAATAAAATATTGAAAAAAAATTAATGGTATAACAAACTAAATAAGAAATTTTAAAAAAAATGGTGAGAAAAGATTTGGAAGCTCTTTATTTGAAAAATAAATAAAAAAAAAGTTAACTTAACCTGTTAACTAGTCACTACGTGCCATCATAATAGAAGAGGGTTTCAGTGTACCGATCTCACGTGTGGCCCCTATTTAAATGAAAAAAAAATGTATTTTAAAGAATTAAAATTTTATGAAATTTGAAAATTAATTAGGCATGCTTAAAATTTCTCAGAAATTTTAGAAAAATGTTAAAGATATCATTTTGATCCATGTACTTTGAATTCATTTCATATACTTTTAAATATCCAATTTTAGTCATGTACTTTTAATAAACCTTAAAATTGGACCCTATTGTTAACTTTTCTTAACAAAATTTAACCTCTATTAGGTTTTATTCTATAAATTACGAAAAAAAAAAAATGACTTCTAACTAGAGGTAGGAACTAGTTTTAAGCTTCGATTATCCAATGTTTAAAAATATTCCAAGTATGTGGTAAAAAAATAAAGGGCAAAATACACTTTTGGTCCATGAAGTTTGAAATTGATGTCTAATTGATCCATGAAGTTTCGAAGTTTGAAGTTGATGTCTAATTAATCCATGAAGTTTCAAAATAAACACTTTAGTCATGAGGTTTGAAAAATAGTTCTAAATGGTCCCTGGAGTTAAGTTGACCGTTAGTTGACTAACGGAAAAATGATGTCGCATGTTGAATTGACAATTTTTAGATGATGTGTTAAAATTTATATTATTTCAACATTATGTAGTTATATTTTTACTTTTTTTTTTCATCTTCTATCTTCTTTTCATTTCTTTTCTTCCTCTATCTCTATTTCTTCTTACTTGTCTATTTGTTATTCTTTTTTTTATTTCCTTGGCTCCAACGCCAATATCGAAAATGACGATAACAAGAAATATTTTTTCGTCGCTTTGATGTAACGTCTTACTCAGTTCACCATTCTTGATCTTTAAAAATGTGTCTCTGTCCACAACTTTAAAGTACCCATGTGTTAATTTTTCTTTAATTGATTTGATTTTTGCGATGAATTTCTTGTTTTTTTGGTGGTTCTTTATTATGTAGAGTTGTGATTTAATAAAAAGAAAAAAAGAAAATTCCTAAGAAATGGAATACCGAAAAAAATGCACATAAGAAGTCTCAAAAGAAAAGAAAAGAAATAATCTTAAATATAAATAAAATACATAATCTTAAATATAAATTTTGACACATCATTTTTGTTAGTCAACTGACGGTCAACTAACTCTAAGGATCATTTATAACTATTTTCTAAACCTCAGTGACTAAAATATTCATTTTAATACTTCACGGATCAAATAGACATCAACTTCAAATCTCAAGAACCAAAAGTGTATTTTGTCCAAAAATAAAAATACATTTATAATTAATAGAATTACCAAGAATATATAATGTAATCAAACATATTTTCTATTTAAAAGGCTCTAGAAAAATGTAAAATGTAATAACAAAGATATTTCAAATCCTTCCCTTTTGGAGCCCAATAAATATCAACAAATAAAAGAAGGGTGTGAGCTTGCAAATTTCAGTTGAGTTGAAGATAGAGTAGGGATGAAGGAGGACGGAGATGAAAGTGAAACAATGAAATCCAGCACTAAAGAAGAAGAGAATGTGGTAGCTTACCACAGCAACAACGTGAACAAAGTTAGGTTAAATTCAATTCACTGCTCTGCTCGACGATCCTATTCTCGTCGATGTCCCAAAGAATCATACCTTATCGGACGTTCATCAGCCTCGAATTGGGCAGCGCCATGCGCATTTCTGTCCTTAAACTCGACGGCACCGCCATTGGTACGCACACTTCTCGAATGTTCCTCCTCTTTTCTCTCTGTCTGGCATTTTCTCAAACACTTTGTAAACTCGATTCTCGACCTTGTTCGTGCTCAAGATGTGGCAATCATGAATTCCGCGACACTGAAGGACTTGAAACTTGCGATCAAGAAGAAAGTAAACGAAATGGAGCAATCCAAGATGGGGCATCGCCACATTCATGGTACTCTTTCTTGATCCTTGGTAAATTCAACCATAAAAGATGATTAGTTGATAGCTTTCTGAGCTAGTTGTTCATGGATTAGAAGTCTTTCTCTTATGGATTTGCATGAAACATGTGTGGGCAAATTTTTGCTTAGCACACCACAACGAGAAGCTTCTTTGATGATAGCTCTGCGCTTCAGGATTTTGGTATCCGCAATAATTCTCAGGTTATTTGCCAGACCTTTTATGATCTTATTGATTTTTTTACCATCAGATATCATTTCTGATGATTAGAAATTTTATCCCAGCTGAAAATTGAAAACAACAACTTGTTGCAGGTGCATTTTGTCCCATACGTCATGTCAAAGAATTCCAGAAGCATGCTAGAAGGAGAAAACACCGTTTCTTTCACGGTCTCAACAAGTGTGCATGAACAGACTCTTTGGGGGATGTTTCTCGAACACAAATTCAGTAAGCTCGAGTACGCATAACAATTTTTGTAACTGGATTTGAACTGTGTAAGTGAATGAGTTATATGAATTTGAGCTGATGTTCTATATGTGTTATGATATGTAAAAATGTGTAGCTTCTATATGATTATCAAATTTATTTTTGTTCCTAGATTTAGAAACCCAAATCCCATAACTTGGACTCATTTCACAATCTTATATTACAGACTTGAACTCATGAACGAAACCCAAAGGCAGTGTGGAAACATTTTTCTCCGACCTTCACTTGTGAGATAATTTGGTTAACCTCTTATGACTCAAGTATGAAATGATCATTTTGGTATAAGCTCAAAATTGAATTGAGGTATTACATAATTGAAACAAACGAACTTCAGATTGAAATTGCAGAGTAGACGCTCCCAAGCCCGAGAAAAGGGCAAATTCGGAAGCAGGCAAATTGGAATGTCACTCTCTCTTCATAAAGGCAGAAGTTTGTGTCGCTCCCATGGGCATTTCAATGATCATGACATTAGACTTTGGCAACCCCATTTTATGTTCTTATTATATGTGATCAATTAATTCTTATATTTACTCCTTTGCTACCGTACCTTAGTTTATTTCTTTTTAACCATGTTTGTTGATATTTTAATATTGTTGCACATGAGATAGAAGAAGCCTCTCTTCTCTTAAGCTCATTTTAGTTGGCTTCCTCCTTTTTCGGATGAAATTCATAGAACATCTGATGCCATCTCTTAGATTTGAAGGGTCTAATGGACGTTCTTTCCAAAAGCATAGAAAAAGATCTCACCATCCCATAGTGAAGAAGAAAGAAATACACATTTAAAAGGCACATTTCTCTGGCATTTTAAAACTGAAAATTTTAACATTCATGACATTTGTCAATGTAAATGGTTTAAAGCAGCATAAAATGCCAGTTCCAACAGTGAACTTTGTAGTGTGTAGCAGCCACTTGTGGCCAAGCACTTTGGATAAAAAAACCTATGATTTTGCCCTGTAAAGTTAGGAGGATATGATACAAAGTCTATATATCATATAACTTTAGCAGAGCCCAAAAAGAACCTAAACTGTTGAATTATCTTCCTCCTATGCTGCTATACATGTTTTGGATAGTTAGCTGCATGAATATCAGTTGCCTGCCTTAGTTTCTCCTTGTACTCTTTCAACTCTCTCTTGTATCTTTCCTTGTCTTTCAGACCAATGTTTTGATAAACCTATAGAAGCAAAAACACCCATTTGATCAAACTCACAAAAAGTTTAGAACTGTTGGAATTTTGAGGCATACCATCCTTTCTTCAGGGCTGAGATTGTTCCAAGACTCTCCAATCATCTTAGTGAACTCCCTCTCTCTGTTTGGGTACAGAGATTTGAGCTTGTAATGCTTCTCTGCAAAGAAGAAATTGTACCCACTTCTGTTTGGCTTAGGGTGATTCGGGTCTCCCCTTCTCCGACTTCTCCGGTGTCGTCGACCAGAATGTCGATGTCTGCCACCGGTGTAAGGTACAATGGCATTAGTTGACTCGGGTCGTAGATCCGATGGGGCTGGCTGTTCTGGATGGTAAAGTACTCCTCTCAGAACCTCAGATCCCAATTTCACAGTCACAAGGTAACCACAGTCGAATTTCCCATCAATTGTTCCAGTTACTGAAAAACAGCAAGTGATTTACCAAAAAAAAAAAGACCACATCCACTTGGTTAAAAAGAACACAGATTTTCAAGAGATGAAACATGGGAATGGGACAAAGGTACAAGAAAAACCAACAAAGACCCACAAAAAACATACACAAAAACATACAAGGAAGAATTTATTTGGTGTAGCCACTCAGCTCTGTTGTAGTTTAACTCAGTTACAATGAGATGGTCACTCCCAATAATTTTCTCAGTCAGTTAAATAGAAGCCATTGGGGGCAACTGTATCACTTTTATTGCTCGACCCCACGAAGAAAAGAAAGTAATTAAAAGAAGTGGAATGTAAAAGATTGTCACCTTCAGCAGGAGGACCAGGCGAAAACGACGTTGTTTTGGGAGTATATTCCACCAGAGCCAATTCGTTTTCACTCGTAGGGCTACCAAAAGAGAATGGCGCTGTAGAAGAAGAAGAAGAAGAAGACAAAACCCAACTCAGATTTACAGCAAAATCCGATGTGGGAGAAAACGGATAAAGTAAAAAAATAAATAGGAGAGAACAAAAACAAAAAGGCACCTTGAGGGGCACAAATGGGGCCCTGCCGGCCGAACAAGTAAACTTGCTCGTAATGATACAGAAGACTTAGATAATGTTTTCTCAATACAAACGAAGCACTCGTCGTCGTAGGAGAAAACTTAAAGACACTTCCAACTTCCCTCCATTTCTTCTCTGCCACAACCTAAACCGCCATGAAAAATGGAGTTCACAGCTTGAAAAATAATCACTCCATTTCTCAAACAAAAACTTTCGTTGTTGAAAATGGAAGACGAAGGGCCAAAACTTACCTTTTCATGGCCGCCCCTTCTTGTAACCTCTAAATATAAAACATGCAAGTCAAGCTCCTTCCCTCCAATCACAGGTATCCTTTAAAATATTCAAGGAAAGAAGAAGAAAAAAAAAAGTTAACAACACACCCATTAGGAAACCGACCTATATATTTTATTTCTTCCTTTATTTTTTTTATTTTTTTTGTTACTGGAAAAAAGATTGAAGCTGAGAAATCAGAGGAAGGAAGTAAAAGTGTAAAAGCGTGGTGTCTTTTGGTTGTGGAGCCGCCATGAATATCATCAATCTATCTTATTTCATTAACAAAGTAAAAAAGAAGAGGAGAAGAAGAAAAGTCTGTCTCACATGAACTTTGTGTTCATCATAAAATGGAAACGCCTCAAAGTGTCCCAAAAAACAATGGGGTCGGAAATAACTTCATCATGGGTGGCCAGCGCCGGTGGGTAATGCTTATCCCCGCCGCCGTTCCAGGTCTTAGTCCTCGCCGGCGGTGACATGACCGGTCAACAGAGTGGCCGGAAAAAATCAGAAAAGACAGAAGAAAAGAAAGAAAGTTCAGGGAAAAAGAAGAAAAAAGAAGGAGAGAGAGAGAGAGAGAGAGAGAGAGAACAGTCGTAGCGTAGAGAAAGAGTAATGATAATAATAAAGAAGCTTATGATTTCCAAGATAAAGTAATTAAATTAAAAGAGGGAAGCTGGAATTAAAGAAGATGGTTGGAAGCGTGAAAGGCAACTGTTATGCAGAATTGGCTTTTTCTGCGAGATTTGAAAAAGAAAGAAAGGGCCGGGGCAAAGACCACTGAACAAAAAGAAGAAGGGAAACAAAAAAAAAAAAAAAAAAAAACTGGTAAATGTAAATGTAAATTGAATTGAAATTGTTAGTAATGACTGTGAGAGAAATAAAATATAAATTGTTTGTAGAGTAATGAATCTGTGTGAGTCGTGTCATTCGAAGTGTGCAGATTGTAAAGGGGTCTGCGTGTCTGCAACCAAACGTTGACATGCACCTGGAACTCCTTTTTGGGTTTCTGAAGCATATCTCTGGTAGAAGATATTTGAAACCACACTTTTTGGGGCTACGAGTTAAATCAACTATGACTCACTCATTGCACCTTTTAAATGAGCCGAGTTAGTGTTACTGAATCGGTATTCTATGAATATTTTATGATAGGACTTAGGAGGAGGATTTTAATGCAAAACAAGATAAGAAAAAAGGTCTCTTTTCCTCTCTGCTTTGCTTTCCCTATCCACTCCCTCTCTGACTTTCAAACCTGTTTCCTCCTTCCATGCATTACCTGCACTGAGTGGTCTATATTGCAATCTCTTTCTCTTTTTTATTCTTCCTCTCCCATTTTATCTTGGGGACCCTTCTCTATTTTCCTTTGCTTATTTAATCGATTCCATCCTTCATGGGTGTTTCTTTTTTCTCCACTCGAACATGATTCAACTCATCAAATTTGTTAAAACGGACTCGTTTAATTTTTTTAATACAAAAATGTAAAGTACAAAGATTTGAATCTATAATTTGAAGGAAAATAAAACATGTGAACTATTAAGTTATATTCAATTTTGCATGATATTGTTTATTTTAGATGTAAGCTTACATTACTTTGCTTTTTTCTATAATGCACTTTTTATTCTTTTCTTATTTAAGTAAGACTATGCCAACTTCAGCTTAGTTATCAAGTTAAAACTACATTGGACTAAGAAGTCAAAATTAAAAGAAAAAAAATGGTTAAAGTATCATTTTGGTTTATGTACTTTGAGTTTCATTCCATTTTAGACTCTATACTTTCAAATGTTTAATTTTTAGTTCATGTACTTCAATAATGTATCTATCATTAGTTTGAAATTGATTTTTTTCTTGAAATTGGCTAAATAATTATAATAATTTTCATACAAGGAAATTCGTAATGTGGACATAGTTTCAAAATTTTAGAGAAGGAAAGTCAATAGAGACTAATTTTTTTTTAAGAAACTAATAATATACACTAATTTTAAGCTTTATTAACAATACAATTACTAAAATCGAATATTTAAAAGTAATTAAAATACAATAAAATTTAATCCATAGATACCACAATATTATTTTAACCAAAACAAATATAGCCTCGTCTTATTGTGGAACGGTGAAGGACATTTCACCAGTAGGTTGAATTTATTTTCCGTACTTTAGTTTGTTTGTCCTTACTAGCATGGTTGGGACTTGGGAGTATGATAAGACAATTTTAGGTACTGGCTGCCTGGGCTAAGTTTAAAATATAGAGGAAGGAAACGTTTTATTATCTTTTTTTTTTCTTTTGTATATTCATAAATATAAGGTGAATTTGTGTACGCCTCCATTTTTTTTTTTTTGTTATAGTTTCATTCTATTTTAATCACTATATTTTCAATAAAACTTAAAATCGGTCTGTGTCGTTAGCTTATTAGAGATCAGTATACATAAGATTGTTCAAAGCCAAGTTGCTTAACTTTAGAGAGTATTACAATGGTACATATTAAAAACCAATTGTGAGATCCACAACATGCCCCTTCAAGATAGTGTATCTTGAGTTTACCATTTTTTGATCGGATCCTAATTTCAATTTATTTTTTGACCGAATAACCGTTTGGGTTTAATGAGCTCATTATATAGGGATTCGTCTCAAAACCAATTGACAATAACTGGAGTAACTCATATATTTTATATATTGTGAGGTTTCTATTCACTTTTCCAATGTGGGATTTTCAACAGTACATATCAATTACCACTCCGACGAGTAGGGAGGTTAAAGTTTTTTTTTTTTTTTTTTGGAGTGTTTTATGGGTTTTTTTCCTTGGTTTTTTTTTCCGGGTGTCTGGCAAATTAGTATAAATTGCAATTAAGTGTCTCATTTTCTTATAGACGTTTTATTATTATTATTACTATTTTGATGTTTGGCAAATTAATTTAACTTGCAATTAAGTATCTCATTTTCTTATAGACATGAAGTAGGAGCATATGAAAAAAAACTTGGCATCCTTTATGTCATGCCTATTAAGTAACGTGTATGTCCTGGCATTGATAGTTGTGCTTGTGGATGAAACTTGGTCTTTTTAGTTGTTCAAATTTATGGTTTTATTTTTAAAACAATAGGTTTAGACTTTTGAAACTTGTTAATATGTGAGCCTCGAAGAGAATACTATCATTCACAGTGGTAAGTATCTCAGGCTCCCCTGCAAAATTTCTTTAAACCATCCCATGGATAACAAGAACAAGCCATTCTAACTAGCAAATTTGTATCATAATCAAATCGAACCAACTAGATAAAATAAAATTGACTGAAATTGTTTATATTTTCAATTATATGAACTTGAACTTGCAATCGAATTTAACAATGGTCCAGTAATTTCATTCATTTTGACTTGCATACCTAATATATGTAAATCACATTCAACGATAGATAAGAAAACAAAATGTAACAACTAAAGTAGTATAGTTCAGCGGTAGTTGATATGTGCTCTCAACTAAGAGATCAAAAGTTCAAATTTTCCTCTTTTGAATGTTGTTAAACTAAAAAATAAAAAATAAAAAAATAAAAAAAAATAAAAAGCTGGAAGAGTCACAAAACTATAGCCTCGTGTTTCATTAATATATTAATTTATTTTACATTATTAAACTAAAAATAAAAATAAATTTTGCTAGGAGTAACTGCTGATAACCAAGGCAACTCTCATCATTTCAGTAACCACCCAATAACCATTGTTAATTCAAATCCAAATTATTTACCGTTGGCATGAGGTCATTCTCCATGGACTGCAATTCTCAAATACTTTTTATCTTCTATTTTGAATCGTTAAATCGCACGTGAGATTATTAATGTAAACCTTAAGTAACTTTCGTTAAACATCAACAAGGGCATTTGGTCTAGTGGTATGATTCTCGCTTTGGGTGCGAGAGGTCCCGAGTTCGATTCTCGGAATGCCCCATTTTCTTTTTAAATTAATTTTACCGTTCTAGATTTTTATAGCTGTGCAGGTGCTTAATAAATACTGGGCCTGTGAGCCACCACTTCACACAAGTTCGATTATGACAAAACCACCCTAGCTGCTTCTTTTCTATGAATTACCTAACTCTAATGTTTTGTACTTAAATTTAAATGTTTAATAACTCCTTCAACTTCCGATTTTATGTATAGTATGTTTTTAAACTTTCACATTTAATGTTACTTTTTTTAATTTATTTGATTTACTATTCTAAATTCTTATACAGTATAAGTACTTGTTGTTGTCAAATTTCGGACAGGAGAATACACATGACCTCCACGTGACAACGACTGTAATTCTTAGGGGAAGAACGCAGCATGCAAAACAAGGAAAATCTGGACGTCAGTGTGGTTTAGGCCACACAAGCTCCAATACCTAATTAGTGAGGAATCTTAGAGAGAATTATAGAGAAGTTTTTGTATAATGGTCACCAGAATTCACAAATTGAAAGGTCGGTTTAGTCAGTGAAACAATAGAAAGGGAGATCGAACCAACTCTGAAACTTTTAGGCTAATTAAAAGCCAAAACAAAAGAATGAATTGTTATGCGGTCAACAAACAAAGGAAATTCAAACACTCCCTTCTTTCCTTTTTTGTTATTTACGCTAAAATGATTTACCCCTCCCTACCAACTCTGGAACTTTTAGGCTAATTAAAAGCCAAAACAAAAGAATGAATTGTTATGCGGTCAACAAACAAAGGAAATTCAAACACTCCCTTCTTTCCTTTTTTGTTATTTACGCTAAAGTGATTTACCCCTCCCTCCCCTCCTAGGAGAGATTAAATAGTTTTCCCCTCAGCGTTCTTCCGTGGGCTCTTGGGTAAAGGAGAGATCGTGGGAAAGTTGAATATGGGCTTTCGGGTCTTTTCGAGTCGCTGCGAGGCCTGGAGATTAAACTTGTAATTGGTCGGCCTCGACCTTGGCCGAGGCTGACCATTGATTTGGGCCAAAACCCAAACCCAAGCCCATGCTTTGTGTCATAGGGCTTGGATAGAGCTCAAACGGAAGAGCTTTACCTTGGTCGGCCTCGGCCCATGCCGAGGTCGACCACGCACTTGGGCCAAAGCCCAAGCGCGTCTTCTCGTTCTGTCTCTTCTCGGTTCAGGGGTCCTCTGTGGAGTTTCTTGGCCTATTGAGAAAAGGAAAGGTCGGGAGAGGCTGGAAACAAGCCTATAGGCCGCGTGGGATTGAAACAAGGCCCAGGATATGACCTTGGCTCTGGTCGGCCCCGGCCTCGTCCGAGGCTGACCACGGGCTTGGGCTTAAGCCTAAGCCTTTACTTCTTTCTTGGGGTGTTGGGTGAGGGTAGAGCCCAAATGGGAGGGTTCTACCCTGGTCGACCTCGGTCTATGCCGAGGCCGACCACGCGCTTGGGTCGAAACCCGAGCACTCCCGCTCGTCTTGTTTCGCCTTGGTTCGGTCCCTCTTCGATTTCAGCCTGTTTTGACTTCGTATTGGGCTTCTTATTCTGTCTGACTCTATGCCTTAGTCATTTGACTGCCCATTCTCGTTGGTCCAATTTTAACCCATAATAGTACTTAATAAAAATTGGGCCACTATTTCAAATAAGTTCCATTATGACAAAAATATCCTTGTTGCTTTTTTTTTCTTTTGGATAAATTACAAATATAATCTCAAATTTTTCATGTTTGTTTATTTCGTCCGTAAATTTAAAGTGTCAAAAGTTTCCAAACCTTTAATTTTATGTCCAATAAATTTATAAGTTTTGAAAAATGTCTAATAAATTTTTAAATTTTTAATTTTGTGTCCAATAAATTTATAAGTTTTAAAAAATGTCTAATAAATTTTTAAATTTTTAATTTTGTGTCCAATAAATTTTTAAATCTTCGATTTTGTATCTAAAAAGTCATTTATCTATTCGACATTTTTAAAAATACATAAATCTACCCGACACAAACCAGTTGAGGGTGCAAGGGTTCGGAGTTTGTTTCTCGAAAAGCTCCTTTTATTTATTTATTTATTTTTATCATTCTAGATGTTTATAGCTTTGCATGTGCTTAGTAAAATTTGGGCCACGATTTCACAAAAGTTCCATTATGACAAAAACACCCCGGTTGCTTCCTTTTCTTTTTTTTTTTTTTTTGATAAATTACAAGTATAATCCTAAACTTTGTCGTTTTTGCTCCTAAATTTAAATAATTAATAAGTTTTTAAATTTTTAATTTTAGATTTTTAAATTTAAAAAGTGTCTAATGTCTAATAGGTTCTTAAACTTTTATTTATGTTTGTCTATTTGGTCTCTAAGTTTAAAGTGTCTAATAAGTTTTCAAACTTTTAATTTTATGTTCAATAAATTCTTAAACTTTCATTTTTGTGTCCAATTAATTCTTGAATTTTCAAATTTGTATCTAAAAGGTCATTTAGCTATCGTATTTTACCTGAATCTATAATACACAAAACTTCAAGTTTAGGATGCTATAAAATTAAATTTTATATCTAAAAAATAATTAATATTTTAAAATTTTATTACACACAAAATTAAAATTTTAAATATTTTAATTTCATCAATCTATTATCCAACAAATTAAAAGTTCATACTTTAATAAATATTTTAATTTCATCAACCTATATCTAACAAATTAAAAGTTCGTACTTTTTCTAATTTAGAGTACTAATAGACACAAAACAGGTAAAACTAAGGGCTTGTTTGGTAAGCAATCTGAAAACATAAATTTTAAAATAACAGATTCAATGAAAACAGAGTTGTATTTCATGTTTTCATATATGTGTTTGATAGCAGATTTATAAATTTAATCCATTCTAAACAGTTGTTTAAAGTATGTCCTATAACATATTTATAGATCATGAAATTAGTTGTAGTTGCAAAATTAATCATTAGATTGAACATAAGTCATTATTAATTAATTTATGAACGTTATTTTTCTAAATTTTATAATATTATCATTTTATAATATTATATTATATAATTTATGCTATATTATATTATACATATTTTAATTTAACAAAAGTAAATTGAGTTTATAATATTAAATATTGCATTTATTAAGACTTTTATCTTTGTTTAATATAATCCCTGCATTTTAAAATTTTGAATTTAGAATATGGATACAATGAAAACATAAAGCTTGTTTGGTAGACAATCCGAAAACAGAAATTTGAAAACAAGGGATTCAATGAAAACAGAGTTGTATTTCATGTTTTCAGATATTTATTTGGTAACAGATTCAGAAATTTAATTATATTTTTAAACAGTAATTTAAAGTGTGTCCTATAATATATTTATAGATCATAACTAAATACTAGGTCGAATATAAGACATTATTAATTGATTTTATTAACATGTGTTTTTTTAATAAATTTTAGGGCAAAATACACTTTTGTTCCCTGAAAATTGAAGTTGATGTCTAATTAGTCCCTGAAGTTTCAAAATAAACACTTTAGTTCCTGAGGTTTGGAAAATAGTTGTAAATGGTCATTGGAGTTAAGTTGATCATTAGTTGACTAACGAAAAAATGATGTGGCATGTTGAATTGACAATTTTTAGATGAGATGTTAAAATTAATATTATTTCAACTGTGGTTATATTTTTAAATTTTATTTTTACTTTTTTTCATCTTTTATTTTATTTTCTCTTCTATTCTTTCTCTATCTCTATTTCTTCTAGCTTGTCTATTTTTTATTCTATTTTTATTTCCTTGGCTCCAACACCAATATTGAAAATGACGGTGACAAGAAAGACTTTTCGTTGTTTCGATGTAGCGTGTTACTCAGTCCACCATTCTTAATCTTTAAAAATTTGCCTTTATCCATAACTTTGAAGTACCCATGTGTTAATTTTTCTTTAATTGATTCGATTTTTTCGATGAGTTTTTTTTTTTTTGTGGTTCTTTATTATGTAGAGTTGTGGTTTGATAAAAAGAAAAAAAAAACAAAATTCATAGGTAAGAAATGGAATATCGGAAAAATTGCACATAAGAAGTCCCAAAAGAAAAGAAAAGAAATAATCTTAAATATAAATAAAAAAACTACATAATCTTAAATATAAATTTTGACGCATCATTTTTCCATTAGTCAACTAACTCCAGTGACCATTTAGAACTATTTTCTAAACCTCAGGGACTAAAATGTTCATTTTAAAACTTTAGGAACCAAATAGACATCAACTTCAAACCTCATGGACCAAAAGTGTATTTTGTCCTAAATTTTATATAATAATTATTTTATAATATAATATTTTTATATTTGATAATATATTATTTTATACATATTTTAATTTAACAAAAAGTAAATTAAGTTTATAAACATGAAATACTATATTTATTAAGATTTTATCTTTGTTTAATACAATTATGCATTTTAAAATTTCAAATTAAGAATCTGCATACAATGAAAATATAAAAATATTGTTTTCAGAATTTTTACTATTTGGATCACAGAATTCGAAAACAATTTTCGAAAACACGTCTGGCAAACACGTATTCACTAAATTCAATGAATCAAAAAACGTAAAACAGAATTCAGATTGTCTACCAAACATACCGTAAGTTTTTTAAAACTAACATCGAATTCCCAAAAAAAAAAAAAATCTATCGTTTTCTCGGGGCTCTTTTATAAATGCACTTTTCTGACATGCCTAATTAGCATTAATACTCTTATTTGAATTATTATGGGAAATAAAATACATATTAAATGAACATTAATGACTGAGCTTCTACGCAGAAGAATTACACTTCAAATTTGAAAAGTCCCATTCCTTTCCATAAAATCATGGTGTTAGGTTGAAGGATATTCTTTACTTTCCTTTTCAGAGCGAAGAAGCCCTATTTATTTTTCTCACCGTTACAATTAATAAAATTAAACCTAGAAGTTTTATTTTATATTTTCTAGTACACCTAGAACTTAGAAATGGTTACTCACTACTTGTGGTCAATACAAATAATATTTATTATTTTTACAGTAGAACACTCGAACCAACATACATTTTATGTCAATTGAGATATGTTTGGTTTGACCAACTCACATAATAATGATAGAGAAATTAAAATTTAAATTGACCTACTATTTTTTTTAGTTTAACAACATTTGAGTAGGAAAGGATTTGAACCTTTTACTTATTGGTTGATGGTACATGCTAATTATTGTATGTGCATTTTGATTATTGATCAACTAGAAGAATTTTGAGATTATATTATTATATATTACTGTTATTATTATTGTTAGTATTATATATACATAATAGTACAATAGGGGTTGAAATGTGGGTGGAGGAAATTCACAATTTCACATATCTCGTAACTATTAACACATTCAATATATCGATTGAGCTATAGTCTATTTGACTTGTTACTTAAATTAAATATAATTTAATGCAACGATGTTATTATCCATTATATATTTTTTGTTATCAAATATGGGATGTTAAGTTTGTAAATGTTATGAGAGAAATAAGCATAAATTTGGAATACAGAGGAAACAAAAAGGCAAACACACAAAAAAAGACCGAGACCATACAAAAGGTAGAAGAAACTGGGCCTTCAAACTGTGCAATAGGTGAGGATTGAGCTCGCATGTCCAAGGTCGAGGCCAAAGCCGATCACGCCAGCCGAGGCCGGGCAAGGTCGAGCCCAATTGGGTCGATGTCGACCACAACCCAGTCGAGGGCGAGCCCAATTGGGTGGAGGCCGACCACGACCCAGCCGAGGTCGAGGCCGACCTCTCTGTGGGATCGTCTTCTTCTTCCTCTTCTGGGCCCCGATTCGCATCGGAAGATGACCCTTTTCTTTTTCTGTTTCATGATGGATTAGGGTTGACACCCTAGAAAGACCTATAAATATTCCTTTTATCAAAAGATAACTTCTTCTCCATTCAAGAAACCCTTGCTAAACTCATCTAAACACTCTCTGACTTAAGCATCGGAGCCTGTGTGACAAGCACCACACTGGTGTTCAGATCTTTCTTCTTCTGCAGGCCACGTTCTTCCCCTCTTCAAACAAATTCACAGTGGCTGTCACGTAAAGGTCAGGTGAGTTATCATGTCCGGATTTTGGCAACAACAGTTGGCGCCGTCTGTGAGGAAGAAAAGCAAAATTATTTGAAAGATTCTTGAACACGCTAAATCCATGTCAAGCAAGGCGATGGAGAAAAGAAACTACAATCTGGATGGAGAAGATTCTGATTCTGATCATCATCCTCGAAGAACAAATGAAGTTACTCCCACTCGACTTCAGATTCATGAAGTCCAACAAGAAGGGGAGATTACTGAATTGAAGAAGAGAATGAATGGAATGGATCGAAACCTGACTAGGATTCTGGAAAAACTAGACAACCAAACTCCTCCAACGAAGGATAGAATAAAGCCACTTGTTCGAGATCCTAAAAAAAGGAAAAAGGCCAATGCTAGAAGACGTGGGTGAAACAGAATCTCAAACACAAAAACCAAAAGAGAAGCTGATTCTAGGAGGCAATCAGAAAAAGATGACCCAAAGGGATCAAAGTGCAACCAACCGAATAACCAAGGCAAGATCTGTAATCCAGACAATGAACCAAAGTTCCAGAAAAGAACGACCAGGTCACGAGGACGTGACAACAAAGCTACAAGAAGATGAAGCGACAAAATCAGACTAACGGAGTCTGATCAACAGTAAGTGAAAACAACTACAAGGATCAGACTTACGAAGTTTGATCAACAACAAACGAAAGCAACATGTCAAAGCCAGAGTCGAAACTCTGCTAGCCGAGGCCGAGGCTGAGGACGACGGGGTCGAGGCCAACCAGATCAAGGTTAAGAAGATTGCCCTAAAAAAACAGGCCCGAAGTCCACCGTGGAAGGCAGACCTGCTGAAAATTTAAAAAGAATTACAAGAGGAATATCTTGGAGAATCTCCAAGCAAGTTTTTTGAAGAACCTTGATCATGAAAGGTTAGATCTTGAAACTTTTATTGAACAAGCAGATCGAGCATTCGTAGACTCAATCATGAAAGAGAAGCCTCCCCCAAAGTTTAAGGTCCCAACCATCACACCATATGATGGAAGCTCAGATCCAGTAGTGTTGGGATTTATGCCCTAAATTTGTGTAATTTTGATCAATTAAATAAAATTTTATTTGTTTTGATAAGATTACAGTATTGCTTTAATAAATCCAATAAACTAAGCTCCAAGGTTATAACATTTATCTTGAAATCAGTGTAGTGGACACTATTTAGGTTGAGTTCAAGAATATAACCTAAATGGTCTATGGTATAAGAATAAAGTTGTAAACCTCATTCTAGTAACACCATGGATGCGACCCACTTTGTAATTAGTACAAATGAGGTAATCCAACTCATTCATGTAGTTGAGATGCGAGTGGGGGCATCCTGTATGAAGAGTTCATACAAGACTGGATCGAAATTATTAGTCCAACCAAGTATAACACCGTTAACATGATAAGACTAGTAATTTATAGATGGTCATTAGTGACTCGACCTGAATCCTGAGCAAGTTAAGAACTCCTTCTTATAGGGGTTTGTCCTTAGACTAGTATGGGTGAGAGTGGCTCATGGCCAGACTCAATAAGCGTGCACTCTCTGGGGACGAACTTCGTAGGTAGTGGGAACTTAACGTGCAAGATGGAATTCACTCATTCCTACACTAAGGAATTAGATAGGTTGTTCCTCAAGAATCGACTCCGTGTCTTGAACAACGGGGCCCGCCTCTATGAGGTATGAGTCTAAGGTAGAACCTTAGACTTATTGTTCATTAGAGGATCGGTGGTGCTTAAGGAGCAAAGAGGTAATCACGGGGTAAAACGGTAATTTGACCCACCGTGATTACTGAATAACTTTGTGAAGGGTCGACTCATGGGTAATGACTATATCGGTGGACACAATAATATCTATAGTGAGGAGAGTGCAAACTACAAGTCTATAGTGGAGTGACTTGTAGTTAATGAATATTGATTAACCGGATCAAAGAGTTTGATCGCTTAATCTCACATCATCGAGCTCATGAACTATAGGTCCATTAGATCCTCTCGTTGGCTCAATATGGTAATATTGAGGGTATAAAAGTTAGGAGTGAAATTGAAGTGTTCAATTTCATACATGAGAGTTACATCAATTATATATGATATAATTGATATAATATATAGTTTTGATGTGAATTAGATTCATATATAAACTATATACTAAAGAGAAAATAAAGGAGGGGTAGGATGGTCATTTCCATCTCATTCCCCTATATATATGGTTGCATGAGATGCAACTAGGTAAAGTCATTCCAAGGAATTACAAGCTCTCTCTTGTTGTGTTGTTAGAAGAGTTCCAAAGCACACATTTCTCTCAAAATACCTCACATCTCCTAAGGGGAACTCACCTTCCTCCCTTACCTAGAGAACAATAGAGAAGATCCGGTGGTTGTGTCTTCGTACGTTGGAGTTCCTGTTACTGAGATCGTGATCGTGGGAGAGAGGAGCACGTGAAGAAAGGTTCTTCAAAGGTAATTATCTTGCTTTCTATTCTGTTTTACATGTTTAATCTAGTGTTTTATGTTCTTGAATTAATCGTTGTAACTAAATCAAGAGCGTGCGATTCGCAATCGTTTCCGCTGCGGGACTACGATTCCCTACAAGTAGAACATTTAGACACATACAGATCCCTGATGGACCTACAGGAATTCTCAGATACATTGAAGTGTATAACATTCTCCTCTACCCTAACAGGACCTGCTAAAGAATGGTTGAGGAAAATCAAAAGAAGATCGATAGAGTCATTCAATGAGTTAGATCGAGCCTTCGTGACCCAATTCCTAGGAGGAAGAGACCAACGCAAACCACAAATGCACTTGTTAACTATAAAACAAGAGCCAAGAGAGAGTTTACGTGATTATATCTCCCGATTCAACAATGAAGCGCTACGAGTAAAAGGATTTACTGAAGCAATAACCTTGATTGCAATAGTAGCAGGACTACAGGATAAAAGGCTGCTCAGATCAATAGGTAAGAAGGAACCAACTTCTCATGTTGAATTTATTACTAGGGCACAAAAATATATGAGAGCAGAGGAGATTTTGAAATCCAAAGAAGCTACAACAAGTAAAGGAAGAAGTGAACGCACTTCTAAACATGATAGGGCCAGAGAAAGTCACTATCATAACTCAAAAAAGAGGAAGACTGAAGATTATGACCAAGGTTGACCTAACCCTAGGGTAAGCCGAGGTCAAAAGTTCAAGAAGTACACACCAATAGTACTCCCACATGAGAAAATTCTGATTGAAATTCACAGTACCAACCTTGTCAAATACCCAGAAAAGATGAAAACCTCATCTGAAAAAAAGAGACAGGAATAAGTATTGTGTATTCCATCAAGATCATGGGCATGCAACTCGAGATTGCTTCCAGTTGAAAGATGAAATTGAAGCATTGATCCGAGAAGGATATTTGAAGGAATATGTCAGGGGCGATGACTATGAAGAGTTGAGGCCGACCTGACCTAGAACCTCTAAGGGAGATCAAAACTACTTTGGAGGACCAGCTGAAGGAGACTACGGAGGTCGACCAGATTTTGGCCGAGGCCGACCAGATTTTTCTCAAGGCCTACCTAATGTTGACCACCCTAATCATGAACCGTGACACGAAAAGTTAAATGTTTCTTTTTAGTCATATGTCATTTGTTTAGAATAGTTTTATGTTATATGCATTTGCATTAATTAATAGATAGTCAATAGAATACATCTTTTTTTCAAGCTACAATTTTGTCCAAGCATGAATTCGATTCCCCCTCGAACAAAGGGGGCTACATAGGAGATATATCTCCCAATCAAGCGATAGTTTAAGCAATAGTTGTGAAAAGTAATTCATTTGAGAAAATTAAATTCAAGCAACAATAATGATCTAAAAATCACGAGAAGATTGGTCAGGGATGACCAGAAACCAAGACCAACCCCAGAAGCATAGGTCGAGGCCGACCAGGATGAGGCTGAGCACGACCTCGACACGGGTTCAATTTTTAGCATAACATGCGCATTAGGGGCTATTGGAAAGCATTTTTTCCAATCACACATCCAAGTAACCATATAAAATTTTAGACTCAGGTCAAACCCTCTGTCACACCGAGGCCGACCCTAAAAGGCTGAGAACTAGGCCGACACTAAGAGGTCGAGGCCGACCACACCACGTGTTCGGTCCAAACTCTCTCGTCCTTTCTCAGCTCTGTTTCAACAAGGGGGGTTACTGTCGAGGCCGAGACCAGGAGCATAGGTCGAGGCCGACCCCGACATGTGCTTAATTTTTAGCAAACCAGGCGAGGCAACCCTGTCGAGACCAGACCCAAAGAGTCGAGGTCGACCTCGGCATGGCCGAGGCCAACTCCACCACATGTTCGATTTGAACTCTCTCTTCCCTTCTCAGCTCTGTTTCAACAGGGCTTGACAAAAAATTTCAACAATTAATGACGTCTTCATCCTGTTAAGATCATCTGAATTGAAGCTATAAATAACCTGATATGCTTTTAAAAAAGCCAAATAGGCGAACCTTCAAGAGAAGAATCTTACGCCATGGGAAGACTAAGATCAGTCATACGAGGTATGATCGAGCAATCCCTGGATAATCCAAGGACTACCTTGGAGCCTTAAAATTTTCTCGAGAAAAGTGGTCGAACATCATGAATCCAGAGGAGAATCTTACACCATGGGATGACTAGGATCAACCCTACGGGGTATGATCGAGCAATCCCGAGATAATCCAAGAACCACCTTGGAGACTTAAAATTTTCTCCAGAAAAGTGATCGAACACCATGAATCCAGAGGAGAATATTACACTATGGGAAGACTAGGATCAACCCTACGAGAAATGATCGAGCAATTCTGGGATAATCCAAGAACTATCTTGGAGCCTTAAAATTTTCTCCAGGAAAGTGGTCGAACACCATGAATCTAGAGGATAATCTAACACCATGGGAAGACTAGGATCAGCCCTACAGGGTATGATCGAGTAATCTCGGGATAATCCAAGGACTACCTTGGAGCCTTAAAATTTTCTCTAGGAAAGTGGTCGAACATCACAGTAAAAACTCACTACGCAAGCATACGCAATCGATCGTAGGTAGTAATTGGTGAACAAGGTCGATCCCACGGTGGACTAATGTTTGCAAAAGTTTGAGAAGATAAGTAATGATAAACTAGACTTAAAGCGCCTAAACAACTCAAAAGCAACAAAAAAATGAGCTTAGCATAAGAGAGATTGAATCTAGCTATCTAAGAGCAATAAATAGCTCAAATGGACAATAAACAAGTTGAGGATGAAGTAATAAAAACGTTGGAATTTATGGAAATGAACTTCTAAATTCTCATTGTCTAATGTCAGAAAGAATGTTACCACATTCATTATCAGACTGTGAAGAAACGGGAAATTATGCAGAAATTCCGAAAATTATTTCTAACTTCGAATTTTAGCCTAAAAGCGAGTTTTAACATATGTCTATGAATACCCAACTTTCAAACATAAAATTAACACAAATTTCCCCAAGTTTACAAGCCAAAAGCATATGTCTATACCTTTGGAACCTTTTCTTTCTCAAGACAAAGACTCTCTTGCATTGCCTATGCTTTTCCATTCATTCTAACCTTTTCTGAATTAAAACAAACTAGAATTCATTCCTAAGGTGATCAATCTTAAGAAGAACCTTAAACAACAAAACACCCATAAGCAATCTACACACATAAACAATGCTCCAACAAAAGACTTCAAAACTAGAGTTTCATTCCATAAATTCCAACTTAAACAATTAGCTCATAGTTTTTGGCAGAGAATTCAAGAACAAAGAAGATAATGATCATCCACATGTCAAAAAAGAGAGTTGAAATTACAAGAAAAATGTTAACTAACAAGTTTTTCAACAATCTAAGCTAGGGCAAGAAGAAAGCAAACTATAAAAATGAGAAGAAAAGAAGAAACTAGGGTTGGCAAAGTTGATGAAGCAAAGAAGATGAACAAACAATGACAGCCTCCTCCTTCTTCTCTCTCTCCTTTCGATAAAAATGAAAGCCCCAATCGATTTCTACCCTTTTCTAAATTAGGGTAAAACTTTTGTTTTCTTTCTTTTGCACCCAAGCCCCTAAACCTTCTTCTTTTCCATAAAAAACCATTCCTAATCTTTAAAATTAGATTTTTGGCGTTAAAATCGCGTCATTCCGAGAGGTGGGCCCAGTTTGACTTTTCTCGCCTGAATTCAATGCTGCAACAATGTTGTGACATTGCTTGCCACATCGTGCCATCTCCTGCTCTTTAAAGCTACTGCAGTAGTGGTGCTAAATCAAAGGTGTGTCACAACCTTCATATTCTTCCTACACACACCAAACAAAACTCAAAGCACAATGACCACAAAACACGGTCATGAACAATAATTAAACACACAAAACTCAACACACAACAAACATAAATCAAGCAAACTCAACAAAACAAAAAAAAGGCACAAAATACTAAAATTAACCTAACACACCCAAGAAAATAAACAATTAGACACTAAACATACTACACTCCAAAACTCAACAAAAACACGCTAAGAAAACGACTTAAACACACCCACCAATGAATTTTTGAGTAGAAATAAGCAATGGAAAGTGCCAAAAATAATCCCATTTCATGGGATTATTACACCCCAAACTTATTTCATTACTCGTCCTCGAGTGATGCACTAACAACTATCACAACAAATAAACAATCAAGCTGGCGCCATAGAGGTTTAGATTATCAAACCTTCGTAAACTCCCACAATTCACAAGCATAAACACAAACAAGGTATGACAAAATCGTTCACAAGTTAAAGCAACCCCTTAAGTGTGTGTGTGCAATGTAGCTCACTCACTCACGCATTATCTAAGCCGCCCTAAAGCTTAAATCATAGAACTTAGTTTAACGAGCATCAAATGACTTAACATGGAGTCCATCCAAGATACTAAGGTTTACAACAAGCTCAAAATGTAAAATCAAATGAACTCTCCTTTTCTTTTTTTCAAGAGCAAATAACTCTTCCATCAAAAGCATAATGAAAGAGAACAACGGGAGGCCAATCTCTTCTTCTTTTTCTTTTTTTTTTTAGATTTTATTTTGTTTGCTTTTATTTTTTTTTCAAGGGAACCTTTCTAGTCATTTGTACCTTCGATCTAAACGCCAACATTGGTGATGAAGACGCCTAACAACGAAAGACTATCACATAGATTGGTTGCTTTTGCATACTCATATCCACTCATGTGACTGTTTGACTCAAGACTAAGCATGGGTGTCATGCCTAGCCCCAGTTTACTAAGCCACAAGAGATGAGAGAGTATCCCTTTTTTTTTTTTTTTTTTTTTTTTTTTTTTTTTTTTTAGAAATCAGAATTGACCTCCCCCAAACTTTGATTTTACAAACAGGAGATATTAACAATTTACACATGATGCCTTAGACTCAATTCAAGAAACCGCGCCAACTCACTTTAGCCCCTAAGCTCTCCTTAAGACTATAAAACATTTTAGAATCAACAAGCTCGATAGCTAAGACATAAGTGTGAAGGCTACTTTAGCTTAATCACTTATTTGTCAAACTTAAAGTGTTATATGCAAATGAAATGCGAGAGTCTAAAGTATCGTCATTAGCAATAAACTAACCACCAAGAAGCACCTAACTACCAAAACAACTTAGCAAAACAACAACAAACCAGCAGATAAACACACCAAACCACAAAGTTAACACAACAAACACCCTTCTCCACAAAGAAAGAAAGTCAAAAACAAGCCTCCACCCCCAAACTTGAGACACGTTGTGTCCTCACAACAATCGCCATTCAAAAACAAAAGCGGCGGCAAGGTGATTAAACAAGATACACAAGCAAGAAAATGAAAAGCCAACGAGAATATAAAAGAGACAAAAGGAACGGATAACTCCTCACTCGCCGCTCCTCCTCCGTCCTCGTCATCGAAGCTTGTTCCCGAGCCCTCCAGCTAAGCTATCACTGTCTTCTTTTTTGCTCTTGCTTGCTTTTCAAACTAATAAAAACAACCAGAATTTTCCAAATGCACCCAAATAACACAAAGCTAATGAATTCAATGTTAACTAGGAACACAACCCAAAGCTTTAACAAGGCAAACCAGTATAAGCATGACACGCGAATGAATACAAAGCCTCTTCTCTCGCGAACAATCGAAAATTAGCTCACAAAACCAACTTGAAAAGAAGCTTGAGGAACTCTTTTTTAGCGCGAACAATGGCGATTTGAAGCGCGACAAAAGTGACTAAAATCGATGAGGTTGGTCAACGAGCTCGAGCTCGCTTCACCACCGCACTAGTGACTCATGCAAAGAACGTAGCAACAATGCTACCACATTGCTACCACAATCGCGAAAAATTCGGTTCGCCAAATCTTCTTTTCTTTGCTCTCTTATTCACCCGATACCAAACAAACTACCAAAAGCTCATAAAATAAAGGGGCAACAAGTACCCCACACTCAAGAAATTCAAACTAAAATCAAACACCAAAGGAAAGCAAAACAAAACCACTCAACTAAAGCAAAAATAAACTAAAGAAAAGAAGATTTACTCGGATGGGCGGCCTCCCATCAAGCGCTTGATTTTGAGTCCTCAGCCTGACTCTTTTTTTTCATTTGTCATGAGACTTTGGGAGGACTTGAAGTTGCCCTCCACTCCTCTTTCCTTTCCTTTTTCCTCTTTCTCTTCCTTTTCTTTTTTGGAACTTTCGTTCTTTGATTTTCCATTTTCTTGAGATCACTTGATTCAACGTAAGACACCCACTTATTATTTTCTCTTGCAATTGGATAACACCTCTTTTTTGATGAACTCATTACTTCCAAATCTTTTCCTTTTATGGATGGTTGTTCATTCTCCAACAATGAGATGTGCCCATTCTCAGCTTCATTTTCTTCCACAACATGTTTAAAAAAGTTTTCATTCTCTAAGCTCTCCTTGAGACTTTTGCTCATTTCAACATTTTCGGATGAATTCGTAACCCCAATAGCGTAACATTCTTCTATGTCATCAAAAGATTGCATGGTATTGAACACATTAAAGGTTACCCGCTGATCATTAACTCTCATTGTTAGCTCTCCTTTCGAACATCGATAAGTGTTCTCCCCGTGGCTAAGAAAGGTCGCCCAAGTATGATTGGCACGTCTCTCACAAATTTCATAATCGAGTATGATGAAATCTGCAGGAAAATAAACTGTCCCACACTTACCAAAACGTCTTCTATTTTACCCTCTGGATATACTATCGATCGATCACCAGTCAGTAATGAAACTGTAGTGGGCCTTGCCTCTCCAATGCCGAGTCTTTTAAAGATGGACATGGGCATCAAGTTGATGCTAGCCCCTAGATCGCATGCTGCTTGCCCACAATAAGTATTCCCAATGGTGCAAGGTATGGTGAAGCTCCCCGATCTTTTAACTTCGAGGATCTTTTGTTGAACAATAGATGAACATTCGGAGGTGAGTGCAACCGCCTCAAACTCTCCCAACCTCCTCTTTTTGGTCAAAATGTCTTTCATGAATTTCGCATAGTTGGGCATCCGCTTCAAGGCTTCCACCAAGGGATGTTTATGTGTAACTCCTTCCGTAATGTCCAAAACTTATCAAATTGTTCATCTTGGCCGCTTCTTTTGAAAACGCTTGAGGAATGGCGGTGGTGGTCTCAAAACAACCGTTCAAATTGGTTTGAATTGCGGAGGAACCGCTGATTTTTCGCTCGCTTCTTGATGTAATCGCACTTCGCCACATTATCCTCTCGCTCGCTTCTATTTCAACTCGATGATTCGGAGTTATTATCGCATGTCCTTGTGTCTGCCTGCCTTTGTCACTAGCAACTTGGATTGAAGTGGGCTCTTTTCCTTTAGGGACCTTGGGTTTGGCTACCTCTAACTCCTTCCCACTTCGAAGCTGCACCGCCTTACAAGTTTCCCTGCCCTTGCCTCTTGGATCCTCAGTGTCACTAGGCAAGGTACCTTGAACTCTATTGTTTAAGGCTGAGGCTAATTGACCCATTTGGTTTTCTAGGTTCCTTATTGCTGCAGCTTGGCTTTGCACTATGGCATCAGTTTTAGTCATGTGCTCTTTCAACAATGATTCTAATGAGGATGTGGGCTCATGAGTTTGTACCTTAGAGTTTTGCAAAATCTGCTGAGGGCATCCCTGTTGTTGAAACCCTGGAGGCACTGGAGGTCTCACTTGCTGATTTGAAGGCCCAGCTCCTTGATTGTTCCATGCAAAGTTCGGATGATGCTTCCATCCTGGGTTATATGTATTCGAGTAGGGGTTGAAGTTCTTGTTGTACCCTACATAATTCACAGACGCCGGATTGGATGGGCAAACATCAAAAGTATGTCCCTCTCCACAATACACACAAGAGATTGACACTGGAGGCCCAAACTGATTTCCTGAACCCATATTCATTGACTTCAGTGTATTGGTGAGGGTGGCAATTTGTCCGCCAAGCTCATCAGACTTGCATCTTGCACCACTGCTACCTGACGAGTAGGATTAAGGCGTGATGTAGGCCACTGGTAGTTGTTCTTTGCAATCTTTTCTAGGATTTCATATGCATCATTATATGTCTTTGACAACAATGCTCCTCCAGCTGAAGCATCAACTACCATCCTCGTGTGGGTATTCAACCCATTATAAAAGTTTGCATCCCCGAATGCCATAGGGAATACCGTGATTCGGCACTTGCGAAGCAATTCTTTAAACCTCTCCCAAGTTTCATATAGAGACTCATCATCATCCTCGCTCTTTGAAAGGAAGTAATTTCACCCCGAGCTTTGCGCCTTGGTGGGTGGAAAATACTTTATCGTGAACTGCTCCACCAACTCATTCCAACTTGAAATAGCTCCAGTGGTATCGTGTTCAACCATTCAAGCGCTTTCCTCTTAGTGAATAAGGAAAAAGCGTTAACCTCGTAGTATCCTCACTTACCCTCTCGATTACAAAGGACTTACACACACCCATGAATAATCGGAGATGTAAGTGAGGATCCTCCATTGGCGTACTTCAAATCGCTCGTGTCTTTGGAGCATCTCAAACATTACTCGTTTCAGAGCCAAAATGCGGTGCTCTCTCTCTCTCGTGGCATGATCCTAATCGAATTGGCACCGCATACTCTCAATAACTCTATCTCTCTCATCTTCCATCGCTTCTTTTTCCACCATTATTATCAATTCTCGCGGTGGGTTCAAATGCATACCTTCGAGAGTTACGCTCGTCTCTTTGTTCCCTTCTTCGACGGTGAAATGTACGCTCGATCTCTGGGTCAAGAGGTCGCATCTGAGATCGTGCTCCTCGCTCATATAAGGAATTCAAAGACCTAGCACGATAAAAAGGTAACCAATCAAAATTTTGAGTGAGTTAACTAAAACAAAAACAACAAATAAAAGTACTCAAATTCACAAAATTCACAAACAAATAGTCCCCTGACAAGAACTACGCCAAAAACTTGTTGTGTAAAAACTCACTACGCAAGCATACGCAATCGTAGGTAGTAATTGGTGAACAAGGTCGATCCCACAGGGACTAATGTTTGCAAAAGTTTGAGAAGATAAGTAATGATAAACTAGACTTAAAGCGCCTAAACAACTCAAAAGCAACAAAAAAATGAGCTTAGCATAAGAGAGATTGAATCTAGCTATCTAAGAGCGATAAACAGCTCAAATGGACAATAAACAAGTTGAGGATGAAGTAATAAAAACGTTGGAATTTATGGAAATGAACTTCTAAATTCTGTTGTTTAATCGTCAGAAGAATGTTACCACATTATCAGTCATCAGTGAAGAAACGGGAAATTATGCGTAAATTCAAAATTATTTCTAACTTCGAATTTTAGCCTAAAAGCAGAGTTTAACATATGTCTATGAATACCCAACTTTCAAACATAAAATTAACACAAATTTCCCCAAGTTTACAAGCCAAAAGCATATGTCTATACCTTTGGAACCTTTTCTTTCTCAAGACAAAGACTCTCTTGCATTGCCTATGCTTTTCCATTCATTCTAACCTTTTCAGAATTAAAACAAACTAGAATTCATTCCTAAGGTGATCAATCTTAAGAAGAACCTTAAACAACAAAACACCCATAAGCAATCTACACACATAAACAATGCTCCAACAAAAGACTTCAAAACTAGAGTTTCATTCCATAAATTCCAACTTAAACAATTAGCTCATAGTTTTGCAGAGAATTCAAGAACAAAGAAGATAATGATCATCCACATGCTGAAAAAAGAGTTGAAATTACAAGAAAAATGTTAACTAACAAGTTTTTCAACAATCTAAGCTAGGGCAAGAAGAAAGCAAACTATAAAAATGAGAAGAAAAGAAGAAACTAGGGTTGGCAAAGTTGATGAAGCAGCAGCATGAACGAACAGCAGCCTCCCTCCTTCTTCTCTCCCTTTTCTCGATAAAAATGAAAGCCCCAATCGATTTCTACCCTTTTCTAAATTAGGGTAAAACTTTTGTTTTCTTTCTTTTGCACCCAAGCCCCTAAACCTTCTTCTTTTTTCCATAAAAACCATTCCTAATCTTTAAAATTAGATTTTTGGCGTTAAAATCGCGTCATTCTCGAGAGGTGGGCCCAGATTTGACTTTTCTCGCCTGAATTCAATGTCAGAACAATGTTGTGACATTGCTGCCACATCGTGCCATCTCCTGCTTCTTAAAGCTACTGCAGATGAGTGGTGTAAAATCAAAGGTGTGTCACAACCTTCATATTCTTCCCTACACACACCAAACAAAACTCAAAGCACAATGACCACAAAACACGGTCATGAACAATAATTAAACACACAAAACTCAACACACAACAAACATAAATCAAGCAAACTCAACAAAACAAAAAAAGGCACAAAATACTAAAATTAACCTAACACACCCAAGAAAATAAACAATTAGACACTAAACATACTACACTCCAAAACTCAACAAAAACACGCTAAGAAAACGACTTAAACACACCCACCAATGAATTTTGAGTAGAAATAAGCAATGGAAAGTGCCAAAATAATCCCATTTCATGGGATTATTACACCCCCAAACTTATTTCATTACTCGTCCTCGAGTGATGCACTAACAACTATCACAACAAATAAACAACCTGGCTAGGCGCCATGTAGGTTTAGATTATCAAACCTTCTGTAAACTCCCACAATTCACAAGCATAAACACAAACAAGGTATGACAAAATCGTTCACAAGTTAAAGCAACCCCTTAAGTGTGTGTGTGCAAATGTAGCTCACTCACCGCATTATCTAAGCCGCCTCTAAAGCTTAAATCATAGAACTTAGTTTAACGAGCATCAAATGACTTAACATGGAGTCCATCCAAGATACTAAGGTTTACAACAAGCTCAAAATGTAAAATCAAATGAACTCTCCTTTTTTTTTTTCAAGAGCAAATAACTCTTCCATCAAAAGCATAATGAAAGAGAACAACAGGAGAGGCCAATCTCTTCTTCTTTTTTTTTTTTTTTTTTAGATTTTATTTTGTTTGCTTTTATTTTTTTTCAAGGAACCTTTCTAGTCATTTGTACCTTCGATCTAAACGCCAACATTGGTGATGAAGACGCCTAACAACGAGCACTATCACATAGATTGGTTGCTTTTGCATACTCATATCCACTCGGACTGTTTGACTCAAGACTAAGCATGGGTGTCATGCCTAGCCCCGTTTACTAAGCCACAAGAGATGAGAGGAGTATCCCTTTTTTTTTTTTTTTTTTTTTTTTTTTTTTAGAAATCGAAATTGACCTCCCCAAACTTTGATTTTACAAACAGGAGATATTAACAATTTACACATGATGCCTTAGACTCAATTCAAGAAACCGCGCCAACTCACTTTAGCCCCTAAGCTCTCCTTAAGACTATAAAACATTTTAGAATCAACAAGCTCGATAGCTAAGACATAAGTGTGAAGGCTACTTTAGCTTAATCACTTATTTGTCAAACTTAAAGTGTTATATGCAAATGAAATGCGAGAGTCTAAAGTATCGTCATTAGCAATAAACTAACCACCAAGCAGCACCTAACCACCAAAACAACTTAGCAAAACAACAACAAACCAGCAGATAAACACACCAACCACAAAGTTAACACAACAAACACCCTTCTCCACAAAGAAGAAAAAGTCAAAAACAAGCCTCCACCCCCAAACTTGAGACACGTTGTGTCCTCACAACAATCGCCATTCAAAAACAAAAGCGTAAGGAGATTAAACAAGATACACAAGCAAGAAAATGAAAAGCCAACGAGAATATAAAAGAGACAAAAGGAACGGATAACTCCCTCACCGCCGCTCCCTCCTCGTCCCTCGCCATCGTGCTTGTTCCCGAGAGCCCTCTCGAGCTAAGCTCATCATCTTCTTTTTGCTCTTGCTTGCTTTTCAAACTAATAAAAACAACCAGAATTTTCCAAATGCACCCAAATAACACAAAGCTAACAGAATTCAATGTTAACTAGGAACACAACCCAAAGCTTTAACAAGGCAAACCAGGGCTAAGCATGACACGCGAATGAATACAAAGCCTCTTCTCTGGCGAACAATCGAAAATTAGCTCACAAAACCAACTTGAAAAGAAGCTTCGAGGAACTCTTTTGGCGCGAACAATGGCGGGCATTTGCGCGACAAAAAAGTGACTAAAATCGATGAGGTTGGTCAACGAGCTCGAGCTCCGTTCACCGCTGCACTAGTGACTCATGCAGCAACGTAGCAACAATGCTACCACATTGCTACCACAACTGGGCGAAAAATTCAGTTCTGCCAAATCTTCTTTTCTTTGCTCTCTTATTCACCTGATACCAAACAAACTACCAAAAGCTCATAAAATAAAGGGGCAACAAGTACCCCACACTCAAGAAATTCAAACTAAAATCAAACACCAAAGGAAAGCAAAACAAAACCACTCAACTAAAGCAAAAATAAACTAAAGAAAAGAAGATTTACTCGGATGGGCGGCCTCCCATCAAGCGCTTGATTTTGAGTCCTCAGCCTGACTCTTTTTTTTCTTCATTTGTCATGAGACTTTGGGAGGACTTGAAGTTGCCCTCCACTCCTCTTTCCTTTCCTTTTTTCTCTTTCTCTTCCTTTTCTTTTTTGGAACTTTCGTTCTTTGATTTTCCATTTTCTTGAGATCACTTGATTCAACGTAAGACACCCACTTATTATTTTCTCTTGCAATTGGATAACACCTCTTTTTTGATGAACTCATTACTTCCAAATCTTTTCCTTTTATGGATGGTTGTTCATTCTCCAACAATGAGATGTGCCCATTCTCAGCTTCATTTTCTTCCACAACATGTTTAAAAAAGTTTTCATTCTCTAAGCTCTCCTTGAGACTTTTGCTCATTTCAACATTTTCAGATGAATTCAGAACCCCAATAGCAGAACATTCTTCTATGTCATCAAAAGATTGCATGGTATTGAACACATTAAAGGTTACCTGTTGATCATTAATAAAGATGGTAAAATTCAGAAATAAAAAAAAAATTTGGGCAAGATGATCAAAATTTTAGGAAGAAAAACTAAAATGAGGAGAAAAAAAATAAGAGTTAGGGACAAGTAGAGCAAGAGATAAAAAAAACATTAGAGAGAAAAATTTAAATAAGATACGAAAATTATAGGGAGGAAAAAATTCGAAATAAAAAAAAACAAAGAGAGTTAAAATCATTAAAAGTGAAAAATATGAATTAAAAGAAAAAAAACTATAATAAAGTAAGATAACATATTATAAAAACTTTAGAGAGAGAAAATTGTCATTTTATAAACAATGACGGATGGACTTAATAAGACGGTTTTGAAAAAATTCACTTTTTTTAAAGAAATTTATGATTTTTGACAAAAGATGAAAGTTTTTACCCATCATTAAAAGTATATTAGTTCCAAAAATGAAATAATAGTCATTTCAAAATATAATCACTTGACAAAAATCTCTTTGAGATCACCTCTCAAGTGATTGAGAGAGAATCACTTCAAATGATTTTGGATTCTTCAAAATCACTTGTTTAATATTGTCGAACATCACACTTTTAGTAGAAAAGTGATTTTAGACATGTCAAAAATGATTTTGATCACTCCAAAATCACTCTCAAACAGGCCCTAAAAGATTTAGAATGACTAAAATTACTTTTTGTCGAGTCCAAAATAATTCTTATTTTAAAATTAACATATTCAAAATCACATTCGATGGAAGGAAAGTAACTTTTAAAAGTGTATGCTCAAATGTTAAAATTCTTATATGAAAAACACTTTTAATATATCTCATATAAACAAATTATTTTCGCTAAAATCACTATTTTATAACCACCCTCAATCATGTTTTTATTATACTTATTTTCACTTGATTTTATTTAAAAAAACTAAAATCGCCTTAATTCAATCATTATTGTACAAAATTCCTAGTGTAATAAGAAAAACCATGGTGTCATTTTTCCTAAATAAATAGAGGCCAAACGTAACAAAGGAAGAAACGAATATGAAAACAATTGTTCATAATAATAAAAATTATTACTATACGCTCGAACATTTTTATCCAGTTTCATCCATATTTGGTATAAAAAAAAAAGGAAACAAAAACCAAATTTAATGAAAAATTTTGAAATTAATAAAGAGTATCTACATGATAAATATCTAAACACTACATATTTTCCATTATTTTACTTTTTAATACAAATAATTTTAAGCATGTGAAAAGAAATAGGATTCGCTATTTAGAGTTAGTTCTGAATTATTTTAAAAATAGAGACCATATTCACGCGGGTATCCAAGTAGGCAAACTTGAAAGGAAAATAAATATTACTTTAGACTTTATTAATTTAGAAGTTCAATATTTATTTCACTCAAGATTAAGTACAAGCAGGCATATTATAGACTGCAAATAAAAAAATGTGTGAACATAGTTGAATGGTAAATTATGTTTTTGGTACAAGTTTCTAAATGATTTATTGAAATTAATAAATGTGTTATATTATATTATATATATTGTTGATGCCGGAATTTAGTTAGACGGATCAACGGTGAATTTGTATCGTTGGGGACAACGATCTCCTGCAAGAAAGAAAACTAACACCGGTGTGGTGCTCTGCCACACGCACTCCGACGCTCAAGTTAGAGAGGATAATCTCGCACGGAAGTAAATCTCAAGCTAGAACACACAGGGCCAAATGATTGCTTACCTTTTTAAGTTTCCCAGATGAGTTAATATAGACTTTCAATTTGTAAATTCGGTCTTTCCAGTTTTATTATTCATTATTCCTCCATAATTGAAGCGTGCTTAATGACGGCGATTCTGGAGAAAGAACCGCTTTCACGATGTCCCTATCTCTTGCCCTATCCGTCATTAGTGGCGGCGACCTTCGACGTCCGAGCCGACCCTCGGGGATAGCCTCCGGTCGCATGGGTTGACTCTTTGAGTTGGGCCGACCTCTCGAGGTCGGCCTCCCGCCGAGCCGACCACTGGCCGGCGACCCCGACCCAGGGGTCGCCCACCTTGGATCCGGGCCGACCCCACGAGGTCGGCCTCGGCCGAGCCGACCCGCAGGTCGGCTCGAGCGGCCGACCCCGCGGGTGTCGGCCACCTGACCGGGCCACCCCATGAGGTCGGCCTCCGGTCGGGCCGAGCCGCCTCTGGGTCGGCTCCTCCGGCTTCGGAGCCGATCCCATGGGTCGGCCCACCTCGGATCGGCCAGACCCCGCCCGGTCGGCCTCTCGGCCGGGCGAGCGCCCCCACGGGGTTGGCTCTCGAGCCGCCGACCTCGGTCGGCCGACCTCGGCCGGTGACCGACCGGGGTCGGCTCCGCCGGCTCGAGCCGACCCCACGGGGTTGGCTCGAGCCGGGCCGACCTCGCGGTCGGCCTCGGTCGAGCCGACCCGGGGTCGGCTCCTTCGGCCTCTCCTCGAGTCGGCGACCTCGCGGGTCGGCCGACCTGAAGCCGGCCCGACCCTCGAAGTCGGCTTCTTTCGGCTCCTCAGCCGCCGACCCTCGGCCAGGTCGGCTTCTTTCGACGGGGGTCGGCCTCCGGTTCTTAACTAGCGTAGTCGCACCCAGGCGGGCCTGATTCGACTCTCTGGTTCCAACCTGGCCGACTACTAATTCGCCTCTCTCTACGCTTATCTGACCGGATCCCATTTTTGGCCATAACGCTTGCCCCCACTTCTAGTCTAACTTGTTCTCTCTTATAGTTTAGACTTGAAGTAAGTGGACATACCCCTGACGATCCTCCTTCCACCTCGATAGATGTGTCCGTAAGGCTTTAAAAGCTCAACTTAGTTTCATTCCTCTCACACCTTTCCATCCATTCCAAAACCTTAGTTTCAAGATCACACTCTCTTCCGACTTTTCTTTGGCGTTTGGCAAGACGCCTTCTCGTAATCTTACTTACGTCTCTAAGCGATGGCTAGTAGAGCACCCTGCACTGCCCACGCCAGCTTCTTCCGACCGGAAGATGTAGACTTTAATCCTAACCCACCCCCAGGGTCCGTAACCTCGAATCTCTCTGGTCCGACCGCAGAGCCCCTAGTAGGGTTAGGCGATTACACGATTCCGCTTTAGGAGAGCTTCTTCTTTTTATAGCATTCCCGACTCACACCACCATGCGGGTTCCCATGAGAGAGAGAGGAGCTGGTTCCCCTCTCCCGGAGAGAGGTGGCTTTCTATCCCGACATGTTAGCTAATGAGTCGTTACCCTCATTCCACTTGTTCGAAATTTCCTCACTCGACTGTGATTGGCACCTTTTCAAGTACTCACCAACTCCCGGTGCTCGCCATGGGATGTTGTGTCCTTTGGCATCAGTCGAAACCAGTCCCTATGTCACCATTGACTTCCTTTCCTTCATATCTTCAAACAAAAGACCGATCCAAGCCTTTCTACTATACCGCCCCGCCTCTATGTCGAGGCTATCGTCATGAGCCCAAATCACCAAAGACCGGAAGAAACCATGGTTTTTTTGTGGGTGGGCTTTGGTCGTGTCCCCGACGAGGCGGGTCTACCCTCCGAGTTCCAACCACCTTCCGGAACGTTAGGCGAGTCCGCTTTTGATGCGCGAACGAGACCATTACCCTACCGCTCACGACTCGCTTTATGGTTCTATTCTTCCCGCTTCTTTGACGCTTATACTAATCTGCTTTTTTTTTTCTTGGCACCGACGTCGGGCCGAGCCGACCCCCTACCGCACTTGCCTTTTCGAGCTTCGCTTTGAGAATCGCCGAGTCTCGTCGTTGGGGTCTCGAATCGTTACTGAACGAACTCCTTTCAAATAGTCTGACCTTATCCTCTCCTCGCGTTGATACACGCGAAGGTTAGGCTTTCCTTCTACAATGCTTTTGCGTGACATCTCCTTATTATGTTTTCTCACGATACTCCTTTCTATCGTAGATGACGTCGAACTTGGTGGAACAAGAGCAGGAGCTCCTGACCGAACGGGAGCTTGCGGTAACTAGTGGCGTCCCTCGAGCCAGTCACGTTTCAAACATCGATAATCGTGCCACCAGGCGTCCTTGCAGGCGATCATCCCCCGCACGCTCCTCTTTCCGAGATCTTACTCGATCCTCGCCCTCATCCTACCAATCTGGGAGTAGATCGACCAACCCGATCCTCTCCGGGGATATCGGCAGCAGCGTGGCTCTCCGCCTCACCTACGCTGGACCTTATGATTCTCCTTTGATACGATCGTCGAGGTGGAGCGAGCCTTCGCTCTCATGGGGTGGCCTTTTTCCGATGCTGGCTCTCCTCCCGTGGTTCTTTCGAGCGCTTTGATGTCAATCACTGCCCAGAGTCTACTCTGAACGCCGCAATAAATTACACTCGCGAGGTGAGCGCCCTTTTTTCATCACCTCCCTTCTCTTCTTTACTTTCTGCTAATTTTGTTTTCTATGTACAGGCTTTCATTCTCACAACCTTGGCCTCTCGTCGTATGTCGAGCGAACTCGTCCACCTCCGTCAGAACCGCGTCTCTCACGGGTTGGTGAGCAAGCCCAATTCCTTCACGCCCAAGCATCGCAGTCTCTTCAATCTTTGCAAGCGAGATTCGACTTTCTACAGGTGAGCATCGAGACTATCATACGCGTCATCGGGTGAGTTGTCCTCTCTTCGGTCTGAGCTATCCTCACTCCGATCTCAACTGAAAGGGGTCGAAGATAAGCTCAACGACATTGGCTACCTGACTGAGGCCTTCAAGCGTTCTGATGCGTACAATGACTTCTCGAATAGAGCTATGCTTTGCGGCGTAAATTGGTCGATCCGGAAGGTTCGAGAGCGGCATCCTGAGACTGATTTGGCATGGGTGAAATCTTCCTTCTTGGAGTGCATTGAGGCTTGTAATCCCCTCGGATTTGACATCGCCCAAGCTTCGGGTGCAGGGGTCCAAACACGCTCTGAGAGAATGTGGTTCTAGACGAGAACTTCCTCGATGACATCTCCATAGACCAACTGCCTGACCCCTAGACGCATCTGAGTACTTCAGTCGAATTAGCGTTGTCTTTGATTGTCTTTTTCTTCTTTTTTTTTTTTTGTATCTCTTTCATGCATCTTGTATCTCTTTTAATGGACTTCTTTTGTTTGTACTCTTATTGTGTCTTGATTGAACTCTATCTTTATTGCAACGTCCCTACCCCCACTCACGCAGTTTTGATTCAAAGCAAATTGCTTGAGTAGAACGTTTGACATTAAAGATAACAAACAAATCCGAATACAAAACAAAACAAAGAAAAGAAATACAGAACTACTGATAATAAATTTTTAGATGCTCTGCATTTCACGGGTGTGACATCCGTTTTCCGCTCATGTCAACAATCTTATTTCGAGCGTGGTTGAAGGCCCGTCGTTTCTGTCGAACAGGCTTGTAGTCTCTGTCAACATTCAGTCGGTGTGTGATCACCTTTGGATCTATGCCTGGCATATCACGAATACATCGACATTTCTTTGGAGAAACTCGATAGGATTCGCTCTCTGGTCAGGTGACAGCTTGGTTCCAATGTTCACACATTGCTCCGGGGATAGCAGTTGTACAGACTCCAACGCTTTGGCAGGTTCGCCTCGCTCGAATGTGGGCAGTCCCTCTGTGTCATCCTCTATGGCTTCTGGTTCAGCCGATGCCGGTGCCGAGATGTCAATGTCCATCTCGGCCTCTCCTGCACCACCAAACTTTTCTGGATGCCCTTCTATGGCCGCTACCTCTTCTACCTCCCCGTTTGATTCTCTCATAGCATTGTGGTAGCATTCCCGAGACATTTGTTGTTCTCCATATACCATCCCGACTCAGCTGGGAGTTGGGAATTTCAGCATCTGGTGGTAAGTCGAAACTACTGCCTTCATAGCATGTATCGTGGGACGTCCCAAGATGGCATTATAGGCTGAGTCGTGATTTACCACCAGGAATTCTACCATAGTCGTTACACATGTCGATCCGCCACCAAATGTCACCGGCACTCGATGCTCCTTCTGGTACACCTTACTCCCCGAATCCCACTAAGGGAGATATGTTGACTTTGAGCGGCCTCGCCTATTTTCATGGCGTCATAGGCGCTTAAGGATAAGACGCCATGAATCGCCTCACAACAACCGTGATGCGACGACCTTGATGTTGGCGATCGGTGAGAGATCACTAACGCGCGTCGTTATGAGGTTGGTGTAATTTGACCGCTTCTCCTTCAAAAAAGCGACAATCTCGTTAGATAAAGAAGTTGAACAAACCTCCCGGGGCGGCGTGGGGATCGGTGCCGCCGCCTTCGCCTTCCTCTTTCTATTTGAGTCGCCCACGGTGACCCGAGAATGGTTCGAATTTCCGGGAGGGGTGACCTCCTCCTTTATTGCTTGGCTCTCGTTGATCCGACTGTCTCGCGTCGTCCGCTTCCACCGACATATTCTTTCGGGTTGCCCGCCTGGCCTGGATCAATGCTTCTATGGCCTCGCCTTCGTCGTAGCAATCAAGTTGAATGTCCGTGGTCGCGGTGGAATAGACAATATTTGTCCTTATTCCTCCCGTGGGACCCCGCCTTCAACTTAGCCGCCACTTAAGAATATTTTTATCGCGTACCTCCATCGATCTGCTTCGATAGGTACGCTTGTTGGTGTACCGCTTCAAATCGCTTGTGGCGTGCCCTTCCTCACGTGTTTCGCCAACTTCGGACCGCTCCTCGTGCTTTCGCTTTCGAGTCGTCGCCGATCTTCCTCGGTCCGACTCTTTTTCTCGCGGTCCCTATTTTGTTTGTCGTCGGCGCACGCCTCTCGACGAAGTAATTCCCTGCACTCATGTATTTTTGAGCTCTAGTTAGTAACTCAACATAACTCGTAGGAGCTTTCTTACCCAAAGCGACCACAAGAACCTTTCATCCCGTGAAACCGCTACAATAGTCGTTAGTAGTCGCCCCATCGGTATAACCTTCGATTTGTAGGGCCTCACGTTGAAACGAGACACGCACTCCTCAACGTTTCGTTATTACCTTGCTTAATGGTTAGCAGATGTGTCGCGGGACGCCGTTGATCTCTTCCCCGAGGAATTGAGTCACGCGTGCTCTCGCCAATTCCTAGGAGGCAATCGACTTCCTCTTTAGTTGCTCAACCACTTTCGGCCGCCCCCGCAACAGAAACGAAAATGCCCTCGCGACTTGATCGCGTCTCGGACTCCATGGAGTTCCATCCATGACCGAAATGTGTCGAGGTGCTCCACTGGTCTTTCGATCCGTCATACGCCTTCATTGTTGGTAGTTTGAACTTTGGGAACCTCTCTCCCGCATTATTTCAATCGAGAAAAGGAGGGTCTACACGTCAACGAGATTCTCTAGATCCAACCCGCCGTGGTCTTGAGCCTTCTTCATGTCTCCGAGCTCATTCTGATCCTCCGTAGCTCACGATGCCCAAGGTTGATTCTCAACCTCCAATTCTTTCTTCTTACGGTTGATCAACTCTCTAAGATCCGACCACGTGCTAGTCTCCTCGATCGGCCATCCTTCCGGTCCTGCTGCCGCTTGACTTCGAGACGCGTGGTGGTTCTTTGTATCCTCGCCTCCGTGACCCACCGAGTCTCCGACTTGGGACTCTCCCACTCGAGATGCGCGCCTCTGCCGCCCGCATGATGGGATCGCTTCGCCATCGCCTCCCAAGCGTAGCTTTGTCATCGAGCTTACGCGGTGGGACCCGAGATTCGCCCCGCCTCTTCTTTGCCGCTTTACCTTTGGCTGGTCTCGGGTGAGAGCGAGGACTTGCGCGGATCTTTGGAGCGTTAACTGCTTCTCCGCTCCGATGCCGCTTGAGATTCTCGCTCCGGTCCATCTTTTGTGAGCCTCCACGATTGGGTTTGATTTATTCAATATCTCCGCACTCGCGATGTTTTCGCTGAGACTTCTAACCCGCTGCTCTAGTGTCGCGCGTCTCGATCCGCCTGCCGCCGTTATAACACGCCGGTTAACCTCCTCGAGTTGGGCATTCTGCGTTCTTGCTCGAATCCGGCGAGGATGTCGGTCATTATCCGATTCTCTCCATCGCTCATCGGGTTGGCTTGATTGGATGGTTACTCATGGTAAACAATGTTTGGGCTTGGCAACACGTGGCACTTTGCAAGAAAAAGTCCCCACAGACGGCGCCAAAACCGTTGATGCCGGAATTTGGTTAGACGGATCAACGGTGAATTTGTATCGTTGGGGACAACGATCTCTCGCAAGAAAGAAAACTAAGACCGTGTGTGGTGCTCGCCACACGCACTCCGGACGCCAAGTTAGAGAGGATAATCTCGCACTTTAAGTAAATCTCAAGCTAGAACACACAGGCCAAATGATTGCTTACCTTTTTAGGTTTCAGATGAGTTAATATAGACTTTCAATTTGTAACAGGTCTTTCCAGTTTTATTATTCATTATTCCTCCATAATTGGCGTGCTTAATGACCAGCGATTCACGGAGAAAGAACCGCTTTCACGATGTCCCTATCTCTTGCCCTATCCGTCATTAGTGGCGGCGGACCTTCGACGTCCGGAGCCAGACCCGCTGGGATTAGCCTCCCGGCCGCATGGGTTGACTTCTTGAGTTGGGCCGACCTCTTGGGTCGGCCTCGTCGAGGCCGACCCGGAGTCGGCCACTCGACGTGGGGGCCGACCGCGAGGTCGGCCTCGGCCGTCGGAGCCGACCCCACGAGGTCGGCTCTCGCCGGCCGACCCGCGGTCGGCCACTTGACCGGGCCGACCCATGAGGTCGGCCTCGGCCGAGCCACACCCGGGGGGTCGGCTCCTCCGAGCTTCGAGCCCACCCCGAGGTCGGCTCCTCGGCGGCCGACCGCCGGGTCGGCCACCACTGACCGGGCCGACCCCACGAGGTCGGCCTCGGTCCGAGCCGACCGCGCAGGGTCGGCTCCTCGGCTTTCGGAGCCGATCCCACGGGTCGGCCCACCTCGGATCGGCCGACCGCCTCGGTCGGCTCCCCGGCTTCGGGCCGACCCCCGTGGGTCGGCGAGACTGAGCCGGCCGACCACCCAGGGTCGGCCTCCTGACGGAGCCGACCCGCAGGGTCGGCTCGCCGGCTTTCGGGGCCGGAGCCGACCCACGGGTCGGCTCCTCGAGCTGGCCCGACCTCGGGGTCGGGCCGACCTCGAGCGGCCGGCCGACTGGGGTCGGCCTCGTGAGCCGCCGAGCCGAGCCGACCGGCGGGGCCTCGCCGACCGAGCCGGCCGACTCGGCTCCGGCCCTTCCTGCCTCAGCTGGCCGACCCGCGGGGTCGGCTTCTTTCGATCGAGGCACCCCCTGGGTCACTCCCGTTTAACTAGCCGCAGTCGCACCTGCGCGGCCTGATTCGACTCTCGGGTTCCAACCTGGCCGACTACTAATTCGCCTCTCTTCTACGCTTATCGGACCGGATCCCATTTTTGGCCATAACATATATATATATATATATATTAAAATACCATTTTAGTCTGTATATATTGAAATTTATTATATTTTAATTCATATTTTTTCAAATGTCTATTTTTATCTCTCTTACTGTCAATAAATACTATAATTGATTAGTTCATGCCTCATGGCTAATTTTTCTAAAAAATAATTAGTTTCTATCCGTTTTTCTTCTATACATTTTGAAAGCATATTTACATATAATTTATATATTTTATTTAATAAATATTATTATTATTATTATTATTATTTTTATTTTTATTTTGCAAATTAGATAAAAATCAATTTCAAACTAACTCTAAAGACTAATTCCTAAAATTGATTGGAGATACATAGTTTAATTTTTAATATTTTAAAATAAAAGAATTAAAAATGAAATATATGAGAACAAAAATGGTATTTTAAGTCATCACTCCTTAAAGAATTAAGGAAAAAAAATAAACAATATGTTTTAATAAAACTAAAAAGAAAGAAAAGAAGAAGAAAAACTGGAGGCGGCCGCCCCTTCCAATCTACGAGCATCCGCGGGCATGTATGGCACTGCTTCGACTACTAAAAACAAATTTTATTTAACCGAGACTTTCTTTACAAATTTCATTCCATTTTTTAAAAGAAATAAATTTCATTTTCTTCTCTTGTTGATTTTCTTGATCCCTGATTCAACCTATACAATTAATAATAATAAAGTGCAATTATTCATATCGAAACCATCCACAAACGCAAACACCCAGTTAGCAAGGATTCGGAGTAACCCAAATCGGTGGAAGTACACGCCGCCGGTAATGGGAGCTGCCGGAATAATACGGCAACGGCTCGACGCTTCCGTCACTCAATCGGAAAATCCCCATATCCGGTTCTTCACCCTCTCCCTGGTAATCGTTATCAGAGTAATCATCCGTATAATATATACAATTCCCTGAAATTTCAGCAAATTCAGCAGCAGAGAAAGCCATCGAAGAATTTTCTCCTACAAACAGGGTCATTTCCTCCAAGCTTTCGACCTTCTCCCATCGCGGCCCTTCCCACACCATTCGAAACACCTCAAATCGCACCGTCCGATAGATTACAGATACCAGTTCGTCATCCATGGCGTCGTTCATGATATCCAAATACCGAGTCACCAACAACAATTCCTGCCCTAATTTTACCAGATATTGTATATCGCCGGCCAATTGCCACGCCGTCGAAACGATTGAGACTTGAGAGCACGAACCGCGTAGATCCATCACTGAAACGACCCCGTGCTTATCCACCGCGTAGAACAGCCCATCGGAGTATATAACATCTTCGCAATCGGACGGCGCGTCGTCTTCAAAAGTCCACGATCCATCGCCGCTCCGGCAAAACGCCAAATCGCCGCTGTGATTCAGAATCGCTACAGCGGAGAAATCGGTTTGATTAGACGGACTTGAGGACAGAACGATTTTCTTAACAAAAGAATCGCGCATCTGGCGCAAATTTCGGCTGTAGATGTGCCCTGTGGGTGTACGGATCAGGTATTCTCTGCCAACTCTGGAGTAATCGAAAGAGACGATGTTGGGGAACGCGGAGAGCGGAGGAAGACGGAGCTTGGCCCTGGTTAAGGGGTTGAGGAGGAGGATCGTCGGATTTTCGTCGAGGATGGCGAGCCAACCGTGAGAAGAACCGCAGCGGCGCTTGCCGAGAGAAGCCTCAGGGAGGTGGAGGAAGTGGATTCTGTTGTCGGAGAAGTTGAAAAGGCCACAGCGGGAGTTGTGGTACAGAGGAATTATGAGCCATGGGAGCTGCGGAGGAAGACGGCGAGGGATTTTGGGGACTGATGATCGCCAACTCTGACAGACGGCTCGAAATCGGAGATAGTCAGAATAGACGGTGAGCTGATCGGAGATGACTTGTAGGAGATCGGGAGGGAGTTTGGTCCAGTCGGCCATTTTCTATGGGCTTTTAGATTGAAGAGAGAGCGTATTTGTTAGTGAAATATGAGCTGATGACGGGGCTTTTATTTTCTCCCCGAATTAAAAGAGACATTATTATTGTTTCTGAAAAATAAAAAGTCAACTAATAGTTAAAATATGCTTAAGCTTAGGTATCAAAAAGTTCTAAATAATTGCTAAGGTTAAGTTGGTCAATAGCTGACTAAAAAATAATGTGACATGTTTAAATGTGTCATTTTTAAATGAATAGTCAAAATTTAAAGATTAAATTACAAATTTGATTTTTAGAGTTTAAAAAAAATTAAGATTTAGTTGTTATAGTTTTAAAGGTTATAACTTCGTCTTTATATTTTGATAAATACAACATAAACTAATTGATTAAATGGTCCACAAAGTTCACAAATGTATACTTTTTACTCTTTTAGTCTTATTCTTAATACAATGTTTCATTAGCCGTCTCGGTTGTTTCTCTAACTATTATCAAAACCTATATAATTTGACTAAACCCGGCTACATTCAAGAACCTCGTAATATATTTTGTCAAATGAGATATTTTCAAATTTGAACTCTAAATAGCATCTTTTTGAATCACAGAACACCGAGTTCTTGATCTCCACTTCTTAAGTTATTCAACCACCAAGGATTTGACAATAAGAAGGTGCCCCCCTCTCCATCAACAAGCTCGAAAGCACAAGCCAATTGAAAAAAAATACAATTACCATTCTTTTTATCAAGTAAATCTAAGCAGAAGGCAATGAATAACAGCAGAAATTATTCAATGTAACCCTTGTAGTAGGGGTATTGCAATGATCATAAGATAACATTAGATGCATGGACCAAAAATATCTTTAAATTCTTCTTTCATACATCTAATATTGCAAAAGTGACAACTACATTGTGTCAGTCATATTAAATAATTTTATCAGGTCTCAGACTGATAAGAACCCTTGCAGGGGTATATAAGAACAACATGACTCAGAGATAGTAATCAGAAATTAACATAACTTATGGACTTGCCTCATTTTCTAAATCAAAATTTATGCATAATCTGATTACAAAGTAAAAATGAAACAAGCACTAAATCATCAAAAATAAACATTTTTCGATCAAAGCATCCCAAATGGCAAGTTAAAGCAAAGGTGGAAGAAGACCTTTTAAAGTTCAGTTGGTGTCTCTGTGTCAACATTTGTGTTCTTAACATTATCTGCAACCTCGTCAACAACACGTAAATCTGGATAATTGCGATGGTTTAGAGAATGCAACCATAAGGCAACAGATCCCTCTTTGTGCTCTGTGGAAGCAATATGAGAATATATTTGCTTCATTTTGAAATCTTCTGCTACCTCTTCGTATGCTTTCATAGATAACTCTTCATGACTGTCTTTCCACTTCTGATTATATGATGTGAATAGACACTCATCCAAGTACAGCCCAACCTCAGGTGCAGTGGGAACATTGATATTTACATCCCTGTGTTTGAATTTTGAGTACCAAAAGTTGATGGTGTCCAATTCAATTCAATTGACAAATGAAAAACAAATCAGATCAGATCAAATAGTAGTTGTAAAAGGCAATTACTTACTTTTGCAAAGCCTTCTCGATCAATGACTCTGGAGCACAGTTCCTCATGATTGCCACAGCAAGACCCATCATCTTCCGGATCTGATGAAGCATAAAGCTCTGCCCAATAACTTCACATTTCACAAATTCAATGCCTTCAACCACGACGGTGGTAGCTGCATCAAATGAAACAATGAAGCGTCGAGCTGCAGGGTCCTCTGCTTTCGTTCTGGTAGTGAAGTTATGGAAGTTATGAGTTCCTTCATAATTCTTCAAAATCCTATTGAACCTAGCCTTCTCCTCCTCGCCATACTTGAAACTCCCTGAAGGTTTCTCGTTCCTATTAACGCTCTCTTTGCTTACAACAATCTCTGAATCATTCCCTAATCCAGACATTTCACAGCCTTCACTTTTGGCAGTAGCTTTGCTTCCAACATTGAGTTCAGTTTCACTATTTTCGACTAAAACGCTAGTTTGTTGGTTAGAATCAGAGGCTGTGGCCTTATCCCCCCAAACCCCATTCGCCTGAACTTCAGAAACTTCATTGGCGTTTCCAGTGTTCGACGAAATGTCTGATTCAGTTGCCGCAGTTTTTACTTCAAAATTGCGCTTGCCCATCAAGCCTTCGACCTTACGTCCTCGTTCAGAGCACTCTAAGCACTTCACAAGCTCGTTATCAGACCCTAAACTAGCCTTCACACTTTCTCTATCACGATGGCAATTAGGATCGAGAGCGAAGACAGGAATTAAGTATACATACCTTCTCCTATCGCAGAACTTTTTCGCATTAAATGACGCTGTAACGCGCTTGTACCCGAAAATTCGTATCTGAGGCGAGAGATTCGAATTGAGACGATCAACAAACCCGGGTGGATCGATGTAGAAGCGGCCGGAAACAACCTGACCCACGGCGCTCACGCCTTTATCAGTGCGAGCCGAGCGGGCCCAATCATAGCGCTTGGAGAGCCCTCGGTCCTGCTCCGGGACTGCTCCGGCGAGATATAGGGCTTCTTCGAGGTCGGCTTCGATGGTTTTGGCGCCCGGATTCTTCTGCATCCCTTGGTAACCGACGCCACAGTAGGCAAAGAAAATAGCGATTTTGCGGCGCTTGTACCTTTGTTTCTTCGGTGCCGCGGAACTGGAATTGACGTCTTCGTCGTCGGAGGTCGTGGTTGTGGATGACATTTTGAGCTTCTTTGGATCTGGTTCTTCGATCGGCGGTTGTGGCGGTGATCTTCTGGTTTCCGTTGGCGGTTTTTCTTCCATTTTACTCACTGAAGTATGTCCATTAGGGCTTTAGAGCGCGTCCAACAGATTTTAGTAGTTGCAAAATTGCAACTGAACTTGCTCTTGAAAAAAAAAAATGCAACTTTTTTAAAAAAATATAAATAATTGCAACTCTTAATTAAATTATTGTTATTTTGATTTCACAATTTTCTATTTTCTCTAAATTTATATGTTTTTTTTATTATTATGGTGAAGATCCAACCATCAATTTGGGATATATTCGCACATAAAAAAAAAATTGAGATATATTAACATCTTATCTCTTAAGCATTTTAAAGTTTCATTTATAACTTTACATTTTATTTTTATAAAATCATGTTTTTAACTTAAAACAAACGCATAACATCATCATTAACCTGAACACAATTCAATAGTGAACACATTAGAACATCAACCAAAAATTTTAGTATCTCTTGATAAAAAAAAAATGTTGCCACTCAGATTACTAGATTACACCACTATTTGATAAATGGTGATTAGTTTGATACATCACATTAAACAAATAGAAGAAATAAGTAAGTGACAACTAGATAAATTGGTACATCATTTAGAATTCAACATGTGTCTTAAGAAATATGGTACATTGTGCATGTGACTCTATTTTGTTTACCTTCTTCAAATATTTATCAATCATATGTCGTATTCAATTCAGAACATTGGTTTATTGAGTATATTATACATTATTTAATTGAAATGTTAAGAATAGAGGCTACATATAACCACAATTTAAAGTTGACATCTATTATTAACCTTTTTTTAGTACACCAATAATTGGGGGTGGGAAATTCAAACCCATGACCTCTTGGTCATGAGTCATACTTGATGTCAGTTGAGTTATGTTCTTGTTGACTATTATTAACCTTTTAAAACATAATTAAATGATATAATTTTTGTAATTGGTTATATTTAAATGATATATTTTGTTTGTAATGGGGTTAGATTACGAGTTTGGTTTTCATAGGCTAATTTAATTTCAAAATTCAAATTAGATCACATGTCTGGTTTAAAAAGTTTCAATTTGATTTTTATACTTTGGGCTTAGTTTTATTGTCCCTTTTGACTAAAAATTTCAAATTGGTCTATATGAGTATAATTTTCCTATTGAATACATGATATTATAGGTGAAATTAAATCATAAGGATAATTACGAAATGCAAAGGAGAAATAAGGCAAAAAAAAGTCCAACATGAAACGAAACATAAAAATAGTCGAGCCACCAAACCAAGGAAAATAGGAAACTTGGTCCAAAGCCCAAGTCCCTTGGTCACCCTCACAGGTGCACACACCCACCGTGCCTCCAATTTGGTTGATCTCGTCCAATCCTGTCCTCTTTACCTAATTTGAAAATTAGTCCCACCTCTAAAAATGATCACATAAATATATTTCTTTTCCTAAAGAAGATAAGTTCTTCCTCATTCTTTAAATTATTATTGTACAAAATTGCTCCTAGCTAGCTTAAGCATCAAACTCTATATGAAGATAAGTTCTTCTCATTCTACGACCCCGTTCTTCTTCCCTCAAACAAAGTTTATCATTTATTGTCATGTGAACCGTTGCTCTGCCTTAGTTTTGGCAACGACACATGATATGTTTTTTTTTTCTATAATTTATTTGACAATAGATCATATTTAATTGACTACAATATAATTTATAATTGAAAATAATAGATATAACAATAAAGATAAGTTTTGTGTTGGTAAAAAATGATATAGAGATAACTTTGGGACTTGACCCAAAACATAGAATGAAAAAAAAAAACTTAAAACTAAGCCTAAATAGTCAAGAGATTAATAATTTAACCTTCCCAAAATAATATTCCATCAAACTTAAAAAAATTGAAGATTCTACCATGCATGAAAAAAGAAAATGCGAAATATCCTCTAAAAAAATAAAATAATTACCTCTAAACTAAAAATGTGATTACAATTACATTTCAAAACTTGTGAAATTATTAATTAAACTCTAAAATATTAAGAATCACACTAACACTAACTATGTGCACGGAACTAGTACAATAAAATCTAAAATATTGATATTAATTTTTTATGTTTCTAAATTGGAGTTAGCTCAAGTTAAAACTATATAACATACACTAAAATATAAGAAAAATATATGTCAAAGTTAATATTAACCTAATTAATTTGTACATTTTTTTTTAGTTGGCAGGTTTAAATTTCCATAATCCATATTTGTGGTACTCAAAAAAAGTTGAAATTTTGTTTTCATTAATAATATGTAATTGGAGAGATTTCAACTTTTGAACTGTTATTTATGTTAATTGAGGGTCATATAGTAGCCTGTCATTCTCAAATAAACATTCAATCGAAAAGAGCTCTAAAATACCACCCAAAAAGAGAAAATGACAAATTACTAGTTGTTGAAAATGAAGAAATTATTCAATGAGGCCGTCACAATGTGACTGTCTCACAATGATCGTTGGATATAAATCTAATAATTTCATGTTCCCTAATAATCGTTAGATATAAAGTTGAAATATTTCTCTCTTTTCATCTCACGGTGAAAAACTGCCGTTAAAATGGGCTGCAACTTAGCAAACGTTTAATTGGACGTTCCGTTCGACGGTTAATATTTCATGAAACCGACAGTTGCTTAGCGCTTAAGCCATTGCAAAATGGTTAGCGACGGAACACCCCTTCGATCGGTTTTAGCGAAGAATCTCGAGCCCACGCGTCTGCAGATAAGAGATGACCTTCAATTTCTGAGACCAATCATTCGATTGCAAATGGTGAACCAGATAACATCCGATTCCCTGAACCAGCGAAACCAGAAACGGCGAAGCGTGTAGTGTTCTTGAACATGAAGCTCACTGAGGTCATCGTTTAAAACGCCAATTCCTTGTTCATTCTTGCGAGATTCTCACCAGTCGGAGTTGATTTCTTCTTGGTAGCGTTTCTCATTATTTGCTAAGAAATTTCATTCATCGCCTTACCTTCTAGAACACGGGTTCGAAATACGGAAATCTAATCGCATGATTAGCGCTGCATTTTGGTTGTATATAGCTATTTGTCCATTGAATATGTATACATGACGAATCACTCTCCGAGCATCTTTCGTTGCATTTGCGTTTTTCTTCTTAGCCATCTGAATTGAAGATTTTTGCTAAAAGAAGCACTATTTTTATTTAGTTACATAGCTTTTTTCTTGTTTTAATTTTATCGCTGCAAATGTCTTCGCGCCAATTTGAAACTTGTAATTTTCAGCTGATTAATTCGTATTTTCAAGGTTGATCGTATCTGCTCGTTGTTAGTTTAGACCGATGAAGAAGTTGATTTTGAACAGATTCAAAAGTATTTAATGTTTTATCCAATTTCAAATTGGAGGAATAGATTCTCAAAATGAAGCAGGTTGTTGATTACCGCTTACAAAATTAAGCTAGAGCCATGAATTGTGCCCACCATGTCACTAACTACCCTGTTACGATTCCAGCTCGTTCCTTCAGTTTCCTTTTCCTTTTTTGAGTGGGCATAATGAAGTTATGAGTTATGACCGGACGATATGAATGAGCTTACAGCTTACAGAGTGTGATGCTTTTTTCGTCTTTGATTGTGGCTGCAGGGCATCCATATTTTCTGGAACTAAGACGTCAAGGTTTTCACAAGTTTCTCCCGAGTATTATGGGTGACTATGATAAGGTATGCTCCTAATTTAATCCATATTTCCCATAGGATTTTGGACGGATTATTTATGGACATGGACAGACAAGAGAAATTAGCTTGATTTCACAATATTTTCCTTGATGATTTTGTTTTTCTTTTTTTGAATACTATTATATGCTTTTAGTCACAAATTTGTTAGAACATATCTTATAATATACAAATTACTTATTTATGTTGGAACTCAGGGTTTTGATGACAGCTACAAGCAGACTGATACAGGTACGGCCGTCTTTTGTTTGTTTTGACATTAAATTTCACATCATGATATGCTCACTTTAATCTTAAGTGTTTGTCAAGAGATCATATCTCTGTTGTAAATGACTTCAAGTTCTAATACATTGTATTGGAACCTAGCTAACCAAGAGGAATGTTTGATGATGCTGAAAATAGGAATAAGAGATATGAAAAGACATTATATGCTTGTTAAGTATGAGTACGTTGAGCAATATTTGATTTTACAACAAATCTTGTGGTTTATGGAAAGGATATATGTGCACGTACGCCTGAAATTAGAGTTGGTTTTCTGCTATGTAGAGTTTTTATTTTTCAAAAAAAAATTATGTAATCATTTTAAATTATTAAGGTGTTTCTTTTTTGTTACTTGTAGGGGCAGTGATACGCAATGGAAGAGAGATCCTTTTCCAGGTAAAGGTTACAATTTTAGCTTTTTGATACTTCTGTAGGGTAGAGTGATAGAACCAAAATATATTGAAATATGAAATATAACCAAATAACAAGATAAACCAAGTAATTTGAGGAACTTGGACCTTGGTTCTATCATAGAGGCAGCAGGAAGATATTTTATTGCCTTTAATTGGGGCGAAGTCTCTCAAACAGAAAAGAAAAGAAAGATGTTTGGCTTTTGAAATTCAACCTAGATGTTGTATCTTTTAATGTAAATCAGTTTGGAGGCAAGCCGGGAGGACTTCACTACTGTCAATGTTTTAGATCAAATCTCCAAGTCATTTCAAACTTATGAGAGAAACTTAGCACTTATAGTTTAATTGTAATTACAGGCTTTCAACTGGGAATCTCATAAATGTGATTGGTGGAGAAATCTAGAATGCAAAGTTCCTGATATTGCAGAATGTGGATTTACGTCTGTATGGTTGCCACCCCCAACTCATTCCGTTGCTCCTGAAGGTCAAAGGAACATATTTACTTGATTTTTTGTGTGTGCATTATAACTCTTGGTATTTTTTTTACAACTTCAGGTTACCTCCCTCAAAACCTGTACTCCCTAAACTCTTCATATGGTTCTGAGGACATGCTGAAAGCCTTACTTCATAAAATGAAGCAATGCAAGGTTAGAGCAATTGCTGACATAGTCATCAATCATCGTGTTGGGACTGGTCAAGGACATGGAGGAATGCACAATCGTTTTGATGGAATACCATTACCATGGAATGAGTGTGCTGTTACCTCGTGCTCTGGTGGCCTGGTATTTCTTTGTTACAAATTCCAAGTGTCCCCATAATTATCAGAATCCCTTTGATCTTTAGTCCATGGTATCTGTTATAGGGCAATCGTAGCACTGGGGACAACTTCCATGGGGTTCCAAACATTGATCATAGCCAACCTTTTGTCCGTAGAGACATCATAGCATGGTTGAAGTGGCTGCGCAGTAGCGTTGGATTTAAGGATTTTCGTTTTGATTTTGCAAGGGGGTAATATTTTCCTTATCTGTTTGTTTATATAACTATTTATATTTTAGGGGGGTGGGGTTTGTGAGGTTCAAGAATAAACTATTCAGTTTTATGGATTGTGTAAAATTTCCATTTCTGAAAAATGGCAAGATCGCTCTTCTTTGTTTCAAATCTTCACTCTATCATCTCACATTTCATTTTGCCTTGTCTTGTAAGGAGTTCTTCAATTTTTTCTGATTTACATTTTCCTTTTTCTTCTATCTTTGATGTTTTAACTCAGTTATTCAGCAAAATTCGTGAAAGAATACATTGAAGCAGCAAAGCCAATGTTTTCTATTGGAGAGTATTGGGATTCTTGTAGCTATAATGGCCATGACTTGGACTATAATCAAGGTAAGATGATGAATCTTTTTGTTCGTATGTACTGCGTTGATAAATTGGAATCATGTTTTAAGCAACAGTTTATTGGAAGTTTCTGGATTTTTTTGTTTATTTGAATGGTTAGTGCTTGTGGATAATATCCTCTGTTCTCCAACCCCCCCCCCCCCCCCCCTCCAATTCGTATATTCTATTGTAATGATCACCACTCCTAATGCAGATAGACATAGACAACGGATAATAAATTGGATTGATAGCACAGGACAACTTTCTTCTGCTTTTGATTTTACAACCAAGGGAATTCTTCAGGTATCGGCGTTGTATGTGAGGCCATGGCTAATCCCTCTTAAATAGAAAGGGTCAGACAACAACAATGTCATGGATTTTTCATTTCCCTATAAATCAGTAGATCTGCAACGTTTGGCTTTTCATAACTTTTTCCATTCGCTTCTTTGCTTCTGGCGTATTAAGTGAACTTTGGGTTGTACAAATCTTTGCTCTTGCTAGTACAATGGTTAGCTAACATGCATTTGTCTCCTTGTTTACTGCTTAATAAACAGCAATTAATTAATTTGGCCCGTAGGAAGCTGTTAAAGGACAATTATGGCGTCTGCGTGACTGTCAAGGAAAGCCACCAGGTGTGATGGGATGGTGGCCTTCAAGGGCCGTGACATTCTTAGATAACCATGATACTGGTTCAACACAGGTACCACATCTTCATAACTACTTGTGAAATTATCGATTGACTGTTTGGAATGGATAAAAATTTCAACATTTGTGTTTCGTTGCTCATTATGCGTGATAAAATGGTCTCAATTTGACCTTATGTCTTGCTAGCCATTATCCTTTTATTTCGATTAATATTTGAAGGCACGTGTTTGGAACTTGGAAGTCATGTCCTGTTGTGCGGATTGAGTGTGACCAAATCATACATGAAAATGTCTTAGAAAACAATGGAGAAGAGCATTATTGATGCATACTTGAATGAAGTTACAATGTCTGGTTGTCCTGCGGCTTTTATATGGCCAAATATATATGCTGCCAACAGAACGGCTACTGGATTCATTCCATTTGCTAGTGCTGGTTTCATATTTTTGCAAGAGGGTATTATCTTTCGTAAAATGTGTACGCATTTTTGCATTGTAACAACATATAACCTAAATGTATCATGTATGAGGCCAAACTCAAAGAAAATTTGAAGCTTTTAGTTTACTTTTTTCTTTCATAGGTCTGTTTGAATTCGAATTCATTAAAAATGGATAGTCCTAGCAGTCCAACTCAGCATCTTCAAGAGTAGATAGTTTTGGATTGTTATTTGGAAACTCATAGATAATTTTTTTTCCTAGTTTCTAAATTGGTGGTTGTATGAGAAGGGTTAAGGTTGAAAGCAAGCATCGGACGTGCTTTCACTTATAGCAATGGCAATTGCACCTATATAATTCTCATGTATTTTTTGGAAATATATTTAGAAGCGGAATTATACCTCTAGAATATTAGTGACTTCACTGAGCATGCAATTATTCTTGCAGGCCCATTGGCCCTTTCCTGCCAACCATATCATGGAGGTATGCAAGCTGCGTCATCATTGCATTTGCAATTTCTCTTTCTTGCTTGCAGTCTAGTTCTATCTGCGCTAGGGCTTTCTTTCATGTTATGCCTGTCCTGGTTTTATAGTAAAATCTAGATACCTAATCGCATGTTCATTATCATCCGTTGTGGTTTTTGGAAACTCTCAATCGTTTGGTCCAATTAATCCTGTTACAACTCCAACCCCATCTTCCTACATTGGATTTTTTTAAGCGAGTTATTCTCGGAGATTTTACTACATTTTAAGTTAATTTCCAACTTTTAACTGTAAATTTTAAGAATATAATCGTGTAGCATGTCGAGTGATCAATCTTTGTTGTTTCTGGGTTAACTACGTTAAAAGAGCTTTATATTTATTTTCTCGTCTTACAGTTGCTACCACGACTACTTTTATGCTCGACCTAGAGTCGTGTCTTGTCTTCCAATAAGAAAATATCATCATGCATCTAATTCTGCGTCCTCGAGCTTTGGTTTATTAATCCTAATTCCCTGCAGGGCTATGCATATATTCTCACGCACCCAGGGATACCAACCGTATTTTATGACCACTTCTATGATTGGGGTGACTCGGTGCACAAGGAGATAGTAAAATTAGTATGTTGCATGATTATGCATTTATTGAGTTTGCTATCCTCTATTCAAGCAAACTCTTCATGGTACTTAATTTTATTTTTCTTGCAGATAGTCATTCGAAAACGTCAAGATATCAATAGCCGATCATCTGTGAAGATCCTTGAGGCACGATCAGATCTTTATTCTGCAATAATTGGGGAGAAATTATGCATGAAAATCGGAGATGGTTCTTGGTGCCCTTCTGGTACGGAATGGACTCTTGCAACCTCAGGCCGCAGATATGCAGTATGGCAGAAATAAGGTTTGAAAGTTTCTTCTTCTTCCCCCAACCTTCTTTGTATCTATTTGTGACATCGAGGACTACGTGTAAACTGTAAAGTTACATAATAAGTTGGCTACTCGTTGTATATAATCATAAAAGGAATCACTGTGGGTGAAATTAATTCATTTTCACATAATCTAGATTATAATGTCACATCGCTTGTTTTGCTGGCCCTTGCGGAACTTTAAATACACCACATAGTCAAGTATGATAAGTGATAATAGAAAAGATTATTCTCTTCATGCAAACTAACCTTCCCTTTGTGGAGCTTTGAGTGCTAAATATGGTGGAGTGACTCTCGATCAAATTTTAATATAATTGGAGGACTCATAATTTGAATCCTGTAGATACTTCCTCACTAGATTTGTTCGAGCTCTTAATAAGTTAGAGTAGATGGTAAAATGGCGCTCATCATGATTCATGAAATTGTTCGATAACATTACTAAAGTTCATTGTCATGAAGGCATTTGCTACTTGAAGGAGTACAATGATCTTTAGACTTATAGTTGGAATATAATGAAAAGAACCACTTTGAATTTCACTATGAGATTTTGACGATGTGTGGAGTGGAACTCTGAAGAAGTTTTAAGAGTTACATAGGAAACAACAATTAGTTAGTGGTAGAAGGAAGCAATATATGAAGTTGTCTTATTATTGTTTGAGAGATGTTTTCAACATAATCTTTTGTTTTTTTACAACCTAATCTAGTGAAATCATATTCTTTTTTTTTTAAGTCCTCACGAATGTTTTTTTTAACAAATAAAATGATTTACTACAAATTACAAACTTGTAATAATGATTTCAAACCTTAAATTGAACAATATAATTTATAGGTCATTCTATCATTGGAATGTTGTTGAAAAAGAATAGAAAATCAGGGGATGGGAGCACTAGTTATCTTTTAATTGATACCTCAAACCAATTATTACACCCCACCTGGTCTTTGTTAGGGTGCATTTCCTATCATATGTAGGACTCTCCCTTCTGGAGTAATGATGTGTATTGATTGGATGACTTTGGTACGGATGGGGTTTGGGCATCCATTATGCAGTGCCCAACATGAGAAATGTAGAGAGAGGAGAGAGTTTAGGCATGAAAGCTAAAAAATCAGCCATGGTTTGATCGGTTCAGTATTATTTAGTTGGTAGATTCAATTCGATTTTAATTAGTTTGATAGTTAGGTTATGAATTGTGATATAATATCTGCTACCTCAAAAAGTTAGTTTCGTTATGAGACTAGTTTGACATTAATTTTGACCATAAATCGGGTCGAACAGACCTGTTCTGTTTTGCACTCTTAAAGTGTGTGCCACATGGCAGAAGAGCAGGAAAGATACTACCAAGCATCACCATCACAATACCATGGTCAATGCTCTCATCATTTTTGCTTTGAAACTACAAAAGATTCACAGAACAACACCACACCCTTCCACGATTTCCCTTAACCCCAATCCCCAACCTTCATCGTGTATAATGTATATGTATGTGAATTATTAGTTGGGCCATTGCAATGTTTATCTACAGTAAAACTCTATAATTCTTGTAATTTTTCTCTTTCTGAATTTCTGGAGTTCGCTAACCGTGTTCCGTGTGGACACTACCTTGTCCCAGTCATCGAACTTGGGCAACTTTGTTTTACCTGCCACTTGATTATTGGATAGACTGATTAATTTATTCTCCGGAGCTACTAATTAATCACAGCCAGCTAGTTTGCTTTTTATAGATTTGACAAGTAAATATTCATGATTCATCTACCAACAGCACCACTGGCACATTCTATACGCCTATTGGAAAATTATGAGTTCTTTATTCGGGAAGATATTCAAACTACTGTTTGAAGCAGCAGTCAACCAAAAAGAAAAGGGAGTTTGCCATTCATGTGACTGAATATTAGCTACCAGCAACAGGGCTGATTGATTGCAGCAACTATCAAACTGAGTCTGTTCCTTTTTTTTTTTTTTTTTTACCAAGCACTTATGTTTTTGTTCTCTAACTGCCTTTTCAGATTCTCTACATGCAGGATTGTAAAGTAGATTTGCTGGGGACTCCAAATGCCCAGCAGCGATGAACACCTCTCTCTGACGTCCACCGCCGGACCATAATTGGTGATTCTCAGGTAAAGTTTTAAAAAAATTGTTGATTTTTATTGGCTTTGAGACATTTTCCTTACGGCGGATATCCACTTTTTAACCACAACGGCTCGCAATCATTGAAAACAGTGAGAATCCCATCTCCCGAGCTGTGCGGTAAGCAAAAGTGCAAGGCCCACTTGAACAATAATAAAATGTTGTTGGTCTTGCTGCTTGCTTCCTGCCTGTTTTTGTTAATGATATTCAACTTGTTTTGGTCAACCATTCTGAATTTTAGTTAACATCTAAGAAATTAGCTGCTTATAGGCATGCGTTAGTGAATTTTTCTAGTGATCATCCTTACAATGGCATACACTTAAGAAAAATGGAAGTTGTTGGAGTTGCACCAAGACCAAGAAACGAACCACATGAAAGTCCTTCGCGAATGGTAGGGGCAGTGAGATTTCTACAATGCAGCTAAGTATTATTCATACTTGGTTGTATACTGGCGTGAATGAATCTTCCTGACCCCATCATTTAATTGTTGACAACTAGGAGAGACAGGTGAGAAATATTTTTTCTACTTGTCAACAATTGAATGGCAGCATAGGGAGATTCTTGCACAACAATATGCAGTCAAATATTGTTCTTAGACTAAATGAAGGATAGTGGGGTCATGCATGTATTTAAGGCATGGTTTATTCACATTTTAGGCTAGAAAATGTTTAGCCTTGATGTTTAAGTGGAGGGTTTAGAAATTTTGTATTTAGAGGTGTAAGTTTGAGAAGTTTAAGTTTATAAAAATTGCGTAAAAAAGTGGGTTTGAAAAAAATAGGTTGGACTTTGGAATAATACTGTCGGTCGTAACCCATTAGTCTGTCTAACAAACTCTATGCTTGAGAATATCAAGTATAAATACAAGTTGCATATCGTAAACCAAATGTGTTTAAACCTAAGCCCAAACTCTCATCCCAAACACCTAATTAGGGTTTATAGCATAACTTTATATCTCCAATGGTTTAGAGTTTAAAAACTTCAAATTATGTAGAGATTAGAGAATTGTTTTATAAAATGATAGATTATATAGTTTTTAGGATTAATAAATTCATAATCTAGAATAAACAAAACCGCATGTGAAGACTTTGTGTTGAGAGTGCTTTTTTGATGGCTAATAACATTTTTCTTTCAAAATTATCTTGTTTGACATTTACATAAAAATGCTTTTGGAAAAAGGTCAAAAAAACAAAAAAAAAACAAAAAAAACAATGAAAGTGTTTTATGACAAAGTAATGTATTATTCAACACGTTTTTTTTTCTTATTAAATTACTTATAATTAAAAGTAGTTTTGTTGAAGGCACTTACAAACTCAATTTGTAAGTTAAATATTCCGTGTTTCTTCTTTAAATTTTGCGACTTTGCTCCAAAGTGTTCAAAGTCTAGCAATGATTTGGTCTAAATAGAAGATAATGCTTACATGTATTACAATGATGATGAACAAATTTTCTTGCAAGACTCGAAGAATAGTTAATTCCACCATCTGGCGTGGAAAAACCAATTTTTTAATATTAAAAAAGTTGAAAACAAATAATAATTTGTGGAATATTATCACTTTAGCTAGCGACCAAGAAAAAGCATGGAGTTTTATTATATATTTATATAGTTGAAAATTATTATATACTTAAAATGATTATTTAAATATTCGTAATTTTTGTTTTCTGAAAAGTAGATATTACTTTTTTAAAAAATAGTTGATTGTATATATTTTTAATTAAACTTTAGCTCCAATGAATATAAATCAATTATTCAAAGCAACTTTACATGATTGGAGTCGGGTGATATAGACGTTAATATCCCCCACCTTATTTAGAAAAACTTAAAATATAATTATGTTAAAATATTGTATATTGTTAGCATAAAACATAAAAAATAAAAAAATAAAAAAAATCAGACTTTGGATTATAATTTTGTGTTAATGGGATGCTAATGTGGCATGATTTCTAGTTTGTCTAGTTATCCATCAATTTTTTTTAAAAGTTATTCATCATTTTAATCTACTCCTATTTAAAGTTATTATTGGACTAGCATTGATATAATAAAATTTACTATAACCTACCAATTTAAAACTTTTAGGTTGATTGCCAACAAACACATAGTTCAATTGGCATCAGGTAGGATTTATGACCAGTACTCCCAAATGTTTTGGTACTAAAAAAAACGTTTAGGTTGATTGATGATTTAAGATAGTTTCAGAGTAAGAGATCTTGTGTTCAATCTCCATTGATGTCAATTTCTCCCCTAATTAATACTGATTTCCACATTTTTTTTCTTTTTTAATTTTGAAGTCCACAAGTGACGACAATTTTGGATTAGTATTGATATATTTGCTTAACTTTTTGGGTTGATTGGTGATTTAAGAGTTATACTATGAATATGAAGTGTTAATAAAGTCACATATTGGCTAGGAAAAGAAAAAATTCATGATATATAAGTGAGGACAATTATTTTCATTGGTATGAGACATTTTGGGGAACCAAAAGTAAAACCAAGAGGGTTTATGCTCAAAGTGGATAATATTATACTATTGTGCAGATATATTGAGGGTTGTTGTCCAAAAATTCATAATATATAAATGAAGACAATTATCATCTCCATTGGTATGAGATTTTTTTGTGGAACTAAAAGTAAAGCTATGAGGTTTATGCCCAAAGTGGAGAATATCATACTATTGTAGACTATTGTAGAGATATATGGAGGTACGTCAATATAACATTAGTCCTTTAACTTTAGCATGAGAACTCTAGTTTAAAAAAAAAAAAAATAGCAACACATCACTTTGTTTTATTTTACATTTTAGAAAATGTTTTTGAAGCGTTTTGTTGACAGACGCTTTGGAGCAAAAGTATCTCAGAAGTATTTTCTTGTAAAGTATTTAAAAATGATTATAAACTATTTGCAAAGGAGTCTTGTAATATACTTCCAAATATGACCATTTTGAGTGAAAACGATTTACATAGTATAGAATTGTTATGCTTATAGGATAAAGTGAAGGGGGGAGAGAATAAAATCGGGCGTGCTGATAATAAGATCTAGGCAGCAAGCTTGAGACAAGATGGGCGTAGGAAGGGGATGATAATAGGGCAGTGTCCTGGACGGTGGGAAAGAGAAAGGCAAAGGAAAGGAGAAGGGAATCTGACTTAATTACACACACTATTTTGTAGTTTGGTTATTGGAAATCAAATCAAATCAAATGGAAAACTGCATTTGGGTTGAGGCTTGGGGCCATCTTCATCCCCGTGATTCAATCATGGCTTCTGTCAGTGACTACAGCACATCTCTTCCCTGAATTTTCTCCGTGTTGTGCTGTGCTGTGTGCATCTGCATCAGACAAAACCAAACCGAATTCCAACAAAACAACAGAGTCTAAAAAGAAAAACCCATTCCATATTTCCATTCCTCTTTCCATGATTATTTTGAAACTGCTGAATTCAATGCGAGTCGTTGGGGGTAGATTTCAAGCCCATTAAAAACTCTCACAGATAGAAAGAGAAATGGGGATGTTGGTTGCTTTCATAAATGCAAGCGTACAGACACACACTTATACATATTGGTGGGAGTTTTGTTTTTTTTCTCAAAATTGCTTTCCCCTTCCTTTTCAATGGTATAACTGTATGGTTTTTCATTAAACTGTTGCTTCTCATGACTGCGACCTTTCACTCGACAAAATGGACCATTTTCCTCTCTTCTCTTTTACTGTGCCTATGCCTCCTCTCTCTCTCTCTCTCTCTCTTTCTTTAACCATCCATCCCACTGTAACTTTTAATTTTTTGACCTGGGATATTCATGATGAGGGAAACACATAGCCTCCCCTCTTCAATTCGTCGAGAGACTTTCCTCTATTTTTTTACCTTTGACTATCCATGTTCCTTTTTTTTTTTTTTTTTTACTTTCTCAATTTGAACCCTGTTCGATGCCCTTCAAAGTGGTTTAGTATGTGTCGTTTTCTTTTTTATAGTGGGTAGGTTTGAATTTTATTTTCCTTATTTGTACTTTACTACTTTCAAACAGAACTATCGGACGATAATGAATTTCATCAAAGGATAAATTTGTTCTAATTCATGAGTGGAGGTGAAACATTTTTCGTTTTTTGAGATCAGTAATTAAAGGGTCTATATTCTTATAATTGGATGAAACTATTTTTACAGAACCAAATTTTGTGATGGGGTATTTATTTCTTGTAAAACAGGATAATTACTATTGGTTTAGCTGTTTGTTTAGTTATTTGTTGGTAGTGGAGATGGTTTTGGATTCAAATTTTTAAATAATTATTATCCTTTTTCTTTTCCTTTTTATAGTTCAACACAAGTGAGTGATTGAACATTTAAGGGAAGGGTAATGTGTCTTATTTATTAAGTTATTTCTTTTAAATTCAATTAGCGTAGAATGATAAATATATATATTTTTGAGTTTAATAACAAAAGGGATTTTGAACGATTGACCTTTAGATTTTTTTTTAATCAACGTTTGGTCTTCAGTTTAGAATATATACTTCTACCAGTTTAACGATGTTTCAGTAAAATGGTTTATAAAATTGTGTGAAAATATTGTGATTTGGGCATTGTAACTAAACTAAGCAATAGGAAAAAGTTTAAAGTTTTTCTGAAAAAAAAAAAGGAAAAAGTTAAAAGTATTTTTAATTAGTTAAAAGATACTTTTTACTGTTTTAAAATGATGACAAACCCAGCTTTTAATTAGACAATTTATTTTAAGGTGATAGCTGAAATGGAATCACCCAAGTGGATGCAGAAAAATTCACATACTGACTCACCTTTCATATTCCCCCTTTTGTTGTATGTGAAAACACAAGAAGTCAGAACAGAAGGGGGAATTGCAGTTTGAAAATGCTTTGTGAAACGGACCTAAGATGCCACGCTGGTCATACCTACAAAGTGGGACCCACCCAACAGCGACATGGCTCCCCAATTCCCCTTTCCCATTTCATCAACCATACACATTGCCCCCTTTTTCCTTTTCTTTAGTCTTCTCCTTTTGCTTAATCTATTTAACAATCATTTTCTCATTGACAAATTCATAATCCTCATAAAAGAAAATATATATATGTGTGTGGGGTTCTTATTAGTAAGACGAAATATTATTAATACAATATTGACATTTTTATTAACTTAGAACTTTGGAATCCATATTTAAAATCAGTCATCGGTATTGATGAAATTTAATAATCTTCAACAAAAATATCAATGGTATGAATATAAATGTTCAGACTTATAACTATTTAAAAGAAGTATTTGATAGATATTTATTAATTGAAATAATTTTTAGAAATTTCTTTTATTTGTTAAATTTTTAAGAGTATTTGATACATATATGAAATTAAGATTGTCATATAAAATTGAGATTGCAATAGGTTGATACGAACATTTTAACAAACTTAAATATATCTCAATTAGTTAAGATGTATATTCGTAACCAATAAGTCAATATTGTTGAACTAAAAAACTGAACATCTTAATTTTTATTTACCATATTTTAAGAATTTAACCTTTTAGAACTTGACTAATGATGCTAATTAAAAGTATCACCATCATCATCATCATCATCATTATTATTATTATTATTATTATTATTATTATTATTATTATTATTATTATTATTATTATTATTACAACAACGTTACTAATCCAATTTGAATGGAATATATATTGGGTTGGAGCCATTGCCAATAAAGCAGTGCGCTCTTTGGCACGCTGGTTTTTCCCAATAGTCAGATGCTTGAGCAACTTATGTTGACACCCATTGGATGGTCTCTTTGAAAGTAACTTACTTAATCTTTATTTGTCAATGCACAATGGTCTTGAAATTTAACAACAAACAATGAGAGGGAAACTTCAGGAATTTTTTATTCCCAAGTTTGAAAATTTTGATTTTAAGCTTATATGGCAATGTGATTGGAAAATTTTGAACTTGCAAGCTAGATCGTTATCGGATAATTGACATTGTCATCTCGGATAATTGGCTTATTAAACTCTTGTATGATCCTCAATACTCACTTAGATTCTTATCTTCTCTAATTCTGGGAAATCATTTGTTAAATGCATAAGTTTCGTATGAATAACACAAAAACTAAAAAAAAAAATATTCAAGCTATAGTCAGTATAAAAATAGGCTACAAAGTGTGCTACTAATTCACGGGTGAGATTCATTAGTTCAAGTGCTTGAATTAAGCAAACTTATAAATTAAATACCAGTTTGGGTATAAAAGTCGATTGATTAACTTTATATCCTAAAAGAGTTACTTTTCCTAAAAAGGAGGAAAAAAAACTGTTATCTTATCATGTGCTTTTAAAGATGATTTTAGGCTGTTCTAAAACTAGTGTATATTAAAGGGTTCCATGCTCTTCTCAATGAAAACATTAGGGGAAAATGTGTAATAATGCCATTAGGCAATGGAAGGAAAGTTGCGTTTTGTGTAAAAGTGGTTTTTTTTTTCTTTTTTTTTTCACAAGTAAATAACTTTTATAGAGATACGGCATTGAGTTTGGTGTGAAGTAAATAATTTCTTTTGGCATGCCCGTTGAAAACCATTAATCAGGCGCGGAGGGATATGACCTACTACAATCCAATGCCATCATTTCTCTTTTTTTTCCATTCCACTCTATACACACTCAATTTAGGGTTTTTTTTTTCCTGGAACATTTGTCTGTTTGATCTTCATATATATATATTTTTTGTTTAATGTATTCGATTGGTGTACTAAAAAAAGATCAATTCAATGATTTTTAGGATTGATATTTATATTGACATTGAAACATATTTACAAATTTGTAGTTTTTTTTTAAGAGAAGGATAAATTTATGAGTTATAAATTAGATAATATACATATTTCTTAGTGGGATTATAAAGTTAAATTATAAGTTTAGCTACTGAATTTGTAGATTTGTGTTTAATAAATCGTTCAACTTTTAATAATGTCTAATAGATTTTTTAATTTTGTGACTAATAGATATTTGAAGTAAATAAATCTCTAAATGCATGTGTTGGTAGATAATCTGAAAACAAATTTTTTTTTTTTAAAAAAAAGATTCAATGAAAACAGAGTTGTATTTCATGTTTTTTAGATATGTGTTTTATAGCAGATTTAGAAATTTGATTTCATTTTAAACCGTTATTTAAAATGTATCCAATAACATATTTATAGATCATGAAATTAGTTGTAGTTCCAAAACTAATTATTAAATTGAATATAAGTTATTATTAATTAATTTATGAAAATGATTTTATGATGTAATATATTTATAATTTATAATATATTATATTATACATGTTTTAATTCAACAAAAGTAAATTAAGTTTATAACATGAAATATTGTATTTATTATTTTATTTTTGTTTAATATAATTCTGCATTTTAAAATTTTAAATTCATAATCGGAATACAACGAAAACATAAAAAATGTTGTTTATAGAATTTCTACCATTTAGATCCCAGACTCTAAAAACAGTTATTGAAAACACATCTGTCAAACGTATCTTCACTTAATTTAGTGAATCCGAAAATAAAAAACAAAATCTAGATTGCATACCAAACAAACCCTAAACTTTTAATAGACACTCTTTCAAGTTTTGAGACTAAACTAAATTTCAAATTAAAATAATTAGTGACAAATTCAATTGAGTTATTGGCTCGGGCATGAAAATGCTTGAATTTATAAGAAAAATGTGTTTTTCTAGGCACTCGTATTTGTTTAATTAGTTGGTTCAGGACTGGTTAAAGTTAACATAAAACTTGATTTTTGAATAGCCAACAAGAGCATAACACATAAAACTTGATTTTTGAATAGCCAACAAGAGCATAACTCAACTCAAATGACATTAAGTATCGTCATGAGTTCGAATTCTTCCACCTCCAAACGTTGATATACTAAGAAAAATTTGATTTTTCAATAAACGTAATTTAAGTCACTGAGTTTCATAAATTTTAAGATAAAACAAAATCTGTGCAAACCATGTAAATGGGTTTGGTTTTCCAGTCTCAAACTATAGAAGCTAAACTCATGAGTTCAATTATTTGAAACACAAATTAAACAAAATTAATTTAACTTGGAGATTGGAAACATAAATCCAACCACATGTGGACTAATAATCAAAAGTAATTACATTTATTATAGGGAATTTTGTGAGAATATATCAAACGAAACTGGTTGGTAGTTGGAGCAGGCTAGTGCCCATAATAATTTGGGTTAGACTCGAGAGAGAGAGATTCAAAAAACTAGCATGGGAGAAAGAAAAGACAGATTGATGGAGGAGTATTTGGGCTTTGTTTGTTCATCGATCAGTGAGAGAGAGAGAGAGAGAGAGAAAGAAGAAATATAGAGGCAGAAAGTGACCAAAACCCTCATCATTATTTCTTTGATCCTTCTCAATTTGCACCTCAAAGCCACCAATCAAAATCATCCTTTCCCATTAACAACCCCTCCTTCTCTCTCTCTCTATCTCTTTCTCTCTCATCCTTCATGCATCTCTCTCATATTAATTAATAATCTCTCTCTTAATTACTGTGTATGTTCACTTCTTTTCCCATATTAAATACAACTCCATCTCCTTCCCTTTGCACAATAATTTTTCATATCCATTTCTCTCTCTTTTTCTATCTCTCTCTCTTGGGTTCATGGGGTGTTCTTGGTTGTTGTCTTGGATCACTTCTATGGAGGATTCATATTGAAAATTTGAAGTTCAGAAGACAAAATCAAGCCCTAATTTCATGTGGGTTTGTTTAACAAAGGAATTCCCACAGAGTTTATTGGCATTCTGTCCACCTCCCCCTTTCAATGTTTCTTCTTTCTTTTTTGTTTGTTTGTTTCTTTTATATGGGGGAGGTGGGCATACTGCCAATTGAGCTCTGTTGGATTCTCTTTGTAAGAGCCCTCATGATGATGCCTCTCTCTTTTTTTTTTTGGAGAAATAATTTCAAAGGTAATAAACCCATCATTATTTTTATTTATTATTCTCTTTTTCTTCTGATGTTTTTTCATCATGCTGTTTTTCCAGTGCCCACGATCATGGAGGTTTCTTTCTTCTCAGGTTTGATTTGATCGCCGCTCTCTCTCTCTCTCTCTCTCTCTCTCTCTCTCTCTCTCGTTTCTTTTGTAATTCCTTAATAACAGAGATGGAGATAGCGATTTAGGGTTTTTTGTTCCCTCTCTCTCTCTCTACTGGCTTGATCTTTTAGGGTTTCTTTTTCTTGAAAGGGGAAAAAAGAAACCCAAAAAGTTTAAATCAAGGCTTACTAGGTTTGAAGAAACATTGGGTCAAATCCCAAATCTCGAAATCTCCCATCTCCAATCTCAAAACCCTACATTTTTTTTATGAGTGAGTGGAAAAGTAGTGTAGAAAATGAAGTGATTGTTTCTTTTTTGCCTTTTTTTTTGCAGCTCATGGGGCCTAAACCAAAATGATGAAGCTCAGGTATGTTATTTCAGATGAAAAAACATGCAGTGCAAATCGATGATAAAAATACGAATAAACTTAACTTTTCATCTGATCTCTGTCAACAAAATTAAAAAAAAAAAAAAGAATTTGTGGGTTTTGCGAGAATGATTTGTTATTATAAGGCCAACAATAATCATTAATCAGTGAAGATTTTTTTTCAGATCATTATCAGTGTGTTCATGGCCTTCATGCATGCCTTGTCTGTTCCCTATTTTTAATTTCACTTTCAGTATTGCTTTAATTACTATCATTATGTTTGGTTAAATGGGTTTATTTTTCTTTTTTTCACATTAACTTTTCAAAAGCTCCCTTGAAAAAAATCTATCTGATTTTACCCAATTTCCCAAGCCTTGAATACTACACAGCTCTCATCATTGTCCACTGACAAAAGAGTTGAAGCTTTTTCAATGCCAGCCAAAGATGCTTCCATTATTACCCTCCCCACACGGCAGCGCGTGTGTTTATCAGTCGGTGGTTCGCGGCGGCGATTGGAGACCACGTGCCTGTTTCTTTTGACGATGACTGGGTTTTGATTCTTTTGAAGCAATGTATATTTTCACTTTCAGGGTTTATTTTGTTTTGGAATTTGAGCCCTATGAAGATCTGGGATGATCTTCTTCAAGCTCTGGAGCTAGGGTTTGGCGTTATAATTCTCTGCAGAATGGCAGTCGTAGGGAATGTGTTCTCCGTACATTTTTCCTTTTTATTTTTAGAAAAATCATTTTGTCAATATAATTTAAGAAAAAATCAATTTATATTTTAAGTTTAGATTAAATTTCCAAATTTTCGCAAGGGAATCAATTTAGACCCTTTGTTAGAATTTTGTCCTAATATCATTAATGTATTTACTTTTTTATAACTGGTATAACTTTTGCACATGTTGAAATTAATGAAAAGGAATCAAATAATATGAGTAGTTCTTTATCTTTTTGCCTATTTTTCTTTTTTATTTAAAAATTATTAGCATTTTCGGGAAAATAATTTTATTCAAGTGACGTGATTTGAGTTTCGGGTTTAAATTAATATGACTAGGTTTTTAATGGATACAGCCACTAAAGTTTACCAATACCTGTACTTTTTAACCTTTTTTTTCTTTCACAAAACATTAGGTAAAATTACTGTTATATTTTTTAATGGCTGTTAACTTACCGTTATAGTTTGAATGGTTGTCAACTTTTTTCAACTTGTTAATTGGTTTTAATTTTCTTTAGTTTTAGACTATCTTTGTGATTTTATTATGTGTCAAAAGTATTCTTAGCATGGTATACAGTTCATAATTATCTTAAATGTAATGCTAAAACTTTTTTTCCTAGATGTAACTTGATTGTATTAGCCATGGTGGTGAAAGGTGATGAGTTTGTTTTATGTTGTTGGTCTTATATTTGATAAATTTATAGATGTTTGGAGAGATTTGGTGTAATTAGGATTTTTAAAGACGTTTTATTTATTTATTGAGGTAAGGAGATTTAACTTTCTTTTTTTTTAAGTACTAAAGAGATTTAACTTTAATTTAAGGGAATATGTTAAGTTAGTTTCAAATCTGAAAAGTTTATATAATAAATTAAAATGAAGAGATTTAAAGTGTAATTTTGCTCAAGTATCTAAAAGGTTTTGCAAAATTGATGATTTCAGCAATGTAATTAACAAGTGAATCCTCTACATTTGGCTCTTTGTATATCTGTGACTAATTTGGTTTGATTAAATTTTAATTTAGTTTTTAGGACTTGGAGAAGTTAGTTTCTATGATTTTAAAAGGTAAAATTTGTCTCTAAGAAAAAAATGGATAAAACTCTCATAAAAAGTCTTTAGTTTTACAATTATAGGGATTAAATTTTTTTTTTTTTTTGTTATTAAATTTGTAATTTAACCATTTTGTTTTTATCTATAAAATAAATAAAAATTCTAAAAAAATGGTTGTGGGAGAATTTCTGCAAAGAGATTTCTATGTATCTATCGAGAAATAGAGTGTGAAGATGGAAAGTAGGCCTTTTTAAAAGATTGTTAAGAATAAGTAGGACATCTCAATTCTCGAGGCTACTTTACTTTGATTTAGCATTTTGACTTGACATAATTTAATTGATTAAGTTGAAAATCCTTTTTTTTTTCTTTATAGGTTTTAGGAATCATTTTAGAAGTATCTATAATCGTCTTTAGAACTTTAATCTATTAATATTGATAATTGATAATTAAATTAATCCCCTATTATTGATGTTGAATTTACCTTCAATAGTGGCAAGAATAGTCTTGTGAAAAAGATGTCTTGTTTCAAAATAAATGTATATTAACAATTTCAAATGGTAAAAAAATGGGTTTTTTATTAATATTGTAAATTTTTAATCTTATTATAAAAATATTGTATTTTTTAAATTATTTATAATAATATTGTAGTTTCAATGAGTTAGCAATACTTCTTGCATAATGGTTGGCTTGGTTTTTATAAATGTGCTTGGTTTTGAGTTTGAGCAAACACATGTTTTTAACATTTTTTTTCTATTTCTTTCTTCATTCAGTTTTTCATTATTTAGTTTTTCTCTATTTTTCTATTTTCTTTCTTTTATCTAAAAATAAGATATCTTCATTTTTTTAATATAGATCATATTGTAATTTATTATTTTATTATCATTTTTTAACCTTTTAAGTAAACTCAATATTATATTATACTATAATTAAAAATAACGTTATAATTTTATTTAAAATCAACTCATAATGACGTAAATAAAAGTATTATTTTCTCATAGTCTTATTGAAGCAATAAGAAAATTTATATATTTATGTTTTTTTTTAAATGACAATATAATATTCAATTTACTTAAAATGTTAAAATATAGGAAATAAATACTAAATTACAATATACTATTCAACTTACTTAAAATATTAAAAAAATATAAAATTAATTCAAAATGACGTAAATGAAGATATTCTTCTTCGAAAGTCTTATTAGAGCAATGAGACAAATTATCAATCTACTTTTAAAGAATAAATTGTAATATAATATTTAATTTACTTAAAATATGAAGAAAAAAAAAAGATATCTTAATTGATTTAAAAAACAAATAGAAGAAATAAGAAAGAAAAGGAAAATAAGGAAAAAATAGATAACAAAGAATAATGGAAAATTGGGAGGGAGCAAGTAGTAAAATTTTATTCTATTATCTTTCTTTTTAGAATATTACCTTAAAAATAAGATTAGAATCCAAAGTACTCTAATGATTACATTTGTTTTGGGCAAGCAAGTAGTAAATAATAAATCCTAGACTTTATTCATAAGTATTTTTTTTAAAAGAAACGAACTAATTATTAAAACCTTCCATGCGTTTTTGAAATACTTTAGTTAAGAGCCTTCTAAATATTCTCACTAATTACTTATTTTCAAATACGATGATTTTAAGTGAAAATTACTATCTGTCCTTATAAAAGTATTTTGAACATATAACATCATGTGAGTTAAAAACACTTGTTAGTTTGTTAGCCTTTTCATCTAAGTTACAAAGGGAGTGCCAACCAACGAATTTTAAGTAGTTAATTTAAACATAGTTCATTGAATAAATCATTAAAGTAATTCGGTCCTCCAATTTTACAATTGTTGACACACACACGATATTATTAAGTATTTCTTGATTTGTATTTTTTTATGGGATCAATATTTGTGGAGTTGGAAATCAAACCACAGATCTTAAAGATAGAACACTAATGCTTAGATTAACTAGTATTTCTCCATTTATGGGGTCTAATTCTCAATCAGTAAGTATTTTATGTCCTTGGAACTTTATGAATTTTTATTTTTATTTTTTTAATTTTTAATTCTTAATTTTGATTTTAAGAAGTAATATTCACTATTGGGTCACCATTTCATTAGTGCTTATGGTGTTTCATCGTTACTTTAGTCAATGCATTGTTCCTTTGTTGGGTTACAAAGTTAACATTCTTTAGTAGAGAGACTTACACCAAGAAAAGGCAAAGTCATAGGACATCCTTTGCCTCTTAAAATAGGGATGCCAATTTTTTTTTAACCGACAACACCCCCCTCCCCCCCACCCGAACTAGACCCTCTCAAAGATGAGGGACAAAATAGATGTTGTTTGAATCAAATAATACTTAGAATAAGATGTCAAAACTACAAACTCATGGATAACTTTGTCAATTTTTCTTGTTAGGACGAACATTGTGAATAAATAACTCTAACTCCAATGGGTGGTGTGGGAAATCTCAAAAAGAATGGTTGTGACGAAGATTTAATTTGAGAGGAGTGGAAAAGGGATTTTTTATTCCACTCTTTCACTATCCATAGACTTTAATGCTTATAAGTTAATAAAGTTTATTGGATGTTTGTATTACATCAATTACTAAAAAGAAACAAAATCTAGTAAACTAAATTACTTCTCTCAATTTTAATATGCATAAACTTTAATGCTTATAAGTTAATAAACTTTATTAGATATTTGTATTGCATCAATTCCTAAAATAAAAAAAAAATAGTATATTAGGCCCATTTGATAATTTTTTTGAAATTAAGCTTATAAAAAAATACTTTTACCGACATCTTTTTTGATTTGTTATTTACTTTTTCAAAAATCAAGCCAAGTATTGAAAACTACGATAAATAATTTTCAAATACTTGTGTTTTAGATTTGGCTAAAAATTCGTATGTTTTTTTTTTTAAGAAAGATTCAAACTTATCCTACAGACATAATGGAAAAATAAGTACAATGTTAAAAAATTAAAAACAAAAAAGTTATCCAATGGAACCTAAATTACTAATTCCCTCTGTTTTAATTTTAAAATATGTATTTTCTTTAATAGCCATCTAATATTTTTGAAGATAATTCCCATCGTCGGCCCGACCCCGGTACCATTCACATTCCTAGTAATAGCCATCTCTACATAATTGATAACTATTCAAATGTCATTTTTTTTTAAAAAAAAAAAATTGTTTTAAAATTTGAACGAGTGGTATGACAATTTTTTAAACTTTTTAAGTTAAGTTGGAACCTTAACTGACGGATTTGATCACGACTGATCTCTATTGTAAGCTAAAAAAAAAAATCAGTTATGGGAAATCTATCCATGGATGGTAAACGATTTGAAAAGAGAATTTAAAAAAATAAGGATTATGTTTTTAAATATGTGTTTGGTATAATTGATTTTAATTCAAGTAACTGTTGAATGTATTTTTATAATATATTTATAGATTATAAAATTATATAAAATTAAATATTAGGTTAAATATAAATTATTTTTAATTATTTATAACATGTTTTTTCTTTTAAATTTTTGTATAATTATTATTTTACCATATCATATATAATTTATAATATAATATGTTATAAATATTTAATTTAACAAAAATAAATTGAGTTTATATATAACTGAAAATACTATATTTATTAAAGTTATTTTTTTAATATGTTTATGCATTTTAAAATTTCAAATTCAAAAAATCTTGAAAATATAAAAATTCAAAATTTTCATTATTTGAATCACATCATCTAGAAATATTTTTTCGAAAACATATTCACCAACTCAATGAATATGAAAAATATAAAACAAGACTTTTTTTTTTTTTTTTTTTTAATGAAACCCCAAGAGTCCCTTATTAGTTTATCCAAAGTCACTTTTTCATTGTTGAAAATCCGAAACATACTAGCGTTTGAATTCAACCTCCAAAAAAACATATCACTTCTCTCCATATGTAAATCTCCATTTTATTCTTCTCTCGATCTGTTTACATCTATTTTTTTTTATATCAACAAAATTTTGATTGATTTAATTTGTCTAACAATTATTTTTAAATTTTTTTATCAAATAATTTAGATTAAATAAAATTACGTCATTTAAATCATATATATTTTTAAATAATTATCTTATAACAAATTATAGATTAAATATCAATATAAAAATATTTGAAATATATGTCTATTTTAATCGTTATAAATAAATTACAATATTTAATATTAATTTACTTACAGCTAGTTTTTTCACATAAGCTAACCATGTTTAATGCATAATCTGAGAACAGAAATTTAAAAATAAGGGATTCAATGAAACAAAAATATATTTCATGTTTTCATATATGTGTTTGGTAGCATATTTACAAACTTGATTCCATTTTAAACATTGTTTAAAGTATGTTATATAATAAATTTATAGATTATGAAATTAGTTGTAATTGAAAAACTAAATATTATGTTGAATATAAGTCATTATTAATTATTTTAAACATGATTCTTATAAAATTTTTAGAATTATTGTTTTATAATATAATATTATATAATTTATAATGTATTATATTATATATTTGAAATATTATATTTATTAAAAATTTTATCTTTATTTAATATAATTATGCATTTTAAAATTTCAGAATTTGAATGGAATGAAAACATAAAAATATTGTTTTCAAAATTTATATTATTTAAATCACAGAATTCGAAAACAGTTTTCGAAAATATTTATGTCGAACACATATTCACTGAATTAAGTGAATCCAAAAATATAAAAAAGAATCTAAATTATCTACCAAAGTCCTGAATTTGCTGGACAAAAAAACTAAACGTTGTATATCAATTCACGGGCATTTTTTTTTAATATTATAAATTTTTAAACTTTTTTTAAAAATATTGTAGGTTTCAAACTATTTTTAAAAATATAGTACTGTCGTCTCTTGAAGAGACGACCTTGTACACGTGGATGAAGGTCGTCTCTTGAAGGTCGTCTCTTCAAGAGACGAGTTTTACCGAAAATAAACAAGTAATGTTATATGCCTCAGTGGTTTGCCTATTATCTTAAGACTTGAGAGAGCATGAGTTTGAATTTTGGATTGTGTATGTATTTTATTGATTTTCCAATTTTTTTTTTCTTTTTACTATTTTTTTCTTTTTCTTTCTTTATTTTATTTATTTTGAAATTATACATATTTATAGTATTATTTATTTTCTTTTCTTTTCACTATTTTTTTTCTTTCTTTGTTTTATTTATTTTGAAATTATATATAACTATAGTTTTTTTTTAATGATAATTGTCATTTTTTAATATTTTAACCCAAAAAAAACTCATACCCTCTTACCTATCAAGCTAATGAAAGAAAAAGAAAAAAAATAGTGAAAAGAAAAGAAAATAAATAATACTATAGTTATGTATAATTTTAAAATAAATAAAATAAAGAAAGGAAAAGAAAAGAAAATAGTAAAAAGAAAAGAAAATTGCAAAATCAATATAAAATACACAACCAAAGATTCGAACTCATGCACTCCTCAATCTTAAACTGAAGGGCAAACCACTGCAACATTTACCATTTTATGATTAATTTTGGTAAAGGTCGTCTCTTCAAGAGACGACCTTGTCCAACTCATTAAAAGGTCGTCTCTTCAAGAGACGACCTTCCTCCACGTACATATCCACGTGTACAAGGTCGTCTCTTGAAGAGACGACATTGCTATATTTTTAAAAATAGTTTGAAACCTACAATATTTTTAAAAAAAGTTTAAAAATTTACAATATTAAAAAAAAATGCCCATCAATTCACTATACCCTAATTGCCAAATGATAAAAAAAAAAAAAAAAAAAAACCTACAATTCTACTATCTCGGCCTATTTATCTTCAGAGTTGGATCCCAGAACAAAACTAAAAAAATGGGCTTGACAATAAAAGCCCATACAGAACAGTGCAATGACAAAATAAAAGAAATGGAAAAAAAAAGTGAAAGAAATACCAGAATTAAATAATAGTGGCAACTTCAACATATAGCCTAGTTTTTTTTTTGTTTTTTAGTACATTAACAACTAGGAGTGGGGGAGTCGAACCCACATGATTTTGGTCATAAGTCATACTTAATGTCAATTGAGTTATATTCTTGCTAGCATATATAGCTTAGTTAAGGTAATATATATAATCAATCAATATAATCAATCAAGAGGACAAGTTTAAATCTACTTGTCTCTAAACTAAAATAAAAATAAGTATCATCACTCAAAATAGACAAACTCCATAATAAAATTAACGAATGAACTGATCTTTATGACAAAAACCAAAATATACATAACCATGTATGGAAAAATATAATTAAAAAAGCTTCAGAGTTTATGACAAAACTACTCCCAAGTTAATTAGTTAGTTAGAAGTTAAAATTTTTACATATATATCACAAACAACAAATGGGGAAATGAAATCAAAAGAAATGTGAAAGCAAAGTCCAAAATTAAGTATCAACCCTCAAACTGGAATCCAGTTTTCCACTTCTTAGCAAGAGCTTGCATCGTGGGAGATCTGATTAAACTTCTATTTCCAATGATTTATGATGAAGGGAGCATATGGAGGAGGCTTAGATAATGGCCCAGTTTACATTCTCGATCAAATTATAAGTTCACTACTCAAACCTTTTAAGTGGAGTGTAATATATAGTTTTTTTTTTTTTTTTTTTTAAACGGAACTTGAGTTGTTAAAAGACTGTTTAATAACAATTTCAAAATGACTATCATTTTTTAAAAAATATTTGTATTCATAGCTAAATTCTAAAGACAAAAATGAGTTATTAATAATGATTTTTTTTTTTTTATTTTTAAAACTTGATTTAGTTTTAAAAAATATACATAAAAAGTAACAAAAACATTACACAAAATAGTATTTATATGTTTAGTTTTTAAAAATTGGAAAAAAAAACAGAGAGGTTATCAAAAAGGCTTAAGTTTTTAATTATAGGATAGATTTCTTAATTTTAAAAGCGTCTGATAAATTTCTAAGGGCCTGTTTGGTATGCAATCCGGATCCTGTTTTATGTTTTGATTCACCAATTCGATGAATATGTGTTTTTAGCATATGTGTTTTAAAATCGCTTTTTGGATTCTGGATCCAAATAGTAGAAATTCAAAAAAACAACATTTTTATGTTTTCATTGTATCCAGATTCTCAATTTAAAATTTTAAAATGCAGAATTATATTAAACAAAGATAAAAATAATAAATACAATATTTCATGTTATGAATTCAATTTACTTTTGTTAAATTAAAATATGTAGAATATAATATATTATAAATTATAGAATATTATATTATAAAAAGATAATTCTATAAAATTTACAAAAATCATTTCCTAAATTAATTAATAATGACTTATATTCAATATAATAATTAGTTTTGCATCTACAACTAATTTCATGATCTATAAATATGTTATAGAAGCATGATTTAAACAATCTGCTAGAATGAAATCAAATTTCTAAATCTATTTAAACACATATCTCAAAAACATGAAATACAACTCTGCTTTCATTTAATCCCTCATTTTCAAATTTACGCTTTTCATTAAGTCACTCAAAGCAGTTCTAAGTTTTCAATTAGCTTAGGTAAGACTTATAACGAAAGAGTACATGGGTTCAACTTTCAATTCCGTTTACTCTGGAAAAAAAAATACACTTATAATTCTCTTGCGTGCTTACAGGTTCATTTGCAGGTCGCGGGTCGTTGGCTGACTATTACTCCCATTGTCAAGTCGTAGTCAAATTTGAACTTGAGACAAGAGACTCAAGACCCGCGGATGAAACAAATCTTGTGATTGAAGAGTTTTATATATATATATATATTTTTTTAACAACTAGTCGGTTAATAAATTATTGCTTTTACCACTAAATAAATAAGGTCATATTGAATTCTATTCATGTTGTCACCCGTCAGCCTAATGATTTAGTTTAAATTATAAATTTCCTCTCTAACTTTTAAGCTTGTATTTTAGTCCCAATATTATAAATGGATTCTAATTTATTTGCATATTTTCGAGTTGTGTCATTTACAAACTTTAAAAAATATTTAAAAATAAGTTTCCAAATTTTTAATTTTGTGTCTCCTAGGCTCTTCACACATTCAGTTTTTTTTTCTAAAATTAACGAAGCACATAATTAAATTTTATGTCTAATAAACCATTAAACTTTCAATTTGATGCCAAATAGATTTTTGAATTTAAAAAAAGGTTCAATAAGTTATAAATTTATGGGACACAAAATTAAAAATTTAGAAATTTATTAAACATTTTTTAAAGTCTAAGAATCTATTAGCCGCAAATTAAAAATTCACATAATAAACTTTCAAAAACTTATTTAACACAAAATTAAAAAGTTGTAAACTTTAATTTAACCTTTTAACTTAAATTAAGTTTTGACAAAGTGAAAGTAATCAGACTATTTTCTTGAGGTCAAAGATTCAGAACCATATACTTCACCGTTCATATTTGTTGTAATAAAAAAAACTTGAATTAATTTTTTTTCCTTCCCAAATTTTGGTACCTAAGTTCCTAACCTTATGCGATATTTTATTCTTAAAAGAGAGAAATGGAAAAAATGTGGATATTCAAAAAGTGAGGGTCTGTATCGTCGGCGAAAAGTACGTGAGAGTCTATCTAGCAAATGCAAACCAAAACAAACTTAAAAGGGGCGGTGTCGACATTGATGTTGCCATCATGGTCTCATTTCATTGCCGCGCCCTTCATTATATCCCGTTATCCTTCTCTCCGCTCTTCGCGCCTCGCCTCCAACTCCTTCGTCTTCTTCAAGTTTCTTCCATTTCCTCTTCTCTTTCTCCATTGCCGTCCTCTAATCCACCTCCTTCCTCCTTCTCATTTTACCGCCGCCGGATGGGATCTCTCTCTGCCCTAGTCGATCCCCTGCGCTACCCTACTGCTCGCAGAGACGACTCTGTTGTCGACGATTATCATGGCGTTCGGATCGCCGACCCTTACCGATGGTATTCTAATCGCTGTTCAATTTCCACTTCATTTGCTCTTTTCATCTTCCATTCCTTGTTTTCTTGTGAATATCTCTGTTGTGGTCTTCTGACGGATTTTATTAGCCAATGGAGGACTCTTCGCTGTTTTAATCTTGTTCTTTTGACGAAGTCACGTTTTGTAAGATTGCGTGGTGCTATTGGATTTAGTTGCCGTTTTTGAAGGAATAGATTCTGTATTCTTCTGTTTTTCTGTTTTTGAACGTAATCCTTGCTTGTGGAGATGTCTAATTGCATTGAAATTTGTTCTTAGGCTTGAAGATCCTGATGCTGATGAAGTGAAGGAGTTCGTGCAGAAACAGGTAACATTGACGGAATCGGTGCTTCAGAAGTGTGATACGAGAGAAAAGCTCCGCGCGAAGATCACTGAACTTTTTGATCATCCGCGATATGAACCGCCTTTTAAGCGAGGAGATAAGTACTTCTACTTTCACAATACTGGCCTTCAAGCGCAGAGCGTTCTTTATGTTCAGGTTCGTCGACTTCGCATTTAGGTTCGTCTTTTTGGCGTGCGCTCTTTAGCTAGCTAATGAATGCATTCTGTGTCTTCTTTTTGTTTCCTTCCGATCCTACATCTCAGGATAGTTTAGATGGAGAACCTGAGGTTCTGCTGGATCCCAATGCACTAAGCGAAGACGGAACAGTCTCGTTGAGTTCTCTTTCCGTCAGCAAGGATGCTAAATACTTGGCTTATGGGCTTAGTTCAAGCGGCAGCGATTGGGTGACAATTAAGGTCATGCGAATCGATGATAAGAAAACTGAACCGGATACGTTATCATGGGTGCGTAATTGTAGTATGTTCTTTTCACATTGTTTATTGGAACGGCACAATGAAAAAAGTAATGTGGTCTAATGATCTGATATATGGATCTATGATGTTTCAGGTAAAGTTTTCAAGTATTAGTTGGACAGTTGATGGCAAAGGTTTTTTCTACAGCCGCTATCCTGCTCCCAAGTGAGTAACATGTAAAGTGCTTACCTAGGTTTCTGGCAGGATTGTCCAATCAACAATCTTATGTTTGATTGAATTTATTACGTATACTTGTCAAAATTAGTTTTGACTTGGTCAATACAAATTTATCTCTTCAACTTCATCTGTAAGACTGCCATTTCGGCAGAATGGAGACAGACTTTTTGATCAACTAGTTCAGAAGCTAGGCAACAGTTTAGTCTGGATGATTGATTTGAACTTTTTTCCCTTTTATTTTATTTTCATTACTGATAATTAATTGTGAATTTTGGTCTTCTTTTTGGTGCTCTGTAGAGAAGTACGAACTTTAGATGCCGGTACCGAGACCAATGCAAACCTTTATCATGAACTATACTACCATTTCTTGGGAAGTGATCAATCCGATGATGTTTTATGTTGGAGAGATCAAGACCATCCTAAATACCTCTTTTCTGGCACTGTTACTGATGATGGAAAGGTAATGCCCCTGTTTAATGGATTTTGAGTTTTCTTAGAATTCTTATTGCTGTTATAACCATATTACTAATTATTAGTTTCATGCCTTCTGCTCTGCTGCTTAAATTATGGCCTTGCTGTTCATGTCAAGCCCTCCCCATTCTTAGTTGGCCTTATGGAAAAGATGCGAGTGTTTCTTTGATTGTTCCCCTGAATCTTGAACAACTTAAGTTGGCTCCTGTTATAGGCTTTAACACTAAAATATTTGGGACGATACTGCTATAATGATTTATATAGTATGAGTGACTACTGTGTGGTATGCCCATTTTATTCTTTCATTCTTTCATTTTGGCTCAATTAAATTTGGTTTTTCATTAAAAAAGAAAAAGAAAAGGTGACCGCTCTGTGTGACATGTGTCATCTTAATCTACTTAGCTTGAAATATATTGTCTTTCATGTTGTATCTCTCTGTCATCCTTACAGAGTTAGAGTTTAAATGATCAATGTGAAGGTTTGAACACAACTGTTTTCCCACTAAGCCATATTAGATGTAAAATGTGATTGAATTGCGTCATAATGAATCATAGAGGTGTTAAGGTTTAAAGAACTTCTAATAGTGTTGTTATTATTATGAAAGATTTTCCTATAGAGGGTTGTTTTAAACTCAATATTGACATATATACCCCGTGCATAAGTTTGTCATTGCTCCAAGTCAAATTTCCCCTTTATGTGGGTTTTAGCATGCAAGCTTGTGTACAATAGAAATATTTCCTCGTACATTTCCTTTTTGAGAGATTGTTATCAAGTTGCATTTACATTTTTACTAACACCATTTTAATTTCCAGTATGTCCTTATGGAAATTGACGAGGGCTGTGATCCAGTCAACAAATTGTACTATTGTAACATATCAGCACTTCCTGATGGGCTTGAAGGCTTTAGGGGGAAAAATGACATGCTTCCTTTTACAAAGCTTATTGACGACTTTGATGCTCAGTATCATGCCATTGCAAACGATGACACATTGTTCACCTTTATAACCAATAAAAATGCTCCAAAATATAAGCTTGTAAGAGTTGATCTGAATGATCCTACAGAATGGACAGAAATACTTCCAGAATCTGAAAAGGATGTGCTAGAATCTGCATGTGCTGTTAACGGCGATCAAATGATAGTGAGCTACTTGAGCGATGTTAAATATGTTCTGCAGATTAGGGACTTGAAGTCCGGTTCCTTGTTGCATCAACTACCCATTGATATTGGCTCAGTTTATGGAATTTCTGCCAGGCGTGAAGATAGTCTAGTTTTCATAGGGTTTACAAGCTTTCTTACACCTGGAATTATTTATCAGTGTAATTTGGAGACTGGGACCCCAGATATGAAGATATTCCGTGAAATTGTTGTTCCTGGATTTGAGCGTTCAGAATTCCAAGTTGACCAGGTAAGAATACCTCATACTTAAAAATTTAGTCCAATTTGTTTTTAGTTATCATTACCAAAATGAGCTTAGTTCGGTGGTAATTGACATGTACTCTCGACTAAGAGATCAAAAGTTCGAATCTCCCCTTCAAAAGCTGTTGAACTAAAAAAAAGTATCATTGTTTGGCTATTTGTTTCTTTGGTCAACTTAGTCCAATCATTGCATAATGTCGTGTAGCCCCAGAAATTTGTATTTTTCTTTTCCTTTTTTCTTCTGCATCTCATATGGATAATTTTCTCTTGAAGATCTTTTACGGTTCTTGTTATGTCTCTAGGTTTTTGTACGTGGCAAGGATGGCACGAATATACCAATGTTCATTGTGGCCCGAAAGAATATTCCGTTGGATGGATCACACCCTTGCTTGCTATATGGGTACGGTGGATTTAACATTAACCTGACACCATATTTCAGTGTGAGTCGTACAGTACTTGCAAGGCATTTAGGTGCTGTTTTCTGCATAGCTAACATTCGTGGTGGTGGAGAATATGGGGAGGAATGGCACAAAGCAGGTTCTCTTGCAAAGAAACAGAATTGCTTTGACGACTTCATTTCTTCTGCTGAATATCTTGTTTCTGCTGGTTATACCCAGCCCAGTAAGTTGTGCATTGAAGGTGGAAGCAATGGGGGGCTTCTCGTCGGAGCTTGTATTAATCAGGTATGAAGCGGATTCTATATTATTTTACACATGCACATATCTACAATTGAACCAAGTCTTGATGGAGGTACTGAATGCCTTTTTGTGGCAGAGACCCGATCTTTTTGGTTGTGCATTGGCTCATGTTGGTGTAATGGACATGCTGCGATTCCACAAGTTTACAATAGGTTGGTTCACTGTTCACGTCATATAGCAAGATTGATTTTTATTCATGAGTTGCCTTTTTAATCAAGTAATTGTCTTTAGGTCATGCCTGGACTTCTGATTACGGTTGTTCGGACAATGAGGAAGAATTCAAGTGGCTAATCAAGTGAGTGAAGTTTTATTCTCTGATAAAATGCATATAGCTCTTATAAAGATACCTCTCACTTATGGGTCTTTTTATGAAAAAATTTCTACTATGATATTACATACTCTTTCCATTCAGTACTTGACACCACTTCATGATATATAATTTTATTTTATGGATCTCACACCATAGTACTAGAAATTTTTCCGTTTTTATTTGCTTATAATCTTGTTATTTCCAGGTATTCCCCACTCCACAATGTCAAGAGGCCTTGGGAACAACATCCTGATCAACTTTTGCAGTACCCATCAACCATGCTACTAACTGCTGATCACGATGATCGTGTTGTGCCATTGCATTCATTGAAGTTATTGGCGGTCAGTCTTTTTAACATATGAGTAAAATTTGCATTCGTATTTCTAAACAGTATTTTCTGGTTCATCTTTGCATCAAAACCCAAGTTCATGCATTGAATTTGAAATTTGGAATGGTTTTTTTTTTCCCCTCCTTTTTACTTCATTTTTGTTTCCAACATAAAATGATTACACTTAATCTTCACATGTTATAAATAAATAATTTGTTGGAATTCGCTCTTACTTGACTTCAATTTTCCATTGTATTAATGGGGTATTTTCAGACAATGCAATATATTCTGTGCACGAGCTTGGAGACAAGCCCCCAAACCAACCCTATAATTGGTCGTATCGAGTGCAAGGCAGGCCATGGAGCCGGCCGTCCTACACAGAAAATGGTAATCATCACCTTCACGGGTGTTTGACTGTAGATAGTTAATTGACTATTATTATTGTTATTATGTTTGAATAAAAATCTTTTGAAATAACTGAGTCATTTTTGCTAAAAATTTACAGATTGACGAAGCATCTGACCGTTATGCGTTCATGGCCAAGATGTTGGGAGCGACATGGATCGATTAGATTTATATTGGATACAATACAACACAACAATTGGAACAACTTATTTTTAGCAATTTCACCAAGTCATCCCGATCTTGCCCTGCTCTTCTATGATTTATTTGAGCGGCCATATTTGTAGTCCTTAGATAGAAGAAGCTAAAACATTTCCAATGTGCCTAAAGATTTTTGTTTTTGATGAGGCACCTTATACAAATTTCTTTTTACTAGTATTAATAAACTAGTATGAATTGATGTAGGATGATTAAGCTATTTATCTAGTAAAACACAAAACTAAAAAAGTCGTCCTCCCTATATGTCTGTTGTATATATAGATATTATATAAATAAGATTAGTTAAATTACAAGTTTAGTCTTTGAACACTGTGATTTGTGTCTATTTAGTCTTTGAATTTTAAAAAGTATCAAATAAGTCCTTGAACTTTTAATAAGTCTCTAACAAATTTACAATTTCTTAAAAATTAAGCGATCTATTATATATAAAATTGATTTTTTTGTCCAATTTCAATTTCATGCCTAGTAAGTTTATGAATTTTAAAAAATGTCCACTAAGTCAAGGATCTATTCGACACAAAATTGAAAATTCAGAGACCCATTGAATAAAATTGAAAATTTGAGGACCAAATAAATACAAAATTAGAAGTTCAAGAATTTATTTGACACTTTTAATAGTTCAAGGACTAAACTTGTAATTTAACTAAAGACCGGTAGGGAAGCAAACATATGAAAAAAAAAGCTAATATTAATGGTCAGATTGCCTATCGTTTACCTGACCTATCAATCATAGAGCCAAACTATACTTGAAAGAAAAAACATTCGAAGTGAGTTTATACCTTAAAATGCCAATTTTTGAAAAATATTGTCAAAGATTATATGATTTCAGGTTGTAAATTGATTCATTTTTTAATAATTAATCAGCCCAGTTTTCACTTCAGTATGAATTAATTAGTATTACAATATTTTTTTTTTACTCTTACTATTAGTTCTTTTTGCAATTACTTCTCTTATTTTAAGAGAGAGAGTTAAAGAAATCACAAAATATTCTAAAAAAAATTACGAACCATTCTCAATGACAATTCATTGCTAATAACCTAAATTTGGTACGATCTCCCATATTGATGATCGATGAATGAAAAAAAGCTTTGGTTCTTAACCGAACAATCTATTTCAAATTACCAAATTGAAGCACCGGGAAGACGCCATGTGAGAACTTGAGCACCAAATTGAGCGATGAAACGAAATCAATCTCGAATCATCCTCCCACTGAAGACCTGTTGATATTGTGATAAGTTGATTGAACATGATCACATTTGCAAAATCCACGAGAATGAAAACCAAAGTTAGAAAGACACCTTCTTTATTCAGCCAAATGGCAGTCCATTTTTATATCTGTAACGTCAAGTTGCAGAATCTCTGCTCTGCAACTAAGAATAGATCCTAAACTGTAATAGAAGACAAATCCAAAATCCTACTAAGTCAACTTAAAAAAATAAAAGTAATGGATTTAGCTTCTACTCGTAACACAAGTTTTGCAAGGCAAACTCGAGTTTGGTTACGGTAGTTATCAAAGTAACTTCCAATACAAAATTCAGAAAGTAAGTGTTCCTCGTACCTGGGATGTGTGCGGCCAAGATCACCATGGACAAATTCTTTAATGTATGTTCCAGCCTATGTTAGACGGAACCGTTAGTATTTAAAACTCTATTATATACTAAAATTATACTTCTTCAGAGACAAACATGTCTCCTTATTTAATTATAACAGTACAAAGGATAAATTATCCTCGGAGACAAACAAAGTCCATTTGCTTCCATCCTTTGGACGTCATTAAATAATTCCAATAAAAAGGCTCAGGAAATTTAGACATATATACATAGAAATAAACTGTGGTCCTCTTTCAACGTTAAAAATATACCTGGGTACACAAATGCAGGAGATAATACTGAGAACTTTCAGCAACCTTCTCAATTTTCATCCTAAAATGAAGTAAGAGACCATCATTAACGATCCTTTAAACAAGCATTAATGGATATAACATTACTGTACAATTGGTAAGGCTCCAACCAGTGGATAATCTTTTCACGTTCTAATGGACTGCGACGATGAAGCACTCTTATTGGAGTTCTCTGCAAAATTTTCTGCACAAGAAACAGATTTTCCCCACAGGAGAAAATTTCATATGCATTTTTTGCTAAGAAAAGACCTAAAAGTATGCATTCAGAATACAGCTCCTGATAACTTACTGAAGATGCTTATGAAAATCTGAAACAGGACCCAGGTTTACATATGTAACTAAAATGTTATGTATTAAGAATGAGCTATGAAATAAGAGCATTAAGCTTGCTGAACTCCTCACCAAGTCTTTGAGTGATGATATTGACAATAAATCCTCATCCTCAAGTGGGCGAGATGTCCACACAAGTGCAGCATATTGCTTCTGCATGATTAACAAAGAGTGACCAATACAGAATGCAGACCTTTTATTCCACCAGTAAGCACAAGCCTCGTTCCATATAATTCAACAAAACTCTGTAATTGTAATCAACAAAAAGATTGTTCATAGAGAAAACCTGCTTCTCTGCTTCTCCTTCTTGCACCAAGGCCCAACCCTCGCTGCCTACAACTTTCAGATTTCTTACGCCAACCTGCAATGATTATGTGATTGGTATGCACTTCACAGTTATATAAATCGATGGAAGAAGCAACACTTCATGAACAGTATGTTACCAATTTCTTTTCTGAACTATTTATCTTTGACTCTATTTCATTTATAATCATCTCAGATGGGACAAGACGCGCATTCTGTATCTCAACCAGGAAAGGCCTACCTGAACCCAACATTCGAACCTGAGAAGAAAATTAAAAATTAATTAAACAGTAACTGAGCTTCCAGTTTGTCACTAGAGTGAAATAAGATTTTCAGTACATCGAGATCCTCTCTACCAGCAGCATGGAACTTGTAATTATCACCTCGACACAGGGGAAGAATATTGTTGCCTAGAATCTCCTGCAGACAACCATGATACTGTCAACTTTTTATTGCCCAATGTACAGTTGTATAATAGAACAGTAGGCCACGAAACAATCACTACCTCCACGGACGCTTCTCCCATTCTCTCATCACCAATTACCCACCGTGTTTGACTCACATTTCTTGAATACTACAATAGAAGTTAATAATCCACGGAGTTATGAGTCGGTAAAATTACTCAACCAAGTCTTCATGGGGCAAAAAGGAAAAGTGAATAGTAAACTTTAGCTTACCTTAATGTATCTGCCAACCAAGTATATTGAAGTCCTATAACAAATTAGAGCCAAATGGCATGGTTCACTGATCTATATAGATTTGATTTGGGCGAGAGACAGAGAGTACCACTATTAGTAACCAGTTAAAAATGTAACAAAAATTTGAATGTGAAAGTATGCATCAAAGTACTAGAAATGTAAGTACAAAACAAACTAGATTTCTTGAGACCCTTGCATCAATATTAGAAAATGATAAAAGGAAAAAGATTCACATCATTATTTTCTTCATCCTGACCTGTAGTTTATTGTGTTTAATTTAAATCCTTGGGTCAAATAATCCCGTATACCTTCAATGATTTTTTTTTTGATCGTGTATAATCAATGAAATCAAATGGTAAAGGGTCAATTTTTTTTAATAACTATAAGGACGAAAAGACCAAAGTTCATTCAGTCAGTGACATCATCTTTTTAATCATTTAAATACTACACAACAAACTTACCTTTTCTTGAGAAAATTCAAAACAATTAGGAAGTTGAACTTCTTGCGAAGGGTTGAAATAATCATCAGCGACAGAATTGGCATTGCAGTTGGAAATATCCGAGGGTTCATCATTGTCAGCTGCAATAGAATAATCAAGAGTTTCTGAGCCACGATCACTGGTTTTAACAGCCATCTAAGTTCACACGCCAAATGTAACTGATCTAATACGTTTTAAACATACAAATCAATTCTCAACACTGGGTTTCTAAAAGTATAGGAGCTGATCGCAGCATCTCTGTAGGGTTTAGGAAGTAGAAACAACAAGAAGACCTCTAAGAGAAAAGAAAACGTATGAATCAATTTGGCTCTCCTGTACAACTTTGTGCTTCACATAAGACATTTTAAACTATAAAAGTTGCTTTTGTGAAAAATGTTCCAAGTCCAAAGGACTAATGAAAGGAGATGAAAGTACTCATTTCTTCCACAAGTTGGCCGCAGCTAAACAAAGGAAAGGCTTTCTTTAAAAGCCCGTCTTTCCTCTAAGGGGTTAGTCTAATTAATGACACTAATATTGAAACCGAAGCTGTCAATTTTTGGAAGTTGTTGTACTCCTAAGAAAAATGCCTTATATTCTTAACTCCTGATCCCGGATCCTATTTTTGCTAAAAACAGAAGTTTTTAAGGAACTCAAATTTTAGGATCCATATTCAGAAGTGACAATGAAAACATGAACATGTTCAAATGACAATTTTTTTAATCACAGTATTGACAATGCCTCCACTAACAAGACTTATATTTCTTTAATTCCTAAAAAGTTGAGAGGTAGCTCCATGAGGGACTTTACCTACCAATGTTACCACCACTATATAAATAAAGTTCTTGGCTGAATGTTCAATATTGTCACATCATGTATAATGATGTGAATATCTTAATTAAAGAAGCCCATTAATTAGTTTCCCTTTATTGTAATTTCACATGCATATACATAAGTACACACACACACAAGTGTGTGTGACTTAAGTACATGGAATACTATTATGTTTCTCCCAAATCTCTAGCACTTTCTAATTAGGTTATATGGTATTGCAACAGGTTTTGATATGAATTTAATATTCATGTACTTCCAAACATATAGATTACTTATACTCAATATCCAAGAAACTTGATGAGAACGAGAAAATTGATGACAGTAATAGATAACTTCTCATTTCTTAGTCTATACAGAAGAGTAGTGACAATTTGATAACAAAGGTTCAATTAACTTACCAATTTTTCTCATCTTGCAGCTACCCTGTTTTCTTTTGATGGGATTATCATTGCCGTTTGAAGCTTTAGGATGACTATAAGTTAAACGGATGCGCAAACCACTTGAACTAGGTTTGCAATCCTGCATAACTTCATGGATAAATATTAATCAATGACCTTTTCCCTTCAAACACCCAAATCATAAGAGAGAAAAACTACTAAGAGAATAGTCCTCTTTATGATGAATGGTTCCTATGCATCATTTTCCAGAAGATAAACACTTGTCTTCAGTAAACAATGGAGAGATGCAACTCTACTCACCAGTAAAGTTTCGAGAGGCTTTGTTATACAGATTTTTAATGCATCCTTTGCCGAAAGACATATAGGAGGAGGCTTGCCCTGAAACCAATCTTCAGATCCATATTTTCTTTTTAAATACAGCCTGCAATGCAGGGATGAAAATAATAACTAAAAAATCAATCTACACATTAAAATGGACTATTGAAAGTCCAACATCAACAAGACTTGGCAGCACAAATGAAAGAGGTTTCAAGAGGATCATTATCTTCAGCCACGTCTCATGAAATCACCCAATAATAATAACTTTTAAAATGTGATGTGTTGTAGAACTTATACGATAGACATTTTGTTTTTTGTTTTTTTTCCCTCTGTTTGAACATGATTATTTTTGCTAACACTTTTACTTTCTGTTTTTTAAAAATGCTTCCAAATGATCTGCCAAATTCAAGAGCTACAAACAAAAGTTCACAGAAAAACATGTATTCAATTTTTCGTTTTTCAAAATCATTTGTTAGATAATGCTCTAATTATAAAATTGTTTTTCATTCTCTCTAGAACAATTTACTTCGTTAATCTTTGTTTTTGATTTCTCTCACAATTTGTTTCTGCACATTTCTTTTCACACAATATCTTTGGTTAATCTCTTTTTACGCACTCTCTTTAGAGTACAAAAACCATAAATAAAAATTAACACCAAACCAGTTCTTTTTGTTTTTGTGTGTTCTGGGGGTGGAAGTCTTACCAAACAAGCTTCTCATTCTCCAGAATAATCGAAGGAACTGAAACCTCAAGAGAAAAGCTATCAATCTGATGGCCTTCTTTCTTTACCATTTCGGAAATTGAGACAGCTAAATCATCAGCTCCTTTATGTTTTACAAAGTTGCCTTTATCGTCAATGTAACTGAGCTGCAAGATACCTAAACATAGCCTGCAAGTGTTTCTATCATTATCATCATCAACTGCCTCCGTATCAGAACCTAAGATTGGTGCCAACAGTGAAAGCGAATAATGGTGTTTTTCGATGCCAGATAGGCGAATGATGCAGGGGATGCATACCTGAAAAGAACATATTGATCAAATATCATCTGGCTATCCCAAACAGTAGCCATTGATGCAATTCCAATTCATGGCAATATTATTTCTTGAAACAGTAAAAAATGCCAATATAAAAGCAGAAAAACACCACCAAGCACATCCTAGAACGTAATAAATGCTGATCGGCTGTAGGACATTATTAAGTACAGTTAAAAAAAAGTGCTGCCGATGCTACTCCTATGATAATCTTTTTCTTCTTCTGATTTATTATTATTATTATTATTGTTATAAAAATCATTATCATCAACAGCACGCTGGTAATAAACAGACGTGATTATTTTTTATTTTTTGAATTCAATAGAACTTGTACTACAGCATATTGCTAAATGGTAAGCAAAAACCTTAATAAAACGGGATGCATTGAAAAGATAGAAAACAAACTTGCACGCATTTACTGTATAAATAGAAAAACAGAACACATAAATCTGTAATTTGGAAACACAAAACCTGAGCACATGATGTCATCGGATAATATATAAATTGTCAAAACCGTAACTCAGTGAGGTGAAAAATCAAATATAGCAATCGATTAAAGGAGCACATTCAAACACAAAGGCAAGTTTCTCTAAACTACAGACTATCAAGATATAGCGTTCCTAAGGACAGTTATTCCGCTATTAAATCCTAAGTTCAAGGGAGTAAAAAACTGAGGATGATCGAATGAAAAAGCACATTCAAACTCAACGGACTTTCCTCCAAAATACAAACTGTCAAGTTACGAAGCGATAGTAAAATCGATCGCATTCCTAATTAACTATGAAATTTTAAGTTGCGGTCAAAAATTAAGGACAGGAACCGAATAAAGAAGCACATTCAAAGTTCAAACACAACCAGAATTTTCTCCAACTGCAGACTATGAAGTTGTGAAGTGATAGTTTCATCGATCGCATTCCTAGCGACGGTGACACGTTCAAACACAACTAAAATTTCCGCCAAACTGCAATCCATCAAGTTACGAAGCGAGAATTTAATTGATCGCATTCCTAACGCCGGTTATTTAGACTATTGAATCCTAGGTTCAAAGACAAGAAACCGTACCCCAATCGACAATAGGTCTTTCATCGCGCGAGAAGGCATCTGCGGGACGACATCGTTAAGCACCTGCAGTTGATTATTCTGAGAAATGGCTTCTTCAGAGGCGGAAGCAAGTAGTGTCGCCTCAGGATTAGCTTGCACTTCCTCCCGTTCGCTCGCCATGAAAGAACTCCAAAGCAGAAAACAATTTTTCTGCAGACTTTTGTTAGTTTAGTTAACTTCAGTGCTTCGGCAGCAAGGGGGAAGGGAAGTTTATATAGTTTTTAACTTGTCACGCACTTGCCGGCAGGCGCTTCGGCACGCAGTAGGTAGTGCGATTCCTGTTCTGCATTCTTGACCGTACGATCAACCCGATCTCCATTCTCGCAAACATGGCAAGAATCGTGTTTCACATCCAGATTCCCCTGAGACCATCTAAACGTCGACGTATCGTCATAATTCGATTTTTTTTCCCTCTCTTTACCTTAGAGTTATCAATTCATAATTTGTGTTATCCTCCCATATTAGATTTAAATTTTATTTCAGTTCCTATATTTTGGGTTTAAAATTTAAAATTTTATTCTCTTTTGTTTATGAAATTTCATTAAACAAATATTACATTTTCAAACTTATAGGGCACGTTTGGGGGGAAATTGCTAGAAATAGCCCAAAAAATTTTTGAACTTGCATAAATAATCCCATTTTGAGAAGATTGTTTTAATAACATTTCTCGATCCTTCCCAGATGGGAAATGACAACAATTTTTTTTTTTATTCCTATTCTCTTCTTTGGCAGTTGGATTATCAATATGAAAGACTTTAAAATGGTGGCACAATCATTAGTGACAGTCACTTACCTTCGGTAGATTGGAAAATTTTATCCTGGTATTACATGTGCAATCATGGATTCGTACGAAGATAAGAAATAGAGACATATTTTTTCACATTGATATCAAACTATACTTCCTTTCCTGTATGCGTGAACATGGGCGGATTTACCATGCCCAGGCGCCTCTCAAATTTTTTATAGAAAAAATCAAGTCAAATAACAAAAAAACCTTTTGACGTAGTGGTGATTTATTTATAAGTTTTTTTTTGGATAATTGTAAATTTGTAATAGAATATTTAAGTTTTATGGTTGTTATTTAGTATAAAGACATTTGGAGTTCTAGATTGCCTCACACTAGATTTTCCATGCATAGAACGAGAGTTTGTGGCAAGCGACGTCGTATTCAACAAACGAATCCTCTGGATACGGAGTAAGAATGAATGAGATTAAAACCAAGAGGACACATCTTGGTGGTATGAAGTAAGAGTGAGCATCGGTTGGTCGGAGTCAGTTTTTCGCCCCAACTGACATTGAACCGACTAGCAAAATCGACTCCAGCTGACTCCCTGCCCAACCGATGTTGGTTCGATCATTTTTGGTCGGTTGTCCATTTTAAGACTTTCTTTGCTCATCGAGTAGTTTGATTTCCTCTTTCTTTTATCAGTTTTTCTTTTATTATTTATCAGTTTTTCTTTTATTTTCCAAAGTGGGCGTTGCAAAAAGTGGGCTGGGCTTTGTTAAAAAATGAAAAAAGTGAGCTGATTCGATGGGGTACGGTGGATTGATTTGATTTTTCTTTTTTCTTTAAGCATTTCTAATTTATATATTAACTTTCAATAATATGTTTTAATTTAATTATCTTTGAAAAATTATTGTCCTTATTAGAGAAAAATATTGTTCACTTGGATCAGAAAACATAAGCTAAAAAATCAATGTTTGTTCAATTGTTTTTTCGATATCTTCCCTCTTCTCCACAAGTGCTCTCAGCCCAGAACAAACAAGCCAGCTCTGAGATGTCAACAAAATTGAATACATAGAAAAGGTAATATCGTGGCCGATCAAAAACTTTCAGACATGTTCTTTCGAAATAACATCTATTAATATCATATGTTCTATTCAAGAGAGTGATAAAGATTAACAATGAAAGTAACATCCACACTAAATATTCTCTCTGTAATTAAGATTCATACACGTTATTTTCGAATGGTAGATTCTACCACACCTCAAACCAAAACAATCTTGATATTAAATAACGTTGATGGGTAACAAGATCATATAGAAAATATGACCAAATGGGGAAGGAAATCTAATGATATCTAGTCAAAGAATGTGACCCGACCCCGAGCTGGGGTCGATTGGAGGATCGGGTGATCTAACTATAGATATTCCTGGCTACAACAATATGAAAGCAAAGAGACCTTGCTTTTTCATTATATATTAAAGCTAAGATAGACTTTTAACTACCTTGTGAGGGTGTCCTATGTATTTGGAATGCTACTGATTTAGAGTGGTCTGGTGTGTCTACCACTTGCCTTGCCACACAGAAGAGCATTCTTTGGAATGGGGAACTCGTCCCTAAGCGACGTCGATGGCGTATAGACGCGGAGGTAGAATTGTTGTCCGAGATACTGTCTAGCCCAAAACTCCGACCTTACGTTCCACATTCCTACGTTATCGAGGGCCACATAAATTGCAGTCCATGAAAAAGGGTATACCTGCACGAAACACCATCTTCAGGACATTTGAAGAGAGGATTTGTGATGTAGAAAGGCAGAAGGAAATCGAAACTCTATGCTCACCTGAGTCGTGCAACGAGCTATTGCGTCCCGAAGATTGTACTGGTTTCTGCTAGATTGTGTCCATTGGCCTCCATCCATGCTGAAAACAAAACACTCTCAGAAATCGAGTTTTTGAACCATAGATTGATTCATCAGATATTATAACACAAACACCAGTGTTATAATATGTGTCAACCGTCCGGAATATACGAGCTTACCCAACCACGAAGAAAGAGTAGCCATCAATATGCCAACTTTGGATGATGTCCTCATTGTTTTGGAATACAATTTCTACAAACGCTCTATAGTCTGCACCCATCACAGATGTGTCGAGGTAGATTCCTCCACCGGTAGGCCTATCGGAGATGCTTCCAACCCGGAAAACTCCTCCAATTTTGTAGAAGTCAGCAAGCTTCAGGGGAGTGTCAGCAGGGACGAAGGAGACGCTATTAACCGCATACCTTTGTTTGCGGTTGACTTGACCAGCAGAACTAGCAAGTATGATGGTTTTGGTTGTGTTTATGAGACCATAGTGATATGATCCTTGTGGGTTTGGCCTTGGTCCACTGGCAGTAAGATTGGTCCTGCAAAGAGAAAAAGTCATAATCTAAACTATAGCAAGACATGGAAAGTCACAGACAAACTATTTGGTCGGATTCAGTGAAACTAACAAAATAAAGAGGATAAAGTAAGTTAACATTCTACACATATTATCAATGCCTCCTCACACATGGACTCGGACATTAATTCAATTCACAAAGTTCAGTACGTGAACTCTTAATATTAATTAAGACCTACTTTCTAATACTATGATGAACTATCATTAAATTCAAAAGCTTAAGCTTATGAGTTGTTTAATATCTAGCCTATCACTGAAAAGGACAGTGAATAGAAAGTATCTAACCTAATAGAGCGAGCTTGGTTGAGGGACCAGTCAATCTGTATCGTTGGACCACCAGGAGGGGGGCCTTTGACAGGGCCAGCAGAGTTACTGTAACGAAGAATGCCAGTGGTGGAAAGCACCCGATAAGTGAAGCGAGTGGAGACGACTATGTAGTAGTCCTGAGCTGGCTGGTCAGCCGTGACAAGCACGGAGTAAGACTGACCAACATGAACGTCGAGCGAGGAGTAGGTCGTTTGAAGGGTATGTGTTCCCTCCACTTCTACAAGCTTCATTTTATGACCTTGAATTCGGAAGTTGAGGGAATGCTGCAGCCCCACATTTGAAATTCTCAACCTGTAAGTTTTTCCTGCAACAGCATTGATATGACTGATCATCTCATTTTCAATGGATAGCCATTTACCTTTGAAACAGTATTCATATTAAACCAGGGAATCTACCTTGTTCAACGCTAAAAGAAGTGTCATTGGCACGACCATTGATGAGGATTCCATCCGGAAATGGAAGCTTCTTACCACGATCCAAATGAGCCTTCAAGGTCTATTCACCATGTCCAAAATTTCAAAGCTCAGATATGGTGAAAGGAAAATGCTATTTTAAATAATTATGTGAATTAAAAATATATATAAGAATACTCTACACTACTTCTAATTTTTTTTTAGTTTAACAATTACAAGAGGAGAGGATTGAACCATCAATCTCGATGATTGATGTCTTATCTACTCAACCACGATCCAAACTTTCTAGGTTTCTATTTTAATATCTCCACCTTCAAATATCCTAATTTAGTTCATAATTTTTTACATAAAAATATTTTATTTATCACCATTAATTTTTCATCAACGATCCAATAAAAACTTAGATTCATTTGGGCATCCAACACCTAATTTAGAAGCATTTACTTATATATATATATATAAATAAAAGTAAAACACAACAAGAAAATCATATATATATATAAGCAAAACACAACAAGAAAAACTCATATATATATATATATATATATAAAAGCAAAACACAACAAGAAAAACTCATATTTATGCAATATTTTTTTTAAAAAAATAAAAATATTGTAACATTTTTTAAGAGTACATAATTTTTATGTTATTTAGTGAACTTTTTATATATATATATAATTTTATTATACGTGGTTTCAAACACGGGACTATATAGACATATATTAACGAGATCAATAAAAATAATTTAAATTCATATTAAACAATTAATTTTAAAAAAATTGTTGGCCACTAAAAAGATCATTGTGCAAAATTTAAAACTTAAAACAAAGTGTTTGAAAATCTATGACCAAATTACCAATACCTAATGTCCATTTTAATTTCCATAAATGAATAATAATTATTTTCAAAGCTTAAGGTACAACCATTCCCAATTCATTAAACCCCACCGAACAAAAAGCGTACATTTGATTGGGTCACCAATAAAATAATTCAAAGTCACGGAGTGGACCCCACCAGCTACCGACGGAAAAAAGCAGAACCAAACTAGCGAGAATGCCAATGCGATAATGCGATCCGCATTCACCGCCCATTCCCCGGTTTCCAACATTTCAATTTTATTATTATTTTTTTAAAACTCCGTCGCCGGAAATTCTTAGCAAACGCCGGAGAAGTTTAACATTTGATTTAAGATTCAACGTACCGTGTGATTGGACTTGTACCAGTCGCCGATAAGGACGGTGTAGTCGCCGTCGGGATCGGCGAAGGGGACCGGAATCCGAGGGCGGCTGAGAATTCTGATGCCGCCGAAACCGCCGGCAGCCTTGTGGAAGGCCAGAGACGGGAAATAGTAAAAGCTTCCGATCTGATCCTTCACTTGCAGAATGTACGTGAAGTTCCTCCCCGGAGGTATGGGGCACGTTGTTCCATAAACACCGTCTTCGTATGAGTTTCTTCTCTGTTGAATTCCGTTCCTGCATTGCAGAAATCAACTTCCAATGTAAGATGATAAGAATATTCCAACAAAAAAAATTTGTTTTTTTCCCCTAAAATAGTTGTTTGATTGGTAATCTACTAGTATTAAATATCCAAAATGTCCTAACCAACTATTTTAGACCTTTGGGCAAAAAAAAATCTATGTTAGTTCTTTATTGGAAAATTTTTAAACAACTACTGCAGGTGTAAAAATGTGGTTATGGAAAATTTTAACAGTTTCTATGGCTTGGTAGAATTGATTGTACATTAATTGAAACAAAAAATCACTTTTACAATTATATTGTTTTTTAAAATCTAGTGAATATTAGTAGCTTTTGAGATTAGTTTTTCAAAAAAAATTGGTAACTTTTTAGTTGACGATACTCAGCGAGAATTCGAACTTAAGTTCTTGATCGAAAGTATATGACTTCAAAATTCTCATATTACCTATTGTTTAAATTTGAAATATACTAGACCCGACACAAATTTACTTTATAAAATTCTCATTTTTAAAAAAAATTGAGGATTAAAATGGGCATTTTGAAAGTTTAGAATAAAAAAAAACTTGAGGACTAAAGCTGTCACTCTAAAAGTTCCATAAGAGGAAAGGAAGAAAAAGAAGAAACACAGAAGCTGTTGAATTTTCCTTAGTGGGCCAAATATCCTCAATCAACCCACTCTGCTCTGCTTTCTGGCATGTATCATAAAAGCACTCGGAACAAAGTGGACCACAAAAAGAAAATCAAATTATCCAAATAATCAATATTTCCACCAGTGAGCTGAGCTTCTTAATAACTCAAACGACTTCCATTAATCATGAGATAGAAGCTTTCCCAGCAAACAAACTTCCATTATTTCCCTTAGCATTTAAGCCATAATGGTACATAAAAACGATGGCAGCAATCAAAAACAGATTTAATTACAGTTGTTCCAAAAGCACTCTAGTTTTAGTCAAAAGAACAAAAACCATCAAATCAACACACAAACAAGAGTAGCCAGATCCAAACGAGACTCAAATTAGCAGCAGCCAAAAAGCATCTCAAAAGTGTAGTGAAGTTGTTCAAACGTAAATTTAATTATAATATCACTACTTTAACACTCTCTTCCACTTGTGAGCTTAGAATTTTATAAAAGATATCATGTTAAATCATCACTGAAGCTCATTACCGTCAATTTAATTATATGATACTTTATAAGGAGTGAAATAGAGTAGGACGACAAGTTCAAACACATGAAAACAAGCTCAAAAGTAAAATAAGAAGAAAAAAACACAAGTCAATAGTTGCTTGAAGAGTCAGATCTCTACAATAAAAAAAAACTAATCACAAGTTAGACAGCACGACAAACACTCTCGCACAAAACTCTAATACAGTAATTTCACAGTCTAAGTGGGGCGGTGGTTGTTGCACTGGACTTGACTTTACTTTTTTTTTTTTTGAATCCTTTCCTTATTACCGACTGGAATTGAGAGTAAAAATATAATTACCAGGAAATGAGGAAGGGTTCATCCAAGCTGTTGAAGACATTGATAATAAGGTTGTCATTAGTGACGCAGTGGATATCAGGACCGGGGAATTGGCTATTGATGAGTATTCCCTGCAGAAGAACAGATCATGGACGCCATTAACGATCAGATCAAAGAAAAGGGGTTGAAGGGAAAAGAATGAAGGAATTACCTGCTGGCGGAGGCCGAGAGGGTAAATGTTGCCGTAGGTGACATTCCAGGTGAAGAAACGGTAGGGATTTTCTGCAGAGACGGCGGCGAAGAAGCAGAGGAATGCATAAAGAAGAAGCATTTTGGACTTGTGGGAAGAATGGGAAAAAGAAGGGTGAGATTTAAGAGGAGATGAGGGAGTATTTAAAGTGGGATACAGCCAGGGGAAGGAGGGGGAAACGGTGGGTTTAGCTTAGCCGCAGCAAAAAGAAAGAATAAATGCAAAATTAAAAAAGGGGAGGGAAATTCATGGGGCAATGTTAGAATGGAAAGCACAGAGGGACACAAGTCATACATATTACATACAACACCACACCAACGCAGTAGTTTTGTAATGAGAGAGAGAGAAAAATAAAGAAAAACACACAAAGGAGAGTGTGGAGTGAAGTGTCGGTGGTGGGGTCCCACAATAACACAATAACATTATATAAATGAATTATGCATGTATGTCTCTCACATGGCTTGGTTATGAAGGCTGAGAAACCATGTGGTCACTGCCGAATGGCGAATTCCCAGTCGAGTCAGTGAGGTCATTCCGCGTTTTTTTTTTAAAAAAAAATAAATATATTGATAATAGTAATAACTTAATAAGTAAATGAATCTAAAATTATAAATATAGTCATCAACTTATCAAACTTTTTAGGTTACATTTATCTAATAAAATTTTAAGTTTTCAATTTTATATATAATAAGCTATCAACTCTCATTTTTGTTACTAGATATAAGAGTGACTTTTTAATTTTATGATTAATTATGCCGTGAGTAATATATTAAATATTAGAAAAATCTATCAAACATAAAATTAAAAGAAGCCTATTAGATTAATTTATTAGACACAGTAGAGAATTGAGGCCTAAACATCTAATTTAAGTAAAACATTATAAACTTTACATAAACAATATTGAGTGGTTAAGACATTTCTATGGGTTTTTTTTTTTTTTAAGCTTCAGATTCAAATACTTAAATATATATTTGCAATATTGTACTAAAAATTATGCTTCTAAATTTAAATGTTTGTCATTTAACACCCAAAATGTAAAGAGCATAATCAATATCATGTCAAGTGGTTTATCATATCAGGTCAATTTAGTCAATACTCATCTAATAGTCATGCATTTGTTATTATGAACGTTAAAAATAAGAAGAATTGAAATCGTGTAAAAATGAAATAAGCACACGATCCAGGGGGATTCTAAATAAGTTCATTTTGCTACTGTTGAAGGTATAAGTTCTTTACTCCAGAACATTAGTGCAACAAAGTATATTTCTACTTTTACAATGGAACAAAAACTCAAATAACTTGTTTTCAGAGGGTATTTTATCCTCCGAGTATTTTTAAATTCACATAAAGAAACAAATTTAAAGGCAAATCTTTGCAGTAATTAGCAACAAAAAAGCCATTTTCAGCATAAAGAGGTCACCAAAAGCAACTGAAAGGTACTGTTCTGAGAATAAAAAGAAAGAAGCGTCAAATCTAGAATTTGAAAACGTTCCGCAACAGACGCTAAAACCAAATAATAATAAGTTCAAATTATCATTATAAACAACGCTGACCCACAGACAGCTGCCAACCTCCCCTTTTGCTGCATGTGGACTGAACATTATTGAAACCAAAACGCCAAGCCAAGCAACCTTGATACCCCAAAATGCGGCAAAGTTACAGAACCTGTAGCATTTCAACAGTGCTAAGTTAACGCGCCATTAGATTTAAACTCAAGGACTACAAGTTATTTTCAAATCCTGATGTCTATATATCACTTCGAATCAAGGTTTGGGTGTTCTATGACAAGGGCCCCCTTCTAAGGATAAACAATGGAGGAGACAAATGATTGAAAAAATTTCACCATTGGACATGGCCAATCTCAGAAATGCTAACAGACTTCACTTGAGCAGCTAGGTCAATCCATCACATCACATGTCTCAACTAGTTTAGACATATACTCTCGACCAAGAGGCTAGATACTTAAATCTCCCACCCCACTCGTCGTTGAACTAAAAAAAGAAAGAATAGAATAGAATACCCCAAGTACTAAGAAATGTGATTAATGCTTTTGATGAGCTCTAGAAAATGCTAACTGAGAAAAAGAAGAGAAGGCTACGCAAGATCATTGAACAACTCTATTGAGTCTAGGGATGAATGTTGTGTCCTGAATTAATTACAGTAATGCTCAAATTCAACAAGCTGTATGGCAAATAAATATGAAGTAGCTTCTCTCATGACCTTATATGATACCATCCATCACCTTGGGAGGGCCATCTTTTCTCCCTCTTATTGGGTACACCCTATTGATTCATACAAGGATGCTCCTAAGTAGATAGGTCCAAACAGAAAAAGTTCAGTGTGTGATTGTTCTCGTACTTGGTCACGAGTGATACGAGAACAACTGCAACTTTTGAGAGAATTAGTTCATATGTCCTACATCAACCGGTAAAAACTTCGCAGTCCATGTTCAAGTCCCACAAGGTGCACTCTAGAGGAGGGAGTTTTTTCTAAGGATAATGATGCAGGCATCACTAGAATATTTGGGGACAAACAAAGTCAACTCTCTTATTAATGGCGACTTTTAGAAGAATCAGCACATCCATCCTACCCTATCCATGTTGATATTAGGACTGGGAGTCCATCACTTGAACATGAACGTGAACCCTTGAAGAGATGGGTTCAAAGTCCAAACAGCTCTACTATCGGCCACAGCTCTTGGGAAAATGGATTCGTTTATCCTACACCACAATAATAGCACAGCATAAGCTTTGTAGTATCCTTCTGCCAAAAATTTTGCCACGATTGGGTAATTTGTGGATAAATTTTGCCAATCGGGAGCATTATCGGCACATATTCGAGTTGAAGGTAAAAGAACTAGATGTTTCACTATAGGATCCTGACAACTAGCAGACTTCCTGTTATCAGCTGCCATTCTTTCCAAGCCTAGCAATCTATCAGTTTAAATCGCAAGGAGCTTCCAGGCTCCGTAACCTGAAAAACTTAATAAAAAGCATTTTTCATCTCTTGAAAGCTCCACGAGATCAAAATTATCTAAAAAACGCCCATAAATTCTTCATCTATGTTTTGTTCAGCGTATTTTTATAGAGCTCGAAGCTGAATCATCCATTCACCCTATCATTTCTATCTAGGCCCGAGTGGTGAGAATGATGACACGCGATAAATCCGCAGCCAGGAGGGGACAGAGTCTATGAGAAAGCGGAACCATCACTAAAACTAGGGCTTTGTATTGCTTGAATCAACAAATTCAACCATCCAATTCAGAATAGCCAAAAATCAACAGTCACAGAAACTTAATCAAAGATTGAATCGGCCTTGTTATTACTTAAAAAAGAAAAAGAAAGGCGTCGCCAAGCATTCTGGAAGGTTACAAACCGCAACAAGAAAAATGCAGGGAACATTCCAAAATCGAGTAAATTGCGAACACAAGCACGAAGCAAATAACAACCACGGCAACAAACTCACAGATTGAAGAGTTAAAGTAGTCAATCTTCTTCGTTGAAGAGAAGGCGAAGCCTGGATGCGAAGAGGCCAGTGGCGTCGAGGGATGCCTCGTGAAGGAGGCTGCGCTTGATGTTCTTCATACGGTCAATTAGGGATTCTTGTTCTTGTTTGAGAGCCGTAGTGTCCTCTTGAAGGTCGTGGATACGGTACTTCTGACCCAAAGATCGGACGCTTAGGAGCAAAATACCAGTCATGGCGAAGAACTGAATGAAGCTATCCTTGCGTTTTAGTGCGTTAGCGAACAAACCAAGTGGTTTTTTGGGCAATTGGAATTCAGGGGCTGAGCTTGACGGAGCTGAAGGCGCCATGGGAGGACTGTAGCAGCGAAAACCCCCAATGCGATCGATCGAAAATGGAGGGAGAAGCAAATAGTGCTTGTACGGGAAAGAGTACTGCTTCATTAAGCTTAAAAGTTAAAACCAATTGCATCGCGCCAGGTCTTAATACACGAAACCGGCATCTAAGGGCCCGTTTGATAACGTTCTAGTTTTCGCTTTCTTTGTTTACGCTTTCTTTTTTTAAAAGCGAACTTTGTTTGATAATCCATCCCGTTTCTTTGTTAAAAAAATCGAAAACGTTTAAAATTGGAATTAAATTTGAAATTTCAAATAGTAGTTTCTTTCTGTTTCGTTTCTTTTTATATTATATGTTTCCCAACTTTTCCATTCTTAGCCTTCAGCCTATTGGTGAAATGCATCTCAAGATTATATTCCTTTCTTTTCAAGCCCCAAGTTCGATCCTTAGTCAGTACAACTTTTTTATTTTCTTTTTTAAATTTTTATACATAATAATAATATAAATATAGAGAACAACATTTGAAGAATAAAATAATTTTATTTATTTACTTTTATTATTAATTAATTTTGCATCGAGACTTGTTGGTATTTGATAATATAAATTTGTTATAATTAATTGTATATTTATATATTTTAATGCATGTTGTATATTTTATATTATATAACTAAATTATTTTTAAACTATAAAAAATGACAAAAAAATAAGATAAAGAAAACATTTAAGAACAAGAAACAAAAAACGGTTATCAAACAAGTTTATGTTTCTATTTCTTGTTTTCAAAGAAACAAGAAACATAAATAGTTATTAAACATATTCTTGTTTCTTATTCTTAAAAAATGAGAAACAAAAAGCGAACAAAAAGCAAGCGAAAAGCAAAAGCAAGAACGTTATCAAACGGGGCCTAAATTATAATTTTATGGAGCACGATAGTTTTGAAGTCCAAAATGTTAAGTATTCAAAATTCAATGTTCTTGATTGTCCCATTTTCTTTGTCCAAAATGTTTTTTTTTTCTTTAAAATTGTACATATTTTTTCAATATTTTTTTTATAATGATTTTCATCTTATCTACAATAGTTTTCATCTATCTTAAGAACACACTTGATATCTTAGCTAAATTTAAAAAACCAAAACAAATTTTTGGAAACTATTTTTTTAGTTTTCAAAATTTGACTTAGTTTTTTAAAATACATCTAAATTCTAAAATATAGATAAGAAAACATGAAAAGTCATGGATAGAACTAGTATTTATAAGCTTAATTTTCAAAAACTAAAAAACAAAAACCAAATGATTATCACACAAGACTTTAGTTTTTTGTTTTTTAAAATTAAGAACAAAAAATCAAATAGTTATTAAACATGGCTATAATTTTTAAATTGGGCAAAGGGAGTATACCTGGATGTATTAGGTATAAAATTGAAAGTTTAGAGCACTTTAGACATAAAATTCCATGAAATTAAATTTTGAAAATGTGACCTTATGATAAGGATGTGATGCTTTAACTGTCAAGTTAGGTTAAAATTGGAACTATTTTTTTCTTGACAAATGTATGTAGATTTTTCTCTAAATTAATTTTGACCATTTGTGCAATTAAGATTGTTATTGGTAAATTTGTGCATTTGTAAGGACTGAATTAAAAAAATAGGTTATTTATTAAAATAAGACACTTTAACCCAAAAAAAAAAAAAAAAAAACTAACTCAGCAGGTTTCTTCTCTCTTTAGTTTAATATATGAGGGGTTGAAATATTTGACCTCTTAAATCAATTGAGTTACCTCTTAATCTATAAATCAATTGAGTTACCTTGGCAAATTGAAATTGAAGCACTATTTTAAACCATCAAAAATAGTTTTTCAAATTGACATCCAAATAAACTCTTTTACACTTTCTTTAGCAAGATCTTTTAACTTCAGTTTTATTAATTTTTACAAGATATGTCTATAAATATATACTCCTAATTAACATCCTAATTCTGATTAAAGGCAAATAATTTTGATGATCTCATCTTGGCTCCATGATAGCTAAATGAGGTTGAAAATCGAGATGAAAGCAGACCAATACTTTTGAAAGACAAACATTTTTATTTTATAAAATTGTATCTAGAAATAATATTATTGAACAAACTTTACCTCCTCCCGCAACTAAGAAAATTAGGTGCCAACAAGAGCAAAACTCAACTGGCATCAAGTATGACTCATAAACAAGATATCATGAGTTTGAATCCCCCCATCTCAATGGTTGATGTACTAGAAAAACTAAGAAATTAGGTCATTCATTCAAAAACTCTTTTGATTCAATTTGAAATAACTATTTGATTTTTAAAAATGGATTGTTTTCTAGTCAATTCTCTATTATGGATTTCATCTTTCCTAACAAAATGTTAGAATTGTAAACCAAATTCCAAACACAAAAACAAGATTTGGAAAATAACTTAATTTAATTCATGTTTGATAACCATTTAATTTTTGAAAATTATGCTTGTTTTTCTAATTTCTCCACATGTTTTCTACAATGATTTCTATCTTTCCTAGGGTAGGACTTACGTTTCTAGCCAAATTTAAAAAATCAAAACAAGTTTTTAAAAACTATTTTTTTTTAGTTTTCAAAGCTTAGCCTGGTTTTTTAAAACATAAATACAAAATAGATCATAAAACATTATACTCATTGGTAGAAATAGAATTTTTAGACTTAATTTTCAAAAACTAAACGGTTATCAAACGAAATCTTAATTTTTGAATTTTGGTTTGATTTTTGAAAATATAGATAAAAAGTAAATAACAAAACAATAAAATTTACGGAGAAATAGTATTTAATTATAAACTTAACTTTCAAAAATCACGAAACTTAGAAATTCAATCAATTGAAAAAGAAATAGATCAATGTGGTCCGATTCTCACTCAATTCGAAATATTAAATCGAACTTGGTCGATACGAAGGATATATATTTGTTTTGCAGTCTTTTAATACTGTTGTGTTACCGTAAGTGAGCATTTCTCTATCTTACACAAGAATAGTTGCATCAGAAAATCAAAATAGAATTTCATAATAATATTACAGAATGAAAAAATAAGTCGGATCGTTTCAGAAAAAAAAAAAGTATATTACAACCTAAAGAATTAATCTACAATTAAAGCAAAAGCATTATCAGAACGAACTTTAGAGAATCATCTGTTTATAAAGACAATGCACATGGAAAAAAAAAGAAAGAAAGAAAGAAAGAAAAGCCCAGAGAAGCATTACACCAAAAATAAACTTAAGAAAGCTAATATTCAATTATCATATATTACCAGCTAAGTCATTGTTGGAATTCCACCCACCAATCTGCAATATCCTTCAAGAGATGTATTTATTTTTCCTGATTTGAATTGCTTTGTAAACGTCGGTTTATATCATTTGATAATATCTCTAAATATTCCTACAAAAGTTCACAACGATCCCATGAGAATAAGCAAAAATTCCATAGCAATCAAATTTCTAACCTGGTTTTTATGAATCATAACCGAAAATAGACTAAAGGATAAAGTGTTACGTTAAATTATAAGTTTGGTGGGTGTTTATTCAGTCCTTACATTAAAAGAAAAAAAGTTTAAATTTTGTTTGGTCCGAAACTTTCAAATTTATTTTATTTTGTTATCTAAATATCTCCTTTAATCCCTACGTAGGTTTGGATTCATTTTGATATTTAAATTATCAAAATATTTATGTCATCTTTTGAACTTTTTAAAAATAATCATTTTAATCCTTACTAAATTATTTTTCCATGTGATATCCATTTGTTCAAAACTCTATGTGACTTGAAATCATGCTTAGATTAATATGTTAGTACACATAGTTGAAACTATGTCATTAATTTGTTGAAATCAAATAAGGCAAGGAACAAAATAGTAAGTTCGTAAATTAAAATAAAAGTTTATAAAGTTCATAGACTAACAAATCTAAAAATTATTCAAAGACGAAGATGGACACTTTAAAAGTAAGGACCAAAATAGAAAAAAAAAATTAAAAATTGATACTAAAATGGAATATACAAAACCAAGCTTTTCTGTTTTATGATCTATATTTAAATATTCTAACGCATACATGATTTTTAAATTTTTTATCTAATAAACTAATAAGCCCATAGATTTAACTCTAGCGTTTAGATTTGGGGCCACCATATACTTAGATCAACTAATTCTTAAATAATGCAATCACGGTACAAACTTTTTAAAGGGATGCAGTTAAATATAGGTATATAGTAGACCCAATTATAAAACTTTTAAGAACTTTTTGGGAAATTTTATAAAGAATAGGGGCTTTAAAAAATTGCAATTTTGAAAAGCTTGTAAATCAAAGTTCAATAAAATATTCACCTCAGCAAGTGTCTCATCACTGCACAACTCATCTGCAATATCTTCACTACTACTGCCAGAAACTTGAGCTGAACTCTCTACCACAGCGCGAAACACATCCATAGGAGAATTGGTAGATATAACCCTTTGAGCAAGATCTTGAAGGTCAATCTAAATAACATCAAATACTAACTTTGTGTTACCAAATTTCCTTCAAATATAAAACATATCTCAAATAATTAAGAAATATATTCTCGACTTAGAAGTGAGAAGGTTTGAATCTCCAATATTAGAGAAAAAAATGAAACATTATTAAAAATTAAAAAAGAAAAGAAAAGAAAAATGTACCTTTGATTGTTCTAAGCGAAGCGTCAAGATTGAACTACCAAGATCGAGAAGAAGGGCTCCAAAATGTTGCATCCTAAGTCCTACTTGCACTAACTCTTCCTGTATTTGACCCCTCACCATGGGATCAGTCGAAGAGCCATCTTGCTCGAATCGCTCAGCAATGCGCTACATATTTTTCCACACAAAAGCTAAATATAAATTTTAGTCTTCAATTTTTATTTTTTTTAATTTAATTTATATTATTTAAAAGTAACAAATATAAAGGTTAAATATTAATTAAATTTCGGAGTTGATTTACAACCAACATTATAAACACATGCATTCAGAGAGTCATGAATAATGAAATATTTTGGACATCCTCATTGACTCAAATCACAGCAAATGCCGCTTGTGCAACCCACTAAAAAAAAAAACAAAAAAAACAAAAAAAACAAAAAAAAAACATATATAGGCACTCATCATAAGATAAAAGCTCCACCTTCACCCTAAAAAGAAAGAAGACCCAATAAAGAAAAAACAGAAAATTGATAGAGCTCTAATACACAATCGTTCATGATATTCAACCTTTCTCTCAAAAGAATATAAAAAAAAAAGCTAAATTACAAATTTGATCCGTGTGATTTTAAAAAAGTCAGAATTTAGTTTCGATAATTTTAAAGTTTAGAATTTGATCCCTATGATTTGATAAAACTTTATGAATGGTCCTTATCGTTAAAAGTCATTAGGGAATTGAGTACAGTTAGTTATTACCACGTAATCAACAAATTCTCTAAACCATAAGAGTCAAATTTGTAATTTAACAAAAAGAACTACAAACAATGATCCCATAACATGTAAATTAATTACGTGATGCTTCCACAAATCTATCATTCTTAATAATAGTAAAATTATCGATGCAAACTCACATAGCACATGAAGTTGGATTTATCTAACACCGAATTCACAACATGTTATTACATATCAAAACAAGCCGGAATCATGCATTGTCAAACAAAGCAAATAAAAATTCATTGTCCACAAGGTGAACCCAATGACAATGATTTTTGGGAGTTTTTTTTAACCCTAGATACATTACTTACTGGTAGTGAAGATATAGCATAATCACTTAGGAGTTGTTGTGCATTTCGCAAAACAATACCCAAAGATTCTGGGGTTTGCAAATCTTGAGGATTGGTGGGTAGTTCAAACCTTGGTAGAACCCCTATGTTATTAGAAAATATAGAAAATTGTCAGTTAAATTTAAATATGAAAATTGTCATTCAATTCAATCGAACATTTATTATAATAAGTATCAATCAAATCAACAATATGGTGCTTTAAAAATTACCACCATTCTGAGATATTGCACGCTCGAAACGGTTCATGGACTCACAACTTGTTGTTTAAAGAATCAAGAATGGACTAAAACAACAAAAGGTAAAAAATAATCAATAAGACAACCAAGAAACCAATTCAATCAAGCAATAGAAATCAGAATTTGGCCATGAAAAAAGAGGAAAATGCAAAGATAGGATACTTAGAGAATGGGGGTTCATCCTTTAGGACCTCTCTTTTGGAAAATCAAAGATGTCAATTCAATGAGAATCCTATTTCGTTTGCAAAATTTTCCTAATAATTGATGCGTAATGAAAGCGCATGAAGAGGCAACCAAATTAGAAGTGAAGAAAAAGGAAAGGCTTATAATTTTGTGGTTCATTTTTTAATCTAGTTTTTTTTTTTTTTAATCAATTTTTTTCCTCTCTTCAAGGTCAATGAATTCTCCGAGTAAAAAGCATCAAATCGTGGCTAAGAAAACTAGAAAATTATTTTTTTTCTTCCTTTTTTTTTAAAGCGATTTATTGCCCTTTTTTATTCACTTGTGGTGTGGAATCGAAAGCGGCGTTGATGTTACTTGCAGTCTCCACGTGTTAATATATTACGGGAGAAAGTATAATAACCAATTGTGTTCTGCCACGTTTTACAGATAGAATAACTTTTTACCCGGTTTTTAAAGAGAATTAGACTTTTTCTAACTAAAAAAATAAATAAAAGGCCTCTCTGAAGTTCTGAATAAGATTAAGAGGTAAGAAGTAATAGATTTTTCTTTTTGGGGCGAAAATTAATTTATACCCCAAAATTTAGGTTGTATCAATAAAAAACACTCACTAATAATTGTACCTATTTAAAACTATCAATTTATACCTTCTATCCGATTTCATTTGAAAAATATTAGTTTAATGCACAAACTCAAACCTTTAAGTTGTGGAATGCCTTCTATTTAAAAATCATTATTGATTCACTCAAATTTAGAGATTTAATTGATATAATGAAGGACCATTGACTTGTCACGATGCCATAACAAACTCACATAGATTGAAAATAAAATAAAATAGGTCAAATTATAGAAAATGTACCTCAATTTTGTATTTCAATAATGTTTTGAACTTTAAAAATAACCTTTCTAAAAAGTTTAAAAAAATAAAAGAGATTTTTACCTAAATGAATAGGTTTGTTATAGATATTTACATAAATATGCATAAAATTCCATTTATTACATCCATAGACTTTTGTAGTAATATTGAGTCCAATATATTATTTCTCTCTCTTCTTTAAATTCATATGATCCTTTATTATTCTATATTATATTATTGTATATTATATTAAATATTAACATGATTTGATATGGACCAAGACATCTCAATCAAGTCACATTAAATGAAGTCAACTTCATGAAAGTTTAATATAAGTTGCATTTAATGAACTCAAGTGTAACTTATCATTTATTAAAGAACAATCAAGCTTCATTTATGGAACAATGACTTCAAGATAATACAAGAGCAACTTCATTTACTCTTAGATGGTTACAAAGAGTTACAAAGTCAATAAACAAACTTCAATCTCGATTTTATGGTTATATTGATGTAATTTCAGTTGTAAACATTATATTTATGAGTTTTTAGGTTACGTTTGAGTTAGTGAGTGTTAAGGTATTCATGTAATTGGGAGTTATAACCCTTAGATTGTCATAGGTTACTATAGGGTTTAATTTTGAAGGCTATAAATAGTCATACATGTAATCCAAAGGAAAAAAAAAAAAGAAGAATAAAAAATGTAATAAAAAATAGCCTTTAAGCTATTTTTTGCAACTTTATGTAGATTAAGTTTCATGCATAGAATCATTCAAGTTTGACGTGATCAATCTTGCTTGTGGAGTGATTCGAATCTCATACAAGTTCTCTTGCCTTGAGATATTTGATCGACAAGGTAATCCGATTTTACTTTCCTTGAGTTGATTTTCAAAATTCGTTTTGGGGTCTTTGAGATTGAGTTATCTAAAGGTCTTGTTTCTTTAAACAAGCTTGTTAGATCCAATTATCAAGGGTTACTTAACATTTTTTGACATCAGAATCATCTTTGGCTTCTTTGATTTCATTTTGATTTGAGGAGTTTTTGGGGTTTAGATCCAATAGTCTTGTTTGTTGTTAACAAGGTAGAATAGTTTTTTCTATTCTTCTTTAAACGTCTCATCATGATTTTAGTGTTAATTGATTATACTTTCCATATATGTTAAAATTACATTTGAATATATTTTCCATAAACATCTAGTTATCTTTCATAGTATTCTCTTTAATTAATTTGTGTCATTTATGAGATATTACTGAACATCTTTAATATTTGCATACTTATAGTATTTTTCACTTTTATCGTTCGTATCATCAATTTTTCACCTCTTCATTGTATGAGAAGGAACCATATAAAACTATTTTGTTTCTTCATTCATCATTTTCATTGCAATGAGTACATTATTTCTCTTGTATTTTTGTAAAAAAAAAATATACTTAATTGTCCATTTATGTAAAAAAAATGACTCTTGGTTTGTATGTAAATTGAACCTCATAAATAGGTTATTCATGTAGAACACGCAAAATCTCACATAATGATACTATTTTATTTTATTTTATTTTTTGAATTTCTTCCTAATAAGGCATTTGATAAATCATTGGAGTTTCCATATATTATTTTTATTTTTGTTTAAAAACCGTCAAATTGAAGTTAAGGGTATATAAGTAAAAAAACCTACGATATTTGTGTAAAAAATAGGTTCAATTGTCCATTTGTGTAAAAAATAGCGAATGTGAGTTGATCATGTAAATTATGCCTCATAAGTAGGCTATTTATGTAGAAAGCCCAAAATAAAATGACTTTAATACATCAATTCTAATAGGTTTTAGAATAAAATTGAATTCTAAAGATTAAGATCAAAATAAAATGAAATATCCCCCTATTTTCAATGGGGAGAGAGCGAAGAGCTTCTTTAGTGCTTAGAGTTTAACATTAGGAAGAGACTGAGAGTCACAAATAAAGGATTCCAAAACTTTTTATTTAAAAATCTCACTCTTTGCTCGAGTTTGCATAGGGCGAAAATCGTGAGCAAGGATTAGGGGATGCCAAGTCAGAGGCAATGGGTTGATCAGAAGCAGTAGAACCAAGTGGAGGAACAGTAGAAATGTCATTAGGTATGTCAAATGCGGACGGTACAACAAGAGGTGATGTATCAGGAAGAATCGGAGAGGCAGGGAACTGAGATGGGGAGGGGTCAGACATGAGACATGGTTACGAAGAAGGGGTAGTGGACGAAGGAAAAGAAAACCAATGAACAATGACATCATTGGGTGAAGGTAGCGAAGAGGAGGAACAAGAGAAACCAACCTTGAAAGGAAAAGACAACTCAATGAAAACAACATGGCGAGAGAGATATATGCGACCACTTGAACTTAAACATTTGTAACCTTTGTGAGATTCACTATCACTAAGAAAAACACATTTAGTACTATGAAATTGAAATTTGTGAGATTCGTAGGGATGAAGGTAAGGAAAACAAGCACACCCAAAGGTTTGAAGGGCAAAGTAATCAGGTAAACGTTTAAAAGCCTTTTCCTAAGGGGAAATGTTATGAAGGACAGCAGTAGAAAGCCTATTGATAAGAAAAACAACCGATGAAAAAGCATCCCACTAGAAATGAAGGGGGATTGACGCTTGAGCTAGAAGGGTAAGACCCATTTCAACGATATGTCTATGTTTACGTTCGACTACCCCATTTTGTTGACTTGTGTGAGAACAGGGATGACGAAACTCAATACCCTTATCACGGAGAAAAACATAAAAAAAACTAAACTCACCCACTCACTTTGAAGAGTTTTAATATTTTTTCCAAATTTGTTTTCAACAAAAGCTTTGTATTGAACAAAAGTATAAAATGTTTCACTCTTGGCTTTTAAAGGATATATATGAGTTAAACGAGTGAAATCATCAACAAAGTTAATGTAGAATTTGTATCCTGAGGTGGATAAGATAAGTGCATACCCCCATAAATCACAATGAATAAGTTCAAGTGGTTGGCATGTAGTAATGTTAAAACGAGGAAATGGTAAACTATGAGACTTACCTTGTTGACAAGCATCACAAAAGTTAGATTTTTTATTTGGAGAAAAAACTTGAGATTACATGACTTAAGAACACTATTGACAACTCTTTCAGAGGCATGAACCCAAACGATTATGCCAAATGGACGTAGACATATTACAGACTTCATAACTATTGGTAACAAAAGCAACTGAGACATCAGACTCTGTAGAAGAACTTGAAATAGTATCAACAAGAAGGGTAGCACTGATACTGACTTGAGCTTGACATTTTGAATTGAAGGGAGACTCTAGAGGAGATGGAGGCACATTGAATTGAAAGATACCGTTTTTTAGGATTCATTGCAACATCACCTTCTTTGTAACTTTGTCCTTCACAAGACAAAACAGAGGGTGAAATTCGACAAACACATTATTATCAACAATCAACCTTGCAATACTAATTAAGTTCTTCTTAGTACATGGGGCATGAAGAACATCATTCAAAACAACGGAGGCACCAGACATTAGATCAAACTTAATAATACTGCTACCAACATGATTAATTTTAAGTTTCATACCATTACCAAAAGGAGGTTAGTTTTGGTCGTTGTTTTACTTTTGGTTGTCTCCCCAAAAGGAGGGTATATGCCCAAAGTATATCATATCAATGTGGAGTATGTGGAAAGTCCTTGTCCCAACCATTAATATGTAAAATCCTCGAGTGCTGAACAAAGAAGGCGAGCCTTGAAGTTGTCGTCATAGTGGAGATCCGTGGTAGAGAGCTCTATTAGATAGACGTTGGAGCTCCGAGTAAAGGAGTTGGGTTGGACTGGCCTTGTGCTTTGATAAAGAGAGTTAGCTAAAATAAGATCGAATAGATGAAGAAATTGTTGGGAGTATGACAAAAGTCTCACATGAGCTTGATAAGGGGAACACCATGAGTTTATAATTGAAGCAAACTATCCCAAACTAGGGGTGGTCAAAAAATCCGATAACCCGACTCGTGACCTATTGATCATAAGTGTTACTTGATGCCAGTTGAGTTATATTGACATTTTCTTTTATTTTTCATTTTAAGGTTTAGTATTAATTTAGAAAAAAAAAGAAGTTAATTTAGAAAAAGGAATTAAGAAAAGAAAAGGAAAAAAAAAGGGAAATCGTGAAGTTCAGCGCCGCGAAGCCCTCACCCCCCTCTTTCCTCGTCTTTTTCGTGCAGCAACAGGTATCGCGCACCGCCGGCCAGCCCTCCATCTCCGACCGACCCCCCTCTCCCCGCCGTTTTCCTCCTCTGCTCGCGCGCAGCCCAGCGACCGCCGACGACCCCTTTCCGCTTCCTCCCTCGAGTTGACGCCGTGTCCAGCCGCACGAACCACCGCAGGTCTCTTCGTTTTGTCTCCGGCCAGCTCACCCTCCGATCACCGTCTCCTCTCCGATCTCCGTTTCTCCCTCCCCTCGAGCAGCCGATCTCTTCTCCCTCACCCTCTCATCCGCGCGCCGCAGTTCGCTCAAGTCGCCGGCTAGTCGAACTTCAGCCCAGCCGCCGGACGGGGACGCCGCCGCAAGGATTGGGTCACGCGCTTCCAGACGTCGCGCGTTTCACGATCTGCAGGAGCCAAACGCGCCAACCACGACCTTCGATCCCAGCCGAGCCGCTCCGCTGCAGTTCGCTCGATCGGTGAGCAGCTGCAACCCACTGACGCCGCCGGCCGGACTGAGCCAGACCCTCTCTCCTATTTCAATTGGTTCGTTTTACTTATTTTCGCTGAACTCTTGAATTCTGTTTCGCAGGAGCAAATCATCGGTTAAAGGGACTGTTATTAGAGGAATCTCGAGACTAGGGTAAGCCGGCGAACCGTTTGTTGCGCGTATTGGGTAAGTGTCCTTGATTTTGGAAATTTTACTCCGCACGTAGGACTTGGTCAAGTGCCTTTGGTCGAGTCTCGTGACACTTTTGGTTGACCATTTTCCTTGATTGGTTGTTTCAGGAGAACTTCTTCTCAACTCTTGGAGGGCAATGACTTCTCGAACATTCGAATATCCAAAGTAAGTAGTCATTTGAAATAAGCCCCTTAAAGTTGCTTTGCTTTTTGACTGATTGTTGCATGGTAACAATTGTGCATTTATGTATTGAGATTGTGTTCATGGAGCATGGAATGGATGGCGCGATTGTGTTAGAGTTGGCCGGACTAGAGATGGTCTAAGAAAGTGACTAATATGAGGTTAGGGGCTTGAATCTCTGCATTAAGTGTGGGCCTTGTGGTGGTTGGTTGTGATAACCTGAGTGATACGTATTAGGCTTCAGTCCCTCGAGCTTGCTCTCGAACTCCGTCAAAGGATTGAAGTTGTGATGACTGGTAGAGTCGAAGTTCTGCTCGGGGTTCTCCTTAGTGATTTCAAATGTCGAGGAAACTTGGGTATAGTAGGAGTTCAGGGCTTGTTTTTGACTTTCAGAGTTTCTCTCGAGCATGAATGCTTGATTGGTTGGTCTATGCCGATTCTATGGAAGGCAGAATACTCGAGTTTTAGGGCGAATGGTTATGTGGGGTCCCCTAAAGGTGCGGGGATGGTTGCTCGAACTCAGAATGTCTAAACGCTCGAGTGTTCGGGTGAGATTTTAGTGCTCTTGGCATGTCTTCCCAGGCAAGTTCGCATTGGTTGGAAAGAAGGGGTTGACTTGTTGGGTTCTCGACCCAAGGTAAGTGTCAGATGGAACTAGCAAGCAAGCCCACAAGTGAGAAAGCTTTCTTGCGAAGCTTGTAGAGGGGAATCCTGCTCTGTAGCATATGTAAAATGGGTTAGCTGCGCCTGGTACACTTCTATGCTTCTGTCTGTTCGGATGCCCCTATTGGCTCTGGGAACATATTCATGACCGGTTTAGTATGATTACCTCTTGGACTAATTGTGTGCTTGTTGATCAGGGTATGTAATCTGACTTTTGTGCGTCCTGTTGGGTTGTGTGCGCTGGTTGTGATACTCAGGCGATGTAATCTTCGTGGCGATGGGGTAAGTAGTCGTTTGGTTTAGGCACCAAGCTCTTAAGCGATAGAATTTTGTGCACAGGGTCGCTTATGGTTTGCTTTGTATCTTGTTGTATGGATTTCTAGTTACTGTTTTGGTAGGAGACGAGTTCATGAGACCTTGAATATCTTATACATTGCCTTTATGTGTTGAAATTGGATTTCCTGCATGTCGTGGATGTGATGCATTATAACTTTTGATTGGTTGCTTGTTAAGAGACCTGAGTGTGAGTTCCTATGTGGTGGTATGAGATGTGTGTTCGACCCCTAGAAGTCGAATGGTTTAAGCTGTGTGGTTGGCTAGGCCAAGGGTGCTTGGTTGATAGCTGTGTGGTTGGGCCAAAGGTTGCTTGGCTTGGGTTGTGTGGTTGATTAGGTTGGACTAGTGGTTAGGGACTCTAGAGGAAGGCACCTAAGACGACGGTGAGATGAGTTTAGGGGAAGCCTTAGAAGTGGCATAAGAGTCTGACCTTCTAGGCTTGCATCACCAAACCCATTGAGTGACTCCAGGCGAGACCGAACCTCTAGGCTGGCGATTCTGTGTGGGCATTAGGGTCGAGCATCCTAATGCGAGCTGTGTGGCGATAGGGTCGAGCATCCTACTGCGAGCTGTGTGGCATAGGGCCGAACGACCTTTTGTGATCTCTGTGTGGGCATTAGGGTCGAGCGCGCTCTTTTGCGAGCTGTGTGGACACGTGGGTGAGCCGCCTTTGTGCGATCTGTGTGGGCTTTAGAGTCGAGGTTTTAATGCATCTTTGTGTGGGCGTTAGAGCGATCGCTCTTCTGCATTGGGGTGTGTCCCCGTCTGTGACTGCCTAGGTTTGTGGATCGCCGGTGAGTCTCGAGGTGAGGTATGCACGAGTGGTGCCTAGTCGTGAGTATTAAGATGTTTTTGGTTGCACGCTTGACCTATTTCTGTATGTGCAGTAGTGGCTTGGACGTGAGTGGGCTACTTACTGAGTATTCTTATACTCACTCGTCTACTTTTCTTGTTTTGGTTGCAGGTAAGGATAAGCAGTGAGCTTGGAGGACGACGACGTGACGTGACGAGGCTATAGGACCTACTTTTGGATTGAGAAACTGTTTTCCTTAGAGTTTAGCATGTTCTAAGATTCTGTTTCTGTTGGTTGTTCGTATTTGAGATGTTCTTTGGATTCTGAAACTCTTAGATTTGTTGATGCATGTTTACTCGTTCTTTTCCTTGGATCAACGTGTATGTAAGATTGTTTTAAGATGTGTAGCTTGCGTATTTCCGCGTAACTCTGTGTTGTGATCTGAAACACCCAACCCTTGATATTTTTGTAGTTTGGTGGAGGATGAGCGAGGTTGGACTATTTTGAAGTGTTTACAGATTTATTTCAGGTTAAGAAAATTTTTGGATTTGTCCGGATAGTGTTGTTATGTTGCCGAAATTTCGGCGCAGAGGGTGTTGCCCATTGACGTCGTTAGTTTAAGATGGTTTAAAAATTAGGGTCGTTACAGTTGGTATCAGAGCATTAGGTTTTTAGATTCTGTAGACTCGCCTACATCGTAAGTACTGGTCCATATATCCTTGGTTTTTTTGAGGCCATCTCGGGGCTTAGTATCAATAGAGGGAAATGTCAAGTCCTGAGCCTTAATTGTGAGGCCGACAAGGCGGCAAGATGGGCAACGCTAGCTCGGTCACGAGATTGGCACTTTTCCTACCTCCTATTTAGGGGCTTTCCTCTAGGTCATAATCCAAGGAGTTTACCTTTTTGGGACTCGGTTCTCCTTAAAATCCGTAAAAGACTGGCTTCTTGGAGAAAGAGTTTCTTTTCTAAGGGCGGGAGACTAACTCTTATCCAATCTGTCTTGAGCGGTATCCCTACTTACTTTTTGTCCCTTTTCAAAATTCCGATCTCGGTTAGTAAGGGGATTGAGAAGCTTATGAGGGATTTTCTTTGGGAAGGGATTGATGAAGGTAAAGGATCACACTTGGTGAGTTGGGAGGTGGTTTCCAAGCCTTTTCACTTGGGAGGTTTAGGGATTGGTAATGTGAGGTTCAAACAAGGCCCTTTTAGCTAAATGGATTTGGCGTTACTTTCAGGAACCTAATACCCTTTGGCACAGGATTATTGTTAGCAAGTATGGCCCTCATCCCTTTGAGTGGACTTCTGGTGGGGTTCTTGGCACTTCCAGGAATCCTTGGAAAGAGATTGTGTCCGAGCTCCCTGTCTTTTCGCAATTTGTTCGTTGTGAGGTGGGCGATGGGAGGGATACTTACTTTTGGGAAGATCAGTGGGCAGGGAAGAGACCTCTTTATTCTTTGTTTCCTCATTTATATCATCTGTCCTCTCTAAAAAATCATTCGATAGCTTCGATATGCTATAGTCCGTCTGACACTTTCTTCGATACCCCCTCTTTTTCTTTCGAGTTTAGTTGGGCTCTGACCAATAGGGAAACGTCCGACGTTATATCTTTGTTGTCTTTGATTAATCAGTTTCGGCTCCATCCTCATCGAAGGGACTATCGCATTTGGAGTCCCTCTCCTTCTAAAGGGTTTTCGTGTAGCTCATTTTTTCAATGTTTGGTGAGTCCTGATGCGTTGAGTGATTATTCTTTCTCCTCGCTTTGGAAGGTGAAGATCCCAAAGAAGGTAAAGTTTTTTGTCTGGCAGGTTTGGCACGGAAGGGTGAACACTTTGGATCGTCTGGTGGCCAAGGGATCTCCCTTGGTTGGGCCTTTCTGTTGTATTCTTTGCAGGAGGGCTAACGAGGATCTGGACCACATTCTTTGGAGATGTGACTTTGCGCAAGCTATTTGGAATTGTTTCTTTAGGCAATTCAACTTCTGCTTTGTTGGACATTTCGATAGCAGAGAGACATTCATGGAGCTTCTTCTCAACTCGCCTCTCCATGAGAAAGGGTTGTTTTTGTGGCAAGGAGGGGTTTGTGCTATCTTGTGGTTTTTGTGGTGTGAGAGAAACAATAGAATTTTTAGGGGAAAAGAGTCTTCTTCTTTGGAAGTATGGACCCTAGTTAGATTCTATGTTTCTCTTTGGGCATCAGTGTCAGGTTTCTTTTGTAATTATTCTCTTAGTCTTATTTTGCTTGATTGGAGCCCCTTTTTTTAGTGGCCTCCCCTCTTTTTGTGGGCTTTCCCTTTTTTGTATGCTCGTGTATTCTTTCATTTTTATCTCAATGAAAGTTCGGTTTTCCATAAAAAAAAAAAAGTACTGGTCCATATAGCCTCTCGCGGAACATCGCCTCGTCACCTCCAGGTATACTCTTACTTTGTAAAGTAGTACGAGCTTAGTATGTTATTTGCGTTTGGATGCCTTAAGTGCCATGTTACTGCTTGGGATCTCATGTTTCCTATGTTATGATTTCTTAGTAGTTGTAACACTGAGCGTAGGTCGGGGTTGAGGAGCCCATGGCCAGGGCCCGGTTGTCGATCGACCAACAGATAAGCACTCCGAGCACGAGGAAGAGCTTTGTTAGGATACCCTAGTCGTCGACGAGTCAACGGGGTAGGACGAGAACTATCGGGACCGAGGAAATGACCACATCTCGTCATCGTCACCGGTTGGAAGCAACCTTTCGAGTTTATTTCTTTCAGAGTTTAAGATTAGTGGACTAAGTGAGTTCTTTGTGTCGCTTTTCACCTGTTAGGCTACGAGAGTGATGAGGTGCGAGAGTAACCAGACTAAAGGTGAAATGATAGGAATGTCGAACCCCAATGGAACTATGAAAGGTTGGTAATTAGAGGCGTGTTTTACCTCGTTGGGGTATGTTTCTTATAGTTGGAAGAGGCTTGATGGTTTTAAGTGAAGGAGGTAAAGGGGGAGATTATAAGCAGAGGGTGTTGCCCAGTGACGTCCCTAGTTTAAGATGGTTTAAAAATTAGGGTTGTTACAAAAACGTTCTTGAAAAAAAATGTAAAATATAATAACAGTTTTTATGAATTTTTTTTTTCAAAATTATTAAAAGTAGAAGATATTTCAAATGCATCCTCTTTGGAGCCCAATAAATATCAACAAATGAAAGAAGGCGCGACTTTGCAAATTTCAGTTTCAGTTGAAGATAGAGTAGGGATGAAGGAGGACGAAGATGAAACAATGAAATCCAACACTAAAGAAGAGAATGTGGTAGCTTACCACAACAACAACGTGAAGAAAGTTAGGTTAAATTCAACTCTTGCTGCTCTGCTCGACGATCCAATTCTCGCCGATGTCCCAAAGAATCCGACTTTATTGGACGTCGATACGCTCATCAGCCTCGAATTGGGCAGCGCCATGCGCATCTCCGTCCTTAAGCTCGACGACACAACCATTGGTACGCACACTTCGAATGTTCCTCCTCTTTCTTTGTCTCGCATTTTCACAAACACTTTGTTGTATGAACTACTGAAACTCGATTCTCGATCTTGTTCGTGCTCAAGATGTGGCAATCATGAATTCTGCGACACTGAAGGACTTGAAGCTTGCGATCAAGAAGAAAGTAAATGAGATGGAGCAATCCAAGATGGGGCATCGCCACATTTCATGGTACTCTTTCTTGATCCTTGGTAAATTCAACCATAAAAGATGATTAGTTGATAGCTTTCTGAGCTAGTTGTTCATGGATTAGAAGTCTTTCTCTTATGGATTTGCAGGAAACATGTGTGGGCAAATTTTTGCTTAGCACACCACAACGAGAAGCTTCTTGATGATAGCTCTGCGCTTCAGGATTTTGGTATCCGTAATAATTCTCAGGTTATTTGCCAGACCTTTTATGATCTTATTGATTTTTTTACCAGCAGATATCATTTCTGAGAATTAGAAGTTTTATTTCAAGCTGAAAATTCATTCCATAATAGATTGAAAACAACAACTTGTTGCAGGTGCATTTTGTCCCATTTGTCATGTCAAAGAATTCCAGAAGGCATTCTAGAAGGAGAAAACATCGTTTCTTTCACGGTCTCAACAAGTGCGCATGAACACAAATTCAGTAAGCTTGAGTTCGCATAACAATTTTTGTAACTGAATTTGAACTGTATGAGTGAATGAGTTATATGAATTTGAGCTTATGTTCTACCTGTATTATGACATATAAAAATGTGTAGCTTCCAGGATGATTGTCTATATGATTATCATTTTTTTGTTTTGTTTTGTTTTTAGACTTAGAAACCCAAATCCCATAACTTGGACTCAATTTTACAATCTTAGATTGCAGACTTGAACTCATGAACGAAACCCAATGGCAGAGTGGAAACATATATTCCCTACCTTCACTAGTGAAGTGATTTGGTTAACCTCTCATGACTCAAGTAATCATCATTTTGATATAAGCTCAAAATTGAATCAAGGTAAACAAACAAACATCAGATTGAAATTGCAGAGTAGGCTCTCCCAATCCGGACAAAAGGCAAATTTGGAAGCAGTCAAAATGGAATATCACTTCCCCTCAGAGAGGCAGCAAGGATTCAAGTGAAAGCCTCGTGGCTGAATCCCATTGCAGAACTTCTTGTCGCTCCCATAGAGATTCTAATGATCATGACATGACACTGTTGATCAACCCCATTCTTATGTTCTTATTTATATGTGATCAAATGTTTCTAATATTCACTCCTTTTCTATTGTACCTTAGTTTATTTCTTTTTAACCATGTTTGTTAATATTTTAATATTGTAGCGCATAAATGAGATAGAAGAAGCCTCTCTTTTCTCAAGCTCATTTTCGGATGGAATTCACAGAACATCTGTTTTTTTTTTAAAGGTTTGAAGGGTCTAATGGATGTTCTTTTCAAAAGCATAGAAAAAGATCTCACCCTCATCCATAGTAAAGAAAAAACACAAGAGCAGCACATTTCTCTGGCATTTTTTTAATAAAAAAATGTATATGGTCTAACCTGAAAGTTTCTCTGGCATTTCTCTGACACATTTCTCTGTCATTTTGTGTACCTTTAGTGTAGCAGCCAGCAGTGGTTGGTAAAACTTGTGGCCAAGCATTTTTACACTTTGGATGTAAGAACCTACGATTTGTCATGTAAAGTTGATACTAAACGGTTGAAAAAAGGAAGGAAAACGAGGTTCCATTATATCAAGAGCTCAAAGGCTGGGACAAACTCAGATACTAATATTTGGGGGCCGATAAATTATGTTAATCTAATAAAAAATTATCTCTTAGGTCAATTTGAACATACCTCACAATCTGTTGACCGAAAAAAATTATTGTGATAAGAATAGGTAGGTGTACCGAAAACTATCTAAGTTTGAATAATTTTTGATAAACTTAATATTTTATCAAATAGAAAAAAAAGGTAAATAGTACGTAAAATAAATTGTCGTTAAGGATGAAAGTTGAATATAATACTACTGTAACAAACCCTATTTTCATTAATTAGAGTGTATTATATAGTATTAATGGTATATATTGTTATTTTTTAAAAAATAGTATATACTATTTGTCATTAAATAAAAAAAAAAGGGGCACAGCTCCTCTAATCCCCATATAGATCAAAGGCCAGCGAAACAGTAACCAAAACTACCGATGGCAGGGGAGACGAGCAAATGGGCACGTGCACAAGTATCACGGCGGGACGACAAAGAAGTCGGATTTTTTTACTGGTGTTGTGAAATCCAAAGCCTTGTGGTATTGAGAATGGTTAGAATTAAAATGGATTTTGAACTTAAAAAAAGGCATTATTGTAGCAACATATAAATTTGTAACTGCTCCAAATATTTTATCACATCTTAAAATAAATACAATGTAATTATTTTATTAGACATGATTTTTTTCATTTTAATTTAAATAAAATCATGTCATTCATAGCTTTCTTTAAATCTTGAGAAAGAAAGAAAATAAAATTGAAAAATAAAAAAAAACTTACCTTTGATGTTTATGAGAACTAACATAAGGCTGCAATTTTGCAAAAATATTCGCAAGAAAATCTTTTATTACAGTAACATAAAAATTTGCAACCATTTACCTTTTAATCATCTCATTGTTTCCCCCACATGGGAAATGTAATGAAGTCTTTTTTAGTTCAGCCCATATATGGAAACAAGTACTTAAACCATAATTAGGGCTTTGTTCTTATTACTCAGACTGGTTAATTATTGAAAGTTTTTGTTTGCACGTAGGGGTGTACAAATAACCCGATAAACTCCGACTACCCAACCTTAGGCTAGTTTTTTTTTTCGGTTTAAGCTTGGTTAGAAATTTAGAGACAGGTTAGGCTTTTTAGCCTTGAGTTGACCCAAAGTTTATATATTTTTTTAAATTTTTATTTTAATTTTATATATTATACTTATAAATGAATTTTTGACATTTTTTATGTTTTTCATGAACTTCAAAGTTTGATATTTAAATTTTATGTGATTTTAGGTATTAATTCAAGCCAAAAAAAATTAAAAATTAAAAAAATTAATCCAGCGATCCAACCCAAAATCCGAATCTATTAAATTAAGTTGAATTACTTATTCATGTTGGATTGAAAGAATGACCAACCCAAATTTTCAGATTAGTCTTAAAAAAACTCCCTCAACCCAGCTTATATACCCCTACTTACGCGTTGGTAGTTGGTTAATTATTGAAAGTTTCTTTGCAGAAAAAATTAGGGCTTTGTTCTTGTGTGTTCTTTGATTTGATAAGTGTTCATCTCAATATGGCCAACATTGATTCCCAACTACTCCCATATGAGGGTGATAACAATGACTAAAATGACGTTTAAAAAGAACCTTGAAGTCGGTTGATGCGCATCACGAAAGAAGAAAACTCTTAACAAATAGGAATTGGTAAATAATAATGGATAACAAATAACAATGAATACGTAAACCAATTACAGAATTTTTTTTCCAACTTTTGTTGTGCATTAAGAGGAAAAAAATCAATCAACCAGATCGTAAGGAAGATTTGTTTTGCACTTCTTTGATATCATCATCATGCAGTTATAAGTCACATCTAGAGAGTGGCACCAATAAAACAATATAGAATTCCAAAATGATCTTAAAAGATTCGAAAAATATGTTATCATATAACAAAAAGAAAAAAAAAATGAAGTATTTTACAACCTAGAGACTATCATTTAAGCCAAAACATCATATAAAGAGATTGTAACATAACTTATACCACCAGAAAAATAACTTAAGAAAATGTCCAAATTCACCGATACCAGCCAAGCCAAGCCACTGGCACTGATGCACTTCCACCCTCCACAATTTACAATTTCCTTCCACATATGTTTTTATTTATCTTGATCTGAATTGCCTTGTAGCCATCGGTTTACATCATTGGATAACATCTCTACATATTCCTATAAAAATCCACAGGATCCCATGAAAACTCAATGCACAATATTTAAAATTTCATAGAAATCGAATTCATTTCACACTTGTAATGGAAACTTAAAAGAGCATACACAATGTAAGAATGATATTCACCTTAGCAAGTCCTTCATCGTTGCACAACTCATTTGCAATATCTTCACTACTACTGCCAGAAAGCCGAGCTGAACTCTCAACTACAGCTCGAAAGACATCCCTTGGAGAATTGGTAGATGTGATCCTTCGAGCAAGATCTTGAGAGTCGATCTAAAAAACACGAAACATCACGAAAGAGATCCAAAAATCCAAACCACCCACACGGAAAATTATAGCAAAATGACAAAGCATCGTGAAAGAACTTAACTTTGAGATGACAAAATAAAATAAAATAAATAAGAGTTAACCTTTTTTGTGGTGATAAGTCATTCCTGTCGAATCATTAAATATAAAAGAAAGATGAAGATACAAATAGATATAAGTTTAATTAACAATTGTAATGGACCATGAACCTCAGTCATCATCCTACTCCAGAAAAAAATGTATACAAAATTAAACAAACAAACCAAAAAAAAAGAAGATAAATTAACCACTTGCAACTGAGTATGATTTTTTTTCAACTTATTGGTTAATTTGCATTGGATCATATAAAAAATAAGATAAATTATAGCCTACATGAAAATCACGGCACTAAGTATACTGACTGATCAGACAGGTTAGACAATTTGCAAAATGATGCAGGGAAGATAACACAATAGACATGTTAAACAAACCTGAACATTTTGATCATTAGATGTTTCCACTCCACTACCAGACCTCTCACTATGGGGCCTTGGCTCTCTATCGACGTTTGACGAAGGTGGTTGCTTTGGCTCTCTTTCAACGTTTGAGGAAGACGGTTGCCTTGGCCCTCCTCCAAGCACTTGAGAGACGATAGGCATCATCTGTTGGAACATACTTGACAAATCGATACCACCGCCTTGGCCTCTTCCTGACCCAGAAAACATGTGCTCGAGATCTCGAGGGTCAACCTGTTGAGCAATTTGATTGACTGTGTTTCTCACTTGAGGGCTCTGCGTGAGCTGTTGCAACATGTTTCTCAAGACATCAGGAGAACCAACGCCAGTTTGCTCTGAAAGCCCTGTCAATAGTCCATTCAAAGCAGGACTCTGCAAAACTTGAGACATACTGCTTCCTATATCAATTTGGCTGTCAGAAACTGGTTGTGGATGAGGGCTAGTAGTCGATTGTAGGCCTGGGGAGGCCTCATGAGCACTTGACCTATTCATAGAAGCACTAGAGGCAAGAGATTGTAAAAGCTGCTGGCCTGTAGGACCTTGGTTGTGGCTGGTTCCACTGTTACCCCCCTTGGCCTGTGAAGTTTGCTGCCTTCCTCGCCTCTAATGAACCAATACCAAAAGGAGGAGAAAAAGAGGAAATAATTAAGAAAGAAAGATAACTAACGAGAATTGCAAACTAAAATCCAATAGAATGAGAATGAAATATTATCCGAACATAGTTGATGCCCTATAGCATTCTACGAGTGTATCATCAAATACCAACCATAAAAGGATAGAACACAATAGTGTTCTATGCACTAAAACAATGAAAGCACAAGTCCTAAGTGGTCCCCATTGCCAATAGGCAAAATGTGTATAGTTCAACAATAGGCCACCAGAACAGAAATCTAATATCAAAATCGAAAAATAAATAGCTTCATCTTACCGGTCGTTCCAAACCTCCCAGTCCAAGTCCAAGTGGAACAGTTTGAGAAGACCCAGCTCCCAAGCTCGTCTCATAAGATGCCTGACTCTGAGAATTGTTTTCATTTCTTCCAACAAATTCAGAGCCCCTACCACCAGAGCATGTTGGTAAATCAGTAGAGTTTACAGCCCTTCCTGTATCTCGACAAATATTGTCTGTGTTTACAATCTGTGGTTGGTTACAACTAGATTTAGCATTTAATCTAATACGAGGACAAGCTTAAAAAAGAACTGGGGAGGGTGAGGAGGAAAAATATTGTACAAAATATCTACCTTGTCACTTCCAATTTCAGGGTTGCGACGAGGTAATGACTCACTTGACCCTCCACCCACGTCCCTTTTCGTATCACTTTGCTGTTCACTCCCTGCTCCAGAACCAATAGAAGAATTCTGAACTCCCGTTTGCCCTTGACCTGAATACAAGATGTTCAGTAGAAGTGAAAAAGATGCAATGACTCTGGTGATCAACCAAGCAGTATACCTGATTCAGTACTGCTACCACCTCCAACATTACCAACTAAATCTCTAATTCGTGAGTTGATATCAGCAACAATGGAAGATAAAGAAACAGAGTCAGGAATAGGCTGGGAAAAAGAAACACCTTCACCAGGTTGTACAGCAGCAGAAATCGAAACACCCAATGGATGTGGAACAGCAGTCTCAATAACACTTCTCACAGGAGGTGCATGTGCTACACCTGAATCAGTTGAGCCACTGACACTCTGATGATCGGCGGGTGCTCCCTCTCCATTGTTTGACCTTGTACCAACTGCAGAAAGGGTGGCAGAAGTTAGAAGAAAGCACATGCCATGAAGATAACACACAGCATCAAAACACTATGATCCTCACCAGCATGTATGTGAATGTTGATGTGCCTAGGGGCAGTGCCAATACCAACTGCACCAACAGCCACTGGGTTTGATGGTAGTACAGCACCACCCAGGAGGGGATTAGTTTGAAGTGGAAAAGGCTGCAAAAGAAGAAGATGTGAATTGAAAGGAGCAACACTCACAAAAGCATAGAACCTGATACTGTAAATGAGTAGGATGGCCAAACAATATCTATATTACAATCTATAATCTATAATCTATTAAAAAGAGAGAAAATTTGAAAAACATTTGTGTACTATAACGCCCTTGCTTTAATTTTAAATTTACAAGCACATCTTTAAGATTAATTATTAATATTTAGTGAATTATTTAAGTATCATGTGTAATTTCTCTGATTATTAATACTAATTTTGTTTCTTATAAAATTAATTATTTAAATCTTAATCGGTTGATGAGAATGGCAATAGGTAACTAAAGAAATTATATATATTTATAAAATTGTGGTTTTTAATATAAATAAATGTGTTATGCCTTGATAAATTAATTTTACCTTTGATATTTTTTTAATAAATAAAACTACAGTGTGAAAATTTTTAAGAATTATTTAATTAATAATTAAACAACATAAATGGTAAATTATACATATTCAAATTTATAAAAAAAAATGTAATATTTTTATGCATAATTATAATTTAAATTAATAAAATAATTTTTTTAATAGAAGTTTAAGAATCTCAAAGGCTAGAATATAAGATTTAAGAAGTTCTTTAAAAAAATATTAAGTATCTAAGCTTTTAGTGATTACAAAATTGTGTTTTGTTGTATGTAATTGAATGCCATTAAATCTTATAAAGTGGTTTGATCTCAAAAAAAAAAAAAAAAAAAAAGGCGAACATGCTTTTAGAGAAATTGTAAACACATTATTAGTTTATATGCAGGCTATATTTTTATAATATAATCATGATTGATTATTTCTCTTATCAATCTAATGTGATTATTAGTTGATTTTCCTTTTGAGAATTTTAAATCACATATTTTTGGATAAATATTAAATTTAAAAAATGAAGTAAAAAAGTCCTCAATCTCTTTAGAACTATGTTGTTTAAGCTGAACAAAATTTCTTTTTAAGTTAATTTTAAGATTTAAAATTTAAAAAGTTTAGGCCACGTTTGATAACCATTTGGTTTTTGAAAATTGTGCTTGTTTTCTTACTATTTCTCTACTATAGTTTTCATCTTCTCATTAATGATTTCCTTCTTTCCTAAAAAAACACTTGAATTCTTAACCAAATTCTAAAAACAAAAACAAATTTTTGAAAGAAAACAAAAATTACTTTTTGAAAACTACTTTTTTTTAGTTTTCAAAACTTTGCTTGGTTTTTGAAAACACATCTTGAAAGTAGATAAGAAAACATAGAAAACTATAGGTAAAATAGTATTTATAGGCTTAATTTTCAGAAACCAAATGGTTATCAAACAGGGCCTTAGTTTTTGTTCTTTTATTTTTGAAAATTAAGACTATAAATACTACTACCACCTATGGGTTTCCTTGTTTTCTTATCTACTTTTTATCTATGTTTTCACAAACCAAGCCAAGTTTTGAAAAACTAAAAAAAAAGTAGTTTTCAAAAACTTGTTTTTGTTTTTGGATTTTGGTTAGAAATTCAAGTGTTTCCTCAAGAAAGCTGGAAACCATGGTAGAGAAGATGAAAACCATGCTAGAAAAATGATGAGAAAACAAACACAATTTTCAAAAATAAAAAATCAAAACCCAAATGGTTATCAAACAGAGCCTTAGTATAATTTAATTTACTAAAATAATGTGTATTTTTAAAGTATTTGATATTTTTTTAATACATTGTGAAATTTCATAACATGTATTTTCTTTGATGAATACAATAAAGAATTATAAAAATCTAAGTTTATAAAGAACAAAATCATTCATCGAACTATATTGCTACTTACTATTTGAAATCGATAATTTATATGCTAATTATTAATCATTAAGGTAATTTGAATTTAATATTTAGACATTATTGCTATCATTGTTTAAAAAATTATAGGGAAAAGTACATTTTTGGTCCCTCATATTTCAAGTTTGTGTCTATTGAGTCCCTATGTTTCAAAATCGAACAATCAAGTCCCTGAATTTTGTGAAATGGTTCTATTAGTTCCTTACACCGTTACTTTTTTAACGGAAGATGACGGGTCTAATTTTAATATTAAAATAATAATAATAATTAAAATAATTTTTTAAAAAAAAACCTACTTTCTCTCTTCCCTCCCAGTCCCACCAGAGAGCTCCCCCTTCCCCCATATTCTTCTTCCTCTCTCTTTCCTTCAAACATTCTTTTCGTCCCTCTTATCCTTTCATCTTCTTCAAAACTCACCTCACCCCATCTAAAACACAAAAATCTAAAAAATCCTCATCCCAAATCTTCACCCCAAATCTAAAAGTAAAGATCTAAACAAATCTTCACTTCAAATCTTTATCCATCTAAATCAAGATAAAAACCCTAATAGTTTGTATTTGAATGGACGTTGTCTTTCCCTCAGGCTAAAGGCAACGAAGATCAGATGAGGGTTTAAAACCCATATCTGATTTTTTTTAAAAAAAAAAGAAAAAAGAAAAGAATAGCAGCAAGACGAGGGAGGTAGAGAGACGAAGAGAAGGGAAGGAAAATATATTTTGTTTGTGGCCAAAAATGGGTAGAAATCACATTTGGGTTTAAAACCCAAATCTGCAACGTAAAAAAAAGTAGTAGTAGAAGAAGAAAAGAGAGATGAGGGTGGTAGAGAGGGGAGGAGAATGGAAGGAAATGGGTGGAGCAACGGCGTACTTCAAGATGAGGCCGTGGCCGGAGATGGTTGGGTCTGCCAGTGACCATGATTTGGGCGGTGACGGTGGTGAGGGAGGGCACGCGAAAGGGTGGGTTGAAAGAGAGAAAGTGAAGATAGAGAGATTTTTTAAAATTCTTTTTAATAAAAATATTATTATTTTTATTTTTATAACTATTATTTTAATATTATAATTGGACACATCAGCATCCGTTAAAAAACTAACAGTCCAGGGAGCCAATAGAACCATTTCACAAAATTCAGGGACATGATTGTTTGATTTTGAAACATAGGGACTCAATAGACACAAACTTGAAATATGAGGGACCAAAAAGGTATTTTTCCCAAAATTATATATTTAAAACTAAAGCTAATTTGTGAGATATATTTCATGCATTCTTCTACCATAATCTTTTTAATTAATAGTGTAAGCCTTTTAATTTTATATTTTAAGAATTATACTAAATTTAACAAAATATATGCTATTTTTCTAACAATAAAACTAAATTTAATAATAGAATATGCAAAAGAAAAGCTCAGAAAATTTGTTACCAATCTCATGATCCAAAATGTATTTAATTATGTTTTCAACAAACATGCCGAAAGCATAACAGTTGTATTTACAATGAACGTTTCACATATTTAGTCAGGGAAGCACTTGGTACACGACAGACACTCCACAAACATATTCCAGACAAGTATGCTAACAGTTCTAAGTAGATTCCCATGCACATAAACGAAGTTAGTAAATTGCATATCATACATTTTCGGAATTAATTAGAAGAAAAACCGCTCTAACCTGAACCATCAAGGGATTTGGCCCCGTAGGAGAGATATACACGGCTGGGCCAGCATTAACAATCGACTCAGCCTGCAAAAAACCAAACAGAAATATCAATACAATTTCATATCACAAATTTGAATCTCAATCACTGTATAAATAACAACTCACAGATGACTGTCCCATTCGGAGTGTCAACATTGTACGGCCAAGTTCTAAAAGAAGAGCTCCAAATTGTTGCATCCTAAGTCCTACTTGTACCGACTCTTCCTGAATTTGACCCCTCACAGAGGGATCAGTGGAAGAGCTATCTTGCTCCAAACGCCGAGCAATATTCTAAATGTTAATATAAATGTATAGAGAATAAGATTCATGTGATGATTATAAAGCATACTTCAGATTATTATAAAAAAAGAAGACAACAATCAAGAAATGCCAAGAAACTTAATGCTCAATAACTAAATAAAAAGAAAAAAGAAAAGACTTGTTTTCCATGCAGCAGCTAGTAAAAATCCATGAGCACTCTTATTCTAAAAGAAAGAATACCCAAGAAGATGCAGAGAAGATTGATAGAGATCCAACACCATAGCCATTGTTATTCTTATTCTTATGTTTTAAGGGGGCATATAACCCAGACGCATATGGTTTTGGATCAAAAGAATTAGTTCCATCTTTTGTTCACCTGGACTTTCAATGACGTTCTTATACTTCAATTAGGGAAAGGAAGGTCATCCCCCACCAGCTAGTTTGAACTCATGACACAGGGAACCACATGGGACACGCTGCTCTAGTAAGACGGCAGAAGTCTAAATTTTTATTTAATTCCTTAAATTCTTTCAATCCTCTGATTTTAGTGTTTGCCCCCACCGGTGTTTTTTGAGGCTCAAGGCACACTGAGGCGCAATGGCTCTTTGAGGCTTGGGCGCAACGCGCAAAACAAAAGGCGCACTATATATAAAAACATGAAAAAAATACATAAATTATATATAACTATAGTAATGTCTTGAATTTTATCTGGCGCTTCGAATGACCTAAGAGAAGTCTTTGCGTCTAGAGCTTTTAGAATATTTTTAAAATAATAACTGAACTAAACCAGTGTTTTCGCAAGGCGCACTTCAAGGCGACGAGCCCTTTGATCGCCCGAGGGCAAGAGGCGATAAAAAGGCGTCGCCCGAGTGAGGCGAGGCGCAATAAATAAATATATAAATAAATAATATATAGAGCATAAATTTTATTGTAAATATAATCATATAAAATGTCAAAACCAGTTCTACTTATAATAGTTTCATTAGACGTAATCAAGTCATTGAGAATAAATACGAATATATCTTTGTTCATGGCCTTCATGGGCTTTTAATTTGTAGTTTAAAAAAATTTTAAAAAAAATGCAAACAGAGGGCAGGCACTCGCCTTCGACAATGGCAAAGGCGAGGCAAGGCAAGCAAAGGCGCTCGCATGATTGAAGTCGCACGCATGGGCAAACCATGAGGCGCTCCCCTCGAAAATGCATCGCCTCTCGCCTCAGGCAAGAACCCGAGTGCGCCTCGAAAACACTGAACTAAATGCACAAGGACTTAAAAAAAATTTGAAAAACATAAAAAGAAATTCAATAAGCCCTAGAAGCGCGTGGAGCGCACGCCTCAGGGGCTTCATGGAAGGCACATGCCTAGGTCGCACCTTCTTACCAATGTCTCGCTTCTTCGAGGAAAGGCGCTTAACATGTGCCTTGCGCCTAAGTGCGCATTTTAAAACAGTGCCCCCCACTAGTGTCAGGTCAAGTAGTTCTTGTACTTTAATTGAGAATACATTATTGTCTTGACTTTAAAGAAGTGTTTTTGAGCACGCACTTAGAAACTCATTCCAAATAGGCCCATACTAACTTCCAACCTTTCTTTATTAGGTTTTTAGTTACTAATTAACAAAAGGATATAAAAGATACCTTTTTTTTTGCCAAAATATAAAAGATACCATTGATAGAATTCGTTATGAAAACATCCGAACTAAAGAATTGATGCTCCCAAAAATCTACAATTCTTTGTAATAGCAAAGTTATTGACCTAACTCACATAGCTAGATTTATCTAACGCCAAATTCATAACATGTTATTACACATCAAAACAAGCAAGGCTACAACGGTCAAACAAAACAGATCTGCAATTCATTGTCCATAGGTACACTCCATGTCCTCAAACCTTCCCGCAGCTCTTAATCTTAACTAATATAACAAGATATAGTACTTACAGATAGTGAAGCTGTGGCATAGTCACGTAGAAGCCGTTGAGCATGGTGCAAGACAGTGCTCAAAGATTCAGTGGTTGGCAAACCTTGGGGATTGGTAGGCAGTTCCACCCTCGGCAGATCTCCTATGTTATTATAAAATGTAAAAACAAAAAAAATAAAAAAAAGGTTAATTAACCCAAAAAATTGAGTACCATAAATTACAGATGAAGAGGGGTTTTTTGGGGCATAATAACCGGTGGAATACTTTGCACCCAAACATAAACTATTATAACCTGGTGGAATACTTTGCACCCAAACATAAACTATTATAACCTCTGACTAAACAACTATGCATTTTAAATAATATTATACAATTCCACAGATTATGATAACCCATATTATTATAACCCACCCAGTGCCCCAAACCGCTCCTAAGCATATATTTTAAGCATCAAATCAATGGAAAATGACACCAAATTTAAGCATCAAATCAATGATAATGTGCTTTAGAAGCTTACCAACATTCTGAGATATTGCATACTCCATACGGTTCATGAACTCAGAAAGTGTTGTCAAAGAATCAGGAATGGGCTAAAAGCAGAAGATAAACAAATAGTCAATAGGAGAGCCATGAAACCAACCCTATCGAGCAATATAAATCACAATTTGGCTATGGACAGAGGAAAAGTGTGCTACCGCATGAATGGAAGGAACTGGTACGGAGGCACTGGCAAGTGGTATTTGAATCACGTGAGGAAAACTTTGTGATGGCTGGCTCGGAAATGCCTGTCCAGTTTGTGCCTGACTCGTTGCTTGTCCTCCAGCCCCGATATTACCTCTAAATGTTTCATTTCCTTGACTTGCTGTGCCACGATTGTTAGGCTGTACGAGTATAACCACATCAACAACCGTTAGAATTTTATACAATATCCAGAAAATAATAAGAAACTGTAAATTTAAAGGTCAGAGGATACAACAACAACAAAAAAAAAAAAAGGTGCTCAAAGCTATTGAAATCATTCAATTGAGGTGGGGTATGATAAAAATCCAACAATTAAGTCTTATAGAGAACTAACAAGCATCAGAGACAATAACAACGGGATGACAGACAACACAGAGAACAGTATTGAAACCAGTTCTACTCCAACAAGAATGTGTGGCAGGTAATTATTTTTTAAAAGAAGAAAAGGAAAAGCAATCGAACTTATGTGAACTTTTACTAGGAGAGATGCACCTTTTACTTTATTAGTTAGGATTAGGAAACAATATCAGCTTACATAATATGAAGCAAAATTTTTTACATTGAAATATCCCAAACAGAACTGAAAAATTGAAAATATCCCAAACTTCTCAACATTTCTTGATTTTACGTTGAAACATACACCATTTATTATTTAAAGATAAAGAATAATTCTTCACTTACCAATGAAGACTGCATACCCATTGGGATGTTTGTATTTTGGCTGCTTAGTCCAATAGAATTCAGAACTGCCCCAATAACCTAGAAAATAGAACAAGAAAAAAAAAGTGTTTCATTGGCTACTGGCCTACAGGGCAATACGAATACGAAATTCACCAATGTCCATCATATAACTAATAACTTGGGAATGGGGAATATATTATAAAAGATGAGAGTCCATGATAAGCATAATAATAATAATAATAATAAATTGAAGGAAAAAGGGATAAAAGAACATTGAACTGTATACCCGGGAAAGATCAGGAACAATGCCTTCACCTTGATCCCCAACATTAAATGTTCCTAAAACCACACTATGTGCAATTTGTCCTACACGATTTCGAGGGGCACCAGCTCCAGCTTCGTTACTGGTTGATGAAGGTACTAAGAAGCAAATAAAAGGAAACTTAAGAAAATGAACAATTTGCAGGTGTTTATAAATTCTCAAATCTAGTATTCTATTTGGCATACCATTTGCAAGTCTGTCGCCTGCGCCAGTATCAGATACTCCATGTTGCTGAGTTGGTTGTCTTTCAACTAAATGCAAGGTATGTCCATTTTCCAAATCTTAAAGGGTTAAGAAACTACCGTCCAAAATCCAAATCTATAAACAGGTGCACTCAATTGCATAAAAAGAAGCATCAGACAGCAAAAGTAAGCAACAAATTTGCCAATGCTGCAAATCTGAAAAGCCTTGAAGTACATTACTATGTATTAGGGCTGTTATAAATAAAATATGAATCACAACTCTAGTCAAATAAAAACAGTTACGAAATGTCATACTTTCATCTAATATTACTAGAGTAAAGAAGAAACTCCCATCCGAAATATCAACTTGTATGCTATTGTAGCTTTTAAGATCACCATATGATAGAAATAAATTATCATGTCCCACCAACATGCATATCAATCATTGCCATACAAAAGATTATTACCCAATTAATTTGAGATCAAATATGCAGGTCGGGAAGCAAGTGCACCCTACATGAAAAATGTGGCATAATAGTTTGCCACTAAAAAAAACTAGGACTCGTGGTGGGAAAATAAACATAGAAAACTATGACAAATGTTAAAGATAAACATGCACTCAATGAAGAAAATGATAGGATACGATACTCAGAAAGAGCATGTTCATCCTTTAAGACCTTTCCCCTGAATATCAAACGTTGCTGATTCACTGGGATTCCTATTTCACTTGCGATTTTCTCCTTGAATAATTGAACCGGCATCTAACAGATTGACAAGCAAAGAGAATAGGCAATGAATGTGCATGAAGAGGAAACAGACTTGAATATTAATTATTAAAATTAAAAATATATATCTATATTTTTTTAAAAAAAATCTGGTACATTTTGGTATCTCACAACTAATTTTATTTTTTATTTTTTCATTTTTCCCCTGTTCAAGAGCAATAAATTCTCCAAGTAAACTGTAAAAGCATATAATCATGGCTAAGAGAAGTAATTTTCTTTCTAGACAAAAATTGACTTCTTACATCTTTATTCACTTGAAAACTGTAGATATGTGAATCTAAAGTCTTGATGTTCAGCTCAATATTCGAAGTTGCAGTCTCCCCGGAAATACTGCTAGTGCTGGAACCTTCATTTGAATGGTCTGCCATGCTATTTAACTGCTGCAACCCTCTAAACAAAAAGGCGCATTCAGAAACGAAATCCCAATATGCCTCTCCTCCTCTCCATGAATGAAGATCGTAGAGAGGTATAAAACAAAAACTAACAAGTCAAAGCAGATATATTTATCGAGGGGAACTGATTGGAGCGGAGAGGCCGCACCAACACATCGCCTCCCATACAATAGATAGCACTAGACGCGGGTACCACGAATATGGATAAAATGGCAACAAGATTTCGCAAGAAAAGATGGCTGGTTAGTCATCAAGATTCGATTATGGACCTATTCGAATTTCATTTTGCATTAGCGAAGCTATAATGTGAGAGACCTCTATTGGTGCCAATATAAAATGCAAAACAACAAGATATTGAGATCTAAAGTGCCGCCCTTGATCTACTCAAACAGCTAGTCAAATTAAATCACACGAGCACGGTTCTTGGGGAAGAAGTTGTTGTATTCACTTGAGTTCCTTTGGAAAATGATGGACCAGCAAATGTAACAGTTACGGAAGATGACAGAAACAGGAAGAATCGTCAAGGCGGAAAAAGGTGAAGATCCAATTAGGAAGGAAAGAATCATCCAAACAACGAAAAGAAAACCCGACGATCTCGATGCAAACGAATTCACTAAACGGAAATACACCATCCGCCAGGGGTTTTCGGAAGCTACGTGAAAAAACGTACCTCTTCGGACGATAAATAGTACGAGCAACGGAGACAAGAACTGGCAACGACGGATGTGAATGTCGTCGAGAATCAGAAAACACCAACGGCGAAATCTTTTGCTGCCGGAGTTCGATTCAATCCAATCGTAAAACTGCAATTTTTTCCGAAGGCGATGTAGGGGCGGGGCAGAACAACAGAGGTTAATTATGAAAGTGGCTTCCAGAAAGATCTAGACTTCCCGACGGCGAATGGCCTTTATCTGGAAAGGACGGAAAAGTAAGAACGGACCCGGAGCTGAGAGAAGAAGGACGCCGAAACGGTGCCGTTGCGAGTATGGTAATGAAAATTGTTTTCTCAACGGGCCTGGTAATGAAAATTGTGAAACACGAGATGAGTTGTTTTTGTTTGCTTTTTGAACATAAACCAGGCCCATGAAGCCCAGTCAATTTGCCATGTCGCCCCAAATACCCAACTTTCAATCAATTTTTCAAATTTTCATTACTTTTATAACCTTTCCTTAAAACCTGGTAAATATATTAATTCTCAAAATAAATGTCACTTTGTCTTGTTCTCTAAGGTATTTTGTTATAGACTCATCCTTTTTTGTCTCAAAGACTCCGTTCAACTATTTAATTTTTAATTTATTAATTTTTAAAATTAAGTTTATAAACACTAATTAAACATATAGATTTCTTTGTGTTTTTATCTACTTTAAATATTTTTAAAATTCAAGTGAAGTTTAAAATATATAGTTTTAAAAATATATCCTTTTAAACAAAAAAAAAAAAGAAGCAAGAAATTCAAATGTTGTTTTAAGAAATATAAAATAAAGAATTTGTGAGAAAAAAGATTCAAACTTCAAAAACTAAATAGTTATTAAATGTTCGTAAAAATTATAATTTTATTTTAGTGCTTATGATATTTTTGATTGATCGTAGTCAAATAAACAATCATTCACCCTAAAGGTCCATAATCACCACTATGTGGCTTCCACCGAATGTGAACCAGTGGAGTTTAAGCATGATGGAATCGAAATTCAACATATGCAACAGAAACTAATTAGATCGATAACTCGATTTTCATTTTTTAAATCAAAATACCAACAAAAACAACATAAGCATTCTAAAGAATCGATAATTACCTTTTGACTTATTGAGAAACGTATCGCAAAACTCCTTCTGTAATTCAACCAATTCCAAACATTTTTGAAATTTTGTAGAACGCGACCAAATGAATCTCTGAAACGATGAGGTTTTGTGGACAATTTTTTCAACAATTTCAAGAACTTTTGGCATAGTGTAATCTCAATCTAATTGAGAAAATCTCAAAAATCGAATCACTATTCCTAACACCCCTTCTTTGTTTTTGTCGATAGATACGGGAGAGAGAAAAGGGAAAAGTGGGGAGAAAGGGGGAGTGAGAACACTCACATTCCCTTATTTAATTTTAATAAGTAAAAAAAAAAAATTGATAAACTATTAATCAAATGAATTATCATTTAAATGCATATTTCTCATACTATAATTTTAGTTTAATTAAATCAAAATTTAATTAATTAAATATCATAAATTTAATTTATGTTATTGTGATTAAATCATATTTAATTATTCTCCCATGACTTATAGCTTTAATGCTTACGTGCATTAAATTTTAACCTAAAGTTTTTAATATGAATCATATTCACATTAAAGCAATATTTGAACTCCTTCAGATGTTTTTTTGTTCTCTTGAATTAATTTTGAATCATATCCAAAATTAAATTAATATTATAAAGTTTTAATAAACATAAAAAAAAAGTTTGTATTATAATGTATCTTCATACATTAAATTGATTTCCAAAGTGAATTTGAACATTTCAAATTTCAATTAAGATCTAGCAATCTTATAACCTTATGAAGTGGACCTAATGAACCTACAGATAATTGGTTGATCTCATTAACCGTTTAATCAACATTTGTTAACTGTAGGTACACTCCAATAAATGCCCGCAATTGCACTATTCTCATTGTATATATTTTTATGTGTCCACAAATTATAAAGATCAGTGGCAGCAAGTCAATACTCCACGAGTGTCCATAACACTAGTTGGGTCAAAATTACTGTTTTACCCTTAGGTTACATCTATGACCTCAAGTATCAGTGCTTCTCTAATGAACAATTTGTTTATGATCCAACCATTAAACAAAACCCCTATTGAGCTAGTGAGAGGGGTAGTGCCCTTTGTTTAAGTCTCGGAGGCACCGCTTAAGGGAACACTCATCTACTTACCCTAAGTTGAGAAGGAGTGAATTTCATATTGCAAAACTAAGTTATCAGCTACCCACACGATTTTGTCCCTAATAAGGTAGGTTTATTGAGTCGACGCCTCGGGTTACTCTCACCTATAATAGTCAAAGGAGAATAACTCGCAAACATAAGTTCGTAACTTGTTAATGATTAAGATAAAGTTGTCTATATCATCATATTAAAATATAAACATAAATAGTCAACATAGTTATATCTATCGATTACTATTTTGTGGTTCGATCTTATGTGTCTTCACATATGACACCCCCACACGCATGTCACATACACTAACATGTTGGATCATTCTATAGACTCTTTAGGTTGTTTCTTGAACTTTGATCCTCGTATGTCTCTCCATATAGTTTAAGACACATGACATAACCTATGATATTTGTTTATTAGATTTGGGGTTATTTTAAGGCATGCTATATAAAATTCAACAACACTTTTTGAATAAATATAATAACACTTTATTGATAAAAATGAACAAATTACAAATTTACAAACTACGAGTTTCAGGGCATAAAACTCAACAAAGCACTAATGTTTCTTGAAGTCTGCATGCGAAATTGGTGGACTTGGATGGATGATTCGTGATTGGAATCGAAGAGTGTTAGTGTCGGGCAACAACACATTTATACGAACTAGCCTCGGTGGCTTATTGTGATTTTAGAATTGTGTGTCATGATCAAAGGGTTGGACACTATATCCAACAAATCTATGACAGTTATAGTAGAACGTGATTCTTAGAAAAGTTATTCAACTAATCATGGGGATTATGGAGGACCACACTGAAGTATGAGATTTTATATCATAGGTTTTGCGACGAGTCATATGAACGGGCACAAATCGACTTCAAATATATTTTTTGGGATCCGAATTCTGAAGCACGCAAATTAGTACAAAGGGCTCTATGACTACACCGAGATGAATGCTTTACAAATGGCTCTTCTATGGATCTTTTACCTTTATTGTCATAATTAGTTTGTTTATATATTTTTTTTTTTACAAAATAAAAAATAAAAAAACGAACAACCAAACGAGGCTCGAAGGTTGGATCCCTATCTATTGAATGACTTATTAAAAAAAGTACAGATAGATAGGCGCAGTCACATATATATTATTATTGTTTTGCTTATTTGCGTTATTTTCAGCATAATAACTTTTTGTATTCGACGAGGAAGGAGATTGAATTAATGCTTAGGTAAATATTAACTTTTATTATATTTAATAAGAGTTTTGATTTGATTGGTGATTTAAGATGATATCAGCATAGATGATCTAAAAAGTCATGTGTTCAAACTCCTATAAAATCAATTTCTTCTCCAATTAATATTGGTTTCACTTGTTTAGAGCCTATTTGGTAAGCAATCTGAAAACATAAATCTGAAAACTAGAGATTAAATGAAAATAGAGTTGTATTTCATATTTTCAGATATGTGTTTGGTAGCAGATTCAGAAATTTGATTTAATTCTAAATAGTTATTTAAAATGTGTCTTATAACATATCATGAAATTGGTTGTAGTTGCAAAACTAATTATTAAAAAGAGTACAGATAGATAGGCGCAGTCACGTATATATTATTATTGTTTTGCTTATTTGCGTTATTTTCAGCATAATAACTTTTTGTATTCGACGAGGAAAGAGATTGAATTAATGCTTAGGTAAATATTAACTTTTATTATATTTAATAAGAGTTTTGACTTGATTGATGATTTAAGATGATATCAAAATAGATGATCTAAAAAGTCATGTGTTCAAACTCCTATAAAATCAGTTTCCTCCCCAATTAGTATTGGTTTCACTTGTTTAGGCCCTATTTGGTAAGCAATCTGAAAACATAAATTTGAAAACTAGGGATTCAATGAAAACAAAGTTTATTTCATATTTTCAGATATGTGTTTGGTAGCAGATTCAAAAATTGGATTTAATTCTAAATAGTTATTTAAAATGTGTCTTATAACATATCATGAAATTAGTTGTAGTTGCAAAACTAATTATTAAATTGAATATAAATCATTATTAATTAATTTATGAATATGATTTTATAAATTTTATAGAATTATAATTTTGTAATATAATATTATATATGTAATTTAAAATATATTATATTATACATATTTTAATTTAACAAAAATAAACTGAGTTTTATAACATGAAATATTGTATTTATTAAGATTTTTATTTTTGTTTAATATAATTATGCATTTTAAAATTTTAAATTCAGAATCTGGATACAATAAAAACATAAAAATGTTGTTTTCAGATTTTATGGTATTTGGATCTCAGAATCCGAAAACAGTTTTCGGAAACATATCTGCCAAACACATATTCACTGAATTCAGTGAATATGAAAACATAAAACAAAATTCGGATGTCATACCAAACAGACCTTTAGCTTTTTATTAAATTTTCAAGCATACGAGTGAGGGAGAATGTTAGATTATATTGGTATAATTAAATTTGTTCCAAAACATTAGTTTAAGTTTTTTGTTTGATTGATGATTTAAGATAGTATCAGAACCATAAACATAATTCAACTGCCATAAATTTATAGGGTTGAGGATCGAACTTTTAACTCTGCCTTCGGTAGAAAAAAATATTTTTCCTAAAAAACAACCTCATATATCATTTATAATTTACACATATTTAATGCGTTCAAGAAAAGGAACAAAATCAAGATTTATAATCAGAGAGTAAAAGAACATGACGGTCTTATATCAAAAGCAACACTATTATTATTATTTGCAAAATCAACCCTATTATCAAAAGCCACTCCGACTTGAACGAATCAAATCAGCATCTTGCGGTCGGATCAACGGTCCAGATTCTTCCAAGATCATTTGATTCAGAGTTTGGAGGTTGCGAGCTTTATGAGATCCTTTCTCAGAATCTTACCGGACGGATTCTTGGGAATGGAATCCACGAACGCCACCCGCCGAATTCTCTTGTACGGTGCCACCTATACAATCACACGTGGACCCCATCTCAGCTTGTAATTACAGACAAGCGGTAAATATCTAATCATATTATATACTTTTTTATTCACGATTCCACAACGTTTTTTTTTAATCACCACCATATTTTATTTCTTCCTACTATCTTAAAATTATAAGGACTCGTTTGGTATGCAATCTAGATTATTTTTTATGTTTTAAGATTTACTGAATTGAGTAAATATGTGTTTGACATATGTGTTTTCGAAAACTGTTTTTAGATTATGGGATCCAAGTAGTATAAATTCTGAAAACAAGATTTTTATGTTTTCATTGTATCCAGATTCTGAATTTAAATTTTTAAAATGCAGAATTATATTAAACAAAGATACAAATTTTAATAAATACAATATTTCATATTATAAAATTTAATTTATTTTTGTTAAATTAAAACATGTATAATATAATGTATTATTAATTACATAATATTATATTACAAAATTATAATTCTATAAAATTTATAAAACCATGTTCATAAATTAATTAATAATGACTTATATTCAATTTAATTATTAGTTTTATTATTCTGTTAATTTCATGATTTATAAATATGTTATAAGACACACTTTAAATAACTATTTAGAATGAAATCAAATTTATGAATCTGCTACCAAACACATATTTGAAAACATGAAATATAACTTTGTTTTTATTAAATCTCTTGTTTTCAAATTTCTGTTTTCAGATTACTTACCAAACATGCCATAAATTTCTTCGCATGCACAAAATCAAATTTGCGAAATTCTCGTCCTAGATTAAGTGTATCCTCCATAAGGAGGAATTTTCTTCTGATTGAATGATATTTTAGTAAAAAAAAAACAAAAACAAACAAAAACAAAAATTCCTACCATGGCTAATTCCCAACCCCTTTTTGTTGAGGAACCCATATAATCTAATTCCCTTCCACTAACAATATTTTAATACTCGTTGAATAAAAATATTACTTTTCCTTTCTAGACTCTGCATAATTCTTAAGGAGACGTTTGGATTGAGAAGTTGCGGGAGTGGAGTTGTGAGTACCTCCAACTCCTTGTTTGACCCAAAGAATTATTTACTCTTTCTTGTAGGCCTCACAACTTTATTAATTCTTTTTTCCACTCTTTTTATGGGCCTCACAGACTTTTTAACTCTTTTCTGTGGGCCCCACAAACTTCTTTACTCTTATTTCTCTCAACTCCTCAATCCAAACGACCCTAAATGTTTTTTTTACTGGGACGAAATATTAATGAAAATAGTGTGAAAATTTATTCACAATGCATCTGCCACCATAGTGATAGACTGATAGTCTGGTATTTTTCTTTTTCTTTTTACTGGGTAATTACTGACCTGTTTTGCCACGAATTGCATTACATCTTCGTGCGAAATGTCACTTCCACCCTTCCTTACCACGTAAGCCATTGGATACTGCCCAACATCCTTGTCTGGAAATCTGAAATTAGAAAAGGAAAAATATGAAATATACAAAATATTTTTCAAAACCATATACTATAAAATACTTAACAATATTCTGACACTTTAATTTTTGAAACGATTAAGGTATGCTGAAGACTAGTATCCCTCGGAATAAGTCATTTGTAGAGATACTAAAAAAATCATTTGTAAAGTGATATTTTTCCAAAATATTATCTTAACTCGATTTTAAATTTATTAAGTTGAATTACAAGTTTAATCGTAGGAGAATGAAAATTTAAATCTTGATTTTTTTTTAAAAAATAGTACAAGTTAATTATTATCGAGTTATGCTTACTTTGACTTTTAAAAATTACTTTGATAAAATAATAATAATAGTTTTTATCCCAAAAAAAAAAATTGGAACGAAAAACAACTTAGGTGGTTTACAAATTATGTTTGTGTTTTTTAATTTTTTTTTTTAACCGCTGTTTAAAATGCAATACGCATACACGACATAAAAGACGGTACCAGTGCCAATCTGAACATAATTATAAAATAACATACTTGCGCGTAGCGTTGATTTTAAAAAATTTGAAAACTAAATGATAAAATAAAAATCAAGTAAGAGTGAATCGAAAGTATACTTTACCAATTTTTTTTCCTTTACAGCGAATGAACCATGCACGGCACAATAAAATATCCCGCCTGTCTCCACTATATTCTCAAAAGACTATCCCTTGTTTTTTTTTAAAAAAAAAGAAAAGAAAAAGGAAAAATAGTCATCCCACTTTCGTAGTGGGCCATTGCCCTTTTACATGGTTTGAACATTTGAGGGAGACTTGACCTATTATAATGGTTTAAGATATTTTTATATAGAGACACACGATCACGTCAAGAAAATGTAATTATTTAGTTAAAATTTTACAAGCATTTTGTCGAATTCAAATCTCGTATTAAAAAACAGAGATCCGTGGGGGGTTTTTTAAAATGAAATTTCACTTTTTTTTTTTTTCCTTGACTTGGCATGGAAATTTTACTTACGGAATCACAGCTGCATCAGAGATATTAGGATGTGTGAGTAACAGCGCCTCTAATTCTGCAGGAGGCACCTGAAAAATAATATTAACACAAACAAAATAAATAAATGAATCATTAAAAAAAAACCGATGCAAATAAACACGTTCTCAATAATCTTCTCATCAATAAATTAATAAATTTATGGGGTGGAGAACCGGTGATTCAGATCTCGTCTGACAGTTATTATTTAATTTTTTTTTAAATAGTTCGATGTCTAAATTAAATTTCATAACAAGAAATAGTTTGTTAATGTGGGCACAAAATTTTAAGAAGTTGACTACCAAATTTAAAACAGGCTACCAAATTTAATGAATATGATTTTTAGAAAGAAAATCCATGTAAATTACCTGATAACCCTTATATTTGATGAGTTCTTTAAGCCTATCCACCACAAAAATAAAACCATCTTCATCGATATAACACAGATCACCAGTTCTCAGCCACCCCTCCGAGTCAAGTGTTGAGGCTGTGGCCTCCACATTACCGAAATACCCTACAACAACCGAAGCCGAAGATGCATTGTTTAGTAAATTACTTCATGCTATTATAGGAGTTTGTGATTGGAATAAAAAATAATAATTTTTCAACCTTTGAAAAGTTATTCCAAACTGATTATATAGAATTATTTGGCCGAATACTTCTTTAATTAAACTACTTTTTAATGGAGATGAAACGGACGTTTGAGCTTATTCACTCAGCTATTATTGACATGTAACCGGATTTAATATCATTAAATCACGGACCATAATTGTAGGTTAGAATTTAGATTTAAGTCAATTTAACTTCCTATAGTTAAAATATATAGGAGTTGTTTGGTACGTTGTTTTGGAATAAACAACTCTAGGTTCTTGAACCCTGTGTTTCTTAGTTGGAATCAGAAATCCTAGGATTTCTGGTTATGTGTTTGGGGTGCAGGGTTGTATTGAGCTGGTTTGTTGAAATATGTGTTTGGGATACAAAGTTGGGTTGGACTGTATTTGTTTAGACTGTATTTTAATAAAGTTTTTTAGGATGTATTTTTTTTTTCTAGATCCAATTTTTTTACTTGATAATTGCTTGTTAAATTGCATATCAATATTTTAACCAATTATACAGATCAACTGTTTTAATAATAGTTAAATATGGATGTGTAGTTTGTACACATATATTAATATCTAATTCACTTAATTCATTATAATGTAAAATTAAATAATATTTGCTATGACACATGATTTAAATAATTAATGTTCTATTTTATAAAATATTCCGAATACTATTTTAGAAATTAAAAAATTTGAAGTCTATTTAATAAATTATAAAAATCTAAAACTCTATTTTATAAAGTATTCAAAAACCTATTTTGAAACTCTATTTTAGAGATTATAAAAAATTAGAATTCTATCTAAGATATTAGAGAAAACTTTATTTCACAAAGTATTCATAGATTTATTTTTTGAACTCTATTTTACAAATTAAAATATTCGAGATTTATTTAAGAAATTATGGAATTTAAATAAAATTGTTCACATTATTTTAAAACATATTTAAAGGATACATGAGTTCTAAAATTTGAATTATTCCCAATATGGATTGGACTAAACAGGATTCAATATGATGCAATTTTCAAAAATTAAAATATTAGAAACTATATTTTGTACAATATTTTGAAACCTATTTCAAACATATAATAGATTAAAAAAATTTGTTAGTATCCATTTTTGTTTAATTTTAACATTTAAAAAAAATGACTAGGTAGTTGGATCGTTAGGTGGTTGGTTGTTTGTGGTCGTCGATGGTGATTGCACAATGGTTAGGTCATCGTGGGTCGTTGGAGTGGTCATCAGGGTAGTCACGTCGTCGAAGTGGTCGTTTGGTGGTTATGACAGTAGTTGTCAAGTAGTAGAGTCACTGGAGTCATTGCCATAATGGTAAATATGATAGTTGGGTTGTTGGGTGGTCACCAAGTGGTCGTCAACAATGGTTTTGGGTTGTTGAGTTATCAGGTTGGGGTGATCATCGAAGTAGTCATCGAGATGATCAAGTTACTAGGGTGGTCAATAGTGGTCACTAGGTGGTCATCGACAGTGGTTGCTAAGTGGTCAAATTTTTGGGGTGGTCGTCGGAGTTATCATTAGAGTTAGTCGGGTCACCCGTGTGGTCGTCAAAATTGTCATCGGAGTTGGTCGGGTCGCCGATGTAATTGTCGGAGTTATCGTTGTTGTTGGTCGTCAAAGTTGTCATCGAAATTGATTGGGTCACCGGAATAGTCGTCGGAGTTGTTGTCGAAGTGGTCGTCGAAAATGGAAAACGACCAATGGAAGTGGAAAACATGGTAGAAAAACCATAGGTTGCACTGTAGTAACCCATGAAGTTGTGTTTCAAAACCAGCTCTATTACAAACACATAGTTTTGGGTTTGAAACCCAAAACCACCCCAACCTAAAACTAGGGGTGTACACGGGTTGGGTTGAAGGGTTTTTTGGAACCAACCCGAAATTCGGGTTGGTCGGATTGACAACCCGAATTACCCGATTAAGGGTTGCAACCCAACCCAACCCAACCCAACCCTATATTTTCGGGTTGGGTTAGGTTGGGTTGTCGGGTTGATTTTTGATTTGTTAGTAATTTTTTAAATTATTTAAAATAATTTTTTTTTAATTTTATAACTAAAATCACATAAAATTCAATTATCAAACTTCAAATTTCATAACATTTTAATATTTGTTAGAATCTTAGAAGAAAAATATTAAAATTAACAAATAATTCATTTATAAATATATATATAAATAAAAAAAATATAAATTTTGGGTTGGGTTGGGTTGGGTTGGGTTGGGACGGGTCAACCCGAGCCTAAGAGGGTCAACCCGAGAACCAGAATTCAAAAATTCAGCTCTCTTAGGGCTGCTTTGGTATGCAATCCAAAATGTAAATTTGAAAACAAGGGATTCAATGAAAACAGAGTTGTATTTCATGTTTTCAGATATGTGTTTGGTAGCAAATTTAGAAAATTGATTCCATTTTAAACTGTAGTTTAAAATGTGTTATACAATATATTTGTAGATCATAAAATTAGTTGTAGTTGCAAAACTAAATATTAAGTTGAATGTAAGACATTATTAATTAATTTATGAAAATGTTTTTTTTAATATAAATTTTATATAATTATTATTTTATAATATAATATTTTATATTTATAATATATTATATTATACATATTTTAATTTAAAAAAAGTAAATTAAGTTTATAAATATGAAATACTATATTTATTAAGATTTTTATCTTTGTTTAAAATAATTCTGCATTTTAAATTTTCAAATTCAGAATCTGGATACAATGAAAACATAAAAATGTTGTTTTCAGAATTTATACTATTTGGATTACAGAATCCAAAAACAGTTTTTGAAAACATGTCTGTCAAACACGTATTCACTGAATTCAGTGAATATGAAAACATAAAACAGAATCCGGATTACCTACCAAACAAGCCCTAAAATTCTAACTCAACCCAAACCGAAAAAAAAAAACTTAACCCAGCTCAACCCTCATGGTTTGGGTTGGGTAGTCCGGATTGCTCGGGTTACCGGGTTATTTGTACACTCCTACCTAAAACCATGGTCCCATATAGTTTTTTTTTTAAAAAAAAACAAAATTATCCACTGCAATCTATAATTAATATACGGAAAATCCTTTTATTAAATTCAGGGAGGAAATTGGAAAAGAATGTACAATTAATAAATACTATGTACTAGTTAAATAATTAAATACTATATACTAGTACTTGATATTTCAAAAAAATCAATTTTTTAAAAATAAAATAGGGTTTACGAATTAAATTTGTTGTTTATATATATTTGAGCATGCAATATGCATCACACTATTGTTAAAATTCACACACGGGTAAATTATGGAAGAAAAAATCATTTTTCAAAGGTCAATTATGGAAAGAAAAATATTTAGCGTGAGCAGCACCCAAACATGGTGCAACTCTTTTGGTGACCACACAAATTTTTTTGTATGAGTACTTTTTAAAAAAAGAAAAAATGTGGAGTGAATGAGTGGGAGCACAAAATTTGCCTAAAAATACCCAAATAGTTTCCTTATTGGAAGTTTGAAACTAAGGACAAAAGTGGATACTACTTTTTACCCTAGCAAAAAATATGTGCAAAACCCAAACTCACCTGCCATGCAATTAAAAATTCGATTGGGCCAAAATATCTATTTTTCCTTTAAAAAATATATTTTTTAAAAATCATTCTTTAAAGCCACACTATTCTAAAAAAACAGAAAATCAAAGTTTTAGGGATTATTCTTTTTTTAATAAGAGAACAAAATTAATTCAATCATGTCGGCCATTGACCAACTTGTTTACCTTTCATTATGGTGGGCCCTCGGAGCCAAAGCTCCCCGGTCCGGTTCACGGGCAAAGCCTCGCCGGTTTCCGGGTCAACAATCATCCCCTCGGTGCTCGGCGAAAGAAGCCCCGCCGTGCCGTACCGGCGGCTCTCCTCCAGAGAATCGGTGGACGCCCCAATTCCGGTGGACTCCGTCAACCCATATCCCTGAAGAATCGAAACATTTGGATACTTCTCAACAAAACCCTCAATCACCTCCTTTCCCAGTGGCGCGCCGCCGGACAACGCCGTGTGCAACGACCCCAAATCGTATTTCCCCTTTATCTGCTCCGCGGCGTTCACCAGCGCCACCAGAATCGGCGGCACAAGAGGCAGATACGTGGCCCTGTACTTCTCAATCGCCGACAACATCTCATGAATTTCGAACTTCGACAACACGACAATCGTCGATCCCGACGAGAGCAGACCCGTAGCGAAAGCCACAAGCCCATAAATATGAAACATCGGAACCGTACAGATAAAAGTCCCTTCCCCTTCGCTTAATTTGAACCTCGTCACAACGACTTGAACCATCGCAATTAAATTTTTATGGGACGAAACTACGCCCTTGCTCGCCCCTGTCGTTCCAGACGAATAAAGCAGAGTCGCTGTGTCGTTTTGCTCAACCCGCTCCTTAATTCTACTCCCACTGGGTTTTTTCCTCATCATTTCGTTCAATGTCGACACGATTTTCACTGGGGAGTTTTGAATTTGGCCGTCGATTAGGACGATCGGCAATTTGGAGCTGGCGATTTTGGGGATTAGTTGTTGGGTCGTGAAGGCTAAAATGGGTTTTGAATCGGCGATCTGCTTGGCGATTTCTTGGGGGGTATTGAGGGGATTTGTGGTGGTGATGATGGCGCCGATGGACATGACGGCGAGACAAATAATGGGGAAGAAAATGGAGTTAGGGGAGAGGAGGAGGATGACGTGGCCTTTTCGTATGCCCATGTCGGAGAGAGAAGCGGCGACGGAATCGACGGATTCCCAGAGGTGGGAATAGGTGATGTGCTGGCCGGTGGTGGCGTCGATGAGGGCAATTTTGCCGTTGTGAGGGCGGGAAGAGATAAACGTCGTCGCATCAAGGGATTGGTTGGGGGGAAGAGGGATTGGGCGGCGTTTGCTGTGGAAGATTTTGGTGGACTTGCAGAAGCCGCTTCTTGGATCTACTTCGCCGCCGTGTACTGCCATATGGTGATCGGAGAAGGGGATTTTTCTTAGAGCGAGTGAAATATTTGAGTTATGAGATTGATTTTGGTAGTGGAGGTTTTTGGTTTCGCTTGTATAGGAGGCGCAAAGCCGCCGTCGTTGACTGGTCTAACTAGTTCCCTTTTGTATTGTAATAATAATTTAGTTTCTAAAAATGAGAAAATAATAACACGTGATGCGCCGATGCGGGTTTTTTTTTTTTTTTTTTTTTTTTTTAAAGAGCGGGTGTGCGTGTTTGCTTTTGTTCGATTCTGTTCCGAGTCCGACTTTTAATTTTTTAACGAAAAAATTGTGTTGGAATTTTTGTCGTAAGTAATTTGAAACGTGGAGAAATGTGTCCGACCCTTGATTTCTGAATCTTCGGGTTATTTTAGTTTTTTACTCAACAAATAAAAAGAAAAATTTTATTTTAGTTTTTAAATTGAATTTATTTATCTTTGTTTCGTCTTTTATTTTTTGGCCGGTGACACGTTTCCACTCATTTATTTTATTTCGAATACTATTGTCTACCTTAAAGAATGTGTTTGGAGCATTTAGAGAAGTAAATTAAAATAATATGAGTTGTAATATATAGACTATAATATATAGAGTTAAATAATTTGAATTTAAAATGTAGAGTTATTTAGTTTAGATTATAATAGTATTTATCTCATATGCAAAGTATTTTACATACTATTATAATCCAAAATATTATAACTAATGCCTCAAACAGTCTACAGTGTGTGAGGTTGTATATCTTGACCTTTTAATTTTATCGTTATCAAATTAAACTTATATTTGATCAAATATTATAATTTCTACTAACTATTTTTAATGGGAAAATAATGTATATATCTATATAAACTCACTCATTTTCGTAATAGCAATTTTTGCATAAACTGTGGTAAAAATTTTAAAAAATTAAGTTTGATTAATGCAAGAATTAATCGTTGAATAACTATGCAATACTTCACAAGTGTTAGAATAAACTTAGCTCTGAAATTGTTTTTCTTTGATATCTTATCGATTGTGACATTTTTTATAATTAATTGGGATCATGTGATAGTACTTTTTATAACAAAATTTCAAATAAAATTATTAGACAACATTCTTTCAAGTTTAAGTTGAAGAGTTGACTCAAATTGACAAATTTATGGGAAAACGAAAAATTATCCCATAAATAAATAAAATCATACGGTCAATGTTTCAAGGTAATCATTGTATCGAGACTATAAATATTTAAAGGCAATTGTTATATCAAAATAATCGAATTTGAAGTAGCTATAATTTGTGATACAGTAACTTTTATAAGTCATCGTTGAATCAAGGCAACTGCGATAAAATGATTAAAAAAATCTATTTTATATAAATCCCATAAGTTTGTGTTAGCATAAGCACAACTCAACTCATATAATATATATAATTTAACTCATAGGTTAGTGTTAGACTATGTTGATATAATTAAATTGACAAAACTATCGGCTTGAGTTTTTAGTTTAATTGGTGGTTTAAGATGACATGGTCCACGAGGTCCTGTGTTCAAACTTCTGCAAACTCAGTTTCCCCCCTAATATGACATTAATACGTCTATACATTAATATTTAAAGATAACAAAATCACGTGTAACTAATTTCTTAAATCCTAATATCTTTCCGGTTGAAATCGTGACTACCAATAATTTAAGACATCAACCAAATATTGTTATTACATTAGAACTACAATAATTACACCAATAACCCTAAAATTATAGAATTGTGACTATTTAACTCAAAATTTCCTACACGGTAAGATTTAAAACTATAATATTAACTATTATAAAATACAGTGAAAAAAAAAAGTAACAATCTTATCATTTGAGGTTTGATTTGAACAACATTTGTTATTCGACATTGTTATGTGTAATTTGCAGACTTGAATAGTTTAATAGCAAATTTGCAACAACCTTATAACTTTAGCCAACATAAATATGGTTTAATTGACATAAACTTTCTAAATTTAGTCAATATGAATCTAGCTTGCTTGAATAATATTATGATTGCAAATATGTATTAAGTAGTTTGAAAATCATTAAATCAGCCAATCGGGTGCTAATTTGGATATCATTGGAAATCCGATGTGGTCTATGGGCCGAAGGCAAAAAAACCCATTTATCGGAATGGCCCAGTTACGGAGCCCATTTTATCAGCTTTCAACACCAGAGTCTGGGTCTCAAAATTCTCAGTATTCATCTTCTTCACTCGATCATTTCTGCAATCAGATTTTTGCTGAGCAAGTGCAGAGGCGAAATATGGGAGGTGGTGGACACGGAGCTGGGACAACTTATAAGGGCATCACCATTCACCAGCCAAAGCGCTGGCACACCGTCACCGGCAAGGGCTTGTGCGCCGTTATGTGGTATGAACCCTAGCTTTGTTAATTTCTGATCACCAATTTCTATTGAAGGAACCTAAATTTGATTCTCTAGTTTTAGACAACCTGCGCCATATTTACTTTCCTCACTATCATTCTCTGTCTTTCCAAGTTCGACGTCTTTTCGGATCTGTCATCCTCGTATTGTTCAAAATAATTGCATCACGATCGAGTGCAGTTACAAGTTCTAATATTATTTTGATGCTAGATGCTATCTTCGAATACCTCGTATACGATTTCATGTCGCTGTGGAAAATTAGAAATCCTGTGGAAAATTAGAAATCCATCAAAATCAGTAGGATTGAAAAATTGGTGTTCTAAGCCGTTGAAAATCTTGATTTTGACCGAATGATTATATATTATCTTTCAGGTTCTGGGTGCTATACAGGGCGAAACAAGATGGACCTGTAGTACTGGTGATAGTCACTGCATTTCAAACTCTTGAATCTTGATTACATTTGTACATGTTGTTAGTTTCTATTGCTGAAAGTCTTACATTTGTGAAATTTCTGCTGATTCACTTAGGGTTGGAGACATCCATGGGAGGGCCACGGTGACCATGGGAATGAGCATTAGGTACCCTTTTTCACTACTTCCCTCTATTTTGAAATTTCTCCAATTAATTGTCTATTTTTATAGATAAAAAAAGGTCAAAACAAAATGTGCCCTAGCTTTCTGCTGTAATTGCAACACTGAACTATTAACCACTTGACATCAGGTAATGTGAGGGCTACCGGCAATGGGCACTGCTCTTTAGTTACTTCCTTGGTTTGGTTGGTGTGCATTTTTTATTGATAAGTTTTCCAGATCCTTTGTAGGCTCGCTGTCAATGGTGGGCAAAGGGGGAAGGGGCAAGGCTTCAGTTGCAGGTTCCCTATTTGAATGTTACGAGTACCATATTTGCTAAGTTTTGTTCAAATAAGGATATTGTGATAGCCAAGTGGACAGAAACATCACTTCATCATTTTACTTTTGTAATCATGAATTCTTCTGATATGTTTTGAATATTTGATTTGTGTTCAATCACTGCTGTTGTTGAGTTGAAACAAGATCAATGCTTATTTCTGAATATAGTTTGCTCTCTTGTAGCATCACCTCTTGCATGAATTATTTCTTTCTTCTAATCTAAGGTTATGTTGAACGCTCGATTGCATTGCACTTCGCTCTTTTTGGCTTAAACTGATTTGAACAAACTGAAATTTATGTAACCAATGGTGATGAGAAGCATGCGTGAATGTCTATTTTTTTCTAGAATTGAGTGTCACAACAGAGGGATGATATAGGCACTGTACTAGCTTAATTCCTTTCTAGAATTGAGTGTAAAGAAGTTTTATTGAAAATGATATCAAGAATGTATAGAGAGATCCACTTCTTACTCAGAGATTTAGCAGATATATGAAAGATCATTCCATTCTCTCAGCTTTCTGACTGCTAAACTCCAATGCCATAGTTGCCCCAAGAATTCTGCAGGAAAGCAATATTTGTCCTAGCTCGCATCCTTGCCGATTAAATGGCTACCAATTCTAATGAACTCGGTGCCCGTTTGCTTGATGTAGTCCTAATGACTTTTTAAAGTACATTGAACAAGCGAGATTACGTATCGATAAATTGTCTCTGTTAACTCGAAGTGAACAAAAGTGCTCTCTTTTGAATAATATTTGTAAAAGTATACCATTTCTCGAATTGTTGTAGAAAATGCATTAAGATTTGTGTTAAAAAATGATTTAAATACTATTTTGGTCTCTAAATTTTCAAAAGGTTCATCTTTTGAGTACATCAACAATTGGGGTAGGGAGATTTGAATCCATGATCTTTTAGTCATAAGTCATAATGCCACTTGAGCAATGTTCTTGTTGGCTCATTTTGAAAAGGTTCATTTTAATCCTTGAATTTTTAAGTTTATTATGTTTTGGTACCTTTATTTGGGTTTCTGAACTTTGAAAAATATTCATTTTGGTTCTTCTATATTAATTTTTCATCAAATATTCATTTCCGTGTGCTAAATGCTTGTCTCTAACTTGCACGTTTTGGAATCATGTTCATATTAACCTATGCTAGCACACACTCAAAACTGTCATTAATTTGTTAAAAACAAAATAAAAGATAGATGAATTGAACCTAACATAAATTGGGGTGTAAAACTTGTAGCTCCAACCATACTTTTCAAAAAGCTTATAGTTTTTTTTTTTAATGTACAGTACAATATAGAATATATGATATATGTACCATAAAAAAAAAAAAAAAGATATATGTACTAGTACCGGTTGGCCGGCCAGTGCTCATGCCCTTAGGCCTTACCTGAAAAGCAAATAGAAAAATGAAATGAAAGTCTGGTCTAGCTAAAAAGTGAGCCTTACATGAAAATCTAGCTAAAAATGAAATTAAAATTAATCGCCCACCGTGGGGCTCGAACCCACGACCACAAGGTTAAGAGCCTTGCGCTCTACCAACTGAGCTAGACGGGCTATTGATGATAGATAACTCAGAAGATTTTAATATGCTATATTTTGAGCTCTTTCACACAACATTCCAGAAGCTTCACGATTTTTGGACCCAAAACTATAATTTAATTGACAATTCTTTTTCAATCTAAACCAAACTGGCACATCGATTTGATTATTAGTCTAGTTATTAAAACAAAAACATTTACTTTATTTAGTAATTTTCACTATAATTCAATAAAAGGATTTACTTTTAGATTTGTAACAAATAAAAGAAAAAACAATTTATGCAATTACAATTTGTTATACTGTCTTTAGCCACTTCATTCCGATTCTATAATAATTAATCAGTTCAGTTGAGCTGAATCCATTAAATAAAAAAAACCAAAATATATAATACATAAATATTATTTTATGACATTCTTAGGATGCCACGAAAGATATTTTAGAAGAGTTTGTAGAACAAAAAGGAAGAAAATAGTTCAAAGGAAGAACTAATTGTAATTGGAGCTTAAGCATACACGTGGACGAGACGCTAACACTTCTTGAATCTATGGCGCGGATTCAAAGATGAAATCCATCCATTTCTCTTCACATTATCAAACCAAAAAAAAAAAAAACAAGAAAGTGGATGCAATTTCTCCATAACTCTCCGATTTTCCCCCCTTTATTTACTCTCATTCCCCTTCTCAATTTGAGCTCGTTCAACAGTTGCATCATCAATCTTGATAAACCCTCTTTTCAACAGATTGAATTGAAGCAATCGACTGAAATTTTGTTAGAATTATGGCTTCCTCCGCCACTAATCTCCTTCTATCTTCAACCTTCTTCGGAACTAATACCTTAATTTCTCCTCCGACCCCCAAAACCACCAGATCGACGACGCATTTGCCTTTCATTTCGAAGCGAAAAGTTGTTCTTACACGAAGTATTCTTAGCGAGAAACCCAATTCCGAACCCTTGAAATCGATTTCGTCTCAAGCTACTTTGGCTGCTCTAATCTTCTCCTCGATTGCTCCACAAGCTCTGGCGGTGGATGATGCTAGCCCTCCGCCGCCTCCTCCGATAATTGAAGCTCAAGCGGTGAGTCCTAGTACTTCAACTTCCTCGCCTTTCTCTCAGAATCTTCTTCTTACTGCTCCGAAACCTCAATCTCAATCGGTTTCGGACCTTCCCGAAGGAAGCCAATGGCGATATAGTGAATTCTTGAATGCGGTGAAGAAGGGGAAGGTGGAACGAGTTCGGTTTAGTAAAGACGGTTCTGCACTTCAGCTCACTGCCATCGATGGCCGTCGTGCCACTGTGATAGTCCCCAATGACCCTGACCTTATCGACATTCTTGCAATGAATGGTGTTGATATTTCTGTTTCTGAAGGCGATACTGGAAATGGGTTGTTCAATTTCATTGGTAATTTGTTGTTCCCGTTTTTGGCTTTTGCTGGATTGTTCTTCCTCTTCCGTCGTGCTCAGGGCGGCCCTGGTGGCCCCGGTGGACTAGGTGGGCCGATGGATTTTGGAAGATCCAAATCCAAGTTCCAAGAAGTGCCTGAAACTGGAGTGACTTTTGCTGATGTTGCTGGAGCTGATCAAGCGAAGCTTGAATTGCAGGAAGTGGTTGATTTCTTGAAAAACCCTGATAAGTACACAGCTCTTGGAGCTAAAATCCCAAAAGGGTGTCTCCTTGTTGGACCGCCCGGTACTGGAAAAACTCTTCTGGCCCGGGCCGTGGCCGGTGAAGCTGGTGTGCCATTCTTCTCGTGTGCTGCCTCAGAGTTTGTAGAACTGTTTGTTGGTGTGGGTGCTTCGAGAGTGCGGGATTTGTTTGATAAGGCCAAGTCTAAAGCTCCTTGCATTGTGTTCATTGATGAGATTGATGCTGTTGGGAGACAGAGAGGGGCAGGTCTTGGAGGTGGGAATGATGAGAGAGAGCAAACAATCAATCAGCTCTTGACTGAGATGGATGGCTTTTCTGGTAATTCTGGTGTGATTGTGTTGGCTGCCACAAACAGACCAGATGTTCTTGATTCGGCGTTGTTGAGGCCCGGAAGGTTTGATAGACAAGTCACCGTTGACCGTCCCGACGTTGCCGGTAGAGTTAAGATTCTTCAGGTCAGTGCATTCGAACACTTCTTGGTTTAAGTTCAAAGAAATCGTAGTAGTTTATGGGTTTGAGCTAGTCACTTAGGCTTTTGTTGTTCTGCTTGTTATCAAGGATCTATCAACCTCAGAAACAGAGTGTTGTAGCTTAGAACATCTGTTGCTTTTTTTTTTTTTTGGGTTAACGTTTTAAGTTCTCTATTTTCCTTCTCTGAAATGATGCAATGATGTCTTGCAGGTGCACTCAAGAGGGAAGGCTCTTGCTAAAGATGTTGACTTCGAAAAGATAGCGAGGAGAACACCTGGTTTCACTGGAGCTGATCTGCAAAACTTGATGAATGAAGCAGCCATTCTTGCAGCCCGGCGTGATCTCAAGGAAATCAGCAAAGATGAGATATCAGATGCTCTTGAGAGGATAATTGCAGGGCCAGAAAAGAAGAATGCTGTTGTCTCGGACGAGAAGAAGAAATTAGTTGCATACCATGGTATATGACTAATATGATCATATCATTGTTCTCCAACTTCAATTTCTGTCATTATCTGGTTTTGCAATTTTATTAACAGCTCATTTTCTTTTCCAAATGCAGAGGCTGGGCATGCTCTTGTTGGTGCTTTGATGCCAGAATATGATCCCGTGGCGAAGATATCAATCATTCCTCGTGGCCAAGCTGGTGGACTTACCTTTTTCGCTCCAAGCGAAGAGAGGCTCGAGTCTGGATTGTACAGCAGAAGCTACTTGGAGAATCAGATGGCTGTTGCCCTTGGAGGAAGGTATACATTATTCAAACTTCATCCTTGCGATGACCCTAATATTCGATTGTTGGGTCTATTACTCAACAGTCTTTTATGAAAACTTTTATGAGTATCACTGTCTGCCTTTTGAAATAGTGAAAAGTGTTTTAAGCCGATTGAAGGTGAAAGTACTTTTCAAAATTGTTATATTGTTGAGTTATATAGAGCTTATATGATACTCAATTTGCATCTAATGGCTAATGCAGGGTGGCTGAGGAGGTGATATTCGGAGAAGACAATGTGACGACAGGCGCATCGAACGACTTTATGCAAGTTTCTCGAGTAGCAAGGCAGATGGTTGAGAGGTTTGGATTCAGTAAAAAGATTGGACAAATTGCGATTGGTGGACCGGGTGGAAATCCCTTCTTAGGTCAACAGGTATTGTCTAGTAATGTCACTGAATTCAGGTTTCAGGTTACCTTCATATTTTGACAGACTGATAATGAATGTTTTTTAACTTGCAGATGTCATCCCAGAAAGATTACTCCATGGCAACTGCAGATATTGTGGATTCAGAGGTTAGGGAGTTGGTAGAGAAGGCATATTCAAGAGCTAAGCAGATTATCACAACCCACATCGACATTCTTCACAAGCTCGCACAACTCCTTATTGAGAAGGAAACTGTGGATGGGGAAGAGTTCATGAGCCTCTTCATTGATGGAAAAGCTGAGTTATATGTTTCATAGAATAAACATATCGACACAGCATTGTATTATAAATGTTAAATACACAGATGAATCAACTAATCATTTCACTTGATTTCACAAAATTACATACTACTTGATTGATAACTTACAGATCCCATGGTATGCCGTTTATCCTGACATCAACCACAACTGTTTTGTTACAGCTTAGAAGAAGATGGAGATAGAAAAAAAAAAAAAAAAAAAAATACACCAAAGAATTTTGAGAGAATTGAATTCTCAATACCCTCTTCCTCCTCTATGCCTTTTCTTCTCTAATGTTGATGCTTCATTCAACATGTCAGCTGCATCCTTTTGCATTCCAAGCTTAACAAGGGCAACAGCCTGCAAGTAAAATGCAATAGCCCACTCAGGGTGAATCAATTGTGCTTGCATTGCATCTCTTAGTGCAGCGTCTGGTTTATCACACAGCAGATAACAAATACTTCTCCGTGCGTAGACTGTTGGAGAAAGTATATTTCCCACATCAATGAACTGCACACATTAATACCATAAAAAATAGGTCAATCTTTGAGCACAGATTAGTAATACAAAATCACGATCCAGATGTTCTGTGTTTTCATGTTCAGGAGATGTATATATATATAGCTTACCGTAGTATAACCATCTATTGCACCTGCAAAATCTTTATCTCGAAATGCCATGTCGCCTCGCTTGCGTGCCTCCAACATGTCTCTTATCTGTTGTGTCCATTCTTGGAAGGATAGCTGCATAAATCCAGGTGGAGATGAAAATTTTAGCATTCAAGAACTTTGAACAATCTAAGTGGGGAAAATCTTCGAGAAATGAAACTGAAGAATCGAGTTTCAGCAATAGAGATGGTTTACTTCGCAGGATCCATCATCGTCTTTGTAGTGTGACATGAGCAAAAGCTGATGAATGGCTGTAAGGTCCACTCGAGAACAAGCATCACCCATTGGAGAGAGAGGTTGTTGCAGCACAAACGGTATTTCCTCATGTTTTGGGATGCCCAGCATTTCATATGATGGTATCTATAAGCAAGAATTTATCATATTAGAAGCTAGAATACTGACTAAATACGACTCGATTATCTCCTCGAAAATAATATCCCAATATTCTTGCACATTACTCAAAAAAAATATGATAGCAACTGCAAGCAAATTCTCCAAAATAAACTTGAATCAGGGTCTACAACATTTAAGTAGGCATCTCCACACATTGACTTGATAAATTTAGATCGACATCCATATGTGTAAACACAATTGAAACTCATATCAGAGAAGCAGCCTGAAATATATTTATTCGAAATCTAGTTCTGATTTAATTGATTGTATGAGAGCATATTTTATTTTGTATGATTAAACCATATACAGTTCATGGGCATCTAGTTGATAAAAGCAAAATACAAAGACAAGCGATCACAATATTTAATCACACACCACCTAAAGTCCTCAAGGTCAAAAAGGAAGTGCTTACATCAGATTTATTTTGCAGAGGGACGAGTGCTGCAACAAGTTCTTTAATACTCGGTCGATCCCTAGGTTCAAATTGCAAGCACTGTGAAGCAAGCTCAAATACTAAAGTCGCCTCTTCAGTTGAAAATTTCCCCTCTAAATGTGAGTCCATCAAGAGAGTAATGTTTTTACCTCCTATCATATCAAGTGCCTGCATTACAAGTCGAGAAATAATTGAATAAAATGTAAAGGAATTGTATGCATTAACAATCAGTAAATTTGTTTCTTTAGTTGAAAATTGAAAAACTAGTGAAAAACGAAGTCCTTTGGCATAACAAAGACACTTTCACATACATTTGAAGAATGACATAAAATCAAATTCTAGAAGGCCCGACTCTTCAAAGAAATAATAATTAAAAAAAAAAAAATTCCAGAAATGCCTGCTATAATTAAAGAAAAATAAGAAATTTGTAGCTTTCCTAGATTTTCTATTTATCGATTTCACATGAAATCCCTATAAAATGTAACCTAAAAACAGTAGTGACTAGTGACACTCATAAGATATCTCAAGAAACCCAAACTCTTTGATAAAATTAAACATTGATTATTGATATTAATATGTTTAATGCTCCATGAGAAATAGACATTGGCAAAAACTACAAAGTACTTACTTGATTTGGAGGGACATGCTTTCCACTAAGAAGGTCTAGAAGGATAGTCCCAAAGCTATAAATAACGCTTTCAGGAATTACAGTTCCTGAAAAAAAGCAACCAATTATGGCAGCGATACAATCCAAAACAATGGAAAAAATACGGGTTAAATGCTGGAATAGGGTATTTTTTAAAACTATTTTCAAGAAACATGGTCCTTTAAAACTATTTATATGAATATGGTGATTTTTTTGTCTTTATTGGGATGCGTCTCTTCGAGAGACGTGTTTAAGTGAGTGGAAACTCCTTTTGTAAATGGAAGAAGAAAGAAATGACTAAAGAAGGACAGAAATTAAATTTGATAATAAAAGCAAATGAAGTTCTGGTACCATCTCTTAAATACTCTGGAGGTGTATAAGCAAGATTAGTGCTGTAACTTTTCCCATCCATGCTGTTTTTCATCAATCCAAAACATGATAGCCGAGGATCGCCATTCTGCAAAATTTCTACAAATCAACACAGTAATACAAAATATGATACCAAGTATCCCTCGAGTAGATAACCTCATAAAAATCAGAAAAAAAAAAAAAAAAAAAGGACATTTGAAAAGAAAATCACAAGTTTTCTCTCAGTTCTTATCAGACATATCAAGAAAATTAAAAGAAGAAAGGGATTTGCTTATTGATACAGCACCTCGTCAAATAGAACCCTATCTGCATTCAAGTCGTGGTATAATGGACGTTCAGCTTGACTACAATATTCTAATGCTTCAGCAATGAATAGAGCAACTCTTAAACGCATTGCCCACTCAATGGTTTGTTTCTCCCCTGTCATGGAAATTGTAAATTGATTAAGTTTTACTAGAAAAACAAAAGAATGCACTAATTATCAAAGCTGTAAGGATCAACATGCAGAATTTCATTATTTACTCTATGAAATTTTCAAGAACAAGACGAACAGAACAAAAGTATAAATAAATAGGAACAGAACGGAATCAACTGATTGAAAAAAACTGTGCTGAATCATCGACCACTTATCCTACATTAGGAAGGATCAAAGCGTTTAAACTTGTAATCAACAAAAAAAAAAAAAAAAACCCATGGCAATTCTTGTTTACGGCGATTCTACATCGTTCATAGGCAGATTAAACATCGAAACCATAAAAAAGAAGAAGAAGGAACTCGTTTGATCTGATAAATTTCAGATATCATCGATCAGAGATGAATTCAAAAGACTTACAGTGGAACAAATGCTTTGCAAGGGTGCAATTAGGCATATACTCTGCAACAAGCAGCCGTTCGTCACCCTCGCAGCAATAGCCGATTAAATTGGCGAGTCTTTTGTTTCTCAATTTCCCCACACCAGAGGCTTCCTCCTGAATGAGAATTCAAAAATAACAACACAAGAAAATAGCAAGATTAAGACCTAGGGCAGACAATAGTGAAAATCAAAACCCGAGAAATTGAGAAAAATGAACAAGAATGAGTACGGCAAACTGTTTGCAGTCCGGCCACGCAGCTTTGGTGAATTTTTTAACTGCAATAAAGCGTTGATTATTCTCTTTCTGGAGACGCCCCTTGTAAACGATATTAGGAGCTTTATCACTGCTTTCCGATACAATATGATCGGAGCTAAAGTTGTTAGTCGCCGCCTTGAGGTCGGCGAACGAAAACTCAACAAAGGACAGCTCGCATTCATCGGCCGGCGGGACTTCTACTCCATTCTGATGGTCGTGGTTCCTCTGGTCATTAGAATTACTGTCTTCGCCATTGACATCGGCCGAAGGTTTTTTCAGTTGAAGTAACGAGGATTGGCAACAGCCCATAACTCACTCGATTCAACTCTAGCCTGCAATTCGAACTCGATTTTTAACTCAAAAAATCAAAACCAGAAGCGTGTTGAAGAATGTCTCAGAGATCGGCTTGAAATCGAATTTCTAGAAAATGCGCTCGCTGGTTTGTGAAAATGGTAGAGAAACTGAGCTAATTGGCAGCTTACATTTCTTCTTCTCATGGCCGTCGTTTTCTCCTCGGTGGCTGATTCTGTTTATGTTTTTCACCTCCAGCGGATAACAGTGCCTTTGATCTTCCTGGTTTTTTCTGCAAATGAGTTGTCGTAAGAGATAATTATGCAAACATTTGTTACAACTTCCCTTTGATTTCTCGCGCCAGAACGTGAAATTGATATTCTGTTTTTTGATAATCAATCTTATTTCTTCACGCCTCGTCGCCATTAAAACAATTTGTTGACCTCTAACAGAACACAGTTTTCAAACTCTCTCTCTCTCCCTTTTTTTTTTTCTTCATCTTCATCTTCATCTTCTCTTCCATCCTGAAACACCTTGGAAACACTATTTTTTTCAAATAAGTTTATAGTTCGGTTTTATTTTATTCCAATTCTAGTCTACATAATTCCTTCTGTTCTGCTTTCTAATAATGTGACGTTTCTTTACATTTCCTCTAATTTCTTTCCTAAAATTCAAACAAAAAATTATGTAATTTCAAACTTATTCTATTTTAGTTTTTTTAATGTTGGTCTGATGTAAATGTTGAAGTTTAATTATTTACTTTTTATTTTTTTTAGTACATCAATTGGGGATTCGTACCCATGAGCTCTCGGTCATGAATCATAATGAATCATACTTCATGCTAGTTGAGTTATGCTTTTGTTGACAATTATTGTACTTTTTTTTTAAGTCTTAATTATTGTAGTTTCGATAAAGCTTAACATGAGTCTTTAATTTAGATTCAACTCTCGCTACAAAAAAAAAAATATATCTATAAATGTTACTCCTAGAAATTTTAGAAAAAAAAAAAAAAAACTTGGATGCACCTATTTATTTTAAAGTCCATTTGATAATTATAATTTCTTTTCTTTTCTTTTTTTTTCAAAAAGAGAAAAATCTTGTGATGGAAAATGCTCTTTTAGAAATATATTTCATACTCCGCATTTTCTTGAATAAAAATTATTATTATTTGTTGACAAGTCATATAAAATTTAACTTTAACTTTAAATTTAATTTTAATTTTAAGATTTATGAAAGTATATAGATAATTTTAGATATTTGAAAATGCAATACTAAAACAAAACCCGTCTCAAATGTAGGACTAAAATATATTCTAAAAATATAATGTAGATTTAAAATTTCTTATTTATAACAAAATTACTATTAAATGCTTGCAAAAATGTTTTTCTCAAACTTCGTGGTTATTAACTTAATCGATATGTCAGTTGAGCTATGCTCTGTTTGTTCCCTTGTCGTTAAACTTTATTTCTAATTTTATGCAAGTTGAAAATGTAAAATTTTAATTTATTATGTCAACCTTTGATTAAAATTTATCTACTAATATAAATGTAGTTCAACTAATTAAGAATAAAATGGTTATAAATTAAAATTTTAATCTTCATAGGTTAAAGAATAACACATGTTCAAACTACATTTTAGGTTCAATTTTATAAAATTATTCCGCTATTTCATACCAATATTGATCAAAATTAAATTTAATTTTGATTCATAAACTTTTAAATATTTTATTTTTGTTTCTTTTAATTTTCAAATCGTTGTGTATTTTTTCTAAATAAATCTTCAACAATTTTTAAATATTTTTGTTTTAGCTATTGGTTTTTGTTTTTAAATTCAATATATGTGAGGATAAACCGGTCAATAATAAGAGCATAGATACTTATCTAATGACTGTTTTAGGACTTAAACTTTGCCTAAGGTAAGAGGATTCGATATTGTCCAAAAAAAAAAAAAAGAAAATTAGGAGAGATTAGATCGTACACCTTCAACTCTTCTTGAAAAAAAGATTCCGATGACTAGCTCAATTGAAGTTTAAGGTTTGATTCATGTTTGTCTAGTTTCTAGACTAATAAAATAATATTGATTGTTGCCAACAATTATGATTTCAATTACGGGGACAAGACTCACTATCATAAGATCTAGTGTCTACTTTGTATACAAGGCTTATGGTGTGTGTTTTCTTCTTCGAGATTTTGAAACCACTTAAGACCTCTCTCAAAGCCTAATTGGGGAAAGAATTACAAAAGGGGTAAAATATTAAAAAATAATAATAAACAAATAGCCACTGTCTTTAATTTCTAGTAATTATCTTTTGCGAAAAATATAGATATCATTTGAAAATCAATATCTAATCTAAGATATTTGTCCACATAAATATAGATATTTGTACTAAAAAAAAACCACATCAAGTAAATGAACAAATAAACATCTGTCAAGTAATAAATATCTAGAAGCAAAGAAAAGGAATCAAATAGCTGCAAAAGTATTTAATCATAAAATATAATTTATATTTATTTATTTTTTAATTTGCTCAATTTTAAGTTAAATTAATTTCATAAAACAAAGTTTAATTGTTTTTTAAGTGTGAAATGTGTTTATAATTATCTTACGTAAGCATAATTCGATAGTAATTAATATGTATTCTCGACAACGAATTTAGAATTGTAAGTCTACAACTTCTGTAACCATCAGTGACAAGTGACAATTTGATTGGATAACGTTGAAAATGTTGCAAATTTAATATTAGTTTTTATTTCTTTGGTCACATAATTTAATATTATTTTACCATTTGCATTATGTAGTTCAATATTATAATGATATAATGGTGAATTAAAATAATATTCTATAACGATATTATTGTACTTAAAAAAAATGATAATATGTATGATTGACATTCTTAAAGATTTTTTTTTTATATTCCCATGTTAATTTTAATTTTATTAGCTACTAATCTAGATTTTTCTATTTGCTAAATTTTGTAATTAATAATTTTTATTAGCATTTGAACCGGGGTCATAATTATTAATTGAATTAAAATTCTGGCTTATCATTAAACGTTTGAAAATAAGAAAATTTTGTGATGTCCACTAATTCTGATTTCTCAGCTCAAAGAGTGAGATTATTAATTTTTAATTAAATTATTAATTTAATCCTTTTTAAAGTTTCGTTGGTTAAATAATGTTAGAACTTTAAGAGACATTTGGAGCACCGTTTCATATCAAAATCCTAAGAATTAGAACTTTAAGGGTTTGTAAGCCTGAAGATCATTAAACAGTATTTTGAGTGCAATGTATTCTGAAGTCTGAAAATCATAAAACAACATTTAGAATGTAGTGTCAAATAATAATATTTGGGGTGTACTATTCAAAATGAAGAAATTATGTTTCAAATTCATTGGATTTTGAAAACAACAGTCCAAACATTATTTCTGAATTCTAAAACTATCCAAACCTAAAACTGTATTCAAACACTTCCTTTTATGGATCATGCTTTAATTTAAGTATTGTTCTTATCCTTATCCTTCGAACCAAATAGCATTTAATTGTAGCATTATTAACAAACTTACAACGGTAGTATTTGGTTAAAAATATAGGCTCGTTCCCAAGTATTGTACTTTTTTTTTTGTTTTCTTAAAGCTTTGAATTGAATGTCTAAATTTTATATTTAATTTTGGTCTTTCCACTTAAAAAAAAGTTTTTTTTTTTGTCTCTACTTGGTCGATAATTTCACAGATATTCATTTCTTTTTTTGGGAAATATGAACCTAAGTTATAGAATCTATGTTTTTTTTACTACATTAACAATTAGGAGCGAGAGATTTGAACTCATGACCTCTTGGACTTAGGTTTTACTTGATGTCAGTTGAGCTATACTCTTGTTGGCTATATAATTTATGTTTAATATGTATAATTATTTAATTTAGGTTATAATAGTTTGTGTTTGGAATGAAACTTTTCATAGACTATTATAACATAAGTTATTACTACATACATCATACACTAATTTTCGTGTCTTTTTAAGTTTTAACTAGTAGTTTTTAGACAAGTATCTGTTTCTTTGTTTTGTCCTTTATGGCTAGAAAATCCGTTACCACGCAAGCAAGTCGCAATTTGTTGGTTTTCGAGGAAGGACTAAAGTTACTCTTTCCCATCATTTTATATTTTTTAAAAAAGGACAGTACTTGGGTGTTGCTTAGACAATACCTAAGTATGTGCCTCCACTTATTCACTACACTTTTTTTTTTTTTTAAATACATACAAAAAAAATTTGTGTGACCACAAAGGGGGGATGCACCATATTTGGGTGCTGCCCAGATAACACCTAAGTATTTTTCAATTTATATCAACAAGGGAATACCATATTCTTTTTGTTCACACTATATTTTAATATAATCTTTTGTGGGTCTTCCATAATATTTAAAAAGATGATGTAGGCAACAATAAATAAGAGTAGTATGAAAAAAATAATACTATTTTTTTTTTTTCTAAAAAAGTAAATATACATGTTTTTTGTATTTTCTCAATTTAATATTTTAAATTATACCATGTTAAAATTAGTTGATTATAATTTACATGACACGACAATTAATTATAGGTGGAATTTTAGAGAAATAATCCTACCATCTAAGTAAGAAAATTTATAAGTTTGTAGTAGACATTTAAATTTTTGTTATCTTTTAGGCGCTCAAATTCACACTCTCTAGATTTTTGTAATCTCAATTCTTCTTCTCTTAGGTAGCATAAATATTCGTCTAAAATTTATTGTCAATTCACTACGTATCATTAAAGACTATATTTTTTGCAACAAAAATTTTGTAAACTTACGATAGATTGGTTAAATTTTTATTCATGTATATTAGATTTCATTATATTTTAATCATACTTTCAAATATCCAAACTTAATCTTAAAATTTTAATAAAGTTTAAATTGGTTCTTCTAGTTAGTTTAATTAGATTAACTTTTCTTAAAAAATTAGTCTCTAATTAACTTAATTTTAGAAATATGTTTATATTGTGTCTTTTTACATAAAAGTTGTTGTTATATTTAACCAAACTTCAAGAACTAATTTTAAACTTTAGTGAAAGTAGATGAAAGAACTAAAATAGAATGAATAAATCAAAAGTATAAGAAACAAAACCATATTTTAACATTGAAAATTTGTAATTTTTTTAGTTTGTAAATTTGTAATTTTTGTTTTTTTTCTCCTTTTAGATTTATTATCACTATTATTTATGTTGATTTTTTTAAATGATCTTCCTCATGCGCGATGTAGTTTCAATTTCATGGAATTTTTTTTGACCAAATAAAAATATTTAACCATTTTTGTTTAACTCAACAAACGGAGGTAGAGAATTCAAACTTGTGACCTCTGGATCGATGACACATTTTATGTAAGTTATGTTCAATTTGACAAATATGTAATGGTTTTAACTCGTAGATTAAAAATACTTTTGATAATTTTAAAATGTTTAAAGCTGCCCTAAAAGGCTGCTACTCTAACTACTCTAATTAGTATATTTGATTTCCATACATTTTTCACAAGTGTATTTATGTTTTTAGCTCTTATTATGAATAAATCAATGTTCACTTTAATTTTTTTATTTTTTTACAAATTTCAATATTTGGACAACAACAATGTCGGCAATGAATATTTTTCTTTTTTCAAAAAACAAAACACAAACACACTAAAAAGGTCCAGTTCAAAACATCTCATGTTCTTTGAGAAGGCCACGTCGAACAAAATATATATTTTATATAATTATTCATATCCAAAGATTATTTTCAATAAGGAAAAGAAATTATATACAAAGATCGCCGCCGTGAATTTTGGAACTTAAATAATAAATTATGCATACATGATACAACTTGACCAACAAGAGTGGAGCAGACGTGTGAAGCAGCCGAACCACGTGTGGTCTCGAGCCTAACCAGCTAAAAGCCTTAAACTAAGGCTTTTTACAATATAAGTTAATATTTGAAAGAAAATTGGATTTTGAAAATTTCTAAATTTTCAGATAAATGAAAAATCATGTTCAATGTATGATTTGAGTCTATGAAAGCAACCTTTTCAAAAAAAAAAAAAAAAAAAAAAAAACTATGAAAAAAACTTTTCTATATGTTTTTTAGAAGTATATTACATGAGAAAATTCCAAAATTAGTATTGGCCTTGGACTCATATTGAGATTAATGTCTATTTTAGATAGAGACTTTCTAATGAATATGTTTTTTATCAACTTGTCTTTGTTTAGTTAAAAATATCTCAAGATTAGTTTGTCCTACTAGACATAAAATATTACAATGTTATCAGCATTTGCTCACTAACTAACACATCATGCGATTAAGGTTTACAAATTATTTTTACTCGTCTATATCTCCCTCTCTTCTACTTATTTTATTTCTCTCCGAGCTTTCTTACATTTTGGAACGAAATTATAATTTGACTGTCACAAGTTTTTAGATAATAATAAATAAATTCTATATATCTTTCAATAAAAACTTAAATTTAAAATTGTTGATTTTGATTTCCAACCTTTATCGGTTAACTAATTTTATTAATTAAGTTTTTATTATTATTATTTGTTGTATTTAATTTATAACTAATGAGATATTGTACATGTGGACATTAACCTATATATATGAGAAATACTTGGGTGCCACTTGAGCAACATCTAGAGTTGTGCAACCCAATGGATATCCACAAAAAAAAAAATTTTTCTTTTTTTTTAAAGAAAATGTTTGTGGTTAAAACATGGACAACACCAGAGTTGGGTGCATCCCGAACAACACCTAAATAATTTTCTATATATATATATAATGTTATGACTTCAGTATTGAAGCAAGAGTTTATTCTCTTCCTCAATATTGTCTTTACCATCTATTTTATTTTGAAAATTACATTAAAATATAATGCATTAAATATTAATGATAATCCACAAAATAACAATAAAAATTTCATAAGAAAATTAATCAAATAGACAAATTTTCATTTTTGCTTTAGACATCCCAAATGGGATAATGGTCATAGATTCTCAATCTTCTACACACATAACATAGCTCAACTGACATAAGTGACATAAGTGTAGACTTATGACCAAAAAGTCATAGTTCAAATCTCCCACTTCTATATGTTATTGAACTAAAAAAATCTTCTACACACATCCAAAGATTCTATCTACAATATATCATCAAAACCAGCTCATCCCTACCATACACACCTTATAATTGTATTTTTTTTTTCTAAATTAGATCTCTTTGATTTTTCACCACCCTATAGTTTAAACTTTAAACACCACAAATTTTCTTTTCATTTTTTAACCCCTTTTTTTCTTAACAAAAGGGATCAAAATCTCTAAATCATGTACATATTTAATTAGTATAATAATTTCGTGTTAAAAGAAAAAATCCCCCTTATTTTTCCGATGTTTGTTGCTGTGACAGAGCGTTCAGCAACGAAACTCTGGCACTGATCAAACTTCTGAAAACCTTCTGGCTTCGAGTTTCAATGTCGCTAATCCAATCCTCCAAATCTCTCATCTTCTTCATCGCCATTTTCGTTTCTTCTTTCCCTTTCTTCTTCAATTCTCTCAAATTCTCCGATCCAATCTCTCTGAACTCTCGAATTCCTTTATCCTCCACCGATTTCTTCGAAAGGCGATCCACTCCTGTCCATCGCCATGGCTTCTTCGTTGAGAACGATTCTGCGATTCCGTTGAACAGTGCGAGAGAAACCGCCGTCGTCACTCCGACAACTTCTTCGATCACGGCGGCAAGATCGGCTGCCGCGGCGACGCCTCGCTCCGCCGTCTTGATTTTCTTCTGTACGGTCGAAACCAGTTTCGCCATTTGCCTAGCTAATCTCTTCCTAGATTTAACATATAACGCGATCTTCTCTTCGTCTTTTCTCCTCATCGCGACCTGCGCGGCGGAGTGCTCTTCTTTGAGCGACAGAATCAAAGTCTGGAAGATTCCGTAAACATCGACGAAGCGTAAGAAATGTTCGAGAAGCTTATTGATCCAGTGCGGCTGGTGGCGGAGAGATTCTTGAGTCTGAGGGAGGTTGAGAACGTCGTCGAGATGGTTGTGGACGGTTTTGAGGCGGTTGAGGCCGTCGCAGATCCAGGCGGCGGATCGAGAATCGGAATTAGACGACCAGGAATTGAGATTGGCGATCTCGTCCTTGAGTTGGAAAATCAAGGGGTGAGATCTGCAGGGAAGACTGATGGAACGGACGTGATGAGAGAGAGAAGGCTTGGCTGGAGACTTGTTCGGAAAAGAGAAAGATCGCCGGAAAACGCCGACCATGGCTGTGATTTTGGTGAGAGCGGGGAGAGGATTTTGGGATGTTTGGGATTTTGGTGAGGAAAATGGGAAGGGATTTTTGAAGTATATAAAGGGGGAGCAGAGAATAGAAGATGGTGGAATTTGAGAGGAGAGAGAGAGAGGCACACGAGGGGAGGTTAGAGTGGGGAAGCAAAAATTATCAAGTGTGGCTGCTTTTTTTGTGTGTTGCCGTTAATTAGGTTAAATTGTAGGTTAAATTATGAAAAATATTCCTAAACTATGGGTTGGTTTCCATTATATCCAAATTTTGAAAAGTTTCATTTTAATTTTTAAACTTTGATGTTTGTTTCAAAAATATCTTTGAAGACTTTTTTTTTTTTCATTAAATAGTCGGAAAATTATGTTTTTGCATGTTTATTATTGTTTATATGAACATATTTGAACATATACGTTGAAAAAAAATCAAAACGTATGCAAATACGTCATTTCTCGTCCATAACTTTAACGAAAAAAATCTTCAAGGATTGTTTTGAAATAAATTTCAAAGTTGAAGGGTTAAAATGAAACTTTTCAAAGTCTAAGGGTATAATTGAAACCAATCTCATAGTTCAAGGGTATTTTTGCTAATTTAACCTAAATTATAAGCCAATTATTATGTATCATCTTTTAACTTTTAATTTTATATCTAACAAGTAATTTTTGAACAATTTGTTAGTGGTTGAACTTTTAATTTTGTTTCTAATAAATTTTAATATATTTAAATTTTTTAAAAGCTAATTGATCTATTAAATATAAACTGAATTTTATGTCTAATGAAATCATTTTAAACTTTTAATTTTGTGTCTTGAAATGTTAGAGTTGTAAATTATAAAATTCAAGTTTTGTTTGATAACCATTTAATTTTTTATAATTGTTCTTGTTTTTTCATCATTTCCCTATAATGAATTATATCTTTATTAAGTAACATTTGAATTCTTAACCAAATTTAAAAAATAAAAACAAGTATTTTAAACTTTTTTTTTTAAAGTTTCAAAATTTTACTTAATTTTTGAAAAAATAGGTAAGAAGTAGATAACAAAAAAGAAAATCTATAAATAGAAATAGGTTTACTTTTCAAAAATACAAATATCAAATAGTTAAAAAATGATGTCTCAATTTTATGTCTATTAGATTCATGAATTTTAAGAATGTCTAATATAACAATAATCTATTAGATACAAATTTAAGAGGTTAGAGGCACTTTTAAAACTTTAGTAACCTATTAGACATGAAATTAAAATTTTTGTAATTTAATTAACTTCTAAATGACTATTGATATAGATTGAAAATATAATTTGTAATCTCTGTCGATGTGTCTAATGATATAAAACTACCCATTGTATTATTGCTTCAACCCTTTTCAACAATTTCTAGTTGAACTATATTTGCCTACACACCAATCATATAACAACTCTTACTATTAATATTAATATTAGTATATAATTCAGTAGTTAAAATTAGGTTGGATAACTATTTGATTTTTTTAGTTTTTGGTTTTTAGAAATTATACTTATTTTTTTTTCACAATTTTTCTTCATCTTACTATAGTTTTTCATCCTTCTTGAGATACTATTTAAGTTTCTAGCCAAATTTAAAAAACAAACACAAATGTTTGAAAACTAGTTTTTTTAATTTTCAAAAATTAACTTGATTTAGGTACAAAGTAGATAATAAAACATAGAAGCTTATTGCTAGAAATATATTTTTAAGCTTATTTTTTCAAAATAAAAAATCAAATGGTTATCAAAGGAAACATATATCAATTTTTTTAATTCAAATCTCAATCTCTATGTTTATCATAATACAAACATTTTGAGGTAGTTTATTTTCATCGGGTTCCTTTTATTATAATTAAAATATAATAGCCACCTCAATAAATAAAAAAAAGCCTCCAAAAACAAAAAGAAATGAAAAAAAAAAAAGTAACTGTGAAAGGGGGACTGGATCCGCGAATAAGTTGAAAATGAAGATGGAAGGCATGGGGCGGCCAATGATGTAGGGACACGGAGGCGGTTGTATTCTACAGTTCCCGTGGGGAGGGGACACCACGTGGCTTGACACGCTGGAGGATTTATTTTGCGGGGCCCACCTACGCGCTACCCTCACTTCATTTGTTTTCTACTTCTACTAAGCAAGAATAAGATATTAATTACTTCAATTAACAAACTTAATTATCAAAATCTCATGACAAATATTAAATACGATTAAATTTTAGTTATTCAACAATTTTTTTTTTTTAATGTTTGGAATGAACTTTCACGTTTGTTTCATTCCTTTTGAATTCAACTTTCTCTATTGATTTTTGTAACAATTTTAATCTTTATTAATTTGTTTTTTTAACAAATGAATAATAAAATTTTAGTGGGTCAATTATTAACATGGTGATACTAGCATGTATTGGAGTACATAGATAAGCTAACGAAAATATCATGTGAATACAAAGATCAAATTGGTAGAATAGCTAGGTAGGCATTGAACATTTTTTTCATTTTTTTTTAAAGCTTAGAGTCTAAAATGTTGGTTAGATATTTAAAAAAGTTTAAAGATCAGATTAAAATAATCTAAAAATTTAAGGACAAAAAATGAAATTTAAATTACTTATTATATATCATAAACAACTCTCATTCATCATCTCCTTTGAAATTTTCCTTCTCCCTAAAATGTTGAGTACTTTCTACCCATTTGTTTGGTATAGTTGGTCAAATAATCTCTTCCTATGTATCGCATGATTTGTTGAAGCTATGCTATTCACTATTTAGATAAAAAGACTCTTCGAAAGCATAAGTTTGTTTGAATCATGTCCAACCTGAGCGATACGTTACCTTTTAGTATAGGTCTCGAACTTGGATGAAACATTCCTTTCATAACTTACCATTGTTATGGGTGTCCAACCCCATTTGATAGACAAACACGAGTTTTTCTTATGTTTGTAGGCTCAAAATATCGGGTTATATGTTTAACCCATTTGAGGTTAAATGAGTTGGCTTATCTAGAAAACCTAGGGTTTTTTAGAAGGATATATAACCTAAAAAGAAAAGGAAAAAACGGAAGGAGAATACAGAAAACGTTGGGAGATCAGTGCAATTCGATTTTTCACCGACAGTGTTCACAAAGTTGTCGTTTGTTTGAGTTTCAACTATTGGATTTTGCTGAAATTTTGCCAGCTTGTTGAGGACTCACAGGGCCTTGTTTTGAATGGTTGGATCGTCGTTCTGAATTTCCGTTTATCAGATATTGCTGTCGGACAGAACCTACAAAAACTGAGTGATATTTATCATCTTTCATCTCTCAATTATTGTTCTCTTATGTATGGAACTATTGGTGGGTTGTGAATCTTTGTAAGACTGATTTGAGTTATTTTTCCCTCAATTTTATCATAATAAGAGAAGGTGACAAGGGTGGACTTCTCACAAGTCCCGTGGTTTTTACTCTTCACATCGAAGATGTTTTCCACGTATAATTTGTGTGTTTCTTGCATTTAGATTTCTGCATTTGTTTATGGTTTATTGTTGTCCATTGGGTTGTTACTTGAGAATTATTTAGTGAATAATTTGTGGTGGATTGAAGTACTATTTTTGGTCGATTGTCTTAGAAGAGATCTGTTATTAATTTACTATTTTGGCCCTATCAACCATTATATTAGAATTTTTTCATCTTGAGTCAAGTAACTCAACTTAGTTTAAACACTATTTACTAGAGTTCCTTCATCCAAGATCACATATTTACACACCTTTCATTAGCTATAAGGTTCTATATAAAAAAAATTTCATCAATCATTAGTTAGAACAAATTTATAGATTTCAAATAAAATAACGTGCACTAAGACATTTTTTTTTTCAAAATAAATGAAAGATTTTTAAAATATTTAAAACAAATATACATTTTAATTGTAAATGTCTGATGAGGCCTTTGTTATTTCTTCTTCTTGTATGCTTTTAAGGTTTATTTTTCCTTTTAAAAAAAATAAATTAAATTAATATGTTTGTTATGAGTATAAGTCACCATCTTGATTGTTAGAATTGCTTGGGCAGACAACGTATACACTTATATTAATTGAACCTCTCAAATTTTTAGCAAGTTGTCAATATATATAATAAATATTTTATGTCATTAAATTGAAGAACTATTCAAATAAAAGCCATGAATTGCAATCATATAATAACATTAAAAAGAACAGATTCATCAATGAATGAACACAGTGGAAATTGACATTTGTTTCACTAACAAAAAAATGGTAATGGTTATTTGCACCTTTCTTTGTCCTCCCTCAACTTGTTCACTACAAGACAACCAACGTTCGGATTTTATGAAATAAACTGTGCTTTTCCAAATAATTCTAACTACAATCCCACATCTTAATTAAAACTCTCTAATTATTGCTCCCATAATGGCTTATTAATTTTTCCAAGGTAAACTTATTACTGTTGGACCATATATAAAATGACTTTCTAAATAGTAAAAAAAAAGATTTTTAAGTACTAAAAAGTATTTTTAAACTCTTAAAAAATCAATCCGAACCGATTCTAACAAATTTGATTGTATACATTTTTCTATTGACATGACAATATTCAGCCCGTAATTTATATTTAACTATGTTCTCCTCAACTGTATTAAAATTTATTATTAGATAAAAAATAAGAAAAATATGGATTTTCAAGTGAGTAAAAATTGAAATGAAGCTCAAACTATACAAAAAATAAATAAATAAATAAATAAATAAAAAATAGACATTTACTCTAGTTATATATATCATGAATAACTCTACATGTTTAACCTAAAGAATTATAATAGAACTGACAACCATCAGGTCGAAAAAGCCAATATGAATATAATTTAATGAGTTAAAAACATATACCATTAACTAAGAGGTAAAATGTTCAAATTCCTTTAAACTCAAAGAAAAAGAGAAGATGGGGTACAAATGTAATTCAAAGATTCATTACACTACAACAAATAAAAAAAAAAAACTTAAATGGAGATGTGATAGGACATCTCATAAAATTTGAACCATTACAAGTACAAGAATTTATCAACTCAACAGTATAACCTCAATAAACTTTTAGGTTTGTTCGATAACTATTTAATTTTTTGTTTTTTATTTTTAAAAATTAAGCCTAAAAAATACTACATTTATCCATGAGTTTTTATGTTTTCTTATGTAATTTGTACTTATGATTTAAAAAATTAAATGGTTATCAAACGGAATCTATAATAGAGGGGTGGATTTACCATGGGCTCAGAGGCTTGTGCCCCCTCAAATTTTTTACCTTTAATAATATGTATACAAAAAGTCAAATCAAATAACAAAAAAAGCCTACTGGCATAGTGGTAAATTATAGGTATTATAATTTGTAAATTACAATTTTTTTTTACATATTGTAAATTACAATTAATGATACATATTAATAACATTTTTGATTAATTATGAAAGCATTCACTTAACTTGCATCTGCATAAGCCATAAATGCAGCTGTGAGACGCGTCCGAGAATGATCATAAATCCACGTGGATGATCGCAAGATCGAAGAAGATCCCCACCGTTGAAATCCAATTAACAAATCGCGGGAAATTAAATGCAATAAATAAGTAAAGAGAATCAGAAAAATAAATATGGAAATCCCCAAAGTTTCGGATCTTCGAAGTTTGTTTAGGTCAAAATAAAACGAAGTTAATTATGATTAAGAAATCGGAATTAGGGTTTTAATTAAAGACGTGGAAGTGACAACTGATAAGTGAGTGAGTGATTGGATAGAGAGACAAGACAGAAAGGGTTGGAATTAGGTGTCCGTTGTCCGAAAACAAAATAACAAATAAATAAATAAATAATTAATTAATGTTCTGATTCGTAAAGTCAAATTAATTCATTAAAATTCCAAATGGCATCACCTTTTGGAATTACGACGAATCTTGCAGTCTCCATTGGACTCATTGTCCATCGCAGCTTCTCTTTTTCCAGTCAAAGTTAATTATGGTATAAATTTCATTTTGTTCTTTATGTTTATTCTATTTTCGTGGACATGTTTTATGATGTTTACTTTTTGTTTCAGAATCTTAAAAATGGAGTTCAATTGTACGTTTGATCAATCAATGGAATGTTTGTAATTAAAAGGTTTTTAATTAGACTTTCAAACTTTTAACATTGTGTTTAGTTAATTCTTTTACTTTAGAATGTTTTTAATATATAGGTTTTTAAAATTCTAATTTGATATATAATAAGCCTATGTTGTTAACTTTATTAGTTTTAACGCCATGTTGGAGTATTATTTAAAATCACATAGGCCCCGACCTTTTGATAACTATTTGAACTTTTGATTTTTAAAAATTATGTTTGTTTCTCATCATTTCTCTAGAATGGTTTTTATCTTCTCTATAATAGTTTCTATTTTTAAATTTTTTAATGAAACATTTGAGCGTTTGTAGCCGAATTTCAAAAATTAAAAATAAGTTTTTGAAAACTATATTTTTTTTAGTTTTCAAAACTTGACTGCATACGTAGAGACTAGATAAAAAAACATGTAAACCCATAGGTGAGAGTAATTATAGGCTTAACTTTTAATTTTTAATTTTTTTAAAAAAACTAAAACCTAAGGTTCTGTTTGATAAGCATTTGACTTTTGATTTTTCGTTTTTGAAAGTTTGTGTGTTGTTTTCTCATCATTTGTTTACAATTCTCTATCATGACTTTCACCTTTCTTAAGAAAATATTTGAATGTTTAGTTAAATTCTAAAAACAAAAACAAGTTTTTGAAACTCATAAGTATAAGTAGTATTTATAAGCTTAATTTTTAAAAACCAAAAACTAAAGACTAAGAACTCATTTAATAACCATTTGGATTTTAGTTTTTGATTTTTTTTAAAACTAAGTCTATAAATAATATTTCCACCTATGGATTTCATTGTTTTGGCTATCTACTTTTTACATATGTTTTCAAAAACTCACCAAGGTTATGAAAACTTAAAAAAAAAAGTAGTTTCCAACAACTTGTTTTTGAAATTTGACTAAAAATTCAAATGTTTCCTTAAGAAAGATCAAACTCCGTTGTAGAGAAATTGAGAGAATACAAGAGCTTGATTTTCAAAAAGAAAATACTTGGGAGTTGCTTAGGCAGCACCCATCTATTTTGCAGTCCACTTGATAGCCACACAAAAAAATTTTAAAAAAGAAATCTTGTGGTAGAAAAATAGGAGGCACAATACGTACAAGTTGCATCCAAGTTGTGCTATTTTCAAAAATCAAATGATTGATTATCAAAGGGGCCATAAAAAATTGATTTCAAAATGATTTAGGCGTTTATATGGCATAAAGGTTAAATGAGTGAAATTCATGACATTTGTTATTGGAGAAAAGTGAGTGTGGAAGTTCAAAAACCCATATAGAATAGTCTTGAAACTTTATGCACCAAAATGAGATAAAATCCTAAGTTTCCAATAGTTGCTACTACTATTAAAAGTAATAGTGATTGAATTAAAATTTAATTTATCTAATTTGAGTATGGTATATTACTAACCAATCAGTAATTAGATTACAATCTTAAATTTGCATTGGGAAACATATATCAAGTAATTCTCTCCAAACGGCTCTATTGATATTCACGACATAGATTAAATATTAGTAAATATAATTCATAGAGATATGAACATACTTAAGACTTTTCAAGTGTATAGGAATTAGATATAGACATATGTTCGAAATTCAAAGGTCAAGTTAAACCAAAGTTATATTTTTCTTCCTTTATTTTTATTGTCACGTGGACCTATTTAAGTTAGATGACAATCTCACATATAAATATTAACAATTAGCCTTGAGCATAATTTAAGTGATTAGACATTTATTCTTCCTAATTGAAAGTCTATTCTCTCCTAACATTCTTAATTTTTTAAAGAAAAAAAAATGCAATCCAATTGTTATTTTTATTCTTTGATTTTTTTTTTCTTTTGAGTTCCCTCTTTGATTTGGTATATATACTGTCCTTTTTACACACCATACTAGGAATATAAAAATTAGAAATTATTTATAAAATTTTAAAATTCAACATGACACAAATACATCGTAAGTCAATTATTCGTATGTTCACTTCTAGGTTTTTTGTCATTCAATTGAAAAAAAGGTCACTTTGTTGCAGCTCAATTACAAGTTAGTTCTCAATGGTGACAAGACAAAGACCACGGATTGAAATACGCTAAAATACAATAACAAAATTGATACTATATAACATGCATAGTAGCACTTTTTTTTTCTTTTTAATAAAAAAACATGCATAGTAGCATAGACAAAAGAGAATATATTCAATGCAATTTAGGGAAAAAAATTAACGCAGTATGCAAAAAGTTTGACCTTATAACGTGGTTATTTCTTTTTTAAATATTCTGGGAGTTCAACAACATGAATGGTGTAAGAGATTCGAACTTATAATCTCTTAGTTAAATATATGTGTTAAACAGATGTGCTATGTCTAATTTGGATGATGTAGTTGTTATATTATAATTGATTGTACAATCTCATAATAATTGACGTCATATTAATTTTATAATCTTTTGTCCTAATCATGTATCCTAACCACTCGAAGAAGGTCATTTTCATGTCATGTTAAACATATATTATAATTCATCCACAAAGTAGGTCACAAAGATTTTCAAACACAGTTTTAAATAGGAAAAAACATGTCAAGCAAAGGAAAAAAAAGAGAAAGAACCCTAGAGAAGAACATTAATATTATTTTTTTTATGTTATTTCAGTTCAATCATATGTGAGAATTCAAATCTCTAATTTTTTTAATTACTTTTACGTGTACTCAAGTTAACAAGTGAATAATATCTATAAATTGTAAGGTTGAACCCGTCATTTATATAAATTACAATTTTTTTTTAAAAAAAATCAATTCCATAATTTTTAAACTGTTTCAAAGAATAAAAAGTAAGTCTAATCTAGAAAAAGTGAAAAAGTAGTCCAAATTAAACCAAATTTTGAAGAATAAAATAACATTTATGAAAAGTTCAGTCAATAATCAGTCACCACACCAGACAACAGAAGGAATCTAATAACTAGAAGTGGCCTGCAAAACGTGACGGTATTGATCATAAAAAAATATATATAGTTTTGAGAAAAAAAAAATAAAAAAAAACATAAAAAAACAAAATAGTTAGTTAAAAATAAAATGGAATTTTGTAATGATATGCATTATTATAATTAAAATGCCATTGAAAGGGGCGGCTTAGATCCATTCCCCCTCTTCTATGTCCTTTGCGTTTTGCTAAAAGACCCTTAAACTAACTCTCTTTCTCTCTAGCTGTCTCCATGAATTTGGGGTATCATTCACTAAGTTTCATAAAAGTATTATCAATTATTGATTCTTTGACCTATAATGCATTTGAGATTAACATTAATTAAATTTCTAAAATGTGTCTCACGACGTGTCACATAGTTCTCGTGTCACATAGTTTTGTCTTTCAAATTCTTTTTTTAAAAAAAAAATTTAAATGCTCACCCAACATGGATGTCATTATTAGTTTTATGACATGTTACATATTTTGAGAAAATAACAAAAAAAACAAAAAAAAAAACTAATAATAAGAGCAAAATAATTAACAACAACAACAAAACAATATTCTAGGTTAAAGTAAAAGCTTATTCTAAAACCTTTCATGATTGTGTCAACCTAGTTTTCAACTTTAAAAAAATATCTTATATGTTAACTATAATGATATAATTAAATTTACCTTTACTTATCAGTTTAAGCTTTTGGATTAATTGATGATTTAAGATGGTATCAGAGTAGCAGGTCCGGAGTTTAAACTCATGTAAAGTCAGGGCATGTTTGGGAATGATTTTGGAGTGACTAAAATTACTTTCCTACCCAAAGTGTGATGTTTGACAATATTAAGCAAATGATTTTGGAAGAATCCAAAATCATTTAAAGTGATTCACTTTCAATTACTTGGGAGGTGATTCCCAAGTGATTTTTGTCAAGTGATTGTAATTTAAAATGACTATTATTCATTTTTGAAAATAGTATACTTTTAATGACGAGTAAAAACCATAATCTTTTGTCAATATTCATAAATTTTCATTAAAAAATGAATTTTTTCAAAACCAAAATAACTATTAAAAGTATACAACCAAACATGAAAATGATTATATGAAAATCACTTTTAATAAATTAATTATAGACAAATCAATTATACTAAAATCAATATTTCTAAAATCATTCTCAAACATGCACTTAATTTCTTCCTCAATCAATATTGATGAATTTTGAATTTTGCATTTAATAAGTCTTGAGACTGATTAGACTTCTTTAAAATTCACATACCTTTTAGATATACAGAATTGAACAATCAAGACCCTATTGGACACAAAAAAAAAAAAAATCAATTTTGTGCCTAACAAGCTAATGATTTTTTTTTTTAAAAAAATGCTAAATATGCAAGAGGTGTATTAGCCACAAAATGAAAATTAAGCTTAGGGATCTATTAGAAGTTTTTAAGTTTAAGAACCTAATAGTAACAAAGTTAAAAATTTAGAGACCTATTAGACAATTTTTAAGGTTTAGGTACCTATTTGTCACAACCATAAAAGTTTAGGAACTAAATTTGTAATGTAATTTATCCTAATTATTAAAACAATAGCTTATGATATGTCAAAATTGAGTATATAGCAAACTTCGGGTAAATTACCAATTTGATCCATATAGTTCGGACTTAGTTTTAGTTTAGTCCCTTTTAGTCTCATTGCTTCAAGAATATTTATTTGGTCTTTATTGGTTGTTCAAATCTCACAATTTGCTCATGTGTTACACGTCACCATTGTGTTGAATACATGATCTAATTTACATAATAATAAGTATGTGTCTTCTATGCCAAAGTGAGCATGTAACTCAATGATAATTGACATGTAGTTTTCTCCTCTTGAGGTCAAACTTTATTTTTTACCTTCTATTAGATAAGGCCAAGTAAAAAAGAGACAAATTAGTGGATTTTTTACAAGTGGATAAAAAAGAGTTTAGGAGCCATTTGTAAACTCAACCAAATTCATTGGAATTAGATTTAAACTTCTAAATCTATACATACCAAATTGGAATTAAATCCAAACCACAATAACTAAATTGAAATGTTTTAAAATAACATGGACAAAAAAATTGAAGCTTAGCTCAAGCAAAAAGGATTGAATTTAACCATTTAAACTAATATGTAACTAACAAATAACTTAATTATGTTATTACCATTGATATGTATACTATCAAATTATACTTTTGTCGACTCAAACGTAGCACAAACTAGCTACTATATCATCAACTAAAATATTATAACTTCCAATTCCCACACCATGGTCGTTGAACTACTAAAAAAAAAAATCAAAATTATTACTAATTCACCTTATTAGCCATCTATTTGATCGGGGACTCAAATAATACAAAAAGTATGCTTTCTTTATGAACATTAGAAAAAGAAAGTAACGTTTTAAAACTAATCCGTTGGTAACTGAACTCTCGAGTTTCATCATTGGGCCCAATGTAGTGTTAAATAATGGGCTTTAACCATCAATCCGACAATCAAAGTCGAGTCCCATTAGGCCCAGCCCAAAACACGAATTGGATAGAAATGAAACATAACCAACCCCTCATGACCTGGCACGTGGGATGGGATGAGGTGGCGTTTCACAAAACTGCCACGAAACTCAAATTGACACGTGGCTTCGAATTAAACTCGATTTAAAAATAGGGAAGAAGGATTTAGGGCAATAGGATTTTGGATCAGAGGCAGAGCAGAGAAAAATGGAGAGCAATCAGAAGGTCGAAATGGAGAGGGAACAGCAGAGGCGAGAAGAAACGAAGAAGATGGAGCAAGAACCGCCGCACTATATTTCTCCGATGCAGCCATTGACGGAAAATGCTTACGGCGGAGGAATGTACGGCGCCGAGGAAGGGCAACAGCAAAGTCTGCAGAAGAAACCTGCGAGCGACACGCAGAGCGCCGATGGACCGGTTGAAGCCGGAATGAAGCCGAAGCATGCGCCTCCGCCGTCCTCCGGCGACAGAGATATCGACATCACCGGCCAGTCGTATTTTCAATAGGCCTGAAAGGTTCGTGTCGCTGCGGATTGCAAGCCTTTTGTAAATGTGTTTAATAATGGTAAAAGGTGGTTCTTTTCTTTTTTTATTCGATAACGCCGTGTTTGCGGTGAATATTTGAAGTTTGAATGATATATAATTTTTTTTGAAGCCGATCTGTGAAAGTCTGAATGATTGTAATCGCTCTTCCCAAGAGATTTTAGCGAATAATTTAACCCCCAAAAAAAAGAATAATAATAAAATTCGGGTTTATATGGAAACTAGTTAATTTATGATTGGTAAGTCCGCGTTTGTGGACCGTGTTGGGGATTAGTAGTTTACTCGGGGAGATTATTTCCCTTTAAGGGCAAATATGGTATCTCGGCCCACGATGATGGTTTAATCAAGAGTTGGGCTGGAAATGAGTGTTTTTAGTGTTGAGTTGGGTAAGTGTAATTAATTGTTAAGAGTGTCTTCTTTTTAAGCACACGTGAGCAAGAAAGTCGTTGGAGAGTTTTCCGACTGTCATCGGAGATTCACCGGAGAGTTGTCGGGAAGTCGACCACCACCAGACGTTGGGTTATTAAGTGCAAGAAATTGAGTCTAAAACCCAGCTCTATAAACTGGTTTAAGGTTTTATAAACTGGTTTAAGGTTTTATTGGATGAGAATGGATGATAGATGTCTGTGAATAAGATGTCTGGGAATAATAAATGTCTGACAATAAGATGGCGGTGTTTGGTTCTACATGAGAATGCTATCAGATTTTTATGTAAAAAAAAATGATATTTTATATTTATTTGACGAAATTAATATATAAATCTTATATAATATATACTTACAATCTAATAAATAATGTGCAAATTTATTTTATGATATTTATCTTATAAATTTTTTATATTATTATTTATTATTAATAAAATAATAAAAATGCATTTAAAAAATAATAATTAATTAATATTTTTTTAATTAAAAAATTTATTAATGGATCACAAATAACTCGTGAATAATTAATTATAATGATTATTCTTACTATTAATTAATAATATTTATAATTGATTAATATAATATTAATTAGTGATTTAATATTTTTATAATGAATGTTTATATTTGTTTGATGAAATTAATCTTAAAAACATTATTTTATTAACTAATCAAAATTAATGTCAACCAATAAAAATAAATTAATTAATTATAAATACTTTTAATTAAATAATTAATTATGATTATTGAAAATAAATAAATAAAAATAAATAAATATTAATAAAAAAAGAGGGATATTAATAAAGAAGAGAGAAAAAGAGACATATGGATGGGTATAAAGAAAACCCATCATTCTTGAATCCATCCACCATGGAAAAAAGTAATGCATTTTATAATAAGTGATCTTTGTGTCCACGCTTATTTTTTATATCAATAATATATAAGTACTATATATATATACATACATATATATATACGTACGTATATATATATATATAATATCTTTTATCTAAGATATATAAATCAACTTATATTTAAATATTTTATATAGTTGGTATATTATTAATATAATTAATATCGGTAATAATTTTATATAGGAGGTAATTAATATAATTAATATCGTAATATACTTCATTTAGTGATATGCTTCATTATTTTTTTTTATAATAGTTATTTAGTGAGAATATTGTCTCATTCATTCACCATTGATATAACATACCAAAAAGGAACTTGTGATAAAGAATGATTAATGAAGTTAAAAACTAAAATAAGATATATGAGTGGTGTACTTTAGATTATGCAGTAGTTTATATATCTAATATACTGAATATAAATTGTTGTCATACTCATACTGTATATTAGCTATTTTTATATACGATTGATAAAGTTAAGTATTGAGAATTTAATTTCATTGATATATTTAAATAATATACTTAAATAACATATACCACAGTATATAATTGATGTACTTCATAAATAGGTATATTAAGGATATATCAACCGTTAATCTATTAATAGGTGTTATATTGCATACCCGAGATTGAACATGCATGGTTATATTGCATACACGAGATTGAACATGCAGGGTGAGGATTCGATGAGAATTTAATCTGATGTCAATTACAACGGTGGGTTAATAGGCTTAAATTTTTTTTTATGATACCTATTACTACGATGAGAATTTAATCTGATGTCAATTACTACGGTGGGTTAATAGCCAAAGTGCTCAGTAATTGACATATAAATTCAGATATGCATTTCTTTGAAACTTTTTGTATTAAAAAAAACCTAATTCAATAGCGCTAAAAAATCAGTATTATAATATCAATTGCATTGATAAAGAGAAACAAATTATTGTTAAGGTTGTAAACATTATTCTTTTCAAATGATATACATGTGCATTCCAATGGGGCAAACATACATTTAAATGAGGCAAAGACTTGTTGTAAATGAATTAAAGTCTATTAATGAGAAAAATTGGGGAAGATGTGAAATATAATGTCTACTCCCTGTTCCCTCCGAGGATCTACCAATCATATATGCATAATTGTTGCTTCAAATCCAAGTTTTAGTTTTACCTAAACAACACCTTCATAAAAGAAAAACAAAAAAGGACCCATTATTCTGTTCATAAAAGAAACGAATTTATGAATGAAATATGTGACACCAATTACACCACACACCAAACTAAAAGCTAAAAGCTAAAACCAACCAACCAACCAAACCATTCTAATTCTAATTCGCAACTCCTACCTCTTATCTTTTACCAAGCAACATCTTCTCCTAATTATAATAAATTAGTTTCAAAATCTGAGGCTCCTAATTAATCTTTTAGGAAAAATGATTCAATTAATTAATGGAAAACTATATAATATTTTTATCAAAATTTTTAGACAACTATAATTTTTAATCCTCCTGTCCTGATGGTATAAAATTACCCGTTACATATTATACTAGCTCTTAAAATAATCTCTCACTCTTAATATCTTAATATATCTAGCTAGTATAAAACACACCGTACTAAAGAATTATTTCTCTATCTTTCATCCCTGATTTTTAGTTTGTAAGCCTAACCTACAAATATCCTCCACGGCCGCCGGAGCTTCCCAAATCCCACTTCGCCTTTTCATTTCACTAAAACCATCACTACACTCACTCATCTTCATCTTCTTTATTCTCCAACTCACGTCTGCCATTTCTACTCCAACCAAATCCTCATATATCTTCTCCCATCCCATTTCCCACTCTCCATGGGCATTGCACAGAGCCATTGTCCCATTTTCCCAATCCGTCCAGCTCCATCCTCTCTCCAGTGAACCCATAACCTTTCCCACGCACTCACCCTCACACGCCGCCCTGCACGGCCTGCACTTCGCCCCGCTCAGCCGCCCCGGACTCGACATCGCTGCAACTGGAACTCCGTATCCCCTCGGCGGAAAATCGTACCGCCGTTCCGTCACTATACAAAACGGTAATCGTATCCTCACAAATGGGACTCCTCCGGTGGTGAGCTGTTCCTTGAAGGCGCTTTCCGAGTTCAGTTGCCGGAGTCCGGCGGCGTCCAGTTTGGGAATTAGACCAAGGCGTGAGAGAGCGATGGTGGAGGTCTTGAGGTCTCCAACGCCGAGCCGGTCGTTGAGTCCGCCGTAGGAGGATCCCGGCGGCACCACGTACTGGCCGGAGACGAAGCTTTCGGGTCGGAGCGGGGCGTTCCAGTATCCGTCGACCCGAGTTCGAATAATCCAATCGTATGTGAAATTGTTGCGTTCTTGGTACGTGCGGATCATCGTCAGGCATCCTTCCACTAGATTGAAATACTGCAAAAGCCCCTGCCAAAAAACGCATCCATTCAGATTTTTAGGGGTATTATCGTACTTCTACTTAAAAGTTTAAAAACTGGGACCCAATGTATCTTGGGCTGACAAGTTCCACAACGGGATAGACACTCGCGTACTTAATATATATTTTGATTAAATTGCAACTTTAATTCCTAAATTTTCTTTGTATCTAATAAAATTTTCAACTTTATCATTTGATATATCTAATATTATTAAAAAAATAGTAAATTTATCAAATATGAAATTAAATTTCTAATAAGATATTAAACTTTTAATTTTATTTCTAACAACTTGTGTGTTAAACAAAAAGGTTTTAGACACAAAATTGAAAGTTACATTTTAAAGGAATCAAAATCTATTGGAAAAAAACTGAAAATTAAGACCCAATGAAAATTAGGCTTATAAATACCAATACCAATTTCAGTTATGGATATTGTTGTTTGTTATCTATTTTTTAGATATGTTTTCAAGAACTAAGTCACACCGGGAGACTAAAGAAAAAAGTAGGTTTTGTTTAATAACCTTATAAATAGTACTTCCACATCAGGATTTTTGTCTTGTTATCCATTTTTTAAATATGTTTTAAAAAACCAACTAAGTTTTGAAATATGTTTTCAAAAACCAACTAAGTTTTAAAAACTAAAAAAAATAGTTTTTGAAAACTTTTTTTTTTTTAAAAAAAGTTAAAAATTTAAATGTTTTCTTAAGAAAAATAAAAGTAATCATAGAGAAATGTAAAGAAACGAGGAGAAAACAAACACAATTGTCAAAAATTAAAAACTAAAAATTAAATTATTATCAAACGGGATTTCAAATTTTAATTTTAATTTTTAGAATTTGATTATGAATTTAAATACTTCTTTATGAAAAATGAAAATCATCTAATTTTTTTTTTTAAAAAAAAAACAAGTTTAATTTTCAGAGCTAAAATAGGTAGGAGTAATGTACTTAACTGTCACAATTTTGAAACCTCACTTTAAAGACCGGCCCCCACTACAAAACGTAGCAAACCTTTCTTTTCTAAAAGATGAAAAGTCTCCCATAAATTTCAATATATAAATTTTTTCTTTCGAAACGAATTTCAATATAGAAATTAAAATCACAAATTCAGTAAACATCTTAAACATAAAACTTCAATTATGTTATTACACTTTGGGTTATGTTGTATTTTATATTTAATTCGGGTCTTTACTACTATTAATTAAACTTTTTTTGTTTGACCTTACTTGTAAAGGTAATTTAATTTCCTTAAAAAGATTTATAAAATTCGTCACATACTTCCGATAATACTACCTACAAATCTATCTAAAAAGCTATCGGGATTAAAATATTCTGCTTACATTAAAAATATTGATAATATATATATATATATATATATATATATATATATATTTATATATATATTCGGGTGATTTGATGAGGAAAGAAAAGGAATGAATTAAAAGGCAAGAAATGGTTGAAGATTATTTATAAAACAAGCAACAAAAGGAAGCGTTTTATTGTGAAAAAAAAAAAAAGAAAAAAAAAAAGAGAGAGAGAACAGTTAGTTACAGTAAAGATACAACAGCCCTTATTCTTCTTCCAAACAACAGGTACCTAATCAAATAACGTTTCAACTTAAATTTTGACCAAAAAAAATTTAAAAAGTTTTACAGAAATACGGAAGAACCTGGATGCCGTTGGGCGAGTTCGCCGCCGTTAGAACGCGGAGTTGTGACTCGGTCTCTGGAATCGGTTTCGGCTCGAAGATTCTGACGGCGGCTAGTTTCGGCGCTGCTCTCAAGTACGATAACTTGAACGAGTTCCGGTCCAGCGGACTGTGCAAAAACAAGTCCGCATTCGGATACTCCTTCAGAATATTCTCCATTATCGACGGTCCGGTCACCTCGAACCTCCTCGCTCCGCCGACTAAACAAACCGCCATTTTCGATTTCTGTAACTCCGCCTTCTTCTTTCTCCATTTCCGAGCCTCGGCGGACTCCTCCGCCTCTACGGCTCCTCTCGGAGGCTTGCTCGGAGGAAGACTAAACGAAGAATCATCAGTTCGATGATTCGATTCGTCAGGCCGTTGAAACGCACCGCCGATGATGAAGGATCGGAGCGGGGCGAAAGTCGAAAACGGAATCGTAGGGACGGTGGAGACGGAGAAAAAGGCGATGAGAGAGAGAGGAGTTACGATCAGAAAGAGGAGACGCCAATCCACATCGATAGCCCATCTTCGAAACGCCATGGCGATTTTCCTAGGGTTTTTTAGCATCAAAAACCGCAGGAACATGGAAGGAAGTGAAAGAAATCAATGGCGGAATTACGTGTTTGAAGGATTTGGGGACTGAAATCTGTGTTTTCATCTGGAAGGAAATCGGTTAGGTCAGGCATTGGAAGAAGATGGGACCGACTTTTTTTGCGTGAATAAAACGTACGTTTAATCACATATATGATTGGGACGCAAGGTAATTTACACCCCATTTATTATAGATTTATTATATTTAATTGATTTATTAATGATTTGAAATTCTTTTATAAGTTAAGAAAATAAGTATGATGCTTTCATGAAAATAGAATTTGCGTAAAATTGATTTTATTATTATTTGTCGTGATATTATTTTATTTGCCAACTTACACACATATCCGCCGTTAAGAAAATATACCTTCAATTAAAAGCTAAAGTTCCTTAAAATATATATTTATATATAATTGGTTACCTTTCCATTTTGGTCCCATATATTTTTTTAGTTTTGTACCAATTAATTTATGTCAGCGTGTGTAATGCTTCGGATCCAAGAATCGGACTAGGATTCAAAATCTAAATTCGACTTTTGTTGGCCACACTAGAGATGTTCATGGGCGGGGCGAGGCGAGGCTGGGGAATTGCTCCCCGTCTCCGTCCCCGCCCCCCATTTCATTTTCCGTCTGCGCGAAATTCGCTATTTAATTCGTGGAGAACGGGACGGAGATTTCGAGAATTCGCAGGGATCGGGTTTCCCGCGAGAAATAATTCCCCGTTTATAATTTTATTTTTTTCGATTATATTAATTAATTCTTTTTTTTTTGAAAATGTATATTTAAATGGTTAATTATTCTTTAGATATTTCTAATTAAGAGTCATTTTTTCAATTTTTTTTAAAAATAAAATTATATTTAATAAAATTGTAAATTTATGTTTATTAGATGTATAAATATATATATATATTTAAAATTAAATAAATTAATCGGGGTGGAGACGGGGAGCGGGGCGGGGACGGGGACGGGGAATGTTTAGCCAACGAGGATTTCCTGTCTCCGTCCCCGTTTAGCCAACGGGAAAAATTTTGTCCATGCTCCCTCCCCTCCCCTGTTCCCCGCCTAAACGGAGATTACGGGGCGGGGCCCCGTCCTCGGGGGAAATGGACATCTCTAGATATTCCCATCCAAGTCAAGCTCATTTAACTTTGGAGTTTCCTATGATTAAGCGATCTTCACCTTATTGATATAAGTAGTAGCTATCGATTATTTTAAGTATTTTTCAACCATACTTTTATATCCTTAGGATCACTCTCATTCGGATGTAGTTTTCATTCATATTCCCTCCCTCAATTCGAGCGTCACAACATGAACATAACCCAATCGACATAAAACATTTGTTATCAATTAAGTGATAAGAAGTTCAAATCTCTCATCCCACATATTTTTCAAAAAAAAAAATTCTTTAGGCTAGTGCGGTAAAAAAAACATTATCTATGATATTAAGTCTATACAGGATGATTTCCAACTGGTGGCTTTTGTGCACTTGCATTGAGAGCAAAATTTTTTAATTGATGATATGGCTCGTTCGGGATTATCAAATAGTCTACAAAAATGTGAGAGAGAAAGGTATTAGAAAGACTTGAGAAGTAGCATTTTTTTTTTATAATTGAATATAAAAAATAAATAAATTTATGTCCCGATTGATAATCATTTTGTTTTTTGTTTTTAGTTTTTTGAAGTTAAACTTATTTTCACCTAATTTCTCTTTGTATCATCTCTTTTAACTAATCATTTAAACTTTTAGCCAAATTCACAAAGTGAAGTTTTTTAAAGCTACTTTTTTTAGTTTTCAAAAGTTGATTTGATTTTTTAAAATATAAGTACAAAGTAGATAAGATGACATATAAACTCATCGGTAAAATTAGTATTTTTAGGTTTAAATTTTAAAAACTAAAAACTAAAAATAAAATGGTTATCAAACGGGATCTTAGAAATTATAAATTTGAGTTCTTATAATAAATTTTACCAAATAATAATAATAATAAAATCCAAAAATATAATAATAATTAACGGTAAAAGAAAATAATAAAGATGTGTTGAAATTAAGTAAAGGCTGCTTAGAATAATCTTTTGTAGTGTTTTAAAATTGACATTCAAGAAATTTATTTCAAGGAGAAATATAAATTCTAATACTTAAACGTGTTGTGTCTTTCTTGGTCACTTATTTGAATATTTTTGTTCTTTTTACTTTTTATCCCATAATTTACTTTTTGTTTTTTCTTTTTTTACTCTTACGTATCATAAATTCATTTGATTTAGTGAATCTACAAATATAATATAATCTGCCTACCAGATTCTAATTTATTTTCCCAATCTTGATACAATATCAAAAAATTTTAAAGATTAAAAAAAAAAAAAGAAAGAGATAAATCGATGTGGGCCCAGATATCCATTTTATTTTTTGATTTTCTATTTTAAAATTAAGTTTGTTTGTTTCAGCTTGTTAATATTAGTTTCTTTTTTAAGGAAAATCGATATGTTTTTGTTTAAAACAAGGGAAATCGAATTGAGTAGGCTCATTTTAAAAAAAAAATCATATTCGTAAAAAAAATGATTTCCTAAAAAAAATTACGATAAATTAAGTCTATTTTTTAGGATAACAACAAAGGATGTTTAATTAATTGAGGTGTGTAATTTTTAAAAGGCACAATACGCTCTTAGTCTTAAATTTTAATAGATTTTTACTTGGTACCAAAGTTTTGCAAATAGTTTTTAATGTTTTTCTCTAATGAAAAGATAATTTGATAGTTAATTTGTTTAATAGTTTATAAAAAATTTCAAATTTTCTTTTTAGTTTTATGTGTCATTTCTCTCTTTTTCTTTTCCTACCATCCTCTTGGCTCTTCTCCTTGTATCCTTCTTCTTCTGTTGTGAGTTGGTTGCCACCTCCTCCACACCGACCATTGCGCCCTTAAAATATTTTTGTTATAAAATTGGGCAACACATTCTTCGTTCATCTTTGATAATTTTAGATAATGAAATAAGAATACAACCTAAGAACTTAGAATCAACACGAAACACAAATTTTAGGTCCCCATTTGATAACTATTTGAGTTTTTATTTAAAAAAAAACATTAAGATGGTAGACAATATTTTCACATTTAGTTTCTTTATTTTGTTATCGACTTTATATCCATATTTTCAAAAATCAAGTCAAGTTCTAACATTTATTTTTGTTTTTAGAATATAATTCAAAATTAATTTTTTTAAAAAAATACAGTGAAAATCAGGATAAAAATTTTAGAAAAACAAGCCTAAATTTTAAAAATAAAATTTTAATTAACTATGAATAGAGTGTTAGCAAGAAGTTTGGACCAACTCGCCTTGAAATGGACGAAGTTGAAAATTAGTTTCTTCCCAAACAGCTTAGGAACCAACGACTCTGACTCGACAAAAACCAGAGGGAATGGAAGGAACTCGAGCATTGTGGGCACCGTTTTTTTGTCGCTAGTTCTGTTTTATTTAACCCAAAATCCAAATTAAATATTCCATACTCTATTTTAATTTCTATTTTCTCATTTTGTTTCTTTGGATCAATTGCTTTTAAAGAAATAGAATAATCTTCTAAGTTATTAAAAAAACATGTCAATAAATGTAAGTTAATTATAAAATCATCTTTCCATTAATTAATTGACTAACCATCTAAGAACCAACCAACCATATTTTAGAATTCATAGACTTGATTTCTATTTGGTTTTTGTATTTTGAAAATTAAGCCTATACATACTACTTTTACTTATGAATTTATTTGCATTGTTATCTACTACTTACTAATGTTTTCAAACTTTTTGAACATCTTAAAAAGTAATTTTTATTTTTTAGAATTTAGCTAGGAAACTATTTATTTTTAAGAGAGATGAAAATCATAGTTAAAAATTTGTGAGAAAACAAGCCCAATTTTTAAAAATAGAAAATTAAAAACGAAATTGTTACCCAATGGAGCTTAAAACTTTCCAATTTTTTAAATTTAAGAACCAAACAGAAATTTATACTCAAACTTAGGAACCAAGATGTATTTTACCTTTTTCTTTTAACTTCCTTAATGAATTGACTCAATGGCCGTAATTAATGTTTTTGAATTTTCATTAATCAATGGGCTCATGGACAATAATTAGTTCCTTTTTGCAGTAATAATAATGGATTTGATTAAAATAAAATTAATAATGGATTTGAATTTTCATTAATAATATATATTATTAATTAAAATATATACCTTCAATTCAAAGATGTGTGAACGATTTAAATCTCCCCTATGTGAATTTTGAAAAAGAAAAAAATCCTTAATGAATGGATTCAATGAACATAATTGATGTTTTTGAATTTTCATTAATGAATTGACTCATTGACAAATAATTAGTTCCGTTTAGTTTTTCACTAATCATAATGGATTTAATTAATTACAAATTAATGTGTTTTACTGTTAGACTTCCATTTATATTTTCATTTTCTTATCAATATTTGTGATATATTTGTTGACATAAAACATAGTCATTAAAACATATACTTTGGATCAAGAGGGGAGTGAAAGATTTGAATCTCGTTTGAATTCTAAAAAGGAAAAAAAAAAAGAGCTTTCGTGCATTATTTTTATAGTTTTTTTTAGTGAAGTGATTGGTGAGACAATTAGGCCTTCAAAATTGTATTTTTATATTTAGAATTTGACTAAAAATTCAAATGTTTTTTTTTTAAGAACCGATCATAGAGAAATAAAGAAAAAAATAAACACAATTTTCAAAGTTAAAAATCAAATGTAGTTTAAATTATTGTTTTTTAAATCTACAAATTCTAAGCTTCTCTTCTACGAAATTACGAAATAAATTGAAATTTATGAATATTGACTTTTACTGTGAAAATTGTAAAATTCAATGACATTCAATGGTGGAGGCTTTCAAATTAGATTAATTTAGTTGGATAACATTCCATTGTCGTTATTAGGCTCCTAATTTATTGACTGAACCGAACAAACGAACGAATTAAAAAAAAAACCAACAACGACAAAAAAGCGGCAGTCAAACCTTAAAAAGCCTACCGTAAAAAGGTCATTTACGTAACTGTTTGAAACAGCTAAATTTTTTCTAACACTTAATTTGGTTTGATTAGCCAACTGATTTAGTTAAATGGATTAAGGTATATATCTTTATCAAAAAATGTTTAGTGGTTTGAATCTCCATTTTTATATATTTTTAAAATTTTTAAAAAAGGTTAAAAAGATAATACAAAAGTTCTAGAGGATGTGTAGAAATTTCAAGCTCTATATGAAAAAAAAAAAAAAAAAAACCATAGTTCTGTAAAGTTCTTTTTTTAAATAATTGACAAAGATGCTAATAAAAATAAGAAAATTAAGCTTAGAATGAAAATATTAAATCGACTTAATTGCATTATTATTTATCATTTTATGGAGGCCGAATCAACCTAATTACAATTATTAATTTTATTCGCAAACCTAACTTTTGAGGAAATCTGACATGTTTGAAATTTTGAATTGTAGAAAAATTCATATATATGAATCGTAGGCATAGAAAATTCATATAGTCATAGAACTTTCCCTATCACCAATCCCAATATTATTAATCCAGTATTTTTTTTTTTTTTCTCCCTCTTAATATGTTCAAATGGTAATAATTCTGCCAATTAAGAATAAGTTAGAGAAAAATATGTTTAAATTGTTGAGAAGTATAAGTTTCTAGAAGCCTGAGTTTCTCCATTTTTTTTTTAATTTTATCAATTTTTCATTTGTAAAAATGTTGTGCATGTCCTGAAAGTTGCTACCATTAACTTATCTCAACTTTATATGAAAAACATAAGATTAAACTTAACTCCATATCAAAATCATTAATTTTATCAAACAAAATTCGATATCATATTTTATTAAATAAAATTTGATAATTATTAACTTAATGTTCATTACTTAATTAAATAACGGTTAATATTTTATAAGTACTATACTGCAAAAGTTTCAAAATTGGCATGTTATATTTAATTTATCAAACTTCAAAAATTCTAATTACGTCCATTTCCTTCTTAAGTTATTCTTAATTTCTTTAACCCATACGCTTAACACCATAAACACAAAGGAAAGAAATATTACCATAAGACTCCATCGTACAATTGGATATCCAATTAGACATTACAAATGAATTTCCAAATCTAATTAAGTCTGAGAGGCTTCATGGGGGAGGTTTAAATCTAATTAAATCTAATTAATGGGCCAAATCCAATTAGCAATCCTGTAATTTTGATAGCTAGATCACCACTTAACCCAAAATTTATCTAATCTGAGCGTTATACCAACATTTGATCAAACAATTTTGAGATTAAAAGTATAATTCGAAGTCCAAAGACATAATTGAAACTTCTAAAATCCCGTTTGATAACTATTTTAGTTTTGGTTTTGGGTTTTTGAAAATTAAGCTTTTTTTCTCCCAATGTAGTTCATCTCCCTTAAAAAAGCATTTGAATTATTAGTCAAATTCTAAAAACAAAATCGAGTTTTTGAAAACTACTTTTTTTTTCTTCAAAACTTAGTTTGATTTTTGAAAACATAGGTACAAAGTAGATAAGAAAGTCATTGCTAGAATGTAGTATTTTTAGGCTTAATTTTCAAAAATCAAATATCGAATAGCTATCAAATGGGGGGCCTAAAATGCAGGAGTTCAAGTGCAGTTACCAGCTCCACTCTCAACTTAATTAATGGTAGAAAATTTAGACATCGAAAACGAAGTAGCAAATCAGCAACAAACAACAGATTGATGAAACCAGACAGAAGGTAACAATTGAAAGACGAAGGGAGAAGCCAAATTTGAAGGGATAATGTATTCAACTGGAAAACCATCCCCACAAATAAAGAGAATGCAAAACCTAATCATCAACTTCACAAAGTAAAATCAGTTAAGAATATGAACCACACTGAAAAAATGTACAGGCAAGGTTTCAAAGCCCTACCTCGATATCTGACAACGCATTTCTCTAGTTCCTGCACGCTCTCTTCGACACCCAAACTTGCTTGCAAAAGCCCTCCATGCCACTTTGATGAGATACTCAAATTGTTGATACAAGATCTGACTGTTAAAAGTGCGGCCGAAAAATGTGTAATGATTGTTCTAAATCAGGGGAGACATTTTTATGGCTCTTGATGGGGTTGTTATATACAGGATGACACACGCACCAAAATCAACAGGCCTTGTTGAATGAAAAATGTTCTGTGGGGATCTCACTCTCAATTCGTTTCCAGGCAGGGGGGTGCAAAGTTTCTTTGTGAAAAGAAGGGTTAGTAAAGTACTAACATGAGTAAGGATCAGCATACAGCTCGTTTAGTCTGAGAGCATCTCTTCCAATTCAGGCTCCTCAGAGTTACTTGCATCATAATCCAAAGTTCCGTTGAATGGACCTTTATCTTGAAAGTCAACTTCCTCTTCCTCCGAGTCGGGCCATTCTGGCTCATAATCATTGTTTTGATCGTCTAATGTTGCAGGCTCGTCTCTCCTTGGTGTAATATCACTCCTACCATATCTTCTGAGTCCTGAATCAGACTTTACGTGAGACCTGGCATCTTCACATATGCAAGGCGATGGGTTTTCATGAAATTCACCCCTGCCTGGCCGCACCTCATTTGGCTCCCCCATGAATCCTCTCTGATATGTTCTAACCCTGGAGGAAAATGCTCCCCATGTCATGTTGGCTCTGTTCAAGAACAATCTATAGAGTTTTTTGGCATTTGGACGAATGGTAGGCTTGTGTCCGAAGTATCTTCTGAAATAGAATTGAAATTTTAGAAAATTATTCATTAGATAAGAGTTCCTATATATATTTTGGGTGTGTGTGTGTGTGTGTGGTTAAAGAGAGATTCCGCACCTTCTTCCAGCCAGTATTCTTGCCATATTTCCGTTATTGTTGGTGACAAATACATCACTCTCATCGCAGACAATAAAATCAAGTGCAGCCATGCGAGAGGAATATGAAGCGAATTTATCCAATTCCTCTTTCGAAGCTATGGTCTCTTTTGAATGGAAATTAGGAAAAAGTGCTTTCAAAGGGGCTAGTGTCTCCTCCCCTCCATATACTTCTCCTGATGCCACATAGATATGGACATCCTGCCCATATCCCAGTGCTCTCAACATCAAACCAACCTCTTCTGGAGTCAGTGGACATTTTCCATGCCTCCTTTCCTTGTCAGGATTGCTTGCTTGCTGAAATACATTCAAAGCAATTTTATACAACATATCATACTAGACGTGTTACTTTGGTTGCTATCTTTTGTTTGAATTACCACGTAGAAAATAGACCCATCAATATCAGGAAGTATAGGCCCCGTATGATAGTTGGTTTTTGGTTTTGGAAGATTGTGCTCATTTTTTCATCAATTTTCTACAATAGGTTTCATCCTTCTTAAGAAAAGATTTGTATGCTCAGCTAAATTCCAAAAGCGAAAATAAGTTTTTGAAAATTACTTTTTTTCAGTTTTCAAAACTTGGGTTCGTTTTTTAAAACATATGTAAAAAGTAGATGACAAAACAAGAGAACTCATTGGTGGAAGTAGTATTTATAAGCTTAATTTTAAAAAACCAAATGGTTATCAAACAAAGCCATAGATATTTGGGACAAATTTTGGCTTATACATGAATGCCACGACCTCCAATGTTACTCCCATAATTATTCAAACCCAAAAGTCATTGAGCTAGTCGATTTCGCTACAATTGACTAGCAAGTATTGGTGATAAACATTGGCTTTTCTGTACATAAATAAAACGAACGAATTCACATAATTAAAACTAGAGCCTTACATGTAATGTTTTCCATCGCCTTCGAATTGCTCCAAGTTCTCTCCTTTCCTTTTCACCCCCGCCGTAATAGCAACCAGAGAATGCTAGCATATCTGGTTCAAACCTACGGTAATACACAAATGGCATGATCAAAATCACAATTGATGTCCCAATTCTGCAATAAGCTTCAGTATACATTGCATGGCATGGAATCAAGAGTAAACAAATTATCATTCTACGGTACCATATGCACATAAGAATGTAGAACCTTCACTCAGACTACGAAATTTATTTGTTTACAAAGCCATCTTGATGGCATTAGCATGTGCAAAAGAAATTGGAATTTGTGTATATTTTGAGCATCAGGAGACTATAAAAGAACACCTACAGAACATGCCGGCACAAGAAAATGTGTAATTCATTCCATCAAAGCAATTTCTGATGAATGATTAAAATCTGCGGTCCATTTACTAGATAAAACATTTGAGAACAATAAAAATGTAAATCATTTGAGAACAATACACCTGCAAAAAAAGTGTATGCTATGATAACCAACCAATCAACCGAAAAGACAAGCAATTATCAATAATAGTTCCATAATGACAACTACAATAATTTAAGACCAAGGGCTTATCACCATATACCTGAGGTGCAAAGCAATGTAATGCTTGCTTCTTGCCCGCATTTGATGGACCAATTTTTCACCCATTTCCTGTATTGGGTCTGTGAATTTCAAAGCATGGTAGTTAACTCTACATCTCAGTTTCTGTAAATCCGTCTCCAACTTGTTTGCTAGTCTATAATCGAACTTGGAAAGCTGAATAGCCTGACACATTATGAATACTTCTGAGTATATATTTAAAAATTAATATAAACTCGAGACATATCAAAAGCAAAAAATGAGAAGTCGAAGACTCGCTGTACAAAATTTCAAAGAAAAGGCATGCAATTGAAACAAGTACAAGAAATCTATACTTGCGTTGATAATTGGAAGCTGATCAATAATAGAAGTTGCATGTTTATGTAATCAAATGGGTTGTAGAGAACGGAGAACTTACATGCCTTTTCAAAAGAACAGGTAATACACGGCTCTGATAACATCTTTCACTACACTTCCTGGGGACACGCATTGAGTGTGTATTCCATGTTTTGCCACCCCTCTTTGGTAGCTGATGAATGATTTTCACATCTTTTGACAGGAATGATACAAACCAATCAACATCGAAGATCTCTGAGAAGTTGCTGTCGAGAAACAACAAACACGTTTCTATAGTCCAACAAGGATAACTAAAAGCAGAAGTTACTTTTGCTTTATAAAATGTGACCAACCTGGAATCCTTCCAAAAGGACTTCTGATCAAGCTTAGGCACAACAAGGGTAGCATTTAATATGCGTGCTGCAACAACTGCATCTGTTATCTGCCATTAGGAGCTTTAGTCAGCTTGAAAATAGCTAGGAGAAAAGAAATCAAATCGATTTTTGCACCAAAAGATAGGCAATAACACAATTATCTGCGAGCATTTGAAAGAAGGCCGTTGCAGCTATGAAAGGTATACCGATACACAACTAATATGGCAATAGCCAACAACTGCATGGCATGTGCATACTCTATTCAATATATATTTTGATGTACATATTACAACCACACACGACCCATCAAATTCAAACTACCATTTTCCCTGTTATCATTTATATAATGTCCATATTCATTGGGATCCTCCTAATCAATCTTTATGGCTTGTGAATAGCAACTCAAATACAAAATCCTCAACAAGAAAAATGCAAGCCAGTGACATTACCCCAGTTCTTTGTTGATTTAAACCTCCACTAGTTGCAATCAGCAAGTATCGATTCGGATGTGTAATAGCATTAGCTTCTGCAGCAATGTGGAAAAATATTAGTTCTTCTGCTTCTCGGGCGAAAAATTAAAAATAAAAACCACATACTATACGATCCAATGCAAGCTTTGTACAACCAGGTTTAACATGAATTCACTTTCTTTCACTTCTATTTTCAAGATGGACAAAATTTTGAAAAAATAAAAGCCTGAAAACAACAGTATTTAAGAAGAGTAATTTAGGGATCTAATCATCTCCAAGTCGTCAAAAGAAAAACTGTAACTTAATTCCTTCCAATTGCTAAACCGATTACAAAACTTAACTTCTGAATGCAACGTAAACTTATATTGTGATTTTTTAAAAAAAACATAAACTTATATTAATTAGCAAAGTGGGGGAGGAGCTTGGAATTTCTCGGAAACATACTCTGGAACTTGTTGCTGGCATTACTACATCCAGAGTAGAACTTCGCATTTCTGGAAGTCCAGAGATCACGGCCGGATCTCGCTCCATTGCGCTGGTTATAAAAGGAAGAAAATCACGTCACAAGCAAACAAAGATCTGTCAGCTCCAGCATCAACTAGCAGAAACAGTAAAAGACACTAAAGTGTGAAATTCGAGAAAACCCTAACCGGAACGCGAAAATGCGAAACTCCAATCGCCTCGTCGGAAGCAACATTGAACTGAACCTATTCCACGAAACAAAATTCAGCAATTGGAATCGAAAAAAAAAATCAATCAAAACACAAGAAATCACAAAGTGGGAGGAGATAGATACCGGAGGAATGCGGCGGGTATGATCGGAATCATGTGGAGAAGGAGCGAGAAAAGAAAGAAGTGCAAAGAAGAGAAGCAGGCCAGCGAAAATGACCGAAATGAATGGGATCAAGAATCTAAAGCGATGATAATAGTGATTGCGCCGCCGCTGAAAAGCCATAGCTCCTGGTGACAGTGACCACCGAAGCTCGTGTCTCTGTGTATGTGTATCAGTGCTCCACTCTGATTGGGAAGGAGAAAAATGGGCTGAAGAAGAAAAGAAAAAGAGAAAAAGGTAGAAACATGAAAGGAGAAATGGATCTCTGTTTAGCTATGGGTCCAGCAATGGCATAGGCTGGAGAACCTTCATCTTTTTCTGAAAAAGGACACTCTAATAACGACAATGGGAATCGGAGAAACAGAAATCAAATAATAATAATATATAGCTTATTGTCTTGCTAACACAAACGATTCATCGGCGACTTGTGGGCTGGCCGGCCCATTTTGGTCTGACACTGTTGTTTTTTTTTCCTTTTTTTTGCGTTAATGTATTTCCCATTCTACCCTTCTCTTTCTTTTGCATGTGACTTCCGTACTCTGTAGAGTTTCAGCAATTTTCGACTTTATATACTTTTTTTTTCTTTTTTGCTTAATTTGGATAATAATCTGTTTTGAAGTTTCAACCAAAATGTGGTCAGCCCCTATCAAGCCTGTACGACGTCGTTGTGGATTGCTATTAATTATGGCCTAAATTTGGATTAAATTCGGATAATCATTGTTCATTGGCTACAGCTCAGTGAACCAAATCTTTCAGTGTCTATCTTCATCATTGTTCACCAGCTTTTCTATGGCTTAAATTAGGATTAATTGTAAGATATGGACTTGGAAGTTGGAACTTATCAACCACATTTGCTGCTAATCCATTAATGTTAATCTCCTAATATTGATTAATTTTGTTAGAAGATGTCTACTGAGTTCTTAAATTTTAAAACTTTAAATTAAGTTTCACTTTAGTATTCTAGTGGTAATATCAGTAACAAAATATTGTAGCATCGGCAAACCCTGTGAAATAAGCTTCAATTTATATTATGAGACTACATTAAATAATTGTTGTATTCATATTTGACATTCTCCTATGAATAGTTCATAGAACAACAATTTGAACTTAAAACCTCTTGTTTTGCTTCCATGTTGAATCACGTCGTGATCTTTTCAAGCCATTCGAGCAACAATTTGAACGAAACCCGATACATTGAAAAAAATTCGGGCAATTAACTTAGGTAGAGTAGAACATGATTTCATCTATGAGGTTCTGTAGCCATCATAGGAATTTGCAAGTCTCGTTGCCCATGGGCTCTGATAAGGGGAAGAACAAAGTGAATATCCCAGCATGGCAGACCATCTCAAGTTGAAGAGGGCAAAACTTAGGTTATCTTCAGAGCATTTGAAGAATTCCAAAATGTGTGAATCAACTTCGGAGTCCTCTGCAAGAACAAAGTTTTCGACATATTCTGTCAAGTTTGGAGAGGTGTCGTCGTCTTCGCATAACATACGCATACTCAGTACTTGCAGTGCTTCCATGGCAGTGCTGTGATAGCCAAGGTTCACATATGCAGAGAAGACACTGTGACACGTTGAAGGGTCGGGTTGGATCTTTTCGCGATTCATCCTTTCAACGAGGAACTCGATGACATCAATCCTTCCCTAACATCGATTTCAAAAAAGAAACCAGAAAGAGAGATGAGCTGAAGAATAGAAATTATTAAGCACGTGTATCACAAATTACATACGCATACAGAAATAAGATTTCCTGGCCAAGAATATCAGAAATTGAAAAAATGATAAATGAATAAGAGTACCAGACTTTTAAGGTAGGATTGTTAAGGGGAAAAAAAAAAAGGTTGATGGAACCATGGTAATATGCTTTAAGAGTGCATTTTATGTAATTGGTTATAAACATCAAGTGCTCTTTGACAAATTTTGAGGAAAATTGCGAGGTGCGACATGAGGTTCACGAGGGTACCTTTTCACAAGCTTTCTGCAAGATGGTATTCATTATAACTACATCAAGTTCAATCCCTTCTGAATTAGCTTGATCCAAAAGATTCAAGGCATCATCAAATTTCTCAAACCCCAACACAATCTGAATCAGGATAATCCAGATATTAAATTTTGAATAATATGACAACACAATAAAATGATAAGTTAATAACAACAACAATAATAAAGAGTATTAATAGGTGGTGATTGAGTCATTGACATGGAAACTTAAGGAAAATTTTAATAGTGCATCGTCCTGGAGGTCAACCCAGAAGCTATTAGAATGGTTCATTTGTGTTGGAGAATATATGTGAATAGAAAATAAAATATGTTGAACTTGAACCATGGTTACCATGTCGTGGTACAACAAAAATTTCATGGACAGTTTCCAATTAGTACAAGACTTTTCATGGTCAAAAAATTGGCCAAACTAAAGAATTGTCACTCTCTCCAAGCTAGAATTCTAGAGACCTTACTCCTTTAGTACAAGACTTTTCATGGTAAAAAATTAAATAAAATATGATGAGATGGCATCAGCAACATTCAAGTAAACAAACTCCTATAAATTTAAAAACATAAATGCATAGCTAATAATAACAGTCCACGAAGTGATTTCATCAAAAGCCCTTATCTGTTAACTCAAGATGAATGCTTAGAAGTATACTTGCTGTGAGTAAATGTATATGCATAAGAATCATAAATCATTAAATACCTTTACTAGACTTGTATAAGTTAATATCTGTGGACAAAACCCTGTGCGGACCATCATGGAAAGAAGGGCAAAAGCTGATTTCAAGCATCCCATAACACTACAACAGTCAATCATCATCTCAAATGTGGCAGCATCTGGAAAGAAACCAGAATGCTTCATATTATTGAATAATTCTATGGCCATGTGAATCTGCACAGTGTGGAACAGAACTATCTGTTTAACACAAATGAGGAACGCCTCCATAGCAAACATAAGAGAGTGCACGATCACAAGCACTTACATCCTTGGATTCAACTAAAAAATGCAGCACTGTGTTGTAAATAGGCGTTCCCAGATGAGTGTTATTGTAAAAGAAGAGGTTTTCTGCCACATGTAAATACTGAAGGAGCTCCTTTGTCATCCCCTCTGCACCTAGGGCTTTCAACTAAAGGGAACAAATGGAATCAAAGGAAATATAGAAACAACAATTATACCATAAGCAGTGAGGGAGGTTAATTTTTCAACCTGCTAATATTGGTCCAAGTAGAAAGATTTTATAACTATAGTAACAAGTAAAAAGAACAAGTTAATCATGCGCCCAATAAATTTCGGTAAACTTAATGCTTCCCCTGCTATGTTCTAGTGCTAACTGCTAATGATTGAAGGACTACGGCTGTTCACCACCCCCATTTTTCTCAGCCATAGACTACGTTTCATTTGTGCCATTTTTCTTAGCCAGTATATACATAATCAGAACAACATACAACAATGACACCAATGGTACTACTACAACAATTTGATATAGTAAATTAAGTATATATAGACAATATATGTTCTGAAAAAACACTTTACTTGAATTAAATGGGATTTATCCATCCTAATTTATCAAAAAAATTTCCTAAATGTTAAATGATTCCCCAAATGAAAACATGAGCATATATCTATATATCAAAGTACATCTGCCTGGATCCTGAGTAGACGTTCTTCCAAAAATATCAGCAGTGTACTGTAGATACAAAATAAATTTACAGCAGTAAACAAGTACAAGAAGGAAAAAATGAAAGAGGCTTTGAAAAGGGAATCAAATACAAATAGTGCTTGAAATTTTGGGAGGAGGGTAGATGGGGCTCTGAATGTGCTCCAGTCAGGAGTGGGTCATAAGCAGACAAGAGCGTCAGTCAATACATTATACCACACTGCATGTTCTGTTTTTTTTCCCTTTTTTTGTAATGGTGGTGGGGAGAGAGAGAGAGAGAGAGGATAGTTTCCCTCTTACCAAGTTCTTCATAGATAAATGACTGTGTTGGATCCCATGTTTGGTCATATCCAGCTCTATCACGCGTATCCTTCTAGCAGCATCCACCTGTGACAATCTGTTTCCATCCTCATATGGAGCATTCACGTTACCAAATAAAGAATATAAAAGTTCATATGTCTTGACATCTGGAAGCACCTTCATTTGTTTCATTTTAACCAACATGCGCATAGCGCGTTCAGCCTGATCCTGCAATAAGGATCTCACAATATGAGTTACACTCAAATAATGCAATAAAGTGCTGCAGAAACCAATATGTCATCATAAAAACTTTCATTAGGCAGCAGGTCCTTTAAAGCCCATAAACTTAATTGCATTTATGATTTAAACCCTCCAATGTCACAAGTCAATGATACCCCGTCCAGAAGAAAATAAAAGTAACACCATTTTTGTAACAGATGCCAAAAGAATTCCAAATAATGAGTCAGAATAAAACATATTTGGGTGCTTTTGCAATAATTCTGTCAGACACTTAAACGCTACTTTCCAACTACTTAAGGAGCATGAGTAACATCAGCTTTGAGCTTGCAGGTTATTAGAAATCATGTTAAGAACACATAGCAAATAAAAAGCAACAACGGTATGAAGTTTCGTCTTCAAATTGTTAACTTACCATCGCGTCACATGCTGAAAGAAATGCATTGAAGGGGTGTGGGTAAGGACAAGCAGAAATTAGTTCTAGTAGAGCTTCAGCTAAATCAAGTTCTAGTGCTTTGCTGCAACTTATGGAGACAGCAGCAAGAGTTGAATCATATGGCTTCAATTTCCTCTCTTGCATTATTTTTAACTGGAAAAAAGGGTTTTTTGTGTTGAGGGGAGTAATTCATCTTTGGTTTCATAATGAAAATCAAAAACACATTTTTCTTGAAAAAAAAACAAAAGAAAAGCTTGTAATGATAATCAAAATATAATCAAAGCCAAAATAACTTACAATTTTCATGCCATCACTGAAACCTCTCTCTGAAACAACTGATCTAACAAAACCGTCAAATGTGTGGCTTGAAGGTTGCAATCTGAGTTCATGCATCTTCAAACACATGGGCCCTAGTATCGTCAGTACACATGAAATGCTAAACTAAATAAAGTATAAAAATATGAACATAAGGTACAAGTAATCAAATAACAAATATTATTTCACCAAGAATGCAGTAATGAGCAAGAACAAAAAATTCAAACTTAAAAATGCAACTATTAACAAATCCATTATTTTAATGGAAAAAAAAATTACATATTTACAGAACACAAGTTTTTGGTATCAAGAGATAAATTTATGAAAAAATTAGCTGAATTCAAGATTTATTGTGCCCATTGGAGATATCACTAAATAAAAATGACCTCAAAGAAAATAATTAAGACCTGTTGCATTAACTGCTCTGCAAGACCACAGTTCCTAGTAAGTGCACATGCGTGTATCACGTCATTGAAAGACCATCTCAAAACCTTCATGACATAACTGCTTTTGTAATTGTTCTGCGAAGTTAATGGACCACTTTCAACTTCTTCACACTTCATATCATTAACAGAAAATTTCCCTATGTCACCATTGTAGGGGACCATTTTCTTACAGTATAACTCATCAGTAGAATGTCCATTCTCCTCAAAATTAAAATTGTTACGATAGAATTCAGTTCTTGAAGGTATAGGAATGTCCAATTCTAAAGAGGGTAACTTTCCTCCAGCAGCTCCAATGGTCAAAGCCACCATCTTTTGCAATGCAATATATGCAGATTTTAGGTCTCCCAGCCTTGAATAAGACCATATAAAGTTTCTCAGAGATAAAACACTTGGGCTGTAATTTTTTACAAAGTCTGTCCAGATCTCATGCACGGAAGACAAGTTTTTCTGACAAACTGCAAGCTGATTGAAAAAAGAAAGCAATCATCAAATATTGTAGTATCATTCACTGTTAATAAATTATAGTTCAGATCCACCACATCAAAAATACATTCTCAAAACAGCTATACAAGGATGATCATCATAACTTACAGGTACATATAACAATGCTCTTAAAATAGAAACCTTCTGGCCAAAAGATGACATGCTATTGAAACAGGAGACAATGTTTAGAGGAGATCGATGACTATAAGAACCAATCCCACGATCCATTATATTCTGTAGGGGTACTCCTCGATGAATCAAAATGTTCTTATCGCGAACAAGAGCGCATGGACAATTAAGTATATACTTAGAAATTTAGAATTATATCTACATCAAATTTTTAATTTATTTTTACCCACAATATTGACACTCAGATGCCTATGATTGATCCAATATTGGTGTAGAAGTACAATGCATAAAAGAAATTCCAAAATTCCAAGTATCTTGATGATGATCACCAGTTTATAAGAAATCTAAGAAACAAATGATCTTGAAATATAGCTTATAAAAATGAAAAGGAATCAGGCTCCTTGCAGACCTTGAGTAGCTCACAATATGTAGCTTCATTCTTCCCAACCATTCTATGATCCATCAGATCCAAGCACTGACTAACATGAACCGTACTCTGCCTTTTGGCACAGGCTCTCAAGAAACAATTGTACACAGGCAGAACAGGAAACATGACATGACTTTCTGCTAGGAGATTTATTAGACCAAATGCCTGTTATTACAACAGGAGAAAATTGTTGTTATAACTGCAACTGGATGTGTGGACAAAAGATAGCATACAATCTAAGTACATATGATATGTTTAAACCTCATCCAAGTAACCCCCTTTACAGAGTGCTTCTATCATGAGTAAGGAGCATGTGTTATTTAGGAAAATTCCTCTTTCTTCCATTATTTTCCAAGTCTCCATGACAAACTGCAAGAAAAAGAAACAAATATTATGTATAAATATATTTGCACATACATAGATACATGCATGCATATATATGTATATATATAGGCTTTAGCATACTCATCAGTTTATTAGAAAATAATAAGGTTGTCATCATTCTTGCCTTCCCAGACCAGCATAAGATATGCAAGTGAAAAGCAACCATGTCATATGTTAATGATGTGTTGCATTCTTAGATAGTTGCGCTAAACAACAGCACCATATTTTAAACTTCGACCCAATGCATTTTACTTGCTTGAGGAGATCAAAACTGTAGCTAGAAAAAGGTAAGGTCTGAATCGAAAATTGATGGAAGTTATAGTATTAGTTAGTTATGGTTAGAATAAGGGTTGATTCCTAGTTCTCAAGGTAGAAATGTTAGTTAGTCGAGGCAGAGTAATGTAGAGGGAGGAGAAAAGTAGACAGATAAAGGCTGCTTTTAAATACTTAGCTTGGGCTCCCATTTATAGCCTGCTTCCATTAGTATCAATGGGAGGAGTTGAAATTCTTCCACACATTTTACGTGTTTATGTGTTGTTGTGACTGCATGATTTTTGTTGTGACTCTATGATTCAATGTACACAAATACATACAGAGCATAACAGTAGAATTACAATTCAATGCACACAAATAAATACTTATGTACAGCCTAAACACAATATCTTCAATTTATTTTTCCCCCTGGGCTAGCCAGCGAAATGGGTAGATGCCAAATAGCATTGTAAGTTTGAAACTTATTCATGGTGCATCAAATATGCGAACAAAATTTGCTCCCTCAACACCCTTAAATTTAAAAAAAATAATAACATGAGATGCAATAAATGATAATAAAAAACATAAAACCTACCAATGGATCAGGTGATCTTGCACAGTAGCTCAAAATGTGAACAAAATTATCTGCAGTTAAAGAGTGCTTTTCCTGGCCAAGTTCCATAAGCAGGTTGGAAGCACTACTTCTATCACCCAGACGAAGTGCATCAACAATCTGCATCTGCATGAACTTAGTTGACTCTGCTCCTCCCAAAAATTCACTACCTACACTGAAACATTAATGTCAACATTTTCCATACAAGTTGGGAAATTTTAAAAAGTTTCACCCTATTGGCCTATGCATTCGTGTCATAAACGAAATTTTAATGTATGTCCTGACACAAAACATATCATATAACAAACTCTTTTCCAAGCTTTGAGTTGTAAACAAACGTAAGAAGACCAAATTATAGATACCACGTCAAAGAAACAAGATGATTCGCTCATCTTGCAAGGCAGGAAGTATTCAAACAACTTTTTTTCATAAATTACCTTTGGAGATGAGAAGAGCCCGATGTAAAAACAATTTGCTTGCATCCTGTCTTCGCCCCTATTGCAAGACTGATGGTAGTAAGGAGAATAAATAAAAACTCATACAATACAATGGGAATTCCTATTTGGCTTAAAATTCCAGCTAACGATAAACCCTTTTTTTAATATCCATGAGTTTTCTAGCTAGCTTATGCATTTGACTAATCTCACAAGACAACTACTTGATCTTGCTACATTTGATCACTAAGATAAGAAAACCATGATGGCCACAAACATAGTATTTGACAATAAACTGATTCACACAAATGTTAACCCAAAGATAAGTTCATTGATCACAAAGGCCATGTTTAGCAATTCTATCAAGAAAAATTAAGCATTAACTGAATCAGTTGGTCCCTTATGTAAGTTCCCCCTTCTTCTCTTTCACTTTCAAGATAACAAAATCCAGCTACGCTTCCAAACTAAAGAACTTACATGTTCATGTGGCTTGAATCTGTATAGCGAGTCAGCTATTGATCTAAGACGATACCTAGCCCTGAGGAAAAATGCAAAGTAGAAACTAGGTTAGGCCATTTGTAACTGTTATCATGTCGTGGAATGAATTTGACTTGCCTGTGCATGGTCTTCCAAGCAAAGACGGCAACGAGAGCTCAGTAAACACGAAATTCCGGATGCAATATGAAGAAAGCCATGAGTTTGATTCTTGCTCTTCAGCCGAATACTGTTTGGGTAAAAATGGGTTTTCTTCTGTTAACTTCTGTTTGGAAAAGCTGATTAATCGATGCACCAGCAAGCCACAAATCATTTCAGAAGGATGTATGCACACCATTGCCAAACATTCCAAAATAACAACGATAAAAATACAACAAATCAAAAACAAAAATGTGAGAAAGAGCACAAACAAGCTAACAACCAACAATTCATGGCCAAATAACTCCAAAAAAAAAACAGCAAACAACTCACTTCAATTTTGTTCCTCAAGCAAATGCAAAAGTGTAAAAGAGAAGCAATTCTTTTCCTGTGTTAAACGGTGGAAAAAGTTTCTCACTGAACTGTTTAAAAGAAATCGCTAAAAAAACTGTCGCTTCCAATCGTTTCAAGTGTTGAGCAACTCAATAAGTCAAATTGTGAAATATTATCTTACAAATAGAGTGAAATCCTAGTCCGAAATGCACAAATCTACCTCAAAAACTTCAGAGATATCTTGAAAATGAATTCCTTCTTAATAAAAATATCGATTGTTTCCCATGGGTTGAATTGCAGTGAAAATTCATCTAAGAACAAACACTTCTACTGTAATTCCAGGTTGACAAGTTTCAACATTTTTTACTGTATGAAAAAGTAAAGTATCCTAATCAAAATATAACACAAATGCACCTTCAACTGCAGTACCGTCGGCTTGGAGGCGGTCACCGTCGTCGTCGTCGTCGCCGTTGCCTTCGCAGAGGGAGTTGTTATTTTGTGCGTGCTGCCGGAGAGAAAGAAGGAAGAGGGACCATAGCCCTAGGGCTTTTTTAAGGACAAAATAGTAATCTCACCAACTCATAATAGTCCTTGTTGGGGATAAACGACCCTCACATATCTATACTTGGTATGATATTGTCCACAGTCCTGTTGGTCAATAGAAATAAAACCCATCCTAAATCTTCTTTTTTTCTTCTTTTATAAAACTGAATTCATCGAACCAACAACAAAGTAAATTACAAATAAAGGACGACACTTGTCACCGTTAGATATAGAGAGAGATATTTTTATTATGAAGTATCAATATTGTTGAATATACATCCGTTATTGCGAGATTATACATTATGCCTCATTAAATTATTTATCTAATCAGTCACATCGTAAATCATCGATGTGGCTTATGATGAGCATAATTCGAGGAGGGAGGTGACCCTTAAGAGTCCAAATAGAGATTTGATTGTAGTTTTGAAGAATTATGGGCATACCTTTGTGGGCAGAGGCGTATCCAGTTCGAGATGGGATACGATTGCTAGTCAAATGGTTTTTCAACATTGTTTACTCTAATCTGATTCATTGTCTTTGGTCTCCATGATCAATGGACATTGCCAAGTATTGGCAATAATTCTAACTGTCATTCGAAATATTCATAATTTAAAGTATGGTCTTGTTTTTGTTAATACACTTGCACATGGTTTGTCACGTCCTAGAGCATTAGGCTACCAGTTGTTGAGACACTATATTTTCTAGTTGGATCCATCATTTATTGTCATTATTTTTTCTCTGTAGTCCATAAATCATGTTGATTATGAAATTACGTATCTTAAAAAAAACATATCTTCAAAATAGTAAGAAAAACAACGTTGAACCAAAATTAACTTCCTTGGGAGATGGAAAAAATCATCCTAAATCTCTTTGGTCGTTTTTCTTGTCTCATATTTGGCAATTCCCCCTATAGTTCTACTTCTAAATTCTAATATATTCGGAATAGAAAAAATCCTCGATTTTTTTTGTAATTATTTAATATATTCCTAAATGATTAGATGGTTTTTGGGACACTCCATGAATTATAATAACGTGAGTTATAATACTCTATGGAGTTATATAATTTGTGTTTAAGATGCAAAATTATTTAGTATGGGTTATGATAATATGTGTTCAAGATGCATAGTGTTTCATAAATTATTATAACACATGCGTATTGTAACATGCAAACCAACACATGTCTTTAATATTGTGTTCCTAAGATATTATAAACATTTAGAATTTAATCGATCTATTAAATATATATAAATATAAATTTAATGTTTAATAGTATCCTAAAATTTCATTATGTGTCTAGTAGGTTCGTAATTTTTTAAGAACTCAATCGTTCGATGATTAAATTTGTAATTTTGAAAGTTCAAATATCAAGTTGACACAAATTTCAAAGTTTATAGACTAGTTATGGTAATTTAACAAAAAAAATAATAATAATAACATGCTAATAAAAGAAAATATTAAAAATATAAATATAAAATATCGTCTATATATTTCTTGTATGAATAAAAATTACTCGTGGTCTCTAAACTTTCAAGAAACTATCAATTTAGACCACATTTGATAACCATTTGATTTTTTTTTTGTTTTTTTGTTTTTAAAAAATGGTGTTGATTTTCTCATAATTTCTCTAGAAAGAACTTCTCCTTTCATAAGAAAAATATTTGAATTTTTAGTCAAATTTCTAAAAAAAAAAACAAATTTTTGAAAATTATAATTTTTTTTTAGTTTTCAAAACATGGTTTAGTTCTTAACTATGTGTATAAAAAAGTAGATAACAAAACAAATAAATTCGTAGATAGAAGTAGTAGTAACCAAATGGCCGTTATGAGCCTAGTTTGTTATTTTATTTTTAAATAATGATTTAGTCAGTGTACTTTTAATTCTGTAACAATTTAGTGTATGAACTTTCGTATGTAATAATTTAGTCCATGTACTTTAATTTTTATAATGATTTAGTCCCTATCGTAAAAAAAAAATATTGCTAAGATTTAGTGATTCAATATTTTTATAAGTTACAAAGTCTAAATAATTAAATAATATACATTGACATTGAATTTTGATGGAATTTTTTACCATAGATATTTAATAGTTACAAATTTGAAAGTAGATAAACTAAATTGTTACTTACTAAAGTTTAATGAATTTACTTTAGTAAATTTATTTGTTTTGTTATCTACTTTTTACCAATATTTTCAAAATTCAAGTGAAGTTTTGAAAACTAAAAAAAAAAAAAAAAGTTTTTAAAAACTTGTTTCTATTTATAGAAATTGATTAAAAAATCAAATATTTTTCCTAAAATAGTAAAAAACAATCACGCTTTTGTTATCAAACATAGTATTAGTCACTTCAATCCATAAAATTTTGTTAATATGTACGTAATTAATCTTGGTCTTGTTAAAATTTGAGGGGTTAAAATAGACATTTTGTGTGTTTTTTAATTAAGTAGTATTTCTAAACTTTGAAGACTAAATTAGGAGCTAACCTCCACTAGTTAAATTATCAAATAACCTTCAAAGGTGGAATGCTCACCTACCTTAAAATAAAACAACTAATCTGAGAAGATTTAAATTTAATTCAAACCACCCTTATTAAACAATCAATCCAACTCATCCCAACTATGAAACATTTAGATTGGGTTGGTTTGGGTTGTTTATGTCATTTATTCATTTTTTTATTTTAAAAAAATAACATGTTAATACGTAAATCATCTATTTATTTTATTTTCAAATTAGGTTGATCGAATTGTTTGAGTCATTCAATTTTTTGAACCCCCCTAATAGTTAGTGTACGTTTTTAACGCCTTTGGAATTTATGAATTTTGTCAACGAGAACGTAACATTTGGAATATCGAATGTGAACCACTACAAATTTTTTTATTTAAATCTCAACCTCTACGATATATATATATATATGTTAGGAAATTATAAGAACAATAAAATAAAATTTTGAAAACATTTAAAATACATGTGTGGGAGAAAAATTATTTATCATTATAACACATCTAATCAAACTATCGACCACCAAGTAAAAGATTCGAATCACCACGAGTAGAAAACTTGAATGCAACTACTTCAACGTCACCAAATTTTGTTCTTAAAAAACACAATTTTCTTTTGTGTGGTGTTGAAGTGGACTCCACAAATGCTGCAACAAAGAGTACCAAAAGAAACACATGAAATACGGAAAAAATGTACTTTTACATATTGACAGAATGATTAAGGTAACGTAACAGATTCAAATATTCATTCCTAAAAGTGAATTAAAAAAAGTGCAACAGGGGAAAATGTACCTTTACATATTGGCAGAATGATTAAGGTAAAAGATTGAAATTCATTCCTATCAACGAATTAAAAAAAAATACAATATGAGAAAAATGTACTTTACATATATTAAGGTAAAGATTCAAATCTTTATTTATGTTCATAAAAAAAAAAAAACAATAAGGAAAAAATGTACTTTTTCCTATCACCGAATTAAAAGAAAAAAAAAAAAAACTTTCTGTCAATGAAATAATAATTAAAAAAAAGTGTAACATGAAAAAATGTACCTTTATAACATATGGGCAGAATGATTAAGGTAAAGATTCAAATTTTCATTCCTAAAAGAAAAGTGCAACTCATTTCAACGGTGCAAATTTTTTTCTTTGAAAAAAAAAAAAAAAAAAATTGTGGGGTTGAAGCAGACTCCACAGCGTGCAGTATGCTAAAAAAGGAAAATAATTAGGTGCATGCAACTACATGAAAAAAAAAATTGTGTGGTTGAAAATAAGGCTCCAGACACCCAATTTTTACTAAAAAAAACACAAAACGCATGAAAGAGAGGGAAATGTACTTTTCCATATTGACATAGTGCATAAATGCACAATATTAATATATTTATATAATTACCACTTTGGAAAAAAGAACCGAGACAAACTTGCCGTTGTTCTTAATTTCGTCAGCATTTATAAAGTACAATACAACAACATTATTTTAGGGGATAGAGTACGACATTCAAAGCCATCGAAACAGACAAAGATTTATGGTCCTGTCCCTGTGGACATCTATGGAGAGCAGTAATTGATACCAACCAAAAAAAATAATTGACAGGACCAAATTTAAACCATTGCCTTCCATTGTAAGGTGCTTTTACAGCTTGCTGATCCTCTTTGGAAGGCTACCCATGGCCTTAGCCTCCTCCTTGAGAATAAACTTCTGAGTTTTCCCGGTCGAAGTTTTTGGCAAATCTTTAAACACAACACTTCGTGGAGCCATGAAATGGGGTAGATGTTGTCTGCAAAAGTTTATGATCTCTTCTTCACTAGCATTGAATCCATCTTTGAGCTTCACATAAGCACATGGCGTTTCTCCCCAGTGATCATCTGGCCTTCCCACAACAGCAGCTTCAAGAACTGATGGATGACTGAAAAGCAAAGATTCAACCTCAATTGAGCTAATGTTTTCACCCCCAGATATGATAATGTCCTTTGAACGATCCTTCAATTCTATATAACCATCAGGGTGCCTGACCCCCAAGTCCCCACTTCGAAACCATCCGCCATTAAAAGCTTCCTGTGTGGCTTTAACATCTTTCAAATATCCATTCATCACAGTGTTGCCTCTGAACATAACTTCCCCCATGGTTTTTCCATCAGCTGGAGCACTCTCCATTGTGACAGGATCCTTTATGTCTACTTCCTCTAGTCCAATATGCTGCAATCCTTGGCGAGAATTTAGTTTTGCCTGCTTATCTTGAGGGAGTGAGTCCCATTCAGGTTTCCAAGAGCAAACTGTTGCTGGTCCATATGTTTCGGTCAAGCCATATGCATGGACAATAAAGAAGCCCATTGCTTTCATCTTATAGAGTACATGAGAAGGCGGTGGAGCGCCACCAGTCATCATAGTTACCTCCCTCGCAAGTGGCTTCTGTTCGCTAATTGGTGCATTGATAATCATGTTCAAAACAGTTGGTGCACCGCTCATATGAGTAACCTTATGCAGAGAAATATTATCAAAGATTTCTTTAGCAGTCACATTTCTTTGGCAGATGTTTGTGCCGCCCTGTGCAGCCACACCCCAAGTTAAACACCATCCATTGCAGTGAAACATTGGAACAGTCCACAAATATACAGGGAGTGAACACATATCATTAAGAAGGACTGCAGACAGAGAATTGAGATATGCACCTCTATGAGAGTAAATAACACCTTTTGGCCTTGATGTTGTGCCTGAAGTATAGTTAAGAGCAATTGGATCCCATTCATCTTTAGGTCGCCTGATCTCGAAATCGGGTTTTCCAGATGCTAAAAGGCTCTCAAACTCTAGATCTTCTGAATCAGAGCCGGCTCTATCAATGTGGGAAGGTGGCTGACCATACTCTTGAATAATGACAACAAGAGGCAGCTTTTCTCTCTTCTTCGACATAATTTTAATTGCTCTTTTCACAGTATGTTCAAACTGGTAGTCTACAACAACGATTTTAGCTTCTGAATGGCTCAACAATGTAGAAACCATTGCCGCATCATGGCGTATGTTGAGGGAGCAAAGAACTGCACCAGCCATTGGTACAGCAAAATGCAGCTCGTACATAGCTGGAATATTCGGTGCCAAAGCAGCAACCTACTCGGGAGAATCGTATTCCGCCGCAAAATTAGATCGAGAAAATGTAATCGAGATAGAGCTTGATCTAACCAAATACCTCGACGACTTTCAAACTACAAATTCACTAGTGAGCATAATAAGAAGGGAAGCTATTATCATAAATATAAAATCAGATCCCAATAAAAGTACTCAATATCATAAACAGTAGCATCGAAGTAACTCACGGATCAAATTATATGAATATCTAGTTCAACACAAATATATGTCCAGATACTAAGAACGCTGAATACCTCAAAACAATAACGTAAACCTAGAAAAACGATCGGAACACACAAACATAAAGAAATATCCATATACGAGAATGAGAATGGGAGAGTTGTGAACACAAACCACATCTCCACGAGCGATTCCCGTACGAACAAGAGCAGAAGCGAGCCTGGTACATCGATGGAGCGTGTCTCTCCAAGTGTACTGAACACATCCATATACGAGAGAAATCCGATCGCCATAGACAGCAGCGGAGCGCTCCAAGAAGGTGATTGGAGTGAGAGGAACGTAATTAGCAGAGCATCGGTCCATTCCGTCCATAGATTTTGAAGAAATTGGTACAGCGAAATGGGAGAGAAGAAACAATCAGTAGCCGATTGTTCTGCTCTGGAACTGCAATATGCAGGGGAATTGCCATTTGAAGATGATGAGAATAAATAAATATAAAATGAAGAGAAAGATAATAAAATTATTATATTATTATTTGTTATTGAATGAATGATGTGACGTTTTTTTTGAGTACTTGAATGACGTGACGTTATTGTTATATTCTGAAAAATTATTTTTTTAAAAAAAGTTGAATTTCTGTTGTCTTTTTTAGTACAAAGGCAACGTGGGTGTTCATATATGCTCATTATGAACATTCAATTTTGGCAGTAGTTTATTTTTATCCCAGACCCTTTTTTTTAAATCCAGAATACAAACTAAATTACTCACACTTTAACATACATTTTTTAAGTTCATTTTTATCCTAGTTTTCAAATTTAGGAAATGCAAAAGGCAATCTTACCACAAATATTGAGATGAATATGAGCTGTGTTTATATTGGTAAAGGCGTAAAAATTATTGCTGAATCTGTGTCGTAATATAGTTGACAATTTTGGGCCATTAGATGTATGAGAAATGAATAACAAAAGTATCCCGTAATTATTAGAAGACATGCAAATTTTGGATCTATATCTGACAGTCATTAAAACCTATGTTTAAATACGTGTAACTAAATATATCAATATGAGTATAACTCAATAGACAAGACACTAATTTGCTATTCAAAAGATTGATGGTTTAATCTCCCACTTCGTAGTTGTTGAATTAAAAAAAAAACGTAGAACTAAGGTCTCGTTTGGTAACCCACTTAGTTTTTTGTTTTTGAAAATTATGTTTGTTTTTCCACAATTTATCTTTTTTTATATAATAATTTATATCGTTCTTAAAAAATCATTTGAATTTCTAGCCAAATTTCAAAAACAAGTTTTTGATTTTTTTTTTTTTTTTAATTTTCAACATTTGACTTAGTTTTTGAAAACATAGGTAGAAAATAGATTTAAAAAAAGAAAGAAAAACAAAAACTCATAGATGGAAATAATATTTTTAGGATTAATTTTCAAAAATAAAAAAACAAAAAACGAAATGGTTATTAAACACAACCTACTATGGATTTAATTAAATAATATTTCTAGGATTTAATCAAATAATATTTATAGAAAGTGTTTACACATAAAGAAAATATGAGAGAAATCAAATATTGATTATATATGGTATTTCTCAAAAGATATGGCTAGATTTTAAATTGGTTGATTAAGAAAAATAGCTATATAAGTAACTTCTATACAAATATGGCAGTAGCTCAGAGAAAAAAGGAAATAAAAAAGAAAAAGAAAAAGAAAAGAGTTTTAAAATATGATGTTCATGTTTAATTTGTAAATTATGTTTGGTTTTGGTCAACTTCTAAACTTGATTCTAGTTCAGACTTCTTCTAAAATAGACCAATGACCACGTGTTTGTAACTTGCAACTTATATAAAACAAAAAAAAGTTATACCTATTTTATCCGTTGCGGGTTCAAATTGTCTTAAAGCTATAAATCTTGATATGAAATATATAAAAATAAAAAGATTTTTTTTAAAAATTATTTTTATATAATTATTAGTTAGTAATAATGACCACATATAATTAATTAATTAAGATTTTTTTAAAAAAAGAGAGAGAGAGGAATGAAAGAATAATAGAGAGATGTAGGAGTAAAATAGGTGAAGAAAAAATAAGATGTAAAAGTTGTGGGCCCATTATAAAAATTTGAAGAAAGAGTTAATAAATATGTAGGGCTCATACTAAAGAGTTGGAGAATTAATAAATTTGTGGGACTACAAGAGTTAATAACTTCTTAGTCCAAACAAGAAGTTGGGAGTTACTAACTGTCTCTCAATTCCACTCTCTCAACTCTTCAATACAAACGACCTTAATAATTTAGCCTGGTTGATAAATTTTTGTTGTCTGTATTTTATATTTCTTAAAAGCAAAAACGGACACATGTTGTAAAATGGCCTTCAATTTTACTTTATTTTATATATAAAAAAAAAGACAAAATTTCATTTATGTTAAAAATAGGAGATCGAGAAAATTTTGTCGCAATTTATTTTATAATGAGAGGGGGGAAATGTTAGAGAGACACAAATATTTGTGAGAGAAGTAATTTAGAGATGTTAGACAAAAAAAAAAAAAAAAAGAAGAAGAAGATAAGTTATTGGTTAAATTGTAAATTTGGTTCCTATATTTTTTAAAAAAATTAGAATTTAATTCCTATGATTTTAAAGGTTATAATTAATTTTTATAGTTTGATAAAATTCTCCTAAGTAGCTCTATAAGAGTTTTACGGGGATTTTACTAAAACTCTCATGAGTAATTCCTATAAGAGTTTTATGAGGATTTGGTCATACGAATAAAGTTTTAACTTCTAAAATATAAGGACTAAATTTTTACTTAATGTGTGACTCCAATTAACGTTATTAACCTCAATCGAGACGCATCTCTTTCACCTACGATTTTTAAAATGATAATAAATGGTCTTTTTATTATATGCTACGTTTGGATTGAAATTTTCCAAATCTTTTATAAAAAAAAAATTATTAACTATCGTCCATTTGTGAAGAATCAATAAAATTATAAATTTTTTCAAAATTACATAGAGAAAAATCAATTTTGTTCAAAAAGCATTTTTGTCACTAATTATTCTGAAAACAGTAGAATCGAGCATTTGGTTATTAGCAAGACTAAAATTGGCCAAAGAATAATATAATCCAATAAGTCCACAATGAAGTAACTAAGACCATATATCAAATTGATCAAATCGAACTACCTGACTCTTCTCTTTTCATGGTAGTTTATTTGGTTTATTAGACAGTTTATTTCTTCTAATCCGTTGTTTAATTATCATCTTTCACGAATGAATTAATTTGTGGACCTCTTTGTAAGGCTGCCCATGGCCTTGGCCTCCTCCTTGAGAATGAACTTCTGAATTTTCCCAGTTGAAGTTTTTGGCAAATCTCTAAACACAACACTTTTTGGAGCCATGTAATGAGGTAATTTTTCTCTGCAAAATTTTATGATATCTTCTTGAGAAGCACTGCACCCATCTTTCAACTTCACAAAAGCACATGGAGTTTCACCCCAATGATCATCAGGCCTTCCTACAATGGCAGCTTCAAGAATTGATGGATGGCTGAAAAGCACTGACTCAACTTCAATTGAGCTAATGTTTTCTCCCCCAGAAATGATAATGTCCTTTGAACGATCCTTTAATTCTATGTAACCATCAGGATGTCTAACCCCCAAGTCCCCACTTCGAAACCATCCGCCATTAAAAGCTTCCTCTGTGGCTTTAACATCTTTCAAATATCCACTCATCACAGTGTTGCCTCTGAACATAACTTCCCCAATGGTTTTTCCATCAGCTGGAACACTTTCCATGGTGATTGAATCCTTTATGTCTACTCCTTCCAGCCCAACATGCTGTAATCCTTGGCGGGATTTTAGCTTTGCTTGCTCATCTTCAGGGAGAGAATCCCATTCAGGTTTCCAACTGCAAACTGTTGCTGGTCCATGTGTTTCTGTTAAACCGTATGAATGGATGATTAGGAATCCAAATTCTTTCATCTTGTAGAGTACATGAGAAGCCGGTGGAGCGCCGCCTGTCATGACGGTTACCGTCCCCGGAAGCGGCTTCTGTTCGGAAATTGGTGCATTGATGATCATGTTCAAGACTGTTGGTGCACCGCCCATGTGAGTGACCTTGTGCTGAGAAATGTTGGCAAAGATATCTCTGGCAGTCACGTTTCTTTGGCAGATGTTTGTGCCGCCCTGTGCAGCCACGGCCCAAGTGAAACACCATCCATTGCAGTGAAACATTGGAACAGTCCACAAATACACAGGCGTTGTGCGCATATCACTTATAAGGATTGTGGACAGAGTATTGAGATAAGCACCTCTATGAGAGTAAATGACACCCTTTGGTCTTGAAGTTGTACCTGAAGTATAGTTAAGAGAAATTGGATCCCATTCATCTTTAGGACGTCTGATCTTGAAATCAAGTTTTCCAGTGGCTAAAAGGCTCTCGAACTCTAAATCATCTGAAGTGGAGTCGAATCCGTTGGTGTAGGAGGATTCCTGATCGGACTCTTTAATAATGACAACACGAGGCAACTCTTCTTTCGTCTTGGACATAATTTCGATTGCTCCTTTTACAATATGTAGAAATTGGTAGTCAACAAAAATAATTTTGGATTCTGAATGGCTCAGCAATGTAGAAACCATTGCTGCATCGTGGCGCATGTTGAGGGTGCAAATAACTGCACCAGCCATTGGTACAGCAAAATGAAGCTCGTATATAGCCGGAATATTGGGTGCGAAAGTAGCAACCTGGTCAAGTGAATTGTGTTTAGTTGCAAAACTAGATCAAGGATTGTAATCAAGAAAGAGCTTAATCGAAATAAATGCTTAGAGACTTTCAATGCCTTGAAGAGTTTGAAACTACAAATTCAGTAGGTGAACAAGAAGGGAACACATAATTCACACATCAGGGAAACAATTAGAACACTAAAGCTTCAAATTAGACCCGTAACATAAAATTAGGTACAAAATAGAATCGAATTAACTCGCATGTCGCAGACTACTTCAAGAATCACCATACGACTAATTCGGAATCAAGAAGAAACAAGAGAGAACAACAACAAGGATTTAGTGGTGAAAACTATATCCTCTAGCTCAGATCGAGCAAATCCACTAATCTTCAGTTCAGTGATTTACAATGCACACTCTCACAGATCAAATTCTCCGTTTCCACTTTTCTCCAACTCATTTAAATGAATTCAAAGAACAGAAAGATAAATAACATAACAGAATCAGTAATGCTGTTAATCTGCTGCAATTTACTTCAATTCTATTATTTCGAATTCTACATAAACAGCCACAACCAGATACTAACAAAGAAAATAGCACAAAACAATCGAATAGCAGAGAAAAACAAATTAAATATATATATCAATGAACGAAATGGAAGAGTTGAGAATAAATAAACATATACCACATCGCCGCGAGAGATTCCGACGTGAACTAGCGCAGAAGCGAGTTTGGTACATCGCTCGAGCGTCTGTCTCCAAGTGTAGCGGACGGTTCCATAGACGAGAGAGAGTCTGTCGCCATAGACGGCGGCGGAGCGCTCCAAGAAGGTGATCGGAGTGAGAGGAGCGTAATTGGCTGAGCATCGGTTCATTCCGTCCATTGAAATTGCAGTCGACGGAAGAGCGATTGAGATTGAGATTGAGATTGGGATTGGAAGTGTGAAGTTGAAAGGAAGAAGCAAAGCCAATTTGTTGATTCTCTTGCTCTGCACTCTGCAACTTATAGGACCAACAATCAGTGAACTCGACAGTTAGTCAGTTTTCTTTCTGAAAATTCTAACATATTTTTAAGGAATATTGCGTTATATAGAATTAAAAGAAAAACGCATAACATATTATATCAGTTTCTTTTAATGTGATTTAAGCAAACAGAAATATGCATTTCAAAATGAAAAAATAAAAAAGAGAGATATGACTTAATAACCCATCAATATAATGGGAGTTTGATCAATAAATAGGGAGGTGGTGATTTAAATATCAAATAAATAGTCTCTCAACATATATTTCTAGTTCTTGTACTTTGATTATTAGGACTTATTACTCCTTGCACTTCTTGTTCTAATCACTGGTCTAAGGTCCTAAATATAAATATATATATATATATATATATATATATATATATATATATTATTCTTAGTAGTTTTTAAAAACATGACTTTGAATTGGACAAATAATTAAATTATTGTTGATTTTACATAAATTCATTTGTTTAATTCACTTGCTCGTATTTCATGCAGGTATATTTTTTACCATCAATCTTCTAATTAAAATTTTAACCTAACAACTTATTCACCACATTTTTATATTAGTTAAATTATTACAAAATATGATAACCAAAACATTAGAAGCGTCCAACCAAGTGGACTACAAATATATTTAAACTTCAATTAACTGTTTGACCTCAGGCAAAAAAAAAAAAAAAAAAAAAAAAGTACTAAAATTACTTAGTTCCATATCAGTCCGTACATATATTACTACACACTGTCATTCAATTTTTTTACAATATCAAGAGGGTGTAAAAAAGTTTCAATTTTTTTATTTTTTACTCTACTCTTTAGTTGTCATAAATTTAATAGCGGTGTGTAAAATGATACCTACACATTGGTATACAATCAAATATATTTTTTCAAAAAATATCTTGAAGAGATTAGTGTATTGTTCATTATTGAAAACTACTTAGTGGACTCATTAGTCAATAGTCAATAAATTTTCCAAGTCACCTTAAAATTGTTAAACTAAAAAAAGGTGACTTGAGCTAGGTTACACAACGAGGAAAAGTTGTGCTCTTTACTATCTTAATTTGCTCTATCATCATCTTAGTTTTAGTCAAATTTATTTCTTTTTTGTTCAACACTCGAGCTACATCGAGAGAGCATGTTCTTACTTAGGGGAAAGCTAATAAAATTTTATGGACCATTTAATTTAAAGTTTTATTGAATGTCAATGGACAACAAATACTTGAAAATAAGAGGTTTGAAAATAATATGCAAGTTTTTTTTATAAAAGGTTTCTACTTATTGTATGTGATCAATTTAGTGTTATTATGACACATTAATTAAGGAACTGATCAAAATTAATTTTAAGTAATTAATATAGATTAGTTTATTTTAAATAATCAATTAATAGTTTGAATTAAATAATAAATATAATTATTAACAAAATTAAATTTTCTATTAAATTATTTAATGGATTGTTAAATTGGTTTTATTTATAGAACTCCTATCAATTAATACTTGATAAATTAATAACCTCTCTAAAATAATAATTTTTGTCAGCCCCAACTTGTCTCCAAGGTTTAAAGGAATAATTTCTATCATTTGATAATAATTTTCGTAAGACATGTATATAAATTTATGTCCCTTCAAGTGTTAATTCCTCAAGAAATGCGTAAGTCAAACTGATGTATTTCAATAAATCTAAATTTTTTTGGGTTGCGTCTTCTTAAGTGACGCATCCTAATTTACAATACGTGTTCCTAAGTGACGCATTCCAATAATTTCAAAAAAAACTACCAGTTTTTTTGTAAATTGTTTTCAAGACTACTTTTTTTTTTTTACAATAAGTTTAGAAAATATCACCAATTTTATAATTTGCCTATTTTTTTTTGGGTGGGTTGGACACCACCAACAAAATTCTTCTACCATACATTTCCTGATCCATCCAACAAACATATTCATCAAAAAACACACTCGTCATCTATGCACACGTGTGTTGGAACAATGTTGACAATCCAAGCTGTTCATGATGGCATTTTTGAAGCAACGTGGCTCTGCGTACTTTCCAATGACCCATAATTTTTTTTTTTTCAGAGTCATCTTCATTGCAACAAATATCAGTTGTAAGTCTTTCTTTGCTTTGTTTTCTTCATTCAAGTTACTTCGTTGCAAGAGAATGAACAAAACTCCTAATATGTAAAACAAACCAATTTCATCCATATTAAAACACATCCTTCATAGTATATTGGTCTCTTTTCCATTACCACTACCAATTTATTTTCCATGTCCTTTATGTCAACAGAACACTCTCTCTAAATGACAAAATGACTTGATACCATGTCTTAAGCTTGAACTTCTCAAGCTAACCTAGGAGAAATTTGTGCAACTCGAGAGGTTGTTGAGGGTACAAAAGTTTCATCATGTTTCTTGGCTTCTCCAGAATTAGCTCTCCGGACATGTGTTACGCATTATTGGTATTGGAGAAACTACTAATAAAGAATATTATTCTTCATCTCTGGATATTTTGTAGGTTTGTGTTGCTCAGTATCCTATCTTTTCTCTAAGGTACTCAGATCAGTATTCAATATTGTACCTTGACTAACTTTTAAATGAAAATTTTCATCAATCCATTGCCACAAATCTTTTTTAATGCATGTGGAGTGATCTGATCTCTCTTATACTCACTTAGTACTTTACGCATTTGATTTGTCATGGCTAATTTTTTTTGGCACCTTTTAGATGTGAAGTCACGACTAAAGAAATGTGATTTCAACTTACATTAAGTTCTAACCAGTACTTCATACTACAACAAACTTTGTTTTTCTTTTAGGGAGATGTATTGTATTTAATTAATAACATTGTACACAAACATCATTCAATTAGTCAATACAATGTATATGTTTTATTCCAGAAGAATAATGTAGGTTCGTTGAATCGAAAAATATCTCATTCAATTAATAAATTATTAATTTATCGATCAATTAATACCTCTTTAAATTAATAAAATTACATGATCCTGATATTATTAATTTGCGGAGGTTTTACTATGTTAGACATATTCTGAATTGATTGCTACTAGATTTCATGTATGATAATGTATCAGCTCATCAAACCATGTGAAAATGTAAAATCTTATATCCCTATGATGGTGATTAGGGATGAAGATTCAAGCCTTGTTTTGTCAGTAGCCCACAGTAAAGTTCCATCTATACAATCATGCCAGATAAAAACGGTAGATTGCGAGTAATCTGGACAACTTTGAATTTAGATTGCCAGTTTGTTTTGTTTTGAATTTAGTTCTATCTATACAATCTTTTAGAGGGAAGGATTTCAACCTCTAACCTCTTAATCAAAGGTACATATCAATTATCGACTATTCTCACAAGGGAGGGATTTAAGATGCTCAACAATATCAGTCAAAGCATGCCCACGTTGGAAAAAAAAAAATACATACACATATCATAAAAATATGATAGAATATTTGGATGGCTGCATTTATTTTTCAGGACTTGTACAAAAAACTATTATCATAACATGTTATTCTGATAATACGCTTATTTGCTGTATTCCACTATGAAATTCCTAACTTTATTTGTAGTTGATGTTTAATCATATCAATCTCTATGTAAGAGACCAAATACACTCATTGAATTAAACAGATTTCATCCAAATAAATTTAACTTTGATCTCATTCTACTTTCATTTGATATACCAATGAATGTAAATTAAATGTTGTACAATCTTAATGGCACCATGATCCCATTATGCTCGAACAATACCATGATCCCATGATATCAAAGGAGATATCCTAAAAAATAAACATAAAAAACAATACCTGAGTTACGATAATGGCACCATGATCCCATTATGCTCCTAGTTGTGGTTTGAAAGAAAAATTGCGGGAAAACCCCTCATTATCAAAATACTTCCTAAGAAATCATTTCAATTTTACATAAAAAGCCTGTGGTGGGTACCTAACCAGAAGTTGGCAAAGGGTTGAATTAAAACAAGAAGTTTACCTGGCAACTCCATAAAGTCACTATTTTATGTATCATGTGGTAACCAGAAGGTACAAGAGACCTTTCAAATACTCTACAATTTCAGATCCTCCAAGCTTGGAACTTCCAAACACTCTATCAACAAAGGTAATTGGTACCTGTAGACCCCAATGAAACACGAATCATCTCAAATTTCCGCATGTAAATGGAAAAAAAAAAAACTCAAAACAGCAAGAAATAACATTCGATTCAAATACTAAGCTAGGGTGTTCGAGATCCCTCATAGGCAACTAGCCAAGGGTAGTGTGTTCTGATTCAGGAAAATTCTTGGTAAAAGTTTGTACAAGCAAAAGAGAAATCTCAGCAAGAGGTGGACAAGTATTCTAGCAATTAGCCAAGGGAAGTGTGTTAAAAGGGACTGGAAATTGCAGAATGAGTAACCTTCCATTAGTACACACAGCACACGTATAATAATGGTGCCACCAATGCAAGTGTCGTATCTATTCCATGTTCCTAAGAGTTAGCTATAGGCAGTCTTAAATAATGATGCTTTAAATTCAGCAAGAAATTTTGTGCACTCGTTTTCTATCAGTCCAAAAACTAGAAATATTGAAGCATGTGGTTGGCAGCACAGAATATAAGGCGTTATGTCGATACTAGGCACAAAAATGTAGTATTTTTAACATAAGAGCATGGTGGTCAGATATGATGACATAACTACACAAGAATATTTCTATCAGATATTACATTGTCACGGGGCAAAACTCTACCTCTTCAATGTGATAACCTTTTCTTGTAGCTCGAACAATCATTTCCATTTGAAAGACATATCCCTTGCTAACAACTGAACTAATGATATCTTCAAGCACCGATTTCTTGTAGAGCCTATAACAGTAAATCATGAATTAAGAATTGTAGAAGTACGAACAATTGATTCAATTTGTCAAATTGAAAGGGGAAACAAAACTGAAGTACCGGAAAGATCCAGTTAAATCTGATACACCAGGCCATAAAAGTGTTTGGGCAAGAACATTAGCTCCTCTACTTGTTAGTTTGCGCATAAGATTCCATCCATGTACACCGCCACCTTTCACATATCGGGTTCCTGTAACTATATCGGCACCAGTTTGTAACTGTTTCCTAAAAGAAAAAAGTAAATAAGTAGTCATTAGTATCTAGAGCTCAATTATTTTGATGCCGAGTTAAGGAAAGTGAAGTGACGTAATGGAAAGAAGTCTGTCTTACCGAATGAAGCTTGGTAAATATTTTGGCTGAAAAAAAAAAGGCACAGAAAGAAAGAACAAACAAAGTTATTCCATGGAGAAAGCATTATAAGAAAACTGCAAAATAGGGGAAAAAAAATACAACACCTAGAACTACACATGCTTATGGAAGTTCTTTTGCAAATTGAGATTTAGAAATGAAGATATGCTTGAAGAAAGTAGAAGTTTGGATGGCATTTTCCAATTTGATGTCTCAGTGGCGCAACAGGGGAGCAAATATATAATTAAAGGCCTTTACTTTTTAGTGTCCATATAAGAAAAACAAAAACCTGGATTCAGTCAAGGCCCAGCACTCATATGATTAAATGGAGCCTGGTTTTCTTGTCCCAACAATACAGATATACAACTTCATTCTACTCTTTTGTCACTCAATTTTCGATGTTTAAAAAAAAAACTCATATTATAAAGGGCCATTTATTAAAAGAAATCAAAATAAAATCATGTGTTGTTCCAATTATTCGACATTCGGCAATTATAATTTAAAAGTATGCTTATCTACTGTTCTTGAATAGATTGGAGCCAAAATTCTGGATAGTGCCTTTAGTTTCCATTTAGAATCATTACTTCACCTATCAAATTAAGATCGAGGAAGTTTATCTACATCTTATTCTTGTTATTTTATTCTTAAATTATAAAAAAGAATTAGATACCAACTAATAAAATAGGAAGATAATAATGTCAGAGAAATAGGCATTGATAATGCACAGAATGGAACTTATGGAAACATTTCAAATCCCAAATCCAACACTAGAATATTCTTTTCAGAAGCTTTCTGTACTCCTGCTAAAACACTTACATGGTGAGATAAATCAGCATCCATTATAACAACAAAATTTCCAGTTGCATGCTTGAGACCATGACAGTATGCCGTTCCTGAAATTAATCGTTCATCAGTATCAGATCTGTGATATTTTCAAAAGAAGAAATCGTATTACATTACCTAAGCCAAGCTTCCTAGGTCTGGCTCTCAATAGCTGCATGGAAAGAAATAAATAAATAAACAAACAAAACTGATAAAGAATAAAGCTCTGCTGCAAGAAATGTAGAAACCAAGCACACTGAACTTACAATGCGATCTTCACCATACACCCCTTGCAACTGTTTCACAACTTCTTGAGTACCATCAGGACTTCCATCATCAACGACGATTATTTCAAAATCAACATCCCTGATTTCGGCAAGAAAATATTATACTGCATCATTTCCAATTTCATATTCTTATTCTTATAAGTGGACGGTGAACGATAAAAGGATGCATAAGTTATCTATTACCAATTCAGCTATCGGTAGTGCAAAAATAAACACGAAGGAAGGAGTTGACAACTCTATATAAAATCAATACAACTGTACGGAGAAAATAATGATTCGATCCAAGAACTCGAGCATTATATCTGCAAATAACAATTTCACTAAAGAATCCTCCTCAACCTCAAGACGAAAGTTGATCGCATAAAGTTAATTTCTCATCGGAAAAAGCTAAAGATATTGAACCAGCAGCGAGTCATGATTTAATCCAATTAAACGAATTAAAGTTTTATAGAAATGAAGCTTCACTTAGGAAATTTTGACCACGGCATTCCAGAGAGTTTCGTCGCAAGAATCAAACACATGAAGGAATAATCCAAAAAACGAGAAATTAATTAGAATCAGAAATATAGAGAGGGATACGTACGGGAGGTGCTTGAAAATGAGGTAGACTAGGAGAGCAATATTGAGACGCTCGTTGTAGGTTGGGACAATTAAACTGTACTTATTCCTCTCTTTCTCCTGCTCCGCCATGAATTCGATTACGTAAACGCTTAGAGAGTGCTCTTCAACCAGGAATTCCTATGATCAACGATCGCGAAATCAACTGCAAGGTGATCGACGGAAACTTCGATTCGCTCACTCTAGATTCTGGGCGCAGCGACGAGCTCAAAAGATGAAAACTCCGACGAGCAAAAAAGTCGTGGTAGTTTCAGCAGTGGGCCTGATTGCGTGAGACTTGACTGTGGGCTTAATGTCCACTTTATTGGGTTTCATTTCATTTTCAAAAGAAGGAAAAAAAAAAACACTAAGCAACACCGTTTTGATTTTGGTTAGGTTTCAATTTCATTTCATTTTCCTACCTTTAAATAAAGTTTTTTTTTTATTCAATAATATTTTGGGTGGGAGAATTTAAACCTCAACCTTTTAGTCAAAAGTTCATATTTTATGTTAGATGAACTAGGCTCCTTTTGGCATTTAAATAGAGATTTAATCCTTGTGGTTTTCAAAATTTTAACAATTTAATTTCTACTATAAAAAAATGTTCATCAAATATGAATGTCTATTTTTATTATAAAAAAATGTTTATCATATAAATGTCTATTTTTATTATTTAACGATTTAGATTTTGTAGCTTATATTTATGTATATTGGATTCCTAGTTAGGTTATTGATTTAACTATATAAGAAATCTCATTAAATTTTAAACATAATTTTTACGATAGAAACTAAATCATTGCAAATTGTTACAATAATTAAACTGTTACAAAATTTAAAAAAAAAATTAAAAGTCTAACCAAAGTTTAGATGCTAAATTGTTATCTTTAAAAGTTAGGGATAAAAACGAATTTTATTTTATTTTATTTTTAATACAATAACCCCTTGTTAAGACATTCGTTATATGGCTCTCAACGCCAAAAATAAATTTTAACTTGTATTTTTTAGATTCAATAAAATACATAAATTACAGTTGTGTTATACTTACGATATTAGGTTCAATTTACAATAAAAATGTCGTAACGACGCCGTTTTTCCTTATAATTGGCCTCGCAAGTTCAAGGCTTAAAGAAGGTGGGAGGGAGCGTTAGGGTTTTAGAGGGAGATTTGAGATTTGCAGAGAGGAGCCATGAGCAGGAGCTTGGGAATTCCAGTGAAGCTACTCCACGAGGCCGCGGGCCATATTGTGTCGGTGGAGCTTAAAAGCGGCGAGCTTTACAGAGGAAGTATGATCGAGTGCGAGGATAACTGGAACTGCCAGCTCGAAAACATCACCTACACTGCTAAGGTGCCCTTCTTTTTTTGCTTTTCGTTGTTCGTCATAAGACTATGCAATTTCTGTTTGTTACTCCAATCCTTACGTTTTTTTTACTTCATTTCGCCCATTCTGCTTCTTTATCTCTAAAGCTGCCTACTTCAATTGCCTAGTTCAAGTACTTTCTGAACTTCGTATAAACCCTAATTTGGTGTAGTTTCCTGGAATTTCGAGCTTCAAAGGCTGTGATCTTTTCTGTTTTTACACAAAATCTGCGTGGATAATGGAATTAACCCGTGGTTATAGCGCCAGAAAATTTTGGGGTATAACTATTGCATTTATAAACCCCACAGACCTGATAGGCGTGTCCCAAACCCAGACAACAACTTTCTAATGAGACAAAATCGGCAAAACATGAAAAGAGTTTGTTCATTAATCAGCAATGGTGGCCTTAACCTCCACACCAGGTTCAATGGTGATGGAGGTATTCTGCTTCACTACATTTGCAGAGCTGAATTGGCAATAACTTTCTTGTGGGCACAAACTTAAATCTGACCCATGTGTTGGTACCAACACCACATGGAGATTTTCTGGTTGTAATGTGAAGAACCTTAGTAGGCATTCTTACTGCTCTCTTGACCCTAAACCAAGTTGGCGCAAACTTTCTCAAGGTTCTTAACATTTTTTGGAGAGAGTAATATTGATCTAATGGGTTTGCTTATCACCAAATAGAATATTGATCTAATGGAGAGATTGTCATTGTCATAGGTTCATATTCATTAATTGGAAAGCGAGTGGGTTTTATGAATTTATCAAATGCATTAAGGTTTACTGATTTACTTTGTTTAATCTATTAGAGTTTTGCTTACATTATAGTTATTATTCAATGTCTCAGGTTTTTCCACTTGTTTTTGTTTATATAGTTGAAAGTCGTGTTCTTGGCTCACTTTATGTGTTTTCTTCTATAGGATGGGAAGGTCTCACAGCTTGAGCATGTTTTCATCCGAGGCAGTAAAGTCAGGTATCTGTACTCTTGTATTATAGGCTATCCCATCACTTTCTTAGTTCTTATTCAAAGGATTCTTCTAGCCTCTAGGATTTGGTTGGTATGCTGACATTTGTTTATGCATGATAGGTTTATGGTCATACCAGACATGCTGAAGAATGCTCCAATGTTCAAGCGTCTTGATGCTAGAATTAAGGTATTTCAAACTTAGTTCCTAAATTCTGATGAATTGCTTGCTTGCTTTATCTTTCTCCTAACCCATACTTTCTGGATCTTGAAGGGTAAGGGCGCCTCACTTGGTGTTGGCAGGGGCAGGGCTGTTGCTATGCGAGCTAAAGTAAGTTCCATTGGATCTAAATTTTATTATGGCAATAGTTTATTTACTGAAATAGTTTTAAATCAGTATGAAGTTGTGCATTTTTTCCACGCACGATAGAGAAGGATATGGCTGTTGCTTGTGTGCAAGAAAATATAGGGTTTATTTTTAGTTTTTGAATCATCAATTTGGAAGATATCAGGGAAATGTCTAAGGGCACTACGAATTTCGTAATTACTCTCTTGAAGAAATCCAGAATTTAGGTTCTTCCACACAGCATGCAGGAACCCAGAGAGAGGGAGGAGTGGTTGTGAAATTACTTACTAGTGTATAGGTTTATAAATTAGGTTGGTGATGGATTAAGAGGAAAACAATTAGACTGCTTCACGAAATATTGTGTACGTCTATATGTTCCCGAAAATTAACACTGAGATATCCTCCATTTTCTTTAGGCTCAAGCTGCTGGTCGTGGAAGTGCAACTGGTCGGGGTGCTGTGCCATCTGCCCGAAGGTGATGAAACCTTGAATATAGTTTGTTATGTCCTTGGTTCAAGCCTCGATAGCCATTGGAATATTGACCATCAAGTTTCATTAGTCCCGGTATTGACATCCTCAATACTGAAGAAAGCTATGCGTTATTCCATTTTGTTGAAAGTGGGCTATTGACCGTAATCTTCAACTTCATTAGCTACTTTTTACTTCAGCCCATTTTATGTTGAGATTGAACTATCCGTTACCTCCTGCTCATCTTTGTTATGTATGTATCGAACATTGTTTGCATCTTTCAATAGTTATCATCACTATAGGAGTATTGTCTTTGTGCTATCAATTCTACTCTAAATCTTTTGCTGTTTTTCATGGGGTGAACTATGAGACAAGGTCCACTGCGAAGATAATATCAGCATTGCATGTATGATCATCTTGAAATTCTGTTTTCCTCTCATAAACTCACCCTAATAGAAGGAAATCTGATTTTGAGGGGTTTACTAAAAATTTATGGTAATGTTTCTCATTAATTTCCCAGGCAAGGAGGAGGTTTTCTAATGGAGATGGTTAAAGAATATCGTCTATTATTGATATTCTTACCAACTAATCACGGTTTGATTCTTTTTTTTTTTTTTTTTTTTGATGAGAAACATAATGGTCATTTTATTGATGGTATGTAATGTACAAAAAGTGGGTAAGGAACCCATTACAAAAGAGAATCCCAACTATTAACAAGAGATGTGAGACTATAGTCACAAAAGTGAGGGGTTAATTTACACCAAGAGATAGCAAGGAAAGTAATAACATCGAATAAAATATGATGATCTCGGGCACAATCTATGAAGATCCTGTTGTTTCTCTCAATCCAGATGGACCAAAACAGTGTTTTTATAATATTGCCCCAGATGCAAGCTTTTTCACGGTTTGATTCTAGAGATGAGTAAGTAGTAATGTATGGAGAATCTATTTTCAACCTACCTGAATCGATCGTTGGACCATTCTGCTTTGTTAGCTTTGCCAAGAAAATTCAGAGATATTTGTTTATGATGCAACATGGATATGGTTAAGACTGATCGCTATTTACAAAGGGAAAAAAAAAAAAACGAAAACGAAAACTGTAAGCTAGGATGAGCCCCTCATTATATCCAAACATATAGTATTATTCTCCTGCATAACCGTAATCCAAAAATCCTTTATTCCTTCACAAACAAGAAAACCCCTTTATTCCTAAAGATCTGATTTCAAAGCAGCAGGTTCCTAGAAAAAACCTTTTTATTATGCAACAGAACCCGCACAATTTACAGCTCAAGAGGAAGGAAATGGCACAGCTAAAGCAAATCTAGAGGAAGTAGCCATACAGTTCCAGAAAGCAAATGCACAAGTTCCATGGATTTGAAGCATCAGTTGTAGGGGCTGTGAGAAGAACACGGAAGAATCTAAATGGGAGCAGAGCGTTTGGTCCAGTTACAGGCCATGAAGCAAACTGACCCGGCTTGCACACCGTCTGATCGTTCTCATGTACTCGCAAGTTCGTCCAACTTTTCCCATCGAATGATCCCTGGACAAATGCATATAAGGACATTGTCAAAATATGAGGAAAGAGAAAGGGAGAAAGAGAGAGAGAAGCTAAGCTTTACCTGGAGATTCCAGTATCTGATGAATGCTCTTGACCCATCTTGTCTCAATGTATAGTAATTGCACATCAGCTGCACCCGAAAAGAAATATCGTTTGACACAGAGTTTTAACTTCAAAACAAAGGAAGCGACTGCTGCAGTCTCTTTAACTAAAGAGAGAGCCTAGCTGGGGGAATAAATCTTATGACTTGAATATTCCATTTCGTTTCTTAAGTATTATAAATGGGTTGTTTCAAAAAGAAAAGCTTTTGACTGCCTTTAGTTCAAAAGCTACGAGATGATGGTTCACTACTCATATGTGCTCATTCCAAAGAATTTAGGCACACAATCAAGTAATAAGTATTCAATTCTTTTTTATGTGTGTTTCTAAGGGGAAAAATACCTGTCATCCATGCTTAACTTCAAAACATTTTGATAGTTCGACAAAAAGAATACCTGATGATCTTCGCCAATATCAACCATCCACCATGAATAAGTTTGTCCATCTTCCAGTCGAGGCCCGGCAAAGGAAGTTCCCTAAGTTTCATCCACATCAATCAACTCAGTTAACAGAAAACTCTCCACTGATATAGATGTTCAATGCAAAGGTTTCATCCACATTACCTGGTAAGTTCTTGATACCAGAACCTTTGGATCTGTGTACCTTGAAGGTGGACTGCTTGCTGTAATGGTAATTTTCTGAAAAGTAACAAGGAACTGAAAATTTTCAGCAACAAATCTACCGAGAAAAGGGCATGAACAAGAACGTCGAGAAGCTCGAGAACCTACCTTTGAAAGAATGGGATTAACCCACTGGTGCTCTCCATATGACGTACCAGCAAAGTATAGAACGCCATTGCTGTCCCCATCACAGATGTACTGTAACTCCTTATAACTAGACCGTCGATGTTGAAATCTTACACTGCACAATGGTACAACAAGAAAACTTAATACAATCCTTTTCTACATTCCACTTATGGAGTAACACTGTCTATATTCTAATGCAACTTGAATCCATCAAAAAGACGGGGTAGCTTTGAATAACTATAAATGAATGTTCAAATGCTCATGAAAAAACGTTCTATTTGACAATTTGCTGTCAGAGGTTATAACAAGAAGCTAATGGGTACATGTGCCTACTCTCAAACGGGCACAAGTATCAGCAAAAATTGAACAAATTTGGAGAATTTACATAAAAATATTCCCCCCAGCGAGGTGAATCTAGAAATTTAACCAAAAAAGTAATATCGTAAAAAAATAAAATAATCCCATCAGACATTATTAAGTAGGCTTAAACACGTAGTTCTAGTTAGTCCCAGCCTTTTGCATCTCGAAATGTTTTCGATCCTTATACTTCTTTTTCTTATGATTTAGTCTTTGTAGTTTTAAAAAAACTGTTACAATTGTGAGTCTTTGCACAAAAATAACACTTGTTATAATTGCAGCACTTGAATAGGTAGGTAGATAGTCTTGTTATACGAGTCTCATATAAGAGGGCAGTGAACATGTTCAACTAGATCTCACTAGCACAAAGTTACTTCATGTCCATCTTACACGTCACCAGATAAAATACTCTCTTAGAATTTTATGATGGAGAAATACGAACTCATAAACAAAAAAGTAGAATGAGTAGTAAAAGATGAAAAGGCACGTTACTTGTTCTTTTTCTTGTCCTCTAGCCTTGATGGTTCAAGTTTCACAAAGTCCATAGCCTCCTTAACCTGATAAAGTTCAATAGAAGAAAGTGGTTAAGTTTTGAAGGATTGCTTTTGTCTTCTCTTATTAATATGATTGAAGTTTACACCAAAGGAAATGATTCACTCACAAGATTCTTAAAGGTATGAATCTTTCTGCTAATGCTGCTGTTCTCCAACTGTATGATCATCATATGAAAGCAAGAGTGAGAAAGTCCTTATTTTATTCACGAACTCGAAAATATATTTCACTGTGACATGCATACCTTCTCCAACAAGGCATATGGGAGTAATGGAAATCGAACGAGAGGAAGCAAATCCTGAACTGATTGAAATCTCTCACCAAAAAGGATATCAGGGGTTGAGAATGTCATAAGCTCATCTACCGCCGTCCACCCACACGATTCACTTGCTTCTAAACCCCACATTAAGATTGCATTGAGTACTTTTTCCTCAGATGTCACTGTCAAATCAGGGCACTGCAAGAACCACTTCATCTGATGACGATTGACAACTAAAACATCTAAATGGACATTAAAGTATTTCGCAGGCTTTCCTTTCTTGTTCATATTATAATTTTCATAAGAATGTAAATACATTATTAGGGCGAAGAAATGGTCCATCTCCACATAAATAAGCTTCTCAACAGATAAAGCAACTATCAATTAGTAAAGTCTTGTTGGACTTCACAGACAGCAGCTTCAAGAACATGTTTTAAAGCAGGGGGAGTGTGAGGATAACAATTGACTTGAGATTTTATGATTTCATTGCGAAAACTAGATAGTGAAGAGTTCAGTTGAAGCACTTCTGTTGATCTAATTGCCACATTCGGTAAAGCTTCTGCCAACTATCCTACTAAACCACTCATTACGGAATCTACAATTTTTAATCAAAAAACAAATCCCCCTTTTCACTGAACCTAGAGCTGTTTTAGAGTTGCTTCATGATAGAAGATGCTCCAATGTAGCAATTAATACTCATCCTAAGATTCTTAACCATTAATATCCACAAAAGAAAGCAGTAGAAAAAGTGAGACATACCTGAAGGATTTTGCGGAAAGTTGGCTCATCTAATATGACAAATTCAATGTTCGCAGTTGTACAATAATCGAAGTGCATTGAAAACTTCCTCTCACAAGTTTCTTCAATGAGCTTACAGCATGGAATTGATGAAACAACTTGAAGGATGGAGCATACTGAATCCTGCAACAAAGTTCAACAGTTAGCATCAGAAGCGAAGTCCTACAACTTTACCAAAATTGTCTGCTTCCTCGTCCATTAAACTTGTGTATAAACAAAAAATCTTGATGTATGACCATCTTCCACTAGGAGACTCCGTCCCTGCATATAATATGTAAGATATCAATACTTCTATAATTCATTATCATAAAAGGGATCTCTTCTTTTGTTCTCAGAACCCCGAAACTGCATGATGCTCCTCCCTTTATCTTCCAGTCATTCAAGTACGATAAGAAATAATGACAAATCCAAGTAAAAATTAACAAAAGAATTAAATACATCATTTTTAACAAGTGTACGAGATAGGGTTACCACACTACCTCCGAAAGGCATTCTAAAAGTATCTTGCAGCATTCTTGATGAAGAAGAGTCACACCAAATTGATCAGCTAAAAATAGAAGTTGAAGTAACAAGACGTCAGATTCCATTGTAACTTCTTTAGTCAGTTCTCCACTATACATGAACTTGAGCATGGTTTGAAAAGCTTCTGGTGACACGTCCCTAATATAAACCTCAGAGGATGTCGTTTCACTCATTCCATTGGTGAACATCTGCCCACGTACCACCCGCATAAATTTTAAACAAAAGAATAAAAGAAAAATACTAACCTAAGACAGAAAAAGAATACACAGACAGCAAATTCTAGTTGTAATCGTCCTGACCCATATATGTTGGAGACTCAAAAGCTATAAACTATGTGAACCTCGGTAGCAAACAACAGAAGGAGTGCTATCAAACCTAAGCAAATATAACAAAATGTCTCTAATTTGCTTGTCTGTCTCCATTATAAATTACAAGCCCAGCCTTTCTAGTTGAATTTCAATTACTAATTCTCACTTCGTTATCCACTATCGAACAAAATCGTGTGAGCGCAAAAATTTTCCAAAAAAATGTATGGTATAAGCATACCTAGTATGAAGGAACCTTTTTTCTCTTAGAACATCAGAAATCTTATATCTCTTAGAACAACGATCGTATCAATGGAAAGAAGAAAGCAAACTAAAAGAAGTATAAACATATATGATTAGGAAAAAAAACTATACAGGAAAGTTGCCTCCAATAATTTCGCTGTAAAGTTTTATTTTTTACTCACGAAAGGAAACATTGAGCTCAAAATACAGATCACAGAAAAGCAATAACAAAATCACATAAGATGAGATGCTGCTTCAATTGCTCACCCTTTCAAAAGGCATGCTCCATAAGCTAAGAATGATTTTGTGCACATGGGCAACAAACCCGTGACCTTGTATATAGATGCATACATCACTGAATTCACCCGTACATTGTAATTGATTAAGCCTCTGCACATTTAATGGAAGCCCGGAGGGGAAGACTGTACTACAGCGGGGCTGAATCCTTGGATATGTTATTTCCACGCTCTTACTCGAGTCAAACAACTTTTTGTTCAGTTTTAGTCGTTCCACCATGTCATCACACTGGTTCACTAATGCTATCACTTCAAATTGTAAGGCTAGATCCCTCAAGGAACCAAGTTGAGACTCTAGAATCTATAGTAAATAAGAAGCAACGATCATTATTCCATCAAACTAAATACTAATTTAGTTATATCTGTGTTGAGATTGAAATCGCCAAATCGGTGCAGCGCAGCATACAACAGAATATCAAAGCAACGATTACTATTCTATCAAACTAAATGTTAATTTAGTTATATCTGCATTGAGATTGAAATCGCCAAATCGGTGCAGCGCAGCATACAACAGAATATCAAAGCAAATTCGATTCAAGCCAAACACATCAAGCAAAAAGGGACTGGCGAAGACCCAAGACATAAGGGGCATAAAGAGGTACGAATGGAAAGTTTTCATGTCAAACCATTTCTATGATGTCAAAAGACAACAAGCCATGGCCATAATCTGACAAATAGTAACGCAGTCGACCAAATCTCAACAAAAGGAAAATCAAAAGTAGCATAGAGGTAATATAGGAAAAACATATGATTGGAGAAATTACCTCAGTTTGACCTGTGTAGATATATTGAAGAAGAGCATGGAGAACTGGATATGATACTCCATGTAGCTGCACAACATCTTGCGACAAATTCAAGGGAAAGTTACCCGAAGCAGCTAAGATAGCCTTGTGAGCAGGTACAAGTGTTTCTCCGGAATTTACGCTGAAAAGCACATCTGATAAATCCCAATTTTCTAGAAAATGTTCAAGTCCCCAGTTCTTGTACTCTGTGTATTCATCTTCTAACTCCAGTTCCACATCTTCCTCGCCTTCATCACCATTATCCACATGCTTCCACAAGGAAATATGGTCCTGTGTCAGCGGCAAAACATTAACATTTCTATATCCCACATGTTTGTCCCAGCTACTAAGCCCAATATATCGAACACTACAGTTTGGGCTTGTATCAAGCCATTGAAAGACCATATTCTGAAAAGGGTATCTTCCCTTCCCAATGCTGATCAAACCATCATAGACACTGATCCAATAGCTCTGAAACGCTGAAGAACTGCAAAGAGCAACACCCTCTACATCAACAACAGTTCTCCCATCGGCTATAATCCTTAGACGTCGATTTCGGTGGCTACCTAATATAACCGTATAATGAGGACTGCTATCTCGTTTGTAATGGTAATGTTGGCTCCCCACATTCTCTCGAAACACCAACGTGACATCGTTATGAGCAGAAGCTTCAAAAGCCACACATCCCCTTCCTGCTTCCCGAAATCTTAAATCCTTGATCCAAGCGCACTGGAAAGGTGCCACCGTGAGAGAATTTTTCTCCTTCTTATCCATCATCACACCTCAACAATATTCGAATATCCTAACTTACCAGAACACCAAGAATGGTTGAATTGATAGGAACCTCAAATAATTATATGGATAGCAAACTTGTCTACCTGGTAAGAAACATACTATCGCAGTTTGAGTAGATGATATAGACAGAAATGAAGACGATGGATATATGAAATCTTATGCGTAAAAAACACACCCGGTTAGAAGAAAAAATGAACTCAAATCGGTAAATAAGAACATACTACCCAGTGAGTAAATCGATGGAGATGAATTGCGAACTATATTTTATTCTACACATATCCCATTATCCGAAACAATCTTAGAAGACAAAAATAAAGATCTACGACGATTCAAATATCTCTATCACATGATATCCAGAAATTGCTAGAAGAACCCAACTGGACCCAGAATCTGAACACGCAACAAACGACAACATCACTAACGTGCAACGACAAATTGATTCAGAAAAGTTAAAATCACTCCCCTGAAAATCTCGAGGAAGAGGTTTAATCTCCAACAGAAATTTTATCAGAAAAAAAAAGGCAAAAGGCAAAACCCACCTTAATAATTTTGATTCATATTGAAACAAATCGATCAATATTGATCGCAGGTGTTCGGTTGGCGCCATTAGTATTTATGGAGCCGAGTCTCTGCAAGTATATCTAAACGCAGCACGAAACGAGGACCATTACTTGATCCAGATATTTGCACAAGTTGCGACATGAACAGATTGATTGAGTGGTTGATGACATCAAAACGACGGATATATTTTTGTCACGTTCATCTGTTTTTCTTTCCAATTTTCCACAGAAAGGGATTTGGATGCTTTGAAGTGGCACAATTTGGCACAATTTGGCCTTATCGTGCCAAATTAATCAATTCGCTTGGCCACAAAAATATCTTCAAACATCAAGTGCGTGGCAGGTGGCAGCTACTCGACTAACCGACAGGACGATCGAATCCATCATCCAGAAACCCGATTCGTTATTTGGTCTGCAACACAAAAATTCAGAGTCAGCCATTAAAAGATTTTTTGAGTTTCTTGCCGGTTTTGATTTTCCGAAATTTTGGCTTCGAGTTTTCACTTTTTTCACAAGGAATCAGTTAATTTAGCCCGGTATGTTATCTGTAAAAAGAAGAACGCCAGCCGATATGGATCCCGATTTATCGTAGTCGGTAAATCAAACTCGTCGTCGTTGAGAATAGAAATATTTGACCTGGGTGGAATTTTACTTTACAGCCAAATTAAATTTTTAGTTTAAATCTTTGTACTTTTTCGTACATATCTTTTTTTTTTAACAATTTCGTACATATCTTATTTTATAGTTTCTAAAATTTTAAATATTTTTGTTTCGAATTGATTTAAGTTTTTTTCTTTTTCAATAAATAATATGGGATGGAGGTTATCTTATTTATTAACTTTAGGTTGAACTTGTCAACAAAAGTATAACTCAAATATGACTTATGAGTTCGAATCTAATATGACTTATGAGTTCGAATCTAGCAAGTCCACCCCATACTTGATTTCAAAATATGTGATTTGAATACATATCTAATAGTGGAGACAAACTTGTTCAAATTAAAGCATTAGTGACAATGTACTTGAAAACCATGTTATTAACAAATTAACAAAAGTCTAACCAAAATGGTTATATGTTCCGATTTCAAAGACTAAATAGACGATATCTTGATCATAGTTAAACTAGTTTAGACATATATATACCACCAATCTAAGAGATAGAGGTTCCAAATAATTTTTTATTTATAATATTAAAAAATAATTGGTTGGATAAAAAAAAATATGAAACTTATTTGGTAGACACAGTTAAATGTCTCAGTGATGGAAATCAAGTTTTTGGATAGAATTAATCTAAAACTTGAGATTTTTGGTCGTATAATCGAATCATAGCGACAATGGTAGTAAGGCAACGACAATGGTAGTAAGGCAACGATGCCACTTACAACCTGCATATTTAAGTTGTATCATGTATGCGAAGAATTATACGGTCACGTCATTGTTGAACTAAAAAGAAAAAATTCAAACGTTTAAAAAACAGACTAAAGTTTATCTTTTAAAAAGTCGATTGACCTAAAATAAAATAATCTTAAAAAATTTAAGGACCAAGATGAATTTTGTTTTTTATTTTTCTGTTTTCTTAGTTTCAACAACATGCACGGTTTAACAAAGATTTGAACCCCTTACCAAAATGAGCTTTTAACATAGATTTTACCAAAATGAGACTTGAACCAACTTTATGAATGTTATTTCACTTAATTCTTTATTATGTTTTAAGTGATTCTCTTAATTCTTTATTAATTTTTTCAGTGACTTTCAATTTTTTTTTTTTTTTGAAGCTAGTGACTTTCAAATTCTTTAGCAATTATTTAACAAAAAGTGATCCAGGTATAAACTCTCTTTTTCCTTCTTTTTTCTTTTCCATATTGTCTTCACCAATCCATATTGTCTTCACCAATCCATAAGTATCCAAACAAATCTGACCGTCAAATCTTTCCCCAAACTCAAAGAAATTTGACACATACACCAAAATTTCAATTTTAAGCCATGTATGTAATTATAAAAAGAATAACAAATTTCCTCACACATGCCAAAACTTTCAAAACATTTCCCAGACAACACAAAAAGGAATATCCAATTCCAGCCTAATTTAAAAAGGAAAAAAAAATTGGATTCTTTTGTCCAAATTAGAATCAGATTCAGAAGGCAAAAAAAAAAAAAAGGCAGGGGCAACTTGTGTTGCTCTTTCTACACAGCATCCCATTTCCCCCCAACCCAAAAAAAAAACATTGCAGCAGCAGGAGCAGCAAGGTTAGCAGCCAAATTAAACAATTATTCTTGACACACTAAAAAAAAAACATGTCTTTTTTTTTTTGTTCCTTTTATATGCACAAAAATCAGAAGCAAGCTCTATATCCTTTCTTCCAACAAAAAGTTTGCTGGCTCACTTCTTGCAGCATATCCAAACTTGGATGTGCAATACTTCCTGTGAACTCCTGTCAATTTCCCTGTCCTTGCTTTCTGATGAAACTCCACCATCAAATGTGAACATTCCCTAAGAACAAAACAAACATGTTCCATTGTAATAAGTTATACAATTCACATAAATGAGAGAAAAGATATAGAGAGTTATCTATCTTCTTCTTCTTCTTCTTCTTCATCTCTACTACTTACAGAAGCTGTTCCTGTGAATACCCAGTATGCCACTCACTGGTTTTGCTCCATTCTTTGAAGCCATTGATGGTACATTGAGCAGTGAAGACTGCAGCAGCAGCCATTAATGAAGGTTTATACTTCAGCATTTCATATTCCACTAAACAGAGCTCCACCATGAAGAATGAGAGCAGGTCCAGCTGGTAAAAAAAAAGAACATCAAAATTCAACCTCAAGTTCTGGTTTTCAACAGTGATTTTAGTTAGGTATTAGGATGACTTTTTATGTTACACTTAGTCCTGTTTTTCTTTTACCTCTCTATCAGATTGGGCAGCTTTGAGAAACCTCCTCATGAAGACATAAGGTGTTGGAACAGACAGATTGAACTGTAAGGTATTGATCATCAACTTCTCCTGCAAAACCCCATTTCAAAAAATGAATCTCTAACAAACATCCTCGTACCCAGATTTCACAAGACATTGGCAAAAGAACAAAGAAAACCAACCATGTCTAGAACTTCTTTTCGGCTGTAGGCCTTGTCAGATATGAGAATAAGATCATCCACAACAGGAACAGAAACTTCTTCATACTTGCAGGCAATAAGCATGGCCGTCACTCCAACAAGCTGGAGCTTCTTCCTCACCACCGACTGAACCGCCAAGAATCTATCGATCAGGTTGACTGTCAGGTACAATGTCTCCTCCATCAGCTCAAACTTGTAGTGTACCTTGTACCAGTCATCATGTTCTGTTTTGTTAGTTCCATATGATGTTCTGTTAAACGATCATTAAATCAAAAAAATTACGGCCTTCTGATAGGCATTGGGTTCTTGAAAATTAAGCTACTTAAATACTCTTTTCATCTGGAGTTTCCTTTGTTTTGTTATATACTCTTTAAATATGCTCTGAAAAAAGCCCAAGTTTTGAAGGAAAAAAAAGGAAGTTTTCAAAATCTTGTATTTGTTTTTAGAATGTTGTAGAGAGATGATGTTACAAACACAATTTTAAACAAATCAAAAACAAAAAAACAAATGGTTATCAAAACGGGTCAAAACTAATATATTAATGGTAATTTTGATATTTTATTCATATTGTAAAAACAAACACTTGCTCACTCGAGGACTTGAAAATTTGTACAAGTGAAGATCATATTATTTAGTGAGTAAGTGAAGTTGTAGAAGTGTGTACAATACATAAACTATCATATAAACACTGCAAATCCCGTGTTACTAAAACAAACCTCAATTAGCCAGTCAATGAGAATCCCTCTCATCCTCTCGTTAATATCTGCTTGCTGAGCCATGTAGTTTGGTGGGACACAGCCAGAAACCTACAAAGAAGAACATCTTAATTAGAAACAAAGAGCATAAAAGAACAAAAACAAGAACATGAGGTTTATGTTTCAAACATGGAGTGTCTTGTGTGTTGTCTGAAAGATTCTTACCTCGGCTTTCCTGTAGTAAGCATACAAGTCATCAATGTACTCCACAACAGCTAGTTGATCCTTCTTATCGCGGCTGTCTATGTCCATGACTTGCTCTTCTTCTATATCTTCCATTTCCACCTCCTCCTGTGTAAAATCAATGGCAGTTCAAGGAAAAAATTAGAAGCAGAACGATTGTGATTCAAAAAGAGAAGGCTTTTAATCATTACCATTCTGTCAATTTCGTCCAACATTGCTTCTGTGTGTTGCACAAACATTGGTACTGCTGATTCGCCCATGGAATCATCTTCCTCTATGATGGGATGATGATCTAAAGACTCTTTTCGAGTTGGAGCAGATTGCAGTGGCTTTCTATCAACCTGAGGCACAGGTTGCTTCTGCTTATTAGCCAGCTGAGCTGCAAACTTCCTGAAACAAACAACAAAAAAAAGGCAGATCAAGAAGCTGTGAGAGAAATTGCAGGCGAGCATATTCAACACTCAAAGGCTTTAAAAGGCTGGTTGTTTACTGACCGAGTGATTGGTCGATGAATCGGAATTGGGGCGTTGTTTTTATTGTTGTGAACAGCATCAGTTCTGAGAAATTAAGAATAAAAAGCACTCATAAACATAAGATCTAGGAGTTGAGACACAGAAAGAAACAAAAGATAAGCCACTCTCAAGCAAGTGATGGTGTTGTCTTTGACTAGAGCAAGAAAGAAACTTAAAAGAAGAAAAGGATTTTAATTTTCCTCCATTTTCTTAGAAACCAAACAGAAAAAAAAAAATCAAAGAATTACTCTGTTAGGCCTCTTTTGAGGACTGCACAGGGATGAAGGGGAGGAGCTGCTGCTGTAACATTGCCATTAATGTTGCTCAAAGCTCTGCGGTTTTGACACGCCCCCACAACAAATTTGCCACCGCCACCAACACCAACTCGTAAACTCCCTTTAAAAAATTCATCCAAGAGACACAAAAATTCATTTCCACAACAGGGCTTGAAGAAACTAAATTACAAATCAAATCGAATTTCCCATCACGAAGAAGCGTCTAAATAAATCTAAGAGACCAAAAAAAAAAACCATTTCTCATTCAATTACCATGAAGATTTGCTCGTCCGATCACACCCGGGTTGTTCTCATCTGATCCAGCCATTTCCTTCACCTACAGATCAAAACGCCCACAAGATTTCAATATCAAAATCGCCATAGCCAGTGAAAGAAGATCGAACGACTATTCATTCAAGCCATAGTGGGAACAAAAAAATCAAACTTGAAAAGAATGGGAGAAGAATCCATCAAGAAGCGCAATACCCAGACCGTGAATCGTGAAAACCAACCTTCTAAAATCAAGAACTCTCAAAATTTTCCCTAAAGGCTTTTGATCAAACAGGTTACAGTTGCTAATGGGTGCCAGCCGGTGCTTCCACTTTCAAACAAGCGAGAGAGAGACAACTTCGAAAAAACTCCATCAGTAGCCGGAGCGATCTCTCTCCACCGTCCGCCGCCGCCGCCGATTCTCTCCGCCCCGCTCTCACTCTCGAAGTGAGTCGGTCGATCCGGTCGCTGTATTAGAACAAAAGAAGGTAAAAGGAAAAAAGAAGGGAATTAAGAAAGAGAGAATCGAATTCCGAATTCCAAACTGCATAAGCGAAATTGAGACGTAAACAGCGGATATATGTCCGCACATGGTCCTGCTACAAAAAAATTTAAATCTAACGGCTAGTGAACAATAGCCGTCCGATCTATCTGATGAAAAGTCGCGTGGTTCCCTGCGCTCCTCAACGGTTACCTCTCCATGTGCTTTCAAAATTTCCTCCCGTTCAATCCCAACAATCCTTTTGCAAGGGTAAGACTGTCTTTTCACTACCATGGAGGGCTGAATGTAACCCAACGGTGTTAACGTTCATCTTGTCAGCCCTATAATAATTTCTCCCCACATCCAACCTAATTTCATTTGACCTTCATTAAATTGTTCGGTTTTTAATTAATTCTCTTAATTCTTTTTTTAAGAAAAATTAATTCTCTTAATTCTTAGGATAAACCTTTTTGAGGTATTTTTTAAAATATTTTATTTGGATTAATTTTGACTAAATTAAAGTAGGGTGATCAATGTTTTGATTGATTAGCATGCATGAAAATTTTATTAATAATGTATTAAAAAAATTATATTGATAGTGTGAACAATTTAAATGGTCAATTCAGTTGAGTATATACTTTATTTAGTCAAAATATTACTTACCTCCTTAAATATTGGAGATTTGAAATCTACTATTTGCTGATCGAAAAAATTGAACTGTCAATCTCGTATTTCAATTAGTAAGATATCATATATTTGTCCTAAAATTAGATATAGGAATTCCCGTCCCAATGTTTATTGAACTGAAAAATAAAAAATCCTTTGACTAAATAAAAATATTTTCCAAAAATAACGATAATATATATTTTATAAACAATTAAAAATGCAACAGACAGTGTGATTTTTTAATGCATATAATTTATAATATAATTTGACCCAAGAATGTTAATTTAAAAATTAGTTAGGTTGGCTTCGAAATTTTTGATTATTTTAAATTGGTTCCATTATTTCTAATAAGATAAATGTTTTTTTTAGTGCAATAAGATAAATTAGTTTCTTGCTATGGTCTTTTTTTTTTTCTTTTTTGCAGTTGATTAAACTTTGAGTACACTGTACACAAGTTTAAATTTATGCATCACAATTATTTACAGATAATATAGTTAAAATCTTTCTAGATCTGTCGTGGCAAGAGTGAGAAGCTTTCTTTATTACATTATTCTTTTTTTTTTCAAAAAAAAGTACGTATAATATAACAACAAAAGGTTGTAATTTAAAAAAAATAAAAATCGACTGAGGCAATTTACTCTTTTTTTTTTCTCATTTAAGAAAGTTTTGGATCTACCGCAGCATATATATCTCCAATAATCATTTCCATATTTTTATTTCTATAACGAATATTTTGGTAAATTAGGCCAATAATTATATGTGCAATGCAATTCTTCATTGTTCCGATGCTTGCAAGGACAAAGACGGTACGAGTGGGGAAAAAATGGATGGCTAGTCACTTTATTCCATGTATATTGAAGATTAAAAGAGACTTTAAAAAAGGTTAAATTATGAATTTAGTCCTTAGCTTTTAAATGTGTATTTAATAATTCATGAATTTTAAAAGGTGTGAATAAGTCTATCAACTTTTAATTTTCTGTGCCAACAAGAGTATAGCTCAACTGGCAAGTATGACTCAACTGGTAAAATTAAAATATGTATAATATAATATATTATAAATTATATAATATTATATTATAAAATGATAATTCTATAAAATTTATAAAAACCATGTTCATAAATTAATTAATAATGACTTATATTCAATCTAATATTTAGTTTTGCAACTATAACTAATTTTATGATATATAAATATGTTATTAGGACACAGTTTAAACAACGGTATAAAATAGAATCAAATTTCTAAATATGTTACCAAACACATATCTGAAAACATTGCTTATCAAACAGACCCTAAACTTCCAATTGCATCTAATAAGTCTTTGAATTTCTAGTTTTGTATTTGATAGGCTATTGACCTATTAGACTTAAAATTCAAAGTTTATATCTCGTTTGATAACCATTTGGTTTTTGTTTTTAGTTTTCGAAAATTGTGTTTGTTTTCTTACTATTTTTCTATCATACTTGTCATCTTTTCTACAATGGTGGTTATCTTTCTTATGAAATCATTTGAGCTTTTAGTTAAAATTTTAAAAACAAAAACAAGTTTTTTGAAAATTACTTTTTTTAATTTTAAAAAATTGGCTTGGTTTTTTAAAACATAAGTAAAAAGTAAATAACAAAACAATGAGAGTCACGTGTAAAAGTAGTATTTATAGGCTTAATTTTCAAAAACTAAAAACCAAAAACCAAAAACTCAATAGTTATCAAATGAGGATTTAGTTTTTAGTTTTTTATTTTTTAAAATTGTATTTCCTTTCTTATCATTTCTCTACAATTCTCTACAACTATCTTCATATTTCTTAAGAAAACATTTGAATTCTTAACCAAATTTCAAAACACAAAAACTGTTTTTTTTTTTTACTTTTAAAATTTCGGGTTGGTTTTTGAAAACATATGTAAAAAGTGGATAACAAAACAATGAAGCCTATATGTAAAAGTGGTATTTATAAGTTTAATTTTAAAAAATCAAAAATCAAAAATCAAAACCTAAATGGTTATCAAACAAGGCCTTAAAATCTTGTTCAGGATATTTAATAGCTATAATTTTTTTAAAATATTGAATATGTCAATGACCTATTGGATATAAGATTAAACATTCAAGAAGTTATTAGACATTTTTAAAATTGAAAAATCTATTAAACACAAAAATAAATTTAAGGGCTTTCTATCTCTTTTAAAAAAATATTGGATACAAATTCAAGTATTAGATACAAATTTAAAAAATTAGGGTTTGTTTGGTTTGCAATCCGAATTCTGTTTTATGTTTTCGAATTAATTGAATTCAGTGAATATGTGTTTGGCAGATGTGTTTGCGAAAACTGTTTTCAGATTCTATGATCCAAATAGTAGAATATTTGAAAACAACATTTTTATGTTTTCATTGTATCTAGATTTCTGAATTTAAAATTTTAAAATGCGGAATTATATTAAACAAAAATAAAAATCTTAATAAATACAATATTTCATGTTATAAAACTCAGTTTATTTTTGTTAAATTAAAATATCTATAATATAATATATTATAAATTACATCATGATAATTCTATAAAATTTATAAAATCATGTTCATAAATTAATTAATAATGACATATATTCAATTTAATAATTAGTTTTGAAACTACAACTAATTTCATGATCTATAAACATGTTATAAGACGCACTTTAAATAACTATTTAGAATGTAATCAAATTTATGAATCTATTACGAAACACATATATGAAAACATGAAATACAACTCTGTTTTCATTGAATCCATTGTTTTCGAATTTCTGTTTTCATATTGCTTACCAAACAGGCTCTTAATGTTTCGTTTGATAACCATTTGGTTTTTGAAAATTAAGTTTATTTTTTCTCTTAATTTTTCAACAATGGTTTCCATCTCCCTTAAGAAGCATTTGACTTCTAAGCCAAATTCTAGAAACAAAAAACTACTTTTTTTTTTAGTTTTCAAAACATGGCTCAACATTTTAAAACATAGATAAAAAGTAAATAACAAAACAAGTAAATCCATAGTGAGAGTATAATTTATTGGTTTAATTTTAAAAAATCAAATGGTTATCAAATGGTTATCAAATGGGGCCTAAGAGACTACACTTGTAATTTAACAAAAAAAAAAAGTGTATCAATATCTAGAGAAAAATTAAAATGTGAAAAATTTAGAAATAGTTTACATTAAAAAAAAAAAGTTTCCATAGACCAATGTTTTGAATTATTTTTCATGATTTTAAACTTTAAAACTAGAATTGAAATGATGTACAAAGTATATATCAATAATATGTTACCCTTCGAACATGGTAGAATTGAGATACCCCCCTCTGTCTTCTACTAGCCAAATATTGTCCCTAATCCTTGACCAATTGAGAATGTCCTATTGACCTAATCGTTGCTTAAAAGCATAATCTTCTTTTACATTTTATCTTAAACACATTAATGTATATACCATGCTCTTGATCTCAATATTAATTTTCTTGTAATGGCATATATATTTCTTACTCGATCGTTGTTGTTTTCTTGGAGGTGAACCACATTAGTGTCCTCTAAGTCGACATTCTTATTCATCTACCTCAACAGATGGATGATATTTCAACTATAAACTTTTGCACCAACAATATTTTATTGTTGTATTTTTTAATTATTCACATTTGTATTAATATATAAACACAATGCAGTTAAATCATGTAGTTAATAAACTAATTATTATGTCAAATAGTCAAGCATAATTCAATGAATACTAATTATTTTTGGTTCAATCTCCTATATATTTATGCAATAGTAAACATTGATCTTTAAAATGATAATTAGTGTCTTATCTAAAACTATGTCTGAATTGACTCTCTAAGCTTGATTTTCAAATAGATGAATGACTAACTAATGCAGTAATGCTAGGAAAATTTTCTAGTAGTACCATAGTATAAAGAATTTTTCATACTACTTCATTGAATATTTGCTAGGTCAACATTCTAAAATTAAGTGGGGTTTATGAGTATTAAAAATATTAAAAAATATAATATGAATTAAGGGAGTATTATGTAGGATAGTTGTAGAAATTTTCTCATAATGCTAGAGCGAATTTTGAAAAATCAAATTAAAAATATTTCTTTCGTTATTATGTGCTGTTTGTTTATCATTGTCCTTTTATATTATTTCACGTTGAGGTCCAGTCATCAGTGAGATGCCCGCTCCACAACTGGCTCCGAGTTATAGTTGACACGTGGCGTGTTTTGATTGGGCTCCCAATGTGTGTTTGACATCTGAATGCCACGTAAGAATCCCGTTATTGCGTGATGGAATCAAACAGCTCTTGTGATTGAGTGCTTTAAAATCATTGGTCAACCTTCACTGTCAGAAGTCAAAATCACAGGAACCGTAGGATTGTAATGTCATGAATCGGACGGTAGAGATAGAGTATTGACTGTATTGGAGACTGTAAATTGGTTGTTTTCTAATAACCTCGTCCTTCATTAATCTGGACAATTTGCCGACATTATGGGCTGTTTTGCAGTGCCCTTGAATAAACTTTATATAATTAAATTAATTAGTTCTTTAAATTATTATAATTTTGGAAGGGGGACCAGTATTTCTAGACTAATTTCTATGTGCTCTTAAAATAATTTCGTTTTAAAAAGGCATTTTAAATTAAAGTGGAAATAAAAAACTTGTTTAGAGTTTGATATATTTTTAACTTTTCCTTCCGGTTTATAATCTATAGTTTGTCATGTTATCTCGTTTGAGTAAACATTTTGTGGATAATATTATATCATTGTACAGATTTGTGTAAGTTGGTTGCCCCTAACAAGTGGTATTAAAACCATGTCCCTGAGTTGTGATCGATGGAATTCTTGGGTGTCGAATAAAGCAAGCGAGCCTAGAATATGTAGTCATGGTGGAGATCCATGGTAGAAAACTCTATCAGATAGGCGGTATGCTCCAAGTAAACGAGTTGGTCATGATAAGAACTAGACGGATAGATGATTATTTGAGGGAAGACTCGGTTGGTACTTTGTTCAAGACAAGAATTGTTGAGAGTACGACCAAAGTCTCACGTCGGCTAGATGAACATTATCTTTATTGTTATGAGACCTTTTGAGTAACCAAAAAGCAAAATCATGAGGACATGTGTCTTTTTCCTTAACAGTTTTAACTTTATATATTAAAATAATGAAGGGAGTTTATGATTCTTTTCGCTGTTGAATGTAATTTTTTTTTCATTTCTTTAATACAATAACATAAAAACTATTGCAATAACAATAATAATTGTTAGTGGGTTTGGTAGTTTGGTCTTTAAAAATGTTTTTAAATTTGTGTTTGGATATATATTATAGTTACTGTCTTTGACTAACTATCAAGTGAATAGTAATTTTTTTTTTTTTTTTTTTTTGTAATAGGAGTTGAGGGATTTAAAACACACATCTCGTGATTGTTAATACACTTGAAATGACAGTCTAAAAATATATATTATTGTGAATTCATTTTTTCATAATAATTTTCACATGGTCTCAATTAATATTTGGATTGCGTTGTCTACCGTTTTTTAAAGTAGAAAATGAGTCAAAGTAATTATGTGTACGACCAAACATCCGTGGTTTAGGTAATCATTTAATTTGCATGGTTATATTGAGTGATTTGTTTTCCCTTTAAAAAAGAAAAAGTCTTATTTTAAAATTATTTAAATAATTTTATGCAAATAACTTTCTGTATAATTCATAGGTTCAAATATCTTTATCTTAATTTATCATTATTATTTTTAAGAGATTAATTCTTGTTAGTAGTCAACTTGAAGATTCCAAACATAACTAACATCTAATACTCTTTCAAAGAATTGTATGATCGTGTCTCCACCTCTTATATAGGGTAATAATTTCGGGAAAATAAAATAGTCTTCAATCGCATTAAGAATTGATGATTAAAAAATGGGGAGAAAATGGGTGTTGAACACCTCTTTGATCTAAGCTGGGCTCACCGATACAAAAAGGGCCTTGTCCAATCTCCACGGCCCATAAAGAGTACCAAAAATTCTCTTTCTTCCTCGTAAAGAAAATAAAAATATTGTCAAATTCTAATGTACATTATGATCTTTCTTTGTAAAGAAAGTATTCGTTCGATTTTTTTAGGGGGAAATAGCCATTCGATGAAGACTTCGAATTGTTGTAGATTACAAATTCACGGTACTTTGTGTAGATAACAATAACATGCTTAAATCCTTTTTGGATAACATCTAGGTTCAAGAAAGAAGCACACATATAATATTATATCGGAGTGAATCCACATTAAAGAAAATTAAATCGGAAGAATTTCCCTCATTATTTTATTGAGAATAACCTTGGGCTATTTAAAGAGAAGATGAGGGTTCTTTAACAAACTTAACAACAGAAAGCTAATAGCCCAATAACAAACTAAACAGCTAGCAGCCCAAAACTAATTAATTGATCTGTTAATAATAAACGACCCAACTAATATCCCCCCTCAAACAAATGTCTATGAAGACATAAGTTTGTGTCTGAGAAACTGCAACCAATCAGATGTTAAGGCCTTAGTAAGAATGTCAGCTGGTTGGTGTAGTGTTGAAACAAATTTAATTTGTAAATCGCGAGATGCAACCTTCTCACGAACAAAATGAAAGTCTATCTCCACATGTTTTGTACGACCATGAAACATTGGATTCTTGGCAAGTTGAATAGCTGACTGATTATCACACAAAAGTAAAGATACAGTAGGTAAAAATATCTTTAACTCACGAAGTAACTGGCGAACCCATGAGAGTTCAGCAGTAGCAGCAACAAGTGCTCTATATTCTGCCTCGGTGGAGCTTCGTGAGACTGTGCTTTGCTTCTTCGATATCCAAGAGATGGGATTGTTGCCGAGGAACAGAACATACCAGTGGTTGATTGTCTATCTGTTTTATCGCCTGCCCAATCAGAATCAGTATATGCACAAAGAAACAGAGGCCCTCTTTTGAAACAAATTCCAGCATTTAGTGTTCCTTTAATATAACGGAAAATTCATTTTACAACAGAAAGATGAAAATAGGTTGGGGCATTCATAAACTGAGCCACACGACCGACTGCAAAGGATATATCAGGTCTTGTAAAAGTTAGATAGTGAAGAGCGCCAACCATAGACCGATAGGCTGTGACATCAACAGAGGAACATGGAGAGGAATCATTGTCGAATGAACCCACAGTACATGGTGTGACACATGACTTAGCAGAGAGCATTCCAAATCTGCTTAGCATATCAGTGGCATATTTTGTTTGATTTACAAAAATTCCAGTAGCCTTGGATTGTACTTCTAGCCCAAGAAAGTATGTTAAAGTACCAAGATCAGTCATTTCAAAGTATGTTTTCAGCTGACAAACTAAGAAGTCAACATATCTCGGATCATTGCCTGTTAAAATGATATCATCAACATACAGTAAAAGATATGTTAGGGAGCCACCATGGTGTCTTATAAACAAGGAAGGATCAGCACGAGAGGCCTCAAATCCAAATGTGAGAAGAGTAGTGGTGAAACATTCAAACCACGCCCGAGGGGCTTGTTTGAGACCATAGAGCGACTTGTGTAACTTACACACATGGTGAGGGAACTGTTTATTTAGAAACCCTTGGGGTTGTTGCATATATACTTCTTCTTGCAATATACCATGTAGAAAGGCATTCTTAACGTCAAGTTGATGAAGGGCCCAACAAAACTGTGCTGCCAAGGACAAAACAATCCTTACAGTTGGTTTCTTAACCATCGGGCTAAAAGTTTCAAAATAATCAATTCCTGCCTCTTGGTGGAACCCTTTAGCTACAAGTCGTGCCTTATATCTTGCTATACTCCCATCGGGGTTCCTTTTTATTCGGTAAACTCATTTGCACCCAATGGCCTTTTTTCCAGGTGGTAAGACAGTGAGATCCCACGTCCTTTGTTTGAGAAGAGCATCAAACTCTTCTTTCATAGCCAGATTCCATTCATTATGTTTAGAGGCAATGGTGTAGGAAGTGGGTTCATCATTCAAAGATGATTGAACTTGGGCCACAAAAACTTTTTTCTTCGAAATGCCAGATTTGGATCGAGTTTGCATATGATGAGTATTTTGAGATGAGTGTAAAACTATTGTATCGCTCGAGGAAGGCTATGGTAAAATTTCATTTGTATTGACTGCTTGGGAAATAGGTGGCAGAGATGAGGAGCTTTCAGACGGCCGAAGGGAGTCAACATGGGAATTTGAAAGAGGTTGAGAGGAAGAATTAGTGGTAGTGGGTGATAGGTTGGTAGGTTGAGGTTGAGGTGGTGATGGAGGTACAAAGATAGGGAGAGGAATAGTGTGGGGGGGAGTTGAATTTGTGACAACCACAGGAGGTTCTGAGAATTGTTTAGTAACAGAGGCATAAGGAAATAGAGATTCATCAAAGACAACATGTCTAGATACATAAAATTTTTTCATGACAAGGATCAAAGCACAAGTATCCTTTGTAGCCAAGTGGGTAACCAAGAAACACACAATGTGTAGTACGAGGTTGAAGTTTATTGGAAGTGTAAGGTCGGAGATAAGGGTAACAGGCACAACCAAAGACACGAAAGGATGTGTAATCAGGGGTTGATTTGAATAGTATCTCAAATGGACTTTTGTTTCCTAAAGATGGGGATGGTAATCGATTGATGAGGTAGACAGCTGTGGCAAAAGCAAAAAACCAGAACTTGAGAGGGACAGAGGACTTAGAAATCATGGAAAGGGCCATTTCAACGATGTGCCTATGCTTTCGCTCGGCAACACCATTTTGTTCTGGTGTATAGGGACAGGATTTTTGGTGTGAGATACCATGAGTTTCAAAAAATGTTTTGAGGTGATGGTTGCAATACTCACCACCGCCATCACTCCGAAAACTTTGGAGTTTGGTTGACAGAGTGTTTTGGGCAAGGGGTACAAAGGTTTTAATTGCAGAAAACACATCAGATTTATGACATAAAGGAAATATCCATGAGTATTTAGAGTAGTCATCGACAAATGAGACATAATAACGAAATCCATTTATTTCTAATTCAGGGGCAGGGCCCCAAACATCACTGTGAACAAGTTCTAAAGGTCTACTATAGAAAAACAGAAAGGTAGTTTGGACATTTTGCCTTCAAGACAATGTGTACAGATATGGGAGGTAGTTTGAGACAGAGGCAAAGTAAATCGTTTAAGAATATTATGGAGGACAGAATTACAAGGATGACTTAACCTATCGTGCCACACATTGTTAGTAACCCGAGCACTCACATTGGCTTGAATACGTACTTGTGCAATGGAATGAGTTGAGAGAGGGTGCAGGCCATTTATACTAGGTCCATGATGGAGTATCCTGCCGGTTTGATTGTCCTGAATAGTGAAGGAGGAGGTATTAAACACAAATGAACAATTGTTATCACGACAGAGTTGATGGACAGACAGGAGGTTTGTAGAAATAGTTGGAACATACTGAAGATTTTTAAGAAGAAATGAGGAGTTTGGGGTAGAAATTTTACCATAGCCTTGATGAGTGATAGACAGAGTATTACCATTCCCAACAGTGATACTCTCTTCTCCATTGTAAGCTGACGAGACATTTAAATTGGACATATCATTAGTCAAATGTGCATTGCAACTGAATCGATCGACCATACACGAGGATCGATGAATGATGAGCATTAGCATTGGCAGCCATAGCTGCAAGCTTGGCAGGAGGATGTCGTCCTTGAAACGAGTAGTTCATACGGTTGTAACAATCAAGTGCATTGTGGCCATATCGCTGGCATATTTGACACGTGACTTTGTTGGACAACTGATTCCCATAAGAGGACTGGCCTTGATAATTGTTTGGGCTAGAATTGGGAGTATAAGCATATACATTGCCTCCACGATTGTCACTTGATTGTCGATTCCCTCTACCAGAGTTCGAATTATTGTTGCGATCTGTTCGCCCTTGGTGTCCTCTACCACGTCCTCTCCAATTTCCTCTTCTTTGGTTTTCATATCCACCATAGCTTGCAGTCATGGCAAGAGAAGTTGCTGACATAGCGTCATTGGTCTTCTGCTGTTGTTCAAATGCAGCCTCTTCAGATTTCAATAGAACATGTAACTCATCAAATGTGAGGGTCTGAGACCGAGTTTGAAGTGACGTCTTGAAGACATTGTAGGTCGACGGAAGTCCATTTACAGTGTAAATTATGAGATCCTCAGAGTCGATTACAACAGATACAACGGCTAATTTGTTTACAATCAGCTTGATTCTTTGAATATATTCATCCACTGACTCTGTGGGCTTCTTGATAACATTTTGTAATTCTGACTTCAGACCTACGATATTCAAACGTGTTGATGACGAAAAATACTTCTCGAGTTTCTCCCACACTTCTTGGGTTGTTTGACAACCAATAACATATGAAAGCGCTATTTGAGTTAACGTTGCATTGAGCAAGGTAACTAGGGTTTGATCTTTCTCATACCATTTCTCATAGTCTGGATTCACACGTTGATCGTGTGTTTCTGTCTGCAAGATTGAATTTGGTGCAGGATACTAGCCATCGACGAACTGAAAAAGCTTATGTGCCTTGAGAATAGAAGATATTTGATACCGCCAGAGGACATAGTTTGATGAGTCGAGTCGCACGGATACAAGATTGCAGATGTTTGTGAGAAGAAACATGGAGGAATTTTGGCTTTGATCTGTAATTTGCATGACTCTGAGATGGACAAACACGAATTCAAGAAGAAGAAAAGGATTGACGCGTGGAGACGATGGATCGTGACGTTAATCAAAACGCTCTGATACCATCTTAAATCACCAATCAAACTAAAAGCTTAAGCTGATAGTTAGGGGTAAATTTCATTATATCATATAGTCTAACACTCCCCTCACTTGTGGGCTTGGAAATTTGATGAAAAGCCAAACAAGTGAAATCAATATTAAATGGGAGAAATCGATCGTATGCAAGGGGGGCTTGAACACGTGATCTCCTGACCAACCGCTTTCACGATACCATAAAGAAAATTAAATCCGAAGAATTTCCATCATTATTTTATTGAGAATAACCTTGGGCTATTTAAAGAGAGGATGAGGGTTCTTTAACAAACTTAACAACAGAAAGCTAATAGCCCAATAACAAACTAAACAACTAGCAACCCAAAACTAATTAACAGATCTGTTAAAAACGACCCAAACGATCCAAATACATTATTCCTCTAATACACATTTGGGTCAAAAGCACGTGTCTCTTACAATTATAAGTTATATATATATATATATATTTATGGTTTTCTTTCTTCAAATTTTCATAATCAAGCAAATGAATATGGAATACGGGTGAATATCGATCGATCGGGGTCAATTTTTTACCCTAATTGACGTCGAACCGACCATATGCCTTTTTTTTTTTTTTTTACAGAAGGCCTATCCGACTGGTTCGATTTGTCGATTTATGCGAATAATCTTATTTCTTTACTTATATTTATATATTTATTTATTTTATTTTATTATTATTCATAATATATAATATATAAATATATAAAATTTTATAGTTTTTTGTATTTTATTATGTATATTATATAATATGTAAATAATTTTACTATTATTATATATATATATATATATATATAATCGATCAGTCGGTGCAAAATTGATCGACTGAAGTTGGTTCAATCGATTTTCTCTGTAAGGTATTGGGTTGAAGACTTGACCAACGTAGATTCTTAAATCAATTTTGTTTTTAATGGAATTCTTGATAATGTGTAGTTAACATTTTTTAGTACAACATGAGTTGGAAAATTTGAACTATAAACCTCGTAGTCATTAACACATTCAGTATATCAGTTGAGACAATACTCTTTTGGCTATGTAGTTAACTTCTTAATAATGATAGTTTATGTTAGGTTTAGTGTATTACTTTTATTATAAACTTTTCATTTTTTAGCAATCAAACGAGTTTATGAAGTGTTGTCCTTTTGTTATTTGGAAAAAAAAAACAATAAATCTTAATTTCTTAAAGCCCACTCGATAGCGGTTTTATTTTTAGGTTTATTTTTTAAAATAATTAAGCTTATAAAGTTTTTTTTTTATACTATTTTTTATCAATATTTTCAAAAATGAAGACAAGTTTTGAATACTAAAAAAAGTAGTTTTTAAATATTTGTGTGTTTGTTTTTGAAATTTGGTTAGGAATTCAAGATTTTTATTATTAAAAACTATATTAGAGAGAAATGATCAGAAAACCAACATAATTTTGAAAAACAAAAAATATATGGTTGTCAGATGGGAACTAAGGTAAATTTAATTCCCTTCATTTGTGGTGTTTGAACTCATGACCTTCTACTCAGATACCATCTTAAAAGTATAGGTAGGCGTAAATTTTTTATATCAATACTAATCTAGCACTTGTAAATCGTAATATATGTTTTAAAAACCAAATTCAGTTTTAAAAATTACTAAAAAATATATATAAGTTTCAAAAAATTGTTTTTGTTTTTTGAATTTAGCTAAAAATTAAATATATATATATTTTTTAAGAAAGATGAAGCATATTATAAAGTAGTGAGAAAAAAAAAATGAAATGATTATCAAACGAGTTTTATTTATTTGGTCGCTACCTCACGGACTCTTCAAGTGTCACACTATTTTTAATTATTTTATTATATACAATATTTTTGTAACATCTTATGTATATTCAAAATGAATTATTGATTTGAATAAATTTCACATCTATATTCAAAATTAATTATTGAATTGCATTAACTTCACTCTATATTTTTCTAGACTATTTATTTACCCATGCTCGTGCATACTTTAATTGAACGACTTTCAATATGCTAATCGGCATTTTCTTACATTTCTTTAACAAATACAATTTTCCATATTTTATAAAATGATTTGTTGTTATCATCCTTTGGCTTTTAAGAAAAGTATTATTGAAATATCTTAATTAGAGTTCAAACATCCAAAGTACATAAATTATTGGTGTATTGCAATTTTGCACGCGATTTATTATTGTTATTATTATTATTTCCTAGAAAATATGCGAGGTGTTACATCCAATATGCACGATAAAATAGAGGAATGTCAAAATAGTCGGACCTTTGTACTAAAAAAGAATTCAACTTTACGAAAATAAAATTTCAATAAATGGGTGAGGACATGCATGTTCTCACAAGGGGGCGGCACAAAAGGAGCAATGGTATGTACAATTGTTAGTCAACAATAGTATAACTGAACTAACATCAAGTAAGACTTATGATGATTATGAGTTCGAATTTCTTTACCCCAAATATTATTGTATTAAAAAAATCAATTTTCTTTCTATCTCATTTTATAATTATATAAAAAAAGATTTACTCATAAACTTGTCATATTGTATCAATTTTCACTATAAACTTAAATAAATGTTTCACTTTTGTACATTTTATTTAATTTTTGTTAATTTACCAACTAATGTTAACCAAAATCAATGCAAAAATGTTTGCATGCAAATTAATATTAATAAATAGGCATTACACACCCTTAAGTTTGATTAAGGCACAAATTAACTATTAAATAACTTAGGCAAAATCTATTAAAAAAAACTAGATTTTAGTTTTAATATATTTTTCTTTGAAATACTATCAATTTTGTATCATGCATGTGCTTTATAATTTATTGAATGCATATAAAATACTTTTTTAACAGTCTTGCAAACGAAAATTATTATTGGATAAAAATTACAACACTTTTTCAAGTTTAATGTTAAGGTTGCAACTTGCCACCGTTGTTGAAATTTGATGTGTAATTTGATGAAATTGAAAGTTTAAGATAAAAAATTATATAATTTGACAAATTTAAAGATACAAATTATTATTTTTTTTTGTCTCTTATAAAAATTATTAATTATTGGATGTTAATATAATTTTTGTTGAATTTAATATTTATATATAACTATGCAAGTGACAATATAATAAGATAAGAGGACTAAAGTTAAAATTTAAATTAAGGTAAGTTTTTTTTTTTTTTTTTTTCATTTGAGGAGGTCACCTTATATGGAATGAATTCGAACCAATAACTTAAATATACGTTCTGGTTCTAAAAAAAAAAAAACATTCTAATTATTAACTGTACTCTAAAATGATTTTTTTTTTATCGGTGTTATTAATATTATTTAGAATAATGATTGAGGTCAGAAATTATTTTTTAAACTTCCAGAACTAAACTATTTCTTGTTTTAGAACAAATAACTATTTCATAGACTTTAGCGAATAAAGTGTGATTTTAAAATCTCATCGATTAAATAAATACTAAATCCAAATGTTAGTAACTAGTATTTTGCCTCTTTTTTTTTTCGTTTCAATAAATTTAAATTTAATTGATTTTTCATTCAGATTATCTTCCGTCCCTTAAACAAAGGCCACAAGTATTTCACATCCGTACAAAACCTTCCTTTCCAATAAATCAAAAAATAAAAAGAAACCAAGCATACCCCACATCATAATTACATAATAATGTCAAAAGGAATATTGAGAAAATTAGAAAAAAAATATTTTAAAAAATTTGAGTAAAAAAAAACCCCTAATTTGGATGGAAATGAAAGGGCATTGAGGGGACAAGACAATCTAACTCACCCAATTAAAACGTGTGGTTACAGGAAACAAAAGCAAATTCCTTCAAATCCTTATTTTCAATCTCAAAAACTCAAAAAATGTTGAAAATGACATTTGTCAAAAATAAAAAAATAAAAAAAAAAGAAAATGACAAACGAGCTATGTCGTGGGCCCATCTGTTGTGGCTAAGCTCGGCCCAAGGCCCATGAACCGCCTTATCCCTATTTAAGCATCTCGCTATGTTCACACACAGCACACGATTCGAGGCGTTCTACCTGCAACGTGGCGAAATCCTAGTGGACCATGTCACTCCCAATGTATGCGTGGCTGTGAGCCCATTTACGCAAATGACCAAAACTGGCGATAAGGAACCGCGGTTCTATGACGTCCTTAAATTATCTTTTGAGTTCAAATTTTATCTCCAACTGTTCTTTACGAATATTTTATTTTTTTTCATCCTAAAATCACCCGCGGGTCCCTTACCTGAAAGCGAAAGTTTATATCACGGCCCAAAATATCACCAGCTTTCGCTCGCGAGAAATTGGGCGCTTAACTTATCTTTGCTTTTCTTTAAATCCGTTTTTTAAAACAAGAACAAGTTTTAAAAACTTGAAAATTTTGAAGAAATAGAGAATTGTCATTCTTCTTTTTTTTACCCCCTCAATTTCTAAAAAATTAGTTGGGATTTTAAGTATATTTAAAGGGAACGACTATATGTTAGTCATGATCCTAGTAAATTATCAATAAATAAACATATATATATATTTTTTAATTAAAAAAGAAGAGATTCAAACCTCTAATATTTAATTAATGTATTTTGAAAATGTCCATTTTTTTATTACTATCAGTGTACTTTAAAGTGACCATTTTTTGTTCTTGTTCTTAAAATTTCAACAAACATATTATACATGATATAAACTTTTTAGTACAAAGCTACGGTTGCATTGTAAAATTTTTATTCAAAGTAGTGTTTGTGTTACAAATTGTGTAAAAAATGAGATTAAGAAAAGTTCAAAATAATTACGTTTAAAAAGTACGAGAATCAAAGAGGAACTGAAAATTGACGTTTTGAAATTTTGAAACTAAAAAATAACAAAACCTAAAAATTTAGAAACCCAAGGAAAAAGAGTAAGCATGATACCAAAATGATATTTATTTCTTTTTAATTCAAGTCATCAACATTTAATTTATTTTTTTAGAACAATTTGATTATTACTATTAAATATTGTCGTTTATTCACAAATTAGGATAAGAAGGTCTGAACATTAAAATTATACTTTAAAACCTTTACACAACTTTCCCTGAAAAACAATGCAAACTTGTACTAATTAATTGAGTACTTTATTAATGGGTAATATTATAATTTTTTATTTTATTGTTGCTTCGACAAATCGGCTTAAATAAATGTGAGGCACATCCTTGTCATTTTCAATAATCTGGTTTTGGGAAGAATTGTAAGAAAGCTATGTCTAATTAAATAGAGAAGTGAGTGACATTCCAACGCCAGCATTTTCGTGTACGTTCTAGTGGGTAATGTTATCAACACTCGCTTAGTAAAATTTAGGGCAAAAATCATTTATATCCCTTTACTTGTAAGTTGTATCAATTTAAACTCGATTAGAATTCGTTTGAAAAACGTTAGTTCACATGTGTGCAACTTATAACTTTCATAAATGAATCATTTAGATATTTTATTTAAAAATTGTTCATGCACCAATTCTCACAACCTGTTAATAATTTAGAACCTCCATTTGAAAATCGTTCATGTATTTAAAATGGAAGTGTTAAAATTCACTTATGAAAGTTTGAGAGTTTAATTATAATTATAAGTCTACACACGTGTGAACTAACATTTTCAAACGAAATCTAATAAAAAGTGTAAAATGATACACTTATAAAACTTCATAGCTTAAATTGATTCAATCTCAAAAGTCTAGAAGTATAAATTGATTTGGCTAATTATAAATAAAAGACTCATCTAAGGAAACAGAATCCAAACACACATCAAACTATATGAGGCTTTTCTCATTATATCCAATGGATCTACCTACAACTAGGAATGCCCATTTTTCCCGATGAGAGCTCTCCATAGCGAGGCGGAGAATCCCCGTTTATGCGGGAAATGGGGAGAGAGCGGGGAGAACTCCGACCCCGTCCCCACCCCGATTTAAATATATATTTTAAAATATATAATTTGTATATATAATAACCCATAATTCTAATTTTTTTTCTTAAACATCGTTTTTTATTGTTCTAAGAAAATTTTAAAAAAAGTTTATTAAATATAAATCCTTAATTAATAATTAACCATTAAATAAAAAAATAAAAAAAAATATTTAGCAAAATTTAGAAAAATAAAAAATGATAAACGAAGAATTATTTCATATGGAGAATCTGATCCCCGTGAATTATTCCCTGCGGGAATACCGTCCCGATCTCCACGAAATTAAATAGATAATTTTGGGACGAGGAATGAAATGGGGCGGAGACGGGGATAGGAAGCCATTCCCCCACCCCACCTCGTAGGCATCTCTACTTACCAGGAATATTTATAATAGAAAGAATTCAATTGTACAACAGTAATAACAAATAATAATCGAAAAATAATAATCATTCATACCATATGGTTAACATCTAATATATATATGGCTACGTTATAGTGAATGCAAGAATATGAAGATAGGGTATGAGGATTTTTTGAACCTCTTCTCAACAAAAGAGTATTTTAAGTATGGATCAACAAACCAAATAAATTTTTGGTATGAAAACACTTTCGATAAAATGTAACTAAACATGTGGTGATTTAATTCTAGATAGCTTTTTTATTTTTATTTTTATTTAAAAAAAAAAGAGCTTAAAAATGCATGTTTCACAAATACTTAAATTAAAAGTTAATGCAAGTGGGACCCTGGTTATTTAAAAAAATATAACCAATAGTAAGTGCGACAGGTAACTCTTAGGACAATATTTTTATATTTGCACTAAAAATTATAACAAAATTGGTATAGACCTCATTTTAGTCTACAAAAAGTTTGTTTCATATTATTTGAACTCCTAGTATTTGCCTCAAATCCTAATATTTTTTCAACTCCTTATATTTGTTCCAAATCCACATCGTTTGAATAGATATTCCCATTAACATATTATTACATCTTTCTATAAGCCATGTTATCTTATAGGTCTGTTTAGAGAGTGAATTTTATTTCATGGATATATGAATATGTTAAATATTTGAAAGTTGAATGCATGAGATGTTAAACATCTGTGTTGGTTATGTAAAATAATTAATACCTGTTAATTTTCGTATTTTCTTATACAAATTCTGATCATGTGAATTAATTAATTTAATTGATTATTAAATGTAAGAGAATAAATTTTTTTTTTACTGCGAGAATAAATTAAAATTAAAATTATATATTAATTAATTAACCAATCAATTAGTGTAATAATGAAGATTAAATAATTTAATTAAATCAATAAAAATAATTAAATAAGTATACAACCAATATTAATTAATTAATAAAATAATATTTGTTTAATACTAAGTAGTAATGATTATATAAAATATTGATTATAAGTGTATTCGTTTTTTTAAACAATTATGTGCATTTGGTTAAAATATAATAAGTCTAGATAATATATTGATACTAATAGTTCATTAAAAGTAATTAATCATCATTAATTAATTAATTAAGTTATATTTTTTCTATTCATCTCTTAGAAAAGTCCAAGTATTAAAAAATTCCGTGGGATATATTTTTAAGTTTCGAGTTTTAAAAAGTGGAAATTTATAAAACAATCATTCAATATCCGTCTTAAATTCCAGGAAACAAATAACTTATTTAAAGATCAAGAATTAAATAAATATTTTAAAAGTTCTAGTATCAAAATAGAAAAAATTCAATCAAAATTATCACAATTCAACGGTAATTTTTATGTATCGACCAAAAAGTCAAAGGTTCGAATTCTCACTCTAAAATTTAAATTAAAACAAAAAAAAAAATTAAAAAATTCATAAACTAAAATGGATAATATTGAAAGTTTACCTAGAAAAAGGAAACAATCTTAAATAGGTAGGTTTTATTTCATAATAATTTTACTTTTCATTTTATATTTTAATAATCAAACTAATAAACATTGCTTCCACACAAATCTATTTAGATTGGTATTTAAATTTTAAAAATGTTTAAACTTTAATTTTTTTTTTTTGAAAATTTTAATTCAATATATTTTTAAGAAAAATGAAAGACAAACCTTAAAAGTGGGGAGAACTCAATATAATTTAAAAAAAAAACAAAAAGAAATACTAAAATAAGTTTTAAACCTTAAATGATCAAATAGTAAAAGCTAAAGAAATAGAAGACAAAATCAAAATTGATTTTTTTACCCAGATAATATAAAGAAGATTTAACTAATTAAAGTCAAAGTGATGGAAGGTACATATCAAAATTATTATTGTCTTGGCTAATACACACTTGCACACCAATAAATTTGAGTTTAAAAAATTGAATCCAAATCAAAATTAGTAGGCACATTTAATGTCATTTACTTAACAATTTGTAGAAAAACAATTCATTTTCTCGCGAGAGGGGGACGAAAAACCGCGACAAATTGAAGAGTAAATGGAAAATGATCAGGGTTATTGGGACGTGTGGCAAAGAATAAAATTGACGATGAAATTTTAAAATTATAATATAAAGCGAGAAGAGATGGGGACGCCATAAAAAAAAGCGTAAGCCACGGATGCTTGCTTTTATAAAATCCTCGTTCTAGTTTTTCTCTTCGTCGATCGTTTTGCGCATTTCAAATTCTCAAGGTCGTATTCGAGTCTCTCGGTTCTTCTCCTTCTGCAATGGATCCTTACAGGGTATTCCCTTCTTCCAGCCCTAGTTCTTTGGATTCGAGTTTCACGTGTTTTCGTACTTGTCAATGGGGGTTTGACTTCCTTTCTTCAACGCTGCGTTCTTGGTTCTTGATTTCATCGAAATTGCCACGAGAGTTTTCTTCTTGATTTTATTGATTCTTGAACTAATTTTCTTGTCGAGAATTGGGGTTTCTTTGTTTTCATTTCCGTGGGGGTGGTTTTGAAATTGTTCTTTGCGTTTATTGTGGAAAGGATAGCACGGAACGTTTGAGATTTTTTTTTCCCTTTTTTATTTGAGTTTTTGGATATGTTTATTCGTTGACAAACGAAGGCTATGATTCTATCGAGGGTTTTTATGAAGTTGGAATGATATTGAGCTGAATTCTTTGTTGTGTATATTTCGGCTGAGTTTTTTCATCTGTTCGTACGATGCAGCACCGCCCTTCAAGTGGTTACAACACCCCCTTCTGGACTACGAATTCTGGTGCTCCAGTATGGAACAACAACTCTTCCATGACCGTTGGACCCAGGGGTATGGATTGGTTTATGATATTACAGTTTTTGACGCAGTTATTAAAACATTTGCAAGAATACGTTAATAGTGTGCGTTCATTATTTTCTGTTTGATAATTAATATCGATGAGTTGAAAGTACTGTGAATCTGTGCTTATAATTTAGTAGTAGGGGCTTGAGATGTTTAGAGATACTTAAAGTTTCTTCTCAAGCCCCACCCTGCTTCTCTTGGCGAAGACTACAGGGAATTAGCGGGGGTGGGCCATGAATGCAAGGAGTGGGCCCTTTAATGCACAATTTTTAAAAATGAAGCTTGTTTTCATCTTGAGAGATCGGTGACTTTAGCTCTAGATTTATTTACAACTTCTACCTATAAGCTGAGAAGGTCATGAAATCTGTTGGTCTTGTCTGCTATGGAAGCCATTCATTAATTTGTGGTGAACTTGGTCAGATGAGTGAACTTGTTTTGCCACTTATTAACCATGTGTTGCTTTTCTAATGGTAATAAAGACCAGTTACTAAAAGATGACGGTCCATTTCGTTACAAGAGGTGCATATTCTGGTAGTTGTTAAATGTGTAGAACAAATATAGTCAGGAAGAGACCCTGAAAAGGTTGTGATTCTTCTCGTACTCATGTGGACAATTTGATTGTCCTTGCTTGACGATGTCTTTTGCATATCTTAATTGTATAAATTTTCTGGCCAAAAGGTTTGAAATCTTGTGCCCCTCGTCTTTGATAGATAGCCATAGATGAGAATACCAAAAATGTTGTGGTTGGTCCTTTGTATTCAAAAAACGAATACAGATGAAAATACTTAAATATGTTTTATTTGGCAGGTCCTATTCTCCTAGAGGATTATCATCTAGTGGAGAAACTTGCTAACTTTGATCGGGAGCGGATCCCAGAGCGTGTTGTCCATGCTAGAGGAGCTAGTGCAAAAGGGTTTTTTGAGGTGACTCATGATATTACCAACCTTACATGTGCTGATTTCCTTCGAGCCCCTGGAGTTCAGACTCCAGTTATTGTACGTTTCTCCACTGTTATCCATGAGCGTGGCAGCCCTGAAACACTGAGAGATCCCCGAGGTTTTGCTGTGAAGTTCTACACTAGGGAGGTGAGAGTTTTATTATTTTATGCTTTTTGATGGAACATAACTTATGATTACAATACTTATAGCAGTTCAAATAATTAAAAAAAAGCATAGAAATGCAACTGTTGTGATAATAGCACCCTGCCTATGTTTTGAACTTCTTTAATTTTGTCCACGCCTATTGTTTTACTTCCATTGGTTGCACGCTAATACTTTTATCAGTTGATTATTTAATATACTATCATGTTTTATATTTCTGCTGGCAAATTATATGAAGTGGTTTTATAGCTTAGAATTTGCATCTTTTGTGCATCTTTCCTTTTGCTTATGTAAATACGTGCTTTTATTATGCTTTGTTTTTATGATCTCATGGTAATGCAAATTTCAAGCTTCCTTTTTCTTTTACTCTCAGGGTAATTTTGATCTTGTGGGCAACAACTTCCCTGTATTTTTCATCCGTGATGGTATGAAATTTCCGGACATGGTACATGCTCTCAAGCCGAATCCCAAGTCCCATATCCAGGAGAATTGGAGGATCCTTGACTTCTTTTCTCACCATCCCGAAAGCCTGAATATGTTCACATTTCTATTTGATGATATTGGCATTCCACAAGATTACAGACACATGGACGGTTCAGGTGTTAATACTTATACTCTGATTAACAAGGCAGGGAAAGCACACTATGTGAAATTTCACTGGAGGCCTACCTGTGGAGTCAAGTCTTTGCTGGAGGAAGATGCTATCCGTGTTGGAGGAAGCAATCATAGCCACGCAACTCAGGACCTCTATGACTCAATTGCAGCTGGCAACTACCCTGAGTGGAAGCTTTTCATTCAGACTATTGACCCTGATCATGAAGACAAATATGACTTTGACCCTCTGGATGTAACCAAGACCTGGCCTGAGGATATCTTGCCCTTGCAGCCAGTTGGTCGCATGGTCTTGAATAAGAACATCGATAACTTCTTTGCAGAGAATGAACAACTGGCCTTTTGTCCTGCCATTATAGTTCCTGGAGTATACTATTCAGATGACAAATTGCTTCAGACCAGGATCTTCTCCTATTCTGATACTCAGAGGCACCGTCTTGGACCAAACTATCTGCAACTCCCTGCTAATGCACCCAAGTGTGCTCACCACAACAATCACCACGAGGGTTTCATGAACTTTATGCACCGAGATGAGGAGGTATTGCAAGTTCTTTTTTGTTGTCTTATCTCTAAAAGCTGGTGATGTTTCTTTTTTAATGGCCTTTGATGTGCATGATTTAAGTTAATCAGGCTCATGACCTAGCATAGCACACTGAAGATACCAGCTGATGCCATACTGCTGCTTGGTAATTTGATTGTTCCAATCCTTGTCTTTGATTTCGCTTTGCTTCAGGTCAATTACTTCCCTTCAAGGTTTGATCCTGCTCGTCACGCCGAGAGGTACCCTCACCCACCTGCTGTCTGCTCTGGAAAGCGTGAGAGGGTCAGTGATCATTATTGTACCTTTGAATGCTCTAACATCAACTACTTTTTCTATTGCTCGATTAATGAGTATGCTAACCTGTTGAGGTTTCTATTGCTGCTTTCCTATGCCAGTGCGTAATTGAGAAGGAGAACAACTTCAAGGAGCCTGGAGAGAGATACAGATCTTGGACACCAGACAGGTAACTTTTGTTTAATCAATGGCTGTTAATGGAAGAGGCGTACATTGTTGTTGTATTTGTCATGTAACTGTGTTGGAGGGTTTCAAATGATGAGTTTTGTTCGTTTATATCACAGGCAAGAACGATTTATCCGCAGATGGGTTGATGCTTTGTCCGACACCCGTGTCACCCATGAGATCCGCAGCATTTGGGTTTCATACTGGTCTCAGGTGCGTATCTTCGATATTACTTGCAGCCGTGACGGGAGGGAAGACATCTATTTATTATGTGGAGTTGTATGGAGAATTGTTTGTGAGATTTAATGGTGTGTTTTGATGGTATTTTGGAACAGGCGGACAGGTCTTTTGGTCAGAAGCTTGCATCTCATCTCAGCGTGAGGCCAAGCATTTGAGGATGTATGTTCAGTTGTGGTTCTTCTGGTTACAGAGTTGGTAAATTATACGGAAAGGGGGGGAAGCAGCGATATGAGATGATGAATCAGATGTTAATCCATGCTGTTTTATACCATGTTTTGATATTTTTGCATCTCTCTCATGTGACTGTTCGACTTGAATATGTCAATCTAATAAAGCTATTGTTTGTACTGTTCGTTCTTTATTTGTGTTTCAATTTTACACATTATGTGGTATGGTTTCAGTGGTTGTGCTTTTATACCTTCATTTGTGCTGACGAGTAATCTAGGGGTGTTTGGCTTGGTCGGAGTTGGAAATCCTGCAACATAAGTTGATGGATTGTTGTTTATCGTGGATAAAATACACTTTTGGTCTCTTAGATTTAAACTTAGTTTTTTTAGTCTTTGAATTTTTAAAACCAACACTTTTGGTCCTTGAGGTTTAAAGTTTGTTTTTGTTATAATTTTTGAGATTTTAAAGCGACAAAATTGATCTCTAAAATTTGTATTTGATTTCTAATTAGTGTTTGAAGTTTGAAATTGGTTTCTAAATTTGGAGTTAATTGAGTTCATGGAATGATGACATGGTGTTAATTAGATTTTGATAATATGTATTTTTATATATTTTTATTTTTATATATAGTATAAAAATTTTAAGGAGTAATTAGAAATCAAATTCAAATTTCTAATTAGTTTTGAAAACTTATAAGTTTGTCTACATATTATACGTAAATGTATGTAAATGAATGGTAAGGGTATTGTGGAGTTTTATTGAGATAATATGTTACTTTTTTTTGTGTGAGAAGTTAGAGAATTTAGACTTAAATAGGTTTCTGAAAATTAAGTTTATATATGAGTTTTGTTATATTCAAGTTGAGTTTTAAAAAGGGAAAGAGTAGTTTTAAAAAAATTGTTTTTGTTTTTAGAATTTTATTAAGAATTCAGATGTTTCATTCCAAATGGTTAGTTAAAAAACAATTAAAAATCCCTGTCTAATAACAAGAAAGATTCTTTAAATGTGGGGTAAGGGAGGATTCTTCTTTCTTTCTTTATGTGGGGTTGGGGTGGGGTTAGAAATTCAACTTTGTAATTTTTATTTAAATTGATAATTATCAATTAAAATCGTGTTTTTAAAAATACGCAATATGTCCATTCGCGAAATTAAATCAGCCCTTGTTTTAACAGGAGGTCAGTGCACAAAGGAAAGCTTATGGAGGTAAAAGGTTTGATCAATACTTTCTAATTTTAGCACAAAGTCAAGATCTTACAATATTCTTCAATGCAATTATGAGTAGATTAGGGTGAGATTAACATAGTTTAAGCACATATTATTTATTTTCTTGAAAAATGCTTTTAATTATTCATTATGATAATTTGTTTTTAGTAACAAATTTTTTGGGTATTTTTTAAATGCATTTTGATCGTCTAAAATTATCTAAAAATTTTACCAAACTCATTCTAAACCAGTAAATCTTCCAAATCTACTTATAAAGAGAAAAAAAATCACTTTAGAAATGACTTTTTATTTTCTTTTTAGTTTAATAACATTTGAGGTGGAGGATTCAAATCTTAGACTTTGGGTACATGTAAATTTACTATCAAGCCTCCCTCCGATAACCATTTGATTTTTAGTTTTTGGGTTTTGAAAACTTTGTTTGTTTTCTCATCATTTTTCTACGATAACTTTCATCTCTCTTAATAAAACATTTAAGGTTTTAGCCAAATTCTAAATTTCAAAAATAAAAATTTGATATACTCTTCAAAACTTGGGTTGATTTTTGAAAATATAGGTAAAAAATAGATAACATAATAATGAAACCTATAAATGAAAGTTGTATTTATAGGCTTAATTTTCAAAAACAAAATGCTAAAAATTAAATAGTTATCAAAGTGAGTCTTGCTATACTCACTTTGGCTCATTTTAGAAAACACTCCTTTAAAAAGTCATTCAAACACATAATTTGTTTTTTGTTTAGTTCAATAACATTTGAGTGAGGAGATTCATATCTCTAATTTTTTTGTCGCAGATATAATACTTTAACCACTAAAACTATGTTGAAGACGACAAATATATGTTTTATTTACTTAGGGTAGAGCAAGGGATTGTATTGGGTAGGCTGTCACGTTGCTTGTAAGTTCTCTTAACGTGCAAATTACCACAAATTTGCTTTATATAATTATTAAATACATTCCAACTTTAGAAAGAAAAAAAAAAAAAAAACTTTTGTTTGATTTGATGTGTAATGTAACACAAATCCAAGAGCCTATTATTGTGGTCAAATTTGGCTATGTTGGTTAGAGGGTATCTGCAAAATTGACTTGTGGCCACTAGTTGATTGGGGCCAACCTAGCTATCTGGTTCCATTTTTTCCTTCTTTCAAAAGTCCAATCTTCTAGCTATAGAAATCAAAGCCTTCATACAAAATTTTCATATGGGTGATTTTAGGTCAAGTTATCATTTAATTTATGTGGTTCGGGCACAATTTCAATTTAATGTTTATAATTTTAAATATTTCATAATTTGATTAAATCTTTCAAAAATATCTTTGTTTTTTGTATGACATGTTTTCTTTAAACGTGATAGAGAGAGATGAACTAACTTAAAATTCACTATAAATTATGTGTAAAAGTTAAATTGGCTAGTTGTATTAGAGTTTGAATTAAGTAGAGTAAAAAGAAAATGGGTTGAGAAAAAAAGGAAAAATCTTAGTTGCATATCTTCAAACTTTGTAAAAAAAAAAATACTAACATCTATTAGAGAGACTTGATCAAACTATGTAGGGACTATAATAAAACTTTTTTAAGGATTGAATTGAAATTGAGCTTGAATTATAAGGACAAAACTTAAGTCTTAATTTAATTTTTCTTAATAAAACATTGAATGTCAAATTACCAATCTAATATACCTATGGTTATTTAAACCCAATAAATCATCTACGAACTGTTTTTACTCACCAAAACCCTATCTAATTTTTCTTATTCATATTCTATCTTCATCCTTAACCAGTAATAAATACAATTAATTATGTAAAATCTAACTCATAGCCATAAAAACAAAAACGTGATATGTATTCTATAAAATCACGACATAATTAATTTGTGAAATCGGATTAAATTAAAACTTTTCAAAATATGGAGATCAAATTGAAATTAAGTTAAAAAATTCAAATTATAAAAACTATAGAGTAATTTAACATGCATTTAATGTTGTAGTCTACCTCACACCCTCTAGAAACTGAACTACATGTACTTTTGTACCTTTAAAAAAGGAAAAAAAAAAAGAAAGAAAAATAAAAATCAAAGTTTTTATTTAAGGAAGTGACATCACAACAATATTTTCTGTGAAAGCAAATGGAAGTTGTTCAAAGCCGCCTGTTTTTCAGTGTCCCATACCAGAAAGTAGAGAGATTCAAATGGGACTCATCAAAGAGAATAGCGAACGTCCATTCCTTTTATTTATTTTTTTAAAATTATATTTATTTTTTAACCATTTGTTTATTATAGTTTTATTTTTCTTAAGAAAAAAATTGAATTATTTGTATATTTTTTCAAAATTTCACTTAAAATTTTAAAACATAAGTAAAAAGTAACAACAAAACATAGAAAAGACTAATTTATATAATTATCAAACGAGACTCAAATTACCTTTTTACCCTCATTTTGATTCTTTCAAATACTGTTGTTCTTCAAACAGAGTTGTCTGTTTTGGTCAAGAATGAGAGGCTTTAAAACCACTTAACCCCACAAACATCCAACATTATCATGTCCACCACCACCTCTTTTTTATGATTATGACATTTCTTCATTTCTTGATTAAAAAAGTATCCAAATTTATTTATTTTTAATGAGAAAAGTATCCAAATTTAGAAAATTTAACACATTAAAAACCCACAAGTAATAACATAATCATTCAACATTGGATCTCAACACCAAATGCAATGATGTCAAAACCATGTGATCCATACAAATCAAATCTCTTTCTAGAAATCCCACATAATCTTTTTGTGTTTAAGAACAAAGATCCATTAATTTACCTGTATTTTCCCTTGGTTTTTAGAGCAAAAGTTGGAATTCAATTGGAAAATTCACAAACAAACAAGGGTCAGAAATCTCAATATGATCAGTTATATGTGGAGAGGGAATATAAGAACGAATTTGCTTGTGTCAGCAGCTGTAGAGAAACCCACATGGAGCAGGAGTCAGAACAAATTTGAACTGAATTTTATAATGCAAATGGGTGATGAGCTCATCTTTTGATGAAGTTTCTTTAGATTTGTTTATCCCAATATTTTTTTTTGGTGGGTGTGGCTGACGTCTGAATCTCAAACTCATTAATATCATAATAAACAAAAGCAAATGCTTAATAATGTTGGGTGTTAAGTTAAAATTTTATCTAAATTCGTTAGTGGGAAGTCCATTGGATGCAGCGTATGCAGTCAGATTTGAGCACATGGCAGTAAACTTTTAATTTTTGTTTCATCTCTCTTTCAGGGGCCTTGAGATTGCAGGTTAGTTTCAGAAAAATCAGCAACTGGGTCATCGTCTTTATCGTAAAATTTTAAAATTTTCTTCACGTTTTCCAGCTGGGTTTTGTTAAAAATTATGCCCATATTCATATTCTTCTTCAGTTCGTCCAACTTGCTGTTGTTGGTGTGGTGGATAATCCAAAGGATTAAAGAGAAGGGCAAACGTATGTGGGTATTTTGATTTGAAGTGGGGGGAGCCTGCAAACGCTGGTAATTATTAGTTTATGGTTTTAAACCCTTGATTTGAAAGATTCTGATTCTGATGGATACTTTTGAATTTAAAAATTCTGCTTACCCAAATTAAAAAATGATAACAAGCATTCAGAGATTCATTTCTTTAATCTCAATGAGGAGAAAAACTAGCAGGTTTTTCGTTTTCACCCCCACATCACAAAGCGAGAGAGAAAGCTTTCATTTCCCTTTCCTTCTCATTTCTGTCTGTCTCTCTCTTAGAGTGTGCAAGTTGACTTTACAGCGAGAATTCCAAAGCCGGACGCAAAGGGCTGAGGGAGTATGTGGGGTCGTGCTTGAACTTCGACGGGAGAATCTTGAGCATTAGAATCGTACTGAATAAAGCAGTTAGAACTTGAAGGATTAAGGAAGGGAGCCTGCGAGGAGAGAGGTATTATTATTGGGAGAAGGGACTTTGGTTTGGTTATTCTGTGGTTTATGCAGCAAAAGGAACTTCAGAGCCAAAAGCTTTTTGAGGAGATCATTCATTCCCTTCTGCACAGCTTCTCACGTGTTCCTATTCTTCAGACAGTTCTTCTTCCTGCCCATTTCTGGAACAGTGCAGAAATAAGTACCCACTTGGGAATCTCTTGGAATCTTTCAAATTTTGTGAGTAAAGACTTTTATTCTTCTCTCTTTCTCTCTCTCTCTCTCTCTCTCTCTCTCTCTCTCTCTTCTTCTTCTTCTTCTTCTTCTTCTTCTTCTTCCTCTTCTGTGTTTTAGGACTTTACAAACCAGACTGCTTGAAGCAGTGTTGTGTTGAGGTGTGTTTGTTTGGTTTTGTCTCGTCTTTCTGTCTATTATTTGGTGAGAGAATCTGTGCAATTTTGGCAAATATGATTCTGAAATGAAACTACTGATTCATGATTGTATTTTAGTCCTACTTTCTTTTGTGGGTTAGTGAACACTAGCCTTTTTTGACTGTGGGGTTTCTTTGTGTTTGTTAAAAGTCTTCTTCGGTGGCTAACTTGTTCTCTGAACCTGCCTTGTTCGACATAGAATGAATTCATTGAATATGCTTCTTATGATTTTCAACAGGTTGGTTCTTCCTAAACATGGACTGGAATTTCTTCTTCTGGGTTTGTATCTGATATTGGTTTGGTTTAGGCTATATCTGATTCATTGCTACGAGGTCTTACGCAGCTTCAAGTTTTCTGTGGAGTTCTTTTTATGGACGATGGTATGTTATCACCAGCTACAATGCTGGCGGCTCCAGCTGATACTGCCATGGATTTGGACTACATGGATGGGCTGCTTTTGGATGGTTGCTGGTTAGAAACTGCTGATGGTACTGAGTTTCTTCATCCTAGCCCCTCAAGTTTTGGTGCCAACTTAGACCCTTTGATTGGATGGCCTGCTACAGAAATGAATGGTGATTTTAACATGGGTTTGATTACAAGGAGTAATCAAGAAGAACCGAGGAAAATCTCGACCGATAAGGCGTCTCTGGGGCGGGAAAGAGTTGATGTTGGACAAGAGGGAGGCTCTGCTCAATCAGAAAACAATGCGCTTGTAGGTTCTGAATTGTGCAGAAGATTGTGGATTGGACCTGGGGAGCATCTAGGTTCTGCATCTTCTGTGATGGAGAGATTAATCAGGGCGGTTGGGTATATCAAAGATTTTGTAAGAGACAAAGATGTTCTTGTTCAAGTTTGGGTGCCTATAAATAGAGGGGGAAAAAGTGTTCTCATCACAAATCAACTGCCATTCTCTCAGAATTCCAGCTGCACAAGACTTGCAAAATACCGGGACGTCTCTGTGACATATGAATTCACAGCTGATGAGGATTCTAAAAAGGCTTTGGGATTGCCCGGTCGGGTTTTCTCAAGAAAGGTTCCAGAGTGGACTCCTGATGTTCGATTCTTCAGAAGGGACGAGTACCCAAGAGTCAATCATGCTCACGAGCATGATGTACGTGGAACTATAGCACTTCCTATTTTTGAACAAGACAGCAAGAATTGTTTAGGGGTCATTGAAGTCGTCATGGTTACCCAACAGATCAAATATGGTTCAGAACTTGAGAGTGTTTGCAAAGCCCTTGAGGTCTGTCTCTTTTATATTTCGTCTTTGAATTTTTACCTTTTACCTTTTATCTTTGTTACATTTACCTCAAGGTTTGGATTTGTTTGAACTGTATTATCATTAATTTTGAGCATTAAACCTGTAAAAACCAACTTAAAATCTCATTAACTCACAGATTTTCAGCAAGTGTTGTTTCCTTGGCCAATCCTTAGATGTTTCATGTGAGAAAAAAAATGCATGCTTACTAATAGTAATAACCTATAACTATAAGGACCTTAGTGAATTGGTTTCAATATGCTCCTTTGCAATCTATGAGGTTAAGAGTTCCTTTAAGACACTTCTTTATGCTGTACTCCATAAATCAAAATTATTGTATCTGTTTATGTGAATTTGGATTCCTTGACACTGAAGATGAATCGGGTCTTAGAGATTACACCTGGTTGAAGTTTGAATCATAGTGTCGAGAAGCCAAACGTTGAAGCCAAAGACTCACTTTTGGTTCATGAATATATGCATGTGTTTTAGGATTGACATTTTTGTAGTACTTGTGGAAGCTTAACATGCTAGTTCATGAATCCTTTATTGATTGGAATTTGGAAATTTTTGTTTTGACTGCAGGCAGTCAAGCTTAGGAGCTCTGATGTTATTGGTCAACCCAATAAAAAGGTAATGGAATGAATTTCAGTTGACACGATTGAATTATGCAACTCTTTTCCTGCTGTTCATTTGAATGTCATACTGTATTGAGACTCTTGTTTTCATTCAAACTGAAGAATAAAATTGCAGTTTTTTTTTTTTTAAAAAAAACCTTAAAACTTATCTCTAGATCCTCTTTTGCAGCAGGTATTTAACAGGTCCAATGAAGCTGTATTATTAGAGATTCGAGACACTTTGAAAACTGCTTGTGAAACGCATGGCTTGCCCTTGGCACAAACTTGGGTATCATGTATCCAACAAAGTAAAGAGGGCTGCAGGCACTCGGATGAGAACTACAGTTGTTGCGTTTCTACGGTAGACCGGGCTTGCTTTGTGGCCGATCCTCGAATTCAAGAATTTCATGAGGCATGCTCTGAGCATCATTTGCTAAGAGGCGAAGGCATTGTTGGGATGGCATTTAAATCTAACGAACCGTGTTTCTCAAGTGATATTACATCCTTTTGTAACACGGAATATCCTCTCTCTCACCATGCCAAGTTGTTTGGATTACATGCTGCTGTTGCAATTCGCCTTCGTTGCATTTATATTAGTAAAGCCGACTTCGTGCTAGAGTTCTTCCTGCCTGTCGATTGTAGAGATCCTGAAGAGCAGAGAATCCTGCTGACTTCGTTGTCCACAATTATACAACGCTCTTGCAGGAGCCTGCGTCTTGTAACAGATAAGGAGTGCAGGGAGGAAAATATGCAACAAATTCATTTAGAACATCATCAGTTACAAATGAGTCATCCAACAAATTCATTGTTAGCTTCATCTGTTCAAAACAGCCAACTATGTAGTGGCTCTGTCTCATTATTCCAGGAGGGTAAAACAACGAAAGGCTTAAGTTCCTCTGGTTATCAGCATCATGAACTACATTACGATCTGAATGGAGTTGTCGAGGACAGCGAAGAGTGCGCGACTGTCGGGAATGGTAGCTTTTCTGATGTAGGTGTGGGAAGAACTGGTGAAAAAAGGCGAACCAAGGTCGACAAAACTATCACCTTACAAGTACTTCGGCAATATTTCGCGGGTAGCCTAAAAGATGCTGCAAAGAGCATTGGAGGTACCATTAGTGCCATAATCTGAAACTATCTTACCGTTTTCTCTGTTTAAGTTTCAGTGCAAATGACTAAATATCCAAAAGCTTGAAATTATCATTTTGATTGGTTGCATTTGGAAGTGGTGGTGTCAATTCTTTCCCTTATAAGTGTTAGTCTACTATAAGTATCATCTGCTGCTTTACATCTTAGATGTGAACTTGTTATATTCTTTCTACCATCAAACTGTTCGTCTTAATCCATTTTCTTCCTGTTTCAGTTTGTCCCACCACATTGAAAAGGATATGTCGACAACATGGGATTAAACGTTGGCCTTCTCGAAAAATAAAAAAGGTTGGTCACTCATTGCAGAAACTCCAACTCGTAATCGACTCAGTGGAAGGCGCGTCTGGTGCTTTTCAAATTGGCTCCTTGTATTCTAATTTCCAGGAGTTGGCCTCTCCAAATCTATCAGGTTCAGGTCCACTTTCAAGTGGAAAGATGGGAGATGGCCTGAAAACATCAAGCAATCAGAATGAAGTTGGGATGAGCAACCTCCGAGGCGCAGCATCAAAATCCGCATCCTCTTCATGCAGCCACAGCTCGAGTTCGAGCCAATGCTTTTCTAGTCGGAGCAATCAAAATCTTCCCCATTGGAACGAAGCCGGAAGTGAAGAGCAAATGGGTGGAGAGAATCCTCTTGATGGAGAGCTAAAGAGGGTCAAAAGTGAAGTAGATATACATGTATCAATTATGGAAGGATCAAACGTCCCACGAAGATCCCAAAGCTGCAAATCTCTCTGCAAACATCCTGCCACTGAATGTCAAATGCACACAGCAAAAGAAAGTGATCGGATCACTGATGCGAATGAAGTTCTGAGAGTGAAAGTCAGCTACGATGAGGAGAAGGTCCGGTTTCGAGTGCATAACTGCTGGAGACTTGAAGAGTTACTGAATGAAGTCGCAAGACGATTTAATATCAGTGACATAAGTAAATTTGATCTCAAGTACTTAGATGATGAATCTGAATGGGTGTTATTAACAAGTGATACAGATCTGCAGGAGTGTTTTCATGTTTACAAATCGTCTCGAGTCCAAACAATAAAACTATCGCTTCAGGTGTCTCGACGCTACAAGAGAAACCCTCTTCCTCTTGTCAGCAATGGCTTCTCATGAACTTGCAATGACTACATTGCAAGAAGCCATGGAGGAGCCACAACAAAGCTCTACCTTTCCCATTCTAAAAGGACTCAAATTTTTCAAAAAAAGGTCATGGTTTAGATTTCAGGTGGAAAGGCAAGAGCTTTGCAAATATGTTTTTTTTTTTCTTCTCAATTTGAAGACAAGAAAGTCCACTCAACTATTGAAGACATGTTTTTGCCTCTGTTTAAGAAGCAAACCAAGCTTGTGTCCTTTGTGGTTGCATGTTGGCAATGGCAACTACCTCATATTGTAAATTAGCTCTTTCTTAGCAATTGGAAAAATAATTTTTTTTTTTCTCTTATTTTGACTTTTGGGTTTTGTATGTAAATTTGACTTGTTGAGGGTGACATAATTGTGGCTGAGTTGGGAAAGACTTTTTCGTAGAAACAAATATTTTATATGCTCTGACGTCAACATCTTTGTTGGCAATAAAATCATCAATTATTGCTTATTATTATTATTATTTTGCTTTTTGAAAATTCAATGGAAATCGTTCATTTGAAAATGGGATTCGGATGGAACTTTGAGAACGTAAAGCAATCCAGTTGATATGGTGCAATGGGTGGCAGCTAAGCCTGCGATTTTATTCTCCTCTCAAGAATCTCTCATATATTCATATTCAATTCACCAAAGTGCTACCAATATTCTCTCTATTTTTTAATTAAAAATTACAATTTGTTTTTCTCTATTCTTCCATAATTTTAGCATTGTGTTTGAGAGTAGTTATAGAAAAGAAAAAAAAAGAAGCAATTTTAGCAAATATATATATCTTAATTATAAGCACTTAAATAAAAATTACTTTATAAAAATATTTGATGTTTGGTTTTATATTCTTAAAAATACTTTAATCATAATTCAATTAGCATATTGGATGTGTTAACGATCACGAGGTATGTGGTTCGATCCCCCAACCTCATTGTATTAAAAAAAAAAATAATCATAATCATTTTAATTAAAAAAAAATGCTGAATAATTTTTCCTACACTCTTAAAAATACTTTAAAATGTATTCTATTCAAACACTTGAGCTGAAAATAATTTATAAGGGTTTTCTCTAAAGAGTTTTTCCTATATATATATATGGGGAAGGACCTTCAAATATAACCATGATCTAGATGAGTTATTTTTTTACCATACGTGAATGAAAAATTCAAACTTTTGACCTCGTTCAAGGGTATATATTTTATTGTCAGTTAAACTATGTTTATGTTGACTATCTAGATTCGTTGTTTATGACCAAAGAGAGCATAGCTCAATTGGCACGATAAATATATTAACGACCACGAGGTCTGAAATTTGAATATTCTCAATGTCAATTGTAGTAAAAAAAAAGGTTGAGTTGTTTGTGTGTTTCCTAAGGAATTTTGCTCCATTAATGTTTGTATTTGATTCTTTTCTTTTCTTTTCTTTTTGGAATATTGTTTGTATATGATTCTAATCACCAATATTTTCTACGGTAAGCAAATAAACAAGTTGATTACATCCAAAGTTTTTGTTGCAACTATTTATTTTTATCAGGAAGATTTATTCCCTCCCATCTAAATTTATCGTATTTTGACTGCAATTTTTCAACAAATATTGATAATCATTTCATTATGCGAATAGATCAAACACTTTTGAATATTATGAAACTGACGCAAGCTAAAATGGTCAATTCAATGTAGAAAACATGTTTATTTTTTAATCATTAGATTCCATCGATAAATTGTCCCATTATTATTATAATTAAAGTAAGATACTTGCTTTTCAACAAATTAAATAACTTCTCATTTTTATACATTAGACCAAATCATAGAAAAAGAAAATTGTAGTTTCCTTTAATCCTTCAAGGCTATATTATGTATATTAAAATAATTATTTGTTAATCTATAGGAGAAAAAAAAACTTTGCTAACATGTTAAGTCAATGATTAAAACACCTTTCTTTTATATATATATATATATTAAAGTACCAACAAATCTTTTTTATAGTTTGAATCTCCACCTACCAAAGTGAATATTGCTCAAAGCTAATTGAGCGGTAATATTTTACATTCTCTTGAGATTTGAGGTTCAAAATTTCATAGATTTAAAAAATAAAAGAATAAATAAATAACTTAAAGGTTATATAAACTTACTTGCACGGAATTGATCCTAAAAAAGGGGGAAACTATTTTTCCTCAGAAGGTGAAATTCTACTCGAGAATTTTCTAATCTCTACGGCCACTGATCAATGGACTTCTGATCACCAAAAAACTCATCTTCAACTTGAAAGAAAATCCTGCCACAAGGAACTCACCAAAAAACTCATCTACAACAAAAACAATATCCATTAACATGATAATCAACGATATCAGAATTGTCTGATACCGTCAACTTAAATGTCATTTTCTGCCACAAGGAAGCAACGCCTTATACAAATTACAAAGAAAATAACCAACATTACTTGGTATAGAAATTTCGCTTTACAAGTTAGAAGCTACTATATAATTTTCTCTTCCTTCTTATTAGCATTTAAGCATAAGCATGCATGCCAATGAATGCGCCAAACCTTCAAAAGCCCGTTCATCCGGAGCAGCAAATTAAATTAAAACTCTCATGTCCGAGATGAAGTAGATGGTCGATTGTCTTGTTGCTCGATGAACACGCATCTTGATGGTGGACCGAAAATGCTCAACACTACCTGCAATACAAGATAGTTTCACAAATTCACGTCAAAGTCGATTAATTTGGTAATATTAAGCATGATAGTTCAATCAGGGTACTATGAGGCAAAAATATCAGCGATCAACCAGGATCCTACAGTTATTTTTTCATGTGCAAATGTGGTCGTATGAGAGAAAAAAATGTCGAAAATCATCCGTACAAGACTACAAGTGTACGAGCAGCATGCTATGGGCTGCGCAAGAACATTGGTCAAATTTTACATGGGATGATTATAGGTTTTGAATTTTGCCCTTTGTAATGAGTATGCTCCATTGTGAGAAAAGAAAAACTCGCATCTAACAACCTCTTGTACAGAAGAAGCACGTCTATACATACCGGCAAGAATACGAGGCCATGCAAGAATCCAAGTAGTACTAATGCCAAGTACATTTTGAAATAATAAACCTGCAGAATACAGAATGAAGATATTAATAGACCTCGTGTATGGATTAGTTAAAATTGAAGTTTAGGGGGTGTGAAATTAATACCACAAAAACTTCCGTTCTAGAGAAGCAAAGTACAAGGACCCCAACTAGCTTTGTTAGTGTGATTCCACTGTAAACACCAGTATAAATGTAAATAAAAGAAATGCAAATTGGCTAATAAATTTTCATATCTAAAGCATAACTCCACTATAAGATATGGAAAATGGTACCTAAGAACAGATGCACCCATTGTACTTAGAGCCTCCTTCATACGTTGGTTTTTATCCCCACTGCTTACCTGTGAAAAGAAACACAGAGAACCAATTACAATAAGAAGTTGAGAATTGTTTCAAAGATTACAGGTTGTCCTTTGTGGCAATGATATGATAATTATCGCTTTAGTCACTATTCTAGGTTTAGTAAATGATGTTAGGGATTGATAAGTAGTCTAGTAATTAGAATGTCAATTCTGATTGATTATCAAGACTCAAGAGTATAATGCGACTAGTTGGGGATCCTTCGTATGACACATTGCTGAATTATGGATTTTATTACAAAGAAAATTTTTATGAAAATATTATAACTATCGCTGACTTTACGTAGAGTACATTACTGGAAAAAGAAATCATGTAGCAAATAACGATACTGACCGAGAAAGCATGTGTCAAATGAACACAAAATTCAACAGCAATTCCCACAGACATGACAAGATTGACAACAGAGATTGCGTTTAATTGGATATTCAAAATTGCCATCACGCCCTGCAAAGTATTATCTCGTCAGTAGGGGGTAAAATTATTTTTTTATATTAAAATAATTAACACTACCATATTATCGAGCATTTAAGAGATGACTAGGAATAAAGGAAATACCATGAGATCCACAACAATCATAGCCAACACCAACAAAATGATAGCTGAGGTCCATAAGCTACCGAAAAAAAAAAAAAATCAAGCACGAAGAAGTCTAGTCAGCACATTTGAAGAAGAGAAGAATATCGGTCTACCTCAATGATAAAAACACAATCACTAACCTGCATGTGATGATCAGACACACAATAAACACTGCACCTGAAAAACATTAAAAGAATAATCAATGCTTTTCAGAACCACCAAAGACACCTTCCATACAGATTGGGGAATGAAGATGAAAACTATCCTTAAAAGGTATTCAATTGAAAATACGATTAAAAAAATGAATAAGAAAATAAGAACAACTTAATGAGGATCTCTGGATAGAGAAAGCACACCAAAGAATGGAGGACCTATCCTCGATATATATATTAGGACATGATTTCTTCTAATTTTCTCTCATTAATAAAAGCAGAAAGCAGAAAACATTTACTAGCATCATCATGGCAGACAAAGTTGTATTACGTGAAGTGCATGGTGACCTTCTACACTATATATTAAACAATGCACGTGCAAATGTCCTTAATTACTGACCAATAGCGATGGCAAGGTTGATCAATGCTGTTCTCCATATATTGAGGTATTGCTCAAAAAACATGTAAAATATAGAATACGGAAAGACCTCAATCTGCAAATGACAAAAAGGAAGAGTTCAAAATCAAGTTGATGGAACAAAAGCAAATAGTTTGAAGAAAGAATCAATGGGAAAAAAATGTTCAAAAGCAATTTGTCACTCTTCTATTCAATCAAATGGTGAAACCAAGATACAAGTACGACCATTATTAGTTTAAAATAACATGATAACAGAGAGAATCAAAAAAAATATATATATAATTGAAAATTTTACCCTCAAAGAATCTGAAACTCTTGAACTAAATTCTTGAGCAGCCCTCATCGAATTAACATAGTCAACCTGATAATTTTAGCCATTTACAAAAATGAAATATGTTTTTTTAATATAATCTTTAAATACAACTATCTAAATTCTAATTATTAACTAACCACATCACACCTGCTTATTCAGGGGAGTATGATATGTTCGGAAAGAAGATGCTTGAATAACACCATTTTCATAGCCTGGTGAACACACAAAAGGAAAATGAAAGTGTTATTTAATTTAAGGCTGCGAGAAATCTTCCGCTCTAATTTAATATTATTATCAAATAATGCAACAAAAGATATTCAATCTTGTAAACCTTCCAGTTCAACACTGCTAGTGTATGCCCCGTGACCTCCTTTAGCACAGTCAGCAGAAGGTAGAGCACTTAAGAACCACGGCAATTTCTCCTTAAACTGTGCAGTAGATGGCCTACCACCATGCAAATCCGAGTGAAGAAAGCACTGCATAATTCCTAAGCGTTAATATTTACATATTCTAAGATGAAAATTAGGACCCATAACTCAGAATTAATTCCTAATTTAGCAAAATACTGAAAAGCAACCAGGCAGCAATTTTATTTGTTATCTGTCATTCAATTTAAAGGGAGTTGTTACCGTTGTACAATCTTTGCATAATCCGTTCAGGCCACAAGAACCATCATTTGAAGCACAACAAGGGGGCTGGAAAAGACTAAATTCAGTAAATTGAAGGAGATAACATACAGGGCATAGAATATACTAACAATTCTCAAATATTTCAAAAAGAATGGAGCAAGTGTTGTCACTGATATATCTTGACATAAAACAGCAACATAGTTACAAGTAAAATGAACTTCAAAGGGTAAGTCATTTCATTAGAAGGAAGAAGAAATGAAGATAAAATCAAATATAGAAGATCATACTAACAGTGGAAAAAACAATACTCTGTCTGTGATAACGGTATTACAGGTATGATGTTATTTCTCAGGAAAAATTTCAAAGGAACCACATGACCTGATCATCAGGGGGGCAGTAGCTTCCATTCATGAACTTCCGACAGCATCCAAATGCTTCTGGAGATACCCACACAAGATAATCATCAAGCCATGAAGCCGCTGGTTTAGCAATGTAACTTGACTCTGGTATTAGTGAAGCTTTTGCAATCTACAGGAAAGGAAAAAAGAAAAAGCAGAAAATCCTTAGTTTGAAAAAATAACGTGAAATAAGTCATGCTAGAGCAGCAAGAATGTTTCTCTCCTACACATGTTGGAAAAGACTTGAAGGGCAGCAAGAATATTGGAAGATAGACATACCTCATTTAAAAGAGAGTCAGAGTCACATTGGCTGATCGAGCATAATTGGTTTGTCTGTCTTGATTCTGAGCTGAGCATAGTAACAGGATGGGGAAAAAAGTGATGAAAATGGAAAAGACTAAAGATATCTATGGCCTAAGGGCCGGAAACTCATTTTCTCCCCAAAAGAGAGAAAAAAAAAAGGAATAGAGAAGGAAAAATATATATGAAAATAATCCATCCTCGATATTCCCACTTCCTATCACAAAAGTTTGCAATATATGCCAGTTACTATGGTGTAAAGAACCCATATAGAATTATATATATGGTTCATCACAAAATAGTAAAGAACTGTATTATGAAAATAGGCAGGCACAGTATTTACTAAAAGTTAAACCCATACTTCTTGGACATTTAGTGAAAGCACACCTTCAACAACTAATAAATTATAAAATAATTCCTCTAACATTAATCTTCCTTTACATATAACAAAATAACAAGAATAGACTTTATTAAATATCACTTGAAGATATAATGCTCGTCATAAAGTTCTATGCCTGGTAAGTTTTAAATTCCAGGGGCAAAATATAATTTGCGTACTAAAAGGCCCATGGTAAAAGGCCTCGTATTCTTTCAGCACTCAACTACTAAATACTCAAAATTGCAGAACCTACATCATAAAACAACATAGAGAGCCATATAAATTCAAACATGAATGTATACGAGAATAATACTTGGTCCTGATCAACTCTAAATGTTATATACTAACCCCAAAGAGTGTAATTCTTCTGCAGTTTTACCTGTAATTGTAGTTCTTTACAACGAAATATACTGGTGGACCTATTCTGAGATGTTCTGAAATGTTATTGAAGTATCCCTGCAGAAAAAGTAAAAAGCAGCTTTAACATGCCGGGCAAAGAAATTCATGAAATAAGTGGTTTTGGGGTGTAGCTTTAAGACTGAAAGGCAACGCTTGAAAATACATAGTGAGACGAATAAAAATAAAAACCTGAAGATAAGAATCTTTGGGAAGGACAATCTTTTGTTCCAAACCAGGTTCAATTCTGGTGCATAGTGCCTGTGAAGTTAAAAATAATGGAAGATTAATATCACATACAACAAGCATGGTCAGGAAAACTGATAACATGAAAAGAGATGGAGAACTCACAATGCTAGCCAATGTAAACCCAATAAAGATGGATATGACAACTATTTTGACTCCCCAGATGCTGAGTGCTGGTGCATGGATCTCCTGGATAGCCGAAACATAGGGCGTGAAATAGAAAATAGCCAGATAATGAGATGACAAATATTACGCAGACATGGACATTAGGAAAAGATAAATGCTTCAAAAATAAATTGACAGTGAAGAGGAAAGCACCAATGAGAAGCTTGGACATTTACATCAACTCTGATGCATTATAACAGAACTAATGAAACATACAGCCATCTCTAGTAGGTTTGGAGTATAATTGGTACGAAGAGTGCGTATACAAATGACACCTAATATTTTGTTTGCTAAAAATAGAATAACTCTTAAATCAAGAAAAAATTAAATGGAATTGCCTTAGATTCAAATCAGAAATCAAGTTCAAGAAAAGAGGAAAGGAATGGTAAAAAGACTCTGAAACCCACATAAAATTGAAAATAAGATGGGACTTGTCATTCATTCCAAAATTAGTAATGTTCTTGGTTCGAGTGTGGACCTCGGGAGTCAGAAATAACACCTAGACGCCTAATTTAAAAGAAATCGGGCTACAAAAACATGCTTGCTGAATTAATATAAATAAACTAGTCAGATTCGTATTTTACTCAATCTAATAAAAAAAACCCAGTAAACAACACCACAAGGATAACAAGAAAGACTCCTATGTTACACGCCCATAAAAAATACTTATCTAAATGATAGAATACCAATTTTAATTTTTTTTTTCCTTCTAAATATCCCACAGTTCTCTTAGAAACAAGTGGAATCCCCCCGATCATAAGTTTAACTGGTAGAAGAGAGCAAATGCAGCATATTTGTCAAGGGTACAAATTGAAATGGCGTTACGGTATATAACATCCAAGTTAATATAATATAGTAGTGGATTAAGCTTTTCTTCCCCAAGAAACAAAGATAAGTTATATTACAAGTAGAAAGTTACCTTCATGTATCGGGCTAACAAGCCAGGATTCTTCTGAGTGATGCCTAAATTATATTCAAGAAGACAATGCATCACCGCGATAAAGTGCAATAAATTTGGAAAAAAAAAAAAAAAGAACAACAACAAGAACAAGATATAAAAAGTGTGTTAGATCCTACCTTTATCACTGCCACCATATCCTGAGCTCTTAATACATGGAAAACAGTCAACTCTCTTATCTTCAGTTCTTAAAAAATCAAATACTATAAGAGCAACAAAAGCTGTAACTTGCAGCAGGAAGTCCAGAAGAACAGCCAATGCTGTAAAAGAAAGTGAAAATGGTGATTGGAAAACTATGGCCGTCTCAATTAAAATATATATCTCAAGCCTCCTTGAGAGCTTTGCAATGCACAAATACTCAAACCTGCAAACATGGAAAAGACACGGCATGCTGGCATAGGAATGAAACTTCCAACTGCAAATGCAAGAACCTCAGATAAACTTGCTAGTGTTATGGATGGTCCAACTTCTACAAGTGCATTGCTAATTCGTCCTTCTAAAGGCAATTCTACTGACTGCCGTTTAACAGCATGTACCAATATACACATATTATCCACCCCAACCTGATATTTGGATGATAAAATTTCTTAGAAATGAAACGTAAAAAGGACTTCAAGAAAGAGTGTATCTATAGCTACAGTTTTGACAACATATCCAAGAAGAATGTTAACCATCAACGCCTGTAGTGGAAATACTTTTGAAGAAGGATATAGATCTTATATAACGCAATGATAGTGGTGTATGTACTCTGTTTTATGTACTCTGTTTTGGGTTACTGTTCTGTCTTGTTGGAAAAGCGGGTTTATTATTCTGCCTTGTTGGGCTTAGTGTTCTGTTTTATGTTCTGTTTGGGCTCATTATTCTGTTGGGCTTAATTTGTTACTTTAAGAGCCTATATATATAGGAGTCTAATTGTTGTTACAGGACGAATTGGAATAATACATTTTTTCCTTCAAGAAGTTTAAAACTTCTGTGTTACATCAAGTTGGTATCAGAGCACCCTCGGGAAGGGACCTGATGGCGGGAAAAAAGGTCCCAGCCTCCACCGGTGAAGAATCTGCAGTTTTGACTTCGGAAGCTTCATCTACGCATCCACCCATGACTCCTCGAACAATTACCAAAAGGGTATTGTCTATGGAGGGATCCATTGAAGAGTTAAAGGTTTGTGTCAAGGAGATTCAACAAATGATGACCCATTTGACTCAAGGTACCGAGAAGAAGGGAATGGTCTCGGGCAGGAATACCGAACCAGAATCAAGAAAGTTTGAATTCGGATCGACAAGCTACCAAGAAGTGCAGTCAAAAGGGAAAGCAAAGTGGCAAGAACCTCAAACAACACACCAAGAATCATCAAGAATGTACCCCCCACATTTCAAGAAACCTGAAACAAGATGGGAAAACATCAAATCCAATGAGTATGATAGCTCCAGTGATGAGGAAGAAAATCTTTTGCAATCTAATCCCCTGTTTAACACAAGGGATGAAACGCCGTGGCACCCTTCCGGCTCACAATATCATCCACAAGAGTTTCGCATGAAGATTGATTTACCTTTTTTCAGTGGAAAACTAGATCTTGAAACCTTTCTTGATTGGATTAAAGAGGTGGAGAATTTCTTCGAATATACTTACACACCCAAAGATAGAAAGGTGAAGTTGGTAGCTTACAAACTAAAAGGAGGAGCTGCAGCTTGGTGGGACCAACTAAAGATCAATAGGATAAGATGTGGAAAGAAACCCATCAGAACTTGGCCAAAGATGCTAAGGTTGATGAAGGTGCAGTTCCTACCAACCGATTATGAACAATTACTGTATAATCAACTTCAGCATTGCCATCAAAGGGATCGAACGGTTGCGGCTTACACAGAAGAATTTAATAGATTGAGTGCAAGAAATAACCTTCTGGAATCAGAGAACCAACAAATTGCTCGCTACATAGATGGTTTGAGAGAAGACATTAAGCGCAAAGTAAGGTTACAACCCATCTACTTCCTCCCAGATGTCGTTTCATTAGCCTTCAGGGTAGAACAACAGAAGCTAGAAAAAGTAGGAACTCAGTCAACTAAGAGAACCACATGGGGGAATTTTCAGAAAAGAAACAACCAAGAATCTTTCAAGAATACACCTCAGGATAACCAACAAAGGAGCACCCTCAAGATTAAAGAAGAAGTGGAAGTCAAGGGGCAGAAAGGGGCTGAAGTGACTGCCAAGAAATTGAGCTCTAACATCTATAACAGGCCGACCCTAGGCAAGTGTTTTAGGTGTGGTCAGCCGGGCCACTTATCCAATGAATGCCCTCAACGAAGGGCAGTCACCTACACAGAAAATCAAGAGGCCACTCCCACCGAAGAGGATGAACAGGAAGCTGAAGTCGACTTTCTAGAACCGGATGAAGGAGACCAATTATCGTGCTTAGTATGCAGAGAGGTATTGCTAACTCCATCAACAGAATCTAACGAACAGAGGCATTCCCTATTCAGGACAAGGTGCACGATTAAAGGAAGAGTTTGCAATATTATCATCGACAGTGGGAGTAGCGAGAATATAGTATCCAAAAAGTTGGTGCAGGCCCTAAAATTGAAGACCGATCCACACCCTCATCCTTACAAGGTGAGTTGGATTAAAAAAAGGAGGTGAGGCCCCCATTAGCGAGGTATGCACAGTTCCCTTATCAATTGGTAACAACTACAAGGACCAGATAGTTTGTGATGTTTTAGAGATGGACGCCTGTCATGTCCTTTTGGGAAGACCGTGGCAATACAATATTCAAGCCACCCATAAAGGAAGGGAGAATACCGTCGAATTCCATTGGATGGGGAAGAAGATTGTTCTTCTACCCCTAGCTCAATCTAAAGAGAAGGACAAGGAGTTAAAAGGCAGCTCCAACAACACTTTGTTCACCATAATGTAAGGAGAAAAGTTTGACCCCACTGATATAAAGGAACTATGGGCCGTGGTTACTACTGAGACAACCGTAGCAAGCAAGGAAGACCTGCGCAGAGAGATCCATGAATTACTCCAAAGGTTTCCTAACATAACTAAAGAACCAGACGGATTGCCACCACTTCGGGATATCCAACATCATATCGACTTAGTCCCAGGGTCCATCCTACCAAACCAGCCTCATTATAGAATGAATCCCACAGAGTGTGCGGCCTTACAAAACCAAGTCCAGGAACTACTCAACAAAGGCCACATACAACCTAGCCTCAGCCCATGTGCGGTCCCCGCTCTTCTTACACCAAAAAAAAGATGGCACCTGGAGGATGTGCATTGACAGTCGAGCAATAAACAAGATCACTGTGAAGTACAGGTTTCCAATTCCACGACTTAGTGACTTATTCGACCAACTAGCCGGGGCCACAGTTTTCTCCAAAGTAGACTTGAGGAGTGGATATCACCAAATCAGAATACGGCCAGGGGACGAGTGGAAGACAGCTTTTAAGACGAATTTTGGGTTGTTTGAGTGGTCGGTCATACCATTCGGATTATCTAATGCTCCTAGCACATTTATGAGGCTTATGACCCAGGTATTAAAACCTTTCTTAAACAGATTCATAGTAGTATACTTCGATGATATACTAGTTTACAGTAAATCCCCAGAAGAACACTACGAACATCTAACCCTTTTATTTGAGACTTTGACAAAGCACGAGCTATATATAAACCTTAAGAAGTGTTCATTCGTTATGCCAAAAATACACTTCTTAGGATTTGTTATTAGTTCCAAAGGTATTGAGGCGAGATCCAAAGAAAGGTGCAAGCTATACAAAATTGGCCAACACCAAAAAGAGAAAGAGACATACAGTGTTTCCTGGGCTTAGCCTCCTTCTACAGGAAATTTATTAAGGATTTCAGCACCATTGCAGCACCCATGACTCAGTGTTTGAAGAAGGAAAAGTTTATATGGGGAGAGGAACAGACAAACAGCTTCCGACTACTAAAGGAAAAATTGAGCTCAACCCCTGTCTTGTCATTTCCTGACTTTAATAAACCGTTTGAAATAGCAGTAGATGCTTCAGGAGTGGGAATTGGGTCAGTCCTATCCCAAGAAGGCCATCCCATTGAATACTACAGTGAGAAGCTAAGTGAAGCACGGATCAAATGGACTACCTATGAACAAGAACTATACTCCCTCATTCGAGCATTAAAGCAATGGGAGCATTATTTGTTGGGAAGAGAATTCATATTATTCACTGACCATTTCTCACTAAAATTCATACAAACACAGAAGAACATCAACAGGATGTCTTATATCCAACGATTTGATTTTGTGATAAAACACAAGGCAGGAATTACTAATCAAGTGGCTGACGCTTTAAGCAGAAAATACAGCTTATTAACTCAACTTGAAGGAGAGGTAATAGCCTTCAAAAATCTACCAGACACTTATGGGCAAGACGTAGATTTTCAAAACATATGGAATCAATGCAAACAAAACGTTCGAACGAAAGACTTCCACTTGATCAATGGATACTTGTTCAAGAGTAACACCCTGTGCATTCCTCATACATCCCTAAGAGAGGTTTTAATAAAAGAGTTGCATGGCAGCGGCCTAGCTGGACACTTTGGGAAGGACAAGACCTATGAGTTGGCTACATCTCGCTTCTATTGGCCCCAACTACGGAAGGATGTATCAAACTTTGTAAAAAGATGCTTTACATGTCAGACAGCAAAGGGACAAAGACAAAATACCAGATTATACCAACCACTACCAATTCCTAACACCATTTGGGAAGATCTATCGATGGATTTTGTCCTTGGACTTCCCCTTACCCAAAGAGGATGCGATTCGGTCATGGTAGTCGTGGTGAGCGAATCTGATAAAAAATGCCCATTTTTAGCTTGCAAAAGACACACGATGCGATCGGCATTGCCAACTTATTTTCAAGGAAATTGTGCGGCTACGGTGTTCCAAAGACAATAACTTCAGATCGAGATGTAAAGTTCCTAAGTTATTTTTGGCGAACCCTGTGGAGGAAGTTCAACACAAGCCTAAAGTTCAGTTCAACCAGCCATCCCCAAACCGATGGCCAGACAGAGGTAACCAATAGAACATTGGGAAACCTAATCAGATGCTTAACTGGAGAAAAACCAAGACAATGGGACCTACAGTTAGCTCAAGCCGAGTTTGCCTACAACCACATGAAAAACCGATCAACGGGGAAGTCACCTTTCGAAATTGTCTATACTAATCTACCTCGATTAACTGTGGATTTAGCAAACTTACCCATGCCTTTTGAATGCAATCAGGAAGCCGAAATCATGGCAGAGAGGATTTCTAAGTTGCATAAGGAAGTACATGAGCATCTGGAAAAAGCTAACCTGGATTACAAGCGATCCGCGGACAAACACAGGCGATTGAAGCTATTCGAGGTTGGAGACTTAGTCATGGTACATCTCCACAAAAGCAGATTACCTGCTGGCGCACACTCAAAGCTGCACCCGAAAAAAATTGGGCCATATCCAGTCCTTCAGAAGCTTGGGGATAATGCTTACAGAATAGGTCTACCACCAGAGTACAAGATATCTCCTGTATTCAATGTGGCTGATTTGTTTGACTATCAAGCGCCTGATTCGTTCCAATTAGCAACCTGAACTCGAGGACGAGTTTGTTTTTAGGGGGAGGGAACTTGGTGTATGTACTCTGTTTTATGTACTCTGTTTTGGGTTACTGTTCTGTCTTGTTGGAAAAGCGGGTTTATTATTCTGCCTTGTTGGGCTTAGTGTTCTGTTTTATGTTCTGTTTGGGCTCATTATTCTGTTGGGCTTAATTTGTTACTTTAAGGGCCTATATATATAGGAGTCTAATTGTTGTTACAGGACGAATTGGAATAATACATTTTTTCCTTCAAGAAGTTTAAAACTTCTGTGTTACATCAGATAGTCTATCATGTTTAGCAAGATATTGATCCAGCTTGTTCATTGAAAACAAAATTGTGATAAAATGAATAAAAATTTGCATATATTGGGCTGTCACTGTAAGACGTTTTCTGTTCCCAAAATTTTAAATTCTGAAATACTTTTCTGTAAGACATCTCCTGTGGACTTCTACCACTGACTGATGACTATGCTTTCATAGATCTCAGTGATAAAACTTTGCTTTTCCTGAAATGTATTTGATCTTTTTGGGTAGGTATGATCCCTTATCTTCCTGGAAATATTTTGTCATTTTTTCCCTTGAGCAGAGTGTTTTCTCTCAGATTAAATGAGAAAAAAGCTTGTTGATATTTTCATTTTGTTTTTTCACCATCCTTCTTTATTTTTGTAAAAAATAAAAAAAAAAATGCTCTCTCCTCTCTCCTCTCCTCTCCCTCTCCCTCTCCTCCCCTTTACCGTTACACTGTTCTCTGGTGATCTTTCCGGTGACTCTCTCCTACCTTCAAACATGACCCCATCCATCTCCTCCACCCCTTGGAATCACTAAACAAGATCTATTTTAATAGATCGTAAGGTTTTTCTTATTGCTTTTGATGAATTCAATGGACGTAGCCGGGCAAGGATCACTGAGCAAGGTAATCTCTCAACACACTCCATCTCTCTGACATGGAGGTCGCTGAATTGGCTCTCTTCCTCTTTCGATGTCCTTTGCAATGAGCCTTCAACTTACAAGTTCTTCAAGAAATTCCAAGGTGAATATGATAACTTTTGGCTAAGCATGGTTTCTTTGTTGAATTAACACAACTTAAGCATTCTGGGGAAAGGAAAAAGCTCTTCATTCCATCTTAGGAAAATAAGCAAGGTTGGTTTTCCTTCTTCTCCCTAATTTCAGATTATCCCAGAAAATATTGTGCCAAAAAAGTTCAACCCCCTAAAACCTTCAAAGAGGTTGCACTAACTGATTCTTCTCACAGTGCTCCGACACAGCCTCCATCGCCCCCTGCTTCTTTTGAGGACCTCGGTGAAATTGTGGTAATCCAGCGACAACTTCAATCCTATACGATCATCATTACAGCTATTCGCACTGCTCTCTCCATAGACCGTTGTACAATCAACCCGTTTCAGGATAACAAAGCTTTACTGCATGTTTATGACAGTTTGCAAGCCTCAAGGCTCTGTTGTTTTTCGGATTGGTCATCCTCTGGCTCTATCAGTTTAAAGTTTTCTAGCCTAACAACCTCTTCTTGCTTACAAGATCACAAAGTTGCTTCGTATGGTGGATGGATTGAGATTCTAAATCTTCCTCCAACTTTATGGTCGGATCAGATTTTTAAATTTATTGGTGATGAGTGTAGAGGTTTCCTCAAGGTGTCTAATCAAACGGAAAGACGTCTGTTTCACATGGTTGCAAGAATCAAGGTAAAAAACTACGAGAGTGGTTTTATTCCGGCAACAATTGGTATTCCTTTTGACCTTGCAGGTGAACAGCTTTCCGTCCAAATTCGTGGACTCCCAGTCGGAAAATCTTTGGTTGATCTCATTTATGATGAAGCACCGATTAAGGAAATTTCTTTTCAAAAAAAGAGGTCAAATCGAATTTTAATGCTCTACGAAATTGGAAAGGAAAGCGCCCTTTAATTGAGGAGTCGAATCTAGGAGATTTTTTACCCTTGGATGGCCCTAGATCTTCGGATCTCAATTTAAATGAGGCTGGCAATTCCAAGATTTTTGCTAACTTAAATGTCATGGATTTTATTCCAAAACCTTCGGTTGGTCCCACCATCAATCACAACCATTTTGTTCCTTCGAATTCGATCTCACCAGCTCTCTCTCTCAGGCCACTTTAAACACCGTTTCCTTCAACGAGGGGCCCATCAATCTCCAATTAGGGTCCATCAATTTGACTTCAATCGGAAAACTTAATCTACCCTTTAATGGTTCCAATACTGAGGCATTTCTTTCCAGTCCAGCATCTGCGGCTTCCATTCTGAATTCTGACTTCCAGCCACATCCTTTTGACCTTGTGACTTTTGGTGATGAACCCAATGTTGAGTTGCAGCAACCAGTGGAAATTCTTCTCCCTTTACCAGAAGACCTCTCACCCTTACCTACGGTAAAATTGGCTGAGGTTGCACCTACCCTTACTTTTAATCATTCACCCACCCTTTTACCTTCCTCACCCTTAGCCTCGGGTCCTTCCCCATGTTGTCCATCATCAACACCAACACCTTTTAGTCTTTGGGATATTGCAAACTTCCTCACCGATCATGGTTTATGCATTATGCCTTTACCAGTGCTAGCTCCATCAGTTAACCAAAAGAAAAATTGTCACACGAAAGGAAAGAAAAACAAATTACAAAGGGAGCTACAGAATCTGAAATCCACAATTCATTATAATAAAATTGCAACTTTGGCAATCTTGGAGGGTACTTCTGTTGGCTCATGAAGTTTTTGACTTGGAACGTACAGGGTTTGGGTTCCTAGAAGAAACGGTCTTTGATTAAGAAGACTATTCAACTTCAAAATCTGAGTATTGTGTTGTTACAAGAAACAAAGCTAGCTGCAATTGATTCCTTTTTTAATAAATCCATTTGGAGTTCTTCTCACATTGGGTGGACTGCTCTTGATGCTCTTAATTCAGTTGGTGGTATCCTTATTCTTTGGAGTGAACCAGATTATTCGGTTGTAGAGGTTATTCGGGGCCTTTACTCTATTTCAATTCATGTTTTTTAGCTGATGGTTTCTCATTTTGGTTAACAGTTGTTTATGGTCCCTCAGCTTCAGGATTCCATGAGGATTACTGGCGTGAATTAAATGATGTTGCAGGTTTGGGTCGAGATCGTTGGGTTATCAGTGGTGATTTTAACGTAATCCATTGGACTTGGGAAAAACACATGATCCCTCCATCAGTAAAAGTATGCGTATCTTTAATCAGTGGATCTCGAATTATGAGCTGCTAGATCTTCCTCTACAAAATGGCAAGTTTACCTAGTCCAGTTTTGGTGATACACAGTACAAATCAGTTTTGGATCGGTTTTTCATCACTGATGCTTGTCTCAGTAAATTTGGTAATGCAATTCTCAGACGTTTAGACTGGATTACCTCTGATCATTATCCGTTGGTTTTATCCTTTGGAGACTTAGTTCGGGGGCCCTGTCCCTTTCGTTTTTGAGAATGCGTGGCTGAGACACACTTCTATTCGACAGGTTGTTGATGGTTGGTGGCATCAAAATAGATTGGAAGGTTGGCCTGGACATGGCTTCATGATGAAATTGAAAGGCCTCAAATTTGTTCTTAAACAATGGAGTAAATCCATTCGCTAACATGCTCCTCAATTTTCCTCTCTTTTGGCTCAGTTACAGATGTTAGATGGCTTAGCAGACAATGGCCCTCTTACAAATTCTCAGATAGATTCTCGTCGTCTGCTCTGTGAACAGATTGAGGAATTGACAGTACAAGAACATATTTCCTGGAGACAAAGGTGTAAGTTGAAGTGGATCAGTGAGGGGGATGAAAATACAAAATTCTTCCATCGAATTTTGGCCGCTCGTAGACACAAAATTCGATCACAGAGATTCTCCTCGAAAATGGACTAAGTCTACTGACATCATATGATATTGAATCGGAATTGATTGGTTTTTACACATCTTTATTTACGAATGATGGAAATCAGAGGTTCATTCCCACCAATGTTAACGGGAGCCCTATTACTACTGACCAAGCCTCAAGTCTTGAGGCAGTCTTTACTGAGGAGGAAGTTTTCAGAGTTGTTTCTTCTTTGGGTTCTAGTAAGTCTACTGGACCAGATGGCTTCACAACAGAATTTTTCAAATTTTTTTGGGATACTATTAAATCTGATGTTATGGTTATGTTAAATGACTTTTTCTCCTATGGGATTATCAATGCTTCTGTGAATGAAACTTATGTTTAATTCCAAAAAAGCTTACTCCCAAATCAGTTTCTGAGTATCGTCCTATTAGTCTTATCTTTTGTGCTTACAAGATTATTGCTCGGGTCTTATCTAATAGGCTGAAGGTTGTTTTGCCCTATACTATCTCTGAGAATCAACTTGCATGTGTGGTTGACCGACAAATTATTGATGCCTCTCTAATGGCCAACGAATTGATAGATGATTGGATTGTTTCTTAACGAAGTGGAGTGGTGTTAAAACTGAATTTAGAGAAAGCTTTTGACACAGTAGACTGGGACTTTCTGGATTAGGGGAAATCATGGATTAAGGGTTGTAACTCTAGTGTGAACTACTCCATTATCATTAATGGTCGGCCTCGTGGTAAGATCAGTCCATCTCGTAGCATTCGACAGGGTGATCCTTTATCAACCTTTCTCTTCATTTTGGTTTCTGATTGTCTGAGTCGTCTCATGGCTCACAGTGCTATGATGGGGGTTATCTCTACTCATCGATTGGTAACTCCTCATTCTTTTTAAATCACTTGCAGTTTGTTGATGATACTCTTTTATTCTCTACTTCTAATAGGCTTGCATTGACTCGTCTTTTTGAAGTGGTTAAGATCTTTGAATCAGCCTCTGGTTTAAAGATCAATTTGTCGAAGAGTGAGTTCCTAGGGATACATGTTGATGAAGTTGAAATGGAGTGGATTTTGACAAAATTTGGGTGTAAAAAGGGATGTTGGCCTTCTACTTATCTGGGACTACTCCCTCTTGGAGGGAATTCCAAGTTATGCTCTTTCTGGAATCCTGTAGTTGAGAAGATGAAACAGAAATTACACAACTGGAAGTATGCCTTTATTTCAAAAGGAGGTAGACATACGCTTATTCAGGCTACTCTTGCTAGTATGCCGACATATTATTTATCTCTTTTCAAACTTCCCTTTTCAATCCTAAAAATCATGAATAAAATTATTTGTGACTTTTTTTGGGAAGGTTCTCGAGGAGATGGTGGTACTCACAATGTGAATTGGAACTCAGTACAACTTCCAAAGATGATGGGGGCCTTGGTAACTTTAAGCTTCGAAATTCTGCTCTTCTAGCTAAATGGGTATGGAGGTTTGTTCATGAACAAGATGCTCTATGGCGAAAACTTATTGTTGCTAAAGGCTATGGTGCTTTAAATGGGGAAGGTTAGCCACGTGTTATTAGACCGTGCACTCATAAATCACCCTGGCGTTATATCTCATACCTGTCGGATTCGGTTTCAGCTAGCTCAACTCATATTTTGGGTAATGGTTGTCATACTTTCTTTTGGAAAGATTCTTGGCTCAGTTGTGGACTGTGTGCTTTGGTTTTCCCTCGTTTATTTCGACTCACAACTAATCCAGATAGTTTGGTGGTAAACCTTTGGAATGTTGATAATGATGCTTGGGATTTGCAACTTCGACGTGGTTTAAATGAATTGGAAATGGAGGAATGGGCTACTCTATCCCAACTTTTGTCTTCAGCTAGACTGCGGAATATCCCTGATACTTGGTCTTGACCCCTTGATCCGCCTGGCACCTTTACGGTCCATTCGCTTATGGTTTCTTTGTTGGGTGAATCTGATGACTTACCAAAGGATTTGTACTCGGTGATCTGGAAGGATCGTTATCCAAAGAAGATTAAAATTTTCTTGTGGAAGAAGCTGAGTTTGGGTGCAATCAATACCTCAGACAGACTTCAGCGAATAATGTCTTTTATGTCTCTTTCACCATCATGGTGTGTTATGTTTTGCTCTAACTTGGAAACTGATGGTCATCTGTTAGTGCATTGCTCCTTTGCATCGAGATTTTGGTCTTATATGCTCGAAGCTTTTGGTTGGTGTCAACCTTTTCCAAACATAGGTTTTGATTTTTTATCTACAATCTTCGTAGGACATCTTTTTCATGGCCTTAAGAAGACTTTGTGGTTTGCCTTCACTCGTGCTTTCTTTTGAACTTTATGGGTTGAACGGAATGGTCGGGTTTTCAGGGGAGTTTCCTCTACCTTTGATCATTTTTTGGAATTGGTTTTTCTTAATGCTTTCATTTGGTGTAAATCTGAATATCCCTTCTCGCTTTATAGTCTTTCTTTTTTATTTTCAAATTGGAAAGCCTTCTTGTAACTCACCTTTGGTGATTGGAGTTTTCTCCAATATTTCATACATCAATGAAATTGTTTCTTGAACAAAAAAAAAAAAAGAAATACTTGCCAATAGCATGTGAACGAGTTAACAAGTTATGTGAGAATCTCATTCTTTAGCCAAACCAACATCTTCTAAGGTCCAAAGTTTGAACAAAGTTTTAGGTTATACAAATAACAACTCACTCCCTTTGTCAGTACTCAAAAACCAGAAGAACAATTATGAAGCAACGAAAGTATAATCCTAGAAAATATTGTAGATAGTATTGAACAGATTGTTCATTGAACATATAAAAAAGCACACAAAAGTCCATCAGAGTTTGCCAGGATGTTGAAAGTTAAAAGTTAACAAAGCAAGATTGAACTGATATGATCTTCCGTGCATGGAGTCCAACAATGGCAAGTAAACCATCCATATCAAGAATATCAATATCAAATCATAATCAAGAGTAACGTGGAAAAAAGCAGATGAAGATAGAACTTACTGCCAGAACAAGGAAAGGAATAACTTCCATAATGATCAGAGTAGATTTAACTCCAATTGCACTGAAAAAACCTACTGATCCAAGAACAGACAACATGACAAGTACAACTCCGGAGAGACCAAGTAATACCTGATCATAGAAGAGAATCATAAGCTATTAAAGCAGAAACTCCAATGGTTGGGATGAAACATCAGTAAATTAGAAAATAATCTGACTAACGAGAAAAAGGAAATTAAAGATGAACGGCCAAAATAGAATTAAGTAAAGTTATAAGAGTTTCCATTATGTACCTTTGATGAAACATAAAAAGTAGATAAATGTGGTCTGTCGCCCAAAGTAAGAGATATGTAAGCAAACATCACAAGGTAGCTAATCTGCAGTTTAATTAGGTAAACAGAGTGAATTGGAAATTAGAAAGAAGAATGGGACGATGTGGAGCCACTTTCACACTATCAAAAAAATAAAAGATAAAAAATACTATAATAAAAATATCAGGAGAAAAACTAAAATAAATCATAAATAAAGACAAAGAAAATGATAATTTAACTGTATAACACAAAAAATGATCTCTAAGAAAGAACTAACCAAGATTGTAATGACGTCTGCAGTACTCTCTCTTTTTAATTCTTCTTCAATGGAGCTTTCCGAAGAAAAAGAAAGCGTCAAATTTTGAGATTGCACCATTGTCAATAACTCGTCCTATCACAAAAGTAGATTAATATCGAGAAACTCCATTCACTCCTAGATGGACATACACCATAACATTAAAATCAAATTATAAACAAATGAAGGAAGAAACCGATATAGAATCCAAAATAACTAGAGCGTAGAAATTATAAAGCCTAGGATTAAGAAGAATGAGACTAGTAAGAAAAGCATGGGAGTTGAAGCAAATGTTTGGATGTACAAGAGATTGGCATTCATTAGGCTGATAATGTAAAATGGTGTTTGTTTCATGCAGGGTGAAACTTGTAAGAATTGATTTGTGATTTTTTTTATTATTATTGCTAATGTAATATTTTTTTGTTAATAGGATATGGAAAATGGACAAATTTTTTTTAATCTATTACTTTATAATTACAATACTTACTTTTGTTTTTATTATCTTTAATCTTTTTATATCATTTGTTTAAATTACTTAAGTTTGAGTAAGCTTTTAAAAATATATAATATAATTGATTATTTATTTAACAAATAATTTCATGATGATTGAGTAAGGAGGAACTGAATTCCAAAGATTACAAAATTCACTCATCTGAAACACGGTTTGGGCTTAACAAGCCAAGAATTATTACCAAAACTCAACTCCAAACACCACCTTAAGAACAAAGAATAAAGAAACGTAAATGAAGAATATTTTTGAAGTAAATCTACAACTAAACTTCAAAACTAGGCAATATTTCACTCGTGGAAGTTGAAAGGGATGAAGAGGACACACACATACTTCACAGCGAAGGTAAAGTATAATGAGAGAACGCAATTTAAAGAAAGGAAAAGTCACTGCACAGAAACAGAATAAGAGAGAACCTTAGCCAACTGAATGAAGGCTTTCTCCCAAGCCACAGCTCGACCAAATTCATTCCCTTCTTTATTAATAGCGTTGTTCACTGGATACGTTATTAAGAACGCAGAAGCCTGTCTTGAAAAACTAATGGTAAGATCACAAGGGAGAGTAGTTTGTTCAAATTAGATTACCAACTAACAATCAGTCGAGTATGATAAATTACTTCTGAATAATTGTTCCCAGAGTATCCCCCTAATGCGGTGCTTGGATCAAGAGGAGCTTTAAATGCACTCCTGCAGTTGTCTGCAGAGGAATAATGCTGAAATAAAAAACACATACAAGAAAATAAAAGATTGTCAAATGCGCCAGCAGGAGAAGACAATACAAAAGATTTCTCTAGTCATTCTAGTTTAATAAGTCACAAGAATTCTAATATAGCTCATGGATTTAAATTCTCTACCATCTAACAATCGAAACCGGGTCAGAAAATGGAACATACATATATATATAATACCTCAAAACAATATTCAAGATGTTGGACTCCATAGTCATCAAAATTTTTTGGATTCATCTGGAAATACTGTCAAATAGAGTGAACAGGGACACTTTTCAGTACAAAATATTAAAATTATGCTCTATAACCCAAAACAACAAGATTGATGATCAAATTTAAAAAAAAAAAAAAAACAAAATGTGTTTTTCAATTGAAATATTTCAGTGGACGTGTATTTATTTTTGTAAGATAAGATCAAACTAGCAAACTAGAATATCCACCTGCAGGACACTCTGAGTGGCACAATCCTGATCCAGTGGCTTCAAGCAAATGTCACTTAGAGATATACTTGAACCAGAATAATTAGCACGAATACCATCTATCTGTAAAAATTGACAGGTGGAATAGAAATTCTGAGAATGACACCATCATGTGTAAATAATACATCTAGACTATGGGAAGTTATATCCCCAGTGATACAGCCTAATCTATAATATAGAAATCAATCCTGAATTGTCAAAATACCTTCTTTTGTATGTCAAACAGTAACTTAACATTGTTATCATTCAAAATACTTGGTGGCTTTCCATGCACGGAATTTGGAATTGTGGCTATTATAATCTAGAAAAGAAATATGGCATTAGAAGTGGTCTGAAATCAATAGCAAACAATAATCCTTCTCCAACACAGCTTCACAATAGGTATGATAATCCAATATAATCTTCGAGAGTAGTAATTACCACAATTTTAATAGTTTTCTGAATTATTAAGCAATAGTCTCTACCTGTTCAATCCTATAAAAAGGGGCTAGATGTGTATCAAAAAATTCCTTCTCTTGGGATGCTTTGCTTCCAGGTCCTACCCATAGCTGAAACAAAATTCAGAAATCATCGAAAAGGAAACAGCTGACATCTGTCTAGAAGTATAAAATAATTAATACAAGAAAGGATTTGAGGATGGTTATAATTCAAAAGCCTTCATGAAAACTATTCTAAATGTAAATAATTTGAAGTCAAACATGATAGCACATTTTACTATAAAAAGGAACCTAAAACTTTCTTCACTGAATTATGGTAATAAAAAAATGTTGTCCGTTCACTAAATGTTTACCCAGACTCTGACTTGAATCAGGATCGTTATAAGCAGTTAAGGGAAAAGAGGTACCCAGTGTTTGCACTCATCCATAACAAGGAAGATTAACAACAATCAAACAAATAGTAGTAAATACACGAAGATGTTCTGCTACTAAACTATCTCCATATCACAAGCCTATTGCCCTCATGCAGATTAGAAACACTGGCCACCTGATTGGTAACATGACTCACTTTTTCACACCATTTTAATTACAACAAATTAAATCATTATGGTTCACATGTTTGCATCTTTCAATGACAAAAATTGTCATATCATTTGCTTTCCAGTCACCCATCAATGAATATATATATTGTGTGCTGGCACATTTGTATGTATGCAAAGAAAAGCAACAAATGGATGGCCTTAAAAGGAAGCATAGTACTTCAACTGAATACACACACGACATATGAATGCATGCATACGTGCAGGAAAAAATTAAATATAATTAATTAATTTAAAAAACATATGAGCAGCCTTAAAAGAAAAAGAGGGATTCTAAAAAAAGTAACTCTTCAACTGATGAAACAGGACTTTTCCTTGTCATTCACAGAAGCTGGTATTAACCATATTATACCTTCTCAGGCCTTGTCTCCACCTTGAAACGAATAAGACCTAAACACAAAAGAAGAACAATGGCGACTGATGAAATCAACACCAATGTTGGATTTCTAGCCACCCATGTCCCATATTTCCTGAGAAGGCACACGAACAAAAATAATCATAAGTGTTTTCCACAGATGAACAGTGAACTACTAAAGCAGCATTGACGTTTAGGGTTACCTATAAAAATTGGACATGTATCCCTGCACAACTGAAAGCTGAATCCTACTTTTGATTTGGGGAGCATCTTCAAGCATCTGAAGTATATGAACAATGGGCAGAAAAACAAACAAGAAGAACTTCAGTCAATTGCAAAATTAATGTTAATTTATAATTGAAAGAGCTGGTAGAAATCAAAGGCAAAGAATGACTGGCAGCAGCTGGGAGCTTGCATGACCTATGGTTATTTTAAAAAATGGCAGTAACTATAAAGTATTAGCAAAGAAATTACTTATAGTTGGCCAATGCATCAGCATAACTCACAACAATAACAATTAATAAATATCAACTAAATAATGTATACAGAGTTCTTTGAGAGGAGACTTGTGAAGTATGATAAACATCACCTTAATAGCTGACATACTACCAACATGAAGAACAGGAGGCTCAATGGAAAATAATCTAAGATGGTTCATTAAGTTAACTGAAGATGCCGTTAAAGAAATATCTAATCTGAACAAGTACGAACCTGCATCGGCAAACTTTCATCCTTTTGCCTAGTAGCAGAATGGAGACTACTCCCACCCATGATATTTGGCATTGTTTTAGTTCCAGAAGAAGGGCTCTTTCGAGATTTGCGATAAAACAAACTCCATCCAAGAAAAGCAGAGACAATTATAATGTACAGGATACACAGAGTGAAGTCAACACATTTGACCTATATAGTCAGAAAAATAAGTCTTTAAATACAATATGCAAACTAGCATGCACAAGAACAAGATTGCCACTTCATGAGGTATTTTCTCACCTTAAGAGAACCAATTCTCACTGAACAAGAACTTTTTCTATGGAAACCGGGAGTTGCAGTACTACTGCAGACTGGTGCTGAAGGGCAGTCACCACAGGAACATCCCAGTGAAGTATCTCCACAAGAATAAGCAGATACATTCATATCCTTCATTCCAGACGACACAGGCACGGTAGATGGAAATCCAATAGCATATGGTGAACCAGGCATGCTGGGGCTAGCTCGTTTACCAATAAAAGCAAACCACTCTGCTCACAATTATACAAATGTTCAATTTTAGAAGGAGGAGAGCACACAATAAAACTAGCCTTTATATATAAGAGATGATTTGTTCACAATACAAAAAGTGAAAAGAACATAGAGGCCAAGGTAGAGAAAACAATCCCCTCCACAGAAAACTTAATTTTTTTTCACACTTGGAATATCTCTACTTCTTCTTCCCCTTCAATACTTTTCTTTGATTCCACGGAAAACTATTACAAAAATACTTTCAAATTTGGGTATATAAAAAACGTAGAGTAATCTCCACGGCATCAGCTTGTCCAGCAACCGAATAGGGTATGAGTGTGCACATACATGCATGAGAGAAAGAGAGGGTGTTAACCTTTAAAATTTTGAGCACCAGCACCAATAAATTGCATGGCTCGAGTGTTCATCGTACCAAATTTTACGTCTTTGCAGGACTCAAATAGCCCTTCACCAAAAGCATCAGCTACATAATAATCAATGGCATCAACGGTAAAGCTGTTATTAACCTAAAAATAGAGACAAGTCATCAAAATTTAATGTGGTCTTCTAACTGCTCGAGAAATGCAGAAGTCTAACATTCAGCTAAAATAAGGGGAGAAAATCGCAAAGCGGTCAGTGTTGGGAAAGAGCATGTAGAGGAAATGCATGGAATTCTAAGCAAATGCAAAAAATATGCAATATGATTCCAGATAGGCGTTTTTATTTCAGCTGTAATTTGTGCAGTCAAAATTGGAATTTACTTGCATACACGCTCTAATCTCCAGTAAGAATAAATCAGCTTATAATTTATTGACAAGGATTGATGGGAAGAAAGGGGAAAAAACTGGAATTTTCTTGCATACAAGCTCAAATCTCTAGTAAGAAAGATCACCCGACAATTTGCTGAAAACTAGACTGGAATGTTGAATTAACAATTCTATAATATGAAAAAAAAAAATGTCACTAATCATAGTTTATATTAGAAAGAAGTGAACTGCATTATAACCTTGCTCTTACATATCGTCATCTTTTACAAACATCTATGTGCCGTTACTTGGTAAGTGGGTGCATCTATGACCTCTTACTAGTCTTATGAATAGAAGAGAAAGATCCCATGGGAAGAGCAACTAGTATATGCGTCTAGCAGGTTCATCTTTGCTTAGAAATTATGGCAAATAAAGAACACAAACATATTAATTTCTAAACAAATACTATTTACAAAGCAAATTGCATAACTATGTAAGTGTGAAGAAAGTGTTCTAACCTTTAAAACAGAAGTTACATTGATGAATAAGCTCTGATTTGGAGAACAGGTAAGCTCACAGAACAAGTTCAAAAAGTTTCTTAAGCATGCCGGACAACCTACGAGAAATGGAATAGCCTGCATAAAATAGGTAAGTCATATTCAAACTTTTGAAGTACTTTCATCAAAAGATAACACGAGAAAGCAGAAGCTTCAAAGTTCCTTTAACGTTACAAGATGTAACCCATTGCACAGTTAATAAACAAATATGGGCACAGTACCAAACAAAAATCAAAAGTAAGGTGGATTCTTCCGTGCAGGAGTACCCAGAAAAGGGTTGTACATTTCGTATTTGCTATTAATCAAGGAGCAACATGTGTTGGTTTTAGAAGAAAAATGATCATCAAAATTCTCATGATGCATAATCCGACCTGCTATCAGTGAGCAATGAGTTACTCTAAAATTATGAACGGCAGTATTAATAACACGAGCCAGTTAGAGATCTTACTTGCATAAGCTGTGATCGTAGGGTGTCAAATTGTTGTTCTGTGCAACAAACATTACCAGTAATAGTTGGACATAGACTTTGGATCTTTGATGAAAGAAGATTATCTGGCTGGGAACACAATAATTTGTGATCATAAAGAAAAAACCGAGCTGAGCAAAACAAATGTTAAAATTTTAATGGAAACGCCACCATTACTAAAATATGGATAGGGAGACAACAGGAAATCTAAAGTGTACCTTCACAGATGGTGTACCAGTAGGACAGTTCAGCACTTTACCATCAGGTCGTTTTCCACAGATACCATACATTGCGCAATATCCTTCAGAATGTTTTTCCCTTTAAAAGGAGGGAAAAATATTATACTTTATTTAGAAATGTATCGAGTACGCCAACCGAAATAATGCACAGATTCTCTTTAAAAAAATTATAATAAAAAACGTAATGCACAGATTCGAGCTACCGTATTCGCAGAAATAAATGCTTCAACAAGAGAGGATGAGATATGTGTAGGCAAAAAAAATGAATATTTTAATGAAACACAGAATGGTCAATCTAAATGAACTACATACTCGGATGTGCTATTCGTAGATAACAGCAGCCGAACATTAGACCTCTCTGCATACGCTAGGAAAAAATATAGAACCTGCAGATGTCTCAACTTTTAGTAAGAAATCAAGGTCAGCGTTTGTTTCTATGAATTTCGTAATGAAGTGAAGTTCTTACAAAATTGCGAACACCAGAAGAAAAGCATTAGATAAGGGTAGACGCTATACAACTTTCACTCTGATTTCATTGCAATCGACACATGATTGCAGATTACCGTTATTCGCAAATTCATACGGATAAGAGATTTAAGAAGCAAAGACTCCAATTCTAGTAATTAATTCATCAACCACTGAACATTCGTTTAAACATTTTCGGATGCGTGAAGCAATCTCACAAACCTGTAAAGCAGAGCCAGACTTTTTCATCCAATTTGCTCGTATACTTTTATTTTTTCCGAATAAGGAAAGCTAAAACAAAACTGAGGAACAAAAAGAGAGAAAAGCAAAAACAAAAAAACAGTACTACACAACACATAATTTCCATGTCGCAACATTTCTCCAGCAACCGATCACTGAAACACATCATGAGGGAGACAAAACTACAGAGAAAGAATTTACCAAATCCTAGCGTCCACAGAGCGACGGCGAAAGCAACTAACACAGAACATAAAAACGGAAGAAGACAGAAGAGATTGAATAACCAAATACGTTACAGGAACAGAATTCTTGCCTGGAGGAGAGAAATTGAGGCGATAAGCCCTAGACGAAGCCTCATTGTGGAGTAGGTCAGTAGAAGATGAGTCCTGTGTGATGAAGAGCAAAACCGCCAGGAAGGGAAAGCGGGAGTGAAAACGGAGCCACAGAAGGGGAGTGAGAGTCAAAACAGGCGTATATATAGTTACTGAGGAATGAGAAATAAAAGCTCTATTGTTGGCGCTGGCAGCAGCTTCGCGGTTTACGATAGAGGGGCAAATAGAATGGGCGTAGGAAGTGAAAGATTGTAATTATTTACATGAATGCCACTGCTTTCGGTTTGATTGCCGAGCGGGCCCCTATGACAATGATTTGTGTGTTCTATAATTTGGAGCCGGTACGAGGGTGTTTCTGTAAATGCGATTTGTGAATTAAACGGCCATCTTTTCCTCACAAGACGACAGAAAATTGTAGGAAGTACAAGTTTTATTGTTTATATTTTATTTTTTTTTATTACCTAAATTGCTCCCACAAAAAGTAAATTGAGTCATACATAAATTGCTCCGATTTGAACTCATGATTTCCATAGCACTTAGAAATCACTAAAAAAAAATTCATCTTTCTTTTCTTTCCATTCTCTTTTTTTTTTTTTTGATGAAATTTCCATTATCTTTTTTAACTGCAGGCTAGTCTCCTTGATAAATTTTGATCAAGACAAATTTCGATCCTTGGTGAATCTAACAAAAAAAAAAAAAAAAAATTTAAAAGCTTTGAAAAAAATCAATGTCTCAGCCTCCATCTAGAGATTAGAGGGTGGTTCAAAGAAGAATACGAGAAGGAGAAGATGAAGAAAACTTTTTTTTTTTATCATTTTTAGGTGACTATCCCTGCTAGCTACGGAAACGAGTCTCTCACAAATGGGCTATGTATATAGACGGAAAAACATTTTATGTTATTTCTAATAATTACCCGAGTAGATTATAGGAAGTAATATATACATTTTTTGCCTAGATAGTTGAATAAGACATTCCTTATCATTTTAAAAGTTAGTTCGAACTTAGTTTGAGATTGTTAGAGCTTTTAAAATAATTGTTGTCAGTTGTACATTTAAAAAAACAATTAGCTATAATACGAAGTAAATTAGTGTTCAGTAAATTTTAGTTGTAGTGTTCAGTAAATTTTAGTTTTAGTGATTGGAAAGTAAATTAAAGTGTCTGGTAAATTAATATTTAAAAGTAAAAATTAAGGATTGGGGATGAATCACATCTCAACCGTGTGTAAACATGAGATATAAATGGTTAGTTTAGCAGATCCACTAGATTTTTAGAAAAACTTATTCGAAGCTACTATTAGTGTATATATATATATTTATTAAAAATGGTATCCGCAGATGGAAGTGTTGAAAAAATATTTTGATTAAAATTAATTATCATCAATTTTACCAAACGTTAAAGGGCTAAGTTTTTTTTTTTTTATAATCACTTTTATATGAACTTTAAAATAATTATTTATTTTCAGTTCATACTCAAAAGAAGTACCTACTGTAACTGTTTTTTTTTTTGTTTGTTTGGGTGAGAAATGAGGACAAAATTACCTACTGTAACGGTTAGTACTTACCTATTGAGATGATAATATTAAACCTGTATGATATGGACCTTCCAAATTTACCATCAGTGATTAATGTAAGACTTCTTTTTTATTAGTTCAATTAACTAATAAATGTGAAATTTGTGTGGAAAACTTTTTTACGCGTTTTAATTCATTTGACTCGTGTTTTAAAATTAATGACATATGACTTTTTTTTGCATTTTGCATTCCATCTAAACTACCGCAAAGACAACTTGCTCTAAGTCACATAGACTCGCTCACTCTCGCTAATAATAGTAATAGTAATTGATGAGAGTGAGTCAAGTGAGCGAGTGATCATTTGCAAAACGATATCGTGAGCAAGAACAAGAGCGAGCCTACAAGTGATCGAGTGACCATTTGCATAAGTTGTATCGTGAGCAAGCCTAGCAAGAGCGAGAGTGCGAGGTCCGTGAGAGGGAGTCAACGTGAGCGAGTGATCATTTGCATGTCGTATCGTGAGGGTGAGCGAGAGCGTGAACATACGAGACGAGCCCAATACTGTCGTTCTAGCTAATTTGTCGTGTCTTATCACGTCAAAATAGGTCAATTTTCCTTATTTTGGAGTGTCGGGTCAGATGTCATTAATGCACGAGTCATCCATACGAAAACTTCCTAATAAAGGCTACCAAAAAAAATATTAAAAGGAAAGAGTGTGTAGACCGAAACTTTTTTAACTTTTGAAAATAATAAATATCGGTTTTTACCTTAAACTTTTAATTTCATTAATTTCATACCTCAAAAGTAGATATCACAGTAATATTGTAATTTTTACCTTTTGAGACATTTCATTCTCATATGTGTTGAATAAATTATAAAATAAATGTTTGGTACAAAATTGATCAGATTTTAGAGAAAACAAAATTAAATTAGAGCTAATTTTTTTATTGAAATTTATGGATTTTGACAAAGTTATTTGCAATTCGTGTGGATTCAAAATATTGTTTCATGTGTACAAATATTAAATATCTGAAATTTAAATGTCTCGGATAATAAATAGTTGTGTTTGGATATAAAAAATAATTAATATATGAGATCAGTTAAATGTATGTGATTGGGTATGTAAGATAGTTAACGTTTGAGAACTAAAACTTCACTTAATAATCATTTGGTTTTTGGTTTCTGAAAATTATGATTGTTTCTTATCATTTATCTACAATAGTTTTTATCTTTCTCGTGGGGTCATCTGAGTTTATAGCCAGCTTTTAAAAACAAAAACAAGTTTTTTAAGGCCCCGTTTGATAACCATTTTGTTTTTGGTTTTTAGTTTTTGAAATTTAAACCTAAAAATACTACTTCTGCCAATGAATTTATATGTCTTTTTATATACTTTGTACCTATGTTTTCAAACACCAAGCCAACTTTTGAAAACTAAAGAAAGTAGTTTTTAAAAAACTTGACTTTGTTTTTAGAATTTGGCTAAAAGTTCAAATGATTACTTAAACGAAATGATCTCTATTGTAGAGAAATTAGGTAAAAATAAATTAACTTAAAAAAACTAAAAACAAAAAACAAAACGGTTATCAAACGGGGCAATTTTTTTTTTAATTTTAAAATTTGTCTTGATTTTTTAAGACATGTGTAAAAGTTAGATAATAAACCATAGGAAGCCTTAGATGGTAGTAGTATTTATAGGCTTAATTTTAAAAAAATCCAAAATTAAATGGTTATCAAATGTAGCCTAAATGTCTAGTTTATTTTGCAAGTCTTGCTATTGGAATTTAAATAATATGTTTATGAAATAATCGAATTTAAAAAAAAATAAAAACTAGAAAAAAAAATAAAAACTCTCTTTTTTTCCAAAATCAAATAAAGTAAAAAATATACCGTTATTATTTGATACCAAAATCAATCATATTTAAAAAGTTTGAACTATAACGGTCTGTTTGGTATACAATCCAAATTCTATTTTATATTTTTAGATTTATTGAATTCAGTGGACATGTATTTGACATATGTGTTTCTAAAACTGTTTTCTGATCCAAATAGTAGAAAATATGAAAACAACATTTTAGGGTCTGTTTGGTAAGCAATCTGAAAACCAAAATTTGAAACACAAGATATTCAATTAAAACATAGTTGCATTTCATGTTTTCAGATATGTGTTTTGTTGCAGATTTAGAAATTTGATTTCATTCTAAAACAATTGTTTAAAGTGTGTCCTATAACATATTTATAGATAATGAAATTAGTTGTAGTTACAAAACTAATTATTAGATTGAATATAAGTTATTAGTAATTATTTTATGAACATGATTTTATAAATTTTATAGAATTATCATTTTATAATATAATATTATATAATTTATAATATATTATATTATAAAAGTAAATTAAGTTTATAACCTGAAATATTGTATTTATTCAAAATTTTATCTTTGTTTAATATAATTCTGTATTTTAAAATTTTAAATTCAGAATATGGATATAATGAAAATATAAAAATGTTGTTTTCATAATTTCTATTGTTTGGATCCTATAATCCGAAAACATTTTTCGAAAACACATTTGTCAAATACATATTTACTGTATTCAGTGAATCCGAAAACATAAAACAGAATCCGGATTGAATACCAAACAGGCGCTTATGTTTTAATTGTATCACGATTATGAACTGGAAATTTTAAAATGCATAATTATATTTTTAAAAAATCTTAATAAAATACAATATTTTAGGTTATGAACTCAATTTATTTTGTTGAATTAAAATAGATATAATATATTATATTATAAAATGATAATTCTATAAAAATTATAAAAATCATGTTCATAAATAAATTAATAATAATAACTTATATTCATTCTAATAGTTAATTTTGCAACTACAATTAATTTCATGATCTAAAATATGTTATACCACACACATTGAACAACTGTTTAGAATATAATCAAATTTCTAAATCTGTTACCAAACACATATCTGAAAACATGAAATACAACTCTGTTTTCATTGAATCCATTGTTTTCAAATTTTTGTTTTCAGATGGTTTACTAAACATACCCTAATTTTTTTTAGTTAATTTCACTCTTTTTTTTTTTATTTTTATCTTTACCTTTTTTACTTTTATCAGTAAACATTAAACTTATATTAAAACAATTCAGAATCCACGTATATATTTTTTTTATTTAAATATGGATGAAAATTTGCAATTATCTTTTTTAAATGAATGTAAAATAAACATATAAAACTTAATATATCTTTAATTTAATCAAATAATAAACATATCAAAATGATCAAATATTTAGTAATTACTTTTTATCTCTCTGTCATAATAAAATACTATAGGAGGATTTAAACTTCCAACTTTAAAAAGAGATTATATGTTAATTACTGTTCGACTATATTCACTTTGGCGATGATTTTGGGTTTCGGTCAAACTTAACCATCTTCAATAAATAATAAATAATGTGTAGTAAAAATCTATTGTCAAAATGTCAAGACTAATCAGTTAATGGCAAAAAAGCAAATTGTCAAATATAAAAAGAATTAACCACTTTGTACTTAAAAAAGGAAAAAAAGAAAAGAAAAAAAAAGGTTGAGCAGATTGTTCAACCCCTTTTCCCAAATGATTCGAAAAGGCATCCTAAAAGCTATATTATCGGGGGTACCCTAAAAGCCATAATTGTGAATGGTAATTGGTAAAAAATAAAATAAAATCTCTGAAAATGTCATCAATTCCCAATCCTAAATAATTATTTCGGTTGGTGTATTACAACTACCGAATTAATTTGTAAGATTACGCTGTTTACCTTTTTTTTTCCCATTATTTCTTAATAAATGTTTTCTACTTTTCTATACGCAAGGGGATTGAAAAAAAAAGAACCTAATAAATTAAAAATATGTTATTTTTTTTAATATTACTATATATGAGCATAATTAAAATGTACCATCCACCGAGTGGTTGGAATTCAAATTCTCGCACCTCAAATATTGTCGAACTGAAAGGAAAAAAAAAAAAAGAAAACCCCTTCAATTTTTAATAAAGGCAACTGATATTTGAATTGATTAATTATGCTCAAATTAGTAAATTAATTAAGTTTTTACAAATATATATATTACTTTTAATTGGAGAGAGAAGAGAAATTTTATAAACGTACTTTTGGAAAAAAAAAATCTTAAATCACCAATCAAACCAAAAGTTTAAGTTGATAGTTTGTGATAAATTTAATTATATCAACATAGTCTAACACTCTCCTTCACATGTGGATTTAGAAATTTGATGAAAAGCCAAACAAATAGAATCAATATTAAATGGGAAGAGAACTGATTTTGTAGGGGTTTGAACACATGATCTCCTGAACCATTTGCTCTGATACCATTTTAAATCACTAATCAAACTAAAAGTTTAAGCTAATAGTTTGAGGTTAATTTAATTATATCAACATAGTCGGACAAAAAAGTGTAATTGGTTTAAATTACTTATCAATTGGTCTGATTTTCCAAAGAATTAAAAAAAATGTTTTTTTTTAAATAAAATATATATAGGATGGTTTTGGGTAAATATTGGTCCCTTGATTTTGAGTTGTAAGTTGTAAGGGAATATTGGTGGTTCGGTTGGGTGGGAAAACACGAAACGCGTGGGATGTATTGATCCAATTCCAAAACCCCAACCACCACAGTTTAAAGCCAACACGCAACAAATTCTAGAAATCTCGTTCGCATTAGAAATTTAGAAAGTGGATTTACCACAAACGAAATCCACCCAGCCCGTCGTGTTGCTGCATTATATAAGGCATTAGACGATTGTGTTTGAATACTTTTTTCATTTACTGCATGCTACGTTAACATTCGTTTAAAAATTATAGAGTCCACCAATATTTTAAAAAAAAGTATTTATAAAGACAAAATTAGTATGAATAAAGAGGGCAAATTTTGTAGTACTAATTAATTTTTTTTTTGGTTAAATTACAAATTTAGAACATATTTGGTAGGTAAACAAAGAATTCAATGAAAGCATGAAATACAACTTTGCACAAAATTGTATTTCATGTTTTAATATATGTGTTTGGTAACAAATTTAGAAATTGAATTTTAATTTAAACCGTGGTTGAAAATGTGTTTTATAATATATTTATAGATTATGAAACTAGTTATACATATTAAAGTGAATAAATAATTATTAATTAATTTATAAACATGTATTTCCTTTAATTTTGTATAATTATCATTTTACAATATATCATATAAATATTATAGAATACATATTTTGATTTAACAAAAATAAATTGGATTTGTAACCTAAAATACTATATAAATTAAAGTTTTTATTTTTATAATACAATTTTGGATTTTAAAATTTCAAATTCGAAATCATGATATAATGAAAACATAAAAAATGTTGTTTTCGGAATTTTTGCTAGATCACGGAATCTTAAAAAAAAAATAGTTATTGAAAATACATCTATCAAATGTATATTAGTTGAACTCATAAAATCCAAAAACATAAAATAGAATTCACATTGTCTACCAAACAAGCTCTTAATTTATGATTTAGAAAAAGTTAGAATTTAGTTTTTTGGTCTTTATAGTTTAATAAAACATCATAAATACTCTCAAAGTCATAGAGCCAATTCCAACTTTTAAAACTATAGAAACTAAATTCTTAATTTATAATTTAACCATTTTTGGTTTTATACACTTTGGATGAATCACGAAACCACAACTTTGTGTATCTCCTTCTAAATTAATAGATTGTAGTATGAGCATGTTTGAATATTTTGTCCACCGAGATTTCCAGTTTGAAAATAACATAGGTAGGCACTCGAAGCACAATGATTCATAAGTAGAAGCGAAAGGGATTTTTAGGTTTGTGGTGTTTTTTTTTTAAAAAAAGAAATTGATTGGAGGGTAGAGTAGTGAGAATTGTGGGTGTGGGAAAGAAGGGGAGAGTAATTGAGAGGTTGGGAAGACGAGGGGGATGGGAGTAATGATGAAATTAAAGTGGGTCCAAAATGCTCTTTTTTTTTTTTAGGAAAAAAAATTAATTCCAAGAAGCCATTTCCAATTTGCCACACACGACAGGCAAAGCAACATAGGAGGATGGGATGGGAATGCCAAAAGAAAAGAAAAAAAGAAAGGCTTTTTTATTTTTTTATGGCCTTTGGGGACTTTTCACAAACAGATCATAGTGAGCCATTTATTGTCATCATTGCCACTCATTTGACGCCATCATCGCCATCGGCGCCACGCCTCGATCATGCACAACGCGCGGAATTCTTTTATAGTGAACAAACAGAATTGGCAATCCCAATATAATAATCCCACATGCCCATGTTAAAGTCTGGTCCAACCGGTTGCCTTCCCAGTTGCCAGTTGCCAGTTGCCACTCCAATTTTTGTACCACCTTTTTTAGTTTATTCTCTCTCTGGTCGTGTGGCTCCCAAGTCCGATCTCAGATCTTTTTTTTTTTAGAGATTATTAAGCCATTTAAGAATTCGATTAGGCTACTTTATTTAAAAAAAAAAAAAAAGGACAAAATTTTTCACAAAAGCTCGAAACTCGACTACATATTTTGGGATGGGAATAAAGTGACCTGCCTACTAGGCTACTAATACCTAGAATGCTTTAATTAGGGATGGGACTATATATTTAATTCAACTAATCTAATTAATTCAGCCTACAAAAAATATATATACACACATCAAAGCTTTCAATACGTGATGCTAGATTCAAAATATGCATTGCCAAAACTCAAAACAGTTAGAATTTTTCCTAAGCGATTTTACGTATCTCGCAATCTCAAATGCAACTTATCTCATCTCATCTACAATTTAGGGTAAATTTAACTATGATTATCAAATTTCAATAAATAATAATAATAATAAAGAAATCATATACTTGTTATACTGGTGTCTTCATACTTTCTAGAACACAAGCTCTAAAAGTTGTTACAATTTACTCTCAACTCATTTATACTATATAAATGTCCTTCACATAATAATACTAAAAAAAAATATTATTATGTAGATGGTGTTAATAGGTTGCATATTATTATCTAATTTGATATCTTCTAACTATTTAAAGATAAGATATCTCTCATAATTTCGGATTATAAAACAAGTCTCTCTTGTACTCTACAAGTATCAATCTTTTCTTCTACTTTCATCTTTTATCATTTGTCTACTTATGTTTGATGTCATGATGCATACCACATTTTTTTTAATCGAGTAATACCATTTAAATCAAGAGGATACAAATCTACAATTTTTAAGGAGATTATTATTGATGAATTTCACTCTTGAACTATGCTACCCAACATATTTATTTTTTTTTTAAAAAAATCCGTTCAAATATTTGACTAGATTTAGAATTGGACTTAGATCAAGCCTATTTATAAGGAGTAGGCTGCATAATCTTTAACATTCAAACCTCCATATAATTATTTAAATGAAATATAGTAGTATGAAAAAAATTATATATATTATTGTTGTTATTATTAGTATTATTATCTTTATGTAGGGCATATAAAATAATATTAAAAACACAATCTCTCTTATTTTTTTTTGGTATCAATTGAATCCTCAAACTAATAAGTACATGAATTTAAATTTAAACTTTCATAAGTGAAGCAATTTAACACCACCCATTAATGATTTATAGCTATTTTCAATTGGTTCCATATAGAATTAACTCGAAATTACATGAATAAAATTATTTTTGCCCTAAAGTTCTATCAAAGCAGCAAGAAATTATCACATAATTGTTTATAAATAAGTAAAGAAAACTATAGGACTTCATACTAATGAAAAACCACTCATATTATTTTTTTTTTTTTAAAAAAAAAACTTAGGTGCATCTTGAGTTTCCCTCATTTTTGTACAACCCAGTCATTTGCCCATTCACAATTTGTTACGTGGCAAACTGTTTTTTATTTATTTTAATTTTTTTTATTCTATAGATGGAGAAGATGCATAAAGATAAATGCAGACTGCACCGAAGTTTTATTTTTTTTTATTCTATAGATGGAGAAGATACATAAAGATAAGTGCAGTTCAGACTGCACCGAAGTTTTGCTCATAAAAAAACTTGCTAGTATCCATGTGATTCTAACCTTTTTTTTCTAAGTTTAATTTGTTACCTCTAGCATTTAAAAAAGTTTTATACACGTGTGAAAGTTATGCTTTCATGATTTTATAACAAAATTCTAACTAAAAAATTTAAATTAATTAACTTATAAAAATTCAGAATTTTATTGAATACAATTATTAGTTTAAATTTTGAGATATATAACTCTCAAAATTAAGAGTTATAAATTATTTTTTTTCCCCCAAAATAAGAAACACACATGAACCAATTATCTACCGCTCTTTTTGCTGTTCGCTTTCCCTGCCCGATGCCACGCAAAATCGAGCTTTAGCTCAAAAAGTAAAAAGGGACATTTTTTTTCGAGTTCAATATTTATAAATTTGCCTTTCTGTTCCCGTTCCCTATTTTAAGGATTATTAAAGCCTAAAGGTGATAAAAAAAAAGGTATTTTTTTATTCTCCTGGCATGTGAGGGAATAAAATGACCAAAATGCCCAAGCTACATGATTAAAACAGTGGATAAAAATCAACATCAAGAATCTTGCTGACCCTTTTTTTCATACCAATTATCATTTATCACCCCGAAATTGCACTCGAGTGTTTGGAATGTAAACTTTATAGCCGGCTAAAATTTAAAATTTCATACTTGAAACTAAGTCAATTGGGAGGACTTATATCTCTGACTAACTTGTCAATATTCAAATTTATACTTCTACATTATTAAATAAGAAAAAAGATTCAAATAAAATTTCGCATTACAAATATGTGTGAGGTATCAAGTAGAATTATATTTATAAAAAAAAAACATCGTTTGTTATAATACCTTAATAAGTTAAATCGTGCTTAAATTGATATATTACAAATTTACCATCAATCAAAACATACCAACTTCATAGATAAAACATCAATCATAATTTTGATGTTTTTGATTTTATATTCTTAACATCAGTTAGTTATTTATATATATATATATAGACACTATCTGAATCTAATTTGAAAACAAGCAACATGCATGTGTGTTGTGTAAGAAAAATTTGAATACTACATCAATATAGAATAGTTCCCTAACAAATTTTATTATCTTATTTGACTGTGGGTTAAAAGGAGTATTATTTTTTTAAAAAAATAGAAATGAAAATAGAGATTTCAATATTTTATTTAACAAAGGAAATATATAAGTACATAGTAAAAAAGTTAGAAATTAAAAAATAGCATGACTTGAGTGTAGTTTGGACCGTATATAGTCATGGGCGGACCTATATGGGGGTTAGAGGGGGCCATAGCCCCCCAAAATTTTTTAATTTAAAATAATATACATTATTATAATAAAACAATACACATATTCAACATATATGTAGTTTGCCATAGTGGTGATTGTTGGGATTTATGCCCCAAACTTGTGTAATTTTGATCAATTAAATAAAGTGTTATTTGTTTTAATAAGATTACAGTCTTGCTTTTATAAATCCAATAAACTAAACTCCAAGGTTATAACATTTATCTTGAAATCAATGTAGTGGACACTATTTGGGTTGACTTCAAGATTATAACATAAATAGTCTATGGTATAAGAATAAGGTTGGAAACCTCATTCTGGTAACACCATGGATGCAACCCACTTTGTAATCATTACAAATGAGGTAATCCAACTCATTCATGTAGTTGACATGCGAGTGGGGGCATCCTGTATGAAGAGTTCATACAAGACTGGATCGCAAATTATTAGTCTAACCAAAGATAACAATCGCTAATGTGATAAGACTAGTAATTTATAAATGGTCATTAGTGACTCGACCAATCTCGAGCAAGTTAAGAATTCCCGCTTATAGGGGTTTGTCCTTAGACTAGTATGGGTGAGAGTGGCACTGTGGCCAGACTCAATAAGCCTACCTTCTCGTGACGTAACCTCGTGAGTAGCCGGGAAACTTAATCGTGCAAGATGAAATTCACCCATTCCTCTACTGAGGTATTAGATAGGTTGTTCCCTTAAGAACTGACTCCAGGTCTTGAACAACGGGGTCCCGCCCTATATGAGGGTATGAGTCTAAGGTAGGACTTTAGACTTGTTGTTCATTAGAGGATCAATGGTGCTTAAAGAGCAAAAAGGTAATCACAAGGGTAAAACGGTAATTTGACCCAACTGTGATTACGAACAACCTGTGAAGGGTCGACTCATGGGTAATGACTATATCAGTGGACACAATAATATCTACAGTGAGGAGAGTGCAGCTACAAGTCTATAGTGGAGTGACTTGTAGTTAATGAATATTGATTAACTAGATCAAAGAGTTTGATCAGTTGATCTCACATCATTGGAGCTCATGATCTGTAGGTCCATTAGATCCCTCTGTTGGCTCAATATGGTAATATTGAGGGTATAAAGTTAGGAGTGAACGTGAAGTGTTCAATTTCATACATGAGGAGTTATATCAATTATATATGATATAATTGATATAATATATAGTTTTAATGTGAATTAGATTCATATATAAACTATATACTAAAGAGAGATTAAATGAGGGGTATGATGGTCATTTCCATCCTATTTCTTTATATATATGGTTGCATGAGATGCAACTAGGTCAAAGGTTTTTGGAAAAGCTCTTTTGTTGTTGTTGGAAGAGCTCCAAGACAACAAAAACATCTCTCTCTCAAAATACCTTACATCTCCTAAAGGGAACTCATCTTCCTCCCTCACCTAGAGAACAACGGAGAAGATCCGGTGGTCGTGTCTTCGCACGTTGGAGTTCTTGTTGCTGAGATCGTGACCGTGGAAAGAGAAACACTTGAAGAAAGGTTCTTCAAAAGTAAATTCTTGTTGTCCATACTCTTATTTTATGCTTAATCTTTGTTATATGTTCTTGAATTAATCGTTATAACTAAATCAAGAGCGCGCGATTCGCAATCGCTTCCGCTGCGGGGACTTCGATTCCTTTCAGTGATACGACATATGAGCAATCTCTATCCCTCCATTCTTGTGTTCAAATCATACTATTTTTTTCCTTTTTTTTAATATTTATTTTATATATTCAAATCCTTCTCACGGCAATTTGTTTTTTTTTTTTAATTTTTTTTCTATTTCTTTCGTTTTCATATATTTTCATGTATTTATTACTTTTTATATATAAGTTTATAAAAGTAACAAAAAAATAATTAATATTTTTTTATTCATATAAATGATAATGTCACATTTTCTTCAAAAAAAACATTTATTTACATGGTATTTATAATTTAAATATATTTTTAAATGTTAATAAATTAGTTTTTTAATGTTTAATTCTATAAGAAACTATGATATTATATTCTTGACCTATTCAATGTTTTTTGAAATTTAAGGATCCAGATACAACTTACTTATATAATTCACAAATATTTTTAAACATTAATAAATTAGTTTTTAATATTTAATCTATAAGAAACTATACTATTATATTCTCGAACGTATTCGTTATTTTTTAAAATTTATGAATCTATTAGATATAAAATTTGAAAGAGTTTAGATTAAGAAAGTGGAAGCAATTTTGGATCTTGAACACTCTAAGTTAATCAATTTTGTAAAATAAAATGCATGCTCAAAGCTGGAAAAAATAGAGGGATAGTAAACTCAACTTTGAAGATCAAATTCTCTTCACCCGGTGGATAGTTTTCAACACGAACACTTCGTGGATAATCGTTAGAGTCTTCCCTACTATCCTCAAGCCTTGGAACGGATTGTGGGATCCTAGATTGAGAGAATTTGGAAGAAAAAACCTCAAAAGTCACAAACCGAGAATTTTAGAAGTTTTTGCAAAAATCTATCAAATTACCTCAAATCACCATTATATAAAGTTTCATTAAGCTTCATTAGAGTGACAACTCAAGTGTGATGAGGATGGTTTGAGATGGATGTGGCTAAATTTGGTGAATTTTTAAAATGCGGAGGATTGGGCAAGTTGGCAACTTGATTTTCATGAAAATCATGAAAAGCCTTCATTTTACATTTAATTTTAATTCTAAAATCAATATTAAATTAATTTTTAATTTTTAATTAATATAATTAATTTAATAATTCAAAATTAATTTAATTAATTAATTTTTAATTTAATTTAATATCAAATATTCAATTAAATAAATTGTCCGATCCCGATCGATTTTTCGAACATGAATCCTTATTCATGCTATAAACCGATCCAATATTTAAATCATATTTAAATATATCCAGCTCCTATTAATCATAGTTTAATTCATAATTAAGTTATGGTTCGTTAAATATATCACATATAATTAACGCTTTCTTTCAAACTCGAATTTGAACAATTCAAATTCTTTTCTCTCAAAATGTTACAAGGCTAAGTCCGAGCTAGTAAGGGGGACCTAATGGACCTACAGATCATGACCTCTAACGATACGGGATTAATCGATCAAACTTTTCTGTTCACTCGATATAACCATGATTAGTAAGTCGATCTTTCACAGGTCATTCGTAATTACAGCTGGGTTAAAATTACCGTTTTACCTTTGTAATTACCTCTTGTTCCTTAAGTCCCACCGATCCTCTAATGAATAATTGGTTTGTGGTCCAACCAGCAAACCGAATTTCTCTCGGGCCAATGAGAGGGGTGGGCCTTTTGTTCAAGACTCGGAGTCAACACTTAAGGGAACAACCTCTCTACTAATCCCTAAAGCGGGTAGGAGTGAATTCCATCTTGCAGAACTGTGTTCCCAGCTATCTACCCACACTTATCCCTGAAATGGGAGGCTTATTAAGTCGACAGTCTCGAGCCACTCTTACCCATGCAAATCTAAGGATAATCTGAATAAACATGAGTTCATAGAACACTCAGGATTAAGATCGAGTTACCTAGGTCATCGTATGAATATAGTCAATTAAGACAGTAAACGGAGTTATAAAGTCTAAGTGACTATTTCGCAGTCCAGTCTTATGCAAACTCATTGCATAGGACGCCCCCACTCGCATGTCTCCACATTAACGATTTAGGATCACATCGTTTGTACTCTACAAAGTGGGTCACGTCCATAGTATCCCCAGGATAAGGTACCCAACCCTATCCTTATATTATAGATCGTTACGCTATAACTTGAACTTGATCCACTTTTATGTCACACATAAAGTTCAAGTATTCATCCTATAGCCAAGGATTCTTTATTGGATTAAGGTTACACAATACACAATTCACTTTATTCAATAACACCTTTACTGAATAAATCTCAATAACAATTTTATTGCAAAATAGAATATACATTCAGTTTACAAAACTACGAGTTTTAAGACATAAAACCCAACAAAATTAAACATTAAAGTTAGAGATTCATTAGATACTTTTTAAACCGCCATTTAAACCTTTTTTTTTTTAATTTGATAGGAATTAAAATCATTCAAACTTAGTTAGAAAGTCTTATGGGTGCACCTAATATTGTTATCACCAATAATTTTTTTAAGTCAACATAATGTGGGTATGTTAAAATGAGATAATTTCTTATAATATTTATTAATCCCAAATATTAGTATTTAGGTCCGCTACTGTATATAGCTGACTTAAGTATTATGAAACCTACTTTATTATTATGTTAAAAAAAATTTGGTGAGAGGTCACGTGTCATTTGTCAAAGGCCGAAAAGAGAAGGAACTGTTTTGTGGTAAAATGTCGACATCTGTAGAAATGTGTGTAACAAGTAACAACACTAACAGACATTGTCATTAATTAATTAATAGCCCACAGAGAATTAAATTAAATAGATGGTTGGCTCCATCCTCCATCAAAGCTACACTTTGGCAATTGGTTGCAGCCGAAACTGGAAAACCATAACAAAACAAGAGAACATTCAAAGAATTTGCATGCATCGTCGCACGGTGCCGTAGGTTGGAATTTGGATCATTTGTTTCAATTTCAAACCTCGTAACCTTGGAAGACGCATGTCCCGGTTTGCCGGTCGGCTCCTTTGACGCGTGCTCCTCATGCAATGCAGCCACCTGAAACCTACGACCATTTTTTTATTATTTGTTTTGTTCATGACACAAATTAATTAATAATGCGCCCATATAACTATTTATTCATTTATTGTCTACTCAACTAGCTAATCAATATATATATATATATATAATTCTTCTAAAAAAAATTTAAGGTTGATTAATTGTTTATTTCTTTTGTAGTTGATCATTTTGGTTGGGAAGTGGTCTGTGGCCAAGTATTGAAAGTGATGTGGGAAACGTAAGACGCATGGATATTGGATAATTATTTGAATTTGAATGTTTGGTTTTATAATTTATGTTTACGTGTTGGTTGAAGTTGAGGGACTCGCATTAAAAAAAAAATTGTAGAACGAACTCACAATTCATAAAATACATAAAATGTTTCTCTCATTATCAATTGATTTTGAGATGAAACAATTTAACATGGTAACATAATACATAAACTCCAAACAAGTATTTGGTCTAAAAATTGAGATCTATCCTAAATATGGATATGTTGAGAATCACACATTAGAAAAACTTGACTCAATTATCAAACGGGGTCACCGAGTCAATGTTTGATAATCATTTAATTTGGCTTCAATTTTGTTATTTTTAAAAATTAAAGCCTATAAATATTGCTTCTACATATGGTTTTCCATAAATTTTATCTACTTTTAAGATATGGTTTCAGAAACCAAGCTAAGCTTTGAAAACTAAAAAAAATAGTTTTCAAAAACTTGTTTTTGTTTTTAGAATTTGGTTAAGAATTTATGTGTTTTCTTAAAAGATGGAACTACTGTAGAGAAGATGAAAACCATTGGAGAGAAAAGCAATTACAATTTTTAAAAATCAAAAAACAAAAAAATTAGCCCTAATTTGATAATCATTTAGTTTTTTATTTTTAATTTTTGAAAATTAAGCAAAAAAATATACTACTTCTACTAATGAAATGTTTTCTCTTATCTAGTTTGTATTTATGTTTTTAAGAACCAAGCTAAATTTTGAAAACTAAAAAGAAAAAGTTTTCAATAACTTGTTTTTATTTTAAAATTTGGCTAGAAATTTAAATGATAACTCAAGAAAATAGAAATTATTATAGAAAATATGGAGAAAATTGTAAAAAAAAAAACAAGCCTAATTTCTGAACATAAAAATATAAACTAAATAATTATCCAACGGAATTTAAGTAATTATCGAAATCTTAATTATTACTTTTTCCATTGACGACAACTATTTGTCATTCTTTTTTTTTTTTTTTTTGTGATAAGTGTATATTTTTTTAAAGAAAAGAAAAGTCTTTCTTGTATTTATTTCGGTCTGCGTTGTCCTATCGGTTAATAAATAACAGTAACATACAGACATATTACAGCAGAGACAATATAGTATACATGTTAGATTATTTTCAAACATTAAAGTCTGACAAACTAGATAGATGTTAGATATTTTCAAATATTAAAGTCTGACAACTAGACCCTTGTATTTAGTAGATTCAATAGAAGGAAAGGATATTCTATATTTTCAATGGTGATCTCATGCATTAGGACATAATTTCTTAATTCTAATAGTGAAACTTTGTTGAAGGTTAGTCCTCTCACTCTGATTTTTCATTGTGTCTAAATTCTTATTAAAAAGATTATTGACGTTTTTACGTGAGTGGAAAGAATATGTCACATCTAATTTAGAATGAACTTTCACTAACAAATCTTATTAGTAGGGTAAGTGTAACGTACATCTCTCATCCTAACTTTTTCTTTTTTAGTAAGAGAGACAGGGTAGCTTGTACTATCCATTTAATTCATTAATCTTACATGTGGTAGTTGATATAAATAGAGACCTCTGAATTAGTTTATACGGGTGAGAAAACGATAGTGAGAGTTTTCATCTTTTAAAACCGTCAAATAAAAGAAAGTGAACACATTTAATTTATTTTATTGAAGGGAACCACCACATGCTACTAAAAAAAAGACGAGAAATAGGAAAATGTGATTAGTTAAATAAAAATTGTTATATTCATCTTTTACGTTGACACAGTGAAATAGTGATGTAAAATTGAAAACCATTGTAATTTTTCTTTATGGGCAAAGAGTGAAAAAAAGTTTGGAAGAAAAGTGATAGAAAATGATTAAGTTTAATTTGTATTAAAACAGGTAGATCCATGAAAAAGGAAGTAAGGTCATACTCATTTAAGGGTTGTTTGGAGCTGTGAGTGAGTTATAATAACATAACGTTATAATAGTCTGTGAAATATATAATATTATTTAAAATGCAAAGTAGTATATCTGGGGTTATAATAGTTTGTGTTTGGGGTACAGAGTATTTCACAGGTTATTATAACACGGGTTATAATAACCCGTGGGCCAAACATGCCATCAATTAAAAGGAAACTATAGTTGAGGAAACTAAGATTCGATTTGATTTTTTGTTTTTGGTTTTTAAAAACAAAGCCTATAAACACTACTTCTATTTTTGGATTTCTTCTTTTGTTATCTATTTTTAACTTATGTTTTCAAAAATTAAGCCAAATTTTGAAGACTAAGACCTCGTTTGAAAACCGTTTCGTTTTTTGTTTTTAGTTTTTTAAAATTATGTTTGTTTTTTCATAATTTCTATAAATTTTATTTATAATGATTTTCATCTTCCTTGAGTTATTATTTAAGTTTCTAGCCAAGTTTAAAAAATAAAAACAAATTTTTGAATTTTTTTTTTTTTTTTTTTTTTAAATTTAACTTAGAAGTAGTATTTTTAGGCTTAATTTTTAAAAACCAAAAACCAAAAATCAAATAGGTATGAAACTCTCATTTTTAGCGATAGGCTGCTGGAAGCAAATGGGCCTGTTGGGGCCCAAATTCAATTATTACGGGGAGTTGGCTTTTGGAAAAGGTGGTGTTGGTTGCTGCTACAAAAAGTCTTCATAGTTAGCGACGGTCATTTTGGTCAAAGTCGTTGCTGCCTCTTGGACTTGACATAGCTTAGTCAAATATCAATCACTTCCTTTGATAGCCTTCATTATTATTTTTTTTTTTTGTAAACGTAAAATATACCTTTAGTCTCTCAATTTAAAAATAGATTTCCAGTTTAATCTTTAACCATTAGAAAATAATTTAAAAAGGTCTCTAAACCATTAATTATTCTAATTTTTTTTTAGCTTATGTGACATATCTCTATCTCTCTTTCTTAACCTCCTTCTCCTCCGATGCGAGTACACTACCACCGCTCATTTTTTGAGTAGAATCTTCAGCTCCCTCGAGAGCTCAATATTTGGTTGCAATACTTTTATTATCTTCTTAAAAATTAAGGAGTTTCTTGAAAATGAAAATAATAAGTAAAAACCAATAACCATATTTTTCAAAAATTTAAAAACCAACAATCATACCATTACTAGATTTTCGTTTGATAACTATTTGGTTTTTTATTTTTAATTTTTAAAAATTATGTTTGTTTTTTTTACAATTTCTCTTCATTTCTCTACAATAATATCACTTAAATTTCTAGCCAAATTTCAAAAACAAAAAACAAGTTTTTGAAAACTATTTTTTTTTAGTTTTCAAAATTTTAGTTTGATTTTTGAAAACGTAGATACAAAGTAGATAAGAAAACATAGAAACTCATTGGTAGAAATAGTACTTTAGACTTAATTTTCAGAAACTAAATGGTTATCAAATGGGGCCTTAGTTTCTATACTTTGATTTGTAACGATTTAATCATTTTACTTTTAAATTTATAATAATCTAATTCGTGAACTTTATTATATAACAATTTAGTCTCGTAACAATTTAATCTTCTATCGTAAAAAATCTCATCAAAATGGAATGTCGATTTTTATTATTTAATGATTTATATTTTGTAGTTTATTACCATATTGGATTTCTAATTAGTTTATTTATCTACTTAAAAATTTTCATTAAATCTTAACAATAATTTCTATGATAGAGACACTAAATTATTACGAATTTTAAAGTATAAAGACTATATCATTACATACTAAAATTTATGGACTATAATATCGTTACAAAATTGAAAGTGCAGAGACTAAATTATTATTTTTGTCAGAGTACAAAGGAAAAAAAAAAGTGAAACACTTTATTCATGTAATTGCTAATTTCTTCCACAAACTATGTTTTCACCCAGTATTTGAAGAATTAATATTTCAAAAGAATAAACAATTTTCTTTGATCTCATCACTGTGATAATAATTTGTACTTCCCAATTATAATTTATAACATCTCAAATGTTATACTTGGGTTAATTTGTTAATATATAAAGGCTAGCCCTAAACTTATGAACCATATGGACCGGACCCATATTTACTAAACATATTTGTTCACATGAATTTATGGAAATTCTTCATTGCTTTAAAAATGTTCCACAATTTAAAATATCAGGTTAAAAATGACCATAATTCGATCAAAGAATCTGATCGACCTTCCCAAATTTTTGTGGTTGAATTCAAAAAAAGTATTTGATCTAATTAGAATCCATATTACCCGAAAAATGTGCAATGACCACCAAAGGGAGAGATCCATTAAAAAATGCATGTGGATTACTTGCATCTTTAGAAATTAATTCTACAATATTACAGGAGATTGGAGTTGGCTGTATTCCATCTGCAAGCAAATACAAAACGAATCAAGAGAGAGAGAACCCCAAAAAAAAAAAAAAAAAAAAAAAAAAAAAAAAAAAAAAGCTAAATCCCATTTGATAACCTATTGATTTTTGGTCTTTGAAAATTTAAACAATAAACACTACTTCTATCTATGAGTTTCTTTGTTTTGGTATCTACTTTTTAAACATTTCAAAATGCAAGCAAAAATTTAGAAATTACACCCCCTTTGATAACTATTTGGTTTTTAATATTTATTTTTTGAAAATCGTGCTTATTTTTTCACCATTTATCTACCATGATTTTCGTATTCTCTATAATGATTTATGTTTTTTAAGAAAATCATGAATTCATAACCAAATTCTAAAAACAAAAACAAGTTTTTGAAAAAATTCAAAACTTGGCTTGATTTTTAAAAACACATCTTAAAAATAGATAAGAAAACACAAAAACCTTAGATGGAAGTAGTATTTATACGTTTAATTTTCAAAAAGCAAATGGTTATCAAATGGGGCCTAAAAAAATGGTTTTTAGAAACTTATTTTTGTTTTTGAAATTGGCTAAGAACTCTAAAGTGAAAACCATAGTGTGAAGAAATGGTAAGAAAGCAAGTACAATTTTCAAAACAAAACTAAAAAACGAAATTGTTATCAAACCGAGCGTAAATGAGAAGAGTTAAAAAGGAAATGATGAGTTAATACTAAGAAGTTGTGATTTATCATTCATCGTGGTTTATCATAACAACAACAACTATGCATTTTATGATAACTTTAAGTCCATGTGTAAAAGAAGAAGAATCAATGCTTGCCGGATTGCTTCTGGTTTTTTCCTTTTGCCTGGAGTTTGCTTTGTAGTTAAATACTTAAATCCATGTAAACAGTAATGTTTGTGCTTAAAACTGATTATTTCTTCGTGCAGAAAACGATATTTCAATCAATGACAAAAAAAAAATCTGAGATAATTGCTTTGATACCTTACAGAGCTATACCAAGACTTCTGCTGCAGCCACCCTTACTTGGATGTTGAACTCTTTCCATATCTTGATTCTTGAACATGGGCACTCCTGTCCTTTTGCGGAGATCGTTTGGAGGGACTAGCCGCTTCGTCCCTCGGTTGTTCTGATGCGTAACTTTGAGAAACTAAGTACTCAAGAGCCACGACGATATCACTGATAATTGGTCGGAACGTTGGCTGCTCCTGGAGACACATTGCAGTGATTGCAATTGCATGGTGTAGACAACGAAGAGGGTAGCGTCCTTCGAGCAGTGGGTCGACTAATTGAACGAACTTCCTCCGATCTTTTAGAAATGGGCGAGACTGACACAAGGGACATGGAAAAAGTAGTTCTTAGGGCCAGTTCATTTAATAGGCCATCCAAAACAACAAGCAGAATCCAGCCACAGGAAATAGTATTTGAAATAATGTTCTCTAAACAGGAAAATCATGAAACAGTTTCTACTCGTGGCTGCCTTTAGCTAGGCCTTTATTGGCTAAATGCAGCCACGAGTAGTTATCGAAATATACATGGTCGGGAAAGAGGCGATAGACGTTTTTCCAAGGACAATATGACAACTTACCCAAGCAACCAGATTTTGCTCTCCAGGTTTTTTGGTGGAGTCTATAGCTTTCCTACCTGTAATTATCTCCAAGAGAACCACACCAAAGCAATAGATATCAGATTTAAGAGTCAGTTTACCACTCATGGCATACTCGGGAGCACAATAACCATATGTTCCCATCACTCTTGTGGAAACATGAGTGTTGTCACCGACCGGTCCTAACTTTGCCAGTCCAAAATCCGAGAGCTTTGGATTGAAGTCATCGTCCAGTAATATATTTGCAGATTTCAAGTCACGATAGATGACTGGTGGATTGGTTGTGCAGTGAAGATACTCAAGGCCCCGGGCTGCACCAAGAGCAATCTTTATTCGAGTGTTCCAACTCAATGGCGGTCGTTCGAGGGACAAACCTGAAAGGGAAATACATACGCCAAGAAGGAAAGGAACATAATCAGGAATCAAGTAGAGTCCCTCATTAACGTTTAGATGACAAGTTAAACTATCCAATATTGAAATTTGAAGTTCAACTCAACCAACATTACAATCGAAATAAATTAAAATTATTTCTAAGTTATTCTTTTAGGGTGTCTAAAGCCATTAGTCACCGCTCTCTTCAATCCCTCAGGCTCAAAAACTGGAAATTTTTCGAATGGACCTAATATCTTTTGGTTCGAGCATAAGCATGAGATAAAGATAGATAGGCGTTTACCAAAAAGATGGTTTTCCAAGCTTCCCATCGACATATACTCGTAGACCAACAGTCTTTGATCTCCATCAGTACAATAACCGATCAATGTGACAAGATTACAGTGATGCAATAAGCTTAACATGAGAACTTCAACGATGAATTCCTGAAATCCTTGAAGACCGTCATGATTGAGTTGTTTAATCGCAACTACCTGCTCGAGGCAAGTCAATGACAGATTGCATAAACATCAAACTTAACTCTACAGAAAAACATAAACAGAATCACATTATATTTTTCGCTGATCTAGGAGACAAAAATGAACCAACAAGGACAACCTGGCCTGATTCTAATCGGCCTTTGTAAACTCTTCCAAAACCCCCTTCACCAATCAAGTTCACTTCCTTGAAACCTCTTGTCGCCGTGGCTAGTTCACGAAATGGGAAGCTTTGTGCAGCCCCACATTTCCAGTCATTTCCACTTCTGGTTTGTGATTTCTTCCCCTTTCCAGTTTCTACACACAAATTCAACAACCATATGATGAAAATCAAAAGCTTTTTACCAATCCATTTCTTTTAGCAACAAACAAGAGCTAGCATTAAGAATCAGGTAGCAGCATTAGCCATTGACATTATGTTTTTCGCATACAATTTCCCCCTCCCACTCCCAGCGAAAAATTTTAAGTTTTCAAATCACAAAATATCTAAGAATCAATGACATTTGACCTCAAAATAAAGTAAGAAATAGAGATAGAGCTTAACATTCGATCGAGTACCATACCATTGTCAATTTCGACCTTCCTGGTGTCTTTACAACGAGTACCAATGCAAGAAAAACAGCTCATATCTCCAAAAGCAGAGCAATTCAAACTATAACTCACAGAGAAAAATCACCAAAACCAACGAAATTTCCAATTCCCAATTCGAGCCATATACACATTTCAAATTTCCTTCACTCAAAACCTGACCAAAGGGAGAAAGCTTGGTCCCATGAGCCTCCCTCTCCGAATCAGGAAGATTCAAAGACAAACCCTAAGGTTAAGAACCATTGGAGAGAGAGAGAGAGACAGAGAGAGAGAGACAAGAAGAAAAAAATATTTTACAAAAAAAAAAAACAAAATAAAGAATGTAGCCTACATACTCTCAGAACCCAACAAAAAAAGGTAAATACATAAAGAAATTCGATCAGAAGAAGCGCCACTGGCGAACATGATCTTTCAACTAGCGATAGATCTAAAGGGCAAAAATGAGAAAACAAAGCTAAATATATGATGGGTTGGCCGGACGGGGAGGTCACCGCCGGCGATCGGGTTTAAATTCCGGCGTAGTGAGCGAGAGAAGGCCGATGACAGAGAGATTTGGCTTCAAATTTCCCTGTTTCCTTCTAGAAAAGGAAATTCAAGTTGAAGAAAAGAAAAAAAAAAAAGCAAAAAGAGACAATTTTTGTTTAGGGTTTGAATCTATGGGAATGGTGGGCCTTAATTTCTTTGCATTCATTTTTGTGGACAATCGTCATAAGTCGCTCTCTTCCCTCTGAATTTCTTCTTTCCCCTTGCCCGCATTTAAACGTTCCGGTCGGCTGGTCGTCGAGCTTCCGCCACTGCCCTTCATCATCACTGTTATTTACGAAACTAACACTGTCCGAGCGGTTCATTCAGATCCGGTGCGGGTTGTCCTGTTGACTTTGAGACAAATTTTTGGTCAACGCCTTTCTTAGTTGACAGACGTTAAATCTTTCCCAACGGAGAACGGTAGAAATTCGGTGCAACACTGAAAGCTCATCTGCATCACATGCCACTGCTTAGAAATTCAAAATACCTATAAATTAATTTTTTTAAAAAAAAAGGTTTCAGACTTAGTTGAAAATCTGCACATAAAGTTTGATGAGCCAACTGGATTGACATAGATGGAAGCAAAGTTGTCGTTAATGTCAACAGTGATATGATATTGTTTAGTTAAAAGAAAAAAAGTCTTTTTTTTTGTTTTACTGACGCGTAGATGACTCTAATTTTCCAGGAAAAAAAAAGGGGTAGACTGGGCCCTATGAAAAAGGACAAAGAGAAAAAAGAAAGACAGAATTTGAAACAAAAGATGGCACATGATTGGATTGTTGAATAATATGAAAAATAACGGTCATATATTTTGAGCCAAATGTAGGATGTTAGCTATTTAGGGGCGGTTTGGATTGAGGAGTTGGTGGAGTAAGGATGGTAGGGAGTATGAGTAAAGAAGTTTGTGGGGCCCACAAAAGAGTTAAAAATCTGTAGAGCCCATAAAAAAGAGTTGAAGAAAGAGTTAATAAAGCTGTGGGGCCTAAAAAAAGAGTTAATAACCCATTGGACCAAACAAGAAGTTGTGGGAAGTTATTAACTCCTCCCAACTCAACTCCCCCAACTCCTCAATCCAAACGCCCCCTTAATGAGAAAGTCTGTCTGGTTCTGCTTCAGCATTCGTGGGACCATAATTACATGGGAGATCTCAACCCAGTTGAACCAAAAACAAACACAAAAAGAAAAGAAAATAAGTTGATCATAATTCAGATTATGAATTCTTTGAGTATTTATCTTTTAACGTTCGAAAGAGGGATTGTCCGGAATAGTTACTAGACAAAAACTCTTCATATGTGGTGAAAATCCAAATCTAGTCTTTGTCTTTGGGCCTCTAATTATATTTTCTTAGTACAAAAAAGGTTTGAGACTCATCATCTCCAACCAAGGAGAAGTTAAATTACGAGTGAAATTTTAAATAACGATCATAGTTTTTTAGGTTCAATTAGTAGTGGACTATGCAGGTAGAAAGCCCAAAATTTAAAACAACTTTTGGGCATTAACTTTCTAGGCCCATTTATTTTCGAAGCCCAGTTTAAAATAAAAGCCCATCACAAGTAATCAGACAAACTAACTACGGTACTACCTACCTAACATTACTCGCCGGCGAGTTAAGTTTAGATAGAGATTCAGAGAAAGCCACGCTGCTTTCAAGTTGCAGAGTGGCCACCACGCAAAATTTTGACCTAAGAACTACATCAAACTTACTCCGACGACGTTAACCACAGGATCCCGCCGTTGCCCAAAGACGAAACTTATTTGTCAGTGATCTTTAGCCTTCTGACTATTTGAACTTTTGAAATATTTATAGAATTTCTTTTTTCGTAAAACCATTTCAGATCTATCGAAGCTTCTAACGTGGGTAGATCTAATCGGATCTGAAATCCGAAAGTCATCAGCAGCTAAATATTCAGTGAGGTCGGATTCATTGAAGGTTTGGTTGATCTGTTACCTTTCGGTTAATTGCAGTGTAAGAGTTTTCTCCAATCGGGTTCCCCTCTTTTACTATTTACTTTGGAAATCGTGATTTTCTGAGATGCACCATCACTAGGTCATCTTTACTGAATTCCTTGCGATTTACATCTACATCTTTTGGTTGTTGATGTCCAATTGTTGTGTGACCTATTTATGTATTTGTGCAATCTTTTCTGCCATTTCTAATAGTAGAGGGTAATTTGGACAGGTCTACAGTTAGTCTAGGCAATTTAGTATAAACAATTTCAAATGGGCACTTCCCCTTGAAGCAATTTTGTGTGTAGTGTCTAATCACCCATCTAACCCAAAAGTTTAAGTTGATAAGTTGGATAAATTTTATTCTATCAGACATGGAGTTGAATGCAAATTCAGCTTGGGGCAGTGCCATATCTCACTGTTTTGGTTTTTGGCTGCTAAAGTACCTTATTAGATTGTCAAAGTTCTTTCTGTTGATGACTATGGTGACTAAAACTTTCCACAACGTCCGTAAAAAATAACTTAAAAAATTTGACATCCCTGCTGTTAATTAATTCTATTGTATTATCCTGACTAAAGTGACCAGCTAGCCCCGGCATGCATATCCTTTATTAGATTATATGGGGTTCCATCTCAAAACCAATTGGCAATGAGAGGAGTAGCTCATATATCATATATATTGTGAGGTTTCTCTCCACTTTTCCAATGTGGGATCCTCAACATCCTTAATTAATTCCCGAAGAGAACTAGTAGTATACATAGAGTATTTCCTTTAACAAAACACAAGTACCCCAACCCTATATGGTTTCCACATTTTTTGGGAATAATTTTGGAATCGGGGTTTCTCCTTTTTAAACAGTTAGTAAATCTGATTTTCTATTTAAAGCATCATCCTTATTAGTTTCTCCCGGTGTATGTTTAATGAGAAAGTTATTTTTTAAAAAAAACGTAACTCAACGGGCATGAATTCTACTAGTGCAGGTCTGGATTTGTAAAAAACAGTGTTTGTTTTCTAGTTTATCTCGATTGATTTGCAGGTCTGGATTTTGTCCAAAATGTCTTCTTTCTTGATATGCAGGTATATTCAATCCTTGGTGTCGTTCCTGAAGGAATCCTCGTTCTTGTGCTTGTAAGTTACCTTCGTCTTTGTTTTGTCCTCCATTGACTCCCAATTGTACTATTTGCCTTCTTATTAACTCTAAACTAATCTTCTGTACTCCTCTGTATATTGTCCACAGAAGTTTTGACTGGCAGCAAGCGATCAACCATAGCTTCAAGGGACATTGTCTTTTGCAGTTGTTAATTGAGTGTCATTGTTTCAAACTCGTCATCGCCTGTGTGGATCATCTTCATCCTGGTCATCAAGAGCCCAAATAGCTTTGATACCAAACTTATGTCATTAGGTATTTGGTAAACATCAGGCATATTGGCAAGGTAGGTGTGGGTGGGCGTGGGAGTTGAGTTTAACTTAAGTTGTTGGTTGTCGTTGCTCTGCTTCATCATTCTTATGGCTCTCCAAACCTATGCCCATTCCCAGCTCTTAGGTCCTCGCCTCCCTGCATTTTCCTCTTATCCCTCATCCTACTCTGTTAGTGAGATTCGACTCCCCCAAATTTCTACTACTCCAAGACGCCATTTTCATCTCGTCTGCTCCAGCAGTGATGCTAGTGGTAAGAAGGGAGTACCTAATTCCAACTATGTTGTTCCACTCAATAAATCTTTTTCCCCGGCTAACTCATCCTGCATCACTCGTCCCCTTGCTGAGATCCTCCGTGATCTAAACAAGAGAATCCCTGATAACATCGCTCAGAAAGTCCCTCATTCTGACACCAATGATCGTTCTCCCGCTACTTTCATCCCCTGGTTTCATGCCAATAGGATGCTGAGTTTCTACGCCCCTGGATGGTGTGGAGAAATACGAGATGTCATATTCTCTGACAATGGTAGTGTGACTGTGGTTTATCGTGTGACCGTAAGAGGATCTGATGGAGAGGCACATCGTGAATCGACTGGAACAGTGTCAGCCACTGATAGCAATATTGAAGATCCTGTAGCTGCTGCGGAGGAAATAGCCTTTTGCAAGGCTTGTGCAAGATTTGGCCTCGGTTTGTATCTCTATCATGAAGAATGAATGCAAGAACAACAGAAGAACGGCATGCTTCCAACATTTTGTAGAAATCGGGTATAATGTCGGCCTTGTCACTTGAGGTGTACATTAGTAGTTTTTGATAATTCGGTGGAGGTCTTGAACTTTAACAAAATCCTATGTTGATGCTTCCATGCTTCATGTTTGCTGAACTTTAAACTAAGAGAAATTTACATATGTACCCTGTAATAATAAAGATGTCTTTTCAATTTTACCTTTTGAATTGTTTTTTTTTTCAAGATTAAAATAGATGGCAGTTGCCTTTTCTTTTTTACTTTTCTTTTATTGTTCTTATTTTTTGAGTGTTCTAGATCCGGTTGAATTGTGGGTTGTCGTGATGCTTTAGTTTTGGTTTTGGTTTTAGGTCAACGCCTTTCCTCCATTGACAGGCGTTAAATTTTATACCTAATGGTGAACTAATACAAATTCTGTGGAACGCTGATAGCTCATTCACATCACTTGCAATGCTCCTTAGAAAAATTGCAAATAAAGCTTGATGAGCCAACTGGATAGGATATAGATTGAAGCAAAGCTGGCGTTAATGTCAGCAGTGATGTAATTTTGTTTAATTAAAGAAAATAATGTCTTTTTTTAGTCTATCGAAAACATGAGCTATAATAGTCGGTGAGTTATTATAATTTGTGAAATTATAGAATATCATTTAAAATGCAGAGTTGTTTAGTCTGGGATTATAATGCAAAGTTGTTTGTGGTAACCTGTACTCCAAACAGATTCTTTAATTACAAATTTAGTTTTTATGATTTGACAAAAACTAGAATTTGGTCCCTATAATTTTGAAGTTAAAATTTCATGAGGTAAAATTCACATAAATAGAATTACAAACCATAAGATTTATGAGGGTTTTTATCAAAACATTGAAACTAATTCTAACATTTGAAATCATATCAACTAAATTCTTACTTTAAAACCATAAAACCATAGAGATTAAATAACCAATATGAAATTGAAGATCTACAGAAAAGAAAAGGCCTAGACTGGGTCCATAAAAGGAGGAAAAAAAAACAGAATTTGAAAAAAGATGGCACATGATCAGGTACAATGTGAATGGTGATCTCATGGATTTCGACCCAAATCAAGGATGCAAGTGTTTAGAAAGACCAGCAAAACCCCAATTCATTTTCAGCTTCGCTGTCTTACTCAAACCATTGCGGGTCTGGCTCTCAACAATGTTTGGCTGTCTGGTACAAGTATTACATGGGACGGCCAAAAGATCTCAACCTAGTGAACCAAAAACAAAACCCAAAAAATCAGATTATGAACTGTTCATTACAATCAGAATTTAAATGAAGAACAGTATACGTTACATGTACATCAGATGCCAAAAAAGTCAATGGGTTAGGGAAGGCAATAATGCAGACAGTTGACACATGATTGTTATGAAAAATTTCCTTGTTTATTGATTTTGGTTTTGGTTAGTCCACGTAAACAGATAAATGAGGACGATCCAGACAATAATTGCACTAGTCCCTATGGTCTGGTCTAGATCGAGAAAATGAGACATATACTGAAGTTACTATCTGTACAGAGCTGCATCATTACTTGTATTGTATAAATCCCAAACATGTCTTCAGAGCTGCAATACTAAATCCGGTTGAATTTGGGAAAGAATCTGCAGCTTAGAACTGGGTGCAGCAGATAAGCCTAATCCAAAATTAAGGTCGGGATTGAAGGTGATTGAATCTAGCACAGGATGAGTTGATAGTTCTTGCCAACGTTCTTTTTCACCAAGCCCCTGCTCTTGTTGTGTTTCGATTGACTCCTGAAAGTTGACACGGGGCGGTGAATGCCGCAGAGAGTGTGACTTAGAGCCATCTTCTGCAAGTTTTAGCATTTCAGGTTGGCTTAGTAAATCCATATCACCAGCACCAGCAGGGTTTTGGAAAGAAGCATTGTTGAGAGCTGGCAACGTGCAATGCGTTTGGCAAGGCACTGAGGAGTCGTCTGAACAAGACGCTCCACCAATAATGGCATCAAGTCTTACCATTCTCATTTCTTGAAAAAAATGGGGGGGAAAATCACCATTTGTTTGGTGAATGTTCGAAGGAGTTATCGTCTTCTGCTCATTCGGTATACACGTTGTAGATCCTATCACGCCTCTACTTCTGTCTAGCAATATTGTGTCGCTTTGGGAATTTCTCTCTCTGTCAATTTCAGCATCTTCGCCTTGTTTCAAAAAATTATTCGAAATACCAATGTTAGAGCCAGATATGCTTCCACATGGAAGAATGCCTGAGCTCTGCGCTACTGTTTTTGTGTTGGATGAGCTTCCATCCACAGGCGACATGCGCTGCTGCTTCAGCATTTCAATTTCTTGTATCAATACTCGCCCCAGCTCCCGACTAATACTTTCAATTTTCTTCAAAGCAATCTTCCAAACTACGGGACCAAGATCAGCTGCAAAGAGAGCTAGGCTTCTTGCATAACCATGCTCAGCATGCAAACCTACCTGCTTGATATCCATAAAAATTAGATTTACCAAGACGACCTGATCAAAAGAACAGCTCCTTCCTACAACTCATCCCAAGCTCCCCCATCACACACACACACACACACACACACACAAAAAAAAAGGGAAAAGGAACAACTGCACACTCATCATCCCCACACCCAACAGATCTTCAACACAATAAATGAGAATTAATGTAATCTCCAATACATATACAAAAACATGAAATAGAAACAGAGAATGGGGAGTGACACTACATACAGTAATTAGTTGCTTCAAGTCTCCATCAAGATTGCCAAAGACAGATGGCCAATTCCCGCAGGACAATGAATGATTATAGGTATCACGTCTATTCTCATCCACAGCCATATTATCATTCTTTCCACTTTTAAGAACACCCTTCAAAACTGAAGCTGAAAACAAGTGGATGGAAGTCTCAGATATGTTGGACAAAACTCTAAAGATGCACAAAAGAAATTTTGTAGGAAAAATATCAAGTAAAAGGAACCTGGAAATTCATTTTTCCATTCAGGCAACCAGCTGGCCAAAGTTTCGCCGTGTTGAGATGTCGATGTCCTGACTAGAGGATCTGCAGGCAGGGGCCGAAAGGAAGAACGTGCTCTTCTCAAATTGTAACCATTGACGTTGTTGGAATCATCACATCCAGAAGGAAGAGTAGCACCTGAGCAAAACTCTGCCCCATTGTTTATAATAGGGTTACCAAGACTTGGAGATTTCTTCTGGCTCTTTCCTGGTGGCCTACCCCTCCTTACAACTTTCTGTTCTGGTTCACTTTCATCACTGCTTTCTTGCCTCAAATTCTCAAAATCCTTCTTTGCAAGTTCTTGTATGGATCGTGCCTAAAATAAAGTTAACTTTTAAACGAAACAGTAAATCCAAGAATAATTCTAATCGATATAAAAGCCATAACATTCAAAAAACACAAATCCAAACTTGTCTAAACCTGACGGAAGAAAACTGTATCTGAAGCATTATACTTCATCGCATTTGAACATATCAAAAGAATATCTTCCTGCAAGATTAAAATGATAAAATGTCAATACTTCAGTCTGCATTCAAGCATCACAATATGATGACAAATTACTTAAAAATAAACATCAAATATATTCTTTTAGAAACAACGATTATAGAGTAAAAGAAGTTCATCCTGTGTCATGAGAAAACAAATAAAGAAGTTCATCCTGTGTCATGAGAAAGCAAATCTGTCATATTAAAATATAAGCAAATTCTCAAACTTAGAGTACATCTACGGTGCGTATGATTTTTGTAACGGCATGAAAAATTATATCCAAGGAATAGCACCAATCCCATTCCATCAAAGTGGGTTTTCAATATATTATGAGAGGTCATCACAGATCTTAATCAAAACCCATCGAGATTAAGGCCTTGCATATAGTAACTTGAACTCCAAACCACAGTTCATAAAAAGGCAACAGATAGAAGAAGACAAAAACGTGGGATATCAAAATGGCACAATCTACTGGTCAAATAACTGCAAGACTTCGATAATTATTAAGAAGCATACACTACAAGATTAGTAAATGTACGCATCGTTGGAAGTCTATCAAGTGTGCAGTAATCACACATGGTCCAAAAAAATTTTAGAAGAAAACAAAATTGATCCACCATAGAGTAAATAAATAAAGCACTTATAAAGCCACAGGTACACACCTCAAACTGTTCCAAATTTGCGTAAGCTCCTCCATCTAATTTAGCCCTTACAGTCCCAAAATCCATAGGATTCTCTATAATGACATGGTAGTCGGGAAGCTGTAAAAATGAAATGACAAAACATGAATCAAATTTAAACCTGGAAATCTAAAAACTACGGAACAAAAGATGGTAAAAAAAAGAAAAAAGAAAAGAAAAATCCACCTCGTTTGGATCCACGGGTTCGGAAAATACTCCATGGGTGTCTTTTCTGGAAGAAAACAGATAGCACTAATCAAAACGACTATTAAATGGCAAACAATAATGAGGGAAAACGATAACAAAACAAATGAACAGTCGCACTTTTGAAGTCTATCAAGGATGAAAATCAACAACTTTTTGTCTGGCAAAGTTGTCGTGGGACCAGACTCCACCTCCGACCCTACCCACGTATAAATGGTATCAGCAAATAAAGTTCACAACAGCGCCTTCTTCAACAACAACAACAACTACTACTACTGAGCTTAGTTAAGAATTAGATACCATGAGCAGTGTCTGTCGCTTTCAAAGCTTTTTCACTCTGCAAATTAAGTTAATAAAACAAGATTAGGACTTTGGGCTGTGGGAATGGATTTCAAAAGACGGTATTTAACTATAGAAAGTTGCAGCAAAGCCCTTCAAGATACAGCTTTGATTCATGAATAGAAAAATCAGAATAGTTATAGAAAAGACAAATTCATTCTTTTCAAGTTGATACTGTAATGTGTGTGCATTATTTTGTTTCATAAAAGCTTCCATCCAATTAATTAATTCTAAAATAAAGAAGTAATATAACTAAAACTACCATCCTCCCAAATTTCAAAAACAATAAAATAGAGACGAAACTTGACCGAGTCAAACAAACCCCACAAACCTCCGATCTGACAGAAAGTTTGCCAGAATCTTCAATTTGCGCGCGAAATTTAACAAATAAATAAATCTCGTTTGGATACAGTTTGATTTTATTAAAAAAAAAAGGAAGAGAAAAAACTGGTTGATTTTATAAATCATTGCCCAAAGGGTTTTTCTTTCTTTCTTTTTTCAAACTGGTTGGAAAAAAACAAATCCCTTTTCACCAATGCTTTGAAATATTTTTTGACGAGCGAATAGAGACAGTTCATCACCACTTCACAAGATCCAAACTGGGCGGCGCCGATTCTGCGACGTTTGAGGGCCGCCTCGGAATCTTCGGATTTATGTAAAGAATAAGCGGACAACGTTGGATAGTTTTGGCGGGAAGTTAAACCGAGTAAAGGCTTGTGCTTCTTCTCAACGCGCTCGTCGTCATCGTCGCCTTCGTCACCGCCGGTGACGCGCTCTGTTGCCGGGTGAATATTACGATTGCGACAAGATGATGGACTCCTAGGGTTCGAGGCAAAGTCGAAAGCATTCGACGGTTGTTGGTGCTGTTCCTGCAACTTTTGCTGTTTGAGGAAGCGCTTTTGGAGATCTAAAAGAGAAGGGCGACCCTTTTTCTTTCGCTTCTTCATTGTCGATTTGGAAACCTCGCCCATTGTTCTTCCCTTTTCCGGAGGAACCAAACGCAGAGAGTTGTTTGATTTCAGTTTTCACGGCGGACGATGCACTGATGCAGGGATTTCTAGGCACGTGCGAGTCGCACGACGGTGTAACGTACTTTTTAATGGACTAAATTATAGAAAATAACCTGAATTTTGTAATTTGTTTTTTTAAAAAAAAATACCAATCAACTTGAATCAAAACTCTCTTGTGGAGTTCTGAAATCAATCAGAAAATTATATTTGAGATAAGTGTTTTATAGCCAGATAAGTCTTTTTCTTTTTTCGTTTTGTTTACTTATTTTCTCTCATTTAGTGAGTGTTTTGTCAATTCTAAAAACTTTAGCATAAGATAAGTGAGTTATAGAATTAAAACTCTATTTTATAAATTAAAAAGTTAGAAAGTCTACCTATGAAATTCGAGAATTTAAACTCTATTTAAAGTATTTTTAAAACTCTGTTTTATAAATTAAAAAATTGAAAGTCTATTTTAAAAATTAGGGATTTAAAACTCGATTTCAAATATTTAGAAAATTATTTTTAGAACTTTCTTTTGGAGACTAGAAAAATAAGTCTATTTAAGAAATTATAGAATTTAATTCTATTTTACATCACACAATATTCTAAAAATTGTTTTTTTTTGTGAACTCTATTTAAATTTAAAAAAAAAACAATTTAAAAGTTTATTTAATAAATTATGGAATTTTAATAAACTGTTCAACAGCTTGTTTTCGAAAGTCTATTTTACAAATTAAAAAATTAGAATTCTATTTAAGTACTTAGAGAATTTAAAATTTTATTCATCTAACCATCTACGTCGGAACTATATTTTAGAAATTAAAAAAATTAGAATTTATTTAAGAAATTGGAAAATTTAAAACTTTGTTTCACAAATTATTTAGAAAACTATTTTTAGAACTTTATTTTATAAATTAAAAAATAGAAGTCTATCTAATAAATTAGGGAATCTAAAATTATATTTCAAACTAATAGCCTATTTTTTTAACTCTAATTCAGGAATAACAAAATTTTAAAAAAAAAATCTAATTAAGAAATTAAGAAATTTAATAGTATATTTCACAAAGTATTAAAAACTCTATTTTTTGAACTCTATTTTAGAAATTGCAATAGCGTCTGTTTTTAGTTTAATTTTAACATTAAAAAAAAAAAACAAACAAGGTGACAAAATGTGGTTGGGTCATTGGGGTAATCATTGGTAGTAATTGCAAGTGGTTAAGTTGTTGGAGTGGGCGTAGGGTGGTCGTCGGTAGTGGTTTGTCGAATGGTTAAGTCCCTATAATAGTTGCAGGGTGTTTGTCAAAACCAACATCAAAGGTAGTCGGGTTGTTAGGAGGTTGGGTCATCGGGGTGGTCGTTAGAGTGATCAACAGGTGGTCATCGACGGTGGTTGCTAGAGTGGTCAACTTTGTTTGGGGTGGTTAGTGATAGTGGTTGTCGGGTAGTCGGGCCACCAAAGTTGTTGTTAGATGGTTGAGTACATATGAGTTGGTCATCGAAGTGATTATCAGAGTGGTCGAATCGTTGGGGTGTGGTCATCTAGTGTCGTCGATAATGATTGTTGGGTGGTCGAGTTGTTAGAGTGGTCATCAGTGATGGTTGCAGGGTGGTTGGGTCATTAGGATGGTCGGGTCGTCAAAGTGGTTTTGTCATGTGGTCATTGGTGTGGTTGTGGTAAATTAGGATGTTGATTGCTCAAGTGATCGGGTTGTTGGGATAGGTGTATACAAGTCTCTCAAGCGGTCATTAGTGGTGGTCGGTTCGTCAGTATGGTCATTGTCGAAGGTAGTCATCAGCGGTGGTCGGGGTTGCCGGTGTGGTCGTCGAAGTTGTCGTCAACGGTGGTCGGGGACGTTGATGTGGTCGTCGCCAGAGACAGTGGTCGGGTAGTCGTTGTGGTTGTCAGGTGTAGCTATCAGCGGTGGTCGGGTCACCAATGTGGTCGCCGAAGTTGTCACCGAAATTTATGTTGAAGTAGTCGCAAAAAATGATGACAAATAAAATAAGAAAACACGTCACAAACCCATTGAGTTGCATTGTTGTAGCCCATGAGATTGTGTTTCAAAACCAAATATTTTGAACACACTATGCCAAACATGGTTTTGGATTTGAAATTCAAAACCATCGAAATCCAAAACGGGGTCTAAATACCCCTAAAATTAGTTTCATCAGTAATTCTCCAAAAATAAAATAAAAAATATCACTGCAGTTAATTTTAGATAAACACTATTAGTACCTTGTTTCAAAAATACTTGACACATATAGTTAATACCTCGCTTTAAAAATACTTTTTTACTTTCAATATCTGTATTAATATCTTTAGCCTATAAAATAAAGTTAAAAAATACTCTTACCATAAATATATAGACAAAAATAATTTATCTGAGTACCTCATTTTAAATATACCTTTAAATTTCAAAAATTGCATTAATATCTTTAATCCTTAAAAAAAAAGTTATATAATGCCTTCACCATTAATATATAACAAAAAAATGTTTGTCTATGTCTCATTACCTCCCTCTTTTATTTCATATATCTCCCCGTTTGCCTCAATCTAAGAACCCTTCATTCACCCTCCCCCATATTTCCTATTTCTCAGGTGTTCTTAAATATTCAAACTTTAAATAAACACGCTCATTTATAAGCATGCCAAGTATGAATATAAGAAATTCCAACACACAAATAGTTAATATATTCGAAGTTATATTGAGTTGCAAAATAATCCAAACAACTCATATAAATGCTTTAATTTTTTCATATAGATATTATCATTTCCCCTCTATTTCAATTCTAAGTCGTTGAGAACTTTTTTAACTAACACAACAAATAGACGGATTTGAACTATAAAATAATAATAATAATAAAATCTCTGCAAAATTGGTAGTACATATATTATCTTTATTTCCCTCCTATTAGATGTCTTCAAAATGATCGCTCAAATTCTCAACATGTCTCTCTTGTTGTGTATTAAACTCAAACGTATTAACTTAAATTACAAATGTATGACCTTGTTAAAGTATTTAAATTTTAAAGTCTCTTATAGTTCCACTAATCTCCTTTGTTATTATTATACTGTTAAGGGTAATTTCAGATATTGGAAAATGGAATAATGGAGTAAACAAGGTATTGAAAAATAAGAAAAAATAGATAAGTGTTTGCCCATAGATTGAAGTAAAGTAAGAGAGAAACGTAATAAAAGTGGAAGGTAGCGAAGTGTAGATAAATATTTTTTGTTTATATAACAATAAATATATTTTTTTTAAAGGTTAAAGATATTAATATAACTTTAGAAAGTTTAGAGTATTTTAAAATAAAGTACTAACAATTCGTACCAACAAGAGTATAGTTCAACTGACATATAGTAAGACTTATGACCAAGAGGTTATAGGTTCGAATCCACATACCTCCAAATGTTGATGATGTACTAAAAAAACAATTCATATAATTGCAGTTAAGGATATTTATTTTTATTATTTAGATATTCCCATGGAATACCCATTTTCACGTGGCTTGATTTTATTTGACATATAATGTGAAATCACCTATTTCATATTTTGCACCCTAATTTAAATTATTGTGAGAGTATCATATTGTTCTCGTTCTAGCTATCAAATTATCGTTTTAGCTCTCTTGTTCATGAGAGTAACGGGTGATCGAAACTCGGGAGAAAATAAAAAAACAAGGAAAATCACTATTTAGTTATCTCTCTCGCTCTATCTTTACTAATCTAGCTATTTCCTAACTTTTTTTTTGGTCTATTTGCTCTAGCTCCGCTACTTTAGTTATTCTATAATTTTATTTTTCATTTTATTGTATTTGTTTTTCCTCTAGATTTTTGGCCCATTCATTTGAGCGTGAGATATAGAACGATAGTGTTTTCACATACAATAGTGTGAAAAAACAATACTATCATCATAGGTAATTTTGAACGCATTGCCATATCATGATGAATCATATTTTATTATTTTCAGCATCTAAGTAATCGTTCATCAAAACATGTGGGAATAGGTTATTCATACGAAAAACTCCAAAAGCATAAAAAGTTGGTAGTATTTAAAACAAAAAACCAATAAATGAAAGTAAAAAACATTTTACAAATATAAGATAACACACTTGTCCACACAAGTTGTTTAGACATTTTTTTTTAAAACACAACATTGATTGCCTCTCCTGCAAGTGAAGGTCGTCCTTCGGCCGTGTATTATAGGTCGTCTCTTTAAAAGATGACTTTCAGCTACATATTGTATGCCCTTTCTTCAAATTTTGATCCAACTATAATATTAACCTAAATAGTTTGAAAATACCATATTTTTATAATAAGTTTAAAAAACTAAAACATTAATAAAATAAAATTAATCTCCTCTCTTTATTTTAATAATTAATTTATCATTTTCTCATGTTTCTTCTACATCTTACTCATCTGTCTTTTTATTTTCGATTATTTTTTTAGCCATAATTTCGATCTTCGAGCAATATTCTTTTTGTTAAGGGATTGTTTGAGGCGTAGAGTGAGTTATAATAACAACGGATTATAATAGTATTATAATAGTATGTGAGTTATTATAATATGTGGAATCATATAATATTATTTAAAATGCAGAGTATAATAGTCTGAGATTATAATAGTATGTGGGGTGCAAAGTATTTCATAGTTTATAAGTTATTATAATCGGTGCCACAAACAAGTCCTAATTGTATTTAGTTACATACATACATATACATGAGAAAAGGGACGCTCCACTTTGGGCTTATGTTTGAGAGCTAAGAATTGAGGTCGAAATCTTCCAAGATGGGCTCTACTTTGGGCTTATTTTGCGGGCTAGACTAGGTTTCAAATTGGGTTTTTTAGGCCCAAATGGAAAAGAGGAGCTGGCTCGGAATGCTTGGAGTTGCACCGCCAACGAATGTTAGCAGAGAAAACACAAAGAGGCGGAGAGATAGGGGAAGGCCGAAGGGATCTCGATGACGTGGACGAATGATAAAAGAGTGCGCGGATTATCGAGCTGGCAATAAATTTAGAATCCCGCCTAAATCTTTGCTTTCATTTCGTGCGCAATTGAATTTCAATTTCCCATCTTCAGGGACTTAATTAACCCTTTTTACTCTCTCGAGTCCCTCTCTTCTCTTCGTACCTCTTCCTCTCTTTCTCTCTCGCACGCAGGCCCGCTTCTTCCTCCCTCTTCAAACCCTAAACCTAACCTAACCTCCCCCCTTTCGTACGTTTCTTCGATCTCCTTCCATTTATTACGTAATTTCATGTGTTTTGTTTGTTTCTTCTCGAGATTGCTGCTGATCCGATCTTATTACTGCAGGTTTGGACATGAAAGGCGGTAAATCGAAGACGGAGTCGAAGAAAGCAGACGCTAAGTGAGTTTTTTAGTTTCTTCCGTGCTTTTCTATCTGATATGTTTCTTTTCTGGTTTTGATCGGCCCTAGATCTAGGAAGCTTCGACGTTGTCAATTACCGCTGTAAAAGTAGGCGTTGACCGTTATCGTTCTGACTGATTTGTTTTTGTTTTTGTTTTTGTAGGCTTGCTGTGAAGAAAGGTGCAGCCAACGCGGGCAAAAAAGGGAGTAAGAAGGCAGGGAAAGATCCTAACAAGCCCAAACGGCCCGCCAGTGCCTTCTTTGTTTTTATGTAATTATTTTGTATTCTCTTAATTTGATTTTTGATCTCTGAATTTCTTGCTCGTCTGCAAATTGGTTCATTTGAACGGTTGTAGAATTGAAAAATATTTGAACAAGGATGGAAAAACTATGAACTTGTTTTCCATTAGGGAAATCGAACTCTAGTAGTTAACAATATTCACAATCCTTACTAATACCATGTGGAAATATTAGTAAAGATTAAAACACCCGACTTTCAACATAAAGATTCCTAGGATATATGTGTATTTTGGTTTTGGTCCCTTTGCCTTTGCAGTAATTTTGTTCCTGTTAGTGGATGGCGTATCTAATCTGTCTCTGTTGTTTTTTATTGTTTTTTTTTTGTTTATTGTCAATTAAAGGGAAGAGTTCAGGAAGAAGTTCAATGAGGAAAATCCGAACAACAAAGCAGTGTCTGCTGTAAGGCTTCTGTACTTGTTGTTGTTATAGTATTTGTCTCCACTCCAACCTTTATAATTCTTTTATGGAAATGAGTGTTGATAATCTGCAATTGATTCAATCAGGTTGGTAAAGCTGCTGGACATAAATGGAAATCGATGTCAAATGCTGTATGTGATACCTACCTATCGTAGTATTTCTTAAACTTCTCCTGGTAATATAAACTGTCTGAATTACTGTTTATATTATCAGGAAAAAGCACCTTACATTGCTAAGGCTGACAAAAGGAAGGTTGAATATGAGAAAAATATGAAGGCATATAACAAGAAACAGGTATATACTCTTGGAAAAGTTTCTCAAGCATTTTTATTGCTGCTCTATTTTACCATGTGAATTCGATTTTCATTCATGGGTGAGTTCAGGCTAGTGGAGCCAATGCTGCGGAAGAAGATGAATCTGAGAAGTCATTGTCCGAGGTGAATGATGATGAGGAAGGGGATGAGGGCAGCGAAGAGGTAGTCTTTTAAATGGTTTTAGTGAAATTTAGACGTTGTCATGTAAATGTTTGTTTGAGCTCTTCATTCATTCCATATCTTTCTTTCAATTGATATTGCAGGAGGATGATGACGAGTGATGAAGATGTAGATGATAGTAAAGTCATTTAGGCTGTCATTGTACTTGATCTTTCCATAGTAATGGTCTGATCATTTCCTGTTAATTGTTTTTTATATCATGAAAATATATTAGTATCTCCCTGTTATTTTGTTTGTGCATTCAGAAACGAATGGTTGTAATGGGAGATCATCTGTCATGTACCTTACAATGTTAGTTATTCCAATCCAACTATGTTGTTTAATTTGTCAACTGAACATTCCACTAAACATACCGAGAAGATGAAGATGCAATTATCAAAACTTTTTGCCTTATTCCTTTGGGCCCAACTATTACAGCTTGCACTCGATCTCTGAATTCCAGTTGCCAGCTTTTACAGATCTTGAATGACCCGAATGCTTGTGTTTTCATTTCATATGTATTTAGCGTGCCCTATAAATGGTCGTTTGTAGGCCACTCTTTATATCTTCATCCTTCATTACTGAATCAAGCCAACAGTTAAAGGGGTTCTTTTATATTTTTGTTTGACTGGAAAATTGGGTTTATGTTTGATCACTGCTCGTTTATTTGCAGCTCTCTTCTCTCTGAATGATGTCATATTCATTGTCGTATTTAAAAGAAGGTAAATGTTAGATTATAGTTGGAACTTGGAAGGAGAATTTCTTCACGTCCACGAATTTTTTTTATTAACTATTGTTTATTTTTATTGGGGAACATCCAAATTCAAATTCAAATCTAGGAACATTTTGATGATCATGGATCTTACAGGACACTCGATGCAATTCAACAAATGGATGATCGTACTCTTTAAAGAGTCACATTGTCTCCAGCCTCCCTGTACCATTATTTTCAATCAAAATGCCTTTCTTGATCAATATAATGTCGTCAGTATTGGACGTACTTTGATCGTACTTGTTAAGGTCAACATCCAAACGACCTTTCAAAAGTACTAAGAGAAACACTTCCATTTTCGATCATGTTGCCTCCCAAGTGCTTCTTGTTTGTACCCACTAGAAACAATGAAGAGTTTCTTTAATGGCTTTTGCAATACAATCTCTTATCTATTCAATAACTTGCAGGCGAACACAGCCGGAGCTTGGGTTTGGAGTTCAAGTTACTACAATTAAAGTAATCAACAATTGGCGATAGTCGGATTTTGACTGTCAGCCTCGATCTTTTCACTCACGACTCTTCCTTTTTTTAGTACAAATTGACAATGCGTTTTCAAGCTTCCTTCATATTCCTCTCTTTTGTTGTTTACTTCCATCTTTGAGAAACTAATCTATTAAAAACTCACGACTTTCATGAATGCCAATTCCATCAAACTTTCTATTGTGTTTTGATCAATGATCATAAATTTGCATAACTTGAATAGTTTCTTATGAGAGATATTGAGACTTTGCTGCTGCTGCCGCCTTCTTAAACCACGGCGGCGCTTATTTTAATTATTGTCAATGAGAGTGGGTGTCAATCCATTTCAAGAAATGGATAATCAGTGTAGCCAATTACAGGGTCATGAGTGTAAAAAGTAGTTGGATCGCAGTTATTAAGGGGAGCATCAAGTTGAAATCTTTTAGGCAAATCTGGATTTGCCAAGAACAATCTTCCAAAAGCAACAAGATCAGCACCACCATTTTCAATAACTTTGTCTCCATCCTCCTTGTTGTACCCACCGGCGACAATGAAGGTTCCTTTAAATGCGTTTCTCATTGTTGCCAAATTTTTGTGAGTGTCAGAATTCTTGTCTAAGTGAGTTGTCATTCTTGGCTCGATCATGTGGCAATACAATATCCCATATCTATTCAATGACTCGCACATGTAAACGCCTAGAGCTTCAGGATCGGAGTCGCCGCAGTCGTTATAATCAGTGAATGGCGACAATCGGATTCCAACTCTATTACTCCCAATCTCTTCACTCACAGCTTCTACTATTTCCAAAGCGAATCGACAACGATTTTTCAAGCTTCCTCCATATTCATCATTTCTGTCATTTACTTCATCTTTAAGAAACTGATCGATTAAGTATCCATACCCTCCATGAATCTCAACTCCGTCAAATCCTATTTTGTTTTCATCAATAGTCAGTCATCAATCACAGTTTCATATTGGTTTGTTCTTTTTAAAAACTATGTTTGGAACATAAACAGTCCTTCTTAAAAACTTAGTGGTGATTAGAAAAAAAAAAAAAAAAAAACAGAGCCGGTGCGGTGGTGTTTGACCTTTGTAGTAGGTTTTCTTGTTGTCAAACTTATCATAGTGGAGATCTTTCGTTGAAATCTTAGAAATATCATTATCATTGTATTATTCTCTCTTATTTTCTCTCCATCTTTTGGGGGGGAAAAAAAAAACTTCAGTGCAGCGTGCTCTATTTTTCCTCCTTAATTTAGGCTCTCCGTTTCTTTTTTTAAATTAAGTCTAAAACTACTCCTCTCACCCAAAGATTTACTTTTTTTTATTATCTATATTTTATTTATGTTTTCAAAAATTAAACAATATTTTGAAACAAAAAAAAAGTTTTCAAAAACTTGTTTTTGTTTCTAGAATTTAGCTAAGAATTAAAATGTTTTTTTTAAGGAAGATCGAAATTATTGAGAGAAAATAAGCTTAATTTTCAAAAATCAAATGATTATCAAACGAAGTTTTAATCGTCTGTATCTCTCCATATTTCTTCGAACTTTATTGTCATTAATTTTATTGCATCCTCACTCAAATAATAACGATTTAAAAGTAAACTCCAGGAAGAAAGGTAAAATAATGAGAAGAATTTCTAGTACTATCGTAGAATAGAGAATTTTCCATACTAATTAATCTTATTGAATACTTGCCACGTCAACATTCTTTTGAAAATTACATGGACATCTACCAAAAATGATGTATAATTCCCTAGTATTAAAAAAAACATATTATGAACAAAAGGAGTATGGTACTACGATAAAACTATAAATGCTAAGAAGAGCATAGCTCAACTGACATCAAGCAAGACTTATGACTAAAAGATCATGAGTTCGAATCCCCTCACTTTCAATTGTTGATGTACTAAAAAAACCCGATAGAACTATAAATTTTCCTAAATAATCTAGTTTAGTTGGATTTAACACTAGTTTCATTTAATTGAGAAAATTTTTAGTAGTATAGGAGTACCATATTCTTTTTGTTCACGCTATTATGTTAGTTTATAGTTGGTTTTTAAATTTTTTTTAATTGTTTTTGCCCTAAGTTGGACCATGTCGTTCTCTTGTATTTTTTTTTTAATGAAAATAAAATAAAATAAGTGGGAGTGTAACTGTAAGTGTACCTGCTAATATGGCATTTCTGGCTGCAAGCCTAAAGTCTTTGACCACTTCACAAATCTCTTCGGCCGAGAGTGGTCTAGGACAGGGATATTTCGGTATATTTTTTCCGTAGATCTGTTTCTCAGTTATTGGTGGATTGTCGGTACATGATATTGGTGCTTCACCATTTGGCTGATAACCTGTATCAACCACTCAACTTGAAAAACTCAATCTACATAAAAATATTGATAAAATAAATACATTCACGCAATTACAAAAAAAAGAAAAAACATAAAAAATCATTCAAAATCAACTTAATATTTATTTCTATATTTTTAAAAGCATCTTTTAGAATAATTTTGATTACTACAAAAGTAATTTTAACTATTTTAAAATAACTTCCAAATAAATATAGGCTTACTCAGAATTAGAATTTATAGATACTCACAATGATATGAAACCCTTCCAGCGTGCCAGAGCTGGCAAAAGAAGATGCCTCCTTTGTCATGAACAGTCTTCACAATTGGCTTCCAAGCTTCCACATGTTCTCTTCTCCAAATTCCAGGGGTGTTTGGGTAACTTCAATTATTATTCATTCACCATTCAATTTCAACCATAGATAATTTAACTAGCTAAATGAATGTATAGAGTAAATTGGTAGACCAACCATAATTTAATTAACATAAAATATGTATTCTCAATCAAGAGGTTAGAGATTTATATCCCCACATGTCTATAATTGAACTACAAAAAAGAGTAAAAAGAAATAAAATGATGGAAGAAATTAGGTTAGGCTAAGGGGGCAGAGCAAAGAGAGAAGGGAACTTAAAATTACCATTTTCTTCTTAATACTTTTGGACATAGTTCTATTTTAATTCTTATACTGATGGATGCCCAATTTAGTCTATGTACTTTTAATAAACTTTAAAATTAGTATTCACCAATAGTTCTGGGAAGTCTTTCTTCTAAAAAATTGGAAAACATGTTTACCTTCTATTTTTTTTTGGATGAATATTATTGGATTTAAACCTCTAACGTTTTAATTGAGAGCATTAAACTATTTTTAAAAATAAAAATAGGGTAAAGGTAGAAAAACTAAAATAGTATTTTAATTATGATTATAATTATGAAAAATTGAATGGAAAAACTTTAGACATACCCTTGGGCTGTGGGGGAGATTCCAGCCGCCTCTCCAATCAAGAAACCGCCCTTCGTTGCTCTTTGAGAATAATACAAAGCGGCGTGCGGTTGAGCAGTGAAGTTGTAAGACCTTGACCTTGTTAATGGTGCCAATACAATCCTAAAATACCACACAAATTAAACATATATATTTATATATATATTGAAGAATGTTCAAATTATAACAAAAACAAAAAGTCAAATCCAAAAAAAATTAGATTAAAAACAATCTTCATATTTTCATCTATGTTCCAACTTATATACTTAGTGATAATCTCTTTGTCTAGTCAATGTAAGTATTTGATTGCGCATTTTTATGTACAATTCTTTTCTCAAACAAAGGATCTGAGTCTCTTGTATTCTTGTATTCTCTTCTTTGAAATACACCGCCCCAATTCGATATAAGCCAAATCAAGAATCTCGACATATTTGGTACATGGAAATTTACCCAACGGATTCATAAATCAATCCACATCCATGGCTAAAGAAGAGAAATTCGTCCCAAAATATCATATTATCACTCTATGCACACTTTAAAAGATTTTCAACATGCTCACATATATAAACTACCTTCCCCATCTGGGACAATTTAACCATCATTTTCTTATTGATTTGTAATGGGCGAGCCGATAGTCATTCCTATCATCCAAGGATGCCAATGATGTTGAGAGATCTGATTTTTGCTCTTCTCTTCTTTAATTTCTTCTCCATAACTTTCTTCGGCTTCATCTTCACCATCAGATTCGATTAAGTGATCAAAGGTATGCCTATGATACAACTTGCTATTAATGAAGAAACTAAAAAGAAAGTGGATATGGATGATTTTCAGATTGGTTAATGTGTGATGATAATAAAAAGTGAGAAGTTGAGGAGGAAATTTTACAATCAAATATTGACCTGTGGGAAAGAGAGAAGCGTCCCATTTGGTAGGGAGACAGAAGAAGTTTCGTAACGTGCTGCTTTTTGGTATTCCCGTCTCCCTCAACCACGGCGGTGCTCATTTTTTCACCGTCGTGCCGGAATATTGGGTTGAGCAATTAATGGATGACTTAGATGTTTCTAACAAAGCGTTTATTAGACTAGCTTATAAAGAAAAAAAAAACATTTAAATTAAATCTTATCCATGGCCACGTTTGTTGACATTTGGGGTAGCCGGGGGTCTTCTTTCACAAAGGACATTGGCTTCATTTATATATGTACGAAATTGTAATTTCATTTGGTTTAAGATTTTTTTTGATTCTCATGGAAATGGAAATTAATGAGTGTTCGAACATGGTTTCAAAATCAAAATCATTGAAATCAAAACTCTAGGAGGCATTTGGAGTCATTGGATTCGAAATCCGAGGGGTCTATTAGATTTGAGACAACAATGTTTTATATGTAATGTTTGAAACATGTCCAAATAATGTTTGAAGGGTTGTGTTCAAAACCATGAAATTTTATGTTCAAAATTAATCAAACCCAACACGTGGTCTAGAAAAATATTGTTGAGTTTAGTTAGGCAAAGATATTCAAACTAATTTTATTAAAATAAATAATATTTATGCTTATTTTATTGGATTACCCCTAAAAATATGTTGTAATTATCAGACATTAATTAAAATTAATTCAAAGTCATTAATGTAAATTAACTTGTTTTTAATAGCCAATTAATAATTTTAATCAAACCATTAACTAAGTTGAAGTTTGGTATGCAATTTTCATTCACGAAATCCTAAGTCAAACGAATAACAAACTTGTTTGGCTAGTAGTCATTCATCTCTACCTAATTCTTTGACATTTGAGAGTTTTCTCTTATATCTAAGTCAATTTCTCTCCTCTAGAGCATATGGAGAATATATTTCCTATTTGGTAAAAGTTCAAGGTCAATAATGACCTGGTTAAAGGATTGCGACAAAGGGCCAAACGAGAGGTAAGAAATTCAATATGAAGTTAAAAATGGATTGAAATCGATTAGGGATTGACTTGAGGTGAAAAGAGATGAGAGGACGTGCTTGGACTTCGACTTAAGCACATGGTCGACCTCGATCAAGGCCGAACAGGTGGTAGAACTCCAAATTGGACTCTATCTTGACCCAATAAGTCAAAAGAGGGACATGGAGCCTAAGCTCGTGGTTGGCCTCAGCCTCGGCTTCGACTGACCAAGTGCAAAACCCTCTTTTGGGCCTTGCATATGTCGCACGTGGCCTGTAGGTATGTTTCCAGCCCGCTTTCGACCTTTCCTTTTCTCATTAGGTAACATGAACCCACAATGGACCTAAGAGATCCGAGAGAGCATGGTAAGTTCATTCTAGTTACCAAAACACTCCTCTTTTTCTTAATTCTCTCTAAAAATCCTAAGCATGACAACAAGCCACGTTCTTTTTCGTAGAATTACAAATTTATTGTGGTTGTCATATGGAAGTAAAAAACGTTCTCCTATCCAAAATTTGACAAGAACAATTCGGTACATGGTATTGATTTGATTAAATAGATGGAGAGACCACTAGCTCATTTAGAAAGAAACTAAAAAGAAAATGGATCATCTTTATTAATAACAAAGATTGATGGTGTTCAGAGTATTTTTTTTGTGGTGAAGCAGATAAGGAGAGTTGGTGATAAAATCTAGAAATATGGGAAGCCGAAAGAGAAGAAATTTGATACTGTGACCTGTGAGAAAGAGAGAAGCATTCCATTTGGTAGGGAGACAGAAGAAGCTTCGTCACGTGCTGCTCTAATTTGCTGTTGCCGTCTTCTTCAACCACGACGGGATTCATTTTTCCACCGTTCGTGCAGGAATATTGGCCTTGCCGGAATATGGGTTCAACTTTTAAAAGATCACTCCATGTTTCTAACCACACATTCTACTTGAAATATCGTACCACTTGCTTTCTTTTCTTTCTTTTTTTTTTTTTTTGTTTTTAATCATTTAGGGGCATTTGGATTGAGTAGTTGGGGGAGTGGAGTTGGGAGGAGTTAATAACTCCCCCCCAATTCCTTGTTTGACCAATTAATTCTTTCTTGTAGGTCCCACAACTTTATTAACTCTTTCTTCAAACTCTTTTTATGAGCCTCATGATTTTTTTAATTCTTTTTTTTAATAGTCCACATGACTTTTTTTACTCCTACCTTCTAAACTCCACTCCCAACTCCTCAATATTATGAAATCATATAATATGGGTTATAATAGTCTGTGAAATCATATAATATTATTTAAAATGCAGAGTAGTATAATCTGTAGTTATAATAGTCTGTGTTTGGGATGCAGAGTATCTAACATGTTATAATAACATAGGTTATAATAACTTGTGCCCCACAACCTCAAACTAAAATAGCCACAAATTCACGATAAGATAATTAAACTTCTAGATAGGTGGTTTATCCTGACTTGAATGCATTATCTATAAACTATTTATCATTAATATAGTCTTGATTGGTCACTAGACCAAGATATGATTCATATATTCATTTTCCCCATTCAAAAAGAAATTAAAGTACATTAAACACTTGGGAGATGAGAATTTATATATTCATACCCAATTGCCAATGAATGAATGTGTTGGGTCATCCATCATTTACATTCAATGGGCCGAAACATTGAAATTCTAAATCAACATTTTGATGTCCATGGATGCTACTTACCAAATGTCTCTAAATCCATGTCGAGAAATGGATAGTCAGTGTAGCCAATAACAGGGTCATGAGTGTAGTAGGTACTTCGATCACACTCGTTAAGAGCAACATTAAGTTCAAATCTTTTGGGCAAATCTGGGTTTGCCAAAAACAACCTTCCAAAAGCCACGAGATCAGCACCGCCATTTCTGATCACTTCCTCTCCATCCTCCTTGTTGTATCCACCAGCCACAATGAAGGTTCCATTGAACGCCTTCCTCATTGCCAACAAACTTTTATTAGTCTCCTCCTTATCAAATTGAGTTACCATCCTCGGCTCGATCATGTGGCAATACAATATTCCATATTTGTTCAAGCATTTGCACATGAATTCACCTAGATCTTCAGGATCAGAGTCGCCACAGTCATTGTAATCGGCAAACGGCGACAATCGAATTCCGACTCGGTCGCCGCCAATCTCTTCACTCACAGCTTTCACTACTTCCAGAGCAAATCTACAACGCTTTTCTAAGCTTCCTCCATATTCATCCCTTCTGTCGTTCACTTCATCTTTAAGAAACTGATCAATCAAGTACCCATTGGCGCCGTGAATCTCAACTCCATCGAAACCTGATTTGTTTTGATTAGTGATCATAGTTTCCATATGGGATTTTTATAACTTTAATTGGGTTGGTTTTTTTTCTTCTCATAATAGATATAATTAAACAGTGGAACTTGTCCTACCAGCTTCTATAGCATTTCTGGCTGCAACCCTGTAGTCGTTGACCACTTGAGTAATCTCCTCCACCGTCAGTCGTCGAGGAGTGGGATATTCAGGGACTATGTTTCCGCATATTTGTTTGTCAGTCGTTGGTGGCTTGTCCGTGCACGATATCGGAGGTTCACCATTCGGCTGAAAATCTATCAAACAGTTGATCAGAAGACTTTAAAAACCAACCTCTACTAAAATTTCTTGATATATAATCAAATCTTGAGGCTTACAGTGATAGGAAACTCTTCCAGCGTGCCAGAGCTGACAGAAGAAGATGCCTCCTTTGTCATGAACAGCCTTCACGATTGGTTTCCAAGCTTCTACATGTTCTCTCGTCCAAATCCCAGGAGTGTTTGGATAACTTCAAATATATATACATACACATTAAATTAAATTCTAACAGATTCAATTGGGCAAGTGAAAAACTGAGGGAGGAAATTACGGACCCTTGAGCAGTATCAGAGATTCCAGAGGCTTCTCCGATCAAGAAACCTCCGTTGGTCGTCCTCTGAGAGTAATACAGAACGGCGTGCGGTTGAGCAGTGAAATTGTAAGATCTCAACCTTGATAATGGCGCCAACACAATCCTGAAAAACAAAATTCAAGACGAGGAAGATTCATATGATCTATTCTTGATGTCTCTGTTTTTGTGGTCTAAAAACAGAGTTCTGTTCGTGGGAAGCTACCTGTGAGAAAGAGAGAAGCGCCCCATCTTGTAGGGAGAGAGAAGGGTCGCCATTTCCTGAACTTGGCTGCCCTTGTCGGACAATGGGTTAGCTCCACTTTCCATGGCAATCCGAATTAATAATTTATTATCAATCTTAATCAATTTCCAAAGATAAGTTTAAGCTTCATTTGTTTTTTTATATTCCATCCACAAAATCCAACATACAAACTGGCAAAAAAAAAAAAAAAAAAAAAAAATATATATATATATATATATATTTTAAATTGGGGTGACTACTGACCACAAGTCATTATTTATAATTAGTTTGTTGTGGAGTTCTAGAACCCTTATTTATTGCTTGACACATTAGTATCATTTATATAAATGATGTGAAGTCCACTATTATTAAAATACAGTGTGAATATATGAAGTATTATACTACGTGTAGTATTAAAAATTTTCTAGGGGAAACCATCTTCCCTTTTTCTATTTTTGCTAAATTACATAAAAAAATATCTTTAAAATTTATCTTTTATTTAAAAAATATAAATATTCTTAAAAAGTTACAATATTACTCTTTATCTTCTATAAACGTTTCAAAACTATTTTTAGAGAAAAAAAAATCATAAGAATGTTAAACAAAAAATCAACACGGTGGTGACTTGAAAGAACATGGAAGTGATTAAGACGCTTTTGTAGATTAAATTTGAAAGAACGACATTCTGACCTGCAAACTTTTCGTTCAACATTCTAATTATAATTTTGATAATATTGTAATATCTTAAAAGAATAGAGTTATATTTTTAACCAAAGAAAATATTAGAGATATTTGGTATGATTTAGCATTTGGTTCTTTCTTTTAAATTAGAAAAAAAAATGGGTACAACCTTAGTCACACCAAAATATTATATAGCCCAAATTACAACTAGAGATTTTTTTTAATATATATATATATATATATAAAAGTTTGGTAAAGTAAGTTGCACAATAATGAGCGCAATTAAATTGTGCTTTTTTTAAGTAACCGTTTATAATCATTTAGTTTTTTATTTTGAAAATTAAGTTTAAAAATACTATTTTTATTAATGAAGTTGTATGTTTTCTTATCTAATTTATATCTATGTTTTCAAAAATTAAAGAAAACTAAAAAAAAAAAGTAATTTTTAAAAATTTATATTTATTTTTAAAATTGACTAAAAACTTAAATATACCTCGAAAAAGATGTCCGGTCAAGAAAAATGGTGAAAAACGAAGTAACCAAAAACAAAAAAAATTTATGAAATAGGCCTAAATTATCAACAGGTCTAGGATAATGTCAGGAAGCAGAGAGGGACACCTATTATTATGGCATTATTTAATTCCTAAAAAGGAAATTAAAAAGAATATCCCTTTGATTACATTTGACACTTGGAGGTTTCAGAATAGTTTGAATCAGTAGGTAGTTTCGGGAGAAAACAAAAAGTCAGCACCCAAATGTTCTTCACGTTTTATTAAAAATGATAAGTTATGTGAAAATTTTATTAGTTTTATTTAATTATTTTTTAAATCCCCCACCCCACAGACGCATAATCACCATTAAACAGTTATTGGCCAAGGACTAAAATGTTGATATTGATAATAACCTTAATAAGTTTAAGTATATATATACACATTATATTAAAGCAGATTCAATTGGGCAAGTGAAAACCTGAGGGAGGAAATAATGGACCGTTGAGCAGTATCAGAGATTCCAGAGGCTTCTCCGATCAAGAAACCGCCGTTGGTCGTCCTCTGAGAGTAATACAGAACGGCGTGCGGTTGAGCAGTAAAATTGTAGATCTCAACCTCGACAATGGCGCCAACACAATCCTGAAAAACAAAATCCAAGATGATGAAGAAGATTAATATGATCTTCTCTGTTTTTTGTGGTCTAAAACAGAGTTAGACAGAGTTCTGTTTGATAAAAATTGATAATGGCTGCATCTAAGTAATGTTCAACCTACCTCTACACCCAAATATTGCTCTTAAATCATAACTTTTGAAAAATTAAGTAGGATATAAATAGCTAATTGGAGGTGAAAGTACAAGTCCAGTTCTTAAATTTTGAAATGTGTGTATTTGGTCTATGTACTTTAAAAAAATATCAAATAGGTTCTTAAATTTCAATTCTGCATCTAATAGGTCCCTAACATATTCACAATCTTTTAAAATTAATCAATCTATTAGATATAAAATTTTTTCTTTTTGTCTAATAGAAGTCTAAGTTTTTAATTTTGTGTCTAGTAAGTTCATAAATTTTAAAAAACGTCAACGAGGACAAAGACCTATTAGACACCAAATTGAAAATTCATGAACTTATTGGACATAAATTAAAAATTTGAGAACTTATTACACACATTTCAAAGTTTAGAGACACAAATTTGAAAGTTCAACGATCTATTACACTTTTTAAAGTTTATGGATCAAATAGACACAAATCTCAAAGTTCAGGGACTAAACTTGTAATTTAATCTAAAATTTATTTAATCCCAAAGATTTTTAAATATTAGAATTAATCTATATAATTTGATAAAATCCTAAAAAATAATTATCGTAGAGACTATTTATAGAAATTTTATCAAACTATAGAGATTATTTGTGAGGTTTTATATAACCATAAGGATGAAATTCTAACTTTTAAAATCATAGAGACTAAATTTTAGTTTGAAGATTAAAATAATTCGAGTTAATTAAACATTAAGAAATACAATTATTGTTTATATTCATATTATTATTCTTTTCTGAACAATTATCTTCAATTATTTCTTTCTATTCATATTATAATTTAGCGGTTTTAATCTCACTCATTTTAATATAATAAAAATTTCTATTATAATCAAAAATTTTATTTTTCATTTGAAGTTTTAAAAATTTTATGTATTATTAATATCGTATATAATATATATTTTATGACACATAATATAATTCTTTTTAAGTTTTATTTTCTTTTAAAAAAATATCTTAGCACATTTTCAATTAAGAAAATGAAAATGATTAGAAGTAGAAGTTTTAATATATATTTTTCAAAGTAGAAAATGACATCAAGTAAAAGAGGTCATCAGTTCATGGTCATAAGTCTACACTTGATACCAGTTGAGTTATGCTCTTGTTGATGTAGGATGAAATATTAGTTAATTAATTTAATTTAATTATTATTAGTTTAGTGTTAATTTTATATTAATGTGTATTAGGTCTTTTCTTTGTAAGGCTATATATAGCTCTTTGTGAGATTTGTAAGGGAGTTTTTTGGAATGAACATTATAGTTCTTTCGAGAGTTTTCTTTTTTTTGGGATGAATTTCTCTTCTTTGGTCATGGATTTGGCTTGATCTTTAAAATCTGGTGCATCAATTGGTATCAGAGCTTCAGAAGAACCTAAAATGTGTTTCTTCATCCAGGTATTTGAAAGAGTCTAAATTAAGAAAGCATAATCAATTTAGGATCTTGAACACTCTAAGTTAATCAATTTTGCAAGATAAAATGCATGCTCAAAGCTGGAAAAACTGGGAGTTAAGAAACTCACTTTTGAAGATCAAATTCTCTTCACCCGGTGGATGATTTTCAATCGAAAACTTCGTGTACCACCTCTAGAGTCTTCCCTACTATCCTTAAACCTTGGAACGGATTGTGGGATCCTAGGTTGAGAGAACTTGGAAAAAAAGGCCTCAAAGGTCACAAACTCGGGCCAAAAACTTTTTCTGCAAAACACCATTAAATAAAGCTTCATCAAGCTTCATTTAAGTGACAAATCAAGTGTGATGAGGATGCTTTGAGATGGAGGTGACCAAAATTGGTGAATTTGAAGATGAGAAGGATTGGGCAAGTTGCCAATTTGATTTTCATGAAAATCATGAAAATCCATTCATTTTCCTTTTTAATTTTAATTCAAAAATTAATATTAAATTGATATTTAATTAAAATTAATTTAATTAAATAAATAATTTTTAATTTAATTTAATATCAAATATTAAAATAACAAATTTCCTAATCCCGATCGATTTTTCGAACATGAATCCTTATTCATGCTATAAACCGATCCAATATTTAAATCATATTTAAATATATCCACATCTTTTTAATTATAGTTTAATTCATAATTAAACTATGACTTGTTAAATATATCACATATAATTAACGATTTCTCCCAAAATCGAATTTGAACAATTCAAATTCTTTTCTCTCAAAATGTTACAAGGCTACAGATCATGAGCTCCAACGATACAAGATTAACCGACCAAACTCTTTAACCTAACTAATCAACATCCGTTAACCATCAGGGTCAAAATTACCGTTTTACCCCTGTAATTACTTCTTGTTCCTTAAGTCCCACTGATCCTCTAATGAACAATTGGTTTGTGGTCGAACCAGCCGACCGAATCCCTCTCGGGCCAATGAGAGGGGTGGGCCTTTTGTTAGCACTTAAGGGAACAACCTCTCTACTAATCCCTAATGCGGATAAGAGTGAATTCCATCTTACAGAACTATGTTCTCAGCTATCTACCCGGTCTTATCCCTGAAATGAGAGGCTTATTGAGTCAGCAATCTCGGGTCACTCTCACCCATGCAAATCTAAGGATAATCCGAATAAACGGGGGTTCATAGTATGCTCAGGATTTAGATCGAGTTACCTAGGTCATCGTATAAATATAGTCAGTTAAGACAGTAAACGGAGTTATAAAGTCTAAGTGACTATTTCGCGGTCCACTCACATGTCTTCACATGAACGATTTAGGATCACATCGTTTGTACTTTACGAAGTGATTTGCGCCCGTAGTGTCCCCATGATAAGATACCCAACCCTGTAAAGTAAGTCGCGCCGTAGTGTCCCCAGGATAAGATACCCAACCCTATCCTTATACTATAGACCGTTCTAGCTATAACTTGAACTTGATCCACTTTTATGTCATATATAAAGTTCATAGCCAAGAGTTCTTTATTGGATTAAGGTTACACAATACACAATTCACTTTATTCAAAAACATCTTTACTGAATAAATCTCAATAACATATTTATTGCAAAATAGAATATACATTCAGTTTACAAAACCACGAGTTTTAGGACATAAACCCCAACAGTATTTACCATCATCAAAACTATCCAAAAACCCATTTTTATACCTCACTACCAACACCTTATTCATTAACTACCCCATACTTATTCTTCATCAACTAGTCATTGAACTTAAAAAAAACCAGTGACAAATTAGATGCTCTTAGTGAAAATCTTGCCTCCAATACATTCAACAAAACAATATAAGGCAAAAAAAAAAAGTTTTATGAATCAAGAAACAAAACTAACTATGAAGAAATTCGAATAGAAATAGTTGAAGAAATAAGAAGAAAAGAAGAACTAAAAGAAGAAGAAGTTAGAGAGTTTGATATCTTTGAAAAGAGACCAAAAACACTTCTTACCACGTTGGAGAAAGCATCGGATGCTGAAGCTTCATTGAAAGGGTTCACCGTGGAATCGTCAAACATAGAATAAGAGCTTGACGTCATCGACACCATAGTCGACTGTGATGGAGCGACAGAGGACAAACATAGATAGAGGAGAGAAAGAGGGAGAAAAAAAAATGATAGCACAGCTTCGCCAGTCACGTTTAAAGGGGGAGAAAGAAGGAGCGTGGGTTTCGATAGCTTCGCCGTAGTGGTTTTTTTTTTATAAAAAAATACCGCTTTGAACTCATCGGAAGGTGGCTTGAGTGCCACCACCTTATTCGAACACCATTCAATTTACAAATCTGCAACAAATCTAAAAAAAAAAATTCTCTACAATTAAGTTTTCTTTTTCCCTCAATCTTCCCAAATCACCTATCATAATTGGGTTTTTTTTCGCTCAATCTTTTCAAATCACCTATCATCTAGAATCAAATTTACCATAATCTTTTTTCAAATTTCTAAGGAGAGAGAGGGAGGAATAATTGGGAGAGGGAAAAAGGAAAAGAAGAAGAGAAGGAAGATGGAGGAGGAGAGAAGAGAGAAGAGAAGAAGAGAAAATATTTTTTTTATTTTTTAATTTTAAAAAATCGTTCCATATTAAAAAAAAGTATTGATTTTATATAAAAATTTGAAAAAAAGAATTAAAAAATAGAAAAATAACATGAGAGACATTTTAAACCATTTCTCAAAACTTAGAGACTAAAATGGGTAATTTTATAAATTTAGTTGCTCAAAACTCGAGGACCAAAAAGATATTTTATACAAGATATAATTTACTTATTAGATTATCGGGGTTAATTTGATAAATTCTCATTTTTAGAAATGATTTTCTTCTTTTGAATTTGTATTGAATTAATCTTTAGTCTTATTGATACAAATTCTATTGAAAATAATTTAAATGATGAAGAGATAATTAAAAATTTGTTATGATTTTGATGACATTTTTTTTATTTTTAAAAATTGGATCAAGATTTTAAAGTATTATAACATAATCATTGATAAATTAATTTAATTATGAAATAGCAAAAAATTTAAATGAATTTATTTAGGAAACCTTTTCGCATAAGTTTTTTTAAAGTGAATTTGAAAATTGTAACACTATTTACTTGTATTTAACTTTGTGTAGCATAACTTTTAAAAACTATTGAATTTAAAAATGACTTTAAATGAGGTATTTATAAATCACAATCATATATTATAAATTATGTTAAAAGATTAGATGAAAAAGTGGTCATTTAAAAAAAGGTACTTTTTTTTTTATATATATAAAAAGCAAAAAAGCACACACATATATAGTATTAAAAAAAAAAAAAGGAAAGAGAATGATATTTGAAATAAACTAGAAATTAGAGATACCTATTGCAAAATAATTAGGGATGTAATTTAATTGAGAATTTTAGATTAAAAAAAATCTAATTTGATTTGATTTTGTAGCAAATTATATTTAAAAAAAAATTATAATTTTGAACTCAAACTTAATTAAATTATGATAATGTATCTTTATGGATATAATTAACTAAAATGAGGATAGTATTTAACCTAAAAATGATTATACTTAAATATATATTATATTCTATAAAAACTTTTTAAGAATTAGGTTCTTAAATATAAATTTGTTTCAGTTTAACAAAAGAAAAATAGTAGAAACACCACCAACAACAAATTAACATGGTAGTATTAAAATATAATTTTGTAATTAATCAAAATTTAAATTATTGGATTATAATTTACTTCCTCTATATATATCCATTAGATTTGGATATCATATTTTTTTTTGTAAAGTTATGCATAACATAAAAGAACTACGACCATGTTTATCAAATTAACTCGTTTTGAATCAAATTATTATATATAGTTGTTTAAATTATAGAATTCAACCAATAGTTTTCCTAAAAAATAAACCAAAACTCAATTTCTATATTCAAATTATAATTTAGTGAATCAAATCAAACTCATTTTGAATTAGATTATCTCGTTATATTATAATTGTTTAAATTATAGCATTCAAACAACTCATCATAGATTTCTTAAAGAAAAAAATAACTGTGGAGCTAATTCAATTTCACCTTCAAAATTACTAATTGGGCCTAATTTTGAATCAAATTAGATTATGTTTATCAAATTAAGAATTTTGATTCAAACTCATTTTGAATCAAATTATCCAAATTATAGTAACCAACCAACCTATGGATTTTCTAAAAAAAATTAAATTAGAAAAGGAAAATCCCTCTTGTTCAACCAACCAACTGGTAGATTTTCTAAAACAAAAAATCAAATCAAAAAAGAAAAATTGTGGACTAACTCAATTTCTAAAAAAAAAACTAAGGGATGCCTTCCGCGACAATTTATGATCTGAAAAGAAAACAATAATATTGAGTGACGTAGCATAGTTGTAAAAAAAAAAGAAACAAAAAGAAAATTAACTAACAAATTTTTTTGAAAAAAAATCTAAGGATAGCATTCAGGAAAAAATGAAAAATGTTGAAAAATATAAAGAGATCTGAAAAAAAAAAACCTAAACAAATAGAATTAAGTATGTGAACTATATGAAAAGAATTGAGTATATATATATATATATATATGAACTAAATGTGTGATAATTGGATGCAATTTAGGATGTAATTTATAGAAGCAATTCAATTCATATTCAAATTTGACGAAGTGTATTCTAGAGATAGGAACAAATTAACCAAATCAAAATGATAAAAAAAAAAATAACATACGAAAAATAATAGAGCGAAAATCAAAATCAAAATAAATAAATAAAAAAGAAAAAAAACTGATACAAAAAAATTAGAGAAACCGAAAAATTGGAGAAATATGGAGGATTTAGATTCAAAATCCTAATGGTCATTTGATTCATCAAATGATATATTCAATTGAAAAAAAATCTCAATATCAATTTAAAGAAAATTATATGTTTGAATAATATCTTAATACTCGTGTATATGAACTAAATTGCTTATAAAATTTAGATTATTGATTCAAATTCATTAATTTAAAATTAAATAAGATATTTATTTGGTTAAATTACAAGTTTAACTTTAAAAGTATCTAATAAGTTCCCAAACTTTCATTTTTTTGTCTAATAAGTCCCTTAACTTTAAATATGTCAAATAGGTCCTCAAACTTCCACTTTTGCATCTAATAGGTCTTTCACGTATTCAAATTTTTTAAAATCAATGAATCTATTAGATATAAAATTGAAAGTTGAATGACTTAATAGATACAAAATTTAGAGACTTATTTGATATAAACCTGAAAGTTCATGGACTAATCTTGTAATTTAACCTATTTATTTTGAGTCTAATTATCAAATTGGATTAGGATAATTTGATTGATAAGTATTAATTAGAAATTTCTAAATCAAATTATCTTGTTATCCATAGTTTTGAAATAAAATCATATTAGAATAATCTAGTTAATGTAATTAAAAAATTAAAAGGGTATTTGAGTCTAAAAACTCTGACTTTTTAATATATCATAGAATTAAAGATAGGGTTTAGGGTTTATATGGGGTAATTTTTTTTTTTATTATTATTTTTTTAATCAAGGAAAAGGGGACGAGGCTTTGTTGTTATGTTATCTACGAATACGATGCAGGTAGGGTAGCTAATGAATGGTCTAATCAGAATTAAATGAAAAGCAACCAAACCAATCATCATTATTTTATAAGAAGGAATCAAGCCTTTCATTGAGGGAATGAATAATACATGCATAAGAGGTAAATTAGGGATCTAAGAAGGAACTGAAAGAGATGAAATGAAAAGACTTAAGTTAGTTATGTCCTCTCTTGAGACTGAGAGACAGCAAAGTCTTAACGAAAAGAGTAGCTTCGAAGGTTTGGGTGTGGCCTTTAAGTGGAAGGTGTTTGCAGTGTTGGGTATTAATGTTGCACAAAATAAGTTGCCCTCCATTAAAAGTTGATCAGAGCTCACAAAAGCCAAAGGGGTATTAACTCCAAATAAAGGCCCAATTGTGAACAGCTTTGACCATTACATGTTAGTAGTATTACTATTACTATCCTTAACCATCCCCCAAACATCGAAGCTTCTTTCATAACCATCACCGCCTGTATAATGAAACAGAACCATTGATCCATTCAAAACCCCCCATGCTTCTGTTCTTGTGATCGTTTATACGGAAACTGTCAGGCATCGAAATCTGCCCAAACACCTCCTCGCTCATGTCGAACCACTGTATAATTTCAACAGTTTCATTTTCAGCCAATATAATGCCCAGACTTGTTAACGGATCGCTGAATTCATCTACATCGATCAGAAGAATTGACGGAGGGAGCTTGCGGAGCTCTCTGCTGACCGGATTGTAGAGGAAAATATCGCGGGGGAGAAGGGAGATGCACACTATGCCGTGAGAATGGCCGTGGATTTCGGAATACTGAAATTTCTCATCAGAACATGGAAAATCAATTTCCTCAAAGGATGTATCATCGCCGGCCAGGGGATATTTGATTTGAGGGAACAGAATCTAATTTCTATCTTCCCAGTCTCCTCGTAGTTTGAGTTGCAGAATAAACCGAGGTAGAAGAAGAGGTTAACCCGAGAGCCTTCTATTTGATTAAAGTATATCTTTACAAGAGTCTTTACAAGACATTTAAGGAAGAAGAAAGTTTAGCTCAACAAGTAAGAGAGTACAAGTAATAAGTACTAAGGTACAAGTGATTGAACAACTTGACACAACTTCTACATATCTTACTAAACTCACTGTAGCAGAAAAGACATAAAAGACTATGTCTTGACATCCCCCGCAAACGAGGCGCCGATTCTCCCGGCCTCGGAGAGATGCGGAACTCTTTTTTTTTTTTAATAAAAAGAAGCCAAGTTTGGTACGAAGATAGTGAAAATGTGTGATGGAAAGAGGTTTAGTAAGACAATCAGCTACTTGATCAATAGAAGGAACATATCTGATGTCAAGTTGTCGGCGAAGAACTTGATCACGAACAAAATGGATGTCAATCTCAATATGTTTGGTGCGAGCTTGAACAACGGGATTACGAGCAATGGCAGCGGCACTAATATTGTCACACCAAGTGATAGGGGGTCCCTCGAGTGGAATGCGCTACTCAGAAAACAAAGAGGTGATCCAACGAAGTTCGGAAGCAATAAGAGCAAGAGCTCGATATTCAGACTCAGCGCTGGAACGAGCAACAACGTGCTGTTTTTTGGAAGACCAGGAAATGAGAGTAGAGCCAAAGTAGACACAGTAAGCACTCACGGATTTGCGATCAGAGGCGGCGGCGAAATTTCGGCATCGATCGAAAAACTCGTAAGTGTGAAAGAGGTGGCAGGAGAGATGGCAAGACCAAGATGCAATGATCCTTTAAGATAACGCAAGACGCGTTTAACAACTTGCCAGTGAGCAACAGTAGGAGCTTGAGAATGTTGACTGAGCTTGTTGACAGCAAATGCCAGATTGGGGCGTGTAAGAATAACATAATGAAGTGAACCAATGGTGCTGCGGTACAAAGAGGGGGTCCGAAATAAAGCGAGTGCGGAGGGCCCTCGGAAGTGGCCGGTGTAGGGACAACCTTGAGATTAGTTATATTGAGCCGCAGCAGAAGCTCCCGGATATAGGGAAAGAAGAAAGCCAGCTGAAGAACGAGTTACCTGCACACCCAGAAAGTAATGAAGAGGGCCGAGATCCTTAATGACAAAGGCACGATGAAGCTTGCAAATAAGATCCTCAATTAATGAAGAATGGGAGCCTGTGACAAGAAAGTCATCAACATAAACTAGGACAATAAGCAGGTGAGCGCCTTGGCGAAAGAAAAATAGGGAGGTATCTGATTTTGACTGCACAAATTGCCACTGAAGGAGAGTGTGACATAATCGATCATACCAAGCCCGTGGGGCTTGCTTGAGGCCATAGAGAGCACGCTTGAGACGACAAACATGCTGAGGGAACCGAGGATCAACATAGCCTTCAGGTTGAGGCATAAATACAGTTTCATGAAGGGTGCCATTCAAGAAAGCATTGCTGACATCAAGCTGGCGCACAGGCCAATTCCAAGTGGCTGCTAAGGTTAACACAATTCGGATAGAGGTTGGTTTAATAACAGGGCTATAAGTGTCATGAAAATCAATGCCAGGGGTTTGGGAGAAGCCCTTGGCAACCAACCGGGCTTTGTAACGAATGATATCACCATCAGCATTGCGTTTGAGCTTGTAGACCCATTTATTCCCGACAAGATGTTGATGAGAGGTTGAAGGAACTAGATCCCAAGTGTGGTTTCGCATAAGAGCAACAAACTCATCATCCATGGCCTGCTTCCACGAAGGGACAGGGGCAACATCACGATATAAATGGGGTTCAGCCAGGAACCAGTCGATAGGAGGAGTGACGTGAGAAAGACAGCCAAAAAAGTGTTTAGGTTTGACAATGCCAGCTTTGGCACGGGTGATCATAGGGTGAGGAGCAATAGGAGAGGCAGAAGGGTGGTTTTCTGCAGTAACAGGGTTGGAGGCAGAGGAGCAGAGGGGGATAGAAGGGGATGGAGAGGGAGTGCAATTAGCAGATGGAGACAGTGGGGGTAAGACAGATATGGCAGGACTAGGAGAGCTGATGGACGATGAGGGTAAGGGAGAGATGGCAGGACTAGTAGATGGTTGGGAAGATGGAGTATAAGTATGAGGATGGGTGAGTGGCACTGAAAAAGGAAGCCAAGACAAAATGTCACAGGTAGGCATGGGGGAGGTGGACTGACTCATGAAGTTAGCAGTAAAGGGGAAGTTGGTTTCATTGAAGCAAACATGTCTTGAAACATACACCCTACCAGATGAACTTAGACATCGATAACCCTTGTGATTGTTGTTGTACCCTATAAAAACACACCTTGTTGTGTGATAATCAAACTTGTGTTGTTGGTATGGCCGTAAGCATGGATAGCAGGCTGATCCAAAGACCCTTAACATGTTATAATCAGGAGAGGAGTGGTGTAGAACAGTGAAGGGGACTTTACCATGAAGAACAATAGTGGGAAGTCGATTAATTAAGTAAACTGCAGTATGAAAAGCTTCCCACCAATAGGTAAGGGGCATACCAACCTGTGCAAGAAGAGCAAGCCCCGTTTCAACAATATGTCGGTGTTTTCGTTCCATTCGTCCATTCTGAGGAGAGGTATGAGGACAAACTGCTTGAATGTGGATTCCTACTTCAGAAGCTAACTGAAAAATTGGTTTAAATTCACCCCCTTCATCACACCTAAGCGTTTTAATCTTGGTCTCATAGAGGTTCTCAACTTGAACCTTGAATTGTTTGAAGATAACAACAGCCTCACTTTTGGTTTTTAAAGGAAAAATCCATGTGTACCTCGAGAAGTCATCAAGAAAACTAATATAATATCGATGCCCATTGGTTGAGGTGATTGGAGCCGGTCCCCACAAATCAGAGTGTATTAATTCAAGAGGTTTAGTAGCCTGAGTAGAGGAATCAGAGAAAGGTAAACGATGGGACTTTCCATATTGACAGGCCTCACAAAACAAATTCTTTTCATTTATACCAGTGTTGAGTTTACAAGAAGTTAGGACTTGATTTAAGGTTCTAAGAGATGGATGACCAAGCCTATTATGCCAAACATCTTTAGAGCAATACAAAATGAAATGACTAGCAGGGGATGTCAATAACATGGGATCATCCCTATCCTTCCTAGGTAAACTAGAGACAAAAGCAAAGAAAGCTAATTTCTTGTCCTTCCCAATTTCTTGATGATGACTAGTAGTAGAGGCTCCCAACACCGGAATCTGATACAATCCATCCTTAAGACTCCCTTCCAGAAGTACCTTCCCCGTGTCCTTGTCCTTAACAGTACAAGAAGAGTCAGAAAATTCAACAACCAACTGAATTATCCAATGTTAAACGAGATATGCTGATTAGGTTCTTGCTAATTTGAGGAACATGGAGTAATCCTTTTAGCAGCAAATTTCTAACTTTCGAGTAAATGAGAGAACTTCCAACAAAATGAATAGGTAATTGATTTCCATTACCAACAGTAATTTTATCCATACCTGTGTATTCAGATTTGAGGGACAAGTTGGCAAGATCTGATGTCAAATGATTGCTCGCGCCACTGTCAAGATACCAGGCATTGTCACGGACACTCTCTGGGGTAGCAAGCAAGGCATTAGAGTTTCCTGAGTGATGTTTGGATTGGGAGTTTTGACCATTATGGGAGCCATGATGAATATTGTTGAAGTTTTTCTCAAAACGATAATAACAGACTGCTGCAGTGTGACCAGGCTTGTTGCAAACTTGACAGATAGGCTTAGAATTTCCAGAGTACCTTCCTCTTCCTCTCCCTCGGTTGTGCTTCATAGAGCTGTTTTGACTGTATCCGTTTCTGTTTGTTGCAGACGATGAAAAAGAGTTGTTGGTGGCCATATTGGCTGAGGGCTGATTAATAGAGATGACTCCCTTGAAGGTTTGAAGTTGTTCTAGACGAAGTTCATAGGTGAGAAGGCGAGATTGAACTTGTCCCCATGTCATGTTTTGATTCTGAATCACAACCACTATCGGTGTGTATTCTTCATCTAATCCAACCACCACATATGAAATGAGATCTTTGGTTTCAACAGGTGAGCCTGCAAGAAATAGGTTATCTGAGTAGTTTTTCATCAGGTTAAGATATTCTCCCATCTTCATACTTCCTTTCCTGGTTTGCTGAACCATTCTCTACAGGTAATCCTTTTGAATTGGACTCCATAGAAGTCTTGCAAGGCAGCCCATAATTCTTGTGATGATCCGCAGCTAGTAACCTGAGAAGCCACTTCAATGGTCATTGAGTTATAGAGCCACCCCATAAGTAGTTGATCAACTGCCATCCAAATATCGTGCTCTGGATTCGGTAGGAGTAAACCTTGTGGTTCGTCTTCAGACGGAGGGATGACTATTGACATTTCAGGACAGATAGATTCACCGGTAAGATGTCCTTCTAGTTTGTAACTCCTGAGTAATGGAAGAGCAATGTTTTGCCATACTAGGAAGTTATTTCGGTCAAGCTTGATAGAAGTGGCTTGATTGAGGAGATTTGTGAAGGAAGGGTTGCCTACCGGTATGGCTCCCGATCTCACCTGGTAGGCATTTGGGTTTTTTGGGATGTGGACAGGTCCAGGAGTCTTGAGGACAGGGGAGTGAGCTTGAGAAGTCGAGGATTCTTGGGTGTTATCCATTTGTGCTCTGATACCAAGTTTGAGTTGCAGAATAAACAGAGGTAGAAGAAGAGGTTAACCCGAGAGCCTTCTATTTGATTAAAGTATATCTTTACAAGAGTCTTTACAAGACATTTAAGGAAGAAGAAAGTTTAGCTCAACAAGTAAGAGAGTACAAGTAATAAGTAGTAAGGTACAAGTGGTTGAACAACTTGACACAACTTCTACATATCTTACTAAACTCACTGTAGCAGAAAAGACATAAAAGACTATGTCTTGACACTCATTCGTCACAAGACGCTTCACTAAAACGTTTTGGTTCGAAAGAGAACTGCCAAATTTAGGGTCGTTAATTAGGGCGTACCAGGATTTCGAAACGCACTTGAATCGAACGAGAGACTCCGGCGGCACCCGCAACAGAATCTCCATCATCGCTCTATCCGGAAGGTTTCCCAGTTCCGCCATAGTCTGCAGAAACAGAAAACCAATCAATGAATCCGATATGGCTGCCGCCGATGATTTTCGGATTTCAGATCCGATTAGATCCACCCACGTTTAAAGCTTTATGCTCTAGTTCACAATCCATCCGGTAGGAAATTATTTCAAATTCTAATATTCTAAAAAATAAAAATGATTTCAAATTCTTATTCATTTTGGAACCAAATTAATTTGAAATGGCTTAAATTAAAATTTCTTGACACGAGAAATAAAAAGAAAATATAACATTTTCCTGTGAATTTTGTAAGAGATTATTTTAATTAATAACAAAATATTTTAATATCAAATAATACTGCATTAAATACATAAAAAAAATCGATTTAATCAATATAAATAAAAGGATAAAAAAAAATACATATTATTCTTATCAAATCAATAAATTAAAAAAGTTTAAGAAGATGAACAAAGTTTAAAAAAAACACTTAGTTTGCTTGTTTATAAAAAACTGATTGAAAGTCTAAAAATTGCATAGAAAAGATTGAAATTATTATTATCAATTTTTAAAAAATAGAAAAATGCAGTGGAAAAACAAAATAAAAACCTAATATGGAATTTGCTTTTGGCTGAACATAGAATAAAGATCGATAGTATGAAGTTGAATAGAGAAAAACTATCGAATTGTCATATTATGAGTGGGGTAAAATTTGAAAAAAAAAAATTAAACTTAAAATCCTACCAAATGACTTATTTGGAACAATTTTTTTTTCTTTCTAAAAACATATTTGAAATCCTACACAATTTCAAATCTCTCACTTTATTGTAGCTTCCAAACGCATTAAATGATTTAAAATAATAACAGATTTTGAAATAATCTCAAATCCAAGGGTTCCAAACAGGGGTTAAAGCTTTTGTGATGAATATTTGAAATAGTTTTAAGGGTAAATTATCAAAAATATCCTGAAACCGTCGGCTTGATTTCAATTATGCCTCACACCTTGAAAAGTTTCATTTTATTTGTTTTTAAAATAGCTCGAAGATTTTTTTTTTGGTTAAATTCATGATCGAAAAATAATGTTTTTACATTTGTATTATTGTTTATAATGAATATTTACACATATGCAAATACGTTATTTTTTGTCTATAAATTTAATGGAAAAACTTCCTAGAGTTGTTTGAAATAAATTTCAAACTTGAAGAGTTAAAATGAAAATTTTCAAAGTCTAAGAATATAATTGAATTAAAACTAATCTCATATTTTAAGGATATTTTTGCTAATTTAACCTAGTTTCAAGAAAGAAAACAATCTATAATATTCATCCACCCACGATGTAGACCATTTTTATGTTCTTGGATTCAAGCATGGTATTAAATTTCCGTCGACATTTCTATCGATATTTCCATATGTCCATGGGTTCGACATCGACACCAAGGATGAATCGACATTTCTATTGTGTCGTATAAAATTAATGAAATATTAAACAAAATTACAACAAAATGTAACATAATGTGAATATAATATTATAACATGTATTTTAACTCATTTAAAAAGTGTAGAAGATTTATTTTTTTAATTTAAATATATTTTTAAAATTTTTTGTTTTTAAAATTTTTACAGAAATATCTATCGACATAGATATTTGCATCGACATTTCCATGAAATTGAGACCTCGATATTTCTATCGACATCGAAATTTTAATCGTTGGATTCAAGTTCAATGAACATTAACGAGCCAGTCGTATTTTGTAAAACTGTTTTTGTATTATGTAATCTACGCAAAGTTATTTTATATTTTTATTGTATCTAAATTTTAAATTTTAAATTTCAAAAGCCAGAATTACATTTAAAAAAATATACAAATTTTATTAAATATATTTTTAGCCTATAAATTCAATTTATTTTTATTGAATTAAAATAGGTATAATATAATATATTATAAATTAAATAATATTATCAAATAATATTGTACGAATTTTATAACTAAAAACATGTTTATAGTTAATCTAATACCTCTGTAAACTTTTAATTGTGTATTTAGCAAGTCTTTAAATTTAAAAATATCTAATAAATTTAAAAAATTTCATTTTAGTTCCAAAAGGTCTCAAATATATATATAAAAAAAAGGTTAAAAATTAATTATACTACGATCTGCTAAAAATAAAATTTTAGCTTGTATTTAAAGGAACCTAATAAGCTATCAAATAGGTTAAAGATATGTTATAGACACAAAATTAAATTTTATTTAACAGATAGTATGGGACTTGATTGAATTGTCCACTTTTTTAGGAAATTTCCCTGAGTATATATATATATACATATCTATATTATTTTAATTTGTAAACTTAATAGTAGAATAAAGAAGAATTATAATGGGTAGAAAAAAAATATTGAGATAATTACAATTTTAGTTATGGTTTTTGGAGATTTGCAAATATAGCAAAAAAAAAATTGAAAACTAATTTTTATTTTTTGTTATTCCAATTTTACCCTGAATAGTGTATCAACCGATATATCAATAGTTTATCTAATATACTTTATATTTGGTATATCAATAGTATATCAGCAATATATTTAATATATTTTACTTTTGATATATAAATCAACTTATATTTAGATAGTTTGCATAGTTGGTATATCTCTAATATATCTAATACTGAGTATATCAATAATATACTTCATTCAGTGATATAATATACTTCATTCACTACTATAATGTATCAACAAAAAATTAGTGACAAGAAACAATTAATAAAGTTAAAAACTAAAATAAGGTACATCACTGGTATACTTTATATTACGTATATCTCATTTTACTAATATACTTAAGTAAAGTATATCAATCATTGATAATATACTTCATATTAGATATATCTTATATATTTAATATAAATTGTTGTTATCTTCTTGATATATTTCGCATTAGTTATTTTTTATATACCGTTGAGGAATTCAACTTTATTGATATATTTAAATAATATACGTCAATAGTTTATAATGGATCATATTACTTTATACTATATATCAAAGATATATCAATAATTTATTATTGATGATATAGACTATTGATAAACGTCATTTTGGTGGGCATTGCACCTGTCTTGGGTAATATGGATTTTTGCCTGCAATAATACAAACTAGATGGAATAATTTTTTGAGTTGAAGTAAATAAAGAAAAGTTTTATGGGTGGAGACTTATCATTTTGCATAATTTAAATTTCTCATAAGGTTTCAAGATTTAAATCATTCCTTCACGTATCTGAAATTGTACTTTACCTAACTCTCACTTATTAGGTATCTCAATTTAGTTAGGTCATTCATTCTTCCCAATTCAATCATAATTTCCATATAAATAAATAGATTGTACTTTGATCCTCTCCCACCTCTCCACTACTACAACACTCCTTTCACCATTCCACAACACAGGTTTATTTTTCATTACTATCTCTTCCTTGCATTTAAGGTACAATCACAAAATGTTTTTTTCAATTTTTTATTTGTACAACAATGTCCACCCAGAGTGGCAGATCCAAAATTTGTATTGAGAGTGGCTTGAATATGACATTGAAAAAATATTTAAAACTATACAAATCAGAGAATGAACATCATGACATATTAACCACTAGCTAGAAGGTTCATAAAAAATTTGAAGGGAGCTCGAGCCCACTTAGACCCATGATAAATCTGTCGCTATCCACCTACCATTTGTCTGGTTGAAAATGGAAACAACTACTGCCACAACCACAGCCACCATCCACTTTTACTATTTGGCTCAAAATGGTTCGACCGACTGCACCAAATTTTCTTTCAACAGGTAATTGATTTTGAGTTTCATTATAACTTAAAAAAAATATATATTATTATTATAATAAACCAAAAGTATTTAAAAAAAAAAAGTCAACATTACTCTCAACAAAGAAAATTTGGAAGTCCAATCCATTTTGAGGTCACAATCTGTGAATGGTAAAAATGGGTGGTGGTTGTAAACTGCAAATGACCAGTGGCGGCCATTGTTGTACAAACCAGAAATTGTTAGTTTTTATCTCAATTTTGGCCATGACCATATATTCTTTTTTCTGATGCACATGTGATGATTTGGCAGCTGTTTTTTGAGAAACTATACTAATGGGACAAACTTTCGTTTTAATTAAAATTTAGAAAATCGTTGAGATTACAAAAATATTAAAATAAAATATGCCCATCATTTTCTGAAGTAAAAAAAAAATAATAATAATAATTTTAGTTAATGATCAATGATCATGATGATCTGTGTGTGTTATGTGATTTGCAGCTGTGTTTCAATTTATATATAATATATATGATTATATAATGACACTAATGTTGATGAGGTGTATTCTATGGATGATTTTGTGGACCAACAGGAATGTGAAACTTAGCAGCTTTTGAGATCTACTTTTCTCTTAAATATTGTTCATACATTGTCATCTGTTTCTTTCTTCTTAATTTTTTTCTTTTACGAAAAAAATTCTATCTTTATTCATGAATGAATTTGGTGGGATGAGTAAATTGTTTGGCACTCTCAATGCATTAGGTTGGAGTAAGTGTTGCTGTTTATTTAAATGTCATTTGAAGATTGACAAAAAAAAAAAATATTATTGAGATATGTTAGATGCGATTCGAAGAATTGTTAAAAAATATTATCGGGTGTGTTCAAAATATACCGAAAGAGATGATTGGATTTTTGTTTTGGGAATTTTATTCTATTGATCTAGCTTATTGGTTATTTTAATTAAATCTTGTGTATTGTTTTGCTACAACTTGATTAATTTTTTTAATCCCACATTATAGGTACGAGAGATTGAATTTAATCTCAAGGACAATAATAAGTGCATAGATTTGATTTTATTATTGAAAATTAGTGAATTTGGAAAGATTTTTCATATTTCTTTTTTCTAAAATTACCGACTAAACGTAACATAAATCTAATAAAAGTGAGAAATTGTAATTATTATCAAAGCTTAAGGTCTAATTTGATGAAAGTGATGAAGTTATTTTTAAAAAAATTGAACCTCTTACTAAGTTTAGAGGTCAATTTTGATTTTTTAAAGATTTTTCTTTTGCTTTTTCTAGAAAATGCCCGTCGCCCTATCTCATAAGTGTTTTTATCTTTTATATTTTTTTTAGTTAAACTACTTATCATCTAGAAGTCTTTAAGTTTGAAACATCATTTCCTGATGCATTGTCTCCTTGCTCCTATCAACAGATTAAGATGAAGTATTATAATTACATTTTTACAGCAAGTATTATTGACTACACATAAAGATATTAAAATTGTAATACTAAAATAATTAAGATATTAATAATTAGTGACTAAATGTAAGGAAAAAAAAGTGATTTACAGAAAAGAAAAGGATAAAGATAATGAATAAAAATGACAAAGAGAAAGAAAGAAGGAAGAAAAAAAAATATAAGACATAAATAAAAAAAAGGAAAAAAAAAGAAAGAAGAGAGCAAAAGAGTGCTAGAAAGAAAACTAACAGAAAAAAGAAAGAAAAAATAACTTTTTGGCCCTTCATGTTTTAAGTTTGTGTCTATTTAATCCCTATGTTTCAAAATTGAACAATCAAATACTTGAATTTTGTGAAACAGTTCTATTGACTCCTCGTTAGTTTTTTAACGGAGGATGACGTGTTCAATTTTAATATTAAAATAATAATTTTTTTAAATAAAATAATTGTAAAAAAAAACATTATTCTTTCTCCCTCCAACCACCGAGCTCCCCTTCCCTTTCCCTTCAACCCTCTTCTTCTTTATCTCCCCTTCCTTCAAACCCTCATTTCTCTCTGTTTTTTTTTTTTGGAAAAAGGAACCATTAAAATACCAAATTAACTAGAACAAAAGGGGCTCATTAGAAAGAGAGGCCCCAACCACTCCATAATTACAAACCCAAAAAAAAATACCCTTCATCTTCCCCATCTAAAACCAGAAGGCTTTCCAGAAAACATAGATCCTCCAGCAGAATAAAATCTAGCATTTGACCTGCAGCGCGCAAGATAATGAACCGCCTCATTTTGGTCCCTTCGGCAATGTTCAAAGGAGATTAGGTTGTTCGGTGATAGCGATAAAAGAGATTGCGGGAAAAATTTAGATTTGGGTTTAAAACCCTATTTAAGAGGGGCAGGGGATTTAAATCCCAGATTTGAAGGAGAGATGTGGAAGGTAGAGAGAAGGGAAGGGGGAAGCTTTTCTCTTTTTTTTGGGGCTAAAAAGTAGCTGGAATCATATTTGGGTTTGAAACCCAGATCTGAAAATTTTTTTAAAAATAAAATAAAAGAAGAAAAGAGAGATGAAGGTGGTAGAGAGGGGAGGAGAGGAGAATGGAAAGGTCCATCGGAGATGGCTAGGTCCGCCACTGAGAGTGATTTGGGCGGTGACAGTAGTGCTAGAATGGAGGGCAAGGGAAAGGGATAGGTTGAAAGGAGAAGGATAGTGAAGATAGAAAAGAGATGAGAGAGATTTTTTAAGTTTTTCTTAAATAAAAATACTATTCTTTTCATTTTTATAATTATTATTTTAATATTAAAATTGAACATGTCATCCTCTTTTAAAAAACTAACGGCCAAGGGAGTCAATAGAACTGTTTTACAAAATTCAAGGATTTGATTGTTCAATTTTGAAACATAGGGACTAAATAGACACAAATTTGAAACATGAAAGACCAAAAATGTATTTTTCCCAAAAAGAAAACATAATGATAATAATAATTAATAGAAAATTATTGTCGTCTAATTGAGTACACACTTTTAGCCTCTTTTATGTTGAGGATCCCACATTGAAAAAATGGAGATAAATCTAATAATATATAAGATATGTGAGTTATTTCTCTCATTGTCAATTAGTTTTGAGATGGAACCATATAATCTAATATTTTGTACTTCAAGTTGAGGAAACCATTTTTATTTTTCTTTTCAATTCTCTACAAACAGGTCTATGATAAACTCATGGATGACGAAGTGGGGTTAATGGTCATTTAATCATATAGTCAGCAATGAGTACCTCCCCCTCCACCTCCTAAAAATTATGACATGATTTGCTTAGCTCGATAATAATTTGTTCCTCAAAATATTATTTTAAGAATTTTTATACTTTCAAACATCTAAAATATGACATGATCAGCGCGGGTATCAAACGATTCAATCAAAATTCTTGAATTAAGAGTCATCCTCGAAGGCCTAAGCTCTCATTAGGAGTGTACAAATAACCCGATAATCCGAGCAATTCGGATTACCCAACTCAAACCGTAAGGGTTGGGTTGAGTTATGTTTTTTTTGTTTGGGTTGGGTTAGAAATTTGGGGAACCGAAAAGTTTGGATCGGTTCTCGGGTTGAGATCTTAAATTCGGGTTGATCCAACCCAACCCAAAGTTTATATTTTTTATTTTATTTTAATTACTTATATACTTATAAATGAATTGTTTGTCAATTTTTAATGTTTATTAGTCTAAACTTCTAACAAATATTTAGATGTTATGAACTTTGAAGTTTGATATTTAAATTTTATGTGATTTTAGTTATTAATTCAAAAAAAATATTTTAAAGAATTAAAAAAATAAAATAAAATCAACTCTCCCAACCCAACCCAAAAATATTGGATTAGGTTAGGTTACTCTCATGAATAGAGTTAGTTATGACAACCCCAATTTTTAGGTTGGTCCAAAAAACTTCCTCAACCCAACCTAACCACCCGACTTATGTACACGACTAGCTCTCATAGGAAACCTTCACAAATGCTAATAGTGAGACCGAATTCTCTTGAAGTTGTTCAAGCCTAGAATTCAGGCGACCTCGACCTCTCTGAATTAAACGACATTGCAAAAAATATCTTTTCAGTTGCCTCTGCGACTGGCGTGGTGGATATCATCAAGTGTCACAGATTTGAGAATTTTTTGGTGCACATGTTGGCAAGGGCAGTAACTTCTAGTTCTTTTGTTCAAGCTTCTTCTTCCTCTAAAAGATGAATGCTCTGTTTTTAGCCTGTAAATTATCCAAGTTGGATCTCCTCGTTTGAAGAGGAAGGTGTACCAAAAGTCCTTTGTTTTTAATGAATAAAAAAATCTAAATTTAGTAGTTTTATTTAATTTTTATTGAAATTTATTAATTAACAATAATAATTTTCATGAAAAAAAAAAAAGAAAAAAAATCATGGGTACATATTTAAAAAATTTATACCGAAAAGTTTAATAAATACTAAAGCTTTTTTTAGAAAAGTTAACGATAAATTAAGTTTAAATTTTATTAAATAAATGTATATAGACTAAATTCAAATATTTAAAAGTACAAAAAATAAAAATGAAATGAAACTAATAGTAAAGAAGACAATAGTATTTTTAACCTTTAATTACCCTGCTCGGTCCCAAAAGGGAAATTAAAAAGAGAATCCCTTTGATTACGTTACAACAGTTGAGGTTCCAGAATAGGTAGAATTTTGAGTCGGTGGTTTATGAAAAAAAAAAAGAAAAGACGTAATTTTTTATTAGTCTAAACTCTAAAATCAACGTTGCATTGCATGGAATTCTCAACAGTCAACGAAACCAACTAACCTTTGGCCAAACAAACAAGTGGAGACAAACAACAGAACTAAATCCACAGTGGCATTGGTTCGTGGATCCCACGCGCTTCACCTGCGAGTAGAAGAGGGTTGATGTTAAAGAGGTATTGCCGTCGTGGCAAAGCAAAGAAAAGATAACAGACAAACCAAGATATTGAGAAGACCCGCCGCGACCTGCGCAATCAATTAGAGTGCGAGTCCGACGTGGCATGTTCAACAGCAGCACAGTAGGCTGACCGCGCTTTTCACGCCTTTTTCTTTCTTTTTTAGGGTCCGTCCCATCCAATCCAATTCTTCTGTGTTGCTTCCAATTTATTGCTTTTTGTTTTTCTTTCCCACCCTTTTTGCTTTGCTTAGAGGAGAAATGGAAATGGAAATGGAAATGGCCAAATGGGTTAGCTGAGAATGGAGACGTAGAACCAACCAAGAAAGTGCAGCAGCAGAAGAAGAAGAAGAAGAAGAAGATGATGGAGTGGCAGAACCAGCAGCAACAGAACAACCAAACTGAGCAATTGCAAATGCAAATGCAGGTGGAGCAATTGAGCAACGGCGATGGAGTTGGTGGGCTGTACGTCAAGGTGATGACGGATGAGCAAATGGAGCTCCTCAGGCAGCAGATCTCTGTCTATGCTTCCATATGTGAGCAGCTTGTGGAGATGCACAAGGCAATCACCGCCCAGCAGGACCTTGCCGGTCTCTCTCTCTCTCTCTCTCTATGCTCATTCTTCCTCTCATTTCTTCTTTGTTGGAATGGACTGTGGGTCATCGTCTCCAGCTTTGTTCGATTAATTCTGCTTATCTTCCTGCATCACTCTTCTCATTGATTCTCTGTTTCTTCTCCATTCGTTTGGACCTACAAGAATAGTTCTGTTAGATCCAATTGGAGTACAGTAAGTGAACTGTAACACCAAATCTGGGTTTTATAAAGTCTCCTCCTCTGCTCTGTTGATTGATTAAACTTTAATATTACCTGTTCTGTTATTGCTGTTCCTGCAAACTAGAATTGTAAGATTAAGGACCTTGATGTTTGTTCCATCATCAGAACCATCTACTTGTCTTTTCTCTTTTTAATTCCTTTGATGCTCCAACATGAGGGGAGAAATGGAGTCCATTGGAAAATAAGCTTTGCTCGCTTCAATGTTTTCTGGTTTTCAGGAATGAGGCTAGGAAATCTATACTGTGATCCAATAATGGCATCTGCTGCTGGTCACAAGATAACTGCTAGGCAGAGGTGGACGCCGACGCCTGTGCAGCTTCAAATTCTTGAGCAGATTTTTGATGAGGGTAATGGAACCCCAAGCAAGCAGAAGATCAAGGAAATAACTCTACAGCTGACACAACATGGTCAAATTTCAGAAGCAAATGTTTATAATTGGTTTCAAAACAGAAGGGCTAGGTCAAAAAGAAAGCAAGCAAATTCAGTACCAAATAATGCAGACTCAGAACCAGAGACAGAAGTTGATTCTCCAAAGGAGAAAAAGACAAAACCAGAAACCTTCCAAACTTATGAACATTTCATTTCAAAATCGAACAACGTGTATTCTCAGAGATCTGATTTAAGTGCTGAAATGCTTACCTTTGATGCACAATCAAATAAAGGGGAGCCCATGTTCCAGTCTTTCGGGTCTGGTCATATCAGTCAGATGGCCACAACACAGAATCACAGTAGGTTCTATCTGCATTCTGTCTTTCCAGGAGTTATACAATTGAGCATTTCTCATTTCTTTCCGTCATCTAAACATTTCTCAATTTTTTTTTTCTTCAACCAAGCATTTCTTAATGCAGTAATTATACATTTGAGCATGCTGAATCATGCACATTTGAATACCCTGGCATCTCTGAATAACTTGTTACTTTCTACGTTCTACTTGTCAATCTGCAGGAAGTAATCTGTCAAATGAAAAGATTAACTTACCAGACGGCTACACCCCTTACCATCCTTGTGAAGGATATCACTTGGTTGAGTGATGCCTCTAACATTCCGCAGACGTGCTTGACTGCTTGTACTGAAGCCCAATCCTGGAGGAATGTAAGAACCACAGTTGACATAGTAAATATTACACTGCATGTAAAAGGAAATCAAATATTGAAGATGCTTGTAAGGCATTTTATATACGTGGTTATGAATGATATAGCTTACAATACTACTTGAAACCAATTTTATAAAGATTTAATTAAATATGTTACTTCGTGGTATAAATCGTTGTTTTTCTGCAATTTTAGTTATTTGCTTGATTGAGCATGAATGATGATTAATTTTGCACCTGAGACGTAAGACTCCAACTCACCTAATCCCAGCAGTTGGATTGTAAACAATATGGTAGATAAACAATGAATTTATAATAGAAATTGACCGCCTTGTATTTGACACGTCTCCCTGAAAAATTGATTTGTACTCTAGGTACTGCAAATGATCTTGTAGAACTCATACAGATCTGTAGTTGTCTGATGAATTAACCAGCCAAATGGCTAGAAAATTACATGATGCAACTTCATCCAGAATCCTGATCAACATACACGGCAATGGTTTTTATTTCCTTAAATTAAAAATATCATTTACAATAGATCCTGAAGTTAAACTCGAAATGCTAGTCCAATAAATTTTCTATTTGAGTGCAATAACCATATCCTTGATAGGCCAGAGGATTTACAACGCTATCCTATCTAAAGCAGCATGACAAAACAATCACGCAGCAACTATACAAAGGGCTTCAGAACCCGGAAATAAATTATCAAGATAAACATGCAGTCAACTTTACAACTGTAGTACGAATGAGCGTAGATTAAGAGATTCTTTTGTCCAGAGATGCACCGATGTTTCCACCTTAGCTGCATTCCTAGAATGGTGAATCTGAGCAATCAAAATGGCCAGAACTCCTATTATACCACCAAGTAAACATGCAGACAATTTTATTAGTTTAGACTGCAGCACTGTGATTAAATTAAGCCAAGCTGAATGAATGTTGATGAATATTTCTACGAAGTTTCTTTCCTTCTGACTTTCAATTTTGTAGACCTCCAACCTCCTGAGGTTAGCGGGCTAGGAGAGAACGAAAAATTTTCAATGGGTTCCATGACGGCAAACTTATTCTTGGCTGATCTACTAACGGGTAATAACTCCTGCAATAGAGTTTGGAAATCTTAAGTAACGACCAATCATAATGATTTTAATTCATGCCTACACCGGTACACAGCTTCTACTAACATGTTTAATTTTCCCAACTAGGACAAGAATTTCTAGTGCATCTGACGAATCATTTTCATACGATAAACTAAATTTAAATCACAATCTAACCTTGTTTATTGAAGCATTTTCTGTAGGCGCTTTAAAGTCTTGGATCTCCAAACACTCAAAGTAAAACATCACCTACGCAAGCAAAATGATGGGGAAATAAAAATCAGAAATGTAATTTTGAAAAATACAATAGTGGGTAAAACTGTCATAATAAAGTTTGAGATGTTGAACAACCACAAAAAATTTATCTTCACTTGATGAAATTTTAGAAAAATTGAATAAAACATACCTTATTAAGTAACTGAGTATTTAATGCATCGGTCGCCATAATCTGTACACCAATACAATTGTCAGTGCGACAGAAGGGGCAAAAGACACAATTGAATACACAACCATCCTCCTCGCTCCAGATACCACGTCCTGCATCTTTTGAAGACCTAACTAGGAGCCTCTGGTTAACAAACAAGATGTCTGTCATAATAACTGGTACACTTGTTGGTGAATTGGCAGTTTGAGGTTTCAACCTTTTGTTATATATCGACATTAAGTGTGTTTTTGATGATACTGTAAATGAACACGATAAATATAAACGGTTCTCCGGACAACCCAGTGGGCTTTTACAAAGTGCACAAGACAGATGCAACATTTTGTCCATTGGAGGAACAGAAGATGGACAAACAGGAACAGTGTCATTTAGCTTGAGCATTTGGGGGACATTTGAACTCTTAGACTTCTTTTCTGTGAGAAGAATCTCAAAACTAGTATCTTTTGGGCTATTTAAATTTCTGCTGATTGAGATTCTGTCCACGCTGTTGCATTCGGGAGTTTTGGTTTTGGGATCAGCAACAAACTCTTCTTGAACAAGTTTCGTAATAGTTAAACCCAGAGACTTCCTCCTTTTCTGGGTATGAGAATTTACACTCATATTCAAAGAAGATTCTGTTTCTGGCGCAAAGTTGTAGCCATTTGCAGCAACATTTCTTTCAGGAGTATGTAGCATTGAAATTTCAGATGTAAGAGGAGATCCCATTGATTTGGTTAAAGGTAATGAATGATTAGATAATTGATCAGGAAACTCAGAATAGGCCTCAATTATGGTTGAAGTCGATATTTCATCTTTGGAGTCTCTTGGACTAGTGACACCTCCAACATCAACATAAGGAGTCTCCTGCACAATTGGTGAATCTGGAACTTCAAGGACGGTTGTCATAGATAGAAACTCATGGTTCCTGCAACAAGCAGTGGTTCAAGACAATTGCAAATGAAACATGCATACTGATTGCTAAGTGGGAAGATAATAAGAACATCAAATTTATAGAGGGGCGTGATAGCTAACCAACTGCCTGATTACAATTCCTGAGAACGAACGTTGTTAGTGTTAAATCAAATTATGCACCAACATGGAAAAGCTAATGAATTCTCCGCTCTTCATAGGTCATGCCATAAAAAAATATAAGCAAAGGGAATCCATGTTTACCTCGTATCCGTTTCAACACTGCACTCCAGATCAATTATACAGTTTTTATCATCCACGTAAGCCTGAAAAGAAGCTTGGATTTCAATATTGCCTTGAGATTTCAATTGAGAAAAACAGGTATCATACTTCATTATTTTAGTACTAACTTTCTGCCCACAATAATTTAACTTGTCAAAATTCTCTATCTTCTTTCTTCTAAAACTACTAGGGTCTGTATAAGTGATGTGTTCCTCATTCTCAGATTTCTGCAAGTCACTTTCTGTATTTTTGCTAATGCGCTCCTGAAATGAAGCACAACAATAATGCACCGTGATTCATCAGCTGAGCATAAGTATGTAAAGGAAGAAAATAACACAGAAGAAGCAAGGGAAATATGTTCCAGACCTTAATGTGGCTAAAAAAGGATTTCAGCCCCACCATAGACTGTTCGAAGTTATCAAATTGTTTAATGGATTTTCTTAGCCACTTTGAAATGTATGTCCTGTTCCTCTCTTCCTGGAAACGCTCATCTATTTGCCAAATAAAAGAAGGTGAAAAGCGATTTGTGTATTAAATAAGCTAATGCAAAGAAAATACTTTAATGACAAGGAAATTTTAGATTTAATACTATCAGTATAGCAAAAACAATATCAAGACCACAAGACTAGCTAAAACAATCATGTGCATGCATACAAAATTAATGACCAGTGAAGCTCATATTTTTATAGGCAATGGAACAAGGTTGTCACTCTTTTTCGTATAGGCAATGGAACAAGTGAAATTAAAGCAATTACCTAATAGGACAATGGCACCATAGTCAAACTTGTGTCGAATACAACGTCCTAGAAGGAATTGTTACAAAACATAGCAAGGTTATGTAAGAACTCCTCCTTCAACCTGTTAATAAATCCAAGCAAGAGAGAAAACAATACAGAAACACTGAAATAAAGAAACCTACTGTTCCATTGAGAGTTCTTCAAGGAACAGGGCAATTATCTTGGATTCAACAAAGGAAAATATCACAGAAATACAACTGCACCATCCGAGAGGCCTACTCTCCTTTAGAGTGACAACTCTAATTCCCAAAATACTCAAAACTGCCCCTCACCACCTGCCTGCACCTACTTAAGCCCTTTTTCCGGACACTACATAAACCCCACACTTTTTAACTAACTCTCCTTTCCACTCACACTCTCCCCACTTCCCTTTTTACCCCTCCTCTGATAAGTATGCACTATTTGGGGTCTCACAATACTCCCCCGGTTCTGAGAAGCCTTGTCCTCAAGGCTGAATTTTGGATACATCTGTTTCATATAACTTGCTGCTTCCCACTTGGTGTCAAGGTCTCCTCCTCCTCCCATTGCACGAGCCACTCTTCTTCGCTTCGTTTCTTGGTTCCATCGCATCCCGAGGATGTCTTTAGGTGTGGCCTTCCACTCGTAACAATCGAGATGATCCTAACTTGAGGTTGAACCATATCCCGACTCCCAATCATTTTCTTAAGTTGAGACACATGAAATACATTGTGGATGGTAGCCTCTCTGGTGGTAGTTCTAGCCGTAAGCCACCTTGCCAATTCTCTCTCTAGAACCTTAAAGGGGCCAAAATATTTGGGTGCTAGTTTCTCACATCTGCGCCTGGCTAACGATTTCTGTCGGTAGGGTCTAATTTTGAGATAAACCAGATCATCCATGGCAAATTCTACCTCCCTTCTCTTCCTATCAGCATACTTCTTCATTCGGCCTTGGGCCATGCTCAAGTGTTCCTTCAAGGCAACAAGTGCTTCATCCCTCTCCTTCAGCTGTTGTTCCAATGCATCGTTAGTCGTTTTTTTATCTCCATAGGATATCAGTGGAGGAGGTTGTCTCCCATACACCACATTGAAAGGTGTGGTATTAATGGAGATGTGGAACGTGGTATTGTACCAATATTCCGCCCACGGAATCCATTGTACCCATTTCTTAGGGTGCTCTCCACAGAAGCATCTCAAATAATTCTCTACACACCTATTGACTCGTTCAAATTGCCCGTCCGTTTGTGGATGGAAAGCGGTGCTTCGCTTGAGTTGTGTGTTTTGCATTCTAAACATCTCTTGCCAGAAGTGACTTACAAAGATTTTATCTCGGTCAGATACAATCGATCGGGGAAAACCGTGGAGCCTCACTATCTCCCTTATGAAGGTTGCGGCCACATCTTTTGCTGAGAAAGGGTGCTTCAGAGGAACAAAGTGCCCATATTTGCTTAAGCGATCAACTATTACGAATATAGCATCGGACCCCGTTGATTTTGGTAGCCCTTCTATGAAGTCCATTGTAATATCTTCCCACACACGGTCAGGGATTGGCAGCGGTTGAAGTAACCCCGCTGGAGTGATCGAATCCGCCTTATTCCTCTGGCAAATCTGGCACTTCTCCACATAATTCTTGATGTCTTGTTTCATATTCTTCCAATAGAGCTCACCAGTTAATCGCTTATAGGTTCTAAGGAACCCAGAGTGGCCGCCCATCACCGAATCATGATAAGTGTGGAGGATGGTCGGAATTAAGGAGGATGTCTTGGATAAAACCAAACGTCCTTTGTAAAGCAAATGCCTCGCTTCAGCAGCGTGTATCTATGGGTTTCTCCCGATTGTGACTTTATCCCTTGAACGATGTTCTGTAACTCTGAGTCTTGCTCAACTTCTCTCTGAACCACTGCCACATCGATCAAGTTTGGTACAGAAATTGAATTCAGCTCTCCTTCATGGGTTACCCGAGACAGAGCATCTGCGGCTTTGTTCAGCTGTCCAGGATGGTACCTGATCTCGAAATCATAGCCCAATAATTTAGTCAACCATCTCTGATACTCCGGCTGAATTTCCCTTTGATCCAATAAACTCCCTAAGGCTCTTTGATCGGTTAAGACCGTGAATCTCTGCCCCAACAAATAGTGTCTCCATTTCTGAATGGCTAAAACAACTGCCATTAACTCTCTTTCGTAGACGGGCTTCGCTCTAGCTCTCATCGACAGGGCTTGACTGAAGTAGGCTATTGGTCTCTGTGCTTGAGATAAAACCGCCCCAACTCCGGTGCCCGAGGCATCAGTTTCGATCACAAATGTTTTGCTGAAATCGGGCAGAGCTAAAACAGGCAATGTTACCATCGCTTGTTTCAATAATTCGAAAGCCGCGGTTGCCTCTTCCTTCCACTGAAATGATTCTTTTTTAAGCAATGCCGTCAACGGGGCGGCCATGTGACCATAGTTCTTTACAAATCGCCGGTAGTACCCTGTAAGCCCTAAGAATCCCCTCAGTTCTTTTACATTCCTGGGAATTGGCCACTGCACCATGGCCTTTACCTTCTCTTCATCCGCTCCTACTCCACTCGAGGACACCCAATGGCCTAGATACGCCACTTTTTCTTGAGCAAAAACACATTTCTTTTGATTGGCATACAAGGAGTTTTCCCTCAGCGTTTCCAATACAATTTCCAAATGGGTAAGGTGGGTGGTTAAATCAGGGCTGTACACAAGGATGTCGTCAAAAAAAACAAGTATAAACCTTCTAAGGAAGCGGTCCAATACTGATTCATTAGAGATTGGAAGGTCATTTGAGCGTTAGTTAACCCAAAGGGGCATCACCATAAATTCATAATGTCCTTCATGAGTTACGAAAGCGGTCTTTTCTACATCCTCATCTCTCATTCAGATCTCGTGATATCCTCGACTTGAGGTCTAGTTTCGAGAAGATGGTTGAGCCATGGAGTTCATCTAGCAACTCATCTATCATCGAATCGGAAATTTATCCGAAATGGTTGCCTTATTTAGAGCCCTCAGTAGTCAACGCAGAACGCCACCCTCCCTCCCTCTTTTTTACCAAGCAAAACAGGGGCTAGAAAAAGGACTCTTACCCGGCCTAATAATTCCGAAGTGAGCATTTGCTCGATCAACTTTTCAATCTCATTCTTCTGATGATGGGCATATCTGTACGGTCGAACATTCACAGGAGGGTGCCCATCCTTCATGACTATTTTGTGGTCCACTTCCCTTCTCGGGGGTAAGCCTTCGGGCATATCAAACACATCCTTATAGCTGTCTAACAGGTTTGCCACCTCGCGAGGGTAGCTCTTCCATTCTTCCCATTCCCTGGTTACAGTTCCACTCCCTGCTACTTCGCAACTCAGACCACTAAATTCAATCAAAAACCCTTGATCCGTCTCTTCCCATGATTTGGCCAGCATTTTCAAAGACACCTCGGCTCGAGTCAGAGAAGGATCTCCTTTAATCGTTATTTCATCGCCTCCCGCGCTGAACGACATAGTCAGAGTCGACCAGTCCACGTTCATGGTTCCCATGGTTCGCAACCACTGCATCCCTAAGATGACATCAACGCTGCCCAGCTCTAATGGCAGAAAATCTTCGCAAATAGATAGTTCCGGGAAGGTGATAGTTACTGCCCGACATACCCCTTTCCCTTTTGTCGCCACTCCGTTTCCCATCACAATCCCATAATGTGAGGTCTCCGTTCGAAGTAAATTCAACTCATCCGCCAATGTCTGAGAAAGGAAGTTGTGGGTCGCTCCACAGTCAATCAGAACTACCACTTCCTTCTCGGCTATCCTTCCTTTCAATTTCATCGTACCTGGAGAAGAAAATCCAATTACAGATTTCAAATCGAGTTCAACTAATTCACTGACCTCCTCCTCTGGAATTTCGGTCTCTTCAGCCTCGCGACCCCCTTGAATCACTTCAATCTCTACTTCCCCTTCGACTAGCAAGACCCTCAGCTCTCGATTTTCTTTGAGCTTACACTTGTGCTCGGGAGTGTACTTCTCGTCGCAGCGAAAACAAAGTCCTTTCGCCCGTTTTGCCCTAAATTCAACATCCGATAGGCGTCGAGTCAGTGGCTCCTTCCGGGTCGCGCTCCTATCGGGTAGGGTTACCACTCGGGTTGCCCGACTTCATTCGTTCGACCACTCTCTACTTCTTGTTTTTCCCGGCCCAACTCTGCCGCTCGGAACATGATTGGGCTTAGGCTTGTCCGTGGTGAACCCAACGTCTTCTAAGGCCAATTTCATTGCTAGTTCCCTGTCTTCCAAGAGCTGGGCCTGCTTCATCATTTCTTCGAGGCTCGTTGGTTGTCGACTGATCACGGCCGCGCCACGATTGTAGGTTTGAGCCCGGGAGGAAAGTGTTCTCCAAAGATCACCTCCCCGTAGTTCCGGCAAGGAGGCGAATAAATCTCAAACCTCTTACGGTATTCCGCCACGGTCGCCGCCCTGCTTAATGCTTAAGAACCTCGCGCACGTGCTCCTCTTGGGTTGGACGAAATCGCTCAAAGATTCGGGACTTAAGATCTTCCCATGACTTAAACTTCCTTCTGTTGTGTGCCCATCTAAACCATTCCACGATGTCTGGTTCAAAGCTAATGATCGATACAACGATCTTTTCCTTGTCTGTGAGTTGGTTGATCTCAAAGTAATTCTCACTACTGAAAAGCCAAGAATCGGGGTTCTCCCGAAGAACACCGCATCTCCAACCTCTTAAGTTTCCTCGATCGACTCCCCAAGTCCTTCATTGGGTGTAAGCTCACTACCTCTCCCATTCCTCTCGTAGTAGTTTCGGCGATTATATCATCCTGTTCGACTTCGTATTTGAAGCCTCCGTGACCGTTGAAGCGGCTTTGCCTTTGCCCGCCACATTTTCCATTACTAACAGGTCGGTCGCTCCAAGTTCTTTTCTATTCCTTGAATCAAGCTTTTACCTCCCGATTTCTTTTTCTACCGTGGACACCCTCTCTTTCCTTTCCTTTTGAGCCATTTTTCGTGTTCTCCCGGGATGAACGAACTCTCGATACCAATTGTAAGAACTCTCCTTCAACCTCGTTAATAAATCCAAGCAAGAGAAAAAACAATACGTAAACACTCAAATAAAGAAACCTATTGTTCCATTGAGAGTTCTTCAAGGAACAGGGCAATTATCTTGGATTCAACAAAGGAAAATATCACAGAAATACAACCAGACCATCCGAGAGGCCTACTCTCCTCCTTTAGAGTCGACAACTCTAATTCCCAAAATACTCAAAACCGCCCCTCACCACCCGCCTGCACCCTACTTAAGCCCTTTTTCCGGACTGCATAACCCCACACTTTTTTAACTAACTCTCCTTTCCACTCACACTCTCCCCACTTCCCTTTTTACCCCTCCTCTGATAAGTATGCACTATTTGGGGTCTCACAGTTATTTGCATGATGCCACTCCACATAAGCACCAAGAAAATGAGAAGAAATGAGAACAGCTACAAGCCATACCTGCAGCTTGATTTAAAGCTCGGAAGGCCTGCTGACAATACCACTCATTCCCACTTAAAAGGTTTTTGGATAATTTATGAGTGTCATTGAATTTTTTCTTTAATGCAACTTGAATATCATTTCTGGCAGAAATTATAAATAAATAATCAAAATATGATATAATATATTATTTTCCAAAAATAAAGTAAAGATGAAGTTCTTACATATTTGGAAATGGAATACCAACTATTATCTGAATATGTCAGTTAAGACTTTCTACAAATAAATAAATAAAACGCAATCATTCAACTTGACTGACGCTGACTTTATGATTTACAAATCCAATTCATTCATTAATATGAAAATGGAATAAGGCACTCCCAAACACAAAAAGTAGATGTTGTTTAAAAGAGGAAAGGATACAACCACTCTAGCATTATCATCAGAAAAGTCTATTCCTTCTGAAACCTGCAAGTACAAAAAGGGAAATTAGGATATGCAAATTATGCCATAAAACCAACTTATTGGATCTTTTCCTTTTTTTCCATAAAAACTTATTGGATCATTAAACGTCATAGTTTCCTTTCAAGAACCAAGCTGAATCCAGATAATGCTGAACCTGACAACTTTCACCCATTGGATCATTATTGGATGAAGTTCTTACACATTTCTTAAAAGAAAATAAGAGAAAAACAGATGAGGCACGCCAAGGCACATGCCTCAACTAGAGTGTCTTGCCTCTTGCCTCGTGGCATCCTCAACAAGGCACAGGGCGTGCCTTTTAAATCAATATTTCTTCATCTTCTCTCTCATCATATATGTGAATCTGATTTGGAGTCTATCAAAGAGTAAGGTTAATGGTTTTTGCCAACTGCTCATCGTTCCTTAACATGGAGGAGTCCCCTAAAGAAATAAATGTGTATAGTACTAATCATAGATATTACTGAAGTTTATCTCCATTAGACTGAAAATTAAAAGTTTTTTTTACCTATTATGCAAACGAATTGAAAATTTCATGACCTATTAGACTTTTTTTTGATGATTAACAATTTGACCCAAAATTCAAAGTTCGGGGCTTATTAAACACTTAAAATTTTAGGGACTAAACTCGTAATTTAACCTTACATGCAATTGTGCCCCCTATATATATTTTTGGATCCGCCATTGTCCCCACCTCACGTGTTGTTGAACCCAAAAAAGAAAACATTACCTCTAGTATGGACTGATTTCAGGTCGCGTCATTGAATTAAAAGATTCTTGGTACTTAATAGTATTACCATTTACGATCATGCAGGTTAAAATTTCCATCAGTTATATCAGTTTAGGAAACACTAACAACGTTCGTTCTCAGGAACTGTAACAAGGAAGCTGCATATCAACATTCATGGTTGCTTTATACCTTCAGGACAAGGTCTTGATGTTACTAAAAAGAAACAAGGAAAAATAATTGAATTTTAAGTAATCAAAAAGGAGTGCACCTTTCCTCGAAAAACTGCAAAGAATGCTGCACCTTCCTTGGGATTTTCACAGCCAGTCACATACGGGTGATTGGGTTTAACCTTCTTACCTCGCCTTTTCTTCCCGACTGCAAAGTTATCACCAAGACGTATAGTATCATAATAACCTTTCAAAATGGATTCAAAATCCTCTTGAGCTCCCCCTCTTGGCTCTGTACAAAGCCATTGAAAACATTCTTAATGCAGTACGCAAAAAAAAAAAAAGGAAAGTAAAAAAGGAAGGGTAAAAAGGGAAAGTAAAGGGTTTATGATCGTGGTTCCGTTGTACGGTCCGTGTGGGAAGGTTTTTAGTAGGGCTTTTGTGTATTGTTGAGAGTGGAATTTTGTGGACAATTGTGGTTAGAGGAGAGATCACCAGCTCTATCGAACATTTGGGTGTTTGGATGCATTTTCTCTTGGTTTCCTTGCTCTTAGTAATACAACTGGCTTCAATAGCCCTACTGTATATTGAAAAACTATCAATATAATAGTGAGAGGTTCCATTATCTCTCGTGTTGTATTTTTCTACTTGATTATCGGTTCTTTGGGTTAGATACCTAACAAAGTGGTATCAAAGCACCTTCATCCTAGGGAGAACACGTCAGATGGTGCAAAAACAGCTTGAAGAAAGGGAATACAGAACAAAGAAGGATATTGTGGAGATGAAGGCATCAATAAAGTGAATATAGAAAAACCTGGAGCATTTGACACTTATGGTGACGGATATAGCAAGGAATAGAGGTTGAACCTCTTCAGCTATCACAGAAAGATTTTCACAGAAGCAGAAGTTAGATGAAGTCCCAGAGGAGATGTTGGAGAAGGGAGTAACAAAAGAAAAGGAGCCCTCCCAAGTCAAGAATGAGGGGAACGGGGGGTGACTGTAGTAAGTTCAAGAGACTCGAGATGCATGTGTTCACGGAAGGACCCAGATTCATGGTTGTTTGGGGCTGAAAGGTACTTCGAAATACATTTAACTGTCTGATACTAAGAAGATTATGATTTCAATCATCAATTTTGAGCAGTTGGTTGCCGACTGGTATCGTTGGGCTAACAATTGATGGAAGATCAAGACATGGGAAGATTTGAAAGCACGACTATTTGCTCAATTTTTAGCAGTTAAGCAAGAAGGTACTGCAGCTGAATTCATTGCTCGTTTTAAGACATACTCAGTGCGATTACCAGAGGTACCAAAGGATGTTCTTGAGAATACATTCTTGAATGGATTGAAACCGGCAAAATTAGGGCAGCCATCTTTAGTTGTCAACCTGTTCGGCTCGAGGATATAATGGAGCAAGCCCAATTGATAGAGGATAGGGATGAAGCAGTTAAATTAGCTATTGAAATGATTGGTAGTGGACCGTATAGTGTTTTAAGTAAGTTAAACTAGCCCACTCCTAGCAAAGCGGCCAATTAAAACGGGGTCAAGCCCAACAACTGACCCAACGATACAGCCAAAGGTGAGCAATGACCTTATGTGATGAGAAATACATTATTAATCATCACTACAAAAATCGAGAGGTTTGTGAGTTGAGGGTACTTCTAGTGGATAGCTTAGAGAAGATAAAGTTGAGACAAGGGGATTTCCAAGAGAAATTGCCAAAACAAGAAATTATTGAAGTTAGGGACTTAGTCAAGCTTGATTTGAAATCGATAATCGATTTTTCAATACTTGGAACTATGAAGGTCAAGGGATTGGTTGAGGAGAAAGAGGTGATAGTCTCAATAGATTGCGGGGCTACCCACAATTTTATAGCCAATAGATTAGTAGATAAACTGAAAATATCGTTAACAGAGATGTCAAATTATGGTATCGTTTTGGCCAATGGGGATGCAATGAAAGGCAAAGGGGTATGTAAAGTGTTGGGTGATTACTCTACCCAAATTGTCTGTCCAAGAAGATTTCTTACCACTGGAATTAGAAGTAGGCGCATTCTAGGTATGCAATGGTTACGAACCATGAGATTTTTGGGAGTTGATTGGATGACTCTCACGAAAACATTCGACGTGGGGAAAGTGTTTGATCAGTGAGATGCTAGCTCCAAGAATTATCTACCAGAGTACGAGTTCGTTTTCTAGTCATGTGCTTCTAGTCAAAAAGAAAGATGGCAATAATTTTGTGTGAATTATAAGGCCCTCAATCAAGTGACAATATTGGACAAATTTTCAATTCCTACGATTGAGGAGTTGCCTGATGAATATTCCAAAAACAGCTTTTAGGACACATGAGGGCATTATGAATTTCTAGTGATGTTTTATGGGCTTATGAACACTCCGGCCACATTCCAATCTGTCAGAGTGTTGATAGAATTAAATTTATCATAGCCTATAAGCTTATGCTTTTTGGTTGATAGATAATTTAACATGGTATCAGAGCAGAAGGTCCTAAGTTTAAACTCCACTAATGTCAATTTCTCCCTCAATTAATATTGTTTCCACTTGTTAGGTCTATCTACCAATTTTCAAGCCCAAAAGTGATGAGTGTTGGAGTGGTGATATAATTAAATTCACCATAACCTATCACATCGAAGTCTAGGAGTGTTGGAGTGGAACTGGTCTCTTGAAAAGGAAGGCATCTTTTCTTCTCATTCATTGATACACAAGTTGGCATCTTTCGGCAATGGGTCCCATGGACTGTTTTATCAACTAAATTGGAAGGGTCATGCCCCTAAAAAGGTTCATTTTTCAACACAATCGACATGTTACAGTAGAGATCTCCTAGGCATTGTATCTCCCCAAATTGTTTTCTCCTTTGTCTAAAGAATGGGGAAACACATATCCATATTTTCAGTAATTGCATATATGCCTCTTCCTTTTGATCCTTCATCCAAGAAGCTTTTGGGTGGCTTTTATCCGGCCGGGAGATATCTTCACTTTACTCAATATTGTTCTTTTGGGGCATCTTTTCAAGAACGCGAAGAAGATCATTTGGCTTAACTTCATCTTTGCATTTTTTTGGAACCTTTGCCTAGAAAGAAATGCTCGAGTCTTCAAGGACAAACAACATACTCACTCTTTCCTAGAATCCACTTCTTTTTTTGGCACTCTCTTGGAGCAAACTTCTCCTCCTTTTTGTAACAATAGCTTATCTACCGAGATCTTTTTTGTATCACGGATAGGACCTACTTTTGCATCTATTTCATACATCATTGAAATGGTTTCATGTTTCCTTTTTAAAAAAAAAAATTAATAAATAAATAAAACTCAGCTTAAGCTTTTGGGTTGATTGGTGATTTAAACTCATGAAGCGGGTGTCTCACTCTCTCCTGTGTAAATTTATACCTTTTTTTACAATATCTTCGTTTATTATCCAAGCATCTCCACTCATGTTGTCCATTTGGCAGTTTCCACAAGAAATGTGTATTTGTTAGAGACAGAGTAGCTTGTGAGGGGCATTGGGTTTCATCCAATGGGCAAGAGGCGGATGGAGAGAAAGCCAAAGCAATGTTACAATGGCCAACACCAAGGACTCTTAAAGAGCTACGATGGACTCACAGGGTACTAATGTCGTTTTGTGAAGGATTATGGCAAATCGGCAGCGTACCAATTATTACATAAGGATGCTTTTCTTTGGTCAGAAGACGCAACAACATTTAAGATCTTGAAACAAACAATGGTGACTCTTCCAGTGTTGGCTCTCTTGGAGTTTATGCGATCTTTTATGATAGAGACATGTGCATCTGGAACAAGGGTAGGAGCGATTTTATCTCAGAAACAATGGCCCATCACGTTTTTCAGCCAAGCTTTATCTGCAAGAGCTCGAGTTAAACCAATTTTTGAGAGAGAACTCATGGCAATTGTTTTGGTAGTTCAATGGAGACACTATCTATTGGGGCAAAGTTCACAGTGAACCAATTAGTGATTAGCGATCCTTGAGGAATCTTCTAGAATAGAGAGAGATTCAACTGAAGTACCAAAAAATGGCTAACCAAACTATTGGGATATGATCTTGAGATCAAATATAACCTCGGCCAGTTGAAGAAGGCAGCAAATGCCCTTTCTCGAATTTCACATGAAGCTGAGTAATTGGCTATTATCGTACCAAGTATCACATATGTTAATATAGTGCAAAAAGAGGTTGAAGAGGATTCAGATTTAAGGAAGATTGTGGAAGAGATTTAAATGGATCCCAACTGTTGGATTTTATGTCCTAAAACTCGTGGTTTGTAAACTGAATATATATTCTATTTGCAATAAAGTTGTTATTGAGGTTTATTCAGCAAAGGTGTTATTGAATAAAGTGAATTGCATATTCCATAACCCAAATCCAATAAACTAAGAACTCTTGGCTATAAGGATCTATACTTGAACTTTATGTGTGACATAAAAGTGGATCAAGTTCGAGTAATAGTCAGAACGGTCTATAGTATAGGGATAGGGTTAGGTACCTTATCCTGGGGATACTATAGACGCGGCCCACTTTGTATAGTACTAACGATGTGATCCTAAATCGTTCATATGGAGACATGTGAGTGGGGGCGTCTTATGCCATGAGTTTGCATAAGACCGGACCGAGAAATAGTCACTAAGACTTTGTAACCCCATTTACTGTCTTAACTGACTATATTCATACGATGACCTAGGTAACTCGATCTTAATCTTGAGCGCACTATGAACTCCGGTATATTCAGGATTATCCTTTGATTTGCATGGGTGAGAGTGGTCCGAGATCGCCGACTCAATAAGCCTCCCATTTTGGGGATAAGACCGGGTAGATAGATGGGAACGTAGTCCTGCGAGATGGAATTCACTCCTACCCGCTTTCGGGATTAGTAGAGAGGTTGTTTACTTAAGGAGTTGTTTGGATTGAGGAGTTGGGGGGAGTGGAGTTGGGAGGAGTTAATAACTCCCCCCCAACTCTTTGATTGGCCCAAGGAGTTATTAACTCCTCCTTGTAGGTCCCACAGATTTATTAACTCTTTCCCAATTCCTTCTTATGGACCCCACAGATTTATTAACTCTTTCTCCAACTCCTCATAACTCCTTTTCCAACTCCTACTTCCTACAACTCTTTGCCCCAAACACAGTTTCTCATAACTCCAGAGTAAACAACTCTGCACCCCAAACACAGACTTCAGAACTCTTCAGACTTCTTTACTCCCCAGATTTCTTTACTCCTACTCCCTCCAACTCCTCAATCCAATCGACACCTAAGTGTTGACTTCAGGTCTTGAACAATGGACCCACCCTCTTATTAGCCCAAGAGGGATTTGGTTTGTTGGTTGGACCACAAACTAATTGTTCATTAAAAAATCAGCGGGACTTAAGGTACAAGTAATTAGAGGGGTAAAACGGTTTCTTTAACCCACCTGTAATTACGAACGACCTGTGAATGATTGACTTACTAATCATGGTTACATCGAGTGGACAGAAATATATCTACAGTGAGGAGAGTGCAACTACTGGGCTTCAGTGGAGTGTCTCAGTGGTTAACGAATGTTGATTAGCTAAGCTAAATAGTTTAGTTGGTTAATCTCGTATCGTTGGATTTCATGATTTTTAGGTCCATTAGGTCTCATTACTAGCTCGGACTAAGCCTTGTAACAATTTGAGAAAAAAGAATTTGAATTGTTCAAATTTGGTTTTGGGAGAAAGCGTTAATTATATACGATATACTTAGCGTGTCGTAGCTTAATTATGAATTAAACTATGATAAAGATGAGATGGATATATTTAAATATGATTTAAATATTGGTTTGGTTTAAAACATGAATAGGGATTCATGTTCGAAAAAATCAATTTTGAGATCGAGATTGTTCCAATTATTTAATTTGATATTTGATATTAAATTAAATAATTATTTAAAATAATTAATTAAATGGTTTAATTAATTAAATTAAAAATTTTGATTTTAATTTAAAATTAATTTTATATTAATTTTGAATTAAAATTAAAAGGAAATTCAAATTCATTTTTGAATTGAATTTGGACCAAGTTCATATTTAGATGAATAAGCTTCTTGTGTTTCAAATTCACCAAAATTGGCTACCTCCTAGTTGTGCAATCTTTCTCATCTTTGTGTTGGCTTTTTCTCCTAGGCTTAAACAAGTTGGATATGGCTTTTAATTAGAGATGAAACACCATGGATTAAAGAATTTTGCTGAAAAATTCTTGAGATTCTCGACAGTGTTATTGAGGCGCACACAGGCGCTCGCCCGAGGCGCAAGGCGAGGCGACTTGAAGGGATGGCGCCTCCGACTTCGGCGAGGCGGGCTGCTTCAACGAGGCGCGCGCCTTGATGCGCCTGGCTGCGCCCGTCGTCTGCATCTCCAGTGTTGCAAGCGATCGCCTGCGTATTGAAGGCGTTTTTTTTTTTTTTTTTTTTTTTAAACTTAACTTCATATGCACGAAACCCTAAATGCCAGCCCACACATAAGCCCATAAACTCCATGCACCATGCATTTGACGCTTCAGAGGTTTTTTTAATGTGAAACAAAGTGAAAATAGCCACGACAACTTCTCTTCTCCTCTATCTATCGATCAACAAGTCTCCGACTCTCCATCTCCCATTAGTTTCTTCTTCTTCATCGACCAAGTCTGAATATCGATCAACTTCTTCTTCTTCATCTCCCATTCGTTGCTCTTCCAGTATTCCTCCTATCGATCAAGTCTCCAATAGGTGTTGGTGCTGCTGGACGTTGGCTCTTGCTCTTCAAGTTCAAACTTCTTCATCGATTGCTCTTCTTCTTTCATCTGTTCTTTTCTTCATCAATTGCTTCTGCTGGTTGCTTGCTGCTGCTTCTCCTCCTTCACTCCATTGTTTTGGCATTGGTTGGTATCTTGGTTCATTGGTTGCTCCTGATTTTTCTTCTTTCTTTTTCTGTACTTTTCTTTTCTTAATCGATTGCTTTTTTTTTTCTTTCTTCTTTCTTTTCTTTTTCTTTTCTTCATCGATTGATTTTGCTTTGGTGGCTCTTTTCTTCAAACTTCTTCATCGATTGCATTGGTTGGTTCTTTCTTTGCTCCCGATTTTCCTTCTTTCTTCTTCATTGATCATTGATTCTTTGCTGCTTTGCTGCTAGCTAGTTTGCTAGCTACTGCGCGCGGTGCTTCATAGTTCATAGTTCATTGGTTGTTTCTTCTCCATAGGGTAAGCGGAACATGGTCACTTCCTCACTAAGTCATTCATTCTTCTTCTTCTATTCAACTTTAGCCTTGATTTGAACTAAATTCTTCTTCTTTAATTATCCTTCTTCTAAATTCTAATAGAATCAATCAATATGGGAGATGTTGAGACAAAAAGAAAGCATCCCACTTGGAAATATGTTGTTTTGGAGGATGAGAAAGACACAAATTCTTGCAAATGTACATTTTGTGGAAAAATCACAAAAGTGGAATTTGTCGAGCAACTCATCATTTAGTTGGTGGGAATCAAATGTCAAAGCATGTTTAAAGTGCCCAACTAGTGTAAGAGAGGAATTGAAAGATTACCAAACAAAAACAAAAGCAAAGCGAGAAGAAAGTAATGCACTAACAAATTTTGAGGATTATGATTTGAATGAAATTGATGAAGAGGAAGCCATGAGTTCAAGTCATGGAACATCTAGAAAGCGAGCTCTTGGTAGTGGAGAAGGATCGAGTGGAAGTCGATCACAATTGAACTTGAAGCCACCACGACAAAAGGGAGCCATGGATAAATTTGTTTATCCCGATCCACCAAAGTTGTTGATGATAGGAATAGAATGAAGAAGTTGAAGCAATCTAGCATTCTGAGTAAAAATATAACAAGGAGGAAGGGATACTACGATTCAATTCATCATGCGTTGGATTTATCAAGCAGGTATCCCGTTAAACACCATTCGCTTAAGAAGTTTTCATGTAATGTTAGAAGCAGTTGGTCAATTTGGTCCCGGTTTGAAGCCTCCTTCTTATCATGAGGCTAGAGTTACATGTTTGAAAAAGGAAGTAGAATTTACAAAAACAATAGTTAGTAATCATGAGGTTGAATGGAAAAAATGGATGTTCGTTGATGTCGGATGGGTGGATGGATAGAAGAGATAGAACTTTAATAAACTTTTTAGTTCATTCTGCTACCGAACATTATTTTTGAATCCATTGATGCATCTTCATGCATCAAAACGGTGAAAAAGTATTTGAACTCTTGGATGGAATGGTAGAGAAGATTGGAGAAGAAAATGTCATCCAAGTTATTCATGATAATGCCTCAAATTATGTCCTAGCCGGTAAATATTTAGAAGCCAAAACGGCCACATTTATATTGGACACCATGTGTCGCTCATTGTTTAGATTTGATGTTAGAGGATATTGGAAAGATGGATCAAATCAAAGGTGTATTAAAAGGCCGTGGCACTTAGTGGTTTTATTTATAACCACTTGTATGTATAAAACATGATGAGAGAATTCACCAATCAACATGAGTTGGTAAGACCACCACACTCGATTTGCAACATCATTCTTGACACTTTATCGAGTATTCATAAAAATAAGGCGAATTTGAGAAAGATGTTCATCTCTCGAGAAATGGACAACTTCTAAATGGGCAAAGGATCCAAAGGGTAAGAGAAAGCGGTGACACTATCTTGATGCCATCGTTTTGGAACTCGATTGTATATATACGTTAAAGGCATCGGGCCACTAGTTCGTGTTCTTAGATTGGTTGATGGTGACAAACCAGCTATGGGGGTACATATATGAGGCTATGGATCGAGCCAGGAGGAGGCTATCAAGAGCGGGTTTAATGATAATGAAGCAAAATATAAACCTATTTGGGATATCATTGATGTAAGATGGGATTGCCAACTTCATCGACCTTTACATGCAAATGGTTATTATTTAAATCCATCTCTTTTTATGATCACAAAGATAGAATTATTCAAGATGTAGAAGTTATGAGTGGTCTACTTCAGTTGTGCAACGACTAATACCATCAAAGAATGACCAAAACCGATGCACGGTGGAATTGGAGTTGTATTCGAAAGCTAAAGGCATGTTTGGCATCGATTTAGCTATCAACACGAGGAAAATTAAGACGCTGTAATATTATTCTTTAAATGTTTGGGTTTTAAACTAAAGTTATTCCAAGAGTTAATCCTAAACCATTTTAAACATGTGACAATGTGAACAACATCATGGTGGGCTCTTTTTATGGGGGTAGTACTCCAATTCTACAAAGGTTGGCCATGAGAGTTCTAAATCTCACATGTAGTGCTTCTGGTTGTGAACGCAATTGGAGTGTTTTTGAACACGTGAGTGGTTAATTTGTCTTCTACCTTTTTAATTTAATATTTAAACATTACTTTTTAACTCTATATTCATTATTAATTTTGTAGATTCATTCGAAGAAAAGAAACAGGTTAGAGCAGAAGCGTTTAAATGATTTGGTTTATATAAAATACAACCAAGCACTTAAAGAACGCTTCGATTTGAAGGATCAACTTGATCCAATTTCTCTTAATCATATTGATGATAGTAATGAATGGTTGGTTGGAATGCTTGAAGAAGAAGATAATGAACTTGAAGTCGATAATGAGTTGGTTTTTGATGATGACGACCTCACATGGGGTGATGTGGCGGATGCTAGTGGTGTTAGAGAACCTCAAAGTACACTAGGTCTAAAGGGAAGTCAATCTGTTGCGACTTCATCTTCTAGAATTCGAACACCAACACCTACTATATACAAAGTGTTTAGTGATGAAAATGATGACAATGAAGAGGAATTGGATCTTGAAGAGGAGAATGATCAAGGAGTAGCGAGGAGATGACGAGTTAGATTTAGATGGGGAGGAAAATTATGATTATGACATTTGATTGATATTTCAGACTTTTAAATTTAGAGTTTTATACTAGTTTTTCCTTTATTGTTGGTTCATTAATTCATTATTTCATAATTTTCATTCTTGATGACTTTAGACATTTGATTGATATATTAAGTTTTTAAGGTTTTTTCATTTTATATGATATTTACTATACAATTTATGGTGTATATATTATTTATTTATATATTTGATTATTACGCTCATCACTCGCCACGCCTTTTTGTCGCCTCTCGCCTTCGGGCTATCACAGGGCTTGTCGCCCTGAGGTGCGCCTTGCGCTTTGAAAACACTGATTCTCGATTTTGACCTCTCTCTCTACTTCTTCCGAATTCTCTCAACTTTGGATCCCACAATCCATTCCAAGGCTTGAGGATAGTAGGGAAGATTCTAAAAATGGTCCACGAAGTGTTCGTGATCAAAAACTGTTGTCGGATTAGGAGATTTTTGAGCTACAAAGGTATGTGTTCTTATTCTCTGTTTTTCCAGATTTGAGCATGCTTTTTGTATGGTAAAATTGACCAAAATAGAGTGCTTAAGATCCGAAATTGCTTTTGCTTTCTTAATATTAACTCTTTCACCAACAACTATCCTAAATATTTTATACAGCAAGGGTGGTTGTTATATAAAGTAAGAATGGTGATCTTACGTAAGTCCTCTCTCATTCCCACTATTCTACTTACTTTTCATGATTCGGTAATGGGTGGGCATTCCGATTTTTTCTGTATCTATAAGAGGCTGACGGGAGAATTGTTTTGGAAAAACATGAAGACAGATGTTAAGGGTTATGTTGAAAAATGTTTAATATATCAATAGAATAGGGTCGAGTTTGAGTCCCGTGTTAGGTTCTTACAACCTTTTCCAGCCCCTAAAAGAATTAGGGAAGACATAACCATGGATTTCATTGAGGGTCTTCCAAAATCAGCTTACAATATCATTTTGGTGGTAGTAGATTGATTAAGTATGGGCATTTTCTTATTCTTAAACATCCTTCTCGTCTGAGGAAGTAGTTGCATTATCATCAAAGAAATTGTGAGGTTTCACAGGTTCCTTCACTCCATAGTGTCAAATCGCGACAAGAGCTTCATAGCCATTTCTAGAATGAATTTTTAAAGTACAAGGAACACAATTGAAGAAAAGCACGGCGTTCCATCCTCAAACCAATGGGCAATTTGAGAGAGTTAATAAATGCCTAGAAACTTACCTATGTTGCATTTGTGGGGAATGGTAAATCATCAATCAACCCAAAAACTTGAGTTGATGGGTTACAGTAAATTTAATTATATCAACACTCTAACACTCTCTCAATTGTGAGCTAAGAAATTTGAAGAAGGACCAACAAGTGGAAGTCAATGTTAATTGGGAAGGAAATTATTTCATATGGGTTTGAACATCGGACCTCCTACTCTGATACCATGTTAAATCAGGAAGGTAAGGGACCGCTTTCCTTTTATGCTTCCCTACATGGAAAATGAATCAAACCAATTTTCCGTTTTCTTGTTGGTATTCTAAAAAAATGATTATTGTTTATGCTCGTACTAATCAGCCCAAAAGCTTAAGTTGATGGGTAATGGTAAATTTAATTCACTCTAATAGGGAACAACCCACGAGTGGAAACATGGATTTTGTGGGTCGAGTATTGGTACATGTCATGTATTGATTAACACTACCCATTTTAACATCGTCTACAGAAGGCAACCGCCACCTTTGATCTCCTGTGCGGACAAGAAAAGGACTAATAACACACTAGAGCAGCAATTAATTGATTGAAATTTAGCCTTGTTGGCTTTAAAGGAACACTTTCAAGTAGCACATGTAAATCACCAATTAACTCAAAAGCTTAAGCTTAAGGTTATGGTAAATTTAATTATATCAACACTAACACTCCCTCTCACTTGTGGGCTTAGAAATTTGAACAAAAGTCCAACAAGTGGAAATCAAACACTCCCCACACTTGTGGGCTTGGAAATTTGAACAAAAGCCCAACAAGTGGAAATTAAATACTCCCCACACTTGTGGGCTTGGAAATTTGAACAAAGGTCCAACAAGTGCAAATCAAAAATTGGGAGAAAACGACTTCACCACGGTTCGAACACAGGACCTCATACTCTAATACCATGTAAATCACAAGCTTATAGGTTATGATAAAGTTAGTTATACCAACACTAACAGCACACATAAGACAAAATGAAGAAATATACAGATCGCAAACGACAAGAAGTGGGGTTTGAGGTGGGAGGTATGTTGTACTTGAAGATTCAACCTTACTGACAAAAATCGTTGGCCCAAAAACATTGTGAAAAGTTGGCACCTACATAATTTGGTCCCAATAAAATCTTGGCATGAGTTGGAGTTGTAGCTTATCGACTTGAATTACCCCGAAAGGCGTTGATCCACGATGTCTTTCACATATCGCAGCTGAAGAGAATGATCTGGAATCCAGATATTGTTACATCTAAAGTTCCTATACTGTCAGATAGCTTTGAATGGAGTGTAGAGCACATGGATGTTCTTGGCTGGTGCAGTGGCAAGGACATCAACTGTGATGTACTCTGGAGGAGGCAAATGTTATCAAGAAACAGTTCCCAGATTTCCACCTAGATAACAAGGTGCATCTGACCCGGGGGTATTGTGAGACCTCCCATTATGCATACATATCAAAGAAAGGGTAAAAAGGAACAGTAAGGCGTTTGCGGTTGGAATGGTGACCATTTAAGGGTCGTGGTTCCATTGTACTGTTGAGAGTGGAATTATTATGGACAATTGTGTCTAGAAGAGAGATCACCAGCTCTCTCGAACAGTTGGATGTTTGGATGTATTTTTTCTTGATTTCCTTGCTCTTAGTAATACAATCTGCTTTAATAACCCTATTGTATATTGAAGAACTATCAATACAACAGGGTAGGTTCCATTATCTCGTGTTGTGTTTTTTTGCTTGCTTACAGGTTCTTTGGGTTAGTACCTAACAGTAAGCAACGTAAATACGTAGCATAATTCAACTCATCTAATGACAAAATACCAACAGAAAGTAGATAAACTAGCCTAAAATACATTTTCCAATACATATCTTACCAACAAAAAGGGACTTCCTTGCATTCAGTCGAGACCATTGACCAGTTTCAGACCAACGATTTTGGAGTTTCTCCATCAACTTATAACTAGGGAAGAACACAAGACAGCCACCAGGAGCGATAAAAAATATCTCCTCCAAAGATTTTCCTAGAGCATCCTTTAAGAGAAGGACCAGATAAGACCAGAAAATCCTATAATATGTTTATATCAATCATGAAATTCCAAAAATACCTGGAATGCATATCCATCGGCTGTTTTATAACTTCCATTCAGTGGATAGTTTCCTGGACCAGTTGATATAACAGCTGGCCACACCTGCAGTACAGTTATTGATAGGTCAAAATTTAACAGTTGCTGGAATAGACGAACCAGAAAACAGAAAAAGTCCATTTGAACCTGAGATTCCACGTCAATCACGTGAGGAGCTTCCAGTGAAGTTCCAAACTGAACTCCTAGTTCAGATGAAAAGGAATTCATAGGTGACAGGGTCCTAATTAGGTGAAATCAGAAGTGATCAGATAGTTGAAATGACTTCTTAGCCACCATATGTAATATATCCCACCAAAAGATGTAGGGAATAGAGAAAGCAGAAGCACTTTAAAGAGGCATCTCAATTTTCCTACTGTCAGTGTCAACTTAGTATGATGTTCTAGAAATCTGCTAATCGACTGATTTATAATCCATCGAAAAACTCTTTTTTTATAAGAAATTAAAAAAAAAAAAAAAACCAATTTTATTGATGTATGAAATTTAAAAAACAATGTCAATCCAAAAAAAAATTCAACAAACAGCTCCAATTGGATAAAAGAGAAAAGTCTATAAAGAGGTAAAAAAGGAGTCCAGTTTACACTGATAAAGCAAGGAAAGAACACTAAAAAAAAGATCGGATAGGTCGTTTTCCTTCAAATCAAAAACCCTATGATTTTTCAATCCAAATCGACCACAAAAAAGTTCAAACAAGATTCTGCCAAAGGATCTCTCTTCTCCCTAAAGGGATGGGCCCAAAAAGAGAAGATTAAGAAGAATCTAGAAACCCTAATCGATGAGAAACTTCAAGTCAGCTTATTCTTACAGAAGAAAGGAGGATACGTTAAAATTGAATTTAATATGGCTGAAGAGCATAGTTGTAGAAGCCAAGAATGAAAAGAATATTTTATGATACATATTCCACTTTTCAAGTCTTAGATGCTCACCCAGATGTCAAGATAACTGACAAGGAAAGATCGGCAATGTCTCTAAATACAACAGCTGGATTCAAGCACCACAAACTTAAAGTATGTGTCCAGTCAACAAAAGCTTTTCCTGCAATAAAAATAAAATTTTCATTTTCATTTTCTTGAAATTTAAAAATAAAAATAAAAATAAACTAAAGCTATTGCGACAGAAACAAAAAGGTGCCAACAAGTTCCAGATACAAGGAGGAAGGCTAGGAAAATGATTGAGCGTGTTGCGATTTGGGAGGAAGGCGTCTTCCAGGACTTTGGTGAGAAATCTATAAGTTGGAGTGTTTATCGCATTTTTTTGGTGTCGTGTTCTAAGGAAAATTTCAATTCTCTATCCAAGTCTCCTTCTTTCTCAGTAGAGGAGTGTAAGATTGGGTCGCAGCCTGTAGGGAATCACCTTTTTTAAGGTTGCTTTTCGACCGGTTGGTTACAAAGAGAGTGGCTTGGCTCTATTTTCCCCTGTTTTTGGTCATTGCTCAGGTGTTGGTTCGATGGTTAGTTTGAGTAGTCTGGATGCGTCCACGGTTAGAAGAGCGAGACCTAATTTGGTGGAGGAGGAGTGTAGGACTATCCGGTGGTTAATTTGGAAAGTCTCGTTGCCTCTCCTTCTGTGGGAGAAAAGGAAGGGGATGACTTTGTTTGTCCTAGTGAGTTGACTAGGTTTGAATCCCTTATAAAGGCTAGTGGGTTACAGTTTAAAGCAGTTGCGGTTGGTGGTCGTTCATCCTCGGTGTGCTGAGGTTAGGTTCTTATAATTTGAGTAAGTCTCGAAGGAGGTTCGATGGGTTCATGTGCAAGTCTTCGACTGGTATGGTGGTTTCTTTTCTTGGGGTTTGTGGGTTCAGGGTAAGAACCCGGAGGAGGCAGTGTTCGTAGGGGTTATTCCCTATCGCAGTGCTTGTGCTTTTTCTCTATTGGTTTGCTTCTCGAGGTAGTTTAGGGTTGATCCTCTCAATTTCGAAGTGGAGCAGGTTTTGTCTTTGGTTTTTGAGGCGGCCTTGGTTCCTTTGGTGGCGGGAGAGAGGTTGTTATCTGGTCGGGTTTGCAGGGGTTGTGGATTTTCAGTATTTTTTTGATCTTGTGATTGGTGTCTTTGTTGATGTCATTTTGTTTTGGTGTGCTTTTCTTTATTTTGTAATCATTTTCTTATTTCCTTTGGTGCTTGTATTTTGAGCATTAGACTCTTTTCATTATATAATGAAATCTTTGTTTCCTTGTCAAAAAAACAAGATTCGGATACAAACTTATCCCCTCCCATTTTCCCTCAAGCGAACAAAATTCGACTTTCAGCAATATTATTACAATATAAAGTCGAATATTCTATAAATTTGCATTATCGGCACTATATAAAAATTGAAAGGAATGTATTTCTTCGATACTTTCAAGCAACAATGAAGACTCGGGAACAGGAGTCTCGACATAGTAACAATTAACAAACAGGATCATATATGATTTGCTTCCGATGGAGAAAAGCAAAACAGACAGAATCAAACAACTTGGACTTGATTCCATATTCGGTGAATACTTTCCAAGCATTTATTGTGAATCTGTGATGTGTATCTTTCTGATCCTATACATTTCCTTTTGAGTTTGCAGTGGTGCCAGCTTGGGTGTGTGGCCACGCTTTCATCAAGCAAAGGGCTAAATTCTTGCCTTAATGCAATTCACGCTTTATTTTGGGACTTTTCAGATGAAACATTATCGAACATTTGATGATATTTAAATTATTAAATATAGGTTTTTGTGATCAACTGGACATTGTGAGTGGTGTTTTTGGGCTTCCGTGTGGTGTGCTTTCTTTTAGTAATTATTGCACCTATAGTCATTTTTTATATATATCTCTCAATCAAAGCTCTTCCTAAAAGCTTGATCAGCTCCTGGGAGGATGGTTTTTCTCCTTTTCGTACTTCTAGATCAATGGAAGTTTGTTCTTAACTAAAAAAGGTACCAAGAACTGTAATCATTGACTGAAAAATCTTGGCAGGCAATGCAATGAAAAGAAGACAAAGCAACTGATTACCAGGATCTCTTTTAACATAGCGCTGTAATACAAGCTGGTAATCAGACATGTGGCAACCATTTCTTGAGAAAAAATATGTCAGTGAAGAGAATAACCCTGCATTGTATAAATTGGAAATAGTCAATATTGAAAGTTTTGACATAAAAATCAAGCATAGCCTGTACCCTGTAGCCTCTTACCTTCCAGCGTTATAACTGACAGGCCACTCAAATGTGCAGTATCAGACTCCGTATCTGAAGCTGCTTTAATAGCCTTGAAGCATATGGTGAAACTTTAAGATAATAAGAGAAAAATGAAAGGTCCCCCCGAAATTATACAAAGTTCCCAAAAAGACCAGGATACCTTCGTTGCACATTCAAGTAAAATTGGGAAGCATTGAATAGTTATATTAGCTTCTTGGAGCTCCCTTTGAGCTTGAACACCGGTCCAACTACAACATTCATGAACGTAGAAATAGGATATCTCATAGAAAGATATTTTCAAACTGATATCAACTACTAGAGAGGTCAAATCCACCATTTTTAGGAGAGAATGAGATAAATGTTCATGTTGATTGAAGGGCTTGAAGTGTAAAAAGAAACACAATCTGGAGTTTACACTCAAAATGCATAAAACACTCTAGCTACATCAAGAAAAGCATTCTAAATTTAATTCTTCCAAGGATCAAGGAATCCAAAATGAGAAAACGTGAATTATATGATACTTTGTTTCAAATGCACCCATATGATGCAAGACAAACTATATGCAACTGAGACATCAAAAGTTAAATCAAAACCGGTAAAGTTTTCTTTCTTGACTCACCAGGTGACATAATGCTGAAACTCACGTTTCTGCAGTGTGGTCTTCCTCTGGTCAATCCAACTTATGAGATCCTAAAAGTTCAGTAAGATTTCTAAATCTCAAAAGATCTTTGAAGACATTTAGAAATCGTTCTGAATAATTATAACTAATTACCTGTGTCATTTCATACAGTGGCTGGTAAACCAAAGAATCAATATGACATAGTTGCTGTAACTCCATCTGCAATTCTTTGAAAGATGTGGAAAGCAAAGCCATATGAAAAAATCTTTCTCAAATCATCAAACAAAATAGTATAATTTCAATAACCTACTATTTAAAGTATCCTCTTCAACATCCACACTGCCAGCACTGCGGGCAATATCCTCTATATTGCTGAAAGGTGAAAACATATTAAACTAATCAATTGCCTATATTTGCTAGCTATCTCCTGAAGTTACCATAATTCCAATCGAGGTAAAAGAAAACAAAGAATTTATTGATGCTAGAACACATACTGGGCTTCATCAAGGATCACAATGGCACCCTTAATATCTACATCCATTGCTCCTCTAACAACTGGATTGACAATATAGCTATATGGGCAAAACACCAGCTGTGCATCATCTGCCATAGAACGAGCTGCATAATATGAACAACCTAAAAATGATAAAGAAGCCAAGTTAAAGATGTGATGACAACATAAGGCATGTTAAACAACTGAAAACTCAGAGATCAACCTTTTACTATTTCTCCAACTTTCACCAAATCTTCAATGTCATGAACCTCATGGCATCCTCCTTTCTGAAGAGTTGGATGACTTTTAACCTTGTTTGCATTTCTGTTTGTCAGGGAAATGAAGCACTATTTATCTCCCTTTGGCCTTTGCTAATTGCTTTAAGTTAAGTAATATATGAGATCAGATAAATTAAGTTGAGGAAGAAAAGGGATAAAGATTACTCACTTAAATTGACAGCATCCTGCATCTTGATCCTTCAATAGTAGTTTGCTGGTAGATTTCGACAAAATTTACAATGAAAATGTGAATATCAAATGTCTTTATTTAAAGGGAAAAAAACAAGCAAACAAAAAAAAAGATGCCTTTGGAGAGAAATATGCACCATTGTTCATCTATATTATCTTTCCCCCGTACATGAGGATTTGTGCAGAAATGTTTCCTTGATGCCTGAGGATAAAAAGGGGGTTAGTAAAATAACAGTACAGTTACAGAAGACTACCCAGGAATCATTGAAACTGAACCAAAGCTGACAGTAGTGGAAGCCAATGGATTCTTACAGCCAAAACCAGCTTGTTAAAATTCTCAAATTTATTCGATGCACAATCTCATCAAAAAATTATACACGTAAAAAGAAACAGCAACGTGTTAAAGAGGTGGCATACCAACACTGCCATTGGCACTCGATAGGTAGTTTTCCTATACTCGCGAATCACTTGTGATATCTGTGAATGTGTCCTCCTTGAAAAAATACAACATGTGGCATTAGCATCAAATGTAAATTAGATAATGCTTTGAAAATCCCAGCTCTTGCTTCAAATTGCAATAAATTGAAACTTACGAAGCATAGTATATGGTCGGGGTTGTCTTTTTCTTCTGGCTTTTGTTGTTTGGCACTGGAAGAGATGACTCCGCATTTACAGGCACTGTGAAACCCAACATGTTCCTCAGAAGAAGTTACTGACTTTCCAATCAATAAAAATAAAATTTTGACAAATAATCAAAATGTGAGCATGGTTACTTTATTGCTAATAGAGGTTCTTCCATCGGTAGAAATTTCAGTACAGATGAACAAGAACCACATGTAAAACAGAAGCTTGCCAGCATCCACATTCAACAACATTCATTTTCAACAATCATTTGAAAGATGATATCCAATACTGGATAGAAGGAGGGTAATCATTTTTTTCTTCCAAATCAGCCCCAAATCCAACTTACCGTTCACACACACACACACGCAAAAAAAAAAAACCAACAAAAACAACAACAAAACAAAACAAATAAGTAAAAAAATATTTAAAAAATAATGACTATGTTTTGTTACGGGCAGCGAGCAAATAAAATCTATGTTATAATATGCAATCACCCTAAATATACCCCCACGATATAAGCCTAAAGAGCTTGCAAGGTGAACTCAGTTAGACAAAAATAAAAACGTCCATGAACTCCAAGCTAGTTTTTTCTACGCTGACCATTCAACCGGATTCGTGCGTTCAAGGTGTTCGGACGATCAGGGTGAAGACATGCAAACTTACTTGAGGGCTGCACTTCGGGAATAAATCCACCGCCAAAAGCGAGAGGATCTGTCGCAGCCTCTGGAGCGGGCTTCGAATGAAAGGAATTAGCATCCTGATTCTTTATCTTATAGCTCTTCTGCCAAGCGAGACTCGAGCACAGAAGTGAAAGCGACTTCCCGGTTCCAGTCGGAGACTCCAGCAATGCGTGGCAATGACCCTCTCGCTGGGCTCGATCAAGGGTGGATATGACTCTGCCCATGAATGCGAGCTGTGAACCGTACGGTCGATATGGGAATTCCACTTGAATGCCACCAATCGGATACACATTGACATTCTTCGTGAGCTGATAAATCGGATCGGGCTTGGATTTAGGGTTCGTCCCCACTTTTGCATATACCATTTCCGCAGTGTTGCACACAACTTGTCGGGTAGGGATATTCGATCTCCCTGAGAGCTACCCAGCTTGGTGAACTACAGGATGGAGTTCCGTATTCTCTTCGAGTAAGTTGTTTTTCGGAGTGCTTTGGCGGGAAAATTTAGGGTTTATCGTACTTGAATTTGGCGGTAAGCTGGAGGTTTTCTTCATCTTGCCCATAGTCTCTAAACCTTTTTCATTTTTTTAATTATTATTATTAAACCTTCTTTTAAAATATTACTTTTTTTATGTTTTAAATTTTTAATAGAGATATCAACGTCGATGTCATACAGTGATACAGACATTTCAATTTTATGAGTATATTCATGGATTTATCGATAAAATATCTACATCCATAGATAGGTAGATGTAGTTGGTAGGCAGGTCATCTTCTGATCAATTCAATATTCTTTGGGTTGAGACTTGAGCTATCTGGAATTATCGTAGTAACTTACTGTTGGATCATACAATTCAACGAATTGGGAATAAGAGTGAGTGGATTATGGGGTTATTTACAGGAGCTTAAAGTGGTATGTGGAAATATCTCAACTTGTCTGACTGCTTGTAAGAGTGAAGACACTATCCCCACAAACCAACACGGGGTTCTTTCAGTATATTTTGTCCTCACTCACATGCTCCCTAGGAAAATTCTCAGGAGATCATCCAACATAGGATTGCTCCAAGCCAAGCACCTTGTTGGAGCAAACCAAGCATGCTTAGTTGTGGAGTTCCTATGATTGAGTCACCGAGGTGCACCTTGTTGGTATAGGTAGTAGCTATCAATTGTTTTAAGTATTTGTACTTTCATATCCTCATGGTCACTCGCTTTTGCGACCTGACTGCGTCACTATATCATCCACAACTGGTTGTAAGAGTGAATACATTTTCCCCACAAACTAACATGGGGTCATTTGCTCCCTAGAAAAATTCTAATGAGGTCATTCAACATAGGATTGTTCCAAGTCAGTCACGTTTAACTGTGGAATTCCTATGATTAAGCCACCGAAAAGGAAGGTGCACCTTGTTAGTATAGGTAGCAGCTATCAATTCTTTTAAATATTTCTCAACTATACTTTCATATCTTCATGATCTCTCTCATTCAGATGTGGGCTCGGTTCATTCACGTACCCCTCTTCCTCAAGCGTCACAATATTCATTATGACTCGTTAACCATCATTTTGATGATAAATGGAGAATTTGAGGTCACGACGGGCGTGCATAATATTGTTTGTGATATCCATTCGTATAATAATGAGTTCCAAAGTTTGCAGTTTTCTCATGTTGGACGTGATCTCAATTTTCTTGTTGATGTTATGGCCAAATCGACTTTGTCGAGATATTCAGCTCTGTGGACAACCAATTTACTTGAATGGTTTTAAAATTTGGTAGTTTTAGATAAGTTTAATGTTGTAGCCCTATGGGTATGTTTAATTCAACTCATCTTATCAAACAAAAAAGAAAAAAAAAGTGTTTAAATTAATAGTTATATATATATATATATATATATACTAGACTAGATTATAGATATTGTTATCAATGTTGTTAAAATCGTACGCTTCACGAGTTGAATCATACGATTCAACTCGAAATGGACCAAATCGATTCAACTCGTGATTTTGAATCGTAAATGGGACGTATCGTATAATTCGGAAGATGAAATCGTATGTATCGCTTAAAATCGTAACAAACCGATTCAAAAAAAAATATTGTGATTCGCGGTAGTAAGAGAATAAGACGTGCTCTTGTAGTCTTGTTGTGTGGCCGCGTGAGAAGAAGGAGACTGCAAATCTAAAGTTGAAGAAGGAAGTTTGAAGGTTGAATAATAAGTTTTCGAAAGAATGAAGTTTGAAGGTTGAAGAAAAAGTTTTCAAAAAAAGTGTTAAAGAAGAAAGAGAAGAAGAATGGAAAAGTAATGTTGTATTGTTGGGAATTCTTAAAGCCTCTAAATATGAAGAGAGATAAATTAAATAATGGCATTGGAAATATAAATGAAATGATGACAATATGATAACCATTAATAAATAAATATTATTTTAAAATATATTGTTAAACATATTTTTTCCTCTACACGTTTTTATAAAAAAAATAAAAAATATAAATAGGTTATTTTTTTATTTTAAATTATTATTTGTTTATTTTTATCAATTGACTTTTTGTCTTCATTAGGGGTTGTTTGAGCCGCTGAGTGAGTTATAATAACAGAGGGGTTATAATAATCTGTGAAACATATAATATTATTTAAAATGCAGAGTAGTATAGTCTGGGGTTATAATAGTCTGTGTTTGGGGTGCAGAGTATTTTACAGGTTATTATAACACGGATTATAATAACTAGTGGGCCAAGCAGACCTCATTATAGATTATATAGAATATGAAAAGCTTTTCTTTTATTATAAATGTGTTTGGGGTGCAGAGTATTTTACAGGTTATTATAACACGGATTATAATAACTAGTGGGCCAAGCAGACCTCATTATAGATTATATAGAATATGAAAAGCTTCTCTTTTATTATAAATAAAGGACAACCAACTTTCCATTAAAAAAGAAATAAAGAACAACAACCACTATTGTTGTTTAATTTTCTTGAGTATTTTGAACTTTAAAGTTAGTTCATGCTTTGATCTTATTTTGGAATTATTTAATATTTGGAATTTTATTTCAGTTTTTGTTATTTCGATTTATATTTCAATACTTTTTACTAAACTGAAACTTACGATACGCGATACACTAAAATTAAATTTCGATACTCGTTCCGTTTCACGAGTTAACAACCTTGATTGTTATGATTATATATATTTATATTGAGATTAGTATATGATATATTTTCTATGTTTTATAACTACTGCAACATATCTCCATTGATCTTTAATATCTATATCCAACCTCTTAACTTAGAGATATATTATAGATCTTACTCTTCTATAAGACAAACATATTACTTATGGGTTGTTTGGGGCGTTGAGTGAGTTATAATAACAGGTGGGTTATAATAGTCTGTGAAACATATAATATTATTTAAAATGCATAGTAGATTAGTAGTATAGTCTGTGGTTATAATAGTTTGTGTTTGGGGTGCAGAGTATTTCACAGGTTATTATAACACGGGTTATAATAACCAGTGGGCCAAACAGACACTCAGTATTATTTTTGTTTTCTCTTAAGGTAGGTTGTATTATTTGTTGATACCTCTATTCATCCTATAAATCATACATAAAAAATCATTTCAATTGGTTACACTCAATCATTTCATTATTTTTTTTTTGTTCAATCTTTAAAATTCAAGTCACGAGCACTTCTTTTATATATATATATATATATATTTAAAGTTCATTTAGGTTTTACTTACAATCATATAATAATTATTATTATTGTCATTTGAGATGTTATTATCTTGATAGGGTTGTTTAGGACTTTGAGTGATTTAAAATAACATGGATTATAATAGTTTGTGGGTTATTATTGTTTGTAGAATCATACAATATTATTTAAAATGCAAAGTGGTATACTATGAGGTTATAATACTTTGTGTGTTGGGGTGCAGACTATTCCACAAGTTATAATAACATAGGTTATTATAATTTGTGCCCCAAACAATCCCTATATGGTTGTCTATTTTTTATAATAACTTTAAAATTAAAGTTTGACTTTTTAAATTAAATAAATAATCTTTGGCTACTAATTTAAATGTATGAGTGGTGAGTATCAACCCAAGTAAACTATGCCTTATATAAACATAAAACTAAATAAGAATAAATAATTATAAAAAAATACATTTTTCTTTTAGTTCAACAATACCTCGATAACATAACATGTTGACTCGTTTTGATAGTTGGGTAATGTAAATGTTAGACTGATGAAATTATATAGGGGTCGTTTGGCCCACGGACATGAATAGCATTCGTTGGGCAGATAATTTAATTTGGGTGTTTGGCCCACGGAGTGCAACAGTATTCAAAATTAGGGTTTGCTTTTTGGGGGAGTGCAACAGTAATTACTATTGCACTCCCCCGCGTTTGTCTTCTCCCCACAAAGATGTGTCCCTTCACTTCTCTCTCTTCTCTCCATTCATCGAGATGTGTCTCTCTGATTTCTCATCTTCATCTTCTCTAGGCTTCTTTCTCCGATTCTTCTGCATTTTTCGTTTATTCATCTTCTTTGGTTCGCTTTTTGGGTTCTTTTCTTCATATTTGGTCGCTGACATCTGATGGTTCGATTCGCCTTCGTCTTCGACGGTTTGTAATTTTTTTTTTCGCTTCTTGGACAGGTAATTATTTTCTTTATATTTTCCACAATCTTTTCTTCTGGAATTCCTATTTGTTTCAGATCTGAAACCCTCTTGTGTCTTTTACTCTTGGCACCATCCTCTTGCCTCTTCCAACCGTTTAATCGGTGTCTATTGGCCTCTGTATTTCTGTATTTTTTTTCCAGATCTGGAACACCCTTGCATGCCATCTTCCTGCCTTTTCGAACCTCGAATCCATTTGTTATTAACTTCTGTATTTTTTTTTTGTTTTGCAGACCTCCCCTTGCCGCTTCACCTCGTTCGCCTTGTCGCCCTTCGTGGTATTCGTTACCGATACTATCTTCGATCTGTGATGTTTATTCGTTAGTCAAAAAAATCCAGATAAGGTGCTGGTAGAGGTTCAGATTGGTTTTGGAGCCTGGTGGGGGAGGGTTTGTCACAATCTCCGAGGGAACATAATCAACCAGGTTTGTTTTCTTCTTGAAGGTCGATGATGAGTAACAAATAACAACAAAATTAGTTGATTTCGTTTTACTTGGCATTTTCTGGAAAAAAAAAAACAGAACAGAAAAAAAAAATCGATTGATTTTCTGTTACTTGCCATTTTCTCTGTGTTGTTGCTTTCTCATGACTATACTGAATTTATCTTTTTTTCGAACAGTGAACATTGAACATTGATTTCATATTTATTTTTCATAATGTTTCTTTTTTCTTCATATGTACGTTATTCATTCATTTGGAATCGGTTTCCATGACTGCAAGATGTCAATACATGAGGTCATCTTCTTTCAATAATTTAATGTATGATATATCTGAAATTTGTGTTCTGTTTTTTACATAATTATATGAAAGTGCTATTATCCCAGCTAGAGCGGATTGCATCATGGCCTGTATCAAACTATGCTCTATAGGACAATCGACGCAAACAAGTATCGATGCCTTTTTGTCGTTGACTGACACCAAAGACTATATATAGAGAAAGAAAGAGTAATGTTGATGGACATACTATTCGCTGATGCATTTAAGCCCATCAGCTTCTTAGCAGTCCTGGTGGACGATAGATGGGAGTATTGCATGTACCTTCTTGGATTGAGGGGATGATTCATCTTGAACCAATATTTTGTGCTCCTACATATCTGACTCATATATCTTTAACTAAGGATTTCTTGTAATGTACATATCGCCCCATCTTGCTTCGAGATGACAACTATTTTTGTAACTATCATGTATTTTTTGTAACTATGTACTTGATCATTAGGTCATTTTATTTATTTTTGTCACAACATCACACAAACACATGTATGATGTTTGTGAAAAAACAATAAAATTTATCCGTATTATGCATCCAATACTTGTTGTTTATATCATGAAAGATGGTTATTCTTACCCTTTTCAATTACAATATAAAATTAGGTAAATTATATTGATTAATTCCTCAAAGGTGTAAAATTAAACAAATCTATTACAATAGTATTCAATGTTAATTTATGGATTGAGTAACTTCTTGTGATGTTTTTTTACGTAATTTTACTTTTTCAAAATTAATCCATGGAAAATCAATAATTAATGTGATATTAAAATATACTGGATTGTATTTTATCCAAATTTGTAGATTTTGTTCAGATTTAAAATAGAAAAAAATTGATAGAAAAAATATAAATAAGGAAATTATTGAGAATAACTCTATAGTATTGAAAATTGACAAATGATAGAAAAAAAACTGTATAGGAAGTAGTTAAAATCACTTCAAACACCAAGACTTCAGATTAATAAATCTGCACCATAAACTCAGATATCAGAACTCGTACTCCCTGCAACTCCTTGCCCCAAACACAGTTTCTCATAACTCTAGAGTAAACAACTCTGCACCCCAAACACAAACTTCAGAACTCCTCAGATTTCTTTACTCCCCATATTTCTTTACTCCTACTCCCTGCAACTCTTCAATCGAAACGCCCCCATAAGGTTTTCGTATGAATTTTGAAATTTAAGCTCATGAATACTACTATCAAATATGAAGTTCCCTGTTTTGTAATCCATTCTCACATATGGTTTGAAAGACCAACACGAGTTTCAAAGATCAACTAAAAAGGAAGAAAAAATAAAAAACTTATTTTTGGTGTCTTGAAATTAACTTATAAAATGAATGTTTTCTTAAAATATGAAAACAAACACATTTTTTAAAAACCCCCCAAAAAAACAAATGGATATCGAATAGAGCCAAAATAAACAACGGTCGTGAAAGTTCAAGGACTAACAATTGTGGGTTGCGCCAGAGTGAGAATAAATTAACGATAATTAATATGCATTGTTTTCCTTACAGTTTGATGTTTAATTTTCGAACCCCTCGTATTTGTTGTATTGAAAAAAAAACACATGATTTACATTAATGACAACGAACCTCACAATAAACAAGAAAGGGACTTTATTTTTATTTTTAGTTTTATAGATCAACAACAATGTTTGAAGGTATGAGGATTCAAACCTTTTACTTATATTGATTAGGGGTACATGTCAATTGTTCTCACTTCGACACTTGAGAAATTTAGGACTTGTTTGGTAAGCAATCTGAAAACATAAACTTCAAAACAATAGATTCAATAAAAACAGAGTTGTATTTCATGTTTTCATATACGTGTTTGGTAACAAATTTATAAATTTGATTCTATTTTAAATAGTTGTTTAAAGTGTGTCTTGTAATGATCATTAAATTAGTTGTAGTTGAAAACTAAATATTAGATTGAATATAAATCATTATTAATTAATTTAGTTTGATTCTATTTTAAATAGTTGTTTAAAGTGTGTCTTATAACATATTTATAAATCATGAAATTAGTTGTAGTTACGAAACTAAATATTAGATTGAATATAAATCGTTATTAATTAATTTATGAACGTGGTTTTTATAGATTTTATAGAGTTGTCATTTTATAATATGATATAATATATATTGTACATATTTTAATTTAACAAAAATAAATTGAGTTTATAACATGAAATATTATGTTGATTTAGATTTTTATCCTTGTTTAATATAATTATGCATTTTAAAATTTCAAATTCAACATCTAGATACAATGAAAACATAAGAAATGTTTTTTTTCCATAATTTATACTATTTGAATCACATAATCAAAAATTAGTTTTCGAACACACATATGTCTAACATACATTCACTAAATTCAGCGAATCCCAAAACATAAACACATATTCCATATTGCATACCAAACAGACCATTACTTTAAAGGCAAAAGTTCAGTATTTAAATATTCAAATCCAAGTCATGTATAAATAAATAATAGGAAATTTGTATTAGATAGCAAAATACGAGTTATTATTTGCAAATATAGCAAGTTTTATCAAACAAGATGCAAATATAACAAAATTTTTAAATAACGTTTTTTATTTCCCATTTTACTCTTGACTGAAACCTTATATATTTTTATCATTGTTCATAATTTATGGGTGATATATTTTTATCCACGATAGACTTTTATCACAATTAGATATACAAATCTGAAGTAAGGTTTGAAGTAGACTGATATACTTTCATCATAATTGGGATTATATCAATGACAAATTATTATCACGGTTAGAAGTCTATTAGTGATATGTTGTGTTAGAATGCAATACATGAAGTATGTAAATCACCAATTAACCCAAATACTTAAGCTAATAGGTTATGACAAATTTATTTATATTAAAATCAACACTCCCCCTTCAATCGTGGGTTTATACATTTGAACAAAGGTCCAACAAGTAGAAACCAATATTAATTGAGAATAAACGATTTCACCAAGGTTCGAACACGACCTCCTACTTTGATATCGCGTAAATCACCAATTTAACCCAAAATATGTTATGAAAAATTTAATCATATCAACACCAACAAAGTAGACTGATAGATTTTTATCAAGGTCATTTTATCGTTGATAGACTATTGTCATATTTTGAAGTCCATTTGAGATAAGTTATAATAGGATGCATAACTGAAGTAATGTTTGAAGTAGTATGTAAATTGACGTTTATCATAGTTAGGAATCTATCAACGATAACCTTCTATTAACGATAGTATATTACCACAGTGATATATGAAATAAACATATATATTTTTTAAATCAAATATAATTTGTGGAAAAAATGAAGGAATATGAAACATAGTTTTCATCTTAGCTAAAGACATGTGCACAAGCTTTTTTAATAATTTGAATGAAAAAGCGTCATATATGCAAATAGTTTGTCATACTTACAATATTTTAGACCCATTTTTCTATTTGCCCAATTGTCCCCGAATAGTATTACCTACCCAAATAATCAATAGCGTGTTTGAAATAATTTAACACAATTTTCTAAACAAAAATAATGTTTAAAATATAGCACACTTTTCTATAAGAACACTTGAAAAAAATTAATAATTTAAAATACGAGTATATTTTGTATTGTTCAAAACCCCCTAGGGAGATAAGAAAACTTTAATGTGACTATAAAAAAACCCTTCCAAATAGGTAGTGAAAATAAAACAACAAACATGTTTATAGTCAATAAAATCACTTTTAATTATAGTCCACTCAAATAAAGTTTGTTATTTAAACACTTAAAAACGAGTAAGATACCAAAGACATTTAAACTATTAGACATTTTAAATAAATGTTAAATTCCATCGAGCATAACTCAACTCAGATAGAGTTATGACCAAAAAATTATGTATTGTTTGGGGCGTTGAGTGAATTATAATAACATGAGGTTATAATAGTCTGTAAAACATATAATATTACTTAAAATACATAATAGTATAGTTTGAGGTTATAATAGTATGTGTGTTGGGGTGCATAGTATTTAACATGTTATTATAACATATGGGCCAAACAAGCACTATGAGTTTAAATATCTATTTCCAAATGTTATTGAACTGAAAAAAAAAATGTTAAGGCCTGTTTGGTAGGCAATCCGAAAACAAGAGATTCAATGAAAACAAAGTTGTATTTCATGTTTCCACATATGTGTTTGGTAACAGATTTAAAAACTAGATTCAATTTTAAACAGTAGTTTAAAGTGTTCTATAATATATTTTTATATCATAAAATTAGTCATAGTTTCAAAACTAAATATTAGATTTAATATAAGACATTATAGTTAATCTATTAATATGTTTTTTTTTATAAATTTTGTATAATTATTATTTTATAATATAATATAATATATTATATTATACCTATTTTAATTTAACAAAAGTAAATTAAGTTTATAAACATGAAATACTATATTTATTAAGATTTCTATCTTTATTTAATATAATTATGCATTTTAAAATTTCAAATTCAGAATCTGGATACAATGAAAACATAAAAATGTTGTTTTTAGAATTTATATTATTTGGATCACAAAATCCGAAAACAGTTTTCAAAAATACGTCTGTCAAACACGTATTCACTGAATTCAGTGAATCCGAAAACATAAAACAAAATTTGGATTGCCAAACACGTATTCACTGAATTCAGTGAATCCGAAAACATAAAACAAAATTTGGATTGCCTACCAAATAGATCCTTAAATTCCAATCACCACGGTTTCAACTAAAAAAAAAAAAAAGGTCAAGTCACATGCATATATTATTTTTTTCCCATTCAAATCCACCTCCATCCTTCAAACCACAAATTATTAAATGGGGCCTCCATCCTTCAAACCACAAATATCATATTCCTTGATAAATTGAATAGACAACTTGAGATTATTTGATTTATAAATAATATTTTTTATTCACATAATTTTGAGTTTTTAAATAATTTTAATTACATGGAGATGGACTCACGTGATTTTTAAAAGGAGGCTGTTCTGGCAAGTCAATAATTCCGTTAAAGGACATTTAACCTCAACGGTGACGATCGTAGGCTTCAACCATTTGAGACTAACGTTATTTCTCTCAAAACCACATCGAATGGAGAGCAATATCAAAAGGAGGCGGTTGTTCTGCCCGCCGGCGTCACCGCCAACCAGTTCGAACCTACAGGTGAAAGTTCCATCTTCGTCTTTGAGCCACTCTGATACTTCCCTCTCAGGTTCAGCATAAGATCAATTGATAGGTTTTATGGCATTCGGCGCTTCATGGCGTTTTCTTTCTGCTCAGTTCCAAGGGCGCCTTTTGGGGCATCGCAGCAGTGGCAGGTATCACTATCGCTTACCTTACTCGCCTTCGCCCTCATCGGCTTCGTCATATTTGCTTTCAACCCTAGATGAATCATCAAATCTATTCGACGATGACTTTTTGGGTAATGGGATTCGAAATCAACCCAGCATAGATGAGCGCTTCGTTATTAGCGAACTTTCTGATATTTTATTAGTTAATCCTTATGGTTCGCTTTCTAACACACTCAAAGAGAATCGTGCTGAAAAACAAATGCCAATTAGGGCGGTTGATGGATTTTTACGACCAGGAGAAAAATTACGAGGTGTTTTCCTTCAAAAACTGAATGGTAAATCAGCAATTGAACATGCTTTAGATAGTATTAATGTGAATTTGAGCCAAGATGTTGTCAAAGAAGTTCTGAACGCGGGGAGTTTAGGTAGCGAAGCAATGATTACCTTCTTTTATTGGGCTATTAAACAGCCATCGATACCTATAGACACTTCTAGTTACAACATAGTTCTTAAATCTTTAGGTAGAAGAAGGTTTTTTGACTCCATGATGTATGTTTTCCACAACATGACGCGGGAGGGAGTGAATGCGAATATGGAGACGGTATCTATTATGGTAGACAGTTTGGTCAAGGCTCACCAAGTTTCCAAGGCACTTCAAATATTCAGAAACTTGAAAGAAATTGGGTTGAAATGTGATACTGAAGCCTTGAATATTCTTCTACAATGCATGTGTCGACGATCCCATGTGGGTGCTGCAAGCTCCTTCTTTAATTTAATAAAGGTGAATGCTCCTTTCAATGCTATGACATATAACATTATAATCAGTGGATGGTCAAGATATGGTAGGCTCAGTGAAGTTGAGAGACTTTTGAAAGCAATGGAAGTTGATGGATTTTCTCCAGATTGTCTGACCTACGCTTATCTTCTCGAGTGTCTAGGCAGAGCTAATCGTATTGATGATGCTGTCAAGATCTTTGATAAAATGGATGAAAAAGGCTGTACTCCTGATGTTGGTGCTTATAATGCAATGATCTTCAACTTTATATGCATAGGTGATTTTGATGGATGCCTGACCTACTACAAGCGTATGTTAAGTAACAAATGTGAACCAGACATCAACACCTATTCCAATTTGATTACTGGCTTTCTTAAAGCCAAGAAAGTGGCCGATGCACTAGAAATGTTTGATGAGATGGTGGTAAGAATTATTCCCAGTATGGGGGCAATTACATCATTCATCAAACTTAGCTGTAGTTATGGTCCCCCGCATGCAGCTATGTTAATCTACAAGAAAGCAAGAAAAGTTGGATGTAGGATATCCAAGAATGCTTACAAAATGTTGCTTATGCGGCTTTCTTTGTTTGGTAAATTTGGTATGCTATTAAGTATATGGAATGAGATGCAAGAAAGTGGTTATGATCCTGACGTGGAAACTTATGAGCATGCCATTGACTGTCTTTGTAGAACAGGACAGCTTGAAAATGCTGTACTTGTCATGGAGGAATGTTTACGTCAGGATTTCTTCCCACGTAGGCAAATACGTAGCAAGCTTAACAACAAACTATTGGATTCTAATAGAACAGAGATGGCATATAGGCTCTGGTTGAAAATCAAAGTTGCTCGTCATCAGGAAAATTTGCAAAGATGTTGGCGTGCCAAGGGATGGCATTATTGAAATCTTTAAGGACATATCAATTACAAACAAGTTTTTTTTCTTCTCTTGTTTGGTCATTTGAAGGTTAGTAATAATTTATAGAAGGCATTCTACTTAATGGAGTCGTTCTTAGCTTGTATTACAGTTGTTGACTGCTTGTTTGCTTGCTAAAAAAAATTGAGACACGGTCTATGCAATTTCTTGGGCTTCCGTTGAGAAAGTCAGCAAACAGTGGACTTCAGGGCTCTGTTTAATGCAATCTAGATTGCAAAAAATGGAAGAAACCTTATCCTACAATTATTCAATTTGTTTTGACTAGATCCCTGTTTCATATGATTTGTTCGTCAAGATTCCCTGAAATCTTGTATGGAAAGGAAGGACAAAAGTTAGGTAAAGGAGGTATGGGGAATTTTTCACGGGGTTTCTTGTGTTTCTTATTCAATTTGTTTTAACTAAATGATCGTTTATTATGTTTCCTTTGTCAAGGTTTACATTTATTCAATGCATTTTGACTTTGCAGGGTCCAATGTCGATGCCTATGGACTTTGGCTATTCATCTGGTGCGCAATGCCCACATCTCTGGTTATGTGCTAGATCGCTCTGGCTATTCATTTAGTCTTGTGGGGTGCACATGTTTATGATACGAGTATTTTTCTACCTCAACTTCTGCACCACAACGCAAAGGACTGATGCGCCGAGGTGCTCACCTTCTTAAGATTCTCTATAGTTGGCGGATCCAACCTACTTGATTATATGCTTCTCAATCCTCGCAATTGGCAGCCACCTAGTTCAATGGGATGCCACTTGCTTACCTGCTAACCAAGGGGGAATAGGTACTGGCAATGCACATTACTACAAGTCTATAATGATGGCATTCTTGTCGAGATGTATCTGGAGATTTTCTAGCGAACCCAGCACACTGTGGCATAAAATCATTTCTGGCAGGTATGCTAGAGTAAATTCAGAATCATTTCATTGTAAATGAGCTAGAAATAAGCACTAGACCCCATCTTGAAATGCATTTTTTTTTTCTTTCTTTCCGGGTCTTCTCAATGAAACTGTACTAGATTCTTGGAATATATGGCCAATCACTTAGTTTGGAGAATAACTATCCGAGGCTCAAATGCAAGAAGGATCAGGAACTTGACTGAAGGGACTTCCAATTGAAAGTGCTCGTGGAGTCGTCAGCACCGCTAATTATCCACCAAGAGCGAAGTCAAAAGTTTTTGTGATGAGGGCACAGGAAAAAAAGAAAAGGGAAGAAGTAGACAGGGAAGAAGGCCATGTCCTCAATCATTAGCCAGAGGAGAACAAGAACAATTTAAAATTCTTGTAAATTGTATGGGAAAAATAAAGTTTTTAAGTTTCGAATAATTTGCCCCAGCTCGTTCTTTTGCTGAGGATCTCGTATCAAGTATATGGATGCGTGAATTATCGTTTGAAATCTACCAATTATTGTCTTTGATTTACAATGTAATTAACATATGTGAATCTTTTTGTTTTTTATTCTATTGTAGAGTATATTTCTATATTACGCTTGTGGTTTTCCTTTCAATTTTATCTCTATGCAAGTTTGGGAAAAAAAAACGTTTCATTTCTTCGACATGCTGAATGGCGCCAAAATAAGAATGAGATTGTAGTGATACATATGGAAACCGTTGGATAATTTTGATAAATGATTAATAAGAAAATCAATCGTTATAATTAAAATAGTATATAGTATCAGGAGCCTATCACTTCTAATATATTGTCAAAAATCAAACATTATTGAGTGATCAAATTATTGGGGGATTCGAATCCATGACCTTTTGGTCATAAATTTTGATTGATGGTAGTTGAACTATGCTCTTGTTAGCAAAATGCAAATTATCTCTAATCTATACTCACTTTGGTTTGTTACATTAGTTAGTAGTTAATTTGAGCCTAGGTCAGAATGTTAAAATGTGATTTAAAAAATCATCTCCTTCCTTATGTACCATTGAATAACAACAAGGGAGAGTAAGAGAATTTACTGTAGTTTATGCTTAACGGATGGAAATATGCTCTTTTTGACCCCCATGGAAGATGGTCTGTCATTTTAATGAAGTATTTCCCCCTTTCATAGAAAATACGAGAATTAAATACGTTATTTCTGGTTACTAAGCCAGCGAGATTCAGAGGAGAATTTTCTCTGTAGAAATCGTTCTCGTTACCTGAATTTTCCTTCATTTCCTTTCCTTTCCTTTCCTTTCTGGTTCGGTATATTGGTAATCGGCTTCTTTTCTTCTCCCAGTTTTCCACCCTCCCTCGATCCCACGCTTCAGACCACAGCTTATCTGTGCGCTCATCCCTCAACTAACACTATAGAATTCGTCAATAGACCTAGCATCTCATTTCGCTCTGTTCGTTCCTACTGTTGTGATTGAATTGTCTTTGCTCGAGTGGGATCATAGCTTCATTACTGCGTGCGAGGATTGTCTGAAGAAAGTTTGATCTACTGTGTTTCTGTGTGTGCTACCGGCGGGATCCAATCGAGGGGGGGACTAATATGGATCAGTTCGACGCATTCTTTAGGAGAGCCGATTTGGATGGCGATGGAAGGATTAGTGGAGCTGAAGCTGTCGCTTTCTTTCAGGGCTCCAATTTGCCTAAAAATGTTCTTGCGCAGGTTTCCTTATTCGCTTTATACTCCCTCTGTCACCCTTTCTTCTCCGGATTTCTCATGTGTTATTTATCTTAGATCAATGCCGTCCATGTACTTGGATTACTTTGCAAATTCGAAATCCATAAGTCGTTCGTTTTTCACTTCATTACTTTGTTTCTCGGTATCAATAGATGAGTTGTTTGCGTCTCGTGGAAGAGTGTGTTTGCGAATTAGGTGGTTACCCATATCTTATAAGAAAGTTCTGGTGTTTAATTTCCTACCTAGAGTTTTTCGCCGAGGTTTTTCTTTTTGTGAAATTTTTTACCCATCACAGTGTAGTTTTTAGATATAATTGTCACGCATTCCACCGTCAGACCTGCGATTGAAATCTATAACTTCCTTACGAGACTGAATTGACGACCTTTGTGCACTTCAATTTTCTGACAAGCTCTAACAATCTTGCATTTGTTCTGTTTTAGCCACTGGTACATATTGTCTGTATTGAAGCTATCATGTTGAAAGGCTTGTCCTTTTACTTGATCTTCTTCTAATAAATATCTAGCAATATAAAAGATGATGCCTCTAATTGTATCCATTGTCCACTTGCACCATTTAATAAGGAATGCCAACATGCTTACAAATCTGTCATTCTGTAAACGGTTTTTCCAATCAAGGTTATCTTCTTTACTTGCAGATATGGATGCATGCTGATCAGAGAAAAACAGGTTTCCTTGGTCGACCAGAATTTTATAATGCTCTCAGACTCGTTACTGTTGCTCAAACTAAGCGAGACCTAACGCCTGAAATTGTTAAGGCAGCACTATATGGTCCTGCTGCAGCGAAAATCCCCCCACCAAAGATTAATCTTCCAGCTGTATCTGCCCCTCAATCAACTTCAGTGCCTGTTGCATCTTCTCCACAGATGAGTATACCTGCACCAACGGCATCTCAAAATTTTGGCTTTAGAGGACAAGGGGTTCCAAATGTGGGTGTGAATCAGCAGTATATTTCGGCCCAACCAAACCCTTCCATGAGGTTACCTCAAGCCACACCTGGCGGTGTTGCTTCCAATAAGCAACTGGTTATTGCTGCTTCCGAGCCCTCTGGAGAAGGAAACGTACTGGGTTCAAATCTTCCAAACCCAAACGATTGGCTCAGTGGAAGGCCAGGTGGCGCCCCTGCTGCTGGGCCTAGAGGAGTTAGCCCTTCAGTGCCTTCCCCAGCTACATCCTTATCATCAGCTTTAGTGCCTTCACAGCCTATGCCTAATGATAGAGCACCAGCTGTTACTGGTAATGGATTTACTTCTAAGTCGGCATTTGGTGCTGACATGTTTTCTGTTACTCCATCACCACATATGCCAGGTTCTTCCGGACTCAACAATGCAGCTAATAATAGTATTGGTCCATCAGCCATTGTTCCAGTTTCCAGTGTATCCCAACCTTTAAGCAAGCACAACTCAATGGAGTCATTGCAGAGTGCATTTGTTTCAAGGCCATTATCTGGTGCGCCATTTCAGCTCTCTCAGTCATCACTGGAACCTAGCAAGGAGGTTAGAGCAACAGGTCCATCACCACTTATATCTTCTGGGATCACAACTGGAGCTAGGAACTCCACTTCTGAAAATGCACAGGTTACTTGGCCAAAGATGAAACCCACTGATGTTCAGAAATACACAAAAGTTTTTATGGAAGTAGACACTGACAGAGATGGTAGAATTACCGGTGAGCAGGCACGGAATCTATTTTTAAGTTGGAGGTTACCGAGAGGTATGGACTCCCTCATTTTTTTTTTTATTATTATTTTTCTAAAATCTATAATGTAATTTCTCTCTGTAGTTGAAGCATAAGTCATCTCATTGACATGTATCAATCAAACAATTTGGTGTGGTTTTTGCAATGAAATGGGGGGAACAATTTAGAATAGAATGTTTATGTCGACAACATGACATCATTGACTTTTGATGGCTTATCTCTGAAGTGGAGATTTACTTTTATTGTTCTTTCTTTATTACTGACCCTTTCTGATGTAGGATCATCTTATTCTTTTTATGTTGTAACTATGGGTGGTTAGGTGGTTAAGTTAATTTTCTGTTTGTTTGTTGTAACCTCCTAACCAACAACCTTGAGTTGGTTAGCCTCTACCATATCTATAAATATGGCAGCCTTGTATTCATAAAAGACATCTTTTGATTGGAAATAAACTCTTCCTCTTTATTCTTTCACTTGTGTGCATCGAGTGGTATCAGAGCGCCTTGATCCAAGGCCAAGAATTGTTCTAGAATTGGATCTTTCGGAAAAATTTTCCAGCAACATGGAAGCAGAAGCTTCTTCTTCAGACTCGGTAAATACAAGGCTCCAATCGGTAGAACTATCCATCATTGACATCAACAGGAACCTTGCTACCCTTACTCGCTCGGTGGAAAACATGTCTCAACAAATCGCTGCACTATCTTTACTCCATCAAGATCAACCAAGAAACCCTCCAATACATAGGCCTGAAAACCGAAACATCCAAGAACCCGTTCGAAGACAAATCAATGACCCCATCCGACGCCCAACCCTGGGATTCCAACCTGGTTACATGGCTATTGATTCAGAATCCTCGGATGATGAAGATGCCTTACTTCAAGAAAATCAACAAATTCAAGAAAGGGGTCCAAGAAGGCAGCAAAGAGACTTCATTGATCAAGAAAATTCAGAATTTTGAATGAAAATTGATCTCCCAACATTTAATGGAAGATTGGATGTTGAAAATTTTTTAGATTGGGTGAAAAATGTGGAAAACTTTTTTGACTATGCTAATACCCCCGAGCATAAGAAAGTTAAGTTAGTAGCTTTTAAACTACAAAGTGGTGCTTCCACATGGTGGGATCAACTGCAATATAATAGGCGATATTGTGGGAAACAACCGGTCAGAAGCTGGCCTAAAATGCTTCGGTTGATGAAAAAAAGGTTTCTCACTCTAAATTTTGAGCAGATCTTATATAACCAATACCAACAATGCACGCAGGGGGAATGCTCGGTACTAGATTACACTGAAGAATTCCACCGTTTAAGCGCAAGAAATAATTTACCTGAGAATGAACAACAACAAATATCAAGATTTGTCAATGGTCTCAAAGGTGAGATAAAAGATGCAGTCAACTTATATCGAATGACTTATCTAGCCGATGCAATTTCTTTAGCCACAAAAGTGGAAGAGCAAGAATCCACAAAAATCCTTAAAACCTATCAGAGAAGGAATACTTGGGAAAGGCAAGTACCAAATCCAAGAAGGGTTGCGGTGGATTTATCAAAAACTACTCCTGGAGGCAATACTGATTCGATCCTCAAACAAAACAAGAAAGAAGATATCCAACAAAAGGGAACTACAATTAATAAAGGGTTCGAAGGTAATATTTCAAGAAAATCTACTAACCCTTACAATAGACCTTCCCTTGGCAAATGTTATAGGTGTGGACAGCAAGGACATTTATCTAATGAATGCTCTCAAAGAAGAACACTAACTATCCGGAAGAAGTGAGTTCGATGAACAAGATTACAAGATTCGGAGGACAACATTCAAGTTCTTGAACCAGATGATGGTGACCAACTTTCATGCATCTTGCAAAAGGTTCTTCTAACTCCCAAACTGGAAAATCAACCACAAAGGCACTCACTCTTTCGAACTAGATGCACTATTAACGGTAAGGTTTGCCAAGTAATTATAGATAGTGGTAGCAGTGAAAACATAGTATCCAAGAAACTAACCCAAGTTTTAAACCTAAAATTAGATCCACACCCTAATTCCTATAAAATTAGTTGGATTAAAAAAGGTGGTGAAGCTAATGTGACTGAAATATGTTCTGTGCCTTTATCAATTGGAAATCATTACAAAGACCAAATTGTATGTGATGTTATGGATGTATGTCATATTTTACTTGGGAGACCTTGGCAATATGATAATCAAACTATACATAAAGGGAGGGACAACACGTATGAATTTACTTGGATGAACAAGAAAGTGGTTTTATTGCCTATAGGAAAATCTGAAAATAAAAAACAGCCAACAACTCCTTCTCATCTATTCACCTTAGTTAAAGAAAAGGAAATAGGTAAAGACACTAAACATTTAATAGCATTTGTTGTCAAAGGTGATCAATATCAAGAAAATATGAACATCCCTACTGACATAACAAATTTATTTCACCAATTTCCTTCAATACTATCGGAACCTACTGGAAAACCACCTCTTAGGGATATTCAGCACCAAATAAATCTTATTCCAGGTAGCACACTTCCTAACTTATCACACTACCGAATGAGCCCAACCGAATATAAAATTCTTCATAATCAAATTCAGGAACTACTTGAAAAAGGCCATATACAACATAGCTTAAGTCCATGTGCAGTTCCAGCTTTGTTAGCAACAAAGAAAGATGGATCTTGGAGACTTTGTGTAGATAGTCGGGCTATTAATAGGATAACCACAAGATATAGATTTCCTATTCCTAGACTTAGTGATCTTTTAGACCAATTAGGAGGGGCAACTATCTTTTCCAAAATAGACTTAAAGAGTGGATATCATCAAATACGAATAAAACCTGGAGATGAGTGGAAAACAACATTTAAAACTAATGAAGGACTTTTTGAATGGACCGTAATGCCTTTTGGACTTTCAAATGCTCCTAGTACCTTCATGAGATTAATGAACCAAATTTTCCAACCATACCTGAATAAATATGTTGTTGTTTATTTTGATGATATTCTCATTTATAACAACTCTTATAAAGAACACTTGGATCATCTATCTACAATTTTTTTCAGCTTCTTCATGAAAATCAACTTATCATAAATGAAAAAATGCGCTTTCCTTACTATCAAGTTCATTTCCTTGGGTTCATAATCAATTTGAAAGGTATATCGGTGGACCCTAAAAAATTGAGGCTATTAAAAATTGGCTCGCACTAAAAGATGTAAAAAGCATTCAATGTTTCTTAGGACTTGCCTCCTTTTACAGAAAATTCATAAAAAAATTTAGCACCATTGCTGCCCCTTTGACAAATTGTTTAAAGAAAGGTAATTTCACTTGGGGAGAAACCCGGCTTGAAAGTTTTAACTGTTTAAAAATAAATTGTCTTCAACTCCGCTTTGGCACTCCCAATTTCAAAGAGCAATTTTAGGTAATGGTTGATGCCTCGGGTGTAGGGATTGAGCCATCCCATCTCGAGAAGGACATCCAATCGAATTTTTAGTGAGAAACTAAGCCCTGCTCGTCAGAATTGGTCAACTTATGAACAGCTTTACTCTCTCGTTCGAGCATTGAAAACTTGGGAACATTATTTATTGGGGAAATCTTTTGTATTATTCACTGACCATTTTTCATTAAAGTTTTTACATGCTCAGAAAAACATTAGTAAGATGCATGCAAGGTGGCTTTAAATTTCTACAACGCTTTTGAGTTTGTGATAAAGCATACAAAAGGGAAACAAAACAAAGTAGCTGATGCATTAAGCCGCAAAGGTACACTTCTTACACTTTTAAGAGGCCAAATCATTGCATTTGATCTAATACCTGAATTGTACTCCGAAGACCCTGATTTTAAGGATATATGACATAAATGTAATAGTCATATGCAATGCCAAAACTTCCACTTACTTGATGGTTTTTTATTCAAAAATGACACCCTCTGTATACCACATACTTCCTTACGAGAAGCCTTGATTAAAGAGGCTCATGCTGGAGGATTGGCTGGCCATTTTGGAAGAGACAAAACCTTACAATTCATTTCTTCTCGGTATTATTGGCCTCAAATAAGAAAAAATGTCAACAACTTTGTCAAAAGGTGCTATATCTGCCAGACAGCTAAAGGTGTAAAACAAAATACTGGCCTATATACACCCCTGCCTATCCCTAAAACAATATGGGAAGACCTGTCAATGGACTTCATTTTAGGCCTCCCACGGACTCAACGAGGCTATGACTCAGTTTTTGTGGTGGTTGACAGGTTCAGTAAGATGGCCCATTTTATACCATGTAAAAAAACAACCGATGCTCTTAACATAGCACACTTGTTTTTTAGAGAAATTGTCCGTTTACCAATCTCTAAATCTATTGTCTCTAATCGAGATGTAAAGTTCATGAGTTTTTTTTGGAAATCTTTGTGGAAATTATTTGGAACAAGACTACTTTTTAGCACAACAAGCCACCCTCAAACAGATAGCCAAACTGAGGTTACTAACCGCACACTTGGAAATCTAATTCGATGTATCAGTGGAGATAAACCAAGACAATGGGACCTAGCTTTGGCACAAACAGAGTTTGCTTTTAACCACATGGCCAACCGGTCTACAGGGAAGTCGCCTTTTGAGATTGTTTATACTAATCTACCTAGAATAACGTTCGATTTATCTAACATTCCATCTTCTGTTGACCTTAGCTCCGAAACAGAACACATGGCTGAAAGAATAAAGAACATTCATGAGGAAGTAAAGCTCCATTTGGAAATGGCCAATAATTCCTATAAGAAGTTGGCTGACTCCCGTCGAAGGCAGAAGACCTTTAACATTGGGGACTTAGTCATGGTCCATTTGAGAAAATCAAGACTTCCAGTCGGTCTTCATTCAAAAATGACAAACAAAAAAATTGGTCCATTCCCTATCACTCAAAAGCTCGGTGATAATGCCTATCAGATCGATTTGCCTCAAACACTTCGAATAAGCAATACTTTCAATATTTCTGATATCTACGCCTACCATGCCCCTGACGAGTTTTCATTGGCTGCATAAACTCGCGGACGAGTTTTATTTTGGGAGGAAGGGTTTGATGTAGGATCATCTTATTCTTTTTATGTTGTAACTATGGGTGGTTAGGTGATTAAGTTAATTTTCTGTTTGTTTGTTGTAACCTCCTAACCAACAACCTTGAGTTGGTTAGCCTCTGCCGTATCTATAAATATGGCAGCCTTGTATTCATAAAAGACATCTTTTGATTGGAAATAAACTCTTCCTCTTTATTCTTTCACTTGTGTGCATCACTTTCAGATTCTTTATTTAAAAAATTTATTCTATTCATTCGTAGACTAGGTAAGGAATACGCAGTTTGAAGTTTGAATATTGTTATTACTTTCATATGATTGTTGGGTTACCATTGTGGATAGCCTTTAAGCCGACCTTGTTTTCTCAATCCTAGGTAACAACTGTACCACATTCCATTCATCATAACAATCGGCTTTGAGTAACTCAGTCTGTATTGGAGCTTGCCTTCCCCTTTTTCCTTGATGAGAAACTAGTAACTTTTATTTCATTGATAGTATGAAATGTACAAAAGAGGGCAATGGGTATTAGGTATCGTGAGATTACAAAAGACAGTCCCAATTTGCAATGAGAGAAGAAAGACTATAATCACAAAAGTAAGGGGAACTCCAAGAGAGAGCAATGCAAATCAAGTGATCAAAGAAGGAATCAAACTCCTATGCCTTTTCTTCAAAGATGCGATGATAACACTCAAGCCAGATGGACCGGCTTTGATGATGTAGACCCACAAGCATGCCTTTGCTTTAGAGAAAGGATGACCATGAATAAAGTTTCAAGTAGTGTAGTCATGTTGTTTGGGAAGACAAGGTGCAGTTGGAATGCCGAGAGGATTTTCTTCCAAAAAAGCCGAGCATATTAGTAAGTAGTGAACAAATGCAACATAGTTTTGTAGCTATCATGATAAAGGACGCACCGGCTTAGGGAGGAGACTAACCAAAGAGCCTTATTGAGCAATGTTTCAGGTGTGTCGATGCATTCGTGACTTAATTCTCAAAGGAAAAATCTAATCTTCTTGGAGATGGGGCCTTCCAAATATTCTTGCAGAGATCCTTATGAGGATGTTGGCCACTAGATCAAATCTTATGAGTGAGGGATTTGGTTGAGAATGTCCTAGTCATCCAAATTCCAATTTTCAGGGGGCAGGGAGGATAGGCTAGATTTTTTTTTTTTGACAACAGCTTTGAGCTTTGCTCCCATATACTTAGGGGCACCCGTGCTCGCCCCTGCCCCCGCTCTAAGCCCCGAACCCAGGAGACATGAAAAGTTTTTATTTATTAAGCTCACCTGAGGCTGAGGACTCGAACTTGAGACTTCTAAGCCAATATGATCAAGAGACCCCAAGCCCTTACCATTGGGGTTGCCCTTTGGGGGTTGCAAGGATAGGCTAGACCATATCCCTCCGAAAGTATGATTTGATTGCTGACATGTAGAACTTGGAAGAAACCTATTTCATTGATGAGATGAAATCCCAAAATACAAGAGATTTATAGAAAAGACTTCTAATTTGAAAATTAAAGCATAGAGACTATAAGCACTAAAAGGGTGTTTACATTTACACCAATAAAAAAACATTGAATAAAAGCAAATCCATAATAAAAGCACTGAGAGATAAGGAGACCTCCCTAAAAATTCTGCCATTGCGCTCACACCAAAGAAACCAAAAAAAATGCTCAGATGATAGCCAACCAAAGGGTCTTCGTCACCACTTTAAAAGGGTGTCTCACAAAAACAAAAGCCAGAATATCAAAGATAGAATGAGGCAGGACCAAAGACCAGACAAAAGCTTCCTTCATCACTGACCAAAATTGTGAAGCAAAAGGACAGTGAACAAAAAGATGACTAGGGCATTCAACATTAGAGCAACACATGACACACCAAGGGGAGATGTAGAAATGAGGCATTTTTCTTTGAAGTTTATCAATTGTATTGACTCAACTATGACTTAGCTCCTATAAGAAAACTTTATCAATTGTATTGACTTGACTACGACTTATATTGGGAAAGCAGCATTCAAAGGAGTTAGAATCAAATGTAGGTTTCATTTAACCTCGCATTAATGATGGCATTCTCACAAAAGTCTTGGAACACTTTTTGTTTTGTAATCCTTGAGCATGCTCCAATGCTTTTTAAAGAACTCAGATGTGAAACCATCTGGACTAGGGAATTTGTGAGAACCTAAATCCTTAATAGCATTCACAATCTCCTCATCAGGGGCTTCGAGGTCAAGGGATTGAGAAGTTGAAATTGGATCCCAATTGTCAACGATGAGATAATCTATTACCTTGTCCCTTGGAGTATAATTTTTTTACCTTGTCCATTGGAGTATAATTTTCTGTAGAGATCTATGAATTTGACCTCAATGTCATTGTCTGCGACCAAATTGATGTCATCTCTGGATAAAATATCAACAGTTGTGTTCTTTCTCCTCTGCAAGGACGAAACTTTGTGGAAGAAGCTATTGTTTTCATCTCGTTCTAGATCCCACTTCAATTTGCACTTTTGTCGCCAAGATGCCTGTTCCTTGAAGGAAATATCCAAAAGCTGATAACGAATGTGTTAACGACCACGAGGTCTGTGGTTCGAATCCCCCAATCTCCATTGTACTAAAAAAAAAAAAATGTTCCATTCCTTTAAAACACCCTTGAAAGCTTTAAGTTTCTATATGAAGCCATGACTGTGCGCAGTGTTTTAAAAAGCCCATTCGAGCGTGCGCCTAGGCTCAAGGCCCACCTTTAGCGCCTCGCCTCTTATTGCGCGCGCCTTCCATGAAGAGATTGATATTTAAGGCTTTTGATCTTGTATTGTTTATCAATGTTGCATTGTTTCATGTTTTTTAATAGAGTATTGACTCTATGTTCAAAGACTAATACTTGAACCTTATTTCTTTTACCTATTTTTCTTGGTTAAAACTTAATTTCTTTCCATGAAGGGTTTTTTTCTTATTGTGTATGCATACATATATATTTTATATTTTTTATATATAGTGCGCCTTAGAAAAAAAAGCCCGCGCCTTTTGGTGCGCCTTGCGCCTAGGCTCCAGAGGGCTATTGCGCCTTAGTGCGCCTTTAGCCTTTAAAAACATTGACTGTGCGAAACCTAACAACTGGTTGTTACACCACCAATTACCAAACATAGGCTCAAAAGAGTAGTGCCCCATCCACACATTTTCAAATTTAAAGTACCCAGGCCTCTATCTTTGTTGACCGAGAATTGGATAGTGATCTGAAGTGATATGAGGGAGCTTCTTAACCAATGCATTGTTAAACTTATCAATACGGGGGCCAGTGATGAGAAACCAGTCGATAAGGGTCATGACATGTCTCTCGCAAAAGCTAGACCAAGTGTATTTTACCATTTTGGGGGGAGGGAGGAATCAAAGCACTATCCTTAATAAATTTTTTGAAAAGTTTCATGCTTTTCATGTTCGGCTTTCCACTTGAGATCTCAAAGGACCACATAGTCACATTGAAGTCGCCTCCCAAAATCTATTGATTTGTGCATAAGTGTGAGAGATCGTAGAGCTCATCCCACAGGGCACTTCTATCATTAGCTTGAGATGGACCGTAGACACTAGTCAACCAAAATTTGTAACCATCAGAGAGAGACTGAGGTGTAGTGTTAGGGAGAAAGTACCTTTGATAACTTCCAACACCTTCGTCGATGGATCATTCCACATGATAAAGATGCTACTAGTATAACCACAAGTATCTGAGGCGGCTCAAGCGGTGTGCCAAGAGGCCTTGTGGGATTTGATAAAACGTTTGTCAACACTACTTCACTTTGTTTCTTGAAGGATGACAAAGGTGGCGTCTGTTTTGAAAAGAAAATCCTTAATAAGGGCTCTTTTAGTCTTGGAGCGAGGCCACAGACATTCCATTAGAGAATGATCATGAAGCTTAAGACGATCTATCTATGACGAAGGAGGAAGGAACATATTTGATTGTGGAGGTGAGATTTCTCAATTTGTGGACTAATTTGGCAGATTTGACCGCTGATTTTTCTTTCTTTGACTTAATAATTAACTCTTGTTGAGGTGCTTTTCTGTGAACTTCTAAAAGGGAGGTTTAGATTTCGTATATGTGTTTCTAGATGGCATGCACATTCAAATAGTTTTTTTAGTTGTTACTCTTTTATTACTTTGGTGAATTCTAAGGTTTTTATAACTCTAGTTAGAGAGGTGCTTCTGGGTTTTCCTTTTTCGAAGAAGGGCCAAGATTTGTGGCATGCTAGTTTTGAATATACCCCATAGGATTTTTAGAGAGGTGGATAGGTCGTGTGACGAGGTTTAATGCTTCCTTGTGGATGTCGGTCACTAGCCCTTTTTATAATTATGATATTGGTTTGATTTTGTTAGATTGAAGTTCTCTTCTGCCGTTAGTTCTTGGTCTCCCTTTTTGTTGGGCTTGTTTTTTGTATGCACTCGTATATTTTTTTTCATTTTTACCCATAAAACTTGGTTTCTTAAAAAAAAAAAATTATTTAGGTAGTTTTCCTCTTTCTCCTACTTTGTATTACACGCAAAAATGGAAATGAGCATATATGCTCAATGAATATGTGTTAAAGTTATGCGGCAAGTTTAGAGGTTACAATTATCGTTGTTTTCACTTTGATATGCAAAAAGATATGGCAATGCCATTTAGTTGATGACTCTTTTTATATTGCAAGTCCTTTTGCATTTAGACACAATTTGAGTATTTGGAAATATATTTGCTTTCTAACGAAATGCCGGGAAGATAGTTTTTGTTTTAAGAAATCGACATACTTTTTCTAATTCCTAGGAAGTTATGCCTATGTTCTAATTTCTCCTTGTTTCACTGAAGCTCTTGTAAAGTTGCTTTTACGGACGTTCTTTTAATTCATTATACACGCTCAAGCTGTGTTTCATATTCTCAGAGGTCTTGAAGCAGGTGTGGGACTTATCCGATCAAGACAATGACAGCATGCTTTCTCTCAGAGAGTTTTGTTTTGCTTTATATCTAATGGAACGTTACAGGGAAGGTCGACCTCTTCCACCCGTGCTTCCAAATAATGTTATGTTTGATGAGACTCTGTTGTCTATGACAGGACAATCTAACATTGTCCATCCAAATGCAACTTGGGGTCCTCGTCCTGGTACTTACTAAAGTTGTCACTTGTGCTTATTTTCTTTTGCCCTCTTATTTCTCTCATTTTTATATTTTGCTTTTAACTTCTCCTCCTTTGAAATTAGGATTTGGACAGCAGCCACCCCAGGTCACTGCTCGGTCAGTGGCACCAACTGCAGGATTGAGGCCCCAAACAAATATACTTGCTTCAAAGGCTGATGGCGCTAGACTATCCAATGAGCAGAAATCAAGGGCTCCAGTGTTGGAGGATTCATTTCTGGACCAATCTGACAAGAGCCAACAGATTTCGGCTAGCTCAAATGCTCAAGATGCTGCAACATCAGAGAACAAGGCATTTCCTATATCTATCTGTCAACTTTCACGATTTGTTTCTGGAGAGGACCCAATTTCTTCTTATTGTGAATGTGCAATTCCTATGCTTGCTAGTTGATGGGCTTCTGTTTTTACTCATAAAATTTTCCCCCTATATCGTGTTAACTTGTTAAGCATATATTTTCTTTTATTGCTTTCCTCGTGAATTCAGCAGGTTGACATATTTTCACCTGCTATGTAGTATTATTCTCTCTGATGTTTTTTGTCTCATCCTTGATAGGTTGGAGAGACCGCGGATGTTATTTTGGATTCAAAAGAAAAGATTGAATTCTATCGCACAATGATGCAGGAACTTGTAAGTACTCTGCTGCCTTTGCTTTCAGTTTCTTAATTATTTGTGTTCAACTTGCAATTCCAAGTCTAATTTAATTCTACAAACTGTACAAGCATTTCTTTATATTGTGTGCTCTTATATGCTAGAATAGATTATATAGTAGTCATTGGCACTATACGAGTGCACAATTAGATCTGAGCACTTAATTTTAAAAGATGTATGTTTCTAAATAAATTTGGTCTTATTAAATACTACCTTTCTAAGAACCTATCTATGACTGACATTCGTCATACTTGTGCTTGATCGTGAACCACCTCAATCAACATGGCATCCCCATGTTTGATATGATAAAATTATTGTTGGGCATGTTGATATGTCATTTCCCTCATTTCTCTATGCGAGAACTAATCGAGTTAAATTACATTTCAGGAACCTTTTTTTCAGCCTCTTATCTTATTGACCCATGGATCATGCAAGCTGCTGACTTGTATGATAATTATAACGTCATTTTTATTTATCAATGGAAATAGTTTAGGTATGACTCCCTTTTCAAATAGTTTAGTTTTAGTCTCTCCAATCTCCAATCTCAAAAAACAAGACTAAGTTCATAATTTGGCTGAAGCCCAAAAGGAGAACATTAAATATGGCCACCTCCCAAACCTCCTCTCCTGAGGTTTGAATCTTCCAACTTGAATCTGACCCCTTGAACAAAGGCAGATTTACAGCGTGCTCTGCTAGGCTATGGGCTTCTTTTACTTTTGGAGTTTTGATCTTTGGTTGACCAATAATAGGATTCAGAGTGACGGCTTTGATTCAAAGATGGAGACTTAGACTTGCATGAGTGTGCTCAAGTTCTAACTTTGGACTTCACAGACCTTTTTTTCTCTAACTGGCTGCTAGAATTGAATTGTTAGGCCTGAAGTCCAGGCAAATATCTCAATATCACGTTCGGCCCATAGGCCAGGGAGGGGTGAGAGTATGAAGGGGCTTCAGCTTATATGCTAAATTTGTTCTTTTTAGTAAATGTTTTGCTTAACTTTTTTCAAAAATACTTTCTGACTATTTTCTTTTACGTATGTAATTAGTTTAAATTTTTACATGTAATCATTGTCTTCTTCTTTTCAGGTTCTACATAAAAGCAGATGTGATAATAGATTAAATGAGATCACAGAAAGGGCATCTGCTGACAAGCGTGAGGTATTTTCTATTCTTTTTCTTTCTGGGTCCGCTACATTTGAGTTTTATTTGCACTTATTTATGGCTTTATATTGCAGTCGGAATCTTTGGGGAAAAAATACGAGGAGAAGTACAAGCAAGTGGCTGAAATAGCATCTAAGTTAACCATTGAAGAAGCAAAACATCGTGATGTTCAAGTAAAAATACTATCTTGAAACTGTACTTTGTTATTGTACCTGATCATGCATCTTCTTCAACCTTTTTCGTAGCACCTACTAGAGCCGGCTGGTTAATCTTATCGCAGCTGTCACTGTTCAGCTGTTAATTAGAAAGTTTCTTGAGGACACTTTATTTGTTTTCAAGTTCTTTATATATCAATTCTTGATATAGGGATATTTATTTACCTTATATTATTTCATTATACGCGTGTCTATGTTAATGTATATGTGATTTTGCAAAAAAAAAGGGTTAATAGAACGTAGTTAAATGGACTTGATACAAAAGTTAGCATACAGAATCAATTAATATTATTCATTTATAGGCATGTCAACGGAACTTATTATTATTATTTTTTTTTGAAACACAACCGAACTTAATTGAATATATAAAAATTTCATTAAATTAGAGTTTGCCAAGTGCATCTTTTATTTTATTTTTTATTTTTTTTGAGGGAGAGTTAATCAGTGCATCTAATCAATAAGAGAAAACTGCCAATAAGAGCATAGCTCAATTGACATCAAGAATGACTCCAAGAGGTCATGGGTTCGAATCCCCACCCTCAATTGTTGATGTACTCAAACAAAAAAAAAAAAAAATCAATAAGAGAAAATCATAAAAGTTTATATTGTTCGATGACCAGATTCAGAACACGATGCATGCCTGGAAAAATGATCATTTTAAGCCATAAAGCCATATGCTCATGAGTTTTGTTGTTTCATTCGTGATTTTACAATCCCCTATTATTTGTCATTCTTCCAGGAAAGGAAGACAGAGTTGCATCAAGCAATTATCAAAATGGAACAAGGAGGAAGCGCTGATGGTATTCTTCAGGTATGATTTTGCTAGATAGCTGCGTGCTTCAATTTTCCAACGGGCTATTCTGTGCAGTTGTCTGATACTGATGCTTTTCTGCTTCTAGGTCCGAGCTGATCGAATACAATCTGATATTGAGGAGCTCATAAAGGCTTTAACTGAACGTTGTAAGAAACATGGATTTGATGTTAAGTCGGCAGCCATAATCGAACTTCCAGTAGGTATTAGTCTCACATTAGCCTGAGATCTATGCCTTTGCATCTTCTGTCTAGATTCCTTTTGCATGTGCTTTCAAAGATTCCTTTTATTCAAGGATCTTCTCTGTATTTTTTTTAAAAAAAATTGTGAAGGAAACGTTTGGTGCATTTGTTCCTGTACTGATTGTGCACCATTTGTTGCATGATGTGATCCATTATGCGATCAAAGAAGGGAAAAGATGAGAGAGAGAGAGAGAGAGAGAATCCTTCCCCTAGCCCCATCACCCAACCTTGACCCACCCCTTACCCCCGTCCACCGCCGCTCATATGGCCGGAAATAAGACAAAATTTAGTTTCACCTTAGACCGGAAAACCTTTGTTATAGACCTTGACAACCTCTCCCTTGGTCGGAATTTTCGACTCACTGAATTCCAACGTGATCGCTCGTTTTCCCTGGTAGCCCCTCCCCTTGTGCTTCAATGGCTTCACTCTGCAGTCAAAACCTTGCTCGAGCATCCCCTCAACCAGAAGTTCTTCAAAGAAAACAGAACAGAAGGTCACGTTTTCTGGGTCGAAAAACACACAAATCGTAGGGGCCATTGTGTGGAGTTAGCTAAACTTGAAACGAACGGCGGTTGTTCCAAACTGATCATTCCTGCTGGAGACAACCGCAAGGGTTGGCATCTTTTATTGTCTCTACTCTCAACCCACCTACCAGCCCATCCCCAACCAGCCGCCGCTTTTAATGCTTTGGCCAAACATCCACCCAAAACTACACAGTCTTATAAGTCTGTCCTACAGGGACCCACCTCTTTCCAACCCAGGATTCCCCCGAAGCCTTATGATCTTGCCAACATTGACTTGTCTGCTGTAGTCATTCTACAACGTTCAAATTTCCATGACGACTGGTTCTCGCTCCAGGAGGTCATAAAAGACTCCATCAGTGATCTTTGTGCCATCAGCCCAATCCATCCCAACAAGGCCCTGCTCATCTGTGACAGTGTAGAACGCGCCCTTCTCCTCTCCTCCTCATCCGATTGGCAGCAGATAGGCCCCTTCCTGGTGAAGATTGAAAAATGGAGCCACGAAGCCTTCTACAGTGACCTTAAGGTCCCCTCATATGGGGGTTGGATAAAAATCAGAAACCTTCCCATTGACAAATGGAGTTGGGAAACGTTCAGTTACATCGGAGAGGCTTGCGGTGGCTTATGTGAAGTTGCCAGGAAAACTTTATCCAGATTGGATATGATGGAGATATCCCTCAAGGTCGAAACAAACAAAACTGGTTTCCTACCAGCAACCATTCACCTGCCCTCTTCGTCTTCTTCGTCTCTCTCTGTTAGTGTGGAACCTTTCTTCACGGCCGATTACCACATAGGCTTCATCGCTGGTATTCATGGCAACAAACCGCCGTCGAGGGCCGAAGAAGACTTCCCCAATTTCGTGGACCCGACGCGCCCCCATCCTAAGACCATGTCGACCACAAAACCCAAGGCCACGCGCCCTCTGACCTCGGATGTGACCACAGAAAAGACTGCTGACAAAAGTCCTTGCTCTCATCCTTTTTGTCCTTTACCGATAGACCTTTGTGACACACATTCCCTTTTTAATCCTAATCCAGTCAAGGCCTTTACTAATCCCAATAAAGCTTGCCCCACCCAGCCTCCCTCTCCTTTATCCCAAAATCCTACAACCAAATCCCTAAAGTTTTCTCCCCGTCCAGGCCCATTATTAAAGTCCAATCCAGCCCCATTGCCGCAACCACTTGTCGCCCCTCCCTTGGGCCCACCCTCTGAGTTTCTTTCCCCTCATGCGAAAAAAGTTTTTTTCATAGATGGCAAACAGATGCTTCTTCTTCAAGGTAAAAAACACACCTCATCTGAAGTCCCTGTCCTTCCAGCCAAGAACAACCTCTTCAGTTGAGTATTGTTCCAGATAGCACTAGATTTACAACTCAGGGATTTTCTGTTGAATCTGATAATTTACAAGAAAAGAAGGGCATTTTCTCACACGGAGATTGGTCGGATGAAGGGTTCCTAAAACAAATTGCTCCTTGGCTGCTTGAAAATGGCCTCTGTATTGGCCATTCCCTCTCGTGGAAAGAAGACCAAAACTCCAGCAAAGATGAACCGCCTGATTAGGGAAGTCAAAAACCTATCCTCTTCCATTAATTACGACAAACAGGCCAATGCTGCTGCCATCACCGGGTCGCTGTCGGTTACATGATTGTTCTATCTTGGAATGTGCGAGGATTGGGCTCCAGGAAAAAAGAGCCCTCATCAAAGATTTCCTACAACACACAAATGCCACCATTGTGATCTTGCAGGAAACGAAACGATCCCATATAGACAGGCGATTCATTAAATCCATTTGGAGTTCAAGGAACATTGCTTGGGCGGTCATTGACGCTATAGACAGCTCCGGCTGTATTCTGATCATGTGGAATGACCCTAGCATCATTGTCTTGGAAACATTTGAAGGTATCCATTCCCTCTCCCTTCACTTATCATTGACGGATGGTTATAGGTTTTGGCTTACAGGTATTTATGGGCCTTCAAAAGCCTTTGTTCGACCGTCTTTTTGGGAAGAGCTCTACGACCTCTCACAACTTTGCAAAGAGCATTGGATCTTGGGGGGAGATTTCAATGTAACTAGATGGTCCTTTGAAAAATCCTCTGGTAAAGCTAGCACTAAGAGCATGAAGCTTTTCAATAAATTTATCTCAGATTCGGTCCTCATTGGTCCCCCTCTATCCAACGGTCAATTCACTTGGTCTAGCCTTCGTGAACAACCTGTGATGACTCTTATTGATCGCTTTCTTCTCATTGAACACTGCATTGGGAAATTTAATAGTGCCATGGTGAAAAGACATCCCCGGATTACCTCGGATCACTACCCGATCAGCCTGTCCCTTGGCCAACAGAGTTGGGGTCTTGGATACTTTAAATTTGAAAACATGTGGTTGGAGCATCGAACTTTTGAGCCTTTACTCAATTCTTGGTGGACAAACAATCTCATTCAAGGTCGGCGAAAGCCATGGGATAATCCAAAGCTAAAATCCTTCAAAGCTACATTGAAGGAATGGAATTGGAAGACCTTTGGTTGCACCAAAACCTTAAAGACCGATCCGACTGCAGAACTTTCCCGCATTGACGGTTTGGAGGAAACATCCTATTGGGATTCCGCTCATGTCCAAAGACGATTAGCTATCAAATCCCAACTTCAAGACATCTCCTTCTCGGAAGAATTGGCTTGGAGACAAAAATGTAAAGCCAAGTGGGCTATCGATGGAGATGAAAACAACTCCTTTTTCCACCGTATTTGTTCTGCCAGGAAACGTAAAAACACCATTGTGGAATTATTATCAAGAAGAGGTGATAGTCTGGTTGTTGATAAACACATTGAGGATGAATTCCTTGATTTTTTCTCCAATCTTTACACAAAGGCTGGCGGTGTTAGAACTCTTCCAAGGCTAGACTCCTGGAATCCTATTTCTTCGACTCAAGCTTTATCACTAGAGGCCCCCTTCACTGAGGAAGAAATCAGGAAAGCAGTTATGGACCTTGGCTCCAATAAATCCCCTGGGCCCGATGGATTCACTCTGCACTTTTTAAAAAACACTGGAACATCCTCAAAGAAGACATTAAGGGTGTGTTCCAAGATTTTTTTGAGAAGGGCATCATTAATGCAAGCCTAAATGAAACATATATTTGCCTTATTCCTAAGAAGACAGACGCCAAGAGTGTAGGAGACTTCCGGCCTATTAGCCTCACTACTTGTGTTTACAAGATAGTTGCCAGAGTTTTATCTGAACGCCTCAAGAGAGTCCTCCCTGATATTATTTCTGAGAATCAATTTGCCTTTGTTGAGGGTCGACAGATTATTGATGCATCCCTGATTGCCAATGAACTCATAGGGGGATTACTCCAAGAAGGGTAAAAAGGGGGTTGTGATCAAGCTAGACATTGAAAAGGCTTTCGACATGGTTGATTGGGATTTCCTCGATATTGTTCTTGAAGCTAGAGGTTTTGGCTCTAAATGGAGGAAGTGGATTCATGGTTGTGTCTCTTCGGCCAACTATTCCATTATCATTAATGGTAGGCCCCGAGGAAACATTCGTGCTTCTAGGGGGCTCAAACAAGGGGACCCCCTTTCCCCTTTCCTTTTTATCCTCATTATTGATTGCCTTAGCAGGATGTTGAACCATGAAGCAAAACAGGGCAACATCAACGGATTGGTTATTGGCAGTGGACAACTAGCCATCAGTCACTTGCTTTTTGCAGACGACACCATTCTTTTCTCTACCCATAACAAAGAAAAGATTGCAGGCCTCTTTAAAATTGTGAAAAGCTTTGAGGAGGCATTTGGCCTCCGTATAAATCCACAGAAATCAGAACTTCTTGGCATTAATTTACAGGCGGATGAGGTTTCCTCCCTAGCCAGGGCTTGTGGCTGCAAAACAGCCTCGTGGCCTTCAGTTTATCTTGGACTGCCTCTTAGCGGTAAGCCACACACTATCTCTTTTTGGAACCCAATCATCGAAAAGATTGAAAGAAGGATCAGGGGTTGGAATAGCTCATATATCTCTAAAGGAGGTCGCCTCACCCTAATTCAAGCTACTTTGTCCAATCTTCGTACTTATTATCTTTCCCTTTATAAGCTCTCTTCAAGGGCTGCCAAGTCCATTGAGAAACTTTACAGAAATTTTCTTTGGAATGGTAGCAAGGAGACACAGGTCTTTCATCCTATTAATTGGGCGACGGTACAACGACCTTTAGAGGAAGGTGGTCTCGGAATTTTTGATTTGAAAGCTAAGAATCGCAGTCTCTTAGCTAAATGGATTTGAAGGTTCCATATGGAAAAAAATGCTCTTTGGAGGAAAGTTGTGGCAATCAAATATGGAACCACCCACTTTGGCTATCTTACTGATCCAAAGAAGCACATGTTCAACAGTGGCCCTTGGGGTAAGATAACTGAGCAACAAAGCTTGATCTTACAAAACATATCCATCACAGTGGGGCAGGAAAATCGACTTCTTTTTGGAATGATAGATGGGCTTCCAACACTCCTTTTCGAGTCATTTTCCCTCTTCTCTATCATTTGACCGAAAGGAAACAAGCTTCAATTCATGACATGCTAAATGAAGAGGGTTCTACATGGAATTTTGGCCTTCGGAGAAGCCTTAAGGAAAATGAAATTGAGGAATGGGCTTGCCTCTCAACCATGATCTTTTTCCCCCCAAAACCGTGGACAAAAGACTCATGGAAGTGGAATTTGGATAAACAAGGTGCCTTCACTGTCTGATCCCTCATCCATTCTTTAGTTTCTACCAACAATACCAATCACAGGACTTTATACATGAATATTTGGAAGGGTCCAACCCCTAAAAAAGTCAGGTTTTTCCTTTGGGAAGTCAGTCATGGCGGCATCAACACTGCAGACACACTCTTGAGGAAAGCTCCCTGGTTGGTCTCATCCCCAAACTGGTGTACTCTATGCAAACAAGATAGTGAATCCGCGAGACACATCTTTGTAGCTTGCCCTACACGGCTAACATTTGGGGCCCAATCCTAAATGCTTCACACCTTCAGCTTGTTCTCCCCGAATCACTGCTTGACATTTTGGAAGTCTTGATAATGGGTCACCCTTTCACCAACGCGAAAGGCTGCCTTTGGGAAAGTATAGTCAAGGCTCTTTTTTGGTCTATTTGGTTAGAAAGGAACAACAGAATCTTCAACGACAAGGCTCGCGCACCCAATGTGGTTTTAGAACAATTGTTATATTTGGCTTTATCTTGGTGTAAATTCTCCCCATTTTTTAGAAACTACAGTCTTAATTCCCTTTTATGTTCATGGGAAAGCCTTTTGTAACGGGTCTTTGGCCTTTTTTGTACATTTCATACCATCAATGAAATGATTCACTTGTTTCTCATCAAAAAAAAATTATGCGATCAAAGTGACTTGATGTATCTTGGTTTCAATTAATGACACTTTTCATGATGGATTTGTTAGGTTGGCAACCTGGAATTCCGGATGATGCAGCTATTTGGGATGAAGAGTGGGATAAGTTTGAAGATGAAGGTATAAAAGTGGTTCTTGACAAGTTATTTACTTTTCTGATCTACAGTGTTGCAGTTTTTGGTCTCAATTCATTGTCAGCTAACTTTGACTGGTAATTTGATGAAGATACCTCATATTTTGTTGATATGGGTTAATTAATATACCTTTCAGGATTTTCCAATGATCTTAATCTCGATCCAAAAGGTGTTTCTGCCTCGAAACCAAAAATGTCAGACAGTCAGGGTGAAAAGGATCTAGCAGATTATAACTCAACTCCTGATTCATCGTCAAATGCCAATGGAAAAGTGGGGAACTCCTCAAGTACCATCAATCGTGCCTTTGAGAGTGAATCTGTGTATAGCCACAGTGAAGATGAATCAGCAAGAAGTCCATATGGCAGTCCGGTTGCAAAGACATCTCTAGAAAGCCCTTCTCATGAATTTTCAGATGCTGGTTATGAAAAAAGTCCGCTTTCACATAGGTAATAACGGATTCGTATTTTTTATACTTAACTTCTTACAACCATCTTTTTTATGTTATGGTTCTTTGTTTAATTCTGCCATCAGAGGTTTCAATGAGTCAGCTTGGGGCGCCTTTGACAATAATGATGACGTGGACTCAGTTTGGGGAATAAAACCAGTTAATACCAAGGTGAGCATGAAAATTAGATATTTTATGTTGCCTTGTTGGGTTTGATAAATGTAGAGATTTATTTGAGTTTATTATTAGAAACTATCTTTTAAAAAGAAAGGATCTCTTTTTTTTTTTAAGTAAACAAATGAAAGGTTTGGGGTTTGAACCTCCAATCTCAAGGAAAGTATTACATGACAATTACTGTTGAGCTATGCTCACTTTGACAAAAAAAAAAAAAAAAAAAAAAAAAAAAAAAAAAAAAAAAAAACTCTTGAAGTACGGTTTGATCTAGTATTTTTGTTTCTATTTACAATCGGTCTCATATATTAAATATTTCATTAATTAACATTATCAAGCACTTAGAACATCATTCAATGTTTTGGAAAAATATTTTTTTTTTTCATTAAAGCTTGTAAGAAGGATAATAGCAAATTTTGGAAACTTATATTTTTTTAGTCAAAAACAGAAATGATGCCATAAAATTAATTCACGAACATGCTCTTGGTCTTTTGATGTTCCCTTCTGTTCTTGGAAAATTGCATGCATGCCCTTATATTTCATTTCATTTAAAATCAATGATGTGGTACATGGTATGACTTAGAATTTAGAAGTAGTTCGATTTTTTTCATTTTAAGAGGTAAATTTTGGGAGAGATTTGCCCGCCCCATCCGAAATTAAATGGATGTGGTGGGCACCTGCCCTGTTACATTTGTTATTACTTATTAGGACTTGTTCAGCATCCTGGGTGGTAATTTATGAGACAATGGAATCTTGATCAGAATAGACAGTTATATTATAAAAGTTGATGCTGAAAAATTTTAGATGTTTAACACTGATGGATGAACTTCCACCTGTAGTTGCTTGAGTGTTTTAGCTGAAGATAGCCCTTGAAAAGTCAGAGGAAATAGCTTTCTAAGTGTTGGTTTGTACTTTCCTCCAACTTGTAGTGAAGAGATGGTCGATTTTGCTTTCAGAAATTTATAATGGAAGACGTACTGATTTAATTGTAAAGGTTGCATGCTTGTTATAGAAGAGTCATTATGATTGATGCTCTTAACCTGCGAGTTTGAGATCATAGTTGTGTGATTGCGTGATTGCTCAATTTCAGATCATAGTTGGCCTTGATGCTCATTCCAAGTCTAGTGTCAAGTTGATTGCATGTGGGATTTCAGCCATGCCTCAAAACACTTATTTCTCTTTTTATTTGATGCCATCACACAGGAACCAGACTCTGAAAAGCACAGCGATTTCTTTGGATCCAGTGATTTTGACACGAGCTCCATTAAAACAGCATCCCCGAATGCAGATAGCTTCTTTCAGAGAAAAAGCCCATTTTTTGAGGATTCTGTCCCTCCCACTCCTCTCTCTCGATTTGGCAGCTCTTCCCCTCGTTATAGCGATGTTGGGGAACACTTCTTCGACAATTCCTCCAGGTTTGATTCTTTCAGTATCCAGGATGATGGTAGTTTCTCCCCTCAACGTGTGAAGTTCAGCAAAGAGAAGTTTTCAAGGTTTGATTCTATCGGTAGTAGCATGGACTTCGGTCAGAGTAGCCAGAGGCACGCCAGATTTGATTCCATTGGCAGCGTCAGGTTCGATGATGCAGACCCATATGGGGCTAGAGATGGAGATCATGTAAACGCATTTGGGTCCTATGACTCGTTTAGAGTCTCATCAGAGAATCAAAGTCCGAAGAAAAGTCCTGATAGTTGGAGAGCTTTCTAACCATCAGATTCTGTTGTATCGATTCCCTTGTTTTCCCATCTGTCTTGTTCATTATAGTGAGCCTGTTGCCATTTTTTGTCTGTTGTTATGGCTTGGAAATGGAAGAACCTGAGCTGGATGGCCATATTTTTGTATGTTATGGTGGTGGTTTATGTATTGATTTCATGACATTGTTTGTTTATGATGACATGTTTCCAAAAGAAAACACACTTCTCGTGGTTCTCTTTTTTTTTTTTGGCACGACATGTTAGGCGATGTAAGAAACAAAGATTGATGCGAGTTATTCTAGTTGTTGTAAATGGGACTAAAAGCTAGCAGAATGCTGCTGGCATTTGTTAAGAAAAATAATAATAGGCACATTCGATAATAAAATAATATAACATAATATTTTGAATATGTAACAGCCAATGTGCAACCAAAAAATCTTTCAATGAAGAATACAGAGTTTATGTGTTGTGCGCTTGTGACTTGTGAGAGACAGTGCCCAGAGAAAACCAAACAGGTCCATTACTTTGTAGTACGGACATCCCACCAACTATCATAGCGAATTTTGAGGTAATTAGAAATTTTTTAATCAAGAGGGAAACAAATGGTTGTCATGTTTTGGTTTTGGTGCCTTCCTGTTCTTCCTTGACTTGCTCTAAGGAAGATGTGTCTTCCAATCCTTTCTTGACTTGATCAAATGAAGATAACATTGCAATCCGCTTATTTGCAATTTCCACAATAATTTCAAGTGCTGCAAAAAACATTGCGAATAGATATCAGTATCATATACTTGAACTCTCTTACCATAAAGACACACACACACACACCCATTTAATGAGGAATACAGATATTGTGCAATTCACCATTTTCAAATGAAAGTTGAGCTGATCGGAGCTTGGGGGAAACTAAAGTTCCAAACATTGAAAGTGTTCGACATCGTTCCTTTTGTACCTACATAACATGATCAATATTACTATGATGTCCATTTCTCTACCATCCAAAGTACCACAGAGCAAACTTCTAATTTGAAAAATCTGAACTGTAAAACAAGAAGGAAAAGCCACAACAACTATATAAAAAGGAAAGTATGAGGTCAATGATACGAACGGTAGTGAATGCTTGCCTGATCATCAATGATGAGAGCATCTTCTTTCTTTATAGAACTTTTCACCATACTATCTTCTAATGAACACAAGAAGAAATGTTAGATAAACTCCAATGAACAGAAACCAAAACATACAATTACTTGGATGAAAAAATTCTCTAAGCACGAATAGAAGGCATCAACTACCAGAAAGTTCAGAAATGTTCCGTTGTCGTAGCTGTGAACTATCAGTTTTCCTTTGCAATATGTCATTGTATTTATCTTCCCCCAAGCACTCTCCACCTTCAGTGGATGCCCATTTCCGCAAGTTAATGAATGGTTGCGTTCCTATAGAGCCACCTGTGGGAAGACGTACCATTAGCAAGTGTGACTATGTCAACATAGCTTGTTTAAGCAATATTTATCATCATGTGGATCAGTTAAGTGGATCAAGTAGTAACATGATAACCAGAATCTCTCTAGTTTATCCTATCAAAAAGACTCTAGTTTAGGCTTAGATCTTCCATCTGTCAAAGGAATTGGGCGGCTTAACGGTTGTCGGAAAATGGTGTAATGTTTATAGCATTTCCTAACTGGTTCAAAGTTCAAACTACAATAATGATATCCGGGAAGGGGAGATGATTAAGATTACCATCGCATTCGTCCACCCGCAGCGATGTAGCAGCAGAATGGATTTTCAAGTCCAGTAAAGCAGTGCTTACGCGTGAGGTACCCATAGAATGTCGGGCGCTCGCCAAATCAAACCATCCCTGTTACTCGAATGGATGCGCGAAGTTAGAGGTAGAGGTAGCATTTCCGCAGCCAATAGAAATTAAGAGATCACGAATCAAAACAGTCCCTCAGTAGGCATTCTTAAAAATCGAGCTGAGAATTGTTTATGGCCATTATTTAGGTAAATCCGACAAGTCTTAGAAGTGAGTTCGATTAGACTCTTCCATAGCAAATAGCCGGAGGCTTAATACCTCCTCAATTTCAACCTTTCAGAGGCATAACTGAGTCAATTTATTTTCTAGGAATCCAAAATCTAGAATCCATCGCTTAAATGCGTTGATCGTAAATACAACAACATAGTGCACTGAACAAAATACAAGTTTATGTTAGAATTAGGGTTTGATTGATGTAGAGATCTATTTTCGCGTACCTGGCGGAGTGTTGAGGACAATGCATCTAACAGGTTCAGATACTCATCCGTCGAATCCATAAATTGCAGCAAAAGGCTTTCTTCTTCTTGTCGTTTAGGTTTCTGTTGTTCTTGCTGCGTTTCTTTGACCCCATCTTCTTCCCCTGATTCGTTCTCGGAATCCAGTGATAGATCTTGTATTTCCTTCATCGACAATCCATCAGATTCTCAAAACTGAACTCAGCCTAAATACATCTCCGCCTACTGAAACGACTTTGATTACCAAATATTTCCTCATATAATTAAATTTACAATGACCCTTAATTGAAATTAATAATAATAAATTGAACCTCTAAATCTCTGGAGTTAACTATGCATGTCGACAATAAAAATATTGTTTGACAACTAAAATGATGAAAGTATTATAGTATACATATTCATATTTTATCTATAATTTTTTTTTTAAAAAAAAACAGAGTAAAATTTGAGCATAGTCTTATGTGAATATGAACATGGAATTGTATTTTTAACTAAACCCACGGAGATTTGAACAAGAAAGTATAATTCTATTTCTCATTGAAAATACATGGTTTTATTATATTATTTAATATAAAGTACTTCTAGAAACATATAGAGCTAATGAGTTCTTATTTTTACCAAATAAAGATAAGGCCTATCAAACGTGTTAATGATATGATTTGTAGTTCAAATCTCTCCTAACTTGTCAAACATTATGGTTGATCGTTGCCACCAAGTTATATATCTAAAATTCCATTTGTAAAATGAACTTAAATGATCGACAAGATGAGTGTAAAAAAATAAAGGTGATTATTTGAAATATATATCTCCATATATATATACATCCACCCAATAGAGAAAACTACAAAATTGAAGCTTCAAAGAAAAAAATTTCTAAAGATTACAGGCTTATAAGTGAATTAAAAAAAAGAATTAAAAATGTGATACGAAGAAAATTTGAGGTGACGTGTGGAAAATAAATAAAATTGGGAATTGCATTATAAATTTTTTTAAATTATGATTAATATTAAAATTCAGGAAACGGAATTCCAAATTTTATTATATAATAATGAAATGACATTTAAGAAATAAATGATCTAGAATTTGAAAATGATTTAAATGAGCTAAAATTTGAAAACGATTTCAATAAGATATAAAAATGAGTAGAAGATTTAAAAAAGATTCTGTTAATAAGAGGATAATTAAGTTCGATTTTGTTGAGGAAAAATGTCAAAAAAAACAATTAGGTAAAAGGGTAAAAACGAAACAAAAATTAGACAAAAACATCTAAAATATAGTTTGACCATTTATCAAACCACTATTGGACATTAAGACCTGTAATCCTTGAGCCAGGCCCATATATTCATTAACATTTAAAATTGGGCCTTTAGTTACCGGGCCTATCATTCTTCAGACAGGCCCATACATTCGTCAAGGAAGAGATTGCCATTTTCTTGCTTCGTTTCGTTGACGCTTCAGATTCGCAAACGGAAGAGAAGCTCTGAAGGCGTTCGGAGAGAGGTGAAAGTCAGGACTCGGATTGGACCAGACGCCAACGACGATGAAATCCAACGCGTGGGTTCTATTGTTATTAGTGATCTACTCCGCCGCTGTCGATTGCATTGATGACAAATGTGCCGCTTGCAATACTGTTGCCGTAATTTCTCGTTCCTACAATTCTCCATTCCCCTTTGAATTCTCTTTGTTGCCTTCCTTGATTTGGTTTCCAAATCTTAAAAATTCTTTATATTTTCGCTTATTCTACGTGGCGAGTGCCTGAATCTGATCACTGTCGATTACTGTTATTTTCGAGTGGCTTTAACTTTGTAGTCATTTTTTCTCTGTTGCATTGCGTTTTAGGTTGGTCATAAGTTGGTTTTATGGATAACTGCATTTTCTTATTTGAGATCTATGTAATTACTGATGCTGAATTGATTGTATTGCCGCATAGCATCGCTGAAGTTAAGTTGAGACCTAACTTCTGTATTTATGGTTCGTAGGAGGAGATAGAACGTGGACTTTCCAATGTAAGGCGACTTACCTTTCTGTGGAAAATATCCTCCCCCCCCAAAAAAAATTCACATTTCCTTCTGATATGAGTTTGTAGTGTGGTCAATTTTACACGGTCTCCAAGTGTATTAGTGGCTTCAGTAACCGAACAGTAATTACATATTTAACTAGGAAAAACCGAGGAATCATTTAGATATGAGACATCGGTTGGATTCTAAAGGTCAGCGTAAGGGGAAGGTGATTGATTACAGGTAAAACACCAACCTCCCAATTTTCAGGTTGCTCTTTTTTCCTTGGCCCGTTAGGAACTTAGAACATTTCTTATTAATATGTTTACAAAATGCAGTGGATGAACTGTTGAAATAGTTCAGTAGGAATGTTGGGCCGATATCGGCACTTATGTCATATGGGTTCGGTTTTGTGGGCATGGACATTCAAACTTGACTAGTGGCTTGTAGAAAGGCCTGCAAAGAACCACAATGTTTGAAATTTACGAACTTAATGAAATAAATGTAACTATTTCAAAGCTCCATTGAGAATGATCAAGGTGGAATCTGTACTGTTAAAATTGAAAATAGTTGAGCAATAAATAATGCTTGATATTGATCAAGTAGAATAGAGACTTTTGTTTCCATTTGAAGCAAAATTTTCTTCTGCACTGTAATACCAGATAGAGAAGTACGAGGACCAGTTCGTAGTAATTCTGATTTTAATTGCTTTAAGTATATCAAAGTCTTACTTTCTTGTTGAGATACATACATACAGTTCAATTTATAATTTTAATGCGGTAAGTAGTTATAGGAACTGTTTGCATGTTCAGATTATTAAGACTGATATTCTTCGTTACATTTTCCCAATTAGACTTGTTTCTGTTACTGGGTCGCTCTTAAATATTGAATTAACTACATATTTGTAAATTGTGAGCTTAAATTTCTGCAGGGTCAGTGAGCTAAGAGTTGTCGAACTCCTGGATGGGCTTTGTGAAAAGATGCAAGACTACACTATTGAGAAGGTACTTCTCTTTGAAATTATCTATTTGATCTTAGTTGGATCGGAATCTAGAACAGTGGTTCATGTCTGACCATCCGAGGGCTTATCATTTTAAGAAATTGTAGAAATGGATATCTGCATAGAGCAGGGTGTTTACACTTCATTTGACATCGTGTGTTGGATTACAAGCTTTTTTTTGTGAGATAATTGTTTCATCTGTTCTCGGTGCAGATAGGTTCAACTGGACAACAGTGGATCAAGGTGGATAACTGGGACAACTTGACAAGTATGTGGAAAATTTAAGCTCGTGTCTTTCATTGAGTTCCCACTCAATTGTCCTATCTTTTTTGGGGGGGCTATTGAAATTGACACTAGAATCTCTTACTTAAGTTGCTGAATGTTTGATAGCCAACTGATCTGCACTGGATACGTAGTGTAGTAAATAAAACGAAGCTGGAAACAAGAATCACAAGTGGCCTTGGACTGGATTTATTTAGATATTGATCATACCCTAAACTTCACTTTCTTGTAGATGACTAATATCTATAGCTTGCTGCGCTTGCATATGAAGTTATTTTTGTTTGTTTGTTTTATCCAAACGTATTGCTTTCATTGTTACAGATAAACAAGAAGCTCGGGCTTATTCAAAAGACATATCAACTTATTGTGGGAGGTGAGTCAATATTTCCTGATTCAGCGATCATAATCCAGCTGGGTTATGTAGATTTATGATTTTCCCAATCTAATGTTGTCGTTTATTAATGAGACAGATTATTAGAGGAAACAGAAGATGATGTAAGTTGACATGTTTTTCCTTATATAAGAATACTTTCCTTTTCTTTTCTTTCCTTCTTTTCCTCTAAACATATCTAATCAATTTCTTGATATTTATGAACCTGCAGTTGGCAGAGTTAATTAAGAAAGGATCTGTCAGAGTAGGTGATGTTAGCAAAGTCCTATGCCATGATTTGAGCAGGCATTGCAGCAAGGCGAGGTAATTTTTATTGTACCGTTTGAGTCTCGTAAAAGTGCTTTGATATCAACTTCAAATGTTAATCTGGCTATGAAGTCGATCTTGTGGTAAAAATGTCATTCTGTACTGGTTATCGTAGTAATTATTATATTGCCTAACTGCTCCTTCAAAATAGGTTTCCTAAGTAACGACCTCTTTCAATTATAGATTTCAAAACAAGTATTTGTAAATGTAGAAAGCAGAACAGAACCATTGTTAATTTTTAGAACATCTAAAATGATGATATCAAACCTAGACTACTTTATATAACAGTATATTTTTTTTCCTAATACCTGCATAAAGATTATTTTTATATTTCAAATCTACATAAACACTATATTGACTATTATATGAACTTGTCCTACCTCAGAATTTAGATGGTGGTTCCTAGTTGTGATGAAAAGTCGTTTCAAATAGGCCCTTGGATTACCTTTTCCTTTTCGCCACTGCACTACTTTGGCAGATTCGTTAAAATCTTGTGGTTTCAATGCGTAATATTAGTAGCCACCTTGTTTATGTGCAGTCATGTTCAGCTGAATGAAGATGATGACGAAGCAGATGGAGAACTATGAAATATTATTAAGATAGACTGGAGGGAAAGCTATAAACCATGCAACAGTTAGCTTGTTTCAAATCAGGAGATATGTGTTTACGTGCTTATTTGCTTGTATAACAGTAAAACTCTTGATTTCACCCTCAATTTATAATTTTGATAGAAGGCTCAGAGGATGGGGTTATTACCGACTTAAAAGCCTCATATTGATGTTTTTGTAGTAGAGCCTTCATTATGAGACTTCTTTCTAAGGAGGCAGCCAGACCCCGAACAACATTAAGCTAAAATTCTAAATGATCCAAAACTAACCATTGTTGATGGGATTTTCTGCATTAGGTGACAAAAGACGATCAGGCGAATTAGTTTTCCAAGTGCTTTTTGCTCATAAGCTAGATACTATGAAAGGTCATGTCACTGTCAATTTTTAAGTTTTTACTTATGGTCAGTCACATCAAATTGGCATGCTTCATTGAAATTAGTGTGTGATTACTACGCAGCCCTTTAGCATATGTGAAAGTGTAATCTTGTCTTCATTGTTCTCAGGGAATCCTTATGAAAGGTGATGTAACAACCAATCAAATTTGTCGAAAGCAATCGGCATTGACCATAAACAATGTAGGGTGGTTTTTTTCGTTCGTTCCATATCTGGTCCCCAATTTTGATATGGCATAAAGCAGGTCTGGGGAAAAATTATAGTATTACGGTAGTTCCATACTATTATTTATTGATTGCCACATTAGTATTTTTTGAAAATAACATGGAGGTTATCATAAATTATGTAGAGTCCACTAGTATTAAATCATAGTGTGAATAGAGTATGGTACTCTCATAGTACTAGAGCAAGTCTGCTCACACTGCTGCTAAATTTCCGAAAAAACTCCACGGTCTTTCACACCTAAAAGAAAAGAGAATCCCTATTTTTCAAAATTGCCGTGGAGATGAAAATGTTTACTATAATAGTAATAAATTAGTTTTAGTTTAATTATAATAACAATAGTAATATGAGATTATTGCATACGCTCACCTCTCCAATATTATCTTATTCTTATATTGTACGTTACATTATTGTATATTGTCGTATTTGCAACGGTTCAAAACGGTCCCTTCCGTCAATTGCTTTCAGGGGGAAAAAATGATGATGTCTTCCTTCACAATCAGCTTTTACGTCAAATAGCAGTTTCCTTTCAACCCAAAAAATTTAAACTAAAACAGTGGTAGAGATTAGTAATGAACAAAGAAGATAGCTCTTATGAACAGTCAAACAAAGATAGTCAGAAGAAGATTCTTGATGCACCAATTAATGCCTCTGAAAATTCTCACCAATTTCATACAAAAGCAGAGATTAGGAAACAAATGAATTTTAGGGTTTCCAACTGGTACAACATTGATCTGTACACGCACGGAATTCGAAATCACATTATAACAAAAAAATAAAAGGAAAAAGAAAAAGAAAAAGAAAAAAAATAATCGAATCCGACATGACTCTTTATTTTCCTCGTTAAAGCATCGAATGCCAAATAGATAAGGGGGGGCATGGGTGAGAAACCGTAGCCCAGTCTGCTAAACCAATGTTATATATACACCAACTCTCACATCTTTGCCCCTTTTAAAATCATGAATTGCAGTCCAGTACACCTTTCAACAAATTCAGCCCTTCTAATGATATGCTTCGCCTTACTCGAGTTGGAGGAATTTCTATCCGAGGGGGTGGATCAGCCGAAAAACATATCACAATCACGGTTAAATTATCGCATGTATTGCGCTTTAGCGCCTCTCTTACCAGCTCTCTTGAACATCTTTCAGGATCATTATGTAGCATCAGCTCTTTCCTTGCCATTGTTACAGCATACTGACTGCTCATCACATCCCAAAGCCCATCGCAGCCCATAATTAGAAATTCATCTTCCTCCGTCAAATGCAATTCCTGCAACTCTGGCTCTGCACTCAGTGGGCATGCAGAACCCTTTGCACCTTTCATGTGCCAGTCTCCTATAGCACGCGCAACAGATAACTGCCCATTTAGGTACCCATCATAAATCACTCCACCCAGCTTCTCAATTCTGAGTTTCTCAGATGCACAGTTAGGCTTGTGATCCTTCGACACCTCAATTGCCTTGCCCCTCCTCCCCAGAACAGCTCGACAATCTCCCGCATTTGCAATAATCATTGTTCTGTAAGGAAAAAGAGATGTCAGGAATAGTTGGACAATGATTCTGAATACGACAACATGCTGAACAATGTAAAGATAAGCATTCCGTGTTTGAACATCGAATGTTAGTCCAAGAAACTTGCACTCTTAGAGGACACAGAATAATTCATGTTTACCATCGTTAATCCAGGAATCGTTAGTAACTAATATTTGAACCTACCATGCCATAATTTTCATACAATACCATTTAGTTGACTTTCCTATTATGTTTTGATTTGGCTTCTATACATATGGTCTTAGTACATAAAACAAAAGACAATCTAAAAATGGATATTGATCATTGAATTATTTGATCTCTCCTCCCACGCATCTTCCCTTAAATCCTCCTCCAATCTTTCCTTCTCATATTCTCTTCTTTTCTCTATAATTTCCTCACTCTAATGCTTTCCTACCATCTCAAACAATTACTATAGAAATTCATTATTTAAACCGTCAGGCATAGAGCAAGAATCTCATATCACAAAATAATTTTCCTCAACCGTAATCCCTCAGATCTGCCAAGTCAGTCGTCCACCATCTTTTTCATTGAAAAATTTAGCTCATTGCGTTCAGCAGCATCAAATATTGCTGAAGACAACTTCTGAAGAACTTTGATATATATATATATATATGTATATCCAAAATAATTTGAGGTCTCTACCTGCCAAAAATGAAAGCAGTTAGAGCAGTTGTGCCAGATGAGATGTCCAGGGAACTAGCATCAGCAAATGCGTAATCAGCTTTCAAAAAAGCACTCTTAATTGCCTTCTCTACACTAATTGGAAAACAGGAGTCCTCGACTATGAACCTGAGGATGTTATTTCTAACAAAAGCCGCTGCATCTGAACCCCCATGGCCATCAAATACCTGCAACACATCAATTCCACCAAATACAACGTTAAAGAGAACATCCAAGAGAACCACTTTCTGATACAGAGAAGTTAATTAACGAAGTGGCCAAGAACCTTATGTTCACATTAGATTCACGACAATAAGATGTAAAAAATGCAAAGGGGAGGAATTGGAAGGAAATTTCCAGAAAATAATATAGAAAAATGAAAAACATGGCTGTTATTGGCAACTAAAAGCCAACTCTTGAGAGAGAAAGAGAGAGACTATTATTCAGGTGCATGAGTGCGACATACAAAGGGTCGCTTTGCCTAATTCAGGCCAGTCACAGCAAACAGTAACACACTTGTGTGTGAGTCGCGCCTATCTGTCCTGTGGAGCCAATGCATAACTTCTAAATTCTCGATTCAGCCACTGTATTTTCACCATTTCATCTTATTAAGATTAAGAGAATTAGCTTACACATGCACTGCTACTAACAAAATTATTGGAAGCCAAAATTTAAATCTTTCTAAAGAATCGAATGGGTGTACTGTAATAGGCAGATGAATTAGCATTGTCAGCCTTTAAAGGAGATTGCTCCTACTAATTACAGGTGAAAATGTTATCAAGGTAAAAAGTGATACTCACACCATAGAAAGCTCCAGGAGAAGTGAAATCTGCACAAGCATGGATGTGTTCAACAAGATCATCTATGCATATGTGCTCATCTTCCATGTACTGTTTAGGTCCCCTTTCTGAACAGCTACCCGATCTGAAGACAGGTAAGAATCCTGCTTTCCCATCAGGCGACTTATTCCCAAGAGCATCAGCATCCAAGCTCTGGAGAGTTTATGGGCAGGTAAGTAGACTTATATGGTTTTCCCAAATTTTACAATAAAAAAAACAAATAAATAAAATCAAAATAAAACTAAAAATAGATACAGGAACTAGTAAATGCGCTGAGCTGATGACAAGAAACCAAGAACTAGAAACATATCTTTCTGAAAAAGCATTGCAACTAAATGCAGGTAATAGGATATTACAATTTTCAGTTCAAAGCGCATCAATAACAATAAAGTGCTAGAATAGAAATCTGATGGAATATAAAAGCCTTTCATGCTACTTATTAAAAGGAAAAGAATACAACCAGAACTCCATGCCCATAACGTAATTGAGCCAGACTAGACTTATATATATGCTACACTATACCTTAAAGCACAAACATCAAACAATCCCATGAAATTTAAAGGACATTATACAGACAATATTCAAAAGGAAGCTATGAATTGAATCTGCATCTCCGAAAAAATAGAAAATGTAACAATGATTACTCACTAAATCAGCTTGGCCTAGCAGCTTTATGGAGCTCACACTATGCCGCATAACCGAGAGGTGTCGGGGAGGTTTCCCAGTGGTCATCTGTTTCAAACTATTAAAACTATCAGAACTTTCGTCATTCGTGGCTGATACATTGTCCTTATTATACCCGCCGCCTTCTAGTAGGGCAAAGGGAGGTGAAAAATCTATACCCGTAGCCATGATTATTTCCAAGGCATAAATTTATCTGTAAAGCTGATTTTGACCCTTATCTCAGGAGGAACACAAACAACATCCTTGGGACAACGCAATTCTTAGGTATCAAATTTCCAAATTTGAAGCTCGTAAAATAAACTCTGCTGACCAATAAAAAATATTTAGTGGTTGCAAGTTCCAGCACTACAGCCAGGGTCTGGAGCACAGATCAATCAATGAGTCGAAGAACAAATCCACCTCGACTTTACCAAATTATTAGAAAGTCTGCAGATTCCAATCCAAATCTTCAATACACGATAGCTTGAAATCAGCAACAAACGGATACCCAGATCAAACTGCAGATCGAACTATGTAATACGGAGAAGAGAGCCAGTAAACATCCGCAATATATGCCAACCTTCCCTTGCGTCTGATGTGAAAAATCGGATCTACTAAGCCAAATATTAAAATCGTGCGGAAGAACCAAAACCCGGAAAAATCGCTGGACGAAATCACAATCCTCGAAAAGTTGTCGAATAAAGTAAAGTGGAAAACTGGCTTTATATGTATTACTTAAACCGGCAGAAGCTTTATGAAGCCACAGAGCAAACCAAGTCGAATAACTTATCAAAACGTCCCAGAAGTCTCATAGAGATGCGAGCAAACAAAAAAAAAAAAGAAGAACAGATAAATTTTCAGAAGAATCCGTAAAGAAAGTAGAAGAATTCTGACGAGGAGTAGCGTAATAGAGAAGCTTTGCGTGGTAGAAAAATAGAAGAAAAACGAAACCCTAAGAGGAGAAAATGTGAGGAAGACAAGCAGAATCTTTCAGGAGGGTTTTTTTGGAGCGAAGAAAATGAATGTGAAAGGGAGAAAAAAGAGGGAACTAACTTGTATGTATTTGGTTGGTGACCGGTGATTCCAGGTTATCCGGTAGATCTCGTAGCTGTCAGTTGGGTGCGCGAATGACGACACGTGATCAGTTATTATTGGTTGGTTTTGTGGCTGACGCATGACCTTGTGTGAAATTTGTGGATCGGTGCCGCCAGACACACCCAGCCGTTGGATCTCTTAACTGGCAAAACCCACGGTCCAGCGCTATCTCTCTGTCTTGTCCTTTTGGACTCTATAACGCCTTCCTTGGGTCCGTTGACGGTCTCCCACCACACTAGATCCTGTTACTCAACACGTGGCACTCTCTCATTCGACGCAACTAGATGTTGCGGCTAAGATACCCCTCCGCTTTTCGGCGATCCCGTTTCGCCCCATCCTGACGTGGGCTGGACCCATCCAAAAGCCCAATCTCTAAATTTAAGCCCATGCCCAAATTACATACTCAGTATATAATCTAATAATCTTTTTTTTTTTCACGACTGATTCATTTTCATCTATTGCAGTTGTTTTAACTTTCTAGTTTCTACCCTCCTCTTTCAAATTAAACTTCAAAAATACAGGTTCCTTTTTAAAATTATTTGAGTTTTGGCTTTTGTTTTTTAAAATTAAGCCTATAAATATTATTTTCACTTATAGATTTTTTTGTTTTATTACTCATCTTTTGAATATGTTTTCAAAAATCAACTCAATCTAAAAAAGGTTAAATTATAAAAAAAAAAAAATACCCCTAAACTATAGGGTTTGTGTCAATAATACCCATAAACTTTAAAAAGTTTAAAAAATACCTCTTAACTTTAAAAAAGTTTCAAAAATATACTTGTCGTTAAGTTTTGATGGAAATCGTTAAAGTTTTGTTTCAAAAATACCATGAAATTTTAAAAAAGTTTCAAAAATACTCTTGGCATTAATAAAACTTTAAAAAAACGTTTCAATAATACCTTTGGTATTTAATTGTATTCCTAAAAGACAGTTTTTACTTTTGTCTTCGAGACTTAGATTATTTGCATGTCAATCTTGGTTATTTAATTAATTGAATCATTGGTCTGAGACATCAATTCCTTAAGATGAATTGTTTTCATCATCATTTATTTTGTGTCTTTATTTTGTTTTTCTCTCATTCATTTTTCTATTTCGTTCTTTAAATAAAATTGGGTGAATTATATTAATGGTAATTAAGTGAAGTAGAATACTAATCCTATAGATGACACTCTAACAGTTTATACATTATATTAAAACTTGATCCATACACATAATTTTACGCAACACCAATGCATAGAAGTTATTGCACACTAGCTATATCTAGCTAGTATTTTTCAGTAGCTAGTTATATTGTTAATTGTAGCTTGCCTTAAATTTATAAGTTTAATGTTATATGAACGATTGCTTCAGGAAAACTTATAAGTTTAAAGCACACACAAAGTCACAAAGTGAACTTTAAATTCAAGTGTTGATCTTGTTGCAATAAAAAACAAACAAAAAAAATCTAGAGATTAAAATGATAGGTGAGTCATTGAGAATTCATTTTTCACCCCACAGTTTGACGTCAAACTTAAGCATTTGAGTGATTGAATTATTTAAACAAAATTGATCCCACCAAGCAAGACAATGATAAATTATCTTTGAACTTCGAAGAGTTAGACAAATCTCTACTTGAATCTGTTCATTATTTAGGTTGTTCAACTCGTCTTTGGTGGTTAATGAGGGAAGGTTATGGTGTACAGATTTTGGATTTTTTTTAGCTTATTTGGTCAAATTGTTACTACAACTTTTCAAATGCTAATAATATGTTCGTTCTTAATTAAATCTATAGAGAGGAAAAATAATAGTTATTCAAGTAAAAGTTTTTTTTTTTGAAAGATTAAGGATTTTATTGAAACGCAACTTTACATTTTCCATCCAAAACTTAATGGTAAGTATATTTTTTAAGTTGTTTAAGGCTAGGGGTATTTTTTAAAATTTTTAAAAAGTTCAAGGGTATTTTTAAAACAAAACTTTAACGGTTTCTATCCAAAACTTAATGGTAAGAGTATTTTTGAAACTTTTTGAAAGTTCAAGGATATTTTTTTAAACTTTTTTAAAGTTTAGGGGTATTATTGACACAAACATCATAGCTTAGGAGTATTTTCTATAATTAAGCCACTAAAAAAACAGTTTTCATTTTTTAAAAATGTAACTAATAATTCAAATTTTTTAAAGAAAAATGATAGGGCATCGTAGAAAAATCTAGAAAAATGATAGGAAAACGAGCATACTTTTAAGAAACTAATGGTTATCAAACGGGTCATGTATACTAGTTTTTAATTAATAATCTTAATTGAATAAAAGATTATCATTAAAATGCATCACACAGTATAAACTTAATTGACATATATTTTGATTTTTTTTTTTTTTTGTTAAATATGTTACATTAGGCAAAAATAAAATTTCATATATTTTTTTCAACATAATGAGATATGATAGAAAGGTCGCCCGTGAATTAGACTCAAATGGAAGAGGAAAAGAAAAATTAAATTATTGATTCATTAAAAATTAAGATAAAAATAACTAGATGGAAAACTAAAAAAACTTATTTAGTCTACCTTTTAGAATAAAGCAGATAATTATTATTTTAATAATATTGTCATAACTTTTAAAGACGAGTAAAGATGAGTGTGTGGACCCGTGGCTTTGGATATACATTTTTTTATTTTTAAAAAAGTGTGTGGATAATTCTCTATCCCTCTACCTTTATACGTCTGCAAAATTATGGCCAGGTATGGCAGTTTGTGTCGGTTGGATTAGTGCACATTGACATTAATGCAAGCACGACTTTAAGATGTATAAGAAAGATATTATTTTAATTAAGAAGTTAATTTAAAATATTGCAACATTTAACCATAAATTCGTGGATAGATTTAAAAAGTGAAATATCGTGGATTGCATGTTTGTGAAATTATATTTCATTAAAATACACCACTTATTAATATTACAATTGAGTTGTTTAGATGAGAAAAAACAATAAATAAATAAATAAATAAATATATATATATATATATATATATATATATATATAAAAGTTTCAATGTAAAGATGCGAAAAAAGGCTTATAAGAATAACTAATTTAACCAAAATCATATTTGGAGCAAAAAAAAATCATGGAGGTGATAATATTTGGAGTACTACAATTTTTTTAGCGGAATGAAAATTTAGTGCTTATTTACCAATAAAAAAATAAAAAATTATATAATCACGCGACAAAGTTAATAATCAAAAACTTGACAATTAAACATCTACCCCTTTATGTCGTTAAACAAAACTTTTCCATCAATTACCTTTTTTTATATTATATCAACTTATTTTTTAAAAAAATCATATTTAATTATCAATTGACGTAAACATTATAGATATCAATATAAATATTAAGAATATAAAGATCAAATCTATATATGTGTATATATATTATGCATGAATGTAAAAACCTATTAAGATATATAGCAATAAGTATTTAAGTATATATTATGTATGAATGTAAAAACCTATTAAAATATATAGCAATAAGTATTGAAATAATGGTCGTGGATCGTGGAATTATTATACTCCCAAATGCCACATGATTTAAGGTTGTCTTGTGAAGAACAGTTAAAAACAGTACATGACAACTTTAACATAATCAAAATATTAGTCAATAGTATATTCTACTTCGAAATATGTCACAGTTTGTTGTCGAGTCGCGTAGGTATGGGCGTCAAATCATTGAGGTTTTTATGTTTAATAGATTTTGCTCCTACCCATCCCTTTGCATTGCCATTTGCCACAAATTTATTTGTATTTAAACAATGTTGATTTTGTAAGAATCAAGCTTTAGAGTAAGGAAGATTGAAGCATTTTGACTTTTGAGTCTATGACATGTGCTTAATAAATTCAATTATTATTAGGTCGATGATTTTGTAAAATCGAATAAAATTTATTTGATTCAAGTAAAAGTGGCCTATCAAATTATTTGAAAGACAAATTATTTGCGCGATATTCAAATCCTACTTAAAATATCATAAGAGACATCTTCCTCCCTTAATTGTTAAATTTGGCTCTTCGAAGTTAATTCAAGTGCTCTCCAAGAAAACGGTTAATCTCACTAAATTGTCAAACATTGTGGAAAAAATTAAAGAGATGGCTTATATGATGGGTGTTGTTTATTTTGTGAAATGTGCTAGGTTCAATAATGTAGCTCACCTTCTTAATTAGGGTTGCACATTCGGTTAAATTTTTCCCTACATCTCTTTTGTTCATCTATAATTATATGAATTGGGTCTCTTCTGCTCCTAATGAGGTTGTGAATGTATCAAACTTTGGCTTCAGTTTAATGCGTTTTTAGTTAAAAAAATTGTCATAGTAACAAATTCTCTCTCCCTTTTATTCACTTTAAAAGCATGATTGGTACGATTTCTACCTCCCCTACTTTGATCGTAATAGCTCCTATTTTCACTATCTTATTTCTAAAGAAGCCTCTTACATACAGGTTTAAATTGCAAATTCAATCTTTGAACGTTCATGTTTGTGTTAAATTGGTCCTTTAAACTTTAAAAAGTACAAGTTCTTTAACTTTCAATTTTGTATCTAATGTGTCTCTGACATATTTTAAATTTGTATGAAATTAGCAACTTTATTGGACATAAATTTGAATTTTGTCTCAATAGAACATTAAAGTTTTAATTTTGTACCAAATATTTTCGTGAAATTTTAAACAATGACATCAAAAGCTTATTAGACACAAAATCGAAAGTTTGAAAATTTATTGGACATAAAATTAAAAGTTTAGAAACTTATTATAAATATTTTAAAGTTTGAAAGTTTATTGGACATCAAATTGAAAGTTGAGACTCGTTAGAAACTTTTTAAAATTCACATCCCTATTTGACACAAATTTAAAAGATAGTAAACTTATAATTAATTTATGTATAATTTAGTTCAACAACATGTAAGGGGAGAAGATTTAAAGTTGTTAACATTTTGATCGGAGATTTATATTTAATTATTCAATTTATTAAAGAGTGGCAGCTAATTTTGTCAAGCCATGGCCATAGAAAAATTAAGTGGAAACGGTGCTTTTGAATGGATCTCATCATTCATTTTTGTCTAATATGTTTTTTGTTTTTTCTTCTTAAATTGACGAGTTATTTTGACGTTACAGTTTGGAAACATTTTTTTTTTTTTTAAACAAAAAAGTCGAAGCAACCATGCTTATGTTATGCGTATGCCACTATTTTACTCAAACACGCTTTCTCTAGGAGACTTCATTTTCCTTTAACGATTCACAATTTTCTATGCCAATTTTTTTGTTCACACTTTCTTTAACAAAGTTACCAACACAGAAATTCAATCATCGTCAAAATTACCGTGCAATTGATCTTTATTTAAGATAAATTGATGAAGCTTCAATCGCTTTATAATCTACTCAACATTTAGATATTGTTTAATTAATTGATAAATTGTCCAATAAAAGAGTTCCAAGTTCCAGCAAATACGCTAAATGCTTTAAATTAAGAAAAATGTTGATTTTTCTTTTTGTTCATATACAAAAAAAATCTCATACTCACATTAATGAGATTCAAAACGCTTATTAACTTGATAAGTAAAACATCACCATCTTCCTTTCCCTTTTTTTTTTTTTAAAAAAAAAACACACCACTACACTTGTCGGATAAAGTATGTAATTACGGATAAAGTATGGTGTAATTAATCAATCTCACACTAATTAGGAAATATAAACACAAATTAATCACTTTTGGTGTAGTAATAAGACAAGGAAAGAAGAAAAAAAGCTCTGGCCCGAACCACAGAAGTTACAGCTCTTTGCCTCTTTGGTCGTAAGAAAATGGGAAGTGAGACATTTTTTTTTTCCAAGTGGGTGTGGAAAATTAACTCTCATTTTACAGGCAGAGGCGGAGTGTTAGCCGCCCACAAGGGCGGAAGGGCCCACTGGTGGAGTAACGACGAGCGACTGCAAATGGTGTTGTCAATGTTGCTCTGCAGAAAGATTGGGCCTTGAAGAAAAGAACACTGCGCGCTCCACAACTTTTGCTTCATCAACGAACGAAGGAATTTTCTGCTTTTTGTTGTCGAGATTTTCACGTGGTTTCGCTGCGGTGCCGTAGTGTTTGCCAGCTTCATCAAGTAATTTCTAAAGTTTTTGGTTTATCTCTCTCACACGATACGGATTACGAGCAGCTGATTTAGCATCCAGTAATCAGCATATACTTTGTCTCCCAATCATTCCAATATCTTTCAGTAAAAACTTCTTACTGGGGCAGCTTCGATTCAGGTTCTTAGTTTCATTTTTCTTCATTCATTCTTCAGAGAATCTACCGTTCTGTGAAGCTTTATTGCAGTTGCAGAATTTCCACTCCCGTAGGACTGATTGATGGTCGTCATTAGTTCATTTTCTGTTAGTTGCTATCTGGTTATTTGGTTCCTTCTTACTTAACTTTGAAGATAGTTGTATATCTATACCAATCCATCAAGCTACTTCTGAGAGTTGGGGGCATTTGGCATCGACTGTTTTGCTTCGGTAGAATAATACTTACCTTCCGGGACCAGTTTAGTTTCGAATTGTTGCCGTGGCCTTGATATTGGTTTTTTTTTTTTTAGTTTGCAGAGAGTAAAGAATCGGATTCCGGGTCTGCTTACATTGCCAGCTTCGTTGTGAATGTTTAATATTTAAGCTTATCTTGGTTCTGAGTGTAATTGATTCACCACAAGATAATAAGAAAACGGGACCTGTTTAAGACCTTCTCCCTGCGGAAGAATGGAAGAAACAGAAGGTTTACTGTTTCTAGTCTGCTCATGATTTTCAACTGGATGGATAGATCTCTCTATCTACCATTTCTTTTTCTAGTACGAGTTAATGGATTCATATCATACTTCATTTAGAGTTTACTTAGACAGAAGTGGCTAGTTTCACTGGAAGTTTCTTTATTTGCATCAACTAGACGTAGATAAAATTCCCTGTTCTGGCGGCAGGCTACGGACTTCTTAGGCAAGAAGCGTAAATGAGTTTCATTTGGCTTCTTTCGTTGCTCTCTCTCTCTTGTGGAATTTTACCTCTTGGGTTTGGTCAGAACATCTCCTCAAGACCGTCGGTTGTGAACATTGGAGCTATTTTCTCTTTTGATTCTACCATTGGAAAAGCTGCCAAGATTGCCATTGAAGAAGCTGTGAAAGATGTGAACGCGGATCCCACCATTCTTCCCGGAACCAAGCTTTGGTTACAAGTGCAAAATTCCAACTGTAGTGGGTTTTTGGGCATGGTCGAAGGTAATCCCTTCCTTATTTCTTTTTTCTTTCTGCTCCTCCCTTTTCTTGCCCCCACTTAATTGCTTTAGTGTTCTGATGTTCCTTTGCGTGTGTTGGCGAAGAGTTTTCTTCTAATCTCAACCTAGAACTAACGATGAATTTGTTGTAGTTTTGCAACTTATGGAGAATGAAACCGTTGCCATCATAGGCCCCCAATCTTCTGTGGTTGCCCACATTTCATCCCAAGTTGCAACTGAGTTCCAAGTTCCTCTAGTCTCATTTTCAGCTACAGATCCTACTCTCTCCGCCCTTCAGTTTCCCTTCTTTGTGAGGGCTGCACACAGTGATTTGTTTCAAATGACTGCAGTTGCTGAGATTGTTGAGTACTATGGTTGGAAAGAGGTTATTGCTATATATGTCGACGATGATTATGGGTGGAGTGGCATTGCAACATTGGGTGATAAACTTGCTGAAAAGCGTTGTAAAATCACATATAAGGTGGGTATTAGTCTAGAATCTTCGGGAAATCGAACCCAAGTTATGGATCAACTTGTTAAGGTTGCACTAATGGAATCAAGAGTTATGGTTCTCCATGTGAACCCCAAATTAGGGGCTTTAGTCTTTTCACTGGCTAAATCCCTTCAAATGATGGGCAATGGATATGTATGGATAACAACTGATTGGCTTTCGTCTCTATTAGATAGTGTCGTTCCTCCCCCTCCTGAGACCTTAGACTCGGTGCAAGGAGTTCTTTCTTTACGCCAGCACACAGCAGAGTCAGATAAAAAGAAAGCTTTTCTTTCCAGGTGGAATAAGTTAACTGGTGGCTCTTTAGGTCTGAATGCTTATGGTCTATATGCTTATGACTCTGTTTGGGTGGTTGCTCATGCCGTTGACAAATTTTTTAATCAAGGTGGGGCTGTTACGCATTCTAAGGATTCCAGGCTGAATTCCAGTGAAAGCGGTGGTCTTCATCTTGAAGCTATGACCATCTTTGATGGTGGAAATCATCTGCTGAATAACATATTGGAGAGTGACTTTGTTGGTTTGACTGGTGCCATTAAGTTTGATTCTGATAGATCCCTTGTCCATCCTGCATATGATATTATTAATGTTATTGGGACTGGATCAAGAAGGGTTGGTTACTGGTCCAACTATTCTGGTCTATCAATTGATGCTCCTGAGACACTTTATTCCAAACCACCTAATCGTTCACACGCAAATCAGAAGCTGTATGAGGTTATATGGCCAGGAAATACAATAGAAAAGCCTCGAGGATGGGTATTCCCAAACAATGGGAAGCTACTAAACATTGGAGTGCCACTTCGGGCCAGTTTCAAGGAGTTTGTAGCACAAACCAAAGGGACTGAAAATTTCCAAGGTTTCTGCATTGATGTGTTTACAGCTGCTGTAAACTTATTACCTTATGCTGTCCCACACCAATTTATTGCCTTTGGCGATGGCCATCAGAATCCAAATTACACAGATCTTGTGTATAGGATTACAACTGGCGTGAGTATTAAAGCACATCTAAATTTTGAATTCTTTAAGTTACTTCAATTGGCTAATTCCTATCTGTGTATCAGAAATTTGATGCTGTTGTTGGAGACATTGCCATTGTCACAAGCCGTACAAGGCTTGTAGATTTTACTCTGCCATATACTGCTTCTGGACTAGTTGTTGTGGCCCCATTCAAAAAACTGAACACTGGTGCTTGGGCTTTCCTGCATCCATTTTCTCCAGCCATGTGGATGGTCACTGCTGGTTTCTTCCTTTTTATTGGAATAGTTGTCTGGATTCTGGAGCATAGGACGAATGATGAATTCCGAGGCCCACCTAGAAGACAATGTATTACAATTTTATGGTGAGGTCCTTTGTCTGAGATCTTCTTGCATGGTTCGTCCTATTAACAAATTTGAGTTTGTCACTTACACGCTGAAAAAGAAAACAAAGTGAGAGAGGTACAAAATGCTGCTTATATCTTGAAATTTTGAGAGGTTAGATTCATTGTTTTACTTTTACTGGTAAGATGAAAACCAAGTGACAGGAGGCTACTGTAGACAATTTCATAAAGTAGGCAAAGATTCTTGCTTTGATTTGGAGAGTTGTGTAAAGACAATCTAATTGACATTAATCCAAAGATCTTGGATCTTGGAATACTTCAATCGATTATGGAATCTCGTGCATGTGAGATTTTCATGGAAAAATGTGAGAGTTTGGAACTTAAAGTGGCATCTTTGTGAAAGGCAAAGACTTTTTGCTTCAACGTGTGCACTCCCTTTTTGTACTTCTCATAATATATGCATTTGTCTTTGTTCTAGTGATAGCATCCCAAGAGTTTGAGTGTGTCCATACTCTTACCTCGAACTAAACAACCAGGACATGCCGATTATTCAAGTCCATACTCTTTTTTTCTTCTATTTCCCGTTGACATCTCATTAAATTGCCTGCTGATCTATTTATTGCTTGTGAACTTTGCAGGTTTAGCTTCTCAACTCTATTTTTTGCCCATAGTAAGTGGAAATAGAATAGTGCTTTCAGTCTAGGTTATGCTATTTGCTATTGGTCAAAGATGGTTCGCTTTCATTGATTATTGTCACTATACTGTTATCATCTGTAATTTAACTCATTCTGTACTTATTTTGCAGAGGAGAACACAATTAGCACTCTCGGCCGCCTAGTGCTGATCATATGGCTCTTTGTGGTTTTGATTATAAATTCTAGCTACACTGCCAGTTTAACATCCATTCTCACAGTTCAGCAGCTATATTCTCCAATCACAGGAATCGAAACCTTGAGGGAAAGTGATGAACGGATAGGTTTCCAAGTTGGATCTTTTGCTGAACGTTATCTGAGTGAGGAGCTCAACATATCTAGATCTAGGCTTGTTCCTCTTGGAACACCGGAAGCATATGCCAAGGCACTTGATCTTGGCCCAGACAAGGAGGGAGGTGTTGCTGCTATAGTTGATGAACTTCTATATATAGAAAGTTTCCTCTCTAGACAGTGTACATTCAGAGTTGTTGGTCAAGAGTTCACGAAAAGTGGCTGGGGTTTCGTGAGTGTCGGTTTTTTTCTAGGAGTCGTCGTTTTTATTTAGTATTTGATCAATTGAACACATCAATTATTTAGTAACTATTCTCCTGTTGATCCTTTTGGTAATTCAGGCATTCCCGCGAGACTCTCCATTGGCTATAGATATGTCGACTGCCATTTTGCAGCTATCAGAGAATGGTGATCTACAACGGATTCATGACAAATGGCTAGTGAAAAGCGCCTGCAGCTTGGACAGTACAGAGCTAGAATCAGACCGGCTTCAACTTAAGAGCTTCTGGGGCCTCTTTCTGATCTGTGGGATAGTGTGTTTCATTGCCCTTGCCATATACTGCTTTCAGATTACTCGTCAGCTATACCATTCTGATTCAAAAGAATCTGATCTGTCTAGCAGTAGTGGATCACATTCTAATCGTCTTCGACGAATTATATCGCTGTTGGATGAGAAGAAAGAACCAAGGGAAAGCAAACGAAGGAAAGTGGAGAAATCATCTGAAAATGATAAGAACGATGATAATTTGGAGGTAAATCCTTGAGAAGTTGGAAAACAGATATTGAAGCAACCAATCAGTTTCATTAGTTTGGTCTCCTCATCGATAATTTTAAGTCCTTCCAGACATAAATTACATTCTAAATCCAGTTTGAGAGCTGTAACTGTATAATTGAGCTATCTGTTTCTATAGGTTTAGAAAAATATATGTGCACTTGTGAAGTTTGGGAAATCCTTGCCTTCTTTTTTCTTCCTTTTTTCTTTTGGGTAAAATCCTTGCCTTCTGATAAAGCATGTTGGAGGAAATGTTCATGTACAGCTTGTTTAACTTTAAATGCACACCATTTTCCATATATATATATATATATATTTTTTTTGTTTCACTTCCTTTTGGGCGAAGGCTCGAGTTTGATGATGCTTCCTCTCTAAATTTTATTGAAGGGAAGTCTCAAATTCATAACCCACAAAGATCTAATGCAACCACAAGAGGAAAAGGCTATTCACATGATTGAATTAAAATTACACCATTTTGTACTCCTAATTTTTGAACGAGAAATCAGAGGAAAATATCTAAATTTAAAGAACAAAATGGACCACAAGATGTGGACTAATTTGCAAAGCAGAGATGAGAGAAAGGTGTAGTAAAGGTGTGGTCCATGTTCTTCGTTCATTTGTCCCTTTTCGAAGGTTATTGCAGCTTTAGAACACTGCCTTCCAATTTTATAAATGGGTAGATTAAAAAGTCTCTCTTCCTTGCATTTGAATTCAAAACAAGCATTGTACATTCATGCACAAGAACAACCTAGACTCAAAGCAGCCAGCAAGAGATTCAATTTTATGCCTAAGCTTCATAAACTTTGCACTCTTCGTCAGCTGGGTTAGTCTGGCAGAAGTCCTCCAATGGATCTCCACTTTTTCCCGATCCTGCTCCCGGCCATTTGCTTGCCACCAAATGAGCCAAGTCGACAACTCTTTGGCTGCAGACAACAAAAAGCAAATGACACTGAATATCCTTTGGCGTATAATGTTGAAGGGAATCATCAATTTCCATGAATGAAAGTCCTCACCTGTATCCCCATTCATTGTCGTACCAGGCAACGACCTTGAGCATATCATCTCCCATTACCATTGTTAGCGAAGAGTCAATTGTGGAGGAAACATCAGTGCACTTAAAGTCCACAGAAACAAGAGGGATATCGCACACGGCTAAAACGCCCTTCAATGGTCCATCAGCTGCCTTCCTAAAGGCAGCATTGACATCGTCAGCAGAGATGCCCTTCTTCTCAATGTTCACAACGAGGTCAACAACTGAAACGTTTGGAGTAGGCACACGGAGTGCAATACCATTGAGCTTGCCCTTAAGCTGGGGCAGGACAAGGGACACAGCCTTTGCTGCACCAGTGCTTGTAGGGACAATGTTCAAAGCTGCAGCCCTGGCTCGTCTCAAGTCACGGTGTGATGCATCCAAAAGTCTCTAGATAATCCCACAAACACGACACGAGGTTATAAGATTTCCTCTCTTTCAAGAATCATTTATCAGATCAATGCCATAGGATTCTGCATGCATTCATAATGAAATTGTTTATATATGTTCATTACCTGGTCTCCAGTGTAGGAGTGAGTGGTTGTCATGGTTCCCTTCACAATGCCTGAATTCAATCATCAAATATCAAGTGGTTAAAATCAGGAAACAATGCTGGTTGGCCAAAACGAAACCAATTGCTTACCGAATTCCTCATCAATGATCTTCACAAAAGGAGCAAGACAATTGGTGGTGCAAGAAGCATTGCTGCATAAAAATTTAAGAACAAAAACGAAAAACTTTAACAATCAGAAGCCTAACCAACCAACCCAAAACGATTACTTAGCAGCTCAAAGGTCAAAAACAAATTAATTTCCAGCGAAATCGTTACTGACCTAATGATGTTAGCGACATCGTGGTGGTAATCTTTTTCGTTTACCCCAACAACATATGTTGGAATATCAGCACCTTTTGCAGGAGCAGTGATGATAACCTTCTTTGCACCTGCTTGGATGTGTTTCCCTGCACCTGGGCCATCCACAAACACTCCTGTACCCTGCAAAGGCCATGGATATTAATAATAGATTTTTGTCACAACCATCGAGCTTAATAAATATTAATGGGGGTGAATAATCTGATATTTGATTGAGAAGGACTTAAATCTACCTCGATAACAATGTCGATGCCAAGTTCGCCCCAGGGAAGCTTGAGGGGGTCCCTGCTTGAGACAACCTTGATTGGCTTACCATCAACAGAAATGGTTTCATTGTCTACAATTTTCACCTCTGCTTTAAAAGTTCCCAGCATGGAATCATATTTTAGCAAGTGGGAGGCCTGAAATTTTTAGTATAAATCATCTTAAATGGCGAGACTTCAGCTAACTATGTTCAAGTAGATTAATTCTAGAAAATGGCACATGATCAATGTATTGAGAAGAAACATGTTGCTTACATTCTTGACACCACCACTGTCATTGACGACGACAACGTCGAGAGGCGAGTCTTTCCTGCCATGCCAGCACCGCAGAAAGTTTCGGCCAATACGTCCAAATCCATTGATTGCCACCTTGAGTTTAGCCACTGTTTCCCCCCTAACAGGAAATGATCTCACTGCCTGCTATGAAGAAAATGTCTCTAGTCTGCTAGTAAGAACCGATATAAAGATGGGCTACTTATAATTACTCAAACATATACATTTCTTCAAACACTATCAATTTTCTCAAACTACTGTGATCTCTTTTTCATCCCATGAAATCATCTAGAATTTCAAACGAGAAAAAGAAGGGAAAAAAGGAAAAACCTTGGGAGTAAGTTGAGCAGCCACGACGTCGAAGAAAGATCCTTCTCTGCCATTGTTAGAGAAGTTCAGGGAAGCAGATCTAAGCCCATTGAACTCAGCAACATCCAGCCGCTGCACATGGCAAATCCAAAGCTAAATTATGAGCACAGTTTAATGAACTATCAGGTAGCATTTAGTAGTTTGAGAGATGAAGAGACAAACCTTGGATGAGCATCGAGTGGGGAAAGAGTAGGAAGGCTTGGAGGGAAGCCTTGTGTTGGTAGGGATTCTAGTAGAGGCCAGAGCTGCGTGAGTGGCCATGGCTGCTAACTCAGGCTACGTGACTCCACTTCACAAGTATATATATAAATTGTTAAAACTCTGAAATTGGTATTTGGGTTATTCAGAAGCTGCCCTTTTTTAATCATACATGGAAGGATGGTGGCAACTTGCAATCAAGTGATCTAGAAAGTGCTTTGTGGTGAGAAAGTTGTGAGTGGCAGATACATGAGATAAGGTAGCATTTTTCGCCTTGCAAATTCAGAAAGACTCTGAACCACAGATCGTTCACCTATGTAACTTTCCAATAATGCCCTCAAAAACATATGTTGCTACCATAGGATTGTTGGTAGTAGTCCATGCTGGCACCTGTTCAATCTGACAAATTATAGATTTTTCCCTTTCTAATGTCTGCCTCTTATTGTTTGATGGCGGAGAATATTGTTCTAAGTCAATGATTCATAGCATATCCACGTCATTTTCGCCCACTGGCCAGTGCCTTCCTTCGACTCGACTCTGGCTTAAACAGAAACTTTGGTTTTTTCTTCCATCAAGATGTCGAAGGCTCTACTTTTTACATTGTGGTCATAGTTCTTCCCCTGTAATCTCCCGAATCTCACCGAAAATCAGTTCAAAGAGAATATGAATGTTAAATTATTAAGTTATTAATCTGAAAGTCCCTTAATCACCTTTTGAGTACCTCTGTTTTCCCTGTTATGTTTTAGTTTTTGGTGGAAGACAATATGGAGTGCCAGATGAATTAAAAAATGCAAGTAAAAGGCCGAAGAGATGATGAAATAAAAGGCCTGTTTCAAATACAAAATAGGAAACAGAAGAATGCTCTTCTACAAATCTATTCAACTTTATAAGGAGCATTTGAGCGATCATAGCAACACATTATGCGATGATGTGTAATGCACATCAAAGCTCGGATCCAAATGTTTTAAGACAGAGAAAATCAAAGATAATAGCTAGAAAATTAACTATTATTATGAGTCGCGAAGTCGTGGGCGGTAAAGACCAATGTAACGATACTTTCAAATGGCAGGTTCAACTTCGTCAGAGTTCACGGCCACTCCATTTGGGGAATCCTCTGTGCGTAGCTGAGCAGAAACCTCATCAATGGCAGAGTTCAACTGTTCAATCTTCTGTGCCAGCACTTTTCTTGTTTTCTGCAATTTGAATAAGAACCACATACATGTTGGCACATCAAAAACCAAACAGGAACTGTTTAAGCAAAAGCAAAACATATTATTATATTTCTTCCATAAATGAAATTCCGAATAAAAAAAAAAACGAAAGAAGAATTCCAGAAACAAAAGCAAAATATTGTCAGATTCATGGTCTTTAAAAATTTTGTACAAATCTTATTGGTAAGCAACATGGCCCTGTGTTTGGTTCATAGGTTAGTTCTGTATAATCTAGATGGGTGTAGATTTGCTTATCCTGATCCACAAGTTTGCTAATCTTCTAGACTACATAAATCCAAGCGTATCATAAATACCGACAAACCATATTTCATAAAACAAATGAAAGTGGGATATAGTTGATATGCTAAATTTTTTTTTAGAAGGGGCCGCGCGAACGCAGGCCCCCACTACCACAAATTATGACGTTAAGCTCTGCTACATTGAGCAGACTTTGGGCGGGCACCCCTCCCCATTGTGCAATGGAGGTCACCAACCCAGGCCATGAGCCTTCCTGTTCGCCCATTCACCCCGTCCAGGTAAGTAGTTGATATGCTTAATTGAATTGTGCAACTGAATCAGTAATCTGTATTTGTTTGGTGGGTTTATAATTTGTAAAAAATAGTATGTACCATAGAAGACATGTTTTAGATTAATGTAATATGAGTTTATATACTCCATATTAGCAAACTTGTATCCCAGGATAAGCAAATCCATACATAAAACATGGATTTGACTCTTTTAACCTTGGACTACACAAATTTTACGCAAAAGTCATATACCCCCATGCAGTATAGTCAAAACTGAAGTTACACGATCACATCTTAACATCTTTGATGAGAAGTTAATGAAGCTTGGAAAGAAAATATATCATTATTATTTTTATATATACGAGTGGTTGAGCCAACATACAGACACCTTGACTAATCTCATGAGACAACTACTTGAACAACTACATTTGGTTGCCAAGAAAATTAGTAGTATTTTAAATTATTTATAGGTGGCCACCATGATTTGAACTCATTCTCTCTTAGCCTTTTTCTTTCACTCTGTAAACGCGATGTTGCCAATAAATCCATCCACGATTATCAATAGACATTAGGTAAATAAATGTCAAGTGAAGACAAAATGTTCATTCAGGAGATTTCGCACCTCTAAAGCTTTTTCTTCATCATATATGAACTTGGGAAGTTTCCTCATCAAATCCTTTCGGTCCGCTCCAGCAAGTGCCTTGCTAATCTGTAATTCAAATACAAGATCACTCTCAGTCATAAAAAGACTAGGATTCCACACTTGAAGCTCAGAGACAACAGTCGTGCGTATTTCTACCTACCTTCCATAATATAGTATCAGTATCCATAGCACACAAATAACAGATAAACATTCTTGGAAAACAATCAAATCGGAAAATTAGCCATTCAATCTTGTAAACTAATTGAGATCGAAATTGGAAAAAGAGATACAAATGGTGAGGAATAATCAATAATCAATAACCAATTGATGAAATACGAGAAACGGTTGGAACAATGAAGTGGGTGAAGTCATCGGATTTTGCGAGCTACTCCAACCACGATTGGATGTGATTCTAAGAGCCGACCGAGAATGAATGCCATACAGAAGAGTCAAGACCAGGCTCCCTAATAGAATGTTTAACTGATCCATTCCAGAACAATCGAATTTGTACGGAGGTCTTAACGTGGAACCACAAAAAACACAACTTATTTGGATAATCTGGTGACCTACCCATTGTAGTAGGATCTTTGGCAAGACTAAGCGGAATTTCCCATATGTACAATTTAGAGGTTAGATAAGAGATGAACAAAAGTTAAAAACCTGAGGGGCATATACACAGCCAAGCGTGCCAACTATGAGCCCTCCCAATACAAAACCTCCCATAAAAATGCCTGCATTGCTTGACCGTCCACCATCACTGTCACGAGGTACACAATAAACTGCTATTAGAATATTTCAAATGAAGCATATAGGGCGGTCCCACCAAGACAATATACAGTATAATAGCATCCAACTTGTGCCATATCCATTTGAAACTTATACTAGTATTATTGTTAATTTCCACTCAGAAATGCTACAAGGGATATTAACAATTGTTATAGACTATACATTATTTTCCTCCATACAGAGTTTTATTTATTTATTAATTTTTTGGGATAAGAAATGATGCTTTATAGACAAAAAGAGAGAAAAACAACCTAAGGCTGGGGGAAGAGAAATCCTCCTTCCAAAACTAGACTATTAGAGCCTTCCAATTGAAAGACTATAATTACAAAAAAAATTCATATGGTTAGAACACCACCACGAGAATCCATTGCAGTATCCCTGTCTTTAAAAAAATCCTATTTTTATTCCCTTCTTTCAATTAACCAAAGAATGAACAGTACAATTTCACAAAATGTTGGCCTTGCCTCTAAGCACTGAGCCCCCAATATACTATAGGAACAAAAGGTCCACTCTTATAGGGAGGCAAAAATCCAAACCGTAATCATACAGAGTCTACAGATCAAATTCAACAACCGTTTCATTTGATATCTAAAACAGGATGAGTACATGCATTCTTTATGTTTTTTTCTTGGGTAAGAAACCTACATGCATTCATTATGTCGATTTGATCAGTCTTTGATCAAATCAAATCTGAACTAATGAGACTCAGTTTTGAGCATAGCAAACCAAATAGGCCCATCCTTTGGTTGCAAATCTGTTTGAACCAGTTGGAGTACTCAGTACAAATTGGTTATGTTCTTGGTTGTTGACTGCCTGAGATTTAACACATTCAATTCAGCTTAGTACGTCAGTTCTTTTTCCAGTTTTTGCACACCCCAATGATAAGCCTAGCCGTACAAGGATTCTAAACATGCAGTCCTACCATGTTGAGAGTTTCTCAATGTTACATCAGTGATTAATAATAATCCCTTCCAAAAATAGACTCCCTAGACCGTAATGCTATTATATGAGATGACTTAATGGCATTTTGTTTAAGTAGCGATTACAAAGATTATACCTATACGCAGCTTGAACTGAAAGTGGCCGCCTAAATGTAGAAAGCTTCGCCTTTCCCAACCAACCAGGATTGAATAACAAGCTGGTAGGAGACACGCTCCCAAGACGTTTATCAGCAGTTTTCAGATTTGATCCTGGCAGGATATTGCGATAGTAGATTTAGACTAATAAAATTAAAGGGTCCATACATCTGCACCTTCCCTAATTCTTCCAAATTATAAAAATGAGAGCAACTATGTACTAGTCAAAATTCAATCTTCCAAAAACTGCAAAATTTTCATCAATTTGGAAATCAAAACATCATGACAACAAAGATTAACTGAGCCTTTGGACAGCTATCAAGAAATAATAAACAGCCCACCATAAGCTGCACAAAAATGGGTAAAATACGCATTCCCCTCGCAAATTTCCCCTAGAAACCGGCCGTTTCTATAACACAATACCGATTCATGAGCTAAGGAGATGGTCAAAAGTAGCAGGTAGCTAACATTTGAAGCTGGGTGTAATTCAAGATAAAAATGAGAAGAAAACCCGATAGCTCCCAATGGAAATGAGGGCATTTCCCGATGGAGAAATCGAGAACACGAGTCATAAATCTCCAGCAGTACACGATCATCCCCAAATTAAACCGGAGAAGTGTTACATAAGATGTGTAAATTGGAAAAGAAATGCACGAGCAACAGCTAAAATTGAATCGATACAAGCAAAAAAGAAAGGATGAGACATAACAGATGGGGAGCTTCTGTACTTAACAACGAAAATCTAACGTAAGATTAAATGCTGAAGAAATCAGAGAGTGAGAGTTACCAGATGATAACTGGAGTTGAGGGTTTTTCGTTAAAACCAATGAATTGGACATGGCAGTCATCGTTGAGTCCCAAAGATGAACAGAAGAGAGAGAGTCGAGAGTCGAGAGTCGAGAGAGTGTGGTTTGTAAAAATGTGAATGTGGAGAAGAGACGGTTGAGAGGCGAAAACAGATTATTACGACTGGAAAGTATTTTTTCTTGTTCGATAATTTCGATGGCCTTGAGGAAATTATTCGGTGCTTTACGATTACGATAAGTCCCATGAGCTCTTGTCTTCCAGCATGGCAACCTATCGACTCAAAGGCCCATTACCCAAGCCCATGTCTGCCTTCTCTATGGACATGGACCCAACTTGAAATTTGAAGCTTTCTTGCTCATTTTATTTTATTTTTCAACCATTTCGATTTCTACCTATCATTTTGCGCACAAGCCATACTAATCTTCTCTGTATTGTTTCAATTTTATCGAATGTGTCTAAGGGGACGATGTTTTTTTCAACAATTTCATATTTTTGGAATAAATTTCGTGATAGTTAACATATTCATAATGTCAATTGAACTATGGTGTCTTTGACTAATAAAAATTATTTACTTGAGATTTTACTTTTCAAAACATGATATTTTTTAAGTTGGATAATATTCATGTTTTTTATTTTTTAAATTAAAAATTATAATAAACTAGGAATTATAAATTTAGCTTAAATTTTAAAAGCGCCTTTAAAAATAAAATTAAAAAGCAAAAATATTATCATAAAAATTTTTAGCATCATGTAATGAAAATTATTAAACGTGCTATGATAATTAACATGTACTGTTTGTGCCCACAAGAAAAGGGCCATCTAATTTCGCCAAGCGTTTGTGGATAGGGATATAATGTGGGCGCTTTCCAAACGCATGCTCTGCGTAGTTAAACCGCCATGGCAGTGGCCATAACCAAGAGCTTGGATTCTTGTCTCATTGATCGCCTTCTTCCTCAAATTCGTTCACAATTCACGCCCAACCAAAGAGAGAATGCGAGGCAAGAAGTCTTTTATCTACCAATTTCAAGAAGGTCTGCAATTTTGATCTCTTCCCTACCTTTCACTCTCGTTTCTGTATCTCCGTCCGAGGCAAGAGAGAGAAGGAACAAGAAGGCCATTCCTCCCGAGGACTATCTCACCAGCCGTTAGTAATTTCAATCCTTCATGTATCGTTATCTTCTGAATTTTCTCTTAATAATTTTAATTGGTTGAAAATCCTGAAGTCTTGATTAGTAATTACGACACATTCTTCAATTTCTATATCTACATTTTATAATTCTACTGAAATGAAGTGGAAGTTTGATTCGCTACGAATTCAGCTTCTCATGGAATTTGTAGTTATATTTCCAGGACTCAGAGAGATATGTGATGTTATATTTTCAAATATTTCTGTTACTAACCATAGTTGAGTTAGTTGTACATATGAGTTTATAGTTGAATTTGTTATTTGATTAAATATCATTTTCTATATAAATGATTATGTACTCTCTTGATTAATGAATGAGAAGGTACAGCAGCCATTCATTATCACTTTCTCTTCCATGTGCAAACTCTTTTAATATCTTGTTATTGGAAAGTATGGATTACGAGGAGCATTTCTATGTAGCATTTTCTTTGATTCACATTTGCGATGACATTTTGATTGCAGCCAATGGACTGAAATACTATGATATTGAGGAGGGAAAGGGTCCTGTGGCAGAGAAAGGCTCCACAGTTCAGGTAATCTGTTTGAGACATTTTGAGAGCTATTTTGCCTGTCTTTGAATTTTAACTTTTCTCTGTATTAGCTTACTATTACAGGTGCACTTTGATTGCCTCTATAGAGGGATTACAGCTGTGTCAAGTCGAGAATCTAAACTTTTGGCTGGAAATCGTATTATCGCCCAGGTTCTTACATTTTGCTTATGTGGATTTGGTTTCATTCATCAGTTATTATCGAAATAAGGAGTGTGTACAAATGTAATGTTTAATATTGAAAATACGTCTTAGGATTAAATTTTATTTAGTCCACAATTCAGCTTTTAGGTCAATTCAGTAACTAAGTATCTGGATGTAATCTAAAATTCTTCTTTCTTGCTTAAAGGGACGTGATATTTTACAGCCCGATTCAATTTCTAATGTATGTTGTCCCATGGTTTGATCAGCCTTATGAGTTCAAAGTAGGAGCCCCTCCCGGGAAGGAGCGGAAACGTGATTTTGTGGACAATCCAAATGGTCTGTTTTCAGCACAGGCTGCACCTAAACCCCCACCAGCAATGTACTCCATAACTGAAGGGATGAAAGTTGGGGGAAAGGTATGTGCATTATTCTATTCAAAACTTTAGCACATGCACATGCTTGATTTGTTTGTAGTCTTCTTCTTCTGTACTATATTCCCCCAAGTTTCACCCTTTATTTCTGCGAGGGTTTCTTTGACTTCATTTTCCTTCTTTGTGCAGCGAACGGTGATTGTTCCCCCTGAGGCTGGATATGGTCAAAAGGGAATGAATGAAATCCCAGTAAGTTCCTAAATTTGAGTTGTAGATATTACCGAAGTCTCGAGTTTGATATTTTTCCATTACATAAAGCAAGTCCATCATTTACCTTTTCCTTATGCGTGACTTTTTGATCCATCAACTATTTTTGAAATTTAGTAACATTTCCATGTGAATGCATGAAAACTCGAGACTAAAAAAGTTAGGTCCTGAATTTAAGTTGTAAATGTCATTGAAGTCTCGAGTATGGTGTCTAATTATCCAATATCCATTACTTAAAGTAAGTCAATCATTTGCTCTTTTTTTATGCGTGACTTTTTGACAGATCAACTATTTTTAAAATTGTCTGATCACATTTGCATGTGAACGCATGAAAACACAGGGTTAAAAACCTGGTCTGCCTCCTTGGTTTTGTTGTCATATCATTGAATTTTATCTCAGAACGCTGTAAAGAAAAAACTATGTATTTTTATCATGAAACATGTGCACATATATTTTGGTTTACTCTTTTTCGCCCATGCTCTTTAGTTTAATAAGGTTTCAAATATATCCTTTAGTTTTTTAATTTAATTTTTCAAGATAACCTGTTCAAGTAACTTCATTAAGGGAAAATACCAAACCAAAAACACAAATATACTTCAAGGACAGAATAAGAATATCATATATTATTTAAGAGCAAAATTGAAACTTCAAATATACTTTTAAAGTGAATAGTGATTTTGAAACGACAAAAAAGGTGTAAAGGGTATATTTCAAAAGTTTAAAAAAGTAATGGCAGATTTAAAAATTCATATATAGTTTATGGGCAAAAGCCATAATTTAGCCCCTTTTTTTTGTATGCTAGTGTATTTAGTGGAGGAATGCAAGAAATAGTCAAGTCAAGTGCCCTTTGGTTTACTTATGTTATTTATGTCAATTATTGCGTGGAGGGTTGAGATAGAGATAAGATGATAACTTTTTAGTTGTATGGTTATCAGATATACATCTAATCCTGCTTTGTATTGGCAGCCTGGAGCTACTTTTGAATTGAACATCGAGCTTTTAGAAGTGGTGCAGCCTGAAAAAGGTGGGGCCTGACCTGATTCGAGAACCAGATTTTGATCCCCCACAGGACAAGAAGTTGAGCACTAGCTGACTGATTCTTTTGGAAGGACGAGGAGAAGCACAGCCTATTCTTGGGTAGGGGGAGTTTTTTCAACGAAACTTGAGTTCTTTACTTGCGATTATTCTCAATATAATGAAAATGTTAAGACCAGCTATTTGGTATCGTATCTAGCTTGACTGACTCATTACGACGACCCTTTAAAATATAACAAAGCTCCACTCTTCTTGGTGCCAAACGCACCAAATTTCTACTTCGGTCTTTGGCCATGTCACCTTTTCTCTGTCCTCTCACTCACTCTCTCTCTCTCTCTCTCTCTATAGCTTTAGCTTTAGCTTTTGAGTCTGGTTGGATATTAATTTTTAGGAGGTAGAGGGCGGCTCTGATAGGGAAAACGTGACAGCCTTATTTGTATATTGCCTATTGTTTTAGTAGCAAAAGGAAAAGCAGAAGTTTCAAAGTGTTGTGGATATCGTTTTCAGAGAGAGAAACGCAATAAATTGGTGTTGTTGGCAAGGGGGATTGGAGTGGATGGTTGTCCCAAGTGACACTTTGTGGAGCATAATCAAGGATTTTCCTTTCTTGATGCGTCGAAAGTGCCTTGTCATTGCTAGGATGCCTCAGGGCTCCCACCCTCTTTCTATGAAACCTCCACCTCTTGACATTTTCCTTTTGGTCATGAAAAAAGGGAAAACCGACTCAAATCAACAGACAGTTTGTCCACACAACACGTTGTTGGTTTTCCCAAACCTCGGATTCAAGTCCTAAGTCCAACCCCATTTTGCAACAAAATGATGTCGTTTTGAGCGAAATAGTGTGTGCCAATAGGAGTGAAGTGATCCACGTAAGAGAAGAATCAGTTTCACTGTGGAGTTTGAAAAATTATAGAATAGAAAGTGATGAGACAAATGGGCGATAGATGCGGCGTTTTTACTTTTTGTAGCACCTAAATCCAACTACCAAAAAAGAAAAAGGATTTGCTCCATCTTAGTCTTAGAGATCACTCATTACTGCTTGTTTGGTTGATGGTTTTGCGGTTTCTTAGATGACTAATGATAGTGGTTTGGTTTTGGTTTTGGAATGGACCCAAATGCCGCAGGCAAAGGCTTTTGGTTAGTTGCTGGAGGTTTCGGTTTTGTTCATTATTTACATTTTTTATACGAAACTGAATTCTTCGTCGTTTTTCAGATATTTGTCATCATGCGAATTTAATGAAGTATTGATTGCTGTATCGCGTTGGCTGTTTTCATGATTCCAGCAAAATTTTATTTTAAATTGATCACTGCCTTTGAGGAAGTAATTCATACGTCTTCTAATTTTATTTAATATATGGCACATCGCTTTTGTTATGTAGTCTCTTTTCTTTCCCCTTTTGAACCCAACTAAAGATCTCTATTTACTCATACTTCTTCCTTAAAATGTTAACTTTTTTTTTCTTCTTCTTCTAAAGAAGTTTGTAGGGACCTCTCAATAAGAAATTGAGGTGGGGGAGAGTGTTCTTGGATGAAAATAAGTTCTTTCCCATGATACAATACAAGAGATTGTTGGAGAGGAAGATGGATGTTTATAATTTCATAAGATGTAGCACAAAATGATTTGTTAAATTATATATTTAGTCTCATGTGTTGAATGTGGTCTATGGTCTAGCTTACCAAATATCGTTGTTAATGAGTGATGTGAATCTTAATTGACATAATTAATAAGATTGGTTTTATATATTTAACTTAAAATAAGATCATGACCCATATATGTGTGTGTGACTGCTAAAAAGTAAGTTGCTAATATCTTACCTAATAAATCTAAAAATGACTAAATATTAGTTGAATTATACTAGCTAATACAATTTATAAACATCAAGAGAAGAATGTTTTTATTTAGCTCAACGTGTAGGAGTGAATATATACTTTTAAGCCATGCGCGGACTATGAAAAAGAAGATTATTAGTGTTTTTAATGGAGATTAAAATAAATTAACCGTAATGAATTTAGATGGTGGCATCTATACAAACGCCGTTAGAATTGAGGTGGGTCTCACAAAGCTCCCAAAGCGAAAAAAAAAAAAAAAAAAAAAAAAAAACGAAAGCCGATTCCCGTGTCCAGTATAAAACCCCCCAAAATCCCCTCGAAACGACAGACGTTACGGCCACGGTTGATGCAAAAAGACTGCTCTTCTCAGTTCTTATCTTATACGTTATACCCCCTACCCTTGTCTCGCCGCTTCAGATGCGTCCCTTTAGGTACCTCGCCGGTGTGAACTCCTCCGCCATCTCCGACACGGTGGAGCCCGATAGGTATGATTCCGATTTCGTCATAATCCTCGCCGCTCTTCTCTGCGCCTTGATATGCGTTCTCGGTCTCGTTGCTGTTGCCCGATGCGCCTGGCTACGCCACCTCGCCGGCGATAATGGTGGCTCTGCTTCCACTCGTCCTCCTCCGCCTCCTGTCTCCAACAAAGGTCTCAAGAAGAAGATCCTGAGGTCTCTTCCGAAGTACACCTTCACTGCCGAGTTTGCTGCTCAGTTCTCAGATTGCGCGATCTGCCTCGCGGAGTTCGCTGTCGGTGATGAAATTCGCGTGCTGCCTCAGTGCGGCCATGGATTTCACGTGTCCTGCATCGACACATGGTTCCGATCTCACTCCTCCTGTCCTTCGTGCCGTCAGATTCTTGTGGTAAGTCAGTGCCAAAAGTGCGGCGGTTTTCCGGCGAGCTCGAGTTCGAGCGGTGGGACCGAATCCAGAGTAAAAGAGGAAGGAGAAGATAAGACGAATAGGTTCTTACCTTAGCCCTAAGTTTTTCGTTGTTCCTTCCTTCCTTCCTTCGTCCGTGTTGTAAATAACTTTCTTAATCAAAATTCATGTAATTAGTATAAATTGTGGATGTATTCAAGTTGTAAGCGAAGGCGATTTTCCCTGAATTTGAAATCGGCCGCTCCGGTAAGTTGTGTTGTGAAAATTGACTTAAAATCAATCTGTAAGTCGATTTTCAGGCTGGGAATGTAACGGAGATGGCATAACTTTAAGAGTAGTACAGGCGATGAAATCAAAAGGGGGAACAGTATCAGTATCATGTGGATGGATGGTGGACATTGTTTTATGTCGACAACAGCCAATGTGATGATTTGTTTATTTGCATCTTTGGATCGCATTTTTCGGCTTCCTCTGCATCTCTCTTCACAATGCCAATTTTTCTCTTTCCTCTGCCAGGAAAAATATTACATGTGAAAAGTTTTGAAAATGGAATAATTCTGCAACTGCAAATGCAACTGCTCCGTTTCTGATTAAAAAAATTGTAAATCAAGAATCCATTTTTTTACCTTCCATTGCCATGCCTGCTGCATTCTGCCCTTTTCGCTTTCAGTTCTCTTCTCACCATGATCATCACTATCAAATCTTTAAGGTTTGAAAATAGTTTTCATGCCCAAACTGTCCAGCTACTTTTTTACAAAATTTAATCCGTTAGATTGCCTATTTTGCCCTTTACTTTTAACATAAACTTTATTTATGTATTCAAATTTTGAATTATGCACTCGAACATACGGATGAGTGATTTCAAAATAAAGCTCTTCATTGATTTATGATTTGTGATTTTAAGATCGATCAATAAAATTGTTGTATAAGAAAACTTTAAAAAATTAATATTTTGTAGAGAGAAAAAAAAAAAGGGGTCGGTGTAGTGCCATTTATCCATCTAAGCTCATAATAACAAGTTTGAAGGAATCAAAATGAAACAAACCAAACTTTTTCCTTTCTCTCTCTTCTTTCCACAATGAAGTCTGAATTCAACTTTGTAATATCTGATTCACATGCGTTCTTCTTTCTGCTTTCCCATTATCACACTTTTTTCTGCCACTTTTGAACCAACACAATTATAACAATTCCACGACATTTTCCTAACCATTTATTGTTCTATAATTTAAGATTGCAAAGTGTAAGTTTGTAACTTCATTTTAGATTGGTATACCAATTTATTTATTTTAAAGTTCAAAATAATTAATCATTCAATAGAATTAAGCTATAAAAATGCAAGTTTTATAATTATTTTTAACTTTTAAAACATCAACTTTGCCTTTTGTGTTTCTTTTAAATGGCTCTTATTTTATTATGACGCCAACTGTTTAACAAATAGATAACATGACTTTAGATGTGTATCCTAACATAATATACATACATAAAAGCTAACTAAAGCAAGTATATTGGGTAAGATGAATATTGATGACGAATAATGATACAAATCATAATTTTACTTTTGGTTTAATTACAAATTCGGGCCCTATATATGGTTGAGAGAAAATTAGAATCTAATCTATATAATTTAATAGGACCTCATGAGTAGTCTCTACCATTAGAAGCCACTAACGAATTGAATATGTAGCTTTTATAACCCATTAACGAATTGATTAGGTGGTTGGATAGCTAACTGTCACGTATTTAATCAATTAGTAACTTCTAACAATATGTACTATTTATGAGATGTTATCAAGCTATATAAATAAAAATCTAACTTTTAAAATTATAGATACCAAAGTGCTATAAAAAAAATTATAGGTACCAAACTTGTAAATTTTTATTTTTTATTTTTTAATATTTATATGTAATAAAAGAGACAATTTAAAAGTGAACTAAAATGCAACAAATTCGAGAGATAATGTACTGAAATTAACCTAGACGATAAATTGATGCTCAACTACCCAAAAGTGTTTATTAAATAAATAATATTATTAATATGTTATATTATATGTATGAAAAAAAAAAAGAAAGAAAAAAGGGAGTAGCCATGTGTAGCCCCCTGTTTTTTAAATACTTTTTTGACTGTGGGAGCTGGAAATGTGGGTTAGCCAAAAATGGCAATGAATTAGGTGGAATTGCATTATGGGAGCTAACTTTGTTCTTATTTTATGTGCAAAAACAAACTGTCAATGCAAATGGAAATGGATGGGTTGATTGGATTAGAGGATCAAACTTGTTCTTATTATTATATATGTAATGCAAGACAAATTGCAGTTAAACCCACTATCCTAATTCCAATTTTTAAAACTAAACTTCAACCTAGTTGGAATTTATTTTTTTAATCGTCCAACACACACTATCAAATATTGCGGCCCTTCATCGTTCTATCTTTTTCTTTAGCGTCCTTTAAGAAAAATTGTCCCTTTAATATATAATTTTATATAAAAGGGATGATTTATCGTAATATGAACGAAAAAATATTCTTAAAAAGTGGCGATTTAGCATAAATTTTTAGAATTGGTGTTTAAGAGAGAGATATATATACATCATAACCGAAGATTGTGTGTTAGGTCAAAACATAAAAAATATGTATTTTTTAAAAGAAAAATCCATTTTTATTATTCCATCGCATTTGGAGCCGTCCAATAAAATAAAATAAAATAAATGAATGCCCACCAAAATATAATATATAATATATATCTGGCAGTCATCACATGGGCATCATGTCTTTTACTTTTTAGTGGGTTTTTACACTTGTTTTAATTTCCACTTCATCTGCACACGTGGCACGAGCTTAGCCAACAAATAAATCTCATTAAAATAAAAAAAATCAGGACTCCCGTAGCATAGGGGGAACTTTAGAAATAACAATGTAGTTTTAATAAATAATTTTTAAAACAGTTATTTTTGAAGTTAATGAAAATAAATTGGTAAGTTTGGCCAAATGACTTAAAATTGTGGGGGTAAGCTCATCTTACCCTACTACTAAAACCTGTCATTTGGCCAAAATGACCTATTTTTGTCACTCATTTTAAAACAATTATATTTTAAAATCTCTCTATTGAAACTACATCATTCTTAAAGTATTTTGTTACTATTAAACTATGTGTGTTGATTCAATGGATTTGAGAATTATTCTTTGAGTGTAGTTGATGAGACTAAAAATAAGCAAAACTAGTGTAAAATATGTAGTGTAGTAATGTAAGACTATATTAATATCAAAACAAATAATTTCACGACGCATTGCGAGATATGATATGGAAAAAAAATATTATCAAATACGTGATCGTTGGTAGGTTTGTCGAGGACATATTTAAAATTACATAAATAACTTTTTGTGGTTAATTGGTCTAGTTACACATTTGAAAGCAATTTCTTGAAATTTGAAAAATATTTAGAATGATTTGGTCGCATTAATCGAGTTAAATTTAAGAAATTTGAAATTAAAAAGTATAAATTTGTGTAACTCGTACATAAATTATAAGCTCAAATTATGTAACCAATATTTTATATTGCTTAAGGATTAACAAACCTATGCTTCAAACTTGCATCTATAACATATACTCAATATTTCTTTTTCAAGTTGGATTAAATAAATAAAAAAAAATGAGTTGTTATGGGTTAAAATTGGACCAACGAGAATGGGCAGTCAAATGACCAAGGCATAGAGTCGGACAGAATAAGAAGCCCAATACGAGGTCAAAAACAGGCTGAAATCGAAGAGGGACCGAACCAAGGCGAAACAAGACGAGCGGGCGTGCTAGGGCTTCGACCCAAGCGTGTGGTCGGCCTCGGCATAGGCCGAGGCCGACGGTGCTAGAACCCTCCCATTTGGGCTCTACCCTCGCCCAACACCCCAAGAAAGAAGTCAAGGGTTGGGCCTAAGCCCAAGCCCGTGGTCAGCCTTGGACGAAGCCGAGGCCGAGGCCGACCAGATCCAAGGTCATCTCCTAGGCCTTGCTTCAATCCAACGCGGCCCATAGGCTTGTTTCCAGCCCTCTCCCGACCTTTCCTTTTCTCAATAGGCTAAGAAACCCCACAGAGGACCCCAGAACCGAGGAGAGATTTTTAGCGAGAAGACGCGCGCTGGGCAGGGCAGCCCCAGCGCGTGGTCGGCCTTCGGCATGGGCCGAGGCCGACCAGGGTAAAGCTCCACCGTTTGAGCTCTATCCAAGCCCTATGACACAAAACATGGGCTTGGATTTGGGTTTTGGCCCAAACCAATGACCAACTACAAGTTTGATCTCCAGGCCTCGCAGCGACACGAAAAGGCCCGAAAGCCCATATTCAACTTCCCCACGATCTCTCATTTACCCAAGAGGCCACGGAATAACGCCAAAGAGAAACTATTTAATCTCTCCCAGGAGGGGAGAGAGAGATAAGTTAATTCGGGTGACCATTATACAAAAACTTCTCTATAATTCTCTAAGATCCTCACTGACTTAGGCATCGGAACTTGTGTGGCCTACACCACACCGGTGTCCAGGTTTTCCTTTTCTTGCAGGCTGCATTATTCTCCTAATAATTACAAATTTACCGTCGTTGTCACGTGAAGGTCAGGTGTATACTCCTGTCCGAAATTTGGTAACAACATGAATAGAACACTAGATTTATAAAATATTATTTATTGAACACTTGATTTATAAAATATTATTTAATATAAGAATTGAAAGGTTGATATGAACATAAATCTCTAAGTCTTAACTTGATATAAATATTGATGTTGACTAATATTCTTAAAATGTCACTCAAGTCAAGAAGTTTATAATCATGTTCATTTTTAAATAATTTATAATTTTTTTAATTCTTGGAATAATTCAAACCTCTAACTTTTTTATATTAAGTGAGATTTGGTGACAAAGATTTTGTCGAAAGAGTTGGCAAATTATTTGATTTATTTTAGATTATGTGACATTTCTCTCACTATTTCTTCTTTTTTCCTTCTCTACTCTTCCCTTCCCATTTATACTTATCTTCTCTCGAACACATGAGAAATATAGTTAGACAAAGTGAAGAACATTTTCAAGCACATGACCAACATCTCCATGGCCATCTTCACCTTGCTCTGGTCAATGTTAATATGTAACGACCCTAAATCTCGAAACGAACCTACGTTTGAGAAGTTACTCTGCTACACCGTTTGCGCCAAAATTTTGACAACATAATGGTGTGGCGAAGTAACTTACCTAATATAGGTTCGTTCCGAGATTTAGGATCGTTATAGTTGGTATCAGAGACTAGGTTCTAGATTCTGTAGACTCGCTCACATCATAAGCTTCCTGATCTTTATAGCCTCTCGCAGGGGAGTCGTCTCGTCATCGCCACATTTGGTATATGTTAACTATTTAGTAAAGTAGATAGGGACTAATATGTTTGCTCATCTTATTGTTCTTACATTGCTATCCATTGACATTATCTGACCTCGCCTATAAGGTGGGTAGATGTGAGATACTTGCTTGTTGGCTTGAAATTTAAGGTTAATGGCTCGTGGAAGAGGCCGTGAAAGGGTTTCCGCTGACAAACATGGTCGGGGTGGTCAGAGAGGTCGTGGTCGTAGAGACCATGGACAGATTCTAGTAGTAGACCCATCCTTGGCCATTTGGTCTTTGTATTGTTTAGTGGAAGGTCGCTCGTTGGAAGTGACCTTGATTGCCTTGTAGCTGAGTAACTTTGATGTGATTCTAGGTATGGATTGGTTGGTTGCGAATCATGCCCACATCGACTGTCATCGCATGGTGGTCGTGTTTAAACCTCCATCAGAACTGAGCTTCAAGTTCAAGGGGACCGAGTCAGGAACGGTTCCAAAGGTTATTTCACCCTAAAGGTAAGCAGTGAGTCGGAGGATGACAACGACAACGTGGCGAGGCTATAGGACCCATTTTTATTTTGTTGGGACTTTTCTATTTGCTTAGTATCCCTGTTTGGGGTTGAGTTCATACTTTTATTGTGTTAAGTTTTGTGCCGGTTGGATTGCATCGATTTGATTTGGGTTAGTGGTTGCATATTCTTCTTTTGGTTGGTTTTGGTAGCATGATGTTTTGGTTAAGCATGTGATTGCCTTGTTATCTCTTTCTTGTGTTATATGGAGCCCAATCATTGTTGTCTAGTAGTTTGGAGAAGGTTGGGTCTTGGTGGAGTCTTTTGAAGTGTTTCTTAGGATTAAATCATGTTAAGAAATTTTTTGTTTTACCCGGGTAACGTCGTTATGCTGCCGAAATTTCGGCGCATATGGTGCTAATTGGTGGTGTCCCTAGTTTTAAATTGGTTTAAAAATTAGGGTCGTTACTATACCTCTCTGTTGTTATCACGATTCAAAATGTTTTTGAGACTTTAACTTTAAAACAATAAATCCAATGGGGTCGACAAAAAATTAATGGGTTATGGCAAATCACAAATTTGATTTCATTGAACAAAAAAATGAAATAGACAAATAGTGAATGCTGACCTAGCTACAAAAATAGAAATTCAATAGACACTTGAATTGCGTTGATGGGTTTTGTTGGGGGTTGAAAAAACTTGGTATTTTTTTTGTTTATTAATCTCAAAACAACATCCACTGAACATTGAGATGTATGTTAGATTTTAATCTCAAACTCATTCGGTTTACTAATCCCAAAACAACCTCCATTAAACATTATCACATATTCCTCCTCATAATTCTCCATTTTCACAAGCTCGTCCATGGCTGTCAAACCCATCTCCATAGACACATATGAGCTCTCCATCATTCTCCTTCTAATTCCATGTTTCTTCAAACACGAGGTCGATGCCAATGGTGGCAATACAAGAACCACTTGCCTCGAAAATTTCCCAGCTAGGGCACAAACTCTATTCAATTTGTCCTTCAATCAAGCGTATTCGATTTGGAGTTATTGTCCTTCGTGAGAGATTTCTTTGATTATGGTTGGTCTGTCGTAATTAGAACATATTAGGTTTCTCGTGGCCTCGCGAATCACCATGTTTTATGCTTGGAGCTTGTCGTTCTCTTGTCTTAGTAATGTGTTTTTGTGGGGTTTCAATTGGTTGATAATGAAAATTTGAAAATAAATGATATTGAAGAATAATATTCATTCCAGTGATTTGGATTTGGGATTTGGTTATAAAATCGTCTAAAATCTTGATAGCAATATAGAGGTATTAACAATAACAAGAGCAAGATAAAGAAAGAAGAAAAAAGGAAGAAGCGTTGACAGGGAATTGGAAAAAAATAAAAAATTAAATGAATCCGACGTGAATCGAACACGATATAGAGGTATTAACATTAACAAGAGCAAGATAAAGAAAGAAGAAAAAAGGAAGAAGAAAAAAGGAAGAAGCGTTGACAGGGAATTGGAAAAAAATAAAAAATTAAATGAACCCGACGTGAATGGAACACGCAACCTTCTGATCTGGAGTCAGACGCGCTACCATTGCGCCACGGATCCATTTGATGATGGCTACATTAATATATTAGATATATTCATATTTTGTTTGCTTATTCAAGTTTTCCCATTTTGATTCGAAGCGAAGGTACTTTTGGGGAAACCCTATCCTCCCCTGGCTCGTTCATTTGCTATGGCGCGTCTGTGCATTTTCCCGTCTCCACAATTCTAATTCCTCTTTTACTTTCTTTCAGTATGTTTTCCTGCATTTGTAATGGCATCCAATTGGACTCTTCAGTTTCATTCTCATTCTTTCCAGGTAATCGGCCTCTGGTTTTCTTTCTTCTTTTAATCATCTCTTGATTTCATCCAGAAATGTTATCTGCCATGTTTATTAACTTTTTAGATCATATATATAGCCATCCGTATCGGTTCGAAAGCCTCCTGCATTGCCTGGCATATTCGAACACGGAATTGGTTATAAATGCACTAACATTAGGTATGGGCATTTGAATTTCAATTGGAATCGGCATGGAACGGGTCGCAACTTTCTCATAAGAGCGGCTGAGGGTTCCGGAAGCACTGATTCCGGCCGAAATGTCGAAGATTATGAAATGGCGGTCAAGAGTGGTACTGCTGCTGTGGCATCCAAAGATTACATCGGGAAAATTCAGGAGATGATTAGTTCCTCGCCTCCAGGCGTTTTTTTGGTAAATATTTCTTGTTTCTGATCGATGATTAGGAGTTTGTGACTCTTCCTTCTTTATATTTCTTGCACATTTGAGAATGGCGTTTGAAATTACACCTCTTACCGCAAATGAATGGAGAACTGTCTCCTGAATGGTCATTGGTCTTGAGTCCATGACACTGATACTTCTTGTAATAAGTGCTTGGAACCTGCATTGCGTCAGCAACGGTTTTGGGCAAATGGTTTGGGATGGGATATCAATGGAATGGTTATAAGCAGATGCAAGTTTTGAACGCAAAGAATTACATGCAATTTGCAACAATGTATTGTGCCTTTTGTTTTAAACTCTAACCTTTGAGAACGAACTCTTAGCACATATATTTTGTTTTGGAGTTACCTGGCTGTATCTTACTCTCCTATCCTATTCTGTCCCAGTTGAACAAATGTAATGGAAATGGGCTTGCAATTGGGTTTTTCATTGTAACTGCTTGTTTAGCAGTAGTTGCAAGAGTGTATTTGATGGGGAAGTCCAGGAACAATCATTCCGGATCAGTGGCTGATCTTGTCAGGCGTGGTCAGCTAAGATCTGACAGAAGAGGCATGTATGATTTAAATCTTTGGATACTTTGTCCTTTCCACATGCTAATATGTTATGTTATGTATGACCTGTTTCCATCATATTCTTATAGTTTCCTCTATAATCATTTTTCTTCCAGCTCCAAGCCTTTAAAATACAACGATCCCTTTAATAATCCAATGGTGAAGGTTGACAAAAGCAATTCGTCTGTAGAAATGTGTGGAAAGGTTTATCGATTGGCCCCAGTTACACTTACCAAGGAGGAACAAAGTATTCATCAGAAACGGAGGTCTCGGGCATATCAATGGAAAAGACCAACCATGTTTCTTAAGGAAGGAGATTCAATTCCTGCTGATGTTGACCCCGATACAGTGAGGTGGATTCCTGCAAACCATCCTTTTGCAACAACAGCCAGTGATATCGATGAAGACTTAGCCCAGAACAACGTGTACCAAAAGCATGGTGTTCCTTTCCGTATTCAAGCTGAACATGAGGCTCTGCAGAGAAAGCTTGAAGCACTCCAGAATGTGAGTACCTCGGAATCTCTGATACTCTGTACTGGGTTCTGTGGTGTCTTCATGTTCATTAGTTTAGTTGCTAAATTTATATATATCATCTGCTGCGTGTTAATGGGGAATTAATATGTTCACTCCACGGTGGAATCAGTGCCCCTCGCCACCCCACACACACGCAAAAAAGAATTAAGGTAGACAACCTAACACGGCTCTCTCCCTGTTAGGTGTTTGTATAGCAAAAGAATGGTGAATGCCAAGTCCTCTTCATCTTTTGTCCTTTAGTACAATTTTACCAATTTATTCTCTCTTTTAATCGGTCGATGCCCTTCCTAAAGATGTTAAAAGCATTTCATCTGGTTCTTTGAAGTTTGATCCCTTTCACATTCTGTGGAGACACCCCTTCAACTTCAAGAAGGAGAAGATTTTTTGTATTCAATTATTTGAGCCTTTTCTGGGACCACTTGGTTAGATAGAAATAGAAGAGTTTTTTTAGGATAAAGGAAGATTCTCATGGCTTTCCTGAGATTCTCTCACTTTTGTTACTCACTCTTAGGTGGTGAAGTTACTTTGCAATTATTGTTCAAATTCTTTTTGTGCTAACTTGAATTGTTTTTTAAATATATGTTCCTTGTCTAAAGTTGAGGTCTCTCTCCTTTTGTGATTTCATTTTTTAAATGGAATTAATTTTAGTTCTTCTGCAATCACAAATATCACTGAAGGATTTTTTTTTTTTGGTATAAGAAACAATTTCATTGATGAATGAAATGGAGAAAAACTCCAAAAGGTGTATTGCAAGAAAATACCAAAAGGAAATAAAAAAGAACAACCAAAAAGGCTAAATGGATGAACAATCTTGCACCATGAATAAACAAATAGAAGAAACTTTGTCCATAAAACCCCAACAGGAACAGAAAAAACCCTGAAAAGACAACTATTTCTCTCAAACCAAAGTAAAGCTACCAATCCTGAGTGACTTCTTTAACAGTAAAGCCCGGTTCACTCCAAAAATAAAATCCACCAGCAGAAATAAGTGCATCAAGGAAAGCCCGACCAAGCTCCAAATAGAGTTTATCAGTTGGTGACTGACAGAAGATACTTAGTTTCTGAACAATTCCGAATTTTGTTTGAGAATGAATTCCTTAAACAAGAATTGTTTCTTCCAAGAAACTAAACCCCGAACATTCCAAGTGATAAATTTCATTTTACAACCGAAGATCCCTCCATTAGAGCCAATGTGGCAGATTTGTCATAGTGAACAGTGGTTTGTAAATTCTGTAACTCCCTCTTTAATTTGTCCTTCTTCCCATTTCTATTATAAGTCTTTGTAAATATCACTGAAGGATGAACGTTCTGGTTTCGCCTATGTGTGAGATACGGTTTGTATTTCTTGATGATGTGAATTATGACCTTCAAGAATTACATATCATTGGGATAAGTTTAATAAATATTCCCTTTGCGGATGATAGCTGACTGTTCTTGGGATACATTCTAGTTCTGGGTATTTATACATATATAGGGATACTCGCGCTAGCAGAATGGAAAACTCAGCATCTGATGGATGAAATGTTCGCACACAGTTCTTGGTATTTAATTATGAGATTTATAATGCACTTGTTAAGGAAGGAATTTATGGTATCCTTGAGACAATGGAAAAGCTCTTCTCTCCCATCTTACAAAATCATTATTTTGTACGATAAAGAATTATGGTTTGTTCTCGTTTCCCCTTACCTGGTCCTTTAGATCAAGGAGATTAGAAATTAATTATTCAAGTGATGATGCCGTCTAGATATGTTTACTAAATAGGATAGATGTCTTTTCAGTAAATTGTATTATGGGTCACTCTTATATATTTATATTTACGTTTTCTGCAGGAACAAAAACTGGACAATTTGTTTATAGATCCTGGAAGTGTTAAGGATTTTGAGAGGCCTTTTAAGTCAAAATCCAAGTCAGATGAACAAGTAGAACAAAGTTTTTCAGATCACCAAGCTGGAGAGTCAAAGCCTCCGAACTCGGGACATCTCCCAAGTTCTTTTGGGGTTCAATCGACATCTGATGAAGCACAGAAATCCTGAGGTAGGGGTTTTTTTGGATGATATATTTGCTATGTCCATAGATATAATCATCTTACCATCCGAACAACCAATCAGGTCCCTCTGAAAATTTTAAATTTGTGTACTTACTATGCAGGTTTGCTGTAAATAGGATTAGCTTGCAGTTTTGCCGTTAATTTTATCGGCAGAACGCATTTAGTTAGTTATTGAGGCGCTTACTGTATAGTATCAATGCGTGAAGACTTGTTTCCTTAGGTCAATCAGTGGTGGATTGATGTGTTTCTGTGTCTGGAGACAAACTTTCAAAAATATGTACTTTTATTGAATTGGGAACATAATAGCCTCTTGGTATAATTGGTTAGTCGGATTCTGCCCTCTGCCTTGTTGCATCAATTGTTTGAAAATTGACTTGATCAGCTGACATTAACACGACCAAAAGATTATTGCACCTCGAAGGGTTTGAACTTCCACTCCTTATCAGACCATTATAACAATGATGTGTTCTAAAACGAAAAATTATCTGATAGGTGATGGCTATTTGAATTTGAATTTTTCAAATTTTGGATGTTTACGAATGAAGTTTGGAAATTTTAGTTTGAGAAAGTATTTGAGCCTATTTGTTAGAGAATAGGAAGGGCTCGTCGGACCAATAGTTGTACTAAAAATATAACTTTTATATTCTAAGGTTGGTTCAAAGTGAAATTCTTGAAAAATGTATGCACGTATTTGTACTTCTCATTTCAATATTATACATGTGAATGTAAGACAATCCATAAATATAGACTGTCTGCCACGGTTTTGGGTCATAGTTGCTTTTAGTAGGCATAGACTAGGTTGGACTAATTTGGGCCCTGGGTTAATCTTTTAGCTATAAGGGCTAAGCCGACACTAGCTGGGGTTGCCTTTTTTCTCTTGTCTTTTTGTTTTTTTTTTTGTTTTTTTTTTTGTTTTAAGTAATAATAATAATAAATTTATTCCACCCATCTATATATCATCTAAATACCTAAAGATGTAGTGGAAATATAAGTTCAATTGATATATACCTAGAAAAGATGCAGAGGAATACAGGTTAGGTTGCAAATTTGGTTTTTACCGTTTATTCATTTTAATTTAGTCTCTATAGATCTAGAAGTTTCAATTTAGTTATTGTAATTTGGTTGGGTTAAATCTTGTTCCTAAATTATGTTTTAAAAATCGTTCTACACTTTAATATAAGTAGGTATGAATACAATGATAGATAAGGTTTGACTAAATTATAAGAACTAATTGGGTGATGTTTTACCTCTTAAATTTTTTTTATAATTTTTTAAGCTTCAAAATAATTAGTTAAATAGAATATGTAAAAAAAAAGGTTAAATAGAAAGTATTAAAGCGTTTTTCATTCCACTTATATATATATATATATATTACTACTATATATTAATACTATATATATTTGTTTCTCGTACAACCTTAATATTTTATAATAAATATGTATTAATTTAATTCTTTTAAGTTGATCTTTTTTCTCAACACATAAACTTAAACCGGCATTGTATGCATAATTATAATAGACAAATAATATATTTTTTTATACTATGATTCAACCTATCTACAAGTTTACATGTATTTCTGTGGGTTTGGTCATTTAGGTACTGAGTATATATTTTCATCTTATGCTATGTATAATCAAAACTAGCAACCTATATATAAGAAGACTAAACAAAATATTATCCAATAATATTTAATAATTAAGATTAGTTTGCTACAAAATAAATAAAAAACATTGAATTAATAAGTTGCAAATCTTTCTATTTCTTCTCTCGTCCACTTAAGTTGTACAACAAGGGTATATAATATATATCCAAGGGTCATTACATAAATAGTTATAGACTATTACATAGCAGATTTCTTCACAAATAAAGATATATCAATATATACATAGTATATTCACATTAAAAATACCTACAAATTCTTTAAGGGCCCCTAAATATACCCTGATTAAAAAGCTAACAAAGCATTACATTGAAACTTTTATGCCATCTATTGGGTTCCAATCATAAACACATGAAGTTGGGAACTCAATTCATATATCATGTTTGACTTTGAAAATTGTGTCATTTTAAGTTGTACTAAATCTAGAGGGTAAACTATGCACTCCTGACGAGGAGTAAATGTTTTTTTCCCCTCCTTCAGTTTCATAATGAGAGCTTTCCAATCAACTTCCATTTTGTCTAGGCCCATGACCATTTACTATGAGTCAAGGGGGGCTTGTCCCCTCAAATGTTTTAAAAAAGTCTTATGTTATAGTGTTTATTATGTCAACAACGTCCTTAAGTTTTAGGTTCAAGCTCTGGTTTGTCATTTCCAATATCATCACATTCTATCCCCTCCTATTTTAAGTTATAGAAAATAGGAATGATAGACATTTTCGTTAATTTTGAAGATTGCAAAAAACGAAAAAATGGGTCCATTATCAAGCATATCTATGTAATTATCATCTCCTAATATAAATTTGGTAAAACCTTTTTTAAGGAGAAAAAATAAAAACCTTTGAAAAAAAAAGTCGAATATTAATTAAGAAGTGAATATATTGTTAGGGACAACTAAAATCTACACAATAGTATGATATTGTCCACTTTGGACATAAGTCCTCATAATTACTGGACTCATACCATCATAATTACTGGACTCATACCAATGGAGATAGTATCCCCACTTATAAACCCATGATTTTTCCCTTATGTAGCCAATGTGTGATTTTGGTTATACTCAAACAATCTCAACCATCCTCCCTTCAAACAAAATAACACTTCGAACCTCGCCTCAAATAGTCATCCCTCCAATTACACTCGAGCAAATTAATGACAACTTTTTACTCAAATACACTAACGACTCCCCACTGGAGTCACTGACATTCATCACTGGAGTAAGCTGCATTGTCAACTTCTCATAGAGTACACAACATTCGAAATCTCGACCACGAATTCATTATGACTATGTTGACAGACAACTCGCTTTCTTAACCATGCCGGCAGAATCCTCGGGTGTCAAAACAATGTCAACATAATGATTTTTGGCAATTTATTTAAATTCTGTAGATAAATACAAAATGAACTATGCAATTCCGCCTATTTTCCTATCGAACATATACTCTCTTATAAATATAATTACATAAACTAATAATAAGTATCAACCCACGAACTCAGAAACACCATCTCCGCTGTGACCGCCGGCGGCGGGGCAGTCAGTGGCCGGAATTCGAACGGCTTCTTCTAATTCACAAACTTTACATCTGGGTTTCGTATAGGTTTGAGCCACATGTCGGCCATTACTCTCGACGACAAGCTCCACAGCAAATCTGGTCCCTTGGATGATAAATGCTTTCCCTTCTTCATTGTCTTCCCAATCCCGTACGCCACCAGCCACTGCATCGCCGTCAGCCTCTGCTTTTCACTGTCCCACGCACTCCTCTTCCCGCCGCCCCTCACCTTCAACCCTCCCACATGCAAGCTCGTCACCTTGAATCTTCTTTCTTCTTCGTATTTGTTTGATTTGTCTTCCATTTCGGCTTCTTTGGCGTGGATCAGACCCACCACAGGCCCACCCACGGCTTCGTATCGCCGTAATGGGTCTCTTAGCTGCACCACCACCGCCAGTGTAATGGATTCTGGATCTTCTAATTTGCTTGCAAAATTAGTGAAGTTAAATTTCTTCATCCAATCTTCGAATGGAACTGCAGAATCCAGGGGATGGATTTGATTTTGATCCTTTCCTCCAATTTTCACATTCAGAGCAGAGACGTCAAATGGGGCTTCTTCCTCCGCCATCTCGGCTTGGATTTTCAAGGCTTCCACGCTCATTTCTTCAAGCTTCTGCATTGAGAAGGCTAGAATCTCTTCGATGGTTAGAGGGATTTCGTTTAAGTTCCAAATTCCTGTCGAAATCCTCTCTTTCCTTCCTGTGCTCAATGCGGTTGCCATTGATTTTACAGCAGCAATGGCGCGGGCGGCAGTGGAGGTTGCTCCTTCTTTGTTTCTCCCTTGAATGATTGCTGAGGCAATTCCTTCAAATGCTATTTGTTCTGCTGTTTTCCCCATGAGTTCATCTGTAGACATTAATGCCACTACTTTGGAGCTCAGTTCCTCCAGCCCACTACAAGCCATTCTTTGGAACAATTCGAATCCACTCAGAGACTCTGTGGAGGCTAAAATGAATGGTTTCGATATCTGCATCGCTAGTTTTGGAGTGTCCTTTCTTGAAACTTGGATGTTTAATGGATTCATGGCGGCTAAGTAGCCTCCATCTTTGGTTTGAACAACGCAGCCTAACCCCTTTCCAAGATCTGAAAGGTAAGATTTGGATTCAATTTCAGAGGAGTCCTCTGTTTCTTCAAGTTGGAGAGGAGGGATTTCAGGGTAGTTGAGTTTACTGTCGCTTTTGTATGAGCCATCACCGTCTTCTTCCTCGAGCATCTGCAGAAATTCCCTTGTCACGTTTTCTTCATCAGCATCAAGTCTCTGTGAATCGGATTCTTCATCGTTTTTGCCGAGGTTTTCATCTCCCATTATTGATTCCAGAGCTTTTATTTGCTGTGCAATCGAATCGAGTTCTGATAATCGATTCAAATGAGCTTGATCGTGTACAACCTCCTTGACTACCTCACTTGAAGTCGACTTTTCTTCCACCGATTTTTCAGATTCTTCTTTTTCCAGTTCTTCCTCTTTGTCCTGAATCTCAACTCCTTTGTCGACAATTTCAAAGTCTGGAAGATCGAGATCGTCAATCTTTGGTTCTTCTGATTTCTGAACAGACGGCGAGGTTGACGGAATCGGCGCTGGTTCATCTAAGTTTAGGTCATCCATTCCTGGAAGATCTGTCGAAGCTCTCGATTGCGATGGAGTCCAAGCTTCACTCTGACTGGTTAATCTGGGACTAGGAACACTGAATGAGGTCTTTGATTGCTTTCTCCCGAAAGATTTTCCCGATTTGGATTCCTTTGGCTGAGCTTGATTGTAAATTCCAATTCCTCCGTCTTTCTCCATAATCTGAAAGCCTAATTTGACAACAAGCTCTCCTCCTTTGGCTTTCCCCGCCAAATTGAAGGTCATGTCCCACTGTCGAACACGCGTTCCTTCGTAACTCTTCGCCATGGATTCTTCAATCAGCTTACTCAAATCCACTGGACTTCGTCCGAAATCAAGCTCTTGAGCATCTACAGCAAACGCGTAAATCCAAAACGGACGAGGCTCGAATTTGAGAGGCTTTCCATTACCAGGAGTGCAATAAACATGGCACTTGAGGAACAATGTCTCTTCGAAATCCGCAGCGCCTTGTGAAACCCTAGACGGCATTGTGTTGACAGCGCCATCTTTGGTCTCTTTCTTCCTCACACAAACGGAAAGTCGAAGCCCATTCATAGAGGCGGGAAGGCCCTGAACGGTGACAACTTCAACAGAGAACAAGCAACTCATCTTATGCATTGCGATATGAGTGAGAGCTCGAATCGGTTTCCAATTCCAAATCCCCTTCTTCTCCGGCGCGGGTTCATCCAACTTCCTTGGGTCCGGCTGATTAGAAGAAACCACCCTGTTTCGCTCCGATTGCGATTTATCATCATCAGTGAGTTTGGGGCGAGAACGCCATGGCGAGAGAGACATACGTCGGGACCGTGGCTTGTTGTGTCTGTCGTCAGTTGTTGCGATGGCGACATATTCAGCAGAGGGAATAGAAGGGAGAGAGCTCCGAGGAAGAGCAAGCGAAGCCGTTCTTCGAGTAGCGGAGGTGTGGGTTTGGTAGAGTGATTGGCTCAGTGCCTCAAGCTCTTCGAGAAGCAGGGTATTGGAATCCCTTGTCTGGGCCATTGATGAGGTTGGAACAAAAAATGAAGAAGAACGAGGAAGAAGAGAAACTGATAAGCGAAAGAGTGGGTGGAGCAGGAGCAGGAGCAGAGCATGAAAGTTGAAAGAATTTTGAGGCGGAGAAATTGGGAGAGACGATAAGTTAGAGAAAGCAGCGGGTGGAGGAAGGAGAACCAGGCAAAATCGTCTGGGCAGGAAAGCTTGAGCGTTATGTAATACAGAAACAGACAGCCACCGCCACGCAGCTTCTTCTTCCAACTTCCATCTTCGGTCCCCTCTGCATTAAATGTCTGTGTTCTTATTCGTCAATCATTGGTAAATTTCAACCCTCAACCCCACCAATATTAAACATATTACTTAAAATTAGCGTTATAGCATCATTAAGCCAGCACTTATTATTTGATATAAATTGAAATTTACATTTTTTTTTTTTTTTTTATTTTGCAAGGTAATTGGGGGTAATGTTGGGAGAGAGAGCGAGTCAAGTGGGTAAAAACAAAGTTATAAAAAAATGAGCTGAATTTTTGGAAACACTTGGATGTAATTGATTTTAGGAGGTGCATAAGTAGAGGGTGAAAAAGGGTTTGTTTAGGGAGAGAGAGAAAAAGAAAGGAAAATGTCGAACAGCGAAGAGCAGCAGCAGCAAATGATAGGGAAAACAGAAGAGAAGGCTTCGGTGGAAGAATTGCTGCCATTGGAGAGCAGTCCGTACGTGAAATACAAAGATTTGGAAGAGTACAAAAAGAAAGGGTACGGGGCGGAGGGTCATGTTGAACCCAAGCCTAACCAGGGCGGCGGCGGCACCGATGCACCCACCTTGTCCGGCAGCGGCTTCCCGGAGGTGACGCCCGCCGCCATTGACGCCGTCACCAGACAAGGCCTTATCCCCTGATACTCCTCATCGGCCTTGGATCCATGCCTTTTCAATTTGTTTTCAATGTAATCTAAATTTTGATCTCATTTTGGCTTCATTTCATTGATTGAAACAAGCTTAGCTTGTTTCTTCCATTCCTCTATCCTTTTTTTTTTTTTTTTATCTCAACAACATGGCTGCTGCAAAAGCGAACCTTGTTCTTGTAGAATAGCGATTGTTTCAAATATTATATTCAAAGGATTAAATTTCTCTGCATTGCCTCTTAAGCTTCTAAGCATTGTATTCAAATATTCAATGATACCATCCCAATTATACTCAATTAGTATGTGTTTAAATAATTTGGATATTTATGGCTTGGGTTAGTTTATGCCCATTTGATAATTATTGTTTTTTAGTTTTTGAAAATTTGTTTGTTTCCTCACCATTATAATTGTCAGGTTCCATAATGGTCATCATATTTTTTATAGAATCATTTTAGCTCTTAGTTAAATTTCAATTCCAAACTTTTTTAAAACTATTTATTTTTTTAATTTTTATAACTTAGTTTGATTTTTGAAACACATATAAAAAAAAGTAGATAACAAAATAATGAAAGTCGTATGTGTAGAAATATTATTTATATACCTAATTTAAAAAAACAAATAGTTATCAAACGTAAGTATTGATTCTTTTCCAAATTAATTTGGGTTAGAAAGTTTGGATTAAACCAAAATTTGAATTTAAACATGACTTTAATGGTGAATTTAAGAAGTAATTTAAAACTAGGGTGGATTTTAAAGTAATTTTTTAAAAAAATAATGTAAATTAAATAGGATTTTTTTTCTTTTAAATAAATGATAAATGGACAAAAATGGTATTCGTTTTGTCAAGTTATATCCCTAACATTCAGAATATCAACTATGATATTATATTATGAATCTCTTCATAAGCTATGTTAATCTGCATTCATGAGCCCATCTCAAACTTTCTTGAATAGCTAATGCTTCAGCACATAATAGAGAGAAAATATTCAGCACATAAGTGTCAAAATTTTTCTGTTTGGCCACACTAACACTGCGCTGAATCCCATCATTTTTCCTTCCTCATTCCATGCTCCATCAACATAGACAGAATGTGTTCCATTTGTAGTTCCAATTTGTTTAGTTGACTCATATATGGTTAGAAGATCAAGATGGTGCCACTCTTTGGGTTCTGATACCATAGTAGATTAGGATTCGATCTTAAAACTAATTGGCAATGAGAGTAGTAACCCACATATCTTATATATTGTAGTTTCTCTTCACTTTTCCAATGTGAGATCCTCAACACATATTGATTGTTCTGTTTTTATCCATAGAGATCTATTTGTGTAGTTATTCCTATTTTAATAGGTAAAGCTTTTACAAGTCCAAACCAAACGTTAATGATGCACACAAACTACTTTAAATCTTAAAGTTTAAACAACAATTAAATAACATTTATGCCTCTATTTGACATAAAATTAAAACCCATATCCAATAGAACGGCGACTTCTTAATTTTTTAATAGCTAGGTAAATTTTTCTATTAATATCGATTAGACAAAATTGAAATTTTAGAAATTTATTAGATTTTTTAAGGTTCAAATAGTACTTGTACGTGTCCATACAAATTAATAAATTATTATTGATTTTAAATTGTTAGAGCTATAGTTGTGTTAGTCATGAAGTCTTACGATTGGAATGAGCTGGTAGATAATATTATACACCAGAGATAGGATGGTCGATTATTTTTATTTATTCTCTTTTCTATAATTACAATAGAAATAATAAAAAAATATATTTTTTTATTATAACTCTTTGCTTACAATTTTCCCTTAAAATTAGCCTTCCGTGACCCTAAAACAACCACAATTACAACAAAATGGGGCTGATTATTGGGTGGCTGCAGCTTCAGGCCCATAACTCCAAGGAATCTTAAAATGCGGGCCGGCAGTTAAAGGCCCAAATTTGAGTGTGAATGGGCCTGACCATACACAGAAGAGAGTGATATCGTGAGCTGGCGGCGTATATAGCGTAATGGACTGACTTCAAACTGGACTTGTAAATCATTTCGTGTTGGAAGATCCTTTCCGTGAAACTTGCAGAAAAATGGCGTTGATGAAGGGAGAGCCGCTGGTGAGGAAGCTCGCCGTGTTCGCCAAATACGTTGTTCTTCCGGGAGCCATGGCCGCCGCTCTCGTTTACTCTCCTCCCGATTACGCTTACTACAAGAATGACGATAAATCGTCCTAATAGGACTCTTTCCCCTTCTTCCACCTATTCGGTTCGTCTCGATCTGTCCTTCCTTAGGGTTAGGGTTTTACAATTTTCATCGTTATTCTGTTCTCTTTCTAAAATGTTGATAGATGATCTTGTCTGACCGCTGGATATTGTATGTGAACGAACGTTTTGCCTGCTATTGAGTAAATGCTCACTGTGGTTGCAATCAGCAATTGATGTTTTGTGCATCTGATAACATCAATTACGAAACTAATAATCTTGTTAACTGATGGATTTGTATTTGAGATTTTGCTTAAGTAAGAAATTTGTGCTTATACTTCCCTCATCGTTGTGACTGGAGTATGCAAAACGTATTTGACATTTATTATCCTTCCTTGCATATCTTCTACACAAATCTTATATCGATTATTTTTTGAATTTGCGTGAAAGTAGACGGAATAAACTAGGTTTGAACTGGATGAAAAGAAGTAGGCCCTATTAGATCCAACGTCCAGAGTGTTCATCTTTTTCTAGGATCATCATCTAGATAACCAGTCAATGAATGGGCGTATTAGTAGTAGTTGATCTTCCTAGTTTCATCATTGATATGTATCTATTGCTTGAAGTTGAACGTAAGGTTACTTATTCCGGATAGTAAACCCCCGACACACACACAGAGGAAAAATAAAGCCTTCTTCTAAACACACGTCATCCATTACCCAAGGGGTTTGAAGGCTGATTATCTGTGCTGCATGATAATTCCTTGATGCCTCTTTTCTTGACGTACGTGTTTCAAACTATCGCTTAAATTTGCAGAAAAAAGTTTGGGAATCACGTTCAGGGCTGTATAAGCATTATAAGCTTTGGTCTGATTTGTTTTCTCCCACTCGATAAAATGGAATTGGAATTGATTTTCTGTTTTCTTGTGATACAGGACCGTATGATCATGTCGCCTTGCTTTTGCAGAGTTGTATTCCTCTTATGTTGATAATGGTGTGTAATGGACTTATTATCATCATGTCTCAATAACTAGTCATTTGTTTTACGTTTTGGGCTTCGTCTTCGGAGAAAGAATAATAATGATTTGTTTCCTTGAAGAATACTCAAAATTGGAAGTATATGTATTCTTGGCTTTTTTTTTCTTTCTTTTCTTTCTTTTCTTTCCCGGATAAATTTTGAAGAAATTTGATGGGCTACATGTCCGTGGAAATGGAGACTGAACCATGAGACGGAAGTGGAAACTTTATGGGATACATACCCGTAAATCTCATATGCTTGTATGAAAATTTTACAGTTATAAAATGCTGGAAATGAAAGATATCCCATGATCACATCAATATATATTCATTCACAGAGCCCATATAGTACCAACCTTTTGGTCCTTTCTACCGTTGAATTGAAATCAAAATTTCCACTTTTACGTGACTTAGGAACTTCAGAGAAGACTACCGTAGCAAATAACCAAAGCCAAACTCCCAACTGGGTTGGGAGTTGTTGGGAGTGTTAATTGGAGGGAAGCAGACTGCTATAGGAGCAACTGGTATACATATCTGGTTATGATAGATATGTTTTGAAAATTCATTCAAAGGACAGGGATTAAATTCAAACGGCAGGGACTACAAATGGTAATTTTGACAGTGTAGATAAGATGACATTAACTCTCCGACGCTCTCAATCTTTCATGAGACATAAAGTAAGATCAACATCATAAGAATGACAAAGTTTCAGGTAAGAAGGGGAGTAGTTGAACTCTAACTCATGCGACTCCAGCAGTGGAAGGATAATTTAATTGGGCCGGCCTTACACTGGGTTCGGGCTTTTTTCGCATATGAGCTTCAGATTGAGAATATAATATTGGAAGGAATTTGAACGCAATGATTAAGAGAGGGGAAGGGGTGAGGTGGCGTGGCATGGGCACACAAGAGGATAATGGGACTACACTGCCAAAGTGTGTCAGGAATTCTTGTGGCCGAATAACTCTGTTTTTTATGAAAGGGTGAGTTGGGGACAAAACAACAAAGGATTTGGGGTCCTTTCCTTTGGTTCACAGTTGATTCAAGATTTTAGAATCCAAACTTTGATTTTGATGGCCCCATGCCGTACTCGTTTTATTTTGTCATTACTCCGGCTGTGGTGTAGATATGTCTGTTATCTGATCTAATACTAATAATTCTTAGGGGCTACTTTTCTGTGCCACTCCACTCCCTCGTGATTCAGTTTCATATCACACGTCTTTATTTCTAATTTGCTAAATTTATTCCCCCCAAATAATCCTCCCATCCTATTGTGTTATCTTCATGTTCATTACTATTTGAGTTGAGAAGCTTGAAGGGGTTCGGTTTAGGCCACAAGTACAGCACAAAAATTAGCCCCTACCTACTAAGTCCTAAACCAACCCAACCCAACCCACCCACAGCAACAGCAACAGCGTGCATGCAACCACCACCACCCTACTCCTTCAAATACCTAATAAATTACAGGTGACGTCAAAAACATATTAAACAATCCTTCAAATCCCATCCATGGAGTCAAATCCAGCTAAACCTGCCCTCACCTAATTCCTCCCTATCAACAGATTCTCTATCTTTAGGGGCTTCCAAAACCCAACATAATTGGTAGCCAAGACATCTTAAATATTATATATAAATACAATACACGTCTTAAGCGAAGCTGGCAGCTGTTTCTCCAATAGTGCAGGGATTACGTACAGGGATGGATAATGGGTTTTAGAGAAGGGGAAATCATGGATTTTAAAGAAATATTATATTTGGTACATACAGATTGGACGCTACGCTACAGACGCATACTAGTTTACAACCACGTACTTGAGTACTAAAAAAGTAAGCGAAAAGTTAAAAACTACGAAAAAAGATGTCAAGCATCTAAAGGCCAAGATTCTCCATGGGCATGGACGATGTTGATGTGAGGATCTAACATTGTCTGATAGGCGGGCCTGTTGAAGGCGATTGAAGTTGATATGTCATGAACAGACACCTCAGCAGCAGCCGCGGGTGGTGGTGAATTGCATTCCATTTCAAAAAACAACGGATGGGGATTTGGCTGCATCTTCATATCCATGAAGTTTGAGTTGGCCTCTGCGGCTTCGAAATAGCTGGCCTCCGCTTTGAACTGTTGCTGCTTTAGTACGGTGGAATCTTGATGTGAGAGGAGAGACTTGAATAGAATCGATGGCAGCAGCGATGATGATGGGGACGGAGCTGTATACATGTTGTTGTTGTTGCCATTGCTGGTTATAATGGTGGTGGTGGTGGTGGTGTTGATTGAGATTGGGGGTTTGTGTGAATAAGAGGACTGCTGCTCACACGAGGGCGAGCAAAGGAGATTGGATTGGGACACAACTGAGCTCACGAAGCTCTTGAGGTCGTTTTCAGGAGGCTGATGAATCTGAAAAGGGTTTTGGAAAGCCTGCATTGCGGCTTGAGATTGACACTCTATTAGTGTCGTTGGAGTCGTCTCCAGCAACGGAGGCAAGCAGTTGGATGTGGTGGTGGACGATGATAAAGCAGACTCCAAGAGATAAGCCTGACACGGGAACATTGGATTTTTCTTCTCCCCATTCTTGTGAAATATTCTGCAAATAACCCATTCTTCCTGCAACGAGAGACCAAAAAAAGAAAAAACAATCAACATACATGAAACAAAACAATAACACTCTGCGTTGGATTTCTTTATTACCAGAAAGAACTAAACTGATCTTAACTTAAGGCGTCATGCATGGAGTTTTCAGCATAATCCAAAATAATAATAATAAAAGAAGAAAAAGAAAAAGAAAAAGAAAAAAAAATGAAAGAAAAGCAAGGGCTACAGCTACAGCACATTGCACCATTTCCAGAGATAAAACTTAGCAGTAGTTAAATCAATCGCATCACATCAAAACTTTACCCCAAAGTAAATAATAGAAGAAGAATAGTGTAGCTTTGGAAAGAGCCAGTACTTTTATGGAATATAAAATAAGTCAACTCAGAAGAGGACAAAAGAATAGGGTTAAGTATTGCAGGTTAATAGCTTGATTCGCACGGTGCGAGAATGCACGTGCGGTGGCGGGGGCGAGTTTCATTGTTGGCATTACCTTGCAGGCATGGCGGTAAGAGAAATCGCCGTCTAAGCGGTACTCATGCATGACCCACTTGGTTTTCTCCCCACGCGGAGCTCTCCCTTTGTAAAACACGAGCGTCTTTTTCATCCCAAGTAGGGATCCATTGGATGCACTGTAAACTTCCCTGTCTTTTCCGGTTGCTTTCCAGTAACCAGCTCCGGTGGCCCTATTTGTTCTTAAACCTGTTGGGTACTTCCGGTCACGTAAACTGTAGAAGTACCATTCTCTCTCACCCATTTTTGCAGCATCTGAAAATAACCAAACACAGAAAACTCCATGTTACTAAAAACCCACCATCTCATTCTCGTCTCCAACTAGCTTACCCTTCTTCTCTCTCTATCTCTTTTAGCTGCAAATTTATTACAGTCTACCAGTTTGTCGGCAGTTCAGAAACTTTTACAGGGGGAGATAGATTTTGTAGCGTTTATTAAATGGAAAACATAATCCTAGCTGACAGGAACCCCCACTGATGCATTAGATTGAAGTTGACAAGAACCTATCTCTAGTATTATGGCGAGAAAAAAAGGATGCAACTCATGAACTTGAAAAGGGTGTCGCTTTTATATGTTTAACTTCAACTCATCAGTTTGGACGTCACAAGTGATGAATAAAATTTAAAGAAAAATTGGAAAAGAGATACCAAACAAAGGCACATTTTATCTTTCCATCTTGTCTTACAGAAGAAAAAGAGAGAATCTGTAGCCGGAAATCTACAATCACAACAAGAAACAAGTATGATAGGAAAGATGGTAGGAACATTGTGAAACAAGAGGTACCCACACTAGTTAAAAAAAAACAGAGAGACGGCGAATGTTTGAAGTTACTTTTCCGACTTTTTTTTTTTTTCCAAATGATGCTGCATGAGATGACAAACGTGAGGAGAATCATATATGTGTAATGCAGTACGTACCTGGAAGCTCCCATGGCTCACATCGGTTGAGGTCTACCTCAGCAATCTCCACTCCGCAGAAGCTGCCTTTGAAAACCTTTGAAGCCAAGTAAAATGTGATAAGTTCCTCATCAGTAGGGTGGAACCTGAACCCTGGAGGCAAACCCTGCTCATTTAACTCCTCGCCATTAAGTTCAGATAAAATTTGCTCCATTGCCAACATGGTGGTTCGCAGATGCCCACAGAGAAAGAAGAAAGACTTGGGGGAAGGACAAAGGAGAGAGTGATTATAAAGAAAGGGAAAATTATATAGGTATGATTATAAAGCGCTGAAACCAAAGCAAAGTGAAAGAAAAATATGAGGGAATGAGGAGAGCGGAGAGATAAAGATTTGAGATTCTTTAAAATGCTTTCATGGGGGCCTAGAGAAACGCACCTGAAAAAGGCCTTCCCTCTCCGGACTAGGTAGCCAACAAAATTATATTTTATTAATATGTTTTTTTGTTGGGAGAAAAAAGAGAAAGGAAAAAAGGGGCGGTTTGGTAGGAGAATGTTAAATGCAAAAGTTAGTCTGATAGAGGGTTTTATGCGTGCGTATGTTTGTTTTGAGTGTAAAAGTGAGATAATCTACATAAAAGGGAAAGGAGAGAAATAGTGAGATCATCATACTAACTTTTTTAAATTTGAAAATCGAGGTCATCAAACTAATTCTTTCCCGTGGCTTCTAAAAAGAGAACAATAATAAAAGGAAAGCCATTGGATAATAATATAATCAACAGTGAAAAACGAGGGCATGGAAGGAAAAAAGAGAAGGGAGAGTGAAGTAATTATGAAGGAGGAGAGGGGGACGGGACAGAGTAGAATGGAATAGAACTTAGGGTGGGGCTCTTGATTACGTAATAAATGATTTGAATGCTTTGGTGGGCTGTTTATGCAATTCCAAGTGGTGGACATTGCAATGAAATCAGTCGGCGTTGCACGTGTACGTATCATCACCAAATAATAATAATAATAATAATAATAATAATAATTTATTCAATGAAAGCGAGAATAGTTATAACCACTGAGTGAAGTAAAAGATAATACAACTGCAAGGCCAAAGATCTACTGAAGCATTGTAATAGGCGAATAGGTAGGTTTACATAAGCCTATTTGGGCTGCCTCTGCCTTGCTTTCGTTTTCTTTAAATTAGTTTGAGCTGAAATGGGAACTCTTCACTGTGCCTCAGCCACTCCTCTTCTACTTAGCGTTTTAAGGATTTCTTCCAAATCAATGGTCTTTGTTTTGCGAATAGGAATAGGAGACGTTGATGTGTGGCGTTGTCAAAGAAAACTATGGTCTCGAAAGAGTCAGTGCGGTGGCCATGAGAATTTAAGACATTGCACACTCCCATTCAATGCAAGGGCTGCTTATTATTAATGTGTCCACAAAGAAAGAAAAATGACCTCAAAATTTCTATTTCTCTTTGTTTTTCGTAAATGGAAAAGGAATGAATGCATGCACTTACACGCACGCACGTGCCAAGGAAAGGCTTGTTTTTGTTATATTGGGAGGATGCAAGTGAAAAGACAAGTCAATGTGTATAAAGGCAACAGGTTGCGTTTCGTGGGGCCTTAAATTCGTCGATTTGTCGTGTTTTATTCAAATTTTCTGAGTGTAAAATAAATATATATATATATATGTGTGTGTATACATTTACAAAGAAAGGAAGGAGTAAGGAGTAACTACTAACTACTAGTTACGTTAGGAGCAAAGCAAGGAGGGGGGATATGTGGTTGGACGAGTGGGGCTGGAAGGCACGACGAAGCAGAAGAAAAAGTGCAACTTTTAGAAAATACAGGGTCCACTCGGCAATAATCTCATCACATTTTGAAATAGAATCGAAAAAATTCGAAGGAAGGAATGATTGGGGTTTGTGTTTAAATTTTTATGATTTTTTTTTTTTAAAAAAACACAAAAAAAGAAAAAAAGAAAAATGATTGTATTTGGGCCGTTGGGTAGAGAGGGTTGAGTTGCAGAAGGCAGAAGGCAGAAGGCAGAATACAGATTACAGAGTGATTCTCAATTCTCATAAATGAATTGAAAACAGAAAACGAGAAGGCGAGGAGGATGCGTCATCTTCTTCTCCATTCCGTGTTTGTTAATTAACAACGCCCCCAGCCAAGCCAATGCTTACAGCTCTAACTCTAAGTAGTAGGGGCAGACTTGGTCATTTTATACGGGAGGAGGGGGCACAGTGGGTAATTTGCACTATCTCTTAAGGGAAACCAAAAAAAAAGCCCGTACACAAAAGAGAGTTGCAGAAGGGAGGGGGGACCACGAGCATAAGGTGAAAACGGAAGGGAAAAATAAATAAATAAATAAATAATTGGGGGGGAAAGAGCGAGGGACGGAACAGAACAGAAAACAGATGAGGAGTGTGAGACTGAGTGAGTGAATGAGTGATGTGTGAAAAGAAAAAAAGAAAGGTGCAATTATTAAACAACAATTGTCTCTTATTTACTCATGACTTGGACTTGCTTTGCTGTCACCCTTCACATTCTCATTCATTTTTCATTTTCAAAACTCTTCAATTACATTTTTTTACATTTACAGTTCCACTTCCTTTGGGCTTTCACCACTACAGCCCACCGCCTGTGCCCAATAATGGACTCTTTACGCTCTTCTTTATTTTCTCCGTATCACCTGACCATCCTGCACCTACCAATTTTCTACGCATCCTACACTCTTATATTTAACACCTTTTTTTTTTTTCACCCCCATTCAAAAGCATTGGTTTTTTGCAGCGTCTTGGTCCACATATTTTAGATCCACGAGTTTGTTAGGAGTTGTTTGGGGCGCATGTTCGGAATCAAGTTCGAGGGTTTAAAAGTCTCATGGATCGAAAATCAGTATTTGGAGTGATATTCGAAGTCCGGAATCGAATGTTGTATTTAAGTGCGATGTGTACGAATCATGGGAATAAGAAATCTGTGTTTTGGATGCAGTTTTATGAACTCTGGATTTGATACAGTTTTGTATCACATTTTTTCTTTTAGTTATTTTATTGCTTTCAAATTTTGTAGTGTGATTTTAGAAGCTACTGTCTAACATGGATCAATTTTTTAAATAACTTTTCGATGAAACTTTCAATTTATGTTGTAGTTGAAGAGGTAATGGAAAATCAAGTATTCGTCGCTGTGGTCATCGGAGTTGTCGTTGTCGGTGATTGTCGGGTGGTCGCCGGAGTTGTCACCGGAGTTGTTGTCAATGTGGTCGTCAAAAATTAAAAAAAAAAAAATCAAGTGGTCGCCGGAGGCAGTCGTCAACGATGGTCGAGTCATCGGTGTGGTCGTCAAAGTTGTCGTTATCGGTGGTCGTCGGAGTTGTCATCAGAGTTGTTGTCGAAGTGGTCGCTAGAAATGAAAAATCAAGTGGTTGCCGGAGGCATCCATCAACAGTGTCGAGTCGTCGGGTGGTCACTGAAATTTTCATCGAAGTTATCGAAGTAATCGACAAATGAAGGAGAAAAACATGGAACAAATTCCATGGGATTGCACTGTTGAAACCCATTGGGTTGCACTGATGTAACCCCATGGTGTTGGGTTCCGAAGCCAATGGTTTTAAACACCTTGCTCCAAACATAGGTTTAATTTGGAGCCCAAACCCATCCAAATCGAAACCCATGTGCCAAACACACCCTTATAGATTTTGAAGGGTATGGGAAAAACCATTTTCAAAAGTTTGGTGTAACGTCACATATCCAAGATTCAAAATCCAAATTTGGCAATACTAGTCTTTAGTTGCCTGCAAGTGTGAAAATTATCTCCATAGACCAACATGAATCTAAGTCCTTTATCTTCACTCACATATTTTCTAAGAAAATTTTCAAAAAGTCACCTAACATAGGAATGCTCCAAGCTAACCATAATCATGCTTAATTTTGGAGTTCCTACAATTGAATCACTAAAAAGAAGATATACTTTGTCGGTATAAATAGTAACTATCAATTCTTTTAAACTTATCTTAACTATGTTTGTATAGTTTCAAGATCCCCTCTCATTCGAATGTGGTCTCGATTCATTTATATACCTCTCTGGAACTCAAATGTCTCACTTGATTTGAAGATTTTAAATTTGTAAAAGCTTAAATGTAGCCGGTAGATTTGAAGAGCTAATGTAAAATTGAATAAAAGTCAAGTCAACAATCTAAATAAACATACCTATAACCTGTCAAAAAACAAATATAAGCTCAACGATAAAAAGTCAACCTCAGTCCATATCAATACAATTAAACATATATTTTTTAAACAACCTCAACATAACTCAATTAATTAAGATATATATTCTAGATTAAAAAATTAAAGATTTAAATTTTCATACTATTTTTAAACTAAAAAAAATCAATTAGTTCTTATTTTCCAGAAATTACAATGCAAGCTTTAAATTATTTTTTTCATATCAAAATCAATTTTTTAAACTTTTATTGTTAGTTTTTCCATCAATGCAAATGCATGTGATCTTTAAAAGGGTTCGTATTTATTTGTCTAAGCATTTACGTTTTTTTTTTTTGAGTTGATGCATTTACGTTATTACAATAATTGGATGTCTAATAATTAGTTGAACCATTCTATAATTATTATTATTATAATAATAATAATAATAAACTTTTTTAATAATAATGATAATCTATTGTACCAATATATTTTAGTATACGACTTTTATAACATTTGGAAAAAAAAAACTCAAGACTAATTGACATGTACATAATATTAATCATTCATATTTGGTTAGTTATTCTGTACTTGAAAGTAATAAAAACAATGTTATCACCCACAAGAGTATAACTCAACTGACATTAGGTATGATCCATAACTAAGAGGGTATGGGTTTGAATCTCTCCATCTCCAATTTGTTGATCTACTCAAAAATAATAATAATAATAAAAACAATGCTATCACATCTGGTGAAAAAAAAATGAGAAGAAGGATTTTAAAATAAGTAGTAAATGAGAAGAAGGATTTTAAAATAAGTAGTTACATACAAAGTTTAAAATGTCGATATCGATGGATATTTCTGGAAAATTTTAAAAATATATTTAAATTAAAAAATAAACCTTCAACCCTTTTCAAATAAGTTAAAATGTTTGTCATAATATTATATTCACATTATGTTACATCTTGCTGCAATTTTCTTTAATATTTCATCAATTTCATACGATATAATGGAAATGTCGATTTACCCTTAGTGTCGATATCGAAACCATGGACATATAGAAATATTGATGGAAATATCAACATGTCGACGGAAATTTAATACCATGGTTACATATTCTTTAAGACCGATAGTGAAAAGTCGTCCATCAATTCTCGCTTATATTTGAAATAATTAATATAAACCCCATTTAAAAAATCTCTTACAAAAATAAAAAATAAAATAACACAAAAACTTCTCGATCGCACTAAATTCTAAATTTAAAAACTAAAAAGTTTGTCCGTCATTTTCGATTTTAATCCAGTATACAAAATCAGAAATTCATGATAAATGATTTTATATCTTATTATTTAAAATTTTTCTAAAAAAGAATGCATATGTGGTAATAACAATATGTGGTAAGATTTTTCTAAAAAAGAATGCATATGTGGATGCACTAAAAAACAAAACAATGGGGAAAATTGTACCTCTAAAACAACACAGCTTGACTCGTATCTGAGCTCCTACTTATAAGTGGATTGGATCTATTAAATAACTCAATAATGATTATTAAAAAAAAAAGAGTAAAATATTATTCCTCTGGTGTGAATTGGAACTAAGTTTTTTAGTCATTTAGGAAACTACATGAATGAGAATGACAGAAAGAGTAGATTCAAAGTCAGTTAATACACACAAACCATTCTTAAAGACTGGGTATGGATATTACTACATATATATATATATATATTATTGTATAATCTCTACTTTGCTTCTAAGCAACACCTGCTAAGCTGCACACAAATTCATCCCTCGTAGTATAAATGATCCCCTATATCTCTTCGTTTCCATCCAAACCCTTCTTGCTGTCTTTCTCCAATCAACAATATTTTGGAAATTCCAAACTAGAGAGATAGCTATGGCTCTGCCTAAGTTACTGCTTCTAGCCTTGTGCATGTCCCTTTTTATCGTATCAAGTTGTGGGAAGGACTTTTCAATTGTGGGTTACTCGCCAGAAGACTTAACTTCCATGGATAAACTTATTGAGCTATTCGAAGAATGGATATCAAAGCACGGCAAGATTTATGAAACCATCGAAGAAAAGTGGCATAGATTTGAGGTGTTTAAAGACAACTTGAAGCACATTGACGAAACAAACAACAAAGTGAGTAGTTATTGGCTTGGACTTAATGAGTTTGCTGATTTGACCCACCAAGAATTCCAAAAGATGTATCTTGGTTTGAAAATCGAGTCATCTCGAACAAGGCAATCCCCAGAAAAGTTCACCTACAAGGATGTCGTAAATTTGCCCAAGTCGGTGGATTGGAGAAAGAAGGGAGCTGTCGCTCGTGTCAAGAACCAAGGTTCATGTGGTAAGTAATCTGTCAACTTGCATTTTGCATTCCTATATCTATCTCTATCTGATAAAGAAGAAACGGATATTCAGCAGTAATTTGAATGGGCTTTGAAATTGCACAGGTAGCTGCTGGGCATTTTCCACTGTTGCTGCAGTTGAGGGGATAAATAAGATTGTTAGTGGAAATTTGACTTCGTTATCAGAGCAGGAACTAATTGATTGCGATAGACCTTATAACAATGGGTGCCATGGGGGCCTCATGGACTACGCATTTTCTTTTATTGTGTCTAATGGTGGACTACACAAGGAAGAAGACTACCCTTATAACGAGGAGGAAAGCACTTGCGACAACAAAAAGGTAAAATTACCTACTGAACCCCGCAGCCCATTTTTGGACATTACATTCGGACCACGACCAGACATATAAAACCATATCGAAAGAGCTCACAAATTTTCATATTTCTTTCCTGTAGGGGGAACTGGAGGTAGTGACAATCTCTGGCTATAAGGACGTACCAGAGAACAATGAGGCCAGCCTCATAAAGGCATTGGCACACCAGCCACTCAGCGTGGCCATAGAAGCTTCAGGAAGAGATTTCCAATTCTACAGTGGGGTAAGCAAAATTTGGAACTCATGCGGATATTGCTGGTAATACTATTTCGCTCTAGTGCAGTATTAACATTACAACTTTGTGCAGGGCGTTTTTGATGGACCCTGTGGAACAGAGCTTGATCATGGAGTCACAGCCGTTGGATATGGATCATCAAAGGGAGTGGACTACATCATTGTCAAGAACTCATGGGGACCCAAATGGGGAGAGAAGGGATTTATAAGAATGAAGAGGAACACTGGGAAGCCTGCAGGGCTCTGTGGAATCAATAAAATGGCTTCCTATCCTACTAAAAATAAGTGAAGAAACTAACTCTGTCTTGTTTCCCACATTATATTCCAAAAATATCATATGGCTTTGACTTTTATTTGTTTGTTTTCTTCTTTCTTCCCCAAAAGCATACAATTCTGAAGAATATGTGTTTGACAATGATATTGTGAGAGAAAAACAATGAAACATGAGACTTTGTTTGATACTGTGTTCTTCATAACAGTATGAATACGCGATTAGATCATATGCGATTGATTGAATGTAAGGCTCGTCAGCAGGGAAAGAATCTAATCAGCTTTAACACTTGTGATGAAGGGAACTACTTGAGAAATTACAGTACATATAGTTTACTTTAGTTAATTAGTCAATAGAAGTATTAGATTCATAGTCTAATACAGTTACTTATTCCTTAATTTGGTTGATACAAGTCAACTCCCCCACAATTTTTAATTACTCTACAATGAGATTTCTAAGTCTTTCTAGGTTATGCACATCAAAGAAAATGAAGAGGTTGTCAAATTTTGGAGCTGAGAATTTTAAAGAAATACGCAACAACATCGTTTCAATTTTAGGCATAATTGTATTCATCATCATACCTGGAACTGCAGCCACTATAAGAATCGCCATCGAGTATCGAGAACCTTGCAATCCGTGACGAAAGGTCCACATTCCAATTCCCAGAAGGTAGAACCAGAAGGAGCCGAAAGAAGCGGAGATTCGCAACATTACGGCTTCGCCTTCCGCAGTGTGGCTGTTCTGATGGTAACGAGTTTATCCGTTCGATGATCGTCATGATCGGAATAAAACCGAACGGATATCAAAATCACCGGTGTAAAGGTTTATCGCGGCAATGACGATAAATTTGAAAGGGAATAAGTGAATTTTGGCGCTCGGATGACCTAATTACAATTACAAGACTTGGATAGCTTATTATTTTAATTTAATCGAAATTAAAATTAAAAAAATAAAAAAGGGAGTGGAGAATTTTTTTAGGGTCAAATAATGTTTCTAAACTCTCACCAAATTATTTAAAAGCTATAAGAAGTTGCTTGGACCACAGGTTATAATAACTTGTGTTATAATAATAATTTATGAAATAATTTATACTTTAAATTAGGGGTGAGCGAAAAAAGTTTGAAAACCGACATGAATGACCGAAACTGGTCGAACCGGCGTCGGTCGATCGAAATTTTCATTGTGGCGGTCGATTTCGGTTTGCCACCATGCAAAACCGATCGAAAGGTCGGTCGTGTGGTTTAAGAGGCAAAAAAATCAACCGACTGAATATAATATATAAAATATATTATTAAATATTTTAAAACAAATAAATAATTATTAAACAAAATAATAGACCCTCACTATTATATTATAACATGTGGAATAATATGCACCTCAAACACAGACTATATAACCCCAGATTCTACTACTAATAACCCACATACTAATATGCACCTCAGACAATAGTCTTTGAAGTTATTTTGAGTTGGAAAATAACCAATATAAAAGCAACTCATACAAATACCCTATTTTTTCTTTCATATATATACTTATTTTTCCTTCGTTATCCAATTCTCAATCATAGGAAATATTCTTAATTAACTGACCACAACAAATAGACTAATTTGAACTCCAAAAAAAGATTAATAAAATCTTCATCCGCTACAAATTTAGTTATCAATTTGTTCGTTCTTTTCTCTCTCATTAGATGTTCTCAAAATTATGACCCAAATTCTCAACATGTGTTTCTTTTATGTACTAAACCCAAATATACCAACTCAAATTCTACAACCTTTAGTAAATTCGAAGTCCTAAGGTCCTTTGATGGTTCCATTATTCTCTTTTTTTCTTTTTATAGTATATATAGCTTGATTGAATGAGGCAATTTTAGAGAATTGAAAAATGGAATAAGATAATAAATAGAGTATTAAAAAAGAAAGGAAAAAAAAATAGAGAACTGTTAGAGAGGCAGTGGAGTGTAAATAATTAATGTTTTTCGTCCCTATACTAACGATTGTAAGGATTTTTTTTTAAATTTTTTTTCAAAGTTAAAGAGTATTCATACAACTTTTGAAAGTTCAAAAATATTTTAAAACGAGCTACATAAATACTTTTTAAAGGAAAAAAATTGAACAAACCATCAGTATCCCAACTCAAATTCATCAAATATTTTACAATAATTTATGAGTCAATTCCTTTTATCGTTAATGAGCAGATAATACTCACTTTTCAATGTTCCCTAAAAATAAAAATAAAAAATAAAAAGAATTATGACTTTTATTTTTAGTATATTTTTTGTTAGAATATAAATTTTGACAAATCAAAACTTGTCACGTTATCGCCCAACATTGATGGTGAAATTATATTTAATTAGGGATTGATGAAATTTACAGGCATATTTTATTAAATTATGGCAAGCCCAGATACATAATTGAGTTCCTTAAAATTTGACATACAAAATGTCAAATTAAAGGCCCAATTAGCAAAATTCAAGCTCGGTCCGGAGACATAGGCCCAAGATCAATCAGGTATGATCCAGGACAAAAAGCCCAAATCCGTTAAGCCCAAAAGGTTGGCCCAAAGCCAACCTGGCCCAGTCGAAAGGGGTTGGCTCGACAAGCAGTCCAGTCTAATGGACCCAAGTCCAACCTGGAGGCCTAGAGGAACTCTATAAATAAAGACATTTCTCCTTCATTTTTAAGGTTTAGAGATTGAAGACTCTACGAAGAAAATTTAGAAGAGTTAAGAGATTGAACACTCTACGGAGAAAATCCATAGAGAATTCTCAATAAACATCATAAATTGAAAATTAATAAAATTTATTACACGTGTCTCATTCTCATTTGTTTGGTGAAATTAGGTGCGAACCATTTTTATTTAACTAATAATTAAAATATAAACAAATTAATAAAAGTAAGGACCATTCTTATTCTAAGCAAGGTAGCGCGAATTTCTTCTTTCTTCCATTATTGCCTCCATATAAATACGAATTCACATTCTTTTGAAAAATTATTGTGTCTAACAATTGTCTATAAAAAGAACATATTAAATCACAAATTTTATTGGTAGCCAAGTCATTTAATGATATTCAAGTCATTAGTTGGTTTCAAAGGATTTAATGGTTTTTTTTTTCAAACAGTTATAAACAACGATACTTTTCAAATTAGTTTAGAATACTCTCTCACTTAAACACTGTTTTTTTTTTATGAGAAATTTGCATGGAAAACCCCTTTTCACATGCATTAATGTGATTTGACCCATGTTCTGAAATTAATGACATTTGACCTTTTTTTGTCTTTGTGCATTTCGTCCAAATTACCGTAGGGGCATCATCATCGACTCTAGCTCTCTCGCTCTCGCTCAAGTCACGTTCTCGCTCTCGTTCAAGTCTCGTTCTCGCTCTCGCTCTCCCTTTTTGTACTGTGCATTCCGTTCAAGTCTCGTTCTCGCTCTCGTTCTCGCTCTCGCTCTCTCTTTCGCTCTCGCTTATGATAGTAATTAAATAAGACATAGCTCTCTCGCTCTCGTTCTCGTTCTCGCTGACTCGCTCTCTCTGCTACTCCAGCTCTTCTCTGTCTTTTTTTGTCATTTTTTCTTTATATTTTTTTTCATTCATTTGAGCGAGAGCGAGAGCGAGACAACGGGAGGCGAGGCGTGAACAACGTCTTGGAGCGTGAACAAGAAAGACCGCTTCATATTACCCTTATGAGTCATTTTGCGCGCATTGCCACGTCAGAATAGGTCATATTTCATTATTTTGAAATGTCAGGTCAAATGACATTAATGCATTGGAAAATGGGTTATCCGTATAAATACCCCTGTTTTTATATATAAAAATGATTTTAAATTAAAATATTTTTGTGTTTAGTTCAAGTGTGATTTTGATTCCCAAATTATTTAGCTGTACTACATCTAAAAATATTTTACAAGTTCCAAATCACTGTAGAGTGATTTGCAATCCATTATTTGGATAATCCTTTCAAATCTTTAGTTATAAGGGGCGTTTGGATTGAAGAGTTGGGGGAATAGGAATTGCAGGGAGTAGGAGTAAAGAAGTTTTGGAGTCTGTGTTTGGGGTGCAGAGTTGTTTACTTTGGAGTTCTAAGAAACTGTGTTTGAGGCAAGGAGTTGTACGAAATAGGAGTTGGAAAAAGAGTTATGAGAAGTTTGAGAAAAAGTTGATAAATTTGTGGGGCTCATAATAAGGAGTTGGGAAAGAGTTAATAAATCTGTGGGACCTACAAGAAGGAGTATAACTCCTAGGGCCAAACAAGGAGTTGGGAGGTTATTAACTCCTCTCAACTCCACTCCTCCAACTCCTCAATCCAAACGCCCCTAAAAGATAACTCTAAACTAATTTGACTATTTCAACGTAGATTTTTATTTTTTACCATAAACACTAGATTTTTTTAAAACACATTTTTTTTGCCTTTAAAATCATGAAAGAAGTTAATCCAAATCTATACCCTTAGGGTGTGTTATGTTTGGAGCAAAGTGTTCCAAATCCTTGGTTTTGAAACTCATTCACATAGGTTACAACAATACAACCCCATGGGTTACAATAGTGTAATCTCATGGAATTTGTTCCATGTTTTTTCTCATCCATTTGTCGACTACTTCGACAACTCCGGTAAAAACTCCGGCGACCACCGACGCATCGACAACGACAACTCCGGTAAAAACTCCGACGACCACCCGACGACCATCTACAACGATAACTCCGACGACCGCACCGGCGACCACTTTTAGCAATAACTCCGGTGACAACTCCGACGACCACTCAACAACCACCGACAACGACAACTCCGACGACCGTACCGGTGACCACTTTGGCAAAAACTCCGGTGACAACTCCGGCGACCACCCGACACCATCGACAACGACAACTCCGACGACCACACCAGCGACTTGACTACCGCTGACGACTGCCTCCGAAAAACACTTGATTTTCCATTTTCTCTTCAATTTTTCGTTTTTCATTATTGGTGACCGCTTCAACAATAACTCCGACGACAACTCCAGCGATCACCCGACAACGACCACACCAGGGACTCAACCATCGTTGACGGTTACCTCTTGCGACCACTTAGTTTTCCATTTCCTCTTTCATTTGCCGTTACCATTTTTCAGCCACCACTTCGACAACAACTCCAGTGACAACTCCGGCGACCATAGACAACGACAACTTTGACGACCACATCGGCGACTAGCAACCACTGATGGCTGCCTCAACGACCTTTTCAACAACAACTCCGACGACCCGATGACCACCGACAACCAAAAATCCAACGACCACCTCGACAATCACACCACCTCATCAACTCGACCACTCCAACAATCTGACAATTTAGTCAATTTTTTAAAAGGTTAAAATAAAACTGAAAAATGAAATACTTTTTTTTTTCTTTCGCACAAAGGCGTTTTATGTTGTTTTGTTTCATGTTAGTTGCAACACTTTTGAGCGATGTATCTGTATGTGTAAACTCGTCGTAGGGGTGTTCAAAAAACTTGATGACCCAAAAAATCCAATCAACCCAACCCAATTCGTTGGGTTAAAAAATCCAATTCGTTGGGTTGAAGATATTTGCAACCCGAATAGTTGAGTTGGGTCTAAATGCTAAAAGTTGTTCTAAAGGTTTAAAACTCTTTTTTTATTCCTCAACAACTACCTAAATCGAAAGATTCATGGAAAAGTTACTCAAAAAATTGATCCTTGTTAGACATTAACTTCTACAATTCACATAAGATCAATTACAAAAATAAAAAAAAAAAAAAAAGAAAATAGGTAAAAGAAAAAAGGTGAAACAAAACTATACCAAACCTAGAGTTCAGAAAATTGCACCCAAGACAGAGCTCTCTGATTTTCAGGCTTCAGAACACTGTACCCCAAACACAGTTTTCTGATTCCCAAACTTTCGTAACAACGCACCACAAACACAGCTTTTACGATTCTCGAAGCTTTGAGAACCCCTCAGGACAAACCCTCCAGGTTTTTGATTCCCAGGATTCTGATTCCGAACCTGCGCCCCAAACAACCCCTTAGTATATAAATTTTTGGAAATTGTTTCTCCATGAGATAGATTTCTCCTTTGTTCATTGATCATTGATGTCATATATTTACCAAACCAAATGCAATAATTTAAGCTCCGATTAATTACTATTTGATTTTTTGTTTTTTATTATAAAAAATAAGCTTAAAAATACTACATCTACCAATAAGTTATTATGTTTTTTATTTAATTTGTATGTATGTTTTAAAAAACTAAGCTGAATTTTGAAAACAAAAAAAATAGTTTTCAAAAAATTATTTTTGTTTTTTAAATTTGATTAAAAACTTAAATAATACTTAAAAAAATTGAAAATCATGGTAGAAAAAGACGAAGAAAAATTATAAAAAAGTCAAACGAATATGAAATGAGATCTTATATTTTCAAATATTCCTACTAGAATATTAGCTCGGACAATATTTACTCCACTTTAGGTAAGGAAGGCTTTACTTGGTAAGGATCGCTTACAAACCGGGGATGAGTGTTGGTCGTTGAGATGGCGGCCTCCAAGTCTTCTTCTAGGTTGGATCGAGCAGTGGCTAGAGATGTTCATGGGACGGGGTCGGAGAATGACTCACCGTTTTCGTCTCCGTCCCCCATTTCATTCTCCGTCTCCGTGAAATTTCCTATTTAATTTCGCGAGAAACAGAGCGGGGATTCCCCGCGAGGAATTCGCGGTGATCGGGTTCTCGCGGGGAATAATTTTTCGTTTATAATTTTATTTTTTAAAAATGTATTAACTAATTTATTTATTTTTTTATTTTTTAAATTTTGTATTTAAATTGTTAATTATTGTTTAGAGATTTCTAGTTAAGAGGTATTTTTTCAATTTTCTTAGAAAAATAAAATTATATTTGATAAAATTTTAGATTTATGGTTTATTAAATGTATAAAAATATTAAATAAATTAATTGGGGCAGAGACGGGGTCGGGATCGGAGAATGTATTCTCCGTCCCCGTCCCCATTTAGCCAACGGAGAAAATGTTGTCCCTATTCCCTCCCCGTTCTCTGCCTAAACAGGGATTTTCCGCCCCCACGGAGAAAATGGACATCTCTAGCAGTGGTTTTATAGAAAGTTTTTGCAAAGTACAAAGTATAGAAATTATTAGGAGAGAAATAAAAATATCTTAATGGTTCGGCTTTTAACAAACTAATTACCATTGAAGTTCCAAATGGTCTTTAATAAAATGAAATATATCATTTTAAAATAGAAATGGAAGCAACAATGAATATCCCATTCCAACACAAATCCAGTAATATTTACAATAGTTTATGAGACAATTCCTTTCATTATCAAGCCCAAGTCACATAAGATGTTGAACAAGTACATCTAAATATAGGTTGATTAAGTCACCATCCCTACTTTTTATATGTTTCCTTAAAAAAATAAAACACTTTTATATGAATTCTGTTTTTAGCAAAATTCATTCATTTTATTAAATAATATATAAATCAATTAATAAAAGTAAAGACTAAAGAGTCGTCCATTCTTATCATAAATGAGTGGCGAACTTTCTTCTTTTTTTCCCAATTGCCTTTGCCGTCCATTCTTATCATGAATTAGTTCACATTTTTTTGTAAGAAACACATTCAGAAATTTTATTGGTAGGCCGAGTCCGCATTTATAGCCTGACAAAACAAACTTATATTTCCAAAGAATTTCCAATGCATGATATTATAAAATAAATATAAATTCTTCCAATACCAAAAACAAAAATTCCTATCCTATATACACACATACATCTTTATTCCCACTAATATATAGAAAAAGCTATATATATATATATATATATATTATATTTCCAATTGGGTAATAACCTAAATTAAAGGTGGGAGCAGTGCAGTTACACAAAATGAATAACCCTGTAACTAACTAACATTATTGTGTTCTAACGAATTGGTCTACTACTTTGAGTTTGAATGGAGTTAGAACGTGACGACATGTCGTCATCTTCAGTAATAGACGGAAGGGAGCAAGCAGGTTTGTGGCGAAAACACCTAAGAAAGCAAACCCCAGAATATTCGTCTTCGTTCTCATTCTCTTCCAACGACCTTCCCGTGGTTTCTCTGGTGAAGAAATACGTGACCGCCATTCCCACCATACTCACCCCGCCAAGAATCATCAGCGACGCCTTCAACCCAATTCCATTCTCTTTCCGGTCGTGTGAGGCCCATAAGAACCCGACGGCGCCGATGATCGCGCCGATCTTCCCGGCGGCTCCCGAGATTCCATGGCAGGTGGATCTGAATCTGGCTGGGAAGAGCTCGGCGGGGAGAATGAAAGTGGTGGTATTGGGGCCGAAGTTTGAGAAGAAAAATGTGAGGCAATAGATTATCATGAAACCAATTTTGTGGTTATTAAAAGCCCAATATCTGTCATAGGGAATGGCGATGGCCAGATAGCCAATGGCCATGAAGAAGAATCCCATCATTTGGATTCTGACTCGCCCCAATCGGTCGATGAAATAGACGGAGACCCAGTAGCCCGGAATGGTGGAACAGACAGCGACGATGGCTTGGAGTTTGGCTTCGTTGAAGGCGTCACGGTAAACGTTGACGTTTTGTTTGGGGCGGAGGAATTGAGTGTAGATTTTGGATTGGAAGAGGTTGCTGCTGTAGAATACAATGTCAACGAGAAACCAAGCCGTGGCGCAGGAAAAGAGGTCACGGCCATGGCGACGAACAAATTCGTTAGAAAATAAGGAGAAATTTGGGGTGGAAGGGGACAGAGGGCTGTCTTCTATGATATCAACCAATGACACATCCAACACTTTCTCCATGTCCTTTGCTGCTTGTGCCACATTTCGCTCTACCAGAGCTGTGTATCTGTGTCACCCACATCATAATTAAAAATCAACCTTACTTTTAATTTCTATCTTTGAAATTCATTTTAAAACCATCCTAATCACTTTAAAGAGAACTGAAAATGATTACCAACTTCTTTGAAAATTTGGAAGAATGACATCGAATGGTAGAAGGAGGAACATCATTGAAAATGATTAAAATATAATTAGTCAAAAAAAAAAAAAAAAGAAGAAGAAGAAACAATTGGAATTAAATAAAGAAAAAACAGTTACTAAACATACATTTGGTCTTAAAAAGCCTTTTAAATTATATATTTCGTGCAAATGATTCCAGAGACAGTTTGGTGTGATGAAAAGGATGTTTAGATTACTTAAATTATGATGATTATTTCAAGACGTAGTATTGAGAATTAATTTTAAGACGAAGAAAGTCAACCGCTCAATTTGGTTGGGTCCGTTCGGATAATTCCAAAAGGAAATCGGCAGAGAAGAAAGAAAAAGGAATGAACCTGGCGGTTTCCGGCATCATCATCCGCCAGTAATAAGTCATCGCCGCCGGAAAAGCGCCGAGCATGAGAATCAATCTCCAGGCAATATCCGCTCCCATGGGCGTACGATTATTGGGTGGGTAATTTGAGGCCCGATCGAATATGGAACACACGATCATCGTCACGGTGGAGCTGGCCAAGATCCCAAATCCCTGCATCGAGAACACCGCCGCTATGAACGCTCCACGTGTCTTCTTGTTCGCGAACTCCGACATTATGGTTGCCGACAATGGGTAATCTCCTCCAATTCCCAGTCCCAGAAGGAATCTGAAGAACCCTAGGCTCACAAGGACGCAGCTTCGTGTGGTGCAGATTGAGAATCCACATCCGATTGAACTCAGCACCATCAGCGCCAATGCGAGTCCGTACACGCGCCGCCGTCCCACTCGGTCGCCGAGTATGCCGAACACCAGTTGACCCGTCGCCGTCCCGAGAAGGGCCACCGCCAACATAGCGGATTTGACGGTGGCCGGAGTCTCGTTCTGTTGGTCCTGGTAGTACACACGTCCAACGAGGGTCATAATCGGAGTGATGCTGAAGAGGTCGTAGGCGTCGGTGAAGAGCCCCATCCCGGCGATGACGATGGCCTTGAAATGGTACAATTGGGTTTTGGCAGTGTCGAGAGCGGAAAGGACTTTGAGCCCCATGGTTAAAAATGACTGAAACAGAGGAAAGAATCTGAGCTCAAAATTGGGTTTTAATGGCGGAAATGAAAGGAGGATCAATTTCAGAAGATGAGATGTGGAGAGGGAGGGAAGCTTCTTTTGATTTGATAGGGGCGTGGACTTATTGACCAAGACGGAGTTTTTAAGTCTTTCAGATACCTTGAATATGCGAATCGGGGAGCATTTCTGCTCTGCCCTCGGATTGTTATTCCAATTAAAACTCTATTAAATTTGCGTGAAAATGGATAAATTTGACTTTTCAATGGATTTTTTTTTTTAATACTTGTGCGACTGTTTTAGTTTCGCTTCCTTAGCTTACTCATTTCATTTTTGCTGGCCTTAGATCTTCCTGTGACAGTTAGTTCCATTACTAAACTTCTTCCATTTCCATGTTTTAAAATTTTAACTTGAGTGTTATATATGAATATGATGAGGGAGCCACTGGAGAAGAGTTATAAAAAATGGAGAAAGCGATTGGAAATCCGATGAAGTGTACCCGAGTTTCGAGAAGAATAATGAAGATTTTAGTGTCTGAAAATTCGAGATTCATAAAGTGAAGACTAAGGGGCTGTTTGATTGCTCTGCTCACATCCATCATCGAATCTGCTGCTCCGAATCTCTGTCGGTTCGATGTCTCTGTCTCTCTCTCTGCCTTTGGGAACGCGATCGATCTCATTGCCTTATATTTTTTCCACCATTTCTTTTTAGTTAAGCAAATTAAATGATCTTGTGATGTGATACGGCTACGGTGAGATACCAGAGACTAAAAATACCAAACTTGCAATCTGGGGTGTTTATCTTATGTCTTTTTCTTTATAAAGATGGGATTTTTAATGCCAATGAATGGCTAGGATGTGATCAAATTTTGATGATGCTTTATTGAGCAAGGGTGTCTCAGTCTCAGATTTTGGTAAAGGAAATAAAGCGAAGTTGGACTCGTCAAAGCCAATCATTTTGAATGCTTGAAGTTATTGAAAATAAGCCACATTGCTTTGCCTTTGAGAAGAGGGGATCCTTGAATCTTGAGTGGGAATCCAGGACAACAACAGTTTTCTCGTAATTTGGTTCTGTTCTCTCCCATCTGTCTGTTGTCTGTGAAAAAAAAAAAAAAAAAGCAAAGATTAGATTGAATCGGGCCTCGTTCTTCTGGAAGACCGATCTTGGCCCCACTTTTCTTCTTCCAAAGCCTCTGTATTTAACCCCTTTTGCCTCCCCTGTTTTTCTCTGCAATTCTTCAGTCTTCAAACTCAAACCCACCATTTCTTTTTCGTTTCTTGTGCTCCAACTCAATCCATTCAGACTAATTCAAGGCTTCCATGGAGGTACTAATGAACTCCAATCCTTGTAAAATTATATCGTCTTCTTCATTCAAACTCTCTCTCTCTCTCTCTGTTTTTTTTTTTTTTTTTGACGAGACTAATTTGTTTTTGTTTGCAATATTCTTTGGTTACTTGTATCTCAGACAGTTGAATTCAAAGTAGATATGGTCGGAATTCACGAGAAAAGGCTCAGAAAATGTCTGTCGAAGTTGAAAGGTAAAGGATCGGAAATATGATTCAATGTTCAAAGGATGAAAACAACAAATGTTAAATTTTGGTTGGATTTGTGATTGAAATTTCAGGGGTGGAGAAAGTGGAGGTGGATGCAAACAGCCAGAAGGTGGCGGTGACGAGCTACATTCACCGGAACAAGATACTGAAAGCGATTAGGAGAAGCGGTCTCAAAGCCGATTTCTGGTCGGCGCAAAATGAGCTTCTTAATGCCTACGCCACCACTTATGGAGCCTTCAGATTCTGCCCTTACAACACTTTTTTTTAAAACCTAATTAGCTTCTTCCTTCCTTGAGCCCTGAGGGAGGACATTTCATTATTTTCTTCTTCTTTTTTTTTTTTTTCAGTCTCTCTTCTTTTTCTTTTTCTTTTGCCTTTTTTTTTTTTTTTTTCTTTTCTGGGAGGGTATAGCGAGGCTCTGTTTTGATGTTGGTAATTAATTTTTTGGTTCTTTTTAGATGTTGGTTTCCTTTCACCAATGATAATGGAATAGGGTGTAGGACCATAAAATATATGTTTAGAAAATGGAAGAAATGTGTTTCATTGGCCATTTGGCAACTCTTAAGTTCTTTTACACACGGACCAATAGAAGAAACTTCTACTAACTTTTTTTTTTTTTGGTAATTTAATTCCATCGAGAAAAGATTAAAGAAAACTACCCATTTGCTCTGTTTTTTTCTATTTGGCTAAATCGTGGTGGGATAAATGCTAAATTCTAAAAATCAATTATCTTCTTTTATGTATAGATAATAAAGAAGTAGAAATAATAATCGTCATCATCAACAGTTTTTTTTTTTTTTTTTTTGAAGATAACTTCATTAAACAGCCAACAGTACATTACAACTAAAACTCTCTTCATAAATCAGCGAAGAGATCCCAGAGGGTAAAAAACCAAGAATGTGAAGAGATCAACATCAACAGTTTTAACTTGGAAATCCCTTTTCTTAATGTGAGGAATAAAAAACCAAGAAGTGGAGTCAAAATATTCCACTAGGACCAATAATGACTCATAGCCCTTTCCTTCTACCATATAACTAGAGACATATCATTGACATTTTAAGATAATAAATTTCAGCAAGATGGATAATATTATAAATTTAGAAGAGAGTAAATTGTAAACATTTTACCCATTGTGAGATCCAATTATGTATTGCAGGTCTAATATAGACAACTCTTCTTTGAATGAAGACCATCTAGTTGGAACACCAGATTAATATTTCAATTTAATCAAACTACATATTGTAAAGACAACTCATTAAATACTAGCATTATAGTTACTTAAACTAAAGTTAATTTATGAAGAAACAGAAATGTATTCATAGCAGGCTTATAAATAAAGCCCACTATCCTTTTTTATCATTATCGATGAATAAACTACAGTTCTAATGGTCATCTTCTATGTGCTCCCTGTTTCCTCTTCTTGAAAACTTTGTCATGGTATTAGAGCTACAAAGGTCTAACAACCCTAGATCCTGAATTTTTTTTTCTCTTCTTCCCATGGAGTCTTCCACGGAATCTGTCACGACTATATTTCCCAAGGTAATTAATCCACGGAACAAGATTGCAATAACAAAGCTTGAAGAAGAGAATTTTCTGTCATGGAAGCTTCAGGTGATAACTGCACTGCGAGGGCACGGATTATTGAAATTCATCGATGCAGACGCACAAATTCCTCCAAGAATGGTTCAAGACGATGCGATAGACGGACTATTGAAGCCCAATCCCGAGTACGATTTCTGGATTCGTCAAGACAGCCTGATCGTCGCCTGGTTGTTCGGAGCCATGTCGAATGCTCTCTTGGCAGAAATGTTTGAGTGTCAAACGACGAAAGAGGTATAGCAAACATTGTTGGATCATTTTTTCGTCTAGAAATCTTGCACGAATTATGGAACTAAAGACAAAACTTGAAACAACGAAGAAAGGGGGGTTAAAATTAGAAGAGTATTTCTTGAAGATCAAGAATCTTGTTGACTCATTGGCTGCGGCATGAAGGAAAATTATGCACGAAGATCATGTCATGCACATTCTTGCAGGATTGGGTTCCGAATTTGACTATGTAGTATCAGTTATCACAGAGAAAGACAATACTCCAACTCTACAGAAAGTGTACTCTCTTCTCCTGACTCAAGAAAGTCGTATAGAAAGAAATAATACGATCAACCCGGATGGAACCTTACCTTCGGTTAATCTGACTACACAAAATTCTATGAAGGTTGTATCGAACAATCCTGTCTCTTCATCAACACCAACAAATGGAGATCAGAACAGACAGAGAAGAAACTCAAATAATAATGCAAGAGGAAATCGAGGCAGATCGTGGAACAACAATGGAAAACCACAATGTCAGCTTTGTGGCAAATTTGGGCATACTGTTTTGCGATGTTATTTTCGCTTTGAAAGATGGTATCAAGGACCAAATTCATCACCTTTTCCATCCAGTCAGTATCATCAGTCTTCAGGGCTGAGTCAATCGCAACCTACTGCTTATACACTGCAGCATGAACTGAATAGAGAAAGTCAATGGTTTCCAGACTCAGGGGCCTCAAATCATGTTACGAATGATCTTTCCAATCTGTCAATGAGTACTGAATATACAGGGGACAACAAAATACAAGTCGGAAATGGCACAGGTTTGGATATCTTGAACATTGGTAATTCTGTTTTTCAATCACCATCCTTTGTTAATACCTTTCAGCTTAATAACCTCCTTCATGTCCCTAACATAACCAAAAACCTCATCAGTGTCAGTCAGTTTGCTAAAGATAATAACGTGTATTTTGAATTTCACCTGTTTACTTGCTATGTGAAGGATCCTACCAATGGTCAAATTCTTCTACAAGGCCAAATGCGTGATGGATTATATTCTTTTCAGCTGGAGAAAGCTCATCCCAAGGTCTCTAGAATGGATAATTCCTTATCCTTAACCACTCCGCAAGTATTACATTCTATTCTTGAGTCTTCTACTGCTTGTAATACAAAGTATTCTACTTCTTCTGTACTTGATCTATGGCACAAACGTTTAGGTCATACAGCTTTTCCTGTTGTAAAATCAGTACTTACAAACTGTAATATTGCATACAATTCAAATACAAATTCGTCTTTGTGTCATCATTGTGCTATTGGAAAACATCATAATCTCCTTTTTCCTAAATCTCTCACTCTATACACTAATCTCTTACAACTTGTTGTGGCTGATATCTGGGGTCCTAACTCAACATCTTCTAGAAATGGTTTTTGATATTACATTAGCTTCATAGATGTCTTCATAGATGTCTTCTCCAGATATACCTGGATCTATTTTCTTAAACAAAAATCAGAAGCTCTTTCAGCTTTTATCCTGTTTAAAACTCATGCTGAAAAATAGTTAGAAAAATCCATCCTTCGTCTTCAAACGGATGGTGGGGGTGAGTCACTTCTTTTATACCTTTCCTAAAGTCTAATGGTATTGAACATCGAGTGTCATGCCCTTATACATCACAACAAAACGGTATTGTCGAGCGTAAACATCGCCACATTGTAGAAATGGGCTTGTCCATGTTGTCTCAGGCATCTCTTTCGATAGAGTATTGGGATGATGCTTTCTCCACTGCTGTACACTTAATAAACAAGATTCCCACCACTACCATTGACAATCAGACACCACTTGATAGACTATATCACACAAAACCCAACTACAGCCTTCTCAAAACGTTTGGTTGCCTGTGTTACCCTTCCATGAGAGCCTACAACAGACATAAGACTGACTCTCGATTCATTCCCTGCCTCTTTCTAGGCTACAGTAATATACACAAAGGTTATAAATGTCTGGCCTCATCTGGTAGATTGTTTATCTCAAGACATGTGTTGTTTAATGAGCATATTTTCCTACTGCCAAATTTGTGTCAAAACCTTCCTTAAAAGACCCCATCCGTACCCCACCAATCCTGTCTTGTCCTATAGCTGAAAGGTCTAACCTGCCTACTCCCTCAAGGCAAACAACTTTATCCAATGCCTACAACACTCAACCATCACATCACCTTTTATCATCACCCACTCCTTTGACCTCATCACCAAACCCAACATCCTCAACCTCTGTTTCTCCTCATCTAACTCTGCCTCTATCGATGGTTCAAGTGAAAGAGTCTAGATTAAGAAAGCGGAAGCAATTTTGGATCTTGAACACTCTAAGTTGATCAATTTTGTAAAATAAAATGCATGCTCAAAGTTTGGAAAAAGCAGAGGATAAAAACTCAACTTTGAAGATCAAATTCTCTTCACCCGGTTGATGGTTTTCAAAGACGAACACTTCGTGGGGACGACCGTTAGAGTCTTCCCTACTATCCTCGAGCCTTAGAACGGATTGTGGGATCCTAGGTTGAGAGAATTTTGAAGAAAAGTCCTCAAAGGTCACTAATTCGGGAATATTGAATTTTCTCAAAAAATTCTCTCAAAACACCTCAAATCACCATTATATAAAGCTTCAAAAAGCTTCAATGGAGTGACAACTCAAGTATGATGAGGATGGTTTGAGATGGAGGTGGCTAATTTTGGTGAATTTTGAAAATGAGGAGGATTGGGCAAGTTGGCAACTTGATTTTCATGAAAATCATGAAAATCTCTCATTTTGCATTTAATTTTAATTCTAAAATCAATATTAAATTGATTTTTAATTAAAATTAATATAATTAATTAAATAATTTAAAATTAATTTAATTAATTAATTTTTAAATTTAATTTAATATCAAATATTAAATTAAATAAATAACCCGATCCCGATCGATTTTTCGAACATGAATCCTTATTCATGCTATAACCGATCCAATATTTAAATCAAATTTAAATATATCCACCTCTTATTAATCATAGTTTAATTCATAATTAAGCTATGATTCGTTAAATATATCATATATAATTAACGCTTTCTCCCAAACTCGAATTTGAACAATTCAAATTTTTTCTCTCAAAATGTTATAAGGCTAAGTCCGAGCTAGTAAGGAGGACCTAATGGACCTCTGAGATCATGAGCTCCAATGATACGAGATTAACCTACCAAACTCTTTAGCCTAGCTAATCAACATTCGTTAACCACCGGGACACTCCACTAAAGCCCAGTGGCTGCATTCTCCTCACTGTAGATATATTTCTATCCACTCGATATAACCATGATTAGTAAGTCAATCCTTCACAGGTCGTTCGTAATTATAGCTGGGTCAAAATTACCGTTTTACCCCTGTAATTACCTCTTGTTCCTTAAGTCTCATTGATCCTCTAATGAACAATTGGTTTGTGGTCCAACCAGTAAACCGAATCCCTCTCGGGCCAATGAGAGGGGTGGGCCCATTGTTCAAGACCCGGAGTCAGTACTTAAGGGAACAACCTCTCTACTAATCCCTAAAGCGGGTAGGATTGCAGAACTATGTTCCCAGCTATCTACTCGGTTTTATCCCTGAAATGGGAGACTTATTGAGTCGGCAGTCTCGAGCCACTCTCACCCATGCAAATCTAAGGATAATCCGAATAAATAGGAGTCCATAGAACGCTCAGGATTAAGATCGAGTTACCTAGGTCTCGTATGAATATAGTCAGTTAAGACAGTAAACGGAGTTAAAAAGTCTAAGTGACTATTTCGCGATCCAGTCTTGTGCAAACTCATTGCATAGGACACCCCCACTCACATGTCTCCACATGAACGATTTAGGATCACATCGTTTGTACTCTACAAAGTGGGTCGCATCCATAGTGTCCCCAGGATAAGGTACCCAACCCTATCCTTATACTATAGACTGTTCTGGCTACAACTTGAACTTGATCCACTTTTATGTCACACATAAAGTTCAAGTATTCATCCTATAGCCAAGGGTTCTTTATTGGATTAAGGTTACACAATACACAATAGTCAATAACACCTTTACTGAATAAATTTCAATAACAACTTTATTGTGATAAAGAATATACATTCAGTTTACAAAACCACGAGTTTTAGGACAAAGAACCCAACATCAAGGTATTCCTCTCCTGCGCCCCGACCAAATAAACCTGAGGTACGTAACACACATCATATGGTGACTAGATCTAAAGTTGGAATTTACAGGCCCAAAGCGTTGGTTGTTGCATATGTTGAAACAGAGCCCCCAAATGTGAAAGAAGCTGTTAAATGTGCCCAGTGGCTTGGGGCTATGCAGAGTGAGTACAAAGCCTTGATAAACAATGAGACATGGGAGCTGGTTCCATCCCCATCCAACAAGAAGGTAATTGGATGCAAATGGGTCTTTAAGATCAAACGGAACTCCGATGGTACTATTGCCAGGTATAAAGCACGTCTGGTCGCTCAAGGCTTCCACCAGCAAGCTGATCTTGACTACACAGAAACTTTCAGTCCAGTGGTTAAACAAACAACCATCCGAGTATTATTTACATTAGCCTTGGCGAATGGATGGTCTTTAAGGCAGGTTGATATCAACAATGCCTTCCTACATGGCAACTTAGATGAAGAAGTTTTTATGATCAGCCTTCAGGTATGATTGTCTCAGGACAACAACATTTAGTTTGCAAATTACGAAAAGCACTATATAGGCTAAAACAGGCTCCTCGTGCCTGGTTTGACAAATTGAGTAGATTTTTGCATTCCCTTGGCTTTATTAATTCCAAAGTTGATTCTTCTCTCTTAGTTCGACATAAGGCTGGACATTGCTGCTATATTCTTGTCTATGTAGACAATATTGTCCTCACAGGCACCTCAGATGATGAGATCGACAGAGTTATCAAGGCGCTGCATGTTGAATTCAGTCTCAAAGACCTGGGAAAACTGAGCTACTTCCTAGGCATTGAAGTATCCTACCCCAAATCTGGTGGTTTATTCCTATCTCAACAAAAATATATCTCTGACTTACTGCAGAAGACAAAGATGCATCAGGCTAATGCCATTGCCACTCCAATGATGAGTGGAGTTGTGTTATCAACATTCAAAGGTGAGAAATTTGCAGATGAAAAGCTTTACAGAAGCACAGTAGGGGCTCTACAGTATGCAACCATTACTAGACCTGAAATTGCTTATAGTGTAAACAAGGTCTGTCAGTTTATGCATTCTCCGACATCTAACCACTGGCTTGCTGTTAAACGGATATTTAGATACTTAAAAGACACGCTTGATCATGGTATGTGGCTTCAAAGACCAAAGGACCTCACTCTACAAGGCTTTGCATATGTGGATTGGGCATCAGACCCTGATGACAGAAAATCAACATCTGGTGTTGGTGTATATTTTGGAGGTAACCTTATTCAATGGGCATCCAAAAAGCAAACTATTATATCACGATCAAGCACGGAGGCTGAGTACAGGAGCATTGCTCATGTTGCCACAGAACTTATATGGCTAAAATCTCTGTTTCAGGATTTGGGCATCTCATTACCTCGTCCCCCTATAGTGTGGTGTGACAATCTAAGTGTTGTACATCTCAGCTCCAATCCGATTCTGCATTTCAGAACGAAACACGTAGAAATTGATATATACTTCATCAGGGACTTGGTAATGCAAAAGAAACTACTGGTCTATCACTTATCGTCTGATGATCAAATTGCAGACATATGGACAAAGCCTCTTTCAACAGCCCGGTTCTCCACACTTAAAACCAAGCTCAATGTCCTGTCATCTCTATCCATTGGCTTGAGGGGGGATGTAAAGACAGCTCATTAAATACTAGCATTATAGTTACTTAAACTAAAGTTAGTTTATGAAGAAACAGAAATGTATTCATAGCAGACTTATAAATAAAGCCCACTATCCTTTTTGATCATTATCGATGAATAAACTACAGTTCTAATGGTCATTTTCTATGTGCTCCCTGTTTCCTCTTCTTGAAAACTTTGTCACATATCAACCCAAAGTATTGAAAATTATTTTGTACGAAAATTCTCTTTTGTTTCTCCTTCTACGTCATCGTTTTTTTCTCTCACGATGTATATTTTAAAAGGAGAATGGTAATAAATAACTATAGTCAAAATGAAAAATGGCTAAAATGTATGGTATTTTGAATGACAACTACCCTATTTTAAGGGAAGAGAGTGGCTTTTCTTTTCTTTTGTCATTTTTACCTGATATATATCCGTATCCAAACTTAGTACCCCACACAAGTAGATTTTGTTTTTTTTTCTTAAAAAAATTCACCAACAATCTCCAACTAAATCTCACCCACCTTCACTAAATATATGGATTTTGAAATTTTTTGTACTCTCATTGAATTTTATCTATTGATTTTTAAATCTTTCCACTAAAATTTAAATATACTAAAATTTACCTTAATTCTAAATCTAGTCATCTTCAAATCATTTCTAAATCTACCCATTTTTTATTTTGCCATATATACTTGAATTACTCTCATCCTCCACTTTTTGAGCCATCTTAATTATTCAAATAGTTACTCTTTAACCGATTATAATTCTACACTATGATAATTAGAAAGAAAAAAAATCTACAGCAATTTGAAATCTGACATTGTCTCTATAATGAATTATTCCACATTTTCTCAAAAGGATGGAATCCATCAACAATTACCCCAAACTCATAGTTAAAATCAGAATTTCACATCTTTACTTTTATGAATGGGTAGATAAATTAGTCATAAGAAGATAACTTTTGGGTTTGTCAAATAGAATGTGACAATGAGTGATGATTATTGTGTTGTTATGAACAAACTATTGTTGCATTGTTGTGTATTCTGGCTATGTACATGCTAGTATATACAAAGAAAAATGATGGTTAATAAAAGAAACATTTTTTTTTGACAAGTTAATATAATAAACAATTTAGGCTAAGGAAAGAGATTTCTTTAATTTTGTTGACTCGATCGATAATGATTTACAAATTTATGTATTTTCAATAAATGCTTAGTTTGAAAAGTAAGCTTCCAACTTGAAATTTAAAATCAAAGAAAAATATTCCATTAGCATGTATATGTACGTAGCATATATACATGCATAAGGAAACACCTTCCATTTATCTATAACCTATAATATAGTATATTAAAAAGCTGGAGTTCTTAAAAATATATTTTTTACTAAAATACTCTTTTAAATTCTAGTTAATTACATTAACCAAATAATTATAATCCTATTTAATTTTAAATCCACCTATACACAAGATATTGATTAGAACAATTTTGAATTAATTCTCATTAACCAAATCATTTTTTATAAAATTTTATATTGGTGAATTTGAATCAATAATCTTGATTTGATAAGTCCTCATATACACAATTTTTCAAATATTATCATTTTAAGATCAAAATAAAAACTACAAAAACGTTTAATTTTCTTCGAATTAATATTGAGAACATTTTTTTTTCAATTAGAATTAGAATTTAAATTATTTATATATATATTGGACTAGTTCCAATTGATTTGAGCCAACAAAAGCATAGTTCAATTGACATAAGTAAAACTTATGATCAAGAGATCATTAGTTCAAATCCCTCACCCCCAATGTTGATGTACTAAAAAAAATCAATTGATTTGCATCATAGTTGATGTCACTCAATGTTTATTGTTATTGGTGCTTCGATTTTCCATATGTAAAATAATCTTTGTATCTCTTTAACTTTTTTAGAAATTGAGTTAGCCATCGTTTTTATTTTTCTAAAATAGTTTCCGTATCTCTCTCAACTTTTTTAGAAATTGAGTTAGCATGGTTTTTCTTTTTTTCTTTTTTTAAAGAAATCTATGTTTAGTTTGTTATAGTTTAAACATTTTTTAATATGACAATATAATTTGATTTAATATGAATTTGAATTAAAATTCTTAATTTGATAAACATAATCTGATTTTCATACCAAATTATAATTTGAATCTAAAATAATCTCATTTAACATTTACTTTAAGAAAAAAATTAATATAAAAATAAAATATATGATTATGAAAAAAAATTATAAGTTGAAGAACCAAATAACAATGGCAGTCGCCTCAAAGTTCTTTTAGCTAATGCATAACTTTGAAAATATAATATGCAAATCCAGGGATATATACAATCAAAATGAAGGAGAGAAATTAGTAAATTATAATTCAATCATTTAAATTTTGATTAATTAAAAATTATTTTTCAATATTCCACAATATTGTTTTGTTGTTGGTGGGCCTTCTACTAGTTTTCTTTTGTTAAAATGAAACAAACACAATTTATATTTAATGATCTAATTCTTAAAAGGTTTTGATATAATATAAAACAATTAAGTATAATCATTTTTAGGTTAAATACTATTTATAGTAGAAAATATTTTTAGACCGAAATATCCCTCATTTTAGTTAATTATATATATATCAAAATTTTGATTCAAAATCGAATCAAGTTAGAATTTAAATCTAATTTGTCCAATTAAACTGCCCCTCCATTTCTTTTAATAGACATCTCTAGTTTTTCTATTTATTTCAAATATCTTCTCTTTCTATTTTTTTTTAAATACTCTAGGTTTATTTTTTTTTATGAACTTTTTTTTTTCAAGAAATCAATTTTTTTAGAGCAATCTGGAAATAAAATTACTCTCTTTAAACAACCACTTCTTCATCTAATGTTTTAACATAATCTTACAATATATGATTGAGAATTATAACTTACTCATTTAGAGTAATTTTCAAATTCAATGGTTTCTAAAACTGATGCTACAAAATTAAATAGGAGAAACGAATTTTAAAATGACCACTTTTTTAAAAATAAAAAGAAATTATGAGAAAAAGATTTCTTAAATAAATACATTTCTTTTGCTAATTCAGATTTTAATTGATTTATTGATTTATTGATTAATTTATAAATTATTATTTATAGTATTTTAAAATGTCGATCCAATTTTTAAAAATTAAAAATGTCGTCAAAATCATAACAAATTTTTAGTTATATCTTCACCATTTAAACTATTTTGAATAGAATTTGTATCAATTAAATCACGAAGAAAGTAATTCCCACAAAGGAGAATTGATCAAATTAACCCCCCAATAAAATTAAATATAATAGGTGATAAATTTTATTATTTTTTTGTTCACTTTAATCAAATCATGAGTAATATTTCTTAGATTAGCTAATTGAAATTTTTTTAAAAAAAGGAAAAATAATCACTCAAATTATTATTTAAAATTATAATACAAATGGAAATTTATGAAAACTTGTACTTCTTACCATTTTCATTTTTTAAATCTAAGATGCACGGATAATTTTAAAAAGATAAAACTTCAAAAAATAAATTAAAAAAAACTATATTTTTGTGTCATAAAATATATATTATATATACAATAATAATGCAAATACAAATAAAATTTTAAAAACTTCAAAAGAAAAATAGAAAATTATATTATATTTAAATTATGTTATATTTTATTAAAAAAACTTATATTATAATAAAAAAAATAATTTTATAATATTAAAATGAATAAGATTAAAAACACTAAATCATAATTCGAATGAAAAAAATGATTGAAGTTAATTAATTATAAAAGAATCATAATACAAATACAAATAAAAATTGTATTTTATAATATTGAACTCAAATTATTTCAATCTTTAAAAATGAAATACATATGTGTGTGTGTGGGGGATATACATATATATATATATATGTGGGTTAAACTATAAATTTAGGCATGTGGTTTGTAGAAAACTAAAACTTAGGCCCTATAGTTTAAAAGTTAGAATTTCATCTTTATGATTTGATAAAACCTCACAAGTGGTATATATGGATTGATAAAATCCTCATAAATACTCCCTTCGACAAATATTATTTTTTAGGGTTTTATCGAATTATAATGAATCATTCTAAATTTAAAATCATCAAAATTAAATTCTATTTTTTTTTCTCAACTATAAGAGTTAAATTTATAATTTAACCCATATATACACACACGTACATTATAAGTGGTAATAAGTTAGTATAATAGAAGTCAACAAAAGTATAACTCAATTGTATATAATCAAATTTACCATTACCTTAAACTTTTGGGTTGATTGATGATTTAACATGGTATTAGAGTGAGCCTTTGTAAGGTCGTTTCCTCCCTTATTAATATTGATTTCTACTTGTTTGGTTTTTCTTCAAATTTCCTATAATTAAATTTATCATTACCTATATTTGAATTAATTTGTAATTTAACCTAATGACATACCAGACAAATGAAAATAGTAAAAAGGTTAAGAGGCCAAATTGAAAAAAGTCTATACTTTTTTTTTTTTTTTTTTGAGGAATAAGTCTATACATTTACTGAGGATAAAAGTTTTCAACTATAGGAACCCTTGTCAAACAAAGTGTGAATTCTTGTTTTTAATAGGAATATAGGTGGGCAGCTCAAATCTTCTCCATTTTGATTTCAAGGTAGTTCTCAATTACCACTCTATTTTTCCCGCTCTTTCTCAAATTTTGTAAATTGTTTAAAATTTTCCATGAAAAACTGAATATTGTGATTTTTTTTCATGGGTATCCTTATCCATCCCTCTAGGAACGAGGAGGAAAAGCTCTTCTCTATTACCACCCCCATTCCATTACCTTCCTTATTCTCATAATGGTCGAACTAAAATTGAAAAAAAAAAAACAAACACAAAACTATATTACAAATTTACGGTGAAATATCTTTTAACAACTTAAATTATATGTGCATAACTCAACAGAAGTTAAGTAAAATTTATGATTAAGAAATCATGCGTTAGAATGCACCATCTTAAATAAATGTTGTTGTTGTAGTAAAAAAAAAAAGACTTAATTGGACGTGTCAAATCAATAACAAGATTTTTAAGGAAGGGGGCCAACTAATTACTTTTGAAAATCTTGCGAAAAATTGTCTTTTCTATGTCTATGTCTATGTGTACCTAGATATTTAGGTAAGAGACGTGACCAAATTTTAATACTTTCCTAACAAAATGGGTTCCTTTTTATTTTTTTACCAAAAAAAAAAAAATATATTAAACCTGCAGCCTGCAACTGCTTTTCTAAATTTTTAAAAAAATAAAAAATAAAAAATTATTATTAAACCTGCTACTTTTAGTTCGAGAAGAAAATATTAGCCGAGAACAAATCGAATTAATATTTAACCCAAACTACTGCAAGTTAAATTGAAATAGGACTAGATCTATCTCTTCTCTACTCAATTTTGCCGTCGTCTTCTTTCAATTCTCTGCAACACTCTGCTTTCTCTCTCAGTTTTCATCAAGGACTCTGATACTGTCTGTAATTACTTCGATTTTCAACCCCACACGATGCATTTGAGCATCAATGAAGGCATCGAAGGCAACACCTTCGCCGTCACCGGCGCATTGGGCTTCGTCGGCTCCGCCCTCTGCTTAGAGCTTGTCCGTAGAGGCGCTCTCCAGGTCCGAGCATTTGACCTCCGACCAGCCTCTCCTTGGTCCAACGATCTCAAGATTCACGGAGTCAACATCATCCACGGTTCATCCCTCTCTGCAATTAGGGCCCCTGGCCCCCCTTTTACTGTTTATTTTGCGATTTGCCTTATAATCTCTCCGCCTTACGCATGCACTTTGATCATCCTGGCGCTATTTATCCCTACTGAATTCTTTTTTGGTTTTGATTCTCTCTCTCTGTAGTAAAGTAAAATTGAGTGCAACAGTAGGCTTTTTTCGACGTTAACTCTTGCAGTCATGTAGGGGACATTACCTGCAAAAAGGATGTGGAGAGAGCTCTTCGTGGCGTTGATTGTGTTTTCCACCTGGCAGCGTATGGATTATCAGGGAAAGAAATGCTTCAAGTTGGTCGCGTTGATGAGGTAAATATTAATGGAACATGCCATGTCTTGGATGCTTGCCTGGAGTTCGGCGTTAGACGGCTTATATATATGAGCACATATAATGTAGTGTTTGGAGGACAAGAGATTGTTAATGGCAATGAGGGATTACCATATTTCCCGATTGATGATCATGTTGATGCATATAGTCGAAGTAAATCCATTGCAGAACAGTTAGTTTTGAAGACCAACGGGCGCCCCTTAAAGTAAGTGAAATTAGATATATATATATATATATATATATCTTTCTACTTCCATGATTTTGGTTTTTCTGGTTTGTTTACTTGTATTGGATTGCTCTTACAATCATTAGGATATCTGCTGAGAAAGGAAAAATGAAAAACTGATTAAACAAGACTTATGGGTATCCATCCAAGTTGCCTTGCCATTGCGTTTTTGCAATGCCTATGGCATTACTTTCTTGCTCAAGAGTGTACAATAACATTAGCTTATGCTTTGAATTTGTAGGAACAGGAATGGAAAATGTTTTCACACCTGTGCTATACGTTCTTGTGCTATCTACGGGCCTGGGGAAGAGAGGCATTTTCCTAGGTTGGTCTCCTTGGCAAAGTTAGGCTTGCTGCCATTTAGAGTTGGGAAACCAAGTGTTAAAACTGACTGGATCTATGTGGATAATCTCGTGCTTGCTTTGATATTGGCAAGCATGGGGCTTCTGGATGACATTCCTGGTAAAGGAAGAGGCCTCATAGCTGCTGGCCAGCCATATTATGTATCAGATGGTAACTCTACATCCACAGACCTTACTTTTCACAACCCTCCCATCCACTCTATGTAGCTTGCTTTAATATCGTGCATTACTGACAGTCTCTATTCTCATCAGGTTATCCAGTTAATTCTTTCGAATTTGTTCGACCTCTTCTCAATAGCTTAGGTTATGACTTGCCAAATTATTACCTGCCTGTTCCTAAAGCTCTTCTCTTGGGGAATTTTTTCGCTGCATTGTACTCAGTATTATATCCATGGCTGAATAAATGGTGGCTTCCACATCCCTTGATGCTTCCTGCAGAGATTTACAAGGTTTGTTTATTTTGTTCTATTTCTTTTATTGTTGTATCTGCAAACATGAAGATGACCTTACTGAATGTTTGGACGTCCACTGGCAAAGTTGCAACCAAATTTTGAAGAACGTTTTCACGACCAAAACTTCTCTCCTTGACCATCCCAATAATGTTCCTTGATAATGTGGAGAATGATTGGACTCTGAGTTAATATACGAATTCTTAATCAATTCGTCTGAATCCTAATTAGTTGTTTGCATATATCGATACAGGTTGGCGTCAACAATTATTTCTCGTATCTTAAAGCCAAGGAGGAGCTGGGCTATGTTCCAATGGTGAGTCCGAAGGAGGGCATGGCTGCAACCATCTCATATTGGCAGGAGAGGAAGAGGAAGAGTCTCGATGGGCCAACAATATATGTCTGGCTGTTTTCTGTTGTTGGAATGAGCATGCTGTTTTGTGCAGCTTTCCTTCCAGACGTCGGACCTGTTCCATTTTTCAAAGCTATCAGCCTTTTCTTCTTTAGGTCAATTCAAGTGGTGAGGATGGTGTTTCTTGTAGCCTTTCTACTGCATGTTGGTGAGAGTATTTATGCATGGTTCTTAGCAAGAAAGGTCGATCCTGCTAACTCAAGGGGTTGGTTTTGGCAGACTTTTGCCCTAGGCTACTTCTCCTTGCGCTTCTTGTTAAAAAGAGCGAGGAGTTAAAAGGGAAGTCGCTTACTTCTACCTATGTATTGTTGTTGGAAAAAGAGAGATAAGCTTAAGAAAATGTAAAGGAGAATTTGAATGCTGAAAAAGCCTGTTGTAATAATGTCATCCTCGAGTAATAATCTCTTTTTAAGTTTATAGCAACAAACTACTAGCGCTGTAATTGAAATAAATTCATCATTTGTAATGCCATTAGTATCATTATAATTCTAGAACAAAACAACACAACTATATCACAACCTTCTAATTCCTAGTGGACACTACTGGGATTGTCTTTTTCTTTCCAGCCGGCACAAGGGCAAGGTTCCATCCAAACCAACCCAAACCCAAACTGGAAAGAGTTACATTATCCTTTTAAGTCTCAGCTTAAACTACAGGTGCATCTAAAACAAATGAAAAATAGAGCACCAGATTCCAAGTTGGTCCACCCGCCATCATATTAGCAAAGCAAATCAAGTGAGTTAACGAAGCAACTCGAGTTTCACTTCCAAGATATGGTGTTATTGCAGGCTCCAGCACTCTGATTAAACGGACTCCCTGGCCCTCCCGAGGATTCACTGAGAGTTCCACGTGATTGCGGACTGCTCGCCCCCGCCATCCCAGCACGGATCGGAGCAAGTTTATGTGGTGCAGTAACAGGCTGCTGTTCTATATGGTTTGCTTGTTTCAATTCATTATGCCCCACATCGGCGACGAAGCTCCCCACCACCACCTAGTAATCCGATAGCAAGCAATGCATAATCAATAACAACATCACAAGACAAGAGGGCAGTGCCAATGTGAAAAATGAAAAACATCCTCAAAAGACCAGCCACTGATGTACCTGAACAGGAGAGGCTGCCGTTAGAAGACCAGCCACCCCACCACCTAAGACTCTACCATCTGGTCCAGACAATGAAACACTTAGCCCCCCAGTTCGGCTCCGCTGACCGCCATTCTCGGAGAGGAGATACGACCCAGATAGTGACAAAAGCTCGAATCGCCCCTGCATAACAGATAAATTCTATCTAATATTCGATCATCTGTCTAAATAGACATCAAAATTGTTATTGCGCATTGCGCTTCTAATGCCCCGCCAAAACTTTTTACTCAAAAGAAATTGATTTTGGTGAACCACTGAGAGGCAGACTAAAGTATGAGAGAAGCAATCAACCTTATGAAAATTAGTTTCCTTTCCAAATCTTTTTAAGTTCTCTTATTTCACCATATTTTGTTCGACAACAGTGACAAATGAACCCAGGTTCAAAGAGTCTACCCACATTTCAACGAAACTATTATTCCCAGAAAAGGAAAGAACAAGGTCTGTTTAACAATCAATAATCTCAAACAGCTCTATTAAGATGGGGACTAACTTCATCCCTAACTAAAAACTGTCAACCGTACACAAATATGTTCAACATTCAAAAGCAAAGTCATAATAAAGAACAGCTTTGGTTCAAAATCAATATGTCCAAAAGAACCAGATTAACAAACCTCATAAGTCACAGTTCCACCTGACATGGCTGGTTGACGTAGTGTCACATTGGATATTGCTCCATTTGCTGTAAGGATACATACAGCTCTAGGACCATTCTGTGAAAATGACATTATTTTCGAAGATACATCCTGTAAAACACAACAAAATTTAAGATTGAAGTCCTAATTAAAATGTGAAATCGATTATAACAGCACATAGATCAAAATGTTGCAAAAGTTTTTCACATTCGCATTGATTGCACCTGATTTATCTTTCTCCCATGATGAACACATACGTGAAGTTGTTTCCATAATAAGATGTCCATAAATTTATGTGATATACTCATTCAATTATTCAATTACGTTCATAAAGAAAACAAAAGATAATGCAGCTGCAACAATATCGAAATGCCAATTAAAGAAAAATAAAACAGACAAAAAAAAAAAAGAACCTCTCCAGCTTTCACGGTGATGACATGTGGGGTAAACCCAATTCCTGCTGACCCTACAATTATAATTATAGATTAGTTAAAGCTGTAACCTGTAATGGCAATATCAAACTTGAAATTAAGACTCTAAAAATGACATGGAAGTGAAGGGAAACTCAAATGTTAAGCACATTTGCAGCAGAGACTAAAAAAAGAAGGGTAGATAGAGTAGAGATAGAGCTTTCAATAAATTTTGAAAGTTTTCTTTTTCTTACAATCTATGATGAAAAAAAAAGAATTTAAAAACTAAGACATAGGCCTTACACATACAAGGAAGAAAAAAAATAAGAAAAAGAAAAGGCAGAAAGTATTTATAGTTTATGAATGTCAATAAACAAAGAAGCCATATATGGATGACCACAGCCACAGTGATCATGAAAGCAATGGGTACAGGCACAAAGCAATTATTTTAGATATCAAGAACAAGAATCACTTCTATTTTAACAAGAACCACTGACAGTTGCACTTGTATATTCTTTTTATTAGTTTGAGGATCCTCTTAACTTTGGAAAATTAATTAAATATATACGAAGAGGTCAAAAGTAGTTTAACGGGTTAACCCACAAGTAAGATTAAAAATTAATTAAGCTGGATAATCATAGCATTAATAAATCTTATGACCTTATAAGAAATGCCCAATAAACTATAATCGGACAGGCGCCAATTCAATACAAAAGAATGTGGAATAAGTAGAGTTACCCAAAGCATCCAACTGCTGCTTTTTGCTAGAGCCAGGGGGTCTGCCTCTTGCTTTCTTCAAAGAAGTTGGAGAGGCTGATCCTCCCGACGGAGGGGCGGCGGTGGGTGGAGGAGAAAAACCTCCACTTGACTGAGTTGCGGCGGCGGAGGGGACTGCAGGAACCATTGCCATACTGCCATCTGGCCCATACTTCCTAGGTCTCCCTCTCTTCCTCTTTACTGGCTCGCTTTGCGTATTCATGTTAACGAAAGCTGATACATCGGAACCGGCATTGCCAGCAACTCCGACGCCGGAGGATTGGTAGGTGGGCGAGGCGGCGGCGACGGGCTTGTAGACGCCGTCGGCGCCGAAGGGTAAATGCATGCCCTGCAAGACTGGCTGCTGTGACTGTACTGGACTCTTCTGGAGACCGATGGAGAAGGGTTCGCCGCTGGTCATCACTCCGGTCTCAGATCCCGACATTCTTCTCCTTCGCTCGAATTAAAATTCCATACAGGAAGTGCCAGTCCCTGACCAAACAAAAAATAAACATAAATCCATTTTCAACCTCTTCCATTCAACAGATCCTCTTCGGAAAAAAAAATCACAAATCGCAAGCTGCAACACTTGAGAACTCCGGAACAAACCGCCATTGACAAGATTTTACAGCTTCTACAAATTCTTAAAAAAAATATATAAAATAAAAAAAATAATTGTTTTGGCTCCACTCGGTAATTTAGGGTCCGGGAAATTATTTAGGGGGGAAAATGTGAATTTTCCAAAAAAGAAAAGAAAAGAAAAAGAAAAAGAAAACGGAATTTTGAAATAGGGATTTAAAACCAGAAGAAACTCATTATATTATACTGAAAATACAAAAAACACCTACCCGACCTTAAATCTCGGAACAAAATTCACTAAAAATCGAAGAAAAACCCTAACAGCGGCAAAACTTGCAAAAAACTGCAGAATTTTTTTGTTTTCAAGCACAGATCTTAACAGTCGTCACTGAGGAAGAAGAAAAACCACATCATTTAGTAAGAAATTATTTTCGAGATTTTTCTTTAAAAATTTGAATTTCACAGTAAAAGATTCTCCGAAAATACAAAAAAACACTAAAAATATGCGAAGAACTTGAGAAAAAAATGAGAAAAATCCAATAAACTTACCAATAATAAAGGAAAAATAGCAGAGATGAAAAACAAAAAGGGGAAAGAAATTGGAAGGCTTCGGAACGAAAAAGCAGCTCAGCTCCAAGGGCTTTTTTTTTCTTTTCTGCGAGAAATGCAGGAATTCTGATATTTCGTTATAATTTATTATATTTTTATTATTATTTTAATTCCGCGGATTTGTAATTATTATTAATATTTTGACAAGAATTCCGTGGATCTGTAAAAAGAAACCGATGGGTAATTTTGGTATTTAGAAATAAGATGATAAAAACTTCTATAAAGATCATTAATTATATTTGCTTTACGGCTTTGGATACTCGCTCCCTTCCGGTCTTTTGTATTTAATTCGCATACAGGTTGTAGTTGTACTATTAAAAAAAAAGGAAAAAAAAAAAGTCACATATAGGCCTGAACGCTGAAGTAACAGATGTATGTAAATATTGTACGTATTCTTTATTGAGAAATTATGCCCTGTATCTTTTTGTTTTTTCGGCGTCTTATAAAAAAATAATAAATTCTGACTTTTATTTCAATTCTAGTCAGATTTAAGCCTGTCTTTTTATTTTTTATTTTTGGTTTTATTGAAGTCTAAATTTTAAAATTATTTCCACTAATTTCAATTCATATGATACTTAGATATAAAATTGATGAATTTAGATAAGGGAATATTTTTTTTTAAAAGAGAAAATATGTATATTTATGAATTAGGCACAAATTTTAAAATTTAAATATAATCTCAAATAATTTATTATTTCGTTTACCTTTAGTTACGAAACAATTTTTTATCATACTTAATAGAAAATATTTTTTTTTTTTTACTAATGGTTAATAAATCAACCTTATATATTTGAGAAAATTTATTAGATTTAGAATTATATTTTTCACGGAATATTGCTTTAAATTTCTTTTATTTATTATTATTATTATTATTATTAGAAGATGAAGGGTTTCTTTTATTGAATGCAGAAACTTTGACGTATAAAATCATATTAGATTTTCATATATGGAGGGAAAGTTTATTTTTTCTTTTAATTTAAAGATCCTTGTTATATCTCGAATTCCCATTATCTCTCCCTATAATCAATTCATATTCTTTAATTATTATTATATTTTTCCCTAATTGGTAGGCAAAGGCGAGCACTGCATGCACCTTTTTGGATAATTATTGTACATTTTATTAGATTTTTTTGGAAAGTTTGTTTAATTTATTTTCAATATGTAATCTTTTTTAAAAAATATATTATAGTAATTTGGGTAAGAAGTCCATTTTTAGGTCATAGATTCGAATTTTCATTATTTTAGATACATTCGAATTTTCATTCTTAAAAACCATATCTAATATTTTATTTCTTTATTTCTTTGCAGCAAATTAAATATTAAATAAGTTATCTAAAAATATATGTATTAAATTAAGTCTGATTAAATACTATTGATTACCACACAGTACTATAGTAAATAAAAACATTTAATTAAAAATAATTTCTCTATAACCATGAGTGATAAGTATATATACATGCGTTATTTTAAATGCATTTCTCAAATCTAGACAAAGAAACAATTTTTTTAAAAAAATGTTTTACTTAAAGAGCTCACCTTAAACAAATATCCCACCTTCCTTCTCTTGTTTCAAAACATGTGAGTGAGTTTTAGAAAACTTTAAATTAAGGGTTTTTTTAGCAATTAAATTAGGGTCAAGTTTATCTATGAAATAAAATTTAAGTATTTTTATATTTAATTAATTTAGAAGTATAAAATTAGTCGAATATAAATTAAATTATTTTTTTAAAGAGAATCCAACTAAATACGTGATGTAGGTCGTAATATCATAGTGTTTCTCTTTTTTTTTTTCAATTTAGTCTCACTAATCATACGTTTTCAATTTAATCTCTCATATTTGCAAATTCTTAATTGTAGTCTTTCCGTTGCTTATTTGCCTCTAAACTTTTAAGAAGTTAGCAAAATTTTGCCAATTTCTTCAAGGTTGAGATTCTTAAAATGCAGAGTTGGAAACGAAAAAAAACAAAAACAAAAACTATATATATATATATATATATATATTTTGGCTAAAAATAGGTCCATCAAAATTTCAATTTTGAACTAATCGATTATATGAAAACTTAGGAATTATTTGGGGCACTTAGTAAGTTATAATAACAGAGGTTTATAATAGTTTGTGAGTTATTATAGCATGTGAAATCATATAATATTATTTAAAATAGAAAATTGTTTACTTTTAGATTATAATAGTTTGTGGTTGGGTGCAAAGTATTTTATATGTTATAATAACACATGTTATTAGAACATGAGCCCCAAATAGACCCTTATAGGTATTTATATATCGTGATATTGGTATGCTTAAAAACCTCAATTTGAATTATACTATGGACACTTTTTATAACTCAGGGGAAAATCATTTTTATCCCTATTTATCCCTAAATTTGTCTATTTGTCTATGTTATATCAATTTTCACTGTAAACTTTTAATTTCATCAAATTAGATACTCAATTTAGTTGAATATTTCAGTTTTTACCCACTAGTCGATCTTCATTAATTCACCTACTCATTTTAACAAAAAGCAATGTATGAAACCTTCATATAAACTCCCTAATTTCAATAAAATAGTCTTACACGAATTTAAGTTTTATCGATGAACAAATTAATTATTGAAATAACTTTGCCAAAACTCATAAATTTCAACAAAAATTTAACCCTTGTTTGATAATTATTTAATTTTTAAAATTTAAGCCTATAAGTACTACTTTCACAATTTATTTGTTTTGTTATCTATTTTTTACCTATGTTTTCAAAAACTAAGTTTTTTTTTTTTTTAAAAAAAAGCTCCAATTGATAACCACTTCCACCTATGAGTTTTTTTGTTTTGTTATCTACTTTTTACATATGTTTTAAAAGACCAAGTCAAGTTTTAAAAATAATATATATATATATATATATAATTTTAAAAAACTTGTTTTTATTCTTTAAATTTTTCTAAGGATTCAAATGTTTATTAAGAAATATGAAACTCAGGGTAGAGATATCATAAGAAACCACAAGTTTCCATAAATAAAAAACCAAATGATTATGATGGGGTCATAGTTTTAAAAACTTGATTTTTTTTTTTTAAATTTTACTAAGAATTTAAATGTTTTTTTCTTAAGGAAGGTGATTGAAGAAAGATGATTGTAGAGAAATGATGTGAAAACAAGCACGGTTTTCAAAACAAAATAATTATCAAATAGAGACTTAGCCTCAATGTCATTTTTTTCTAAAATTTTAGGAATTGTTTGGATCGTAGTTTTGCGGGATGGGTTAAGATTGTTTATTAAGTCTAAGATTGTTATATAGGTGTTTGTTAAGTTTATGTTTGTATTGTGCACCAAATAAGTTTGCTACACTTGTATTTTGATTTGTGTGAAGTTTGAATATGTTGAGTTGTATTTGAATTCTAATTTATTAAACATAGGTTTATTAAAAGTATATTTTATTGGTAAATTTGGGATTTATAATACATATTAGATAATATATAAGATTGAACTAATCCATGAGTAGATTGGTCTATTTTTCGATTTACCACACTCAATTTTTTATTTAATTTTAATTTTAATTTTTAATTATTATTGTTTTGGTATTTGAATACCTCCTCAAATATATTGTATTGTTTGGGTAGAGGAAATGTGCATTTTCAAGAGATTGATGTATATTTTTTTTTAGTACTACAACATTTGGGGGTGGGGGATTCGAACTCACAATCTTTATAAGTTTTCCTTGATGCCAGTTGAGCTATGCTCTTTGGTTATAAGTCTTCCTTTATTTTCAATTTTAACTTTAATTAAAAAAATAGGGTCAAACCAACTAGTTTGTTTTTTAAGCATAAACATTCAACTTGTTGCATTAAAACAAATGGATGACTCATTTTTTTCATACAACAAGTGTCATTTTAAGCATGATATAGAATTTTTTTTTACCTCTCCTGCAAAGTCGTATGTTTGAATTCTATCTTCCTCCAAAAAAGAAAAAGTTGAATTCTCTTCCCTTAGAGATGTAAAGTGATATTCTAAATAAATAATATCGATCCATAATATAAAACATAATTCAACATGTTAACATACTAATAACATAGATAGAAAATTAGAAGTCTCGCCTATACTTGTAATGTTAAATAATAAATATTATTAAAAATAAATTATGTGGATCCCATATGATAGAAAGGTGAAGGAAGTTTCTTATTTATAGCAATACATCACATCCATGTAAAAAAAATCCATAATTTAGGATTTATTACTTTTAAGCCTACAAAATTAACATCATGTAATCTTTCATTTGGTCAAAATCAAATAAAAGGCGTGTTAAGTTTTTACCAAGAATGCACAAGAAATTAAAGGGAAGGTGGTGATGATAATTTTGTTAATAAAGAAAAAAATTTAAATTCCGGAAAATATAAATTGGGCCGGATGGGTAAGACCGATAATTGGGCCCAAAAGTGCGCGTTGAGGAACGTGGAGGGACAGATCCTGGTGTGAACTTTAGAAATTTGAATTTCGAAAATATATTGCCGTTGGGAAGCAACAACGGTCAAAAGTCCCTCCCAACGTTTCATACATATTTGACGCTCCGATTATACTTTTCATTCATTTTCTGTGGCGAAAGGGAGAGAGCCTTTGTAAGGAAAATCACTTTCAGAGAGAGAGAGAGAGACATGGAGAAGGGGCCGATCACTGTTTCAGCCATGGAGGCATTCGAGAAGCTGGAGAAGGTCGGAGAAGGAACTTATGGCAAAGTTTACAGGGCAAGGGAGAAGGCGACCGGCAAGATTGTAGCGCTCAAGAAGACGCGCCTCCATGAGGACGAGGAAGGTGTTCCTCCCACTACTCTCAGAGAGGTTTCAATTCTTCGAATGCTTTCTCGGGATCCTCATATTGTTAGGTAACCCCCTTCTCATTTCTCTCTTGATCGATTCTTTTCTCCTTGAAATTGCGTTTTTGTGTACTTCCAATTTTTAGGGTTTTTATTTTTTGGATCTTCTATTTCTTGGTTCGTCGATGCTTTTTTTCTTTACACTACAACTATGGTTTCGATTTTGGGCCCTCGTACGTAGAGGGATTGAAATTGTTTAGGGTTGTGCAACTTCTCTCGCTCCTGGGTCCTGCAAATCTGGCTCTTGATCTTGTTGTTTCTTTCTTCACGCGATGACAACTGCCAATTCTCTTCCGATGATCGTTATTAACGAATTTGAACAGGTTGATGGATGTCAAGCAAGGGCAGAACAAGGAAGGGAAAACCGTTCTTTACTTGGTGTTTGAATACATGGATACTGATCTGAAAAAATTCATCAAGAGTTTCCGTCATACGGGAGAAAGCATTCCCGTCAACACTGTCAAGGTACTTAAAAATGCTCTTTTAGTTTTCATTTTAGTCTAGAAATTACTGGTGTGTTGTTTGGAGTTTATATTTTATGTTTTTCTTTGAAGAGTTTGATGTACCAACTCTGCAAGGGCGTTGCCTTCTGCCATGGTCATGGAATCTTGCACAGGTAATTCTATGATTCTGCTTGGGACTTCAGTAGTGATAGTGGAAAAATAAATGCAGCCTAATTCTCTGCTTGGTATTATTATACCAGGGACCTGAAACCGCACAATCTCTTGATGGACCGAAAGACCATGATGCTCAAAATTGCAGACCTTGGTCTTGCTCGAGCATTTACTGTGCCAATTAAGAAGTATACTCATGAGGCAAGTCGTCATGTTTGTTTCTGAGTTTTGTTTTTTCTAGTTGTGCGGTAGAATTAAAACGATTCAATGTTGTGTCCTAAACAGATACTGACCCTCTGGTATAGAGCTCCCGAAGTTCTGTTGGGAGCTACTCATTACTCCACAGCTGTGGATATGTGGTCTGTTGGCTGCATATTCGGTATCTTTCCATCCCAGAATTAGTATAGCTTTTACGCTTTTGGTGTTTCTGAATTCCATATACATTATTTGTATTAAACTTGTTTCTTTTGGTAACTTCAGCCGAACTGGCCACCAAGCAGGCGCTCTTTCCTGGAGATTCTGAGTTGCAACAGCTCCTTCATATCTTCAGGTGCTGATTCTATTAACTCTACTTTCTTCTTGACTACATTTTAACAGGTCTTATGGGTCCGTTCCTCCGCCATTTTGATAAAGTTGTTATGGGAATTTTGTATGCAGGCTATTAGGGACCCCAAATGAAAAAGTTTGGCCTGGTGTGAGCAAACTAATGAACTGGCATGAGTATCCCCAGTGGAACCCCCAAAACCTTTCAACAGCCGTCCCCAACTTGGATGATAAAGGCCTAGATCTGCTTTCAGTAAGTCATCTGCTAAAATATATAATTCTCTTTTAAGTAGATGGAAAAATGTTGATGATACTGGTTTCTAATTAGTAAGGTTGGTTTCCGCAGCAAATGTTGAAGTATGAACCTTCAACGCGTATTTCAGCAAAGAAAGCAATGGAACATCCTTATTTTGATGACTTGAACAAGGCATATCTCTGATGCAGTGTTGAAGATTTGGATAGAACTTTTTTCCCGGTTGCTTTTCTCAAGCAGAAATTTGGAGGAAGATATTATGCGAAGGGCTAACTATTTGTTGTAACCAAACAAGTTTTTAATCGGTATTTTGTGTGAAGAAATGATTTAGCTGTTGGTGCTTATAGTGATATTTTAGCATTCTCTCACTTCTCATGAGCATCACCAGTTTTCTTTAGTGACAAAATTACTAATTTTTTACCATGTGTTTATTGAGTTTGATGGATTTATGCTTTTTCAATCTTGTTTTATTGAGTTTTTATTTATTTTTATTTTTTTTGGGTGTGAGAGTGAGATGAAGCCCCTTTAGTCTCCATATCATCCAAAATACTTTTTCTCTTAACTCCAAAAATCTGTTTTATTTTTCCACATTCGACAATACCCAACTTTCTCCATATTCCATATCCAACCAAAGTACTTTTTCTGACTCTAAAATGTACTTTGTCTTGTTCCTCCACCACACTCTTCGATGTCCATGAACAAATGTCGAGTTTGTTGAAAGAATTCAACAAGTAGGTACATAAATTTGACGAACTTCATGCCACAATTATTGATTTGCTGCCCAACCAAGTGCTGTTCGTTCCGCAAGGAAAATGTGGAGAAGAGAAGATGGATATCTAAAGTAAAAGGCAACTTCTCCCCCACAATCATCCAAATTACTTTTTGCTTTCCATGTCCTTGCAAGTTAAAGTTCATTCTACAATTGACCTATAAAATTCATAATTACATTCAAAATCATTATGCAATAGCCATTTATTATATTGTTACAACAAAATGGTTTCTTGTAAATTGATAAATATTGTTACAACAAAATGGTTTCTTGTACAATCCTGCTAAAAGAATTGCGCTCATGCCTATCTATTATGGCATCTATGACTATAAGTATAACTTTCACATTTCTGGTATAACAACTTGAAGATCCTTAAGTTTTTTTTTTTTTTTTTTTATGTGGTTTGGTTTGGTTTGGTAGTTTCTAGGAAAATCAACTCACAAGCCACATGAACAAGGTGGACCAAAGTGTGAGTGAAACTGAAGCTAGGACGTAAGTCCACAGCATAATAACCGAGCATTCTGTCTCTCCTGCTCCAAACAATTGAGTGATTGTTCCTGAATTCAATAGCCATTAATTTTAATCAGAAGAAACAGAATTCACATTCTAAATTAGCCAGCCAGCAAGCAGAGTATATATATATATTTTTTTACCAATGTTCATTGCAGGTGGGACTGCAAATTGAAGTAGAAGAACAAACAGATACAAGGGATCAGCTTCCACCCAACCAAATTTTGCAGCTCCTCTCACAACCAAAATTCCCGCCAAAGGCAGCGCAACATAACGAACCAGAACAATGCCCGCGACGATGGATTTCTTCAATTCTGAATTCGATCCTCGCAAACCTGGACATTTACCAAGCCAATGCATAATTCCAATCCTTGGGCTTCCAGTTTTTACTATACTGCTATTTATATTATATTATTATATACTTCAGTTGTACCTTTTAGAAGGTTCCCTCCTACTATGAGTGTCACAGTTGGGATGGCTCCATTTCTACAGTCACAAGGGAGAGCACTTAGAATCCTCAAGAACCAATAGATTGACTGCTTGCTATATAGTCTACAAGTGTTGTACAAGTAGTGTATAACATTGTGTTGAAAAAAAATAAAGTTTTTGATAAAATTTGATACCCCAACAAGGCAGCTGAGTCATCGATCACGCGCAGAGGAGCACCAGCACCTATCAGCAAATTTCGAATTGCAGGGATGAGGCCAATCACAAAACCAGCAATCTGTACGAAAGACACGACCATAATGTGTATGTCGGAATGCTTATATCAAAGTGTGTATACTTCATATCAGCACATACCGCTCCAGTTGTTGAAGGGGCAAACAATGCTTTCAAATTAAGCGATTTAAGGAATGTGCTTATTCTGACTGCAACTGCAACCTGCCATTGTATTTGCATTACGTGTTATATTATTTAAAGAGGTTGGTTTACTGAAAGTGCCAAAGCTTCTTCCTAACTCTCAACAGAATGGCACGATGAGTAGCCATAGCCATATGTTGTTGAAGAACCTGAACTCGCAAATGACTAAATGAGAATCAAGACAATATAATGCAGAGATGAAACATTCACAAACCAGCCCATGTTTCGATTCGGATCTAGTGCAAGGCGACGAGCGGCTATCTACATCTTCCTCTAAAACCAATAATTTCTGTGAAGATTCATCATCATCATCATCAAGAAGTTGATTGTGAATCAATGGTTCCTCTATGGAGGAAGCTTCAGAGCACCTATTACTGATGGGCAAGTTAATAAACCTGGGTTCAGTGATCCGGCTCCTTGAAGATATTCTAACAATATTGTATACATATGACCATAAAAAAATGGCTCCTATCTGAAATGCATCACAAACAGAACAAACAGTTAACCAACAATTATGCAAACCCCACATGTGTAGCAGAGGCAGAGCATCATATTATGATGAAACTATTGGACATGTGAAAACAGAATGATTTGAAGGGAACATACCGCCATAGAAAGTGAAGCATAAGCCATTCCATAAGTGGTGCAGTCATCGGAAGCTCCAAAAGGGCTTCCCTTTTCTTTACAGACTGCAGGTATTATAATCAGAAAAATGTTCCCCAAATTTCCTGTTCATTCATCAATAAAGCAACAATCGTGAACACACGCTGGGTTGGACTAAATTTTGTTACATAACATCCAATCTGAATCAGCTATAAAACTAAATTAAGCAACGCCAACGCCAACGCCATCTTTTCCAACAAATAAGCATCCCAAATGAAAGCAAAAGCAAATCCATGGGGGCTTAAGCTCAAACAAAGAAACAATATAATTAATAGCATTAGGTAGAATTTTGTTGCCCCGACAAGGGGGAGTTTTACCAGCGGAGCAGCAACCCAAGATGAGGCCCCGCAAATGAGGAGGAGGTTTTGTCAATTGAATGACTATCCATCCAAATAGCGATCCCACTAGGAAAGTTATAAGGATATTGAAGGGCATAAACCACCTGTGAAACAGAGTATTCAATTTCCAATCCAATGTTTTAAAGTAGATTCGAAATCCACTTCGTAATAATCATTTTTAAAAGCATTTTCAGAAATAGAAACAGGGCCAAGCCTGGAAACTCATACATCTTCACCATGCTGTCGTATGTAATTGTTTCAGCAAGGTTGGAGGACACGAGCGCCGGATTGAATACGTAAAAAACAACCTGTTGACAAAAAACACAAGCCGCCAACCCCATTATGAATCAACGAAGACTAAAGGAAAAGGCGAGAAAATTAAAGGGAAATAGTATTAACTCCATTCAAATGCTTTCTGGCCTCTGGGCCTAAAATATCGATGTGTGGGAGAGCGAGATAAGAACCAAGCGCTGTGATTAGAAGCACTTTAAGAACGGGAATGGAAGCGGCAATGAAGAGGCTCAAAAACTTCATGGCTGATTCTGGTAATTGAGAAGAGAAGAGAAGAGAAGAGAAGAGAAATGGGTCTCGCTGATCTCGAATGGCTTAAAAGGCAAAAAGGAAACTGCACGCGAAGCTTTCTGTAAAGAGAGAAAGAACATTCAACAGCCAAGAGAAGAATAAAAAAATAGAATTGGTTTCGTTTCTGCCAATTCGGATTTGTCAATTTTTTTATTTTTTTATTTTTATTTTTATGTTTTTTGGTTTTTTAACCGAACAGATCGGAAGATTGGTGTCGTCCACTGCCACGATGAAAATCATCGCTGTGAAACTCAAAATTTTGGCAGACGCTGAAAAAGCGTAGACAATTTTTTCAAAAAAAGAAAAAAGAAAAACTGTGTCAAATCTTCTCACTTCTCCTGCCACGTCGCATGCAGGATCCTATCTTGCATGTTAGTTTAGTTAGTAGTAATTATATATATGCATATTTGGGTATACAGCATGATTTAGTGGATGTAGCATTTAATTTTACCTTTCTTACATTTTTCTTTTAGTACCATAAACAATTAAAAACCAAGAGTTTCATTTAGGACGAGACACCCATATTGGTCCCTAGCCTTTCATCTATCTTTATTTATTTTTTGTTTTTTCAGGTAAGATATGAAGATTCAAATTTCGGACTTTTAAAAAAAATGGAGCACTTTATACATATTAAGATGGGGCAACGTGGTTCCTATATCTAGTAGAGTCTCTTATGGGAACAAGAACTGGCCATCATTGCAAGAGAATTTGATTCTAAATATTGCACTAAATACCAGATAAATTCTTTTTTCTCATTATGATAAATAGGGAGTCTTTCCTTGATATTTTTTTTTTTTTTTTTTTTTTGAGATGAAGGTCCTCATTAAGATTAAGATCATATTTTTATAGTGAGTTTGTTTGAATGCTCTCCCCATATGTCAAAAAGTCATTGAAGATGGGAATTGTCGTTGGTGTGGTAAAAGGGAAGAATCAATAATTCATGTTTTATGATATTGTAAAAGAGAGTTTTAAAAAAAGATTTACTAATTGATACTCCGTTTAATCTCTATAATATTATAACTTATACTAAAATATCGTTTTTCTTTTTTTCTTTTTAGGGCACATGATTTAGAAAAAGGAACCACCCCAATTCTTGTCTTAATCCTTTTATAAATGAACCAGGAGTCAAAGAAATTGGAACATGTAGAACGAAAAATTTAGTGAATTATAATTAGTGGACTTTAAATTATGCAAATGAATTGATGGAATACCAAATTGACCAATTCATTATTACCAACACCTTGGGCAATGACGGACAAAATGATCTTACTAAGTGGGAAAAAATATGACTCAACTGAGATCAAGTAAGATTTATGACCAAAAGGTCATGGGTTCGAATCCTTCCACTTTGAAATGTTGATGGTGAACTAAAAAAATAGAAATCCTTCAAATTTCTTATATACAAGCTTAACAGAAACTTTAATTAATTTTATTTTAATCTCGAGACTTTAATTAAAGCAAAATAGAACCAACGTTTTAATCATTAGTGTGCCTTTTGCTTTTAAAAGGAGAGTTTTATGTGCCAAGGTCAACAAGTATTAGAAGAGCCACTAAATTTATTAAGGTGATTATTTTGTGGATGAATATTAAGTAATAAAATAATAATAATAATATCCAAAATAACATACAAATTTATGACTTTTTTTAAAATTCCTACCAGACAAATTTTGATAACAAAATTATATAACTTTTGTGTTTTTAACTCAACATAGGTAGGATAAGAGAATTTGAACTTCTCACTCCTTAATTGAATATATGCTGGCTTGACAAAAAAAAATATATATATATCATATCTACCATTTATGAGCAAAGATACAAAAATAAAATATATAAAAGAAGGAGAGATTTGACCTCTCATTTGTCATCTTAAATTGTAATTTATATTATACCTTTTATAGAGAGATATAAAAGGAGGTGTCATTTGTCATAGCATAGTCTGCCAAAGAAACTATTAATATGAATAAAATCAATGTAATTTTACTTCTATTATATATGTGTCAATATGGTAAATTTTGTAAGTATGTGTGAGATTAATTTGTTAGATGAATTTAGCATCAAATATACTTTTAGTGAATCGAGCTAGAATATTGGAACACACATATATTAAAATAATATGGTAAATCTTGTTAGTATATGTGTGATTAATATGTTTGATAGATTCAACATCAAATGTCTTTTCAACAAATAAATATAGAGAAAGAAAAAACCACCTACATTCATAAATATAAGTACTTGAATATTAACAGAATATTGGCATATAGCCAATTTAAACATTTTTTCTATTAAAATCATAAATTAATATAATTCAACTCGATAAAATATTATAATCTATTCTATAAGACAAGAGTTCCATAAGAGACTATAATATATTTTATAGTATAGAAGATTTTAATTTCTATTTATAAAACATTATAATATATTCTATATCATTCAAGGGTCAAATAAAGAAAAATAAATTATCTAAACATAGTTTAGCAATTATGGTATCAATTATATGGATGGTTTAATTGTTTAAGTAAATAATAATAATAATAATAATAATAATAATTTCAGTTAAATTACAAGTTTAGTGCTTGAACATTGAGGTTTGTGTTTATTTGGTTCATGAACTTTCAAAAGTATCTAATAGATCCTCAAACTTTTAGATTTGTGTCTATTTGGTCCCTGAACTTTGAAATGTTTGTAATAAGTCCTTAAACTTTCAATTATGTGTCCAATAGATCTCTGAATTTTCAATTATGTGTCTAATAAGTCATTGACCTAGTTGACATTTTTTAAAATTCATAAACTTACCAGACACAAAATTGAAAGTTTAGGTTTTTATTAGACATAAAATTCAATTTTATATCTAATATATCAATTAATTTTAAAATTTTTTGAACATGACGGGAATTTATTAGATATAAAATTGAAAGTTTAAAGATTAATTAGACATTTTTAAAATTCAAGGACTTATTAGATACAAAATTGAAAATTCATAAACCTATTTGACACTTTTTAAAATTCATGGATCAAATAGACACAAACTTGAAACTTCAGGGACTATCCTTGTAATTTAACCTAATAATTTCTAATATATTTATATTGAATAAAATGGAATTGAAAACGCAGTGATGGAAAGTCTAGGGAGGAGAGGGTAAATTTGGAGTTTCAAGCAGGGAGGAGAGTTGTGGTCCACTTGTAATTATCGCCAATAATTAATACTTTTCAATCAATTTATCTTAATTCATTTCTCCTGCATTATACATATTTATTTATTTATTCTGCTGTCTTAGTACTCAATAGTTCTTTTAAGTACACTACATTAGATAACCAACAACTAACCAAACTTAACTACTCCTTTATTGCAAAGGAGATCTAAAAGGGTAATTAGGATTTATTTAACAACGTTGTTTGTTGTATCTATTTCTCATTTTTTTAAAAAAACAAACTTGTTTGATAATTTATCTCGTTTATTGTTTTTAAAATTTGAAAAACATTTCTAAATATCAAGTTGATTACAAAAAATAATTTATGTTTATTTCATTTCTTTTAGTGATTCTTTAGCAAGGAGTTGCTTTTCGGCTTTCGTAGTCCGAATCTTAGATAATGCATTTTTTTTGTTTAAAAATTTATTTCTTAACCTATCATATGTATTTTTTTTTTAATTTTTTTATTTCATTTCTTAACTTTACAATATTAAAATTTTTAATTTATTTTTTAATTTCAGAATATGTATATTTATATATTGTTCAATTTTGAATTTAATTTTTGCAATATATATGTACTAGTGTATTACCACGTGCAAATGCACGTAATGCGTGTGTACGATTTTAAATTTAGAAATAATTTAAGTTTTAAATGATTTGAAAAATGTTATTAATTATCATGTAAATTTAAGTTTACTGCATTGTTATGCCTTTTATTTATCCAATTAACATTATTTTGATAACTTAATCAAGCGTTAGATTTGAATTTGAACAATAACAAGCTAAATCTCTATATATCCATGGTTGAGATCTAATTGCACACATTTGAAACTAACATTAAAGTGATGTTGGTTCAACGGTTACAACGTAGTAGTTAGAATATTAAATACTTTACATGGTAGAACATAATAGGTAGACAATACGTCAGCAATGACTTGGACTATCAACTTAATTAATAAAATGATGGCTGAGACATCTCACTTAGACAAACTCTTACATTCCCAAATCCAAAATTCTCTATCAAAAGGTCGGGCAAATTTTTGGACAACTACACGACTCAACGGTCGCCATCCTTAAATTTATACAACCTTTCAAAATTATGTTATAGTTCGCAGGAGTTGGGAACTTTGAACACAAAGAGCAATGATTTGACCATCAAACTAACTTAGAAAGTTGGAACAACGGATCCAGAACATCCTTACCCTTATGGCCGTACCCATTTGAAGAATAACATCATCCCAGACGCAAGCTTTCACATCTTCGCTGCATAAGCCTACAAGCAAACCATTATCTCATAATGAAACAAACAGCAAATTCTAAATAAGCGAATGGGACTCCCCAAGTTCTAACTGAGGGATAAGGAAGAACTTTTCTGACTCCTCCTGGGAGGCCATCGGGGCAGGAGTGATTAACCCGACCACAGACCTCCCACCACCCAGTTAATTTCTTCAGTCCGAGCTCTGGTATGGCATAGACTTCCCCCTGATATGGCAACCCTGCAATGGCCGATGCCTGTGGTTGACAAAATGTTCGCTCAATCATTTCACTTAACCATGAAACGATCAATCTTATTTAGGTATTCTCTACATAGCTCAGAACAAAGTAGAGGATGAAATACGATTCTGAAAGCCCACCATTACTTTTTCTTGTCGAGATTTAAAAAGAAAAAACAAAACAAAAGAATCCTGTAATCAATCCCAATAGTATTCCTATCATAGAAAATGGAAACACAATAATGCGGACAAGAGTGAGAACAGTTTCAACAAACGATAGGATCCCATAACATACGCAAGTTCATCTATCAGAATCAGGCTAGAGATTCTTGAAAGAAACGTCTAAGAATCTAAGAAACAGATAAAAGACAACATTCTGAACACTAGAAATATTTCATATATGAAATACAATATTTGTATGGGCGATCAACAATACAATATATGAAATATTTCATAAACCAGATATGACAAACCGTGACCTTCTAACTTGAGGACTTTCAGCATTCCAGCTGAAAATCAGAACATCACGAGGATCATTGAAGAAAAACAATTGACGGCACCATTCAGACCTGGAAAAAGGAAAAAGTAAATCCAAATAAACCCAAAAGAAGGGTAACACGTAACAGATCTAATTGATGAAATATGATAACAATAGTATGTGTAGAGTCGCTGCTGGAGCATTGATCAAATTGAGCAGGGATGTCTGGAACACTAACGCAAAGGGTGGCGCACCATAATTGCCATCTGATAGCCACTATTGCAAGGTAATAGCGGAGAGACAATATTGAACATGCGATCTAGGTATAAAACATCCCTCGCACCATAGGAAAAGAAAAACAGAACAAAAATCAAAAGAGGAGAACATTGAAATAAAAAGTATATATATATTCATGATATCTTACATCTAGGCCAAAATACTATAAGATATTAGAAGGCTAAGAAGAATGAGAAATCAAGAGAATGCTATGCTCCAGGCTCAACTCATAAAATTTTTGTTTCTCAATTTGAAAATAGAAACAAAAATAGGGAGGAAAAGCACATGAAACGTGCATATTTCCAGCAGCAGAAGGATTCAAGTCTCCGCACAAAAAAACATGTTTTCAAAGTAAAGATCAAGTTCTCACACTTAAACAACTGAGTATCTGCCTGGTTGTGATCCACCGGGGAGGGACAATGTTTGGTTTGTAATATCCTCAAGGACACGTTTTAATTCAGCTTTAGCTCTCTTGACAGATTGTTCAGTAGGACCTTCAATGAACAAGTAAAGCTTGCGCTCTCCAGGTCCAGCAATCTTGCCAGGTGGGAAGAACTGCCCCCTAGTAGTAATAGCAGCTCCAGTCCACTCTGAAATTGGGCCTAAAGTCTCCTTATGGGTTACCTTCCATCGAGCATTCTGTGGAAAATCATTAATTTCCAATTCTGCTTCATAATGTTCAGGTATTGCACTAGCTTGAATCTTGGCCAGGTTGTGCTGCAAGTTCATTGCAGCTGCTAATGCTGCCCTTGCAGCAGCCCCGTCATTAGCAACCACAGGCAATGTAGCACCAGGAATAACCGCCATTGTTCCTGGAATTGTGAGCCCAAGAACACCAGGCAGAGAAACAGGTAATCCGCCATTTGGAAGGAGCTGAGCGGCAGAGCTGGGAGTTGTGATTGAAGCTGCACTAACTTTAGTGGCAGCTGCTATGGCAGCTATCTGGGCCAAAGCTGCCTGCTGTGAGATATCACCACCTGCTTTCCGGACACCATCATCTTCATCTTCTGAATCAGATTTGTCCTCCTCAAAACCATATTCTTTAGCTTGCGCTTTCTTTGCTGCCCTCCTCACTTCATCTTCTTCCTCGTTAAATTTGAAACCACTGCCACCATACCCAGTTCCATGGGCCTGCTCCAATCCCTGATTCACCTTCACCATGAAACTATCAGCAAGAGCTCTCAGGTCATCAGGAACAACCTGCTCGGAGAGTTCCAATGCTTTCACCAGATCTGGTGCATATCTTGAATCTTCCTCAGCAATAAATGTGATGGCACACCCTTTACGACCAGCTCGGCCTGTGCGACCAACACGGTGCACATAATCTTCATAGTGGTTTGGGACATCAAAATTGATCACTAGCTCCAGCTCCTTGACATCTAAACCCCTGGCAGCAATGCTAGTTGCAATTAACAAGTTGCATACATTGCTTTTGAAATCTGATATGGTAGACTCACGATCTGTCTGATCCTTAGCCCCATGGAGTGAGAGGCAAGGGTAACCATGCTTAAGGAGATCCCTAAAGAGGGCATCGCATTTCTCCTGTGAGTGGACAAAAATTAGAATCTTGCCTTTCTCATACCACTCTCCCAATAGCTCCAACAGTCTCAAGAACCTCTCATTTTCTGGCCTCACTTCAACCAACTGTGCTATGTCCTTATTCACAACACTCCTCCCACCAACCTGTATTTCAACAGGTTTGTTCAACACTTTGCGAGCCAAAATTTCAACCTGACGAGGAAAAGTGGCAGAAAATAGTACAGTTTGACGGTCTGGTCGGATATTCTGAACAATTCGAGTAATCTGAGGTTCAAAACCCATGTCAAACATTCTATCAGCTTCATCCATAACCAAATATGTAACTCTACGCAGATTTGTTATTTTTCCTGCACTAGTGCAGAGTATATCAATCATCCTTCCTGGGGTACAGACTACTATTTCAGCCCCCCGTTTAAGTTCACTAATTTGTTGGGCAACACCAGAACCTCCATATACAGGCACGCACCTTAGGCCCAGAACCTTTGAAAACTTCTTTATATCACTGTGGATCTGCTGGACCAACTCTCTGGTAGGAGCCATTATAAGCCCAATAGGACCATCACCGGGTACAACAGGTGGTTGATCCTTGATATGCCTCAGCATTGGAAGCACAAATGCAAGTGTTTTTCCAGATCCAGTTTTGGCAATACCTATGCAATCACGACCACTCATGACTATTGGCAATGCCTGAGCTTGTATTGGCATTGGCTTCTCATAGCTAAGTTTTTTAATAGTTTCTAAAATTTTGCTGGTAAGTCCAGTTTGGTGCCAGGTTTTAACAGGCTTCGGAACATCTTTTCCATGTATCTTCAACTCCAGTTGCTTCCGATAAGCAGCAACTTCTTCGGTAGTCATCCTCGATATCTCCTTCACTTCAATATAGAAGTTTTTTCGGAAAGGTTTATAGTCCATCTTTGAATGATCAACAATAGAGAGCTTCTCAGCCTTCGTCTTCTTCACCCTTTTCATGAACTCATCATCATCTTCATCTTCTAAAGTATCTGCATCATTCTCAACATCTCCATAGTCCGAATCAGAATCTTCACCAGGAATTATTCTACCCATTGATTTGTTTGAAATTCTTCTTTGGGGTTTACCACCACTTTGATCACTCGGTTTATCTCTGCTCTTTTTCAACTCTGCAATTTTATCATCATTAACTGCAGGGGCCTCAACTTTGTTTAGCTTCTCTACTTCAGGCAGCACCATGGAGTTCATGAAAGCATCCAAAGGATCAATTTCTTCATCACCTGCATCACCATTGATGCTATCTTGCGTCAAAGGTGCAGCTGTTTCATTGCCATTGTAAGAGTCAACTGCAACTTGTCCACCTTCTACAAGCGGCTTAGAATTTTCATCCACATCCATATCAGTTTCAGTGGGCCTGGCATTTTCGTACTCATCATCAGATTCACCTTCAAGGGTCCATGTCTTGCCAGATTTTGGTTCATCGGCATTTGGTTCACCCTGCTTATCTCCATCAGCTTCTTCCTTCAATCTTCGTGACTTTTGCCACTCCTGAACTCTTCGCCTTCGTTTTTCCATTTCTTCATCCAACCTCCTTTGTTCATTTTCCAGCTCCTCTTCACGAGTTGGTTTTGTTTCATTCTTATCAGATGCATCTTCTTCACTCTTTTCTCGTGGACTCTCTTCACTATGATCTCTCTGCTTATTAATCCTGCTATTGCTTTCGTGAGCTCTAAGGTCATCCTCGTCTCTCCTACGCCGTTTCCTACCATGGTCAGTAGAGTCTTCATCACTATAGTCGCTAACAACTTCCCGTCGCTTTTTTCTATCTTTCTCTCTTTCCTTTTCCCTGTCTCTCTCCCGTTCTCTCCTCTCCCTCTCTCTGTCTCTCTCCCTCTCTCGATCTTCCTTGATGCGTTCTCTCTTCTCTCTTTCTTTCTCTCTCGCCCTCTCCCTCTTCTCCTTTTCTCTCTCTTTCTCCTTATCCCTCGTTCTCTCCCTCACCCTATCTTCTCTGTCCCGTTCCTTATCTCTATCCTTCCTCCTATCCCTTGCTCTATCTCTTTCATCATCCCGACTCCGTGTTTTATCCTTTTCCCTTCTAAGTTTTTCCTTCTCCCTCTCATACTGGTGCTCGTCAGAATCAACAGTCTTTTCCCTCTCAGAACGTCGACTCTCCCGATCTTTCTTCTCCTTGTCTCTGCCTCTATCTCCGTTTCTCTCTTTATCCCTTTCCCTATCGCGGTCTCGATGACTCTTCTTTGGGTCCTCCAAATCTTCTCTCCTAGATTTACTTTTCCCCTCCTCCATTGCTTACTGCTATAGAGCTTACAAATCGAAGAAAATAAATAAATAATTCGAGAAAGGCAAGTGATGAATAGCCCCAATTAGTGCTTAACCGGGGCGCGGGAATTTGGCTTCGAAACTACGATATGGCCTCCCTTCACTAATTGAATGCGTCCACTGCGACGTAATGATGCGTGATTGAATCTATGATGGACCTGGTTCAAATCCAACAAATACTTAAATTAAAAAAACTAGAAACTGGAACAGGATCAATCCGAAAAAAGACGAAACGAAAGAAGCTAACCAGATTGACGAGGACCGGAAGGAAAGAGCAGTCGAAAACCCTAATTTTCCGTCTGTTGATTTTCGTAACTGGAGTCGGATGGAAGTGGCTATTTTCCGGTCTTTGAAACAACGTTGCGTTGGCCAACTCCAAGTCCAACCCCGCCGTTCCGTCCAGTCCCGGAAGCGATCCCCAGCGCCCCGAAATCTAGTCTCTCGGCCTCCAATTCCACACGGTTAATGGGCTTTTATGGTCTTTAGGCCCACCCCACTCTAAGTCTTGAAAAATATATATATATATATATATATTAAAAAATGTTTGCAATGGGAAATATATTAAGGGTTGTTTGGGCGCTATCTGGATTATAATAGTATATGGATTATTATATTTTGTGGAACTATATAATATTATTTTAAATGTAAATTAGTATAGTCTGGGGTTCCCAAACAACCCCTTATAGTTTTTGCTAAGGTTCAACATGTTCCAACTCGTTTTGTTACTCGTGGCCGATTTTTCATCGCGTTGGCGTTTTCCCAGTGCACGAAGCCCCAACGATGAAGATGTTAGTGGTTTCTCATTGGACGATAATCCACCTTTTTTGTGCTACTCCTACTCCTAGAGTCGAGCTGCCAGGTTTCGTCTACGTTACAGTTTCACAAGATTTAACCTTTTTTCTTTTTGTGAAACCGAAGCAAATGAGTTACAGAGCATGAAGGAATAGGCTTTTCCATTCTCAGGAGTGCCCCGTCTATGTACTGAACGAGGTTCTCAAACCAATCAGGAAACTTCAAAAGACCAAATGATTGAATCCCAAACTATTTAGGGCGGAACCTTCCGAGTTTTTAGAGAAAACCACGATGCATTTTTGCGAGATTTTCAAACTTATTGTTTCGGCAAAAAACTCTCACAAAATTCCCATGGCCTCAAGACACTTTTCACTTGTCTTTTGCGACTATTTGACTTTTGCAAGTTCTTATTAGTCGGGGTTGTGCTAAACTGATTTTTCTTAATCTTTTCGAGCCGTAGGAGCAAGTCATAAAGATTGAGACATAAAACCATATGTTTTGATTCATTCTCAATACCCATGTGATGATCATCTTAGGGTTCCAATTTTTGGTATAGTTTATATCAAGTATGGATTTATCTCCACTTACACGTTTACTAGATAGGCTAGCTTTGGTGCTTTTAGTGTTCTACTTGCAAACAAAAAGGGGAGGGACTTTTTCTTGCATGCTTCTGGCGGTTTATCTATTCACAAGTCGTCGACTCTAATCTAGACTTTTCGTTGGTGACCAAAGTGTATCATTCCCGCAACCATTTTGGTACTTTGCTTATCGATTTTTAGCTTACGCAATAGAAAGGGGGCTTAGTTATGGATCCCCCCTACTTGCATAAATAAATGGATTAGAAGAAGGATGGTTTCGATTATGAAACTTCCAGTTACAATCGAACCATATGGATACGTAAATGGATTTGTATGTATAGCTCATAGCCAGATCATGGAGATCATAATTCAAATCCTCATCAATCATATTTTAAATTTTCATCGAGGGGTGTACAACTAACCCGGTAACCGGAGCAACCCGGACTACCTAACCCAAATCGTAAGGTTTGGGTAGGGTTAGTTTTTTTTTCCCCCGGTTTGGGTTAAGTTAGAAGTTTAGAGAACCGGAAATATCGAGTTGGTTCTCATGTTAGACTTTTTAGGTTCAGGTTGACCCAATACAACACAACTCAACCCAACTCAACCCAAGGGGTATTCGTACGGATAACCCATTTTCCAATGCATTAATGACATTTGACCTGACATTTCAAAATAATGAAATATGACTTATTCTGACGTGGCAATGCGCACAAAATGACTCACAAGGGTAATATGAAACGGTCTTTCTTGTTCACGCTCGCACGCTGCTTTCGCCTCGCTCTCGCTCTCTCTGTCTCGCTCTCACTCTCGCTCTCTCTGTCTCGCTCTCACTCTCGCTCTCTCTGTCTCGCTCTCACTCTCGCTCAAATGAATGGAAAAAAATATAAAGAAAAAATGACAAATAAAGACAGAGAAGAGCTGGAGTAGCAGAGAGAGAGCGAGTCAGCGAGAGCGAATCAATGAGAAATGAGAGCGAATCAACTATAGTCACGATTTTTATTTATTTTTCTTTTCTCCATAATTTTGACAACTTAATTACTATCATGTCGTAGCGAGGCGAGCGAATAAACGAGACTTGAACGAGAGCGAGAACGTGACTGAGCGAGAGCGAGAGAGCTAGAGTCGATATGATGCCCTTACGGTAATTTGGACTGGAATGCACGGTGATAAAAGGGTCAAATGTCATTAATTTCATAACATGGGTCAAATCACATTAATGCATGTGAAAAGGAGTTTTCCATGCAAATTTCTCCTAAACCCAAACCCAACATTTATAATTTTTTTAAAATTTATTTTAATTAAATAATATACTTATAAATGAAGTATTTGTCGATTTCTTATGTTTTTCTTAATTATAGAAAAATTTTTGAAGTTTCATATTGATTATGATGTGATTTTAGTTATTAATTATAGAAAAAAATATTTTAAATAATTTAAAAAATTATAAAAAAAATATTAACGGTTGGTTGGATTGAAAGAGTGACCAACCCGAATCTCCTCCAACCCAACTTGGCTTATGTACATCCCTATTTCCATCAATTCCGACGCCGACCAAGAAAACCCACTATGGCCGCTCCTACTTTCCAATGGGGAAGGAAATACATATGGGAACGATTTTCTTAAAGAAACTAAGGGTAAATTGGGAATATAAAAAATAAGAAAGAAAACGTAAATTTTTGCTATATTTGCCAAAGAAAAAAATGGATAACAAAGTTGCAATTTACCTTTTTTTTTTTTCGCTCATTACAATTCCCCAACTATATATGTAATACTCCGACGAGACGACGTGGAGTTACAGCGTTCCAAATTCCAATCCAGTATCCGTACCGTCTCGCAGGTTCACAGGCTCACAGCACGGCCGAAATAACACACTCCCACTCCCGTTCCCATTTCCGAATATTATCAGCGCAACTCGCCGAAACAAACACTGCCGCGCCCGCCGAGTCAAAGGCGTATTTTTACCCCTCATCCCATCAATGCCCTTCTTCTTCTTCTTCTTCTTCTTTCGCTCTGAACAGTCTTATAAACTCCGATCGATGTCAATTGCTCCTTTTGCAGACTGCCCATCGCGCATGTAGCCGCTCTTAATTGTTTCAATGTATACTGCACAAGGATTGAACGCCCTACTACTCCACCTTCTCCTTTCAATACCCCTACTTCACATCTCTTCTAAGCTGCGTACGGCGAGCCTTTTCTTTTTCATCCTCTGTAATCCATCCTTCACAGGCGAGCTCCTATTCTATTTTTTTTTACGTCTCTTCTTTTTCTTTCTGCTATGGCTTTCTCTGAACCAATATTGTTTCTTCCGTACGGAGAGAATGAAATGAACCATTTTTTTTTTGTTCTTTTTGTTTGTATGCTCTTCCTTTCCAAATGCAAAATTTGAAATGGGATTATGTGTATTTGAGGACGATTGTTATTTCATTACCATCTCACAAGAAGTTCTAATCTAATCTCCGATTTCCTTCTTATTATGGGTTTTTAATCGGTGGCATTTATATGATTTGTTTTTCTTGCTTACGGAGCCCCGCACAATTTCATTTGTGTCACCATCAGTGGAATAAGTTGTGTTTTTATTTGCATTTTGATAGTGTTATAAGCAAGATGAATGCTAGCGATAGGGCAGGGCAGGATTTGCCCCACGACCAAGTTCGAGTTCAAGTTCAGGAGCTAGAATCTGCACCGCCAAAGGAGGAACATAACCTCAAAGAAGACGGGCAATTAGCCTGCCCAACGTTTAACGACGTTAAATTTCACGAACTTCCTTGCCTTCAAAAATCGATTGAGGACCATCAGGATTTTCCTGATCAACCTGTCGTTGTCGTTGGGACTACTGCTGATGCAAAAGTTTTCGAGGTTGCTCTTGATGAACAGCCTGAAAGTAAAGAAAATGCCATGGAGACTGATCCCCAAATTGGGAACGAAGATGATCCTTCTGCATCTTCCATTTCACCTGAGATCTCTCTGCCTTCAAATGCCGAAAATCAGAGTGCCACACCCGTGAAGAATGCATGGACTGATATTGAAGTATGCGAATTAAAAACTCTTGATTGCATCATATTCGCTACTCTAATAATCAATGAATAACTAAAATGAAAATCTGGTTTCCGCTCTCCACCAGTGGATTGAATCTTATGTGCAAGATGGATTGAGTAACAGTTCCAGTTGAATAGTGTGGATCCCTCTTTCTTATTGTGTTAAATGCAGATGGCTGAGGCTGACGAGTCAGGGACACCAGAGGATAGGGTAGCATTTATGAAGGAGATTGAGACTTTCCACAGGGAGAGGGCTTTAGAGTTTAAGCCTCCTAAGTTTTATGGGGAGCCACTCAATTGTCTGAAGTAAGTTTTTAGGTAATCTAAACGCAACTGGTTTTCTGAACATCAGAATATGATGTTTTGGTTTGTATGCTTAACTATCTTTATTTCTGTGGAATGTAGGTTATGGAGAGCTGTTATTAGATTGGGAGGCTATGATGTGGTAGATATCCACTGCCATATAATGATTTTTTGGTTAAAGTTTCCAAATCTTGCATGTTCTTGGGATTTGTATTCTAGTTGTATGAATTTAATCAGATTTTCGGCCATCCTTGTGTCATATGTGAATTTAAATGTTGATTGTAAGTTTGAAATGCGTACATAAAGCCTCACGTGTATTGTTTATTGTTTAATGCTTAATGAGATCTTCCCTTATTAGATATTGATAAAAATATTACAAGTAAAATACTCTTAATAAAGCTATAATTGTAATGCTACTAATTTTGAAGACTTATTGAGTTAGTTGCCAGGTTTTCATTGTTGACTTAATGTTTCATCCTTTAACCTTGATTATTATAGACTTATAATTATGTGTCGCAGTAATTTATTTTAAACAAGTAGTGCTTCCTTAGTGGGTAAAATTAACAGTATGAGGGTTTGTATTTTTCTATTTTTTCCCGTCCTTTTAGGATTATGTGGTTTGTATGAATAAGATCTTTAGGTGAAGTAATATTATTTAGATTTTTTTTTTAAAAAATTCAAATATAAATTTTCATTAATATGAGGTTGCTGGTATAATCACATGAAGTCTAAATCTGACTGTTCAGTTTCACTAGGTATTCTTCCTTTTTCCTTCACTCTTTCTTTGTTTGGATTTTTCTAAGTGTGAGCCAATGCTCACTGGTATTGTTATTTTATATAGTATAAGTTTTAAGATGTAGATGTTTGCTCTGTTTTCATCAACATGGCTGAACCCCTACTGAGATCTAAATTTACAGGTACCCTTTTATTCTATTAAATTTTTAATATTCATTTACATTTTGGGTAGGTGACTGCATCTAAGTTATGGCGACAAGTAGGAGAGTCTTTCCATCCCCCAAAGTAAGAAGTAGCATTGATCATTGTCATCTAAGTGTGATTTCCAATCAGCATAATTTGAAATACAGAGTATATATTAAGTGCATTAAGTCCCTTACTTCTTTCGGATTTTCAAGCTGCATCCCATACATCACCACATTACATATTATTGGAACTTAAAGGGTGGAGGATATCTTGTTTAAAATTGGAATCCTTCTTTACTTCAACTAATGTAATCCCCTCTCTGTCTCTTTCCAGAACATGCACGACAGTCTCTTGGACATTTCGCATTTTTTATGAGAAGGTGATGTCTAGTTCTTGAATCTGTCTTGATGTTTTTGTGGTTATTATTATTTTTCTCACTTACTTTTGGCTTTATATTTTCAATTCTCTCTGATGCAGTTCACATAATTTTTTTTTGGCTAAAGTGATTCAATTTTGAGTGGTTGAACTTTGAGTTGCCGTTAAGATATCAATCATTCAATAGGGACTAAAAAGATCTTCTTAAATCATCGCTAACTAATATGAATTTATTTTGCATACCTTTAGCCTTTACAGTCATTCTCTGTATTATGATCTCTTCAGTTGTTCTTAACATGTCTTTCCTCTTCATTGGCTATTTTTAAAAACATGCAGGCACTTTTAGAATATGAAAAGCATCAAAAGCTAACTGGGGAACTGCAACTACCTGTTGGATCCCTTCCTCAGTCTACAAATACTGAAAAGGAGGTAGATTTTATTTCTCGATTCAGTAGGTTGCTTTTCAAGTTTAATTATATTTTTTTGTTTAGGATTTTTATAAATACACAACAGGGGGGCCTCAGAGGCTTAATCATAATTTTAGGAAACTCCTTTGCCTCCTATGACTTAGAAATCCAGTTTCTTCGTCCAGACTGGCTACTATCAAGCTGCTGGCTCAGGTAGGGCCCGGAGAGATGCTGCAGCTCGTGCCATGCAGGGTTGGCATGCACAGCGTCTTGTTGGATATGGTGAGGTTGCTGAGCCTATAATAAAGGTCTGTTGAGAGTTGAATCCTATTGATTTCTTATTAATGTTAGTTACGGATCTATTGTTTCACATGTTCTAAAGTTGTATGACCATCTTCAAAAAAAAAAAAAAAAAAAAACAGTAGAATGAGCTGTTTCGGTTTTTTCCTGGATAGGACAAGAACTTGGGCTCTACATCTAAGCGTGAAAAGAACCTCAAGAACATTGGTATAATCCTTGAAGATCTTGTTTACTTATGTTTTCTATGCTTCTGTATTTTCATGTTGTTGATGTCCTGAGCCAGGTTTTCCAAAACACAAGATGCTAACTAATGCAGAGCACACTGGAAGAGATGCAGATTTTGAATCAGACAAGCAGTTAAGATTGGTGCTTATTTCTATAGCTAAAATTATATATTTATTCCTTTGTAATTAGCGGCCTCCATTAATGTGTGAATTGGTCCATTGGTTGGATACGAGCTCAGTCTGCTCCAAAAAAGAATGAAGAAGAAGAAGAAGAAGAATAGGTTAGGAGGATTACAGGCAGAAGAAATCCTCAATTCTTTAGTTAGAATCATAAAATGACTTGATGACTTTGTCAACTTAGGCATATTTGAAGTGCTGAATAATGTTCTCTAAAGCATTTCTTAGATACTCTCCTGCTTGATTCGGAGTTGTAGAATCTAAAAAAAAAATTCATCTGTCAGAGTGATGACAAGGGTTATGGATGTCGGACCTCCAGCTGATTGGGTGAAAATTAATGTGCGTGAGATGGTTAGTAGATTGAATTTTTCATTTCATTGCTGAATGATTATGAAATCATGAACTGAACTGGTTACTGACTCTGACTGTTTTGCATCCCATGCTCAGAAGGATTGCTTTGAAGTGTATGCATTAGTCCCAGGGCTTTTACGAGAGGAGGTATTCTATTGTATTCACTATTCAGTCAGGAAACGAAACTCCTTTTTTTTTTTTAAATTTCTCTATTAATAGTTCTATTTGATTTGCTTGTTCATGTTTAAGTTTGAGTATTTAATTTAATGTTACAAGGATGAATGATGATGGGTACATTTTGTTATTTTGGGTTTTGGTTCAGGTTCGGGTTCAATCGGATCCATCTGGACGTGTGGTAATTAGTGGTGAACCTGAGCAGGTGGATAATCCTTGGGGAATCACACCCTTTAAAAAGGTATATATATATATATTATGATATGATATCATGAGGAGGGTGAGGGTGAAGGTGAAGGTGAAGCTTGGTTTGATTTTCACAGGTGGTGAGGTTACCGACAAGAATAGATCCTCTTCAGACATCTGCGGTGGTGAGCCTTCATGGTCGACTTTTCGTGCGAGTCCCTTTTGAGCAAGGATCCATGTGAGAACCAAGCGAGTTGAGTTGAGTTGAGTTGATCCATGTGAGAACCAAGCGAGTTGAGTTGAGTTGAGTTGAATTGAGTTGTATTTACTCTAGGAAGGTGAGGTGATAATTTTGTGTAGGAAGTTGATTCCAGTGCGTTTTCTGAAAGTTCCCCTTTGATCTTGGCATCTATGATTATATTAACACTCTTCTTTCTTTTTTGCTTGTGGCTTGTCCAGTCCAGTCGACTCCAGAATCAACCTTATCATTTCTACTCATTGCTTGTTTACTCTCTCTTCCACTCCTTGCATGATTGATTTATGGCCTCTTTGGGATCACTTTTTTTTTATTCCACTTAAAACACCCCCTTTTTTTTAGTAGCCTAGATCGCATTCTCAACTTCTAATTTGGTTGCAAAAAACTACAATGTATTTGACAACAATTTTCACTATTGGATGGGTGGAGAGACAAGTATCTTGAATTTATATCTATTATGGGATATGAAAATGATTGAATCTATCTTCAACATAACTTATTGAATAATTTGTTCTAAATTTTGGGTTTTGTTTCAATAATGTTCTAAAATTTTAAAAAGTTTCAAAAATACCCTTACCATTACACTTGGGATATAAAAAACATTGAGGTGTCCTTAAAAGGGTTCAAAAATACCCCATGGTAAAAATGGACCTTCAAGTTCAAGCTTAGTATTTGTAGTAAAAACTTCTTTTGTAATAAGTTCATTTTTGGACCTTTTGATGATGCTTGTGAGGTAAGCAATGATAACATTAAAGATAAAATTACTTTTATGCCTTCTCTTTTATATGAGTTAAATTATGCATTATTTCTACTAACTTTTACTAATTAAAATTTAATAACCAAGGGTAAAACCATGGTATTAAATTTTCGTCGACATATCGACATTTACATCGATATTTCTACATGTCCACGAGTTCGACATCGACACTAGGGGTAAATCGACATTTTCATTATAACGTACAAAATTGATAGAAAATTACAACAAAATGTAATATAGTGTGAATATAATATATAACTAGTATTTTAACTCATTTAAAAAGTGTAAAAAGTTTATTTTCTAATTTAAATATATTTTTAATTTTTTTTGTTTTTAAAATTTTTCAAGTAATATCCATCGACATCGACCTTTTATGAATATTTTCATCGACATTTCTATAAAATTGAGACATCGATATTTACATCGACATCAACATTTTCAACTTTGGGTAAAACATACATTTTCACCAAATATAAATTAATAACTAATCTAACTCTCCATGTTACTTAAAAACAATGATAATAACCACATGATTTTAATGAGATTTGTTAAAAATGGGCATTTTCTAGTTTGTCTAAACTTTAATGAGATTTGTTAAAATGGGGCATTTGCTAGTTTGTCAGTGAGTTCAAATCGTTGTAGAGTTAGGTTGAGTTAAAATCATATTTCCCCTAGTTCACCTAAAAAAAATAATATATTTCAACCTGATCTTTTTTAAAAAAATATTATTTTTTTATCTTTGTTTTTTTAGAAATTGATGTTGTCTAAACTATAGGAAATATAATCATGTTTTCTCTTCCCTCTGTACATTCAATTTTTTTCAATTTATATAAATCAAATATTTACTTTACACGTTGAACTTCTTTCAATGTCTAGAAATCAAATGTTGCATTCTTTATAACAACAAATAACAATCGATAAATTGAAAAAAAAATAATGTACCTGTATTTTTTTTCTTTAAACACAAATTTAACTTCTATTAAAATATAGAAATCTAAAGTTCCATTTTCTAAATACATGTTGAACTTCTTTTAAACTTACAAATGTGGAATTTATTATGACTGATTTCAATTACCAATAAGGTCTTCATTATGAGGGGCTTTTTTTTTTTTTTAACACATGGGCCGTTACGTTGTTTTTCCCAAATAAATATGGTTTACATTTGTTTAATAACATGTACAATTGAACATATTTGAGCAAGATAATGCAAGTGTTTTACTTTTTCAAAATGACAAGATAACGACAATATATTTCAATATTAATATTATGTAAAGTGGAAGATTCGCCCAATATTAATAGGTCATCAAAGGTTTATTTACATGATTGACAAAACATAATTATAATTCACAAAATCAGCTCAATTCAAAGGAGCAAACACCCCCTAAAATTATTATGATGTTTTTAAAGATTAATAACTAAAAAAAAATCATTTATGCAGAATTATTCTAAAATGGGGAACAATCCTAGAGAAATATGAGTTGAGATTTTACCAATTTCACGAACAATCTAATGATTCAATTAATTAAACATGGTCATTCAAATAATCCATAAATTTAAGACAACAGTACTTATATATGAACAGTGTTTTTACTAAACAGGAAGGAAAATATGTGAAGTTATTGTACTGTTTTTGTTCTATTATTATTATTATTTTCTGATTCAGAATACCAGGTTTAAAAACTGTCTAATCAATTAAGTTTTCATACATTATTTCAAAACTGGCAGTTACAGTTGGCATATTCATATATACGCGTATGGTTACGAGAATTCGGCAGAATGCATGTAGAAATCAGTCAGACAAGTAGGAGTCCACGAACCCTAGAAATTAGAAGTCACTGTTAGGAAAAAAAAAATCCATATTTATAAGAAAAACAGTTTTTCAGGTGAAAATTTTGTTTGGAACGATAACTCTAAAAATTAAATTTCAACACAGAAAAATGATTTTTTTTTCCCTATCTTCACATACTGCTTGATCTTAATATTTAAAAAATGCATGTTCATTAAATTTGTAAGATTATATCGAATAGGTCTTAGGCTTTTGATTTAATGTCACCAAGTCTTATTTGATATTTTTAAAAATTAATGAGCTTCCGTTCACAAATCTATTAAACACAAAATTAAAATTTTTAAGACATGACATAACTAAAAGTAATTCAATTTATTAAGTTTTAGAGGCATATTGTAATTTAAATGTATTATCATCATTTGATTTTTTGTTTTTAGTTTTTGAAATTAAGCCTAAAAATACTACTTTTACCAACGAGTTTACATATTTTTTTATTTTCTTTGTACTTATGTTTTTAAAAACTAAGCTAACTTTTAAAAACTAAAAAAAATAGTTTTCAAAAACTTGATTTTGTTTTCAAAATTTGGCTAAGAATTTCAATGATTCTTTAAGGGAGATGATCCTTATTGTAGAGAAATTAGATGAAAATAAGCTTAACTTTCAAAAACTAAAAACTAAAAACAAAATGATTATCAAACCGCACGTAAGAATCAATCTAAGTAGAAAGATAAAAAGGATTCTTTTCAAGATTTTTTTCTATACACCAAACAGAGCTTTTAAAGCACACTGAAAATGAAGTTATTCCAATTCCCAATTTAATGAAGATTCCAACTATCAATAAGCAAAAAGTTGTGTTAATAGCCAGAGCATCCTGCAGCTGCTCTTCATTCAAAGAGATAATAACTTTTTTTCCCTCTCTTTTTGAGTTTTCTATTTCAGTTACCAACAGATCCAATTTTATTAATCAGCAATATTCTTAATTAAGTCTTTCATTTAAAATTGTCTAAACATTTCTTTTATTCCATTCGACATAAAGTATGGTTTAATTATCAAAACATTAGAAAGCTTTTTAACAAGTTAAAGTTCAATCCTCCAACCTTACATATATTTGTGATCAAAGTGAATATAGTAGCGATAAGTGATCATGTGTACCCTCAATCAAGAGATTAAAGATTTGAATCTCCATACCAAATGAGGTTGAATTAAAAAAAAAAGCTTCATTTGTGAAATGTTATACTCTTATATATATATATATATATATAACTATTTTATTTTATAATATTTTTAAGGAGAAAATTTTAAATTCTAACTAAATTTTAAAAGTAAAATATAGGTGAATGGTAATAAATAGCAAGAAAATATTAGGATAATTACAAACCATAGTTTTTAGAGATTTACAAATATAGTAAAATTTTATAAATTTGATTTGCTCTCTTTTATATTATTTCATTTTTACTCTCATTGGTGTATCAAATAGGTATCTGATATGTTTTATATTTTGTGTGTATCAATAGTCAGTAGTATATCTAACATGTTTTATATATGGTATATCAGTTAAATTGATATATACCTAAAATGAAGTATATTAATAGTATATTACTCGTCTACCACTGATACGTACACTTCCTTTTAGGTATATCACGTAAATGATATTTAGTATATCACTGATATATTTAACAATATTGAATAGATCAGTAGTATATCAATGATATACCTCATTCAATGATTTTATTAATCATCTTAAATGACGAATAACTATTGTTAAAGTAAAAAACTAAAATAGAGTATATCAATAGTATATCCAGTATAATGAATAGGTAGTATACTGATATACGATTAACATACTTTATAATTAGATATATCAGTAAAATAATATACTTAAATAAAGTATATTAGTATTCTATCATTCTTTTACTACTCTATAATATTAGACAAGTGTATCGACTAAAACCAACGTATCAATATATCAATACTACTATATAATATCATTCATTTACTATTGTATAATATTAGACAAATGACTAAAATTCATTAAAAGTCAATAACTAAAATCAAATATATCAATAGTATATCACGAATATATTTCATATATATTAGGTATATATCTCACATATGAATTATTGGTATACACTTAATATACTTTATATAGGTATATATGATATACTGATTATGAATTACCTATATACTATTGATATATTTTATATTAAGAACATCATTTCATTGAATATGCATAAATAAAGTAATATTCGTAGTTTATCATGAATATATTTCATATTAGGTATATCAACAGTAGACGATTGATATACTTCATATTGCAAAAACACGGGATTAAAAAATATTAAATAAATGAGGTTCCATCTAAAAACTAATTGTGGGGTGGGCTGACTTTCTAATGTTCGATCCTCAACAACGTGTCCTCATACTCAACATGTCCTCTCAAGATGGTGTCTCTTTTGGGTTCGATACCATATTAGATTATACGAGCTTTCATCTCAAAACTAATTGGTTAGGAGAGAAGTAACCTATATCTCTCATAAATTATGAAGTTTCTCCCCACCTTTCCAACGTGTAATCCTTGAGATGCATATAGAACACCTAGTATATATAATTATTTGTTTATGTTATGTCTACATTCAAATGACTTTGTTCTTAATTTTCTATTTTAAAAGATTATGTTTTCTAGGTAATTTCTAGACAAGACCACACATATTAATTTTAAAATATAATATTTTTTTTTTTAAAAAAAACCATAAATTATATATAACTATCAAGAATAAAACAAAGTGAAAGCGGCATACAATTTCCAATAATTTATTTTGAAAGCTTTAAAAAGAAAATGAAATCCAAACCTACATTTTCCAGAAGTAATCAATGGAAGGCGAGATCAATAGTTAAGAAAAATGGCACACCCACCAATACCAATAATATGTGAAATAGGCATTTTAACCTCTAACTTCTTAATCGAGATTGAGAATGCATATATACTTTATGCTCGTTGAATATGCTGATTTGATACCTTTGATTTATTGCTTAAACAACAGAAAAAACATAAAATAAGAAATAAGAAGCATTCCCAAATGAGGGCTTAGCATTTAAGCATATTCTTTGGAAGTTCATTTATGTTCATTAAATACTGTATTTTGACTCCAAATTGTGGCAGGGTAGTTTTAATTAGGGTTTTCTAGTAAGCGAAGAGGAGGACTGGAGGAGGTAGCTATCTTGAAAAGAGTGGAAAGAAGTAAAAAGAAATGAGAGAGAGAGAGAGAGAGAGAAACCCTAGTTTTGTCTATGACAGAAACCCTGCAAAAAAGGGAAAAAAAAAAAAAGGAATTTGGATTTAAATTATATGGATGAATCCAAGGGGCAGGTGAAAGTGTGAAACAAAAAAACAAAACCCTAAGTGGGAATTTGAAGCATATAAATTAATTGTAAGTGAATTGAAATTGCAGAAAATGGCAGGAAAAAAAAGGCAAAAAGAAAGAAAGGGCATAGGAGAGAGTAGAGGCAAAGTGCAACAAAAACAAAGAGTTCTTCTTGGACAGAGAGAGAGATGACGAAGACGATATAAATATACACGCACATCAAAGTAAGAGAAAAAGATCAGAGCACCTGAAAACACACACACACACAAACTAATTCTTCATTTCATTCCATTCATTAATAATAATGGTCCTTCATTTCCTTATTGCTTCCTTAATTAATTGTGATTTACAAATTCATTCATTAATAATAATATTATTATATATTGTTAAAAAAGAAAAAGGAAAAAAACTAACCATTCGGCATGGAAATCTGTTGTGTTGGGACTTTCTCCGATCCGGTACTCCACTCGTCTTTACATTTTCACGGGGTTTCGATCATCTCTAAATTAGACGTTGCTTAATTTCTTGATCTCTGCAACGCCAACCCCATCATATAGAACGAACGCACACAAATTAATTAAGAAATTAAAAATGAACATATGAATTCCATTTCACATTATTTCCAATTCCGATCCCCCACACACTTACCTTTTCTTTCCTTTCCATAACACACTAAATTAATTACCTAACAGTACTAATAACAACACTACTACTCTTAACTCTCTACTCCTTGATTATTTATTATTAATTCAAACCCCAAATTAAATTACCCACTCTTTCCTTCTCTCCTATTCGCCTTTGCAAGTTGCAATTAAATACATTGTTCTTCTTAATTAATTCTTATATTACAATCCAACGCACTACCTGTAATGTAAAGTAATGTAAAATTATATTATTCCATTGATACTTTAAAAAAAAAAAGAAAAAAGAAGCAGTTCCTTCTTCTAAATTAAAATTCACGAGGCTTTCCTGCACTTCCACTTCCCCAACCAAACAAATCTCCCGCAAATGGATATCCTCCCATACCTATGAACGGAATTCCTCCTCCTCCGCCGCCTCCTTCATTTGCATTCCCACTGCCTCCACCGCCCTCCCCCATCTGTCCTCCTCCTCCGGTGACCCCTGACGACTGCGACGCCGTTGGCTGAACTACTTGCACTCCGCCCCCTTCCTCTTCTAATTCTTCCAAAGGCAACCGCTCAAACACCGCGTTCGAAAACGACGCCGCCATCAAAATCACCGCCCCCGATGCCACCAAGGGCCCCACCACCGTCCCTCCTACCACCTGGCCCTGTGCACCGGCGAGGAATATGGACAGCCCCCCAGCCTGCGGCGGAGCCGGCGGGGGAAGCACGGTGCCAGTGAGCGACAGAATCTCGAACCTGCCATGAAGAGTAATCACACTCCCGGGCGGAGAGGCAGGCTGACGGAGAGTGACGTTGGCGACGGTGCCGGTGCCGGAGAGAATGCTGACTCCTCTGCCCCTCCGGCGGGCGTAATTGGAGAGACTGTCAACGATATCGGCGGAGGCGGAGACCTCGAGGACATGAGATCCAAGGACGTTGGGGCTGTCGCGAGTGACGATAATAGGAGGCTTGGGCTTGTTCTTGGAACCAGGAGGACGGCCACGAGGGCGGCGCAGAGAAGAGTCTGGATTATTATTGTTATTGTTATGAACATCGTCATGGAGCTTGGAATTAGAATGATTATTAGAATGGTTGAATGGATGATGATGAAACGGAATAGAGGAATTAGATGGAGTAGTAGTAGTAGTAGTAGTGTCCAGGTGCAATTCCGGATTCAGAAGTTGTTGTTGATGATGAACGTAGCGTGAAGCTGATCCTCCTCCTTCGCTGTACCCTGCCATTTTCATAATTTCTAATCTGCAGATTCGATTCCGAGATCCTTAGGTTTCTGGTGCAAGCATCTTTAAATAACTAACAACTGCGCATGCGATCAGATCAGATTCAGATTCAGATCAGATAGAAGTAGAAGAAGAAGAAGAGGATCGATCGATCGATCGAGTTGCAATCAAATCGGATTAGGTATTGAGTCAAATACTGGAATAGACATCAATTGATTTGGTACCAACAACATGGAAGTGATATATCAGGATCAGTTACGAATTTGGAAAACGACGAGTCTTTATATCAATTTTTCCAATTGATTAAAACGCCTCTTTCTTTCTTTCTTTCTTGCACGGTCTTCTGTACTGTTCAACAACAGAATACTTTTGTCAGTTCTAAAACCCCAAAAAACATGGCTACGTTAACACAACTTCTTCACAGTCTCAGATTCTTTTTCATTCAATAATATATAATTAATTACAGTATGCACACCAGTGTATTCATTCATTTGAATATATCGACAAATTGTATTAGCCTTCTAAACCCTAAAATAAATAGTAAAAGTAAAATTAATATATAGTTCAGCAAGCCGATTAATATTGGATCGATCTCGGAAGCATACCTAAATTAAAGCTGTACGTCTTTGTGCGTATAGTCGATCTATGGAGCTGGAACTGGAAGATCGGGAGAATTAAAAGCCAGAAAATCTTCACAGAGCTGGAAAAATTAGCTGAAAATATAATACAATAAGTACTGAAGATGAAAGAGAAAGAAGAAGAAAGTGAAGTAGAAAAGTGGTTTATGAATTATGATGACGGGAAAAGGAAAGGCAAAGCCAAAGCCAAAGGGAAAGGGAAAGGCTGAAGGAGAGAAAGAACTTGTTCTTAGCCCTTGGGGTTTTGCTATAGATCAGATAGAGACTGACTGAAAGGGCAACGGTGGAAAAAGCAGCTCCAAAACCCAAACGCAATTAACTTCCCCATCCCATATCCCAAACTAAAATAATAATAATAATAATAATAAACCTTTTCTATTTTGACATTGTACAAACTTATTATTACCAACTCTGTCCACCCCCACGCTCCCACGTGACGCGTGCACCTTCATATTATTTCTTTATTTATTACCCAACTCCATTCAATTTCTTTCTTTTTTCTTTTCTCTTTTTTCTTCACTGAAGTAATTATACCTTTTTTTTCGTCTATATTTTATAATACTGTGGCTAATGTTTTCAATGTTAATGTTAGACAACGATTAATTGATTATTAATTAACTAGGGACGACATTATCTGAGACCTTCTCTTTCAAGATTAATAATGATCTCACCTCGTTAGTTAATAATTATTATTATTGTTTGGGTCAACCAAAGTGCAATGTTTTTATTATATTTCAATCATGGGATCGCCATTCATTATTATTTATTTTCTTTTTTACTCACAGCAAATAACTAAGCTTTACATTAATTTTTTTATTTTCTAATGGCTAACTTTTTTCAAACAATAAATATTAATACAAACTTTAAATTTACAGTATGTCTCTCTCTGGTTTATTCAGTTGTGTAATAATCAAATTATTCATTTATTTCTTTTTTAGGGTAAACAACCAAATTAATTTATTTATTAATTACATGTAGTAAATGTTTAGTCAAATCAATAAACTCTAACCATTAAAATTAAATGAAATTAAGTTACGTAGTCAACATATGAGTATAATTCAACTAATTAAGACATGAACTCTATATGTTGTTAAGAAAAAAAAAATTAAATACATTTTTTATCGATTTAGGTTTAATATCTATTTTAGCCCCTTAAAGTAAAAAAAAGTACATTTAAATGGTGATTAAAATTAAATTCACTGTTAGTTTACTCAAAATGTGAAAGTGACTTCACATGTTTGTAAAGGTAACAATTTTCAAATGAAGTGTGAACTTTTCTTAGTTTTATAATAAACCATACACTAGACAGTCTGACAAAACTAACAAGAACTATATTCACAAATCAATGAATGATTAACTTAACCTACCAACTATGTATTAACTATTTTTCAAACTTTTCGAAATGAGTGTGTGTGTTTTTTTAAAAAAAAAAAAAAATTAGAAACCAAATATATATTAAATTAGAGAAAAAATTTATTTTTTCGTAGAACTACGACTTATTAACTAAAAATAAGATTACTGGTATATATAATATTTTTAAAAATCTGTGTAAAACAAATCACTTTAAGTCATCCAAATAAAAGCGTGCAAGTACATACAAAATCATAAATACAAAAAATGAGTACATATAAGATATGTATGAATAATGATATAATTAATATAATATATGATTTAATTTATTTAGTGATTAATTACTATTGTATGACCGAGATAAGGATGTGTGACGTGATAAATAAAGAATGCAATATCATGTACTGGTCTCAATCAAAGGTTGGGCTTCTACTCATACATCTAAGCACCTTTATAGCTTCAAACTTTCCAGCTCGGTTCAACAATAAGTCTATGCTCACCGTACACTAAATATATGCTAATTTCGAAGCATCTATAAAAATTATATTCTATTTAGGAGGTGTTTAGGAGTAAAATCACCCACTTTAATTATATACCACTTACTTTCATTCTTTCTAACACGGTCACGTACCTTGTTTAGTCTTATATTGAAGCGGTTTTAATGAAGAAGACAGGAGGTAGGTCTATTCCAAGTTTAGTCTCATACTGTTTCTCTTACTTTTTGCAAGTTGTTTAATTGTTAGAGGTTAAGTAGCGGATCTATGTCTGTAGCTGTACAAATAATTAAAAAAAAAATATATATATATATATATATACTTTAAAAAGGATCTATAGTGAAGTTAAAGAATAATAAGTTTTTGCATGATTGAAATATTCATATACAAATTAAAGAACGGGGACGGTTAAAATGAATTTATGAAAGCGATGGGGGCGGCGCGGAAAGAGACGACGATGGTAGAAGGAGGGCAGGGTTAGTGTGTTATTTTATATGATAATGATATGAATTATGATTGAATTTGATCCCAGCGCACCGGTTTGTGCGTAGGGCTTGCTGGGTTTGAACGATGATTTGATAGAGGATCGAGGAATTAATCGTTGCTTGGCGTGGATGAGTTGGGTGACATTTGAGAGTTGAGAGCACGTGGAAAGTGTCGGTACATCGGAACTTGGTCAACCTTATCTAATCATTTCATTCCGTTCAATGAATAATAATGCATACATATATTATTATTTTTATATGTATATGTATATACCTAATACATACATATGGAAATTGAATTGAAGTTGGGAATAATTAGTAAGAGGTACTCAAAAGAAAGCGAGACGGCAGAGGCAGAAACAGAAAGAATGGGCTTTAATTGAATTGAAACGCAACGTAACCCTTTGCCCTACTCAGTTGGCCATGTGTCTTCCCCTCTCCGATCCCCCAATGGAGCGATATTGATATTATATGATCCCACGCATTTGCATAAATCTGTCAATATCACGGGCACGCCCGCTACCTACCAGCTGGTATTTTGGTAACCCCAATTCATTACTATTAGTCTGTTACTGTTACTGTTACTGTTACTGTTACTGTTGTTGACGTTTACATTTCACTACCCCTTCGGCTTCCTACACACTGTATAGTATAATATCATATCATATATGTATCTTCAATATATTATTGGGGCATGCACTGTTTGGATTTGAAAGTAACAAAACTACCTAGACTTACGTGGAATATCAGTGAACAGTCAGCCGTTAGATGAGCCTAATCTTGAATATAATGTTTTGTTTTGGTGATGAGCCTAATCTTAAATAGGGTTGGATTGGGTATAGCATCATCACCTGGTTCATGCATTGGTTGAGGTTCAAAACAAATAGACAGAGATAGAGAGAGAATTAAAAAAAAAAAAATGAAGAAGAAAGTAAGAGAGAGATGCTTTTGCTTAGTACTTGCATATATAGTTAATACTACTAATTAAAGTCCATATCCGACGCACCTGACCATATTAATCCATCCATTGAACCAATTTTAAAAATATTGAGCTGATTTTTACAGAATCAAAACTATTCGTTCAACATTATTAATCTAACCATTGAACCAACTTAAATTGAGTTCCATCAGCTATATATTACTGTGATAGCAAGCCTCTTTCTTAGACCATATTAATATAATTAAAGTTATCCTTACTAAAAGGGTTGATTGATAATTTAAGACTTTTAGTCACTAAATAATGGTCTATTTTTCAATAATTAACATATATAGAGTTATCTTTAAAAAAAGTTTGATAATGAAGTTGGCGATATCATTATTTATTGGAAGGTTTGACCAGGCCAATCTTAAATGGCTCGTTTTTTATTATCAAAATATGAAATATTTTATTATTGTAGGTTGATTCCATTCTATATTATAATGGTGTTTATTAATGTAATTCTATCTGTATATTATATTCCATGCATGGATCATCATATTCCTATCTTCCCCACACAACCTTCAATAGACCATATATAATATTGTCGCAATATTAATAAATAATAATAATATTGAGGGAGAAATTGAAGGCGCCTGCCGTCCATTAGTAGTGTATATTTAATTATATTATTGGTAGATAAAGAGAAAAGGAGAGTTGAAATTGTGTAACGGATGACGCTAATTAATTAAAGGATAGTTTAAAATAATAAAAAGCGGCCGGGAAAAGGGACCCTATTTAATTAAATCATAATATTGTGAGAAACTTATGGCTTGGTAAGCGAGATTCAATGAAAATAAAGTTGTATTTCATCTTTTCAAATATGTGTTTGGTAGCAGATTTAAAAATTTGACTCAATTCTAAATAATTGTTTAAAATGTGTCTTATAACATATTTATAGATCATGAAATTAGTTGTAGTTGCAAAACTAATTATTAGATTGAATATAAGTCATTATTAATTAATTTATGAACATGTTTTTATAAATTTTATAAAATTATCATTTTATAATATAATATTATATAATTATATTATACATACTTAATTTAAAAAAAAGTAAATTAAGTGTATAATATGAAATATTGTATTTATTGAGATCTTTATTGTGTTTAATATAATTCTGCATTTTAAAATTTTAAATTCAGAATCTGAATATAATGAAAACATAAAAATGTCAGTTTTCAGAATTTCTAATATTTGAATCCCAAAATCTAAAAACAATTTTTTCGAAAACACATCTGATGAACACATATACCTACCAAATAGGTCCTTAACTCTGTCTACTGCTCTCCGATTAAAATGATCATTGAGCTTGTGAATGATGGTTCCATCGTAAATTCTAATCAACTTTCTTTTTTTTTTTAGTAATATGTGGGGGTGGAGATTCCACCTTTTCACCCCTAATTAAAAAAATATATTTTTATATATTTTATGGGGGAAAAAATCTAATGGACTCGGTGACAATATTTCAATATTTGTAACCCTGTCAAAAAGAGAAATTTTATTACCCAACAAATTTTATTTCAATATTTTATGTGGGTTTGATTTTTTTTTTATTATTATTATATAGTGCAGCCGCTTAATTGCACATTACCGGGCACGTTAATTATTAATTAATGTCATAATTACGTGGCCGATGTTCCCCTACAACACCTGCTCTATTGTCGTGTTCAAACATTACATTAGATTCCCACGCACCGACGTCTTCCTCATAGGGTCCAAGGTCTACCGGAAAAGAAAAAGAGAGAAGAAAAAAACCATTTCGTTATAATTTAGCTGATTAAGCTATACATAAATTAATAAATTAAACGATGATCAGCTGTTGCCGAACAAAATTGAGGAATAAAACAAGTGGATGCAAAACGGGGATCATTATTAGCAAAAATTAATAATATATCATATATGCATGTTTATTTCGGATGAAACTGATTAACATAAAAAGGAAAATTCTGTTTCCACATAGCTTGTCAATATATAAAAATCTGTATTTGATATTTAGGCATAGATCTGACAACTTTAATATTAGTTAATTAGTAGATAATTACTGTTGCTTCTATATCTTTTAAATTATTTGGTTGGACTTAAGTTGTGAAGAGTAATACTCTAAATGAAGTTATACATGAACCATATTTTATCTAACCAATTACTGACTTTTTTTCAATAAATTAATTACTGAACTTTTATTCATTCATTAATTACTCCATATATTTTGATAATTATGGAGTTTTGTTTTTAACACTCTTTATCCGCATCAAAGAAAATTGTTGGAAGTAAAATTATATTAGGTAGCTTTCTTTGCATAAGTTTTATAGGGAATAAAGCATTATAGCCATCTCTTTATCCACCAAAATAGAGCATTCTGGTTGGGTTTTTAGTGGAAAGGAGCACATTTGTGATTCGCCTGTTTGACATTAAAAAATTAATATTTTGCTAACACGACATTACAATATTATGCAAAAAAAAAATAAATTAAAAATAAATTAAAACCCTGAAATTAAGGAAAAAAAAGAATGATAAGATTGAGAAAAACTTTTGATCATTCAATTTGGATAGAAAGAACGTTTCTTATTTGATTAGCCCTAACCTTTTGTGTTGGAAAGCTCGAATTTGGTTTTCAGTGTTTGGAACGAAAAGAAAAAATAGAATTTGAAATTTAAAATAATTTGAAATTTTATTTTGATCTAAAAAATTTCCATTCAAAATAGTTCGGATTTTGCAGGATTTCAAATTAGAAGGAGCCTAGTTCCAAATTTATTCACGTTCAAAGGGGTTGAATTGAAGAAATAAAAAGAAAAAAAAATGATCGAGCCACTGTGAATACCAAGCCGTCGATTGATAGAGAGCGTGGCTACGAATTCCTGTAACAATATAAGTTTGCAACAGGTAGGAAAATAAGTAAAAAAAAAGTGGCAATGGAGGAATGAGAGCGAAAATAAAAGAAAACACAAAAAAAAAAAATACATGGATGAAATTAGTGTGTGCCTTGGGGAACGAGAAAGACATGAAAGAAAAAGAGCTTCTATTAGGATGATGACGACTGCAAAAATGGAGTGATAAATCAAATAAGGTTGTTGGAGAGAAAAAAAAATAGAACAGTGAGAAATCAAATAAGGTTGTTGGCCAATTAGATTATTTCTACTTTTTGTTTTATTTTTTTTTTTGTTTTCTTAATATAAATATATGATAAAATTATGAAATTGTTGTTATTTTATTTTATCTTTATAATTTTATTTTTAAAGTATATGCATAATTCTCAATTGTATATACCATTAACTTCGATCGTCAAAGGAGGTTAAAGATTACAAAATAAAATCCGAGAAGGAAGTTCTTAAAATTTTATGCATATGACAATTTCTTTTTGAGTAGTAATTCTGTTGTGTTTTATAACTTTGGATTTTCATTTTGTTTTGTACTTTTTTGCTAAGTGTTGTTTGTAAGTGTTGTTTGTAAGTGTTGTTTGTAATTGTTCATTTGGTATAGACTTAGATTTAGTTAAGTGTATTAAGTGTTTGTAATTGAGTTTTATGTTTTTAGTTGGCGGTTTTGTTTCTATACTTCTATGTTTTAGTAAGTTTGAAAAATTTGGTAAGTTTGTAATTGTGATTTTTGTGTTATGTGAGTGAGAATGATACTTATGTATAGGAAGAGTAAGTAGAACTTTATTGTTTAACTTTTTTTGATTGAATTATGTTTGGGCTTAAAGTCGTTTGAAATCTATATGCTGAAATTTAAATTTTAGTTAAAGTTTGTTTATATTGTTGATTTGGTATAACTTTTTTGCTAAGTGTTATTTGCAATTGTTTATTTGGTATAATTTTAGATTTAGTTAAGTGTATTAAGTGTTGTTTTAATTGTGTTTTATGTGTTTAGTTGTCGGATTGGATGAAGTTTTGTTTCTATGTGCTCCTATGTTTTAGTAAGTTTGGTAAGTTTGTAATTGTGATTTTTGTGTTATGTGAGTGAGAATGATACTTATATATAAGAAGAGTAAGTTTGGGTTTAGTTTCTTGATTTGATTTTTTATGTTATTTTCGTTGTTATATGTTTATATAGTTTTGATCTTAGGTTCATGTCTTTTCATATAGGTGGATCGACTCGACATTGCTCTGAAAGCAACACGAAGATCGCCATGAAGATAACGTGTAGTTAACTTGAGTTTAATATATAAAATTTTGTTTGTAGATTGGGTTATTTGGTCAAAAACTGTATTTTTATTTTGTATGAACAAAGTGTAATTAACTTTAATTTAATGTAAGTAAATTTTGTATTCAATTTGTGTATATTTTATTTCATGTACATCAAGTTTGAAATTATAGTGAAAATCTAAATAAATACCTATTTGAATAGGTAAAATATCAAATAGAAGCAATAGACAATTCCATATATATGCCACCAAATTTAAAATTTGGTCGGCATTTCAAGATATGCCGACCAAAACTAAGTTGGTCGGCAAAGCTTAGAAATGCCGACCAAATTTTAAATGTGGTCGGCATTTCTTTAATAGGTCGATTAAATTTTTTTTATGGTCGGCATTTCTTAGAAAGGCCGACCAAACTTTTTTGGTCGGCATTTCTTGAAAAACCGACCAAATCTTATTTAGTCGGCATTATAAAGAAATGCCGACCGAAAAAGTTTGGTCGCCCTTTTGAAGAAATGCCGACCATAAAAAATTGGTCGGCAAAAGGTTTCCGACGAGGATAAGCCACCATTTTGCCGATTTAGCTTTTTTCCGTCGGAAATATATTTGCCGACCATATTTTGGGGTTTTCCCGACCATTTGTGGCGTCGGGAAATCCCAAAATTCTTATAGTGATACTTTGCGTTTTAAATATAAAAATTAAAAGTTTAATTTTTTCTATATTTACGAATCTTAAAATTTATGGTTAGATTTTTAAATATCCTAATTTTTTTTCAATCAATTATAATTTCTCTAAAATTAAATATATGAAAGAAACTATGCGTGGAAGCTGAAGTAAATGGGCAACAGGGATTTTTTATTTTTATTTTTGAAAGAAGCAACAGGGAAAATTTATAATATAGTGTTAGGGAAGTTTCATATTCTTTCTAATGTTACTAATAGAATCTACCTCATTTTCAAAAAGGATTAAGCATTGAATGAGAATAATATAGAAATTTTTCTAACGGTACCTGAATTTTTTTTCCATGGTAAAGTGATAAAAAAAAAAAAAAAAGAAAAGAGAAGGTTAAAGTAAGTGTATTGCGAAGCTGTGTCGGCCGGCTAAGTGCCACGTTTTTTTCCTTTGCAAGTGCTCGACGGTCATGTGAAGATACCTTATATTTGCAAAATGTCCACGCGTTGCTCTACCTACTACTCTGCTACCTTCTTTGTTCATAAGTACACACACTAGCTAGTGTTTATTTTCATTTTCACATTTTATTTAATCACCAAATTCTCATGTTACTTCATTAACTTTAATATAGAGTTTGTAAAGCATTTTCTTTAAACTCTTCGGACCAATTCGGGATCCTTACACCTAACACTTTGAAACGAAGATTTCAATTATTGGATTTATAAAGTTCAAAAATGGCAAATTGACCATTGATTTCCACTGCGCATTATTATTCTTACCCTAATTAATATGAGAGACTGTGTATGGTAAATATGTATCCGTGTCAAACAAAAGTGGTTTTTTCCCCCAAATTTTAAATTTTATTCCATTTTAGTTTATCAACTTTAAGATGTTCATTTTAATTCTTAAATTTTATAAAAGTGTCTATTTCGATCTTCTGTGTTAATATTTTACTTATAATTTTAAATATTGGCAATGTGGCATTTACTCCATGATGAATAGATGTTCATGTAGTTGTTATGGTGTATATATAGATTGAGTTTTTGAGTTACATTTGGGTCGTGGTAGAAGCTTGTTGTTCGCAATTTCCTCTAATTTAGGGTAACTATGGATATTAGTCTAAAATATTTTGGGTTTTATATAAGTATCTCCCTCTCTAAAAAACTAGTTTTTATTGCACTTTATTTTATTTTATATTTCAAAAGTTGATTGAGTTTGTCGAGTCAAAATTAAACCCGATCCTAACTAACGTGTAGAATTAGTGAATCTGAGTCCATTGTTAAAGTAAAACGCAATCCAGGAAGTTTCATGGAATATTTGCCTATATTAGAATACTCTAGATTTATGTTGAAGTTTGTAAATTAATATTTCAAAAGGAAAGATCCAGAAATATCTTAGATATCCTTAGAGAGAATTTGGTTAGATATAGAGATAAGTTTTATAGAAATATTTAGAATCTTTTAGGTTCAAGAAGAGTCTAGATAAACTCTTATGCTTGGTTTCAAGTATCTAATAATTATAAATAGGAAGTATGTCTCTCCATACGCACTAGAAGTTAGTGAATCTTCTCTCAAAAGTGTCCATCTTTATATTTTCTTAATAAAAGTTTTTTTTCTTCCAAAAATTTATCCTTTCTCTTTTTGTGTCAATTTCTTTAACAAGTGGTAGGAGAGTTTCAAGAATTGACGTTGTTGAAAACCAATGTAATTATTTGCCCTGATTGTTGGGATTATTGAACCGCAAAGAGAGAGGGGGGAGAGGGATTGATAAAAAGTGAAAAAAACGTAATTTAAAGAGAATTAAAAAATAAATGTAAGAAAAATGAAACGGACCTTACCCAAAACATAGATATTTTTTTGAGTACAATAATATTTATTAAGGGGACATACCAATTACCGTATGCAGCCAAAAATACAGATATTTGGTTGTTTGAAAAGAAAACTGTTGAAGGGAAAAAAAAATGTTATTAATTAATAGTTTTTTTTATTACAAGGATTAAAAAGAGGAAGAGAGGAATTTAAGGAATAGAGGTAAAGTAATTGCATAAGGCATTTTGGGTGGTTGGGGAAGGGGAAGGGCGACGATGGCGATGAAGGGTAAAGTTTGTGTAACAGGGGGTGGCGGGTTTATTGGTTCGTGGGTCGTCAAGCTTCTTCTATCCAGGGATTATATTGTCCACGGAACTGTCCGGGAACCCAGTAATTTACTTTCTTTTTCCTCTTTCAATTCGCTTTTGCTGCCTTCTTGATTCCCATTTTGAACTAACATCTTATGCCCTAACTGTTTCTAAATGCCATTCAATCGACCTTTTTTTTTCAAAAAAAAAAAAAAAAAATCTCTCTGAATGGTGAAGGATGCGGGACTGGCGCAGGTTTTCAAATCACTCTGTAAATTAAGGGCTACACTATATAAATTATGGCACAAATTCTGATGTGATAACATTTTTGGAACTTGGATGCTGAACACTTTGTCCCCTGTTCTGGCTACTGAAAGAATCTATTTGGACTCACTCCTGTCAAAACTTGGCAACGGAATTTCCTTTTATTTTCAACTGTGTCATTTTGGTCGGATGCGTAGTCAGTCACAGCCAGTCAACTATTACACGAGTTAAATATACAAGTGGGAACATTGGGAAGAGCTCTAATTTACACATGAGTTAACTTTTGAGGAATGAGGGTGTCCTGAAAGATATCTGGTGGTAGAGTTCTTCTACAGGTTTACATAGCATAGACAAAGGCTCATTCATTGATATAGAAGTCCATTTCTGTGTGAGATCATAATTGTACTTAGACGACAGAAATTCTTAAATTCCACTGCAGCGAGCCCTTTATTGTTGTCACTGATGAGCTTGTGAAATTCATTATGGTGTTTAGTTTGGATGAAGGGTTTTCCTGTCGACTGCTTACCATTTACAAGGGATATGGGGATGGAAGCTTAGGAAAAAGGGGCATTGTTTTTCTTTTTCATCAATGGATGTTAACTAGTAAATAGGCTTGCCGCAATTATGTGACGCAAGGAACATGAAGAATGCCAGTCACTTTAAATAGTTAGACCGAAATTTGAAAGAGGTCGATGTGAGAGCCAGAGTCAGTTCTGAATTAACTGAAAGTAGTTTTCTGATGCATTGTCTTGATTGAAAGAGCAGTCTCTCCGCTAACTGTTATGAGTATAATTTTATTCGCTTGCTTTGATGATAATTCTTAAAATAATATGCAGGCGATGCCAAATATGATCACTTGAGAAAACTTGAGAAAGGGAGCGAGAATCTGAAACTGTTTAAAGCTGATTTACTGGACTATGAGTCTCTGCGTACTGCGATTGCGGGATGTGATGGAGTTTTCCATGTTGCTAGTCCAGTTCCTTCCACAACTTCATCAAACCCTGAGGTACAAATGCCTCATCTTCACTTTTCTTTTTCTTTTTTTTTCTTTTTCCAACAATGTCTATGGACAATCAACCTGTAATGATTCAAACGAGCATCTATTCCTATCAATATCAGAATGAAAAATATTTAGTCTTTCCATTTTATATAGTCTAATATGCCTTAGAAAAGCAACACGACTGCTGCACCCAAAAGCATTGATTCACTTATGAACCTTGCCCTATGCACTTAAGACTAGGCACTCAAACGATCAGCCTAAGCCTTGACCTACACGTTCTTTTTTCCTTTTTTTTTTTTTTGGTTTAGCATTTTGCTAACTTCCCCAAATAGGTAAAAGCTAACATTGACATTGATCACTAGTACAAGGTGTGTTTGTATTTACTCAAAATTCTTGATAAGCTAATTGTTTTGATATTTGTCTCATTTTAACCAAAATTAGATGAGTCATGCCCACCATCTAAATCTTATCCATGATTTCACTAACTATATTTATGTTTTGATGGGGTCGGATGATCTAATTGTGCGTATTTTTTTGGCTTTCTCGAAGAATTTCTTATATATATTAAAAGGGAACAGAATAATATACTCGACATCGTATTTGTTAGATTGAGATCAACATAAATTGCAGCTAACTTCCTAAACTTTCAAGTTTATACCATCTTAGTCGTTAAATTCTCAAAATTTTCTATTTTAATCTCTTGATTTTTTTAATAACCATTTTGGCATTATGTAGAAAGTTAAAGGGATGAAATAGAAAATTTTGAAATTTAAGAACTAAAATGGAATAATTTTGAAAGTTATAAGGACAAAAATTTGATAATCTTTGTTTGACAACAATTGTGCTATTAAAGAAGTTGTGTTTGTTTAGTCTCGCTGTTGAAAGAGATACTTTTGAACTCCTTACTAACTTTTAAAGACCCAAAAGAGAACTTCGAAATCTACTTTTTTTTCCCCTTCTTCCTTTTTAGCTTTTAAAATTTGATCAAGATTTTAAAAATAGATCTCAAAAATAAAGAAAATCATTATTTAGCCCACGAGATTTTTGAAATCGAATTCCTTATCAAATGGGTATTTCATATTAGGTTACTACCTACTTTCTTTTTTTCTTTTTTTTTTTTTTTGGTTTTTCATAAAGTTGAGAAAGGAAAAGAGAAGGGAATCCAAGATAAGTGAGAAAAAGGGGGATCTACACAAAGCTAAAAGATATGAATTTCCATACCTGAAAAGCAAAACAAGACACAAAATGACCCTGAGTAACCAAGCAAAAGAACCATATATGGTGGTGGCCACTCTGAAACTATGTAGAAGAGAAACCAAAAAAAAAGGAGTAATGATGATGATAATAATAAGAAATAAGAAATAAATAGTAATTTGAAAAAAAAAAGGAAATAAATATGTGAGTCGGTCATTTGACTCTTATTAGAGCAGACTGTGGGAGGACAAATATGTTTGCACCTATATTTGAATAGGAAACATCTCATTAATGAAAAGAGAACTACAGAAGGAGAGGGAAAGGCCAAATGAGATCTTCACTTTCCTACAATCACAAAGTAAAAGTTCTTAAAAAAAATTCTTTAGCAAGAGTCCACCATTAAGAAACTAGGAAATAACAGTCTTGTTGACAGCCTACACACCACTAGAAGCCTTTTAAAAAAACCTGTTCCTTTCAATCCAGATTTTGCTGAAAGGTAGCCAGAAAGAACTTTTGTCTTTCCTCTTGATAGTATGTCCTGTTATAAACTGAAAATAAAACATGATAGTCATTCAAAAAATTCACTAAAAGAATGTCAGATCTATACAGATAGCTAAGGTTTAACCATCAACATTGATTTTGGCAGTTCACTTCGCGTTATGTTGTTTACAGAGTGCTCTGCTCTTTGTCTCATATTTTCGTTGATATTACTCTCAGACAGAAGTGCTTGAACCTGCTATAAAGGGTACACTTAATGTGCTTGAAGCGTGCGCCGAAGCAAAAGTCAAGCGAGTAGTTGTAGTATCCTCTGTTGCTGCAGTGTGTTTCAATCCAAGTTGGCCTCAAGGTCAAGTAATGGATGAAAGTTGTTGGTCTGATAAGGAGTACTGTAGAGCTACCAAGGTACTTGAACAGAAAAACATATTTATGGTTCGACATATTGGGTGTATAGGTTATACTACGATGGGTGTATAGGTTATACTGCAATTTTATATGGCCATGTATATTCATTATTATTCATCTTCAAAATTGTACCAGAACTGGTATTTTCTATCGAAAACAGAAGCTGAAAGTGAAGCCTTGGAGTTTGGTAGAAAACATGGGCTTGACGTTGTGACTATTTGTCCTACCCTTGTTATCGGGCCGATTTTGCAGCCAACAATCAACTCCAGCAGCTTGGTTCTTCTTAGAATTCTTAAAGGTACTCGTTTGTGTCACATTTGTGTGCAAGCACAATATTCATTTGATATCTCCTCATTTCAACCGAGCAACATTGAAAAGTCATCTTCAAGTAAAGAAAATATTACAAATTGTGGATGACCAGGATGTAAAATTAAGGGAAAAAGGATTCACGAGCAGTACGACCGGTTCTGGTGATATTATCATCAGTAGGCATTAGCTGCAATTTTGTTTGAAAGTACAAGACTCAGATTCTTGCAATGAAGAAGGAAAAAGGATTAATGCTATTTTCCTGAAAATTAAGTAGTAGTTATGCAGCAACCTAGTGTACACACTATAATTTGTGGAAGGGCATTTTGCAGAAGGATGCGAGTCGATGGAAAACAGGGTACGAATGCTCGTAGATGTACGAGATGTAGCAGAGGCGCTACTTCTTTTATATGAGAAGGCAGAGGCAGAAGGAAGGTACAATTGTACAGCGCATAGAATGGAGACGAGGGAGCTGGTGGATGTATTGAGGAGCAAGTACCCTGATTATAGCTATCCAAAGAAGTAAGTTTGTGAAAGTATGGTTTGTTATGTCTTTTTATGTGTGGTTAAAAATATAAGATGTGGTTCCTTAGCAATAATTAAACATAACGAAAACGGGTGTGGCAGGTTGAGCGATGGGAACGAGGAGTCGATAAGTTTAAGCTCGGAGAAGCTGCAAAGTTTGGGTTGGAAGTATCGGGCATTGGAGGAGACGCTTGCGGATGCTATCCAGAGTTTCAAAGATGCGGGCATGCTGGACTGAACAATCACTCTTCTTGTCTCTTGTCTCTTGGCTTGGCTTTTGTAGACTATGTCTATGTTTCACTTTCACCTCCTTGTTACTGGAAACACTCAAAACTGAAATTGGTTCAAACAAGCATGTACTTATTTTCTAAATGAATAAAATACGAATGATGTACTCCTAGTATTCACTCCCTTCAACTAGTTAATGTTAAAGTTTTAAATTTGTATCTAATGATGAATTTGAATGCAACTATGGTTGAATGTTGGAAAGAAGGTGAGAAAGATCGAGAGCTTGGACGTTATTCAATTGAAATGGAACTACCATAGAAGAAAAGTAAAATCTTTCTTTGCCTGCGGCAGTGGCGCACGGAGGGCGGCTAAATAAAACCCAACCAATGCGTTGCTGAATGTGCGTTTGTTTTGTTTCAATAGGTATTGACTTTTAAATGGTTTTTTTTTGTTGGAGTAAATTTATGATTATTTTGTTAGTTTTTATTTTTTTTAAAAAAATTATCTAAATAAAGCTAGATTTACAATTACCTTATATGAGTTTTTGGAAAAATCAGACAGACAAGAGTCAGTCTATTACCTGTATGGAATTATCAGTGGAAGCAAAGCCCAGCCTAGCCCAGTTCCAAACTATTTTGGGCTCCATCTGGCATTTAGTGCTCCCATTTATCGCTCGCCTCGCCTGAGTTCAGCTGAGGGACGGTTAATTTTGTTATTCCGATCGGGTCTCCGGAGCTTTCTCTCTCTATTTCCTTCCTCAGGCTTCCATGGCCGCTAATTCACCGGTCCAAGATCCTTCCACCGATGCTTCTGCTAAACAACCTGCGCCTTCGCCCTCCCCCGCTCCTGTGACACCTCCCGTTAAAATCGAGACTCCTCCCTCCGACTCCGGCCAGACACCCTCCGCCGCCCCCGCCCCCGCTACCGCCCCCGCTCCCGCTCCCACCCCTCGCCCCGAGGACCCCCCTCAATCCACCTCTCCCGATCCAATTCACCTTCCCAGCTACTCCAGTAAGTATCCCCTCCTTCCTGCATTCTCTTCAACCGCCGCTGCTACTTGTTTCTAGATGTTAACTCTTCTTTTTTGTTAATTTTTCTCCCTTATTTTCTCGCCCAGGATGGTTCTCCTGGAACGGCATTCACGAGTGCGAGGTTCGGTTCCTTCCGGAGTTCTTTGATTCGCGGTCGCCGTCTAAAAACCCTAGGGTTTACAAGTACCTTCGAAATTCTATTGTCAAAACTTTCAGAGAATGCCCGTCCAAGAAGATCACCTTTACTGATATTCGAAAGACGCTCGTTGCCGATGTAGGATCCATTCGTAGGGTTTTCGATTTCCTCGAGACTTGGGGTCTTATCAATTACTCGCCATCCGCCCTGAACAAACCTCTCAAGTGGGAGGACCGGGATTCCAAGTCGAATGCGCCCGCTTCGCACACCGGTGAAACTGGAGGTAGTTCCGCAGATTCATCGGCTCCTAAAGACGCTTCTAAGAGAGTATGCAGCGGTTGCAAGTCTGTTTGCAGCATTGCTTGCTTTGCTTGCGATAAGGTTTGTATCTACTTGCATCGTGAACGTAATAAAGTTTCGTCAATCTGTTTTCTTGTTTCCACGAATTAGTTTGTGTTCCGTTCCTTCCTCAGTGAATTCTAACTTCTAAGTACTCTCAAGGCTAGTCTTCGACTCTTTGGAATATATTAATTCCAGGATTTCGCTTTAATTGATGATGATATTAAGGTTATATCCACAGTTGTTGTAACTTTCAATCTCTGGGAGGAATTTTCGCGTAGTTTATTAGGGTTCTGAAGCAGTTGGATTGGTTTATTTGTTAAAATAATCTTCAATATCAATTATGAATTATTTTCATTCGCATCGTTGTATAGCAAGTTTATAAAAAGCGATGCGCATAATGATTTTTTTGGTCTTTAATTTGTTAGAAGCCTTAGGACTGAGGTTTTTATCCATTCATTTTCTTAATCTTCCTGTTTAAATTTCTTGAGGACATTTGTTGACATGTTGTGGTTTTACACGATAGGTGTTTAACTGGTTTTATTAGTGACTGGCTGAATTTGAAACTTGGATAGACTTGTATTTTTTAAATGGACATTAAATGAATTGATATAATTTAATCTATTAGTATTAATGCAATGGTCATTACTTTGTACAGTTTGATTTGACGCTTTGTGCAAGGTGCTATGTTCGCGGAAACTATCGAGTTGGTGTTAATTCTTCAGATTTTCGACGGGTTGAGATCAATGAAGAGACACGTACAGACTGGACTGATAAGGAGACTTTGCATCTTCTTGAAGCTTTGACACATTATGGCGATGATTGGAGAAAGGTTGCACAACATGTTGGTGGCAAAACTGAGAGGGAATGTGTCGCCCATTTTGTGAAGCTTCCTTTGGGGGAGCAGTTTCTTGGTTATCCAGATTCTGGAAATATGGATAACAAGTATAGAGTGGTGAAGGACCATGCCAGTGCCGATCTTATATTGGAAACAACTGGGACATCTCTTCCTAGTAAAAGAATCTGTCTCTCACCTCTGGCAGATGCAAGTAATCCCATAATGGCTCAGGTTAGTGTTGGGTTTAGTCCTTTCTTTTAGGTCGCATTAGTTACTTACATGTTTGTCATTCAAATAGCACCTTGGATTATGGATGTCAAAAGAAGCGTGTATTTGAGGTCTGATTTGCATGAGTGGTGGAAAAAGTAACACAACTGTGTATCAATTTGATTCCTTCTATTGCATTTCCTTTTCTTTTATAGTGGGTTTTAACATTTTGTGGGTTGGGTTGGGTTATTAATCAATGGGAAATTAAATAAGGCATATGCATTTTATCACAAGTAAAAGAGTTGCTTTTTTAATGAATGGATTTGGTTTAGTTTGTCTTTACCCGAACTATTTTTTTTGGAAAAAAAAAAACCAAACAACTCAAGTTATAGTTTGAACCACGAACCGACATGGACAAGCTCATACTACTCTTCTTCAATTACATATATAGCTATCATGTGCAGTTATTTTCCCAGAATATCTATGGTGTCCGAAACTGGTATTGGACCTGTTGGTCATTTTATTGTCTATAGTTTTCATTCGTGATATGAATAGAGATATAATTATGAAATTGAAATTTATGCTCTCAGGCTGCCTTTTTATCGTCTTTGGTGGGTGTTGAGGTTGCAGAAGCAGCTGCCCATGCAGCTGTGATTAAACTTTCTGATATGGGCTTTGGAGCAGAGAGGGAAATTGCCACAGCTATCGCTAGGAATATAGGAGAGCAAGGTATTGAGCTTTGTTTCTGTTGAAGCATTTTTTAATAATCATTCATAGGTTATTGAAGTTTGAATAATGATCTTTTTTGCAATGTGAAGCTGACCTGATCATCTAATAGTTTTCAAGTAGATATTAAAGATTTGACTTCTGACTTAAATAGCAGATAGATGATGAGTTCTACGGCTTGTCTCTCACACACACACAAAAGATACACCCAACATAGCTTATGAGTTCTCATTCATATTGCTCCGAATGATTTGTCTCTTAAAATTTCACCATCAGGTTTATCTCATTAAATTCCCAAGTTAAGAAAAAATTGTGCATCCTGATAATCATCTTTTTCTTCAATTTCTTATTCTCGATCATGTTTATTAACTAAATATTTGTTTTGTAATTTGTATTACAATTTGAGTTCAACAAATGTGGGAATAGTCAGATAGGATATTGAACCTCGAACCTCAAGAGAAAGAATTGATGTCTTAGCTGTTAAGCCTATCCTCATGTTAGAAATTTATATTGCAATTTACAAATATGTTTTAAAATTTTGGTGAGATTTCAAGAGTTTTCTTTTTTTCTTCCTTCTTTTACATATCACACCCAGTATACAATAACTGCCCCAGAAGGAGCAAACAAGAATCCACTCAGTTTGACTTGGTTAGAAAGGGAATAATTGCAAAAAGATTGGGCGTATGTTACCGAGCCCTTTTGTAATTGTCCAATAGGTCTGTCTTATCTCTCTTGACCAGAGGCTCTTTGTAGTGTGCCTCCCTTTTCTGTGGGTTTTCTTTTTGTATGCCCTTGTACTCATAGATTGCAAAAATATTTTATCTCAATGAAAGTTTGGTTTTTCATTTAAAAAATAATAATAATTGCAAAAGGATTTTGTAAGGTAACAACCAGAAGAGATGCAAGTTTAGCGGAACGAAACATCAATTTAAGCCTATATTTCCTTTCAATAATTCTATGCTTTATTGCTAACCATCCTCCCTATGTAGTAGCTTTAACAACTCAAGTTCTATGATTTTCCTCACCATCCTTCTTGAGCAATAGCTTTAACTGCATCATATACGATACGAGCATCTTTGTATTCCCTTTGAACTTTGGCCCTCACCAATAGTTGTTGGAAATTCCTCTTGACCTTTCCATCTCAACATCAGCTACATAGAAAATTAAGATAAATCATACCAACAATTCTGAGCAAAAGGGCACCGAAAGAAAAAAATGTAGCTTCCTCCACTATATATCCTCGGTATTGGGCCCCAACCTACTACTTCATGAAGAGATTTTGCACACTCTAATGTAGCTCTAGGAGACTTTTAGGGGACATTTGGAACACTGTTTCGGAATTGAAACTTTGGGATTTGTTTTGAGGGGTTTGAAACTCTAGAAATCAGAAAACGATGTTTGGTATGCAGTGTTTGATACCTAGGAATTAGCGAAACAGTATTTGGAGTGCATTGTTCAAAATCATGGGGTTGTGTTTCAAACCCATTGTTCCAAAGATTCAAACCCAACACGGTGCTCTGAATGACGCCCTCTTTGGGTCTTTATTTATTAAGATTTTTAACTAGATGCCTCAACTTCGAAGAATCTTTTCCCGATTTGATTCATATATTGTCATTTAAGGGGTATACTTAGAACATCCAATTTGCAAGTTTTCGGTGATTCAAATGTTGATATCCAGATGCAGAACTTCAATTTCTTCGGCCCCTTCTCCTTTCAAAATAATTTTATTTTCTTTCATGGGAGGCAGAGAGATGAGTATACGTAATTTTAATTCTCAACTGGACGATTCAGTTCCATCTATCCCATATCTGCTAGATATGACTGTGCTATAGATTTTGCTCATTGGGGATGTCCAAACTTGATTTGTCGGTAAATCGCCGTTTCTTTTCCCTGGGCGCCCAATATCTTATCTTTACCTTTTCCTGGCAGTGATATGATGCTGCAGTTGACTTGGATGAAATGGTGTTCCAGTGCCATTTCCTTCCCAAAGAAATCTCTTCAAATGTCTTTCTATTATTGTTGCAAGTTTGCAACATGGCAGCTTGAATGCCAACATAAATTAGTTTACAGATATCCAGAAATTCCATTGTTGCTGGATTACCTCCTAATGAAACGCTGGAAATGTTGGTTTACAAATATCATCCATTGGAGAAATTTTCATATGAAACTCAAATTGAGCTTTGCTTGTTAATTATCGGGTTGCTTTACAATGATGTGCAGGATATTTGTTAATGATGTAGCATATATCTTTCTGTTGTGATTCAGGAAACGATGTTGCATCCAGTGGAGGCAGCACTACTGCTAGGAGCTGCTCTTCTTCTTCGGCGGATGTGGAGAGAGCAATATCTCATATATTAGACGTCCAGGTAAACTCCCTTCCTTGGTATTGGTATTCGTATTCTGGTGGTACGTTAAGACAGTTTGTGTTATTTGCTAATGTTGGAAACCTATTTATTTGTCAATAGATGAAAGAGATTGTAGATAAGCTTGTTCGTTTTGAGGACCTAGACTTGCAGATGGAGAAGAAATTTAAGCAATTAGACCAAATGAAAAGCATGTTATTTGTTGATCAACTAAATCTCTTATTCCATAAAGGTTGTATCCCTACCGTCGAAGACAAGAACAGTGAAAATGTAAGAACGTGTTGAGTATTATTGAGTATTCTATTCTCCTCCCTAATTTAAGCAGCGTTTCTTTTTCTTAACAGTAAGAATCATAACCCCACATGCAATATTGAAATCATGCCTCGACTACGTCTTGACAGTTCAAACAAACTTTGAAATGAATAATTCCTTGCATTATAAAAGTAACGCAACCAGCAAAAAGATCACGAAAATCAAGGACATGAAAGTTTTGAAAATTAAATGTAGCTTTTTTTTCCTTGAAAAATTCAGTTGAACATTAGTAGCTAACGTACATATTTTCTCCCGATCCACACATCCATGTGCATAAATCATAAAGAATAAGAAACTTCAAATTAATTCACAACTCAGATGAATGATATGCAAGACGGTCCCATTTACAACTCCACTGCAAAAAGCCACAGTGGGGAAGAAAGACGAAAATGTTCATCTTCGATTTTAACAAACCCAAACTCCTTGGGGTAAGTAAAAAAGGATAGAAGTACTTTACATATTCCCAAAACTGCAAATATACCTTTAGGGTATTTATTCAAGTAAAATGTTACACCATAAATTGAAAACTCATCATTCATCATCTACCCAATTCCGCTAGCTGAAGTAAACAAGGTTTTAGAAAATCACCAAACACTGGCATTGTCACTGCAACGAACACGGACATTAAATAAGTTTGTTACCCTTCTAATGTTGCTTTTCCACTGAATGAACTCGAAGACATAACTGAGAGAACATCGGTCACTGATGCCATGACGCTTAATGCTGCTTTAAGAACCTCCTGGGAACACCCTGGTTTTACTATGGTTCGGACCTGAAGTCAAAGATGAAGCAAGATTTATCAGAAATAACAGTGGAATTCAAAGAATATTCAAACAAAACCAGATAAATATCAAGGAATACCAATGATCACAGCAAGTTCAACCAGATAAATACCAATATTTGTTATCACTGTGGAATTCAAAGAAGAATATTCAAACAAAACCAATGTTCTAAGAATCCGCACCTTATCAAGATATTCCTGTAGTTTCTTGATGCGGCCCATGTAATCTTGGTCCTCAACGCACAGAGAGACGGGCTTAGCATCAGCACCAGGACCATCAAACTGAAGAGGCCCAGGGTTTCTATAGAGATCGTCTGTAAGAAACTTGCTCGCATTCTGCCTCAATAGCCTGTAACAAATACAATACTGTGAGTGAAGCTATCTCAGATCGTCAAACCATTAGAATTACGAAAGCAAATGAATTCTCCTTTCACTGATTACAGGTGCGCGGATGGACTCTTACTCGTAGGCTTTCCCTTTCAAATCTACAGTTGCTGGGTGAATTGCAGGTTTTCCAATGGATGACGCTCCAGGATTTTGAGCCCAACGCTTCACGGTCATCATGGCCTGTGTTTTATCCGAAGTAATTATATAGTTGGCATTGTCACCAGACGTAAATGGTATCAATAAGAAACAAAAATCCAACGATAATCACAATACTATGAAGTTTGTTAAACTGAACAAACAGCATGAAAGGAAGAAACCCAACTGCAATCGGGGCAGCACCACAGCGCCATTTGTTCACAGGATTTTTCAGGTTGGTTAAAGTAGCCATGTATCCGTTCAAGCCAGCAGCTAAGATATGGTAGCAAACATGCCCAAGAACCTGAATAAAATGTAACAATCAAATGTTTAACTAAAGTTCATACTAAAGGAGCAAATGCTCATCAGACTTCAAGACTGTTAATTATCACACATACATAGGCATAGTCGCAATCAAATTTTGAAGGTAAAGATCCGCGAGCCTGGTAACCAAAGAAGTGGCAAATGGCATTGAATTTCTTCCCCTTGTAAGTCCCTTCTTTCTGTTAAAAATGCAATACACGACAATAATCAGATATTTTCAAATAAGACTAGGCACAGAAAAGAAAACAGATGGAAAGAGCAAGGCAAATTAATATTGAAGATGAGAGTCCGATAAATGAAAAACGTAGGCATATTTTTTTCACATCATCAAAAAAGCAGATGAGAGACCAAAAGGCTCGTATTAAATATCTCCACAGGGGGATGCCCATGGAGTAAAATTACAAAAGTGGATTCAGGGATTACACAAAAAAAAATAAAACATTTAAATAACCAAACGCAGCATGCATTACCAGACGCTTGTTAATTTCAGCCTCCACAAGATGTGCCAAAAGTTTCTCCGTCTCAATCTAAAGAAAAATAAGAACAAAGGACATCACGTATCTAAAAGATGAACAGAAGACATCTTTTATCTAAAACAAGTATCTGAAATATAATACCTGAGATAGCTGGGCAGAATCATCTGATTCGGGGTGAAGTAGCAACTGGAACAATAAAGTTGCAACAAACATTAAGATCTCATAACTAGTGGACAAAATTGGAGATGCCATTGAGTTTGAAGATGAAAATTGAAATAAACATTAACCTGCTTCCTGATAAAAGGTGGCAGAAATTCAAAAAGCGCTGATGCCCAAGGAGAGAGTTGGGAAGAAATATTATCAACCAAAACTCCTTGCCTAAGTAAACTGTGAATTTCCTGAAAGATGCAATAAAGTGCATTATTTCAAGTAAAAAGATCACGTAGTTTTTTTAAACAAAAATGATCAATATATGGCGCTGCTTTCCATGGACCCGAGAGAGGGAGAGAAGGAACCTTCAAGAGGGCATAGATTTCAGGAATACTTTCAATGAGCCCTTCGGGTAGTAAGATGACCCCATGGTACTTGTCTGATCATAATTCACAAGATCAGATAATTGAAAACTATTACCAAACGTGGAAATTAGAGGCAAAATAAATTGTAAGAGACCTTGTTGTGCTCTAGCCTGAACAGCATCACATATCTGTGTGGTCAAATCAAAAAGTGTAAGTTTTGATGCAGCCACCTCCTCACCAAGAATAACCTGCAAGTGAGCATAGCCAATAGTTATCAGACAAGATACATGACTGTAAACCCTTCAAAGAAACATCTTCAGTAAAAACAAAATAACATCATGGAAGGAAAACTAACCAAATTTGGATGAGATTGAAGAGTGCACTCTAAAGCAACATGGGATGCTTTCCGGCCCATGAGTCGAATGAAATAGTAATACTGGAGAAAAAAGGCATACATAAAGATTCTTAATAAAATTTTCAACGGCAGCAATTTTTTTAACAAAGCATGAGGATTTTTTTAAAATCATATTGAAGGCTAAAGGAAAGAAAAGAGGATAAAGAATGTCAGCCCACATCCATGTAACTGTAGAAAAATGACGACTTCGTTCCTTACCTTCTCTGCAGATAGGGCATCAGTGCATACATTGCTGATTAGCTGAGAATTGACCTGATGATGAAAAAATAGGAAAATTAAGTCTCTTCCACACGATCATATGATGCTAAATCAACAATATGCAAGGCATAAAGCGATAGTGATGTACAGATGTGAAAGAAATATGAAATGTTTTCTCAGTCATTTAAATTTGCTGCAAAGTATTAGTTGCATTCAGAGATCAAAAGGACAAAAGATCATATAACAAAACCACGGTTCCAACAACCTGGAAAATATCAGATAAATTTATACCTTGCAAATGGTGTCAAAACCGACATTTGTTTCAACAAACTGGTTCTTGAGATCTCCATTCAAAGTAACAGGAACCCCAACAACCTGCACGGTTCAGTTCGATCAATTCAGTGCAAGAAGGAAAAATCATATCGTGGATGAAGTAGCCACACAAGAGATAAAAAAAATAAAAAATAAAAAGAGCCAGTAATCTTTATTTTATGTTGAAGTGATGGAAATTACCTTTGTGGGGCATTTAGCTACAGCAAATGTTTCGGCAAGCTGAGCAGCATCAGTGTTTGACGTGACCCCTTCAGAAATATCAGATATTCATATTTAATTCTCACGTGAATGGAGCAGCTAGGCAGAGCCAACGAAAGGAATTTACCTCCAATTATGACAAGACCATCCAGCTTCAGATCTAGGCATGTCTTAAGAGCAGCATTAACCTGCTCTTTAGTTCGAATTTGATCCTTGGTCCGTCCCAGTAGATCATAACCACCTAAGCAACATGAATACCACTAATGTAAAGAATCTCTATATATAACATAACATATCAAAATATCTTGCATTACAGAGTATTCAAACCACTACATACCCTGATTTTTGTACGTTGAAAGAATGTCGTCAGTTATCTCAAGAGTTTTCTGGGAAAATAAACCTTCAGAGCCACCTGTTGAAAGAAAAAAACAGTTTATCTCAATTTACCACTGTCATTAAAATGATAATAAGTCAAATCACACACACAAAAAGAAGGGAAAAAAAAAGAAAAAAAATAACAGTCTCGTATATCACTTGAAGTTAAACATAATCATAAATGCAGTGCAGTATGAGCAAATGGCGTCAAACACCAACAAAGTTCTCAAGAAGAACTCAACATCATGCCATACCGACTGACTATTTCATAGCATCAACAACGTACACGAGTAAGCAAACAATTTAAGTTTACTCATCAATATAAGAGAAGAGGAAAAACTTACCCAGAAATCCAAGCAATATACTATTTGGGTTGTGGACTTTGAGAGCATTATGAAGTCCCCATATGACGTTATGGCCTCCAGGGGATTGCCTTCCACAAAAAACTATTCCCACCCTGTTGGTACAAACCGATGAGAGAAGTTTTAATACAACATATCTATTTAGTAGCCTCAAAAGCACAAATGAAATATAAATGGGCATGCAATCACCACATCCATGTCTATACAGATGCATGTAAAAGAAAAGATGCAAAGAGAACGGGGAAAATTCAGATAGCAAACAAAATAACATATGAAGTTCTAGCTATGAAAATTAATCGCCAAATGCACGCACCGGATGGCTGGATGTTCAGTAATAATTTGAGCATCAGGGACTTTGGCAGTTGCCCTGAGAAAGTGAGCCAATGGCTGACCATATGTGTGGGGAAAGGCCCGACTAATGGTGGGAGCATCAGCAGGATCCACAGCTGTAGTGCCATCACCAAATTCAACCCTAACTGCTGTTCCCTGTTATGTAGAATGATATAATAAAGACAAGTAAGCGGCTCGTCTAAATTTAAGAACGTACACCTGCATCAGACCACCAACTTGAAAAGCAAAATAATTTATTTTATTCTACAATTCCAATATCTATTATAGTTCCCTTCATTTTCAAATTGTTATTCCTAAGAAATCAGGCAGTTTCGGTTATGCACACATCACAGGAATCAAAGGAGAAGGAGGTTCATTAGTAGAACGAATGGCAGTAGAATGGTACTCATATAAATGGAACCAAACCAAGGTGTTGAATAAGAAAACCAGTCCACTTCCGTTAACAGAAAATATTTGGCATCAACAGTGTAAAATGTATATGGAATTATAAGAAAAATCATTTGGTGGGTGAGGCGAACTACATTTGTAGAAATGTTACGCATGAATCATATGGAGGAGAGTTAATAAGAAAGAAATGTGCTGTCCCGAAGAGGACAGTCCAACAAAATAATTCATCGAGACTTTACATATAAGGCAAGCTCAGAGTGAGGAATCGACGATCGAATCAACGGAGGGACAGGAAAACAAACATAGATAATTAAGAGGGAAAAGGGAAGATCTAGTGATAGGGCATGAAAAAATGGCGTAGCATGTGGGCAGATCTAAGGATGGAGTGAGTAGTAGTAGTAGGTAAGAGCGATCAGCAAGTGAATAGAAAACATGGGATCAAAATGAAATGGCAGCATGAAAACAGGGAGAGAGAAGAGAGAACGAACCTGGAGACAAGGAGGGAGTTCGGGTTGGTAGAGAGAACGGATCTTCTGAAGATCGGAGAGTTCACGAGGAATGCCGTAATCGGAGTCCATGAGGAGTAGTAGTAGGGTTGTGGCGGATGAAGGAGAGGAGAGAGACCAGACAAGAGTGAGACTGAGTGAGGGTTTTTTCTTGGTTTTAACTTCGAAATGAACGTTTATATAGGCTCACAAAACAAACAATAGGCCTTTGGCTGGCTTGGCCTTAGCTAGCGAGTAGCGACGATACCAAGCCTTCTTGTTGTTTGGTTTCGGTTGGTGCGTCTTCCGCTGTCTACACAAACAATGACCAGGGCTTTGGCCTTTTATTACCATAATGCCATTCCTTTGAAGCTTATGAATTAGCTTATACACAACGCCTCATCCTGGAAATTTCAAAATCTCACTGAAAATGAAATTGCATTTCCACCTCAGCCCACTGTCTGATCAAAACCAGTTTCCAATCCTATTAACAATGGGCAACTCTGCACCCCTCCCCTCCTTCCCTGCCATTAAAAAAACACCCTACTTTTTACCGTTCAATCTAACCTAATTTTATCTCTATTTGTTAAATTTTACTTTCATTGGAATTATTATAAATAAATCTCTCATCATTTCTTCTTTAGGTACTATCACAAACTTTTTCTTTTCTTTTCTTTTTTCTATCTTAAATCCATGGAACATGTACATTTGTTTGACCATTTGTTCCCTACAATGTTAATTCAAGCCCTTCTATATTAAATAATATTCATTTTGATTTATTCTTGCATCATCCTTAATTATTCCACTACCTTTTTTTTAGTACAAAATTAATCAACTAGTGGCCCTAGATTATAATAAACCAAATACGAATTGAATTTTTTCTCTATTTTTAAAATACTAAACTTTATGCCATGTATAGCCTAATACACAAGATACCAATACTAATTACAATGAGGAAAATGAAAACTCCACTCGCAATTGTCATAAAGAAAAAAAGACACCGATGGGCAAATGTACGGTTTTCTTCGGATTGCAAATGAGAGAAAGTTGGTTTTGCAATCAATTAAAAATAAATATTGAATTAAATATTAATAACTCTCTGAAGAAACAATCCTTAACTTAGACGGCTACCAACTCACGGATTGGAGAGAATTGTAATTGTAAATAAACAAGTGCAGGTTAAAATGGATAAGATCAGCTGTAGCCGTTGTTAACGTCCATGGTTTTCGATAGCAAAAACGCAACACCAAAGCCCATGGCATCCGATCTATTGTCCGCATTTGATTTAGATAACAACATCAACTCCACGCCTATCCATTTCCATCAATATAGAACGCAAGTAAAGTTACGATAGTGTTTGTTTATTCATTCAGTCAAGTCAGTCTCTGTCTGACCGTCGTTCCAGCTTAATCCTCAAAACCATTTCTAATGCCTACAACATTTAGATAGAAATCAAAGCCGCACTAGGCTTGGATATCGCCTCCAACATACTATGTTTCATCCTTGTTCTTGTCGCTCTGCATCTCCTGGTCTGTAATGATGAGGATGAGTATCTGGAGTCGTTACTTCCTCCCGCGCTTCCTGGACCTCCTCCCTCCACCATTGTTACTCGTGGAACAGGTTCCAGAGTTGATTGTGGGAGTTGAGGAAGAGTGAACAGGCAGCAAATGGTGCCCACTAACCAAAGCAGGGAACCCAACAGCAGGGATTCTGCAGGACAACCACGATATTTATTACATCATTCATCTAACTTATCACAACTTATATACATACATCCCCCAACACAAATTTCAATGAAATCGAATGAGTAGGACGTAACATGAACTTAAAAAGATTAGATTATCATACATTGAAACTGTAGATTTCAAACTAGTACGAACGGAAAGAAAGTGTCAGATTCATTTTAAGCACACATCTATTAGGTAGTGTATTGTGGATGGACAGGTGGGATGGGATGGATGATTTCCATCCATGATAATAGGAATTTCAGTAGGTAGTAACGGTGAGAGAGAGTGAGATTCATGCTGGGCACACGTCATTGTATAATGTGTTGTGGATGGATGGGAGGGGATGATGAAGGGTGGATGAGAGATAATTAGATAGACGGGGTGGGATGGATCTGTAGATAGATCAATTGATTTGTTGCCTGCTCAAACAGATCAGTTTGATCTGTTTTCCAGAGGTATGAAGTTCCAAGTCCATATTACTTTCTATTTACAATTATAAAAATAAAATAAAACTATGTAATAGAATTATTTTCCTTTCTCCTCATTGTTGTTTTTAATTGGCCCAAATGATTTGGCAATTGGATTTGATTGAGCAGGCAACAATGGCCAGAACATATAAATACGTGAACTTTAAAAATCTTCCTTCTTTGACACAAGGAACTCCAATAGGGAGTGATAGAGAGAGAAACTGGGTTTTACCTTAAAAACAAATTTATATAACACTCTTAAGACATAAATTGCTTGATGCAGACGTTTAAATAGGGAGTAACAGAGAAAGAAAATAGATTATGCATTGAAAACAAAATTATATAACACTAATCTATAACACCAAGCACAGTCACATACAAATGCTAGGTTAGCAAAAGAGAGACTAAAACAGGTAGACAGATGTATGAGGCCTGAGGCACAGTCATCAACACCTTCTTAGGTCCATAATACTCGTCAAGCTTACTCAAAATGATACCCCAAATGCTTTCCTCTACAATTTTTCATTTTGAGTCTCCCGCCACCGTGTAGCGATTCCTCTAAAACCCGTTGGATGTAATGGTTATAGTAAGATTTTTAGTTTCTCCCCTACATCCAATTGACTTCCCTCTAAAGCCCGTTGGATGTAAAGTTAAAGTAAGATTTTTAGTTTTACCCCTACATCCACCATCCACCACACCATTTCTCCTTGTCCAACATGAGGAGGAATACAATTAACCAGAAGTACAGTCGGATAAAAAGACAGAAAGTCATATACTTGAATCTACACTACCATGCATAGGCGGCCCTTTTTAAGAGGATCGCGTAAGGATTCATTTTTTAGAAACAAAATTTTAAGACCATGCTTAGAAAGAGCAAATAAAAGGCCGATCACTTAGATTTTCTCCATCCTCACACTCTAAGAGATCAGCAAGTTAAGAATATGGATGTGGACAGTATCTATATGTTAGACCCCCAATTTTACACAAATATTCTAGAAGGGGCAAGAGGGTAAATACGGTTGGGAAGTCGGGGACCACAGGGGAGGAATGAGAGGGGTACGGCCGAGAACGTGGGAGTGAGGGCTTAAAGGTTTTTTGGGGATCCTCTGAGGGGACAGTTTTTGGTTTTGGAAGTTGTTTTGCAGGAGGGAGCCAGCCTCTCGAATAGCTGTGCCATTGTTGTTATCTTTTGTTATCGGAAATCAATGAAATAACCCCCCTTCGTTGTTGAAGAACTCTCAATCAACGGAGGGTTGGTTCTCTACTTCTCTGCTTTTTCTCTTATTACTCTTAGAACTATTATCTCGGGTTTGGATACCTAACAAATTGGTATCGAGAGCACGTCGACACAGGAAAACACGTAGAATGGCCATGGAGGAGAGAGTCTCAAACGCACCGAGAGAGATCGCGAAATCAAAGAAAAGTTACGTGGGTTGGAATCAACCTTAGAGCGAGGTTGGGAAAGAGTAGCCCTGGATATGCGGGAAAACCAGAAGGCGCTGATCTTGATGCTAGCCGAAGGACGTCCGGAAAAAAGGCGACCGAGAATATCGAAACCAGTGACATCAAGGGCAAGCAACCAGTCGTCCCGGTTTCTAGCACCATGGGGGAAGGAGGAGACTCATCACAAAGCAAGCCGATAGAGATAACCTCGGACCAAGTAAGTATAAAAAACTTGAAATGCCTGTGTTTACAGGGGACAATCCAGATGCGTGGATGATACGTGCAGAGACTTATTTTGAAGTACGCCAGCTAAGCGATGTAGAAAAGATTAATGTGTCGATAGTCAGTTTTGATCCTGATGTAATCGAATGGTTCCGCTGGACGAACAATCGGAAGAAGATCACCGACTGGAACGACGTGAGGGAGAGACTTCTGTTGAGATACCGGCCAACTCAGGAAGGCAACCCTTGCGGGCGATTCCTTTCGATTAAACAAGAAAGCACGGTGAGGGAATACAGAAAGAGATTTGAGTCTTATTCAGGACCGTTACCCAGAATGGCGGAAGACGTGCTTGAAAACACGTTCATCAACGGCTTGATTCCGTCGATCAGAGCAGCCGTCATCAGTCGTGAACCAAAGGGACTAGAGGATGCGATGAAACAGGCCCAATTAATTGAAGACCGCGAATGGGCCCTAGCTCGGTGGGGAAGGATGGGGCTACTACGAGAGAGAAGGAAGTGATGTAAGGTCACCCGAAGGGTTGATTCTAAGACAGTTGGGTCCAACAATGGGAAGCCGAACCCAAAGCCCAACGACCATCTCCGGTCCATTTCGGTTCCTGAAAAACCCAACCCCAACCGTCGCTCACCTATGCCCCGAAGGTTGACGGATGCTGAGTTTCTGCAAAAAGAGAGAGCGGGGTTTATGTTTCCGCTTGCGACGAAAAATACTCCAAGGACCACCACAAAAAACTCGAGATGCGAGCGAGCCGAGAGTAGTTTGGGAAAGCAACACCACGACATTGAAGTGAAACAAGAAGAGATTGAACCGGAAGAAGAGTGGGTTCTTGCGAGACACCGAAGTTTCGATGCTGCAGTGGAGCAAATTAAGCTCAACTCAAAATCCATGGTGGGATTTTCAAACCCGAGTACGATGAAATTACGCGGGAAGATTAAAGGGAAAGAAGTAATCGTGTTGGTCGACTGTGGAGCAACTCATAACTTCATCTCTCGACATCTGTTAGAGGAACTGGAGCTCCCAAGGGTAGACACTCTTAACTATGGAATAGTGATGGGAAATGGGTCGACGCCAGGACCTGACAAGGAATGTGTCGGAGGTGATGATCCACACAAGCGAGATGTCCTTCCAAGAGGACTTATTACCTATTGACCTAGGAGGAGGGGATGTAATCCTAGGCATGATATGGCTACGATCCTTGGGAGTGATGGAGGTAGATTGGGTCGAGCTCACGATGAGGTTTAACTGCGGTGGAAATCGAATTACGATAAAAGGGGACCCCTCGTTAACAAAGGCACAAGTCTCCTTGAAAATGTTGTTGAAGGACTGGGACGAAGAAGACCAAGGTTTCCTGGTAGGCCTACAGAACACCGAAGGGGCAGAGATGATGAAGGCCGATTGTTCGGACCCCGAACTGGAAGGGTCAGACATGACGAAGGAAATACAACAACTGAAATGCCGATATGGTGAGTTGTTCATCGAAAGAAAGGACCTTCCGCCGGAGAGGGATGTCGACCACCGGATTATATTGATGGAAGGGAAGGGACCAATCAATGTGAGGCCCTATAAATACGCACACGCGCAGAAGAATGAAATAGAAAGACTCGTGACGGAGATGCTCTCTTCGGGTATTATACGGCCAAGTACCAGTCCCTACTCAAGTCCAGTACTTCTGGTCAAGAAGAAAGACGGCGGATGGCGCTTTTGTGTCGACTACCATTCACTGAACAAGGTCACCGTTTCGGATAAATTTCCCATTCCCATGATCGAAGAATTACTGGATGAGCTAAAGGGATCCGTAATCTTTTCGAAATTGGATTTGAAGTCCGGATACCACCAGATCAGGATGAACAAAACAGACATCGAGAAGACCGCATTCCGTACACACGAGGGGCATTATGAATTCTTGGTAATGTCGTTTGGTCTCACGAATGCTCCCGCCACTTTCCAAGCTCTAATGAACAAGGTATTTCGTCCTTTCCTCAGACGATGTGTGTTGGTTTTTTTTGACGATATTCTGGTTTACAGCCCTAGTTATGAGACTCATCTACTTCATCTAGACCTTGTGTTCAATGTGCTGAAGGAAAACAAACTAGTGTTAAATGAAAAGAAATGTAGTCTGGGCAGGGATCGCATAGAATACTTGGGACACTGGATCTCCGGTAAGGGAGTGGAGGCGGATGACGGCAAGATAAAAGCCATGCTGAATTGGCCGAGGCCAACATCTCTTAAGGAGCTCAGAGGATTTCTGGGACTCACGGGGTATTATCGTCGATTTGTGTTGAACTATGGAAGTATTGTCACCCCACTACACAACATGCTTAAGAAGAATTGTTTTCTATGGAGTGATGAATCGATTGAAGCTTTTGAGAAACTAAAAAAGGCAATGACCACTCTGCCTGTCCTAGCCCTGCCGGATTTTAATCTACCTTTTATCATAGAAACAGATGCGTCGGGAACAGGTCTGGGGGCAGTACTTACACAGAACCAACGACCCATCGCCTATTTTAGTCAAGCGCTGTCGGACAGAGCAAAACTGAAACCCATCTATGAAAGGGAGTTGATGGCGATCGTTTTCGCAGTCCAAAGGTGGCGACATTACTTATTGGGGCAGAAATTTGTGGTCCTATCCGATCAGAGAGCACTTAAGAACTCGTTGGAGCAACGGAAGTTCAACCCGAGTACCAAAAATGGTTAACGAAATTGTTGGGGTACTCTTTTGAAAATCAAGTATAAAGTGGAATTACAACCAAGGCGGCGGATGCCTTATCTCGCTTACGCTCAACAGTGAATGTTCCTCCTTGTCCGCACCTGCATTATTGACATAGACACTATCCTAAGGAAGTAGAGGAAGATGTTGAATTATCCAAGATCATGCGAGACATCGAGGTTGACCCAATGAGTCACCCAAAATATACCGGTCCCATCGTGGGACAACTTCGGTACAAGGATCGATTAGTTATCTCCAGTCACTCCACTCTCATCCCGGCCATCCTACAATGTTCCATGATTCGGTTTTGGGAGGTCACTCGGGTTTTCTCAGGACATACAAACGGATGACTGGAGAACTGTACTGGATGGGAATGAAGAAAGCAGTTCAGAATTATGTGGCAGAGTGTGTTGTTTGCCAACGGAACAAGGCCGAAGCCGTGGCCCCCGCCGGTTTGTTACAACCCCTACCTATCCCAGATAGAGTGTGGGAGGAAATCAGCATCGATTTCATTGAAGGACTACCTAAATCTAACGGGTATGACTCGATTCTTGTAGTGGTGGACCGTCTGAGTAAATATGCACATTTCTGCCTGTTGAAACACCCGTATTCAACCAAAGAAGTTGCGACCCTATTCATCAAGGAGATTGTGCGGTTGCACGGTTACCCGAAGTCCATAATATCTGATAGAGACGTTATCTTCTTAAGCAACTTCTGGAGTGAATTATTTCGCTTGCAGGGCACGCCCCTCAAGAAGAGCACTGCTTTTCATCCACAAACCGACGGCCAAACTGAAAGGGTGAACAGATGTCTAGAGACATATCTCCGATGCTTTTGTAACGAACAACCTCGACAGTGGGAGAAATGGATCAGTTGGGCGGAATACTGGTACAATACCAACTACCATGTGTCCATCAATACCACCCCTTCAAGTGTGGTGGTGGCGGCCGAGCTCCGCCTCCACTAATTTCCTATGGGGAAAAGAAAACAACAAACTGCACTCTGGAACAACAGCTCATTGATAGGGATGTTGCCTTAACAGCACTCAAAGAACAACTACGAGTAGCACAAGAGAGAATGCGGAAGCAAGCAGACCGCCACCGAAGAGAAGTGGAATTTGAACCAGGAGATTGGGTATTCTTGAAGTTGAAACCGTATCGACAGAAGTCTGTGGCTAGGAGAAGGAGCGAGAAACTATCACCAAAATTTTATGGTCCGTATGAAGTGATGGAACGCATCGGCCAAGTAGCATACAAGCTGCACCTACCCCCTACTGCTGCAATTCATCCAGTTTTTCATGTTTCCCAACTTAAGAGAATGATAGGAACGCACGCAGTCCTACAATCAGCACCACCTCTTTTCTCTGATGAGTATGAATGGACAGAAACACCAAAGGAGGTCCTGGGTTATCGCTGGAACGAGGACTTGTTTATTTGGGAATGCCTGATTGATTGGGAGAAACGACCACGTAGTGATGCTACTTGGGAACCGTACGAGGAGATCAAGAAGAACTACCCCCATTTCCACCTTGAGGACAAGGTGGTTGTTTACCCCCGGGGTACTGTTAGACCCCCAATTTTACACAAATATTCTAGAAGGGGCAAGAGGGTAAATACGGTTGGGAAGTCGGGGACCACAGGGGAGGAATGAGAGGGGTACGGCCGAGAACGTGGGAGTGAGGGCTTAAAGGTTTTTTGGGGATCCTCTGAGGGGACAGTTTTTGGTTTTGGAAGTTGTTTTGCAGGAGGGAGCCAGCCTCTCGAATAGTTGTGCCATTGTTGTTATCTTTTGTTATCGGAAATCAATGAAATAACCCCCCTTCGTTGTTGAAGAACTCTCAATCAACGGAGGGTTGGTTCTCTACTTCTCTGTTTTTCTCTCTTATTACTCTTAGAACTATTATCTCTGGGTTTGGATACCTAACACTATAATTTTACCTTTTAAACATATCAATGGTCTCTCTTACGTTATGATCCAAACTACCAACTGTAAACGAAAATTCATTTGGCCATATATGAAATGAAAAAGCAAAAACACTAAGGAAAAGATAGACCGTACCCAACAAGAGCACGGCAGACTCCTGCTTGGTCAGTGAAGCACCAGAAGCGCCTCCCATCTGTAGACTAAAGCGTAAAGCTTGATTCTCAGCACAACAACACTGGAGCAAACGCCCCAATCTTCGGCATTCACCTTCAAGAAACTTACTCTTCATCTCTAGATCCCTTACGTACATCTTTTTCCTCTCCCTAGATCTCACTGCGGCATCCCTATTTCTCAGCTGCCTGAAAAATGCGAATTCATATATTGCAGTTATCCCTCGAATGACATTAATCATGCATCATGTCAGCTGCTACCCAAAAATAAAATGATTGGGTGATCGGATGAATCTAAATCGACGAGAGAGCACATAAACTCATTTCTACCCGCAATCTTGGAGTTTAAACATACAGGATATCCTCGAATTAAGAGACCCAGATGAAATTAAGGTCATCAAACACAGATTAATATTTGGGGGAAATCACGGTGACTTATTGGAATTAATTCTTACTCTCAAGTCCCAAAAGAGAAAATAAAACCCTTACAGTACCACTATCAATCATGGAGCTAGAAAAAGATTTTCAAGACAGAAACTATAAATGTTTAACGAGGTTACAAATTAACATAGCGAACCCTCCTAATTGATTACAAATAATAGAATACCAACTCATAAAAGATTCAGTAGGAATACCTTCTTCGCTTGGTGGAAATAGGATCATCGGCATCTTCACCTACACTGTCGTCGATGTTTGCTGCGTCAACCTTCTCCTTTTGGGAATTGTTTGAGTTGTCACCGCAATCGGAAGCATTGGAATGAACGTCGACTACAGCATCAACCCCAGAGGACCTCCCATGAGAATCTACGAGTACTTCAGCCATCAAACTACCGCAGCAATCGTCACTAAGGAGTGAGACCTTATCTTCATCGTCTTTGGGGGAATTTTTGTAGTCGTTAGTGCAATCGGAAGCAGTGGAGTGGACGTTGATTACAGCATCAACCCCAGAGGCTCCTCCAGGAGAGTCTACAAGTACGTCAGCCAAAAATCTATCGCAGCAATCATCACTAGGAACGGAAAAGCCCTTGTCTTCATCGCCATTCATAAGGGCGTTCTCAAGCTCGTTGATCCAGGAAGAAATGGAATCAGGAGAGTTAGACAACGGCTCAGGCGATGATGACGGGGGTTCCATCTCCAAAGCATTTGTACCCTCGGGGAAACCATCAAAGAACTGGTTCCAATCTATGAGTTCTACTTCGAGGAATTCCAGATCGTCCATGAAACGGGGGAAACTGTGAGAAAGAAAAGCTGTAAGAGTAAATAATATTTACAGATGGAGAGAAAATAAGAATAAAAGAAGTTGGAGACGGAGACGGAGACGGAGACGGAGATGTAGAGGATGGTGAGGAGAAGGAAGGATGTTAAATGGGATGAATTGGAAGGGAAACTGCCGCGAAGGCACGATGACGGAGGCCGAGAAAGAAGAAAACGCGTGTTTATTGGAGCTTAACTTTGGGAGCAAGGAAAATAGCAGTGGATTTGGTAAGTTACGGACCTTGTGGCGTTGTTATGGTGGTCGATTGAAATCTAACGGCTGCTCTTGTGACGTGTGTGGGTCAGAATTGGTGCATGAAAGGAATAAAAAAAAACATGGACGCCACGCTGGATTCTAAGTGTGGGCACTGCGTCATTCAGCCAATAGGACGTAAACTCTGCTCCATCTGTCTTTACATTTACCCGTGGGCTTCACCCTCTCCTTCAATATTTTCTTTTCTTATATATATTATAACAGGGACACGACCACTAGTATTGTTTCTATTCTGTCTCAAACAATATATTCTATTTTCAAAATATATATATATATATATTTAATGTAAAACTATATATAAATATTTTTTAAGAATTTTATATGTTCTATTACTTCTTACAAATTATAAAGATATAATTCCTAAATCAAAACTTGTCAAAAGATTTTGATTTTTAACAAGATGCCATATAATTCATAAATTAAAAATCTTCAAAGATTGATTTGAAAATCATTTCAAGTTTAAGATAAATCATTCTTATTTTCAAATATATATATATATATATATATATATATTTCTTAAAATTTTCATGAATAGTTTGCTAAAAAAAGAGGTATTTTATGTCAAACGAACTTATTATACTGTAGACTTATTAATTTCATTAAAACAAATACTAGCATCAAAATCTTAGACGAATGTTACACTAATTATTTGTGTTCAATTTCACTCATGCTATCTCCCAAAAAAAGAGAAAAAAAATTGTCAAAAAAAACACACTCCTACACCCATTAATTCTTTATCTTTTCGATTCAATAACTTTATCAAAACTCATGGAATTTACTTTTTTTTAAATCAACTCAAATGTCATATTTCTCTTAAATCGTATCAATTCTAAATCGAACATATATTTCATAATTTATTGATTTTTCTTCGTTAGGGTAGAAATTGCAATAACCAAGCTTAAGGTGCAATTCCATAAAGTTAAAAATTTGTTGCATATTGCAAGTTGAGAGGTAAAAAGTTGTTTTCATTTTCCATCTCTTTAAATCCTGCGTAAATCCTGTATACCATATAAATGACCCCAATCCAAAAAAAAAATAAGAAACCCTCAGAAGATATGTAACCCTCAGAACTGAAAATTGATAATCATACCGACAATGCAATGCAAAGTGGTTTGAAGAACTACTCTGTCCTTGGCTACTTATTTCAGCATGTTCGAAGTACATAAAGAAATTGGCAACTGAGGCAACTGACTTGGAGCAGAATTTGAACATTACCCTTAAAAATTAACAATTCATCAGGATTATTAAACGAGGGCCTAATTTGACCCTTTACAGTAAAACCTCCTAATGAAAATTTTAAATTCTTCAGACAACTTCAGGATCAGGATCAGGATCATGCCCAGTGGAAAGCTATTGACTTAACAGAAACATTTTGGATAAGAACTTTCTAACCTAATCAGAAACATTTATATCCTGTGGCATGCCATAGAGTTGTCAAGTAAACCTAAACTAATTAGTTAATTTGCAGCCAAACCAATCACAAGCCATCATATCATCCCCCTCACAAAAGGAAAGCAACAGGGAAGAAAGAAATTCAGATATAAGCTCAGCAAAGAGACCCACCAGTATGTATTCTCACATGTGCACTAAAGACAAATCAACATTCATCCACCTTCCAGTGAATCTTAGAGTTTTATTATAAGTTTCATCCCAGAAAACTTGGTGCAGAATTTAGTTACAAATGACTGTTTGAAACAATATAAAGGACAACAACCAAACGTGGTAAGATAGTGAACTATATCCCACGTCGTCCCCTAAAGTCCCACTCACTCACTCACTCTCGCACACACCAATTCAAAATCCTGGATAAGCCACGCCACTGCAAGGGAACTCAAAACTCAAAAGGCGGCTTCATGTTAATCTTATCTTCCTCATCTACCTCTCCCTCTCCCTCTCTCATAAAGGTACCGTGGCTCTACTTCCTCCATTTCTTACTTACGTACTTTCAAAACTTAAGCCCTTAATTGTTCAACTTCACTAGATTCCAAATACAACCAACCCCCTCTTAGTTTCCTGATAGTTTAGAAACAAACATCTAAAGAGTGGGTACCCTGGAAGATTATTCTCTCTCAAAACTAGCTATGTGAGTGACAAGGCCATACACAGTTTAACATATTCAACAATCATCAATTCAATTTGACTAGCACACAGTAAAACCTTATTTGTCTCACAGTCAACGATCTAAAAGCACAATAATCTCACTTCTTAGTTCTTCCCACGCGTACTCATATGTAACTCCTTCCCACAAGTTGGACATCATCGATAGTGATATAGTATAATCAGAATTTGAATTGGTAGCAAGCGTATTTCCTATCTTGTTCCTGCCTGGATCAGAAATTCAAGCAGGAGAAACTGAAATTCATAAAAGGCATATGAATGATGAAGCGGAGATAGAAATAATAGTGAGAAATCATATCCGACAACATCAACTACTAGAAAGAGAAATAGCACATAACCAAAAGGCCTACTCGATAATGATATGATATCCATCGTTTTTGTCTAGAAAAGATTTCTACTTCCTATTCAGGCAGCGGAGAAAGTACTGTGGTGTAAAGGTACATAATTAAATGACAGAGAGCGGAGAACAATTACCAAACAACACGAACACGCACACAGTAGACGTCACTGCTTCTCCTCCCTTTCTCTGTTCCACTGTTCAATACGGGCTCGGCGTTCTTCGCTACCTTCTCTGACAGGGCTTCTGCTTCGTCTGGGGCTACCATGCCTTCTCCTTCCCCCATCCCTATCATACCTATCGTAACGCTCCTTGCTCCGCCCGTTTCCGCGATGGTCACGATCTCTGTAATCCCTCTCACGCCTATCGTAGTCCTTCCGATTCCGCGGACTCAAACTTCTACTCCTGCTCCGGCTCCGCCTATATCCCCGGTACCTACCGAACAGCTTCCTCCTCAAATCCTTACCAATCATCTTAACATGCATAAAATTGCAATATCCACCTCGATTACAATTATTCTCCTCGTACTGGCGGCAGGTGGCCTCGCGGAAATCAGTCACCGGAGAAAAATCTGCGATAATGGGTCGACCAGAGTAGAACCTCCCCTGCAACGCTTGGAGTGCGGCAGCAGCCTGGTCCTCCTCCCTGAACTGAACGTACACATTGCCAATCATGTGGTCGGCGAGATTATCACAGACGTTGAGGCTCTCGATCTCACCGAACTTTCCGAGTTCCTCGTAAATGTCTTCGTAGAAATCCTCAAAGTGTTCCTGAATCTTGCGGGGATCTATGGGTTGGCCCTGGGCATCGACGCCAGGGGTGATCATGTCGGGGCGCTGGTACATGTTCGATAAGAGAAGAGTCGGGGAAATAGTAGGGCGGTTGTGGAGGCGAGAGCAGCGATCTCCATGACGGCAGGCGCCGATCTTGAAATAGAAAGGGCAGTTGACACGGTCCTTCTCGGTGCCAAATATTGAGGCCAAGTGTTCAGCCATTGTAGATCAGAAGACAAAGTTTTCAGCAACACTTCTCGACCTGAATGAAAGGGTTGCGACGGAAAAGAAGCTGAAATTGAAATCAAAATCAAAAGAGAACCAGAGCCGATAGTGCTATTACAACTTGCGGGAGAAAAGTACAAGGGAGGCAAAAACCCTAAATTGGAGAAATGGATCCCAGTCCCAGATACGTAAATGAGGATCTTCAGAGAAGGGCTTCGTTAGATTTTCGTGTAACCATAGCAGGCATGCTATTTTTATTTTTATTTTTTATTTTTTCAAAGGGAAGACATGGCTTAATTGCTAATGTCTTCAAACAAAAAGTTTTTTTAACACATACAAAAATATTAGATTTTAAAAGTTTAAATTCGTATATCAGTCACTAGTTTTAAAAGTTTCCATGTTGTTTTTTTTTTCCCCAAAAAAATAGTTAAATAACATAAAAATACATATTTTAAAATTAAAATGGAGAAGATTATTTTACTTTTTTTGTCACAATTAATTTATTATATTCGTAATTAACTTTTTTAAAAAAAAATTAACCATGTGTTATTAATCTATGAACATAAACCTGATATAATTTTTAAAAAAATTATGAAAATTTTAAAGAATGGATTATGGGAAAAGGGACAAACCTAGGTCATGGTAAGATGGGAATACATCTTCGTGACTCGTGAGCCGTGAGGTGAACAAAAAAAGATCGAAAATCGACTCTATCAACCAAAATCGATCAAAATGAGGTCGGTCGGTTGGTTTTCAAAAAATTCAGTTTACATATTTATATTATATATCACAAATATATTAAATGATAATTAATTAAAAATACGGTTCGGTCCATTTAAGGAAGTTAAAAAAAATTAGGGTGCCCGAACCGACCGAATTTGGTCAATTTGGGTCGATTTTTGGTCGGTTCAACCCCGACAAAATCGATGATCACCCTGTTCTTATCCCATCACTAAAATTAAATTGATTAAAAAAAGTCTCAAAGTATCAACAATTGAGTTGAGGATTTCTCATACTCTTCGTGCAAATCTCACAAGCTAATTCTTGCTCTAGCTAAAATATTAGAACCTCTATTGTTAGATTTTTTTTTTCCAGTATGGATGACTTAAATTTTTGGGCTCAATAAAAAATGATTGATTTTCTAAAATTAATTATGGATAACCTTTGAATTACGTTACAATGAGAGCGAAAGGATGAGAAAACTCACTGAAGCAAGAAGTTCTCAATAACTTGCTTGGTAAATCGATTCTTATAGCAAAATCGTCCAACCTGAGTCTAGCTTGGTTCATTCTATATTATTACAGGTCGATGTGGCTTTTGAAATTGATGAGAGAATGGCGATTGCAATCGACGCCTTGTGCTTAGGGTTCCAGAGAAGTTTGTTGTGTCAGTTGATGTTCTTCTTGGAGTTGCATACGACAATGATTCATTGGTGAAGGTGGTGGTGAAGCCAATAATGAACGCTAGCAATGATGTGCATGAGAAGGAAAAGAAGAACTGGAGATGGTGATAAGAGCACGAGCATGGTTGACAGTTGTTTTTCTCGTCCTCTCGCTCTTGTCAAGTTTTAAGATTATCCATCCTTAATTTTAAAAGTCGATCATGCCCGACGTAGAAAAAAAATCGGTATAAGTGGATTTTCTATTTATTCATTTATTATTATTATTATATTCTAATATATTTAGAGGTTAAATTTTATCATTCTTTTATTATCTCTCTTCAAAACTTATTAGAAAGAGGTTGAAGGAAAGTTGGAGAATTATATATATATATATATATATATATATATATATATATCGCACACAGATATCACATTTGTTGAAATTTTAAAAAATGAGAAATTGCACAAATCACTCTGAATTTTGAATTTAATCAATTAGCTCCTGAACTTTGTTAAGTGTTGCAATCATACCCTTGAATTTCTAATTTGATCAATTAGCTAATGTACTTTGTTAGTGTTGCAATCAACTCATGTACTTTATGAGTGTTGCAATCAGTCTCATATTACTTTGTTAAGTCTAGGAGTTGATTGCAACATTTAACAAAATTTAGGAGTTGATTGATCAAATTAAAAGTTTAAAGGTGTGATTGCAACACTTGACAAAGTTCTCGAACTGATAGATCAAATTCGAAAATTTTGTACGGAAGACTTTTTTTCACGCGCATTAATGTTGTTTGACCCGTGTTCTAAAATTAATGACATATTGCCTTGTTTGTACTATGCATTCCATCCAAATTACCGTGAGGACATCGTACTCTCACGCACTCTAGTTCTAGCTCTCTCGCTCTCGCTCAGGTTCTCGCTTTCACTCCTACTCATGATAGTAATGAGTGGTCGAAATTCTAGAGAAAAGAAAGAGATAAGGAAAATCGCACTCCAGTTCTCGCTCTACCTTTACTACTCTAGTTCTTATCTGACTTATTTTTTTCTTATCTTTTTTTCCTCCAGATTCATTTGAACGAGAGCGAGAGTGATAGCATTTCTGCATATGAGAGCATGAACAAGAAATACCACCTCATACTGTCCTATGGATAATTTTGTGCACATTGTTGTGTCGAGCTTCAATCAATTTGCAAGTCACAAAGTCACAACATTCTCAAACACAATATATACATACGACACAAATAAATCAGGCATGTCATGCCTCAAAGTTCAAGTTTTATATATGATTATAACATCTTAATCACATAAAAACAAAGAGAGTCATTTGGGTTCAAAATACTTTCTACTACCAGTATACAAATTTCAAATCAAAATGAAAACACCAGACTAAGTTGTTAGCTAACAGGCACTCTACTCTCTCCCACTATCTTCATCAAATGCTGTTGCATCTTTGACATCCACTGAGAAACTATATTCCTGGTCACAGCCCAAGTATGAGTCACACATGAAATAAAGGGTGTACGATTTCTTTCCAATATCTGGAGGCGCAGTGAAATCAAGCTTGACCTTCGACTTCCTTTGAAGAGAAACCCTTTTAATCGCCAGTAGCTGGTTACCCTTTGTGTCGCCAACAACAAGCCACCAGCCTTCTTCTTTGGCTTTTGGATACCTCAAAGCATCCACAGGCCCAACCTCGGTCCTTCCATCAAGATCCCGCTCAAGTGTAACTTGCAGTGTTATGTTTTCCCCAGCTGCAACATTCTCGCCATCCAGTACCTCGTATGCCATATCAATATTTGGGAACCGATTGCAAAAGCGTGCAATATCCAACAACTGAGAATCTGTCATCTGAAGTAGTTCACGCCTTTCCTCATCCTCCATTTCCACCAGGTCAAATACTGTCTCTATGTTCTTTCCAGGGTTCTCTTGGCATCTCTTGGCCAGCTCCTTCGTGAAATGTGGTAGCTGAAGAAGCATGGAATCCCGCTCCCACAGGCCCTGGGTTACCATTTGGCTGACTTCCATTGCAAGAAGGGCAAGGCTCAGCCAACCATTGCTCGAAATGACATCCACCATTGCCTGCAGCAACCTACTGGCAGAAATAACTACCTCCCGTTGATCTAATGCCAAGTTACCACCAACGGATTGCCTCGAAAAGTGAGCCTGCAGCAAAGCATTTGCTTTGACATGTGGGTCTGTGCATTTTGGATTTTCAAAGGAAAATCGCTGATGATTAATCAATCTGCGAATCAACTCTTCTTCACCCGGTCGTATTGGAAGCAATGCATACTCAGAAGCTGAAGCCAGAATCTCCAAAAGACCCTTCATCTTCGTTTTGGAAGTTAAAGACGAACTGAATCGCTCAATGGTAGTATAACTGATGTAATAATATGATGCTATCATACCAAGATTAGAGGGAGACAAGTCCATATCATCCTCAATGCCAATGCACTTGCTTGCTTCTAAATCGCTCAACGTGTTTTCAACAAGCTCTGAAAGGTGGTCAGAAAGATGCCTATGACTGACACCTTGGAGATTATAATAATTGGGATTCTGAGTAAGCCTCCTATACATAAAAGTCCACGTAATATAATCAACAGCATCCTGCTTGTTCTCAATAATTCCAGCAACAATTTCAGCATTGATATTATCATGGAGGAAATGGTGTAGGTGGCTTTCAACCGGGAAAGCTTCATATAAGAATTTCTTGTAATATTCTTTCCGAGGTGCATGGCAGAGAATAACACATTTCCCAGAATCATCAAGCAGTGGTCGACTGGCATGGCCCATCATCTGCATCAAATCAGTAACAGGGTAGTCGGTGTGCGCATTTTCCCTTCCATCATAATATTGTGTTCCCATTACCACCACCAAATGGGCCAACAATGGGACACCCCAACACATCGAGCTGCTTATAACACAAACCTGAATCCACCCTGCTTCAAACAGTTGTGTCACAACTTCTTGATCCAAGCTAGACAATCCCTCGTGCAAATAGCCAACTCCATGACGTAAAATGGTTTTCAGCATCTCATCGTGAATCTTGTCAACAAAGGGCTCAATGTCTTCAAGAGATCTCAACAAAAATGGCAGTTTCTCTCCATTGTCTGCACTAGAGTACGTCATGATATCTACTGCTGTCAATCTGACATGCTTCCTCGTAGGAACAAAGACAAGAGCAGGCTTTCCGTTCTTTGCATGTTGAACAATAGCGGTGTATGTTGGCTTTGTCATTGCCTGCATTCTTGCTTCAAAATTAGCTATATCCACCCCCTGAATATGAATCTCCAAAGGCACAGGACGAACACCAGGCGGGAAATTGAAGAGACCATGAGAAGTAGCCCCTATCCAATCACCGATATCTTTTGCATTTGCAAGAGAAGTAGAAAGGGCCACAATTCGAATCTTGTTCTCAATCTGACTTGCAATATATCTCATCCTAGACACAATCACCTCCAATACGGGACCACCTTGACCTCCAATCAAGTGAAGTTCATCAATAATAAAAAGACCAACCTGTTGAACATGTTTGCGCTGCTTCCAACGACGAGATAGAGCATCCCATTTCTCTGGGGTACTAATAATTATTTGACCTTTCTCAAGAAGTTTCAAATCTGTCGCAGTTTCCCCTGTTAACTCTACAACACGGATTCCAAGTCCCTTTCCAAACTTCTTATCCCAGTCCCTGTAACGTTCTTTGGCAAGAGCTTCTACAGGGGCAATATACACAGCACGTAAGATGTTATCCTGCCCTTTCTGATGATTCCTTAATATAGCAAACTCAGCACAGATAGTTTTTCCACTTCCAGTTGGCGCCGCTACGAGAACATTGTCGTCGGTGTTATATAACACAGTAAAGACTTGCGTCTGAACAGGATTGAAATGCTTAAAATCTTTATAAAGAGCTTCATAAGATGGATTTCTTAACGCAGTCACAGGTAGAGGTTGCAAGTCTAACAACTCCGTTGGTGGGGGGAACTTTTCTGGCAGAATGAGGTGCCTGAAAGAGACAGGCAAGATAGTTTGTGACCCTAGCCATCTATCTGACACAACACGTATGAAGTACTGCGGGGGTAGTGGTTCATATATCTGGACCGTGAAATTCAAAGTGTGGTCCTCATCAATGTACTGCTTCTTCAACAAGAAATACTCATGATGAAGAATATTTTCACCATCATTATCCTCCACAAGAACCCAAAATGACTCTACATATCCATGAACCTTGTCCTCCCATTGGAAGTCTGGTGTTATTGTGAGCTCAACTCTCAGAACAGTGCGCGTAATTGGCTGAACATGTGCAGCAAGATTTAATTTTGGGAATTGATGGATAAACTTGTGAAGAGTTCTTCCCATTTTGGGTGCACGTATAAGCTCACCTAGTTCCTGTGATGAGAGATCGTAATAACGTTCCCAAGCCAAATCCTTCTTCTCTAGCTTCATGAGAATATCATTTGAGATACCATGGAATTGCCGAAGAGGTGTCTGGACACTCCACATCCTTTTACTCACCATCTTGCACAAGTTCAAGGCCTTCTCAGCAAGTTGTGCCCATCCTCGTTTCAAGACAATCTCAAAAAGAGCTCGCATAAGCCGTCCAGCACTCTGATAGGACATGAAAAGTTTTATATTAATGCATGGGCAGCCAAGTTAAAACAGGCCTTAACATAAAGGCAAAGAAAATGGGTACAGACAACAAAAGAAGTTAAAAGCACAACAACAAAGCTTGGCAGGAATCCACAAATTGAGTTGTAAATTACCATTAATAACAAAGGCTAAGCTTTAAGACTAAAATGAGATAATTCAATTTGAATAAGTTCTTGAATAAAAGCAAATGGAACAGACCTGAGTTATGAACACCATGTCAGATGTCAATGACAGTCCTTCCAGCTTTAACTGAGATATATATGCTTGCAGCAAAACATTGATCTTGGCACTGGGTTCCTCCAAGCTTTCCTTGATAGGAATTGGAACACGTTCCAACAGCTTTGCTAATTCCATTTTCTCATCTTGGCGCACTGTTACATATTTAAATTCTTCACTCAATGAGAACAGACGACATAGTTCAATATCCCCCATCACTGGTTTCAAATGCTCATTGTAAGTGGATATTGTTCCATGTGTTATATAGTAGTAGCTAGCAATGCGACCCAAGTCAGTAACTTGAAAATACCCACTTTTACGGTCATACTTCACCAGATTATTTTTATCTAATATTGTAGCAGCTGAATGAATCTGCAAACATAAAGCATTTTCATAATGAGAAAAACAAAAATGTCATCTTACACAACTGCAGCATAAAACCAAAACCATCACTATCACCCACAACCAATGAGTTACCCACAAGATGCAATTCTTTTAAGACATAATTGTAAGCCAACATTTACTCCGCATATGTCTCTAGAATTTCTATTTCCCATTTTCCCTTTACTTTTCAAGCAAGTACAACCTCTCATCGTTTTTTCTATGAGTACAGTATCCAGCCATTACTTTTAAGAAACAAATTCTTGTTTCTTTTTTTACAGGAAATGGAACTTTTCAAGAAAAGCTAGAAAAGGCAAACTCTCCAACACCAAGAGTGCTAACACAAAAGCACTACAATAGGCTTCTATAGGTTCTTTTCATAATAAATCTTCCTCTCCTTGCTAATCTATTTCTAATAAATGTTACAGTTCACAATACTTATCACTTTAAGAAGTTAATTTTCATCTTCTACTCTCCATTCGAATATTTAAGATTAAGGATAATTCTTAAGGTTTTTTGATAAGGATAATCCATTGTGATTGAGAGTGCTGAAGCATCATACACAACGCTTCCATTGAGGAACCGGATCATCATACATAATGACTTCCGTTGAGGCATCCCATTGTTCATTTTCTTTCCATTCTAGACCATAGATCAACATCATTGGAATCATTACTTGGCAACTTATATAGCCAATTTTTTTCTAATCTTGCTTTGGTCTAAGTAAATCTACTAAATATGCTGATATATTTTTCTGAAGTGTTGAATGTTGCTCATCCGGCACCTAAGACCTAATATCTCAAACAAATACGGAAATTAAGAACCACCCCCTCCCCAGAAAAAGAAACATGTAATATCAACAAGAAGTAACACATGCAGTCCAACAAACAACCAACATTAGATGTTTTGACAACAAAATTATAGTATTTTGAACTTACCAAATCAGCTCTCCTCTCTTCCAATGTTATATCCCTTGTAAGAGCATCAGCTGCTAATCCATAGAGAGTGGGATTCCTTAGCATACGAACATACAAGTAAGTATAACCAAGCCAATTACACGCTTCTCTTGCATTTTGAACAGTCCCAAGAACAATTTCTGCATTTAATTGATCAGCCATTTTGGAGACAAACTGACTTTCAATCGGAAGCTGTTGGTTCATTAGTGAAAGATAATATTGTAATTCACTATGTCCTGTGATGATTATTCCCTCCCCATAAGAATCAAATTGAGGTCTTCCTGCACGACCCAGCATCTGCATAACATCTAAAGGACTTAACTCAGTCCATGCTCCTTTCTCTGGATTGTAAATCTGGGTTCCTTTGATAATAACACTATGAGCTGGCAGGTTCACCCCCCAAGCAAGAGTAGCCGTGGAAACCAAAACTTGAATATGACCATCAGCAAAAAGATCCTCAACAAGTTGGCGATCAACCCTTGTCATCCCAGCATGATGTATTGCGAAACCATAGGGTAGAAGATCTTTGAGATCATTACTTTTGACTAAATCAGTATGAGTGTGAAGAATCTCACGGCTAGCACTGTCCTCCTTCAAGAATTTGCCAAGTGTATCATTGGCAAGAGCAGCATCTCGTATAGCACGAGCTGTCTTGGATGTTTCTTTCCTAGAATGGACAAAGATAAGAACCTGATGCTTTCCAGCAACCGCCATTACCTTCTCATAACAGAGATCGTTCATCAACTGGAACCTCTGCAATGGCTTCTTCACCGTTATTCCAATATACTGTTGAGACAGAGGGACGGGTCTGTAGCTATTGTCAAAATGGAAAAGACCTTTTTTCAGATCAACTCGCAAGAATAATGCTACATCTTCATAATTAGGGAGTGTGGCTGATAATCCCACCAAGCGGATATGCTCCTTAGTTGTCTCAATTTGCCTCACAGTTCTGGCGACAATGCTTTCAAGCACAGGGCCTCTGTTATCATGAAGAAGATGAATTTCATCAATAATCAAAAGCTTAACAAGCTGTGTGTATGTGCGATCACCGGACTTCCTAGTAATGATATCCCACTTCTCAGGAGTTGTGACAATGATTTGGGTCTCCTCAATCTGTTGACGAGTCAATGTCTGATCTCCACTAAGTTCTCGCACCTTGACTCCATAATCCTGCAAGCGATTAGACAGATTGCCAACAACTTCAGCAACAAGAGCTTTCATAGGTGCAACATATACAATCTTATATTCATTGTGGTTGTACGAACCATCCGAATTTGTGTGCAGAGCAATCTGCTGTAGTATAGTGAGGACTGCAACGTTAGTTTTCCCGGCACCAGTGGGAGCACACAAGAGAACATTGTCTGCTTTAAAGAGGGCAGTCTCGTAAACTTTACTCTGCACCCTATTTAACTGAGTCATTCCCTTAAAAGCTGGTTGTGCCCAATCAGGCATGGAAGAAATTTTAACAAATTTCTCTTCGCTATCAAACGGCTTTGGTTTCAGTGCAGGTACGTGAATCTCTTCGTAACCCTTGCTGAGATGTCTGTACGACCCATCAGGAAGTACGCACTTATTGTTTGCCATCAAAAGACTACCTTGTTGAAATGCAATACTGTCAAGATCAAGCACTTGGCTCTGCCCAGTTAACCACCCGTTGTCCATATCTCTCTCCACTGGCTCCCTCCTTCCCCTTTCGGGATCCCCTCCACTCTCATCCTTCAATCGACGAGCCTCCTCTCTGATACTCTTCTCTAAATTTTTTTGCCTCTCTTTCGCTGTTGCTCTAGTAGCATGCAGCTGCTCGAGAATTGCAGCTAAATCTGACCCCAGATGCATCATTTCCTCCTCAATTTTTTTTCTCTCTTCCTGATCTTCAGATCTAGCCAAACGGGTGCACCATACAACCTTCAACCGATTTCGAAGAAGAAATTTTACAAGGCTGAATTTTTCGAACTGGAGGTGCACCAACAACTTGGTCTCGACTTCCCGGTCGTCACCTTCAGCCAGTATCTTCAGTACCTCTTCTGCAAGTTTCTGGCATTGCTGTGGATCAATTTGTTGCTCGTAAGCCTGAGAGATTTTCCTCTGGAGCCAGTAAGCATCAATATCCTGAACGTTAAGGTTCATACCCCCGTCATTTTCCTGCATGTCTTCGTCGTCAATTCCCCCGCCCATCTGCATAGCGCCAGAACCATTAGGCTCTGCCACATCATCCTCGTCTTCTTCATCCTCCTGGACCATGTCGAGATCGCTCTCTTCCTCCTCCTCCTCGTTCTCCTCAAATTCAACAGCAACACCTACACCGTCGTCAAGAGCATCATCCCCATTAGCTGATGCAGGCCCAGCAGCATCGCTCCCATCTTGATAGTCAGTAATAAGCCTCCCAATGGATACCAACTGATCGAATACATTATTTGGAATAGGGTTCAATAATTTCTCGATTTCCTTTTTCTTGTCTGGGTTCTTGAATGAGTCGTTTTTGAGAACCGCCAAAATCTCATCCGCTGCCCCACTTACTATACTCAAGGGTTGCCCGCCCAATTGTTGTTGAATGACGCTGAGCATCGCCTCGTAAGCCGCCCTGGTCTCCTTAGTCTTGGGCATGTAAACACCTTCTTCGGTAGAAGTAAGAACACTTTCTTCCTGAAGACGACGACGCTTGCCTTGCCTACTAGGCGGAGGCTCCGCAAGGGGGTCGAGCTCTTTCTTCTTCCTCTTGGATTTCTTAAGTTTCTCATCCAATTCCGGAGGTCTCCCTCTATAAGCCCTATCACCAAAGCTTTTAGGATCAATTTTCCCCCAAAGGGACTCGGGTTCGCCGGTGGGTTCATGTGTGTCGCGAGGACGAGAGTCTGTAGTGAGGACCAAACTTGAGTTGGCTCGATATTCATATTGCTTGAAGCGGGCGTGAGCCTCGGCACCACCACCCAAATGCGCCATGATTGAAATCGGAAGCTGCAGAAACTGAAGAGTTGAAAGAAACTAGGGTTTTGAAGCAGATGTGGAGAAACCCTTCCGCACAGGGCAACCGAAAAAACCTATTTTTTATTACAGATGTGGCTTTTGTATTTAAATATAAATAATAATAAAGAACCATACAGATACAACTATAATATTTATATGACTATATGAGACGGGGTTTTTTTTTTCGTCGTCCTTTTTTTTTTTCCAAACGCTAGTGCTCTGATGATAAATAATTCGATCAGAAATAATTTTAAATTTTAAAATTTTAAAAAGAGTATAGCTTTGGCATCAATAAGATTTATGATGAGGTTGTGAGTTGGAATCTTGTACCTCTAATTGTTGATGTACTCAAAAAAAAATTAAGGGTTTGTTTGACCCACTGATTATACTACTCTGCACCCAAAACACATATTATTATAATTCAATACTGTACTACTCTACGTTTTAAATAATATTATATGTTTCACAGACTATAATAACCCACATACTATTATAACCCCTGTTATTATAACTCACTCATCCCCTCAAACAGCCCCTGAAAGATCCAATTTATTTAAAATTTTATTTGCATTGGGAATGAAATTGATTTTATTGTCAAAAATACTATAAATAAAAAGAAAGTATAACATTTTACTATTATATTATTGTAAAAGTTTTAATAATAATATTTAAAATAAATTTGTTTTTCAAATAAATATTAAAAATAGGTTGAGCGTTAACTTTTTCTAAGATCTTTTTATGTAAAATTCAACAGTGTTGTTTAATCTTCTCTCCTTCCCCTTTGTCTATTATCCAAAGAAAAACACTCAAGCAACTTTTTGGATTTCGATTTCACCCTCAAGAACAGAAGATTCTCTCAAATCCTCTCCTATTACTTTTCTTATTCAAATTTTGCTACTCATTTTTATTTTTTCATATATTTACGTTAATTTGTTCTTTTCACCCCGTGAAAAAAATGAAAACAAAAAAAGAAAACATTTTTTTCTTTAACCAATGTATGAAAAATTAAACTAAAAATATATACATGTGGATCAAGAAAAAAAAAACAATGAATCAATATATATATATACAAAAAAAAAGAACGAAAAAAACAAAATATTCGTATCTAATCGATTGAAAGATTGAAAGATTAACAAGCAAAAAAAAACTAACATCTAGTTTGCTTGGTTATAAAAAAGTTTATTGGTATTGAGAATTGCATTGAAAATAATGAAATAATTTTAATTTATTACAAAATAACAAAAGAGAAGAGAAATAGAATAGTTGTTTGAATAGTTTTGTCGAAGAAACTATGATAGGCAATTGAGTGGTATAGGAAATAAAATGTGACAGGCAATGAAATGGTGTAAGGAGACTTTTCTTCGCTAATAAAAGCATACCTCAATTAGCATGAAGTATAATTTATAGCTAAAAGGTCATAGGTTCGAAACCTCTCCTCTCCAAATGTTGTTTAATACAAAAATAATAATAATAATAAATAATCTTGAACTTTTAAAAGTTTGGGATATTTTTTAAACAAAGTTTCCATTCAAAACTAACGAATATATATATATATATATATATATCAAAGTTCAAGGGGTATTAATGAAACTTTTGAAAGTGGGCATTTTTATAATTTAGTCTTTCAAAATTGGTTTGAAATTATTTCAAAATTGTATACTTTTGTATAAATTTCAAAATTGTTTCTAAAATAGGAATTCATTAGAATTTTAGACAATAGATCAACGTAGTGATAATTTAAATTCGATGATAAAGATGCTTATTTTGATTAAATTTGAACAAGCCAATAGATTTCTACTTCGAAAATACTTTTAGAATAATTATTAAATGTTATAACTGTTGGATTATTACGGTAATTTCGGAACAAAATGCAAAGTTTATGTGTTTTTATTCAAAATCTAAATTCCATTTTTTCAAAATAATTTATTGTTCCTTAGTTTCACTAACATACTTGGAATGCATTTTGAATGAATATTGTTGTACTATTAAAACATCATTGAAATATCAATATTATATACTCTATCAACTTTGGGTGAATGTTGATAAATTACTAATATGTTAAATATGTTAAACCAGGGTTATATATTACTGATACACAAATGATATACTTAAAATGTATGTATGAATATACTAATATATACATATTTTTTTATGTTATTACAACCGTACTTACTTTTTTTTTTTTAGTACAATGGAGATTGGAGGATTTGAACTACAAACGTCGTGATCATTAACGCATTCAACGTGTCAGTTGAACTATGCACTATTTGGCGTTTTTAGCTAATTAAAAGTACCCTTCCAATTTTACATAGTGATGTTTTTGCTGGGGATGTACAAATGAACTGAAAACCCGAACAAGGCATAAGGATTGGGTTGTGTTAGATTTATTTTTGGGATGGATTGGGTTAAAATTTAAGAAAATCGAAAAATCGGTTCGATTGTTGATTTTGGAAGAGTATGGCTCGGGTCAACCTGACCCGAACCAAAAATTATTATTATTATTATTATTATAACCCTAACATTCATTTCTTTTACGTTTTATGATTCATAGCACTGCAAAGGACAAAACTCTCCCCATTCATAAGGATTGGGTTTCCTTGGTTGAGGTTGATTGTCGTCCATTACCTTTGCGTTTCGCCGACTGTCGTTCCCTTCAATGCAACTCCTCTAGTCTCCTGTTGTAGTCGCCAGTCTCTTCGCCTCGACCGACAATCGTTCTTCTCGTCTCTTCCCATGTCACATTTTGTTCTAATTTTTTCTTGTTTTTATAGTTAGGGGATAGGACTTCATTTTTCCTTGTTCGAGTTATATTTTTCATTCTTTTACGACATTTTAGTTTTGGTGAAGTTCTCTTTGGTGTCTATTTAGGGCGTAGATGCATGCAACAACTCTTTCTCTATATATGTATGCATATTTTCTGTTGCATGCTTACTACTACTATAAGAACCCGATAACCCAACGTGAAAATATATTAAATTGGGTTGGGTTGGGTTGCCTTCTATATTCGGGTCATTTGGATTGTAAACTTGACCAATCCAAATTTTCGGCTTGGTCCCTAAAACTCCCAACCCAACCCAATTAGTGTATATCTCTAGTTTTTGCATTTAAAAAATGTGTTTGAAATAATATTTAATTACAATTAAAAACAAGCAAAATCTCCATATTGTTGAAAGGTTTAAAAACAAAATTGATATTATTGGTTAAATTACAAATTTTAAGCTTAAATTTTAAAGTTACGTGTATTTGGTTATTTAACTTTTAATTATTACTTTTTTTAGGGTGTGAAATTTTGTATGTACATGGAGTTAGAAACATCAAACACTTAGGGCCTATTTGGGGCACATGTTATAAACCTATGTTATTATAACCTGTGGAATAATATGCACCACAAACAAACTATTATAATCTCAAACTATAATACTTTGCACTTTAAATAATATTATATGATTCCACATATTATAATAATTCACATACTATTATAACTCTCTGTTATTATAACTCACTCAGTGCCCCAAACAATCCCTATTTGGGCGCTGAGTGGGTTATAATAACATGGGGTTATAATAGACGGTGGGTTATTATAGTCTGTGGAATCATATAATATTATTTAAAATACAGAGAATTATAGTTTGAGGTTATAATAGTTTGTTTGATATGCATAGTATTGCACAAGTTATTATAACTTGTGCTCCAAACAGATCCTTAAAATTTACCTCTCTTATCTTGTATCTTTTTTTTCCCATGTCTCCTCTCTTAACTTTTTTTTTTCTTTTTCTCACCTTTATGTTGTTTTTATTTTCCATCTCATCCCACTATGGTTTGGATCTTCAACATTTCATCTATAATTAGTTTCGATTTTTTTTTTGGGTGAAATGATTAAACAAGCTACTTTCTAACACGTAGATCTCGAAAAGTTTACAAGAAAAAAAAAATCATCTAATTTAGTCGAAGAGCTAAAAGCCAACCCATTAAAATTGAAATTAGAATATCCTCAAGTTTTGGAAACATTACAAATAATAATTCTTATAAAATTTGCTCAGTTCATCAATGGTTTTCGTTGGCTTTGATTATCTTGTTTTAAAGGTTTTTCTTGTTTCAATATTTGGTTTGCAACTTGGTTTTTTCTTATGTAAGTTATGTGTTATATTATTGTCAGAGTTATTGTACTTGTATGTATGTGTGTTTTATTGTTGTCAGAGTTCCTGTATTTACATTTGTGTGTGTGTGTGTGTGTATATATATATATCAGTATTACTCAACTAAAAATTCCCTAATTTTCGGTGGGTTAGGGCTCTGGATGCCAACGACTCTTTTGTCCGGCTTCCATGGGCGATCGGCAACCTCAGTGTTGATCCAGGGGTCCGTTGGTGACCGTCGTGGAGTTCTCTTACTTTCTCTTCTTGCCGTCTTTTCCCCTTTCTCCTCTTCCTGTTGACCTTTCCCCTGTGTCTTCCTCTTTCCACCCAGCCGCGAGGATGGATACGGAAAATTTTAGCAAGTAAATGGAAAATCTGAAACTCACAGAAAACGAAAAAGCAAAAATCATCGACATAGGAGACGAAGACCTAAAAGCTGCTGACAAAAATCTTCAAAATGTTACCATTTGCAGAGCCTTGTCTTCAAAACCAATCATCAACGATATCTTCAAAACTATTATGCCAAGAATATGGAACCTAGAAGGGAAGGTGTCAATCCAAAACAGAGGCTTAAATACTTTCCTTTGCCACTTCAGGAGCACAAAGGACAAAAAAAGGATTACAGAGGACGGACCGTGGATTTTTGACAAAGCCCTCCTTCTGTTCGAAGAACCAAGAGGGAACTGTCGGGGTCAGAATGGGAGTTCAAATATGCAAATTTATGGGTTCACTTACATAACTTACCGTTGATATGTTTTTGCAGGAAATGGGCCAAAGTCATCGGAAATGCGATAGGAGAATTCATAGAAGTCGATTCCGACGACCAAGGAAACTGCGAATGATTGACCCTGAGAATCAAAGTCAGAATTGATGTCAACAAGCCGCTGATCAGGGGCACTATGGTTAAAATTGGCTCCATGGCAGAAGAAGTGTGGATTCCGGCCACTTACGAAAAGCTACCGGACTTCTATTATAAATGTGGTAAAATAGGACATGTTTTCGAAGATTGTGATCTTTTTGCCCAGGATTCGGAAGAGGAGTTTCTTTTCAGCGAGAGTCTGAGAGAAATACCTTATAACAAAAGCAGAAGTAGAGGAGGAAAGGAAGAAGAAACCCCAAGACCTATCAGAGGCAGGGGACGAGGTAGGGGATCAGGCAGAGTTGTGGAAGTAAGAAAATAGTACCAAGTTGATTCCAGTAGCGAACGGAGCAAAGAGGATGAAAGCAAGGCTGACATAAATTTGAACCTTTCCAAGCAAAAGGTTTCTGAAGATTCCCCATCCTTAACCCTCGAGAAAAACATTTACCAAACGAATATCGAAGGAAAGACCTCAACCCCAACTACAAAGACTAGTACAATAGGAAAAAATACTCCCCTAAGCCCTCAAGAGCTACAACCCACAAAAGAAACTTCAAACGCTGCAAATGATACTGAAATGTCAGACCCTATAGGAGAAAAGGTCAAATCCCTTACCTCAGACAGAGAGACAAACTCCTCAGAAAACACTACCCTTCACCAATATCAGCCAATTCATACAAAGCAAGAAATAGAACATACTCAGGGAAAAGGAAAACAAATGGCGGAGCTAAATGTTAAAACCTAGAAAAGGATAGCAAGGAAAGACACACATGCTCACAGAACAAATGGGTTATCACAGCAGGCTGAGACCATCACAGGGGGGAAACACAAACTTGAACCAATGGAGATGGAGCTACATAGCAAAAAGCAATGTACTGTCCATTCAGAAGTTCAAAATGAGAGATCGGCGACGGCTGCGGGTCAGCCGCGCCGGAAGCCATGAAAACACTTTGCTGGAACGTTCGAGGGGTGGGGAATCCTCGAACGATCTGCTACCTCTGGCATGTGGTGCGTGCTAATAACCCCGTTTTAGTTTTCCTTTCAGAAACGAAAAACAGCAGCAACCTTGTTCATAAGCTTAAGTTTGTCTTGGACTTTGAAAATTGCTTTTGGGTTCCTAGCAATGGGAATAGCGACGGTCTTATGCACTTTTGGAAGAGTACTCTGAACCTCTCTATAAACTCCTTCTCCACGGGGCATATCGACGCTTCTATCAATCAGAACTGGTCCTGGAGATTCACTGGCTTCTATGGTCATCCCGACCCTCAACAAAGGCACCAGTCATGGAAGCTTCTGGAGAGACTAAAGGATCAAAATAACTCCCCTTGGCTCATAGGAGGAGATTTCAACGAAATTCTCAATAGGAGGGAGAAAGAAGGTGGGAAAACAAGAAATACCTCTCTAATTAGGAACTTTGAGGAGGCCATTAACAGATGTCAGCTCCTTGATCCAGGCTTTAGAGGGGACAACTTCACCTGGAAAAGAGGAAAAGAAAAAGCCAATACAATTAAGGAAAGGCTTGATAGATTCCTAGCCAACAAGGTCTTGATTGACAAGATTGGTAATATAAGGGTTGATCACCTAAGCTGCCACAATTCCGACCATCGGGCCATCACCGCAGCTTGGAGAGAGCTCCCCCCTGCCCCTCCCAGACATGACTCTCAAAGAAAGCTGAGATTTGAAACTAGCTGGACAAATTTTGGAAAGTGCTCGGACATTGTTCAAAGCTGTTGGCACAAGAATTACATAGGAGGAGATCTCCTCAATCAAAAAGTGACCCATAGTATCCGCCAGTTACATGTTTGGAATACCGAGAGGCTCAAAGGCTCAATCAAGGGAGCTATAGCTAGGAAAACCAAAGATCTAGCTACTTTGGAAAATCAACAAATTCCCAACCAAGATAGCATTTTGTCAGCCGAAAAATATCTAAACCTTTTGTTAGAAGAAGAAGAGAAATATTGGAAATTGAGATCTAGGGAAGACTGGCTGGCTTGAGGGGATCAAAACACCAAATGGTTTCACACCAGAGCCTCCCACAAAAGGAAAAAGAACAAAATTGAAGGCTTGTAAGGGAAGACGACTTGTGGGTCGTTGCAGGCAATTACTTCAGACAACTTTTTACCTCAACCTCTCCCAACAAGGAGCACATGGAGAACTTAGCCAACAACATCCCCATCAGAGTGTCCGATGAGCAAAACAGAAACCTGACTCGCCCCTATTCCAGAGATGAAGTTGAGATGACTTTGAAGAGCATGCACCCTACTAAAGCTCTAGGGTTGGATGGGGCTCACGCCCTGTTCTATCAACACTTTTGGAAGATTGTTGGCGACGATACGGTAAAAGCTTGCCTTGATGTTCTAAACCACGGGAAGGATGTGGGAATCTACAACAAAACGTGGATCACCCTTATTCCCAAGAAAAAATAAGCCAATTCGATGGGGGACTTTAGACCTATCAGCCTGTGCAACACAATATATAAGCTAATTGCAAAAATGCAGGCCAACAGGCTGAGGAACGTGCTTGATACGATTATTTCCCCCACCCAGTTAGCGTTCATTCCGAATAGACAAATTTCCTACAATATCATTCTGGGCTTTGAATGCATCCACGACCTTAAAAGCAAAAGGAATGGAAAAGATGGTTGGGTCGCTCTTAAACTGGACATGAGCAAAGCCTACGACAGAGTGGAGTGGTCTTTTCTAAGACTTGTCATGGAAAAGATGGGTTTTGACCACAACTGGATCAACACGATAATGAGTTGTGTTGAAACTGTTAATTATTCGATTTTAATTAACGGAAATCCTCACCAAAACTTCACCCCCAATCGTGGTTTAAGACAAGGAGACCCCCTCTCTGCCTATCTTTTTCTCCTTTGTGCTGAGAGTCTGTCAGCTCTACTAAACAAGGAAGAAGCACTATTTAACCTTAGTGGCTTTCGCCTCAATAAACATTGCCCTTCCATCAACCATCTCTTTTTCGCTGATGATAGCTTACTGTTTTTCAAAGCTACAAAAGAAGAAGGTGACACCATCAAAAGAATTCTCAGTGATTATGAGTTGGCCTCAGGACAAACTATCAATTTGGAAAAGTCTGCCTTCTTAGTAAGCAAAAATGTGAAGTCCCTCGAGGCTGATGCTCTAAGCATTAAACTTGGAATTAGACAAACTTCCTCCCTTGACCAATATTTGGGTATGCCCTCCCAAAATAACAAAGACAAAAACAAGTTGTTTTGGAGAATCAGGGACAAAATTTCCAAGGTACTACAAGGCTGGAAGGAAAACCTCTTTTCAAAGGCCGGCAAAGCTATCCTCATCAAATCCATCGCTCAGGCCATCCCCACGTATACTATGAGCTGCTTCCGTCTTCCTAAGCAAATTTGCAAGGAGATCAACAACTTATGTGCAAACTTTTGGTGGGGGTCTTTCTAGGGGCAAAGTAAAGCCCATTGGATGAGTTGGAGGAAGATGTGTCGTAGCAAAGAGCTCGGGGGTTTAGGCTTCAGAGACCTCCTTCTATTCAATCAAGCTTTCTTAGCCAAGCAAAGTTGGAACATCATCCGGAACCCTGATAGCCTTTTAGCCCGTACCTTAAAAGGTCGGTATTACCGCAACTCCAGTTTTCTCCTTGCCCCTTTAGGTTATAACCCTTCCCTGACATGGAGAAGCATCCTGTGGGGTCGTAGCTTGTTCTCTGAAGGATACAGATGGAGAGTTGGAAATGGTAAGCACATTATCATTGACGAAGACCCTTGGATTGATAGGGAAGGTTGTTTCAAAGTTCTAATGACAAAGGATGTTCTCAAAAGAAGGCGAGTCAACTCTCTCATTTCTAGTAATGGGCATTGGAACATGGATATCCTGGAAAACAACTTTCTTCCCGTGGACGTAGAGGATATCTCTAGGATTCCTATCGAACCCCTTGTTAACAAAGATGAAATCATTTGGGGTTTGGACTCCAAGAGGCGTTTCTCGGTAAAAAGCGCTTATCACCTTGCTTTGAACCTTTCCCAAAAGGATGAGGCCTCCTCCTCAAACCTTAATCAACATAAGAAAGTATGGAATAGGTTCTGGAATCTGGATTCTATCCCGAGCCACAAGACAACCGTCTGGGCCATAATACAAAACATCATTCCTACTCGTCAAAACCCATCAAAAAGAGGACTCATGTCATTTGGGGTTGTAAGTTCTCTAAGAGCTTGTGGACAAACTACTTCCCTCTTCTAACTGACTTTCTTAATTTTTGCAGAGAAGACAGTAACCCTATCGACTGCTGGAAAGCTCTCACAACTCACCTCAAGGATGTTGATCTAAGTAAAGCAATAACTATTATGTGGAGTATCTGGGAAGCAAGGAATAAAGCTTTAAATAGTGGTCATCCTCCTAACAAAGAAGACATCACTAAGCGAATTGAACTTCATACCTGGGTCCGCGAGTTCCATCCTCAAATCGGCTCTCTGGACAAATCCTCGAAGAACCAAATGAGTCACAGACATTGGGATCCTCCCCCGACTGGTTGGTGGAAGCTGAATTCCGATGCGACCTGGTTTGAAGAAGCACACCAAGGAGGTTTAGGGTGGACTGTTCGTGACTCTTCGGGTTCTTCGATCTGTGTCGGTACTCAATTGATCAAAACAGATTGGACCATCAAAATCCTAGAATTGAAAGCCATTCTTTTGGGTTTGAAGAGCTTGAGAGACTTACTCATCGATTCCTTCCCTCCTATATGTGTCGAATCCGATGCGGCGGAAGCAGTCAATCTGATCAACCACATATCCAAAGATCTAAGTGAAGCAAATTCTTTGGTTATTGCTATCGAAGATGTAGCCTCCACCTTAGGCAAAGTGACCTTTGCTTGGTGCCCCCGGGAGAAGAACACAGCGACTCACAAGATCGCTAGACTTCCCTCCTCCCCTATTTTTTGGTCGGATCTTAATCGATCCTTTGTTGCGGAAGATGAACCGGTAGTTTGGACTCACCCTCTTCCTTTGTGTATCGCCGCATAAATGAGGCAGGTGTTTTTGGTTGATTCTCTTTAATGAATTTCTATTTCTTCAAAAAAAAAAAAAAATAATAATATATATATATATATATCAGTTTATAAGCATGGTTGTAAAAGCATATGAAAAAATGTATAAACATGAACGAGCATTTAGCTCAAACGAATTTGTATCGAGGACAATAATGTGACCTAAAAATGAACTGTACAATGCAATCTTGTACGTGTACTATGCGATGTTGTACTACGCGATCTTGTACTCTTACTGTACAATATCGTACTTGTAATCTTATACGACATATTGCATGCAATCATGTATTTTTTTTTCATTTTTTGGTACTTCTTCATCGATTCAAATTCATTTGAACTAAATGACATATCGTTTTTATACATTTTTTCACGTTGTCTTTATAATAGTGCTTATAAGTTGTGCAACATTTAGAAGGATCTTAATTTTTAATGTTTTCAAAAGCATAAATAAACTAATTCAAACTTCGAAGGTCATAATTTTGAGCTCATTCGACTAAATTATATGGGTTTTTTTTTTTTTTAATTCGTCGAAGTTTTCGAAATATATGTGCTCGAAGATATCTTGTTCAATCATTCTACTAAAAAAATGCATATAACTGATTCTAGATAAATGATGATAAAGACATCAAAGACAAGTCATTGATACTCAAGCCACGACAAAATGAGAGAGTAAAGGGAGAAGAGAAGGAAGACAGGGGAGATAAAGAAGAACAAAGAGAAAGTGAGACTGATTAAAATACATATATGAGAGAGAAGAGGAGAGATGAAAAAACTTTTTTTTTTTGGTGTGTTAGGGTATGTTTGGTAAGCACCTGAGAACAAAAATTTGAAAACAAGAGATTCAATGAAAATAGAGTTGTATTTTATGTTTTCATATATGTGTTTGGTAGCAGATTTAAAAATTTGATTCTATTATAAACAGTTGTTTAGAGTGTGTCTTATTATTATAACATATTTATAAATCATGAAATTAGTTGGTAATTGCAAAACTAATTATTAGATTGAATATAAGTCACTATTAATTAATTTATAAACATGATTTTTATAAATTTTATAGAATCAACGTTTTTAATATAATATTATATAATTACATATTTTAATTTAACAAAAGTAAATTGAGTTTATAATATTAAATATTGTATTTATTAAGATTTTTATCATAGTGTTTATATAATTATGCATTTTAAAATGTTAAATTCAGAATCTAGATACAATGAAAATATAAAAATGTTGTTTTCATAATTTATATTATTTGGATCACAAAATCACAAAACAGTGTTCGAAAATACATATGCCAAACACATATTCATTGATTTCATAAAACATAATCCAGATTACATACAAAACAAACCTTTATTTTTTAGGGTCACGAAGGAAAATTGAAATGGTAAAAAATAAAACAAAGCTTGTTTTAAGAAGTGAGGTTATTATCGTTTCTAAATTTGGGTTAGCTTCCACAATTTTTCACAAACTTTCCTATGTCCCTAATAAATTTAAATTTTTTAAAATTAATTGGTCTATTAGATTAAATTTAAATTTTATGTTTAATATAATCCTAAAATTCGTTAGCTTCCACAATTTTTCACAAACTTTCCTATGTCCCTAATAAATTTAAATTTTTTAAAATTAATTGGTCTATTAGATTAAATTTAAATTTTATGTTTAATATAATCCTAAAATTTCAATGAATGAGTGAATTCTAACCAATTTGAATGTTTAAACTAAATTTATAATTTTAAAAGTCTGGAGATTAAAAATTTTTAATTTTAATTTAAGTTTGGGAAAGTTGCATAAATTTTACCTAAACTATAGGGTTGTTACAATCACACGTTTAAACTTTGAATTTGATCAATTAATCCATAAACTTTGTAAGTGTTGCATTCACACTTATGAACTATTAATTTGATCAACGAGACTCTATACTTTGTGAAGTGTGATGTTATGTTGTTTGGAGTGCAATCAAAGTCCTACATTGGCTATTCAAGAGGAAAATCACGAATTTATAAATGGGATATATTATTTCTATTGGAATGATACCATTTGGGTAAAACAAAAAATAAAGATACGATGGCTTATGCTAAAGTGGATAATTTGTCCTGCAACAAACTCCAAAGTAGAGAATTTGAGCACCAACTTCAATTCAAAATGGCAATCGTAACAAATTATTACCGGTACGTTGAGTAGGAAAGAAGAACGACGAACACCCAATTGTTTTAAACGCGGCTTAAAAGTGGCGCCTGATGCATTATCGCTCAGTGCTCAGTCCAATATCATAGATGGCAGCAATGGCGCTATTTCAGCCACACACTTCTCCCTCTGCAATTTCATCTTCCTCCACCTCATTCTACGGGAGTTCTCTTCAACAACTCCGATCGCGCACCACAGGTCTCAATCTTCAAACCAACCATTCTATCACTCATCGTTCCACTTGTAGAGCTTCGTGGCAGGAGGTTTGTAAGATAACAAGCTATCTGTATCCAACTTTAGCTGATTGCTTAGTCCTTTTTTATTTTTTCCATCTTGGTTTAGCTAGCGGGGGTTCTGATATTCTCCGCAATTCCATTCACGGCTGTGAAAGCCATCGCCAATAGCCCACTCGGAGAGTCGCTCCAGAGGCAATTGGAAAAGAATAAAAAAGCTGCCGTAGCCAACTCTTCGAAGTTCAAGGCTCTTGCTGACGAGGCCAGAAAAGACAGGTAATCGGGTAAGCTTATTTTCTGTTGGTGCCTAAATCCCTCTATCTCATCGCCTTGTTCACTGAATTATCTTCTAAACCTGCTACATTTTCTGTTAAACTCGTCGGTCATTTACACCGTTGAAAACTGGTCTAACGATGCCCCCGTGGTTGGTGACTACGACACCAGATGCGTTAATCGCAGAAAAACTCGTTAATATTTTCGGATGAAGAAAGCTACAGAAACTGGCTTTCTATTATTACCATTGAACTGTTGGTTTGAAATTAAGAACTGCTTGGCATGAATATTATACAGTTTATAGCCTATTACTCTTAGGTGGGTATCCAACAAAAATGCAAGCAGATGCGGTGTAGCCTAAAATGACAAAGGAGAGAATTCTGCCTAAATGACAAAGCAGAGAATTCTCCAAGAAATATAGCCCAAAGGATTTTATTAGGACTCAAAGTGTCCATCCACGAACAGACTTATGGCAAACTAGGTATTTAAAAAACAAAAAAGATTTTAACCAAAACTATTAAACTAACTCACTACATACATCAAGATGCCCGGGTTCAAATCCTGCTTGGCAGACACTAAAGTTGGAGCACAACACAGTACACCCAGAAAAACTTAAATGGGAGGGGTCGACGAGTGAATCTTAAAGTAACTCATAACTCATGTAGTTTGGGGGAAGGGGTTATATAAAGAAGAAAAGTTGCAGTAAGCATACTGTCACAAACATCGTATTGGAACTCTAGATTGAAACAATTGGGAACGTGACATTAAGACTTTTCCACTATCGAGTTTTTTCTCAGGTCTTCATATGCATAAAAACAGATGTAATACACCATTTAGATGTAAAAAGTTCATTAAACTTCAATACACGAGCATTATCTAAATGAAACTTTTTAACAACCTCTTGAAATTAAGTTGCAATCGATGCAAAGAAGAGAGCAATGAGAAGAACATTTGACCTTGATCGCATTAGCGAAATCCATGTGAGGCATGTATAATCATTGAAAAAGTAAGTTTGAAACCCAAATTAATCTCATCATAGTGGATGAGATTAAAAGCTGAGGATGACTAATTGTTATTAGACACAAAAGACAGCCTCCTCTGTGGAGCTAAGGGACAAATAGGACAAAAGGTCATCCACTATATTTATGCTACATGAAAAGATCTAGACTAGTGACCATTCATATTTTTAGTATAATTACATACTGTCAGACCCCCGATTAAGCACATGTATTCTAGGAGGGGCAAAATGGGAAATACACCCACACCTGACTAGTTGATCTGTTAGTCAGTATTTATATTTTGTGCTACTCTTTTGGAAGGTTTTCATGTTTTTGTTGTTATTGTGAAACCACACTTGGTTTTCAAAAAAGGGAGAGATCCACCCTCTTGAAAGGTGGTTGATGTTTGTAATCTGAATTACTCTTGGGGTTAAATATCAAGCTCAACATTGTATTATGCAGGAAATTATTGCAAGTTACTGATCTTACTCTGTGTGTTTTTTATACAATTAAGTGGAATCCTTACACATACACGTTGAATTAAAATCTGTCTAGAACATATAGGACTCCAAGCTGTATGGTATTGTCAATCATGTCCAAAGTAAGTAGATCGTGAGTCAATAATTGTTAAAGAAGATCGTAGAGACCGAACAGTCCCTGGTTAAACAACTTATTGGAATCAATTTCAACTTGAGCTCAGGTATACACACACAGTATCCTTAAGCTCAAATATTGAGCTTCACGTTGGCATTGAAATACACAAACAAGCGGCTGCTCTAGGCAATGCAATCAAGACATTATCAACTGGTTTTATTGTCATGGAAACTTGATCTGTTGGAATAACATGGCTAGCCGCCGAGATGCAATTATCCAATGTTTGAATTAGGCAATGATTTTGTAGCACAGTGTTGGTTTATCTATTTCCTTATCTAGATAATTACCATTTATTGTATTATATTATTTTATATTGTATTATATTATTTTATTTGATTTGTTCCCTTATTTGTATATTCCATATATGTAAATGGGTATCTCTTTATAAGAACCCTAATTACAGTCCAATCAATAAGAAATATTAGATACACTATTTCTTCATGGTATCAGAGCTAAAGAAGGAAAAAAAACCCTAGCCGCCACTGTCTTTTAGCTAGCTCTCCGGTCAACTTACCGACCGCATTCTGCAAAAGACAGGGAAGAGATCTTCAGCCGCGCGACCTAGTTGTTGCTTCCTCGATCTGCTGCGCTTAGAGTCGCCGTTGAAGACAAGCTTTGCGATTAGAGTCGCCGTTGCGAGCCTACCGCGCCTACGCTGCGATACGCGCGACCGCGACCGCGCACCCGACAGCGTGCCTACGCGCGCGACCAGCTCTGCGACCGCGCTGCGCGATCCGACCCATCTACAAGACCAGACCAGTTTGTTTTTCCTACACCTTTTTTCTGGGTATTATATACTACTGGTATTTTTTGTTTCAGTTTTGTTCTTGGGGGCTCGCTAATCTCTTCGGATTTACTACGGCGTGTTCATTTGGGTGTTTTTTTTTTTTTTATTCCAATATTATTACTGTTTGTTGATCAAACAATGTCAGAAAACAAGGTTTTGTCCACCATTAAAACTACTGACAGCCGTGGCCACAACCCTATTGATCAACTCCTGAAGCTACTAAAGACCACTTCATCATCTGGTAATCCTAGTGTTTCCTTGGCACAAACAGGTAATTATTCTCAAGCCCTATCTTGTCTTCATTCATCTCCGTGGATTATAGATTCCGGAGCCTCTGACCATATGACTAGTTCATCCCAATTATTCGAATCATATCTTCCAATGTATTGCAATGAAAAAATTCGAATTGCCGATGGTAGTTTCAATTCTATTGCAGGAAAAAGAACTGTTAAATTAACCTCACAGATTACTTTGCATTCTGTCCTTCATGCCCCTAAATTAACCTGTAACTTGTTATCTGTTAGTAAAATCTCTAAGGATGCTAACTGTCGTGTTACTTTTTTTGACTCTCACTGCATCTTTCAGGATCAGGATTCGGGGGAGATGATTGGGCGTGCTAGGATGCTCGATGGCCTCTACTATTTTGATGAATCTCCAACTAGCAATAAAAAAGTTCAGGGCTTGAGTAATGTTAGTTCTCCTTCTGCTCAAGAAACTATCATGCTTTGGCACCATAGATTAGGACATTCCAGTTTTTTTTACTTAAAATATTTGTTTCCAAATTTATTCAAAGGAATGGATTGTTCTGCTTTTTCATTACGAGAGTCATATTTTTGCAAAAATCATAGATCAACTTATTTGCCAAAACCTTACAAGGCGTCTGCACCTTTTACTTAATTCATAGTGATGTCCGGGTCCTTCCAAAGTTTTAACTCATAGTGGAAAGCGATGGTTTGTTACCTTTATTGATGATCACACCCGTTTAACTTGGATTTATTTGTTAACGAAAAATCGTAAGTGAAGGAGATTTTCATTCGTTTTACAACATGATTGAAACTCAATTTGGACTAAAATTAGCATTCTTCACTCGATAATGGTACTTGGTATTTCAATGAACACCTAACCGATTTTTGCAAGTTAAGGGAATTTTTCATCAATCCACGTGTCGTGATACCCCTAACAAAATGGTATTGCAGAGCGCAAAAATCGCCACTTACTTGATGTTGCTCGTGCCCTTATGTTCTCTATGAATGTTCCTTCTTATTTGTGGGGTGAAGCTATTCTAACGGCCGCATATCTTATAAATCGCATGCCTACGAAAGTTTTGGATTTTAAAACTCCTCTAGATCATTTCAAAAATTTCTTTCCCAATGTCCGCTTGTTTTCTGATCTACCGATCAAAGTGTTTGGGTGTACTGCTTATGTTCATGTACCTAGCTTCTCTCGGTCTAAATTAGACCCTCGAGCTGTTAAATGCATTTTCTTAGGGTATGTATCCCACAAAAAGGCCTATAAATGTTTTGATCTCGTGAACAAAAAATACTATGAAACCCTAGATGTCTCTTTTTGGGAAAATCACTCCTTTTTTAAAAATTCTCTTCAGGGGGAGATACTACCTAATTTAGAAGATAATTTTTGGGATACCTCTCCCCTTCCTAACATCATTAGTCCAGAAACTACCAGTCCTAGTTTTTCGCTGCCAAATATGGGAAATTCTTGTTCAGGGGGAGAAACACTACAAAATAATCGAAATACTGAACTTCAGGTTTATACTAGAAGGATGGTGAATCAGAAGAATAGGGACCAGACAGTGGATTTATCACGAAACCAGTCTGATACTCCGTTGAATGATTCTGAAGGTTCAGGTAATACACCCTCTAATCCCATTCCTTCATTAATCCACAATCACTTACCTGAAATATCCGATCTTGAAATTCCGATAGCTCATAGGAAAGGTACTCGGAACTGTCCTAACCCTAAATATTCCATTGCAAACTATATTTCTTACCATAGATTGTCTGAAAGCCATAGAACTTTTACCTCTAGGATAACCAACCTGTTTGTCCCGAGGAATATACAGGAGGCTCTAGATGACTCGAATTGGAAATTAGCGATTATGGAGGAAATGAATGCCCTTAAACAGAATCGCACATGGGACATTGTAGAATTACCAAAAAATAAGAAACCAGTAGGGTGCAAATGGGTATTTACTATCAAATGCAAAGCTGATGGGAGTGTTGAAAGGTATAAAGCCAGACTTTGCGAAAGGCTTCACTCGGACCTATGGGATTGATTATCAAGAAACTTTTGCCCCAGGTTGCTAAAATTAATTCCATTAGAGTACTACTATGTATTCTTTGTGAATGCAGATTGGCCACTTTATCGACTTGATGTCAAGAATGCTTTTCTCAATGGGGAACTTGAAGAAGAAGTATTTATGGATTTACCACAGTTTTGAGAAAAATCTTGGGGTTGACAAAGTATGCAAGCTAAAGAAATCTCTATCTGACCTTAAACAATCCCAAGGCGTGGTTGAAAGGTTTGGAAAAGCATCACCAGTCATGGATTTCTTCAAAGCCAAGCAGATCATACCATCTTCTATAAACATCTTTGCAAATAACAAAATTGTTGTTTTAATAGTTTATGTTGATGACATTATCCTTACAGTAGTGATGAGACAGAGTTGACCGACCTTAAGAAAAACCTAGCTAATGAATTCCAGTTAAGGATCTCGGAGTCTTGAAATATTTCACGGGAATGGAATTTGCTAGATCAAAAGATGGTATCCTTGTTAATCAAAGGAAGTATATTCTTGACTTACTTAAAGAGACAGGATTACTTGGTTGTAGAAACGACGAAACTCCCATTGAACCAAATTTAAAATTGCAGAGTGCAAATGAAAAAAAGTAAAAGACAAAGCAAGATATCAAAGACTTGTGGGAGATTGATCTACTTGTCTCACACACGTCCGCACATCTCCTTTGCGATCGAGTATGGTAAGCCAATTTATGCACGCTCCAGACCAACTCACTTTGAAGCGATCTATAGAATCCTAAGGTACTTGAAAAGGTACTCCGAGGCAAAGGTGTATTGTTTAAAAGGTATGGTAACCTACAGGTTGAAGTTTACACTGATGCCGATTAGGCGACGATCTGATAGATAGACGATCCACCTCTCAGTTCTTTGTTCCTTTGTTGGAGAAAATTTAGTTATATGGCGGAGTAAAAACAAAGTGTGGTGGCAAAAAGCAATCTTGAGGTTGAGTATAGGGCCTAGCTCGGGTATTTGTGAGGGTATATGGATAAAGAGACTATTGGAAGAGTTGAAATTTTGTCCAGAACAACCCATACGTATTTTTTGTGATAACAAGGCAGTGATCTCAATTGCTCACAATCCAATTCTCCATGACAGGACAAAGCATATTGAAATTGATAAACATTTTATAAAAGAAAAGATTGATGCAGGTGTTATATGCATTCCATATCTGCCAACGACAGAGCAAATTGCAGATGTATTAACGAAAGGGCTTCCAAAGACACAGTTTGACAAGATGATCAGCAAGCTGGCAATGGAAGACATCTTCACACCAGCTTGAGGGGGAGTGTTGGTTTATCTATTTCCTTATCTAGATAATTACCATTTATTGTATTATATTATTTTATATTGTATTATATTATTTTATTTGATTTGTTCCCTTATTTGTATATTCCATATATGTAAATGGGTATCTCTTTATAAGAACCCTAATTCTGATCCAATCAATAAGAAATATTAGATACACTATTTCTTCACACAGAATAACAAGTACCTGAAACATGAACTTGGGCACTTGAACCCTTGATTTCTGCACCATTCTTTACAAGTAGCTGGTAATTAAACTTAGCGATTCATTGCTGGTATTGTGTTTGGATTAAGAGGCTGGATATTGTCTTCATAATTGCACTCTATCACAGCCTTCTCAATCCCTACGCCATTCTGCCCATGCCTCCACCATCTCCTTCACATCTGCTCCTATTCGCATCACTCTCTCCATTCATCTTTTTTGCTCTCCTCCAATCCTTATGCTAAATATGTGGTTAACTGCTGCCACCACTGGACTCCAATTTGCCACCTGAGAGGGATCTGATTAATCTAAAAGGTTTTCACGTACATTTTATTCTCTAGTATCTTTCACGTTCTGCAAAATTTCTTCATTCTTTGGTGTTATGAATTATTGGTTTTCTAACTATGAATGTTCCATGGTCAGGAAAAATATAAACGAATAGTACATTTGAATCTAATTGCATCTTATTGTAAATTGCAGCTCATGGTATGGAGAAGAGCGCCCTCGCTGGCTTGGTCCAATACCATATGATTATCCAAAATATCTGACAGGTGAACTGCCAGGTGATTATGGATTCGATATTGCAGGTCTGAGTGAAGATCCCGTGGCTTTTCAGAAGTACTTCAAGTATATTAAGCTTCTTCTAGTCTAAATTTCTCTTCAGCAGTTCTTTTTTTCCCGCCAATATCTGGAATCATTAGTGGATTTGTTAGTGCATGCCATAAGAGAATATGATTATTGGACTTGTGAATTGCAGGTAGACAAAGGGACAACATAATGATAGTTATCAATGCACATGTGGGAGAGTAATGAACTGATCCTGCGAACATGATATAGACATGACCTTAAAATGGTCCTCGAATATTTATCCACATATCTGTTAGATATGATACATAACTTGCATACTGCACAGCTTGATATCCAACTTTGAAAATATTTGAGCTATTTGGAATGCAATATAACTTTGCATGTTTTTCCTTTTTGAAATTTGCATAAACAAATCTTTTATTTACTCTTGTCATATTTCAGCTTTGAAATACTGCATGCTCGTTGGGCTATGTTAGCATCCCTTGGTGCTTTAATTCCAGAGATCTTAGATATTTTTGGAGCTTTTCATTTCACTGAACCCATCTGGTGGCGAGTGGGATATTCAAAACTTAAGGTTTGTTTTCCATCTCTTGGTCAATCATCTTTCTGGATATCTATTACATGGAATCTTTCTCGTGTGTCTGCATGTTTTGTTTCTTACTGCTCTCAAGTTGTTGTTTATCTTACTGCTTCTGTTCAATCTTGTTTTATTTTAAAGTCTAGTTTTTCACCTCTGCCTTTATTAATGAAAGCAAATAATAATATTGGTCGGTGTATCCCCAACTGGTGCATAGTTCAATCGGTTAAGACAGTGTATCCTTGACTAAAAACTCCGAGGTTTGAATCTCCACCCCACATGTTGAACTCAAAAATATTGGTCAGTGTCTTGTTCTAGTATCATAAATTATGGCTTCATATCTTTAAGTGCAGTGATAAGCTTGAATTTGGTTGCAGCCTTACTTCTATTTTCATCACTCTTTTGTAATTTTGTTTCTATAAATTAGGATATGTGCATTCTTGTTGTGCCATAAAAAAGAGTTGCTGGGCTGATATCAAAAAATCAATGCTCATATGTTTGTGTAGCCCCGAGTTTTCTAGGCTAAGCTAGGTGATTGCTTAGGTGTGCCTTGGAGTGGACTATTCTTTTTGAGAAGACTAGGTTAACAAACGATTGTCTATGGTGAGCACCTTCACTCAAAAGGCGGCCTTGGTCACCTTTTAGTCATATTTTTTGTTTTCTTTGACCACCTTTTATTGCCTTTTATTTTTGTTTTCTTTGACCTCCTTTTATTGCCTTTTGCTCGTTACTGAAGGAATGCAATCTTCTAAATTTTTTTAGTACTTCTGACTAAAAACATTCTTTTTGATTCATTATATCTTGAAGATACAACTGTCTAACACAAATTTATTTTTTTCACAATTATATGTTTCATTTTGTGTTTGTCATGTATTCCTTTTTTCTTTTTTCTATATAATATGTAAATTTGTAACTATAATTTTCAACTTCACACTCTACACCTATTCAGACAATGCTTTTTGTGCCCTCTTGCCTCCAGGTAAGCAAGAAGCTTGAGGCCGTAGAGTGGGCATTGAAAATATTGGTATAAGTCTCCTTAATAAATCTTAGGAAGCTAAAAACCCCAAGGCTGAAGTACTGCTGTAGGAGGATGATAATATTGGCCCTTATTCCATTCAAGTATTGCTAATACCGAGTTCCTGTTCCATTCTATTTTTGTAGGAAATCCATACAATTTGACCTCATCCCATTATTGTGTTGTTAATGTTGACTGTATCTTTCTGTGTTGTGACAAGCTTGACTCTAGTTGCGACCTTGCTTCTATTGCAATTGGTCTTTTGTTACTTTTCGCATTAAAATGGGGAGTTATGATCGCCGTTCTGATGCATATTTACAGAAATTTGATTAAGAAGTAAGAATTCTTTAATGATACTTGAACACATAACTTGCCTGGCAATTTGAGAGGTTTGACTATCCCACTCTTTCTCTAGAACTGTCCAGCCTCCTCCTTTAATTTCCCTACTCTATCGAACAACTTCGTTAGTAGCCCAATGCTGACCTCAATACTTGTTTATTAGTTGTTCACAAAATGAAAATAAAATTGATAACACATTGAAAAATACATAGGACATATTGAGACTAGAAATTAAATAGTTTTGTAGAATATGCTTGCAACTATGAAAATAATAAAACGAACAGAAAAACAAATCTAAGTTTAACTTTTGACGAGCAACCAATACCAAAAATAGTAGAATTTAAGAGAAAAAGTTGGGACTTGAGTATCACATAGGTTTTAGGTAGATTAACCTCATGCATGATACTGAGCTGATGTTTACTTTATAGGATATAGCAACAACGAACAGCGATCCAAAGAAGTGAATTGTGACATAATTCTAAAGCATAGAACTTAACTCTAGAGAGACATTGAAAGAGAAAGGAAATGAGAGAAGAAAAGTATTCTGAGATGGTGTGTTGCAAAAGGTGGAAGAGACTCCTTTATTTGGGTTCAAGAAAGGAAAGAGTATTGAATATAAAGTAAGTTGGAGTTACAAAATCATTGAAATTCCAAAGTTAATTTTGATAATATTAATTAATTCTAGAAATACTTTCTTGAAGTATCGGGACAAAAATTTTCTATTACAGCATTTCATATACCCTTCTATAAAATCCATGGGCGCGCGTAGTTCCTAATTCATTAATCCTAACTTTCCGGCACTTGTAACTGACACTTTTTCATCCTATTGTTTGTGTTCTCTTTCCACCAGGGTGATACACTCGACTATCTTGGAATACCAGGGCTTCATTTAGCTGGAAGCCAAGGAGTGATTGTCATTGCAATTTGCCAAGCCATTTTAATGGTAACCTACATCAAACAATCTTATTTCCTGCCTACGTACTGACATTTTCTTTTTGTCATATCTATTGGGCACTGCACTTTAATTAAATGGTTGGGGGAAGCGTGACATTATAAGCTGTCCTGTTCTAGGTTCAACCTGTGTTAAGTTGAGTTGGTTAAGCTCAATCAAATTCCACCCCGTTCTCACCAAAACACAACAAATGGTTTGGTTCCCGCTGGCAGTTTAGAAATTAGGAATTAAAAATTTTCCTTTTGGAGATTATACAAGTTAGAAAAAATTAGATAGTTTATTGTTAAGTTGAGCGTATTAAACTATCATATGTCTGATTGTTCTGAATTAAAATGTAATTAGGTTGGACCGGAGTATGCAAGATATTGTGGCATAGAGGCATTGGAGCCTCTGGGAATATATCTGCCGGGGGATATAAACTATCCAGGTGGTGTGTTGTTTGATCCCTTGAACCTGTCGAAGGATGCTGTAGCTTTTGAGGAACTGAAAGTAAAAGAGATTAAAAATGGTCGGTTAGCCATGGTTGCCTGGGTAGGATTTTACAGTCAAGCAGCACTGACGGGTAAGGGACCAGTCCAGAACCTTCTTGAACACATTTCAGATCCTTTCCACAATAACTTTCTGTCCCTGCTCAACTCTTCATAAAGTAGTTAATGACTGGAATTTGGAGTATAAAGTATAGTTTCTTCAAATCTGTATGATGTGATGTTCATAAGGGATGAGCAATCTATCATCCAATGAGTTGATATACTCGATGGTGTGGTTATTAAAAACAAATTTTAGAAAATGTAAAGATAATTATGAAAGTAAAAGGCCGTTGAGTGTTGTTAGTCAAACTTGTGGATATGGATTGGATCCAGCCAATTGGGAGCCAGCCAGTGTTACCCACGATTCAACGTGGTCCTATGACCTATCTCATTTTCTATGTTTTTCTATTTCTCGTTGGACCGTGTTATTTTCACAAATATAGTGGGGCTAGATTAGATCAATTAGTGTTAGAAACTTTAGCTGTGAGGAGTTAACTCTTTGTTTGGTCCAATTTTTTTAAAATTTTAATCGTACACTGAATTCCACAAACTTATTAACTCATTTTCTAACTATTCATCTGAGTTTGACAATTTTTTTATCTCATTTTTTCTTCAACTCACCTCACTTTTATCTCTCTTTTCTCTCTATTTTTTTGTTCATAATATTTTAAATTTCTTAATTTAAAAACTTCTTTATTTTTTATATAAATTTTCTTATGATGATTACTAATTAAATATAACTATTTATTAAAAATATCTTTATTTATATCCTATCATTTTAATATATTTTAACAAAAATTATTTATAACAAATAAAAATCTTACTCTTTTTTATTCTTTTTTTAATAGTTAAAAATAAAAAAATTAATTATTTGAAGATAAAAGAAATATATATATATATATATATATATATATATATATATATATATATATAAACCCACTTATATTACAATTTAAGAAATTAATATTTAAAATTGTTAATGTATTAAAAACAATTTGATATTCAAATTAATCATATTCGAAGTAAAAAGACAAACTATTTCTCCTTCCGAACTTAATAAAATAAAATTAAATATATAACAAGCTGATCAAAATTATATATGATATTCATTTTGAGTGTTGTTAATATATATATATATATATATTTATTTATTTATTTATTTATTTTGGACTTCATTATTCTTTAAATAACATAAATATTTGATATATTATTTTTTTACTAAGGTGTTTAAAACTTATAAATAATTTGTTCTTAAATTAATTCAATTACTTTGATTAGTTAAAAAAATAAAATCTTAAATTTTACCAAGAAATTTTTTTTATTAAGCTTTGAAAAAAAATTGACTAAAACAAGGGTTTAACAAAATAGTAAAATATTATTTTATAAATCTATATTATTGTTGAAAGAATTGTAAGTTAAAAAAAAAAAAAACACAGTTATTTGCACACGAAACACAAATTTTATAACTCTAGATTAAACAACTCTATACACCAAGCATAGATTTTCTATATGCAGACTAAATAATTCTACACTCCAAAATACATATTTTTTAATCCCTGATAAAATAATTTTGCACTCCACACACAAACTTCCCAATTCTCGCATCTTTGAGTTTGAATAATCCCACGCCACCGATGCGCCATTCACCACGTCTTTCCCAATCCCTGTACTTTCAAATTATCTGTTCATTTTAGTGAGAAAAAACAAATTTATAACTCCAGAGCATAGATTTTCTAGAAGCTTATCTTAATAAAACTAACCTGTGGCGCGTTGTGTTGGCCTTTTTTTTCAAATTTGTGGCAATATTTGGGCCATAAAGATTAAAGATAGAGCTGTCCCTTCCTTTTTTTTCAATACATAACGTCATCCGCTTCTATTGTGTCCCACATCCAACATTGTTTTCTTCCAATTTTACACACACCTCCACAATTTGAATTTTTCTTCTCAAATTTTAAACTCTTAGTTTTGGTAATTTTGAAGTTCTAGATATGATTTGTCAATTTAATATTAAAATAAAATAAAACAATGGTTTTGTCAAGGTGTGGCTGTGGATGGAAGCCTGAATTTTTTATGAGCTTGTTGACTAAAAAAATGGATTTTTATGAGGGCAAATTAGTAATATACGACGAGCTAATGAAATCTGATGGATTTGCAAAAATAGACCTACTTCCAAAAAACTAGAATAATTATAAAAACTCTTTTGAAAAAACAATAGATGACCCCTTAATGATTTAAAAGTGTTTAACCGAAAATTATCAAAATATCTAATAAGAAATAAAAACATATTTATAATTAATAGAATCCCTGCAACTAAACAAATTTGCTACCTCTCCTGCATCTATTCAGTCTAAAATTGTCAATCATATTATACACCCTCCTTTAATAATTTCTACAACTAAAAACACATTTAAAGCCAAGAGAAGGAGCTCAATAGTAAATGCTCTTTCATAGCTCCAACACATTTTTCAATTAAAAAAAAAGCTCACACACATAAAACTACAAAGAAAACAAAGTTGTTTTCGGGAACAACCAAAAACCCAAAACCAAAAGAAGAAAATAATTATTTTTCAAAAAAATAGAAAACAAGGGATGCTGGCCATAACAAACGCAAAACCGATACATGTTTCTCTCTCTTTTTTCCAAGGAGAGAACTTGGTTGCGGTTTCTTAGCAATAGACCGAATTGCAGGATAAGCAAGTCAGGGTATTACAATGTACAACAAACATAGCTGAATGAATGTTTGATCATCGGAAGCTGTTAGAAGGGAAGTTGCGCAATGGATTCTGCCTCAGCAAGTCCGTTTCCCTGCTTAAACAACATAAATAAATTATAAAAAAAAAAAAAAAAAGGGTTGGTTACAAATCATATTTCAGCCTCCTCGTGCAGAAGAGAGCACTCGAAATACAGTGGTGATGATTTTTACCTTTTATAATCGCGTCCATCAACCTGCCTAAGGTGTGTGGTTGAAGACTTGCCACCTTCCTCATGTTCCAGTTTATGCACCCTATGAAAAGAGAAGGAATTAGGGTGAAATTAATGAACTATTGGCTCTTGGTTAACTAACTGTGACTAAACAATGTTTTAGCTTACTTTTCACATTCTTCGTCCACAAACACATCTATAGGTGCACTTGCATTTGCTCCTCCAATCCTGGATCCAATCCTTTGTGGTATCTGGCAATAGAAACTGCATCAACTATACAATTCAAGTATCGAATCCACAAAAACCTTGCGTGTCGATTCTATTGTCAAACCTTGTGGGAAGTCCATTTGGAAGGAATCGCATTGTTTTCTTTATTTCTCTCCCTTCGACTCCCTAGTATTGTCCAAGAATTCAAATGTGTCTTTGACACATCCGGCTCATGGTGTGAAGTAATGCCGATTTTTGAATCATCATAAACATCAAGTGGAGCTAGATATGACCTATCATTGAATTGCAATAAAGTCAAAAGGAGAGAAATGTCAAGAAGCAGAGGTTCTAGCAATCAAGGAGTTAAACATCAAAACGAACAAACATATAAAGAGCAACATTATGTAAAGGTCAATACCCCCACCGGCAAAAAAAAAAAAAAAAAAAAGAAAAAAGAAAAATCAAACAATAGGAATATGATACATCAAGCAACTTCCCGTATTAGTGATATTTGTACAGCTCTGTACTAAAATCTCTCACAGTGCAAGTGCACTCACCTTTCAGGTTTCATGTTTTTCCTCGAAATGTCGAAATTGCCCATTGTTTGCATTCCTGCAATAGATAAAGGCCTAAGAAAGTGAAAAGTTCTAATGCAGATAAAACCAAGTGAACTTACGGTTATCTGGATTGGGAAGTACAGTTCCAAAGCTACGAACTGGTAAGCATTTTTCCACCGACTCCTGCACAAAACAGGTACACCGAGTAGTCATATGACCGAACTACATTTTACTTAAATCGTTTCATACATCCGAGTTTTATAATGATTTCTGCATGCATGTAAGAAGCTCAGTTAGTGGTAAAATGACATGAGCTACATTCTATCCAAAAACTTGCTTACTTCTGCTGCTTTTGGTCTTTGCATCGAGTGTGAAAGAAACATTCTATAAGCATCCTTCAACTTATCTATTGGCTGAGCATTCCTACACATCAAAAGAGTTAGAATAAATAAATGTATGGCAATGGAATTTTTTTTAAAGAAATTATAAAGAGAATTTACTATATTTATAACGGAAGAAATACAAGCTAAGACGTAATATCTCAAAACAAAAATTGAGGAATTCATCAATATTAATTTTTTGGAATCAAAACCATTATAATATTATCATAGGGGGAAAAAGAAAGAAAGAAGGAAGGAAATACTCATCGCTGCAACATGAGGGCACAACGACCGAGTTTTATCTTCCATAAAAAAATACAATCCACTTCTTCCACTAAGCGAAAGTCTAAATCAAACATAACTATTTTGTTAGCAAACCAAGTATCAAGACCAATGCATAAAAGTATTGGTCATATAAATGTTACAGTGCATAAATTATTCCTTTCTTTCTTCACTTCCAGTTTGCACTTGCAATAAGAAACAGTGGGCTCAGAATTCAGGACACACTTTTCTCAATCAGAAGAACACACGCTGACCTATTATTGGCTCGTATACCAATTAATTGATCCAGCCGGAAAGCAAGAAAGAATTATAATCAATCATACGATTCATGTTATAAAAATAAAATACAGAAGATGCATGGTCCAACTCAATAAGAAATGTCAAAATACCAAATCAAAGCTCACCTTGAAATGCCAAGATGGAATATGTCATTTGCAGCCTTTGTTTTAGCCTTAGATTCCAAATGCAGAGCATACGAGATATAATATGCAGAATGTGTCGTCCCAATTTCATTTGCATGCAAAAAACTAAATATGACTTCAGCATCGAAACAATTTTCAGCCTGCAGCATTTAATTATCAATCGACAAAGATTCCAAGTTCAAATATAATAGTGAAGCAGTAGTAGTACATAATAGAAAAGGGGGATCGCACTCACATATTCCAGCCACACTTTCAAATAACGGAGATCTTCCTTGTAGCGATCTGAATGCCAAAATGTCCGCACACATTGTTCGTATATCAAAACAAGTCCGGAGAAATCACCACCAGCTGGATATGCTTCTTGAACCCATTTAATACACCTTTGACAAGTAGGTTTTGTTAGTAAAGACCGCAGGGGAATCAGAGTGCAAAGCTCGAACGAGGATGAGATGCAAGTTTCAATTAATTAAGCAAATCAAGGAAGTTCGAGAGCGAAATGTCCAACGTATTCGTCAGCAGTTCGCGGATGGACGGTTTTTTTGGGAAATGAAAAGACCCAGTATCTGTAGACTGTAGGTTCAAACGAAGATCTGAAAGTTAAACATGAAAAATAGAAGAATTACACAGCCAGCCACTCACTCGAGCCATGGTTGCAGGGGATCGTCACCTTTGTACTCGTCGATAGCCTCGATCAATTTCCTGAAAGAAGAATGAAGAAGAGATTAAGAAAGGGCCACTAGTATCATAGACGCAAAAGAGAAAATAAAAAATTAAAAAAAAAAAAAAACCTTCGATTATCAAGGAGGGATTTCTTGAGATGATTATCGGTATGGGATTTGAGGGCATTGTTCAAGATACTGATATTGCGACCCCTCTTGAGAGGTCTGACGTTCTCTTTGAAGAGTTCCCAGTCGTTCTGAGTCTTACGCTTGGACAAAAGGAACTCAGTTTCTGGGTCCAATTCCTGTATACTAGCGTCTTCCATGGATGTTGCTTCTCCTCTACCTCGCTGCTACTACGCTCCAGGAATTTCAAATTTCAAATTTCCCCCTTGTTTTAATCAAGGCAGATAAATGGGCTGGCTGGGTTGAGCCTAAGACTAAGAGCCCGGGCCCAAGACCATGAAGATTCATTAGGATGATTTTATTAAGCAGAGAGAGAAGAAAATAGGGGACTTGTCTGCTGCGTGAAACCGTTGAGTTGAGGCGATGGTGATTAGCGAAGCTGAGCGAAGTAGGGTGCGACTTTATTATTTTTTTTGCATATAGCTTTTTTTAAAAAAAAAAAAAAAAAATTGCATATAGCTTAAATCGAACTCTTCAGTTCGATCAATCGGTTTAATATATGTATGTGATCTTATTTTATGAAATATAAATATATAAATTTCTACTTTTTTTTTGTATTTTATTATTATTATTTAAATTTCAAATCCCAAACGACCGACTCTGGTCGACCCCTCTCTAACGGTTTAATCTGACGTGTAGATTTTCGAGCTTCTTTTGCTTACCTCTAATTGAAATTAATTTTGGTGAGTTTTAAAATGGTTTCAATTGCAATTTCAGAGGTCATACTTTCATCATCCAACAAAAATTAAATGTATTGAGAGAGCAATGAGCATGCCAAAATACAAAGGAACGCGGATGAGAGAAGCCTCTTACGTAAATGATCGAGAAGAAGGTGATGGAACCAAAGAAAAGTTTGATTTTGGGACATTCCCATAGAATACATAAATGTATGGTAGGCTAATTCTTTGGTTCTCTTATCGATTCATCTCCTTAAATTGATATAATGATTTTTTTTCATTATTAAGTTGAATAGTGCGATTTTGATTTTTTTTTTTTATTGATGGGTAAGCTGAAAGGAGCAAAACGAGAATACTTCCAATAACAATATATTAAACTTTGTTTGATAATCGATTTTTTAAAAATGATGTTTGTTTTTTTCTCAATTCTCTACCATATTTTTTATTTTTATTTTTAGAATTTAATTAGATATCTAAATATTTATTTTAAGAGATGAAAATTATTATTAAAAAGAAAAAGAAAAGGAAAAGAGCTTAATTTTTTAAAATAAAAAACTGAACGAACCGTGTTTTAGTTGTTGCATTTTGGGCGTGGATGTGAAAATAAATAAATAAATAAAAATAGAGGGGAAGAGATTCTATTGGAGAGTAGAAGTAGAAGTAGATTAAGACGAGAGATGTGGATGAATGTGGGGCATATGATCTCCTGCTGCGGGTCGATCTGGTGTCCGTACAAGGGGAGTGGGCCCTCACTGACATTGTAGCTATCCGGAAGCGGAATCATGGGGGCCCACTGCTTCTGTACGACGGCGTTTATTAGTGCCCCTACCAATGCCTAATGCCTTATGCTAATGGACGTGACTGTTACCACAACCATGATTATGTTTTTACGTGGTTAAATAACAAATTTGATCCTCTCATCTTGAAAAGGTGAAATTATTTAGGAAGGGAAGGTTCTATCAAATCACAAAAATAATTTGTGAGATTTTATTTAACTTTTAAAATTATAGTAGTACTAAATTTTAACTTTTAGGAACAATGGATCAAATTTTAACTTTTAAAATTATAATATTTTCAATCATCTCTTTTTCCTTTTTTTAGGAGAATAGGGATTAGAATATTGAAACCACTTACCTCATATCCTAATTCTTAGTTCCTAACATTATTTTCATCCTTCTTTCTTTCTTATATCCCAAGTTCCACCTAACCATGCTCCTTTTATTTATTTATTTATTTTTTTTATATTCATTATTCCTTTCAAAATCTATAGCAATAATTTCATCTTTTACTTAGCGATTACCAGTAAATTAATTAAATAAATCACACCTCTTAAAAAAAAGTAATGATTTGTCCAATATTACCTATCCAACCATTTATTTTAATACAAGTAAGACTTGTAATTTTGTTTAGAAAAATATTCATTCCTATAACACTGTATTATTCCTTTTCCAAAAAGAAAAAAAAAATACTGAATTGTTTTTTAAATTAATTTATAATAGTACATAAAAAAGGACAAACAAAAAGCAAAGACTTGATTGGGATTTGGGCATGGCTGGCCTCACTAAAGATGCCAAGTCTGGTGAGAAGGGTGTCAAGACATAGCATTAATTTTTTTTTAAGCGAGTATCATATTTTATTTAGTTTTCACTATATAATTGAATTTATAAATAGATTTTAAGTATTAGTCAACTTCACATAATCTATAAAAGAATGTTAATGTGATAAATAATTAATATATATTGTGAAAATTTTTCTATATACCATAATAGTACTAGAGTTTTTTTCTGGATGTACAGTAAAGTGTTTTTTTTTTAAGGAATTAAATGCTCAGTTTATAACATATAAACCCAATTTATAATTGCTCCATTGACTTTGACTAATTTATTTACTTTTATAATTTACCAAAAAACAATTGCACAGACAATAAAGTACAAAAGCTATCATAAGATTCTAAATCATCTATAAACAAACTAATTATTTTTAGTTGAATAAGTTACACTGTTATTCTTAGAAGCTATTTTTGTTCTTAAAATTTAAATAGCAATGCTAACTTTTTTATCATTAATTCTTTTATAGGATGTGGTAAGACAATGCACTTTTTATTATTTTAAAAAATATATTATTTTATACATAATCTTTGTGATTAATTTATTTTTCATACCATCACAATTTTACTTTCACTGACTTGTATATGTAAAGAGACGTGTATTTGAGTCAACAAAATAATATGATGTTGTTAAGGAATTTCAGAAATTAAAAAAAAAAAAGAAGAGAGAAATGGTCAGTAATGATACATGTATTAAAAATATTAGAAAGAGAGGTGACCATGATTTATTATGGAGGGTATGTTAAAGTTTCAAAATTGAAAAAAAAAATAATAATAAAATTGATATGGATAAATGTGGAAAATAATTGAGAATAAAAAATAGGGTGGTGGGAAAGAGAGAACTAGAAGGGGAATTGAGGTCGTGAGATTGGATGGGATGTGGGTGAGTTTGATGTACATTGGTTTTGGAATGAGTTGTAGTTGTAAATAAGAGGTAGAGCACAGCTAGGGGGAGTAGGAATCTTTTTAAACGTAAACCCAATTGCAATACAAGAACCCATTACCCATTAATCATATGTGTTTCAATTTCAATTTCATTTATGTTTGTGTTTAAATTAATTGAGAGGTGTAATAAGATTTAATCTTAAGAGCATTGATATTTGATATTTTTTTTCATTCATTTAATTTACCTTTCACTTTTTTATAAATAAAATTAATCTACATAGTTGATGGATGAGTGGGTCCTGTGGTCATGTCAGACTTGCACGGACTCAAAGATAAAAGATATATCTATATATATATATATATATGAAATAATAGAAAAAGAAAAAAGAAAAAGAGGACCCATTCACATTTTCTCCTTCCTCAGCCCACAATCCCAAAACCCAAAGCAAAGAAAAAAGTGATTCTTCTTCGTTCAGAGGGTGAGACTGATCAGGGCGGCCATCCTTAAAACTCCATTCTTATTTGCTTTCTGTTTGGGTTTATTTCGTACAGCGAAGCTATGAGGAAATATCCAGTAATTCAAAGTGATTGATGATGGTACACATTTCCTCCACCTATATCCCTTTCTTCTTTCTTTCTTTCTTTCTACTCTTGACTTCTCTTCCATTTTACAGATCTCAATCTCAGATCCAACTCCTAACCTAACCTAACTACTCTCCTTTCTCTCAACTCCTATGGCCGATCTCTTCTTCTTCTTCTTTTCATTTTCCCCGTCTCAAGATTCACTTCCCTCCCTCCACCACCAAAACCATAACTTCAGACCCTTCTTTTCTTCTTCCTATCTATGGATTAACTTTCCTTTCTTCCCCCTTTCCCTCTTAATTTCATATTCATAAATTCCTCTCACGATTTTAACATCCTTTTCTTCCTCTTTCTCTATCTCTCTCTCTCTTTACATGGACGACGTCGGTGCCCAAGTTGTTCCTCCAATTTTCATCCACCAAGCCTTGACCAGTCGCTACACTGATCTCCCCTCCATGCCCAAGAAGCGTTCTTTATCTTATCAGCTCCCTCTTCCCAACTTTCAGCCTCAGCCTCAGCCTCAGCCTCAACTCCAACCCCACACTTGGAACCCTAACGCCTGGGATTGGGATAGCGCCAGATTCCTCACCAAACCCTCCAACGCTCCCGATACTCTCTCACCCCAACACGACTTTGCTTCTTCTGTTCCCTCCCCCTCCCTCTTCAAGAAGAACTCGCACGAGGTTCTCGACGACGATGATCACAGTCTTCGCCTTAATCTTGGTGGTGGACTCAATTTGAATTACGTTGACGAGCCCGTCTACAGACCCCCCAAAAAGGTCCGCCCTGGATCTCCCGCCGCTCCCACCTATCCTATGTGTCAGGTCGATAATTGTAAGGAAGATCTGTCCAATGCTAAGGACTATCACCGCAGACATAAAGTTTGCGAGCTCCATAGCAAATCCTCCAAAGCCCTAGTTAGCAAGCTGATGCAGAGGTTCTGCCAGCAGTGCAGCAGGTTACTTTTCCTTCCTACAATTTCTTACTTCTTCGTTGTTATGCTTCCCAATTGTATCTGCCTTTTTGTTTTACATCTCGTTTTCATGCGCCTGAAATTCAATACCAATCTGCCTCCGTCTCCTATATATGTATTTTCTTTAACTGTTATTGCTCCTAATCTTCTCCTCAGATTTCACCCACTTTCCGAATTTGATGATGGGAAGAGGAGCTGTAGGAGGAGACTTGCGGGGCACAATTGGCGAAGAAGGAAGACGCAGCCCGAGGATGTAACCTCAAGGCTGACCCGGCCAGGAAGTAGAGGACCCCCAAGCAGTGGGAATTTGGACATCGTCAGTCTATTGACTGTTCTAGCTCGGGCTCAAGGTCAAGCAATTGCCTGATCAAGTATCTAATAGCTATTTTTTCATTCTTCCCCCATTCGACCCTTTGTTTTAACACATTCGTTTGAAACATCAGGAAAAAATGAAGACCAGAGTGTGAAAAGCTCGTTGTCAGCAAATAGTGACCAGCTCATTCAGATCCTCAGTAAGATCAATTCACTTCCTTTGCCACCAGACCTTGTAGCAAAGTTGCCCAATTTAGAGAATTTTAGGGGTAAGGTTCCTCCACAAAGTTCTTTGCAGCCCCAAAACAAATTAAATGGAAATCCATCTTCTTCGACCATGGACTTGCTCACTGTACTTTCAGCTACGTTAGCAGCATCAGCTCCAGATGCTCTTACAATGCTGTCGCAGAAGAGCAGTGTGAGCAGTGATAGTGAAAAAACAAGATCATCATGCCCATCTGGTTCTGATATCCAGAATAGACCTCTGGAACTTCCTTCAGTTGGAGGAGAAAGAAGCAGTACCAGTTACCAGTCTCCCATGGAAGATTCAGATGGACAAGTTCAAGGAACACGAGTTGGTTTGCCACTTCAGCTGTTTAGCTCTTCGCCTCAACATGATGCTCCACCAAACTTGGCGACTTCTAGAAAGTACTTTTCTTCTGATAGCAGTAATCCTATTGAAGAGAGGTCTCCGTCATCCTCACCTCCTCTCCTGCAAAAGTTGTTTCCTGTGCAAAGCGCAGAAGAAACTACCAGTAATGGGAAAATACCAATCAAAAAAGAAGTTAGGGGAATTGTTGAGGTTCGAAAGCGTCCTGTTAACAATATTCCCTTTGAACTCTTTAGAGGGTCAGACAAAGGAGCTGACCCAAATTCGTTTCGAACTGTTCCATATCAAGCTGGATACACTTCTTCAGACTCTGATCATTCACCTTCTAGTTTAAATTCTGATGCTCAGGTATCCTGCTGAATACATTCTTCTTTGTTTTTATAGGCTTGTGTTTTGTGTGTGTGAGTTTTATATCATTATTCTTTATTGTGATTTGAAACATCATTATTCAGGATCGCACTGGAAGGATAAGTTTTAAACTGTTTGACAAGGATCCCAGTCAGTTTCCAGGGACATTGCGGACACAAGTAAGATTATAGTTTCTTTATTGCTTCTTGTTTCTTTTATAAGAAATGTTGCACTTGCATATGCCAGGAAAAACTTCTTAAAGTTCCGCTTCTAATGTTTTAGATATACAATTGGCTGTCTAATTGTCCATCTGAAATGGAAAGCTACATACGGCCTGGTTGTGTGGTTCTGTCGATTTATATGTCTATGTCATCCATTGCATGGGAACAGGTGAGAGTAAAGTGCTGTTATCCCAGATTGTAATTGTACTACTAAACTTTTTTGAGCTCTAACTAGTTTCATTCGTTCTTTGCCAGCTTGAAGAAAATTTGGTTCCGCATGTTAAATCTTTGGTTCATAGCAAAGAGCTTGATTTTTGGAGAAGTGGAAGATTTTTAGTTTACACTGGGAGGCAGCTAGCGTCACACAAGGATGGTGAGAACTTACCAGGGTAGTATGATTCCGGAAAAAAAAAAAAAAAAAAATTACCAGGGTAGTGGTCTTTGTCTTATTGAATTTGAGCTTCTTCTTGTTGTTGGTTATTTATCAATAATCAGCACCAGTTTTTTGATCTCTGATTTTTCTCATAAAAACTTGTCATCGTCTTTATAGCATGGTCCTTTCAACCATAGGTTGTGGATTTGTTGTCGTTCTTGTCTTAAGTTTTGTTTCCACTGATTGGGTTTTCAGGGAAGATTCGTCTGAACAAATCCTCAAAAGCATGGAGTAATCCAGAGTTAATCTCGGTGTCACCTTTAGCAGTTGTGGGTGGACAAAAGACTTCCTTTTTGTTAAGGGGAAGGAATTTGAACAATCCTGGCACCAAGTAAGTCCAATGTCATAATGGAGGATGATTTTTGTTGGTTCTACCTTCAGTTTTTTGTCCTCTTTCCTTTTTTCTTTTCTTGGAGTGACACTTCACAACCTTGTAGGATTCATTGCACATCTATGGGTGGCTACATATCTGAAGAGGTAATGGGATTAAGTAGGCAGGGAATATACGATGAGATACACTCTGGAAGTTTCAAAATTGGGTATGCATCACCTACCAACCTTGGTCGTTGTTTCATTGAGGTAGATGTTTGACTTGAATTAGCACATGTTATCTGCGCTACAATTGAAGTTTCTTACTAAATCATTTTTTTAATCTACTGTATAAACAATGCTAACAGGTGGAAAATGGTTTTAAAGGAAATAGTTTCCCTGTTATTATAGCTGATGCTGCCCTCTGTAAGGAATTAAGGCGTCTTGAGTCCGAGTTTGATGAGTTTAGAGCACCTGATATCAATTCAGAAAGTCATTCATATGTTCCTTCGCAGCCAAGGCTAAATGATGAAATTTTGCAGTTCTTGAATGAACTTGGATGGCTATTCCAAAGGGAAAGGTCCTCTTCCGAGATAGACAATCCAGATTTTTTAATTAGGCGGTTCAAATTTTTACTCACGTTCTCAGCAGAGAGGGACTTCTGTGTGTTGGTTAAAACACTTCTTGACATTCTGGTAAAAAAATGCTTGATCACAGATGGACTATCAATGAAATCTTTGGAAATGATATCTGATGTTCAGCTCTTGAACCGGGCAGTGAAAAGGAAGTGCAGGCGGATGGTTGACTTACTTGTCCATTATTATGTATCTGGCTTTGGTGATGCAGAGAAAAAGTACCTTTTTCCACCAAATGTTATTGGTCCTGCTGGTATTACGCCTATGCATTTGGCAGCTTCAATGACAGATTCAGATGATATGGTTGATGCTCTGACAAATGACCCGCTCGAGGTGACATCTAGTTTCTTCTTTTTATTTTAATTATACCTAGTAAAAAAAACATGTCCTGATTTTCTTCTGAGGACAAGATGTGTTTTTTGCATTACTGTATAATTTGACATTGTCCCAAAATGATCTTAGAGGGCTCTGATAGTTGACCACCGTGGAGATCCCGGATTATATGGTCTACTTTGTTTTCTGAAAATTCTTAAAACCGTTCCTAGGTGTACTTTCAAAAATGGTGCCAAATCACGCCTTGGGGGAGAAATATCTTCTTAAAAAAATATCAATTTTCTTAACAGTATCTTGCTGAACTATTAGTTTTTTTTTTTTAAAAAAAAAAGTTTACATTTTTCTATTCAGAAGGTTATTGGACTGTCAAGCACAGGATAAATGAATTGCTATATTGTTTGAACGTCCTGTTTTCGAAGTTGCAGATTGGATTGAAGTGTTGGAGTTCCCAACTAGATGCAAGCGGACAGTCGGCACGGGATTATGCTTTAATGAGGGGTAATCATTCTTGTAATGAGCTGGTGGATCGAAAGCTTGGTGACAAAAAGAATGGTCAAGTTTCAGTGAGAGTTGGGAATGAGATAGAGCAAGTAGGAGTAGGAGTAGGAGGGGTGTCAAGTGGTGAGCGGGGGAGGGTGGAATTGGAAGGAAGATCATGCTCCAGATGTGCAGTTGTTGCAGCAGCAAGGTGCCACAGGAGGGTACCTGGGAGTGGCGGCACACACAGGTTGCTTCATCGGCCCTACATTCATTCAATGCTTGCTATAGCTGCTGTGTGTGTTTGCGTGTGTCTATTTTTGCGAGGTTCCCCAGACATTGGTTTAGTTGCACCCTTCAAATGGGAGAACTTGGGGTATGGGACAATTTAGTTATGAATAGACGACACTTGGAAAAGGATGGAGTGAGGTAATGAATAGAAAACATAGGGAAAGAAGGCCAAAGAAGGGACGCTGGTTGATATGATAAGATAAAATAATATAATCTTGCCTTGAAAAATAAAACATGGGGAGGTCATCAGTCAACAAATGGTTGCTCTGACGTTGAGTTTATGAAGTGGATTATTAGTTGAAAGGGGAGGGGGAGGATGGTATTGTATTGTATTGTTTTGCAGCTGTGGAGTGGAGAAGACTCCACCGTGGACGCCGAAGTTGAATTCAAGAAAGCAGGTCGGGGGGATATGATCAATGATTGAAGAAGAAAGCATGAGAAAGAGAGAGAGATCATATAACAATTTTATTTGGCCTTCCCCCGTCTTCCTGCTGCTTCTTCTTCTTCTTCTTCTTCTTCTTCTTTCTTTTTTTCTTTTTTTTTTTAATTATTATTATTACTTCTTAGTAGCATGCCATACGGTGAATATAACCTGATATAATATATAATTTATAAATATTACAGTTGTCTAAAACAACACGATGTAAAGTTGATCCAATCACATTTATACTTCTACAGACTTTTTGTCAAGAAAAAAGGCTCAAGTACAAGTCACTTTTTTACCCAACGCTTTCAATTCCTACAATAATTCAACACGCTTGTTGTCATTTGCTAAATTCTTTTTTTTTTTTTTTTATTTACATCAATTATTTGTTCATGAGTATTCTATACTAGTGTTTGATGCCTTCCTTTTGTGTTTTCAGAACTTCTATTTTTGGTAGACAATCTGAAGATTATGTGGTATCTACTGAAATTAGTGAATATATGTTTGACATATGCATTTTCAAAAATTGTTTTGGATTTTGTGATCCCAAATGTGGAAATTCTAAAAATATCATATTTTTGTAATAAGCTCAATAAAATATATATAATATATAATTATATGATATTATAAAATAATAATTATACAAAATTCATAAAAGAAAATCAATGTTCACAAATTAATTAATAATTGTTTATATTCATCTTAATATTTAGTTTTGTTATTGCAACTAGTTTCATGGTTTATAATATATTATAGAATATAGTTTGAACAAATTGTTTAAATTCAATTAATTTTTAAATCTGCTACTAAACAACATCTTTAAAAATAACTTTGTTTTCTTGAATTCATTATTTTTAAATTTCTATTTTTCATATTACTTATCAGACCAGACTTAAATTTCTCGATGGTTACCTTGTCTTAATAAATTTTATTGTTTCTTTGCCAATAGAATAATTGGAAAGATAGTCCTGGAGGCTGGAAATTTGTTAGCAATTCTTAGTTTATTTCCATCAAGTCTAAATTTTAATCACTATATACAACTTTTTCTTAACCATTTAATATTTTAATGTCAGTTAATCAATTAAGTACGTAATATGTATAATTTTATTAATAATAATAATAATTTTAATACCAGAAAAGATACCATATAAATATAATTTTAAATTTTATAGAAAGAAAGCTAATAAAAATTAATTTTTTAAAGAAAATTAACAAAAAAACTAACCATAAGAATCAATTTTAAATTTTTTTCGAATGTATAGAGATTTAAATTGAACATTTGAAAATATAAGGATTAAAATAAGGTTTTAATTTATTAGTATAAGATTTTAATTCACATAACCTAAATTATAAATTTATTTTTGCCCTAGTAATTTTTATAAATTTGATTGAGTTGATACAGGCTGGTCGTACGAAAGAAATAATGCTGGTTGGTCAATGTCAAATAAATAATAGAGGTTGGACAATAACGAGATTGGTTGGTTTTATTTTATTTTATTTTAGGTTTTTTTTAAATGATATTATTTAATTATATCATGTCTGCTTGACAATGAATGAAGGAAGCACTTTACTTTAAATTAATAATTAATGATCTTTGACTCTTAATTTAATTTTAGTTTTTTATGGTAAAACAAATCTTTACGTAAAAGAAATACTTAAAATAGTCGTAAATAAGTAGTTTTTTTATAAAGAAAAAAAAAGTGGGGAAATTGCTAAAAATAGGACAAAATTAAGGGTATAAAAGAAATTTAGGACTTTTTTTAGGGAAATTGCTAAAAATAGGACAAAATTAAGGGTATAAAAGAAATTTAGGACTTTTTTTAGGTTGGTAGAGATTTAGGACTTTTTGTATATGAAATTACCCATTTACCCTTTTTTAAAAATCTCCAATTTTAAAAAACTATCCCTAATTTTATGCCCTAAATCGAAGAACACCCACGTCTCCACGCGAAGTCTCCACGCGAAGTCGAAGAACACTACTACACGAAGCGGCGACTTCTTCAACGAGCGATCGGGCGACTTCTCTTGACAACTGCGGCGGCGGCGGCTTGGCGGCAGCACGTATAGCGCGGCGTCGACTTCTCTTCAACTTGGCGCGGGCGGCTTGCGGCACAAAAGCGCGGCGTCGACTTCTCTTCAACTGCGGCGCTGGCGGCGGCACGAAGAAGCGCGGCGTCGACTTCTCTTCAACTGCGGCGGTGGCTTGACGGCACGGAGCGGCGCGGCGACGAGACTTCAAAGCGAAATAAGACGGCGGTGAAAAGAAACCAACTAACGACGCCCATCGCTACAACTCGAACTCTCGCCACTACAACATCCGGAAAGGTTGGCGCAATTCTTCTTTTTCATTATATTTTCGTTCCTATTTAGGGGTAACTAGTTTGATTTGTGGGAGTTAATTAGTTGGCTATAAGTGTCTTATAAGTAGTGTGTTCTCGAGAGTGGGAATGATGCAAATTGCTTCTGACATATATTATGTTGCATTATTTTCTAATTGCGAGAAATCGTTAGAAACTGTGAGAAAAAGTGGAGAATTACAACTTGATTAGCATGATTATCTCTTGGACTATGTTTGCTTTTTGTGACTTATGCTTATTTTACTCAAACTACATAATTGAGCTTGTTGTGGATTTATTTCATTGTGCTCCAACCCATGCAATATTTGTAGTTTGGTGGGAGAAATTGGGAGGATTGATTTGATTAAGGAGTATTTTTTGTGGATTTATGATCGTGTGCTGAAACCCATGCAATATTTGTAGTTTGGTGGAAGGTTGGGAGGATTGATTTGATTTAGGAGTGTTTTTTGTTAATATTTTTGCAATTAGGTTCATAACATTTTTGGAAATTCCTAATAGTGTTGTTATCTTTTTACTAAATTTTCAGTGTGAGAAAAGTGAGATACAAGTGCAAAGAGAAAAGAGTATATGCAAAGTTTGTATGGGCCTTTTTAGGTTGAGTAGATATTGTTTGAGCATTTCCTATGATTTAGATGCAACTTTTGCATGATTTCTTAGGTCAGAGAAAGGTCTGAGAAAAAAAAAGCAGAATGTTATAAGTTGTTTTTTCTTTCATATGGGTCTTTTTAGGTTGAGTAAATGTTGTTTGTTTGAGCATTTTCTATTATTTAAAGGAAAGTTTTGCATGATTTCTTAGGTGCGAGAAAGGTGCGAGAAAGGTCTGAGAAAAAAGCAGGAATGTTATAAGTTGTTTCTTTTCTTAAATATGGGTCTTTTTAGGTTGAGTAAATGTTGTTTGAGCATTTTCTATTATTTATAGGAAAGTTTTGCATGATTTCTTAGAGTCAGAGAAATGTGCGAGAAAAGTCAAGAGAAAAAAAAATGTAATGTTATATAAGTTGTTTTTTTCTTCATATGGGTCTTTTTAGGTTGAGTAAATGTTGTTTGAGCATTTTCTATTATTTATAGGAAAGTTTTGCATGATTTCTTAGGTGCGAGAGAAAGGTCTGCGAAAAAAAACAGAATGTTATAAGTTGTTTCTTTTCTTAAATATGGGTCTTTGTAGGTTGAGTAAATGTTGTTTGAGCATTTTCTATTATTTATAGGAAAGTTTTGCATGATTTCTTAGGTCTAGAAATGTAATGCGAGAAAGTTCAAAGAGAAAAAAAGCAGAATGTTATAAGTTGTTTCTTTTCTTTCATATGGGTCTTTGTAGGTTGAGTAAATGTTGTTTGAGCATTTTCTATTATTTATAGGAAAGTTTTGCATGATTTCTTAGGTGAAAGAAATGTGCGAGAAAGGTCTTGAGAAAAAAAAAAAAACAAATGTTATAAGTTGTTTCTTTTCTTTCATATGGGTCTTTTTTTAGGTTGAGTAAATGTTGTTTGAGCATTTTCTATTATTTATAGGAAAGTTTTGCATGATTTCTTAGGTGCGAGAAATGTGCGAGAAAGGTGCGAGAAAAAAAACAGAATGTTATAAGTTGTTTCTTTTCTTAAATATGGGTCTTTGTAGGTTGAGTAAATGTTGTTTGAGCATTTTCTATTATTTATAGGAAAGTTTTGCATGATTTCTTAGGTGCGAGAAAGGTGCGAGAAAGGTGCGAGAAAAAAAACAGAATGTTATAAGTTGGGTTCTTTGCATTTCATTGGGTCATTTTCCTAACTAGTTGTTATATTGAATGTTGAATAGTTCTTTATTTTGAATTCTGCAGATATCAATGACGATGAACACCTCTCCCAAGTACTTGATAAAGCCATCATGTCATTTTCGAACTCAAGTGTCAGCTAGATCAATGATTGGGAAGACAATTGAGAGAATAAAATCGAAGCTCACTCCTGCCCAACAAGAAAAGTTTAGAGCCACTCGCTTAGGCCATTTTTTAGATGTAGACCTTATATTTAATGGACAACTCATCCACTACCTTTTATTGAGAGAAGTGGAGGAAAAGAATGTTAATTGCATTACCTTTAAGGTAGAAGGAGAGGTTGTAACTTTTGGGCGGAACGAGTTTAACATAGTGACAGGTTTGTGGCCTAGTTCTAGGATTTGTTCTCGTCCACAAAAATTAAACAATAGAATTAGAAAAACCTATTTTGGGGATAAGGCTACGATATACTCTAGTGAGGTAGAGAACGTCTTCATGAATTGTAAAGGGGAGGACGATGATTGTGTTAAATTAGCCTTAATATACCTCATAGAACTAGGGTTGTTCGGGAAGGAGAAAGAAAACTTAAAGCGGACACGACATTATGGGGGTTTGTTGATGATTGGGATATCTTCAATAGTTATGGTGGGGGCTCTCTCATTTTCTAGAGCATACGATATGTGGTTTGAAAAAAGCATTGAGCAAGGCTAAGGAAAAAATGAAAGGTCTTATCGATAGATATACCATTATAGGATTCCTCATGCATTACAGTAACGTTTTACACTTTACTTAAATTTTATATTTTTTTCTTTTTTTATTCTAATGTTGGATACATATTATAGGTATGGGCGTCACGAGTCTATATCTACCTTAAATGGTGTTGTCATGAAAATAAGTGACGATGCTATCCCCGTATGTTACGTTGGTCATCTTCCAATCTCCCTCCTCCAATCTTATTCATAGTCAAGTGTTTGACTTAGAGAAGGTATACCACCATGCATTGTAAATTTCATATATTATTGTATTATTTAACTATTGTATTTTTACTCATGTGGAACTTTATCAATTTTGTAGGTGGAAATTAAAAGTTTGATTGAGGCAACGGTGGAGGAAAAATTGTTAGCCCAAGATGGTCTACCTCCTCAACCCTGTCTAACGCCTCCGAGCGTTAAGGAGGTCCAAACATTGAACATTACTACTGAGGTTGTGATCGACGAAGGAGTACAAGAAAAACCAACAAATGACAACCTTAAGGAATCTAAAAAAGACCGGAAGTCTAAGCCCATGTCCTCCAAGGAGTATAGGAGATTAAAAGTACAAGTGAGCAACCTCTGACATGACATGAAAGTTGTGAGGCGACATGGAACTTATTAAGGGGGATGTGGCAGAGATGAAAGTGTTATTATCACTAATCTTAAAACGGGTTGGGATAACAGAACAGGTAAGCAATTTTATTATACATAGTCTTGTGTCTTCTTGTTAAAAAAAATATGCTCATTTGTTCACGAAATTTATTGTTTTGGATTAGGGCGACAAAGAAAATGAGGTTGGGAACGAAACCTCAGTGATGGATGAGTTGGGCACACATATAATGACTGATGTCACACCGGTTGAGAGACCAAGTACACCATCGTGGTTGAAAATGCCAACTGATGACAATGAGGGCATCGAACCAGAGATTGAACAGCCAGTAAAATGTGTTCAGCTCGTCGTTCATAGTGCCCCATTTAGAGATCAGGATCTTGAGGTGGATGATGTGACCGAAATATCACCGTTCAAGGTGGTAGGCCCATCCGTCCGTGTTGCACGGAAAAGGCGTCCAAGCGTTCATATTTCAACTCCTTTCACAACCCTAGCCAAAAGAATAAAGTCTTCCGCGTTACTTATAATCGATGCACATGATTGAAATGCGTGAATTGGAAAGACTCGAGGCGATGGATCAATGACAGAAAAAACTAACAACGAGCTAAAGGACACCATCATTGGACAAAAACCAAGTCTTTTTTTTAAAGAATTATGTATGTGTCGACATTGGCTAACGGATGAGGTATATAGTTTTCCTTATTTATTTCATTGGTACTTAATTTAACCTATATGACTCATTATACTTTATTCCTTATGTAGCATTTAGATACAATCTTCTTGTTCCTTCGTTTGAATATTAAGGCCAAAGAAAGTTTTTGTTCCCAGAACTTTACAATCGTTGACACACCACGATATTCATGGTATGTTATTCTATAATTTGATCCGCAATTGTTATATAATATAGAAGTTATGTAACTTTATCACTAATTATGTGTGCGCACGTCATCTCCTCCAAGCAAAGTGGCTTTGAATACAAAAAAAGCATCGGCGAAAATAGGCCATTCGATTGGCAAGTATATCGCTTAGTCGATTACATCATTGGATGTAATGTTGACTTCGGGATGCTTGGGTTAACGTTGATCTTGTGTATGCACGATCAACGTGAATGGACTTCATTGGGTGTTAGCATGCTTTGATCTACTTCATTGCGAGATCAAAGTTTGGGATTCATTATCAACGCCTACGGAGGATATTGCGGGGGAATTAGAGCCATTGCAAACGATGATACCCGCAATATTACATGCAACCGGGTTTTTTTGCAAGAAGGCGCGATCATCACAACATATAGTACCTTGGCCAATGGTAATGGTAGAGCCCGCTCAAAGCAGCGCAATTCATCCGATTGTGGGGTTTTACCATTAAATTCTTTGAATATGTTATGTACTTGTTACGATTTCGTTACTACTCGTGTCAACAAAACATGTCCTACTTTAGGAAGCATTTGGCTTTTCAATTATGGTGTAATACTCCAATGTATTAAAACTTCGATATGATATATTTTATTTGTATATTTATGTTATAATATATTGTAAATTTCATTCTTTATCTGATTGTTGTGCCTGACCCCATGTATATTTGAAGTTTGATTGGAGGTTTGGGAGGATTGATTTGATTAAGGAGTATTTTTTTATCAATTAGGCCCTTCAATTTTTGGGAAACTCCTATAAGCGTTGTTATCTTTGCAGAAATTTTCTTTGCGAGAAATGTGAGAAAAAAGTAATAAATATATATAACTAATGTAACTAAAGGTGAGAGAAAAAAATCAAGCATACCACAAAGTTAACGCAAAAACATAATACATATAACTAATGTATACATTGTTAACAAACAGAATGTTCAACATAACAACCATTTTACTTTTCAGCATATGCAATAGGATTACGACATGTCAATCTATTATGGTCTCGTTCATTACATCTGCCACATCTGTGGACTATGGGACTTTCTCCAACTGATGGAATCCTCTTTTTCTGGCGTCGACCAACCCTAGCCACTACTTTTGGAGGTAGTACCTTCATTTCCACATAGTCTGCTGATGTCTTCCACTCACGAGGCATTACCAACAGGATAAATAGGCTCTGCATATGCTGCTAACAAACATTCATTAGTATAATAACGATTACATAAGCCATATACATTTATACTCCGAGCTCTTGCTGCAGCAATTGCATGGGCGCATGGTAATTCCTCTAGTTGGAACTCCTTACAACTACACTCTTGAGAGTTAAGGTCAACAGTCTCCTCTCCATCCATGTCCTTCATATGTAATTGATAACAATCAATTGAATCAACCTTCATTGTTAAAGAACGTTCATGGCTTATATGTATTATTTCTTCACCCATTCACCGTCAAGATGGATGTGCCTTTTGAAGCTTCTTCTCGACGCTCCCAAAACCATCTTTGTAGTAACGCTCTCAAGTGTTCAACCAATGCGACAATTGGCAATCCTCTAGGTTCACTCGGAGAGGGCATTCATGCTCTCGGCTATATTCGTGGTCATCATATTGTATCGCCTTCTTGGGCAATGCATACGTGCCCAACGTGATGCACCAACATTTTCCAAATACTTGCCTACACCATTATCGAATGCTAGGATCGTCCCCACGATTCTTGAAATTTTGACTCGCGATATGCTCTTGCGCGCATTACAAAACAAATGTTCTATTGTTTCACTCTTGAATTTAGTAACCAAATTATCTCTCAAATGTTGCACACAAAGAGCGTGAAATGCATTGGGAAAAACCAAAGCAATAGACTTTGATATGCTTTTATTTCGATCTGATACAAAAACTAGGTCACTAACTTCTCCTATTGCACATTTTAACTTTTCCAAGAACCATACCACTGAACTATCAGATTCCCTATCGACGATTCTGAATGCAAGGAAAAAAATTTGGTTATTTCCGTCTAAGCAAGTGGCAATTATCAAAGTACCCTTATATTTGCACTTCAGGAATGTTCCATCCATAACTATGACACGTCGCATACAATTTAGAAATCCTCGAACACATGGTCCTAGTGCCATAAAAAGATATTTGAAGAACTGACCATCTTCGAGTTCAATGTCATAAAATGTACCTGGATTTGCCGGTTTAAGTGCTTAGCCATACCGCGTAGCAATAGATTATATGACTCTTACGGTGATCCCGTGCTTGCATATACGCAATTTCTCCAGCACGCCACGCTTTTTCATAACTCATATTTATACCATAGTCTTGTCTCATGTCTTCGATGATGTCACGAGGTTTGTATTGACGACCAACTCCTTTGAATTTTGATTTTATTATTTCCCCACTACCCAAGCCTTTGCTTGTCTATGGTCATGATTCAAAGATATCAAGTGAACATGAGTGAGCGTTTGCATACTTTGAAATTTTGAATATGTCTCAACCCTTCAATTGGATCGCCTCAAGTCTCCATTTACATTTATCATCAACACATTTAACATAAAGAATCTTCTTGGTAGACTTCTTTACTCTAAATTCAAAGTTTTTTTCATTGCCACCACACTTAATCTCATGGATAATTCCTCTTGCCAAAAAAATATTTGCCCTACCTCCAACTCATCATTTGTTGAGCTTCCTTCATCAAAAGTATTTTTCTTCACATATGTCGATCGGCTACGATTGACCACCACATCACACGCTTTTCTTTTACCATATTTTGAAGTCCTTATTTCTTGTCGGATGTCATAGGATTCAAAATTAAAGTTCTTGCCCTCATCATATGAATCCCATCTACTATTATCATTTTTGTCATTAACTATGTCAACTTCAAATGATATTATAATCTAATGTTGCATGCACCAGTTCGAACATTTGTATCTAAGGTCTTAACTTGATTGCTACGAGAAATCGATTTATGACCTTCAAAATGAAAATCTTGCACTGAGTCTGAACTTCTGTACCTAGGTTCAAATGTGGCGTACAAAGAGGACTTGAAGCATATTTTCACAAAAAGATAAAATCTTAAATCACGATCATTACTTATCTCCAATGGAGGTTTGATTATCGGATCTTATCTCATATATGCATCTAAGTTTGATGTCAAACTCTTTAGGGTCAACTTCCGTGAGATCATATATTTCAAGAACTAAATCCTTGTGTGTGATTTCTTTACTTACGACAAGACCTTTCAACAAACCTCCTACATATTTTTTTTCCTTCTCATCCCATACTCCACCATAACGAACCAAAATAGGAACATGGGTCATCCTTAAACTCTTAATTTCTGCAAAAATAATAAGAAAAATATTATTAGACAAGAATTCAATACCCTATTTATAAAAAATACACATGAAAATAAGTCATTTAACGATAAGTGTATAGAATGAAGTACCATAACTAACACCTAACTAGACATGCATAAATAGCCACAACAAAGTTAAAGAACTAAACGAAAGTCGGTTTAACATTATGTTTTTTTTCTCGCACTTTTCTCACACTTTTGATAAACCATAAAAATTTGGCTAAATATCAAAAGTCATCACCAAATAATGACTATCCAACCTAAAAAGACTAATATGGTTGAAAGTTTCCCACTTTTCGGACACAAGGATGACTTTTCTCGTAGATTCACTAACATAGCAAAAGAAGACTTTTAAGAAAAAACTGTATAAATTGATGTACGAACATCAAGCCCTAGCTAGACATGCATAAATAACCACAAAAAAAAGGAAAGAACCAAAGGAAAAGGCTCATTTTGCATTCTGTTTTTTTCTCGCACTTGTCTCGCACCTTTCTCGCACCTTTCTTTCACTTTTGATAAACGATGAAAATTTGGAAAAATATCAAAAGTCATCACCAAATAATGATTATCCAACCTAAAAAGATTGATATGGGTAAAAGAAAAAAAGAAAATCATTATCATACTTCAAGTATACTAAAGGATTATAAATTCGAAATGAAACCCAAGTTCATTTTCATTTAGTAAAAATATCAAACACTTTGTCTGCAACATTTAAAATGAAAAAAGAAAAGGAAGAAAGAAAATGAAAAACTCGTACTTCACAGTTTGTTGGTTCACAAAAGAAACAAACAAAGGTTGGTTGGTGTTCGACGGTTCGTGTTCTCCACGTCCGTGGTCGCCGGGTTCGTGGTCGCCAGTAAGTGGTCGCCAGGTTAAGTGGTCGCCGATGTGTTGCAGCCGGTGAGGAGTTCAGGTGGGTTTATGCAAGAGAGAGATTTGCGTGAGAGAACCTTTGTGTAAGAGAATTTGTGGGTTTTTGTTAAAATAAGGGCATGCCATTCTTTAAAATGGGGATTTTTTAAAAAAGGTACATTAGTAATTTCATACCCTAAAAAGTCCTAAAAGTCTACTCATTTAAAAAAGGTCCTAAATTTCTTTTATACCCTTGAATCTGTCCTATTTTTGGCAAATTTCCCAAAAAAGTGAGACCCCTAAATTTTGAGTTGTCTTAATTGAAAATTTAAACTAATAATAGTATAATTTAAAGTTTTTCAGTCGAATAAATGAATTTAGAGGTAGTTTGAGAAGGTTGAATATGAATTGGACTTGAATATTTAAAGAATCCAAGTGGGTTGACTTGGGAAGTTGCGTCCATCTCCAATTTCGTTGTTTGAGTTTGGATCATAGTTTTATTTTAAAGATAAAGAGAAGAGACTTTCAACTTTCGACTTTCAACCCTCCTCTCATCATCAACTCAAACTCACTCTTCTGCGTTCTGCGTTCTGCCCATGGGAATGAATGAATGAATGAATGGCTTTTTAATAACTAATTCCAATTCTCTTCATTTCTTTTTCTCACACAATCCAAAATGAAAATGCTTCTTCTTCTTCTTCTTTTAGCATCTTCTTCTGCTGGTGCGACGGTTGAGATGACCATGCCCGGCTGCCCTTCCAACTGCGGAAACGTCACCATTCACTATCCTTTTGGCATCGGCTTGGGTTGTTACATGGCCACCGGCTTTGACATTACTTGCAATTCTTCCTATGATCCTCCATTACCCTTCCTCGGCACCACTAACCTTCAAGTTCTGGAAATCTCTTTAACCAACCTTCGCATACGCAACTTTGTCTCTTACAATTGTTACACCCGGACTGGGGCTCTCATTCAAACATCCGGCTCTTGGATCAACTTAGGCCGCCTCCCTTTCTTCTTCTCCACCACCAACAAATTCACCGTCATTGGCTGCGACACCATGGCCTTGATATCTGGGTCCGAGGGCTTGTCCTACACTAGTGGATGCGTTTCCCTGTGCTCCAGCAAGGAAACCGTCATCAATGGCTCTTGCTCTGGAATCGGCTGCTGTCAGACTGCCGTCCCCAGAGGCCTAAAGCGCTTCCAGAGCATTATTGGGAACCTCAACAACCATACCAAAACCTGGCAGTACAATCCTTGCAGCTATGCCTTCCTGGTTGACCAAGACCGCTACACCTTCAAAGTGTCTGATCTGGCCGATCCCAACTTCCTGGCCACCATTAATAGGTTGCCCGTGGTTCTGGACTGGGTTGTGGGTAACAGGACATGTGAACAGGCTCGGAAAGCCTTCTCACCCTACGTTTGCAAGCCCAATTCCGAATGCTTCGATTCAGAGAGCGGTAGCGGTTATCAATGCCGGTGTAGCCAAGGTTATGAAGGGAACCCATATCTCACTCCTGGATGCCAAGGTACGCTACCTGTACCTACTATTTCTACTTCTCCTATATATATATATATATATATAATTATGAAAAGCTAGGTAGCTAGCTGAGGGAAGTGGTTGATTTGTTGCAGACATTGACGAGTGTGTGGGCTCCAACAACCCTTGCGAGGACATATGCGTGAATACCCCTGGCAGTTATTACTGTTCGTGTCCTCACGGTTCCGAAGGCGATGGCAGAAAGGACGGCAAGGGCTGTATCACTAAGACTAAGCAATTTCCTCTTATTCAGCTCACTCTCGGTGAACTCTCTTACTCCTTTCTCCCTTCTCCATTCTTCATCATCTAATTATCTTTTCTATTCCCATTCTCAGGTCTTGGCTCTGGTCTCCTCTTTCTTGTCATCACCGCCACTTGGCTTTACTTCACCATTAAGAAGAGGAACCTCATTAAACTCAGAGAGAAATTCTTCCACCAAAACGGGGGTTTGCTACTGCGGCAACACCAAGGTGCTGTTGAATCCACAAAAATCTTCACCGCGAAGGAGCTGGAGAAAGCGACCGACAATTATGCCGAGACTCGAATCCTGGGCAGAGGTGGAAACGGGACTGTGTATAAAGGAATTCTACCTGATGGCAAAATAGTCGCCATTAAGAAGTCGAAGATTGCGGATGAAAGCCAAATCGAACAATTCATCAACGAAGTCATAATTCTAGCCCAAATAAACCACCGGAATGTGGTGAAACTGATGGGATGCTGCCTGGAGACGGAGGTTCCTCTGCTCGTCTACGAATTCGTGTCGAATGGGACTCTACACAGCCATATTCATGAAAAGAAGAGCTTCAATAACAATTCCATGTGTTGGGAAAACCGGCTGAGAATAGCGACGGAAACGGCAGCAGCACTTTCATACTTGCACTCTGCAGCGTCCACACCTATCATTCACAGAGACGTGAAGTCAGCGAACATACTGTTGGACAAGAAATGCACGGCGAAAGTGGCAGATTTTGGAGCATCGAGGTTTATCCCAATTGATCAGTCGCAGGTAACGACGCTGGTTCAGGGGACGTTTGGGTACTTAGACCCAGAGTACTTTCAAACAAGTCAGTTGACGGAAAAGAGCGATGTGTACAGTTTTGGAGTGGTACTGTTGGAGTTGTTGACGGGGGAGCTGCCGGTGTCGTTCGAGAGAACAGAATCACAGAGAAACCTGTCGTCGTATTTTGTAGCGTCATTGCGACAGAAGAGACTATTTAGGATACTAGAAGGGAGGGTGCTTAGAGAGGGAAAGAGAGAGCAACTAATAGAAACGGCGGAGCTGGCGAGGAGATGCCTGAAACTGAAGGGGGAAGACAGGCCGACGATGAGAGAGGTGGTGGCGGAGCTGGAAAGGCTGAAGAAAAGGGAACATGTAAATGTAAATGGGTTACAGAACTGGGAGGAGACGGAAAGTTTGCTGGAACGGCCACTACAACACGACGCAGAGGCTGAGGATCTTTACCCCATAGGGACCTCTACCTTCCAAGCCTACGGCGATAACGGTAACCGTTGACTCTCCGAATTTTCAATACTTTCATGTCCAACACCACATGCGTAATTACTTTTAAGTTTTAACCCAATAATAAATTAATTAATAATAGTTTTCATATTTATTTAAATTAGCTCATTGCTCTACTTAAATAGAACTAATTTCTGCCTCCTATTATTAATTAGCCAAAACTTTCTCAACATGATAAATTATTCTGAAGGTTTGAACAGTATATATTCTACGCGCTTTCTTTTTCTTTTTCTTTTTCTTTTTAGAGTTTAATACGTGGAGTGCTGGATTCAATAATTTTTCTATATCAGCATATATTGATTAATTAATTATTTAAAACTGGTTATTAAATAGAAACAATTATTTATAATGAATTAAATAATTCCTAGTAACTTATTATTGTTTAAGCTTAAGTAATGTTAATGGATTAATAAATGAATTTTTGAGGTGAGTGTTTGCAGTGCCTTGAAAGTTGAAACAGAGGAGAGAAGATTAGATAGAAAAAGAAAAGAAAAGAAAAGAAAAGAAAAGAAAAGGAATCTGTTGGGCTTTGGTGATCCATTACCTTGCATTAGTTTCTGAATAACTTTATATATTATTTCTTCCCATCACAAGTTGCAGTTTGAAGATGTGGGTAAGTTGGTCCGAATAATCTAACGAAATATATATATTATATTATTCCTTCCATCATCATCATATATTAATCAGGGGATGGACGATGGATTTGGAACTTAACTTGGGCTGCTGTTTTCTTGGGGTCGCGTCTTTGATTTCTTTTTTGTGGTTCAATAAATTAATATTTTCATATTCGAGGAATTAAATGAGAAAAGAGAAAGTGAAGAGATGGGAAGATTAAGATAATTAATTTACACATATTGATTACAACCACTGCTTTCCAATAATATCATACATATCATATAAATGGGAATAATAATTAACTGTGCAAATTATAATGAAAGAGATTACATATAGAAAATATAGAAGGAAGGAAGACAATAATAATAATAATAATAATAATAATAAATAATAGGGAGGGGGAATAAAAAAAAAAAAAAAAGAAAAATAGAAAGAAAGAAAGAGGAAGGTAAGTTGGATGTAGAAGAGAGGGAGAGGGTGGTGGTAGGGTGTTAAGGTTAAGGATGGCGATGTAGGGGTGAGGATGAAGGTGCCCCCTTACCCTTGATGTTCTGGACGAAGGCTTCGCCAACGCCTTCTCCGAGGCCCTCGATGATACCTCCCAAGAACTCAACCACCACCTGAGAAGCCAGTCTTGCCGCCGTCCCCAGCACGCTCGCCTTCTCGCTTCCCTTGTGCCCGTTGTCTCGGAGCCCGTTCTTCGCTCCCTTTACGCACCCTGCATGCACCGCATACTCGCACACCGTGCAACGGTACACCCTTCCGGACCTCCTCTTTTTGCACTCCCCACACATAAAGTTCCAGTACTGCTCCCCTGATGCTGATGCTGATGCTGATGTACTAATTCCATTATTATTATTATTATTATTATTTCCACTCGCAACTGCAGCTGCAGTAGGCAGCAGCATCCTCAGCGTGTGCGGGTGGAGCGACGGCAGGTTCATTTCCCAAGATAGCATAGCGCAGCATGGGTGCATCTGGAAGCTGCACACGCCGCATCGGAAAGAAAATCCTTTTATGGGCTTTGCGCACACATCGCACTTGGACTGCATGATGCTGCCTTTTACTGACAAAAAAGCCCAAATTTTAATTAAGGAAATTGGAAATAGGAAATAGGAAATGAATTGCATTACCTGCTGGCTTGGAGTAAAAGAGAAGCTGGTGGTGGGAATGGAAAGGGTGGGCCTTGAGGGCCGGAGGAGACAAGGCACAGAAGTCGTGGAGCTGGAAATCACATTGTTGGCAAGTGAAGCGGTTACCGGCGCCGTACTCCTTGCACCCACTGCACGTAAACAGGTCAGGAAGGCATATGCGGGAAAGTGGGTGTCGAGGATGGCTAAAATGAACCATTTCTTCCCCATACATCAGCTGCGGGGACACTGGGAATTCCACCATCGCCCTCTTTTTCTGATGATCCATTTTATTATTATTATTATTTTCTTCATGATCTGCACCACCTAACGCCTGCTGCATCGACATCGAGCTTTGGTTCTTCTGCACTACAACAAAACTACTTCTCGTCCTGCTCTTCCTCAAATTCATTCCCTTCATCAATATCTCTCTCTCTCTTCTTCTTCACTTATTTACTATATCAATTTCCAATCAGAGTTGGAGAGTATTTATGCTCAAAATGTGGGTGGACACTGTGATCGATGATGTTACCACACAAATGCATGCCACCAAGGAAGGCACCCTTGACTAACTTGCATACGGAAAAGACTCAATATAATTATAATAATAAAAAAAAAGAACCTCTTTTTTAATTTTTAATTTTAGGAAAGACAGGCAGAGAAGAAAATAATGCAATATATGATCAATATAATATTCATTCATGGTACGTAGCAGAATAGAAGCCAAGGAAATTTCAAGGATATGCAGCTGAGGCATGCAGTGAACGAATTTTTACCATTCGTGTGAATTAATGAATGCCAAGTAATTATTCCAACTACACCATCCTGTACTGCAATGGAATATACACGCTGGTAATTTTATCCAACAGAAAAAAAATAATAAATAATAATAATAATAACGGAACATATATCTATATGTCTGTGGCCTGTGTGGTAATTTTATGTACAAAATTTAAGAAGCATGTGGAATCTAATATGAAGCTAGCTAGTTGTGATGTGATTACAAGAAAAACTGATCATATAATGGATATATAGTTTTATAATATTAATGAATTAGTCCTGAAAAGATGATGGAAAATAAATGTTAATTAATGAAAGAGGAATAAATAAGAGAATTAGAAGGGGGCAGCCTGGATTTAGGAAGGGTAAAGTTGAGAAAGATGGGTTGAGGAAGGGCAATTGCATGAGTTAGCTAGCTCTTATATATTTTACTGTTGGATATATAATATGGTTTGAAAAATTGTGGGGGTGGGGGCAGCAAACGAAAAGTATAATAAAATGGCAAAAGGAATAAAATTAGAGGGCCCAAAGGAGCACACAGTGATCTTCTAAATCTTTTGGGATTGGCTGATTGAGGAATGAGGAGGACTCAAAAGTCAAGCTTCGTCTTTATGCTTTTTGAGTAAAATTGCGAGGAAAGGGGGCAGATGCATGTGGCAGCAATCTCCAACCCAAATACAATACGTCTACTCTACGCTCTAGCCTCAACCTCATAATATTCGATTCCCATTTTCAGTTTTTTAATACATCAATTTTCCAGCTTTGCTTTTCTTCAAATCATTTCTCCAGATTCACGGAAGATGGAGATATGCACTACCCCTAATATAATAAATATTACTTCCTAATTTCTTTCCTAATTGGATTAGGATAACTAATACAAATTTCTGCCCCCATGCATCAATTAATTAATTAATTACTTTTTTATATATAATTAATTAATTACATAATAAGTAGAGATGTATTTTCCTTTTCGAAATGTGTTATTCAGGAAACGGAACGGAAGTCCAGTCCTAATAATTGAGAAAGAGAAGGAGAGGTTCGTGCTTTGATTTTTGTCCTTCATATTTTGATTGAAAGAGAAAAAAAAATGGCATCTTAGTGATTCCGTTTGTTGGTAAAGGGGTATTTTGCTTTTGTTATCTTTTGGACTTTTGCATGCAACCTTACTTTTGAGAGGTTGTGTAAATATTCAATTGATGACCAGGAATCTTGGATTCTTTATCTGTTCGGTGCCGGTGCACACTGCTGCTGTCTGGATTCCTCTGTCTTCTTTTATTCTGATGGGCCGATAGGGAAAGCCCACCTCTGAAGCTCTTCCCAACCAACCAAGCCCAACCCCCAGCCCACCCTTCCCTTTCCTTTTCTTTGCCTTTTGTATGTAAAAATTATTGACCTTCGTTTGTCAATGTTGAGTTATATTCACGTGTGTGTATTAATTAATAACTAAAATATAACAAACTTGTAATTAAATAGAGGTAGAATTTGTAGGATTGAAAAACTTGAAATATTGCATACCCCGTTTAGGATTTTAGTGAAATTTTGGAATCATTCCTGGAACCAACCATTTGTCATCATTGGTTAATGCTTCACTGGTTGTGCACACATAAAGACAAAAAAAAAATAATGCTAATGTTTGGCATATTTGACATGCTAATATTTTTACATAACTAAACTAATATTAATATATTAAACATAATTTTTATATAAATTCAAACCTCTAAACTTAAAGTTTTGGATGAAATAAACTTTAAATCTCTTAAAGTAAATATCAATTACCACTCGGCAACGTACATTTTTGACTATGCTCACTCTGACTGAATAACTATTTATTATTATTTGCAAAAGCAAATAAAAGCAATGAGCCAATAATGATGATACTACTAACAAATTCACATAATTACATAGACCGCAGGCACAGCTTCGCCAATCCGGTCCCTCGCTTTTATTGATGTCGGGCCCACTTTTATTTATTTATGGGGGCCCGCAAAATTACAAAATCTAATCTTTTCATGAGCAGTCCGCTTTTGAAGGATTCAATTTTGTAACAAACAGCTTCTAACTTTCTAAAGCAGGTACATTTCATCAAGAAATTTTTTCTGTCTCCACATGTTGTGAAATAAAAAAAATTGCTATTGAATTCAAAAAAAAAAACATAAATACTAAATGTTTAAGTTTAAGCTAGTAAAGTGAACGTGTATGCACATAGAATCTTGTAATTGTAATTTAAAGTAAAAAAGATATGGTGTTTTCTTTAAAAAATAATAATAAATAAAATAACTCTGTCGGCTGCATGGGAAAAAATTGATAAAAAGGTAATCTCAAGATCCATCATGAATATATGATGGTCAACACAATCACACAATCCTGCACACACATGCCATATATGGGACCTAAGTATTTTGCAAATTTCTTAATTTTAGCTATTGCACCACTCTAATAAATTGTGATAAGTTTAATCATATTTTAAATGTATTTCAAATGAAACTTTTTGAGTTATACATGTTCTTTTTGTTACTTCGCAAACAAAAATATTTAATTTGTATATATACTTCACCACTTAGGGTAAACTTGGTGTTTACATAGATTTCCTTCAATTTTTGCAAGAATAATAAATTTTGTAAAACAAAAATATAACTTCTCATCATTCGTAGATCATATCCAATAGAGTTCTTAATTTTTTATCCAATAAAACTCTTTGGTGACGTTTTTGTTTCTAATTTTTAGAAATATAGATATTTAATAATTGTTCATGATGTTTCAAAATTTCCATGGAATTTAAAAAAAAAAAAACCATTTTTTCATATTTCTATTTTTTCAAAAATATAAATAAATGCAATAATTTACATTATTGGCTTATACAATGCGTAATAAACATATAAAAATAATAGCATACAAGTTTTTAAACATTTCATTTTAAAAATGAATTTCATGCAAAAGTTTTAAGAAAAAAAAATCATTTTGACAATAAATTTAAGATATTGTATCAATTTTAACCCTAAACTTTCAAATTCATCAATTTAAACACCAAATTTAGTAGACTGTATCAATTTAAACTTTAAACTTTCAATTTCATCCATTTAAACCTCAAACTTGAATAAATATATCAAATTTACACCCTGAATAAGTTTATGTTTCAATCCCATTAGAAAGGTTTCTCACACATGTTCAAAGTTACACATTGTTAAAAACAAATACGTATTTTTTATTTTTTAAAAAAATAAAATTGATAAAAAAATTGGAATAGTCTCGCCACAATGTTTTTCAATTTTATAGCATTATTTTTTTTCACTCTTAACCTCTATAATTCTGTTGTTATCATTATTACTTTCATTTCACTAATTGAAGTTTTTTTTTTCAATCTGGAGGCAAGATTCTACTCAATTTATGGACTTTTAGCATACAAAATTTATTTGCACCATATGTTTCCTCAATGACTCATTCTTAAATCGATTGCGAACATTATTTTTTTTCGTCAACCTCGAGCTTGATTTGTCCTTCATCTACTGCAATGGAAATATGACTTTTAGTTCCTCTCTAGCATTGATATCACTTTAATCCTCCATAAGACTGTTAATGACCAGTTCGTTAGTGTTCATGGGCGTCACTTTGTCCACCATTGTCTCCCATGTTCTCTCCCACATTATAGTCGAGCTCAAACTCTTCACTATTGAAGTTGATGAAACCGTCATTGTCATCGCCGCTTTCATTGACGTCACCATTTGGAGATCTTCTTCACACTCGTTATCACTCATATCAATACCAAAGGTGAGAGGAACACAATAATCCATTTTGTTTTCGCGTAGAGTCCTATTTTCGAGAGTTGAGTTTGTGATTTCTAGGATGGCAAGGGCCAATATGGAATGATTTAATTATTTTTTTTTTAAGTAATTTAAAAAATAAAAAATAACTAGCAAGCACATATCATAAAGCAACACGTAGCTTTAAGCATGTGTGAGATGCCTTTTCTAAGGTGATTGAAATGAAAATTTAATTGATATTGTGTAAACTGATACACTTATTAAAGTTTAATTTAAATTGATTAAATGGAGTGTATAAATGTTAAGATTGATACAATCTATCAAGTTTGAAGTTTAAATAGATGAAATTGAAAGTTGAGGGCTAAATTGATACAATATACCTAGTTGATGGTTAAAATTGATTTTTTTCTCCATTTAAATTGTTTATTTGAAAATTTAGTTAAAAGAAACAATAAGGATTATCAAACATAGTGTTTTTAAAAAATTAATAGTAAATGTGAGACTATTGCCAATTATTTGTTTGGTACAAATTGAATAATACTAGTTTGTCTCTATTAACTACTATTAATTGATTGATTAATACTTAGCACCATTCCATTATTTCTTTTTATTTTATTTTTATTTTTGATTAAAAAAAGGACTTGGAAACACAGCAACTTGATAGTGTAAAGGTTATTAGATTGGGTTGTGCACCATTCCATTATTTAGCACTGACTAATTTTAATTATTGCATCTGATTAATATAATATTAATAACAATAATTTAATTTTGTTAGACAAAGACAACTATCAATTGGCTTTAACATTTTGTTTAATCAGAATAAATTCAATGCTTTTACTAACTACTATTAATTATTTTATATTTTATTTTACCTGAATTGATTTATTTTCAACTGGGTGTAACCTTTTAATATTTAATTAGTTTTAAATATAAAATTCTTTTTAATTTTTTTTTATTTGCGAGAATTTCATTTTTTTTTTTAGGAGAAAAGGTTAAAAGAGGTAAAAAGTTCACGTTTTAATTACTTATTTTTACATTTAAATTCTTAGATCTAAAATTATAGTATAAATACTTCTCTTACCTCATCCTCAAACACAAATTTTTTAATATTTTATCTTTTCTACTATCTCATATTTCTCTACTTTGTTGTTTTTTTGAGTAATTGACCATAAGAATGATGTCATTTGTCGTGGAGCTTTGAGCTCAACCTTTCAATATATTGAATGATTTGAGCTACACGACGAACATTAACATTTTAGTTTGGTGGTTGAATATTTTGGAAAGAATATACCAGAGAAGAACAGTTGCTTTGGTGGTTGATAAAAAAATATTCCAGATAACTTGAATATTCTTAAAAAGAGCCAAATACGCACACATTTCAACCTAATTATTTAGACCCCGTTTGATAATAATTATAGTTTTTAAAAATTAAGTCTAAAAATACTATTTATACCTCTGAATTTTTATGGTTTCTTATTTATTTCTTACCCAACTAAGCTATGGTTTGAAAACTAAAAAAATGTAGTTTTCAAAAACTTTTTTTTTATTATTTTTGAAATTTAGTTGGAAACTCAAATGGTTGCTCAAGAAATATGTAAATTATTATAGAGAAGATGGAGAGAAATTTTGAAAAAATAAACATAATTTTTAAAAACTAAATGGTTATCAAACAAAGTTTGAGACCTTTATTCAGTGAATAAATAATAAAATGGATGGTTGAAAAGATAAAAAATAAAATGGCTTAGTTATTGGGTAATTAAAGTAAAAACATTGGCATTGGAGTATTGAGGGTGATGTTTGTTAATTACTATCTAATCTGCATGGTGCCACACACTGTCATCGTCTTATTCAAACAAACAAGCAAACAACTACCAAAACCTCTAACTTTCATATATTCTATTATAATTTAATTAATCCACAGCTCAGTCACTGTACTGCCCGTTCCCTGCCCTACCCTTTCTCACACATCTTATTCAGCAATCGCCAGGTAAATCAAACAAATTTCCAGTTTATTATATTCCCACAAAGTTCATCAAATATCAATATTATATTCAGATTGTTAATTATTCTCCACCGTTCCAGTAAAGTTCATGGGCCCCAATTCAATCATGTCCTGGGGCTGGGACTCTAATTTTCCATTCCGCTTTTATAAATATAATATAATAATTAAACCTCCCACCAAATCAGAATTTACCAATCCAATAGAACCATCCAATCTGCTCAATATTTATCTCTGAAATTAAATAGTGGCAGACTTGTAATTTCAAATGAGATCGATGCCCAAATGTTTAGAGTTCCCGGAAATCAAGGTCACGGTAATTGGAATCGAGACACGTGTATGCCTATTTGACGCTTGTTTGATTTTGGCTCGCAGTCCCATCCTGTAATTGTCCGAAGATATAGTTTCCTAAAAGTAAAAGAAAAATCAACATAATAATTAATTATTATTAAAAATTAAAAAGAAGAAATGAGCAATGAATGAATACAAGGCGATATGGCCACTTATCATATTCACATCGCACCGACAGGCAGAGCAAAAGAGACGCAAGGGGAGGCAGAGTTAGTGGAGTGAAGTTGCCCTTCCTTCCTTCCTTCTTTCCCCCGATGAGGAAAGACGGTCCGGCTGTTTCCCTCGGCGACGCCCACGTCGGTAAACTCTTCACCTGCTTCGAGACCAAGCCTCTGGTTGCCACATGTCTCGCCCTTACTCTTGTCATGCTCCTCTGGAATCTTCCTCCTTACTACCAGAATCTCCTCTTCACCACCGCTCGCTCCTGCTCCGCCCCCGCCCTCGCCAATAACTCTCTCCCCTTTACTGCTTCTGCCGCTGCCAAAAAGTACTCCACCGTCCGCCCAACCGATCCCAACAACCGCATTTTCCAGCCATTTGGTAATGCCGCCGCTCTATTCGTTTTAATGGGAGCCTACAGAGGCGGATCCCGCACTTTTGCCGTCGTCGGCCTTGCTTCTAAACCCATTCACGTCTACGGCCATCCATGGTACAAATGCGAGTGGATCTTCAACAATGGATCTTCCATCAGGGCCAAGGCCTACAAGATTCTTCCCGATTGGGGCTATGGCCGTGTCTACACCGTCGTCGTCGTCAATTGCACTTTTCCGCTCAATCCCAATCACGACAATTCTGGTGGAAAGCTTACCGTTAATGCCTACTACGGTCAGTCTCAGAGGAAGTACGAAAAGTTCACTGCTCTCGAGGAATTGCCAGGCTCTTACAACGCCTCCAAGTACCGTCCTCCTTTCGACTACGAATATTTGTACTGCGGTTCCTCTCTTTACGGGAACATCAGTGCCGCCAGGATCAGAGAATGGATGGCATACCATGCGTGGTTCTTCGGCCCTAAATCTCATTTCGTGTTTCACGACGCCGGAGGGGTCTCCCCAGAGGTTAGGGCGGTCCTCGAGCCGTGGGTGCGCGCTGGAAGGGTCACGATTCAGGACATCAGAGCACAGTCAGAATACGATGGGTATTACTATAATCAGTTTCTGGTAGTGAACGACTGCCTCCACCGCTACCGACACGCCGCAAATTGGACATTTTATTTCGATGTGGACGAGTACATCTATTTGCCTGAGGGAAATGCCTTGGAGTCTGTGTTGGAAGAGCTTTCCGCATTTACTCAATTTACAATCGAGCAGAACCCTATGTCCAGTATGCTGTGTTTGAACGATTCCACTCAAAATTACTCCAGGTACTTGCTCAATTATATGAATCGCTAGTTTTGTGGTTGATAGACTAGGACTTTGGTTTGGAAGACACTTGTTCAATCTGGCGCTGGCCTCATGTTAGGAGGATGCAGTTAGTAGTTGCTTAAGCGCCGAGTTTCTGTTCTGTTCTTGATGATATGTTAAATGTATTTGTACATATTTCTATTTTTCCTTCTTTTCAGGAGATGGGGTTTTGAAAAGCTGCTGTTCAAAGACACAAAAACTGGAATCTGGAGAGATCGAAAGTACGCGATACAAGCCAAGAACGCATATGCTACGGGGGTACACATGTCGGAAAATGTGATTGGAAATACAACGCATAAAACAGAGTCCAAGATTAGATACTATCATTACCACAACTCCATCATGGTGAGAGGGGAACTGTGCAGGGAATTCCTACCCATCTCCGCCATTAATAACGTCACTATCTTCAACGAAATCCCTTTTGTGTACGACGACAAGATGAAGAAGCTTGCTGACACCATTAAGGAATTCGAGCTCAAAGCCATTGGTACTGCTAATGCAAAGCTCTTCTCCTGATATCATTACAGCTCGAGAACATCGCCTTTTATCATCTTCCAAGTTGAAAATTGGTACTGGGATCAATGTGTGGATTGTAAGTATAAGTCATGAATTTATGTGCTGCAGACACAGACAGAATTGGGGGCAAATTCGAATGATGCACGATGATCGAGTTGCTCGACTTTCTGGATGTGGATGTGGATGTAATGATGGGGGAGTGGAATTATATTTGCCCAAACTTTACTCCTCCTCAGATACTCATCTACCCTGGTAGTGGTAACCGTAAAACAACAATCATTTTCAATCCTCAAAGGGATAGGGGTAGAGAATCCAAGTTGATAGATGCTTTAAGATTGTAATGATATTTCTGTTGTATTGTTGTTGATAAAGGTTACTACTAGCTGAGGTGGGCTGATTGAGGGATTTTTTTTTTTTTTTTCATTCTTTCTACTTTTAGCTTTAGGCTTTCAATTTTATTGTATTGTTGACAAAAAAAAAAAAATGATTTGATTGGATATCGAGATAGAAATTGCCCTGCTTCTACAAACTAAAAAAAAATAGTTTTCAAAGGCTTTTTTTTAAAAAAAAAAAATAGCTAAGAATTTAAATTTTTACTTAAGAGATTAAATCAATGGTATATAAATGATGAAAAAAATGAACACAATTTTTAAAAGTAAAAAATGAAATATTTATGCTTTAAGTTTTTTTTTAAAAAAAAATTAATTCATTAGGGTTAACTACATGAATGACATATTTGGAACTAAATTTTACATAAATGGTAACTTTGTAGTTTTTCAAGTCAAATAGAAGTCATTACTTTCATTGAAACTTATGTCATTACTTTCAAGCAATGTTTATTTTGTATTTTAATGACATTTTCTTAAAATATAGGGTATTTAGTATGCAATCTGGATTTTGTTTTATGTTTTCGGATTCACTGAATTCAGTGAATATGTGTTTGGCAGATGTTTTCGAAAAAATGTTTTCAGATTCTGTGATCCAAATAATATAAATTCTGAAAACAACATTTTTATGTTTTCATTATATACAGATTCTGAATTGTAAATTTTAAAATGCATAATTATTAAACAAAGATAAATTTTTTAATAAATACAATATTTCATGTTATAAACTCAATTTACTTTTGGTAAATTCAAATATGAATAGTGTAATATATTATAAATTATATAATATTATATTATAAAATGATACTTTTATAAAATTTATAAAAATCATGTTCATAAATTAATTAACGATGACTTATATTTAATCTAATAATTAGTTTTGCAACTATAACTAAATTCATGATGTATAAATATGTTATAGGACACTTTAAACAACTGTTTATAATGAAACCAAATTCCTAAATCTACAACCAACCACATATCTGAAAACATTAAATACAACTGTGTTTTCATTGAATCACTTGTTTTCAGATTGCTTACCAAACAGACCCTAAACAATCCTTTCCATTATTGTCGATTTCATTTTTTGCACTTAGTAATGTAATATATAACTAGGAATAGTAGGAGTATATATGTGTGCGCATGAGAATAGAATAGAATTATCACGACATATAGAATGTTTAGATAGAGATGTATACCTCAACATATATAATAATCATGGGTATAATATATACCGCAAAGTATATATTTAGGAACTCATAAAACAATATATATTGCATACAGTAAGCATTATAAAATAGATATACCATGCATGTTGTGACATTATAGCTATATATTGTAATGTTATCTCAAAATTAATAGAATCGTTACGTATATAAAATATTATAAAATTACATACGGATGTTAAATCAATTGAAATAATTTCATAATATATCATGTACTAACAAAACATTTTAGACAAAAAAGCAGTACATATGCGAAAATCTCATCTTAATCATCATGACCTTCTTCAACAAACTATCATGTCTAGGGAGGTCATTGTATTTACCTAAAAACATCTATTTAAAAAGAACGAGTATTATAAAATACTCAATTAATAATCTCACTTCCGAAGTTGGGATATATAGTCATAGTAAGATTTTAAAACTTTCCCACTAGTGGGATTAAAACTTTTTCATAATGGAAATGTCTACTCGTAGCTTTTCTCGTGGGCTTAATGTGAACAATTAACTCACCTTAACACTTTTTTTTTTTTCATTCAACCTTTTAAAATTCCTTTTCATTTAACATTTGTATGTTCCTTTTCAATTAGATGTACATCTATAAATTTTATGAGGATATAATTGCCCCAATCTTCCCAAGAATTTAGTTATGAAAACACACATATATGCATATTTAGTCATGAAAACATACATATATGCCTGGGTCCCAAAATATTTTCATAAATCACAAATCATGCATCACTTTCATAAATAAATATATATATATATATATATTTGACAATCATTCACGTAAAAATTCATGTTCATAAAAACATAGCATTTTAGAATTTAGTCCTCAACTTGCTTGGAGCAGTTCGGCGCAAGTTCAGTTACCTTGGCTACCGATTCAAACAAACAAATATTGTTAACTCCTATTAAGGAGATCCTTCACTCGACCTATAATAATTTCAAGGAAATTAGGGCTTGACAACCCCTTTAAACTTAACTCCCCAATTCACTTGAGACCTTAGTTTAAAAGACTTATCTCACCTCAAAATACCAATTGGATAAATTATATCTAAGTGCTTTCCAACTGATCAAAGTCGCCTTCAAACCTTAAAAGATCCATACCAACTACAACCAAGAGAATAAATCACAACTCTTCGCTCCAATAAAAGTCCTTAGATCGGCCTAAAATCGACCACCAAAAATCGAATCACGACTTTAATAAACTAGCTTTGAAATCTAATTTAAACCTTAGTAAAATGGCCCATAAGATATTTAAAAGGTTACTAGCTAATTCATACTTACTCAATATCGTTCTCCGATTTAAGTCTGGTTGATCTGAACCTAAACATAGAGAGGTTCCAATGGTTAAAAACTAACTTAGATTACTTTAAATCAAATATGAGAAGAATTTCGAGCGAACATTGGCCTTTAAAACTGATCAAAGAAGCCTAAAACGTAACTTTTGTCGGAAATTGTTTGAAATGGTTGGAATTTGCAGAACTGGCCTTTACACAGACTATGGGTATTCGGATTTGAGAACATTCGACGCATCAGATTGAGTCTTTACGGATATTTGAGGTGATGTTCGTTGCAATAATGCTCGCTTAGATGTGGAAATCGTGTGGGTCACACACAGTTCATAACTAATTAACGAAGAGTTTGATCCAACGCCGCCGAAAAGATCTTTGTCATTGAAGTTTGCTCACAGTGTCACAAATCGCTTCTCATGGTCGTGCTATAAGGACGTCCTTTGTTATACTTACTGTTGGAACCATCAAGAAGTCGACACAGAACGATCATCTGCTTCGTTGGAATATTGTCAGCGTGGGTAGGGACGCCAGAGTTTGTCGAGGCATTGGGGTCAGAGATCCATTCGCGTTCGTCATTCGCCAGAGAAGAAGATAACCACATGCCTTGTCGTTAAAAATCAATGTTGCTGAAGGGAGCCTGCTATTATCAAACGATCGCTGGATAAAATATAGTAGATGGATGTCGCCAACGTTGAAGAAGATGGAAAAGAGAGTGGGATGTCGCCGGCGTTTAGGATTTTAATCGATTTAAATAGGCAAATTTTAGGACTATATAAATTGATTTTTTTTTTCCTTCAAAAATTTCAGTACTTACAACAGGTACGGTGTTGATGGTCTGTATTCACGACTAAGGGTTTTTTTCTCTCCTTTTTTCAGTTTTTCCATGAATTTCATTTTGTAATTTAAATTCATACTTTTTTTAAAAAACTTCAATTATGACAGTTGTTAAGTGTGTGTATATATAATCTTGATTGTAAAATGCTTGAATTAAAAATTGGAATCAAAATTCAAATATTTTCAAAACAAAATGAGAGAATCAAAATTATATATAATACACACACTGACTTAACCATATATATTACAAGTTTTAAAAAGATTCAGAAATTAAACGAGAAGAAGAGAAAAGGTAGCAAATCCATCGAATGGATGGGGAGGGAAGCAAAAGGAAGGAAAATCCACTTGTTTAAAAAAAAGAGTAAAAAGTTAACAGGAATAAAAAGAAAGTTGTCATCAGCTTGTTGGTCCAATCCAAGTGAATTTAGGGGTGTAGTGTAGCGGAGGAATTGAAAAGAAAAGCAAGTTTTGGGCATTGGTGTGTGTCTCTCATCTGATTCTTATTATAGGTTATTGTGTATTAATTAAATCCTATATATGTGCTTGGTTGAGAATGCACATGCTTGGGAAACAAGAATGTATTGTCCATGTCCTTGTCCTTGTCCTTGTCCGTCCTCATATTTGATTTTGCATTTTTGTGTGGATGTGGTTTGGCGTGTCCGTTCCGTTGACAAATTCACGTTTCTTTTTGGTTGGTTTTAGTATTAATTATTATTTAAATAGGAAGGCCGCGTTGAAAATGAAAGGTAGTTTAGTTTTATCAATATTGACGCAACTCTCATTCTCTTTCCTCCTCATCACTTACCTCACAAGATGATGATCAGATTTCAATGGCAAGTAATCAATATATATATATATATATGTATATGGCTATGAACCCCCTTCATAGCTATAGTTGAATAGATCTAATTGATATGGGCGCCTGTTTGTCTAACAACAATAATTCTGCCCTTCCACCTCCTCCCACCGCGAAAGTGATATCTTTACAAGGCCATCTTCGCGAATACCCCATTCCTATCTCCGTCTCCCGCGTTCTCCAAACCGAAAATTCATATTCTTCCACTTCCGACTCCTTTCTATGCAACTCCGATCGCTTATACTACGATGACTTCATTCCGCCTTTGCCTCACGACGATCACCTTCTCCCCGATCACATCTATTTCCTCCTTCCTTCCTCCAACCTCCACCACCGGTTAGCTGCCTCCGATATGGCCGCCTTGGCCGTCAAAGCCACCCTCGCACTCCAAAATGCCTCCACCAACAATAATCATAATCATCGCCGTAAAAAGGGTCGTATCTCTCCTCTCCTCCTCCCCAACCCCTCGGATTCCGACCACATCGTCTCCAAGGATCAACACCACCCCGACACCGACACGTCTGCTTCCTCCGTTAAAAAATTGCACAGATTGACATCCAGAACAGCAAAAATGGCCGTTCGTTCTTTTAAACTCAAATTGAGCACCATCTATGAAGGCACCGTTCTGTAGGGAGAGTAATTACAAGGGATTTCAGCCCCCGATTTTTGTGTGGATACGTCCCGCCTCTGGTACATATATATCCATATATATATATTTGTTCATTTTCATTTCTCCTCTCTGTAAAGCAACATAATTTGAAAGAAAAAACAAATATAATCTGAGATTCATTTTTCCAACGTTCAGGTATATATAGAGGGAATTGTCCTCTTCCGAATTAAATCGTGATCTGATTCCAACTAATTGCAATTAAATTAATATTGTGTACGTTGAGACGACTGGGGTGTAATTGGATTAATGGGAAGGCGATCAAGATGAAGAAAATTAAAAACGGTGGACCGACGGAGGCGGCAACGGGCAATGGGCAATCTAAGTCAAGAGTCAAATGGGACTCGGAGGGCATTTAATTGAAATACAATGTGAAGACGGAAGAATTGAGAATTTGAAGCCGCGCACCCAAATTTGATGCCATCCACGACTCTGTTGTGTTTACCAACGCACTAATACAATTCCTCTTTTTCTCCTTTCTTTTCTATTAATTCGACGTTCTTTGATCTCTCTACCATATTGTCGATGCCTATATCTATTTCCCTTCTTCTTCTTCTTTTTTTCCCCTATTCTATTTATAATTTATTAATAATAGTCTTTTTTTTTTCTTTTTTTTTAATGTTAAACCAACGCTACGCTACCTAACCCATGCTTAAGTTAATAACTAAGGACTATAGTTTAATTAATTTATCAGATATTTGATTAGGAAATACTTTGTAAAGTCAATGGCATGAATGTGGAATTCCATATATTATATATGAACATGAATACGAATGTGATGGGCGGTCGTTGGTCCACTCAATTCCAAAAAGTCCACAAAATCCTCCTTTAATTTTTATCGTTGGTGCTGGTCCGCTCGATCATGTCTCCCTTCGTTTTCTATCAGTATCACAGGAATGCATGAAATTGAAAACCCCATTTTCTTTATTTAAAAGAAAAGGAAACTTCAATCGTAGATGAGCCCATGCCGATGGTCAACCTTTGAGTAGTCAATTTTAAAATAATTTATAATTACAAAACACACCACGTAAATGACACCATTCAAAATATATATATATTTTTTTTTGACAAAAAGCAATTTTGGCTCTCGAATTTTGAGTTTGATGCCTATTTGGTCTTTGAAATTTTAAAAGATACAATTTAGTACCCTAGGTTCGCAAAACATTCTAAATAGTCCATGATTTAACTCTAATGTTGACTACACCATTATGTGCTGACATGGGTGTGGATGATGAGTCTATTTCATTTGATTACTTGACAATTTCATTTGATTACTCATAAAATAAATTAAAATCTTAATTTTAAAAAATAAACATCGTTCTAAGTAATGGTTACCCTTCAATGACTCCGTCTCCACCAAAGCTCCTCTTCCATTAGTTGTTGCAAAGATACAATTGAAATGAGTGTAAAAAGAACAACGAAATTTAAAAATAAATTAATTTAAAAAAAAAAAAAAAATTGAGAAATCATACTAGTCCATCAACAAGTTAGGCATCCTTAACTCTTTCCTGTAACAATTTAACTTCCATAAACAATATTCTCTCCAATAGCTATGCATTTTTCTGTCTTTGTCTATGTAACTCATCAGCCATTTGTGCAATTACATTCACATTCTCCCATTTGAATTCTTAGCATATAATGCAGGTTGAGTCACCTCACAATATATAAGATATATGAGTTACTTTTTTCATTGTCAATTGGTTTTGAGATTGAACCTCATATAATCTAATATGGTATCATAGCTCATTAAACCCAAATGGGTATTCGGTCCAAAAATTGGAATTGAGATCCGATCCAATAATGGTGAACCCAAAAATACACCATCTTAAGGGAGTATGTTGAGAATCTCATATTGAAAAAGTGGAGAGTCACATCACAATATAATATATATATATATATATATATATATATATATATATATATATATATAAGCTATTTACTTTCGTTGCCAATTGGCCAACAACACAAGCTTGAAGCTCCACCATCGACAAAAAAATAAAGGAACAAATCATCAAATCATTCCCAATCCATATTCCTTATGACAAGAATCAAACACCCATAGGAGAAAAATGAACTAATGCTAAAACAAAGAAACTCATTTGCAAAAACAATTGAAATGTTGCTGAAAACTCACCAATGGAAATGGAGTTTTGATGGAGATGGGGTCATCGAACGATAGCCATTGCTTATAACTGCAACAAGCAAACGATGTTTATTCTTTAAAATTAAAATTTTAATTTATTTGCCAAGTAATCAAATGAAATAGACATGTCATCCATGTCTATGTCAACACATAACGGTGTAGTTAACATTCCGTTAGGATAGAGTTAAATCGAGGACCATTTTAAATCAGTTTGCAAACCTAGGGGACTAAAGTGTATATTTTGAAACTTTAGGGACCAAATAGACATCAACCTCAAACCTCGGTGACCAAAAGTGCATTTTGCTTTTTTTTTTTTTCTCCGACACATGTAGATAATATTGGAATGTAAACAATACATTGGTAAATTAAATTAATTAATTATTATTAATAAATTAAAAATAAAAGATTGAAATACAACAAAATTTGCCCTTACAATTCTCAAAGTGTTATAGATTTGTAATGGGTACTAACAAAAATATTATAATATTTGCAATTCTAGCCATGATTTTCCAGATTTGCAAATATGACAAAAATCTTGATATTGATATTTACAAATTTAGTTGATGGGAGCTTTTCCCTCGATATTGTATCATCAAGCATATAAGATGCACCTCAAATAATTATATTTTTTTTAGTATATAAATATTTGGGGGTGAGGAGATTTGAACTCGTTATCAATATATCATAAGTTTTAGTTGATGTCAGTTGTGCTCTTGTTGGCTCAAATAATTATGACTTTGATAACAAAGAAAAGGATCAATATCGACAAGTTAAAAATAATAAATCAATTTAGATATCATTTCTATACTTACCATTCATAACTATTTATATATAAAACTAAAATTATTTTCCAGATACTGGTAACTTTTATAAGGTTAACCGACTTTGTTAATAACAATATTTAGTTTAAATATTATATTTTTACCACTACACTATTTTATAAATAGTAATAATAAAAAATATTATCGATTTATAATAGCCATAATAAAAAGTCAAAGAGAGCATGACTCAACTAACATGTTGAATGCATTAGTAATCACGAGACTTATGGTTTGAATTCCCAACTCCAATTGTACTAAAAAAAGTCTCATAATAAAGAAAACTAAACATCTTGAATGTATTAGAGAGTGTGTTGATCCATGGTTTTGGGCTAGAGTGGTTTTAAGTTCCAAACCCAAAACCATGTTTGGTACAAGGGGTTTTAAAACCAACATAACCCCATAGGTAACTACAGTGCAACCCTATGAGTTTTGTACCATGTTTTTCATTTCCATTTGTCGTTTTCCATTTTCGACGACTACTTCGACAACAACTTCAATGACAACTTCGACAACAATTCCGATGACTATTCCAGTGATCCGACCAACTCCAATGACAACTTCAATGACCACCAACAACGACAACTCCGACGATTACACTGACGCCCCAACCAACTGCGATGGCAACTTCGATAATCACATCAACGACTCGACCAACTACGATGACAATTATGACGACCACACCGACGACCCGACTAACTCTAATGACAAGTTTGACGACCGCCTGATCACTGACGACAACGAAAATTCAACGACCACACTGGCAACCCGACCACCACGACGACTACCTCCATTGATAACTACGATTAAAACTCTATAAATTAGTTTAACGATCGCCCCTGCGACTCGACCACCCTAACAACTTGATACTTTGATGCCGCAACCACCGCAACCCCTGACTGGTCCAAACCACCGACAACGACCATCTGACAACCACTTCGACTACTAAACAACCCATAACCATAGTTGAAGACCACCCCTGACGACCTGACAACCATAGTTGACAACCACCTCAAAAAATTGGTCACCTAGCAACACAATGTAGATGACCATTTAAATGACTCGACCACCCTAGCAACTCATTCACCTCGATGATTACTGCGATGATGATCCCAACCTGACAACCCAACCACCCAAAATCGTTGTTGACAACCACTTGGTGACCACCCAACAACCCAACCATCATATGTACCACTATGTCAACAACTGCATCGATTAAACCACTTGACAACTCCTTCCATAACCACCAGACGACCACTTCGACGACATGACCACCATGATGATCATTCCAACGACCTGCGACGACCTAACCACTGTGCAATCACCATCGACGACCACCGACAACCAACCACCTAGTCAATTTTTTAAAATGTTAGAAATTAAACAAAAATGGTTACTAACAAACTTTTTAAATCTATTGTATGTTTTGAAATATGTTTCAAAATACTATACAAAATATAGTATCTAATATTTTAATTTATAAAAAATTGCATCATATTGGATCGTGCTTAGTCAAATTCACCACCGCTGATGACTACCTCCGATGGAAACTCCGACGACCACACCGGCGACCCCTGCCACAGCTGACGACTACCATACCGATGACTCCGACCATTGCTGACGACTACCTCCGACAACAACTCCGACGACCCCAACCACCGCTGACGACTACCTTCGACGACAACTCTAATGACTACATCGACGACCTAACCACTACTAACAACTACTTTTAACAAACCACTTAAGATACTTGTATACGCCTACCCCAACAACCCTATCACTCGAGCAATCAATTACCCTAACGATCTAACTTGTGCACAATCACCACTTTTCTTATTAGAGTTCAAAAAATAGGCTTTTGGATACTTTATGGAATAGAATTTAAAATTTTATAATCACTTAAATAGACTTCCAATTTTTAAAATTTTAAAATATAATTAAAAAAAAAGTTTTTTAATACTTTATAAAATATAGTTTCGAATTACCTAATTTATTAAATAGAGTTCCAATTTTTTAATTTTAAAGTATAATTCCAAAAAGTAGTATCCAAAATACTATTTGACGTGAAATAGAGTTTTTAATTCCCTAATTTATTAAATAAAATTCTATTCTTTAATTTATAAATTAGAGTTTAAAAAATACGTTTATAAATATTTTTTTGAAATAGAGCTTTAAATCCCTAATTTATTAAACGAACTTTCAATTTTTAATTTCTAAAATAGAATTCATAAAATATTTTTCTAAATAATAGAGTTTTAAATTCCCTAATTTTTTACCTACAATTGATAAAACATCCACTAAAAAATAAGAGAACAAAATAACTAAAAAAAAGAAAAAAAAAACAACAACATAAATTCAAGATTCAGAATAATGCATCCATTTTCTTATTCACGCTTCAGAACACTGCACCCAAATTACAAATATGTGATTACTAGGCTTCAAAACCTCAGACAAACCCTCCATAACGTTGATTCTAAGATAGGAGACCAATCAACCCTTATTATAATTTATAATAGAAAATAAAGTAAAAACATGCGTGTTAATAAACTATTTCGCATTTCCAACAAGAGCATAACTCAATTGGCATTAAGTCTGACTGACTAAGAGATCATGAGTTGTAATCTCCTCCCCCAATTGTTGATGTACTAAAAAAAATAAACTATTTTCCATTAAATGCACCGCCGCGGGGTGCCGACGATGTGCTGCGGCTGAATTTAGGAGAGAATTATTTTACATCAACTGGTGCACAAACGAGGGGGTTTAGGGTTTAGTACTCAGATGCACAACAATGGCACGCTTTCTTCTCTCTTTTGGTCTTCCCCAGTTGATACCTTGTTTTATTCACTTCACTCTTATCCCTTTCATTCTTGTACCAGGAAGAGGTTGCAGTAGAAAAAGAACATGTGGGAGAATCGGGGACCCCTTGTATCACAACAAGACAGTTGCAGGAAGCAGTTGACGCTCATCCAGATGACCCCTCTTCCCACTTCAAACTCGTAATTTTCGCACATATTTGCTTCAATCCCCCTGTCCGCTCATAAATAACTTAATGTATAACTTGAGTACGAAATTCTGCATACGCGAAACGCAGGGGATTTTACTGTGGGAGAATGGGCGAATCCACGATAAGGCGGCTGCGGCGGATCATTTTCTGAAATCAGCAAAATTAGACTCTCGGAATGGTGCTGCTTTCAAATATCTAGGGCATTATTACGCCACATTTTCTGTCGATATCGAAAGGGCTCTCAAGTGCTACCAGAGAGCAGTCAGTCTCGATGTCGATGATTTCCACTCTGGAGTGCGTCTTTTCTTCTAGTTTACTTGGTCTATTGCTTCCAGTTTTAAATATGTACTCACTGATAATTATAACCAGGAAGCCTTGTGCGATCTGTTGCATCATCAAGGAAAGGAGAGTTTAGAGGTTGCTGTATGCAAAGAGGCTTCCTCCAAGTCACCCAGGGCCTTCTGGGCTTTCCGGAGGTTGGGCTACTTGCAGGTTCTGAACTTTTGGCTGTTTTCCCTCTCTGTTATCATTCTATTTTTTCCGTTATCTCGGTATTGTTGATCATCATTCATCACCAAAGTTCAAGAAATGTTTTTCAAATTTTTTTAAATATGAAAGATCTATAACGAATGTAATTAATCATTAATTATTAATCCACCTCATGCCTTCAATGGTGAATTATTGACCCACCTTAGATGTTAAGTTATGGAGTGACCTTAACTTAGACACCATATTCATCCCCATGGTGTCACCCGTGCTGCAACAAAATCTTACGTAAAGATTCTTCCCAGCAATAGAGCATCTGATATTTTGAAGCCTAGCAAATCTACTAGACCCGTTGAAAACCACGGCCAAGGTATCGAAATTGTTGGGATACTCCAAGAAAAACTTCAACTCAGATGCCCTTTTGGCGCTCCCAAACCTCGCCGGTCATCCCATCTTTCAACAACATGCTGGTTGCTCCACCAGAAGCATAGATCACTTTACAGCCTCTATTGGTATTGGCCACCAAGCAACCCTCCGTCGTAGCCATCGGAACCGAGTACTCGAACCCATCCAACAACAAAGGCCCCGCTACTCCCACCGGGATCTGAACAAACCCAACCGGCATTTCGCAACGCTGCCCTAAAATAGACTCATAACCAAATCCTTCAAATGGAAGCCCATCGATCGACCTTCCCGTCATCCTGTGCAGTGCCTCATGGCGAATGGAAGCGGCTTTTTTCGGATCCCCAAGTTTCGATTCCAAAGAATACGACGGAATAGAACCATCCACGACCATCTTAACAATCTCTTCGTCCTCCTCCGATAAGTTGAATTCAACGGCTCGACCTCGACCACTTTGGAAGGTAAAGCGATGGCAGTGGCGCAAGGAGGTGCAACATAGCGATTGTTGTCGATGAGAAGTGTTTGATCAATTTCATCATCAAGATCCCACGCATTGGGAGAGGAATGCGCTATGAAAGACTGAACGAAATTGATGCCGAAAAATCCAAGAAGATAGATAAAGGAAGCCATGAGGGAAACAATGGCGGCGATTTCGAAGAGCGTGACGACGTGAAGAGGCGTAGAGTTTCGGATCTTATCGCGCCATTGGTGAAGAAGGTAATAAGCCACAGAGAAGAATAGGATGAAGAAGATTGTGTTGGTGAGGTACAGAGGAAGGGGAAGAGCATCAAAAGCTTTTGGCGATGATGGGGTTTTCAAGTGTTGATGGGCGGCCGCCAATGCATTCTGTTCGTTCCGATTGATTGTACGGGTGGCGCTGCTCTGCACGGCGGTCAGACGCGGTGGTCGTATGGGACGCCGACGGTCCATTCGACAACCTTCCTCCGATGAGAAAAAAGGGGGGAAAATGGAGGAAGAGAAGAGTTTGGGAAGGTAATTTGGCGGAGTGACCTTAACTTGTAAATCCTCGATTTATTTTCAACAATGCATCATTAATCGACTTCTTGTTTTATGTTGATTCACCGAATATTATGTTGATCATTATTGAAAAAGCGTATTGATTGATCTTAAATTATTATCTTCTATAATCATGGATGTTTGAGACATCTTGCATGCACCTTGAGTTGTACAATGTACAATGGCTCGATCTTCCAACATCGCCCACATTATGCAAGTAGGTGCAGGTGGCTACCATATTTTGAATCCATAATCCAAAAACATTTGAGTTTTCATGACTTGTCTCTTTTACCACGGGCGAATCTATGATTGTTAACTTAATTGATCTCAAATTAGGAATGATTGTACCATTTAATATTATGTTATTACATCAATTTACTTGCTGTCAATAATAGATTGACCTCAAATAAACTCATGATATAAGATAATTTTGAACACCTTACATTAACACTGTTAGAAGTCTATGGATGATTCTCGACGTCTGCTATTATGAATATTATTCAAGAATACATTTGCAAAACACAATAGAAAACTTGACTTTGCATTAAATTTATCATAGCTCTATTCTTCTGCGTGCCAATTCAGGTATATCAAAAGAAATGGGCTGAAGCTGTCTTAAGTCTCCAGCATGCCATTCGAGGATATCCTTCTTGTGCTGATTTGTGGGAAGTAAGCTTACTTTTTAACACTAACTTTCATTGTACTTATCTAGTCCAGCTAATATTGAATGATCTAATTGTTTTAGGCCCTGGGTCTTGCATATCAGCGACTTGGCAGATTTACTGCTGCAATTAAGGTAGTTTATCTTGCCAATAAAATTTCTATTTTAGTTAATTCTCCCTTCTTTTGGGGAGTGAGATAGATATCAACAAAGTCTACATTATTTGTCCTTCTAACAGTCATATGCACGAGCCATTGAAATGGAAGGAGATAGAATTCTTGCTTGGGTTGAGAGTGGAAACATCTTCTTGATGCTTGGTTTGTTCAAAAAAGTAAGACTTGTCTGCTATACTTGTATTTACGGGTTGCAATCTTTCAATCATTTCTATGGTACCTTTTGTTTGCCTATGACTATGGTTGTTGCCTGGAGAATGCGTTGGCCAGCTTTCCCTGACGAACCTGACTTAATATTCACTTTTTTCTTTTATAAAAAAAATAATTTAGAATTGGGGCAGGGCTGTTGAAGTTTACATTGTTGGTTTAGTCGAGCATTTACTTATAAGATATTTTTGTTGCCTTTCAAAACCTAACATATGGCTTTGAGTGATTTGGAAAGTATATGGTGAGCTGGCTCTGCATTGATCTGGTATATTTGGATTTCCTTGAAATCAAAATTTCTGTATTTAACTAGAGATTTATTTGCTTTTGAAACTTCTTATACGTTTCCCAAGTTACTCATTTTATTTGGTGATGATGCTTAACGAATTTGAAAAGGGAGTTGAACACTTTCAGCAAGCTCTAGAGATATCACCTAAAAGTATTACAGCACAATTTGGGCTCTCTTCAGGGCTGCTTGGTTTGGCAAAGGAATGCATTAATAGGGGGGCGTTTAAATGGGCATCCTTTTTATTAGAGGTTTGTTATCTTGTATTTAAAGGATATTCCCCTTTAACCCTCTATCTTTTGTTACTAGATTTCTTTTACTGATTTTAGGAAGCCTCTAAAGTTGCAAGAGGAAGTACTCATTTAGCTGGAAACTTGTCGTGTATATGGAAGTTGCTTGGAGATATTCAGGTATGCATGGGTATCTTTAATTAGTTTAGCCAATTGATTTTGTTTCCGCCTGAAGTTATGTAATGGGAAAGTGCACGTTACTTTCTAAGGGCTATAGTTCCCATCAATGTTTTCAAAGGCTCAAGGTAACCTTGGGAGTTTCTATTCTTGAAGAGGTGGGACTAACTTTTGAGGCAGTATGAGGCGTAAGCCTCAATTCAAAGAAAAAAAATTAATAAAATCCTAAAAATGTATAATTAGCTGTTACTGAACATTAAATTTTTATCTTCATTTTTTTTAAAGTAGTAATGGCCTAATGGGCTGGATTACCACAACTCATTGTGTTTTAGACTTTTAGTATTGTGGACATTATTATTATTATTATTATTATTATTATTATTATTATTATTTTTTACGTTTTTAAAGATAAGTAAAAAATCCATATTATTTATTTATTTTTTAAAAAAGCCAATAAGAGCATTGCTCAACTGGCATCAAGTATAACTCATGACCAAGAGGTCATGAGTTCGAATCCCCCCACCCCCATTGTTGATGTACTCAATTTTTTTTTTTTTAAAAAACTATTAATGTTATTCTTTTAAACAAAAATTGATTTGTACTTGGCTTGTTCTCATAGAAGTGTGAGCAATGTTTTGAAAAGTGCATTAGGCAAATACTTCTAAAAAGGGTACACGATACACAACTAGATTGATACTTGAGAGAATTATTCATAAACATTCAAGAGAAAGTTCCATTCAACCCCAACCACTTGAGAGGTTTGGATTCCTCCACACATAAAATACAGAAAAAGATAGTTTTTCACATACATAAATAGTGTATTTAAACATAAATTCAGACACACTCACAAACATATAACTTCTAATAGCTACTTTAGATCCCACATGACAGAAACCAACTTTCTAGTATAACTCCTCTGTCCTCGCTCAACTTTCTTCAAGACTGATGTTGTTGCCTCTCACAAATAGGGGTGGTAGTATTGGAGATGTATCAATACCGACTGCCAATGCTTTAGAAGGCTTAAGGCGGCCTCCAGGCGTTTTCTTATGGAGAGGCAAGGTGTAATACTCATTTTAAGTCAAATAAATATATTTAAATCATAAAACCTTATGTATTCTTAACATTATAAGAACAAAAAGAAATATAACTAGTAATAAGGAAAAAAAGGAAAAGAACCGAAAGAAAAAAAGTAATCAAAATTCAAAAGAAAAGTTGAACAGATTTGAAAAAAAAAGGTAAAGTAGGAGAAAAGAATGAAACTCACCTTATTGGTTGACCGTCTGTAATTGCCATAAAGTTTATCAAAGGTCTTCTTTGTGAGTCACTCCATCCATCACTCACAATACGCACACCCTTTTCACTCCATGTGTCTTTAATGGGTTGCAATAATCTTTGAACATTTGCCTTCTCTCTCTGAAGAAGAGTTGTTCTCAACAAATTGTATCCAGGTGGCACATATCCCGACAATAAATTATTTGCAGCATAAGTAAATGCATCTATAAAATGGGGATTTCTTGCCAAATGAAAAGGCAACCCTGAAGAATAGAACATCCGAGCAATAAGAGCGTGTAATTGGTCCCTTGATGCCATGTTAAACGACTTCTCTATTGCACTTGGAGCACCTTTCCTTTTCTTTTGTTCAAAATTAATTGTACTAGGAGGATTACTTACACTAACTCCACCAATAGATATGATTGGAGGTGGTAAAGGAATGCTTTTAGGAGTTTTTTTAGCCATACGATTCTTTGCCTCGTCTTCCAATCTATGCATATCAACCATATCTTGGGGGGTAACTTTTAGACATGATCCAATTCCATGACCATTTAACTTCAATAAATGAGCTCTTACCCTTGTATAAGAACTCTTCTTTATGCAATGACAAAAATTACATTGCCATGAGAAATTGCCTCCTCCTTCATTCAATTTTTGATGCTTGGTCACATATTTCCAAAGTGGCTTTGATTCATCCTCAATATTATCACTAGAGATTGAAGGGAGTGACGATTGACTACAATTACTAGATGAGGAAGAGGCCATCTAATAATGAAAAAGAAAACCAAACTTTTTTTGTTACTAAACAGTAAACACTTAAACAATAAACAGAGAACATTTTTTTTAGTAATAAACAGGAAAGAGACTGATGGTTTAGGAACTGTTTTAAAAAACCCATAACCAAAAACCCCATAACCATGAAGAAACTGTTTTAAAAAACTCATAACCAAGAAAACACAACAAACCTTTGGGCTTTGAGGTGGTGCGATGCGATGGTTTAGGAAGCCACGACGGCGCGGCAGGTCGCCGCCACTTCGGAAGCCGCGCAAAGCGCGCGCGAGAGGTTGTCGGCGTCGGCGGCAGGCGCCGCGCCGCGTCGGAAGCAGCAGAAGTCGCCGGTTTCGTTTGAGGGCAGCAAAAGTCGTCGGAAGCAGCAACAGAAGGAGAAGTTTGAAGTCGTGCGATAAGTGTTTCTTGCTTAGTAATTTGTTTTTTTTATTTTCTTTTATTATTATTATTTAATTTATTTTAACGTAAAGTTGGGCCAAGTTAGGCCCCAACGGTTTTTTTTTTTTAAATGGTAAGCGTGTCCCCAACGTGTCTCCAGCGTGTCCTTGGAGTGTCTGAAAATAAAAAAAATAAAAAAAAAGGGACACGAAAATTGCGTGTCGGACACGTGTCCGAAGCTTGTCCGGACGTGTCCGTGTCCGACACGTGTCCGACACGGACACTTCACCAAATATGAAGTGTCCGTGCTTCCTTGGGTAGAATCAAGGGATGTAACAAAAGAATATGTAGGCTGTGACAATTGGTGATAAGAGACACAAGAAGCAATAGGGTAAGTGCAGGTGCGTTTACCTTTACGAAGGGCAATGAGAAGCTCATCACAAGTTCCTGGATCAGATGTCGAAGAATCTTCTGGCATAGGATATGTGTCTGAAGGTTGTTGTGGTATACGTCTAGTGTAAACTTGGGTAATAGGCGGACGCAGTGGGATAGGTGCTGAAGGAGGCGAAGTAGAGAGAGATGAAGGAGAGACGATCTCATAGATAAGTGTGTCGTCCTCCTCCTGACATGAACTCGACGATGATGGGGTATAGGGTAAATCTTCAAAAAAAACGTAACATTAGGAGAGACAAGATACTTGTTAAGACTAGGACAATAACAACGATACCCTTTTTGAACCCGAGAGTAACCCAAAAATATGCATCTTAAGGACTTAGGATCTAACTTCGTACGATGAGGACTGATATCTCGAACAAAACAAGTGCAACCAAATATTTTGGGTGCAATTGGGAACAAAGATTTTGTTGGACAAAGAACACGATAAGGGATCTCACCATGAAGAACTGAAGAAGGCATTCTATTTATCAAAAAACAAGTTTTGTGGAAATCGCATCTCCGCCAAAAATGTTTTGGTACATTCATTTGAAAGGACAAAGCTCTAGTAGCTTTTCAAGTAAGTGTCGATTTTTTCGTTCAAAGAACCCCATTTTGGGATGGAGTATCAGTATGAAGAGGATTGGTGAAGAATGCCATGTGTACACAAGTAAGATCCCAACATGTTAGAAAAATATTCACCCGCATTATCGATTCGCAAAATTTTAACAGAGACATTAAACGATTCGAATCTCGGCATGGAAATTGCAAAAATGAGTAAGTAACTCGGATCGACTTTTCATTAAATATAACCAAGTCGACGTGAAAAATCGCGTCGACAAAAGTAACAAAATATCGAAATCCGCTTTTGGACATTACAGACACGGACCCCGGACATCGAATGGACTAATTCAAATGGAGCACTAGCTCGTTTATGGACCCTAGGACTCGAACTAAGACGATGAAATTTTGCAAACGGCACGACTCACAATCCAATGAAGACAAAGAAAGAAACTCGGATACATTTTCTTCAACACGTAAGGATGGATGACCTAAACGACGATGGACCTCAAATGGGGATGCAACACGAGCATGCCACAACTTTCGGTATCTCTGTTGATAAAAATGTAAAGACCTTGGACTCATATCCTTTACCAATAATCTTCTTCATCATACGATCCTCAAAACAAGCAATAACCAGGAAAAAATGAGATAAGGCAATTAAGGTCATGGGTGAGTTTACTAACAGAAATCAAATTAAATGAAAGTCGAGACAAGTGTAAGACAGAAGATAAAGATAGTGAAGGCGTGAGGTTAATGGTTCCAGATCCAAGAACAGAAGACGTCGAACCATCTGCTAAAGTAACAGATGGAAAAGGTGCAGAGAACAAAGAGGTACAAAATAGGCTAGAATATTACCTGTCATATGAGCTGTGGCACCAGAGTCGATGACCCATTTGGTGGAAGATGTAAGGAGACAATGATTCTTACCTGAGTCAGCAATAGTTGCAATAGGATTCGATGAAGATGATGCTTGTAGTGAGTCCTGGTACAATTGGAATCTAGCAAAGTCATCTGCAGAAATAGTTACCGTTCTCTCAGGTGTATCATTTGTAGATGCAATCTGAGCCACTTCAGGTCTTTGCCCCCTATTCAACAACTTCCAACAGTCACGTTTCAAGTGACCCAACTTACGACAATAGTTACATATAATCTCTTGTGGCTCTTGTCGTCGATGATGATCAAAACCAAGTCTCTGATGGTTCCCAGCAGCGGACCCATGTCTCTGATAATCAGAACTAGGTCTTTGATGACCTGGCTTACCATTCATTCCTTCAGTGACCTTAGGATCATTGCGACTGACTAAAGCACTGTTGGACTGAGAAACAGAAGAGCCAGACGAAGAATTTTCTGTACGGAGAATTCTACTAAAAACTTCATCCAACGAGGGGATCTCGGAACTTGAGAGAATTTGTGATTTGGCCATATCAAATTCAGAAGAAAGTCCATTAAGAAAGCTCATGACACCCATCTTTTCTCTTTGAGCTTGTTGAACCTTTATGTCTGTACTAAATGGGAGTAAAGTGTTCAATTCTGCACATGTCTTCTTAACCTGCATAAAATAATTCGTGACAGATCGGTCTCCCTGTTTACTTTGATAAAGAGTCATGCGAGACTTCATACATTCGATTAACTTGCTCTTTTCACGAGTATAAGAATTCTAAAAATTGAGCGGTTCTTTTCTGAGTCACGGTGATTTACCAATCCAACTACCTCACCCTCAATTGAATTCTTGATTTGAATATACAAACGAGCGTCATCACGCAACCAAGTCCTCCTTGTATCATCCTCTGGTGGATCCTGATCGATGTGATCATCCATCTCGATTAGCTTAAGAATAGAGCCTAATTGTTTGACTCCAATCATAATAGTTTGAACCATTCAACTTATGCTCCGTGATCTTTGACGAGGGGGGAACCAAATTGGGTACAACTATAGGCTTTATCTCAGCCATTGTTAAGACAAAACAGTAGGTTAATCTTCAAAGAAACAGAAAATCAGATCTGAACAGTACCAAAAAAAGTGCCCTAATCTCACCCAAATGAAGAAACCGAGACAAACCAAGGTTTGATGTCAAATCCGAGGTGACAGACAGGCCGGAAATCATGAACGGAGACAAACCTAGGCGGCGGCTCGCTGATCGGAGCTCCCACGCGCTCCCATGCGCCGGCGCGTGGCGGCGGAGGCAGATTGCTTGGGCGGCGCGTGAGCCTCACTCGCGGCTGCTTCCGGCGAACGGCGACGACGGTTCTTCTTTTCTGGCGGCGGCGCTCCTCCTCAGGTAGGTGGTGTCGACAAACGGCCACCCTAAGATGATGACCCAAACTTCAAACCCTAACCTTACTTGGGAGGAAGAAACCCTAATTTTCAAATGCAAACCCTAAACCCTAGGGTGCTCTGATACCATGTAAAATACAGAATTGAGAAAGAATAATATTCGTTCTATACACATTTGAGCTCTATGGCAAATATATATAGGTGTACAAAGAAACCCTAATACTAAAGGATGTATAATTACGATAAAGGACAACAATATATATATTATAACAACAATAAACCAGTATCAGCTATTGCCATATTAAAGAACATGGAGATATGACAATTTGAGCAATTTCCCGCTGATTGGTGGAGCCATATATCAAGGAACTGAAAGCCATGAACCTAAAATGCCGGTAATGTCACATGAAAAAATCAATTCATGCTCAAATAAAGAACCAACATCAAAATTCCTCAAAAAGCGCCATTTCCTCCTATTCAAACTCTGAGGAATTTCCTCGCCTCCAATCGATAATGAAAACTCAAGAAGAATAACTCCATCAACTTGCTCTCAAGGTTCTCAAAAAGAGTCAAATTCTGCCGATAATTCTTTGAACTAACCCTTGTGTTCCAAGACGCGAATTTCAATTTTTCAAAGCCAAATAGAACCGCCAACAAGAGCATAGTTCAAATGGCATGAAGTATGAGTTTATGATCAAAAGGTCATAGGCTCGAATCCCTATCCCCAAATGTTGTTGAACTCATATAAAAAAGCCGAAATAGAACCAGTGCCAATTTCACAGAATTGCAATCAACAGGCTTTGATCAAAGAGTCAAATCTTGAGAGATCTGGACAAGAACTATACTTACTATCCTTATCAACCTCCAAATCCACAATAGGGGAGTCACTAAAGGAATGATCATCATCATGCTGAAATTTCTGATTAGTATCCACCTCCGGGCTACTTTAGCTGATTTCAGACTCAACATCCTCACCGAAAGCCTTTTTCGGGGTATGGAGAGCTGACTTTTCAACTTCAGAACTAAGGTTCTAAAAAGATACTTTGAAGAATATAAGCCCATTTGGACCAATTTGGCATTAATTTCCTGTTCAGTCTTATTCTCATCTTTCTCAGGAGGAAGACATTTAAGGATAGGTTCCTCTGACAAAACATCCGTGAATAAACTAGATACAAAACCTTTACTAGATACCCCCCTTATTAATACCTCTCCTAGTATAATACTTAACACAAAAACGATATTTCACTTCTTTCACAGATTCAAGGATAGGAGACAACATTGATACATCAACCTCCTTATTATTTGTCTTTTTCGCTAGAGAAACATCTGGCAGACCATTAAACTCCAGTTCATTACCCAAAGAATCCAACAAAGAATCACCCAACAACGACAATTCAGAATTAAAATCTAGTAATAAATCCCGACTTCTCACTCGAACAACCTCCAAAGAATCATCCTCAACATCATTCAAAGTATTAAAAACATTTGACTCCTCTAATGCTTTTTCTGAACTCTCATTCTTCGAACTAACATCTTCCATAACTTGAGTAATATGAGCTATATCAATGGGATTAGAAAAATCTTTGAATATGAGAGAGTTGAAAACCATTTCAGGGGGATCGCTTGACTCGATGTCTCCAAAGTTCAAAATATATTTACCAAGAGAATTGGTTTCAACTCCAATAGAAGAAGGAAAAAATCCACAATGGTTCTTCTTAACCTTAATTCGAGCAACAAAAATATCAGTCAAATTCGCCGTATCGAGAGAAATTTCTTCTAACCCCCTAAAATGTATCCCAATAGCTTCAAAAGTTGCCTTTTCCCAAAACTTAATAGGTAAATTCCTTACTGATAACCAACCCATAACCTCCCATAAACTTTGGTAACCCATGAATTTCATAAGACCATCTTTCAATCTTTAGTTGTAAGTCATCTACCAACTGTCATTTCCCAATCCTTGTAAGGATGGCCTTATTAAAACCACCCTCAATAGTAATTATGGCTTTGTCAACCATGAAGGGGTTTATTTGAATTGTGACTCTAAAATAAGATTCCACAACAACTTTTATAACAGTCCATTGAGTATGCGCAAAAAGTTGGGTGACAACCAACACCTTTTCAAAATCCATCTCCACTACCTTCGAAGATTTTCTGACCCAATGATCCTGTATACTTTGAGTCACAGGATTGTGAAGTAAGGTCTCAAACATGGAAGACTTAACCTCCTCCACCCTTTCCAGAAATTCAACAGAAGAATTCACTTCACAATTTCCACTACCTTCAACATTTGCCTTTCTTTCTAACCCAAGGTTTCCAAAAAATCCACAATCATGCCCCAAAAAATAATCTAACCTTTTTTATTGAAGCCAAGAGAAACCTTGATCCTTTCCATACCACCAAAGGGAGGCCACACAACACAATCAACGCACCAAAAGGCTCCTATACGAACCTTGAATAAACCAAACGTTCCAAACTCATCCCTAAACTTTTTCCTTTGAAAAAACTTATCAGAATGCTTGCTTAGCTCAGAGAAAGCCTCTTTGAACCATCTCAGATGCACCAACGAAAGAGATAAGACCAGACCATTTGATTTATCCTCTATGAAGAACTTGTTCTTATCACCCCAAATACTGAAATAAATATTGTTGTACAACAACTATGCGATCTCATGCCTTATCTGTGAATAATATAACTCGACTAAAAAGGAAGCAAAATGAACGCCCGAAATCGGAGGCTCCCTTTGAAAATTTATGGTGGAAATCCATATCGGTAAAGATGGCCTCTTATTTTTCCTTTTTGGATCTCTTCTTGAGTTGGGGAGACACTTCACATGCTTTAACTTGAGGAAGAAATTTAACGAACCAGAACTTCATCCTCTGTCATCTTCAAGTAAATTTCACCGAATGGCCTGATGCACTAGCTGGTTTGACTTTAAACAAGTCCAATCTCGCAAAACTGAAGTTGTCGGGACTCGGGCCATGGGTATTTGAATCTAAGTTCGATCCGAGTGTGGCCCACAAAATTGCAATGATTTGGAGCCCGTAACGTGTGGATTGAGCGGCTAGAGCAGGGGACAACGTCGAATGAGAAACAGGGGGCGACTGGAATTGCAGAAAATTTACTATACCTTCTATTCGTGAAGACCGACTGCCTTTGCACAAGTCTAAGGGCTAAAGAGAGAATATCGACATCACTACTGTTGCCGTCGTTGGAGAGCTGAGGAATTGTTGACAACTCGTGTAAGAAAAATCAGGGCTGCAACCTGTTGGATATCATGTGAGAGAAAGAATCGCCTGTCGGAGGAGATGAAAATTGGCCAGAGAAGAAGAATGCCAACACCGGTTGGGTATTGTTGTGGAGTTGCTTTCTCCTCTTTTCAAATCATACATAAAGTACTTCTCACGTCTCACCTAGTTTTCCATATTGATATACATTATAGAAGAGTCTATCATGATGTATTAGATTCTTTGCAATACCATGGTTACATAGTACTTCTATACTACTTTCTATCTTGACCTTGAGTTCAGTGAAAAGACGTTTTAACTAAATTCCTTCACAAATCCCATGAGCTAGTGATCGAAACTCAACTTTTGCACTATTTCGAGCTACAACTTGTTGTTTCTTGCTGCGCTAGGTAACTAAGGACTCGTTTGATAATGTTCATTCATGTTTCCGATTTTTTATTCTCGTTTCTCATTTTTCAAGAAATGGACATGTTTGATAAACCATCCCATTCCTTATTTCTAAATTTTTAGAAACGTTTCTAAAAAATGTACAAATTTTGAGAAACTACAAAAAGTAGTTTCTCAATTCCGTTTTTGTTTTTTCTTTCATGTTTATGCATGCATCTCTATTTCTCTTATCTCTTTTCTACACCCATCTCTCCCATCTCTCCCCTCTCTCTTCTTTCTCTCTTTCATTCTAGTTTTTTTTTAAATACTTTTTTATCTTTTTGTTTTCTTCTTCTTTTTCATTTTGTTTTTTCATTTATTTTTTTCTCCTCTCCTCCATCATATATTTTTTTTTCCTCTTTTAATAGTTTCTTATTTGTTTTTTCTTTTTTCTTTACGTTTATGTTTTTCTCTTCTCTCTCATTCCCTTTTTTTTTTACTTTCCATTAATGAGTTTTTAGTTATTATTTTCTATTTAAATCTCTCTTATTTTTCCTTTTGGTACAATTTTAGTTTTTTTTTCATTAAATAAATAAACTAATAATGTATTGTTTACCATTAAATGTAAATATATATATATTCTCTCCTTTTCATGTATTTATAAAGAAAAAAAATTAAAGTTTATTATTAAATTAAAGAAATGTGGGTATGCTAGAGCTCAATATTGTCTAACCTTGACAATTTACAAATTAATCTAATTGAACTAACTCAGGTAAGCCAAAATCGTTTAAGAAGAATTGATTGGAGTGAGAAATGACATTAAAAATCAAATTTGAACAATATTTGAAAGATAAAATTTATTATTATTATTAATTTTGTGTTGGGTCGGAATATAATATTATAAACTCTTTATAATTGTTTTATATTTATTTTAATGCATGCATATGTTTTATTATATTATATGTACTAAATTTTATTTTTATTAAAAACAAGAAACAGTTATCAAACACATGTTTGTTTCTGCCTTTTCTTTTTAAGAGAAACAAAAATAGTTATAAGACATGTTTTTGTTTTTAGTTTTTAAAAAACAAGAAACTGGAAACAAGAAACGAAAATAGGAAACGAGAATGTTATCAAACACTATCCGCTTGAATTCCTTGTTTTGAAACAATATGACCAAAATACTCGATTGAAGATTGTGCAAAACTACATTTTTTGTCATTGATGTGCTTGTTTGCCTTCAATATTTCCAGCACACTTGTAATTAAATGCTCCAGGCGAACTTCCCAAGAAGAGCTATGAATGAGGATATCAAAAAAAAAAAAAAATGCAAGAACAAATTTTTGGTGATATAACTTGAAAATATCATTCATCAATGCTTGAAAATGAATCACCTATGCATTTGTTTAGCAATCGCGCCTTTGCATATGCCATTTGGTCTTTCTTGCACCATACTTCTGGCGGGTGCTCCACCCGACCGGGTGATATTTACACACTCTTAAATATGGCTCTTATGGGACATCCATTTAGGAGAAGAAAACTCTATGGCTTAATTTCATCTATGCCTTCTTGTGGAGCCTTTGGCTTGAGCGAAATGCGCGGATTTTCAAAGAAAAGAAGCATAATTTCCATATGTTTATTGAGTGTACATCCTCTCTTGCTTTATCTTGGAGTATTTTGTCTCCTTTTTGTAATTATGGACTAATTACTCTCATAGCTCACTGGACTTCTTTTTTGTAACTATCCTCGATAGGATTTCTTTTGTATCTATTTCATACGATCAACAAAATGGTTGATGTTTCCTATATAAAAAAAAGAAAGTAATGGAGTATTGGTTAAATCAAAGGGCATGACTAAAAATTCATAATGACCTTCCTGAATTTGATATGGAGTCTATGAAATATCCTTAAAGCTTACCTGCATTTGATAATAACCCAAAGTAGATGGTCTAGATTGGTGTCCCATCTCTTCAATGGATAAGGATTTTTTAAACTCCCCTTTTAGTATTGATGAGTTTAGGAAGACAGTGTTTGAGTGCGATGGGAATAAGGCCCCTGGCCTTGATGGATTCTCTTTAGCCTTCTTCCAAGCTAATTGGGAGGGGATTAAGGAAGATTTGTGCAGGGTGTTTAGGGAATTTTTTTGAGAGGGGAATTCTTGATAAGTCGTTGGGAGAAACCTTTGTTTGCCTTATTCCCAAGAAGGATGGGGCTATGAGGGTGAAAGACTATAGACCTATTAGTCTAGTGACCAGTGTTTATAAGATCATTGCCAAGGTCCTAGCTAATAGGTTGAGGAGGGTTCTTCTCTCGATTATTTCCGAGTCTCAAGGGGCCTTTGTTGGTCTCCGCCAGTTGGTGGATCAGGCACTGTTAGCTAACGAGGTGATTGAGGATTATAGGTCGTCGTAAAAGGAAGGGATTTTGTTTTAGATTGACTTTGAGAAGGCCTATGATCATGTTGATTGGGATTTCCTTGATAAGGTCCTAGCCAAAAAAAAGTTTTGGGTACAAGTGGAGATCTTGGATGTGGAGCTTTGTTCGCATGGTTCATTATTCCATTTTGATTAATGGTAGGCCTAAGGGGAAGATTTGTGCTACTAGGGGCTTGAGGCAGGGTGACCCTTTAACCCCTTTTCTTTTCTAGTTAGTGGTTGACATTCTTAGCAAACTTGTTTCAAAAGGTGTTGAGGCCAATCTTCTCTGGGGTTTTCAAGTTGGGAGAGATTGTGTATCCCTCTCCCACCTTCAGTTTGCGGATGATACCTTGTTTTTTTGCTCTGCTAGTGAGGGTTCCTTTATGAAGTTAAATCAGTTTCTCTCGTTCTTTTAGGCAATGTCGGGGCTCGGGATTCATAGGGGTAAGTGTCAGATTTTGGGGATTCATAGTGAGCTGAGGAAGCTTGCTAGATGGGCCTCGTTTTCTGGGTGCAAGGTTGGAAGTTTCCCCACGTACTACCTGGGATTTCCTCAAGGCGATAACCCTAGAAACTTTTCCTTTTGGGAGTCAGGTGCGCAGAAGGTGCGTAAAAGATTGGCTTTTTGGAGGAAGAGTTATTTCTCGAAGGGGGGAAGACTCACACTCTTATTCAGTCTGTATTAAGTGAGATTCCTTTGCATTTTATGTCCCTTTTCAGGATGTCGGGCAAGGTCAGTAAGGTGTTGGAAAAGTGTATGAGGGATTTCTTGTGGGAAGGGGTTGATGAAGCTAAAGGGTCTCATTTGGTGTGTTGGGAGGTTGTTTCTAGGCCTATCGACCTCGAAGGGTTAGGCGTTGGTAATGTCGAGGCTAGAAACAAGACCCTGTTGGCTAAATGACTTTGGCAATTCTATTATGAAACGAGTCCTTGTAGCATAAAGTCATTGTTAGTAAGTACAATCCTCATCCCTTTGAGTGGAAAGCTAGAAGGGTGCGTGGCACTTGTCGAAACCCTTGGAAAGAAATATCCTTGCTGTTGTGTTCTCTAATTTTGTGCGATGTTGGGTGGGGGATGGGAGGGATACTCTGTTTTGGGAGGATGAGTGGATTGGGGATCGCCCCCTTAGTTCCGTGTTTCCCCATTTTTATCACCTGCCCCGGTTTAAAAATCATTCTCTCCCCTTCTTTTGGGCTCTATCGAGATTTGACTGCTAGGGAAACGACTGAGGTTGTCGAGTTGTTGTCTCTTCTTGCTAAAGTTCAACTTAGGCCTCACAGGGCTGATGCTCGTATTTGGAGTCCTTGCCCCTCGAGTGGTTTTTCCTCTGCGTCTTTCTTCAATTCTATTGTTAATCCCAGTCCCTTGGGGGATTCTGTTTTCTCTTCGTTGTGGAAGATTAAGGTTCCCAAGATGATTAAGTTTTTGTTGTGGTAGGTTTGACATGGTCGGGTTAACACCTTAGATCGCGTCCAGGCTAGAGGGTCTTCCCTGGTGGGACCTTTTTGTTGTATCCTATGCAGGAGGGATGCGGAGGACCTGAATCATATTCTTTGGGAGTGCGATTATGCTTATGGGGTTTGGAGCTGCTTGTTGTTGGAGTTTGGTTTCTCTTTTGTTTGGTCCCAGAGGTGTATGGACTTGCTTGTGAAGCTGCTATTGTTTTCACCTTTTCGTGGTAGAGGATTGTTTCTTTGGCAGATAGGGATGTGTGCTACGATTTGGTGCTTGTGTAATGAGAGGAACTATAGAACTTTTAGGGGCGCGAGAGATCTTGTAATAACTTGTGGTCCCTTGTTATATTTTATAGCTCTCTTTGGGCTTCAGTTTCAAAGTTTTTTTTTTGTAATTATTCGATTAACCTTATTTTGTTAGATTGGAGCCCTTTTCGCTAAGGACCTCCCATTTGTTGTGCGGGTTCTATTTTTTGTATGCCCCTATATTCTTTCATTTGGTCTCAATGAAAGTTCGAGTTTTTATATAAAAAAAACAACCCAACTTAAGAACCAATTTTGAAAAAAATAGTTCTACATACTCGTCCAATAATTCCCCAATAATTCGGGTTTGAAACTTACATGGAACAGTTTCTCCATTGAGAGCTCTGTAATCTACATAAAACTGCCACCTCTCATTTTTTTTTAACCAACGATCCAGGACTAGAGAATGGACTCTAGCTAGGCTGAATAATGCCCGCTGTCAACATTGCACCCCTACCAACGTTCCAATCTCATTCTTCTGAATTTGTAGAGATGCATCAGTCCACCTGCCCTTAATAAGGCCGCATGCCTTAGCCCCTCTGTGTTTTTTTCTAAACAAATTCTTAATTTTTATTTTTTTTCATGAATTATTTTATGTAAAAAGAATTACCTACGTTTTTCTATTATGCCCTCGCAAAAATTGCATTTTTTTTTGCACAGAGCGCTATTGTGCTTTATTGCATCTCACACTTAAAACACTGTGTGTTACTTCACCTATAGGTGTAAGATTCTCATGATTCATAACTTTTGAAGCTAAAAATTCGAGCCTCCCTAAGGCATAAACAATAGAAACCTTCTTAAACGTTGTTCCAATGCTAATATTTGCTTACAGTTCTCCATTCTATTTGTATACTAACATGACTAAACATGTAATGTGAATTATATTGTCTCGTTTAGCATACGTATGCGAAATGTTACCCATGGATGGAAGAGGACTGGGGACTATGTTCAGAATCCTTTAGAACTTCTATCCTTTCCTGGAAGCAGACCCGCAGTTTGGCTTTATTTTCTGCCAAATGTTCCTATCAGCAAGCTCTGCACTTGGCTCCATGGGAAGCTAACATTTACACAGATATTGCTATTACATTAGATCTCATTTCATCTTTGAATGATGATTCTGGATCTGGATTCAATTCCTGGTATTACATCTATTTAGGCTGTATTCTTTTGATGCCACCATTTTTTTGATGTTCACTTTCTTAGATTCTCATCCTTCATGCCAGGCAGATATCTGAAAAGATGACATTAGGGGCCTTGATGCTAGAGGGTGACAATCATGAATTTTGGGTGGCAATGGGATGCATCTCTAACCATGATGCGTTGAAGCAACATGCTTTCATAAGGGCATTGCAATTAGATGGATCTCTAGCTGTAGCTTGGGCTTATCTTGGGAAGGTATTTTACTAATACTGCTTTTAGAATGTGTCATTTTTATATTAAAATTCTTTATTTTTTTAAAATGAAATTGAAGATGTCGATTGTGAGGCACTAAAAGGGAGTGGAGTTTTTTAAAAAAAACAAATTGTAAAAAAGGAAAAAAGGAGCTTGGACCACAAATCGTTTAATGGAGAAAAGAAAAAATCTTACTGTGAATGACTAAATTCATGAAGTTTTGGTCCTACATGGCCAAAGTAATATTCACTTTAATGCAATTCTTTTTTCACAATTCACTTTATTGCAAATTCCACATTCATATACTTTTATCTTTGAAAATCATTTTGTTAGGTATCCAAACTCAGAAAATACTAAGAACTCAAAAGAACTAATGTATTGCAATATCAACGAACGTTACAATTTAGCAATAACCTTTTGAGAGGGCTATCTCTCTTCCTAAGTCCCACAATTGACACTCGACTAAAATGATCCACCTCAAAATAAGGACCCTAACACTACTATTTATAACCAAGACCTTTAAATCTAATTACCAATATACCCCTTACTGATATACTAATAATCTATCATATACACTCCATAGAATACCATATTAGTACTCTCACACTACTCTGCCCTTTAAAGACACCTTGTCCTCAAGGTGTGCTCAACAAAACACATGCAAAAAGAGTAAAAAACACCTTTTTTTTTAGTTGTCCCGCCCAAGGAAGATCTTTAAGCCCACAGTTTGCTTTTGGCACTAACTCTAAGCAACATCGAGTCCACCCACATACAACCAACTCTTTCCCTTTATTTAAATAGAGGATATAATGGGCCTTTCTTAGTTGGTTTGGCCCAACCCTTGGCTCAGACTCATTAATGTTCATGTGATGTAACCCTACACACTACACACTGCATCTTCTTTCTCCCATGCATCAGACCTCTCCATCGCCACCAACACCCATGTTGCAATTGTATAGTAGTCCCATTTTCTGCTTTTGAAAGTAAATGGACCTCTTCATTCTGATTTGTTTGTATCCCAACCATTCGGCAACCCATGATCTTCTGCCCTTGAAAGCAAACGGGCTTCACTATTTTTATTTGAATCCAACCCATTAAACAACCTTCCCTTCCTCTTTCTTCGAGATTCTTCTCTAAGCCGATTTTCCTCGTGATTAGGGTTAGCTGTCTTCACCTCCAACCAAGCCAACCTTTGCTGCTTCTTCCACTCGCCACCTCACCTATCTGATCGTATGAGTGGCGGCAAGTTCTTCCTCCATCGTTGCTTCGTCCACCGACCATTTTGCTTTTTCGACCATGTGTCTGTTGGCTTCTTTTCTTTCCTCTTCCGTTTATCCTTTCACCGCTGTCGATAATGGCCTCCATCAACGATTTCTTCATTGTTTCCCCAATCTTCTCCCTCCACCACTTCTACGTGGCATTTGCGTCGGCTCCTCCTTTGACTTTTTTCCTCCATCAACATTAATCAACGTTTTTTCTTTTGAAATTCTGACTCTGTCGTATCGAACATCATTCCCATCCATTTGTGCACATTCTCTAAGCTCCAACAAAATACAGGACGGTCTCCGCTCAATTGCTTTTCTCTAACCTTATTCTTTCTCCATTGTCGTACTTGTTTCACCTTTCTACCCCGGTAGTTCGTGACTCTCCTTCTCCATAAATGTTGAACTTTACGTTTCTTCGATTGGATCAACCTATGTTTTTAGGTAATTCTCCTTTTCTCCTTTTCTCCTTTTCTCCTTCCCACTTTCTTTCTATTCTTTTTCTTTTTCTTCTGCTTCTTCCTCTCTTTGTTTTTGCCCTCCTTTTCTGGGCGACTGTCTCATTGTTGCTGACTCTGTTCTCACTCTGGACAGACTCTCGTTCTTCATCTTTCTTTGCTCATGTTTTTCTTTCACGGTCTTGATTTCTGCCATCCGTATTTGTTCTCCTTGCGTTTGCATTCCTTCCCGCATTTGCAGCCGCTTGTCTAAGGATGTTTGGACCTTCAACAAGAACACTATCACATGATTCCAATCCATTTGTAGACTTGTTGTTCCAGGATGAACGTGCTCTGATACCAATTTGTTAGGTATCCAGACTCAGAAAATACTAAGAACTCAGAAATTAACATATTTCAATATCAATGAATGTTACAATATAGTAATATAGTCTTTTAAGAGGGCTATCTCTCTCCTTAAGTCCCACAATGGACACTCTACTGAATGATCCACCCCCGAAATAAGGACCTTAATACTACTATTTATAACCAAGACCCCTAAAATTATTTATCAATATATTCCCTTACTAATATGCTAATAATCTACCACATATACTCTATAGAATACCATACTAGTACTCTCACACATTCACCGCCAAAAAGCTTTGGATATTGCTACCATAGCTTCTAGACAAACTTGGAATGTACACGTTTTGTCGGAATGTTAGACCAGTGAGCGAGGTAGCTATTTCGATCTTATTCCCAATTTCAAATGATGTTTAGTTACTCGTTTGCATCTCAAAATTTTTAAAATAAATTATTTTACTAATGAAATTCTTTTCAATTTTAATTTATTTTCATTTATCAATATGTTGTATCGTTTTTTAGAAGAAATAAGATTGGGTGTATTCTTCAAAAGAGGATGTACAAAAAGAGAGGATATGTCCCCGAAAAGCCAAAGGGATTACAAAATAGATTCTCAATTGCCATAAATTTAATAGTAGTCATATATACAAAATCCTTATATCACAAGCACCAATTGGAGGCATGGAATTTGACCAAGTCCGATAGCACATCATTAGGTGTTTCATCCCCTTGAAAAATCTTCCATTTCCTCTCAGCTCCGCAATGAACCATATAATTCTAGCCTGAACGCCAAAGGAAGTTTAAAAAATTAGTTGAAAAGGGCATTAGAGCTGTTTTTAGGAAAAATTCAAGAGAGGTTAAAATACTCGAGAAGATTATTCCAATACACCATACTATGAAACAGGTGGCATGCTTCCCATCCCTTTGCCACAAGCGCAATTTGACATTATCTTCTTATCATGGGTGTCTAGCTTCTCCAATGCAAAAATCCACAGGGAATCTTTTTACCTTTGGAATTTTGGAGCTCCAAATGATGTTAACAAAGTAGGGGTGTGTGCGACTCGGTAACGGTGCAGAACTAGAGCCGAACATTATTTTTAAGTGCAGAAAAAGGCAAAACAGACGCCAAGGAAGAATCTCACAACATGCCTCAATTTAACATCGATTTGTTCTTGTTGGGCCTTGGTTCAAATTTCCAAACCCACAAATTAGGAGGAGTGTTTGATTTCCACTTGTTGGGTCTTTGTTCAAATTTCTAAGCCCACAAGTGAGGGGGAGTATTGGTGTTGATATAATTAAATTTTCCATTACCTATCAACTTAAGCTTTTGGGTTAATTGATGATTTACAATTACTACAACATCTACATAGACAAGTAAAAGAATAAGGGAAGTACCCGAATGCATTATAAACAATGATGTATCAGAGTGTGAATTCTGAAATCCCCAAGACAACAACTAAAGAAAGCTTAAGGGTATTGTTCCACACTCTTGGAGCTTGTTTCAAACCATAAATAGCTTTGTTGAGCTTGCAAACATAGGATGGTTTGGAAGAATCTTCATAACCCGGCAGTTGTTGCATACAAACTACTTCATCTAGAGTGCCATTCAAAAAGGCATTATTGAAATCTAATTGACGAAGTTCCCAACCATGAGGAACAACAATAGTGAGAACAACTCTTATCGTAGAGGCTTTAACAACTGGGCTAAAAGTCTAAAAAAAAAATCAACACTCGGACTTTGACGAAAGCCCTTTGCAACTAGTCGTGCCTTATATCGATGAACTTGACCATCTGAACCTCTTTTTATTTGGAAAAACCATTTACATTTTACTCCCTGCAACATTCATGGTTGATGAAAAAGGTACAAGCTGCCAAGTGCCCAGTGTTATTTATGACCAAAGCTTGAAGCTCATTATTCTTTTTTTTTTTTTGACAAGGCAACAAAAGAGATTTTATTGATATAATGAAAGAGACTAATGCTCAAAGTACAAAGGAAAATCAGAAAATAAGCAATACAAAGGGATAAAAGTTCGTTAAAAACACAACAAAACACCCAAAACCTTAGAGACATAAACAACAAACCCCAGGACACCCAATAGAACAACCAACCTATATAGAAATGGACGCCAAGAAAGACAAAGATCCGACAGAATCGAAGAAGACATCTTCCCTTGAAGCACCACGGAAGCGTTTGAATTTCCAACCACCATGATTCTCAATAAGACATTAGCCTCATAAACACTCGGGTTCAACCCTTCTTTAACCGTTACCTTAAGTTCAACCCATATTACCAACAAAACACCCTATCAACCGACAACCTCCACATAAGCCCTCCCAATGACCCTCAAGCTCCAAATAGAATTTCCATGAGTGTATATTCAATGCGAGGTCAAGAGCGTATGCCTTGGCACAACTTCTTTGAATTGCAGACCACTTGCTTTTATTAATTTGTTAAAACGAAGCAACTCGAATTGCAGACCACTTGCTTTTAGTAACATCACTGAAAGTCAGCGAATCCAATAGTCTTGGTGGCGGAGTAGCATCCCCCAAAACCTCGAATTGTAAGGAGATGTTCCCACTAATGAGATCCACGATAGGAATTGTAGCCGGCCAAAAACCACAGAGGTTCGGGGGCACCTTAATCTTTGCTCGTGATACATCAATGAAGTTTAGAGTGTCCAGTGAGATCGCTTCAAGCCCCCCAAAGTGAATCCCAATGGCTTCAAAAACATCCTGCCTCCAAAGTCTCAGAGGCAAATTTTTAATGGCCAACCATTCGCCATATCCTATCATAACCAAAGGTAAGCTATTCCCTTTGTCCTCCCACTTTTCAATCTTTAAATGAAGATTGTGAATTATTTGCCACTTCCCAAACTTGAAGTCCCAATTGTTGAATGACACCTCATCCTCAAAGAGCACCATAGCTTTGTCACTCATGAAGGGATTGATTTGTAAACTTAAGCCAAAATGAGTCTGCAAGGCATCTTTGATCATAACCCACTGAACGCGTGCAAACAGCCGAGTAACTACCCATACTTTAGCAAAGTCAATGGAGACAACATCTTGGGCCTTACAGATCCAGTAACCTTTCTGGTTTTAACCAATAACCCACTTACTTCCTTGGCTCAGTATATGATCACTAAAGGGAGGACCAGTCTCCGACCCCTTTTCTACCGCTACACTAGAGGGGATTACATTGGTGGAGGGAAAGGAGGAGTAGTCTTCTGCTCGTAGGAAATCCTCCAACATGTCTCTGAAAACTGCCCAACCAATGGCGAAGGAACCCAATGGCACCCTGAAAATCCAACGACCTCTAGCCGGGGGCCAAACCATGCCCTCCGCAACCCAACCAAAATTTTTTATAATCTTAAATAACCCGAGAGTGGCCAATTCATCTTTGAATTTTCTCCTTGCAAAGATGGCCTCAACGTTCGCAACCATTTCAACAAACCGATCATAGAACCACTTCACATGATTTATGGACAGGGTTATCGGACGGTTAAAATACCCATCCTGAATGTAAACAACAGTTGAATCCCCCCATATCCGAAAGTCCTTCTCACCAATACAACAACTATACTCCCCTATCGAAGAAGATGGAAAGACCCGAAACCAGTCGAAGACAGGGGAAGGAATGGTTGAATCCCAGAGCCACAACCATATCAGGAAAGTCTCAGGCCAAGATGAAGAAGCGTCCGAGTTGCTTGGGTTGGTCGAAGACGAAGGGTCAGGTCAGAGGCGAACGAAAGCGGAGAGACGAATGAGTGAAGGAAGAGAGACTGGTAGGAGGCGAAGGAAGCTGCGAGGTGAAGGGGAAGAGGTGGTCGAAGGCGAGGCGAAGGGGCAAAACCAAGCTGGGGGTTCGAGCCAAGCTGGATGTTGGTGAAGGAGAGCTACCTCGCTTGAACCCGAATCGGGAAAGTCTGGGTGATGGTCAAAGACGAGGCGAAGAGGAAGTGGTTGGTCAGGGGCGAGGCGAAGGGAAAAGGGTTTGTCGGAGGCAAGGCCAGGGGGTGGACGAGGCGATGCGAAAGGCGCTTCGTGGGGACAAACGGAGGCGAGGCAAAAGGCAGAAGGCGTGGGTGATGGTTGGAGGCGAAGGAGAGCAAACTCACCGGAAGGGGGAGAAGGCTCGCCGGAAGGGAGAAAAGGCTCGTCAGAGTCACTGAAAGCTTATCGGTGAGGGCGAAGAGAAAGAGTCGAGAGGAGAGAGAAGAGAGAAACGGGGGGGTAGAAGTTTTTCTTTTTACTTAGTTAAATGTTCATTGCTTCCTTCTATTTAGGATGAGCTAAGGCATCAACAACTCGAGTGGACTCATTAGATTCCAAATCAAGAGTTGTAGTAGACAACCAAGCTTTTGGTTTGTAGATTCTTGCTTTGCCCCTAGTGATCATAGGATGGCTCAGTTTATGGGGAGATATGTGGCTGGTTTGAAGTTAAAGGCTCCGACAACACTGGTTGATTTAAAACTGGGGAGATTTGAGTAGGGGAGGTGGCAGGTTGATTTAAAACAGGGGAGGGAGATGCAATAGCAGTTGGTGTATTAGAAGGGGAACTATCACTTGATAAGGGTGAAAAGTTTGGACAAGGAACCGGTGAGGTTGGGGACAAGGTTAAGGAGTTAGGAGGGAGACCATATGATGTAGGGGAAGACAACAAGGTCGGAGGCAAAAACCAATTTGTCAATTTGTAATAGGAATGGGTAGAGTGGTTGATGTGGGAGATGTGGTTATGCCAAAGTTGTGAAGAAAGGGAAATTCTTGTTCATTGAATCTGACATGACGGGATATGAAGATACGACCAACAACATTAACACACTTGTGGCCTTTGTGAACCAGGCTAGGACCAAAGTAAGCATACTTCTCAGTGTGATAATGAAACTTGTGATCATGATAGGGGCGTAAGCAAGGATAACAAGCACAACCAAATATCTTTAAGGCTACAAAATCAAAATTCTTGTTAAATAACAATTCAAAAGGAGACTTACCTTGTAAGACAACTGAAGGTAGTCCGTTAATGAGCAACACAACAACACGACAGTGAGAAAAGTGCCCCACCAGAATTTTTGCGGCATATGGGCTTGGGTAAGTTATGTGAGTCCTGTTTCGACAATATGCCTGTGTTTTCGTTCAACTCTCCCATTATGAGCAGATGTATAAGGACAATAAAACCGGGACTGTATACCAAGTTGACCGCATAGTTTATGCACTGGACTAAACTCACCACCATTATCCGACGCTTTAATATTGTTATTAAACTGATTCTTGACAACGGACACAAAAAGTGATTAAAAGCAACCAATGTTTTAACTTTTCAGCCTTAAAGGATATATCCAAACAAAACGACTATAATCATCTACGAAGTGAACATAGTAGCAAAAACCTTCTTTAGACAAAATGGGAGCAAGTCCCCAAACATCTGTGTACTTGTTCAAAAAAATTTGTAGCTCTTGACTGAGAATTTGAGAAGGGTAATGCATGTGATTTACCAAACTGACAAGCTTCAGAAATCAAACTTTTCATTACCTTTAACCGGCGAGTTACAACTCTTGATAACATTCTAAAAAACTTTAGATGAAGGGTGTCAAAGTCTTCTATGCCAAACACTCTTGGACACCACCATATTTACACTATGTTTATTTTTTATTTATTTATTTTTTTTTGACAAGGTAACAAGAAAATTTTATTGAAATAATGAAAGAGCGAGGAACTCATAGTACAAAATAAGAAGTTAAAGTAAAGGCACAAACAAGAAAGAGCACATAAAGAGAGGCCAATGAGCACAAGCAATACAAAGACCACGAGACCACAAGTAAGCACTCTACAGATAAGACAAAAAACGGAGTCCAAGAAAAATACAATTAGACACAGAGTAACCCGCAAAATCCTTGGAAAGAACACACCTGGAAGAAGTCTTTTGCCGACCCAAATCAAAACGCGCATAGTCACACCCAAAGAACAAATGATAAGAATTCAAACATAGACAACAAAGAGAGGGCTGCAACACCGAAGAAGGCAACTTTCATTGCAGAATTGCAGTCGTATTCAACTTCCCCATGACCATAATCCATAACAAAACATTGACACGCCTAGGCCATAAAGAGCACTACAGGGCACGAATAAGACCCCTCTCCAAAGCCATCCCCGACTCCTGATTCTTTGGTCATTCTTCATTGAGGCAACCGTTCATGGACCCAACTGAAAAGAATAAATTAACTCCTCCCATACACCAAGGCCCTTCACCGAAATAAGATAGAGAACACCATTTATCCCACTAAATTTCCTCTCTTGATAATGATTAGGCCCATAACATATTAGAAATCCACCATAAGCTTCAACATGCACCCAACTTAAATCCCTTCGACTCCATAAGGATTTAATCACCTTATCATCTATTAATCTCAGCTTTGTTTCTTGAATAGACACCACATCCGGGCATAATTTTTGAAGAAACTGTTTAAGGCTAATTCGCTTTGAACCGTCACCCAATCCTCTCGTATTCCATGATAATATTTTCATTGCAAAGGAACAGAATTACCTCCTGCCACCTTCGTCAAACTGACCCTCTTCGACCCATCCCCCAACCCTTTCGTGTTGCCTGAGAGAATTTTCATTTTGCTAGCAACGGAGAATCCCTTGATGGAATCTCTTTTAATTGCAATTCACTTGCCTTTATTAATGAGTTAAACTTAGAAAGACCAGTTGGGTTGTCCCAAGACTCCACTACGATTCTTCTTTCCAAGGGAGGACTACAAACAAAAGAATCAAACAAACTGGCTAGATCAATAACGAGAGATAGTACTCCTTCTGATTTCTGACTTACTCTCCTTACTGTAACCGAGTCAGGGCTGCTAAGACTCACCTCAAAATCTACTACTGAATTCTGAACAAAAGTTGGAGATGACAACTGATTACTTCGGGTAGGGGTAATCGAAGGCTGGAAGGAAGCTTTGAAGAAAGAAATCTCCTTCGGGCCTAATTGGCACTTTTCAATGATCACACCCGACTCAATACGAGAGATACGAGGATGCACCCGAGTGCTAGGCCTTACCGTGCTAATGCCCTGCTCCTGCCAGTCCGAGCGTTCAAGGGAGTTCGGGAATACATTCTCTCCTTTATACGTTTTGCCACTCGCTAACGCACGACTGGTTTTCCTTGTGTAATACTTCCCACAGAAAGTGGCCTTAACTTCTTTAACACTAATAGGCTCACAAGAGGAAAAGAGAGAATCTTCGACCTCCTTTATATTGAGTACTAAAACATCCGAATTACCTGGCTGCTCCCCAACCCCTTGAAGGCTATCTAAATAGAACAAACACATATTATCTCCCAAGTCCTGAGATTGGCAGCCAATCGCCTTTCCTTTGTCGCAACCAATGAGTTCTGAAGCATTGCATCCTTTGACAGGTTCAATTAAAACCACCAAGTGACTTGAAGAGGCGTCATTAATGCCCTCATCGCAAACTTCCTTATCCATACAAAACACCTCCTTCAAAGCCTTTTGAATCATTCAGTTTATGAGTATCCCTGAAGATAAGAAATCACCCGAGCTTTCATTAATAAGAGGATAGCTCAGAGCCTTCCAATTCCAACATGGCAATTGCAAGTCTTCCCCCGTCTCATCCTTTATGACTTGCTGAATTCTAAGCAAATCGATTGGATTGGAAGCATCCTTCAAAGTAAGGGAGTCTAGCAACTTTCTCAGCATATCATCAATTTTTAACAAAAACTTCCGCACAAGCGGATCATCAATTGGAATAGACGCGTGATAGAAACCACAAAGGTTGGGGACTACTCTGAACTTAGCCACCGTCAAATCAATGAAGTTCAAGGTGTCCGAAGAAATATCTTCCAGACCACCAAAGAATGTTCCAATGCCTTCAAACACACATCTCTCCCAAAGCCTTAGGGGTAAGTTCTTTAACTCTATCCATCCCCAATACCACATCACAACGACAGGAAGACTATGCGCTTTATCATTCCATTTCTCAATCTTGAGATGCAGACCCCCAATAGCTTGCCATTTTGCATCATTGAGGTCCAACCCCTCATCCACTTGCTCATCGAATCCACTATCAAAGAGTATCAGGGCTTTATCTCCTATGTATGGGTTGATTTGCAATTTTCTCGTGAATCGAATTTCCAACACTTCCTTAACGAGGGACCACTGAATATGTGCAAACAAACGGGTAACCACCCACACCTTGGAGAAGGCTACCGCAACCACTTCCTTTTCTTTTCAAATCCAATGCCCCTGGTGAATTGAAGACTTATCCTGCCCCCCATTACTTACCACTCGGGTTGAACTAACCACAACCATGGTAGGAGGATTGAAGGACAACACAAGATCCTTCAACATATCTCTAAACACTGCCCAACCAATCCCATGTCTTCCAAGAGGAACCACAAACCAACTTTTTCCGCCCCCGATGGAGGCCAGAAGGCAGAAACCCCCTTGTGCCACCCATTCAACACCCCGCCTTAGTTTGAACAATCCTAATGTAGCCTTTTAATCTCTAAATTTCCTCCTTAGGAAATAGGAGTCGACCTTCAAAGCAATCTCAATGAAAGAGTCATGAAACCAAATAGCATGGTTGATGGATAACTGAATCGGCAAGGGATTGGTGTTGCCATGTAGGATAACGTTCTGCCCTTCGTGCCAAACTCGAAAATCCATATCTCCCATGCAACAACTGAAGGTCCTCATGTGCCAACAAGAGCATAGCTCTAGTGGCATCAAGTAAGACTTATGACCAAGAGGTCACGAGTTCGAATCCCCACCCCCAAATGTTGATGTACTCAAAAAAAAAAAAAAAATGAAGGTCGTCATATGGATACCAATGCAAACAGATTCTAACTTCCTCGTGAAAAGGAATTGTGGCCCTTCCAGCCGACTTCAACCACCACAACCCTTCAAACAAACCACTGTAAATAATTGGGAATTGGGTGAAACCGAACCCAAAAATCACAACCAAATTCCTCCCCTGGAAGACCAATCGACCGAAAGTTCTAAGGAGGGTTACTCGGCTATCAGATACGCCCTCGGAGGCCGACAAGGGAAAAGAGGCTATCGGGAGCAAGGGAAGACGAGGAAGTCGAAGCGATGTCTGGGAAAATCGGGGAGGGGGTGCGAAAGGGGAAGTCGAAGAAGACCGATGGATGGAATGGTTGGGCAAAAGCAAAGGGAGGGGCTATCGGCAACGGATTCAGACCATCAAGGAAACTCGACTAGGGCTCGATCGTCAGAATGAAGGAAGGAAAGGGCCCCCGACCTTCAGGATGTCTTTCGTTTCTCAGTGAGAGTCTTCAGGTAGGCTGAGCCGGAGCAGGGTAATCGGAGAACGTAGCCGGAATGGGGTAAGGTAAACGGAGGATGTCGATTAGGTTTAGGCGGGAAGAGAGAGAACCGAGAATCGGGGAGGGGGTTCCTCTACTTTACACTATGTTTAATTTATAACTCAGTAATAGCAGAAGAACAACGTTGATTTAACACAGGCAACTGTAGACCTTTACTCTTAGCACACAAAACATTCTTTGCTGCTACACCTTCAACATCTAGTTTGTATAGGCCATCCTTAAGCACTCCCAAATGTCCTTTACAAGGCAAAAATCAACAAGAAACTCAACAAAAAACATTGTTGTCACGAGCTAGTTTTGAAACACTCACTAGGTTTTTAGCAATCTCAGGAACAAGGACATGCTGTAAGTCTAAAGTACCAACATTAGTGGTTAAACAAGAGCTACCAACCTGCAAAATTTCTTTACCTCCATATTCTGAGGATTGTGATTTGTGTCATATTAGTATAGTCTCCAGTAATGATTTGAAGCCCCACTATCAGCATACCAGCTAGGGTCAGCAACAGTCTCTGAGTTGGCTACAAAAGGATTGTTAACCTGATTTGCAACAAAGGCAGTATGTTGGGGAGGATGAACACCATTAAACTGACTCCCAAAATGACTTCCACCAAAGGAGGAAGGAGGTCATGTGACTTGAATTTCCCCCAGAATTGTTTCCTGACCTGTTCTGTCCTTGACTAGGAGCTGAGTATTCTTTGTTAAATCTGTTGTAACATACAAGGGTCGAATGCCCTAATTTACCACATACCTGGCACACTAGCCTATTGTTTGAATTTCCATTGTACCTCCCACGACCTCGTCCTCAACCATTGGCATTGTTTCCTCCTCTTGATTGTTGCCACCTCTAGAACTACTGTAATTACCTTCGGACCCTTGAGATCATGGAGATCGAGAGCCTGTTGGATTTTTGTTGCTAACCATATTGACAGAAGAATTATGGCCAAAGGAGTTATTAGTCCTCCTTATTAGTCCTTTGACTATTCTGATGTTCAAGTCTCTTTTGAAATGCAAGCAAGAGTCCTTGCATTTCCAACCATGATATGCCTACCTTGCCATGGATCAAAGCAACAACAACATTGTACTCTTCATTGAGCTCGAGAAGAGTTTGAGAGACTAAAGACTGAGTGGGTACTGGACTACCTGCTTGACGAAGATTGTCAGTGGTGGCTTTCATCACACGAAGATAATTGACCATATTTAGAGAACCTTTTCGAGTTGACTGGAAAACTTTTCATAAATAATTTTATAACCATCCGAGTAGCAATTGATCAACAACAACCCACACCTCAAACTCTTGATTAGTTCTTACAACTGGATTAGTTGTTCTTAAATGCATCCAAACCAGTGTTTTAAAAACCCCATTCGGGCGTGCGTCTAGGCACGCCTAGGCTCAAGGCCCACCTTTAGCGCCTCGTCTCTTATCGCGCGCGCCTTCCATGAAGCCCAAGAGGCGCACCAAGCGCGCGCCTCCGGGGCTTCTTCAATTTATTATTTTTTTTTCAGCTTTAAAAGTATTACTTACCATTTTACTTATTTTAAATATATTTAGTTAAGAAGAGATTGATATTTAAGGCTTTTGATCTTGTATTGTTTATTAGTGTTGCATTGTTTCATGTTTTTTAATGGAGTATTGACTCTATGTTCAAAGACTAATACTTGAACCTTATTTCTTTACCTTAAAGTTCAAGAAACCCTAAAAAATCAGCTTAGATGGGGAGATTGAAGAGGACAATGTAGAGGAATTGGATCTTGAAGAGGAGATTGATCAAGGAGGAGCAGTAGATGAGGATGAGGAATTAGATGGGGAGGAAAATTATGATTCCTTTATTATTTTTGGTTCAGTGATTCATTATTTCATTTTTAATGACTTTTGACATTTGATTTATGTATTAAGCTTTTAAGGTTTTTAAATTTTATATGATATTTACTATACAATTTATGCTCTATATATTATTTATTTATATATTTAATTATTGTGCCTCGCATCACTCGGGCCCAGCCTTTTTGTCGCCTCTCGCCTTCGGGCGATCACAGGGCTTGTCGCCCTAAGGTGCGCCTTGCGCTTTGAAAACACTGGTGTTTCCTAACACTATGAAAACAGTCCTTGAAGTCCTCTTGTTGGATCACCCTTTCACACAAGGCATGGCATGCATGTGGGAAAACATTGTTAAAGCACTACTGTGGTCCATTTGGTTAGAACGAAACAACAGAGTTTTCAACGACATTGCTAGGGAGCCCCACATAGTCCTAGAACACCTTCTTTACCTTGCTTTCTCTTAGTGTAAATTCTCTCCATTTTTTGGTGACTATAGTCTCACTCCCCTTCTTAGCCATTGAAAAAGTCTTTTGTAATTGGGTCCCTATACCCCTTATGTAACTAGGTCCCCTTTTGTACTTTTCATACCATCAATGAAATCCTCTTATGTTTCTCATAAAAAAACAACGGTTGAACTTGATGACTCTGTCACCACTGCTTCTGAGCTTGAAGTTCCTGATTCTCCTTCTCCACTATTGATTAAATACATCGGACATGGTTTGGTTCCGAATAGATGCCCTTCGAATTTATAGTTTTGCAAAATGGGTAGGGCTAAGGTCTTCCACAACAGAAAGTTTCCACGATCTAACTTGATTGTTGTAATTTGATTCAACAACTGATTGAGCAGAGGACTTGCAAAGTTTACCATGGTCGACGTCTCACCAGAACTGACCGAAGTTGTGACGTTGGTCATAGTAGCTCTGATACCAAATAAAAGTTGCAGAAAGGCAGAGAGAAGAATGGGAGAAATACCTCGATTTTCTCTTGATTGATTCAAAGGGACTCAAGCCCTAATTTTATACAGCACAGTACCCCTAAAGGGGCGAGAATAATAATTAAATAAAAGAATAATACAGTAACAAAAAGGAAACATGGCCTCACCTAATTGCTCCCAACTTTTAGATAAATGAATAAAACCACCAGGTTGATTATTGGACTCTTGTGGAACTTTTGATGAAATATTTAAGCTGACTGGGCATGTGAGACTGCTTACTGTATTGCTGATGCTCTTGCCACATGCCTTTAAACCATTCTTCTCAATATGGTCTCATCTGATCTGCTGCCAGCAGAGCACAACTTTTTTATTTATTTGTATGTTTGTGGCAAGTGACAATTCTGGTAAGAATCTTCGTCAGTTGGGGCCCGATCTTTGTGAATTGGATGTTTTGTTGAACACATTGAGAGAATTGGTTGTGGTTAGAAACCGTGTTGTGTGGTTGGTGCACGTACATCATACTTGAGTTAGATCATGAAGATTTTGATGTTCCTAAGCTTCAGATCTTTTTTATGTTTCTTACTCATTTCTTTACAGCTATACAGGAATAGGGGCGAGAAGCAATTGGCAAGGCAAGCATTTGATTATGCCAGAAGTATAGATCCTTCACTAGCGATACCCTGGGCTGGCATGTCGGCTGATTTAAACATTAGGTGATATATAAATGTTCTTTGTAAGGCGTTGTTCATCATGAAGAAAATATTTGTTATTTTGTGTGGGTGGAGGTGTAGATTAAGAATGTTGGATTGATTGCATTTAGTGAGTAGCATATCACCCTTTTAATTATGAGGTTTTTACTTGACAGGGAGTCCACATCAGATGAGGCATTCGAGAGCTGTTTGAGAGCTGCACAAATACTACCTGTAATTTTTCTGTCTTAATATCATCTGTATAATACCAATGCGGTTGAAAGGATTTGCTGAAATTGATTCTGCTTTAAGATAAAAGAGATCAACCCCTCTGTTATACTATTAATTATTTTGTTTTTGATGCTTGGATACTTTCTTTAATATTTTTTTCCTTACCGTCCGCCCCCCCTTAAAAAAAAAACAACTGCTGCGCAGCTGTTGGATCTTGCTTGGTGTTTGTCCAAAAAAATGTTCTAAAAACAATATCCTTGTAGGTGGCGGAATTCCAAATTGGTCTTGCCAAGCTTTCTCTGCAGGCAGGCCATCTTTCATCTCCACAGGTCCTTATTATTGCCAATTAATAGATGAAATTATACTTTGCTTCAGAATACATTGATGGATGGATTTTTCTTTTATGTCCAGGTGTTCGGAGCCATACGTCAGGCTGTTCAACTTGCACCTTGTTACCCTGAATCCTTCAATCTAAATGGACTAGCTTCTGAGGCTCAATTAGATTATAAATCTGCTGTTGCTGCATATCGTCTAGCACGCCTCACAATTAGCCATTTTTCAGATAGAGTTCCAAGGCCTCATGTCAGAGATATATCGATCAACTTAGCCAGATCACTCTGCATGGTGAAGTTTACTGTTTTTTTTGGGACCTGTTCATCTGTTTGTACCATGAAACTTAAAACCTTACTATTTTTCTCTATGTACTTCTATTCTTGGATGGAAAAGTGTCTGATATTAAGTCATAAAAGGAAAGTTTTCTTTCTCTGAACTGCTCTATTATACATATATTTTGTGCAGGTAGGAAATTTCTTGGAAGCTTTGCAGGAATGTGAAAATTTGAGTAAAGAAGGTTCTGGTTTTGGCTTACTTATTGAAGCTAACTCTTTTCAGTTTACTGTTATAAAAGTGAGAAATCTCTAACAAATTAGTGTCAGAGTTTTGAAGTTTTTGGTGGTTCCAGGCATGCTCGACGTTGAAGGTTTGCAGGTATGTGCTTTCTCTCTATGGAAACTTGGAAAGACTGATCAGGCCCTTAGCACTGCAAGAACCCTTGCTTCTGGCATTTCTACCATGGAAAGAACACGTACTGCTGCATCTGTTAGTTTCATATGTAGATTGTTGTATTCGATATCTGGGTTGGATTCCGCAATTAGCAGTATCATGAAGATGCCGACCAATTTTTTCCTATGTTCAAAAATGAGCTTTGTAGTGGCCGCTATTCATGCCATTGATTGGTGTGATCGGCTAGAGTCCATTGTTTTAAGCAGCCGTTCCTGCCTCCAGTCTCATGAAGAGATCACTAGAATGCACATTTTAATTGCTCTTTCTAAGCTGGTTGGCTTCAATTCTCGCTGTTGAGTCTATATTTTCTGTTTTTGTGCATGTGTTAACACAGTGACTTAGATACGTCCTTTTTGGCCAAACAGATCAAACATCGAACGGAGAACTGCCTGGGATTCAAGAGTGGAGCGATGCATCTTAGAAAAGCTCTTCATGCATACCCCAATAGTAGTTTGATAAGGTAGATTTATTTTCTTATGAGGATCTTTGTTCACAATTAACCTTGCCTCCACTTTTTCTTTTTCTTTTTTGAAACAAGAAATGTAACTTTTCATTGATAAAATGGAAAAGAGACTAATGCTCAAAAAATACATACCCCAAAGGGAGTGAATAAAAATAGGCTACAAAATAAAAATACAAAAATTGAATAGCTTAGGCCTCGTTTGTTAACCATTTGGTTTTTGAAAATTGTGTTTGTTTTCTCACCATTTCTCTACCATGGTTTCCATCCTTTGTATAATGATTTCCATCTTTCTTAAGAAAACATTTGAATTTTTAACCAAATTCCAAAAACAAAAACAAGTTTTTGAAAACTAATTTTTTAGTTTTCAAAACTTGGCTTAATTTTTAAAACACATCTTAAAAGTAGATAAGAAAACAACATAGTGGCCTTGTTTCCATGATCCACTAAGATTCAGCCATTAGTCGCTCCAATTCGTAAAAGAAAAAGTAGATAAAAATACATGGAAAGCTATGGATAGAAGTAGTATTTATAAATTATAGATTTAATTTTCAAAAACCAAATGGCTCTCAAACGGAGCCTTAATTTCGAACATCCTCTAAATTACAATCCAACCATATTTCTGAAATTAGAACTTTGATTGAATTGACCCAAAATAATGATCTTGGAGGCGATGAAATTGTGAAAAGCAGCTCATCTGAGATTAGGCTACTGTTAAACAAAATAAGAATATTTATTCTTTTGATTATTTCAACTTCCAACTTGCTGAAAAGGGCTCAAATTGCGAATGAGAAGATGGAGCCAGCGGCCTAGATAAAGATTAATCCGAATAAAATCGTGAAGATTCTAAAATTCACTTTCTTGATTCTTAAATTCCCCCAATTTTTCCTGCTGCAATCACTTGAAAAGAAAAGACAAAACAAAACTTTTCCGTTAACGGACTTCGAAAATTGATGATCCGTGAAAGATCTAAAGAATTCAAAAGACCAAAACTTTAAACTGAGCAAAACTTTCCACACTCCGTCTGTGAGTAAGGGTCTGGAGTAGCTTATGAGAGATTTTCTTTGGGAGAGTGTTGAGGAGGGGAAAGGGGCGCACCTTGTTAATTGGGAGGAGGTGACTAAGCCCGTGGATCTTATGGGGTTAGGTATAGGTAACTTGAGATCCCGTAACAAGGCCCTCTTGGCACGGTGGTTGTGGCATTTTCACCTTGATTCTTCCCTTTGGCATAAGGTTATTGTGAGCAAGTACGGGTCATCCCCTTTTGAGTGAACTTCGTTTGGAGGTCAAGGCACGTCTAGGAATCCTTGGAAAGGCATCTATGAGGAATATCCCTTCTTTTCTACCTTTGCCCATTGTTCCGTGGGGAATGGGAGGGAGACTTTTTGCTAGGAAGATAAGTAGTTGGGGGATAGACCCCTTTGCTTCGTGTTTTCTCGCCTTTATCATTTATCCTCTGTGAAAAGTCATTTGGTGATTGAGGTTCTGTCTCATCCTGGGCATTGTCCCTCGCCTTCGTTGAGTTTCCACCACCCTTTGTTCAATAGAGAAACAATGGATGTCGTTGACCTCCTTTCTTTGTTGGGAGAGTTTCGTTGTGTTTCGAGAACGGATTTTCGCTTTTGGAGCCCTAGTCAGTCTTTTGGTTTTTCGTGTAAGTCCCTTTTTTTGTGCCTTGTTCATCTCTCTCCTACCTCTTCTCCGAGAGATTCTATCTTTGCTTCATTGTGGTAGGTGAAAATCCCAAAGAAGGTTTAGTTTTTTGTTTTGAAAGTCTTACACGGAAGGATTAATACCTTAGATAGGGTGGTGAGAAAGGTGCCTTTCTTAGAGGGGTCGTGGTTTTGCATTCTTTGTAGGAGTGTTGCCGAGGATATTGATCATGTGCTTTGGAGCTACAAGTTGGCTTATGATGTGTGGAGTCATTTCTTTGTAGAGTTTGGTTTTGTTTTTGCTAGACAATGGGGTTATCGCGAGATGATAGAGGAGTCCATCCATTCTCCTCCTTAACTGGAGATTTTTAATACCTGGCCATCTTAAGATTGAATCATCGGGTTCCTCATATGTTCATCCTCTTTCTAAAGTTCCATCTTGAAATGATAAGTCTTGATTTCTTGTCAATCCTTTTTAGAGTCGAGGATAGAGACTTGCTCACTATTTGTGCAACGTAGGAGCGCCTTGTCTGCCTTGAAGGGATTTAGATGACCGAATTCGTTTAGGAAAGACTGCAAGCTTCTAGTGATCTTTAGCCAATCATCAAGGAAATGTTTATCAATAATCATCACAATTGTGTTCCATCGGATGGGTGCAATGGAAGAGGAGGCTGCTAGGTTTAAGACTGTCTTCTCGTTCTTTATAAGCATTGGTTTGTATTTCTCAAGAACTCCCTGTGGAATCAAGGGATTGTTGGCTAGGATTAATGGGGAGGGAGGAGGATGGATGGGTCAGTAAGTGGCTTTAATATATGACTTCTTGCTTCGGGATGAAGTGGCTTTGGTTAGTGAACCGACTTTAAAGGAGCAGATGGGAGGGTAGTTGTCGATGAGATTTGAAAAGGTTGCCTATTCTTTTCTTTCTTCTCCCACTGGGACAAAAAGCTATGAAGCACGGACACTTCATATTTGGCTAAGTGTCAGTGTCAAACACATCTGACACGTGCCCGACATGCACTTTTGCGTGTCCTTTCTGTTTTAGATTTCGGACACGCGGGGACACGGGAAGGATGCACAAGGTTGAGTTTAGAAAAAAGAAGAGCCCAACCTTTTGTTTTTTATGGGCCCAACTTAATAGTTGGCCTAAATTAACCTTCTGATGTTATAAATAATTAATAATAATTTAAAAAAAACAAAAAAAACAGCCGGCAGCCCTAATCCATTCGCACGACAGTCAACGGTAACACAAAAAAAACTTCCCTTCGTCCATTTGCAATTGCATGAAGAACGCCAAACACCCACACCCAGCTGCCACCAGTTTTCCACTGACTTCCATTGCTGCCGACGTTGACGACTTCTGTTGTTTGCCACTAGTATAACTGCACTGCTACCGATCACCTTCGCCATTGCACTGCCTCCGACCTTCATTGTTGTGTGTTTTTTTTCCTTCATGGTTTTTTTTTAAAATAGTTACGTACTATTAGTATGGTTTTCTTTTCCAAATATTGTGGATGAATCAAAGCCACTTTGGAAATATGTGACCAAGCATTAAAAGTTTGATGGAGGTGGCAATTTCTCATGGCAATGTAATTCTTGTCATTGTATAAAGAAAAGTTCTTATACAAGGGTTAAAGCTCATTTATTGAAGATAAGGGTCATGGAATGGAGCATGTCTAAAAGCTATCCCCAAGATATGGCTGATGTGCATAAATTGGAGGACAAGGAAAATAATCGTGCGGTTAAAAAAACTCCTAAAAGAATTTCTTTACCACATCCCGTTATATCCATCGGTGGAGTTAGTGTAAATAATCCTTCTTGTACAATTAATTTTGAGCAAAAGAAAAGGAAAAGTGCTCCAAGTGTAAATAATCCTTCTTGGTTTCTTTTACCTTTTTGCATCTCATTGTATTTTCTTTATGATTATTCCCTTGGTGGATTTTGTAATTTTGAGCATAAGTCTCTTTTTATTTCTTCAATTGAAATCTTTGTTTCCTTGTCCAAAAAAAAAAGTGCAATAGAGAAATCGTTTAACATGATATGAAGGGACCAATTACATGCACTTATTGCTCAGGTGTTTTATTCTTCGAGGATTACCTTTTCATTTAACAAGAAGTTCCCATTTTATAGGTGCATTTACTTATGCTACAAATAATTTATTGTCGGGATATGTGCCGCCTGGATATGATTTGTTGAGAACAACTCTTCTTCAAAAAGAGAAGGCAAATGTTGAGAGATTATTGCAACCTATTAAAGTTACATGGAGTGAAAAGGGTGTGAGTATTTTGGGTGTGGATGGAGTGACTCACAAAGGAGACCTTTGATAAACTTTATATGGCAAATTATTGCAAGGGTGCAAGACAAATTATTAAAGCACAGTTTCCGAAAATTGTATGGACACTATGTGTGGTGCATACTCTTAATCTTGCCTCAAAGAATATATGTGCAGCAAAAAATGTTGAAAACAACCAACTAGGAGAATGTAGTTTGATTTCTGAAATTGCTAGTGATGAAAAATGTTGAAAACAACCAACTAGGAGAATACTTTATTACCAGATTTCTGAAATTGGCATGGTAATTGGCTAGTTTCTGGACTTGTAAGTTGTCCAGCCTATATGGTTAATTAAGTTGGCTGTCAAAGGGCTGGTTTGTGGCCTATAAAAAGTTGGTCTTTATGCTGTTTTAAAGAAAACTGGTAATAATCCAAGATTTAGTCTACACTAGATGAGAAACAACAAGGGATAGAGGAGAGAACGTTTCTATGAGCCCTAACCTTTTCTCCACTTCTTAAGATATAAGCTTAATTTCCCACTTGATTGTTGACCACCAAGCATTATTTCACTGCAGTGCTTGATTGTTATAAAACTATTTCATTAGACACGGGTGTATGTGAACATGTTAGGTACTGCTGGAAGTCCAGCAAATTGACTTCCCTTCTTGGTTGGATTATTTGGTGTTGAAATCCTACTTTGGAAAGTGTGGTAATGTGCTTTATTTGCGTGATGACTTTTTCTGCTATTAGTGCATTATGTCTGCCCATTTTTTGCTTTGTTTCAGCAGATTCCTCTCTTTAGGTTTATATTTATTTGATGCCCCTCTGTATTTGCTTGTCATTATGCCACTGTACAATTGTTTTGATTCTCTTTAGGTTTATGTTTAGATAATACCCCTCTGGATTCCTCTCTAAACAACATGTTTCAAACAGAAACCTGCTTGGTTATCTTTTTCTATCCAACGAAGAAAGGGATGACAGTCACACGGCTACTAGGTGCTGCAACATGTTGTATGGCTTTGACCAACAGAACAAAGGTCTGAAATCTGCATATGAAATTCATGGTGCTGGAGCTGTGGCTTGCTATACAATTGGCACCAGTCATCCGAGGTTTTCTTTCCCAACATGTTCATATCAATGCCAGAAGGGGATTGGGACCATTCGACAACTCCAAAAGTATGGTTGCTTTACTTTTAACAGCCTTGGACCAATAGTTTTATTATTTCATTTTATTTGAGGATATAGTTCAGAAGCACCATGTTTCAACTAAAGATAAATAGGTCGAAGAACCCGTGGTTGTTTGTAAAAAATGATGATACAATTCATGGAATGCAATCATTTGATGATTTGGTGGCTATTTATTGTCAACTTTGATATAACTTTTACAAATATTTTTGCTGGTTTTTGTTTTCTTGGTGACAAGACGTGAGTCAAACGGACATGTTTATTTTTTGTGTAATGATCACAAGAAAGAGAATGGAGCTCTAATTACATCCCTAATAGGCATGGATTGCCAACCTGAGTTAGCTCAAAGGTTAAGGTATCTCTGCCTCTAAAGGGTTGTTGGTTTAGCTCCATCCCTATTTGTAATGGAATGGAATATTCTAAAAAAAATAAAGGGGACATGGATCATGTGAGAATAATTTTAATAATAGCTTTTGATTAAATGGATATTAAATGCTCTCATATTTACGTATTATGTACAAGTATTTTATTTTTTCCACAGATGCTTACGTCAAGAGCCATGGAATTATGATGCTCGATATCTTCTTATACTAAACTTTCTGCAGAAGGCACGTGAAGAAAGATTTCCTTGTCATCTGCGTGGAATTATTGAGCGGCTAATCTTGGTTGCCTTTTCCAATGAACCATATTTTAAGAAAGATACATCTCATCAATATAAAAAGTTTCAGCTGCTACTTTGTGCGTCAGAGATCAGTTTCCAAGGCGGTAGCCAAATCAAAAGCATCAACTATGCGAAAGCTGCTTCCACTATTTCACTTCCTGATAATTATCTTTTTTGTGCACACTTGTTACTGTGCCGAGCGTATGCTGCAGAAAATGATTCTAACAACCTCCGCAAAGAGTTCATAAGATGTTTGGATTTAAAGACGGATAACTATGTTGGTTGGGCATGTCTTAAATTCATTGCATCTCAATACGAGCTTCATGTCGAATCCAATATCATGGAACTTGCTTGCAAGAAATGCTCAGAAGAGAACAAGAATCTGCAACACATTATACCCATGTCTAGTCTGGTGGATGGTTTGATATCTTTCTGGAGCCAGGATTTTATGGCTGCTGAGAAGTATTTTGCACAAGCTTGTTCTTTAGGAAATGATGATGGCTGTCTCCTCCTCTGTCATGGTATCTTCTTGTCAAGTGGACTCTAAAATGCAAGCTAATTCTAAAAAGCTTTTTATATGTTGTGTGGCGATTGTGTTGCTATGTTCTGCATTTTCATTCTTTTAAATTTATCTTTCTTAAATTATTTGTTTTCATTCTACATGAATTGTCATCCTATCGTTATGAATTTATTAACTCTTCAGTTTCTTTAATCTCAGTTCAGGTTTTCATTTATGCTGTGCTTATTTATTTATTGAATCCCTAATGAACTCAGGTGTAACCTGCATGGAACTTGCAAAGCAGCTTCGCAGTTCTCATTTTTTGATGCTGGCTGTGAACAGTCTCCTTAAAGCTCAAGTAATTTCTGTTGTTCCAATACCAATAGTCTCGATTATACTAGCTCAAGCAGAAGGGAGCCTTGGTTTGAAAGAAAATTGGGAGTCATACCTTCGTTTTGAATGGTTCTCGTGGCCACCAGGTTTATCTATATGACTGGTTCTCCTTTTTTTTTTATATCTAAGATGATTATTGTGGCCTTTCTCGTTGAGGAGTTGAGAGTAACCTTCTATCACGCGTTGAGATTGACTCTACTTTTTCTATTCTCATAGTTTTCTGTCCCAACAAAGGTGTTCAATTAGTCTTCCATATTAAGCGATTGAAATATATATTGTATCGTCCAGTATTGATTATGGATTATTGGGTTTTGGTGGAATTGATTATTTAAGAAATACTTTCTAAAAGGAGTATCTATTATAACGAAAAAAACATAAGGAACGGACTTTGACAACTGTCTGACTTGCACCATGCTTCTTACAGATATGAGGTCTGCGGAGCTCTTGTTTCAAATGCATCTGCTTGCAAAACAGTCGAAAGTTGGTTCTGATCAATTGAGGGTTGAGTTATGTCAGTCTCCTCTGAGATGGGTTCTTCGCTCAATCCATGTGAACCCTTCTTGTGTGAGATACTGGAAGGTGCTGCAAAGCTTATGGAATGAGGTCTGATATTTCCATGCCAAACCAGACAAAATGGCCATTGAATCGTGATCCAGTTCTCGGAGTTCTCTTGGCAATCGCCGTGATTCAGTCTCCAAGTTCCTGTAGTCGATTATATTTTGAATTCTTCTCCTGCATCCTATGCGGCATTGGGCTCTTCATTCGTAGAGTTTCAAGTTTCTGCATTTGATCTGTTATATTCGTTGCTAATTTAATTTTTTGTGAAACCTTTGGGGATTTAAGTGTTTATTCTATGAAAAAATGGTCATTATGTAGAAGTTTTAAGACTTTTTTTTTTTGAAAGAATATAGAAAATTTAAGATTGGACCAAGAATTAAGTACAAAACAATTGTATAGTTTCAGTGAAAATGGAAATCTTATCCTTATGATAATTTAACGGACCCAACAAAAATTATAGGCAATTTTAATTGTACTCGTGGTCTGAGGCATGTTGAGAAGATATGCTTAGAAATTTTGACGCAGTCTATTATGTTTTATATTTGTCCAATTCTTCTCTTACCATAAGCTTGTGGAATAAAATTTGGTATATTTTCAGGTAGCCAAAACTGTGTTTGTTACAACTTAATTATACCAAACAAGATGTTGAGAGGATGTGTTTAGAAATTTTGACGCAGTCTATTATGTTTTATATTTGTTCAATTCCTTAATTATACCAAACTTCTAAATTTTAGGATTAACTAGTACATGAATAACATATTTAAAACTAAATTTTACATAAATGACATGCTTTTAGGTTGAGTCAATTCATAATACCATACTCACTTTGTTCACACAGTAGTTTTTAGAGTTCTAATACTAGTGAATCTTACATAATTTATAAAAGAATGTGGGTATAAAAAATATTTGTAATACTAGAAATTTTCCCCACCCACAAGAAAGAAAGTGGGGGAAAAGCAGTTGGGTCAGTCACGGTTGCATTTGCGGAGACAGCTCCTGCATGCCAATGTGGCCACATAAGCAATTCCCATCACTGCAAAATTTAAGTAAACAAATCATCATCACTACGGTTAATTTATTAGCAAAGAATTTCAAATCAGAATTGCACATTTCGGAACTTACAAGTCAAGGTACTGTAAAACAAAACTGCCAGGCGATATCGGACTATCCATCCTAAATTAAGTTCCAGGAGACGATGCCTCTGATATTCTCTCGTATTACAATTGGACAAATACTCACTGAACTCAAAGAGATGTTTACACCTACCACGGCAATTCCATTTGTATCCCGCACTTCCATTTTAATTTTTACTGGAGTTGCACCCCAGTCAATTTCAACGACTCCAAAATTAGGTTGGCCTACCAAAAAAAAAAAAAAAAAAACCGAGAATTTGTACATGAATGGGAGGTGAAACAGTGAATGAAGAACATTTAAAATCTAAACATTAAAGAGAGTGACGTGCAGGACTTGTATCTGCAGTTGCTTTTCATGACTCTCATGGTAGATGGCGTCAACCACGCAAGAAACCTCACTAGAAATCGTAATGGTCGCGGAAGTACCCTTTCAACTGCTTGGGTAAGACCACTTGAGGTTATGTCATATAGCGGATATTCAACGGCGCAATCATAGCGTGAAATCTCTCCAAAATGAACATAGAACTCCTTTTCTCTTAATCCATAAAAAGAGAAAGCAAAAAAGGAAAAAGACATAATGTAGGATAACTTTACTTCATATCATATATAAATTAGGCATTTTTAGTTCCTATACTTTGAACTAACATTTACTTCTCAAACTTTAATTTGTAACAATTTAGCTCCTATGCTTTCAAATTGGTAACAATTTGGACCCTAAATTTTAGTATATACAATTTAGTCCTTTTAGTTAAAAATTTGTAATGATTTAGTCTCTATCGTAAAAATTGTGGTTAAGATTTAATGAAATTTCTTATATCTATAAATAGATAAATTGAGGCTAATACATTACATACAAAAATAAATAAATAAAAAAAGAGAAAAAAAAAAGATGAGGTTTTTGGATTAAACTACATAAACTAAATTACTACCTACTAACTTTAATGGGTGGTTTGGGACGTTGAGCGAGTTATAATAGTCTGTGTTTAGGATAGAGTTATTTAGTTGAGTTATAATAGTCTATGTTTGAGGTGCGACTATTATAACATAGGTTATTCTAGCATGCATCTCAAATAGACCCCAATTGATTAAATTGTTAGCAATTTGAAAGCATGGGAGACTAGATTGTTGTTGAGGAACTAAATCTTTACTTGGATGTAATATATGGACTAAAAGGGTTTTTAAAATTATAAATTATGGAGATTTCTCTGTTTCTTTTTCCTTTTGGGTTGCTGTTCATTAATCTAAAGAGCAGGGCGGTTGAATAAAAAATATAAGCATAGGCATGCATTAAATATAAGCATAGGCATGCATTAAAGATCTCTCCTTCGGGAAACGTCCCCACGACTCCAAATAGAACAACGGCAGATTTGATATAACCTGAATTGCAGAATAACTGACAAAAATACAGCTGAGGACAACTGCTAAGCCACGCAAGGAAGAGAAGAGAAGTCTTATCGCTGAACAAGTAAGAAAATATCCACAGAAGGAGGTGCCTAGACTAAAATGCTTGTACACAAAGTAGGCTTGAGACACCTGAATGGATGACCCAATTATTGTAACCCTTAAGCTCTCTCTCCAGCCACGTCCATTGAGCAGTACCCAAAATAGTTCCATCACTAGACATCGGATCACGGTGATATCTACTATCTAATAGGATAACCTACAAAACTTCAAGTCACAAACATGGTTGCTGAAGGCTAATTATATAATACGATCAAAATACAACCATCATTAAAACCAAATTATGAGCTCCGATTTGTACCTTAATTTGTTTACCTAAAGGGCCCAACATATATGATGCATACACACCATGCTGCTTGCGCCTAGAATGGTCAAGTTTGGTTAATAATTTAACAGAAAAAAAAAAATTCGACTTATAAGTACATTAACAATCCAGGGATCACAGTGCTATAAAATTTAAATTATCACAACCAACACCAAGGTGTAAGCCCGACCCAACAATAAAGTATAAATCTTTTTTAATTTAATATACTCTTCATTATCTATTAATCTTTTCTGTTAAAAGATGACAAAAAGTTGGTGTGAATTTTAAGCTAACCATTGCTGTAGTAGAATGCTTATTTTTCTAACAAACTATCAATTTGAGAATTGAAATGTCATTACCTCTACTCCCTCCCTCTATTCTCCACTACCTCACTTAGTTTTCTCCTTTCTATTTCACTATTACACTCACCCTCTTCTGCTATCTCTCTCTCAAACGGAGTAGCACAAATAATGTTGCTTAGAAAACTGACAAATTATGACCCACAAAAATTACCCTAAGGGTCATGTTGAATCATTTGAAAGTATCACTGTGAGAAGATCTCTTTTCTTACGTGTAAAAATTGAAGTTGAAAGAAAAATAAACCCTCTGATTGAGATTTGCTCTGTTTTGCAGTATCATAGCAACATATCCTTCAGGTCTTTGAACAATGTCAAAATGATGTATCAAATGCTCCAAGAACTCAAAACAGAAGTTTTATCATTTTTGAAAGAAAGGTGGATTCACCTATTTATACAAGTGAGAAGCCTGAAAGTAACTTAAGGCTTAGTAAAATCTAGAGACATTTTAAATGAAGGGTAATTATAATAACCCCACGGTTAAACAGTAACTGACTAATAAGAAAAAGGGCTCTAAATACAAAGCTTAACCCTTGGCTAAGATAAGCCTACATCAAATCCACCCCCACAAAATCAGACTCGTCTGTGAGGCCTAAAAAGAATTAAGAAGAAAGTAGAAATTCATCTGGAGCATAATATCTGGAAATGTCAGCAACGTTGAATGTGTTGCTAATTCGCAAATGAGGTGGAAGGTCGATGGTATAAGCATTGGCACCGATCTTTGATAATACAGGGAATGGTCCAATCTGTTTGTTGGTTAATTTAGAGTGATTTCCAGAAGGGAGACAGGATTTTTTTAAGTGTACCATGACAAGATCTCCCACATTAAAGTCCACAGGTCTTCGATGGCTGTCAGCTTTAGCTTTGTAAGAATTATTTGCGTCCTCAAGGTGTTGGTGAACTTCATTATGCAGAGTTGTTATGCGATCAACCATTATCTCAGCCTCATTGCTAATATCAATAAAAGTAGGTAAGTTAGCAAGATCAAATGTTAAACGAGGAAGACGAGTGTAAACTATTTTGGAGACTTCCCTGTAGAACGATTGACCATGTGGTTAAATGCAAATTCGGCTTGAGCAAGTGAAAGATCCCATTGTTTGTGTTTATCACCACTTAAACAACGTAAAAGATTACCAAGTGTACGGTTGGTGACTTCTGTTTGTCCATCTGTTTGTGGATGGCTAGTTGTGCTAAAAAGAAGATTTGTACCAAATTTTTTCCAAAGTGAGCGCCAAAAATGACTCATGAATTTAACATCTCTATCGGACACAATTGTTTTGGGGATGCCATGTAATCTAACAATCTCACGAAAAAACAAATTAGCAATCTTTAATGCGTCATTAGTTTTCTTACAAGGAAGAAAATGTGTCATCTTACTAAAACGGTCAACAACCACTAGAACCGAATCAAAACCACGTTGTGTTCGTGGTAATCCAAGGATAAAGTCCAGATAAATCCTCCCATATAGAATTCGGAATAGGTAGAGGAGTATATAATCCTTGATTTCGAGTTGACCCTTTAGAAGTTTGACAAATAAAATAACTTTTGACAAAATTAGACACATCTTTTTAAGTTGTGGCCAGTAAAATTTTGAAGAAAGGGTAAGTTGTGTTTTATCCCGGCCAAAATGTCCTGCCAATCCATTGGCATGTGCATCCTTAATAACAGCTTCACGAATTGAGGTTTGTGGGAGGCATAACACATCATTTTTAAATAGAAAACCATTTATTATATGAAAATCTTTGCAACGGATGTGGTTGGTGCAGTTGTACCGCACCAAAAAGCGCGAGCTTTTTTTTCTAAGGCGCACTATATATAAAAAATATAAAATATATATGTATACATACACAACAAGAAAAAACCTTTCATGAAAAAAAATTAAGTTTTAACCAAGAAAAATAGGTAAAAGAAATAAGGTTCAAGTATTAGTCTTTGAACATAGAGTCAATACTCCATTAAAAAACATGAAACAATGCAACACTGATAAACAATACAAGATCAAAAGCCTTAAATATCAATCTCTTCTTAACTAAATATATTTAAAATAAGTAAAACGGTAAGTTTTACTTTTAAAACTGAAAAAAAAATTGAAGAAACCCCAAAGGCGCGCGCCTCTTGCGCTTCATGGAAGGCTCGCGCGATAAGAGGCGAGGCGCTAAAGGTGGGCCTTGAGCCTAAGCGCGCCTAGGCACACGCCCGAATGGGCTATCCTGTTTCTCTTAGGCACCAAACAAATAATTATTTTTGGTATTTTCGTTTATCAACATAAAAGAACAAAAATCAAAACAAGACTCGTGAGTGTAGGACAAATGACTATCAAGATTAAAGGAAATTTCTTGAGATAAAAGGGAAGAGGACTTCTCAGCCTTGAACTCTATCACCTGGATTTCCTCTGTGGAAGTGATTGTCTCACCATTGTCTACCTCACAAACCTAATTATGGTGTGTCTCAGTTTCCTCCAACTCATCCTCATTATTGTACGAATAAGTCCTCCTAGGTGGTACCTTCTCAGTGGTAAGGATAAGAAATTGTTCCTTTAAGGCCTTAAGGGAAATTACTAGCTGATTAAGATAATGAGCTCTATCATGTACTATTTCCCAAAGTCATACCACCTCAGCTTCTAACTTATCCAACCTCTCTAATTCATTATGAACCAAATTTTTAATTTTCAATTCAAAGGTATATTTCATTAATTGGTCAACAAGAGAAGATTTTTCTATAGGTTGGTCAGAGTATGAAAAATTATGGTTCCAAGTGCCTATATAACTACCATCACGTGAATTTTCATCAATTTCAGGTATAGAATGATAAAAATTTGACAAATGGTATTCAGAGAAATCATGATGCACATACCTAGGGTCCTGGGAGGGACAATAGAATGATTGAGAATCAAAATCATGCAAAGTCATACTTGAAAAAACAACAATTCAAATCAAGACTTTTGCACAATAGCAACACAACTAAAACAGGGGACAAAGACTAAAAAACATACAAAATTAAAATAAATAAGGAAACAAACGACAAACACACAATGAAACAAAAAGGAAAGAAAACACAAACACACTTTAGTCTAAAATTTTAAATTTTCTCCTAATATTAATTAATCTAAATACTCTTCATTCCCCGACAACGACGCCAAGAACTTGTTGCGTAAAATTATGATAATTCAATACCGCAAGTGTATGAGTCAAGTTTTAGTATAGTGATTTAAGAGTCCAAGTATCGCCCTCGGGAATGGGTTTCTAGATTAATTAATTACCAAGATACTAATTCTCAATTTTAGCTAAAGAAACATAACATGGATACGTGGTGAAATAAAGAATTAAAGATAAACAAACACGTGGAGACGTATTGATAGACTAGGAGGAAATTGACTTCACAAGTTAATAACTTAATTAACACATGCAGTGAACTAATGTGATGAATTTGTAAACAATAAGTAAAATACTCAAGAAAATCTATCGATTCTTAGTGAGCCTCGCACATGCAATAAATTCTATAGTCTCCATATGAACCTACAACATGCACGACATTAAGCAACTTCTTTATGTGTTTCCCTTAGACTTTTAGGTCATTTTCATGCCAGACTTCTAAGAGTTTTGACAACTTTGCTATAATCTAAGTTTTATCTCTCGAGTCCACTTAAACCAACAAGATCAAGAGCTAAAGAACGAATTATCAAAATAAAGAACAAAACATACTTCAATACATAGCAAATAAGTCTTAACATGCAAATCAAATCATAACTACATCATTTAGCTACTCTAAAACACAATAAAACCAAGCTAAACGTGTAGAAAACGTCTTAAAACGGCATTACAATATGAAAGAAAAGGAAATTAAACTTATGTGTTGATGCCGGTCTTTCGTCTCCGAGCTCCCGTTTTCGATCTCGAACCTCCACGAACGCTTTGACTCCCAATAAAGCTCTTTTTTCTCTTCTTATAGAGGTATTTCAAAATTAGGGTCAAAAGTCTATCAAATTCGACCCTCTTTGCAAGAATGCATAGTGTTCTATTTATAATGATCTTCAGTACAGCGTTGCAACGATAAGGACAACGTTGCAACGTTGTACCCTAACCGCGTATCAAATATGGAAAGCATCAGCAGCGTTGCAACGTTGTCCTCAACGTTGCAACGCTGCTACCTTAACAAGCGTGTTTCTATCGATCCGGTGTTGCACGACCTTCCAGCTTGTATTCTTATCAAGATAGTGTTGTGACGCTACAAGGCAACGTTGCAACGCTATCGACAGGGGTCTTCAACACCTCAAAGCTGCAATCACGGCGTTGCAACGCCATCACCTCGGGTCTTCAAGCTTGGATTGATCCTTCTACTTCCAGTTGATGTTATAGCTCCAAATAGCCTCGTTTCGATCCCGAGTGATCCAAAATGTTTTTACTTGTCATGTTTAAGCTCTTAACCTGAAATTGAGTGATTTAAACACGTTAAAGCCCTGAAATCGTCATAAAACTAGCAATAGTTAAGCCTAAGAATAACACATTTTGTGTGTTATCACAATCTCATCCAATGAGAGAAACAAATTACTAGTGCATGTCCTTTTCTCATAGTCAATAGCAACCCTGTTCAGATCAATAACAGATAGGAAGAGGTAATTCCCAAGCTTCAATTATGTTCCTCAAATAAACCGATTACTACATTGTATTTCTTCGGCATAAAACAAATAATTGTACCAATTCTTTTGTCCCATCTGTTACATCACATCAAGTGGTTTTGTTTTACAATCAACAAACAAGAGAAAACATTGGAGTTGGCTATCGAAAACAATGGAACTTCCAAATGCCCGTAACCCTAAAAATAAACTACTATTATCATTCCACTAACTTCTCTGATTCTATTGGGTTTTTGTTGAAAGGAAAAAACATGATTATTTAAGGGGAGTGAAGTCAAAACTCTAGGCAAGATAGTTACTAATAAAACTCCTCCAAATAGATTAATTTATGAAATTACAGTTCCATTCCAATTAGTGTTAGCTCTTTTCTCCTTCGATGAACTTTCGTTAATCTTCAATTATCAATATTCCTGTAGGGAATCGAATCCCGCAGCGGAAGCGATTGTGAATCGCGCGTTTTTAATTTCGTTACATGGATATCAATCAAGAACAAATCTATCTAAGATTAAGCATGTAATAACATATTGGACAACAAGAATTATATCTTTGAAGAACTTTTCTTCAAGTGCTCCTTCTCCCACGATCAGGATCTCAGCAACACGAACCCGAGCGATCACGGACACTACCACCAGATCTTCTCCGTTGTTCTCTAGGTGAAGGAGGAATGTGGGTTCCTTTTAGGTGAGGTGAGATGATCTTATCAAATTGTAGTTGGAACTCTTTCCAACACAATGTGAGAGAATGCTAGGGTTTTGTTGAAAAGCCTTAACCTTAAAATTGCATCTCATGCAACTATATATAGGGAAATAGGATAGAAATTATCATCCTATCCCTCCTTCATTCTCTCATTAGTATATAGTTTATATGTGAATCTAATTCACATTAAAACCATATATTATATCAATTATATTATATATAATTGATATAACACCTCATATGTGAAATTGAACACTTCAATCTCATTCCTAACTTTATACCCTCAATATTACCATGTTGAGCCAACATAGGGATCTAATGGACCTATAGTTCATGAGCTCCAATGATGTGAGATTAACTGATCAAACTCTTTGATCCAGTTAATCAATGTTCATTAACTACAAGTCACTCCACTATAGACTTGTAGTTGCATTCTCCTCACTGTAGATTATATTGTGTCCACTTATATAATCATTACCTATGAGTCGACCCTTCACAGGTTGTTTGTAATCATGGCTTGGTCAAATTACCGTTTTACCCCTGTGATTACCTTTTTGTTCCTTAAGCACTACCGATCCTCTAATGAACAACAAGTCTATGGTATACCTTCTTAGAGGGCGGGGCCCCGTTGTTGAAGATCTGGAGTCAGTTCTTAAGGGAACAACCTATCTAATTCCTTAGTGTAATAATGAGTGAATTCCAACTTGCACAGTTAAGTCCCCAGCTATCTACGAGGTGTTGTCCTTGAGAAGGTAGACTTATTGAGTCGGCTACAGGCCACTCTCACCCATACTAGTCTAAGGACAAACCCCTATAAGCAGGAGTTCTTAACTTGCTCAAGATTCAGGTCGAGTCACTAATGAACATCTATAAATTATCAGTCTTACCCTGTTAACGACGTTATACTGGTTAGACTAATAATTTACAGTCCGATCTTGTATGAACTCTTCAGACAGGATGCCCTCACTCGCATGTCAACCACATGAATGAGTTGGATTACCTCATTTGTACTAATTACAAAGTGGGTCGCATCCAACCTTATTCTTATACCATAGACCATTTAGGTTATACTCTTGAACATAATCCAAATAGTGTCTACTACACTAATGTTCAAGATACATTATAACCTTGAAGCTTAGTTTATTGGATTTATGAAGCAAGAATATAATTTTTATCAAAACAAATAACTCTTTATTTATTTGATCAAAATTACATAAGTTTAGGGCACAAATCCCTACAATTCCATCATTCAATGATAATAATAGTAAATATCGTTGGTGGTCTTAGGATGAGCAAATATTATTAGATCTTAAAGCTACAAAAATGAAATATATGGCGAATGTTGCTTGTCGGTTCCACTTGTTAAAAGAAAATTTGGATGATATTGATCTCTTGAAAACAATAAAGGTTGCTTAGAAATAAAAATATAAAGATGGTTATAATTTTTTGAAAAGAGTATATGAATATTGTCTATGTACAAATTGCATTAATGATTTAGCGGTGTTCAATTGGGTTCTAAAGAGTAAAGACAATAGTAGATTTACAGAGCTCCCTATGAAGGAAATAAGAAAAGACTCAACATGAAATTGGTAACTATTATGAACGTGAATAAGTGGGACATTTTGGTCGTTGTCTCATCCCAATGTTTAGAAGGGCGAATGCTATTTGGAACTAACTTGTCTACCACCATATATTCATATAGAATTTGTAGTGTTTATGAGTCATTTCATGTAATTGAGCTTGTTGTGAATTTCTGACTGTTGTGCCCCAACCCATGAATATTTGAAGTTTTGTGGGAGATTGAGAGGATTGATTTGATTAAGGAGTATTTTTTATAGTATTTTTGCAATTAGGTCCATTTAGGCATGTCTAACTAGGTATTGATGTTGTTTACTTCATTCCCCTACCGTTGTTATTGAATGGATTCTAGTCTAGGTACGAGAAAGTACGAGAAAGGTTAAAATCTTGTTCAATATGTGGTTTTCTCAAATCTGTATGAGTTTTTTTAAGTTGTGTATTTGTTTTTTTGGGTCTATAAGCTTCATCCCTAGAATTTTTGGTTAGTTTCGTAGGTGCGAGAAAAAAAATAAAATGTTATTTGACTTTTTTTCTTTGATTCTTTGCATTTCATAAATCCATTTAGGCATGTCTAACTAGGTATTGATGTTGTTTACTTCATTCCCTACCGTTGTTATTGAATGGATTCTAGTCTAAGTACGATAAAGTACGAGAAAGGTTAAAATCTTGTTCAATATGTGGTTTTCTCAAATCTGTATGAGTCTTTTTAAGTTGTGTATTTGTTTTTTGGGTCTATAGGCTTCATCCCTAGAATTTTTGGCTAGTTTCGTAGGTGCGAGAAAAAAAACAGAATGTTATTTGCCTCTTTTTCTTTGATTCTCTGCATTTCATAGATCCATTTAGGCATGTCTAACTAGGTCTTAATGTTGTTTACTTCATTCCCTACCGTTGTTATTGAATGGATTCTAGTCTAAGTACGATAAAGTACGAGAAAGGTTAAAATCTTGTTCAATATGTGGTTTTTTCAAATCCGTATGAGTCTTTTTAAGTTGTGTATTTGTTTTTTGAGTCTATAGGCTTCATCCCTAGAATTTTTGGTTAGTTTCGTAGGTGCGAGAAAAAAAAAACAGAATGCAAAAGTAGTTTCCTTTCGTTCATATGAGTCTCTTTAGGTTGAATAAATGTTATTTGAGGGTTTCTTATGATTTATAGGCAACTTTTGCATGGTTTCTTAGGTGCGAGAAAAAAAAAACATAATGCAAAAGTAGTTTCCTTTCGTCCATATGAGTCTTTTTAGGTTTAATATATGTTTTTTGAGCATTTCTTATGATTTATAAGCAACTTTTGCATAGTTTCTTAGGTGCGAGAAAAAAAAAAACAGAATGCTAATTTGCTAGATTTCTTTGCTTTTTTGCATTTCATAGACCCATTTATGCATGTCTAACTAGGTGAATTCATGTGTATTCTTAACTTGCTCCTTCTCGGTAGTTGAATTCGTGTTTGTTCTTAAATTTTAGATATGAATGGCGGCGAGCAACTCCCCCAAGTACTTGATAAAGCCATCTGGTCAATTTCGATCTCAAGTGACAAGCAGATCCATTTTTTTAGAAGACCATTGACAATATCAAATCCAAGTTGAACTCAACGCAACAAGAAATATTTAAATCTACTCTCATTGAGTGTTAATCTGCTTTGATCTGATTAATTGTGAGATCAAAGTATGAGATTCCATCTCGTCGTATGCTACCGTGGAGGAGATGTCACAGATGTTAGAGCCAGTGTGAACGATGGTACCAGCGATGTTGCAATGCACTAAGATTTTTGCAATAAGGGGCGGTTCAACTAGACATACAGAATCCTGCCCAATTGTAAAAGTAGAGTCTGCTCCACGTTAACGTAATTCTTTTGATTGTGGGGTGTACACCATTAAATATTTTGAATATGTTGTAACCGGTTCTGATTTTGGTAGTTTACGTCAAGAAAATATGTCATACTTTAGAAAACAATTGACTTCCCAATTATGGACTAATACTCCAATGAATATTTGGTTAGGTTGGTTTCTTAGGTGCAAGAAAAGTAGAATGCTAGTTTGTTGCATTCCTTTGCCCTTTAGCATATCCCAATATACCTACTTTTGTTCATTGCTTTATTTTTTTTAGGTGCGAATTTAGGTGCGAGAAAATTGAATATTTCGTTAAAAATGTTGTTGGTTTCTTATGTGCAAGAAAAGTGTGAGAAAGATGCGAGAAAAAAAAAAAAACAGAATGCTAGTTTGTTGCATTCCTTCACACCTTAACATATCCCAAAATACCTACTTTTATTTATTGCCTTATTTTTTTTGTTTAGGGTTAAAAAAAAAAAATACAGAATGCAAAGTGTCCACTCTTTCCTTTTTCTTTTTTAAGGGGTTTTGCTCAGAACTTGAATCGTAGGCACAAGAAACTGAAATTGCAAAACATAGTTATATAACTAATGTGTGCAGTACCACCAACTAAACTCGGATCTTTATCTCATATATGCATCTAAGTTTGATGTCAAACTTTTTAGGGTCAACTTCAGTGAGAGCATATATTTCAACAACTAAATCCTTGTGTGTGATTTCTTTACTTACAACAAGACCTTTCAACAAACCTCCTACATAATTGATTTCCTTCTCATCCCATACTCCACCATAACGAACCAAAATACGAACATAGGTCATCCTTAAACCCTTAATTTATGTAAAAAAAAAAAAGAAAGAAAAATTAGATAAGAATTCATTTAAGGATATAATCTACTTAAGAAAAAAACATATGAAAAGAAGTCATTTAAGGATAAGTGTATAGAATGAAGTACCAACACCAAGACCTAACTAGACATGCATAAATAGCCACAAGAAAGGCAAAGAACCAAAGGAAATGACTAGTTTTGCATTATGTTTTTTTTCTCGCACTTTTCTCACACCCAATAAACCATGCAAATTTGCCTATAAATCAAAAGTCATCACCAAATAACGACTATCCAACCTAAAAAGACTGATATAGATGAAAGAAAACCACTTTTTGGACACAAGCATTCGACTTTCTCGTAGATTCACGTACCTAGCAAAAGAAGACTTTAAAGGAAAAAATGTCTAAATTGATGTACCAATACCAAGACCTAGCTGACATGCATAAATAACCACAAGAAAGGCAAAAAAACCGAAGGAAAGAGCTACTTTTGCATTATGTTTTTTTCTCGCACCTTTCTCGCACCCAATAAACCATGAAAAATTTGGATCTAAATAAAAAGTCATCACCAAATAACGACTATCCAACCTAAAAAGACTAATATGGGTGAAAGAAAAACACTTGAAGTGAACACCCAAAAGAAAATCATTATCATACAACCCAAGTATACTAAAGGATTAGAAATTCAGAATGAAACTCAATTTTATTTTCATTGAGTAAAAAGATCAAACACTTCGTCTGCAACTTTTAAAATTATTTACAAATAGTGGAACCAACAGGAAGAAAGAAAATAGAAAAACTCGTACTTGTCGTCGTTCGTGGTCCCTGGTTCGTCGCCATCGCCGTTCGTGGTCACCGGTTTGCTTGGTCGTTGTTCAGGTGGTAGTTCGCTTTGTTCGTAGGTGTTGCGTGATTCTATCGATGGGTTAGAGAGTTTGTAAAAAATTAGGGATTCTGTTAGATTTATTAAGGATTTGGTTGATTAGGGTTGGAGATTTTTAAAAAGGGTAAAATAGTAATTTTACACCCTTAAAACTCCTACAACTATTCAAAAAGTGGTCCCAAATTTCTTTAATACCCTCATTTTTGTACCATTTTTGGCAGTTTCCCAAGATAATTGCCTAAAAAAAAGAGACCAAAATAATATTTTGAAGGATTATTATTTTGATTTGATTTTTATTATGGACGTGGTTGTGAATGTATTGAGCGTCCTCTCTTTGTATCATATGCGGTTGGGCTTTGCGGATGTGCGGTAAGTGTTAGCTTGCGTGGATCTGGGCTTTGGCTTGCAAAATAATGCAAGGCGCTGTTCTCTTGGCTGCACAACCACTCCGCGTAAAGTTGCTGTGGAGCAGCAATACCAGTAGTGGTAATCCGTCCGCCACCGCAGGCACAGGTAATCCAAGTTTGATGGCGGCCGCTGGTCCAAAGTGGGCTCAGAAGACTGTTAAGCTGCCTCCGCAGAGGCGGGGCTGTCATCTCATCACCGAGAAGGTGATTAATTGGTTATCTTCTCCCACCTAATATAGAATCTCGTATTGATCTCCTGGGTTTTAAGTGGCCAACTTTTTATTTTTATTATATTTCTATTAATAACTTTCTGTTGCCTTGCTTCTTAATCTAGCATGCCTGCCATCTTCATATTTCGGTTTCACTTTTACTTCTTGATTCTGACTTCCCCATTTTTCCAAAAAATATACAAAAATTTTATGTTCTCTACATACATCCGAAAAAATCCTTTTCGCTGCCCTGCTAAAATTATTCATTTCAACTTTATTGTGCTATTTGTTTTCCTCATATTGTTGCTACTGAGCTTGATCTCTATATCAGATAACGAAGGAAATTGGGCAAGACTTGTCAGAATTCAAATGTGGCCTTGCTCACATCTTCTGTAAATCTTCTAATCCCATTTTTCTATTTCGGAGATTCTTTGTGTAGTTGGATCCAGTGTTTTAAAAAGCCCATTCGGGCGTGCGCCTAGGCTCAAGGCCCATCTTTAGCGCCTCGTCTCTTATCGCGCGCGCATTCCATGAAGCCCCAGAGGCGCGATTCTTCAATTTATTATTATTTTTTTTTCAGTTTTAAAAGTAAAACTTACCGTTTTACTTATTTTAAATATATTTAGTTAGGAAGAGATTGATATTTAAGGTTTTGATCTCGTATTGTTTATTAGTGTTGCATTGTTTCATAGTTTTTAATGGAGTATTGACTCTATGTTCAAAGACTAATATTTGAACCTTATTTATTTTACCTATTTTTCTTGGTTAAAACTTAATTTCTTTTCATAAAGGGTTTTTTCTTATTGTGTATGTATACATATATATTTTATATTTTTTATATATAGTGTGCCTTAGAAAAAAAAACCCGTGCTTTTTGGTGCGCCTTGCGCCTAGGCTCCAGAGGGCTATTGCGCCTTAGTGCGCCTTGAGCCTTTAAAAACACTAACTTGGATCTATTTGTTGAATCATTTAATGTCTTCTCAGTGCAGCATACGAGTGCCTCTCTTACCATCAATGAAAACTATGATTCGGATGTTCGGAGTGATACTGAAACCTTCCTCAACAAGATAGTGCCTGAAGTTGGTTTGCTATCCGGACTTCTCATTTGCTACTCTCATTTATCGAAAGCTATCCTGTTTGTTGTTTCTCTTTCCCACACACTCTCTCTCTCTCTCTCTCTCTCTTTTGCAGGGGACATCTGCTCCTTGGAAGCATACACTTGAAGGTTATCAAAATTTATTTCCTTCTACTTTATTCTACTAAGAACTTCCCCGTTTTTAGTTTTCTGATTTCATATATTGAAAAAGAAAATGTACTGCTAAAAGGGCCTATGATTTTGTCTCCATCATAATATTGCAAGTCAATTGAAATCTTGTGATGTATAGGATGCTAAGGAAGGTGCTGCCTGGATATGAGGGAGGAGGGATTGTGATAGATGTGCGGTAGTTTATGAAAAAGGCAGAAAAATGTAAAATCAACCAAGGCAAAGAATATATAAACAAAGAGGAAGTAGACTGAAGCAAAATTTATCCGAAGTAATTTCATTTTAATTGGACCGGTTGTTTCTGTAAAATCCAAACTCACTCCTAATCCTCAAAGTTCTATACTTTCTATCCTATCTAAAAAATGATCGAAGGAGTAACTAAAAAACTTATATGTATAATGGTTTGGATAAGAATTGGAAGCATAAGATTTTTTCTACAAAAAAGGATTATTTGACCCACCACATTAACGAATTTAAATAAACTAAAACTAGGTTATTCAACAAATTTGTTACTAAATAACGTACTTGCTAGAAATTATTGAATGAATCTTGGACTAATAAAATAGCTATCAAAACATATTCTATATAACAAAAACTCTTTTGTTGCATACTTTTAGATTTAAATTTTCAAATATAATGCAACTGCTTCAGCATCACAGAGCAAATTCATAAGAAATCTAGGATTGGGGGGGGGGGGGGGGGATTGGAAGTCCTTTCTTTCCCAAGAAAATTACTCTCTGGTTTTCTACTCAACTAAGGTGTTGAAAGGATCTGGAGAATATTGACAAAATTTTCTTGTTCATCCTATCCTAGAGTCGTTTCAACCATTCCTTTATATATATATATATATATATATATAATTTTATATATTTATTTTTTTTGACAATAAATGTGCTCATTATGCAGGCCTGGATGACATGCCAGCACACATTAAATCATCAATGTTTGGCTGTGCACTCACGTGGGTTATTCTACATAGTTTCTGGATTAAAAGCCTAGTTGACCTGCTGTTCTCATTTGTGGTTATTCTTTTGTAGGATTCCAATTACAAATGGAAAGTTTAATATGGGTACTTGGCAGGTACGGTTTAGTGGGTCCTTTTATTTATTTATTTATTTTTTATAGTTTTTCCGTTAAATAAAAAACTAACAATTCTTGTTGATAGTGAGAATGATTAATTGGAGAGTGAAACGTTTTAAGTTTCAATATTGATTCTTTATCATTTAGTTTAATAATGGGCATTTAGGTGTTTTTGGTATATGAGAATGAGGGGTGAGAATGAAAAAGAGTTTGGTATTCCTTCATTTGGAACACAAATTGGTAATTTAGGTATGGGAATAAATCATTCCCTAGCATCTTATATACTCATGAACAAGGGTAATCCATACCCTTCTAAAGTTATGGGTTTTCAACTTTTCTCTCTGCCTAGGATTAAACTTCTCTTCTCGTTTCTTTTTCTTTTTGTTTTATATATTTTCTTTTTGAGGCCTCTCGATCTCGGAGGGTTAGGCATGGGTAATATCTAGGCTAGGAACAAGGCCTTGTCTAAATGGCTTTGGCGGTTCTATCATGAAGCCGGGTCCTTATGGCATAAAGTTGTGGTTAGTAAGTACGACTCTCACCCCTTTGAGTGGATAGCTGGCAGGGTGCGTGGTACCTTTCGAAACCCTTGGAGAGAAATTTCCTTGGTATTTCTTGTGTTCTCTAGTCTTGTGCGTTGCTGGGTGGGGGATGGGAGAGATACTTTATTTTGGGAGAACGAGTGGATTGGGAATCACCCCCTGTGTACCGCATTTCCCCATTTGTATCACTTTTCTAGGTTTAAACTTTATTCCGTGGCTGCTGTCCTCCAATTAGACAGTCCTTTGTCGTCCATTGTTCTTTTGAGTTCTGTCGAGATTTGACCACTAGGGAAACGACAGAGGTTGTCGAGTTGTTGTCTCTTCTGGCTGAAGTCCAATTTAGGGCTCACAAGTCTGATGCTCGTATTTGGAGTCCTTGCCCTTCGGTCGGTTTTTCTTGCACGTCTTTTTTCAAATCGTTAGTAAACCCCACTCCCTCAGGGGATTCTGTTTTCTCCTCGTTGCGGAAGATTAAGGTTCCCAAGAAGGTTAAGTTTTTGCTGTGGCAGATTTGACATGGTTGGGTTAACACCTTAGATCGTGTTCAGGCTAGAGGGTTTTCCCTGGCGGGGTCTTTTTGTTGTATCCTTTGTAGGAGGGAGGCGGAGGACCTGAACCACATTCTCTGGGAGTGCATTTGCTCGTGGGGTTTGGAGTTCTTTTTTGTCGGAGTTTGGTTTTTCTTTTGTTAGGCCCCAGAGGTGTACGGATTTGCTGGTGGAGTTGCTTCTGTTTTCGCCTTTTTGTGGTAGACGGTTGTTTCTTTGGCAGACAAGGGTTTGTGCCTTGATTTGGTGCTTGTGGAATGAGAGGAACTATAGAATTTTCAGGGGGCGCGATAGATCTTGTAGTGATTTGTGGTCCCATTTAGATTTTATACCTCTCTTTGGGCTTTGATTTCGAAGCTTTTTTGTAATTATTCGCTTAATCTCATTTTGTTAGATTGGAGTCCTTTTCGCTAAGGGTCTCCTTTTTTTGTGGGTTTTATTTTTGTACGCCCTTGTATTCTTTCATTTGCTCTCAATGAAAGTTTGATTTTTCATCAAAAAAAAAATATATTTTCTTTTTGTTCGTGCATATTAGTTTATCTTGTATAGTTAGAACTAACTAATATATTTGAATTAGTTTTATAATTGATAAGACTACATGTGTTTGTTAGGTTGTTAGTTATACCTTTCTAGTCAATGAAAAGTAGGTTTCTTGTTTCAAATCTTTTTGACACGTTTTATCATTTTTGGTTCACTTTATGCTGTATCTTTTAAGGAAAAGTTTGGAAGTGCATGGGAAAAATTATTTAAATGGTCAATCAGCAGGTTAACACGGCATCTAACATCGTGGTTATAAACATGGCTCTCCCAAGGTTAACATGACATCTATAATCAAGCTCTCTTTTTTATTAAGGTTATAAGGAAATCCACGAGATCTATTGGTTCAAGCCATGATTGGTAATGGATATAATGTCTACTTGATTTCCCTAAGAGTTCAACAACATTTGGGGGTGGGGGATTCGAACCATGACCTCTTGATCATAAGCCCATACTTTATGCAGTTGAGCTATCACTTTGAATTAAAGTAATGCCAACGACCTGGATCTCCTTAGATCTCCCCTCTTCAAACATGAATCTTTTTGGCCCTTTGAAAATCGGGTGCCAACATTCATCCCCCATTCTTGCCGGTTGAAGCTCTAGTTATTTTTTCGTTCTTTTTAATTGGAAAAAAAATTATCATTGAGAATTAAAAATTTATAACATAATGAAGGGAAAAAAAATTCTTTAGGATCAAAATTAGTGTCGCCGATAAAAATTCAACTACTTAATAAAAGGATTAGAAAGAAGCCCCAGTTACTGCGTATACCTTAAATGAGTTTTTCTTCTCCAAGATTTTTTAGATTGGGTGATCTCAGTGTTTTAAAAAGCCCATTTGGGCATGCGCCTAGGCTCAAGGCCTACCTTTAGCGCCTTGCCTCTTATCGCGCGCGCCTTCCATGAAGCCGAAGAGGCGCGCGCCTTTGGGGCTTTTTCATTTTTTTTTTTTTTTTTTTTTCTTCAGTTTTAAAAGTAAAACTTACTGTTTTACTTATTTTAAATATATTTAGTTAAGAAGAGATTGATATTTAAGGCTTTTGATCTTGCATTGTTTATTAGTGTTGCATTGTTTCATGTTTTTTAATGGAGTATTGACTCTATGTTCAAAGACTAATACTTGAACCTTATTTCTTTTACCTATTTTTCTTGGTTAAAACTTAATTTCTTTCCATGAAGGGTTTTTTCTTATTGTGTATGTATACATATATATTTTATATTTTTTTATATATAGTGCGCCTTAGAAAAAAAAGCCCGCGCTTTTTGGTGCGCCTTGCGCCTAGGCTCCAGAGGGCTATTGCGCCTTAGTGCGCCTTGAGCCTTTAAAAACACTGGTGATTTTTAATGTCTAATATCTGTCTATTGATTCGACACTTGCCATATTCTTAAACTATTTAACATACTTTTTAATAATTATTTTAAAATTTTTCACACAATGAACAAGTTCACTTGTGGACTGATCGGTGTACATGCAAGCGCACACGATCGAAGTAATATAAAACGATATTCTGAGTAACAATTATCGAATCCACAAAGATTAGTTTTTAACTTAATTAATTATTGCGAATAATTATTGCTTTGCTTTAGTTAGAGAACACAATCAAAGAGAGATAAATCTAAACTAGAAAGCAATAAAGGACAAATGGGAGGAGTACCGATAAAGGGGCATTTAGAGGAGTCGAGCACTCTTAGGTTAATTAAATTAAATGAGAATTAAAACCGCCGTTTAATTACTTATCGCTAATTCATAGACCTAGAGCTAAATCGGGTCGAAATATCCTGTCGGTCTCATTTGAACTCAAGCTAAACCACTCGCTTGCCTAAGCATCCTTAGCGCTAATTGATAGGTTAATTAATTAAGCCCACTCGTTCTTAGCCTCACCCGTTGATTGTTAATCCTATGTCACGTTGACAACCTAAGAGCGTTAATTGGACTAAGCCTAGCCTAATTATCCTCTGTTGAGCTCAAATTAGGTACTATAACATTGCTTTAATTGGCCGATTAAAACATGGCATCAAGTGCAACCCAACCAAATGAACTAAACAATTGAATTAAACGATATAAAGTCTCAATTACAACATTAAATCAAACCTAAATCATGCTCAATCCACTAAATACAAAATTAGCCCATTATATTCAACAAACAACACAAGTTCCTCTGTTTTACAACAAGCACATACATGAAAAGTGGGAAGAAAACAGAGAAATGATTGTCGACACTGAAATCTCATATTTTGCCTCGAATCCCGTGTTCCCGAGCCTCGATCTATGCCCTAGAATACCTCTACCAAGCATACACAATGTAGCGTATGCTACATACGAAATCTCAAAATTTGCGCATGCATGCCCAACGTTGAGACGTGGGAGATGCTTGGGCCAACGCCTCAATGCTAGACCCTCGGCCTCGACAACACTTATATGACTTTCCTTTGGCTTTTGCTCCATCCAACACTCCAATTAAGTCCAAAAATCACAATTTTGCTCCAAATTGCATCTTTTTACCTCCGATTGCTTGGTTTCCTGAAATTATCAATAAAATGACATAAAAGCACACATGTATAACATAAAAACTAGCTAAAACATAGGGAATAAGATAGCATATTTACATGCTATCAAATACCCCCACACTTAAACCTTTGCTAGTCTCGAGCAAAACAAAAATATAACTCTCACTAAAAGATAAATGTTCTAAGATTATGCATGCACAAGCGACTCCATTCTCAAAGCATTCAAAAAGTGGATGAGGAAACAGGAACAATGGAATTCGAGCATGCTTAATCAAGAGCAATTTAAAAGAAACTCTAAATTCTTCACGTGCGTGTGTGCAAGCCTAAAATCGACTCGTATACCAATCGAGAGTTGCTTTATGCGCTCCTCCATTCATCTTTCCCCTACACTGGCTCGAAAGACTCAATTCAACTCCCCCACTATCAAGCAAGCATTAAAAAGCTAGGTGCCTCAACACAAGGAGTACCTCCACACTTGCTTTTTAACACAATCAGAGGCTCTAGCTTTCACACATCTACTGTAGGGACCCTTATCGAGAGCACTCCCTTAATGACTGACCTAGCTGATCACGATAGAGGTAGCTCTTTTTACCCTCAAACACTTAAACACATGCAAGGTGCATGCATGCCTTTTCTTTTGACTAAAAATATACAACGATTTTCTTTCTTTTTCAAAGGCATAAACATATATATATATTTTTTTATTTCTTTTCTCCCAAGCTTGACAATACATACTCTCAAGCTAGTTCACTTACAAATTAAACCTTAAGCCTATCGGAGCGACAACAAACGTCTAGAAAACATAAAATTTTTCTAAAAGTTCAACTTATCAAAGTTAGGCTTCATGCTCAACCATTGCAAATAATTCAAAGCAAAAATTTTAAATTAACTCAAAAGTTCATCATGCTTTAAATTCCATGAGAATATGCAAAAACAATCTACTTCATGAACACTAATCATCAAACTTCATAATCCACAAGGGCATGCAAGCTCCTAAAACAACACTATTGCACATAATCTCATCAACAAAAATTTTAAAAATAAGCCCAAAACTTCAGATCAGAACGGGACACATCCCCCCACACTTAAAACGTACATTGCCTTTCAATGTATAAACTACACAATCTAATTAAGCATGCTTAAGGACAATTAGATGGAAGGGAGAACTATACTGCCTTGAGTTGAAGAGACCTCCATTGAAGAGCATACTCGATCACCAACACTCAAGGGAGATGCAAAACAGGCAAGAGTTATTTATTCCTCTAAAAACAAAACATAAAAACAACTAAAGCAAGAAAACCTGAAATAACTGTTGGAAGTGGGTACTACTCAGAAACTTCATCAAAATGAAGTTAGGATCATCAATGATTCCTCGATTTTAGACTTGGAGAAACTCCATAGTTCTCTAGGGTTGGTTCCTTAAGCAACTAGTAAGGGAGGCAGTTTAAAGACCGATAGGGATATTAAGGGTAGCTCTTGCCCAAATTTGCAAAGATTTGATTCTCTTATTAAAGCCAATGGATTGCAATTTCGTGAAGTTGATTTTTGTTCTGTTTCAGCTCTTGAAAGATGTAAATAGTGTCTTGGAACACTCAGGGTTTGGGTGATAGCTCAAAAAGAGTTAGTTTAAAGAAAGTCTTGCAGAATTTGTGTTCGGATGTGGTTTTGATTCAAGAAACAAAAATGGCTTCTATTGACATGAAGTTTATTAAATCTATATGGAGTTCGCATGACATAAATTGGGTCCATGTGGAAACATTTGGAAGATCAGGTGGAATGTTGATTATGTGGATGAAAATAAATCACAGTCAAGAAAGTATTGAAGGGGTGATATTCCATTTCAATTTATGTTTCCTCTCAGTAAGGTGAGTTGTTTTGGATTTCTAATTTTTATGGGCCAAATCATTATAAGGAAAGAAATTTTTTATGGGAGATCACTATCATATTATTGTGAGGGTCCATGGTGTTTGGGACGAGACTTCAACATTACCAGATGGATGCATGAGTGTTTGCCTCAAAGAAGACAAACTACAGGAATGCGAAAATTTAACAAAATAATTCAAGAGACAGGGTTGTTGGAAATCCCCTTATCTAATGGGAATTTTACTTGGTCTAGACCGGGAGAAGAAGGATCAAGGTCTTTAATTGATTGTTTCTTTATAAATAAAGCATGGGATGAATTGTTAAAAAATTCTAGAGTATCGAGGCAAGTTCACATCTTTTCTTATCATTTCCCTCTATTATTTGAAGTGGGCGGCTTTCATTTGGTGCCTTCCCCCTTTAGATTCTATAATTCTTGGCTATCTTTAAATGAATGTGTTTCCATTATTGAGCACTCGTTGAAAGAAGATGGGGCTTATGGATGAGCTGGTTTTGTTATATCCTTAAAATTAAGAAATGTGAAAGCGATTCTTAATTGTGGTTTTTGGAGATTGAGAAGAAACAAAAGCAAAAAGAGAGGGATTTGTTAAATGAGATTAGAATGCTAGACTCTAAAGGTGATGGCTTTCCATTATCCTTGGAGGAATTGTCAATTCCATCGTTGGCCAAAGGGGAGTTGTTAAATTTATATATTATGGAGGAAAGAAACCTTATTGAAAAATGTAAATTGAATTGGCTGAAGGAAGGGGATAAGAATACCGATTGTTTTCATCGATTTTTAGTCACAAAGAAAAGAAAAGTCCTTATCGCCAAATTAAGATCCTTTGAAGGTGATATTTTGCTGCCTTTTAAGGAGATTGAGAAGGAAATCATTGATTTTTTCTCTAATCTCTACTCTAGACTTGCTGGGAGGAGATTTGTTCCAACATCGCTAGAGTGGGGGATGGTAAATTGATTTTCTCTTTCTCCTTTGAGGATTTTTTTCCCACAATTTAGTTCTATCTCAAATTTTGGCACATTTTGAAATTTGATTTGTTGCGATTTTTCAAAGAGTTCCATATTAACGGATAGATAAATGCGACCCAAAAGGAGAATTTTATATGCCTCATTCAGAAAAGAGAGTGCTAATTCAGTCAAAGACTTTAGACCGATTAACTTGATTTCCTCTTCCTATAAAATCCTTGCAAAAGTTTTAGCAGACCGTTTGAAGATTGTCATGCCATCAATTATTTTAGAGTTTTAGAATGCATTCATTTAGAGTCGTCAGATATTAAACTCCATTCTGGTTGCTAATGAGATTGTTGAGGAATATAGAGTTAGAAAGAAAAAAAAGTGGTTGTTAAAAATTGATATTGAAAGGGCTTTTGATTGTGTCGATCGGGCCTTTCTTGAAGGAGTGATGAAGTTAAAAAATTCAGTGATAAATGGATACAATGATCATGAGGTGTGTTAAAAATCTGAAATTTTCCCTTTTCATCAATGGTTGCTCGAGAGGAAGAGTTGCAACTACAAGGGGGCTTAGACAAGGTAATCCGCTCTCCCCCTTTTTGTTTTTATTGGTGTCAGAAGTGTTGTTTGCTATGATAAATAATATGTATTTGCAAGGCCTTTATGAAGATTTTGTAGTTGGAAGAGATGGAGTTCATATTTAAGTTTTGTAGTTTGCTGATGGCACTTTGCTATTTTGCAAACACGATGATAAGATGTTAGAAGTTTTGATGAGCACAACTGCTTTGTTTGAAACTTGCTTGGGATTGAAGGTTAATTGGTTGAAGTAAGCAATTCGTGGGATTAACATTTTGGAATCCAAAGCGTTGGAGGTGGCAAAAAAGCCAGGATGCAAAGTGGAATGTCTTCCGTTTCATTATATGGGTTTACTGTTTAGGGGCATCCTAAATCTGGTTCTTTTTGGCAGCCTATTATCGACGACGATAAATTTGATAAGAAAATTGATAGATGGAAGAGATTCAATCTTTCTCGAGGTGGACGTATGACCTTATGTTCTTTGGTGTTGTCAAACATTCCCATTTATTTTATGTTTGTTTTCGAAATGCCTACATATGTTATTCTTTAGTTGGAAAAATTAATTAAAAAAATTTTATGGGAAGGAAGTAATGGGGAAAGATCAATCATCTAGTAAGATATAGTTTGGCTTCTCAATGCCAATCGTAGGTGGGCTAGGCCTTGGTGCGATCAAGTCAAAAAATCAAGCTCTTTTGGCTAAATGGGGATGAAGATTTGGTTGTGACCATTCATCTCTTTGAAGGAAGGTAATTGCATGCATTCATGGGACGCCCATTAGTGGTTGAGATTCTTCCAAAGCTCACCATTTGAGCCTCAGAAGTCCATGGCACAATATTTCGAGACTTTGGTCTCAAGTTGTCCATTTAACTCGAAGATCAGGAAATGAGATGAAAATCAGATTTTGGGAGGATTGTTTGGTGGGAGATTCTCCATTAAATATGAGATTTACTCTTCTTTTTACGATTTCATCTAATCAATCGGGTTGGATCTCAGAATTTTAGGACCAACAAACTAGTTCATGGAATCTAATTTTCAGAAGACTGATGAAAGAAGATGAGATGATTGAATTTCAAGGTTTGTTGTTGACGCTGAATGGTTTAAAGTCGTCCTCAGTTGTAGATTCTCGATTATGGAGTATTGACTCTTTAGGGGATATTTCTGTTAAATCTTTGAATAATCATCTTGCAACTAGTGTATTTATGGACAAGTTAACCTTTAATGAGGTTTGGAAGTCTCAAACCCGAAAAGGATTAACATTTTTATGTGGATTCTATTGAATGGTAGCCTGAATACTTTTGGAGGTTTTGCAAAGGAAACTGACCTTCTTATTGCTACAACCTTCCGTTTGTTTGTTATGCCATCACTCGTCGAAATCGATGTTTCACTTGTTTTTCCAATGTGAATTTGCTAAGTGCTGATTCAAGCTATTTCAAATTTTCAATGGCAGTTGAGCTTTCTCCAACATTTTTAAGAAAAATGTTCCTGGTCTATTGATCGGACGAGTTTTGAATTCCAGAGCTTCTCTTCTCTAGAATATTGCAGTAAAGGCAATTTTTTCTGAGATATGGCTTGAAAGAATTTAGGGGACTTTTGAAGACAAGTTTATGGGTTGGGCGCTCATTTCGACTCTATCATTCTTAAGGCTTCCTCCGGTGTGCCCTATCCAAGTCTTTTGATGGATTCTCTATTTGCAACATTAGTCTAAATTGACATGCATTTATCTTTCAGTTGTTACTAGTTCTGTTTGTTTTATATCTTTTATCACCATTCTTTGTACTTTTGAGCAATGGTTTTTTTCATTTCTTAAATGAAAAGTTCTTCTTTCTTGTTTTGATTTTGTACTTTGAAATCGCCCCCCCCCCCACCCCGTTCTTTTTCTCTTCTCTCTCTCTAGTCTCCCCGTCCTTTCAGTTTTCCTTCTCCTCTGTTTTCGGCCACTTCTCCGGTCTAGGTTTTGTTCTTCGACCTCTCATTAGTATTCCCTAGGGATTTTCGGTGTTTCCTCTCTTATTTCGTCCATCGGCGTAGTGGAAGTTGGGTTGCTTCTTCGACTGAAGGTTTTTCTCTTTTCTCTCCTCTCGTTTCTTCTCTCTCCGATAACCCTTCCATGACTCCGACGACCCGTTTCTCCCTTCCGGTGGCCCTCGATACTTCTCTATGTGGGTTTTCGGCTGAACACCAGTGTGAGCATGGTGTTTTACGGAGTGAGTCTCGCCGTGATTCGATCTCAGAACTGGGATTTTCAGTGTGGTCTCTCCGTGGGTTTGAACTTAGAAAAGTGGGTCTCGGTGTTTTGCGGCTTGTCGGAATCGGTTCGGTGTGGGTCTATGAGTCCGTGGGTGTCGACTTGGTTTTCAACATTGTAGGGTCTTCGATTTCCAGTGGGCCCCTCGGTTAAGACAAGACAGAAATTGGTAGTCACGTGGGTCTTGGTGCTTAAGGTTGAAATCGTTGTGGAGCAGCCTTGAGTTCTCAAAACGGGAAGTAATTTTCAGGGCAATTTCACAAATTTTCAGAGCAATCTCTTCGATTCTGTGTCTGCCTTATTATCGCCTTATTTTTTGCCATTTGTCTGTTTTGGTTCAGAATGGTTTGCCTTCCGTTCGACTCATTGTTTTGTCATTCTTGTAGCATTGGCAATAATCTGTTTAGGGTTTGGAGGGATGATCCGTTTGTCTTTCTTCAAGATGTTTTAAACGACTCGGTGATCTCCTTGTCCCTAGTTCATGCTCGATGGTTTATGGAATCCTTCGCGACGATTGCTGCAAACTCTTCTTCTCAAGGTTGTTAACTCGTGAAGCGGAACGAATATCGAAATTCAATTTTAGTGTATCGTGTATCGTAACGTATCGTGTATCGTAAGTTTCAGTTTAGTAAATAGTATTGAAATATAAATCTAAATAACAAAGATTGAAATAAAGAATTCCAAAATAAGATCAAAACATAAACTAACTTTAAAGTTCAAAATACTTTGGAAAATTAAACAACAATACCATCAAAATAAGTTTAGAAAAACATTAAAACAATTGAACTCCTTTGTTTCCAAGTTTCAATATTCAACTATTAACTTCAATATCTTCAAAATCAATATTAGCTAATAGATCATCACTGTCTTGTTCATGTGCCTCTTCCCCATTGTCTTCTTCTTCTACTAATTCAATAACTTCCTTTCCTTTGATAAAAATAAACAAATAATAATTTAAAATAAAAAAATAACCTATTTAGAATATTTTTTTTGTTGATAAAAACGTGTAGAGGGAAAAATATGTTTAACAATATATTTTAAAATAATATTTATTTATTAATGGTCATCACATCACTCCCTTTTTTCAATATGAAATGACTTGCCATCATTTCATTTATATTTTCAATGCCATTATTTCATTTCTCTCTCTTCACATTTAGAGCCTTTACGAATTCCCAACAACACAACATTACTCTCCCATTCTTCTTCTCTTTCTTCTTTAACACTTTTTTCGAAAACTTATTCTTCAACCTTCAAACTTCCTTCTTTTGAAAACTTCTTCTTCAACCTTCAAACTTCCTTCTTCAACTTTAGATCTCCAGTCTTCTTCTCATGCGGCTGCAACAAGACTACAAGAGCACGTCTTTTTTTCTTTGGTGAGCTCCGTCTTCTTCTCCTGCTATCACGCCGCGAACCACGATATATTTTTTTTTAATCGGTTTGTTACGATTTTAAGCAGTACATACGATTCCATCTTCCGAATCGTACGATACGTCCCATTTACAATTTAAAATCATGAGTTGAATCGATTTTGGTCCGTTTCGAGTTGAAACGTACGATTTTAACAACATTGCTTCTTTTTACTTCGTTCGAAGTGCGTTCTTCTATAGGTTGGGATGCGGTTGGAGTAGTGTGGCCCCCCTCGGGCGGTAGGAAGTCTTTTCGTGTTCCTCTGGGGAGTTTTCTCATCGGTTGGAAAGTCTTCAAGGATATGCTTGGCGACTTCATTGATGCTTTGGAAAGTGATGGGGCTTCGAAGTCTTGTCTTCCTGGTCCGGTTTGTGTTGTGGAAGGTGTTGTTAGCTCTAAGGAGAATCGTATTCCTGTTGAAGGAAGTGAGGGGGAAGTTTCGTTTGGAAAGAAGGATCGATTGCTGCAGGGCTCCTTTTCCAACCTGGTGGGAAGGCATTGGGTCCGAAAGTCTGGTGAGGTAGTGGTTATTGACTTTTTAAGAATCCTAGTGGGTGACTCGTTTGTTTGTGCATATTCCTTGGTCGTTTGTCAAAAAAGGGTTGGAGGCTCATTTTAGGATGGAGTTTCAAATTAATCCGTTCATGGTTGATAAAGCCATCCTCCTGGTTGATAGTAGTGTGGGTGGGACTTCTTTTGCTGACCTTGGCAAATGACAAGTGATAAGTAACCTCCATTTGAAAGTTGGGAGTTGGTCGGATAAACTTCATAGTTTGCCAGAAGTAATTGGGGGATATGGAGGTTGGTTAGAGGTTAAGAATTTACCTCTAAAGCTATGGAAAGGGAGGTTTTCGAAGCAATTGGCTTACACTTTGGGGGCCTGGTGGATATTTCTTTAGATACCTTGAACTTTCTTGATCTTTCGAGGGCTAAAATTAAGGTGGCTCAGAACTTATGTGGGTTTCTCCCGGCGTCAATAAAGATGGTTGATCCAACTATTGGAGAGTTTTCTTTGAATTTTGGTGATATGAAGTGTATGAATCCTCCTCCCTTGCTATCAGACTCCTTGTTTCTAAAAGATGTCTCAAATGCAGTAGATTTGGCTCGGATTTCTCTGGTTATGAATGATGAGATTGGTTTTAACCAATCCTCTACCCCAACAATCGATCTCTCTTCATCACTGATTTGTTTAAACCCTGTGGTGGTGGCAGCTCGTGGTTTTTGGCGGGTGAGTCTTTGAAGGCTTCAATGGGGGAGTTGGTCCGTCTGTTGAGAAGGGTGAAGACCCCGTGGTCAATAATTTGATTGGATGTGATGCCGGAAAGTCAGTTGGGGTTGCTTTAGACGCTTGCGGGGATGAGGCTTGTTATGCAGTTGAGTCGACAATTGAGGTAAGAAATAACTTTTGTGCATCTTATTCTAAATATTACACTAGAAAGAGGGACACGATGAAAGATGTGCTCATAGGGGCCAACAAGCCCTCTATTTTCCATGGTGAAAATTTTGATGATTTGGCTACTAAAATTCTGATTCCGAGTGAGGGTTCAGAATTAATTGGAGGGGTCACTTCAGCTGTTAAAGAGTAAGTGGCGAATTTTGGAAAGCACATTATTGGTAGCTCAGGTGTACACTTCTATCGAGTTTGCTTGCAACCAAGGGATCCTGTTATTAAAAAGTTTGACTTCGCTAGCTTGAATGGTTTGGAGGATTGGGACGTGGATGCGATGGTAAGTCTAAGTAGTCCAAAAAAGGATTCCTCAAACCTTGAGCTGCATTCGGTTGACAGTTTGAGGGATAGTTCTCCGACCATTAATTTAGAGGGACTTTTCAGCACTCCTGGTCAGCCTGAAAGTAGCCTGGTAGTTGTTAATGGAGCTTTTGATTGTTTGGTTCCCCTTGCAGACCCAGTCGTGCCTCCAGAGCTAAGTAGATTTGAATTGTTAATCAAAGCTAGTGGTTTGCAGTTTAGAGGGATTGACCCTACTTCTGCGGTTGCTTCGATCCATTGATTTTCTCTCGTAAAGCATGAGGGTGTGAGGGGTGTTTCTAAGCTGGTTGGTCTGAAGTTTTGTTCAGTGGGGGTTTTGCTTTTGGTGTTTGCCCTCGATATTCTGTTTTGTTTTTGCAATTGGCCAGTGCCTGGGCGTTTTGTTTTGTTTTGTGCTTTTGTTGGTTGGTTGTTGGGATAGTTCCTTGGGCAGTTTCCTTGAGCGGGTTTGTCCTGGTGGGTTTCGGCTGGTTTTTTGAGTTAGTTTTCTTGTTGTTTGGGTTTGTTGTGGTTAGGAGTAGTTTCTTTGGCTCCTTTTTGCTTCTTTCGCTTCGGCCGCCTTTGGTTGTTGTTGTTTTTGCTAGTCTTTTGGGGTTTCCTTTTGTTTCTTGGGTCTTTGCTTTGTGTTGATCTGTTTGGTAGTTCTTTTGTATTCTCTTTGTTATTTTTGGTTCCTTAGGTTGTTCTTTTTTCTTTGAAAGCTTTGTACTTGGAGCATTAGTCTCCTTTCATTATTTCAATGAAATCTTTGTTGCCTTGTTCAAAAAAAAAAAAAAAAAAAAAATTAAGCTAGAGACCGAGGACCGCTACAAGTACATCTAGCATATCTTTGAACACTTGCACAATTAATTTGTTAGATTAACCATACAATCATGCTACTAAGATTAAAACAAGATCTAACCAACCAAATAACAATTCAAAATTAATAGAATTAAGAGCAAAATCTGTAATTTTCCAATAATGAACCCTACATTACCTCGAAACAACGATTAACAACCAAGCCGAACACCATCTTCTTCAAACCTGAGGCCATAATACAAGCCTAAAATATAGTTTGGGGGGGAGAAGTCGTAAAAAGGGGTTGGGAACCGATAGAATTTGACCTAAGATAAAAAAAATAGAGTATTGAGACGTTGAGCAACAATTTCTGTAACACTAGGTGCAGAGGGACTTGGCGGCAGAATTGAGACGTTGTCTTGTATTTGAGTGTTCTGTCTTCCAACGTTGAGCATGGCCTCCACACGACGTCTTGATGCTACTTCAAGGGCAAAATGATCAATTTGTTGCTTGAGTGTCTGATTGACCTTTGCTTTGATTCGTTTTCACCCTGATTTCACGTACTATCCAAAAATGTGCCTTGCACTCAATTTACCTACAAAAATACACAATAACCCACAAAATCGAAGGAACAAGCATGATTTAGGCATGGAATGATAGGGACATTATAGGTCTCATCAACATCACTTCAATATGAATATCCGCCTCCAACGCATTTAGAAACTTGCTTTCTAACACCTCTTTTGACATGTGTGGCAAGGGAGCAGATACCTCGCCTTGTAGTCCGCCATCTCACCTTCTTGGCGCACGTTGAGAAAACATGCACGCACACACACACACTGGGATCCTTCTTGCAACAATCGAAAACGATTCAAGAGCTGTTGTTTCAAGCCTCTCTAATCTTCAAATAGATTTCTTCCCTCTACTCATCGGAATCGATGTAACGCTACTCTGGTGAAGCTGATAGCGGCCCAATGAACTCTATTTCCAATAATTGGTGTATTTCAAAGTAACGTTCTGCTTGAAATAGGCACAAATTCGATTGATCTCCATCAAAGACCGACAAATCGACTTTCTTGAACTTATGTCTAATTACCCCTCCTTCCTATGTTCTCTCGTCTTGATTTGTTGACCCTATGTTTCCCATACCAATCAATGAATCTCCTTCCGCCTCTGAGGTTTTCCTCTTTTGTCCCAAATCTCTATCCCTTCATGACGATCTTCAAGAATATTCTGATAGCAACGTGGCTAACATCTTCTTATTAGCCTTCGTCGCCTGCCTTTGGTCTTTCATACTTGCAAAAATTCGCTCGACGTTTTTGTTCATTTTCGCCATTGATTTTTTCTATTTTAGGAATCTTGTCGTGGACTGATTGGACGCTTCTTTCAAATTCTTCCATTTTTTCCTCCAATATGCTCTGCGACATACTCCTAGTCTTACCCCACATGACTACTCTAATAACACTTTGTAAGGAATCCAGTTACTGAGTGATATTCAATAACTTTAAATACTTTTACAAGCATCAACCACCTATTCAAGAGGATGGGACTCTTCTAACATGCCAAGACTAGTAGTTCAAAACTATTAAAACATGCCAACACACAGAACAACTTCAAAATATATACTAATAGTTAAACACTTAACTAGGGGATGGTGTATTTCTATTTTTACCCCTCCTAACATAGAGATTTACAATTGGGGCCTCACACATTGCACATTCACTAGGAAAACACATTGCTCTTATGTCTTGATCAGTTTTATGGATGACCTTTGTAGTTGCCTTGATTGAGATTCGGTAACATGGCCCCAGTTCTTCACAACACAAATAAGTTTTGTTAACCTGCATTCTACCAAGAAGTTCCAGGATTCCAGCTATTATATACCTAAGATAGTGTCACAGTTACCTAATTCTACAGGTCGAAAGTCCTTACCACATGAATATCACCTAGCGAGAGTATAACACCTTGCTAACTGTTGGTTTATGTGTTTGATATTTTCCTTAATTGTATTTATTTGCTGTAATTAGATTGTAATAATGTGTGCAAGTTTTTTACTTTTATGTTTTAGGGTTTTCTCCTACTTAAGAGATGTCCCTTGCAACCATTGTGATTATTGAGAATCGACAAGTATTCTATTCATATTTTATTGATACTTAGCACTATCCCTTCTCTCTTCACCAGTTTTCGCATTTTTGCGTTCTTCTAACACTTTATTTATCAGTGTCTACCCTTGGAATGTGGTTTGTTTCTCTCTCCTCCCTGTCCAATACTTGCTGGTATATTTATACTAAGGGTGAGGCCAAAGCTTTAAAAGGGCTTTGTCCTCGAGGCTGCCACCTTCCTGTTTTGAGCAGAAACTTCCCTGTATAGTCTTCTTGAGATGACTGAAATTTTGATAACAGTGGAAATTTAAATTCCATCAATATAGGATCAGTTTTCTGCTTCATTAAGATAGGAAGATCATTCTATGTTGAACACTCAACTGAAGGATATTCCCTAGGGAAATTGGCAACTCAAACTATTCTCCTCTGATTTCGATGCAATCCTACTTATTGAGAAGTATGTTTAGTCTCCTTGTTCTCTAATCAATATAGGATTTGTTGCTACTACATTTTGGTTCTCACTCCTCACTTCGATGCCTCTTCTTCCATGCTTATTTTCTTTAGCAATTTTCTCTATCCTGGAAGCAACATTGCAGTATTCTTCTCCATCACAAGAATTTCATGCAAATTTCATTGGACCAAGCTAAATCTTTTTTCTTATTTCTTCTAAAACTGAACTGAATGTAATGTCTCTTCCACTGGAAACTAATTTGTCTTTCCATTTTCTTGCTTTTGGCATTTCTCGAATTAGCCAAAGTTACAGTACGAAAATCTTTGAAGTTGAAGAACTGACAGCATTTCCATTACTACCAGAGGAATATTACGAAGCTTTCCCAAGTATTCATGAGCGATGGACTCGCCTTTACCCTAGAGTTTTCCTGCTTATCTCCACTTTCTTCACTTCTTTCAATCTGCAACTAGCTAGTTCAAAAAAGAAAAAAAGAAGGAAAAAAAGGAGTAACTAGCTAGCAAAAGTGTAGGTGACAAACTTACAGAGTTATATCTCTCTCTCTCTCTTTACCTTACATAGGTAAAAGATACTGAGCGTTTATATTTTTTTTGAACAAGATACAAAACTTTTCATTGACCAAATGAGTCTATTGCTCAAAATACAAATTCTTGAAGGAGTGAAAAGAAAATAAAAAACAATTAAGTTACAAAGGAAACGTAAAATCCTGTCAACTAAAACAAAAATAAAAAACTCAAAAAGAAGTTTTCCAATCCCAGAACTCAGCTTCCAACTCAATAGTCTTTATATATAAGAAAAAACCAGGGGAAAAATGATTCCAAAACAGAACCTTGTCTCCAGCCCTCAAACAAGAACAACCCAATCAATCACAATCATCCAAAAGCTGAAAATGTTCATCCAAGGACTCCAAAGACAAAACCAACCGTTCCAGAAGAGCACCAAACAAAACCGAGCCGCCATGTATACATTTATTACTTTCCTCCCTTCGACATTGAATCTCACGAAGGATAAGACCATTGGCAGAGATTAGCGAGGATAATTTTTCTGGAATTTTGATCAAAGCAGACTGAACAACAACAACCTCTTCCTCTTGAAACAAAGCTAAAAGGTTGAACGGTCGCAAGTCCTCAACATCTTTCCTAGAGTGTGCTGAAAACTCCACCCCTTCAGGTTTCTCTCTACTTATGTTGATATCCAAAGGTACTTCAGAATCAAAATGTCAGGCCCCCTGTGGTAAAATATTATCAAAGGAGGGGTAAAAGGGGTAATACACTGTAAGTTAGTTAGCAGTGGGGTGTGTGAGGAGTTTGTGTACAGAGAGGAGGGACCACTGGGAGAAGGAGAGAGAAGAGGCTGGGAGTTTATTTTCCTTTCGCAGGGTGAAAGTTGGTTTTTGTCTATCTTTTGGTAATTTGATTAGCAAGTAAGCTGTGTAGGAGAGATTCAGCCCTCTCGAATAGGCTGAACTAGGCTGAACTTTAATATTTTGTCCTAGAAATACAAGAAAGTAAGGGAAATCCTTACACAAAACCCTGGAAATCCTGCTCTTTGTTACGAAACTGGATAGGAGTTAAAAAATAGAGAAAACACCACTGGTTCATTACCCTGATGACAGTTAATGCATAAAAACCTTTCAATAAACTTTCAACTCTCCACCGACTGCTCTTCTTCCCTATTCAAAGGAATCAAAAGCTTTGAAACTGCTTCTTCTGTAACATCATCCTTAAAACACCCTGAAACCATGGGTACGAGGGTAGATTTCTTGGAATAGAATTTGGGAAAAGGTTCAACAAACTTACTCGAGCTCTTAAGGGCATTCTGACTTTCTAAATTATCAATAATGGGCAAGACACCAACCTCTGGTTGCTTATCATTATTAGACAGAATTGAAGGCTACAACCAAATGTCTGAACAGACCTCCTCAAGGATAGTCTCTGCCATTAAAGCCGAATTCTCTTGCAACAATAAAGTCTTATTAACAAATATATTCTCCTGTAACATACGGCCATACCCCCTTTCAAAGTCTCCGAACCGACATGCATTGATTCCATTTCTCTTTCTTCGTTAAACTCAACCAAAAGACTTCCCACCTCGCCAATTCCCCTTTCTTCAAAAACTGGACAAACCTCCACTTGGATAGTCTCATCCAGCTGCTGTAAAACTTCACCGCCCTCCCTCCCATCATCAGTACCAAAAACTTGAGGAAAATCCTTTTTAGGGCCAACAACCCCTGCTGCAGTTTCTGAAGAATTTGAAGGTGAAACAACCTCATCAGAAAACAAACTCCCTCCATGCTCCTAGGATTTCATATATTTCTCCCGCAACATACCATAATAAACTACAGATTCATGAACGATTGGACTATCAATCACCCCTTCATCCAACATCACTGGTTGCGATCGAAACAAATCTATAGGATTCTGAAAATCCTCCAAAACCAGCTGACGGTTAACTATATTTGGAGGATCTAAAGCCATCACATCTCCAAAATGAAGAAAAATAAAGCCCCTTATCTTATCTCTAATATGGACAATAGCTGACATAAATCCACAAAGGTTGCGTTTAACTTTTATACATGCCTCCGAACAGTCAATGAAATTCAAAGTATCTGAAGAGATGCACTCAAGACCCCCAAAATAATCCCCAATTGCTTTAAATGAACTCAACATCAACAATCCAAAGGAAGATTTTTGATAGAAATCCATCCACCATACCTCTTAATTACATTTCGATGACTATGGTTGCGCGTAGACCATTTCTCGAATATCAGATGAAACATGTCGGCCTCTATCCATTTTCCCGCACAAACAAACTGACTAATATCAAAATAATCAAGAAACTTAAGCAGAGTTTTATTGTCAAATAAGGGATTGATCAGTTAAAAAAAGATTTTAGGACAACTGCGACTTCCTTCCATTCGTTATGAGCAAAGAGGCGAGAGATAATCCAAGTCTTTTCAAATTAAAATTCACTACATTATGACTCTTTCTAACCCACAAACTCTCAAATTTAGAATTCCTTGAATTTTTCATTTTATCTGAACTCAAAACATTCAAACATCCCCTTTTTTAGCACCAAACTCAAGGACTCCTTCTTCAAAGCCTCCGCATAACTTAAAGACAGGACCCCCTTTTTATCCCAAGGCTTCCCCAAAAAAATCCGCAATCATGTCCCCAAAGACTAACCAACCTTTTTATTGAAGCCAAGAGATACGAGGATCCACCTCCTACCACCAGAGGGAGGCTACACAATACAATCAGCTGACCAAGAGGCTCCTGAACAGACCTTGAATAACCCAAGCGTTCCAGACTTGTCCCCAAACTTTTTCCTTTGAGAAAACATATTGGAATGCTTACAGAGCGGAGAGAATTCCCTCTTGAAACCATCTCAGAAGCACAACGAAAGCTGTTTGACCATGCCAATCGAATTATCCTCTATAAAATACTTGTTCTCATCGCCCCAAATACTGGAAAAATTATTGTTGATACAGCAACTGTGCGAACCATGATTTCTCCGCGAAAAACTAACTAAAGAGGCAAAACAAGGAGGCAGACACAAGAAAGTTGAGGCTCCACAACTGCGTGACACTTGAGGAAGGTCGCCAGAAGGAAGAATGGTGGGACAAGATGGAACGGATGAAAATAAAGAGGCAGGAGGCAGATGAACGGAGGAGGATGAACGAAGAAGGAAAGGCTCCACAACTGCGTGACACTTGAGGAAGGTCGCCAGAAGGAAGAATGGTGGGAAAAGATGGAACAGATGAAAATAAAGAGGCAGGAGGCAGATGAACGGAGGAGGATGAACGAAGAAGGAATGGAGAATGAGAGGCTAACGGAAAAGGAGGATGGCGAAGGAGGAAACAGAGAAAGGTATGAGAACGGAAGAATAAAACAAAGAAAAGCAGGCGAAAATGATCGGAGAGAAGTCAGATGCTCGAAAGAAAGAGCAACGAGGGAAGGACGGCTGGCCGGAAGAGAGTGGAAGGAGGGAAAGTCGGCCGACGGAAAGAGAATGGAAGGCGGCTGGCGGGTAGAGCTTGGATGGCCGAAACGGAGACGATGGGTTCGAAAGGGTAGACTAAGAGGAGAGGGAAGAGAGAAAATCAATTATTTCTTTGTACTGAGGGCTTATATTAAACCAAAACCTCTGTAGTGTTGTTTAATTTGGTTTTACTTTTTTTTTATTATACCTATTTGAATTAGTAATATTACATCAGCTTTCATTATGCTCAATGAAAGCTCAATTTCTTATAATATATATATACACATCAGTTTGTGCATATTTCCGGTCTTTAATATGATTCTTTTTAATTATTGAAATGAAGGTAATGCCTAATGGATCAGGATAAGATATAGCAAAGTTTTAAGAATTTGAAGTCGACTATATGAAAATTTTCTGCATTTAGTAGAAGTAGAGAGATGAGATGGGGGGAGGGTTGATGAATAGGTTTGAGGTTTGGATGGATGGGTGTATGGTTGGTTCAGTGTGACGAATGGATTTATATATGGAAGGCTACATGCTACGCCAGATGAAACTGTTAGTTATAAATTTAATGGCTAATTTTGATTGGACTTTGGATGCTTCAGGGAATATGGCTATGTGAGCACCGAGATCACCCCACTGCACGCAATATTGTGGTCACCCTCAATGGAATTTAGGCATATATGCTTAGAGTGAGTTGGAGCTTCTGTTCATTGTTTATCTCGCCATTTCCCTGGTTGTATCGATGTAATAAAAAAACTGGCATCTCGTTGCCTTCTTGGTAAAACTGGACTATAGACTGGCAGTCTGGGACCATGTGAAAATCTCTTTAAACCTTATTTCTCTGGTTCTATATCTTTTTTCATGCCCTTTTCATGTAATGACAGTTAACTCTACTCTACGGTTTCTACAACGATATTGTTGAATTAGAAATATCATAAAGAATGCGAACAGGGAAATATCTAGCTTGGGATTGGAACATACTCGAGCAAAAATTGGCTTCATTGAATTAAAATAGCCTTTTATTTTCCTAATCTAATTTTACTGGGACAATGGTCAAGTTTTATGTATGGACCTGACACTTCGGGGATTGCTTTCCTATTATGTTCTTTTTCCTTAATTCTCAACTTCTCTTTTCCACACGCTTCCCCGGAGGTCAGCTCAGCCCGTTATTTAAAGCTAAGGGTCTATTTGGTATGTAATTCGGATTTTGTTTATAAAATAATAATTTTATAAAATTTACAAGATCATGTTCATAAATTAATTAATAATGACTTTTATTCAATCTAATAATAGTTTTACAATTACATCTAATTTCATGATCTATAAATATGTTGTAGGACACACTTTAAACAACTGTTTAGAATAAAATCAAATTTCTAAATTTGCTACCAAACACATATTTGAAAACATGAAATACATCTTTGTTTTCATTAAATAACTTGTTTTCAAATTTCTGTTTTTTCAGATTCCTTACCAAACAAGCCCTACAATTTCTTTATGTCAAAATATTGAATTTTATTTTTTCTCAGGCTATATATTTAGAATGGAATGTGTAGAAAAAGATCCCTTAAATTTTGAGAATTTTAATTTTTACTCCTAAATTTATGAACGTTCATCATAAACTTTAAATTTAATCAAATTAGACTCTAGATCTAGATGAGTTGCAAGTTCTTCTTTGTCTAATTTTTATTAATTCACTCCCTCATTTGATTGAAATGTAAAAATCTTTGCAATAATATTAAGTTTTACACAAATTTAAATTTGATTAATGCATAAATTAATCATTGAAATATATTAAAACTTACAAAATTTAACAAAAATTTAGTTCTAATGTTATTTTCTATTTTCTAGATTTTATCAGTTTTGTACCATGCATATGTTTTAGATTTTATAATTTATTGAGAATATGAGAATATTTTTTAAAAATATTTTTCAAATCTAAAATATAGACCACAGTATTGTATTTTGACTATTTGTAATATATATATATATATATTGAAATTTCTAGTCATTTTAATACCTTCCCTCAAAGTTTCACAGACCATAAGTCTCCCTCAATAAATGAAATAATTGTGAAAATGGAAACTATGAACATAAATGATTAAGGAAAATATAATTAATTGTATATTTAACATATATGGAAAGAATAATCAATAAAGCCTATAATTATGTGATAATATATAATATAAATAAAATATAAATAAATGTTCCTACGAATTTAATACAAAGAGTTAAAGGGTAAAAATGACCAAAAATCATTAAAAAGTCTACAACTGTAATAAGTATACGTTTATAAATATTAATGTAAATATGTATTATAAAGATGTACATTGGTGTAAATATTCCAAAAATAAATGGAAATGGTCCCTAATATCTATGGGTGGATTCTCACTATTCTTAAAACTACTATTTTATGCAAAAAAAAAAAAAAAAAAGGTTTTGAATCTAATGGGAAGTCATTGCTTTTTTATACAAAAACAAAAAAAGGGAAATTGTTTGGTGCTTCTACTTATTATATAATATAGGAAGTTCACTCTTTGGGGCTGTTTGGTCCCCTGTCTTAGAATCAAAACCCTGAAATTCAAAACCCTGGGGGTTCTGAAGCCTGAGAATCAAAAAATTGCGTTTGAGATATAGTGTTCTGAAGCATGAGAATAAGAAAACAATGTTCGGGGTGCAGTGTTCTGAATCTTGGGTTTATGCTGTTTTTTTTTTTCCTTTTTTTTAGTTGTTTTGTTCTCTTATTTTCTCTTATTTTTTAGTGAATGTTTTGTCAATTGTAGAAATGCTTGTATAACACAAAATTGAAACTCTATTTTAGAAATTAAGAAATTGGAAATCTAGGTAAGAAATTAGAGAATTTAAAACTCTACAAAGTATTTAGAAAAATATTTTTGGAACTCTATTTTAGAAATTAAAATTTGAAAGTCCATTTAATAAATTAGGGATTTAAAGCTCTATTTCAAAAAATATTTAGAAAACTATTTTTGGAACTCTATTTTAGAAATTAAAAAAAAAATAGAAATTTATTTAAGAAATAAGGGAATTAAAAACTCCATTTCACGTCACATAGTATCTGAAAACTATTTTTTGGAATTCTACTTTAAAATTAAAAAAATTGAAAGTCTATTTAATAAATTAGGTAATTTGAAACTATATTTTATAAAGTATTCAAAAACTTATTTTTGGAATTCTATTTTAGAAATTAAAAAATTAGAAGTCTATTTAACTGATTAAAAAATTTTAAATTTTATTCCACAGAGTATTCAAAAATCTATTTTTGGAACTCTAATAAAAAAAATGGTGATTGCACAAGTTTGGTCGTTAGGGTAGTTGATTGCTCGAGTGATCGGGATGTTGGGGTAGGCGAATACAAGTCTTTTAAGTGGTTGTCGAAAGTAGTCGTTAGTAGTGGTTAGGTCGTCGATGTAGTCATTAGAGTTGTCGTCGAAGGTAGTCGTCAACGGTGGTTGGGGTCGCTGGTGTGGTCTTCAGAGGTAGTCTTCAGCGGTGGTTGGGGTCGTCGGTGTCGTCGTCAAAGGTAGTCGTCAGCGGTGGTCGGGGTCATCGGTGTGGTCATCGGAGTTATCGCCAGAGATAGTCGTCAGCGGTGGCAGGAGTTGCCGACGTGGTCGTCAGAGTAGCCATCGGAGGTAGTCGTCAGCAGTGGTTGGGGTCGTCGGAGGTAGTCGTCAGTGGTGGACCGGGTCATCGGAGTTGCCATCGGAGGTAGTCGCGTCGGTGGTGGTTGGGAGTCGTCAGGTGGTCGCCGAGGTAGTCGCCGTGGTGGTTGAGTCGCCAATATGGTCATCGGGTTGTCGCGAGTCGCCAATATGGTCATCGGAGTTGTCGCGGAGGTAGTCGTCAGCGGTGGTCGGGGTCATCGGTATGGTCTTTGGAGTTGTCGCTGGAGGTAGTCGTCAGCGGTGGTTGGGGTCGTCGGTGTGGTCGTTGGAGGTAGTTGTCAACGATGGTTGGGGTCGTCGGTGTCGTCGTCAGAATTGTCGTCGAAGGTAGTCGTCAGCGATGGTTAGGTTCATCAGTATGGTCATCGGGGTTGTCGTCAGAGGTAGTCGTCAGCAGTGGCAGGGGTCGCCGATGTGGTCGTCGGAGTTGCCATCGGAGGTAGTCGTCAACGGTAGGGGGTCGCCGGTGTAGTCGTCGAAATTGTAGTCGGAGGTAGTCGTCAGCAGTAGTGGGGTCACTGGTGTTTTTTTCGGAGTTGTCGTCAGAGGTAATTGTTAGCAGTAGTCGAGTCGCCAGAGTTGTTGCCGGATGTAGCCATTAGTTGTAGTTGGATCATCGATATAGTTGTTGGAGTTGTCACCGAAATTATTGTTGAAGTAATCGCCGAAAAATGAAAGATGACAAATAAAATAAGAAAACATGGAACAAACTCATGGGGTTGCACTGTTGTAATCCATGATATTGTGTTTCAAAACCTTGGATTTTGAACACATAGGGCCAAACATGATTTTAGATTTGGAATTCAAAACCATCCAAATTCAAAACAGAAACAAACGCCCCTTTTAAGTGCAAGTATAGTATCGCCTTTGCATTTTTTTGAGTTCACGTCACGACTGACTAAACTTTTGAATCATGTCATTCTAATAATTAATTATCAAATGAAGTATAAGGTCTATCGCTGATTTCTATTCCCACTTTATAATAAGTCGGGTTCACAGAACGAACAACATAGCATCGCCAGAGTTACCTCCTAGGTTCATTCGACGGATTTTGCCATGTTGCCAAACCACTGGATCTTGTAACGACAAGAAATCTCCAACAATTATTTACAACGACAACCGACTATTTCTGATGTAACACTAACTTTCAACATGACATTTTAGCAAATCTAAGGTTCTAAAGAAATCCCGATCTGACCTCTATGAACAGGAGTCTGGACATGTATAGGACGACTGATGCACAGAACGGGCGAGAGTGTACGATGCCAGTACATAATTCATTGAAAAAACGTCAACTTCGTCTACCAAATACAGCAATTCGACCGATTCCATACCTAAATTGGCATGATAAAGAACACAAATTATATTCATCCATCCACTGACGTCATAACTCAGAGAAAAAAAGGTTAGATCATAGGTTAGACATTCCATGGAAACCCGCAAAGCAAAGAACAGATAAGCACTGTAAACTATTTTCAGAGATGGCTCTCTTAGTCATGCCATGAAAAATCTCCCTTGACCTCCCCCCTTAGGCTCCTTCCTCTTCTGTAGTCAACTTCTGCATCAGAGCAGGATAAACCATGATTATACTTGCGACTATTTTTGGATGACCCTATCCTTGAGAATACATCTTCCGTTTCAACTTGGTTGAAAGTACTTGATCCTGGCATGTTACCAGGTTGTCTTTGCAATTTATTGTCTGCATCAAACAGGTGACAATTGTAACCAGGCAAGCATTGGAGAATCACATTTAAGTTAAATTACAAATTTGTTTGGAGAAAATTAAAATTTAGTTCTTGTGGTTTTAAAAGTTAGAATTTCGTTCTTATAGTCTAATAAAACCTCATAAACAGTCCATATGATTTAATAAAATCTTCATAAATAGTCCTATGGTACGGACTATGTTTTATAGTTTTATCAAACCATAGGCACTAAATTCTATCTTTTCTCAAAACCATACCAAATTTGTAATTTAACCCAACTATTTACAAGATCAGAATTGTGAATCACAGTTTATATAAGCTCACGGGGAAAAAAAGATGAAAGGAAATGGAAAGAAAAGTTCAGCATCCAGATTTAGCATTTTAAACAAGTTTACCAAAACATATTTATCTTACTTTCTTTTGATTTCTTATTTTATGGAAGAAGTGTGTGCTTGTAACAGGGAACAGCGGCTCACCTTTATTGCCATTGCATAATGCCAGGACTTCAGTGCAAGTTTCTTTTTCGACAACATCAGATGCTGATTTAATACTTCTCTGACTCTGCAAAGTTGTCTGTGTGGATTTTAGTTTTTCACCCAATAATGGAGGTTCAATATTTTCTTCTGCTGACAGACTAGTTGAAGTAAAAGGTCTCATAGTAAAGGAATCCTCCATTACATCAGATATCTCCACATATTGTGTAGTAGTTATAATTTCATCTGCACTGAAACCAAAAGATGCTCTATAAGCTTCTATTTCCTCCACATCTTGTTTTGGAGACTTACTGTGGCGGTTTTGGTATCCATTCCCACCAGACGAGTAAACATCTGAATCTTTTGATACACTTAACCTCCCACCAGTATGCGGGAATGGTGGATTGTCCAGATAGAATTGTGCAAATGTAGCAGGGCAGAAGAAATTAGAATCCTGAGATGCCAAAGGTGTGCCAGTTTTCTCATGTCCAAATAGCCGACCAGAACCACTTCTTGGATATTTTCCATCTTGGAGAGAAGCTGACGGATTCCACTGTGGTGGGAAGTCCCTCTCAGGAAACGAAGATGATAAGCAATTGCCGGAGGTCCTTGAAATTGGTGACACTAGGCTACTGGCAGGACTTCCAGGGTAGAGAGAATATGCTGCTTGAAGATCATTTGAGGCAACGTAATTTGCCTTTCCAGTTCCTTTGAGATCCACTGACGAGGATAGGAACTGAGCAAAAGGCACATCAGGGGAAGAAGGTGTGGTTAGGTGAGCTAGTTCAGGTGGGGGAGTGAGTGGAGCAGTTGACGGTTCAGTGGTGAAGGCTGAGAAAACAGGAGGAGAAACCAGTTGTGTTTCATGCGCATATGGCCCTGTAGCGAACATTGTGGATGAAGGACCTCCAGGTGAGTTGGCAGACAATGACAAGAAACAGCTAGGTGATTGGGCTGTAGAAGGGAGTGCAGAATTTGTAAAGGATGCTGGTGAAGAAGGTGGGGCCAGAAGGGATGGAGCTATCACTGTAGCCTGGTTGGCTATTCCTGCTGCTTGAGGTCCAATTGGCTGGGTTGTCACGACATTGCCCTCAGGTAAACGAGATGCAGGCACAATGCGCTTTTCTCCTTTCTGAGAGTGAAAACAAGATAATGCACCCCAACATCCACCCCATCTCTTTCCCTGTAGAGAGGAAAGGATTAAAACTTGGAAGGTAATCACAACAGCTCATTAAAGAATAGTCAATGAAGAACCAAAAAAATTAGAACCATCCCTTTTCACAATTTTCGTACAAGTTCTTGCCAGCAGAGATGGCCATTTCAAAATGATCCATTAAAAAAATCCAATATTTTCAGTTTTAGCATTTGTTAAAGTGACTTCTAGATCTGAGCATGTTGTTAATTTAAATCAGTCACCTAAGCGCTTCAGAAGAAGCTGCCTGAAAGTGGGGATCAATAAATCAAATATCAACCGCAATAAATATAAATATTTAATCAACCATCATTAAAATAAAAAAGAAGAAGAAGAAGAAGAAAAAACAAATGGTTGTGTTCAACGAAAGTTTTTCACATGCAGAATACCTCATCTTTAAATTACTCCGTCTTCCATAAATAAAAATAATCTAACGTACATTTACTGGGTTTAAAATTACAACACTGCACGCAGAAATTAAAAGTCAGGAAACTTGTAAGAAATTTCTGAGAGTTTTGGTGTAGGCCTTCATTTACAAAACAATGAAAATATGAGAAACAAAGAAAGCATGTGTAGTGGTTTTTTCCCTAAGAAACTAAGCTTTCATTGAGAAAAAATGAAAGAATACAATAGCATCCAAAAAACCAAGCCAACTAAGGGAACCCAATTAAAGGAAGGTTCAAATCAAGTAAAATAAGATCATGCAAATAATTACGAAAGATATTAGAAACCAATGCCTTACGATGGACCAAACCTCATTATGGACAAACAAAAAACAAGCCAAGCAAAATAAAGTCTAAAGGGTAATCACAAAAAGGCTTTGACCACCGAGGCCCAGAGAGAAATATAGAATCTAATGAGTCCAAATATCAAAAGAGGAACGATCGACCCCTCGAAAGATTCTATTATTTCTCTCCCCCCAAAGCCCCCAAAGAATAGCAAAGAATAGCACACACTCCAACTCTCCACAAGAAGACCCCTCTCCCCAGAACCTGAGGGTGCAAAAGGAACTCCGACAAAACTTCTCTGCAAACCTCCCCTCCCTTGGAAAAAGGAATCCCTAACTCACCGAAGAAGATCCTCCACACCTCCTGAACAACCTCGCACCTCCAAAACAAATGGTCAATGTCCTCAACCGTCTTTTTACAAAGGATATAACACCAAGGCCCCGCCAAAGACGACCATCTCCTCGAAACCCTATCCAAAGTATTTACCCTTCCGTGAAAGACCTGCCAAGTAAAAAACCTTACCTTCTTTGGGATACGCACCTTCTAAACTAAGGAAAAGACCGACACCCCCTGAGAAGCAAAAGGAGAAGAATTAACCAAGGACAGGAAAAAAGACCAACACGAGAACCCGGCTAACGAGTATTCCTCTCATCTCACAAACCCCATAAAATAACACAAATCTACACGTGTAGTGGTTTGATTATCAAAAACAATGTTTAGAACTAATATATTATGAGTTTGGAAAGTGACAAAGTTATCTTCTGTGTTTCTAAAAATGACGGCATCTCTTTTCTTTGTCCCAAATCTTCTATCCATCGCATTCTTTTGAAATTCTCTCTCATCTTCAGTTTACTTCTCCCAATTTGTTATTCTCCTGCTGCTACTCGTTCTTTGTTCTTTTTGTTTCTTTTTTACAATGAGAAACACAATGCATTTCATAGAAGATACGGAATTATAAAAAAGGATAAAGCCAAACCCAAGCTAAGAAAGCTACGTAACCTCTTTCAATGGGCACAAAAGAAAAAAGAGACTATATTATTTGAAAGAAGCAAACAATTTTCACCATGGTAACCCCACCAAAAGAACATGGTCCAAAAGCCTATTTCTAAGTCTAGCTATACTGTTGAGGAGGCCGTTGTTGTGGCTACTTCTTCCTCATCTGCTCTCATTTTTCACATGGAATTTGATATCCATTTATTTATTTATCAGGCTTCTGCTTTTCAAATGGTTTCTTTTATTGGGTTCTCAATAAGTCTTTCATTTCTTACTTTTGTTTTCTCATCCTTGAATTTCCTTTTTTTCTCTAGATACATGTTTTGTATCTCTTCTGTTTCCTTTTTTCAATAAAAAAATAAGAAGTTTTTTTTTTAATTAAAAAATGAACAGCACGAGGAGTGTAAAAGAACTGCAAAAGGCATAACAGATGTTAGATAGTGCTTAAAGTTTTGATTCCCTCCCAAATACTGTCTCATATCTAGCTTTTTTTCAAAGATGCTGGTAGGATACCACCTAACAAGGATTAAGAACTGAAATATATTGAAATGTAAAGGAAACTACAAGATGAACCGAGTATAAGGCACTTGGAACCTCCCCTCTCTTGAGTATGCTAATTATCCCTCTATTCATAACCAAAAACACTAACTAATTCCCTATCGAATTACCTTTATACCCTCACTAATACCATACTACTCCTACCAATAAACTCCTATTAGTTCCCTTACATTACACCCCGCACTTCAAAGACACCTTGTCCTCAAGGTGTGCTTACAAGACTCAACCCCAAAAATTGGATAATGATCAATACAATTCACAACCCACAACCTAAAAAAAATGACAATGAAAATAAAGTCTCTTTAAAACAAATCCCTGGTCAGCAAAAGTTGGCGGCATGAGCAGCAACAAATTGAATGGACTCTGGGGACACCGTCAAGAAAAAAAAATCCAACAATATAGAAGTATTTTGCCTGCTCCACCAGTGCCCAGTTTTCCAGCTGCTTCAAGTGCTCATTTTGCAACAGTTTGCTGCTAACAAGATAGCAACAAGTGACCTCGCACCACCTACAACACATGTACCAGTAGGAATAGTTTCATCCTCGGAATATTGCACGTTGACATCAGCAAGCTTTGAGTTTTTTTCTCATTTCCTTACTAAAATTGTCCTTCCCAATGGAACAAATATAACTAGTAGCACTAGGAATTAGAAGCATCCACTGAGCAACTTTAATGGAATCTTGAGTGGCACCTCCAGCAATATATTCCACATCGTCTTTAGCAACCAGTTCCTCGTATTGGTTAGCGAACTCCATGGGTGGTAGCGATGGGCGGCGACAATGGGTAGTAATGAACAACGATGTGAGCTCGCCCAATGGAGATGGTCGGCGACATAAATGCAAGGGAAAATCTAAATACGACTAGGGTTCTTTTTACATGAATAAGATGACAAAGCCGACTGGATCCTGATTTTAAAATATAGAGCAACCCAACCCAAGACCCAATCTAGTATAATAGCTCCAGTTTTTGCCTTTGGAAATAAATAGACCCTTCAACCAATTCATTCAAGACAAGCCCATTAAAAATCGACCTATCAAGCCCCTTATCTATTTTATCATATTGAACTTGTTTAAGCCCATTCAACACATTCCCAGCTAATAGATTTCTTCTGCAATGTAACCCTAGCAATAACAGCTGAAAACTTTCCCTCCTCTATCGTTTGGTCTCCCATTATGTCTTCATCTCCAATCGTACCAATCTTTGCTGCCAGCAAGGGTCTCTGTCGATCGATTTCCTCCTTTCTCAAGGAAACAATGATTTTCTTTCATTTTACTTCTTCCACTAGAAAATTTCTTTTTTTTAGTACATCAACAATTGGGAGATTCGAATCCATGACCTTTCGGTCATAAGTTTTACTTGATGCTAGTTGAGTTGTGCTCTTGTTGGCTAGAAAAATTCTTGTCATCAACACCTTCCTCGAGTTTTCAGCTCCAGTAGTATATGTTGTTGACTTCTCCCTTGGGTCACTGATTCTACTGCCCCGAGTATTATTCCAACCCTCTTGTGTGCGACCTTCGAACTTTGGCAGAAAACAAATCGGCCTCCCCTCCATCGCTTCTCTTCATATTCCTTGCAGACTTTCCGTTGTCGGAGTCGTCTATTCCGCCACCCTCCTCTGTCTCTCCCTTTTCACCACTATTTTGAATATTGATAATTCTTGTATGTGCCCTCAGTTTCATTGAACGAAAACACTTTCAAAATCCGCGCTTTCAAAGGTGCCCTCACATAAGATTGACGCCTAACTATCGCTCTTCGACTACGAACTGATAATTTCATATTGATTTTGCTGCCCCATCTTGATCTACTTTGTTCTTCCTTGCTCTATTTTTCTTCACTGCTTCTTCAATTTTTCTAACTTTGCTACTGTCGTCATTCTCCATCTTTTGTTTATGTTCTTTCTCCATCTTTTGGCGATCAAGTTCTTCACAACGCTCTCGCATTTCTCATGATTTGATGCGTTTCCTCACATTTCTATTGAGCTGCCAACACCAACTCTATTAGAAGATTCAAATGATCCATGTTCAATTGTTTCATGGCCAGGATCGATGCTTTTATACCAATTGTTAGGATACCACCTAACAAGAATTAAGAGTTGAAATATAGTGAGATGTAAAGGATAAAAAGCTACAAGATAAACCAAGTATAAGGCACTTGGAACCTCCCCTCTCTTGAGTATGCTAACCCAAGCCCTAAATCACTCAACAATTGCCTACCTTCCCCCAATCCCCCTCTCTCTATTTATAACCAAAAACACTAACTAACTCCCTAGTTAATTACCTTTATGCCCTTACTAATACCATACTACTCCTACCCATTAACCCCTATTAGTTCCCTTATAGATCCTCTGATCAATTTCCAAACAAAACATTCAAAAGAAGGCTTTCACCACCATAAATACACAGCAAAGTACCACAAGCAACTTCTCTGAAATGTCAACCCCACAAGGAAGCAAGGGCATTCTTGAAATTACCCATGTTCTCTTGAAACTTCTTCATATGTTGCATAAAGATTTGCATGTAGAATATAATGAACACTGATTTAATGTGATGTTAACACCCAATCAAGTAGATTTTGAAAGGCACTTCCAAACACTTGTGGGAAGTTAATTATGAGGGGTTCCCTTTCTTCTCTTTATGTTGAGAATGTGGTGGAAGATGGGGTGAACACTTATGAGAGGAATTTGGTTGGGTGATAGATCCCTTTGCTCTTTATTCCCACGATTATATTATTTCTCCTCCATGAGGCTTCCTTTAGTGGCTTCCGTCCTTTCCTCCTTTTTTTTCGAGAAAAGAACCAACTTTCATTGAGAAAAGAAAATGAAAGAATACACGAGCATACAAGAAAACCAAGCCCACAAAACAGTAACTTCGTTAAAGCAAGGGGCTCCAATCAAGTAAAACAAGCCCTAAAGAGTAATTACAAAAAAGTTTCATCACCGACACCCACAAAGAAACATTAAATCTCTCTAGGGACCACACCTCAAAAGGGTCCCTCTCAACTCCCTTAAACGTTCTAGTGTTTCTCTCACCCCAAAGGCCCCACAACATTGCAACCAGTATTATTAAACTCGTACAATACATGACTTGTATCGTACAAACCAACTCGAAATGAAGGAAACGATACAGATCGTTGTTTTGAATAAAAAATGAGAAATATCGTACAATTCGCAAAATTGAATCATATGAATCGATTTGAATTGAAACAATCTGATTCAAAAATCAAAACTTAAAAAAAATTAAAACGGAAAAATACCATGTGTTACGCATTGTCGACGCATTATCCGGAGAAGAAGACTTCGTGGATATAGTCGGAGAAGAAGCCTTCGTGTTGTCGACAATGACATGTGCGTGTTGAAGAAGTAAAAAGAAAGAGAATGAAAAGAAAACATAAAACATAAAAGAGATGGGGACTCTGAAAGATGAAGAAGGCTGGAGAAAAAGTGTGTTGAAAAAGTAAGAAGAAAGAGAATGAAAAGAAAATGAAATGATTAGCCTTGTAAGTTGTGATTTTGGAAGAATAAATAAATTAATATAACTACAATATCTTTGAGAGTGGCTTTTCAATTTTTGAATTTTCACCCTTTGTTTTAAATTGTTTCTTATTATTTTTTTCAAATAGTTTTCTCTCTATCCATGTGGGTAGTTGTTTTTAATGTTTTTCCACTCATTTTGAAGTTAGTTGATATTTTCTTTTCTGGAATGTTTTGAACTTTGAAGTTATTTTATATTTTGATACTTATTTGGGAGTTTATTTGGCTATTTGTTTCTCAATTTTAGTCTTTACTATTTATATTTATATTTCAATATTATTTACCAAAATTTAATTTCGATACATGTTTCGTTTCATTAGTTTACAACCTTGATCACAACAACCTAGCTTGCCACCAAAACCTCCCCTCCCCTCCCCTCAAAAAGGCAGATGGAGAAGCAACCCCTCAATGATCTCCTTACAAGATTTGTGGTGGGCACACAAAAAGCCAAATTGCGCAAAGAAACAATCTCACACAAATTGCAAGGAATCACAACTTCATAACAAACGATCTAGATCTTCCTCTGCCTTCCGACAAAGAATGCAACAGAATGAGCCAACCAACGAAGGCAACCTTCCCACAAGTCTATTGGGCGTGTTAACTCTTCCAAGGATGACCTGTCAGGTAAAGAATCTAACCTTCAAAGGGATCTTTGCTTTTCGCAAAAGAGAAAAGATAAACTCGCTAGGGGGAGAAGGGTTCAATAACCAATGAAAGAACGAAGAGCACGAGAAGCTCTCAAATGGGTTGGGTCCAACAACAAAAATCGCTCCTCCCTGGCTTGAATCGGAACTCCTCAATCAAAGAAAGAAGAGTCAAAACATCCATCAAAGTATGACAAAATCCAAACAAAATAAGAGAGAACTCTCAGAAAAAAGACAAAACATCAACCACAAGACAATTTCTCCTAGAAGCTAAATGATAAAGATGAGGAAATAAAAAACAGAGGGGACGATCCCCCACCCACTTATCATTCCAAAAATACGTTTCTTCTCCATTGCCCACCATACAATGAACTAAATCAGAAAAAGAAGGGAGCTCTGAGGCAATTTCTATCCCAGGGTTCTTGTCAGAACCTTTGACCCCACCCGACAACCACTCAAAAGGATGAGGACCACAATTGCTCATAATAATCCTGCACCAAAGAGACTTGAACTCGAGAGGGAAACGCCAAAACCATTTTGTTAACAGAGCTCTATTACGAACCCTAAGATTCCCTACATTTAACCAACCAAGACTCATCGTTTTTATCATTGCCAAATCACAAGATGTGTTCCACCCCCTCTTCCACCCCTTCCTAGAGAAAATCATGCATTAGTCTCTTAGTAATCTTGCACACCCCACAAAGAGCCCAAACATATGGTTAACACTTGGAAAGGCTCCTCCTTACTCAAGTAGAAGAAGATCGTATCATCTGCAAATTGGAGATGAGATAAAGAGACCTCTCCAATCTCAAAGCCCTAATTCCACACCCTTAACCACTAAACTACTAAGAACATTCGCCACAAGCAAGAAGCGGATGCTACAAAGGATCACCTTGCCTAAGACCTCTCAAAGCTGTAATTTGACCCCTAAGGGTACCATTAATAAGGATTGAGTACTTGACTGATCTAGTGCAACTCCAGATCCACGATCTCCACTTGTACGCAAAACCTTTCTCTGCCAAAACCTTGTCAATAAAGTTCTAGTCCAAATGGTCATAAGCCTTCTCAAAGTCTATTTTGAAGATAATCCTCTCTCGATTGTGGCTTCTATAGTCCTCAATGGCCTCGTTGGCTATAAGAATCTAATCAAGAATTTGTCTCCTCATTATGAAAGCACTTTGAAGGATCGAAATTGTCGAAGGTAGGACCCTCTTCCATTTGGTCCTCCTCCTCTCTCGACATTAGGTTTCACTAGTCGTTATCTAATAGGAAATGATAGATATTTTGACCCTTTTATCTTTACTAGGGGGATTTCTTTTTTTATCCCAAGAGGAGGGATTTTCGTACTTGGATTCCTAATCCTTTTCAGACATCCAATGTTCCAGGTTTTTCTTTGTTGTGAAGGTCGCCCCCATTGATAGGATTGCAGTGTTGTATCCTTTATAAGGGAGCATCGACGAACCTTGATCATCTTTTGAGGTCTTGTGATTATGCTTTGACAGGGTAGACCCATTAATTCCCGTTCTTCAACATTAGCATGGTTCAGCCTAAAGTTTTAGTTCTATGTTCGAGGAGTCATTGTGCCACTCGCCTTTTAGTAATGCTTTTCTTTGGGGTCTTTGGGAAGAGAGAAACAATCATATGTTTAGAGGGGTGGGGCGGCCTAGCGAGGAAGTTTGGTCCCTTGTTAGATTTCATACCTCCCTCTAGGCACCAGTGTGTAAGAACTTTTGTAATTATCCATTACGATTTCATTTAAAAAAAAACAACGATGATGCTAAAATAATAGCTAGATGTCTGCTTGAATTTGTATGTAGGATGAATTAATTACTTTAAAAGGTAATAATGCAAAATTAAGAATTTTACAATAGCAAAGGGAACCAACAACGGAAAACTTGGCTCTCAGCTAGGTCAAATGCATCTCACCTTGAAGGATTTAAGTATATTACAAGTGTGTGCAGAAGTGAAAGAGTAAGTTAAAACTATGATTAAACAAAGGGATCCAGAATTGAAACTCATATTAAGGAATAATAAGCATAAGCTGGAATGATCACAAACCAGAACAGGATGAGAAGGTGATGCCCATTAATCGAAGCAGTAAAACAAACATGGAGCTAGCTAAAAAACTATCGAGTACATGGAATCTGCATTTATAAAACAATTTGGTAAAAGAGGGATGGATTTAATAGATTTTCTAGGGAATGGAGGGGTGACAAGAAGAACGGGAAGAAAAATAAGTGTTTTGCCTACAAAGTAAATACAAAGCCAAAACAATCAAAATGGAGCTTAGACCACCCTAGATCTATTGCTATGAGAAGCAACTATATTCCTGAGCAATAAACTAGATATTAGTAGAATGATCAATGAGGGAAGGGATGCATACCCGATCATGCTGAGGGATTCTGTTTTGCTCGGACCCCATTTGTACCCAGTAGCTCGACTTAGTCTATTTATCTTTAATGTCCCAAGCTGGCCCTTCCTACTAGACTCTTGGCCCTCCTCTTGCTCCTCCTCCTCTTATTCCTCCCCCTCCTCCTCCTCCTCCTCCTCCTAACGAGCATAAGCATAATCATAAGGAATTGCATTAGTAAAATGAGAGAGATTTTAAAAGAAAATCTACATGTTTCTATCGTTTTAGCTTGAACATAAAGTGGAGGGGAAGGAGGTTCATTACCGTCAACTTCGTCCATTTAAGGACTAAGTGAGTTAGACCCATACCAACCCAGGCATTTCTCGATTCACAAAGCAAAATCTAATAGCATACAGATTTGCTCTCCAATGCTGAACAACAGAGCAACTAATAAAGAGAAAGACAAAGACGATTCAATATGCTTTAATTTTAATAGAAAAGAGATGAAATATTAATTGAAAGGACGAGGAAAGGCAAAAGTGAAAAAGATAAAGAGGCATAACACTGAACTATGAGGTGGGCATACCTAAAAAAAGATGACCTTTTCTCTTTTTCATTTTATTTTTACCTTTTCTTTTGTGGCATTTTTCTTATTTTTTAGATGCAGAGGTGGGGTGCTTTTATTTAATTTAGTTCATTTTTTTATCTATGCTTTAAAAGAGGTTAAGTAAATCAAATTATTATATTTAAAGATATTCAACCAGTCATCGTCTCCATGGACTTGTATTTTCCAAAAAGAAAAAAAAAATTATGGATTTGTAGGTCCGAATGTTCTATTGTTTGATTAATCCTGAAAAAGATTGAATTCCATTATTCATATACAGATACTAAAATTCTAAATCCCACTGCCATTAGGAATGCTGAATTTTTCCTGACAACAGTGGTGGTGAATCTTAGACAAGGAGTGTTCATGGCCAGCTGGAGGATTTTTCAGTTTTGGGCTTTTAATTAGTGCCACAATTTTATACCACGGCATCCATGATCAACAGTCGAATCAAGAGGAAGGGAAAAATTCAAGCTACATTGAAATAAATCGAAATACCAGAAGCCCAGAAGTGTTGTTGAAAGAAATCAAAGAAATACCAAAAGCCCAAGAGAGTGGCAATCTTATATTTGGGAAGGTGAGGCAAGGGTTATTCAGCTTAGTGCAATTAATGAGGGCATTGGAGGAACTATTTGGCCTATGTACAATGAGAACTACATGGGAAGTCTTGGTCTGTAACGGTGAAGCGTCTTGATGCTACAAATCCAAGACCAGCATACCGACCAGTGAAGTGGTCAACCGGCCATATGGAAGCAGAGGCAACGTCACCAAATATTTACTCTAACGGAATATTAACAGAGACTAACATAGGCATAATTTAAAAAGTTAAGAGACTAATTTTGAAAGTTGGAGGACTAAGAAATAACAAAATGTATCAGTTCAGAGACCAAAATGGGATGTAAACCAAAAAAAAATTCAGTGTGATTTTAGATCAATCCTTCTGGATTATGATTTGATGAAGAAGAATCAGATGGGTAGATTCACGAAATTTGGGCTTCTAATTTCGATTCTGAACTCCCAATGCCTGAAGATGTGTTGGTCTCTGACTGAAACCCAAAGAAATCCTAATCGATAGTCTCTGATTACTCTCAATTTGATGAATTCAAAACAACCATCTAAATTTTAGCCTTTAGTGACTGTAACAGCAATCATTTCAATACAAAGATGAATCTTCTAAAGGAGAGGAAGAAGAAAGAAATAGGAAACAAAAGATGAATCTTCAAAAAACAGAGTTTAAAGCCAGCCAACAATTTCCCATCACAAGAACAACAAATTCATTATTGGTCCTATTGAATAAATCAGTTTAAAGCCCTCTGTAAGTGAGATTACCAGCACTATTAGCAAACAAACCCCAGAACAGACGGTTGGTTCTTTGTTGTTGTTGTGATGGATGTTTGGTTCTTTGTTAATCACGTCCTTCTCCCGACCAGAAAAATTTCCAATAGAGAGCGACGGCGACGGTGGCTGAGTAGTCGACGGCAACGGTGGCTGTGTGAGTAAGACGCAAATGCGAGAGACAGAGTGAGAAAGGGAACGATGGTGGCTACTGGCTGACAGACGAAGTAAGTTCCTACATTAGAGAAACCCTAAAACCAAACGCAAAACTTACCATTTGAGTCGGTCGGTTAAAACCGAGGTTCGGTTCGGTTCGGTCTTACAGCCTATAGTCTGAACCGGTTCGATTCGGTCTTACAGCTTATTGTAAAATGGGTATCTGACAGTTTGTGATCATTTCTTTATATATAATATTACAATAATAGTTGAGCTTAGATTTTATTGCCAAAGCATTCAATGCAATTTCTTATTCATCTAGAAGTTAGAATCTTGTTGAACTCAAAAAAGAATTAAAAATTTAGATAGAAAAGAAAACCTCTTTGAATCCTTAATTATTTGAAAAGGAATAGATAAGGCATAAGTCTACACTTTTAATTGTAGTAGCATTATCTTGGGTCAAGGTATAACAAGTATTGTTCCATTATCGATTAATTATAGTAACCAATGGGTTGTTTGAGGTGTAAAGTCGATTATAATAGTATGTGAAGTTATAATAGTACGTAAAGTTACAATAGTTTTAAATAGTCTATAATTGGAATGCAGAATATTTTATTTTGAGTTTAGAATGTCTATGTTTGAGGGTGCACAATATTTTAATATAGTTTGGGAGTATGTATTTGAGGTGTAGATTTGTTTAACATAGAGTTCTAAAGTATGTGTTTAGGCTAGTTTTTTTTTCCTACTTTTTTTGTTGTGTTATACAACTTGTGCTATATTAAATATCAATTTTTTAAAATTTTAAATAAAAAAGATTTGCTCCATCAATTATAAAATGTGTTAGATTTTAAGATACGTTATTTTTCACTCATTTGACCATTTTGGAATGTACCAATATTGTTTAAGGTTCGCAAAATAATTGAGCTTACGGTAAACATTCATGTCATTCATTAAAAATGTATATATATGTGTGTATATATATATTTTGAGATGTACAAAGGCAACCTATTCTAACTCTATGATTAAAAAAATAATAAAATAGTAATAATAGTTGCCAAGGATGGGCACCACCGTGATAGCATAACAGATGTTATAATGATATATAGATGTTTGGAAAAAAAAAAGAAAAAAAAAAAGATAGATAGATAGTTTGTTATCATCCAAAAAGTATAAGAAGAATGGTTGATCAAGCGTGTTTGTTGAGGATGAGCTGACAATAGTCTAATTTCAACTCTGCATGAACAAATAAAAAGCTCTTCATTGCTAAGACATCAAGGAAGAGGATATATATTCATAGTCTGCAATCTGTCACGATTTTTTGCAATTGTGGGATTTGGTACAATTGGCACGCAACTTCCTTGATGTCCACTGTACGCTTTTCTTTTGGTCATTTTGCAATCATCATCGGGTGAATCCATTACATATCCCGCTCATTGCATACAACCTCTACCACCTCAAAGTGATTAGACATTACAAAATATTTATTAAAAAAAATATTGCGAGTACAAAGACTATGTAATACACGTCATTCACATACCAAATTTAATTAAGTATACATATCAACCACCTACTAACTCAGTTTATAAGGGCCTGTTGGCCCCTGGTTATTATAAACCTGTGTTATAATAACCTGTGAAATACTCTGCACCCCAAACACATACTATTATAACCCCAGACTATACTACTCTGCATTTTAAATAATATTATATGTTTCATGATGACTATAATAACTCATGCATATTATTATAACTCATCTATTATTATAACTCCACTTAACACCCAAATGACTCCCTAACATAACATAAATCAAATTTATAACACAACAGAAACTCAATCGATAGCATTTTTTTTTTTTTGCAAATTTAGGAGTAACAAAAAAAAATCAAGCACAGACAGACTGCCCTCAAATAAAGAAAATTCATCATTCTATTTTTTTTCACATGATATTGTTGTTGGGGTTTATGCCCTAAACAAGTGTGGTTTTGTAATAATGATTTTTCAAATAAATAAAGAGTTATTTACTACATTCTCGCACATAAACCTAAATCCATTAAACTAAGTTTCAATGTTATAATGATCAATCTTGAACAATTGTGTAGTTGACACAAGTTGGATAAAGTTGTTCAATTATAATCTAAATGGTCTATGGTATATGCATAAGGTTGAGAACCTTATACTGGTAACATCATGGATGCGACCCGCTTTGTATTTAGTACAAACGAGATAATCCAACTCGTTCATGGGGGCATCCTGTATCATGAGATTATACAAGACCGGACCGCAAATTATTAACCTACTAGTGTAACACTGTTAACCAAATAAGTATTATAATTTATAGATGATCATTAGTGACTTGGCCTGAATCCTGAGCAAGTTACAGACTTCTGCTTATGGGATTTGTCCTTAGACTAGTATAGGTGAGAGTAGTCTGTAGCCAACTCAATAAGTCTACCTTCTCAAGGACAGTACCTTGTAGGTAGCTGGGAACTTAACTCTGCAAGATGGAATTCACTCATTCCTAAAAATTAGGGAATCAGATAGGTTGTTCTCTTAAGAAGTGAATCCAGCTCTTGAACAACGGGGCCCCACTTTCTTACTGGCCTAAGAAGGATTAAGTTTATGGTAGGAACATAGACTGGTTGTTCATTAGAGGATTAGTGGTGCTTAAGGAGCAAGATATAGTCACAGGGATAAAACGGTAATTTGACCCAGTTGGGATTTATGCCCTAAACAAGTGTAGTTTTGTTTCAAATAAATAAAGATGTTATTTATTACATTCTCGCATATAAATCTAAATCCAATAAACTAAGTTCCAAGGTTATAATGATTGATCTTGAACAATTTGTGTAGTAGACACAAGTTGGATTAAGTTGTTCAAGCATAACCTAAAAGGTCTATAATATATGCATAAGGTTGGGAACCTTATACTTGGTAACACCATGGATGCGACCCATTTTGTATTTGGTACAAATGAGGTAATCCAACTCATTCATGTGGTAGACATGCGAGTAGGGCCATCCTGTATAATGAGATTATACAAAACTGAACCGCGAATTATTAACCTACTAGTGTAACACCGTTATCAAGATAGGTATAATAATTTATAGATGATCATTAGTGACTTGACCTGAATCCTGAGCAAGCTACGGACTCCTGCTTATGAGGTTTGTCCTTAGATTAGTATGGGTGAGAATGGCCTGTAGCCGACTCAATAAGTCTACCTTCTCGGGGACATAACTTTGTAGGTAGCTGGGAACTTAACTATGCAAGATGGAATTCACTCATTCATGAATTAGGGAATCAGATAGGTTGTTCTCTTAAGAACTAAATCCAAGCCTTGAACAACGGGGCCCCGCCTTCTTACTGGCCTAAGAATGATCAAGTTTATGGTAGGACCATAGACTGATTGTTCATTAGAGGATCAATTGAGCTTAAGGAGCAAGATGTAATCACAGGGGTAAAACGGTAATTTGACCCAGTTGTGATTACGAACAACCTGTGAAGGATCGACTCACAAGTATTGATTATATCAGTGGATACAACATAGTCTACAGCGAGGAGAGTGCAACTACGAGTCTATATTGGAGTGACTCATAATTAATGAATGTTGGTTAATTGAATCAAAGAGTTTGATCAATTAATCTTGTATCATTGGAGCTCACGATATGTAGATCCATTAGGTCACTCCGTTGGCTCAACATGGAAATAATGAGGGTTTATAGTTTGGAGTGAAATTAAAATGTTCAATTTCATGTTTAAGGGATATATCAATTATATATGATGTAATTGATATAACATATGGTTTAATCCATGAGAAATATATCATAAGAGCACTATAGGGGTAAGATGGTCATTTCCATCCTATTTCCCTATAAATATGTGCATGAGATGCACATTTGACAAGGCTATTCCAAAGGCAACCCTAGTGCTCTTTTTGGCAAGTGTTTTTATTGGAAAAGTTCCAAAACAGTTGTCTCTCTCAAAATCCCTCCCAACTCCAAAAGAGGTTCCACCACCTTCCCTCTCCTAAAGACACAACGGAGAAGATCTAGCGGTCGGATCAAAACTACTTCGTAGTTTGTGGAGAACGCGAGATCGTTGAGATCGTGGGAACGAGAGGAACAAAGGAGCACGTGTTGTTTTTGTCTACAAAGGTAATATATTTGTTGCCCAATCTTAGTAAGTATGCTTAATCGCTTTATATGTAAGTTTTTTATTAGATCTATGTAACACTTTACAAGAACACGCGATCAAAATCGCTTCCGCTACGGGATTCGATCATATCATGAACAACCTGTGAAGGAAAACTCACGGGTATTGATTATATCAATGGATACAACACAGTCTATAGTGAGGAGAGTGCAACTACGGGTCTATAGTAGAGTGACTCATAGTTAATGAATGTTGGTTAATTAGATCAAAGAGTTTGATCGATTAATCTCGTATCATTTGAGCTCATGGTCTGTAGGTCCATTAGGTCCCTCTGTTGGCTCAACATGGAAATATTGAGGGTTTATAGTTTGGAGTGAAATTGAAGTGTTTAATTTCATATATAAGGAGATATATCAATTATATAGGATATAATTGATATAATATATAGTTTAATCTATATACAAAATGAAAAATACATAATAAGAGCACTATAGGGGTAGGATGGTCATTTCCACCCTATTTCCCTATAAATATGTGCATGAGATGCACATTTGTAAGCATTCCAAGGCATTTGTAACAAACCCTAAGGGGTTGTTTGAGACGCAGGTTCAGAATCAGAATCATGGGAATCAGAAGTCTGGAGGGTTTGTCCTGAGGGGTTCTGAAGCCTGGGAATCAAAAAATTGTGGTTCTGAAGCCTGGGAATCAGAAAATTGTGTTTGGGGTGCAGTGTTCTGAAGTCTTGGAATCAGAAAACTGTATTTGGGGTGCAGTGTTCTGAAGCCTGGGAATCAGAGAGTTGTGTCTTGGGTGCAGTTTTCTGAACTCTAGGTTTGGTACAGTTTTGTTTCACCTTTTTTCTTTAAGCTATTTTATTCCTTTCAATTTTTTGTAATTGATCTTACGTGAATTGTAGAAGTAATGACTAACATGGATCAATTTTTTAAGTAACTTTTCCATGAATCTTTCAATTTAGGTAGTTTTTTTAACACCCCTACCACGAGTTTACACATACAGATACATCGTCCAAAAATGTTGCAACTAACATGAAACAAAAGAACATAAAACACATTTGTGCGAAAGAAAAAAAATTATTTCATTTTTTCTAACTTTTAAAAAAGAAATTACAAAATTGAGCCATTTGAGTGTACATTAAACAAAAATACCAAGTTATTTTTCTTTTTTTTTTTAATAAAAATTTCACAAAATTCAAAGGTGTTGAGAGTAGCATAAAAAAATGTTTATTAGCCATTTTTTAGTTTTATTTTAACCTTTTAAAAAATTGACTAGATTGTCGGATTGTTGGAGTGGTCGAGTTGATAAGGTGGTGGGATTGTCGAGGTGGTCGTTGGATTATTGGTTGTCGGTGGTCATCGGGTCGTCGGAGTTGTTGTTGAAAAGGTCGTTGAGGCAACCATCAGTGGTGGCTAGTCGTCGATGTGGTCGTCAGAGTTGTCGTTGTCTGTGGTTGCTAGAGTTGTCACTGGAGTTGTTGTCGAAGTGGTGGCTGAAAAATGGTAACGACAAATGAAAGAGGAAATGGAAAACCAAGTGGTCGCAAGAGGTAACCGTCAACGGTGGTTGAGTCCCTGATGTGGTCGTTGTAGTTGTAGTTGTCGTTATCGGGTGGTCGCTGGAGTTGTCATCGGAGTTATTGTCAAAGCGGTCACCGATAATGAAAAATGAAAAATTGAAGAGAAAATGGAAAATCAAGTGTTTTTCGGAGGCAGCCATCAGCGGTAGTCGAGTCGCTGGTGTGGTCATCGGAGTTTTCGTTGTCGATGGTGTCGGGTGGTCGCCGGAGTTGTCACCGGAGTTTTTGCCAAAGTGCTCGTCGGTACGTCGTCGGAGTTATCGTTGTCGGTGGTTGTTGAGTGGTCGTCGGAGTTGCCACCGGAGTTGTTGCCAAAGTGGTCGTCGATGCGATCGTCGGAGTTTTTACCGGAGTTGTCGTTGTCGGTGGTTGCTGGAGTTTTTACCAGAGTTGTCGTTGTCGATGGTCGTCGGTGGTCGCTGGAGTTTTTACCGGAGTTGTCGAAGTAGTCGACAAATGGATGAGAAAAACATGGAACAAATTCCATGAGATTACACTGTTGTAACCCATGGGGTTGTATTGTTGTAACCCATGGGAATGAGTTTCAAAACCAAGGATTTGGAACACCTTGCTCCAAACATGGGTTTGAATTTGGAATCTAAACCCATCCAAATCCAAACCCATGGGCCAAACACACCTTAAGTGCTCTTTTTTGTAAGTGTTGTTGGAAAAGGTCCAAAACACATATCTCTCTCAAAATCCCTTCTAACTCTAAAAGAGGTTTCCCACTACCTTCCATCTCCTAGAGATACAATGAAGAAGATCTAGCGGTCGTGTCAAAAACTAGATTAAAGTTTGTGGAGAACGTGAGATCGTTGAGATCGTGAGATCGAGAAGCAAAAGGAGCACGTGTTGTTTTAGTCTACAAAGGTAATATGCTTGCTGTCCAATTCTAATTTATATGCTTAATCACTTTTATATATGTTTTTGATTTGATCTACGTAACATATTACAAGAACACGTGATTCAAATCGCTTCCGTTTTCGGGATTTGATCCCATTAATTGGTATCAGAGCCAATTGTGCTCTGATTTTTTATTCTATATCTGTAAAAAATATAGGTGGGATTGCATGAAATTAATGAGATGAATGTTCGGTTTGCAAATTAGATGTTTCATTTTTGGTACTTAGATTTACAATTTTTTCATTGAAATGTTCAATGTAAGGGCCCGGTGTTTTGGACAAATTTAATTGTAATCGAGTCTGTAAGTCTGTGTCGATCGAGGCAAAGTGGTTGCTGAGAAGAACGGAGCAAAAACGTAAGAGAGGATTGTTGTTCTGTGAATGGTGTTGCAACACTGTTCATTGGTGTTGCAACGCCACTGCAACATGAATTTGGATGAGAAGACGATAGTGTTGCAATGCCATCAGGTGGACCAGCGTTGCAACGCCGCAACAGTTACGCGTGCAACAACGGGCAGAAAACGATTGTTTGCGTTTTTATTTATTATTTTTAATATATAAAATGTTTTTTTATTAATTTATTTATAAAAATATTTTATATTTAATTTTAAATTTATTATTATTCATTTTAATTAATATAATTAGATTATATTAATTGAAATTAATTTTAGGGTGTCAAAAGTGGTCTAATCTTGCTATTTATTTTTAGGAAAAAATATTTTTTTGGTCCCTCATATTTTTAGTTTGTGTCTATTTAGTCCCTACGTTTTAAAATTGGGCAATCAAGTCCCCAAATTTTGTTAAATAGTTCTATTGGTTCCTGTGCTGTTAATTTTTTAACAGAAACTGACATGTCTAATTTTAATATTAAAATAATAGTTTTAAAAAATAAAATAATAGATTTTTTTTTCAAAAAAATTACTCTTCTCTCTCACCTTCCCCTCCCTTCACCTCACCTTCCCGTTCCACTTCTCTCTCATCTTCCCCTCGTCTATCATCTTTCTCCTTCCATTTTCCCCTCCACCCACCTCCTTCCGTTATGGCGTCCTCTTCACCCAACTCTTGTCAGGATCTTATCTTCTTCTTCTCCCTTTCTTTTCTTCAAACCCTCTTTTCTTCCCCCACCTTCTCTTTTCATTTCTTCTTCTTCAAAGATCGACGGTCTACGCAAACAAGCCTCCCTTGAAATTTTTGGGTCAACAACGGCTAGAGGCATCTGAATGTGAACGACGACGACATTTTCGAACGACACAATCTGCAACGATTTGAAGTTCAGAGTAGCTTTAGATTTCGATTTCAATTTTAATGGTGACGACATTTGTATGTAACACTGAAGAATCAGAACGAGCTACTCTGAGAAATTCATGAAAACGAGAGAAGAAGAATGGTTAGAGAAGCGGTTGAGGGCTGGAGCAGAAGGGCGATGAAGCACCTAGGAACATATTTGAAGAAGAAGATTAAAAGAGAGATGTGAAGGGAAGAGGGGGGAAGAGAAAGATCGAGGAAGGGGATGGGGCTCAAAGTAGAAAGAGAAAAGAGAGGAGAAGGGTAAACCTATAATTTTCTTTTTAAAAGTTGTTATTTTTAATAAAAATATTATTATTATTTTATTTTTAAAAGCATTTACGTCGGTCGTCATAACCTCCGTTAGATATTTAACGGTTGAGGGGCTCAATAGAACTATTTAACAAAATTCGAGGACTTAATTGTCCAATTTTGAAATGTAGGGACTGAATAGATACAAACTAAAAATATGAGGGACCAAAAAGGTATTTTTCTCTTATTTTTATGCAATTGTTGTGTAATTATTTCCATGCATAATGTATGTTATTTAGAAAAATCTCACCTTAGGTTAAGCATGTTCATGCATCATATTATAATATAAGGTGTTATATTATATAGTTTGCATGATAAATTAATATAAAATGTTATCTTAATTTTTGGACAACATTGACATGCATTATGATTCACGAGATGAATATGCTATGTATGTTTATTATTCATGTGATTGATGATCAAACAATTATAACATAGTATGCATGTCACCTAAGGTTAATTAATTAGTTTTAAAATGTTTAGAACTTGGTATTAATAAACCTTAGGTTATCTAGTTCTAATTAGATTAGAATTAGGGACCGAATGATTATAGACTATGATTAAAGAGGAACTCTGTCTAAGGAAGGTTCTATCTAGGCTGGGGTATTTAAGCTGACGGAAACGGAACACCCTTACCTGGGAACTGACCTGAGAATGAATTTAATCTAAGAGTCTATAAATTATTAAAACGTCAACACAGTTTATTAAGGGGTTAATAAACTAGAAACCCTAGGTCTATATACTTAGGTAAGATTCAATATAAAGGGGTTATATTGATATACTTAGGTAAAATCATTAGCCGGATTTAACCTAGGTAAATTTCTTAAAACACTTAAAGTACTTAGTGGGAGGAAAAAGGTGTATATGATACATCGATTTTTCCACCCTACATATCTCCGAGAAATTCGCACTGTGAAATCCATACTTGGCCTCGTGGCGCAAACGAGAGTGTCTCCCTTCGGATGACGTTTGTATGGGTCATTATCAAGGTGAATGGAGAGGGTACTTATAGTGAGTGGGAGCGAGAACTGTGAAAACAAAGCCCACGACCTCTTCTATCAGTTCACACCGTGAGATCACTATGATCGTCTTTAATTTTTTTTTGTTTTTTTCTTTTGTTTCGTTTTTAGTTGTTTTTGTTTTTAAATAAATAACCCTTGCCTATTTTGCAACTCCCTTAGGGGTTTGATGATTGATATGCGCTTTAGTGGAGGTCTCATCGATTGAGTGATATTGTTCTCCTTCCATCTTTGTTAGTTGTCCTTAAGCATGCTTAAGTGAGCATTTTACATTAAGGGCAATGTATGCCTTAACCATGAGGGAGACATGTGTTGTTCGAAACTGATTTTGGGCTTGATTGAAAATTTTACATTGATGAGATCGTGTGTTGTTAGCGTTTATAGGGTGTTGCATGCCTTTGTGTTTATAAAGTTATTTACTTGCTTTAGGACTTTAAAATGATCTAATTTGACTATCGGATTCCATGTTTAGTTGTTGGTTTTCATGGTCTATGATATGCATGATGTAGGTAGTTGATTCATTATGTTTAAGCAAGTAAAAATAGGAAAGATGGTTGTTGTCCCTTGTTTAAAAATTAAGTTTCGCATGTTTTTAATGGTAAAAACTTGGTTGTTTTTGTAGAAATTTGTTACACATCTCATTGAAAATACAAAGTTAAGGTCAAATCTTAGAGTTAATGAAAATAAGAGTTGTTGCTTGTGTTTGAGGCAAGAGTATGCTATCTTGTTTGGTGTTTCTCAAAGGTCAAGCTTGTCATTAAGGGTTTTCTTTAGTGCGCTTATGGTTGGTGTGTCAATCAAAGTAGTTAGGATTCAACTCCTAGGCCAAAAAGTTCGAAAGCTAGAAGCCATGACAAGTTAGGTAACTCATACATTTTTTAGAATGCTCCAAAATTAGTAAACTTCAAATTTGTGATCATTTCAAGTTTGGGGAGTTACCCGACTCCTAACTCAATGAGGACATTGAGTACTCTAAGTTTGGTGGGAAAGGTAAATTCTTCGTGTTTATTTTTAAGGAAAAAAAATAAAAAATAAAAAAAGAAAGAAAGAGTATGCAAACCTTTCATTTTCCTAAAACTCCATTGGGCTAGATAAAATGTGTTACTTATTTTGTTACTTAGAGTCGATTCTGTGCAACTTGGTGCTCGATGTCGTGAAGTGCAGGCACTAACCATGTTGGCCTCTTGGAGCGAAGGTATCAAGCAAAGCCTATTCCCATTGCTTAGGTGCGTATGCGTTAATCACGTGTGCCATTCTAAGAACTACGGGAAGTCCCATTGCTTAGGTGTGCTGCGCTAAACACGTGTGCCATTCTAAGAACTACGGGAGAGTCAAAAAAAGAAATAAAAAAAAAACAAAAAAAAAAAAAAAAAGAAAAAAAAAACCTTGTCCTTAGCAAAGAGTTTTATGGAAATTGAGGGAATAATGCACATATCTATTTTTTTAAAAATAATATATATAAAAAAGTAAAAGGGAATGATCATTAAATTGTAGCCATGCGAGTTTTGGAGTATGACTTATTTTTAACTATGGGTTGCTTGATTTGAATGATTAGGATTCTAGTGGTTGAACTTGAGGGTAGATGTTGAATCCTAGTTGGTTTGCTCTTGGTTATTGATGCATAAGTGTAGCTAAGAAACCTCCGGTGAGCCACAAAGAGAGCATTGAATGAATGGTGACTTGTAGCTAGAGCATAAGTTCTCAATCCTTATTTAGTTACCCAAATGATTTGAGTCTTTAAAGGTTTTTAAAGTTTTTAGGGAATAGAACTCATTGAGGACAATGAGTAGTTCAAGTTTGGGGTTTGATAACTCACCATAAGTGAGTTATTTTACTAGAATTTTAGTGTTTAACCCACTTGAATTGCATTTAATTTAGTGATCCTCATGTTATTTTATCCCTAAATTATGTGTGTTAGCTTTAAAATCTTGAATTTAAGCATTAGGTGCAAAAAGAATTAATTTTGATGTTTTTGTGCTTTAATTTAAGAAATTTAGGAAAATAAGCTAACGGTTAATTAAAGACCGAAATTTGAGATTTTTCTTAACTCCAAAAATCCTTGCGTATTTTGATTTATAATTGACTTCATATATTTATTTGGGATTTTCCAAAGTGCAGAGAGTATAAAATTTACAAGAGTCCCTAAGGGCATTTTAGAGAAGGGTAAGATGGTCTTTCTACCCCTAAGGGCATTTTTGTAATTTATGGAATTAGGGCAACACCATCGTATATAAAGAGGCTAGGGTTTACAAGTGTAAAGGGAGAGTTGGAGTTGTGACAAAAGGAAGAGACCGAGAGAGAACGGGCGATTGCTACAGCAAAGGTGTGCATTGGAGAGGAAAATCGTGAAGGTTCCATTGCTGTAGCAATCGTACGAGTGAGGAAAAATTGAAGATTCAGGGTGTTATTGCTGTAGCAAAACCGAGAGGCCATTGTTGTAACAAAATTGAGAGTGCAGTTCGATTTTCACAGATGTCATTCACGAAATTTGTGATTACCGGCGATCCAACCGTTGGATTTTACTAAAACTTTGTCAGCCTGTTGAGGACTCATAGAGCTCCCATTTGAACGGTTGGATCGTGGTTTCGAGCTTTCCTGTGTCAGATATCGCAGTCACATTGGGCGACAACAGCAGTTCGGTTTTTCACAGACGATGCTCACAAAGTTGTCGTTTGCCGGAGTTTCAACCGTTGGATTGTGCTGAAATTTTTCCAGATTATTCAAGACTCATAGGGCTTTACTTTGAACGGTTGGATCGTCGTTCTGAGCTTCGGTGGATGAGATATCGCTGTCGCACAGAACCTGCAAAACTAAAATCTGCTACTATGGTCTGCTTTGTCTTTGGTGGTATCTTTTGCTTCGTGTCATTACCTCTCCTAATCTCTAATTGTTAATGTTGTTTTTCCGCTATTGGACACATATTTAAGACTATTTTTGTTCACTATTTTAGACCGAATTCGTGACTGTTTTAGGCTAGAATTGTGACTGATTTATGATAAATTTGTGAACATCATTGGGTTGTTTTCTTGAATTCTTTGATGGATAAAAACATGCATCAATTAGAAGTTTGTGAGTTGATTTTTGTCATGAACTAAATTATCTTAGGCAAGGGTTAGGTTGTTTTAATGTAATTTTGGATTAAATTTATGGTTGATGCCATTAATTGAATTTATGAAATTTTATTAAATTTAACGGTTGCATGAGAATTAAAATTGGCCTTTTAACTTCTCTATAATTCATAAACTTGGGAAAGCTAATGAATTAGAAAACTAAAATTTCATTCTAGGATTATTGAGTTGATTAGGGATAATTAACCCACCTAGAACCTAAAATCATGGGCATAATTTAGATCACAATTGGGAAATTGTAGGTTTTAAAACTTAGTGATTTTGGAAAGAATCATTTGAATGCATGTGTAGGTAAATTCAAGGCATCACTCAAAATTTATTCAAATCGAACATTAGAACTCTAACCTAACCCGAGCCTATTTTTCATTACAAATCTCATCTCTTGTATCTGCCTTCTTGTTTGCATTCTCCTCTCCCCGCATTTAAATTTATTTATTTTCTTACATCTTATCTTATCTTTCTTACTTATCAATTTATTTATTTACAACAATAATTTGCACACTCATGCATTGCACTAAAATAAGGAAAATTTGCTAGAACACTCACTAATTTAGGTCTAACTAGTCCTCGTGGGATCGATACTTTTAACTTATCACTTGTCGCCTCTCGACCGTGTATACTTGCACGTCGTAAAAGTGTCGGGGTTTTATTCTAATTTACATTAGTTTAGGGCATCCAAATTTTCGCATCAAGTTTTTGGCGCCAGTTCTTTGGGATTAGTTTTGATTCTTATCTTGTTTGAGTTGATTTTAGCATTTTATCCTTTTTTCTTGTTGAGTGTGTCTTGTTGTCTTTGTTTTTGTGATTTTATCTTTGTTGAGTCTTGGTTATTCTTTCTCGTTTGTGTTGGTGCAAATTGTGTTTATTAAGCTTTGTTATAATTGATTAATTACTTTATTATGGCTTATGATAACTTTGGGTGGTCTTCATTGCCCAAAGAGCAACCACAATATAGTTCCTTTTCTTATGATTATCCCTATGCCAATTTAGAGTCTTCTAGTGAGGGTATGGAGCTTATGGCTATCAAATGCCTAATTACCATCATCATCGAACCTATGACTCATGGGAACCACATGTATGATAATAATCGTCGAGCAATTGGGCCTATGAACCATATCCTAGGGGTTTTGAGTCATATCCTTCCTATATTCAAGAAACCGGGTGTGAAGACTTAATCTTCCCTTAAAATATTGTTATTAGAATATATGAGAACCACGAAAGAGAGGAATAAGCAAATAGAAGAGATGAATAATCAAATAGGGAGTCAATTCAACGCTTAACGGATACACTTGTCTCCTTAGAGAACAAATGTACTTAGACTCATCCGAGGTTGAACACCCTAGGGAAGATAGTGAAGGAGGACCCACACTCTTAGATAGTTCGGTGAGTCACTTGATCACCGACCCATCGATAGACCCTCGGGATCTTAGTCCTTCACATTTTTAGTCGATATAGCATTTAGAGAATTGTGCTTTAGATGTAAAAGAACTAGAACTCATTAGCACTCACCGTGATGGAGTTAGTGAGAGCGTGGAAGAAGTTGAGCCTGTTGAGTTAGGCCGGAGGTAGAGTTTGAGGCTTTTGAGTCTATGACAGCTTCTATCTTCCGATTTTTCTCTTATTGGTGAATGTTTTTCTTTCTATGCTCTCAGTCGGTTGTCTTTTTGTGAGTCCTGTTCATTTTCCTGCTTTTTCCTTCTTTTCTTTTACCAAATAAAAACCAAAAATGTTTACTTTGTTGTTTTTCCTTCTTTTCGCTTTAATATATAAAAATCAAAAATATATCCTGCTTCTGGCTCTCACGAGAAGCTAGTATTCTTGCTAGCTCTGATTTGTTTTGTAGATTCAAGAAAGAGAGGCCCAAGAAGTGGGAGAATTTTTACGTGCACCTTGACGAGCCCATTATCTGCGTCAAGCTAAGGACGTTAAACAAGCGCTTCTTGGGAGGCAACCCAAAGTTTATTTCGTTTGTTTCGTCTTTAATTTTTTTTTGTTTTTTTCTTTTGTTTCGTTTTTAGTTGTTTTTGTTTTTAAATAAATAACCCTTGCCTATTTTGCAACTCCCTTAGGGGTTTGATGATTGATATGCGCTTTAGTGGAGGTCTCATCGATTCAGGGCAGTATTGTTCTCCCTTCCATCTTTGTTAGTTGTCCTTAAGCATGCTTAAGTGAGCATTTTTTTACATTAAGGGCAATGTATGCCTTAACCATGAGGGAGACATGTGTTGTTCTGAATCTGATTTTGGGCTTGATTGAAAATTTTCTGTTGATGAGACTGTGTGTTGTTAGCGTTTATAGGGTGTTGCATGCCTTTGTGTTTATAAAGTTATTTACTTGCTTTAGGACTTTAAAATGATCTAATTTGACTATCGGATTCCATGTTTAGTTGTTGGTTTTCATGGTCTATGATATGCATGATGTAGGTAGTTGATTCATTATGTTTAAGCAAGTAAAAATAGGAAAGATGGTTGTTGTCCCTTGTTTAAAAATTAAGTTTCTGCATGTTTTTAATGGTAAAAACTTGGTTGTTTTTTGTAGAAATTTGTTACACATCTCATTGAAAATACAAAGTTAAGGTCAAATCTTAGAGTTAATGAAAATAAGAGTTGTTGCTTGTGTTTGAGGCAAGAGTATGCTATCTTGTTTGGTGTTTCTCAAGGTCAAGCTTGTCATTAAGGGTTTTCTTTAGTGCGCTTATGGTTGGTGTGTCAATCAAAGTAGTTAGGATTCAACTCCTAGGCCAAAAAGTTCGAAAGCTAGAAGCCATGACAAGTTAGGTAACTCATACATTTTTTTAGAATGCTCCAAAATTAGTAAACTTCAAATTTGTGATCATTTCAAGTTTGGGGGAGTTACCCGACCTCCCTAACTCAATGAGGACATTGAGTACTCTAAGTTTGGTGGGAAAGGTAAATTCTTCGTGTTTATTTTTAAGGAAAAAATAAAAAAAAAAAAAAAAAGAAAGAGTATGCAAACCTTTCATTTTCCTAAAACTCCATTGGGCTAGATAAAATGTGTTACTTATTTTGTTACTTAGAGTCGATTCGAGCAACTTGGTGCTCGATGTCGTGGTGCAGGCACTAACCATGTTGGCCTCTTGGAGCGAAGGTATCAAGCAAGAAGCCTATTCCCATTGCTTAGGTGCGCCTGCGTTAATCACGTGTGCCATTCTAAGAACTACGGAAGTCCCATTGCTTAGGTGTCTTTGCGCTAAACACGTGTGCCATTCTAAGAACTACGGGAGAGTCAAAAAGAAATAAAAAAAACCAAAAAAAAAAAAAAAAGAAAGTAAAAAAACCTTGTCCTTAGCAAAGAGTTTTATGGAAATTGAGGGAATAATGCACATATCTATTTTTTTTTTTTAAAATAATATATATAAAAAAGTAAAAAGGAATGATCATTAAATTGTAGCCATGCGAGTTTTGGAGTATGACTTATTTTTAACTATGGGTTGCTTGATTTGAATGATTAGGATTCTAGTGGTTGAACTTGAGGGTAGATGTTGAATCCTAGTTGGTTTGCTCTTGGTTATTGATGCATAAGTGTAGCTAAGAAACCTCCAGGTGAGCCACAAAGAGAGCATTGAATGAATGGTGACTTGTAGCTAGAGCATAAGTTCTCAATCCTTATTTAGTTACCCAAATGATTTGAGTCTTTAAAGGTTTTTAAAGTTTTTAGGGAATAGAACTCATTGAGGACAATGAGTAGTTCAAGTTTGGGGGTTTGATAACTCACCATAAGTGAGTTATTTTACTAGAATTTTAGTGTTTAACCCACTTGAATTGCATTTAATTTAGTGATCCTCATGTTATTTTATCCCTAAATTATGTGTGTTAGCTTTAAAATCTTGAATTTAAGCATTAGGTGCAAAAAGAATTAATTTTGATGTTTTTGTGCTTTAATTTAAGAAATTTAGGAAAATAAGCTAACGGTTAATTAAAGACCAAAAAAATTTGAGATTTTTCTTAACTCCAAAAATCCTTGCGTATTTTTTGATTTATAATTGACTTCATATATTTATTTGGGATTTTCCTGTGTGCGAGAGAGTATAAAAATTTACAAGAGTCCCTAAGGGCATTTTAGAGAAGGTAAGATGGTCTTTCTACCCCTAAGGGCATTTTTGTAATTTATGGAATTAGGGCAACACCATCGTATATAAAGAGGCTAGGGTTTACAAGTGTAAAGGGAGAGTTGGAGTTGTGACAAAAGGAAGAGACCGAGAGAGAACGGGCGATTGCTACAAAGAAAGGTGTGCATTGGAGAGGAAAATCGTGAAGGTTCCATTGCTGTAGCAATCGTGCGAGTGAGGAAAAAATTGAAGATTCGTGTGTTATTGCAGTAAGAAAACCGAGAGCCCATTGTTGTAACAAAATTGAGAGTGCAGTTCGATTTTCACAGATGTCATTCACGAAATTTGTGATTACCGGCGATCCAACCGTTGGATTTTACTAAAACTTTGTCAGCCTGTTGAGGACTCATAGAGCTCCCATTTGAACGGTTGGATCGTGGTTTCGAGCTTTCCTGTGTCAGATATTGCAGTCACATTGGGCGACAACAGCAGTTCGGTTTTTCACAGACGATGCTCACAAAGTTGTCGTTTGCCGGAGTTTCAACCGTTGGATTGTGCTGAAATTTTTCCAGATTATTCAAGACTCATAGGGCTTTACTTTGAACGGTTGGATCGTCGTTCTGAGCTTCGGTGGATGAGATATCGCTGTCGCACAGAACCTGCAAAACTAAAATCTGCTACTATGGTCTGCTGTCTTTGGTGGTATCTTTTGCTTCGTGTCATTACCTCTCCTAATCTCTAATTGTTAATGTTGTTTTTCCGCTATTGGACACATATTTAAGACTATTTTTGTTCACTATTTTAGACCGAATTCGTGACTGTTTTTAGGCTAGAATTGTGACTGATTTATGATAAATTTGTGAACATCATTGGGTTGTTTTCTTGAATTCTTTGATGGATAAAAACATGCATCAATTAGAAGTTTGTGAGTTGATTTTTGTCATGAACTAAATTATCTTAGGCAAGGGTTAGGTTGTTTTAATGTAATTTTGGATTAAATTTATGGTTGATGCCATTAATTGAATTTATGAAATTTTATTAAATTTAACGGTGCATGAGAATTAAAATTGGCCTTTTTAACTTCTCTATAATTCATAAACTTGGGAAAGCTAATGAATTAGAAAACTAAAATTTCATTCTAGGATTATTGAGTTGATTAGGGATAATTAACCCACCTAGAACCTAAAATCATGGGCATAATTTAGATCACAATTGGGAAATTGTAGGTTTTAAAACTTAGTGATTTTGGAAAGAATCATTTGAATGCATGTGTAGGTAAATTCAAGGCATCACTCAAAATTTATTCAAATCGAACATTAGAACTCTAACCTAACCTTGAGCCTATTTTTCATTACAAATCTCATCTCTTGTATCTGCCTTCTTGTTTGCATTCTCCTCTCCCCGCATTTAAATTTATTTATTTTCTTCTGTCTTATCTTATCTTTCTTACTTATCAATTTATTTATTTACAACAATAATTTGCACACTCATGCATTGCACTAAAATAAGGAAAATTTGCTAGAACACTCACTAATTTAGGTCTAACTAGTCCTCGTGGGATCGATACTTTTAACTTATCACTTGCTGCTCTCGACCGTGTATACTTGCACGTCGTAAAAGTGTCGGGGTTTTATTCTAATTTACATTAGTTTAGGGCATCCGAAATTTTCGCATCAGTTACCTTAGTTTATTTTCCAACCTAGTCCTCCCTTTGGCGGATTTTATTGGATCAAGACTCTGGAATCTAAAGATAGAGGGCTACACTCACGGGATACATTAGTTGTAATTGTATTCATACCAAATAATGGTAACTAAAGTCTATGAGAATAAGAGTTATTCTGGCATTAGATTTTGGTCAAGAATGTCTTGATCTAGAGGAGTAGTGTTTTTTATTACCCTTGGGTGTCATACATTCTAAACCTTTAGAGTATCATTGCGAATTATTAATGACTTAGGAATCATTAGATAATTAGCTAAAACTGATTGGATTAGTTAAAGGTTTAGTGAGAGACTAATACATGTAATTTGCATTTCAACAAAATGAATAACTCAATCATTTCCTTATTGGCAACCGAGAAATTAACTGGGAAAAACTAAAGGGAATGAAAATCCCGCAGTAGAAAAGACGATGGAATCATCGTGGTTTTGTTATGAAAAACGTTTTCTTAAAACCATTTCTATCCTATAAAAACTAGGTTAAACATGCTTTTAGAAGGAAAAAAAACAGCAAGAGAAACTTACTTGTTGAAAAACCGTTTTTCGTGTTTTCCTTCTCCGGTCACGAACTCTTCGCGTACACGATCTCAACGAACTTGATCTCATCGAACAAACGAACGATCCGAACACTTTCGAAAAGTCATCTCGGTTGTTCTCCTTAGGTAGAAGGAGATAGGTGGGACTCCTTTTGGTGAAAGGGAGAAGAGAATTTGTGAGAAGGTTGAGAGAATTTGTGAGTTCTTTTGGTGAGAAATCCAAAAAATGAAACTCAAACTTACAAAATCCTTCTTGCAAAGGGTTATATAATGGTGATAGGTGGAGTTGAAATCTCCACCTATTTACCATTTAACCACAACCATAGGTTATGCAAATCATATTTGCATAACTACATATAATAAGATATCTCATACCTTATTATACAAATCACATTTGTATAATTGTGGATTTTAAATTGAATCACATTCAATTTAATTTCTCTCAATCCAATTTCTCTAAATTAGCCCTAATTAAGCAATTAGGCTAACCTATAGTTTATTATGAATCTCATTCACATTAAACTATATAAAATGCCAATCATATATCATATAAATGACATAATTACCCTTTTAATGAATTTGAACACTTCAAATCCACACCAAACTGTAAACCTTCTATGTATCCAGTTTGAGCTAACCGAGGGACCTAACGGACCTACAGATGACGAGCTCCAATGATCCGAGACTAACCTGTCAAACTCTTTGACCCGATTAATCAACATTCATTAGCTACGGTAACACTCCACAAAAGGCCGTAGTTGCACTCCCATCACTGTAGAACAAGTTGTGTCATTGATATAACCAATACCCATGAGTCGACCCTTCACAGGTTGTTCGTAGACATTGCTAGGTCAATTTACCATTTTACCCATTTGTCTATTTCTTGCTCATTAAGTCCTCACTACTCATTTAATGAACAACAACGTTGTAATGGTCCAACCATATACAACACCCCTTTCGACCCAGTGAGAGGGTGGGCGCCCGTTGTCCAAACCCTGGAGACAACACTTAAGGGAACAACCCCTCTAGTTTCTCTAAAGTCGGGAACGAGTGAATTTCATCTCGCGTAGTTAAGTTCCCAACTCCCCACGTGGTCCTGTCCCTGAGAAGATAGGCATATTGAGCGAGTAACTGTGACTACCCTCGCCCGTACTAGTCAAATGACAAACCCCGCAGACATGAGTCCGTAACACGCTCAAGATTACAATCGAGTCACTAATGGTCATCTACGGAGTTATTAGTCCTATACTGTCAACGGCGTTACATCAGTAGGTTTAATAATTCACGGTCCGGTCTTGTACAATCTCATTGCACAAGATGCCCCCACTCGCATGTCAATCACATGAACAAGTTAGATCAACTCGTTTGTATCTAATACAAAGCGGGTCACATCCACAGCGTATCCAGGATTAGGTCTCCAACCCTATCCATATATTGCAAACCGTTCGGGTCATTAACTCGAACGTGATCCTCCCTATGTGTCCACTACACACCGTTCAAGTTCTAGTTCTCTCATAAATTCAATGACCTTGGAGCTTAGTTTATTGGACAAAATTTGTAAAAATGCGAGACACAAAGTGATGAAAGAAATAACTCTTATATTTATTTCAATTGGTAATATTACAAACAAAAAGAGATTAGGACATACATCCCAACAAAAACATGATGGCTTGGAAAAACGACTTTAACATTATCTTGGTAGCAGACGATCTAAAGTTTGTGTTTACTGAGCAGTGTCCTCAGGTGCTAAGCTCGAATGCAACACGAAATGTTCGTGATGCATACGATAGATGGATCAAGGCCAATGATAAGGCCAAGGTCTACATCTTGGTAAGTATGTCTGACATACTAGCCAAGAAGCACGAGGGCATGATGGCCACTAAGGAAATCATGGATTAGTTGCAAGGCATGTTCGGACAACAGTCTATTCAGGTCAGGCACAATGCCCTCAAGTACATCTTCAACGCTAGAATGACGGTGAGATCATCTGTTCGGGATCATGTTCTCGATATGATGGTTCAGTTCAACACGACGGAGTCGAATGATGCTTCTATCGATGAATTAGGCCAGGTCGGCTTTATATTAGAAACTCTTCTAGAGAGTTTTCTACAGTTTCGAAGTAATGCTGTTATGAACAAGCTTACTTTCAATCTTACCACCCTCCTGAATGAACTCCAAACCTTCCAATCTCTGATGAAAATCAAAGGATCGAAAGGTGAGGCAAATGTTGTCATAGGAGTTATCACAGGGTTCGACCTTTGGGACAAAATCAGTGACTTCATCATTTTCAGGCCTGAAAGGCAAGAAGAAGAACATGAAAAAGGTTGGTAAGGGGAAACGGACTGACAAAACTGCCGCCCAGAAGGGCAAGAAAGTCAACGAAGTTGCAAAGAAAGGAAAATGTTTCCACTGCAATGAAAACGGGCACTAGAAACGAAACTGTCTGAAGTACATTACCGAAAAAAGAAAGAAAGTAAATATGATTTACTTTTCTTAGAGGCTTGTTTAGTGGATGATGATAACACTGCTTGGATATTGGATTTGGGCGCCAGAATCATGTATGTTCTTCTTTTCAGGGAATTTGTTCCTAACAGCAGCTACAAAAAGGGGAGATAACACTTCGTGTTGGAAATGGAAAAGTTGTCTCAGTTGTAGCAGTGGTCACGATGAAGCTGTTATTTGGCAAGAAACATATGTTGTTAGACAACGTATTAGTGATACCAGGGTTTACTAGAAACCTCATTTCAATTTCTTGTCTAGTAGAACAGTGTATTTCAGTATCATTTTCTCATAATAAAGTGTTTATTTTAAAGAATGGTGTTGAAATATATGCAGCTTCATTACAAAATGGTTTGTATTTTTTAAGGCCTAATTCAGTCAAAATGCTTTTGAACACTGAATTATTTAAAATTGCAAACACACAAACTAAGAAACGTAAAATTTCTCCTAAAGAAAATGCTCAACTTTGGCACCTTAAGTTAGGCCAAATTAATCTTAATAGGATTGAGAGATTGATATAGAATGGACTTCTAAATGAGTTCGAAGAAAATACTTTACCAGTATGCACTAGTAGAAAAAAGGGTTTTGATGACGGGCGCGCGCCTGTCATCTATGCGAGTGTCATTGTAACATGGGTTGGAAACCAGCTTTTAATGACGGGCATTGCCCGTCATAAAAAGTGATTTTCAATGGGGCAATGCCCGTCATTAAAACTCTTGGAATTTTTTTTTTAAAAAAAAACCTATTGTCCGTCATTATATCTGTCATTATTTTTTAGTTCATAATTTTTTATTATGACAGACAATGCCCGTCATCGTTTTTAGCATAATTTTAATAATAAAAAAAGGTCGTTAATAGCCCGATGGCACCAACAATATTTAATAACTAATTACCTGAAATATTGCAAATATATTAACTTCTATATTGAAACCACACATGAAATCACTATACAAATTTACAAACATGAAACAAAAACACTTTTATATCCAAAACATACATCAAATCACCCATAACAACATCCAACAAAATTCTTTTTCAACCAAAACAATGCACATAGAAAACTTTTATATCCAAAACCATAAACTACTATATTACAAACCATAAACTCCTATATCACAAACCTTAACCATAAACTCATATATCAAAACCTTAACCATAACTCTAAAACCATAAACTTATATATCACAAACCTTAACCATAACTCTAAAACCATAAACTCATATATCACAAACCTTAACCATAACTCTAAAACCATCACAAACCTTAATTAACCATAAACTAGTATATCATAAACCTTAACCATAACTCTAAAATCATAGACTCCTATATCATAACACTGAAACCATAACTCCTACATCACAAACCTTAACACCTATATCACAAAATTCATGAAACTCTAAAACTAACACGAAAATATCAAGCCAATAAGTAAAAATTTGGCATGACCTCTCAGAACATCAACTAACCATAACTCAAACATTGCGAACACTTCTATATCCAACAAAACATGAAATTCATCCATAAACATCCAACAATCATTCATTTTACAAGAAGGACATAACTTCATTATAAATAATACACATGAGACGATCTCTACATGTCCTTAACACCTATATCACAAAAACAATGAAACTCTAAAACTAACACGAAATATCAAGCTAATAAGTAAAAATTTTGGCATGACCTCTACAGGAACATCGACTAACCATAACTCAAACATTGCAGAACACTTCTATATATCCAGTTTTCGAAGAATGAGGCCACCCGCCTCCACACAAACTACTAAATATAAATACACTTCTACTATATACATTATAAACAAGTATATTGTACACCCTAACGAAATGTAGTAAAAATTTCACAAAATTCAGATATTCACAAATGGCTTACACAAATCACACCAACAAAATCCGCCCATTCTACTACTCGAACCTCGTCGATTTCTTCTTATTTATATGCGCTTTTGTGTTTGAACTACAAAGAAAAATAATATAATAACATTAGACTAAATTATGTTTTGAATCACAAACCGTATAAAATAAGAGTACTTACGAGGTTCATTATAGGAATACTAGAATTATATACTATTTCTCGTATATACTTACATACATAGTACCACGCAGACTCCACGAACTTCGGTTGGCGGGGCACTATATGCAAAATAATTTAAAAATAGCATATTTGAGTTAAATATTGTTCTAACGTTGAACAAAACATTCGAATATATTAATTATGTTTACCTTTACAAGTTTCCAAGTGATGGAAGAACGATATTGTGGAAGTGAGTGTTTGGCTTGCCACATTCTCAAGGATCTAAAGAGTTTGAAACATTAGAAAAATTAATAGAAAGTAATTCATTCTAAAGGTTTGAAACACTTACGTATTTATTGTTCCTTAAAAACTTTCTTCGATCTTACTCCTCAACGAGTTTAAGACATAAACGGTGTTTGCCCGCGGATGGATAACGATCAACATCCAATGATATCTATTAAAGTTAGGAGTATTCTAATATCATTGTTTTATGAACAAAAAACATATAAATAAATTGAAGTAATTTAAACTTACCCAGTATTATATGGGATGAAAACTTGTTGATCCAAGTCCAAATTAACCATTTCTAACCTGTTAGCCAGATTTATACAACGTGTTTCTTGACTTTTAACAAAATTAACGGTTCAGGAGCGTTAACCATTCCTTTATTTTTTTCCTTTCTTGGCTTCTTTCCAAACGAGTATTGAAGTCTACTAATTTTCGCAAGAATTTCCTCTCCACTTAACGGTTCAGGAGCGAATTCCAATTCTTGTTCACCATTAAAAGCTTTCTTCCGTCTTTCTATATGGATGATTACTGGGGTAAATATTTTCGATGTCCAAGATATGCCATTTTTTCCTTTTGGCAAATAAGTGGATGAAGTTTTTTCCCCACATATTGAGCACGCATGATATCCTTTTCTTTGTACAACCACACAAATTGCCATATGTAGGAAAATCATTAATAGTCCACAATAAAATAGCTTTAAGTATGAAAGATTGTTCGTGATGTACATCGTAACACTGAACCCCATCATTCCAAAGTTTTTTCGGATCATCAACTAATGGAGCTAAATAAACATCTATGTCATTCCTCGTTGTTTAGGCTCAGAGATATTAATGCATTTAACATCAAAAATTTCGTTTCATGCATAACCATGGAGGTAAATTGTATGTCACCAACATAATCGCCAACAACTATATCTACTACTAAGATCACCGTGTGGATTGACTCCATCGATAGAAAGAGCAAGACGGAGATTTCTAGGTTCTAAACCAAACTCGCCACAAATTGTCTACTTGCTTCCCACGATAGTGTATCTCTGCGAGGATGTCGTATGTACCCATCAATTACTCGTTCATTAGCATGCCAAGTCAACAAACTCGATATTTCTTTCTTTGCGAAACATTCTTTCAAATCTTGGGATAGGAGAGAAATACCACATGACTTTCGCGGAATGTTCTTCATCACATCCTTCGAATTTTTACAAAGCTTCCATCTTGATGTTCCGCATGTAGGGCATACTTCTACATCTGCAAGCTCTTTTCTAAACAAACAACAATCATTACTACATGCATGAATCTTTTCATACTTCATTCCAAGAGTACACAAGATTTTTTGGCTTGATATGTAGAGCTAGGAAGTTCATTTGGACTTGGTAAGATGTCACGAACCAATGCTAACAACTCGATTGAAACTTTTATCGCTCCATCCAAACTTTTCTTTCAAATTATATAACTTTATCAATGCAGATATTTTGGTAAAATTGTTACAATTTAAGTACAATGGTTTCTTGGCATCATCTAACACTTCTTCAAATATTGGAGACTTGTCATTGAAATAGTTATGTGCGACCTCAAACATTCCTATTGTGTCGTCAACATCTTCGTCCCCAACTTCACTTCCTCTTTTCTCTCATTCTAGTGGTGACTCACCATGCCAAATCCATGTTCTATAGCTTTCATCAATGCCATTAATATATAAATGGTCTCTTACGACATTCGCATTTTGAGACTTTGCATTCACACATTTCAAGCATGGACAACAAATGACATCGACCTATTTGAATGTCGTATACCATTTTGGATAAACGTCCTCAACTCCTAAACGATATTCGATGACATTCTATTCTTTGACATCCACGACTTATCCATAACGATATTCGAAAGTTTAATCTACAAGAAGAATAATAGTTACTTAAACTTATGTACTTACTATGTCTTTAGGAAATCAACGAAGAACAAAAAAACTATCAAGGAGTTCATCACATTACTCAATTCACGATGTTGATTCAAAAATCAACATCATGATATTTTGGACTAATACCATTTCCTCTAATCCACAACCCCACTACTATTATTAAGAAAATTAAACATATGATTATTCTAACCAAACACGCTAAACAAAAGATCTCAATCATTCCTCAATCACTATTAATATTAATAAAATTAAACATATGAAATATAAACTCATAAAGCTTAACACAAACAAAAGAATTGTAATTAAGAAAAATTTAGGAAGTCCTCACTTTTTCCTCAACAATGTAATACAAGGTTATTAACCTCCTTCCATCCATCCCCAATATAAAAGTAAATTTATCTATTTTCATAAAAATTATAGCATAATCAAAGCAAATAAATTAAAATGAGACATCCGATTATGAAAACCAAAAATCAATGCCATAAGTTTTAACTAATTAAAATGAGTTAAGTTTGAGATTCAAATTTTAAATTGGGTAGAAAAATGAAAATTTGAACTTGATAGTAGTAATCAAGAATGAACTTTTAAAGTCATGAGAGAAGTTCCTTCATATGTTTCTTGGGTAGCTTCCACAATATTGAAGCTTTTGAGACTTTTTCAACTACCTAAAGATGGGGTCACTCTCAATTTTCTAATGCCAATTAATATCAAGAACACTTGCATCACATTTTTAATAATGTTTCTAATGCCAATTACCTTGATCCATAAAAATGTTTCTAAAGCCATTAATTAAACTAGGCTTAAATTAGGTAGAAATTGAACACATTTTCACTTGAAAGAAAAATAATGCATAACAAGTAGCTTTGAACGCATTTTCTTACAACCTCAACCTATATTATATATATTTTTAAGTTTTTAAGGCTACCTAAAAATTGCATAATCCATCAAATGTGACTTCCATTTCAACTTTGTGCCTTTCAACATTTCAAGAGCATTTCTAGATAACTAACAAAAAAAACAAGCTAAACCGACATAAAAAACAAGCTAAAGGGGCAGATTTGGACCTCAATGAAGCGAGATCTACAAAGGAGGTGTAGATCCGGACCTCAAGCTTCAAATCCGGCCGGAGAAGAAAGACGATGAGGACTCCCAAATGGACGGCGGCGAAGCGGTTGGCGGCGATTTGGTGCTACGTGGACGGCGATTTGGTGCTTCGTGGCCGGCGGTGACTCCCCAAACGATCGACGGTCGACGGTGGACGGCGGTTTGTGAAGAAGAGAGTGAGATCGTGGAGAGAGATGAAGGCTCGCTTGTGGTCGGCGCGACGAGCGATTAGGGGCGAAGACCAAACAGACGCGGCGGCGCGATGAGATGGATTTGGCGGTTTTCGACTCCCCTAACGAACGGCCGGCTAGAGATGGGTCAGGTGTGAGGTGAGCTGGGAGGGAAAGGAGAGATGGAATGGGTCCGAACAGAGATGGAGAGATGAGATCGAGGGAAAGTGAGCTGGGAGGGAGATGAGATCGAGGGTGGAACGTGAAGAGAGAGAATGAGTTGTCGAGTGTGAGGTGTCCGATTTTTTTATAACAACATATAATGTGATTTCAAAAGCCCATCATTAAAAAAATTTACAATGACGGGCAATGCCCGTCATTGTATGTCCGGCGAAAAAAATTCAGTAGCGCTTATCTTCCCGTCCGTCATTGTATCTCGCCCCTTGATTTTTTCGTCCGTCATTGTAGCCTTATTTTCTTCTAGTGTACTTTTTCAAGTGGGTTGTCCTGCTGCTCATGCTAACCTCACATGTTGTCTCTGAGTGCTATTGAGTGGTTGCCTTGCCGCTTGCCTTGTTCTTCACTAGTATATTGTTCATGCACACTCTTCGACTTCGATTCAAGCACTGTCCAACTAAGCCAAGTGCCTGAGGGCTAAAGTTTTGACATGCGACCACTATGAATTGAACTCATTCTCTAAACCTTTTATTATTCCCACGACTTTTATTGACCATTAGCCCAAGTTATGATAGTTTATTTAAAGGGAAAATACATTTTTAATCCTTCATGTTTTAAGTTTGTGTCTATTTAGTTTATATGTTTCAAAATCAAATAATAAATCCTTGAATTTAGTTAGATTGTTCTATTGGGTCGTTACTTATTTAGTGGAGGTTAATGGAGGAGCGTAGATCAATTATTTTTTAAAAAATAATAATAACTAAAATAAAATAATAATATTATTATAAAAAATAACAAAAAAAGATTCCTCCTCCTTCCCCTGCCTATAGAAACCCTCATCAATTTTCTTTTATTCTTCCTCCTCTTCTTTCCGTCGCCGGCAAACTCGAAGGAATCTGACATCTATGTCTTTATCTTATTCTTTTTTCTCTCATCTTGAAACCCTTTCTTCCTTTCCCCTCGTCCCCTTCACCACTCCTCTCTTCTTCTCTCATCTTCTTTTCTTCTTTTTTTTTTAACTCTCAGATTTGGGTTAAATCTATATTTGATTTTAGGAAAAAATACACTTTTGGTAGCTCAGTTTGTAGGTATGTTTCTATTAAGTCCGTGAGTTTTAAAATCGAACAATCGAGTCCAGTTCAATCGAGTCCCTCACGTTAACACAGTTAATTATTTAATGGACGTTGCAATTTTTAATATTAAAAAAATAATTTTCAAAATAAAAATAATGATTATAATAATAATAAATAATAATAATTATTAAAAAAAACCCTTCCCCTCCATTTTCTCTTTCTCTCTCTCTTTCTCTTTCCCTCTCCTCCATCATCCGATTCTTCTTCCTCCCCCTCCTCTTTTTCCTTTTCCTTCTCCTTTTCCTTCATTTTCCTTTTCCTCTTCATTTTTTCTCTCCTTTTCTGATTCTTTTTCTCTCTTTCTCATCTTCAACCTTAAGAAATCCCACAAACCCAATTTTAGAGCCACCAATAAATTCTCCATCTCTGTAAAACTTTATATTTTTTTGTGCAGATGGTGTGGTTGAAGAAGAAGAGAAGCTCTCCATCCGTCGAAGATTACCCAATGTCATAAAACAAAAGTTTTCAAAAGTTCTTTTCATTTTTTTTGGTTGCTGATAGCAGAGCAAAGCTGAGGAGGAAGAAGAAGAAGACTGGGTGATTTCGTAGATCTGCGATTTCGGCGACTGCGCAGCGGATTCCTCATATATTTTTTCTATTTCTTCAACCGCAGATCTGCGATTCTGAAGACTGGGAGGCAGAAAACGTTGCGACGAGCAGTGGTGCAGGTGGCATCTTCGTCCGGTGGAAGGGGCTTGTGCGACGGCTTCGACGAGTTGAACGTACTAGGCTTCAATCGCAGATCTGCTCTTGCTTGGACGGGGAGGCGCATAGAAGAGAGAGAAAGAAGAGGAAGGGAGAAGGGAGGGGATGGAGGGAAGGAAATCGTTTTTATGTTTAATTTTATTATTTTATTATAATGATAATATTATTTTTATTTTAAATGATTATTTTAATATTAAAAATTGTCACATAAGCAATCCATTAAGCAATTAATGGCAGTTTCAATTTTGAAACTTAGGCACTTAATAGAAACTTAGCTACAAATTTAGGGACAAAAATGTATTTTTTCCTCGATTTTATTTCTTCAAATTTGGAGACGACGACACCAAGAAGAGCAACAAAGGTCTCCAATTCAAAATAAAAGACAAGGCAGGAGTCCTCTTCTTCCTCTCATTCTTGATGTGTGTTTACCACTAGATCTGAGAAAAATCGTGTTTGGATTGAACAGATCTGAAAAATAAAATCGAACAAAAAGAAAAAAAAAGAGAGACGAGGGAGGAAGAGAGAAGGAGGAGATGAAGGGAAAAGGATGGTCGGGCAACCTATGCCATTTAACAGATCTAAAAAGTAAAAGAAAAAGAAAAGAGAGACGAGGGAGGAAGGGGAAAGGGGGTCGAGGGCGAGGCAACAATGGAGGGGAAGGAGAAGGGGAAGAAGAGAGAATAGTTATTTTTTTATAATATTAATATTATTTTATTTTAAATATTATTATTTTAATATTAAAAACATTCATGTCATCTCAATTAACGAGACCTAATAAAACTATTTAGCTTAATTCGAGAATTTGATTGTCTAATTTTGAAACATACTAAATAAACACAAATTTGAAATATGAGAACTAAAAATGTAATTTTCCTTTATTTACCTGATTCTATTTGATTTTTGCACTTTCTTTTTTGAGTTGAAAAAAGAGGAGAAAAAGGAAACATGAGAGAGAAAGAGGAGGGAAGAGTGAAAAAGGAGGAAAAAAAATACAAAAAACCTTACATATCTACTTGATATAAAATCAATAAAATTTCACACCTCATCAATATCACGTCATTTTTTTTGTTCGTAAACTAACGGCTAAAGTATCCCTCTTGAAATCTCATTCTGCATGAGATAAAATCAATAAAATGTGTTACCTTATCAATGCCACATCATTTTTTATTAGTCAACTAAACATTCCTCCCTTGAAATCTCAAGGACCAAATGGAATTCCATCTCAAACTTGAGGATAAAAAATGTATTCCAAAAAAAAAAAGAAAAGACAAAAAATAAATACATTTGAACACATTGGATGCCATGTACACTCATTCCAAACCTGGAAAGAAAAAAGGCCAGCAGGATTCAGATCACTTTCGTCGTCCTTCCTAGGGCACAGAGAACTTTCTCTAGTCAAAGTACATAATTAACGCGCAAAGGGTTCTGCCAGCTACTATTTGACTTACTGACGCATTCTGAAATCTCATCCTTGTACAGAAAGTAGATCAGAAAGTAGATCAGGAGGCAGCTTCCAAATTCTTCCTTTCTGATGAACCTCCCGTGTCAATCAAACTCAAAAAGGAAACAACAGCAAAAAGATGTGGCAATCCAAAGCTGCAGGCGTCTACATTATAACCGCGACTGTACTGATACAAGAATCTGAGAAAATCTCTGAGGCAGAAGAGAGTAGATAAGCGACCATCGTCAGGTTGTCCGAGCTCTTGCACCACTGATGAGATTGATAGTCATACTCTTCCTTCGTTGAACTCAATTTTCTGGATGACAAATGGATGCTACCAAGTCAGCTAATTTCTCACGACCTAGATTGAAAACAAGTTCCACAGAGATGAAGTGTTTAGGAATATTTGAAAGCTCGTCCTCATGGAAATTATAGATTGGCTGAAGTTTCTTAGCTTCACAACGAGCTGCTTCGCCCTCTGCAAATAGAAGGTTAGCTTCTCCAGTGTCACCCAACTCAAGAGCAGCAGCCCCTTCTGCTGCTGCTGAACCAGCAATCAAAAGCAACCTCTGGAATCTAGCTTTTGCTACTTCTTTTTCCCTCGATTGAATCAAAACCTCAGTCTCCTGCAACAATTTCATTGTTTCTCTTGTCTTTTCCTCGAGTTTCTCCAGGTCTAGTAAAGCTTTGTCTATGTCAATACAGACGCTATCCTTTTCATTACTCAGAGATTTTGCCTCAGCAGCAACTCGTGCAGCTTCTTTAAAATTTCTACCAGCAGCAGCAACTTTCTTTTCCGCTTCCAACTCAGGAACTCTCTTGTCAATGAAAGAAATTCTTTGCTTCGAGGAAACTATGTCTTGCTGGATGTTTGATTTTCTTGAAGACAATTCCTTCAAACAATTACGAAGAAAGATTAATTGAAGATAAATAAATAAATAAATAAAAACAAACGTCCATGCATAGAAGAAAACTGTTAAAAAAAGCATACCAATCCACAGAATTTTGAAAAAAGCCTCCAATCTTGGAAACTTATGAGAGGAGGAACCAGAGTGACAGAGATTGCTTTGTAACGAAAGATAGTTTGGGGCGAGAATGGCAAGTTGTCTTTAGGGAATAGCTTAGCTAAGGAGAAAATTGTAAGGTATCTCCTTACTTGCTATTACAATTAGAGGAACTTGTGCCCTAAGGCAATACAAAATATCCAGCCTATTGAAGATGGCTCACAACCTCTCCTTCCTCTCTCACTTGCACTAGCAAGTTCACGATAGACATGAAAAATGAAAGTGGAAGAAAATACGAATATAAAGGGCTCCCAACAGACTCATCCTAGCCTAACTGATAGTGGTCCAAAGCCCTCCGTACCACAACCGGACCATTGTTACCCGATAAATTCCCTTTCTTGCCCCCCATTTGATAAAATGTTGTGATTGTTGGCCTGATAAAAATCTTGTGACTCGTGGGTTTTATAGGACCTGAAGAAACTATCGGTGGAAGATGTAAGTTTTCAAGTTGGAGGACAAGGCATGCTCGTGGTATTTTTTTGGATAGGACCATGTTCGTGTTATTGATGAATAGAACTACGACAGGGTCCATTGACTAGAGAGCACATCAATGGCTTGAATCCAACGGTACAAGCAACTCAACTTTTTTTTTAAAGAAATTATTATTTTTTTAATTTTAATTTTATAAATGAAATACCATACTTTTATTGAGAAAAAAGGAAAGAATACGAGGGCAACAAAAAAAAAAAAAGAATCCATAGACGAGAATCCCGCTAAAGAAATAGACTCCAATCCAACAAAATAAGACCTAACGGATGATTACAAAAAGCCTTCAACACCGAGGCCCAAAAGGAAACATTGAACATAACAAGGGGACCAAATATCACATGGGCCTCTCTCCGCTTCCTAAAGGTTCTATTGTTCCTTTTGCCACCTCACTCACAGATGGAGGAGGAACTCATCTATCACCTTCCTATAATCTTTGTCTGGCAACCTAAAAACCAAAAGTTGCAAAATAGTAACTCTAAACAGCTCGAGCATACTCGAACCTCCACAGGATATGATCTAGATCTTCCTCCACGAGATAAAGGATGCAACAAAACAACGATACCAATGAGAGCAGCTTCCTCAAAAGCCGATCTAAAGTGTTCACTCTTTCGCAAATGACCTGCCAAACAAATAACTTAACCTTCTTTGGAATCTTCACCTTCCATAGGGATGAGAACACCAACTCACTAGAGGGAGAAAGGTTAAACAAGCCTCGAAAGAACGAATGACAAGAGAAGCCCTAAGAAGGGTTAGAGCTCCACACAAGAAAGTCCCTTCTCATCGACCTAAACCCAAACTCCCCAATCAAAGATAAAAGAGTTATGATATCCATCGTTTCCCTATCAAGCAATAGATGATAGAAAACCAACAAAGAAGAGAGGGAGTTCCCGAAAAGAATAAGGACATTAGCTACATGTGATTTCCCATGGAGGACATGATATAGCGAGAAAACGTAGAGTAAAGGGGTCTATCCCCCACCCACTTATCCTCCCAAACATACATTTCCTTCTCATCACCCATGGAGCGATGGACAGGATGAGAAAAAGAAGGGAGCTCCAAAGAAATCTGTAAGGTACCTGTATAGAAGTTCTATGCCAAACAATAACAACGAGTATAATAACACGAAAAATAGGGGAATGAGGACCCAACTCCTTCGTGTTCGAGAGTTCTTCGACACTAAGGAGGGGTTATTTCATTAAGAGGGTAGAAGAACAAGAGCCAAACAAACTCACTCCCAGCAATCCGAGAAGCTGGTCCTCTCCTTCTCTCAAAAACATTCGTTTACCAAAATGAAAAACATGACCCTCCCTAACAGACTCGTGACCTTTTACACAAAGACACCTCACTCCCACAATGTACTATCCCTCAATTCCCTGTGGTCCCCTGTTCACTAGAGACAATGACTCTCTTGCCCCTTCTAAAATACTTTTTAATGATCGGGGGCCTAACAATACCCCGGGGGTCAATCAGCACCTTGTCCTCAAGGTGAAAATCAGGATATTGAGTCATAATGTCTGTACATACTTCCCATGTGGCGTCTGTGGTGTTACGTTTGTCCCATCGGATGAGGCATTCCCAGTGTTGTTTATCATCACTCCATCGAACGCCCAACACATCTGCCGGTGTCTCTGTCCACTCATAAGCTTCGGAGAAAGAAGGGTCGAAGGATTGGACCACCACATGTGAGCCCACGGCTTTCTTCAACTGCGAAATGTGGAAAATGGGGTGAATGGAGGTCGTTGGTGGTAAGTGTAGTCGATAAGCAACCTGACCGATCCGCTCAAGTATCTCGTACGGTCCATAAAACTTGGGAGAGAGTTTTTCACAGCGTTTCTTTGCTAAAGAGCGTTGTCTGTATGGTCTGAGTTTTAAGTACACCCAATCACCGGCCTGAAATTCCAACTCTCTTCTGCGAGGATCGGCTTGTTTCTTCATTCTTTCTGCGCCAAACGCAATCGATCCTTCCTTGGTACGCAATATTGGTGTCTCTTTCCATGAGTTGTTGTTCGAGTATGTTATTAGATGTCTTCTTTTCGCCATAGGACACTAGCGGGGGAGGTGCTCGACCATAAACTACATTGAAGGGTGTTGTGTTGATTGAAACATGGAAGTTCGTGTTGTACCAGTATTCGGCCCAGCTTATCCATTTCTCCCATTTCTGTGGTCGCTCATTGCGTAAAACAACGCAAGAAGGTTTCAAGACATCGGTTCACCCGCTCGGTTTGGCCATCTGTCTGTGGATGGAAGGAAGTACTCTTCTTTAGTTGCGTACCCTGTACCCTGAAAAGTTCCCGCCAAAAATTGCTCATAAAAATCACATCTCTGTCAGAAATGATCGATTTTGGAAACCCGTGGAGACGTACAATCTCTCTAATGAATAATTCTGCCACTTCCTTTGCGGAATACGGGTGTTTGAGAGTCAAAAAATGAGCGTACTTACTCAGCCTATCCACTACGACCAAAATCGAGTCTACTCCATGTGATCGTGGTAATCCTTCAATGAAATCAAGACTGATGTCCTCCCATATTCGTTCCGGAATGGGTAAGGGTTGGAGTAGACCGGCGGGAGCTAGAGCCTCAGTCTTGTTCCGTTGACAAACTGCACATTCCTCTACGTATTTTTGAACTTGACTTTTCATCCCTTTCCGAATAGTTCCCCATGAAGTCGCTTGTATGTTCTCGTAAAACCCGAGTGTCCCCCCATGACCGAATCATGAAAGAGTTGCAGGATAGATGGGATCAATGAGGAGGTGTGAGATAACACTAACCGATCCTTGTACCTGAGTTGTCCTTGTATTAAAGCATCAGCATTTCCATTCGAGACATGGGGTCGATCTTGAGATCTAAGATGATCCTCTGTAAGTCGGTATTTGCATCCACTTCCTTCATTATTGTGGCCACATCAATTATCCTAGGAGCGGATAGAGAAGAACATTCTCCCACATGCCTGAGTCGGGATGAGCATCCGCCGCCTTATTCGAGATTCCTGCCTTGTACTTGATCTCAAAATCGTAACGAGAGCTTTGTCGACCACTTACGTAATCCGGTTGCACCTCTCATTGTTCTAACGAGTTTTTCAAAGCTCACGATCTGTCAAGACAATGAAACCGTTGCCCCAAGAGATAATGGCGCCATTTCATGCATGTACCATACAATGGCCATCAATTCTCGTTCATATACCGATTTCAACCGTGCTTTATTCGTTAAGGATTGGCTAAAGAAGGCAATGGGCCTTTGTCTTTGCATCGAAACGACCCCAATCCGGTCCCGATCGCGCGATCTCGATGACAAATGGTATTGAGAAATCCGGCGGCCAACACCGGCGGGGTCATCATGGTGCTTTTTAATCTGCTGAAAGCCTCCACGGACTCGGGGACCAGTGAGAACGCGTTCTTCTTAAGCATTTGGTGTAGGGGGGCGGCGATGGATCCATAGTTCAAGACAAAACGACGGTAGTAACCCGTGAGACCAAGGAATCCTCTGAGTTCCTTCAACGACACTGGTTGGGGCCAATCCAGCATTGCCTTGATCTTTCCTTCGTCAGCTTCTACCCCATCCCCAGAGACCCAATGTCCCATGTATTCGACTTCGGTGTTGGCGGAAAATGCATTTCTTTTCGTTCGTAACTAACTCGATTCTCACTCAAAACATTGAAAACTAAACTCAGGTGCAACATGTGAGTTTCATGGTCTGGGCTATAAATTAGGATATCATAAAAAAAAACTAACACGCACCTTCTCAGAAAAGGCCGAAAGATTTTGTTCATCAGGGATTGGAAAGTCGCCGGAGCGTTGGTCAACCCGAAAGGCATTACCAGAAATTCGTAATGGCCTTCATGGGCACGGAAAAAATCGTCTTCTCGATATCTTCCTTTTTCATCCGTATTTGGTGATAGCCCGATTTCGAGTCTAGCTTGGAGAATATCTTAGACCCGTGTAGTTCATCTAGTAGTTCTTCTATCATAGGGATGGGGAATTTGTCCTAATCGTCACTCGATTCAACGCGATAGTCTACACAGAACCTCCATCCACCATCTTTTTTCTTAACTAAAAGGACAGGACTCGAGAAAGGGCTCGTGCTCTACCGGATAATCCATGTATTCGACATTTCAGTTACTAATCTTTCGATCTCATTCTTCCGAGCATGGGCATACTTATACGTAGAACATTGACCGGTCCCTTCCGCGCGATAACTATGCCATGATCAATCTCTCTCTCGAGGAGAAGTTCCGTACTCTCTTTGAATAAGTGGTTGAACTCATCCTTGAGTTTTTCTAAGTCGCAGTGGTTTTCCAAATCGTTTGTTTGAAGTGCCCTCTCTCCCCCTCCCCTGCTCCCTCTTCCAGTCATGTTTCGTAACTTTATAAGGTATCCTTGGTCACTCTCGTTCAGGTCCTTCGCTAGCATTTTGAGAGTCACTTGGGCCTTCGTGAGCGAGGATCTCCTCTCGAGAGTGATTTGATCCTTTCCTACCATGAAGGTCATCGTCAAATCCTTCCATCTACTTCCATAATCCCTAGTGTCCGCAGACCAAATGATTCCCGAATGACATCCACTCCACCGAGCTCGAGAGGTAAGAAGTCCTCTTCAATGGTGATTTCCGACAACTGTATCATCACCCCTAGACACATTCCCTTCCCTTCTGTGGACATTCCGTTTCCCATCAAGACGCCGTAAGGTATCGTGTCCACACGTGGGAGTTCCAACTCATCAGCTAACTTTCTCGAGATGAAATTATGTGTCGCCCCACAGTCAATGAGGACTATCACCTCACGTCCATCAATCTTGCCACGTAGCTTCATTGTTCCAGGCGTTGAAAATCCCACGATGGATTTTGAATCTAACTCAACCGCTGCAACGGTCAGTCCTCGAAACTCTGTGTCCGCCAAGACCCACTCTTCTTCTTGCTCAGCCTCTTCTTGCTTTACTTCGATATCTCCTTGCTCGGTTTCCCACAACACCCAAAGTTCACGGAGTTCTGGCTTTTTACAACAATGGTCCTTTGAATATTTCTCGTCGCAGCGGAAGCACAGGCCCTTCTCTCGTTTGGCCTGGAATTCGACGTCAGTGAGACGGCGTTGAGGAGCTCACGACGACTAGGGTTACTTTTTTCTGCAATCGTGACTTTTAACGTAGGAATTCATTGGGCCTAGGGGTACTTTTTGGATTCAGTGGCCCATTCCATTTCTCTTCTGAGCTCAGCCCTACTTTTCGATTGCTTTCATTGGATCCGGCCCATTTTTCCTTTCTGGTCCGTTTCAACGATAATTCCCGATCCTCTATCAGTTGGGCTTGCCTCATGATTTCTTCTAGCCCGTTTGGTTCCCGGCTAATAACGGCCGCCCTAATCTCCGACATCAAACCGTTGAGGAACGTGTTCTCAAGGACGTCTTCAGCCAACCCTGGTAAAGGACCTGAATACGATTCGAACTTCTTCCGGTATTCTCTCACAGTTCCTTCTTGCTTAATGGACAAGAACCGAGCACAAATACTTCCCTCCTGGGTGGTACGATAGCGGTTCAACAATCGTTCCTTAGCATCGTCCCAGGAGCTTATCTTCTTTCTGTTGTTTGTCCATCGATACCAATCGATCACCTCTGGTTCGAAACTTACAATGGCAACATTCAGTTTTTCCAAATTGCTCAACTGGTGGACTTCAAAATATGTTTTTGCTCTCACCATCCACGCGTCACAGGTTATCACCGTGGCAAGCATTTCAAGTTTTTATATTTACTACGATCCGAAGGTACCTCTCATTTTATGATGCCGTGTGTGTTCTGCTTCTCTTGGCTTATTAATCTCCCCATCCGGTGGCCTACCCTTCACTTCTTCAGGTTTCCGCTTGGCGGGAATATCTTTTCCCGCTTGACCCTTCTGGCTAACATCAGAACTAGAGCCTTCTGGTTCTCTCTCATTTCACTCGCCATTTTTTCCCATCCTTTCTCGAAGCCGGATTCCATACTCTTCAGTTTTTCCTTCATCTCCGATATTTCTCTTTCGGTGCTGGAGATTCTTTCCTCCATGGCCATTGATCGAGTCTTCCCCAGGTCGACGTGCTCTGATACCACTTGTAAGGTACCTGTATAGAAGTTCTATGCCAAACAATAACAACGAGTATAATAACACGAAAAATAGGGGAATGAGGACCCAACTCCTTCGTGTTCGAGAGTTCTTCGACACTAAGGAGGGGTTATTTCATTAAGAGGGTAGAAGAACAAGAGCCAAACAAACTCACTCCCAGCAATCCGAGAAGCTGGTCCTCTCCTTCTCTCAAAAACATTCGTTTACCAAAATGAAAAACATGACCCTCCCTAACAGACTGACACACCTTTTACACAAGACACCCTCACTCCCACAACGTACTATCCCTCAATTCCCTGTGGTCCCCTGTTCACTAGAGACAATGACTCTCTTGCCCCTTCTAAAATACTTTTTAATGATCGGGGGCCTAACAATATCTCTTCCCATGAATTTCAAGAGGTGCCTTTGACCCTACCCAACATCCACTCTGAAGGATGAGGGTTGTACTTGCTCATAATAATCTTGTACTAAAGGGTATTGGGCTTAAGAGGCAACCATCAAAGCCACTTTGCCAACCGGGCTTTATTACGAGCCCTCAAATTCCCTAACCCTAACCCTCCAAGATGCATTGTCTTCCCCACCATCTCCCACTAAGGGTAACTGAGCTCCTCTTCTCTCTTCAACCCTTTCCCACAAGAAATCCCTCATCTAAGCTCTTATAGCCTAATTTGATATTGTGTCCATGAGAGTCGACGTGGGCCTCTCTCTCAATGAGAGTGGGCCGAAAGTGCTTTGTTTTTTAGACTGAAATTGGGGAAGAAAGTAGAGATCGAGGAGTTGGTAAGTATAAATCTTCGAGGGTGGTGTTGAGTTTGGGTTTGTTCATGTGGGTGATTGATTATTTTGGGTGCATCCTTCAAAGTTCGTTTGGGGGAACATTCTTCAGAAGATGAAGAGCTCTCAAAGCCTTCTGTTGGGCCTGTGTAGTGTCGAACTCTACAGGTAAGTGTTGCGTGGTGGCGTGGGAACTATTTAGAGGGAGAAGATCTTCGTTGTTTGTCCTAGAAGGTAAGGAGAAGGAAGCTTGGGGATCCTTCAGAGATGCATTGGGAAAAAAAGGCTTCGAGTCAATTTAAGTTTTCAGGACTTTGTAAAGTGGATTCTCCTCCTAAGTTAGTGACGTGACGTCCTTAGGGAATACGATTAAAGATGGTAGAGTGCACTAGCTATGGAGGTTGGGGTTGGTGAGGACGAAGTTGACCTAGTGTTTGATACTTTTGCATGCGTGCTCGTGGTCAAAGAAGTTGTGTTCGGTCCGTGGTTGTCCATTGACCAGGGAGCGAGGCGACTGTTTGGGGAAGAGCTTAGAGTGAGAAGTTTATGAGGAAATTTAGTGGCGGTCGTATGTGAGAGTAGCCAATTGAGACAGAGACTTCTAGATTTCAGGAGGGGAATTTTGAATGATTGAGCTATCAATTTTTGTCCTTGGAGTAAGAGTTTGGTGGCCGAAGGTGTTTGAACATAGGATCTCCTGGGCTACCTGCTCTGATACCATCTTAAATCACCAATTGATAAGATTAAATCAACAAAACCTAGCTGTGTGTCAGAGAGATCCTCAAAGTGGAACAAAGATTAATGAAGCCCCATGTTGATATTGTGGATGGATCCCATAGTCGAACAAAAAGTGCTTGGAGTGGCAAGCAAGTAATAACTCTATCAAGCTACTTGGTAGAGAGGGTTGTGTTACAAGCTTTCAGACTTTGCTTCAGTTCGGGAAGATGCCACGAAGAGACAGTGGTAGGCTTGTGGGCCTCACCCCGCGAGGTGCATCGCTATGTGTGACAGAGAATATGTACGTTGAATTCGGGGAAAGTGTTCACACAAAAGAAAGCGGAAGACCAAGAGGCGTCAGAAGCTTTGTCGTGTCTACGTTGCGAGTCTCGGGCCAAGAAAGAGCCATCTTTTGTGCGTGTAGTCGAACAAGACAGACAGGATAGACCCAGGATCGTATTCAAGACCTCACAATTGTGTCAAGAGTGCCAAAAGAACGGCAGAGCAGTTGTGTTGTCAGTATCAGAGGTAGTGTGTGGGTTGAAGTTGGACTCGTTGAGTGAGTCCTACCCGTTAGAAAAGCAAGAACCAAGCCTTTTTGTCTGAGGCTTGGATTCCCGTCCTAGTGCGACACATTGAGAAGGCAAAGTTTGACGATGCTCCTGAGTATAGTGGAGCTTATTTTGAAGCCAATTGCGGAGTCAACCGCAAGAGAGAACAGAGTAGTGGGGTCCGTTGTTGCTTACGTATAAAAAGAACAAATGAGTTGAACCCGGCTGAGTTGGCGTTAGCAATAGAAATTGTATGTCAAGTAGATGGGGAATGACTTGGTGTATGAGTACAATTTTAGCGTTGATTCAGTGCAGGGAAGTGGTGAGCGAGACAAGACACCCGAGCAAAACCCCAACAGGGGCGAGGTGGCATGCTAGCCATCAAGAGAAAGAAGAAAAAGGGTCGAGTGTGCCCACACAAATGTGCCAGGAGTGCACCAACAAGAAGAAAAAAAAGTCTCAGTGTGGACAAGCATAAGGCCTAAGTGAGTCACCCCATCGCACATGCGTGTGTTATGGTGTGGGTGAGCGTTGCAAGATGAGTGTCTTGGGCGTCTTCTTATAGAATGGATTTTTCGAGGACAATGTCGGGCGGCACGGGTGTGCCAACATTGCGCCCCTCCCCATGGATTAGAGGTTGCACCATAGGGCTCGATAGCAGCACGCGATACAAAATAACTCGGCATGGACACAAAATGATGGATGTTCGAGAGGCCCCGATTATGAAGTTAAGCCATGGGAAGGATTCGATAGCATGTCCGAGCGAGCAACTAAGTTTGATGACCTCTCGATGCCCGGGATGTCATCACTATTCATCAGTGGGACCAGATAGTTTCCGATTGGCTTGATATTTGCTTGTTAGGTCCCTGTAAGCGTTATAATGCCCCGGTAAGTCCAGTCCCGAAATCACCCAATAAGCTTCGATTGAGCGTTTTTAGGTCATTTTAGCTCTATGAAGGGTCCGAATGAGTCCTAGTGAAGTCCCGGATCGATGCGAGACCTTTATGGATATGTCTAAGATGTTGAGAATGATGTCTTGAGAAGAGACCAAGCTTTCTAATGACGTTGGCCTAGTGTAGAGGCAAGCTAGTATACTAACTAAATAGGACTAACAAACACCCTAACTAACCCATAACTAACTATTCTAGAGTTTACTCTACATCATAAGAGAACGTTGGGGAAGTAGTACATGGTATAAAAAGCTACTACCTTACTAGTCAGATTGTGTTTGGCCTTTTGCTGCATTTCTGTAACTGGATACCTAATAACTACTAGTCAAATAATGGCGATTCCATTTGTCCTAAGCATATACAACTTAAGCATATACAACCTTCTTTCGTGAAAAGGAAAAAAGGGCTAAAAATCTCACAAGATATGGAGGTTCCAATATAGTACCTCCTCCATCACCTTTTTCCTTCATGTGGAAAGTGATAAAGAAGAAAGAAGCCCCTAGAAAAATAGGTAGCAGAACTAACCAGGAGAGAAGAACTTGCAGAATGAAACTCTTGCTGTAGCATTTGAACATCCTTGGAGAGCTTATCTTCAGATTGAGAAAGAGTAGCTTTATCTTCCCTTATTTTCAAGATGTTAGACATCAGAAATTTTCTCAGTCTAGCAACTTCTCTGTATGCTTCTGCATCTTCTATGGAAAGTTGAGCAACTTTATTCAACTTCGCTCCTTTTTCCTTTTCCAGATTGAGAAACTCATCAATTTCCCTTCTTTTAACTGAAAGAGCTTGACTTTCTAACTGCATCTGAGAGAGGGTTGATTGTAAGGAATCATATTTTGCATCCATGTTTGATTGCACATGCTGAAACCCAGAAATTGCAACGGAAATTCTTTTCTCAACAGCATCAATCAGAGAACCATTTTCATCTATCTCCCTTTTCTTTTCTTCCACCAAAGCTAGTAATTTCTCAAGTTCATCCATCAACACGACCTTTCTTTGACAAAGAGCATTTTTCTCTCTTCTGTCATCCTCAACCAAAAGTTCAACAGAATCATTCAAGACCATGCAAGACTCTTGAATAATAAGTGACTCGATTTCAGTTTCCATCTTCTTGGCCTCCAAGACTTCATTTGACAAATGCCACTTTTCCAATTCTTTTGCAAATTTTGCCTCTGCAATATTTAAGCCTAAAACAACATCATTTGCAGCATCCTGCAAAAAGGAAAAATAATTAAGAAGTCATTTCGCATACATGAAACCAACTTCAAGTATTAGAAATTGGTGCAGATAGAAAAGCAGAATGCTGTGAATTGCATATCCTTAAAATCTTTAATCAACCACTAATGGCCTGTTTGTCTTTGCAATGCTCCACAACTAACGAACTTGACATGTCCCCTATTTTTAATTAATTGCAGAGTGTTTTTGTAATCTTCCTAACCAAGTTTTTAGGCTTGACCAATAATTCCTGTCTTCATTAAACCTTAATTCATTAATGCATAGCTTTCTCGTAATATAAATTATGTGTATTTAAATAGGAATGAGTTAATGGAACAAATGGAGTCGAATCAGAACATCAAAAGACCACGTTCAGGAATTATTTAGGTTTAGGCAGGTCTAGCAATTCCTACCAGTGTTTCTCTCTCTTTTTTTTTGTTTTTTGAAGAGAAGAACCAACTTTCAATCTAGTTCTTTGCTATTCATGATGTTAATGTTCTACATCAATATTAACAAGAAAAAGATACTCATCCTTTTTTTCTAAAGAAAAAAAAATACTTATCTTCTATAAGTAAACATATGAATGTTTTCATAATATGAAAAAAAAAAAAAAATCGGAAATCTATTCTATCATATGTTATGATATAAAATGGGAAGATAGAAGATCCAAGAGGCCCGTGATAATATTTGGGAATTATAGCAACAAAGAGATTTTGATACTTCCTTGTCTTCAGAGGGAAAACGGTTGTATTTTTCTTAAATTCCTATAGACATTGAAATTCTATCAACATTTCCCTTAAATTTTTGTGAATACATTCATTTTTATCGTCGTGAGAAATCTTATCATTTGGCCCACAAGGATGGAAGTCTACAGCTCTTTTAAACAGAATGTGTTGTGTGTGTATATGTGAGTATACGAGACGTCAGACATTAACATACATAGAAGCCCTCATTGAAACTGACCATAGCAAAAGTTTGGAGCAGAGAATCACATTTTTCCTCCGTCGCAATCAAGAAGTCCAGAACCTCGTGCATTCTGGAATCCATTGCATCACATAAAACTTCAGCATCTTTTAGTTCGGTGAGGAAGGCAAGTTTTTCTCCCTCAGCAGAAGCTAGGCTCTCGCTAAGCCTTTCTGCAATTTCAAAATCTTCGGCTTCGCAGGCTTCCTCCAACTGCTTTTCAAGATTGGAGTACCTGTCTGATGAAATTTTTAGATTATCCATAATATTGCGTCTCCGTTGGATAACATCCTTCCTGGAGGCAGATACAGAGGCGACTGAGTTACGAGCACGACTCAGGTTCTTAGAGATATGAATCCTGACTTCCTCCAATTTAAACTCGGGTGAATTGTACACTTCAGCCTCAACGCTTTTTTTATTATGTCGATTAGCATCTTGTTGGTTGGGATGTCCCGTTATGTCATCTTCTTGAGATACAAAATTAGTGGATTCCATGTTGTCTACCGAAGAACCATGAGAGCTTAAAGTCTGTGGTGGAGAAGCAGATGGTTGGATCTGAGATAAAGCATCAGGGTCTTGATCATCGTCATCATCGCCATGAGTGCGATTAATGGAATGCGGGGAATGAAAATCGGGAGCGGGATTTGGGGCATGGGCATCTCTGCCATAGCCAATTCGCAAGCCAGGTCTCCTTTTCCTTCTTGAAATCTGTCGAGAGACTGAGACGACTCCTCGGTCTCTATCTGTTGCTTCTCCTACACCCGAACCAGGGGTTTTCACAATCGTGGTAACTTGAGGAGGATCGGTGATCTGGAGCGAATTCTGATCTAACTGGGATTGAGTTTGGTGTTTGGCTTGGTCCTCATGCATAGAATTGGAAGTGACGAGCGTGAGGTCGGAAAAGAGGTCCTCGTCAAGAGGTTCAGACAGATGAGAAGAAGAACTAGTCGTTGTTGCCGCAGAGGAAGCTGAAGTACTCGTAGTAGTGATAGCTTTATCAGCAGTGGAATTTGGGGGGGGAGGCTGATTAGAGATATTTGGACCAGGATGATCACTATCTTGATCTGCGGCAGTGGGAAAGAGTTGGATTCGGTACTCGGAAGGGTCGAAGAGTACCATACCTTCAAAGAGAGAATCATTCTCGTTTTCATCCTCTATCTGATTATCCAGTTCCACATCCATGATCTCCGACACTACTTTCTTCAATTCCAGAAAGGCGATTACTGCGTCTCGCCGCTCTTCTCTGCGCAGCCCTAGTACCTGCTCGTGGTCTAATTATGATAGTTCTCTTGTTCTAATTTAGTCTCTATATCAGTTAACTTTCTATTAAAAGAACACATACATATATATATTTTTTTTTTTTGAGTACACACATACATAAATAGTTAAAATACTATTTTGTGTTGTAAAATTGAGAATTAAGACGAGGTATCACAAACTTTACCAAAAATGTATAAAAAAAAAATATAATATAAATAATAAAAGAAAATTCAAATATAGAAAAAAGGAAAATCAAATATAGATAAAGAAAAGGGAATTGAAATGTATAAAATGGGAGAAAAAGAAAGTCATTGGTGCAAAATTTACCCAAGGGTGTTTTTGCAAGTGGGATGCGGAACAATTGGACACTAATCATAGGTAGATATTATACACATGGAGAACACGTGGCAAGGCGGGGCTATGTTACATGGTTAAAGGAAGAGGGACACATGGACAACACTTGGCATGGTCATCTACTTTCTAATATCCAAAATTTTCCTCTTCATATGCTCATTGATATAAAATATGTCTCGTTAAAACCTTATTAGGGAAAAATCCAATGGAAAAAAATACTAGAGAAGGAAAAATAGCACATATTTTTATATAATTTAATATAATATATTTGTTCTTCTCATGGAAACATTATTTGAGATCTCTAAGTCATTACATTCCAATGTTGTGCACCAATCTTTCGAAAGTTGTAATAGGTAATGCCTTTGTAAATAAGTGTGCTAGGTTATCTTTTGAACAAATTTATTGTACAATGATTTCATCATTTTCGTCAAGATTACGAGTGTAGAAAAGTTTGGGTGAGATATGTTTTGTTCTATCTTATTTAATATATTCTCCTTTGATTTGGGATATACATGTTGTGTTGTCTTCGTAATATTGTTAGAGTATGTTTACTAAAAGACAAGCCACATATTTCATGAATGTGCTAAGTCATTGATATTAGTCATACACATTCTCGACTTGCCTCGTGAATTGCAATGATTTTAACATGATTTAAATAAGTAATCGTCATGATCTGTTTTACTGATCGTCATGATATAGCAGCACCTCTACATGTGAACAGATAACTTATTTGAGATCTAGCTTTGTGTGGGTCAAATAAATATCATGAATCTGCATAACTGACTATATCCAAATTTGATTTATTTTAATAAAATGTAATCATATCAATTGTTCCTCAGAGATAACGAAATATGTGTTTAATTTCATTTCAATATATTTTTGTTGGACAAAGACTATATCTAGCTAATAAATTTACTGGAAATGCAATATATGGTCTTATATTATTAGAAGAATATATAAGTGCATCAATTGCGATAAGATATGATACTTTAGGACCAAGAAGATTATCATCACGAGGTCGAAATATATTTTTCCTTACATCCAGTGAACGAACTTCCATTTGAATATTTAATAGATGTGTTTTATTCATATAGAACATTTTAAAAAAATTTATTGTATAAGTTAACTGATGAACAATTTCTAATATGTTAAATGTTCAATTCGTAAGTCAAGGCTAAATTTTATTTTTTCCAAGAACTTTCATCTTAAATTATTTCTTAAAATATTTTATTACCTTTAATAGCTTTTCAAGAGTTCCAATTATATTTAAGTCATCAATATATACAGTTATAATAACAAATCCTGACTGTGAATTCTTTATAAAAACACATGGACATATTGGATTATTTTGATACCATTCTTTCAACAAATATCTACTCAGATGATTACACCACATTCGTCTTGATTGTTTTAATTTATATAGTGATCTCTATAATTTTATTAAATATAGTTCTCAAGAACTTGATTTATATGTTTTTGGTATCTTAAATCCTTTCGGGATTTTCATATAAATATCATTATCCAGAGATTCATATAAATATGTCGTGATTACATCCATTAGATACATGTTAAGTTATTCACATACAGTCAAACCAATTAGATATCTCAATGTTATTGCATCCACCACAGGAAAATACGTAATACTAGGCATTTGCGGGAATCCTTGTGCAACAAGTCTTGCTTTATATCTTGTGTCCTCATTCTTTTCATTTTTTCTTACAAATACTTATTTGTATCCTACAGGTTTGACATCTTATGGTGTATGGACTACCGATCCAAAAACCTCACGCTTTGAAAGTAAGTTCAATTATACATGAATTGCTTCTTTCCATTCAAACCAATCATTTATATGTCGACATTCTTCGATTGATTTTGGATCAGAATCGTCATCTTCATGAATGAATAATATTGGAAGCAAAAATGTTGTCAACAACTACATCAATTCAACTCCATCTTTTTCATGTTGTAACACAGTTTATGGAAATTTCATTATTATCCTCAAGTGTTTGATTTTCATCAATACTTTTATGAGTAGTTATATTATGGATTTCTTCTAGAACATCCATATCCTTTATTGGATCATTTTTTCTGTTGACTACTTTTTTTTTTCGAGGATTTTTATCTTTGGAACCCAATAGTCTATTACGCTTCTGGCATGTTTCATGCTCATTAGTGGCAACTTGTTGTATTTTGATATCAATTTTCGATGGAGCATTTGCAGCTGGTATATATGATTTGGTTACTTTCTTAGCATCTGTAAATTATCTGGTAATTGATTTGCTATATTTTGCAAATGAATTATCTTTTAAACTTCAATTTCACATTGGTTTGTACGGGGATCTAAATGAGATAATAACAATGCATCTCATGTAATTTCTTTTTCCAACTTCCTAATTTCTCCCCCCTAATGTTGAAAAATTATCTCATTAAAATGAAAATCAACAAATCGTGCAATAAATACATTTCTCGTCATAAGTTCAAGATATTTAATAATTGATAGAGAATCAAATCCAACATATATTCCTAACCTCCTTTGATTGTTGGTCATCAACCAATTGCATTAGGGAGTACTTATTATAAGTTGTTGACCTAATGCATGTCGGTGATACATCATGCAGAATAGTATGACCTCATACATATATTGAAAATTTTGCTCTCATAAGCATTGGTCTGACAATTAATTGCAGGTGTTTTATACATGAGTATGTTAAACCATTTTATGTATGAACATGAACTACAAGATGTTCAACATTTATCCCAATGATCATACAATAATTATTGAATGCTTGGGGTGTAAATTCACCAACATTATCAACACAAATGATCTTAATTTGTATAATCAGGAAATTGTGCTCTCAATGTTGTTATTTGAATAAGTAACCTTACAAATGCAAGATTTCGACTTGATAATAAACACACATGTGACCATTTGTTGACTGCGTTAATCAGTATCATAATATATCTAAATGGTCCACTTGGTGGGTTAATAGGACCACATATATCACCATGGATTCGTTCTAAAAATGTAGGTGATTTAGTTTCCACATTGGTTGATGATGGTCTAATGATTAATTTGCCTTGAGAGCAAGCATCACATGAAATTCGTTAGATGAAGAATCTTCTGGTTCTTTAAGGTATGTCCATGTGAATTTTTAATAATTTTCCTCATCATTATTGACCCTAGATGACCCAATCAGTCATGTCAAACACTGAATATTTCTGAATTCATGAACTTCTGATTCATTGTTGCATATATTTCAATTATTCGTGATCGTTGTCGTTCACGCCACGAGAGTTCTTCCTTTGTTCTTTTCACTTTGTTTGTTAAACTATGATTTTGTATTTGAGTTTAGTAGGATTTATAGTGGACATGAGTAGCTAAACTTGTTATCTTAGGGATAGATGTAACCTTTTAATTATGCTATTTTGTTGAATTGACTGTTTTTGGTTTATTGTAATGTTTTTATTCATGCAATTGCATCCTCAATACTTATAGACTCTTGATCACGGTTTATTTGTTCTTAGGTCTGAATTTATTCTTGTGAAAGATATTTTAGATCTGATCTCAATTGTATGACTGATAGTTACTTTGACTTGAGAATGTTTGAAGTGCTATTAGAAACCCATAAGAATTGAACTTAGTGTCATGTTTGATTTTTAGGTTGAACAGAGATATTCAATTCTATGTCTTGCATGAGATTCACTTGCCTCGAGAGAGGTTATTTGTTATTTTAGTTTCTTGGTTTATAAAAACAGTGCAATTATCCATTAGTATGATCTCAATAAAATAGTTAATTAATTGGTGAAATATAGTCCCTAAGATATTTGTCTCTCCTAATTGTTCTCAATTTTCACTCTTTGATTTTGTGTTTCACTTCACTTTAAGTTTGATTTTCTATATAAAATTGAGTGGTGTTATTGATAGGAATTAATTGAATTAAATAACCCAATCCTATAGATGATACTCATACTCAAATTCACTATATTAAAACTTGATCCGTACACTTGCGGTATTGCAAAATTTACGCAACACTAAGATAATAAATCAACTGGTGAAATCAATTCCCTAATGTTTTTCTCATAAACGTTTCTCTATATCTTTTTATTTCCTAATTTCATCTCACTTGAAAACTAAGGGGGTGTTTGGATCGCAGAGTTGGGTTGAGTTGAGTTGAGTTGGGTTGAGTTGTGCAGAGTTGTTTTGTCAGTGAGTTATGTAAATCAGTGTTTGGTTTGCAGAGTTGAGTTGAGTTGAGTCGGGAAGTCGGTGTTTGGTTTTGCGAGTTGAGTTATTATGTCGAGGTATCGATGCGCTTTTTGTAAAGTGAATAAGTCTGATTTTTTGTGACTTTTTTCTTTACTTTTTTGTTTCCACCAAATCAATTGCAAACATATTTGTCTACAATTTCAAATTTTCATTATGAGATCAATTACAAAATTACAATATATAAAACCATTTGCCAAATGTATGTTAAGGGTATTTGCAAAAGTAATGGATATTGAGTTTGATATCAATATTTCTTTTCCAATAAAATTCATTATTTATAACTTTTACTCTTCAATATGAACTTTATTTCTTTTTTTATGCACATGTTCACCACTACTTTTTTATTTTAATTTAGGTAGGTCTTAATTTAGTATTAATACTTTGCATATGAAGAGTATGGGTGTTCAAAAATCCCGATAACCCGAACAACCCGACCAACCCAACCCAACTTGACGGGTTGGGTTGGGTTATAAATTTATTTGGGTTGGGTTGGGTTCAAATAAATTAAAATGTATGGGTTGGGTTGGTTCGTGGGTTCACCTAAAATTAATTTGGGTTGACCCGACTAACCCGAAATTACCTACCATACAACTATATATACATGTATGTAATTCATCTTTATTTAATTTCGTAATTATTTATTATTTAATAACTCTTAAAATATATTTTTTAAGTCGTTAGAGTGTAATTTTTCATAATATAAATTAAAACTAAGTGGCTAATTTTAATTCAATCTTTGAAAAACAAAGAGTTTTTGTTTTAAATGAGGACGATTTATTTAGAAGTTTCTTGGGATAATTGTAAATTTGTAATAAAATATTTAAGTTTTATGATTTTTATTTAGTATAAAGACATTTGGAGTTTTTAAATTCTTGAATTTTTTATATTTATATTAATTTTGGTTTTTCTTTAAATTTTAAATTAAAAAAAAAAAAAAAAAACTAACTTGATGACTTGACTCCAACTCAACCCAACCCAAAATGTTGTGGGTTGGGTTGGGTTAGATTACCTCATGAATAGGGTTATTTGGGTTGGAATAACCCACCCAACTCTAACTTATGTACACACCACAATGAAGAGTGTTTATTTAAATTTGTCTAAACACATGCATTGTCTATGGACATCTTTAGAATGGAATAAATAGTTTACCTTGTGAAGATGTTAAAAATATGTAAATATACTTAAATATTTTATGTCATATTGAAGTTGCATATCTACAAAATATTAGATATGTCATCAAGGTCTTAGTAGCGTCGTTATGCTACTGAATTTTCTGTGTAGGCAATGTTGCTTAGTAACGCCCCTAGGAAATTTTGAGTTTGAAAAATTAGGGTTATTACTGGTTGGTATCGAGAGCATGGGTCTTAGATTCTCGCATACTCGCTTTATATCGTGAGACAACGATCCTTATAGCCTCTCTCATGAAAGTCTAGTTAAAGTTATTTGAGAGTTACTTGTGTGTTGACACTTGTTATGCTATGATTTTGACTTCTTTGTTCTTGTGCAAATGTAGTTTAGAGTTTAAGTTTAGATTATGACTCGAAGATGTGACCGTTGTAAAGTTCTAGCAACTTTCAAGTACGAAAGTTTTTCTTAGATGGGTATATTGTGGCGCCCCGTAAAATTAGATTCTTTAATTGTATTTGTTTTAAATTTGAATCTTTGGATAATCAGAACAAGATTTGAAAATGGTGTTTCAAAGTTTAAAAAAGGATTAGGATTTCTGTTTGTTTAGGATTTCTTTTTCTAAAATGATTAGAATTCCTTGTTCTAAAAGGATTAAGACTTTTTGGTGTCTATTTAAACTAGAGTATTAGCAACTTAAAGACACACTTCAAAATTCTCCTCATCTTCTTCTTTTCTCCACTTTCTTCATCTCGCCGGACAGTCGTCGGAGAGTCGCCGGAAAGTCGCCGGAGACTCGCCAGACCATCGTCGGAGACTCACCGGACCATCGTCGGAGACTCACCGGACCGTCATCGGAGACTCGTCGGATCGTCGTCGGAAAGTTGTCGGATCGTCGTCGGAAAGTTGTCGGATCGTCGTCGGAAAGTACCGTACGGTTGAGTTAATAACTCAACTCCATGGGGTTGGGTTATTAAGTCACCGGTTATAATTGTTGGTGAAACAAACAAGGAGTTGGGTTATTAACTCAACTCAACTCAACTCAACCCAACCCCATAAACCAAACACCCCCTAAAAGATTTCTTTAGATAAAATTAGACGTGAGTATTCTAGTAATCAATTAATCTAGAAAAGTATTCCTAAGGACGGTACTTGAAACTCAAAATCACTATATTAGAACTTGTCATTGTACACTTACAGTTTTTCATGGTTACAAATATGTGCAATAAGTTTTTAGTGCCGTTACTGGAGAATGACGATTATTTAGATTAATTGATAACAATTATTACTTAATGATTTAATGTCTCCCACTCCACCAAACATAATAAAAATGCACCCACAAAATCAAATTAATAATACCAAAGTATGCACAACATACAAAATAAATGCACCCATAAAATAAATTTCATTACAATGGTTGAATTCGATATTGACGCACAACAAATAATAGATTCATAGATGAAGCTCGAGCTAACTGGATCGTCTGTCTTCTTCTTAGGCGGTTTCTTCATCTAACGTCGCCACCACCTCCATTGCTATGTCTCTTATAGATAGCGTCGAATTTAACACTAGCAACAATGGTTTAAAGAAGGTGATTCTTCGTGGGCCCCGTCGCAGTTCCATTGAGATGCTTAATGGCGAATCTAGAATTTTATGTTACGGGCACAAGTTTTATTGATTAAATAAATTTAGTCATGAACTTTTAAATTCAAGTCTTATGATCTTTGAACTTTAAAAGGTTTCTAATAAATCTCTGAATTTTCGATTTTGTATCTAATAAATCTTGAAATTTCAATTTTATATTCAATAAGTCTTTTACATATTTAAAAATTTTAAAAATTAAATGTTATGTTAGACATAAAATTTAATTTTGTGTCTAATAGATGTTAGGTTAATTTCCAGTTGTTTATTTTTCTAGTTGTTGATAGTCTAGTTACTAAGTCTTAGGAGTTTGAGTTGGTTTAAATTAAAATATCGGCAGAATATGTGTTTTTCTTTTCTATGTTTAAGGGATATTATCATTGTTGTTTCCTATTTTTTCTGTGGTCTAGTTTTGTATTTTGCCTACTTAAATAGGCCATCGTGGTTCAATAAAAATGGAAGTTTTCCTCTTCTCGATTTAAAGTATATTCTGCATGTTTCATTATGTAACATTGGTATCGGATAATTGATCCACATTTTTTGCTCGATGAGTGAAACATCAAATGCAAACTTTGTACATGCAACCATCCCACATTTTGATGGTCACTATGACCACTTGAGTATGCTAATAGAGAATTTTTTGCGGAGGAGTACTGGTCAGTTGTTGAATCTGGAATTCAAGAGGCAAAAACCAACACAACTCTGAAGGGAACTCAAAAAGTAGAACAAGAAGCTCGAAAGTTGAAAGACCTAAAAACAAAAAATTATCTCTTTTAAGCTATTGATTGACCCATCTTAAAAACCATTCTTTACAAAGATACTTCTAAGGATATTTGAGATTCTATGAAGAAGAAGTACGAGGGTTCTATCAGAGTGAAGAGATCGCAACTCCAAACTTTGAGAAAAGAATTTGAGATGTTGGCTACGAACGATGGAGAATCTGTAACTAGCTATTGTGCTAGAACAATGGAGGTCAGTAGTAAGATGTGTTTCTTGGGCGAAAAGATGATGGATGTTATCATTATGGAGAAAATTTTACGCTCATTGACAGAGAAGTTCAATTATGTTGTTTGTTCAATTGAAGCGTCGAAAGATATAGATGCTCTCTCCCTTGATGCACTGTAAAGCTCCTTGTTGGTTTCATGAGCAGAGGATGAAGACGAACAGTAGTTCAAGTGTTAAAGAACAAGCCTTCAAAGCCTCTACTTATTCCTATTCCAGAGGAAGAGGAAGAGGACAAGGACGAAGTAGAGGAAGAGGAAGAGGAGGTCATGGCCATACATGGCAACAAGCAATCTAGAACTGATGTTGGTCAACATCAAAATCAAGACAGAGGACGTGATCAACATGTGGATAAGTCGACGATAGAGTGCTTCCACTGCATAAACGTGGTCATTATCAATATGAGTGTTACACTAAGTTGTCAAACAACAAAGAAATGGGAATAGAATCACACTTTACAGAGAAGTAGGAGAGTGAAACGTTGTTGATGGCAATTCAACAAAAGGAAGAGCTTTATGAGCTTGAAATCTGGTATGTTGATTCAGGATGCAGTAATCACACGTGTGACAGTAAATCTTTTTTTTCTAATTTAGATATGAAATTTAATTCCATTGTGAGTTTTGGAGATAATTCTATCATTGTTGTCATTGAGGGGATATTCAAATAAAAACCAAGAATGATTTTATAGAAACAATTTCTAATATTTTTTATGTTCCCAATTTGAAAAGAATTTGTTGAGTGTTGATCAATTGCAAGAGAAAGATTATGCAATTACTATTAACAATGGTATCTATGAAATATATGATCCCTTAAGAAGTGCAGTTATGGTGGTTCCCATGAACTCAAACAAGTTATTTCCATTGAAAATAGAATGTGTTCAACCTTGTTTGCTTGCAAAAAGGAATGATTCCTCATGGGTTTGGCATTTAAGATATGGACATTTGAGTTTCGGTGGACTACAAACATTGGGACATAAAATTTTTGGGACGAGTTTCCCTCTAATTTCAATTCGTTCTCAAGTTTGCGAAGAATGTGTCATTACCAAACACCATCACACTTAATTTCTCAAAGGAAAGTCATGGAGAGCAAAAAGTGTTCTTGAGCTAGTTCATTTAGACATATGTGGTCCTATAAACCCAACATCTAATGGAGCTAAAAGATAATCACATTCATCGATGATTTTTCAAGAAAAATTTGGGTTTATTTTTTGCAAGAAAAATCTGAAGCATTTTCTACATTTGAAAAATTCAAAGCTTAAATGGAAAATGAAGGAAAACCATTCAAATTCTTCGCACAGATCAGGATGGTGAGTACTGTTCAAAAGACTTTGAAGCTTTCTATATGGAGCATGGCATAAGACGAGAATTAACTGCTTCTTATACACCACAATAGAACGATGTATCGAAGAGGAAAAACATAACCATCCTCAACATGTTAAGAAGTTTGTTGGGCAAAAAAAGTGTTTCGAAAAGTTTTTAGCTAGGAGTAGTAAACTAGAGTGTGCATGTTCTAAATTGAAGTCCAACTTTTGTTGTTCTAAATATGACACCTGAAGAAGCTTGGAATGGGAGAAAACCGACAGTTGATCATTTCAAAATCTTTGGATGTATAACATACGCTCATGTTCTTGATGAGAAAAGGAAAAAAAATGGATGACAAGGCAGAAAAATGTGTTTTTCTTGGTGTAAGTGAGACATCCAAAGGTTATAAGTTGTTTCATCCTTTAACACAAAAGATTGTAATTAGCAGGGACATAAGTTTTGATGAAGAGAACATGTGGGATTGGAGTGGGCAACAACCTACCCAAGTCATTTATGATGATGATGTTTAACAGAAGCAAGTCTCGACATTGTTGGTAGTGGAATATTCATTACAAGCAGCTCCATCTAATGTTTTTGGTGAGGAAGCTCAATCTCTTCATCGTGTTATCAGAAGACCAGCTTGGATGGAAGATTATGAGGTAACTGAAATTCCAGATCCAATTACTCACTTCGCTTTGTTTTCAAATTGTGATCTTACAATTTATGAGGATGTTGTCAAAAAAGAAAAGTGGTGCAAATTGATGAAGGATGAAATTGATTCAATTGAGAGAAGTGATACATGGGAATTGATCGACCTTCCACACAAAAGTACAACAGTAGGTGTGAAATGGATTTTTAAAATGAAGTTGAAAGAGAATAGTGAAGTTGACAAGTATAAGGCTCGTTTGGTGGCAAAAGGATACAAGTAACAGTACGAGGTCAACTATATTGAGGTTTTTTCTCTAGTTGCAAGGCATGATATAATTCGTATGGTGGTTACATAGAAGTCTTGGAGTGTTTTTCAGCTGGATGTGAAATCAACTTTCTTGCATGGATAGTTGGATGAACAAGTATTTGTTGAACAATCCCCTGGCTATGTGAAACATGAAATTGAGCATAAAGTTTACAGACTTAAAAAGACTCTTTATTGACTGAAACATGCCCTCTATACTTGGTACAGTCATATTGAGTCGTATTTTATCAAAGTTGATTTTTCAAAATGTCCTTATGAGCCAACACTCTTTATTAAGATTGGTGATAAAGGAAGAATACTCATTGTATGTCTTTATGTTGATGATCTTATATTCATTGGTAATCGTGATACCATGTTTCAAGAATTTAAAAAATCCATGATGGACGAATTTGAGATGTCAGATCTTGGATTAATGCATTACTTTCTTGGCATATAAGTGATGCAATCTCATGACAAGATTTTTATGTCTCAAAAGAAATATGTGAGGGAAATTTTAGGCAGGTTCAAGATGAAAGATTGTAATGTTGCAAACACTCTAGCTGATCCGAGTTTGAAGCTTCATAAAGATCTTGATGGGAAGAAAGTTAACAATACTGTTTACAAACAAATTGTAGGTAGTTTTGATGAATCTTACTGCTAACAAGACCAAATATTATGTATTCAATTAACTTAATCAGTAGATACATGGAGAATCCTTCAGAATTGCATTTGTTGGTTGCCAAAAGAATCATTTGTTACTTGTAAGGAACCAAAGATTTTGGGTTATTTTATAGAAAATGTATGAAATCTAATCTCTTGGAGTTCACTGACAATGATTATGCAGGGGACCAGGATGATCGAAGAAGCACTTCAGATTATTTTTTTATGTTGGGAACAACTACAATTTTATGGACATCTAAGAAGCAGTCTATCGTCACTTCATCAAGCACAAAGGCTGAGTTTGTTGCTGCAACAACTTGTGCTTGTCAAACAGTTTGGTTGAGAAAAATACTTAAAGAGTTGAAATTCAAACAACTGGAAACTACAAAATTTTTTTGTGATAACAATTCGACAATCAAACATTCAAGAATTTAGTTCAGAATGGGAGATGCAAGCATATTGATGTGAAGTTTTATTTCTTAAGGGACCTTAACAATGATGGTGTAATTGAATTGATTTACTGCAGTAGTGGAGAACAAGTTGCAGACATATTTACAAAAGCACTTAAGGTGCAAACTTTCAAGAGACTTAAAAGACTGTTGGGTATTTATTTGTTAGACACAGTTAATAACTTAAACTGAACATTTGCAAATTTTTAGTTTAAGGAATAGTTTGTTAGGTTAATTTCTAGTTGTTGATATTTCTTAGGAGCCTAGTTACTGTAGAACAAGTCTTTAAGGGGTTGTTTGGGGCGCAGGTTCGGAATCAGAAGCCTAGAGGGTTTGTTCTGAGGGGTTCTGAAGCCTGGGAATCAGAAAACTGTGTTTGGGGTGGAGTGTTCTGAAGTCTGGGAATTAGAAAATTGTGTTTGGGGTGCAGTGTTCTGAAGCCTGGGAATCAGATAGCTGTGTCTTGGGTGCAGTTTTCTGAACTCTAGGTTTGGTACAGTTTTGTTTCACCTTTTTTCTTTTAGCTATTTTGTTAACTTTTAAATTTTTGTAATTGATCTTATGTGAATTGTAGAAGTTAATGTCTAACAATGATCAATTTTTTGAGTAACTTTTCCATGAAGCTTTCAATTTAGGTAGTTGTTGAGGAATAAAAAAAGAGTTTTAAACCTTTAGAACAATTTTTAGCATTTAGACCCAACTCAACTATTCGGGTTGCAAATATCTTCAACCCAACGAATTGGATTTTTTAACCCAACGAATTGGGTTGGGTTGATTGGATTTTTCGGGTCATCAGGTTTTTTGAACACCCCTACGACGAGTTTACACATACAGATACATCGCCCAAAAGTGTTGCAACTAACATGAAACAAAAGAACATAAAACGCCTTTGTGCGAAATAAAAAAAATTATTTCATTTTTTCTAACTTTTAAAAAATAAATTACAAAATTGAGCCATTTGAGTGTACATTAAAAAAAAAATACCAAGTTTTTTTTTTAATAAAAATTTCACAAAGTTCAAAGGTGCTGAGAGTAGCATAAAAAATTGTTTATTAGCCATTTTTTAGTTTTATTTTAACCTTTTAAAAAATAGACTAGATTGTCGAATTGTTGGAGTGGTCAAGTTGATGAGGTGGTGTGATTGTCGAGGTGGTCGTTGGATTTTTGGTTGTCGGTTGTCATCGGGTTAAATCGGAGTAGTTGTTGAAAAGGTCGTTGAGGCAACCATCGCTGGTTGCTAGTCGCCGATGTGGTCGCCGAGTTGTCGCTGTTTATGGTCGCGGAGTTGTCACTGAAGTTGTGTTGTCGAAGTGGTGGCTGAAAAATGGTAACGACAAATGAAAGAGCAAATGAGAAACCAAGTGGTCGCAAGAGGTAACCGTCAACGGTGGTTGAGTCCCTGGTGTGGTCGTTGTAGTTGTAGTTGTCGTTGTCGGGTGGTCGCTGGAGTTGTTATCGGAGTTATTGTCGAAGCGGTCACCGATAATGAAAAACGAAAAAAATTGAAGAGCAAATGGAAAATCAAGTGTTTTTCGAGGCGCGCGTCGCCAGATGAGTCAGTCGTTGTGTGGTCGGAGTTATCGTTGTCGATGGTGTCGGGTGGTCGTCGGAGTTGTCATCGGAGTTGTTGCCAAAGTGGTCGTCGGTACGGTCGTCGGAGTTGTCGTTGTCGGTGGTTGTTGAGTGGTCGTCGGAGTTGTTGCCAAAGTGGTCGCCGGTGCGGTCGTCGGAGTTATCGTTGTCGATGGTCGTCGGAGTTTTTATCGGAGTTGTCGTTGTCGATGGTCGTCGAAGTTTTTACCAGAGTTGTCGAAGTAGTCGACAAATGGATGAGAAAAACATTGAACAAATTTCATGAGATTACACTATTGTAATCCATGGGGTTGTATTGTTGTAACCCATGGGAATGAGTTTCAAAACCAAGGATTTGGAACATCTTGCTCCAAACATGGGTTTGGATTTGGATGCCAAACTCATCCAAATCCAAACCCATGGGCCAAACATACCCTAGGAGTTTGAGTTGGTTTAAAATATCTACAGAATACGTGTTTCTGTATTCTACATTTAAGGGATATTATCATTACTCCTTCCTATTTTTTTTGTGGTTTAGTTATGTATTTTTCCTACTTAAATAGGCCATCATGGTTCAATAAAATTAGAAGTTTTTCTCTTCTCCATTTAAAGTATATTATGCATATTTCATTTAATTTTATGTTTAATAAAAAAATTATTTTTTAAAAAAAAAAACAATATATCTAACACCTATTAGGTTCAAAGTTCACACATCTATTAGACATTTTAAAAAAACTTATTGGAGATTAAATTAAAAGTTTAGAGATTTATTGTTAAACTCGCATTTAAAAATTTAAAGACTAAATTTATAGTTTAGCCCTCATATAAATATAATTTTAAATACACTGATATATAATATTTAGATTAAGTACTATAAATTAATTAAAACTTAGTGCACTAATAATATTAAAATAATTTATAAACAAAAATAAAAAATAAAAAAATAGAGCTGAACGAGCAATATGCATTATGCACTCAGGACTCAAAATTGGGATCCACTAAAAATGAAAATAATATATAAAGAAAATTTAAAAGTAAAAAGAGGAATCTGGTTGTCCTACGGTTTAGAATAAGAAACTTTGAAAATCTTTGGCTGGAATCAGAAATTGTAGTTCATCATTATTGTATTTGGGGTATAGGGTTGGGCTTGACTGGTTTGCTGAAATTGTGTTTGGGGTGGAGGATTAAAAATGTTTAGGTTGTTTTTTTAACAATTTCTTTTGGATGTTATTATGTTCAGATCCATTTATTTTACCTATAATTTTTTTTTTGTTGAATTGCATATCAAAATTATGCGACTTAATTGTTTCACTAATAATTAAATATGAAGTTGTAGTTTGTACAAGTATATTAATATCTCATTTACTCCATTTATTATTGTAGTCACGTATTTTTGTCCGACTTGTTTGTTTTATTTATCGGTTTATTTGTTGGTTAATTAAATTTAAATAGAGCTTTAATCTTATAATCTTTGTTTGTGGCATTTTTGTTAATTTTTGCTAAGTGTGAGAGGTTAGGATTTTTGAAAAAAATGAGGAAAGTGGAGGGCTTTTTAAGATCAAATTCTTGTTTTTTTCCTTCCTTTCTGGCCCATTTTCACAACAAATTTGCTTGTTTTGTTTTTTGCCTAAAAAAAAGGGGGGTTTTGCTTTATAAGCACTCTTTTCCTAACCCTAAAGGGAGGCCAACAATAACAAAAAGAAACCTACAAAACAATATTCAATTCATTCTCAACCTTCAACTCAATCACAACGATATTACAAAAAAGTCAGTCACAAAGTGAGATTTTCTTCACTGTTTAGAGCTACCTTTTTACAAAAAAAGGAACAAGAAGTCTTAGAACAACTTTAACTCAGTTAGAGATGCACTTGGTAGGGTCTTTGACCCAAGAATCCGCATCTCAAGCAACGAGTCAATGGTGTTCTACGCTTCTCCCGTTGCTAGATTCTCATCTTTATTTGAGAGCACCCCCTGAAAAACAGTAGTCGGGTAAGGGTTTGTTGCAAATTTTTGCTTTCATTTTATTGCTTAATGCATTTTTTTTTTTTATGTACTAAGAGTATCTATTTATTGTCGTTTCCTTTGTGCCCTATATCTTTCTTTATGATACTTTCTTTTATTTTTGTTATTTTTGTTACTACTTTTTTTTATCTTCTAACTCGTTTATTTTTCATTTCCTTTCTCTCTTTTTTCTGTTCTTAGATCTTAAAAAGTAAAAAAAAAAACGAGGATTGGGAGTTTGTTCTATAGAAATAACAGTCATGAAGCTGGAAAAAATAAAAAATGAAATACAAAAAAACCATGTATTGTGAAACTAAAAAAAAGTATAACATACCTTCGTGGGGGGTGAGTTTGGCTTCTATTCTGTGAAGAATGTTGCTGAAAAAAATAGCCATTTAGAATGAAGGTGATTAAGTTTGAGAGTTGAGAGAAAAAAGAAAGAGAGAAGAAGAAGAAGTTTGAGAATGAAAGGTTTTTCTTATTTGTGTTTTATTATTACCATTTATATTATTATTATTATTATTATTATTATTATATTTTTTTTAAAAAAAAAAGTTGAATGGATGGGCGGCAGTTCTCTTTTTTATTTTAATTATATATTATTATTATAATTGTTATTATTATTTTAAAAGAAAAGAAAATCAATACTTTTATATATATATATATATATATATATTATATTATATTATTATTCTTATTAAATTTTATTATAGTATTAATATTAATATTATTATATATATATATATATATATAAATGACTGATGGGCGGCAAATCCCTTCTCGCGTCAGTGGCAGTGCCACTGACACACGTCAGTCTTTAATTTTTTTTTTCACTTTGTTAGACTTTTTTTTTATCATTATTATTTTTTTCTTTCTCTTTCTGTCTCATATATTTAAATGTATAGTTATTGTAAAGTAGCAAAATTTTTTTTTTTAATTTAAGAAATTGTATTATTATCATTAGTGTTATTCTCATTGTCTTTTTTTATTTTGTGTTATGTTTGTGTGTTTAAAATGTAAATATTTTTTCTTATTCATTATAGTTGAAGTTTTGATATAAGCCTACTAATTAATACATGATTTATAATATTTTAATATATGTGGTTTATAAATAAAAAAAAAAGGCCGACGATGAAATCTAAAAATATTTTGGAGTCCGATTTTCTAGTTTTCTGGAGGTGAGAAATTGATTCTTTGGAAGTCCAAGATCGATTTCAATATGTTTTTTCTTTTTTTTTTTTTTTGTAAATTCGTTAGTATATTTATTTTCTTGATCAATTTGTTATCTTAAATGTGATATGCTTTTAATTTGCATTCTTATATTCCGTTATTCAAACTTAATTCTATTTTAGTTATCGCTCATGGTTTCAAATCTTATTTTGCAAACTTATTTTCAAACTTTTAACATTGCTTGTTTATTTTGAGTTTATAAAGTAATGTTATCTTCAAATTTTTATAATTTTCTTTAAAATCGTCTTTATTTCTAAAAAATTCCTGACGAAATCTAGAAATATTTGGGAGTCCGATTTTCTAGAACTCTTGAAGTGATGGATCATTATCTTTGGGAGTCCGAGATCTTGGTCCCAAGAAAAATTGTATTTAATTAAAACTTTTTTTTAAAAAAAAAAATTTATAAGAGGTTATCCTATGATGGATTTGAAAAATTGTAAAATTTTCTCATATTCTTGAGGTGATATTATTTCCAAATCTTGGGAATAATTTCAATATAGCCAAATTGATAGATTTTAATCCACTTATTTTATGGGATCATGACTCCAAATATTGGAGTAATGAGTGGTAAAATAAGACATTGTTTTAAAAATCTTATTTTTTAAAATAAACTTTGTTTTTTCTTTTTTTGCAATTTAAGATTAAATTTGGCCACCGTTTTAAACGGGTGTTGTGGGGTGCTAACACCTTCCCCTTACACAAACAACTCTCGAATCCAAACCTGGTTTTCGCATACCATTTTTTTTCTTTCTTTTTCTTTTTATAAAAAAATGTTATTTTATTCTATTTTGGTGCCCAATCACACCATAAAAAAGATTGGTGGCGACTCCTTTTAAATATCCCTATTTCGAGGACGTCTTGTCGCTCATGTCCCGCAGTACGTCATGCAGACTTACGCGACTCCACTGGGGACATGAGGTTCTACCTCGAGAGTTGGGCCATTTTTATTATCTTGAATTGCGTTGTACTTTAATATTGTTCTTATCGTATATATTATTTTAGTTATTTTAATTATTTCACACACTATCACAAGCCTCCTACCCGACCTTTTCCTAATAAGATTAGAATTGAGGATGGAGTAGTGTCGACCTTCGAGAAGCTTATGCTTCCGTGTAGGCACACGAAAAATCCTCACTCAATTTGGTCACATGATCATGTATGATTGTGGGACCATTTTGGGAACATGTATTGTCTAGGTTCTTAGACCCAACATCACTTGTTTGAAGGCTTTGTTGTTTATCTCTTTGCTTTAATTGCTTTATTTACTTTGTCTCACACACTATCACGAGCCTTCTACCCGGGTTGTTCTCAATAGGACTAGAATCGAGGATGGAGTAGTGTCGACCTTCGAGAAGTTTATACTTCCGTGCAGACACACGAAAGATTCTCACTCAAGATGACCATGAAGCCATTAAGGCAGTGATCATTTTGGGGGCATGTGTCATTTAGGACCTTTAGATGTAACCTTACTTTGCTTGAAGTTTTTTGTTGTTGCTTTGGTTGTGATATGTTGCATCTTCATTTAAGTCGTCCTTTAGACTCTTTTTTTTTTTTTTGTAAAGTCTTAGGATGGTAGACACCCATTTGCCCGGAGCATTCGCCAAATCCACCCTCAGGAGGACTCGTGGAAGGTAGTGTTCCAGCAGTTTGGGCTATAGTCATCAGAGGCTATTTGGCCAAGTATCATAGAGGTTTCAATCCATTGAGACTGAGCGTGGGAATGTACTACTTTAGGATGCTACTATAAGCCTTAAGCATCAAATTGAGAATATATGGAAAAGAAAAATGAAGTAGTAATGGAAGACTACACGCGACTAAAATACGAGATCGACTGATGACGACAAACTTTTGTAATATGGAGAAAAAAGTATAGAAATTTAAGATGCCATTATGGTGATGTAAACGAAAGGTTGAACAAGTGGTTGGAAAGTTAAAATTGTTTGCTTGAAGGGCAAATCAATTTGCCAAAAGGGCTTGTACTATTCGGCAGGGCATCGTACCCACACAACCTGGCAATGAAGACTTGATTACATTCTTAGGGGTGAGAGGACGAGACCTCAAGCATTTTTGGGTGTTACCACTAGGTTACAAATTAACTCGTTTGTTTTTTTTATGTTGTTTGATGTTTGTATAGTAGTTGATTTTGACTTTGAAGTAGATTTTTTTTTTCTTCTTGCATTCATACACTTTGTGTTAATATTAATAATATTTAGTTTGCCAATAAGATTTATTTTTGATCGATCAAACCATTATTTCCTTCTTTTATAATAACAAAGGTTCAAAGTTTACAAAATAGCTTGAAGTTCACCTCCTCATCATTCTTATTGGACGAAAAGGAAACCCAAAAGTCAGTTGTCTTCCTTAAAGTAAGGAAAGGTTCGGGTCGGAATACAAGCCAACAGTTTCTGAGTGCAAGAGAGTAAGAACATAAAAGAGAAAGGTGAGAAGTGCACGTCTTGAAGGTCGAGAAGTCGAGGAAGGAAGAATGTATATATCGCATATATCCGAGACTTTCAAATCGGGTGAAGTGATTCATGTGACAACCCGTTTTGTGTTAAAGCCTCTGACGCTTCCAGGTGTCAGTGGTTGTCGAATCACTGATGTAGTTGTCGGAGTTGTCATTGTCGATGATCGCAAAAGTTATCATCGAAGTTGTTGTGAAGTGATCTTTGGAAATGGAAAACAACAAAGGGAAAAGAAAAACATGACGTAAACCCATGAGATGGAATTGCACTGTTGTAACCCATAAAATTGTATTCAAAACTCAACACCATGGCCAAACACCCCCTAATTATTTATTCTCCTACCTCTCTCCCTATAAAGTCTTCCTCTATGAAAATCAATGAAAAGTTTTGCGGGTAAAAATTACGTGCAACAAATTTTTTTTTTTTTTTTTTGAGTTTGATGTATTTTGTATTCGTCGCCATAAATAAGAGAATAATTTAAAGTAAGAAGTAAATAAAATAAAGGTTCTCCCATTACAAATGACGTTTACATTTTACCATCCGTTCATGGTCTTACAACTAATCTCTTAGCATAAATAATATGAAGAAAAAAATAAATATACCTACATATAAACGTATAAATATAAATGTAAACAAGAAAAATATAACTGGACGGACAAAGGTTTCTACAAGAACATATAATATCTAAAACCGATCGGTGCAAGGACCCGGATATGGATAAGTCTTAGACTCTAGACACAACATAAACAATGCAATGACCTAAAAATACAAAGTGAAATTTATCCTTTTGTCTCACCAAGTTCAATATCCTTGACAGGCTTAGATTCTATTCCGTCCTTCAGAAGTCTAATTTCCTCTTCCGTCAGGCTATTTTTCACATTGATATTAGTCTTCATACAAGATTGCTTTTCAACCTCCACAGCCCAACTATAGATGACCATACCAACAACTGCTAAAATCATGCCTGATATATTTTTCAAAGTCAGTTCTGAATCAAAAAGCAGCCACCCCAATGTGAGAACACATACTGTTTTCATGTGACCTAACACCTGGAAGGAGACAGCTGAGAAACGCCCAATGCACAGGTATTGACTAACATTGCAGAACACAGCAAGAGCGCATGAGAGGAGGATGAACAACTGCAAATATGTACCATTGCCAGAAATTAGTTGAAAATTGCGTAGATAAATGAATTGGCTAGAGCGATGCTGGAAAACGCCTAGTACTTACAATGGCACCAGAAGACATTTTATAGTTCAGTAGAGATTTGTCACTAAGGTAGTAATCTATAAATGGACCGAGAACCAGGAGAGAGAGGGCTTGAATAGGTGCTGTCTTGCTCAGCAATTCAAAAGATCCAATGGAGTACTTCTTTTGTAGTGAACCTATAGTCTGTTGCAAGAATATACTTTAGAGATGAGAGTATTATAACGACTGCCCTTACTGTCATCGTTGTTTTTATTATCATTTCAGAGTAGAGAAAAGTACTCTTCTACAAGCAAAATACCATGTCAAGGTTAACAGAGAAAAGTATTCTTTTACAAGCAACCATATCAGTGTGTAGGGAAGAAAGTAAAGCTTTCTTCTGGCGTCTAAGGCTCTACCTAGCCTGACCGTAAGCTGATCAGACAGAACACTAAAGTTCAGTCCCTTCAGAATCCAACATAACCTCAAAATTCTTAAAATATTATCTCACTGTAAAGATATCACAAGGTTTGAGGGTTCAAGGGAAAACATTAAGCAAAAAGGAGCAACACAATTTCCTCGAGGAAAAAATGAAAAATACATAGATGAATCAAACTCTGCTGCTGGTTAGTGAAGTGATTCCAAATTGGAAATTAAACTTCATAAAGTTTCTCCGTCTTGTCTGACCATGATATAGTTATATTTAGGTATTGTTCCCAGAATGTCTTTATCAAAAACAACCTCCATTAAAAAAAATTCATGAAGTCCAATTGCTATTTCTGATACGATATTTTAATAAACATTGCAACAAGATTGCCGAGATAGGAGCCCAAGGGTCTCTCTCACTCAAGGTCGTTAGATTGAAACTACTGTCATAACCTTCAGAATCCAAGACAGTCTCATAGAAACTATTAAAGGTTAACGTTTCTACTTTTTCTGTTTTGCTTTCTTTCAGCGGGATAAACACACAGGAAAAAAGAAAGAAAAATAGACACACCCTTGCTGCGAGAGGGATGAGTAAAAAACAAGAACCAATTGATCAACATATGTATAAAGTACAAGGAGTAAAGGCTAAACTGGAGGCAAAAAATTCAGCCAAGTAGATAGGTGAAGAAGTACTCACAATTTGCTGTAAAGATGTTGACAAAACGGCTATGCATGCACATAAAAAACCTTTGAGATTAACTTTTACATCAGTGACCGTGCAAACTCCCACACCAATTACTACTACTACAACAGCAATTTTAACTTCTTTTGAGTAGTGCTTATTATGAAGTATCCACTCCATCACACAAACCACAGGGATCATACTGAGTTTTGAAATCTGAAACAAAAATATTTTCCAATCAATAGAAAATTAAGAAAGGAAAGTGACCAGAATAGAGAGTGATATTGCATGAATACACAATTAGATAGCCATTCTTTAACCTGTCACACCCGATGCATTCTTATAAACTAAATTAAAGTGCAAAGGTTCTCAGGATTAACCAAGGAAGCAATCTTCTTAGTAAGTTCTTACTTGGTAGAATCCCACTGAGTTCAACATGAGACTAAAGTTCATTCCCGTGATAGACATATTTGCGACAATAGAAAACCAAAAGAGCTCCCACAAAGGAACATGCTTTGATGAGGAATAACCAGTGGCATTTGAGACCAGACCAACTAGTGCAGTCACCGCAAAGTGGAACCCAGTCAAAGTTGTGGCTGAAAAGGCAAAGAATTTAAACAAGTTAAGAACTACTATATTTAATTAGTTGGAAGGTAACAAGCATTACAGAACAAAGATCCGCAGAAAATTTCAAGATGAAAACGTTGGTTAAGTAAAGCATAGCGAACTGTCCCACGCTTGCAAGTGTGAGCGACAAAGCAATATGACAATGGGGGTAAAAAATTTGACTACAACTGTAAAATCGTCATTGAGCGTAGCGTAGATACGAGATGTAAAATCCATCGCAACCAAGAGAACAGATCCTTAATTTTTCGCATTACATGAGATGAAACGAGAGTGAAGTTAAGAGAAGACCCACGGATAGGATTTAGATCGGTAAGAAACGAAAATTGCTACAATGAGTTTAAAAAAATTATAATAAAAATAAAAATATAAGGGAAAAAAGTGCATAATTTTGCAATCAGAGATCTACAGGCGAACTCTGCGAGGAAGGGGAAGATGAGAGAGTAAGAACGACAAGATTCAGTGACTCTCACCGAAACCGAAAGCGTAACCATTGGCAGACATGAGCTGCTTGTTGGCCATGATAATCCCCACCGAGCTGATGATATTCATCGCCCACGCCCCAACATCCGATACTGCCGATGATTTCTTCTCACCCTCCATTTCTCCTTTTTCTCTCTCTCTCTCACAAATAAACTTAGTCGCAAAATAACTGAATGAGAGAACGAAAAGGAAGAGATTGGAGGGACGGAGAGAGGAATTGAAGGACCCTCCAAACAACAGATACCCAGATCGGATCTTAAAATGTGTTTACAGATAAGTGAATGTAAAAGACGACGGAAAGACAGGCAAGACAACAATCGGGAGGCAAGACAATAAAATTTTAAAAGAGGGAAAAAAGAAAAAAGACTATGAAGAAGGGGGGTGGCGGGGAGGGGTTAAACGTTTTTCTTTTTTTCTGCTGGGGGATCTTTGAGGTATATTTTCTCTTCCTCCCAGTTCCCTGTTAGTGCTTATCGAGTATAAGACCTCGAGTCCAATTCCCCATTCCCCTCCGTCCCCGCTGGGCTCCGCTTTCACAGGTCGTAATTGGTGAAAATTTCCTTTTTATATTTTCGAATTACCAGATTCACCCAACCCATATCGTATGAGTGATCTGTGACGGCAAGGAGGCGTACGCACGCGTCGCTTGGGACTTTTCACGTTTCTTTCACTCCTCAGTCATTATTATTATTATTATTATTATTATTATTATTATTTTTTTTTTTAAAAAAAAAGAAGCCTCCGACGTTTCATTAATTTCATACTAATGCATTGGGAGCTATTTGGGGTGTTAGTTTGGAATGAGAAACTATCCGTTTTAGAATCCGGTTGGAATCAGAAATCTTAAGGTTTTGGAACCTTGTGTTTGAGGTGCATGATTGTGTTGGTCTATTTTGTTGAAACTTGTGTTTGGGGTGTAGAGTTGGGTTGTGTCTGTTTTTTATAACAATTTTTTTAGGATATTTTTTTTTCAAATTCATTTTTACTTGATAATTGTTTGTTCAATTATGTGGATCAATTGTTTCAATAATAGTTAAATATGAATATGTAGTTTATACAAGTATATTAATATCTAATTCACTTTATTCATTGTGATGTAAAATTAAATAACATTAGTAAGAACATATAATTTAAATAATTAATACTATATTTCACAGAATATTCATAAAACTATTTTAGCAACTCTATTTTAGAAATTAACAATTTGGAAGTCTACTCGATAAAATTAGGAAATTTAAAACTTTATTTCACAAAATATTTAGAAACGTATTTTTGGAACTCTATTTTAGAGATTAAAAAATTCGAAGTCTATCTAAGAAATTAGGCGATTTAAAACTTTATTTCACAAAGTATTCATAAACATATTTTTTGGAACTTTATGAAATTTAACTAAAATTTTGCACCGTATTTTGAAATCTATTTCAAAGATAAATGAGTTAAAATTTGAATTCTATTTTACAAATCAGAATAATAAAAACTATATTTTGCATAGTATTTTAAAAACTATTTCAAATATATAATGGATTAAAAAATTGGTTAGGGACCATTTTTAGTTTTATTTTAACCTTTTAAAAAATTGACTACATGGATGGGTCGTTGAGGTGATCATTGGGGTGGTCGGGTTAATGGGTTGGTTGAGTTGCTGAGGTCGTCGTCGGTGGTGATTACACGGTGGTCAGGTCGCTGAAGTTGTCGTTGGGTGGTTGCTAGCAGCAGTTGTAGGGTGAGTGGATCGCTGGAGTGGTCGTTTGGCGGTTATAGGAAGTAGTTGTATGGTGGGTGGATCATTGGAGTGGTCTTTAGAGTGGTCATATCGTTAAAGTGGTTGTTTGGTTGTTGTGGCAATGGTTGGGTCGTTAGAGTTGTCGCCGGAGTGGTCATTAGGGTGATCGGGTTGCTAGAGTGGTCACTAGAATGGTTACCAAGGGTGATCACTGAAGTAGTCATCGGGATCATCAGGTTGCTGGGATGGTTGGGTCATAAGAGTGGTCACTAGATGATCGTCGGTAGTGGTTACTAGGTGGTTTGATTTTTGGGTAGTTGTCAACTAGGGTTTCAAGTCGTCGGAGTGGTTGTCAATTTTGGTTGCTAGGTGGTTTGTTGTCGAAGTGGTTGCCAGATGGTCGTTGGCAGTGGTTCGAACAAGTCAAGTCGTGATGGCCGGGTCATCGATGATCGAGTTGTTGGGGTGGTCGAGTTGCATGGGTGATCATCAAACTGATCGATAGAGTTCTCATCGCAGTTGTCACTAGAGGTAATAATTAGTTGTAGCCGGGTCACCAGTATGGTCGTTGGAGTTGTTGTTGTCGGTAATCGTCAGGTGGTCGCTGGAGATGTCATTGGAGTTGTTGTCGTGGTGGCCGGGTCATTGGAGTTATCGTTGTCGGTGGTCGTCAGAGATGTCATCGGAGTTGTTGTCGAAGTGGTCGTCAAAAATGAAAAACGACAAATGGAAAAGGAAAACATGGCACAAACCTCATGGGGTTGCACTATTGTAACCCATAAGGTTGTGTTTCAAAACCAAGGGTTTTGAACCTTTTGTACCAAACATGGTTTTGAGCTTGAAACCCAAAACCATCCCAACCCAGAACCATAGCCCAAACACTCACTTGATGTTATTTGTTGTTGTTTGCAATCGAATTTACATTGTAGAATCCACGACTGATTCATCTACAGTTAAAATTTGCATTCTATTGTCATTAATTTCCCTTCGCTACGTTCTGGGGGAAGAATATGGATGTCCAAGAATATGGATCACACATGTAACATCCATATAAGTATCGATATGAGATAAATATTAGTGTTTTTTTTAAAAAAAATGACATTTGGTACGTCTTTTAATGACGCTAGCTCATTATCGATATCAATATATTTCATACTACCTACTTTTATATTTTTTTTATTGATTCCAATTTTCTAGCTAATTTATTTATAAATGATGTTAAGCTCGATGTCAATATGTACCTCATATTCTCGATATCCATCTTATAATCTTGATAACGATCTCGATCACATATCAATATCGAGATCAAAATTCCCAAATTGATATCAAGATAAAGTTTTCTAGTGAAATCAAATATTCGAGCCAAGCGAGATGAAAGAAGACAAAGTCGAGTGGTGAGAGAAGTGAAAATTGAGTTATGAGACACAAGAGTAAATAGTCGACAATTAAAAAATGTCTAGAAAAAGATATTAAGAGATGTGTGACTGATGAAACTTCGTTTTTTTTATTGCTCCGAAGAGCGTTACAATAATATTAAAATGCCCATTGTGATTGAGTGTGTGAAGTTCACGAACAGGAATGATATCTATTGCAATTGTGAGTTCGTCAAAGTAAACACATTCAAATGTAATGAGTTTTGATTGTAATTGAAAACCATTGCAAGATGGTAAATGTGACTTTTTTTTTTAACAAAACATTATCATTAATAATAAGAAGAGAGTACTCCTTGGAGCATATTATAATTTTCTCACATCCATATTTGAGTGTTTGTGCCCTCTTTGCCAACTTATGTATTGCCACATTTGTAGTACAATGACTACAAACAAATCTTATATGACTCCAATTTCTCATTATTTCTTTCACAACCCGATTATAGTCTTGTGCCTCAGTCTGATCAATTCATTCATCATTGAGAGTATAAATGACATTAACCGAATCAGATTCAACCTCTAAAATAACAGAATAATCATTAATGTGCATTAGTCCAAGTAGAATAACAACCAATTTAGAAATGAGTACAAGTCATCATTTAGATAAAAATTCATGTCCCACATAGATGATACTTCTATGGTAATCACACAAAATCCATCCCAAACCATCGCTTGCCTCTTCTTCACGACAAGCTGCATCAGTATTCAGATTCTACCACCCTTGATGTGGCCCCTTCTAACGGTTAAATTTACCCCAACGCTTCATGGGAAAAGAGTGTTACGTCGTAAGACCTCTTATAGCTGAGTCTCGTAAAAATCACAAAATTCATACAAATTTATGATAAAAATTGTATTTATCAAATATGAACTAATTTGATTATATAGAAATTGTAACGATTATATAGAATAAGGTAAAAAATACAACATTCATACAAATTTAAGATTAAAATTGTATTTTTATCAAAATATGAACTAATTTGATAGCCAATTCAAGCATAATAGATAAACCACCAATTACCATCCTAGAGATTGATGGTCAAATCCCGCACCATATATGTTGTTGCCAAAATCCGAACAGGATAACTCACCTGACCTTCACGTGACAGCCACTGTGAATTTGTTTGAAGAGGGGAAGAATGTGGCCTGCAGAAGAAGAAAGATCTGAACACTGGTGTGGTGCTTGCCTGTTGCGTAAATTATTCAATACCGCAAGTGTACGAGTCAAGTTTTAATATAGTGAATTTGAGTACGAGTATCGTCCACAGGATTGATTATTTAATTCAATTAATTCCTATAACACCACTCAATTTTATCTAGAAAATCAAACTTAAGGTGAAGTGAAACACAAAATCAAAGAGTGAAAATTGATAACAATCAGGAGAGACAAATATCTTAGGGACTAGATTTCACCAATTAATTAACTATTTTATTGAGATCATGCTAATGAGTTATTGCACTGCTTTTATAAACCAAGAAACTAAATAACCTCTCTCGAGGCAAGTGAATCTCATGCAAGACATAGATTAAACATCTTTGTTCAACCTAAAAATCAAACATGACACTAAGTTCAATTCTTATTGGTTTCTAATAGCACTTCAATGATTCTCAAGTCAAAGTAACTATCAGTCATGCAATTGAGATCAAATCTAAAATATCTTTCACAAGAATAAATTTAGACCTAAGAACAAATAAACCGTGATCAAGAGTCTATAAGTATTAAGGATGCAATTGCATGAATAAAAGCATTACAATAAACTAAAAGAAGTCAATTCAACAAAATAGCATAATTAAAAGGTTACATTTATCCCTAAGATAACAAGTTTAGCTACTGTTGTGTAAATTTAATATTGCAATACCACAAGTGTACATGTCAAGTTTTAGTATAGTGATTTGAGAGTTCCAAGTATCGTGCTCGGGAATGGGTTTCTATATTAATTAATTACCAAGATACTAATTCTCAATTTTAGCTAAAGTAACATAACATGGATAGATGGTGAAAACAAAGATAAAAGATAATAAACAAGTGGAGACACGAATATGATAGAATTGGAGGAAATTGACTTCACAAGTTAATTACTTATTTAACACATGCAATGAACTAATGTGATGAATTTATAAAAAAGAAGTAAGATACTCAAGAAAATCTCTCGATTCTTAGTGAGTCTCGCACACACAATAAATTCTATAGTCTCCATATGAATTCAAAAGCATGCACGACATTAAGCAACTTTTTTATGTGTTTCCCTTAGACTTCTAAGTCATTCTCATGCCAGACTTCTAAGAGTTTTGACAACTTTGCTCTAATCTAAGCTTTTTCTCTCGAGTCCACTTAAACCAACAAGATTAATGAATTCAAGAACGAATTGCCAAAAATAAACAACAAAACATAATTGAATACATAATCAAACAAGTCTCAAACATGTGAAACAAATCCTAACTACAACTTCTAGCCACTCTAAATCACAATAAAACCAAACTAAAAGTGTAGAAAACGTCTTAAAACGATGTTACAATCTGAAAGAAAAAGGAAATAAACGTATGTGTCGACGACGATCCCTCGTCCTCGAGCTCCCGTCACGATCTCGAACCTCCACGAATGCTTTGGCTCCCAAGGAATGCTCACTTTTCTTTTCTTACAAAGTGTATTTCAAAATTAGGGTGCAATCTCTATCAAATTCGACTCCTTTTGAAAGAAGATACAATGTTCTATTTATAAGTGTTTTCGGCAAACGTTGCAACGTTGTGCCGTAGGCACATATCATATATGAGAATTGTCGACAACGTTGCAACGCTGCTACTTTAACGCGCGCGTCCCAATCAACCTGGCGTTGCAACGCTAGTAAGCAACGTTGCAACGCCCTCACCACGACTATTCAACTTGGTTTCTTATCGAGATAGCGTTGCGACGCTGTCGTCATGACTCTTCCATGCTTTAAAACAACAAGCTGGGCGTTGCAACGCCATCACTTCGGGTCTACTAGCTTGGGTTGGTCCTTCTACTTCCAATTGATAATATTTTTAGCTCCAAAAAGCCTCGTTTCGATCCCGAGTGATCCAAAATATCTCCAATTGTCCTGTTTAAGCTCTTAACCTGAAATTCAATGATTAACACACATAAAAACTCTGAAATTATCATAAAACTAGCAATAATTAAGCCTGAGGATAGCACATTTTGTGTGCTATCAGCTACTCATGCCCATTATAAATCCTACTAAACTCAAATACAAAACCATAGTTTAACAAACAAAGTGAAAAGAACGAAGAAAGAACTCTCATGACGTGAACGACAACGATCCCGACACCTATCACGAACCCCGAGCTACAAAAGTCTTCCACTTGAAATCTCTCAAAAGTCTTCTTACAACCTCTCACAATGAATTTTAGACAATGGTTTCAAAAGCTCTCCAAAAAGGTCCCCTAAATCAAGAGGCATAATTTCCCTTTTATAATATCGGCAGGGCGTTGCAACGCCGTGCCCTAGGTGAATATATAAAAAAGAAAAAAAAATCTCGCAGCGTTGCAACGCTGCTACCCCTCGCGCGCCTTTTGCTTATCGAAGTAGCGTTGCAACGCCATCGCTGCGGTTATTCAAGGCATTTTGGTTGCGTGTTGGGCGTTGCAATGCCATCGACATGAGTTCTCAAGGTTGAATGGTTGCACACAGGGCGTTGCAACGCCATCTTCTCGGGTTTGATTGCTTGTTTTGGCCTTCCTCCTTCCATTTAATGTCATTTTTAGCTCCTTTAAGCATACTTTGACTCCTTATTCACCCATATTTCTCCATCCGTCCTTGTATTGCTCTTTATCCTGAAATTCAACAATTTAAACACATGAAAACCCTAAAATTATCACAAAACTAACATAATTTAAGCCTAAGGATAACACATTTTCACTTTGGTCATACTAGATCACTCTCTAAATGTGTAGATTTAAGCTCTAAGGTAGTCCTTAGATTATTCTTGGGATTGCCTGATCAACCCCTTTAGGGTTGGTTTGGTCTTTCCAGGGTGTAAGATTCTCCTCTAGATTCATGGTGTTCGACCACTTTCTTGGATAAAATTTTAAGGCTTCAAGGTAGTCCTTGGATTATCCCGAGATTGCTCGAACATACCCTGTAGGGTTGATTCTAGTTTTTCCATGGGGTAAGATTCTCCTCTGGATTCATGGTGTTCGACCACTTTCCTAGATAAAATTTTAAGGCTCCAAGGTAGTCCTTGGATTATCTTGGGATTGCTCAATCATACCCCATAGGGCCGATCCTAGTCTTCCCATGGTTTAAGATTTTCATCTAGATTCATGGTGTTCGATCACTTTCCTGAAGAAAATTTTAAGGCTCCAAGGTAGTCCTTGGATTATCTTGGGATTTCTCGATCATACCCCATAGGACTGATTCTTTTCTTCCTATGATTTAAGATTATTCTCTTAAAGGTTCACCCATTTGGTTTTCTTAAAAGTATATTGGGCTATCTATAGCTTCAATTCAGGTGATTTTGACGGGATGAAGTCGTCATTAATTGTTGGAATTTTTGGTCAAGCCTTGTTGAAACGGAGCTGAGAAGGGAAGAGAGAGTTCGAATCGAACACGTGGTGGGGTCGACCTTCATGGTCGGCCTCGACCTCGACCCTTAAGGGTTGGCCTCGAATCTTTGGGGTCGGCCTCGACATGGTTCCTCATGTTTGCTAAAAATTTAGCATATGTCGAGGTCAACCTCGACCTATGCTCCTAGTGTCAGCCTCGACAGTAGTCCCCTTGTTGAAACAGAGCTGAGAAGGGAAGAGAGAGTTTGGATCGAACACGTGGTGGAGTCGACCTCTACTTCTTAGGGTCGGCCTCGACCGCGCTGAAGTTGGTCTCGACTCTTTGGGGTCAGCCTCGACATGTCTTCTAATGATTTTCATAATCATTATTGTTGCTTGAATGTCAACTTCTCAAATGAATTATTTTTCACAAATATTGCTTGAACTGTCGCTTGATTGGGAGGTATATCTCCTGTGTAGCCCCATTTGTTCGAGGAGGAATCAAATTCATGCTTGAAAAAAATTGTAGCTTGAAAAAAAGATGTATTTTATTGACTATCTAGCAATCAATGAAATGCATATAACAGAAAACTATTCTAAACAAATGACATATGACTAAAAAGAAACATTTACCTTTTCATGCAACGGTCATCAAAAAATTTCTCGTTGGGGTTCATGATTAGGTTGATCAACATCAGGTAGGTCTTAGGAAAAATCTGGTCAGCCTCGGCCAAAATCTGGTCGGCCTCCGTAGTTTTCTCCAACTGGTCCTCCAAAGATAGTTCTGATCTCCCTTGGAGGTTCTAGGTCAGGTCGGCCTCGACTCTCCATGGTCATCGTCTCTGACATATTCCTTTAAATATCCTTCTCGGATCAGTGCTTCAATTTCATCTTTCAACTAGAAACAATCTCGAGTTGCATGCCCATGATCTTGATGGAATATACAATATTTACCCTTGTCTCTTTTTTCAGGTGGGGTTCTCATTTTTTCTGGGTATTTGGCAAGGTTAGTACTGCGAATTTCCATCAGAACTTTTTCAGGAGGAAGTACTGTTGGTGTATACTTCTCGAACTTTTAACCTCAACTTTCCTTAGGGCCAGGTCGACCTCGGTCATAATCTTCAAGGTTCCTCTTCTTTGAGTTATGATAGTGGCTTTCTCTTGCTCTATCATGCTCAGAAGTGCGTTCACTTCTTCCTTTGCTTGTTGTAGCTTCTTTTGATTTCAAAAGCTCCTCTGCACTCATATATTTTTGTGCCTTAGTAATAAATTCAACTTAAGAAGTTGGTTCCTTCTTACCTATTGATCTGAGCAGCCTTTTATCTTGGAGTCCTGGTACTATTGCAATCAAGGCTGTTGTTTCAGTAAATCCTTCTACTCGTAGTGCTTCATTGTTAAACCTGGAGATATAATCACGCAAACTCTCTCTTGGCTCTTGTTTTATAGTTAACAAGTGCATTTGTGGTTTGTGTTGGTCTCTTCCTCCTAGGAATTGGGTCACGAATGCTCGAGCTAACTCCTTAAATGACCCTATCGATCTTCTTTTAATTTTTCTAAACCATTCTTTAGCAGGTCTTGTTAGGGTATAGGAGAATGCCCTGCACTTCATTGCATATGAAAATTCCTGTAGGTCCATCAAGGATTTGTATGTATCTAGATGTTCTACTGGATCTGAGCTTCCATCATATGGTGTGATGGTTGAGACCTTGAACTTGCGGGGAACGTTCTCTTTCATGATTGAGTCTGTGAATGGTGGATCTGCTTGTTTAATGAGAGTTTCAAGATCTAACTTTTCATGATCGAGGGTTCTTAAGAAACTTCCTTGGAGATTCTCTAAGATATTTCCTTGTAACTCTTTTTGAACTTTCAACAGGTCTGTCTTCCAAGGGGGACTTCGCGTCTGGCTTTTCACGGTGATCTTCTTCACCTTGGCCTCGACCTCGACCTTAGCTTGGTCGACCTCGACCTTAGCCTAGTCAGCCTCAACCTTAACCTGATCGACCTCGACCATAACCTGATCGACCGAGGCTGAGCCTCGACCTCGGTCAACAGAGTTTCGACTCTGGCTTTGGCATGTTTCTTCCGCTTGCTGTTGATCAGACTCCGTAAGTCCGATCTTGTTGTTTCATCTCCTTGTAGCTGCTTTCGCTTACTGGAAGTTTGATTTTGTCGCTTCATCTTCTTGTAGCTTCGTTGTCACGTCTTCATGACATGGTCTCTCTTTTCTGGAACTTTTGTGCTCTGTCTGAGTTACAGATCTTGCCTTAGCTATTCGACTGGTTGCACTTTGATCCCTTTGAGTCACCTTTGTCTGATTGCCTCCTAGAATCAACTTCTCTTTTGGTCTTTGTGTGTGAGATTCTGACTCACCCACATCTTCAAGCATTGATCCTTTTCCTTTTTTAGCATCTCGAGCAAGTGGTTCTGTTCTATCATTCGTTGGAGGACTTTGGTTGTCGAGTTTTTTCAGAATCCTAGCCAGGTTCCGATCCATTCCATTCATCCTCTTCTTCAGTTCAACAATCTCCTCCTCTTGTTGGACTTCATGAATATGAAGTCGAGGGGGAGTGACTTCCTCTGTTCTTCGGGGATGATGATCAGAGTCAGAATCTTTTCAGAATCTTTTCCCTCCAGATTGTAGTTTCTTTTCTCCACCGCCTTACTTGACATGGATTTAGGGTGTTCAAGAATCTTTCAAATAGGCTTGTTTTTTTTTCTCCACAGACGACGCCAACTGTTGTTGCCAAAATCCAGACATGATAACTCACCTGAACTTCACGTGACAACCACTGTGAATTTGTTTGAAGAGGGGAAAAATGTGGCCTGCAGAAGAAGAAAGATCTGAACACCGGTGTGGTGCTTGCCATACAGGCTCCGATACTTGAGTCAGAGAGTGTTTAGATGAGTTTAACAAGGGGTTCTAGAATGAGGAAGAAGTTACCTTTCCTTTGATAAGAGGAATATTTATAGGTCTTTCTAGGGTGTCAACCCTAATCCATCATGAAGCAGGAAAAGGAGAGAGCCATTTTTAGATGCGGATCGGGGCCTAGAAGAGGAAGAAGAAGACGGACTGACCCCACAGAGAGGTCAGCCTCGGCCTCGGCTTGGTCGTGGTCGACCTCGACCTGGTCGTGGTCGACCTCGACCCAATTGAGCTCGACTGGGTCGTGGTCTGCCTCGACCCAATTGGACTCGACTGGGTTGTGGTCGGCCTCGACCCAATTGGGCTCGACCTCGGTTGGGTCGTGGTTGGCCTCGACCTTGGCTAGGCTGAGGCCGATCAGAGATCCGACTTTCGAGCCCGATCCTCACCTTTTGCATAGTCTGAAGACCCAATTTCTTCTTCCTTTTTTAGCCTAATTTAGTCCGCTTTTGCATGGTTTCGGTCATTCTTTGTGTGTTTGTCTTTTTGTTTCCTCTGTATTTCAAATTTGTCCTTATGGCCCAATTTCACCCATAATATTAGCCCCTACTCCCTAATTAGGATGCATGGTGTAGTTTTCGACCATTGGTATGGAGACTGATTTGAGAGTATTTAGATTCATAAATTGATTTTTTTTTTCTAAAATATTTTTATAATCAATTAACTAGTACTTCTTTAATGGCTATAGAACAAACACTCCATCTAAAAGCACATTCTTCCGGAGTCATCCCAAACTAACTATTGAGGGGTCAACATCTTTTAGATGCCTAGAATCTTAAATGTTAGATGTTCGACATCTTTAGATTATCATGTTTATTTTGCAAGAAAATTTATAAGGAGGTTTGGAATATTTAAGTAGTCATATTTGTTTTATAGGGAATGTCTTAAGATTATGTGTTATACTAATAATGCCTTTGCTAAACTTTACATAATTTACTTATTAGTTTAATATAATTTAAATTGACATCACAAGCATTTTGGTGTTTGTTGATTTAGTATTATACTTGTATATCAATTTATTTTATACTAATATCTATATATTATTTTGTAGAACAAATTAATTTGATATTTATATAAAATATAAAATATTTAATATTAATTCAATTTCAAATAGGCTTTTTTTATATCTAAATATAAAATTAAAATATAACTATCTGATTGTTTATTAATGCATAAATACGTTAATTTATTTTTAAATAAAAATAAAAAATGTAAAATAAAGAAAACTAATAAGGGGGTAAAAATGTGTCATCAACATGAAAATCTTATAAATAAATGAGGTAATCCAGAAATCCATTTCATAGAAATCTTGCATTACCACGAATCAAACCACCTTTAATAGTTAAATTTTGGATGATTTCCTTATTAAGTCACCAATAAATTTCTAATTCAAGTTGAAGGAAACAATAATTTTACCACTTATTTGAATTTAGAGTCCAATGGGATAAAAATGACAAGTTTGAGATTATTCAAAGTTTAAAGGGAAAAAACTCTAAAACTAATTATACAAGAAATTTGGGTGGAATATTCGAAGTTATTAGAAATTAAATCTGCTTAAGTTCCTCCTACATAACGCCAATTAGGGAAGATGTCCATCGTGGTCGGTTTTTGACCCCAACATAGGTTGAATTGACCACGGTCGGTTGTTTTTTTTATTGGCTTAAACCGATCGAAACTGATTGGTCGGTTTGGTTGGTTTATTATTTTTAAAAATTATATTTCTTTATTATTTAATGTATTTATAAGATTTATTTAGTATATAAAATTTTTGCAATTTTCTTTTCGTATTATTATTTTATTAAAAAAATCAGTCGATTTTGTCAGTGGCAAATCCAAAACTGTAAGTTAGGGGCGAGAGGGAGCTCGAGCCCCTTGGGCCCTTCATAAACTCGCCCCTGGATTTGGCCAAGGGAAAAATCGACACCGACCACTCCCGATAATCGAACGATCAACTTCAATTCGATCGGTCGTGTCAATTTTCGATCTTTTTTTGCTCATCCCTTAACACTGATAGGTAGATTATCAAGTATGAGGTTTTAAATTTGCAAAAAGAAAAACCTTATTTGTAATATGTAAATTGAAATAGAAACTTTAATAAATGTTAAATATGTGTAATTCAATCCTATTACATTTTCTATCTGAACGTTTACGTAAGTGTTTTTATCTCAAGAGGATTTGGAGGTTTTCATCATCATCATCATCATCTTTCTCAACGTATTTAAACCTTATACTGGAAGGTACTTCAAAATACTATCAAACAGTTACAGTTTACCCTTTCTTTTCTTGTTTGAAAAACTAAAGCAATTATTTTTTAAAGATAAAAAAGCAACATAATTAATAGAGCCATCAGTAGAGACGGAATAGTTTTTGATAAAAATAAAGTTATCATTTCATTTCATTTTAGTTCCTATACTTTAGGTTTCATTTTATTTAATTCCTATACTTTAAAAGTCTAAATTTAATGTTTTACTTTTGATAAAACTTAAAATTGGTCCCTACAGTTCTTATTGTTAACTTTTCTAAGAAAAAAATTAATCTCTATTAATCTCCCTTATATAAAATTTTGGGAATATGTTTATATTGTATTTTTTATTGCATGAAAACTATTGTTATTATTATTTAACAATTTTATTGAAAATACAAGAACTAAATTTAGACATTTGAAACTAAAAAATTAAAATAGAATACAACTCAAAGTATATGGACTAAAATAGTATTTTAACCTAAGAACAATAACTTATCATATATCGACATAATTTATAACAGATTTTTCTTTTTCATTTTTCTTTTTTTCTTTTTTTTTTTTAACAAAAAGACCTAAATTGATAATTTTATAGTACACTAATGGTAAATTTGAAAATTTATTAAAAATTATAACTAAATTGAAATTTATTTAAAGATTAGTGACCCATTTATATATTTACCTAATTTATAAATAGGGAAAACTAAAAATAGAAAAAGAAAACAAGAGTTCACATTTTCCGATGTAATTTCATTAATTTTTTTTAATTAAATTACAAAATTAGTTCCTAATATTTCAGATTTAAGCTTATTTAGTCCATGAATTTGAAAAAAAATGTCTAATAGATCACTGAACTTCCAATTTCGTGTTAAATAAGTCTTTATACTTTTAAAGTTTTTAAATATATTTTTAAACTTTTAATTTTATGTCAAATAAGTCCCTACACCTCGGAATTGTTTAATAAATTTTAAATTTTAAATTTTGTGTTCAATAGGTGATTAAAATTTCAATTTTGCATTTAATAGGCCATTGACCTATTTGTATTTTTGAAATTCACAAACTTGCTAAACACAAAATTGAACATTTAAGATATCATTAGACATAAAATTCAATTTTATATCAAATAAATCAGTTAATTATTATTTTTTATTTTTAAATATATCAAAGATGCTGTAGACACCAAATTAAAAAATTGAAAGATTATTAGACATTTTTGAGATTCAAAGATCTATGAGAACTTTTTTCAAGTTCAAAACAAATTTTAAAATTTGGAGACTAAATTTATAGTATACATTTAAATTTTCTTATAATTTTAAAAATACTTCTCTCTATCAAATATAATAATCAATGATAAAATACACATCTAGTCCAAACTTAATTTCCATTTAGTCTATAAAATTTCAAAACTAACATTTTTGGTCTTTGAGATTCGAATGTAATTTGTATTTGGTCCTTTAGATTTCAAAAGTTACGTGTTTGATCATCAAGGTCTGAATTCAATCTCTAACTAGTCCCTAAAGTTTGAAATTGATTCCTAATTGATCATTGGATATAAAAAATGAAATATATTTTTAAAAATTGATTTCTAATTAGTCATTGAGTATTAAAAATATTTCAACTCATTTAAAAAATACATATCATTAATGTTTAGTTAAGCATATGTTAATTGCCACTATCATTTCAGTAAGTCAATTAATGCCAACTTTACTAAAAGACCATTTAGAAACAAATTTCAAATTTCAAGAACTAATTAGAAATCGAATTCAAACTCAACCTGTTACTTTTGAAATCTCATGAACCAAATGAAAACAAAATTCCAACCTCAAAAACTAAAAGTATTGGTCTAAAAAACTCAGATCAAATAGAAACTAGTTCAAATTTTACGGATCAATAATTAAATATAATTTTTAGGAGTGCACTAACCTTTATTTATGATTTATTTAAAGAAATGGAAGACATATTAATAGAAACACAGATTGAAGCTCTATAAATAATTTTCAAACTCACAGTGAATTGGAAAATAGTACACGTAAAACTAGTGAAGTGTTTTTCAATTTGAGGGAATGTCAAATTGAAGAGCAAAATTTCCTATACCTGACTTATGAATGCCAACAACATAAAAGAATTATTTATAAAGAGAAACTAATGAAACAGCTTACATCGATGAAAGTGGCACGTGGTGACTGGTGAAACGAAAACACAGTCCAATGTAATAAACGGTTCGAGAATCACCACCGGGCGGTCAACACAGCGGCTAGAATGATGAAAAGTTCCGACTAGTCCTTAATCTATTAAATATATATCCACGACACACATCCCCCGAGTAAAGGGATGCAAGCTGCCTTCTAGCAAAGATAATCCCCACACACACAAGCATATCTATAACCTTACAAATACAATATCCTACACGATACATACAAACAACATACATACTCAATCCCTGCTGGATGATGGATGTCTTTGTGCACCTGGAGGTGCTGTTGGCCTGGGGAAGTAGTTATTGAAGTGTGCACCTGGAAAATTGGGAGCCTCCACATAGGGACTCTGTAGTACAATTGTTTTAAAAGAAAATAAAGGAAAAGGCTGATGGAGAAAGATGTACTATTAATACTAAACCAAACAAGGTGTTACGAAGTAGTCTCTCAAATATAGGGAAAAAACGCAAGGTGTTACGAAGTAGTCTCTCAAATATAGGGAAAAAACGCAAGGTGTTACGAAGTAGTCTCTCAAATATAGGAAAAAACATGTGTCAGGATTTATAACTTAACTCTATACTATATGTGGTAGGATTGAATTGTAATTTACTTTCAATAAGTAAATTGACATGTGATCTTAATGTGTGACTAAATTCTATCCAAACCTATGTGTTTTACAGGATTTGGAATCGGGAAAGACGGTTAACAGTGCTAAACTTTGTTTTGAGCTTTATCTTCAACTATGATCGAGACTCACTACCATTTGGAGACAAATAATTTGTTTTATCTTTCTTTGTTTCTAGTGATAGTAGTAAGTTTTCTCATTCTGTTAACTAAGATAGTGAAATTATGTTATTACACTATTGATTAGGTCATCCAAATTTTTTCTATCTTTCCAAATCATTTTAATTTTTTTTTGTAATAAAATTATGCATTGTTCAATTGTGAGATTTGTCAAATTGCCGAACATACTTATAACCCCTCGTCAAGTCCTTTCTCATTGATTCATAGCGATATTTTTGTGCCTTTCAAAAATAAAAAATTTCTCTAGAGCTCATTGATTTGTTTCCTTTGTTGATGATCATACAAAAATTACATGGATCTTTCTAATGAAAGGAGAATATGAAGTTCATCGACATTTCAAACATTTCCATAATATGACTCAAACTCAGCATCAAACCAAAATTCGTGTTCTAAAAACAGACAATGCAAAAAACTCTTCAATTATTGTTTGGGAAATTATCTATCAACTCAAGGGATTCTCCACCTTATCACTTGTGTTGACACTCCCCAACAAAATGGGGTAGCTGAGCACAAAAATTGTCATCTTCTTGAAGGTTACTCGGTATTTAATGTTCTCTAATCATGTTCCTTAATTTTATTGGGGAAAAATCATTCTTGCTACCACATACTTGATTAATCATATGCCCTCTCATGTTCTTAAATTCTCCCCTCATCATCAAGTCCTTCAATTTTTTCCCCATCTTTGTGCTCAATCTTTTGATTTGGTCCCTAAAGTTTTCGAGCGTAGTGCCTTTGTTCACATTCATTCCTAACATTGTAGTAAGTTGGATCCTCGAGCCCATAAATGCATTTTCTTGGGATACTCACCAAATCAACAAGGATACAAACGTTTCTCTCCTCACCAAATGGGTATATGTCACTATGGATGTTACGTTCTTCGAGCATCTACCATTCTATTCCAGAATTGATCGTCAGGAGAGAGGGTGAGTGACAATCAATTATGGATATCGTTACTTGAGATTGAACCCCAGTGTAGTGCCTTTGTTCACATTCATTCTCAACATCGTAATAATTTGGATCCTCGAGCCCATAAATGCATTTTCTTGGGATACTCACCAAATCAACGAGAATACAAATGTTACTTTTCTATCACCAAATAGGTATATGTCACTGTGGATGTTACATTCTTCGAGCATCTACCATTCTATTCCAGAACTGATCGCCAGAGGGAGAGGATGAGTGATAATCAGTTATGAATATCGTTATTTGAGACTGAACCTGAATCTCTCACCCTACCTTATTTTCCTCCTCAAGATCTTTATCCTCCTTCTCAAGATTTTGTGATCTACCTATTTCTCCTAAAACAAATTTCAATGTTGTTGCTCCAAATGCTAGTGAAAGTCTCCTCACCTACAAAAGGAGAAACAAACAAGTTGACAAAATAGATTCTAGAACAAATCAACACTCTCCAATGTCTGAACTGATTTTAACATCCAACGAACAATCCTAAGTGAGGATAAAGGTGAGATGAGAAAGGATGTAGTTCTAGAAGTTGATAATTTAGACTTGCCAGTCGCAATAAGAAAGGGAGTCACAAGTTGCACCATTCACCCTATAGGGACTATGTGTCACATGATGAATTATCTGAGTCATATCGAGCATTTCTTTCTGTTGAAGATCCCACATTGGAAGAATGTAGAGAGACCCCACAACTTATAAGGTACATGGGTTACTCCTCATTACCAATTGGTTTTGAGATGGAACCTCATGTAGTCTAAACTTTCTATCATTGATAATGTTCAAGTACCAACCAATATTCACGAAGCATTGAAACATCTTGGTTGGAGAAAAGCTGCACAAGATTAAAACATAAAACAAATGGAGCATTGATATATTAAAGGTCAAACTTGTTGCTACAGGTTTCACTCAATCTTATAGAATTGACTACCAAGAAACCTTTACACATGTTGCTAAACTCAACACCATAAGAATTATCTTATCTCTAGCAATTAGTCTTGATTGGAGTCTTCAACAGTTAGATATTAAAAATGCCTTTTTGAATGGATATTTAGAAGAATAAGTATATATGAATATTCCTCTTGGATGTGAAGAGAATTTCAATTCACCAAAGGTTTGCAAACTTAAAAAATCTCTCTATGGACTTGAGCAATCTTCTCGCGCATATGAAATTAAGCAATCTTCTCGCGCATAGTTTGGTAAATTTACAAATTTTATTCTCAATCTTGGATATCCACAACCAACCAAACCATATTTTATTTGTTAAAAAGAGGTATGAAAATTTACTTGCACTCTTAATAATATATGTTGATGATATCATTCTTTCTCAAAATGACGAATTAGAATTGCAAATGTTGAAGAAGCACTTGGCTCAAGAATTTGAAGTAAAAAATCTAGGAAATCTCAAAAATTTTCTAGGCATGGAGATTGCTCGATTGTAAAAAGGTAAGGTTGTATCCCAAAGGAAGTATGTTTTAGATATTCTCAAAGAGACCGATATGTTAGGATGTAAACCAACAGACTCTCTTATGGATTGTTGGTTTATGAGATTTATTTTTTCCTTATTTGTATTTATTCCCTATAATTAAATTGTTATTATGTATTTATTCTTTCCTTTTATGCTTTAGGGTTTCTCTTATTTAAAATAGACTCCTTGTAACCTTAGTTGTATGAGAAAGACATTTTATTAAAAAATAAGTGATTTTTTCAGCATGATATTAGAGAGAAATTAAAAAAAAAAAGGAGGAAACCCTAATTTTTTTGAACCTATTTGTCGCTGCCAACCTTCATCATCGCTGCCGCCGACCTTCACTAGCATTCAACTCAGAAGCCGCCGTCGTTCAACTCATAAATCGCCGCCGTTCAACTCAAAAGTCGACGACCTTCCTATTAGATCAAGTCAAATCCGACCCGCAACCCGCGAAAAAAGGAACGAATTCGACCCGCTGCCATTCAACGTGCTACCTGCCATCCCGCGACCCGTCGGTTACAGCTCGTCCACTGGTCATCTCTGTTCATCCTCGATTCCTTCATCAGTTAAGGAGGTTAGGGATAAATTCTTTGCTAAATATTACACGAGAAGGGGTGATAAGGACTTGCATTCAGTGAAAGAAAACATTCTTGTGCATTTCTCTCCAGACTTTTTTGAAGAAACTTTGTCGTTTTCTCTTCCCCTGAAGGTAACTTCTTTGGTTTCCAAGTAGGCTACTGAGGTTCTGTTGAAGGAAAATTCCGTTCTTATTGACAATTGTTAATGAGATCCAAAAGGGGTTCATTTCGGTAAGGCAAAATCGAGTGCAATAGATGCACTGAATCCGAGGGGACCCCCCTGCTTCTCACCCTTGCCACCAAGAGCTAGATCCGAAAAAACCACCCTGATCCTTATTAAACAAACTGACCACCAAAGAGCCGCCCTGATCTTCCTTAAATAATTCAGTACCCAATTCGTTAAACCCCTTCTCTTGAATCGCCGAATAGACACCTTCCAAGGAGATAAGAATCTCACCAACCACTTCCCTTCCCACCAGCGAAACATTCAGACTATCATTAAATACCAGCTTAGTGGGGAAATAATTTGGAAATTCCAAAGAGCCATCATCCAAAGCAACCGAATTTTTTACCAATAACGAGGATCTTACCGATTCCACCTTGTCGTTTAGCGAATCCAAACGGGTAGAAGCTCCCTGACCTTTCTGCTCAGAACCACCCAAATGCAACTTTCCATTTTGGACGAAAAACTCATCCTCCCCAAATTCATTTTGCAAGACTTGAGCAATCCTAGCCAGATTGATAGCATTAGAAAAATATTTCAACACAAGTGAATCAAAAATCTTTTCGAGAGAAAAACCTGCTTCAATGTCCCCAAACTTCAAATCAAACTTACCAAGAGATTCAACAAAAACTTCCATGGAAGCATCCATAAAGGTTAGAATTTTCCTTCATACAAGCGACCAAAAGGTTAATCAAATGTATTATTGGAAACTTCTAACAAACCCCCTAGATGAAAACCTATCGCCTCAAAAGTCGCTTTCTTTCAAAATTTGAGAGGGAGATTTCTAATAGAAATCCAACCCCCATAACTACCAAAGAAATCCGACAAACTATGATCTTTATTTGAGCATCTCTCAAATGCACCTCTCGTTCCTATTTCTTACATCTATTTCATTAATGACTATGAATGATTCTTGGAATTGGACTCTTAGCTCTTACAAAGCGTTTACAGTTTGCTCTATGATGAAAGTTTTGGTGATGCCAACAAACCGCATCACTAATCCCCTATACACTGTTATTTGGAAAGATTTTTATCCAAGAAAAATCAAGATCTTTTTATGGGAGCTTAGTCATGGTGATATCAATACAGTAGATTGCCTTCAACAACGGATGCCTTATTTCACCCTCTCCCCCTCTTGGTGTGTTATGTGTCAAGCCAACTTAGAATCTTATTATCATCTTTTTCGATCTTGTTCCTTTGCATAACAATATTGGAATTTTGTTTTGAAAGATTTTGGTTGGTGTATGGTTTTGCCTGTAAACATCTTTGATCTTGTATCTTTGATTTTTCTAGGTCATCCTTTCGAGAGATGGAAACACTTTGGTTGGCTTTTAATCGCTCTTTTTTTTTTTTGGGTCTTTTTGGTGTGAAAGGAATGGGATGATCTTCAATGGCACTGATAGGCCCCAAATTACTAAAGTATATGCATGCAAAAGAGGAAAGAGAGAGGGACCGAGTGATGTAATTAATTGAGAGTGGGGGTGAGGATTTGTAATTCTAAAGGGTGTGTGCAGTTTTGTTGTGGGGCCACTAGATACAGCTAGGGCCTGTTTGGGTTATAATAACTTTTGGGTTATAATAACTTGTGAAATACTTTACACCCCAAACACAGACTATTATAACCTCAAACTATACTACTCTGCCTTTTAAATAATATTATATGATTCTACAAATTATAATAACCCACAAACTGTTATAACCCCCATGTTATTATAACCCATTCAATGCCCCAAACGACCTCTTAGTAATTTTTTTTAATTATGAGTTTGTTAGAGGGCATCTAAGGTCGTCTATGTTAGGAAGAGTTTTTATGCATTTTGCTGAATTGTAGCTCTTGCTGAACATTTTGGACTTGGTGATTGCCAAAATAGTGAATACATAATATTAAATCACCAATTAACCTAAAAGTTTAAGTTGATGGATTATGATAAATTTTTTTTATATTAATACTCCAACACTTCCCCTAACTCGTGGGCTTGGAAATTTGTAGAAAAACCCAACAAGTGAAAATCAATATTGATTGGGAAAATTGACATTCCTGGAGTTCGAACACAAAATCTCTTACTCTAATACCAGGTTAAATCACCAATCAACCCAAAAACTTAAACTGATGGGTTATGGAAATTTTAATTATATCAACACTCCAACACATAATTTGAGGTTTATGATACTTCTGGTTCTTTTGAGGGCTTCCTTTATTCACACCCTTTCAAAGATTATATTCTTCTTTATTTTACAATTGGAATTCATTCTTGTAATCCACCATTGATGGTCATTTCATTTATCAATGAAATAACTCTCTCTCTCTAAAAACAATACCTCTCATGTGTTCTCAATGTGTACAAGATAATTAAAAATTGAAACATTTTAAATCAATTCGCCAACATGTTTAGAATGTTTTTGTGCCTATTACTGACGTGTCTGAGACCAAACTTCGCTCAAAATAGAGTTTGCATGCTTCCTACCTAAACCGCATTGTCATATTCCAAGTTAATGACAAATTATCCTTCCATACTTAAAGTTTGCTAATTTACATCTTCACTTTTCAATAATATTCATTCTAAACATTTTCTTACAGATTCATGCTTAAGAATGGAGACATTAGTTAGTTTTCATTCAATTCTTACAACCAAAAGATCTCAATGCTTATAACTCAAGCAAAAATTTAGAAGATTCCAAAGAAATATAAACATGATTACCTGTGTTGCAAATGCAGCAAAAGATGTTTCTTCACAGCCGGAAGATTTCAATGTTGAAATTGGAGAAACATCATGGCTTGATTCACTTCCATTCAGTTTATCTACTGAACCTTTTACCACCGATTCACTCTCGTTCCCATTGGTTGACTTAACCCTCTTCATCGACAAACAAAATTTGAAGTAATAACCACTTATGGAAAAAGACACAGCCAGAATATGTTCTGGAAAATTAATATAGAACAGTACCTGGAAAATTTTACCAAGAGTTTTCAATCCCTTTGCCCGTGCACGGAGCTCCTCCTTCTTGACGTTATTGTCTTGAAGAACCTAAAACAGTTTATTATCATTACTAACAAGAGATGCTAGAATATAGCTGTTCTTAATCAATAGAGGTAACAAAAAAGAAAATTAAAACCACCTGTTGACAGACACGGGAAAGTGTGGCCTCAATGTCAGCAACGTTCAATTTCCAGAGGGAATCAATCATCAATTTCTTATGAGATTGCACATATTCTTCAAGCTCTTCTTCGGTATAATTTCCTTCAGTACTAAGTTGTTTTTTCATGTCCTCCTGCAGTTGAATCAACGCAATAGCACCTAATGCACCAGCACGAAATTCAGTTCAATCAACCTACATTGGTGTTCTTCAAGCAGCAGGCTATATGATGGAAAATCTCGATAGAATAATCAATTTCTCCAATGTCATTTTGTGGTAACTTGTCTCCGTGGATTATAGATTTTGGAGCCTTTGATCATATGAAAAGTTCTTCCCACTTTTTAAACTCATACTCTCCTTCATATTCTAATGAAAAAATACAAATGGTCGATAGCATTTTTTCTTCTGTTGCGGGAAAAAGAACCCTTAATTGACCAGAAATATCTCTCTATAATCTGTTCTCCATGTTCCAAAAAGCCTGTAATCTTATTCTCTATTACCAAACTTTCTAAAGATTTTAACTGTCATATAATATTTTTTGAATCTCATTATATTTTTCAGCACGAGGACTTGAAAAAGTTGATTGGGGTGTTAGGATGCTTGATGGCCTCTACTATTTTGATGAAAGTTCTTTTAGTAATAAAGTAACTTAGAGTCTTAGCAGTATTGTTTCTCTTTTTGTTAAAGAAGAAATTATGTTTTGGCATCTTAGGATAGGACATCTTAGTTTTCCATATATCAAGTATTTATTTCAGAATTTATCGTGAAAGTTGCATTTTAGGGGGAAAAGGTCATTCCACATCTTTACCAAAACCTTTAAAGCTTCCAAACCTTTTTGTTTAATTCATCGTGATGTTTGGGTTGCTTCTAAAATTAGGACTCATAGTGGAAAAATATGGTTTATTACTTTTATTTATGACCATACTCGTCCCTTGGGTTTATATAACGGAAAAAAAAATCTAAGGTGAAAGATATTGTAAAATATTTTCACAATATGATTGAAGCTTAATTTCAAACTAAAATTTGCATTTTACACTATGATAATACAACTGAGTATTTCAATAAAAATTTTTGGTGAATTTGTAAGAATAAAGGTATTATTCATCAATCTCTTTGTTGGGATACTCAATAGAATGAGATTGTTGGAAGAAAAAAAATACACATTTACTAGAAGTAGCACGTGCAATAATGTTTTCCATGCATGTTCTAAAATATTTTTTGGGGAACACAATTCTAACAGCTGCCTACCTAATAGAATGCCTAGTAAGATCTTGAATTTTAAAACTCCCATTGATTGCTTTAAAAATACTTTTCCAATCTCCCACATATATTCTGACTTACCTATCAAACTTTTGGGTGTACTACTTATGTTACATACCCTAGCTACTTTTGGTCAAAACTTGATCTGATGTAAATCAGAGAGTAAAGAGACTTTGATAAAAAGAAACTGGAATGATTCTGATCCATTAATCCAACCCTAAAGAGTAAAAATAGAGTTACTGCAAAGTAACTCACTTTAAAAAAGATAAAAATACAACAGTTACAACCATACAACTTAGAATCATTAAAAGGAACTAAACCAACCGAAACTAACCTACAGGGTTTACACCAATTCCACCCCCCTTAAAATCTAACTCGTCCTCGAGTTATACTAATCGACCAACTGAAACTGGTCAGGGGGATAATATTCAAACAAGTCTGCTACATTGAATATAAGAGAGATCTTGTAGTCTGTAGGAAGATCAATTTGGTAAGCGTTATCTCCAAGTTTCTATAAAATAGCATAAGGTCCAATCTTCTTAGGATGTAATTTAGCGTGTGTGTTAGCAGGCAGACGCCCCTTGTGCAAATGAACCATAACAAGGTCCCCCACGTTAAACAACTTCTCCCTGCGATGTTTATCAGCTTGCTGTTTATAGGATGCACTAGATTTTTCCAGAGAATCATGCACTTCTTTATGAATTTGGGTAACCCTTTCTGCCATACTCTCCGCTTCCTGATCAACATGATTAGAAAAAGGCAAATTAGATAGATCCACTGTTAGGCGAGGCAAACTAGTGTAAACAACTTCAAAGGAAGACTTCCCTGTGGAACGATTTTGCATATGATTATAGGCGAATTCAGCCTGAGCTAGATGAGAATCCCATTGTTTGGGCCAACTTCCACTTAAGCAGCGAATCAAGTTCCCAAGTGTATGATTTCTAACTTCGATTTGTCCATCCGTTTGTGGGTGACTTGTGGAGATGAATTTTAGTTTAGTATCGAACTTTCTCCCTAAGGTCTTCCAAAAATAACTAAAAAATTTAACATCTCAGTCAAAAACTGTTGTTTTAGGGATGCCATGATGGCGGGCAATCTTAAAGAAGAGGTTGGCTATGTTCACCACATCAAAAGTCTTTTTGCATGGTATGAAATGAGACATTTTGTTGAACCGATCAACAACTACCATAACTGAGTCATTTCCTCGTTGTGTTCTAGGGAGGCCTAGGACAAAGTCCATAGACAGATCTTCCCAAATGGTGTCTGGGCAGTGGCTGGTATAGGGCAGTGTTCTGTCTTTGTCCTTTAGCAGTATGATACACAAAACATCTTTGGACAAAATTATTTACATCCCTCCTCATCTGTGGCCAAAAGAATCGGGAAGACAAGAGTTCAAAGGTCTTAGCTTTGCCAAAATGCCCAGCTAAACCTCCACTGTGTAGTTCCCTGATTAAAGCTTCCCTGAGGGAAGATCGAGGTATACATAAGTTGTTGTTCTTGAACAAATAACCCTCTACTAAATGGTAGTCCACTGAGTTAATTTGATCTGAACATTTCTTCCAGACTATGCTGAAATCAGTGTCAATTCCATAATTTTCTGGTAAACACTCGAAGACAGTAATCTCTCCATGTAATTTCGTGAGCAAACTGTGTTTTCTACTTAGTGCATCAGCAACTCGATTTGTACTTCTAGACCTATGCTTGATAACAAAATCGAATCTTTGCATGAACGAAATCCATCGAGCGTGCATCCTGCTAATATTTTTCTGCGTTTGCAAAAACTTAAGAGAAAAGTGATCAGTAAATAAAATGAATTCCCTCCCCAGTAAATAGTGCTCCCATTGTTTCAATGATCTAACTAAAGAATACAACTCTTGTTCGTATGTACTCCACTTCTGTCGAGTCTCACTTAGCTTTTCACTGTAATATTCAATAGGATGACTCTCTTGTGATAGAACCGCTCCAACCCCAACCCCAGATGCATCTACGGCTACTTCAACTGGTTTATTAAAGTCGAGGAGTGCTAAAACAGGGGTTGTGCTGAGTCTTTCCTTGAGAGTATTAAAGCTTTGTTTTTGTTCCTTTAACCAAACAAATCGTCCTTTCTTGAGGCATTCTGTTGTAGGGGCAGCGATAGTACTAAAGTCCTTTATAAATTTGCGGTAGAATGAGGCCAATCCTAAAAAACTTTGGATGTCTCTCTTTTTTAGGTATGGGCCAATCTCGAATTGCTTGCACCTTTGAAGGATCCATTTCTATTCCTTTTGCGCTTATTAGAAATCCTAGGAAATGTATTTTAGGTGCCAGGAACGAACATTTTTTAATGTTTATGTACAATTCATTCTTTGATAATGCAGAAAATAGAATGTGTAGATGTCCTAGATGTTCTTCCTTGTGCTTGCTATAGACTAGACTATCATCAAAGTATATGACAATAAAGTTGTTGATATAAGGCTGTAAAACTTGAGTCATTAACCTGGAAAAAGTACTTGGTGCATTACAGAGTCCGAAAGGCATGACTGCCCATTCAAATAGGCCAAAACTAGTTTTAAATGCAGTTTTCCATTCATCACCGGGCCTAATTCGTATTTGATGGTAGCCACTTTTCAAATCCACCCTTGAAAATACCGTTGCACCTGCCAATTGGTCAAATAAAAAACCTCTACTTTACCGTTATTTTGTTTATGGCCCTGTTGTTATGCACATTCGCCAACTTCCATCTTTCTTTGGAGTTAGCAATGCTGGTACTGCACACGGGCTTAGACTGGGGGTATTGTAACCTTTGTCAAGTAATTCTTGCACCTGTTCTTGTAGAATGACATATTCAGTGGGGCTCATCCTGTGATGTGGTAGGTTTGGTAATGTGGCCCCGGGAAGGAGGTCAATTTGGTGCTGAATGTCCCTTAAGGGGAGGTAGCTTATTTGGCATTGCTGTTATAGTTGGGAACTCCAGTAGCATTTGTTCAATTACTTTAGGCAGGGTCTCCATAGGCACATACTCAATATTTTCCTTGACCACCCAAATTTCTTTCTCACTTTCACATTCAAACTTTTCCTTGTAGAATAGTAAAGAGTGGGTTCGATGTTCTATTCCTCCCTTTTTACTTTGTTCAACTCCATTTACTAGGGGCATTAGGACAATTTAATTCATATGTATTTTCTCAGCTTTTGTGAATGGATTGGACATCATATTACCAAGGTCTTCCCAATAATATATGGCAAGCATCCATATCAATAATATCACAAACTATTTGGTCCTTGTAGCTGGCCCCAATAGTGAGAGGAACCGTACATATTCATTAACTTGAACTTCTCCCCCTTTCTTTATCCAACTGACCTTGTAGGGGCTAGGATGTGGTTCAACCCTTAGTTTCAATAGTTCAACCAATTTTTGAGAAACAATGTTCTCACTGCTTCCACTATCTACAATTACATGGCACATTTTCCCATTAATCGTGCATCTAGTTCTGAATAAGGAATGTCTTTGTACATGGGGTTCTGTTGTTGGAGTTAAAAAAATTCTTTGAAGTACACATGACAGTTGGTCCCCTTCATCCACTCCAATGTAGTCCACTGGTCCTTCCGTTTCATCATTGTCAGATTGGTCTTCTGGTTCATTTTCTATGACCGCCACTGCCCTCCTTTGTGGACATTTATTGGATAGATGGCCTTGCTGGCCACAACAGAAACACTTTCCCAAAGTGGGCCTGTTATAAATGTTGGTGGTCTTTCTTGTATTGTTATCGGGCACTTTATTGAAGGTAGTTTTATCCCTAGTTTTCCTGTCTCAGATAGCAAATCAAGTACATATTTCCGTTGCGACAAAAAGATACCTTTCTTGCTTCTCATCACTTCAATGCCCAAGAAATACTTTAATGTTCCCAGATCCTTAGTATGAAACTGACCCTGAAGGAAAGTTTTCAAAGAGGATATACTTGAAGGATCATCTCCAGTGATAACGATACCATCGACATACACTACAAGCAGTGTAATACCCTTCTCAGATCGTTGATAAAACACAGAATGATCAGATGTGCTTTTCTTCATTCCAAACTGCTCAAGTGCTTGGCTAAATTTACCGAACCATGAGCGTGGGCTCTGTTTCAATCCATACAAAGATTTTCTAAGACGACAAACTTTATCACTCTCCCCCTGAGCAAAAAAAACCAGGTGGTCGCTCCATATATACTTCTTCCTGAAGATCACCATGGAGAAATGCATTCTTAATATCAAGCTGATGCAAGGGCCAACCGTGAGTAGCAACCATGCAGATAAATAATCGAATAGAAGTCAATTTAGCAACTGGAGAGAATGTGTCAGAATAATCTATCCCATAAGTCTGAGCATAACTTTTAGCACTAAGCGGGCTTTCAAGCGAGCAACAGATCCTCGGGATTAACTTTAATGGCAAAAATCCATTTACATCCAATAGCCTTCTTTCCTGTAGGACGAGATACCAAATCCCAAGTACCATTATCATCTAAAGCATGCATCTCTTCGATCATTGCATTACGCCAACCAGAATGAGATAAAACTTCATGAACAGAGTTAGGAAGACAGGTAGAATCAAGGGATGTAACAAAAGAATATGTAGGTTGTGACAATTGGTGATAAGAGACACAAGAAGCAATAGGGTAAGTACAGGTGCGTTTACCTTTACGAAGGGCAATGGAAAGCTCATCACAAGTTCCTGGATCAGATGCCGAATAATCTTCTGGCATAGGACATGTGTCTGAAGGTTGTTGTGGTATCCATCTGGTGTAAACTTGGGTAATAGGCGGACGCTGAGGGATAAGTGCTGAAGGAGGTGGAGTAGGGAGAGATGAAGGATAGACGATCTCATAGATAAGTGTGTCGTCCTCCCCCTGACATGAACTCGACGATGATGGGGTAAAGGGTAAATCCTCAAAAAACGTAACATCAGGAGAGACAAGATACTTGTTAAGACTAGGACAATAACAACGATACCCCTTTTGAACACAAGAATAACCTAGAAAGATGCATTTTAAGGACTTAGGATCTAACTTCGTACGATGAGGACTGATATCTCGAGCAAAACAAGCGCAACCAAATATTTTGGGTGCAATTGAGAACAAAGATTTAGTTGGACAAAGAACACGATAAGGGATCTCACCATGAAGAACTGAGGAAGACATTCTATTTATCAAAAAACAAGTTGTGGAAACTGCATCTGCCCAAAAATGCTTTGGTAGATTCATATGAAAAGATAAAGCTCTAGCTGTTTCAAGTAAGTGTCGATTTTTCCGTTCAGCGACCCTATTTTGGGATGGAGTATTAGCGCAAGAGCATTGATGAAGAATGCCATTTGTACACAAGTAAGATCCCAACATGTTAGAAAAAAATTCACCCGCATTATCAGTTCGCAAAATTTTAACAGAGGTATTAGACTGATTCTGAATCTCAGCATGGAAATTGCAAAAAAGAGTAAGTAACTCAGATTGACTTTTCATTAAATATAACCAAGTAAGACGTGAAAAATCGTCGACAAAAGTAACAAAATATCGAAATCCAGTTTTGGACATTACAGTACACGAACCCCAGACATCAGAATAGACTAATTCAAACGGAGCACTAGCTCGTTTATGGACCCTAGGACTCGAACTAAGACGATGAAATTTTGCAAACTGACACGACTCACAATCCAACGAAGACAAAGAAAGAAACTCTTGATACATTTTCTTTAACACGGGCAAAGATGGATGACCTAAACGACAATGGACCTCAAACGGAGATGCAACACCAGAGCATGCCACAACTTTCGGTATCTGTTGATAAAAAATGTAAAAGCCTTCAGACTCATATCCTTTACCAATAATCTTCTTCGTCATACGATCCTGAAACAAGTAATAACCAGGAAAGAATGAGATAAGGCAATTAAGGTCATGGGTGAATTTACTAACAGAAATCAAATTAAACGAAAGTCGAGGCAAACGTAAGACAGAAGATAAAGAGAGTGAGGGTGTGAGGTTAATGGTGCCAGATCCAAGAACAGAAGATGTCAAACCATCTGCTAAAGTGACAGATGGAAAAGGTGCAGAGGACAGAGAGGTACAAAATAGCCTAGAATTACCTGTCATGTGAGCTGTGGCACCAAAGTCGATGACTCATTTGGTGGAAGATGTAAGGAGACAACGATTCTTACCTGAGTCAGCAATAGTTGCAATAGGATTCGATGAATAAGATGCTTGTACTGAGTCCTGGTACGACTGGAATCTAGCAAAATCGTATGCAGAAATAGTTACTGACTACTGTTCTCTCAGGTATATCATTTGTAGACGCAAGCTGAGCTATTTTAGGTCTTTGCCCCCTATTCAACAACTTCCAACAGTCACGTTTCATGTGACTCGGCTTACGACAATAGTTACATATAATCTCTTGTGGCTCTTGTCGTCGATGTGGGGAGGAACCAACTTCAAGAAAAGCATTAGTGAATCACAACGAATCTTTCAACAAGGATCCACTCCTTCAAATACAAACAGAGCAAAAGAAGATATAAACCATAAGGCTAATACCAGTAAACCTATTTTGAGAACTTGCCAAAGAAGACAAGCAATGCATATAGCCGACCAACGTTGGGAAAGAGCTTTAGATGTGGACAACAAGGATACCTATCTAATGAATGCCCACAACGAAGAACATTAACAATAAGCGAACCAGAAAAAGATGAATTTCAAGATCCAGACAATGTTGAAGAAGATATAGCCTATGTAGAGGCTGATGATGGAGAACAGATCTCCAGTGTACTACAAAGGGTATTACTAACTCCTACATCCAAACCTCATTTACAAAGACATCTCCTATTCAGGACCCAGCTACACAATAATAGCAAGACCTGCAATGTGATAATAGACCGTGGTAACAGTGAGAATATTGTTTCTCGAAAGTTGGTACAAGCCTTAAAGCTAAAGGTTGATCCTCACCCTACACTGTGTAAGGTTAGCTGGATAAAGAAAACAGGTGAAGCAACAGTCGATGAAATATGTACCGTACCCCTTTCAATTGACATTAATTACAATGATTACTACATACTAGAGATGGATGCTTACCACATACTATGGGGAAGGCCATGGCAATATGATACGCAAGCAATACACATGGGATGAGAGAATACATATGAATTCTACTGGATGGAGAAAAAGATTGTGTTGTTACCATTAACAAACACCGAAAAAAAGAAAAGAGGAAGGGAAATTACCAAATCCCGTGTTTACAATAATCAATGAAAAGAGATTCAGTCAAGGACCAAAAGATGAAATATGGGCTATTGTTAATATCAATACAGATTACCCACCTTTGGAAGACTTTGAGCCAATGGCGGATCCAGAAATTTAGGTAAGAGGGGGGCACAATTATTGAAGAAATAGTGTATCTAGTATTTCTTATAGATTTGATAAGAATTAGGGTTCTTATAAAGAGATACCCATGTACATGTATGGAATATACCAATATGGAAACAAATAAATACAGAATAATAATACAATAAATGGTGATTCTCTACATAAGGAAATAGATAAACTAACACTCCCCCTCAAGCTGGTGTGAAAATGTCTTCCATTGCCAGCTTGCTGATCATCTTGTCAAACTGCGTTTTTGGAAGCCCTTTTGTTAATACATCTGCAATTTGCTCTGTCGTTGGCAGATATGGAATGCATATAACACCTGCATCAATCTTTTCTTTTATAAAATGTTTATCAACTTCAATGTGCTTTGTCCTGTCATGGAGAACTGGATTATGAGCAATTGAGATTGCTGCCTTGTTGTCACAAAAAATTCGTATGGGTTGTTCTGGACAAAGTTTCAACTCTTTCAATAGTCTCTTTAACCATATACCCTAACAAATACCCTGAGCTAGGGCCCTATACTCAGCTTCGGCACTGCTTCTTGCCACCACACTTTGTTTTTTACTCCGCCATGTAACTAAATTTCCTCCAACGAAGGAACAGTAGCCAGAGGTGGATCGTCTATCTATCGTACTGCCTGCCCAATCAGCATCAGTGTAAACTTCAACCTGTAGGTTACCATACCTTTTAAACAATACACCTTTGCAGAAGTACCTTTCAAGTATCTTAGGATTCTATAGACTGCTTCAAAGTGAGTTGGTCTGGAGCATGCATAAATTGGCTTACCATACTAACTGCAAATGAGATGTCCGGACGTGTGTGAGACAAGTAGATCAATCTCCCCACAAGTCTTTGATATCTTTCTTTGTCTTTTACTTCATTTTCTGTTGCACTCTGCAATTTTAAATTTGGTTCAATGGGAGTTTCTGCCGTTCTACAACCAAGTAATCCTGTCTCTTCAAGTAAGTCAAGAATATACTTTCTTTGATTAACAAGGATACCATCTTTCGACCTAGCAAATTCCATTCCCGAAAAATATTTCAAGACCCCAGAGATCCTTAACTGGAATTCATTAGCTAGGTTTTTCTTAAGGTCATCAACTCTATCTCATCATTACCTGTAAGGATAATGTCATCAACATAAACTATTAAAACAACAATTTTGTTATTTTGCGGTATGTTTATAGAAGATGGTATGATCTGCTTGCTCTGAAGAAATCCGTAACTAGTGATCGCTTTTCCAAACCTTTCAAACCACGCTCTTGGTGATTGTTTAAGACCATAAAGAGATTTCTTTAGCTTGCATACTTTGTCAAACCCAAGATTTTTCTCAAAACCGGGTGGTAAATTCATAAATACTTCTTCTTCAAGTTCCCCATTGAGAAACGCATTCTTGACATCAAGTCGATATAGTGGCCAATCTGCATTCACAAAGAATAGATAGTAGGACTCTAATGGAATTAATTTTAGCAATCTGGGCAAAGGTTTCTTGATAATCAATCCCATAGGTCCGAGTGAAGCCTTTTCATAACAAATGTCCGCTTTATACCTTTCAACATTCCCATCAGACTTTGCACTTTATAGTAAATACCCATTTGCACCCTCATGGTTTCTTATTCTTTGGTAATTCTACAATATCCCATGTGTGATTCTGTTTAAGGCATTCATTTCCTCCATAACTGCTAATTTCCAGTTCGAGTCATCTAGCGCCTCCTGTATATTCCTTGGGACAAACAAGTTGGTTATCCTAGAGGTAAAAGTTCTATGGCTATCGGACAACCTATGGTAAGAAAGATAGTTTGCAATAGGATATTTTGGGTTAGAGCGGTTTGCGTACTTTCCTATGAGCTATTGGAATATCAAGATCGGATATTTCGTAAGAGATTGTGAGTTAATGAAGGAATGGGATTAGAGGGTGTATTACATGAACCCTGAGGATCATTCACCGGAGTGTCAGACTGGTTACGTGATGAGTCCACCATCTGGTCCCTATTCTTCCGATTCACCATCCTTCTATTATAAACTCAAGTTCAAGATTTTTTGATCAATTTGATTATTTTGTAGTGTTTCTCCCCTGACAAGAATTTTCCATATTTGGCAAATAAGCACTAGAATTGGTAATTTACGGCTAATGATGTTAGGAAGGGAGAGGTATCCCAAAAATTATCTTCTAAATTAGGTAGTGTCTCCCCCTGAAGAGAATTTTTAAAAAAAGATTGATTTTCCCAAAAAGAGACATCAAGAGTTTCAAAGTATTTTTTGGTCACAGGATCAAAACATTTATAAGCCTTTTTTTGAGAGACATACCCTAAAAAATGCATTTAACAGCTCGAGGATCTAATTTAGACCGAGAGAAGCTAGGTATGTGAACATAAGCAGTACACCCAAACACTTTGATAGGTAAATCAGAAAACAAGCGAACATTGGGGAAGAAGATTTTGAAATGATCTAGAGGGGTTTTAAAATCCAAGACTTTCGTAGGCATTCGATTTATAAGATATGCGGCTGTTAGAACAGCTTCACCCCACAAATAAGAGGGAACTGTCATAGAGAACATTAGGGCGCGAGCAACATCAAGTAAGTGACGACTTTTGCGCTCTGCAATACCATTTTGTTGGGGGGTATCACGACACGTGGATTGATGAAAAATTCCCTTAACTTGTAAAAAATCAGTTAGGTGTTCATTGAAGTACTCAGTACCATTATCAGAGTGAAGGATGCTAATTTTAGTCTGAAATTGAGTTTCAACCATGTTGTAAAAACGAATAAAGATCTCCTTCACTTCTGACTTTTTCGTTAACAAATAAATCCAAGTTAAACGGGTGTGATCATCAATAAAGGTAACAAACCATCGCTTTCCACTATGAGTTAAAACTTTAGAGGGACCCCAGACATCACTATGGATTAAGTAAAAAGGTGCAGACGCCTTGTAAGGTTTTGGCAAATAAGTTGATCTATGATTTTTTGCAAAAATACAACTTTCGCAATGAAAAATAGAACAATCAATTCCTTTAAATAAATTTGGAAACAAATACTTTAAATAAAAAAAACCTGGGATGCCCTAATCTACGATGCCAAAGCATGATAGTTTCTTGAGCGGAGAGAGAACTAACACTACTCAAGCCACGAACTTTTTATTGCTAGTTGGAGATTCATCAAAATAGTAGAGGCCATCGAGCATCCTAGCACGCCCAATCATCTCCCCGAATCCCGATCCCGAAAGATGCAAAGAGAGTCAAAAAGGTAACCCGACGAGCTAGCATCCTTAGAGATTTTACTAACAGATAACAAGTTCTGAGCTAATTTAAGGACATGAAAGATAGAATGTAAAGTAATCTGTGAGGTTAATTTAACAGTTCCTTTTCCTGCAATAGAATTGAAACTACCATCGGCAATTCGAATTTTTGCATTGCAATACATTGGAAAATATGATTCGAATAATTTTGAAGAACTAGTCATATGGTCAGAAGCTCCGGAATCGATAATCCACGGAGAAGAATGGAGACAAGTTAGGGCTTGAGGACAATTACCTGTTTGTGCCAAGGAAACACTAGGATTACCGGATGATGAAGTGGCCTTTAGTAGCTTCAGGAGTTGATCCACTTGCTCTTGGTTAAATGGGTTGGACTCAACAACATTAGCACTTGAAGAGCCAATGTTGGAAGACTGTTGATTGCAGCTCTTTTCACCTTGCCTCGAACTCTTCCAATTTGCAGGTTTTCCATGAATTTTCCAACACGTCTCACGAGTATGTCGGGGTTTGTTACAATAGTCACACCAGACACGAGGTTTTTCATGATTCTTTGATTTATCAGAAACCTTGTGTGCAGTAGCTTCAACTACCAAAGCTGAACTCTCAATTGGCTCAGTTGATTTCTTTCCAATCATAACATTCACGACTTTCTTCCCTGCGTACTTCAGAAAAAACTTCACTAATAGTTGGAAGGATAGTCTTACCAAGTATTCTACCTCTAACCTCATCGAATTCCACATTAAGGCCTGCCAGGAATTTGTAAATCCGACCATCTTCCACCAGTTTCCTGTAATGCTTCTGATCATCTGTAGACTTCCACTCATATGAATCAAAAGATCAAGATCTGCCAAATCCTTTTAAGGAGTGAAAATATTGTGTAATTGAGTTACCTCCACCATGTATATATCACATAACTTGAGATTCAACTCAAATACTTGTGATTGATTACCCAGATCCGAGTACATCTCAGTCACACTATCCCAGACTAGGAAGCACGGATACTTCATATTTGGCGAAGTGTCCGTGTCGGACACGTGTCGGACACGGACACGTCCGGACACGCTTCGGACACGTGTCCGACACGCAATTTTCGTGTCCTTTTTTTTTTTTTTTTTTTTTTTTTTTTAATTTTCTGGACACTCCAAGGACACAGCTGGAGACACGTTGGGGACACGCTTACCATTTAAAAGAGAAAAAAACTCGATTTAGAGGTTGTGGTCTTTCATGATGATGATGGTAGTGGTAGTGGGTTTGACAAATGTGATACTGATCGAGATGAAGACATAGTAGAAGTTTGAGAGGAGAGTTTTAGTCTTTTTTTTTTTTTTTGTATGGAAGAATGACTTTCTAACTTTCTAGTACTTTCATTTGTATTGTAATATTTTGTTGTATTCACATGTTGGATATTGAACTTCTTAGTATTGTCATTTATGTATTAATGAAGCACATATTATTTAATATATATACACATATTACCTAAAAAAATAAAATAAAGAACGTGTCCCCCAACGTGTCCGTGTCCTACATTTTTAGAAATTGGCGTGTCGCCGTGTCCGTGTCGTGTCCGTGTCCGTGTCCGTGTCCGTGTCCGTGCTTCTTAGATCCCAGAGCTCCTTTGCAGTGGAGTTACACATGTAGTTACAACTGATGTCTTCCACCATAGAGTTGACTAGCCATGTCATAACCATGGAGTTTTCAGCATCCCACACAGGAAACAGTGGATCATCCTTGACAGGTGTGATTTTATCGCCGGTGAGATATCCTATCTTCCCTTGTCCGCAAATATACATTCTGACACTTTGGGACCAGCGTAAAAAATTATCTCCATTAAGTCGAATCGTGGTAATTTGGACAATGAAATCGTGACCACATGACTGTCAGGAGTTTTAGTGGTGGACAAAACCTTATTTTCTGACATTGTTTGACACACAGTAATGATATTGGGATAACAATCAACCAAATAACAAGAAAACTGAACACTTCGTAGTAGTCCCGAAAAATTAGTGAGCCCGATAAAAAACGGAAGGAAAAAAAAATACCAGTAGGTTACCACGTATTCAGAAACGAAGTGGTAACTCCGCGAAATGCTCGGGTCACGGGTCACGGGTCAAGGGTCCTTAGGCGCGGGTCGGCGAATCCTTAGGCGCGGGTCACGAGTCCTTAGGCGCGGGTCACGGGTCCTTAGGCGCGGGTCGGCGGGTCGGTGAATCTTTACAACGCAGGACCGGATCGTCTCACGAGTTCGCGGGTCGGCGGGTCACGGGTCCTTAGGCGCGCGGATTTCTTGGATGCACCAGATACGCGGCTCGCGGATCTTCGATGCACCGGATACGGTCGCAAGTCACGATCAAGTCACGGGATCAAGTCGCGGTCGCCGGTCTTCACGATCTTCACGGTCGCCGATCTTCACTGTCGCAAGTCAGAAGATGAAGATCTTCACGGTCGCGATCTTCACGATCGGTAAGGTTTATTCACCATGAAGAAGATGAAAATTTATTCCCCAGTTTTTCTACGAATACGATTCGGTAAGGTTTGGAGTGCAGATCAATTTGTGATTTAGATCACCCAAAGAAGTTGACCTGATAGCTAGCAAAAAGATGATGACGGCTAGGGTTCTCTTTGCTCACGATACCATGAAGAAATAGTGTATCTAGTATTTCTTATAGATTTGATAAGAATTAGGGTTCTTATAAAGAGATACCCATGTACATGTATGGAATATACCAATATGGAAACAAATAAATACAGAATAATAATACAATAAATAGTGATTCTCTACATAAGGAAATAGATAAACTAACAATTATAATATAAGGTTAAATTACGAATTTAGTCCCTGCACTTTGAAAATATTAAGAAAATATTGATGCATACAAAAAAATTTCTAATAAATCCTTGAACTTCAAATTTTGGGTCCAATAGGTCCTTAAACATTAAGAAAATATTTAATAGGTCCTTGAATTTTCCACTTGATTGTCTAAAATGTCCTAAAACTTTAATTTTGTGCCTAATGAATCTTTAACTTATTCAACATTTTTTAAAATTCTCGTATCTATATACAAAAGTGAAAGTTTAAGGTCCAATTACACAATTTTTTTTTTTTAGTATTAGAGAACTTTGAGATTCAATTAGACTCTTTACATTTATATTGTGTTCTTTTTTTGACAAGGCAACAAACGAAATTTTCATTGAAATAATGAAATGAGACTAACGCTCAAAGTACAAGCTCCAAAAGGAGACCAAAAGAAAAATGAAAACAAAACAAACCCTCACCAAGAACACAGAAAAAGACCTCAAGGACAAAGGAGGGAACCAAAAGAACTTCAAGAACCAAAGAACCCCAACGACCAAAAATCACAAACTGAAAAAGAGAATCCAATAATACTAAAAGGAAAACGCTCTAAAAAGAAGCCATCAAAAGGACAACATCGAAACTGCAACACTCAAAACTCTACCAACCCACAGTACTAACAAACCCCCAAAACTACCAAAAGCCTCCACTTGAGCTCAGCTAAAATCTCTTGAACTCCAGATTAATCTCATCACATAGTCAACACAAACATGATTTTGGTTTCTTGAATAAAGACCAAATCAAGGCAAATTTGCTGAAGGAGTCTCTTGAAACTGATCATTTTGAACCAACCCCCAACCCCCTTGTATTCCATGGAGAATTATCATTTTGAAGCCAAAGCCACTTGCCTTGGCATTACTTCCTTGAGTTGCAAACCGCTAGCTTTTAATAACTTACCAAAGCGTACTAATTCAGCCGGACACTCAGAGGTATCCCTATTACCTTCCTTTTCCTCCTGATCCAAAGGAGCTTCCAACTCAAAGAATTCCTGTAGGTTGATTGCAGGGGAGGAAGCTTCCACTTTTTTATGCCTCAAACTTTTCGCAAACTCCAAATCAGGGCTACTCAAAGCCACCACCGAGTCTGAATATGAGGAGCCCAAAACCGAAGAGGGAGAAAGAGAGCCTTGTTTTAAAGGAGAGGAGGGTTGGAAAGAGGCTTTGACAAAAAACACATTCTTTGGCCCAAGATGGCACTCATCAACATCAATTAAAGAGGAACAAACAACAACATTAGAAGTTACCTGAGAGTCTGAAGCTCCACTGCTAGGAAGCTGCAAAATGTTCTCTGGCTGTTCTAAAAAGTCTGGGAAAATTTCATCTAAAGGCTTAGTCAAACTCAAAACATCTCTCCCACCCCTTCTTGTGTAATATTTCCCACAAAAAACATCTCTAACTTCCTTTACATTGACAGGATTCACACAAGAAAAGAGAGGAGACTCCCCAATAGCTGAGTCAAAGCCTTGCGACGGACCAACTTCCAAATTGAGACCCTTGGGGTCCTTGGCCGACTCATTAATTCCTTCAAACGTGTGCTTGTGAGCTTCAATACCCTGAATAAAAGCTGAAGATTCATGAACCACATTAGCCTCAGAATCCCTAGATACCCCGGATTCGTGCACCACTTTTGTTACAACTGATCTTAAGTTGGAAGCCGACGGGTCATTAGGCCTTTCATCAACCTCCAATGAACCAATCATCGAGTCTACCCCCATTTCATCATCTATTACTTGTTGAATTCTAGCTAAGTCTATGGGGTTGATAACATCCTTCAAAACCAAGGAATCCGACAGCCTAAGAGGAGGCAAAATAGCCCCAACGCTTCAAAATTTAAATGAATTTCACCAACGATTGGGTTCTTAAACGGAATTAATTTCGGCCAAAAGCCACAAAGGTTTGGGGAAACTTTTAATTTTGCCTTTGATAGCTCTAAAAAGTTCAAAGTATCCAATGAAATTTCTTCAAGCCCTCCAAAGTAGGAACCAATCCTTTCGAACACCTCTCTCCTCCTGAGTCTTAAGGGAAGGTTGTCAATCGCTAGCCACCCTCCATAGCCAATCATAACTGAAGGAGAACTATGGAGTTTGTCTTCCCATTTTTCAACTTTTAGATGGAGATTATGGATTACTTGCCATTGCCCCCCATTTGCAACTAAGGAATCCTTCTCAAAAAGGACCATAGCCTTGTCACACATGAATGGATTTAGTTGAAGGCTTGTCTTGAAGTGAGCTTGTAAGGCACTCTTGATTACCTTCCAGCTGACATGTGCAAACAATCGAGTCACAACCCAAAATTTGTCGAAGTCAATATCAACGATCTCCTGAGCCTTGCGGACCCAAAGTTCATCCTGAAACACTTCAACAGTTCTCGCGCTTACCGGGGCTGAGGGGGAAAACTTGAAAGGTACATCGAACTCACAATCCTTAACCACCAGCTTACCGGTTGAATTGAAGAAATTAGAAGGGGAGGAGGAGAACGAATATAACCGAAGGAAATCACCCAGCAAGTCTCTGAAAACCAACCAACCCGAGGAGAAAGAACCTAGGGGCACCGTGAAGACCCGTCGACCCCCAGACGGGGGCCAAAGCATACCCACCGCAATCCAACCAATCCTTTTCCTAACCTTGAACAACCCGATAGTAGCGTTATCGTCCCTGAATTTTCTTCTTTTAAGAACCGTTCAACGTCTGCCGCCAAAACCACAAACCAATCATGAAATTGCTTAACGTGATCGAAAGACATAGGGATCGGACTGTTGGAAGACCCTTCTTGCATAAAGAAGGCGGCCGAATCCCCCCAAATACTGAAATTCGTTGACCCTGCGACAACTGCACTTCCTCATCGGAGAAGACGAGGGCCCTGGACCACGATTCAATGACCTTTGGAACTGAATAACACTAGGGCGATGCAGAGTGGGCGAAGAAAAAGCCGATGAAGAGACAGAGAAACAAAACAAAGATACCTTCGATGAAGTGGAGGGGACGATCGGAGGTAGAAGAGCGCTGACGAGAGGCTAAGGATCGATCGGAAGTGGAAGGGTTGGGCGGTAGGGTTGGGCGAGGGGAGGAGAGAGTCTTTTGTTTATATTGTGTTTTCTTTCAAAGTCTTACACACAAAATTAAAATTTAAGTCTAATGAAACCGTTAATTTTTAAAATTTTCAAATATGTTAGAGATCTAATAAATACAAAATTGAAATAAAGTTGAAAAACTTTTATTAGACACTTCTTATATTAAACACAAAATTGAAATTCAAAAACTAAACCTGTAATTTAAACTTTGTATAAATATAATTTTATATCGGTTGATATATAATATTTAGATTAAATATTATTAATTACAAAATTATAATAATTCATATTATCTAAATAAATATATAAGCAAAAGAATAAAACCTGATTTTTTTTTTAAAGCAACAATCTTTTCATTGAAAGGATGAAAAGAGGCTAATGCTCAAAATACAAGGAAAAAGAAAAAAAAAGTACATAAACCAAACTAAAGCACTAAATTAAGAAATAAAGGCATGCCAATTTAAGGAAACATCACGAATAGAAAAACCCTCAAAGTCTTTGAAAAGAACACACCAGGAAGAGGCTTTGAGAACAATTGACTCAAAACGAACCAACCAACCAATGAACTTATCCGCAAAGACACGTTGATTCCTCTTGAACCAAATTTCCGAAAGAATGGCTTTGACCGCATTATTCCAAAGGATAACAGCTTTAGAACAACCCAACGACCCCATCAGCAACTGAATCACATTATCTTGAAAAGAGTTCGAGAAAACCCAACTAACATTAAAGATACTGAAGAGACTATCCCAGTCAACACTTAATCCCAAATTCACACTGGAACATCAGATGAAACAGAGACTCGCAAGCCTTAAAACACATTACACAAACCGATGGTTGTAACTGAAAAGAAGGCATCTTACGCTGCAAAGTCTGCTGAATTTAATTTCCCGTTCAAAAGGAACCACACAAAAACTGTGACTCTTTTCGGGCACTTAAACCAACAAACAACCCTATAGATTAATTTATCCATAGGCGAACAAACCATCAAGTGAGAAATCAGCGATTTAACACCAAACTGGCCAGATGAATCCAATCTCCAGCCTTTAATATCACCACTAGTAGAGGGTTTAACCCTTTCCAAGGCTACCAACCGATGCTGAAATTCCACAATCTCATCATCTTTCAACAGCTGTCGAAACGAAATAGACCAGGAACCAATGGATTGCTCCCAAAAATCCGACACCCAACCCTTCTGATTGTTTGAAATCAAGAACAAAGCGGGGAAACGGATTCAAAACCAAGTCCTCCACCCAAACATCCATTACCCAACTTGAATAAAGTTAAGGATTCCGTACCAGACCATAATCTTGAGATTGTTAACCATGGGCTTCTCAAACTCAAACTAGACGCCCGAGAAGAACCCCAACCACCTTCATTCACCCCATGGATACTAGCAATTACTCTTCTCCAAAGACAATTTTCCAAACCGCCTGCCACTACACTTCTAGAGACAATTTTCCAATTAACCAAATGGTTAATCTTTCCCCCCGAATTACCCTCCCAAAAAAAATTCCTGATTAGTTTCTCAAATTGCCTAGACACACAAAACGACATTTCAAAAATCCTGAAATATTTACCAAATATTTTTAAATAGAATTAAGTTTTTTTATCCAATTAATTTTTTAAAATTAGTTTACTAATAATTAATAAATATTAGTATTTTTTACATTGAATAAATAAATAAATATATATCTATATATACATATAACACAAAAATAAAGAAATAAATATAAAGTATTGTTATTTGTATGGCAAAGTTGAAAATTGAAGTACAAATCAACAAAAACATACAACTATCAAAGCATTTTCTATTGTTATATGTGTAAATTAAATTGAAGTAAAAATGAACGAAAACCTATTGCCAACAAATCTCGAACACAGGCACTACAACGATAAGAGATGAGCAACATGCCCCACAGACTAACACACTAATGCCTATTTTTTATGATATTAGTATGTAAAGTATGTATATATTCAATAAAGTAATAATCTAATGGGGGACATGTGCCCCTCCTGGTCCCTATGTGGATCCGCCCCTGCTTTGAGCTTAAGGTCTGGGAAATCCTAAATGAATTCTCTGGCCTAACTAAAGAACCTGAAGCCTTGCCTCCACTCAGAGAAATTCAACATCAGATTGATCTCATTCCAGGATCTATATCGCCAAACCCACCACACTACAGGATGAGCCCAAAGGAGTATAGCATTCTGCAACAAAGTGTGCAAGAACTTCTAGACAAAGGGCATATTCAACCCAACCTAAGTCCATGCGTGGTACCAACCCTATTAACTCCTAAAAAAGATGGAAGCTGAAGGATGTCATTGATAGCAGGAACATAAAAAAATTACAGTAAAATACAGGATCCTGATCCCTGGGATTTTTTATTTGTTTGATCAATTAGCAGGGGCAACACTATTTTCAAGGATTGACCTAAAAAGGGGATACCACCAAATAAGGATCAGGCCCTAGGATGAGTGGAAGACAACATTGAAAACAAATTCTGGACCGAATGGCCAACCATGCCATTTTTGGTTGTATACTTTGATGATATCCTTGTATATAGTAAGACCAAAGAAGAACACAAAATGCACCTCCAACTACTTTTTAAAACCTTGACTGAACATGAATTATATATAAATCTGAAAAAATGCTCTTTCCTAATGTAAAAGATACACTTCCTAGGATTTCTAGTTAGCTGTCAAGGGATTGAAATGGATCCGTGCAAAGTGAAACCAATCCTAGAAAGCCTACACCCAAGAGAGAAAAGGATATCCAAAGTTTTCTAGGATTAGCATCATTTTACAGGAAGTTCATAAGGGATTTTAGCTCAATAGTTGCACCTATAACTGAATGTCTAAAAAAGGGAAGGTTTGCATGGTTGAAAAAACAAGAACGTAAATTCTGTCTACTAAAGGAAAAATTAAGTACAGCCCCAGTTTTAATGTTTCCAAATTTTAATAAACCATTTGAAGTAGTCATAGATGCTTCGAGAATAGGAATTGAAGTTGTCCTATCTCAAGAGAATCATCCCATAAAATATTATAGTGAAAAGTTGAGTGATTCTAGAAAGAAATGGAGCACATACGAACAAGAACTCTATTCCCTCATTAAAGCCCTTAAATAATGGGAACATTATTTACTAGGAAAAGAGTTCATATTACTTACCGACCACTTCTCAATGAAATTCTTACACACGCGAAAAACAAAAACAGAATGCATGCACGTTGGATTTCATTTATGCAGAGGTTTGATTTGTAATTAAGCATAGGACGGGGAACACCAACCGAGAAGCTGATACTTTGAGCAGAAACATAGCTTGCTCACGTACCGGAAAATTATGAGAGTGACCTAGATTTCCATAAGATCTGGACAGACTGCTCACACCATATTTCAACTAATGACTTCCATTTAGTCAATGGGTTTTTATTTAAGAACAATGCATTATGCATCCCCCACACTTCACTCCGAAAAGCATGTGAGAGTACTAGTAGGGTATTCTATGGAGTGTATGTGGTAGATTATTAGTATATCAGTGAGGGGTATTTTGGTAATTAGTTTAAGGTGTCTTGATTATAAATTGTAGTGTGAGGGTCCTTTTTTGGCGGGGGATCATTTTGGTAAAGAGTCCATTGTGGGACTTAGGAGAGAGATAACCCTCTCGAAAGGCTATTGGATATTGTAATTTCTTCATAGTTATTGCAATATATCTGATTCTTAGTGTTCTTGGTATTTTCTGTGTTTGGATACCTCACAAATTGGTATCAGAGCACGTTTCATCCTGGGAAAACAAGGAGCATAGCACAAAGACAGATGGAGGAGAGAATGGAAAAAAACAAGAGGGAAGTAATTGACCTATGGGCAACGATTATGGAGTTGAAGAAGAACTTGGGAATTCTGTCGGATCGTGTAAATGAGAGCCAGAGAAACTCAGAAGAAGTTAAGGAAATTCAATGGAGACTGACAGAGGAAATGCGAGAGAATCACAAAGCTCTTGTTATGATGGTGACTGGAAAAGGAAGAACGTCGGGAGATAGTTCCACCTCACTCACGGTTCAATATCAAACACGCTCCATAGTAAGGGGGGAGCTCTGGAATTCAAACAAAAGTCAGGAATGGAGTAGAATCGGGGACACCGATCGATATTGGTGAAGATGAATCATCTTAGTGCAAGAGTGATGGAAGAAAAGTGAAGCGAGTAAAAGAAATTAAGAAGAAGAGTAAGGTTGTTTGGAAGACAAAGATCGTGCGACAATGGATCGGACAGAGGCGTTTGGGAGGATATCGACACGTATTCTATCAGAGCTCAAAGACCACGCACAAATGGGTTGTAATTTTCAGCATGGTGAACGTTGGATTTCGAGGCCGAGGTCGTTGGTCATTAAGAGGGAGGGAATGCTTTAATACACGCAAGGTTAGAAAAAAAAAGAGAGAACACGGAGACAAAAGGAGCTAAGGGAGACGGTCATTATCGGTGGCTATTGTAGGTGTGGTCAAAGTTGAAAACATGGGGGAAGGATAAAAGGCAAATGAAAGAAAAGAATTGGGTAGTAACTGGGTTGAATAGGCGAATGAAGAAACCACGAAGAATGAACTTATCGACGACCATACAATCCAAAAAACGATGCGGAAGATGGAAGAGGAAGGCGCAACCTATGTGTTGGCCTCGACAACAAGGGTGGCGGCAATGAACAGCTAGCGTGCATCTGAGCAATAGGGATAAACGATTAGGGCAACATAGCAAAATTGAGCCTGGGCATTGGAAGTTAATTGAGGCCCAATCTAAAAAGCCTTCCCATGATTTCAAAATGCATAAGGAAGAGAAGGAAAAAAATCGCTTATTTAAAAGGAGGGTTAGTAATGAAATTTGGGCGGCAAGTAGATTGTGGGCTTTAGCCCATTGAAAGAGTACAAGTCCACTTTATAGAATTTCCATGGGCTGGACAACTCAACAAAAACACTTCCACCAACCACACATGTGATGTAGTTAGTTAGACTATTTAGGGTTCTCTTTGTAACTTAGTTTTACTAGGGTTCTCTTTGTAATCTAGCTTAGGTATTTTTAATTGTTTTCTTCGTTAGGTTGTTAGTTAGTTAATGTGGTTAATATAATTAACCACCTTTGTAATTAAAGCCCATTAACCCAATAGCTAAGCCTATATATAAAGGCTAAGGCTTTCCCTTTTGTAACTTTTTTTTTTTTGGAGATTAATAAAATACTGCCTAAGGCTTTTTGGCTCCACCAAGATTGGTATCAGAGACCAAGATCCGACCAAGAAAGATGAACAACACCAAGAATGTGGAATCGGGTAAGGAAGAGGCCTATTCCAACGAGCTTTATGCGGTTGTGCTTGATATCCAACATCGCATCCTTCCTTTGGAGGGTTTAATCGAACGAATGACAAGTGTAGAAGAAAATATTGAAAATCTACAAAGAAGTCTTAGGGGCCGTTTGGTGCAAGGTTTTGTGGATGGGAATGGGTAAGGATTTTAAATCTCCTTGTTTGGAACAAGGTTTGTAAGCATGGGCATGGGTATCACTTATTCCCATGCATCACTTTTTCTCATGGTGGATGGGTTTCCTATACCCTTCAAGAATGATGGGTTTTCTTTATACCCATTCATATGTCTCTTTCTCTCTCTTCTTTATTAATATCTCTCTCTTTTTTATTAATATTTATATATTTTTATTTATTTATTTATTTTCAATAATCATAATTAATTATTTAATTAAAATATTTATAATTAATTAATTTATTTTTATTAGTTGACATTAATTTTGATTAGTTAATAAAATAATGATTTTAAAATTAATTTCATCAAACAAGCATAAACATTCATTATAAAAATATTAAATCACTAATTAATATTATATATTAATCAATTAATTATAAATATTATTAATTTATGGTAAGGATAATCATTCACGAGTTATTTGTGATCAATTAACAATTAATTTTTTATTAAAAAAATATTAATTAATGATTATTTTTTAAATGCATTTTTATTATTTTATTAATAATAGATAGTAATATATAAAATTTATAAGATAAATATCATAAAATAAATTTGCACATTATTTATTAGATCGTAAGTATATATTACATAAGATTTATATATTAATTTAACAAATAAATATAAAATATCATTTTTTTACATAAAAATCGATAAGCATTCCCATGTAGAACCAAACACAGTCATCTTATTCCCAGGCATTTATTATTCCCAGACATCTTATTCCCAAGCATCTATTACCCATTCCCATCCAATAAAACCTTAAACCAAACGGTCCCTTAGAGGTTTAATGAGGGAACATACAAAAATCAGTGCACAAATTGACAAAGGAAAAGAGAAAGTTGCAGAAAAATCAGAGGGCCAAACGGGAGAAAACAAAGAGGAAGAATTGGTTGATCTATTTGCAAAGAAGTATGAAAGGAAGAAAAAGAAAAGATCAGAACATCAAGAAGGAAAAAATGGACAGAATTCTGGGCAAGAAGCAGAAAATTCCAGTAGAGAAAAATCCAAGAAAAGCTCCAAGAATCACATAAAATCCAAGAAAAAGAAGAAAAATCCCCAAGAATCGATTCATCAACAAGCGAGAATAGTTCTTACCTTTCAAGTGATGAAGACAACAACATTGATTGCATAGCTCAAAAACAAGGAGAAGGCGAAAATATAAAGAGAAGCACGAAGGATACAAGCTGAAAATCGACTTGTTGCCGTGATTTTGATGGGCGATTAGACATGGAAAATTTCTTAGATTGGATCAAACAAGTAGAAGACTTCTTCGAATGCATGGATATCCCCGAAAAAAGACAAGTTAAATTGGTAAAATACAAATTGAAAGAAGGGGCGACAACATGATGGGACCAACTAACCTCAAATAGAAGAAAAATGGGCAAGAAACCAGTGAAAGATTGGGAAAAAATGAGAAAGATGTTAAAGGCAAGATTCTTACCCGACAATTATGAGCAAATCTTGTATCAATCATATCAAGAATGCAAGCAATATAACCGGTCAGTAGATGAGTATACAGGTGAGTGGTACCGATTGAATGCAAGAAATGATTTGTCAGAGTCCGACTATCAACAAGTAGCACGATACATTCATGGCCTTCGAGAAGAAATTCAAGATCGAATCGACTTATTTCCTTTAGGAGCAATACGGGAAGAAGTAGCAATGATCTTGAAGGTTAAGAAGAAAATCAAGAAAGAAAGAAGTAGTTCGGCTACATGGAATTCCTAAAACCATTACTAGTGATAGGGATACAAAATTTTTAAGCCATTTTTGGAAGTGTCTTTGGCGAAAGTTTGATACCCACTTGAAGTATAGCACCACTTGTCACCCACAAACTAATGGTCAAACTGAAGTCACAAATAGAACTTTGGGAAATTTAATTCGGTGTTTAAGCGGTGATAAGCCAAAACAATGGGACATTTGTTTACCACAAGCTGAATTTGCCTTCAACAACATGAAAAATCGATTCACAGGCAAAACACCATTTGAGATAGTATATACTAACCCTCCTCGCTTAACTCTTGATCTTATTAGTTTGCCTAGTGCTGCAGATTTGAGTTCAGAAGCTGAATTGATGGCGGATCGGGTTCAAAGAATACACAAAGAAGTCACAGACCATCTTCAAGAAGCTAATACCAAATATGCCCAATTGGCTAACATTAAAAGGAGGCATATTTCCATGGATTTTGTTTTGGGACTTCCCCGAACTTTAAGAGAATACGATTCAATTATGGTTGTAGTGGATCGATTTAGTAAAATATCTCATTTCCTAGCATGTAAAAAGACTTTTGATGCAGTTTACATAGCAAACTTGTCTTTCCAAGAGATTGTGAGACTTCATGGAATTCCAAAAACCATAGTCTCGGATTGTGATGTAATATTATGAAGTCACTACGGGCTTTGTGGATTATTGGCAATATCAGTAATTCAAGTGTGCATTTTTATAAAGCTTGCTTGCAGCCAAGGGACTCTATTATTAAAAGTTTGACTTCACTAGTTTGAATGAGCGGGAGGATTTGGAGGTGGATTCTATTGTAAGTCTAAATAGTCCAGAAGGGCGGGAGGATTTGGAGGATTTTGAGTTCTTTAAAAGAGGGATCTTGGATAGCTTGGCAAATGAAACTTTTGTGTGTCTAATTCCTAAGAAAGAATAGGCTAACAAGGTTAGAGATTTCTGGCCTATTAGAGGGACACTCGGGGTTCTTGAGAACTTACAAAGGGCTCACGGGAGAACTTTTCTAGAAGAATGTGAAGAACGACGTGAAGACATATGTGGGTAAATGTTTAATTTGCTAGTGTAATAAAGCTGAATCAGTATCTCCAGTTGGGTTGTTGCGGCCGCTACCCATTCCTAATTTTAAATGTCAGCATGGATTTTGTGGAAGGATTACCTAAGTCATCGGGTTTCGATACTATTTTAGTGGTTGTTGATCGTTTAAGTATAGTCACTCCCTGAAGCTTAAACATCATTTCTCTACAAAAGAAGGGCCACGCAGTTTATCAAAGAAATTGTGAGGCTACCTGGTTTTCCTAAATCCCTTGTGTCGGATAGAGACAAAATTTTTGTTAGTCGCTTCTGGAATGAGTTATTTAAGCTACAAGGTACACAGTTAAAGAAGAGCACAAGTTTCCACCAACAGACGGATGGACAATCTAAGCGAGTCAATCATTGCCTTGAGACGTATTTGCATTGTTTTTGTGGTGAGCATCCTAAACAATGGGAGTAATGGATTTCATGGGCGGAGTATTGGTATAATACGACGTACCATGTGTCGCTTAATACCACCCTGTATCATGTTGTGTATGGAAGACCTCCCCCCACCCATTGTATCTTATGGCGACCAAAAAAACGAGCAACAACTCCTTGGAACAGCAGTTGAAAGAGTGTGATTTAACCTTGATTTCCCTAAAGGAACACTTACCCATTGCTCAAGAATGCATGAAAAAGTATGTAGATCGTAAGTGCCAAGAGGTAGAGTTCCATGTGGGAGATTTGGTGTATTGTTCGAAATCTTTGGCAAAATGACATTGTGAGAAACTGTCTCCTAAGTATTTTGGACCTTTCAAAATACTTGAAAGAATTGGCACTGTGGCTTATCGCTTAGAGCTCCCATTCGACACTTCAATTCATGATGTCTTCCACATCTCCTTATTGAAAAAGGTGATTGCACAAGATACAGTAGTACAACCTCAGTTGCAAGATTTTTCTAACTGTTATAAGTGAAGGGTTGAACCGTAGGAGGTATTGGGGTTGTGTTGGAATACTGACTTCAACGAAGAGGAATGGTCGATAAAATGGTATGGTGAATTCCACCTTGAGAACAAGGTGTATGCGACCCTGGGGTATTGTTAGACCTATTACCAAAACATATAGGATAAGGGGTAATTTGAGAGAAGAAAGTTAGGAAGTGGTGGGGACTTGGGGAAAGGGTCGTGGTTGTTCCGTGCAGTTCCTTGTGAGAGGGGTTTATGTAGGGTTTTCGTTGCTAGCGTGAGGGATGAGTAAAATTTGGTGAAGGCTTTGGCCATAGGAGAGGATCTTAGCTCTCTATTAGCGGAGTATTTTGGGTTTTATTGTTTTGTTTCCTTATTTTGAAGTAATACTATTGGCTCATAATACACTCTTCATTGAAGAACTATCAATCGAACAGTGTAATTTCTCGAAATTTGGTCACTTCTGTGTGTTTAGCTGTTTGAGCAGGTCCTTTGGTCTAAGGTACCTAACAGAGAGATTTTCTTTAGGAGGCGGTTGAAGAGGGTGGAGGATCGCATCTTTTTAATGGGGAGGTGGTGGGGAAGCCTGTAAGTGTTGGAGGTTTAGAATTAGAGAACCTGAGGATTTGTAATAAAACCTTACTGGCAAAATGGCTTTCGCAATTCCCCTTCGAGCCAAACACCTTGTGGAAGGTGAAGTTTTTTGTTTGCCAAGGTACTCATGGAAAGGTGAACACTTTGGATCAGGAACTTTCCTTTGTTGGTGGGACCATTTTGTTGCGTTTTGTGTCAGATGGTAGAGAAAGACCTGGATCACTGATGTATAACCAATCTTGGAGGTTTCTTGAATTAAAGCTTTATTGAATAATACCTCAATTACAACCTAGGTGTCACAGGTGTCACGAGTATGCTTGTCCAAGGTATGTTGCCTATGGTCGCATGCTCATTCCAACCCATTTACCATGCTTTCATGTATTTACTTTCCTTGTAGCTTTGTTGTTTACTTTCAATGTAATTTTGTTGGCGTATGACTCTTCGCTATTTTGATGTTCAAGCCCGTAATAGCTAAAATTTCCAGTAATATAGTATAAGGAGATGCGACTAGTTGTCAATTATTCCTCCCCAACTTCATTGGCAATCAAGATACGGTCCACAATCTGCTGACCTTTAGTAAAAGTGCTTTAAAATCCAGATATGATAGCACCAATCAACAAGCTTTCAAAATCCTCGAACAAGGATTCCAACTTAATTCAAGGTATGGATTTCACGTAATTCAAGATCACAAGCTTCAATAAGAGAGACAAGCTTTCTAGGTACTGAGGATAGAAGAGGAGAAATCTCCTTATCACAGTCTTGAAATAAAGAAGCTAGATCTTCACTGAAAGAATCTTTAACCACAAAATCTTCAACGTTAGTTTCCATAGGCTATAAGGGGTCCACACTACTCAAACTGACTTCAGAATTTGGATCTGAAATATCATCATTGCCTAAGGGAGTTTGAGAAGAAGTGGGGTCTTTTGATGAATGAAAGACAACTTTGGTGAGACCAAAATTTGAATATGATCGAGGGAAGACTAGTGAATTCAAAAAACACCCGTTCAAAAAAGATTTGTAATTTTACTATTATTAATTTAGGGCTTCCATGTATGCCTATATATATTTGGCTCTACTAAATAGAATGTGATTGATTTTCCCATATTTGGTCTCACAATAACATTCAAAATCTCCAAAAACTCCTCTCCTTTGTGCGAAAAAAGTCCTATGCTAGAGGAACTAACCCTCAACGACGGTGATGCGACGACACGAAAGTGAACGATGGTGATGGCGGTAGCCATTGAAGGAGAGAAGGGATGGGGAAAGAGAGGAGGGAAGGAGTAGAAAGTCCAATCGCCAGAAAAATATTATTAAATTAATACTTTTTCCAAATCAACATGGTACAGTCAACAACGTAATCGCCACATCATACTTCCATTAGTCAACTAACGGTTAAGAACTATTTAGAACTATTTCTCAAACTCAGGGACAAAGGGTTCAATTTGAAACCCCAACGACCAAATAGGCTATAAATATGTAATTCAAAGATAATACTGGCATGGTTGGAACCCACTATATGATTTAATAATCTCCAAGATTCAGAGAATCTTTTAGCTTTTGCATGTACCATATTCTTAGTTTCTGATCAAAGAAGGAATGAGCCAGGACCATAAGATATGTATGAAAAAACACCCTAATTTGAATATACTTGAGGAGGAAGAGAAGAACCACGACAGAAAAGAAAAAAAAAGTGGTAGCTGAGGTAATACCATTGAGAAACAATATAAAAAGAAAACAAAACAGAATAAACAAGGAGCTAAACAATACCTGTGGCCGCTGTGACCTGGGATTTTATGAAGTGCCCTTTGTTTCTAAACCACTCAGCCACAAATGGCACGCCTAAATAAATTGCCTTCTTCCCAAGCTCTTTAGCAGCCTGTCTGGCATATATATAGCCAATTGTGTTTAACATGTCAACTCCATAGGCTGAAAAAGAAGAACACAGACAACAGTAAATAATCAAAATAGACTCAGAAACTACGGAGAAAAAGTGAGTGAAATTGATTATGAATCATACACTGTAAGATACAGATAGTGCTTCCACTATGCTTTTGGTACATACAAGTACCCGATCTAAAATATGTATGCTAATAAACTGAATGATGTTAGTTTGAGTATTCGCCTTTAGTCCAAGCCTATAAAACGAGATATTAAGGGACTGAACATTATTATCTCTTAATTATCAGAAAATATTGATTTTGAGTATTCTCTTGCAGAAAGCTAGTTCACCATTACACCAATTAGTATCAAAGTGAAACTCTCGAATGGCCAATGGCTACTTATCAATTTTTGCCAGAAAAGATCTTGTCAACAAAGATTGCAAGGAGCCTTGAAATATTGTAACCAGTGAGTGAAGGCATTGCTACCCATCCTTTATGTACCCAAACAATAATAGAGGATAGGTTTGAAGTCCAACTTTCTTCAGAAAATTGCAAGTACCAAATTTCTTCTATTTTAGCTTGTCATAAGTGCCGGCTGAAAATCATCCCTTCCTTTTTGAACAAGAAACGAAACTTTTCATTGCTCTAGTGAAAAGAGACTATTGCTCAGGATACAAACTCCATAAGGAGTGAAAAGAGTACAGAACTAAGAAAGAACAACAAAATTACTTAGGAAAAATAAAAGCATGTTGATTATGACAAAGATCCTGTGAAGAACAAGTAAAAGAATTAGAAAGAGTGCCCCAGGAGGAAGCCTTTAAACAAGTTGATTCCAAACGAGCTATCAAAGCTCAATATTTATCTTAAAAAATTATGTGATTCCTCTTGTCCAAAGTTCATATAATAAAGCTTTGATCCCAATGATCCTGTTAGAGTTCTTATAATAGTATAATTGTATTTTTGTAAATATATTAATTAGGTTGTCCTTTATTGCCTTTTCACTCTCCTATTTAGGTTAACCTTGTATACTTGTATGTATATCTCTTGAGCGAACGAAATAAGACAGATTGATTCTCTCAAACCTTTTAGTATTAACATGGTATCAAAGCTCTAGGATTTTCTAGAGCAATTAGGGTTTTTTTGGTTGTCCTTAGGGATTTGTGACCATTAAGGTTTGAGATTTGGTATACCTTTTGGAGGTTTAAGTCCTTTGTTGTGAGGTTTGTTCACCACCACTGCTGCCAAAACTTCCACCATCGTCATGGTTGTCAATCCGTTGTTGCCACCACTGTCATCGAGGTTTGTCACTGGCATAATTTTTCGTCACCACCCAGCCCATTCAACAACCCACTCGTCGATCTTGAGGTACGAAAATTTAGGGCCAAAAATACCCCGCACATGGGCCCAAAGTTTCAATGCATGTTTCACGCACCGGCGCATGGAGGCGCGTGCATAGCTAGCGTTGCTCCCTCTTCTGTGGGTTAGTTAGTTGTGGTCTCCTCTTTCGTTTGTTGTGTTGGTTTGGGTCATGAGTGTTTGGATTATAGTCTTTTATTTGTTGTGTTGGTTTGAAATCCAACGTACTTTATTTTGTTGAAAGCAAGCTCTAACTCATAGAGAATATCCACCTTTCAACACTTCTATCACTCAGAACTCTACTTTCATCCCACATGATATCTCGATCTACCAATATATTCAACATAAACCCAATTAACCTCTCTAGAACTCCAAAGAATTTTAACAATACTCCTATCGATAGAAGACAACTTAGTTTCTTGGATAAGATCATATCTGGATTCACATTTTGTGAAAATTTCATCAACTTTACTTGCTTAGAAGCATCCCCCAAACCTATCGTGATGTATTCTGTTTTATAGTTTTTTGGAAGATTCTTTATTTTTAGTTTCACCGTGGGATAAAGATGTTGTAACATTTTAAATTCTGCACAGCCACTTGTTTTACTGTTTTAAGGCCATTAGTCAGTTAGTTTGTAACTGTTTTTTACCCCTCTTCCTTCCTATATAAAGGAGTGAGGTTGGTTGTTTAGTAATGAATCAGATTTGAAGTTTTCTTTTTTAATTGGTTCACACCATATTGTGTTCCAAGAAAATATCTTCATCATCAAGGACTACAAAAAAAATGGACACTCCTCCTACTGATGATTGACCTCCATGGGGGATAAAGGAAAAATTTCCTTGAATTGAAGCCCACGGGCTTTGATAAGTACAAAATACTTATCTAAGTTGACAGAAGATCCGATACCAAATTCATATGTTCGTCAACAATCGTCTTCCTTGAAGAAGAATCTACCTTTGGTGGAGAATTAAATAGCAAATTCAAAACAGCTTCCACAATAGTTTCACAAACGTCGTTGTTCAAAAGATTAACAGAAAGGGGAAGATTGAATTTCTCACTACTGAAATTGACCTCAGAATCATTATATGAATTGTTACGACCACATGGAGAGGATTCTCTATGTTGTATCTTTTGAATTTTTTTTGTTTTTTTTATTTTACAAGGAAACAAAAGATTCATTGAAATAATGAAAGAAAAGAAACTAATGCTCAGAGAACCAAAAAGAAGAAAAAAGATTACAAAGCACGAAAAACCTCATCAAACCACACTAAAATCATCACTAAAAAAGCCAAAGAGGGAACCACACTAAAAATCGCCCACTAAAAACCGAACAAAAAACATCCTATAAAGGAAAAGGAACAAGTGCCCAAAGGACAAAAGCCAGCTACGAAAAAGCCTAAGCACCCCAAAAAAACTCTTGAATACCACGAACACATCCGCCCTTCACAATCTTCATGAAAGAGAACTCCAAGCAAAGGAACTTAACACCCAAAACTCCAAAAGCCAGCCAACATGGCAATCGATCAAAAACCATGAAAGGATGAAAAATCCTCCAAAACAATTAACATCAAAAGCATGAACAGGGCCCCCAAGATAACACACAAAATCCCTCCAGGCTTGAACAACTTCTAAGAATTGCCCACCAAACTGAGGACTTGAACCAAAACCCCCCACGGGTCATAAAGCAAGATCTTCGTCCATCAAAACCTATTGAACCAAACCCCATAAGCTCCTTGGAAAACAAGAAAAAATATCAATGAGCAAAGGAGGAACCCCCACCACCAGACACTTCCATGAAACAACATCACGAATTGAACCACAAAAGCATCCAATCTCTGCAATTATTCGACCCATAGAAGTTAGCAGACCATCCCAAATGCAACGAGATGCAAAACTATTAACACAACGAAAATCAATCTCTGAGCAATTCTTCCACTACGAAATTGATTCACGCATACAATCAACAAACCTCCCGAACGACCAAAAACCACCGCATGAATCCAATTGATCTCTTTAGAGCTCCATCTAGATCAAAACAAAGAATCTAACAAATGAGACCAATCTAGAGACCAAAATCAGCACCACATCCGGACCCGCATTCAACAAAAATTCTTCAAACTCGCACCCTCGGACCCGGCATCCAAACCTTGCGTGCTCTAAGAAATGAACCTTAATGACAAGGAGAGGAAGGAGAGGTTGGACCAATCCCTCTGAATTACATCCCGCTAGCCTTGATTAACTTGTTAAAAGCATCCAGCTCCTATAGAACCCGAGGGAATGAATCCACCCCTTCCAACAAACTAAGATCAGGAAGCTCCTTACATCTTCCACATTTAGCAGCCGGAGAATTAAACAAAAGTGATAGATCTACCACCGAAAAATCCTTGGCCGAGGGAGAAACAAGCCGCAAATTCCATTTCTGTCTACTGCTTACTGGACAACTTAAGCAAACATTCGGATCCACCTCCTCCTCAAACACACCTGCACCCAAAGGCTCCTCTTGCTAATCGAGCAAAGCCTCATTCTGCACAACAACTTTAAAATAACGAGACTGAGAAGGGCCTAAAAAAACTTCTTCCAAACGAGCAGAAACTAGCTTCTCTGAAGACCTCCCATCTTTCCTTGTCTTCACCTCTTCTACTATTAACAAGAGTTTAGAAGGAGTATCATTCAGATTGGCATAATTCAAAAGAGGAGGAGAACCACCTTGCCTTGACCCTACCTCCTTCCCCTTTCTTCGAGAATAATAGTTGGCATAAGAAGAACAAAACCGATCACGAACTTGATGAATGCGATTCAAATCTAGAACATTTGAGACATCTTTCAACAACAATGCATCCAAAAGCCTCGAAGGAATAGCCTAGCAATCAATATCCTCAAACTTTAAGGAAAATGACCCAAGGGAAATATCGTGAACTTCAAGAGAAGCAGGGAGAAACCCACAAAGGTTTTCCTTAACGTTAATTCGAGTTGCCGAAACATCTAAAAGGTTCAAGGTTTCCAATGCCACATCTTCCAACCCCCCAGGATGCAACCTGATAGCTTCAAAAATCCTTCTTTTCCAGAATTTGAGAGGCAGATTTCTGATAAAAACCCAACCACCATACCCACCAACAAAAATCGGGGAAGCTATGACGATTATCAGACTTGGTTCAATCTTCAGGTGAAGGTTACCTACCACCTGCCATTTGCCCATGGAGGCCATCATAGAAGTACTTGCCCCACCCTCAACCTTAAGAATGACTTTATCAACCATGACAGGATTAATCTAAGCCGAAATCTGGAAAAAGTCCTTGATCGCCTTCTTGATGACACTCCAAGAGGTATGAGCGAAGAGCCAAGAGCCAAGAAACCACTAACAGTTTTGCAAATTCTACTTTGACCACCTCGATTGGCTTCTTCATCCAAAAAGAGAGAGTGGAAGAACTATCCCCCTCCGAATAAGCCACATTTCCTAAACAAGACTTATGCCCGAGAAGAGAACCCATCCTCTTCCCCCAAGAACACTGACCAACCCCAGCCGAGCCTTCATACTTTCTTAAGAAATTAACTATCATATCATGGAACACCGTCTAGCCCATCGATGAACTGCCCAGAGGAATGCAGAGAAAAACCCAACCAAAATCCCCACCCGACCATCGGCAGGAGACCAAACAACGCAATCAGCGAACCAATCCTCACCCTGTCTTAACTTAAATAACTCAAGAGTAGGCATTTAATCTTTGAATTTTTGTCTCCTAAAGAAAGGCCGAGGCTTCTGGACTAACACCGCGAAGGAAGCCTCAAACCATTTATGATGAGACAGAGAGAGCGAAATTTTCACACCAATGGAAGAGTTTTCAATGAAAAAAGAAGAATCCTCAAACCAAATACAGAAGGAAGTATTTCCAATACATAGCTTGAAAGTTCCATAACTGACTATGAGTCAACGAAAACACTTGCTGGAAGCACGCGACTAACAAAGGCAGTACCAAAGCGGCAATCAGAGAGAAGGAAAACGACTGAATCGAGAACAAACGAATGGGAGAACGCCTTAAACTACCACCCCAACAAGAGCGAAGGAAGACAAGATGGAGTCGGAGAGAAAGGAGACAACCAAAAATTGATCGGTGAGCCGATGTATCTTTTTTTTTTTTTTTTTTTTTTTTTGAAAAGGTAACAAAATTTCATTGATGTAATGAAAAGAGACTAATGCTCAAAGTACAAAAATAAGTTCAATAGAACAAAGGAAAAAGTAAAAACCAAAAACCTAATGAGTTGAAAAACCATAATAGTAACATCCATCAAAAAACTGAGACACAAACAGCAACAACATCAACCCAAAAGCTAGGTGTAACAATGAAAGCATTCCAATTGGCCTTGAATATCGTAGAGATAGAAAAACCCTCAAAAGCCCCCGAAAGAGTGCACCAGGCCGATGCCTTAAGATGGGAGGCCTCAAAGATGTCTTCCCAAGTCTTACTAAGGTCCTGAAACACCCGCTGATTCCGTTCGAACCAAATATCTGACAACAGTGCTCTTACGGCATTACCCCACAAAACCGAGGCCCTACCTGGTAGAGGAGGACCCACCAGCAGCTGATAAATACATTCCTTAAGGCTGCCTGCAAAGACCCACCCGAGGTTGAACTTCCTAAACAACTTCAACCAACAGCACCGGGCAAAAGGACACTCCACAAACAGATGAAGACCCGTTTCTGCCCCTCCCAAACAGAGAGAGAACAAACCGAGGGTTGAAGACTCATGCTCGGGCGCCTCCTTTTTGCAAAGTGTCCATTGTATTAAGGCTTCCAAACAAAAGAATCCAGACAAAACCTTCACCCTCTTCTGGCACTTAGTCTTCCATAACAACTTGTAAACTAGCTTGTCCACCTGGGGGTGAGGGCATAAAAACTTAGTCAAAGATTTTACCGAGAAAGTCCCTGAAGACTCGGGCTCCCACCTCCTGGAGTCCAGATCAAGGGAGGGCCTGAAGTTGTCCAGGCTGCTGAAGCTCAAAAACCTCCCAATTTCTTCATCTTTCAAAGACCTTCTCAAGGAGAAGCCCCATGCTCCCAAAGTACCATCCCAAGACTCAAACCACCGTTGCTTGAGTTGTTGCTTGCTAATAAGAATGTGTCCGGGAATTGTTCTTTAAGAGAGTGCTTCCCGCCACGACTCCCACCAAAACCTCAAATTCCTGCCGTTGCCCAAATTAAAAGAAGCCAGGTGCTGCATTTGCCTCCAATTCTTCACGATGTTAACCCAAGGGCTTCTCAAACTGCTCTTCTTGGAAAAATTGGGGTCCCACCCATTGTCCATCAAACCGTGGATGCTAACCACCACTCTCCTCCAAAAGGAAGAAGATTCAACTGAAAATCTCCACCCCCACTTGGCTAACAAAGCTTGATTCTTTATTTTCAAAGCCCCAATGCCGAGACCTCCCGGAAGCAGATGGTTTAGCAACTTCTTTCCATCTTATTAGATGCTTAAACTTGCCTCCCTGGATCCTTCCCGGAAAGAAGCCCCGATTAACCTTTCCAAGACCGGACCAACTTGAGCTGGAGTCAAACAACGAAAAAATACAAAGGTAGGCTTTCCAACACTGCCTTGCAAAGAGTCAAGCGCCCCCCCCTTGACAGGCTGAACCTCTTCCACCTATCCAACCTTCTTTCGAAACTATCTATCACAACCTACCAAAATTCCAGAGATCTTGGGTGACCACCAAATGGAAGCCCCAAATATGTGAATGGCGACTTGACTCCCTTGCACCCTCGCTTTTTGCTCTTCGCCTCCTCCACCTTGGATTCCACAATATTAATCCCACAGATGGCTGACTTAGACCAATTAACCTTCAGGCCCGCACAAGCTTCGAACAACCTTACCACACTGAGTATACAATCCATCATTCCCTCATCATCTTTACAAAAAATGATTGTGTCGTCAGAAATCAGAAATGGACACATGGACCTTCTCCTTCCCCACTCTAAATCCTTGAAGAGACCCCCGCTCATACACCTTATCCACGGGGGCATTTAAAACTTCCACAACCAAGATGAATAGAAAAGGGACAGGGGATCCCCTGTCACAACCCTCGAGAGGCCAAGATCCGGCCTCTAGGTCTTCCATTAACTAATATGGAGAATTTCTGATCCACCACACACTCCCTCATCCACTGGATCCACTTTGCGCTAAAATTTTCATCCTAAGCACTTCCTCCATAAACCCCACCCACACAATCGAAAGCTTTCTCGAAGTCTAACTTGAGCACCCAACCCTTCTTCTTGTGAGCCCTATACTCCTCAATTACCTCATTAGCAATTAGGACCGAGTCTAAGATTTGCCTACCTTGGATGAATGCACTCTGTACTTCCGAAATGATGGAGGGCATTACTCTCTTTAACCGATCTGCTAGGACTTTGGAAAGAACTTTATAAGTTGAAGAAACCAGATCGATAGGCCTATAATCCTTAACCGAGCTTACTACTCTCCTTTCTTCTGCACCAAGCAAATGAAATTTTCCTTCTGTACTGAGTTGATGTGACCCCTGCTGTGGAATTCCTTGAAAAACCTAAATAGGTCCAGCTTCAAAACTTCCCAGAATTTGAGATAAAACTCAATTGTGAAACCATCCGGCCCCGGAGCCTTATTCCTTCCCAAATGCTTGAGAGCCAACTTTATCTCTTCTAATGAAAACTGAGCTGTGAGAGAACAATTTTCCACTTCCGAAACCCTCTTCCAGCTTTCAAAAACCGGCACAAATCGCTGACCTGGGACACGTCCATAAAGTTTACTAAAAAATCCAACTATTTCTGATTCAATATCTGAGAAATTCACCAGTGAAATGCCCTCTGATGACAGAAGGTTGGAAATCAATGACCTCAAGCTTTTTCTTTGCTAAAAACTCATGGAAAAAAGCCCAATTTTCATCTCCTCCCCGAGCCACGCTAGCTTGCATTTCCTCAATCAACCTCCGCTCGTTATCCATGTATAATTCCAGTAATTCCCCTTTGGCTATGGCCCGAACTAGTAGGTCTTGGGATGTTAAAGGGGAGGTTTCTGCCTTTACATCCAATAAAGAGATTTCATCAATAAGATTCTTTTCTTTTCCTCTGCAACTTGCCATCATTGTCATGACCCAAGACTTCAACTTCCTTTTCACCGCTTTAGCTTCGAGACAACACAAATCCTGCCCATCCATAGGACTGATCTTCCTTTAAATCTTTGGAAATGAGAGAAACACACTCCTTGTTTCCAAGCCAGGTATTAACAAACCGAAAAGGAGAGGGTCCCCAATGAATTGAACCCGCTTCCAGAAGCAGGGGAAAGTGGTCTGAAAAGATCCTTGCTTCCCTAGAGACCCTAGAGCCCTCAAAAACACTATCCCAACTTGCATTGATGAAGAACCTGTCTAACAAAGACCTGGAATTGTCCAGCCCTAACCGAGACCAGGTATAGCTTCCATTTCTAAGGGGTAGCTCCAATAATCCAAGGTCCCGGATGACCTTGTTAAAAGATCTCATGCTCCTAGTTTGTCTTCCTTCCGGGTACCTCTCATGAACCCACCTGATGACATTGAAGTCGCCTCCAACGCACCAAGGCCCTTCCCTATAGGCTGCCAATGCGCACCACTCCTCCTAGAGCCGCCTTCTCTTCCTATATTTATTTGGCCCATAAAAATTCGAGATCCAACACAGGTGGCGATTGGCAAACAGAACTTTGATAGAAATGGAAAAGATCCCTTTTAGTACCTCTAAAGCTTTGACCTTAATTTCATCCCACATTAACAACAAACCCCCCGACTTTCCAATGGCCTCCACAAAGTCCCAGCTTATATCTTTGGAGCTCCATAACGACTTAATTAAAATACCATCCACCGACACCAATTTAGATTCTTGAATCATGACAATATCCGGGTTGACCTTAATGATGAAATTTTTCAAACTTACCCGCTTCGATGGATCCCCCAACCCCCTTGTATTCCAAGAAAGGATCCTCATTTACCCGAGAAGAAAGAACCAACTGGTCCCACACCCCGGATCTGCAGCCTCACAAAGCTCAACCAACGTATCAAACTCGGCTAGGGTGGTGCCTTCACCTACTTCCCCACCAATGAGTCAAAGTGACCACCTCCGGGAGAGAAAGGTGTTTGATACGCCAAAGGGAGTCTACACCGATGATTGCAAAAAGCCTACCTACTGCTACCTTTGTTTCCACATCGGGATCAAGTAAGATCGACTTCAAATCTGATCAAAGAGATCCTCGACGTCTGAAAGTTCAGTGCCGACAGCTGCCTTCTGGGGAGGACTTTTGTGTTCAACTATTGATGAGTATAACTGTCCGGGCCCACTACTGACGACCTTTGAGGATCTCCCCTTGCTACCACACTGCCCTTGAGGACCATCCGACCAATACTGATACTTGTCCCGATTTGCCATGAGCCAATCTGAATCATCCCGAAAATCCTTACTGATTAGAAAAGGCTGCGACCCCTCTTTCTTCTTAAATTCCTTGGCCTGTTTCCTAACATAATATTTGGCACAAAAGTTGTCTCTTACTTCTTTTACCGAGGAAGGGAGTGGGGAAGACCAACAGCCCGCCGGCTGAAGGCTTTCCATCTTCGACATTCTCTCTCCTTGCAATGAATTCATTACCCCGGGGTCCGCACCTTTCAATAAATCTGATTGTGATTTGAAACCTAGAGGGGAAGAAGAAGGGACTAAGCCTCTTATCTCACCATCCAAAGCGGCCGCCTGAGTATTAACTGCATAACCACCTAAATTTGCATTTATCTTCACATTTACTTCCTCCTCCGCCCCCCATGCCATAGTCTCTTGGTCTCCCCCGGCCTGGATTGGAGGAATGGCGCCCGAATCTGAACGTCCCAAGAGGCCGCCGGCTGGAGGATCGCGCCGACGCCGGGCGACCACCCACGATCCTGAAACATCGAGACCACCACCCCCTCCGATAAAGAATCGGGTCCTCCCAAACTATCAGACACTAATAGATCAGGCTCGTTAATTAAAACTTCTTTTAAGCGCATCAAGTCAATCTGATTATCAAAATCCTTCACAAAAAGAGGACCATGGGCGTAAGCCGGGGGGTCTCTAAATTCAATGTCGACAAAGGAGAGCCATACACAGAACCCAAGGGAGGAGTGTTTTACTTCAATAGTTGCGGGCATGAATCCACATAAATTCTTTTCACCTTAATCCTTGCTCTATCCAGTTTGTGAAGTTTAGCGTTTCCAAGGCTATTTCCTCTAAACCCCCAAAGTGAGCCCCAATAGCCTCAAACACGCCCCTGGACCGGGAATCAGAATGGGCGATTTAAAATCGAGATCCATCCACCATATCCCAAAGATGACCTCCTACCGGCCAGTGCTCCAAATCGACCAATTTTCTAGTTTCAGATCTAAATCCCTTACTTTCATCCATTTTCCTCTCACTGAATCCCCAAAATCTCCCCTACCTTCATCATCATCAAAGCCTTGCCTTGTCACCATTGTGGGATTAACTTGACACCTAATTTTAAAATGGCATTCCACTGCCTCTTTAACTTCAATCCACGAAGAATGAGCAAATAAACGAGAGACCACTATCAAACTTTCAAAATCCACATTAATTACCTCTCTATGCTTTTTGACCCAATAACTAAAAGAGTTCTTACCATCCGTCCCTGAGGCCTTGCGCTCGAGGCCGGAAAGCGAGAAAATATGGTTCCCCATCCCCGAGGAGCCATTTTACCATTTTCTACCGGTGGCATGACCTTCTCCGGCGTGGGGAAAGCCCCCTTACTTGAATTAGTGAAGTCCTCTAGCATATCCCCGAACACCAACCAACCTTGACCGTAAGCCGCTGCTGAGACCTGGAGACACGCTCTCCCTCCCCCAGGAAACCACACTACACACTGAACTGCATCCGGAACCACTCTTCTCAACCTGAACAGGCCTAAAGTGCCGTCCTCATCTTTAAACTTGTCCCGAACGAAAGAGGTGACAGTGACTAACCAAAGAACTTGAAATGCTTGTTGAACCAAACTTAAGTGCGACTGTGTTAGAGGAATCTGAGCCTTTGGATTCATTCCTCACAACAACCACGTTCCCTTCCTTACAAATACTGAAAGCCTCCCTACCGACCCTACAACTTGCCTCAAACATTGTCTTCCTTTTAAGATCCAATTTTCCTTTCCCCCTTCTTTTCGGGATCACCAATTCCCTTTTATTTGAAATCCACTATGTATCCAGGAGAGAGGACACAAAAGGGAATGGAGTCAACTCAAACATCCTCCCAAAATGTGATTTGAGCCGATGTATCTTTTGAAGTTAATGAAACATTTCATGAAGTTTTGAGAACTTGAGTACATCAGGTCCTCTTTTTTGCTTATTTGAAAACTTTTCTTTTAGGGATATATGGATGAGGGATACTTTTATATCTTTCTGCTTTAGGTTTTTTTATTTTTTTCACTCCTTTTAGAGTTTGTATCCTTAACGTCTTTGTTTCTTTTCATTAATCAACAAAAAAAATTCATATTCTTTCAGTGTGATTATGCAATGCAATGTTGGTCAAAGCTCTTCCTTTCTTTTAAGATCAATTAGGTCTTCTCCAATTTCTAGTGTGGACAAAGATTCTCTCAATGCTCCGTTTTCCTTGGAAGAGGTTAAAAGGGTTGTTTTTGGTTGCAATAGGAACAAAGCCCCTAGGCCTAACGGATTCTCCATAGCCTTCTTTCAGGATAACTGGGAAGGTTTACAAGAGGACCTTGGGAGAGTCTTTAGGGAATTTCACGCGGGGGGGTTATCGATAGCACTTTGAACGAAACTTTCGTGTGTCTCATCCCCAAAAAGGAGAAGGTCACAAAGGTTGAAGAGTTTAGGCCTATCAGTTTGGTGACTAGCGTGTATAAAATTATCGCCAAAGTTTTGGCAAATAGGCTGAGAAAGGTTCTTCCTTCGATGATCTCGGATTCCCAATGGGATTTTTTAGCTGGCAGACAGATTTTGGATCAAGCTTTAATTGCTAATGAGGCTATTGAGGATTATCGCACCAGAAAACAAGAAGGTATTCTTTTTAAAATTGACTTTGAAAAAGTTTATGATCATGTTGATTAAGACTTCTTGGATAAGGTGTTGGATAAAAAAGGGTTTGGTTTTAAATGGCGGTCTTGGATTTGGAGTTGTGTTAGGACAGTAAGGTATTCTGTCCTAGTTAATGGTAAGCCTACGAGGAGAATTCTTGCCACTAGAGGCCTAAGACAAGGTGACCCTCTATCTCCTTTTCTTTTCCGGTTGGCGGTGGATATTCTGAGTAGCCAATAGGATTATTTCTAAAGGGGTGGAAGGAAGTATTCTGGAAGGCTTTCGGGTTGGCAAGAATAAGTTGTCCCTTTCTCATCTTCAGTCTGCTGACGACACGATTTTCTTCTGTTCAGGAAAAGATGAGTCTTTCCATAACTTGAATCAGATTCTTGGATTTTTTGAGGCCATCTCGGGGCTTCGAATTAATTGAAGAAAATGTCAAGTTCTAGGCCTTAATTGTGATCCTGAAGAGCTGGCAAGATGTGCAGCGTTAGTGCAGTGTGAGATTGGCACTTTTCCGACCTCCTATTTAGGGTTGCCTCTTGGTCATAACCCAAGGAGTATACCTTTCTGGGACTCGGTTCTCCTTAAAATTCGTAAAAGACTGACATCTTGGAGAAAGAGTTTCGTTTCTAAAGGCGGGAGACTTACACGTATCCAATTTGTCTTGAGCGGTATCTCTACATACTTTTTTCCCTTATTCAGAATCTCAATCTCTGTCAGTAAGGGGATTGAGAAGCTTATGAGGGATTTTCTTTGGGAAGGGATAGATGAGGGTAAAGGCTCGCACTTGGTGAATTGGGAGGTGGTCTCTAAGCCTTTTCACTCGGGGGGTTTAGGGATTGATAACGTGAGGGTTAGAAACAATGGTAACGTGAGGATTAGAAACAAGGCCCTTTTAGCTAAATGGATTTGGTGATATTATCAGGAACCTAATATCCTTTGGCACAGGATTATTGTTAACAAGTATGGCCCTCATCCCTTTGAGTGGACTTCTGGTAGGGTTCTTGGAACTTCCAGGAATCCTTGGAAAGAGATTGCGTCTGAGCTCCCTGTCTTTTCGCAATTTGTTTGTTGGGTGGTGGGCGATGGGAGGGATACTTACTTTTGGGAAAACCAATGGGTGGGGGAGAGACCTCTTTACTCTTTGTATCCCCCATTTATATCATTTGTCCTCTTTAAAAACCACTTGATAGCTTCGATTTGCTCTAGTCCTTCCAACTCTTTTTTCGATACTCCTTTTTCTTTTGGGTTTAGTCGGGCTTTGACCAATAGGGAAACGTCCGACGTTATATCTGTAAAACAGAATTGAGAGAGAATAATATGTTCTATTCACATTTGGGTTCAATGACATATATATATATATAGATACACAAAGAAACCCTCTAAAGAATGTACAATTACAATAAAGGACAAATATATATAATAACACTCCCCCTCAAGCTAGAGCAAAAATGTCAAACATGCCCAGCTTGTTACATAGATAATTTATTCATGCTCCATTTAAGGCTTTAGTAAGAATATCTCCCAATTGCTCTCCAGTCTTCACAAATCCGGTGGACACCAATCCTCGGTGTATTTTCTCGCAAATAAAGTGACAGTCCACTTCAATATATTTAGTTCTCTCATGAAACACTGGGTTAGAAGCAATGTGAAGTGCAGCTTGATTATCACACCACAATTTAGCTGGCATAGACATAATAAATCCAATCTCAGACAAAAATTGATGTATCCACACTATTTCACACACAAATTGCGACATAACTCTATATTCTAACTCATCACTCGAACGTGATACCACATTCTGCTTCTTACTCTTCCACGACACTAAATTTCCGCCTACAAAGACACAATATCCAGATGTGGATCTTCTATCTTCTTTAGATCCTGCCCAATCAGTATCAGAAAAGCATTCAATCTTTGTATGACCGTGATATTTATATAAAATCTCACGTCCAGACGCAACTTTTAAGTAGCACGGAATTTGTTCAACTGCAACCCCAATGATCCACGATAGGCGAAGACATATATTGACTCACAACACTCACTGAATAAGCTATGCCTGGTCGTGTTACAGTCAAATAATTAAACTTTCCAACCAATCTTCTGTATCTCTCAGGATCTTTAAATGCTTCTCTTTCTTTGGTGAGTTGCAAATTAGGTATCATTCGAGTACTACATGGTTTAGCTCCTAGTTTCCTGTCTCAGATAACAAATCAAGTACATATTTCCGTTGTGACAAAAAGATACCTTTCTTGTTTCTCATCACTTCAATCCCCAAGAAATACTTTAATGTTCCCAGATCCTTAGTATGAAACTGACCCTGAAGGAAAGTTTTCAAAGAAGATATACCTGATGTATCATCTCCAGTGATAACGATATCATCGACATACACTACAAGCAATGTAATACCTTTCTCAGATCGTCGATAAAAGACAGAAGGATCAAATGTGCTTTTCTTCACTCCAAACTGCTCAAGTGCTTGACTAAATTTACCAAACCATGCTCGTGGGCCTGTTTCAATCCATATAAAGATTTCCTAAGACGACAAATTTTATCACTCTCCTCCTGAGCAACAAAACCAGGTAGTTGCTCCAAATATACTTGTTCCTGAAGATCGCCATGGAGAAACGCATTCTTAATGTCTAGCTGATGCAAGGGCCAACGGTGAGTAGCAGCCATGGAATAAACAATCGAATAGAAGTTAATTTAGCAACCGGAGAAAATGTGCAGAATAATCTATCCCATAAGTCTGAGCATAACCTTTAGCAACCAAACGGGCTTTCAAGTGAGCAACGGATCCGTCAGGATTAACTTTAATGGCAAATACCCATTTACATCCAATAGCCTTCTTACTTGCAGGACGAGATACTAAATTCCAAGTACCATTATCATCTAAAGCATTCATCTCTTCGATCATTGCACTACGCCAGCCAGGATGAGATAAAGCTTCATGAACAGAGTTAGGAATAGAGGTAGAATCAAGGGATGTAAGGAAAGAATATGTAGGTTGTGACAACTGGTGATAAGAAACACAAGAAGCAACCGGGTAAGTACAGGTGCGTTTACCTTTACGAAGAGCAATGGGAAGCTCATCACATGTTCCTGGATCAGATGCCGAAGAATCTTCTGGTATAGGACATGTGTCTGAAGGTTGTTGTGGTAGGCGTCTGGTGTAAACTTGAGTAATAGGCGGACGCTGAGGGATAGATGCTGAGAGAGATAGAGTAGGAAGGGATGAAGGAGAGACAATCTCATAGATAAGTGTGTCGTCCTCCCCCTGACAAGAACTCGACGATGATGGGCTAAAGGATAAATTCTTAAAAAACGTAACATCAGGAGAGACAAGATACTTGTTAAGACTAGGCCAATAACAACGATACCCCTTTTGAACACGAGAATAACCCAGAAATATGCATTTTAAGGACTTAGGATCTAACTTAGTACGATGAGGATTGACATCTCGAGTAAAACAAATGCAACCAAATATTTTAGGTGCAATAGGGAACAAAGATTTAGTTGGACAGAGAACACGATAAGGTATCTCACCATGAAGAACTGAGGAAGGCATTTTGTTTATTAAAAAACAAGTCGTGGAAACTACATCGGCCCAAAAATGCTTTGGAACATTCATTTGAAAGGATAAAGCTCTAGCTGTTTCAAGCAAGTGACGATTTTTCCGTTCAACGACCCCATTTTGGGATGGAGTACCAGCGCAAGAAGATTGGTGAAGAATGCCATTTGTACACAAGTAAGATCCCAACTTTTTATTAAAATATTCACCAGCATTATCAGTTTGCAGAATTTTAGAGGCATTAAACTGATTCTGAATCTTAGCATAGAAATTGCAAAAATGAGTAAGTAACTCAGTACGACTTTTCATTAAATTAACCAAGTCAGACAGGAATAATCGTCAACAAAAGTAACAAAATATCGAAATCCAATTTTGGACATTACAGGACACGGACCCCAGACATCAGAATGAACTAATTCAAACGAAGCACTAGCTCGTTTATGGTCTCTAGGACTCGAACTAAAATGATGAAATTTTGCAAACTGACACGACTCACAATCCAACGAAGATAAAGAATGAAACTCGGGATGCCTTTTCTTTAATACGGGCAAGGATGGATGACCTAAACGACAATGGACCTCAAATGGAGATGCAACACCAGAGCATGCCACAATTTTCGATATCTGTTGATAAAAAATGTGAAGGTCTTCAGACTCATTTCCTTTACCAATAATCTTCTTCGTCATACGATCCTGAAACAAGCAATAACCAAGAAAAAATGAGATAAAACAATTAACGTCATGAGTGAGTTTACTAACAGAAAGCAAATTGAATGAAAGTCGAGGCAAATGTAAGACAGAAGATAAAGAAAGCGACGGTGTGAGGTTAATGGTGCCAAATCCGAGAACAGAAGATATTGAACCATCTGCTAAAGTGACAGTTGGAAAAGATGCAGAGGACAAAGAGGTACAAAATAGGCTAGAATTACCTGTCATGTGAGTTGTGGCACCAGAGTTGATGACCCATTTGGTGGAAGATGTAAGGAGACAATGATTCTTACCTGATTCAGCAATAGTTGCAATAGGATTCAATGAATAAGATGCTTGTAATGAGTGCTGGTATGACTGGAATTTAGCAAAATTGTCTGCAGAAATAGTCACCGTCCTCTCCGATATATCATTTGTAGATGCAAGTTGAGCTAGTTCAGGCCTTTGCCCCTGATTCAACAACTTCCAACAATCACGTTTCATGCAACCCGACTTACGACAATAGTACATATAATCTCTTGTGACTCTTGTCGTTGATGATGATCAAAACCAAGTCTCTGATAGTTCCCAACAACGGAACCATGTCTCTGATGATCAGAACCAAGTCTCTAATGACCCGTGACCTTAGGATCATTTCGACTAACTAAAGCACTGTTGGACTGAGAAATAGAAGAACCAGACGAAGAATTCTCTATACGGAGAACTCTACTAAAAACTTCATACAAAGGGGACCTCGGATCCTGAGAGAATTTGCGATTTGGCCATATCAAATCAAAGGAAAGACCATTAAGAAAGCTCATGACACCCATCTTTTCTCTTTGAGCTTGTTGAACCTTTATATCAGTACTAAATGGAAGTAAAGTGTTAAATTTTGCACATGTCTTCTTAACTTGCATAAAATAATTCGTGACAGATCGGTCTCCCTGTTTCGCATGAAAAAGAGATGTGCAGACTTCATACATTCGGTTAACTTGCTCTTTTCTTGAATATAAGAATTCAAAAAATTCGAGCAATTCTTTTGCAGAATCACAGTGATTTACCAATCCAACCACCTCACTTTCAAGTCTCAATTGAATTCTTGATTTGAATATACAAACGAGCGTCATCGCGCAACCAAGTCCTCCTTGTATCGTCCTCTGGTGGATCATGATCGATATGATCATCCATCTCAGTGCTTCGTAAATAAAACCTAATTGTTCGACTCCAATCATAATAGTTTGAACCATTCAACTTATGCTCCATGATCTTTGACGAGAGGGGAACCAAATTGAGCACAACTATAGGTTTCATCTCAACCATTATTAAAACAAAACAGTAGGTTAACTTCAACGAAACAGAAAAAACAGATCTGAACAGTACCAAAAAGTTCCCTAATCTCACTCAAATGCAAAAACAGAGACAAACGAATGGGCTAGTGTTGAATACGAGGTGATAGATAGGTCGAAAAACACGAACGGAGACAAACCCAGGCGGCCGCTTGCTGATTGGAGCTCCCACGTGAAGCTCACTCTCGGCAGCTTCCGGCGAACGACGATTCTCCTTCTCTGACGACAACGCTCCTCCTTAGGTAGGTGGTATCGACAAACGGCCACCCTAAGATGATGACCCAAACTTCAAACCCTAACCTTACCTAGGAGGAAGAAACCCTAATTTTCAAATGCAAACCCTAAACCCTAGGGACGCTCTGATACCATGTAAAACAGAATTGAGAGAGAATAATATGTTGTATTCACATTTGAGTTCAATGACATAGATAGAGATACACAAAAAACCCAAATACTAAAGAATGTAAAATTACAATAAAAGACAAATATATATAATAACAATATCTTTGTTGTCGTTGATTAATCAGTTTCAGCTCTACCCTCATCGGAGGGATTTTTGCATTTGGACTCCCTCCCCTTCTAAAAGGTTTTCGTGTAGCTCCTTTTTTCACTGTTTGGTGAGTCATGTCGTGTTGAGTGATTCTTCTTTTTCCTCTCTGTGGAAGGTGAAGGTTCCAAGAAGGTAAAGTTTTCTATTTGGCAGGTTTGGCACGGAAGGGTGAACACTTTGGATCGCTTGATGCCTAGGGGATCTCCCTTGATTGGGCCTTTCTGTTGTATTCTTTGCAGGAGGGCAAACGAGGATCTGGACCACATTCTTTGGAGATGTGATTTTGCCCGAGCTATTTGGAATTGTTTCTTTAAGCAATTCAACTACTGTTTTGTTGGTCATTTTGACAGTAGAGAGACGTTCATGGAGCTTCTTCTTAATTCGTCTTTCCATGAGAAATGGTTGTTTTTGTGGGAGGGTGGGGTTTGTGCTATCTTGTGGTATCTGTGGTGCGAGAGAAACAATAGAATCTTTAGGGGAAAAGAGACTTCTTCTTTGGAAGTATGGACCCTAGTTAGATTCTATGTTTCTCTTTGGGCATCGGTATCAGGGTTCTTTTGTAATTATTCTCTAAGTCTTATTTTGCTTGATTAGAGCCCTTTTTTTAGTTGGCTCCCCCTCTTTTTTGTGGGCTTCTCTTTTTTGTATGCCCGTGTATTTTTTCATTTTTCTCTCAATGAACGTTCGATTTTTCATTTAAAAAAAACAAAAAAAAAAAAAATTTGGGACCACAGCTTTCCCCTAAGGCGAAGTTGTTATGGAGAAATGGGGTTAAGGCATTATTGTCCAAGATTTGGTTTGAGAGAAACCAAAGAACGGACTGATTAATGATACGACTCTCGTCGTCATTCCTCCACCCCTTCTCCACTCTCTTTCTTTCCTTCTGGTATGTTTCTTTCGGTCGCAATGTTTTGATAGTACTCGGTAAAGCGCGAAGACTCGCCAAATGAAGTCAGCTGTTGTCGTGTCGTCGATCCCCGCCGGTCGGCAACCTCCCTGCCCGACCGCCGTGTCTCAGCCTTCGCCAACAACCTCCTCTCTCCCGTTTCGCGAAATCGCCCGCGTCTATTCAATCTCCCTGACCGACTGCTCGCGTCTATTCACTCTCCCAAAAGCCCCCCCGCCATTTTCATCCGTCTCCTCCCCTTACTTTGAACTTTCAAACGATTTCTTCTTCTGGCGGTAAGACTTCCAGTCTCTGCCTGACCTTCGTTTTGTTTCCAACGACTACTGAGTCTTGTCACTCCCTTCAATGGGGAAGTTCAGTTGTTGTATAGGTGAGAACTTTTTTCACATTTGGGGTGATTCGTCTATGACCTATATCCAAGATGGGATTCAGAATCTTCCGGTTTCATTGACTCTCAATCACGTGAAGTGGTTTCATAATTCATTTATCGATTTGGCTACAAAGGTCGATTCATTCAAGGATGACAAGGCCACGCTCAAGTTATTCAAGGTCAAGAAAAGTTTCAGTTGGGCCGCGAAAGGTATGATTTGGCCTCCAACCGGAGGACGAAGAGTTTTCAAAGTGCCCTTAGGTTGTTACTTCTCGATTGGATGGGTTGTTTTCAGAGATATGTTGGAAGACTTCATTTTCTCTGTCGACCATTCCTCCTCTCCTTCTATCACAGTGAATTCTTCAAACAAGTGTGTAGGTATAGGTAGTATAAATAAACCTCTATCAAATTCACACTCGGAGGTTTATTGGAACCAAAAGGTAGTTGAGGTGTTTGCACCAGACAGAACCATCCCTTGTAATTCAGTTAGTCAAGAAGGTTATTGGATTCGAAAGGTTGAAGAAGTTGTTTCAGTTGACTTCTCCAAAGTGTGGGTAGTTACTCGGCTTTTTGCGCATGTTGATTGGGCGATGGTGAAGAACGCATTAGAGACTCATTATAAGACAGCCTTTCGGATTAATCCATTTATGAGTGACAAGGCTCTTACTTTTTGGTGAGGAGTTTTTTAATACGAATTTGGATATCAAAGGTGGGAAGTGGCAAATTATCCATAACCTTCATTTGAAGATTGAAAAGTGGGAGGATAAACTTCACAGCTCTCCTTCAGTAATGATTGGATATGGAGGTTGGCTTGCTATCAAAAACTTACCCTTGAGGCTATGGAAGAGGAGGGTTTTTGAAGTGATTGGCAGATTCATTGAAGGGCTTGAAGAGGTCTAATTGGACACGTTGAACTTCGTGGATATATCAAAGGAAAAAATCAAGGTGTTCCCAAATCTCTGTGGATTCTGGCCGACTGTAATTCCTATCGAGGATCCGGTTGTGGGAAAATTCTTGATAGAATTTGAAGTTCTGGGGACTATAAATCCACCTGCAAGGCTGTTGAATTCGTTAGTTTTAAGGGACATTATCAACCCAATAGATTTGGTCAGAATTCACTCGGTAATAGAAGATAAACTGGAAGTTGATTCGGCTGGGATTCCCTTGGAGATGGATGTATCTATTGGCGTCCCCTTGATCTCCAAAGCGAAATGTGCTACTGGGGATGGAGGGGAAAATGCGTTCCTCGAAGCTGGAGATTACGAAGAGGGTGAGGGTCATGACTTTTCATATATTGAATCGGATATGGGTTTCCATCAGCAGGTGAATCAAATGAGACTTTCTCTTATTTGAAGACGTTGGAAGCAGGGGAATCAAATGGTTGTGAGAAGGAATTTTGGAGGAGTGGAGCTTGTCGAAAGGTCATGAAAATGTCAAGCCGGAAGAGCCGAGGGTATTGGATATAGAAGACTTGCCTTTGCGGATTAAAGACTCTGTGATTGATGAGCCTCTATTCTCTTCTACTACCCCAATCAGTGTTAAGGAAGTCAAAAATACTTTTTGTGGCAAGTACTATTCAAGAAAGGGTGGGAGAAACTCGACAATGAATTTGGAAGAACATTTGGATGAAAACTTTCCAGATTTCCTCGAGCAATTCGAGGCCTTCATTCAGCAATCGGACCATGTAGTATCAGAGTCCCAGGTTACTTCTACTCCCTTTTTCAAAGCTCCATTAATTGTTGTTGAAGAATGTCACCTTGGGTTGAAAGAGATGCCATTTGTTAAAGCTTCTTTTCGGTCCCCAACGGTTCTTAACCGAGGAACGCCTTCCCCTCCCCCTATTCTTGGTCAATCTTCGATACCAGATTCGGTTATGGCTTTAAGCAGCCCTGATTTAGAGTTTGCAAATAGCTTAAAACATAAGGATTTAAAAGATTTTTCCCCACCAATTAATCTGCAGGACTTTTTTGATTTAGAAATCTCTCCGCCTTGTTTGGAAAAGGAAAGTAATAAAGGGAACCTTGATTGCCCAGTTGAATTAGCTCGTTTTAATGACTTAATAAAAGCAAGTGGGTTGCAATTCAAAGAAATTGTAACTGGATAAGTAGTATTGTCCTTGTGACCACAGGCTGATCAAATACAGTGGGCTCCATTTTCGTGGGGATGGCCCTGTGGTACTCTTCCTTTTGATAAATGGTGACTTTATTACGGAATTTCAGGGGTTGGAGGATTTCTCTAAAAGGGCAACTCTTTCGAATCTTAAAGAGTCCCAGAGTAGCAGACTCATCCCTGTATTTTCTCCTTGCGAAATAGGCCGAGACATCATCAGTGAGGCAGACGAAGGAGTCGCGAAACCAAACCACATGCTCAGCGGACAGATGAATCGTCGGACTCCCTTCCCCATCATGAAGGAACACTACTGAGCCTTCAGTCCATATTTGGAAACTTCGGTTACCAATGCTACAACTAAAAATCTTTGTATCGGCACACCAAGGGAACAATTGTGTACTCGACATCTGATCCATCGTCGAAGAATAAGACCAAAGACTAGGAAAGCCAGGGCATACCAACCGTTACTATCATCGTTGCAGACTTGGCGCTCTTCTGCCGACTCCCTCTGACTCGTCCAAGTTCGCCACAGAAAATAAGGAACTCAAAAGGGGAAAAGAAACCAATCGCTCGAAACAACAAAGGAAAGTCGAAGTCGAATACCAAAACCTTCACACAGAGTCGACCGGATCCTTAAGGAGAGGACGGAAATCGGCGAGAAAGGACAGAAAGGGGATGAATCGAAGGAAGGAATCGGAGATTAGGGTTGAACGGGTGTAAAGAGAGAAGAGAGAAAAAACGGAGATTAGGGTTGAACGACTGTATTGGCATCCTTTTATATTTAGTTCCTGAAATTTTGGTTTTTTTTCTCCTCCTTGGTTTGGATTATGTTGTTATTATTATTGATATCTTTACTTTGTATTTTGGTTTTGTGCCTATAAGCTTAGGATGATTTATCTGCTTTTTTGTTCCCCTTTTAGGAGTTTGTATCTTGAGCATTAGTTTCTTTTTATTATTTCAATAAAAATTTCTTGTTTTCTTGTCAAAAAAAAAGTTCCTATCTTGTTAAAAAAAATAATGATAATAAAGTCAAGGCTACCCTCCAAAATGTCCCATGAAAGAATACACTTTATGGTGTTGGAAATGTAAGTTGGAATTTGGAGGGAGATAAGAACTCTAAATTCTATCTTATAAGCCAGAAAGAGTAAAGCTTTATTGCTAAGATCGTCTCTAGTCAAGAAATTTCTTTAGTAGATGATTCGGATATTCTATTTCTAAATGTGCTCATAAACAAAATGTTGTGATGCTAATATCTTGGGGACATATGAATTGTAGTCCAGATGATCTGGAATTATAACATATGAGTTGTTGACATTTCACTCTTTTTCCCGTCATCTTGATCCAAAAAGTTTCTGAAGGATCATATTACCTGCGTTGGAGAGCCTTGCTACTTCAGCTTCAGCATGATTAACAAAATCATCTTTGTTTCCTTGAACATACTGGTTGAGACGACCTTTCAAAATTTCTGAAAGCTTTTCTTCTCTTTCCTTCTGGACAATCTGCACTGAAAGAAGAAACTTCATATTGCATGCTATGCAGCTTTGAATGAAGATAACACTCTAGAGTAAGAATAAAAGATACACAACTGTACATTTGCATTTGTGCTTCTGTAAGAAGCTGAGTAATGCAAATATTGCATTGCATCATCACACTAAGCATTTTGATGAAACCTCCTTTTTCTATAAATATTTCAGACTTAAAAGATGCAGAACCAAACGCATTAGGACAAGTCTCCGCCTGATGATGCATAGTACAAAAGTTGATACACATACTAATATTCTAGTGAGTGTCCATATTTTTCTCTTTTTAACAAGAAACGATACTTTTCCTTGATGTAATGAAAAGAGACTAATGCTCAAAAGATACAAGTCCCAAAAGGGTAAGAATAAAAGCAATAAAAACAATACAATAAGAGAACAAATAAGGTAAGGAAACTACAAGGGATAAATAAAAGCATTCTTTTTTTTTTTTTTTTTTTTTGAAGAAGAAGAAGAAACGAAATTTTTCATTGATAGAATGAAAAGAGGCTATTACTCAAAGTAGAACTAGAAACTGAAACAAAAACTCAAATGCTAAACAAAGAATTCCACCTCAATGGGCATTTGAATTCAATTCTTAAGGGAAATTTTATATGTTTGATTCTGGAAGGATAAACGGCTTACGGGTTCCTCTCTTAAAGATGAGTTTCCGTACATTTTCAACATATCTTTGAAGCAAGATGCTATGGTGGTTGAGCGTTGGATGAAGCTCAGGTGACTTGGAATCTAAGCATTAGAAAAGGAGTGTTTGCTAGAGAATTCCAGGCGTGGTTACGCTTGACGGAGAAGTTGGAGGCCTTTCGTTTGGGCCAAGATGAGGATATTAGTTGGTCTTTGAACCCTGGGGGCTCTTTCTCCACCAAGTTTCTCTTCCTCAAATTGGTTGGCTCTAGATTTGTTTAGAAGTGCTCGTAGACTAAGCTGATTTGAGACTTTAGATTACCGAAGAAGGTTAAAATCTTTCTGTCGTCAGTGGCTCATAGAAGTTTGAACACTCACGAAAGAATGCATAAAAAGTACCCAAGTTCTGTCCTTTGCCCCTCTAATGTTTCTCTTTGCTTGGCAAATGAAGAGCTTTGGACCACATGTTTTTGCATTGTCCCTTTGCTAGACATTGCTGGGAAAGATTACTGAATCTTTTTTAGGTGCAAAAATGTTTCCCAAATCAGGTTGATGGGTGGTTGATTGAATCTTTGGGGGGCTAGAAGCTGAAAAGGAAGCCTAGAATTCTTTGGAAGTTTGCCTGTAGAGCCTTTTTAGGAGCTTGTGGTTGGAAAGGAAGGAAGGATTTTGTAAGATAAGCCTTTTTTTTTTTACAAGGCAACAACAACAAAGTTTTCATTGAAGTAATGAAATGAGACTAATGCTCAAATTACAAAAACCATATGGAAAGCAGAAATAAGACTAGACCATCTAAAACCAGAAAGTTTAATAAGCAATACAAGTAAAAAAACACAACATGAGACAACAACTTAACACGCACCCTATCATGAGTCAATGTAATAAGGTAAAAGTAAATCTAAGAAAGGAAACAAGAAAACAGTTCAACAGCAGGTGGGAATCAATCCAAAAACATGAACCAAACAAAAGCAATACTAAACATTAAACAAAAAGGGGTGCCAAGAAAAAGTCAAATCTGAAATAGAGTAGTTTGCAAACTTCTTGCACTGGGAACTCCAAGAAGAGGCTTTCAAGATGGTTGAATCATATCGTCTTGATCACTCCAACCTTTTTTCTTCAAACACTCTCTGGTTCTTTCAAACCATAATTCTGACAGGAGAGCTTTGACCCCGGACAACCACAACACTTAGCCTTGGAGCTTAAGGAAGGGCCCACCATCAACTGAGAGACGTTTTCAGAGACCGAATTGGCAAAAACCCAGCTGACAATGAAAACTTCAAAAAACTTCGCCCAACACCTTTCTGCATAAACGCACTGGAAGAAGATGTGCAAAGAGGTTTCTTCATCCCTCAAACAAAGACCACAGACCGAGGGTTGAAGCCCCCTTTTAAAACTTCCAAAACTTACATTTTAGCTTCATCCCACATAATTAGTAAGCCCCCTGATTTCCCATACGCCTCAACATGAGCCCATCCAATATCCCTCGAGCTCCATAAATATTTAATAACTCTAACATCAATACTTATCAACTCTGTTTCCTGGATGAGAACAAAATCTGAGATTATTTTCTATATTACCCTTTTCAGCTTAACTCTCTTCTCACCGTCTCCCAGCCCACAAGTGTTCCAGGATAAAATTCTCATGCTAATTTCACTGAGATCCTTCTAACCGGGACCTCTTTTAATTGCAAACCACTTGCTCGAAGTATAGAATCATATCGACTCAATTCAGGTGGACAAGCACTTTTATCTGCCTCTTCCTTTCTCCCAGAACAATGATTACTTTCCACCACATCAAACAAACTAACAAGGTTTATAATGGGAGGGGAACCAATTAAAGGTTGATCAATTACCTTTCTGACCGAGGATATCTCCAAGCTACTAATACTCACATCGGAATCCACTACAATATCCTCCCCACACACCGGAGAAGGGTAACAAGACTCCTGCTGCTGCCTGCTGGAATAGAGAAAGGAAGCTCGTACAAAAGACACCTCTTTCGGCCCTAGGAGACAGTTTTCAACCAAACCAACCTTCCCCATGACTTATCTTGAAGATTTAACGGAACAGAGTTTAAATTCAGCTCACCTAGATCCTCATGCTCCAGAAAATCCGGAAAGCTTGTTGACCCCTGGAATTCCAGCACCGTCTTGTCCTCTCGAGCTCCCTTCCTAGTATAATACTTTCCACAAAAAGTATCTTTGACCTCCTTTACACTTGTTGGTTCGTAGGAAGAGAAGAGAACTTCTTCATCAGCTTCATTATTAGACGGATGAGAACATAAAACAGGAAGAACAACTTCACCTGTCCCATCGATACAACGAGTCGACTGCCCCACCAACCCTCGAGTCTCCAACTGTTTCTTTTCCATATTAAAACCCCCTCCTTGATTCCATAACTCCTTATCATTAAACGGAGCGAGTACATGCTCCCCGGAAACCGAGGAGTTACCATCCATAACCGCCCCTTCCAAAACTTGATTCATGGAGTTAATGTCATTAAAGATCTCCTTTTCTTGAAGATGAGTCTCCTCGATGGATTGCCCCCCTTCCAAGTTATGACCGCTTATATTCTCATCTAAGACGAATTCATCCTTCCCCACTTGTCTGATCCTTTCAAAGTCAATGGGATTCTCCACATCTTTCAGCAATAGGTCCTTTCCAAGTTTAGTCGGGGCTCTCACCTCTCCCACAAAATCACAAACAATCCAAAATTTTCTGAGGCTTGGATCCTCTATTGGAATGACAGCTGGACAAAAACCACAAATATTTGGCGCCACTTTGATTTTGACCAAAGAAATATCAATAAAATTCAAAGTGTCAGAGGATACCTCTAGCAAACCCCCAAAGTGCTGCCCTATCTTCTCAAATACCTCTTTCTTCCATAATCTTAAAGGCAAGTTCTTAACCGTTAGCCAACCTCCATACCCTATCATCAACGAAGATAAGTCATGACGTTTTTTTTTTTTTTTTGACAAGGCAACAAAAGAGATTTTATTGATAAAATGAAATGAGACTAATGCTCATAATACAACCAGATTTTGAAAATCAGAAAAAATTAAAACAAGAGACAAATCCATAGGAAAGCCATAGCCAAAAGAAACCCAAAAATAGACACCCATCCCCCTTGAAAACAAAACAGTATACCAAAAGACACCCTACAAACCAACAAACAGACAACCCATTTTCCACAACAAGAAAGCTTTTGGAGACAACAGCAGCTTATCAAAGGCCAACCCAACACCAACATAACTACCCAAAGAATAACCATAGAACCTTTCTGAAGAACTCCGACCCTCTCTAAAGACAGACTTCAACTCCTTTAGCATAATCAAAAATCCAAAACTCAAATAATCCATCCACTTTCAAACTTCTTAGAAAGGAAGAAAGTCATGCCAACACCCTATCATCTCAAAAATCCGCAACCCAACCTTCCCAACCTTTCAACACTTCCACAACCAAAAATTTAGACACATCCCATAATAGCAACATGCCTGTTGAACTACCAATGGCTTCCACCAGCTCCCACCCAACTGCTCTAGAAATCCATAAGGACGTGTACACCTTAACCACAACAACCACCAACAACCCAAGCAATGACCTTCCTCATAGAGAAGACGAACTACCACCAGCTACAACTTCTTTAAACTGCAAACCACTCGCCTTTATTAGGGAATCAAAACGAGCCAACTCACGGGGACAAGCTGGACCATCCTCATCTTGCCCACCCACCAAAGGGGAATTACCAATAGGAGAAGCAAATAAGGCATCAAGATTAACCACCGGAGCGACTTCCTTTAGCAAATGAGACCTCACCCTCCTAATTGAAAACGATTCAGGACTACTTAAACTAACCATGGAGCCCACTTCCGAACTTTGACCAAAAACAGGAGAAGGTAGTACGGACCCACTCGCTCTGTTATCTTTTGGTCGAAAAACAACCTTAAAAAAGGGAATCCCGGCCAGCCCAATCTGACATTTCTCAATTATGAAGGAAGGAGGAACTAGAGGTTTAGAGTTAACCTGAGAGTCTGGTACCAAGGAAAGGCATTTTGCAGACAAACCTTCAATCTGTGGTCCCCGATGCAGAAGGAAATAGAAATTCAAACCTCTCACCCAACAACTCAAAAAAAACAGGGGGTCCGGATACCTTCTTAGCCTCCTTAACAGTGGACGATCTTCTTGAATAATACTTCTCACAAAACTTGTCCCTCACCTCCTTCACACTACTAGGCCGTGGAGAGGAAAACAAAGAAGCCTCTTCAAGTTCTAATCCCTGCTGAAATGAGTTACAATTATTAACCAAGGCTTCATCGCACATTTCCACCACCAAATTGTCGTTACACTCCCCATTGGAAAACAAAGGAGGGTCCTTGAGGAGCACATCCCTCTAGAGATCAATCGACAAATTAAACTCCCTGTTCGAAGAGCATCCATTCTCAACATTAACACCTTCCATAGAATCCTGACAAGAACTAGGGACCCTTTCAGCCATAACAGACCCTTCAACTAATTCAACATGACTCTTCGAAGCCACAACATTTTCATCAAAGCAGTTCTCTGATTATGCCCCTTCAACATCCAACGAAGGTACATCCCACTGTTGACTCGCCGACCATTCTAATTCATCCTTAATAACCTAGAGCACCCTTGCAACATCCAAAGGGTTAGAAAGATCCTTAAAAGCTAAGGATTCAAAGCAAATTGTCGGCGCCTCCAACATTTCCACATCCCTAAAACTCAAATTAAAGACACCCCCAATCGGATCCTTTATAGAGATGAAGGCAGGAAGAAAACCACAAATGTTTTTAGCCACCCACCTTTACTTTAGCCCTCTGGATATCGATCATATTTAGAGTATCCAATGAGATTTCCTCAAGCCCCCCAAAGAAATGCCCAATGGCCTCGAACACATTCCTTTTCCACAGCCTTAGCGGCAAATTCCTAATAGCAATCCAGCCACCATATCCTTCCAAATATTCAGGCAAGCTATGCAAAACATGATCCCACTTTCCCAATTTCAAATGAAGGCCACCCACGATTTGCCATTTGCCACAAACCGAAGCCGAGAACTCAGAAGGTCCAAATTCCAAAAGGAACATAGCCTTATCAATCTAAAATGGATTCAACTGCACTTTAACTTTAAAGAAGTTTTCCAATTCGCGCTTAATCACTCCCCAACCGATATGTGCAAACAGCCTAGAGACAACCCACACTTTTCCAAAATTAATATCCACAACCTCAACAGCCTTCTTGACCCAATAACATTCAGAATCCAACAAACTAACTCTATCGGGCGTGGCAGAGACCCTTTCCTCGGTGTCATCGAACATACCATCCACATCAGAAAAACTCGCCAAGGTTAGCAACAACGGATTATCAATAAAACATAGAAAATCAGCCAGCATATCACTGAATACCCTCCAACCATTCAAGAAAAAACCCAGCGGCACTCTAAAAAATTGTCTTCCCCGATGGGAGCAAAAGCGATCATACGCTAACCAACCAACCACGTCATGTCTTCTTTTCAAGAAAAGACTCAAAGTAGCTTCAGCATCCTTAAACTTCTGCCTTTTGAATGAGAATCGAGCGCTGGAACCCAAAGTAACGAAGTGACGGAGAAACCATCTGATATCATCCGAAGAACACAAAATTAAATTTTTACTTGCACAGTCTGCAATCCTCACCTTCTTGCCCTCCAACCAAATCTAGAAAAAACTCCCACCTATACAACAACTAAACTACCTCATAATCTCCCCCCCGCAAAACCCAGAAGGAGTAGAAGGAAACGCCCAGTCGACTAAAAGGACAATCCAACCCACAACTCAGGACCAAAAACGAAAGGGTGCAACGAGACGAAGGGACCAGAAAGCAAAAACGAAAGATAAAATAGAGAGGTCAAGGATAAGACGAAAACCCAAGCTAAGGACGGTGAAGAAGTTCGAAGCGGGAGATGAAAAGACGGAGAAGAAGTGAACGAAAGGGAGCGTCTGATGGAGAGAGGAGAAGGCAAAATGGGTGAGAGAGCAAAACGAAACAGAGGCGGTGACTGGAAAATGGAGATGGAATCGGAGGAATATGAAAAGACCAGAAGACAAACGGACAGAAGGAGAGCGATAAGAGAGAAGAAACTCGGGACCGGAAAAAGGAGGTTAACGGAAGGGTAGGCTGAGACGAGACCGGAAGGATGAATGGGGTGAGAGAAAGGAGGGATAGACGGCCGGCAGGAAGAGATCGGAAGGGATACCACCTCGTTAGCTATTAAAACCAGATCTAAAATTTGTCTTCCATGAATGAAGGCACTTTGAACTTCTGAAATAATTGAGGGCATCACCACCTTCAACCAAGTCATGACGTTTCTCATTCCATTTTTCAACCAACAGGTGCATACCCCCGAGTATCTTCCACTAGCTGTTAATATCATCCAATTTCCCAACAAGACTCGACACTTCCTCATCGTCAAATTTCAGAATCGCTTTATCACTTGCCAAGGGATTAAGTTGCAATTGACAATCAAGGAAGCTTTGCAAGGCATCCTTAACCAATTTCCATTGAGTGTGTGCAAAAAGTCTGGTAACTACCCAGATTTTAGTGAAATCCACTGTCACAACCTGCTTTTCCTTGCGAATCCAGTACCCTTTGAAAACCGAAGGATTGCACTGCTCTGAGGCAATATCTCCACTCCTTTCCTCCGGTAATACGCTAATAGGTAGCCCTTTCCCCATCGGACTACGACAATGGCCTACTGTTGTTTCTAGAAAATTCGATAATAGGTCTTTGAATACCATCCAGCCAACTCCATGTCTTCCCAACGGCACCAAGAACAGCCTTCTTCCTCCAGAGGGCAGCCAAACCATGCCCTCAGCTACCCACCCTACTTCCTTTCTGATCTTAAAGAGTCCCAGAGTAGCAAACTCATCCCTGAATTTTCTCCTTGCGAAATAGGTCGAAACATCATTAGAAAGGCAGGCAAAGGAGTCACGAAACCAGATTACATGCTCGATGGTCAGATGAATCGCCGAATTTGCCACCCCATCTTGAAGGAACACTTCTAAGCCTTTAGCCCAAATACGGAAACTTCTATTACCAATGCTACAACTGGAAGTCTTCGTATTGGGACACTGAGGGAACGACTGTTTACTCGACATCTTGTTCCGCACCGAAAAATAAGACCAAAGACTAGGAAAGCTAGGGCGTACCAACCTGTAAAACCACCGTCGCAAGCTTGGCGTCCGTCTATCAGCTCCCTTTGACTCGTTCAGGTTCACCACGGAAATGATAAGAACAGGGATGGACTGTTGGTACGATGAGCCGAGAAGAAAATACAACTCAGGAGAAGAACCCAAACACATGAATCGATGAGGGAAAACACAAATCGAAAACCCGGAACCTTCGGAATAATCAAACGGAGCCTTGAAGGGAAGACGGAAAGCGACGACGAGGGCAATCGAACGGAGACGGGATGAATCGGAGGAGAGAATCGGCGATTAGGGCTGGACGGGTGAAGAGAGAGGAGAGAAAAATGCGGGGGAGGGGCGGTGGCAGATACAAGAAATACTCAAAATGTTGTAAGATAAGTCTACTCCTTTTGTTTTGCTAAATGCTCTGTAATGGTGTCATAGTTTTAGCAAATTCTTTTGTAACTACCCTTTCTCTCTTACTTGTAACGATTGAAAAGTTCTTTGTAAGTAGCTCTTTGAGTGGGGGTTCTCTCTTACCCAGCCCTTGAGTTGGAATTTTATACAGGTTAGGCATTTTTTTTGTATGAGGGTAAGCTCAAAGTGAGGTAGAGTAGAATTTTGGTCCAGATAGAGCTTGGCCTTCTCGGTATTGGCCCGACATTTTGTATCAACACTCATCCTATTATTCACTTGTTTAGTGAATAAGATACACATCATTTGGGTAATAGAACACATTCAAGCTGAAAAAGAAGAAAGGAACGGCAAACAAACTAGAAAAACAATGGGATTTTTTTCTTTTTTTAAGAACAAGATAAGAAATTTTTCATTGATTAATTTTTTTTACAAGGAAACAAGAAATATTCATTAAAGTAATGAAAAGAGTCGAAGCTCACAGAACAAAACAAGAGACTAATGCTCGACGTACAAACAAAACAACCCAAGCAAGAAAGACCAAAGTAAACTCAAAGGCAAAACCAGTACAAGGCAAAGAAACCAAGAGTGAAGACCAAAAGAAATCCCCAAAGGAGAAGCAAGTAAAACCAAAAAACAACTCCAAAAACCTTAAACCAAAGCTTTACTTTCCCTTCAACCCCGAAACAAACACAGCCCGAGACCTACCATGAGACCCTCGTGAAACCAAACACTCCAAGCCTCCACCAAGCAGCTAGGCTGACTCCGAGAAGCCACCAAACCAAACTTCAGAAACGAGCAAACTAGAAGAATCTACAAAGGCACCGACCTTCCCAAAACTGCCAGAAGCTTCAACATGAAACCGACCAAGCCGAACAACACTTCAAAAAAACAAACTGATCACCAAAAAAAAACATGAAAACGAACTTTGATCCCTGGAAAAGCACCTCAACCGAGCAAAACTTCATACATAAATCAGCAAAAATACTTCTCCTAAAACCACCCCACACCCCAAAAATAATACAGAACAAACACCATTAAACAAGAATGGATTTATCAACTCCCAACACTTGTTTAAATTGTAACTCACTCGCCTTTATCAGAGATCTAAACATGCCCAACTCCTTAGGGCACTCCGAATCACCCTCTTCCACCAACAATGGACTTCCTGGGGAATCAAACAACCTTGCCAAATTCAGAATAGGTGGATTCACCCCTAAATCTTTAGTTAAGGAGAAGCAATTGGATCCTAACTCTGGACTGATCACCGAACCCACCACCGAGTCAAGATCAGCCAAAGGGGAGAATCCACCCACATCTTTAGGAGTTGTGTAGAATGTTGGAAAGAAGCTTTAAACAAAGATACCATAGGGCCAACCTGACATTCCTCAATGGTAAAGGAATGCTTGAATCAACTTTGTCAAAAGCTTTAGCACGAGGCAGAGGAGAGATCAGTGGTTGCAAGATACGCTCTGAATGCTCCAAAAAATCAGAAAAATCTCCTTTCTGCTCCACAAGCTCCACCGTGCTCACCTTTCCTTTCCTTGAATAAACCTTTCCACGGAAAGCCTCCTTCATTCTCGTAACAGGAGCAGCCGCCAGCAAGGGAGAAAAAGACCCTTGTACAAGTAAGACAACCGCACCTCCTGCCAAACAAGCTCCAGACCTGCCAACCTCTACTAAAGACCCAACTGACAGATCGGTTACAACTCCATCCAAGTTACGAACCGAACTATCCTCCCCTAACTCAATAAACAAATCATCCCTCACCTTGACGGACTCCACTGAACCTTCCATCACAATCCCAGAGGGTGCCCCCACCACTGGATCCAGACAAACCTGTGAGGAAAAAAGATCATCAACAGGGGAAGAGTACAGATTAAACCCCAGCTAATCATTCATAACCGCAGGATCCAATGAATTTGAGACATCCTTTATTACCAAGAAACCCAATAACAAAGGAGGATGATCCACAAACTCCACCTCACCAAACTTCAACAAAAACTCCCCCAGAATTGGGTCAACCACGCTAATTGAAGCCGGGAGGAAACCACACGAGTTTTGAGCCACCTTGATTCTAGCCACTGAAAGATCAAGAAGATTCAAGGTCTCCAAAGAAATATCCACCAAACCCCCAGTTGCAAAACAATTGCTTCAAAAACCTCCCTTTTCCAGAGTTTCAAAGGCAGATTCTTTATTACTAACCAACCCCCATACCCCCCAATTACGGCCGGTAAACTATGTAGACGATCCGACCACCTTTCAATTTTCAAATGGAGATTACTAATCACTTGCCATTTCCCAATGCTGGAAACAGAAAAATCATTGGCCCATCAACCAACATAATGGCTTTGTCAACCATGAACGAATTGATTTGGAACACCACTCGAAAATGAGCCTCTAACCCTTTCTTGATAGTCAACCAAGGAATATGGCCAAACAGACGAGTCACCACTAGGATCCTTGAGAAGTCAACATCAACTACCTCTCCAACCTTTCGAACCCAAAGCCTTTTCACCTAAGCGGAATCACTTTCCAGCAGCGAGCAATCCCTCAGAGTCCCCAAAGCAACAACGTCGAGTCCCTTAACAGGAACCCCCCTTAAAACAACTAATGCCATCCCCAACCAAATCTGGCGAAGAGATACCTGCACAGCAATGTTCCAGCACATCCGCACCCTCCAAGGAATTGATGAAGTCACCAAGAAAATCCTTAAAGATTTTCCAACCATTCATAAACCTTCCAAGAGAAACGCGAAATGTTTTCTTACCTCCTGAAGGCGGCCACACAACACCCACCGCATCCCAATCTGCATACGAACGCACCTTAAATAATCTCAAAGTTGTTGTATCATCTCTTAACTTCCTTCGTGCAAAGTATGAAGAAGATTTTGAAACAATTGTCGTGAAGGACTCCAAAAACCATCAGACATAAACCAAGAACAACAAGATCACCGAATCACGTAAGCCATCTTGAAGAAAGATCAACGAATCAACCCTCCAAATCCTAAACAGATTGTTACCAATGCAACAAGAATGATTACTCATTGGAGTGCCCGGGAGACAAACCGACTTTAGCCAAATCGGACTTCCAACAAAAACCAAAGCAACCACGGTAAGACCGATGAGAAATCGAACTCAAAGCGAGAAAACCAAAGAAAGACCCACCAAACAGTCGCCAAGTCAAAGGGGACGAGCTCCAAATGAGAACACTCACGGAGTCGGCGACAGGAAGACGTGTCGGCGACAACGGCGAGCTCAACGCGGCGACAGGAGCAGTGACGGCGAGCGGAACTCGAACAAACCCACACGGCAGCAACAGACTCCACAGATCTACTACTTTGTCAGCAAAATCACACAGCGGCTTCAATGCGCCTGGCCAACGATGGAGAAGGCGGCAACGCCAAATGGGGAAGACAGAGCCCACCAAAGCAAACGATGAAAACCGGAAGAAAGGGGACGTGAAGATCAACCGTCGGGGGGTAGGAGAGAAGAGAGAGAAAATGTGGGGACTAAAATAACGAATATGATTTTTCATTGATTAAATAAAAAGAGACTAATACTCAAGATACAAACTCCCAAAGGAGTGAAAAGATCATCAAAGAGAAGAAAAAACAGAGAAACCTACAAAGGAAAATGAAGTCCTGCCACATTCAACATATAACTTGAGAAGAAAAACCAGCAAAAGAATTAGCCTTTTAAGTGACTTCCAACGAAGTAAAGATGACTCATTATTTTCAAAAATCTTTGAATCCTCTCCAAAATTGTTGAGAAACAATGGGGATATTGTTAAGAAGGGAATGAGAGATATCAAGAGAAAGCAAAAAAGATTATCCAAAATTGAAAGGTCTATGAATACCTGTCGCACAATGTTGCTAGAGTAATCTCATCTCTAGAATATACTTGTAACGCACGACATTTTTAGGTACCAATTAAAGTTTTCAATTTCGAATTTAACTTAATTTCGAGACCGATTTCATGTTAAGTTGTAATTTGAAATTAAAATTAGGAGACTTGCATGAAGTGGTATTTGAAAATCTGTAGGGAAGAAGGATTAATTGAGTTTGGGGCATTGTGGTAGTTTAAATGAAAGAGAGGGTCAAGAGTGGAAAAAGAAAAGTATAATATTAAATAGGGTTCTCCTTTTGTCCTTTAGCTGGCACGCAACCCTAGACAAGTCAAACCAACCTTCTTTCTTCTTCCTCATTGGTCTCACCTTCATGATAGCAACCAAAAAGAAGCAAGGGTACCGATTTTATATTCTCTTTTTTCGATCAACCGTCGCTCCGACCACCGGCCAGCCATCAAGCCTAGCCATGCGCCGCCTCCTCGACTCGAGTTGCCGCTAACAAGGGTTGAAATGCACTTGTTCGTTATCCGTCGCCGTTCAACACACGTCGGCCCCGATCTGACGTCAAACCACCAAAAAAAGTTGTCGCTGCTACGAGTCATAGACGCCGTCGAATGTCCAATCATCGCTTCGAGCTTCATGACCACGCAAACCGAACCCAGTCGCGCCGGCGATTCAAGTTCTGTTCGTTCGTCGGTTGTACTGTTTACTGTCGGATCCGAGCTCCTCGTCGTTGTCGGTCGAATCGCCGTTGAGCGGTTGCCGCCACTTCCATTTTCCAGATCTACATGAGAAGCCTTCGTTGGAGATTGAACCACTCAATTTTCAAACAAGAATCACCATGGACTTATATTTGGAGAAGACCCACTTTAGTTTGGTGCCAAAATGATGGAACTTGGACAAGTTTGGTCAATCCGACGATGATTTGGGACGAAAGGTAAATTGGATGGGTATAAAAGACCCATAGTTTCTGGGTTTTAAGCAAACTAGTTTGATGGATTGAATTATTCGGGATTTTGGTCTGTTGAACAGGTTTGGAGCGAGTACCGTGTTAGGACTAATATTTGTAGTTTTAAATTCTGAAAAGGTTAAGTTAAGGTAAGGGAACCCACGCCGACCTTCTTTTAAAATTGGGATTTTATCTTTTAAAGCTATGATTTATAAAGAACGTTTGAGTGTGAATTTCGCCTTTAAATTCCATGTCTTGTTCTGAAATCTTTTGATTTCTAATACTTGCGAAATTCCTAAGCCATGAATGTTGCATCGTTTTTTTGAATGGAAATGTATTGTTTGAACTTATGTTCACTGTGATTATAGCATTATTATTTACTGATCATGTTGGGACCTCATACATGTATGTATGTTTTATGACAAATCGTTTACGAAGGCTGTAGCAATTAAGCTCCTGATAAGTTTTAAAATGCAAGCCATGAATGAAAAATGGTTTGTGAGGGACTCGAATGAAAAGGGTCTATGAGGGACTCAAACGAAAAGCCATGAATCAGGATAACTTAATTGACCACTAGAAGCCGAAGAGAAAGGCCATGTTTTTTTTTTGAAAAAAAAAAGTTAGGTCCCACTCATGGAAGTTTTAAAATTATGATTGTGTGTGGTTGCATATCCCAAACCCCGGTAGTGGGGGCACTTACTGAATATTATTCTATAATACTCATCCTTTCTTTTTTAAAATGTTTTCAGATAAAGGTCAGGACATACTGGGTGAATGATGGGCTTGCGCTGCGAAGGTCATCGGAAAAGCCATCGACATGTTTTCTGCATTTTTTTTATTTTTTTGACAAAAGCAACAATATAATTTCATTGATGTAATTTCCGCATTTTTTTTAATAGACTTTATTTTGGTTTTAGCTATTGAGCAATGTTCGAATTGGGAATTACAGAGTATCTTGAAATTGGAGGCCTAAATTTACTTATGTTTACTTGAATGCTTTGAAATTTTTGGGATCCCACTTAAAATAGTTTTGTTTTTCCTAAATTTTTAAATCTCATTTGCGTTTTCTATGGCCTCAAAACCATGCATGTTTAGTAATGACCCTAGCAAGCAAGTCCTAGAGTTAGGGTCGTTACAATACCCATAAGACTGTGTCAACAATTTTATTTGAATAGTCAGTTGGCAAATGCAAGGCCACGATCAACTTAGAATTAAAGACATTGGTTTAGAAAAGAAACAACCTGTAACACAGAATTGAGAAAGAAAGTATTCGTTCTATTCACATTAGAGCTCTATGACATATATATAGGTATACAAAGAAACCCTAATACTAAAGAATGTACAATTACGATAAAGGACAACAATATATATTATAACACTCCCCCTCAAGTTGAAGCAAATATGTCAAACATGTCCAGCATGTTACACAGATAATTTATTCTTGCTCCATTTAAGGCTTTAGTAAGAATATCTCCCAATTGCTCTCCAGTCTTCACATATCCTGTGGACACCAATCCTCGTTGTATTTTCTCGCGAATAAAGTGACAATCCACTCCAATATGTTTAGTTCTCTCATGAAACATTGGGTTTGAAGCAATGTGAAGTGCGGCTTGATTATCACACCACAATTTAGCTGGCATAGACATACTAAATCCAATCTCAGACAAAAATTGATGTATCCACACTATTTCACACACAGACTGCGACATAGCTCTATATTCTGACTCAGCACTCAAACGTGATACCACATTTTGCTTCTTACTCTTCCACGACACCAAATTTCCTCCTACAAAAACACAATATCCGGATGTTGACTTCTATCTTCTTTAGATCCTGCCCAGTCAACATCAGAAAAACATTCAATCTTTGTATGATCGTGATCTTTTTATAAGATCCCGCGTCCAGGTGCAGCTTCTAAGTAGCATATAATTTGTTCAACTGCAACCCAATGATCCACAGTAGGCGAAGACATATATTGGCTCAAAACACTTACTGAATAAGCTATGTCTGGTCGTGTTATTGTCAGATAATTCAACTTTCCAACCAATCTTCTATATCTCTCAGGATCTTTAAATGCTTCTCCTTCTTTGGTGAGTTGCAAATTAGGTATCATCGGAGTGGTTTAGCTCCTAGTTTTCCTATCTCAGATAACAAATCAAGTACATATTTCCGTTGTGACAAAAAGATACCTTTCTTGCTTCTCATCACTCCAATGCCCAAAAAATACTTTAATGTTCCCAGATCCTTAGTATGAAACTGACCCTAAAGGAAAGTTTTCAAAGAGTTTAGCAGAGGCATTAAACCAATTCTAAATCTCAGCATGGAAGTTGCAAAAATGAGTAAGTAACTCAGAACGACTTTAAATTAAATATAACCAAGTCAGACGTGAATAATCGTCGACAAAAGTAACAAAATATAGAAATCCAGTTTTGGACATTACAGGACACGGACATCAGACATCAGAATGAACTAATTCAAACGGAGCACTAGCTCGTTGATGGACCCTAGGACTTGAACTAAGACGATGAAATTTTGCAAACTGACACGACTCACAATTCAACGAAGATAAAGAATGAAACTCTCGATGCATTTTCTTTAATACGGACAAAGATGGATGACCTAAACGACAATGGACCTCAAACAGAGATGCAACACCAGAGCATGCCACAACTTTCGGTATCTGCTAATCAAAAGCGTAAAGACCTTTAGACTCATATCCTTTACCAATAATCTTCTTCGTCATACGATCCTGAAACAAGCAATAACCATCAGTGTGGGTTCTTTTGAATGGTCACTTAAATACGACAGAGGTTCTTCAAAGGAAACTCCCATCATAACTCCCATCATTCTATCTTAGACCATCAGTGTGTATTCTGTGCCTGGCTGAAGAAGAGTCTCTTTATTATTTGCTCTTCGTTTGTCCCTTTGCTAGTGAGCTTCGGCATTGCTTGTTCAGAATGTTCGAAGATAGCTAGGTTTTTGCTTCTGATGTCAAAGACAATGTGGCTCAGCTGTTGATCGAGCCACCCCTAAAGGTCAAAGCTTCCCTTCTATGGCGCAACGCGGTCAAAGCTACATTTTATGACATTTGGTTCGAAAGGAATCAGCGGATCTTCGAGGATAAGTTTTCTACTGCTAATCGTGTTTTTTATTCTCTTTCAGTTGGAGTCTCATCTTGGTGTGCTCTCTCTAAGCATTTTGATGGTTTTACTTGTTCCGATATTAGTCTAAATTGGAAGAACTTTATTTTCCCATGTTATAGTTATGGAACTTTTATGTTTTGTTGTATTTTCAGTTTCACTCTGTTTTTGTACTTTGAGCATTAGTCTCATTTCATTATATCAATAAAATTGTCACATTTTTCAAAAAAAAAAACAAGCAATAACCATGAAAAAATGAGATAAAACAATTAAGGTCATGAGTGAGCTTACTAACAGAAATCAAATTAAACGAAAGTCGAGGCAAATGTAAGACAGAAGATAAAGAGAGCGAGGGTGTGAGGTTAATGGTGTTGGATCCAAGAACAGAAGATGTCGAACCATCTGCCAAAGTGACAATTGGAAAAGGTGCAGAGGAAAAAGAGGTACAAAATAGGCTAGAATTACTTGTCATGTGAGTTGTGGCACCAGAGTCGATGACCCATTTGGTGGAAGATGTAAGGAGACAATGATTCTTACCTGATTCAGCAATAGTTGCAATAGGATTCGATGAAAAAGATGCATATAATGAGTCTTGGTACGACTGGAATTTAGCAAAATCGTCTGCGAAATAGTTACCGTCCTCTCAGGTGTATCATTTGTAGACGCAAGTTGAGCTACTTCATGTATTTGCTCCCTATTCAACAACTCCCAACAGTCACGTTTCATGTGACCCGACTTATGATAATAGTTACATATAATCTCTTGTGACTCTTGTCATCGATGATCAGAACCAAGTCTCTAATGACCCGGCTTACCATTCATTCCTTTAGTGACCTTAGGATCATTGCGACTAACTAAAGCACTGTTGGACTGAGAAACAGACGAACCAGACGAAGAATTTTCTGTACGAAGAACTCTTCTAAAAGCTTTGTCCAAAGAGGGGATCTCGGATCCTGAGAGAATTTGTGATTCGCCATATCAAATTCAGAGGAAAGGACATTAAGAAAGCTCATGACACCCATCTTTTCTCTTTGAGCTTGTTGAACCTTTATGTTTGTACTAAATGGGAGTAAAGTATTAAATAACATTTTTTCTTAACTTGCATAAAATAATTCGTGACAGATCGGTCTCCCTGTTTGCATGAAAAAGAGTTGTGCAGACTTCATACATTTGGTTAACTTGCTCTTTTACTGAGTATAACAATCCTAAAAATCCGAGCAGTTCTTTTACAGAATCACAGTGATTTGCCAATCCAACCACCTCACTCTCAATTGAATTCTTGATTTGAATATACAATCGAGCGTCATCGCGCAACTAAGTCCTTCTTGTGTCATCCTCTGGTGGATCCTGATCGATATGATCATCCATATCATTGTTTCGTAAATAGAACCTAATTGTTCGACTCCAATCATAATAGTTTGAACCATTCAACTTATGCTCCGTGATCTTTGACAAGAGGGGAACCAAATTGGGTACAACCATAGGTTTCATCTTAGCCATTATTAAAGAAACAGCATGTGAACTTCAAGTGAAATGAGAAAAAAACAGATCTGAACAGTACCAAAAAGTGGCTTAATCTCACCCAAATGCAAAAGTCGAGACAAGCCAAGGAGCTAATGTTGAATCCAAGGTGACAGATAGGCTAGAAAACTCAAACGGAGACAAACCCAAGCGGTCGCTCACTGATTGGTACGATCACGCGCTCCCACGCGTAGGCACGTGACGGTGGAGGCAGACCTTTCCGACAGTGCGTGAGGCTCACACGCGGCAGCTTCCAGCGAATGGCGACGGCGAACTTCTTTCCCTGACAGCGGCGGCGGCTCCTAAGGTTAGGTGGTGTCAACAAACGGTCATCATCTGGGCTCCTCCTTAGGTAGGTGGTGTCGACAAACGGTCACCCTAAGATGATGACCCAAACTTCAAACCCTAACCTTACTTAGGAGAAAAAAAAAATCATAATTGCCAAATGCAAACCCTAAACCCAAGGGGTTGGATCTGATATCATGTTACACATAATTGAGAAAGAAAGTATTCATTTTATTCACATTAGAGCTCTATGACATATATATAGGTATACAAAGAAACCCTAATACTAAAAAATGTACAATTACGATAAATGACAACAATATATATTATAACACAACCCACGGGGGGTCACAAAAAAAGAAAGGAAGTCTTCATGGGAAAGCATTGGTTATTCATCAGACAATGCAGTATAGACACTTCAAATTTCCTCACTAGAATGTATTATTGGGAATGAAAGACTATACTTGGAGCACTAAATAGACGAAAACTATCACCAGTCACCCCATAGTTTGGACATAGAAACAAGGATACTTATATTCAGCCATGTGGTCACAAGTTCAAAACCCTACGTTGAGTGGCTACTTACCTGAGTGTTATCATGAGTTTTTGTTAGAGTATTGATATAATTAAATTCATTGTAATCCATTAGCTTAAGCTTTTGGGTTGATTGGTGATTAACATGAAATCATAGCAGAAGGCCTTATGTTTGAAACCCCTGTCATTTCGTCCCTAATTAATATTGATTTTTCCTTAATTAAACTTGTCTTCTATAATTTTCAACCCATATGTGAGGGAGAATGTTAGATTGATATAATTAAATTTACCGTAAGCCATTAGTTTAAGCTTTTGTGATTGTGATTTAATAGTTTCCTTTAATAGTTTCCTAATAAATTCTAAAAAAGAGTGAAATAAGAACATTAGAAAAGTCAAACATACCCCCCCCCCCCGTTTTTCTCTCTTCTCTCTCCGCTCTTCGTCTAGCCCTAGTGTCTTCGATCTTTCCTTTGCCTTCTCGCCGTCGTTTTCCGCCCGTTTCTCTCGCCACCTTTTCTCCATCCACATTCCTTCCTTATTAAATCGAATCGTTTTTGAGATTCTCCTCTGGCCCGGGTTTGACTTTCTAGTTCTTTCGGTTTTAGCTTTGAGCTCGTGTCGCCTCTTCCGTGCATTATACTGCCGGTTTTTTATTCTCTTTTGGGCCAACGGAAGTATTAGAAAGGTGGCGTTGCTATTGTGAGAGAAACTCTGGGATTTTCGGAAGAATAAAGTTTTGTGGTTGGGTGTTCCTGTTTTGGCCCCATGGAAAATTTCAGTTGCAACGTTGGTAATGTAAATTTTAGAGTAAGCAAGGTTGTGGAAGGGGCTTGTTTGGAAGACAGTAAGGGAGGTGGTAGGATGGTACTGTCTGTGGATCAACTTCAATGATTCAAGGAGGGCTTTCAATCGTTGTGTCTTCACACCAATTCTTTCTTTCGCCAGAGAAAATTGAGATGACAAGGGAATTCTTGGCTTGTTTAAAGTTCGTAGGGGGGATTCGTGGGTCGCAGACTGTGTGTTATGGCCGCCTACGGGGGGTCGTAGAAGGATCCTGGTGGAGTTGGGAAGTTTTCAGAATGGTTGGTTGGTTTTCGACAATACGTTAGAGGGCTTCTTGCAGAGTTTTTTTTTTTTTGAAAAAGGCGACAACAGAATTTCATTGAAATAATGAAAAATGAGACAAAGTCTCAGATACAAAGCGAAACAAAAACAACAAAATAACCACCTTACAAGAAATCAAAACTCAACTCACAAAACCCCAAAAGAAACCAAAAGAGCCAAAGCCCCATAAAGAACAAGATACAAAAGAAAGCTATGAAACAACTCGAAGCCCCAAACAAACAAATCCACAAAAAAAGCAAGCTCTTCCTGGAACTTTGAAGACAGCTCTCCCCACCGCTTCAACAAAAAATCAATCAGACAAGGAACTTGAACCAACAACACCCGGCTTTGGCAGAAATCTGATAACAACTACTTCAACACACTAAAAAATGGTTCCCATACATACACGAACCCTAAAAAAAAAAACTTAAGAAAAAACCCTTCACGCACCAAAGCTCATCACAAAAACCAGCAAGCGAAGACCGCTCAAACCACAAAAACTTTTACACATCTGAAACCAGCCAAATCTCCAAAAAAGCCTTCACAACAAACCAGCTCATATTCTCTAAACTCCAAGCCAAACACTTAATTTTAATCTACGGCCAAACAACCCGACCAAGCTTTAAGCTTTCAAGAAAAAAATCCTAACAAAACCTTCTCCGAACCCCCTCCTAATAGAGGAAACTAAAATCAAATCAGATGAGAAGAGCTCCCCCTGACCGCCACTTCCTTGAATTGCAGACCGCTTGCCTTAATAAGCGAAACAAACCGATCCAACTCCGCAGGAATACTTGGACACACCACACTCTTGACCTCATCCAAACCCAGTTGCACCTCAGGAGAATCAAACAAACTTTCTAGATTAATGACAAGGGAATCAATCACCCAATTCTTCCCCCCGGTGATTACGAGGTGCATCCGCGCGCTCGCCTGAGGCACAAGGCGAGGCCATTATGGGGGTATGTGCCTCACCATTGCACGAGGCGATGGCCTTCAATGAGGCGTGCGCCTCTGTTGCACCTTGCTGTGCCCGGGTGGTTGCGCCTCAGACGCAGGCCATCGCCTGCGATTTTCCGTAGGTTTATCTTTTTTTAAAAAACGCTTAACTTAATTCTCAAGTAACCCTAAATAGTCAGCCCACATACAAGCCCACCTACATGCATGCAGAGTTGTCGTTTCTTTATTTATTTAATGAAAACGGCAACTCTACATATTTCCATCTATCGACAAGCTATCGAATCGACTCCAATCCCTTCCCCTTCGATTCAAATTCAACTGTTGCTTAACAGATTTGTCGCTTTTGCTTCATCGATTACAGCCTTCTATTCGAATTCCTACCGCTAGTCGATCGATAGCTATATTGTCTGCTTCAATTCATCGACTTTCTGGTTTCCATTTTAGTTTGTGCCTTCTGGTTTCTCTTCTACCGACTGCAGCCTTCATCGACAACAAGAAAAGGTTGCTCCTGCTTCAACGACAATCTTCATCCGTGCTTCAGCAATCATCATGAGGAAAATTAAGACGTCAGGTATCAACACGAGGAAAAGTAAGACGCCAAAGGCATGTTTGGCATGTTTGGCATTGATTTAGCTATCAACACGAGGAAAATTAAGGTGCCAGCTAATGTCATTCTTTAAATGTTTGGATATTAAACTAAAGTTATTCCAAGAGTTAATCCTAAACCATTTTAAACATGTGATTGTGAACAGCATCATGGTGGACTCATTATGGGGGTAGTACTCCAATTCTACAAAGGTTGGTCATGAGAGTTCTAAATCTCACATGTAGTGCTTCGGGTTGTGAACGCAATGGGAGTTTTTTTAACACGTGAGTGGTTAATTTGTCTTATACATTATAAATTTAATATTTAAACATTACTTTTTAACTCTATATTCATTATTAATTTTGTAGATTCATTCGAAGAAGAGAAACAGGTTAGAACAGAAGCGTTTAAATGATTTGGTTTATATCAAATACAATCAAGCACTTAAAGAATGCTTCGATTTGAAGGATCAACTTGATCCAATTTCTCTTAATCATATTGATGAGAGTAATGAATGGTTGGTTGGAACGCTTGAAGAAGAAGATAATGAACTTGAAGCTGATAATGAGTTGGTTTTTTATGATGACGACCTCACATGGGGAGATGTGGCAGATGCTAGTGGTGTTAGAGAACCTCTAAAGTACACTAGGTCTAGAGGGAAGTCAATTGCTGCAACTTCATCTTCTAGAATTCGAACACCAACGCCTACTATACAGGCGGTTAGTGATTAAGATGATGACAATGTAGAGGAATTGGATCTTGAAGAGGAGAATGATCAAGGAGGAGCAGGAGATGACAAGTTAGATTTAGATGGGGAGGAAAATTATGATTATGACATTTGATTGATATTTTAGTCTTTTAAATTTAAAGTTTTATACTTGTTTTACCTTTATTGTTGGTTCACTGATTCATTATTTCATAATTTTCATTCTTGATGACTTTAGACATTTGATTGATGTATTAAGTTTTTAAGGTTTTTTCATTTTATATGATATTTACTATACAATTTATGTTGTATATATTATTTATTTATATATTTAATTATTGCGCCTCGCATCACTCGGACCACGTCTTTTTGTCGCCTTTCGCCCTCGGGCGATCAAATGGCTTGTTGTCGTGAGGTGCGCCTTGCGCTTTGAAAACACTGTTTCCCCCTTAGCCTTCTGCCCAAACTGAGATCAACACTACTCAAGCTAAGAATCGACCCTCCCTCTGAGTTCAGCCCCTCCAACAGTGAGCAAAAATTACCCTCATTAGGCCCTTTATCCACCAACTGAAAATTAACTTTTGTAAAGGATACCTCTCTGGGGCCTAAAGAGCACTCCTCAATTGAAAAATTAACCAAAGGGTCAGCCCCTATCACCGTATTACTTGACACCAGCACCACAGGACAACCAACCATTTCCTGCTCAAGAAAATCAGGAAAAAGTTCCTCAGCTTGCAGAGTTTTGTAGACTTTTCTGATGCGGTTCTCCTGGTTGTTGGGAGTGAAAGAGTGAAGACACTGAAGACGACAAGTGACTTTACTGATTTTTCTGTTCAAAAGCCTGATGCAGGAATGGTGCTCAAATGGAAACAATGGATTCGAGGTAGAACTTGATTTTGGCAATGTGATGGTTATATCGTGATTGTTTGTGCATATTTCATGGGGTGATATCAAAATAGCCTTTGAAAGCTCATTTGAGTGTCGAGCTATCATCAATCCGTTTGCGGAGGACAAGGCTCTGCTACTAATAAAAGATGAAGAGGTTAAGTCATGGGCAGTTCGTCTTGGGAAATGGCAGCAATTGGGAGATCCGTTTGTTAAAATCGAAAATTGGTCGAGGGTCAAGCATAGTGTTACCAATCTAATTAAAAGTTATGGTGGTTGGGTCTCTATTTCAAATTTGCCATTAGTAATGTGGAAAAGGAATGTCTTTGAAGCCATTGGAAGGCATTTGGGAGGGTTAGTAGAGGTTGCATCTGACACTTTGAATTTGATCAATCTGTCATCTGCTGTTATAAGGGTTCAATAGAATTTATGTGGGTTTCTTCCGGCTCATATCGAAGTGGAGGATGGACTCTATGGCAAATTTTTTATTCAAATTTCGGATTTAGAAAGAAGGGATTCGATATTGTTTAATGATTCTTTGGTAGTAAAGGCTTTTTCGAATCCGGTGGATACTGATCGCATTGAGCCCGTGCTTCAAGATGTGTTTGGAGCATCGAATATTGGTTTGCAACAAGATTTTATTCTATCTACTGTTGGTATTGATTTTGTGGATATGGAGGATCATCCGACAGGGATTGGGGGCAAGAAGGAGTCGGTTGGGGCAAATCATAATCTCCAGAAGGAGGTTGAAAGGGATGAGAACATTAATTTGGAAGAAGTCTCTTCAGATTCCCCGCGTAATGAGTTCATTATTCGGAAAAGGAAGGCAACGGTTAAGGAAGCAGAACATTTAAAGATCTCCTCGGGAACCATCTTGCCCGAGGAGGAGTTGAATGGGCGCCAGTTGGATTTCTCCCTCGGAAATAATCAGACAAGGAATGACATAATTGTCTCCTCGAATCCTCAAGTCGAATTTACGAGAATCAGTGAAGACAAGGAGGATTTGGACTCGGTTTTTGGTTCACGCTTAAAGAAGGTCCCTGTTTTTTTTTTTTTTTTGACAAGGTAACAAAAATTTCATTGAAGTAATGAAGGAAGGCTAACGCTCCAATTACAAGTAATATAATGAAAAAAGAAAAAAACAGCCCAAAACCAACACCCAAGAGAACAATAAAAGATCCAACAACAGAACAACAAACAATGACAACCGAGGCAAAAGGAACAAGAAGGAACCCAAGAAGCCACATTAACCACAACAAAAACAAACAAACACCGAACTAACGCAAAACCAGTTAAGACCTATGAAGAAAATCTACTAAAAGAGCCGACTAAAGAACTATCACGGCAACCAACCAACGAGAGCACATAACAAAACCTCCAAGCACTGCCCAACTGCAAGACGATCGAAATCTTGAGGACAAAACCCCACGCAGAAACACAATCTACACAAAGATCTGCTACTTAAAACAACGCCACAATTAAAACAAAATCTTTAGTCCAACCACCTCAGAAACTCTTCCCAAAACAACCCCCTTTACGAGAAAGAACTCAACGAGCCACCATGGCATCAGAAGTAGGTCCAATGCCTCTAAACTGCAAACCACTAGCTTTGATTAACGATTCAAATCTACTTAATTCAGGAGGCACAACTGGATCTGCAACAGATGTCACACAAACCTTTTCCAACACTTTTGAACTGCCTGGGGAATCAAACAAACTAGCCAGATTGATAATAGGTGGGTCCACCACCAAAGTCTTTGATGAGGAGAAGCCAATGGAATCTAACTCTGGACTGCTCAAGCTAACCACCGAATCCACCACCGAGTTAAGACCAACCAAAGGGGAGAGTCCATCAACATTTAAAGGGATTGGCATAGGATGCTGAAAAGTAGCTTTAATGAAAGAAACTTCCTTACTACCAATCAAGCACTCCTCAACAGTAAAGGAAGGAATACTTGAACCTTTTTTGGCAAATGCCCTATCAATAGGCAAAGGAGAGATTTGTGACTGCAAGCTACACACCGGACGCTCCTGAAAATCAGGAAAAGCGCCCTCCTGCTCCACAGGCTTCATCGCACTAACCTTTCCTTTCCTTGAACAAAACTTCCCACAGAATGTCTTTTTCACTCTCGTGACAGGAGTAGCCAACAAAGGAGAAGAGAGTTTCTGAGCATGCAAGACTACTGCACCACCAGCCAAGCAAGCCTCAGACCTACAACCCTCTACTAAAGCCCTTCCTGACAAAACGGATGTATCTCCATCCAAACCACAACCCAAATTCCCCTCCCGAATCTCGACCAACGGAGCATCCCTTCCCAAGACAACCTCTACTGAGCCTCCCACCAAGACCCCAGAGGTCGTCCCAACCAATGGATTCAGAAAAACCTGTGAGGAGGAGTAATCAACAACAGGGGAAGAGAACAAGTTAAATCCAACCTCATCAACCATAACCGCAGAGATACGAGCCAAATCAAGTGAATTTGAAACATCCTTTAAACCAAGGAACCTGATAACACAGGAGGAGGATCTACACATTCCACATCACCAAACTTCAAAGAAAACTCACCTAGAAGTGGATCAACCACAGATATTGAAGCCGGTAGAAAGCCACACAAATTTTGAGTCACCTTGATTTTAGCCCCTGAAAGATCAAGAAGATTCATGGTCTCCAAAGAGATATCCAACAAACCTCCCAGTTGCACCCCAATTGCTTCAAAAACCTCCTTTTTCCAAAGCTTCAAAGGCAAATTCCTTATTACTAACCAACTACCATACCCCCCAATTACGTCTGGAACACCATGTAAATGATCTGTCCATCTCTCTATTTTCAAATGCAAATTACTTATCACTTGCCATTTCCTAATACTGGAAACAGAGAAGTCACTCGCAATATCATCAATCACAAAAATGGCCTTGTCGGCCATGAATGGATTGATTTGAACCATCACTTGAAAATGAGCCTCCAACCCCTTCTTGACAGTCGACCAAGGAATGTGGGCAAACAGACGAGTCACTACAAAGAGCTGTGAGAAATCCACCTCAACAACCTGATCAGTCTTTCGAACCCACCGCCTTAATACTGGAGTTGAAACAGTACCCTGCACCAAGCAATCCCTCGCATTCCCCAAACCAAACCTAACACGATCTTCAACAGGAAGTCGCACCCCTTCGGAACTACTAAACTCGTCCCCAACCAACTCCGGAGAAGAAAACCGCACCCCACAGATTTCTGACGCCCCTGGATCCTCTAAAGAAGTGATAAAGTCACCAAGCATATCTGAAAATCCGGAACCGGCGGCAAAGGAAAAGACATCCTCTGGAAAGCGTAGGGAGATTGAGCAAGCTAAATTCATTTCTTCCTTTTTTTTGGTTCTGTAAAAGAAATAAGAGATAGTTTTTGAGAAAAATATTACTATAGAAGAAAGGGGATATCTGAGCTTTCAACTATCAATCCTCATTTTGGGTTTTCCTTTTCAGATCATTTAGAGGAAGAGATTAGTAATGTGTTGCCTAGGGGGAAGAATTCGCCGGCCAAGTCAGCTACGGAGCCTTCTCAGGTGCAAGGGTCAGTTCAGCTGGAAGTTTGTGAAGTTTGCCAAGAACTTTCAAATGGGACTTCTTTATTTAGAGATTCATTCCAGCCGCAGGGTAAGGAGGAGAATCAAAAGAATTATGAATTCCCAATGGAAGAAGGTGATTTTGAATTTTTTTTTGAAAAGGTGACAACGGTAATTTCATTGAAATAATGAAAAAGGAGCCAAAGTCTCAGATACAAAGCGAAACAAAAACAACAAATAAACCCCTTACAAGGAATCAAACCCCAACTCACAAAACCCCAAAAGAGACCAATAGAGTCAAAGTCCCATAAAGAACAAAATTCAAAAGAAAACCATAAAACAACTCGAGGCCCCAAACAAACAAATCCACAAAAAGGCATGCTCCCCCTGGAACTTTAAAGACAGCTCTCCCCACCGCTTAAACAAAAAATCAATCAGTCTAGGAACTTGAAATAACAGCACCCGGCTTTGGCAGAAATCTGATAAAAACTACTTCAAGCTTCTAGAAACACTCAAAAAGGGCTCCCATACACGAACCCTAATAAAATCAAAGCAGATAAGAAGAGCTCCCCCCGACTGTCACTTCCTTGAATTGCAGACCGCTTGCCTTAATAAGCGAAGCAAACCTATCCAACTCCGTAGGAATACTTGGACAAACCACCCTCTTGACCTCATCCACTCCCCGCTGCACCTCAGGAGAATCAAACAAACTTTTTAGATTAATAACAGGAGAATCAATCACCCAGTTCTTCCCCCTTAGCCTTCTGCCCGAACTGAGATCAACATTGTTCAAGCTTAGAATCGACCCTCCTTCTATTTTGAAAACAATTTTCTATTTTTTGAGAACAAAAATTATATGGCCTTTCCTCTGCTTCGCCCATTCACCTTCTCCCTCGATCGGTGCCTTCCTCTTCGCCGGTCTCCTTTATCGGCGTTCTTAGTCGACTCGCTCCGGTAGACTCCTTCCGTTCTCTTCCCGCCGGTGGTCGATCCCTCCTGTCTCTTTCCTCGTTTCGTCCTTCCGTCTGCCTAGGTGTTCATCCTTCCGACCTGTTTTTTCGCTCTTCTCCCTTTTCTCAGCCTTCCCTTCTGCCTTTCCTCCGCTTCGCCTGTTCGCCTTCTCCCTCGATCGGTGCCTTCCTCTTCGTCGGTCTCCTTTATCGGCGTTCTTAATCGACTCGCTCCAGTAGACTCCTTCCGTTCTCTTCCCGTCGGCGGTCGATCCCTCCTGTCTCTTTCCTCGTTTCATCCTTCCGTCTGCCTAGGTGTTCATCCTTCCGACCTGTTTTTTCGCTCTTCCCCCTTTTCTCAGCCTTCCCTTATGCCTTTCCTCCGGCTCCGTTCCACCGCTTCCTTTCTCTTCCCGTTGGCCGACAAGCCCTCCGTTGTCTCCCCCAGTCGTCGTCTGGGCTTCACCGCTTCCGTTTGCTGCCTTCTCTTTTTCTTTTCTTATCGCGTCTGCCCAGGTGGTCGAGGTGGGGTGGTTGAAAGTCTAATCGGGAATTTCTGTTCGAGCTCCCATGGTGATGCTTAGTTGTAATATTGGAGGATCCTATTTTAGCATTCGAAGGATTGATAATTTGTTCTGTTTGGAGGATGTGTCTAAAGGATGTAAATTGACTTTATCTCTGGTTCAGCTGTGTTGGTTTAAGGAGGCTTTTAAGATTTTGCGTCTTCCTTCCAAATCTTTTTTCCAAAGGAGGAAATTCCAAGATGATAATGGGGTGCTTGGTTTGTTTAAAGTTCAAAAAGGCATTTCTTGGTCTGCTGATTGTGTTCATTGGCCACCTTCTGGTGGGCGGAATAGACTCAAAGTGGATCTAGGAAAACGGTTGGTTGGTGTTTGGGGATATGTTGAGTGACTTCTTGCAGAGTTAAGATGTCTTGGTCAAAAGTCCTGGTTTGGATTTAGCAAGCAATTTCGATGGTTTGGCGGGGGGGAGTTGAGTATGGGGCAACATACTTTGTCTGATCTGTGTGTTCAGAATCCTTTGGGTAGGAGCAATGGGTTAGGAAAGATTCGGAGGTGTTGGAACTCGACTTTGAAGGCATGTTGGTTATTACTCGGCTTTTTGCTCGTATTTCATGGGTTGAGATTAGATTGGCAATTGAAAATTCTTTTTTTGTGAAGGTTCAAATTAACCCTTTCTCGGTGGATAAGGCTATCATTAAGGTGGATGAAGTCTCAAAAGAGGCGTTTGGGGAAAAATTTGGCCAATGGCAAAGAATTGGGAATTCCTTTATCAAAGTGGAGAGATGGTCATGAAAGGATCATAGCTTGTCTAATCTTATTGAAAGTTATGGAGGATGGGTCGTCATTTCTAATATTCCTTTAAATATGTGGAAAAGGGTGGTCTTTGAGACCATCGGGATGCATTTGGGTGGGTTGGTTGAAATTGCTTTGGACACTTTAAACTTGACTGATCTCTCTTCTGCTAAAATTAAGGTTAAGCACAATCTTTGTGGGTTTCTTCCTGCCCATATTGAGGTTTCAGATGCCTATGGTGGCAATTTTGATATAAATATTATGGATTTAGAAGGAATGAGACCACTTGGAACGGAATTTTGTCCTTTGGCGGTTAAGGATTTTTCTAACCCTATCGATCTATTTCGAATTGAACCTGTATTGCAAGATGTTTTCGATGAATTGAATGATGTTTCTCAAAGGAGTCACCCAGATAACTTTGGAAGCGTGTTGGCTGACTTGGAGCCTTCCTCCAAGGTTGTCACTTCGTTGATATTGGAGAATCCGACTTTGGTGTTAGGGGGAGAGGTTTTGGATGTGGCAGGAAGTTTGATGTCAAGTGCTTCTTTAGAGGAATTCGCCAAGATTGATAATGAGGTCCCTTTGTCTAAAGTAAAGCTGATGGCGTCGGATTTTGTTGGGCAACGTGAGAAGAATGGGTTTGATGATATGTTATCTTCCCCGGTTCCATCCACGGTTAAAGAGATAAGGGATAGTTTTTGCGAGAAATATTACACGAGACGCTATGGGAAAGCTTTGCAGGCAACAGTTGCCTATGAAAAAGAGGTTGTTTACCCGGATTTTCTTGAACGCTCGATGCCTTGTATTCAATCCGGAAAGATGGATTTGTCGGCCTCTAAGGATTCAGACGATGTGGGTTTAAAGGGGTGTTCTTTTTCTCTAGAAGAATGTCGGGTTGGTTCGAAGGGAGTTTCTTTTATCAAAGCTTCTTTTCAGCATTCGAAGGAGAATGCTAAGGTTGTAGACTTTCCGTCGTCTTTGTTAGATAATGTTTCTGTTATTAGTTCATTGGTGAGTTTAAGTAGTTCTGATTTGGGCTCAGACAAGCAAAATTCGTTTAAGGATTTGACGGAGGGGTCCCCTATCATTAATCTTGCAAGTTTATTTGATTCTCCGAAGGGGTGCTCTTCCTCGGGGGTAATTGATTCCATTGTTCCCTATCTAGAACTAAGTCGCTTTAGCTCCCTGATTAAGGCGAGTGGTTTACAGTTTAAAGAAATTCCGGTTGGTAGGTGCTCTTCCTCCTCTTAAGGAAGCTTATTTCTTGGAGTACGTGATAGCAAATGGCAGGGTGATTATTTTGATTTGGAGTCTTGGTGTTTTTGGATGGGTTCACGTTGAAGCTTTTGGCACATTTGATGGGTTGTTGGTGATGTGGTTTTTAAAGCAGTGGCTACTGGAAAGGTTTGGCTCGGTTGGGTGAGATCTCCAGGTCTCTTTGGTGGTGTTGTCAATAGAGGAAGGTGTTGGGTTGGTGGTTTTTGTTGGGTTCCTTCAATGTTGGTCTTAATTATGGAATTTTAACTTTGTTGGAGCTTATGTTTGGTTCCAAGAGTAGTTATTGGTTGTTAGAGGTTTGGGTGGTGTGTTTTGGTTATGTTGCTTTGTTGGCTTCATTCTGGAGTGTTTTTCTATGTTAACGTTTTTGGTTTCTCCTTTTTGGATTTTTATAGTTTTTGGTTTTTATTGGGTCTATTTCTCGTTGATTCTTGTTTTTTTGGTTATTCTCCTCTTTCTTTTGGTTTGTTCGGGGAGAGGTGTTATTTTCTCCTTTGTCCTCACTTTATTTTTTAATATAGTTTCTTTGCTCTCTTTAAGTTTGTACTTCGAGCATTAGTCTCATTTCATTATTTCAATGAAAGTTTGTTGTTATCTTGTCAAAAGAATCGACCCTCCTTCTGAGTTCAACCCCTCCAACGGCGAGCAAAAATTACCCTCCTCAGTCCCTTTATCCACAAACTGAAAATTAACTTTTGTAAAGGATACCTCTCTGGGCCTAAAGAACATTCCTCAACTGAAAAATTAACCACAAGACCAGCTCCTCTCAACGTCTGACTTGTTCCCTGCACCACAGGGCAACCAGCCACTTCTTGCTCAAGAAAATCAGGAAAAAGTTCCTCAGGTTGGGAAGTATGGACAACCGCACCCCGCTTCCCATAATTTCTTGCATAAACCTTCCCCCACAACCTATCTTCACCCTCTTTAGCCCATTTCTGATCAGAAGAAGGAACCAACGAAATGTCAGCCACCGCATCTTTCACCAAAAAAACAGAATCCCTTCCACCTATCCCTCTAGTATCCTCTAACTCAGAGGTAGCTCTTCAAACCCCGTCCACAACGGGAGCTCCCAACAGTGAATCACGACAAAGAGGACCACAGATCACCCCATCCGTTTCTCCCGAAAAGTCACCCTGTGGATGCACCACCCCCAAAGAGACATCTCCGGCCATCTCCTCCAATAACTCATTAGAAGACAAGTAACCACTAAAGAGCTGCGAAGGAAGACCCCTCTCTTCATCATCTACAACTTGATGAACACGAGCCAAATCAATAGGATTTGAGACATCCTTTAAAGCCAAAGGTTTCAACAAAACTAAAGGAGGTTTCAACCCCTGAATGACCCCAAACCTCAAGGAAAAGTCACCTATACTCGAATCTTTAACCGTGACATTAGCCACTAAAAAGCCACAAAGATTCGGAACCATCTTAATTTTCGCCACCGAAATATCCACCAAATTCAAAATGTCTAAGGCAATATCCACCAGACCCCCAAAATGCGAACCAATTGCCTCAAAAACACTCCTTTTCCAGAGCCTCAGCGGCAGATTTCTAATCGCTAACCAACCCCCAAAGCCTTCCACAAACTCCGACAAACTATGCCTCTGATCATCCCACTTTTCAATTTTCAGATGCAACGAACCAACAATCTGCCATTTACCCAAGACAGGACACCAATTCTCAGCCTCCTCATCAATGATGATAACCGCCTTATCAGTGTAAAGAGGATTAATTTGGATCTTAACCTGGAAGTGGCTTTCCAATTCCTTTTTAACCGCCCCCACTGAATATGAGCAAACAACCGGGATACCACCCAAAGGTTCGAGAAATCCAAACCAACCACCTCCTCAGCCTTATGCAGCAGGAACTCCCAAAGGAACAGCAATCCAGAGACTCAGACAAAGGTGAACTCCGAACATTGGGCAGCTGCAAATCAAGGCTTACTTCCTCCAATCTTCCAAAAAACCCTCCAACATATCACTAAAGACTTTCCAACCCAACCCTACACCTCCTAGCAGAATTCGAAACACCCTTCGACCTCTCGAAGAAGGTCAGATCATACCTTCAGCAACCCAACCCCTCATCTTCCAATTTTTGAATAATCCTAAGACCGCTTGTTCATCTTTAAATTTTTTTCGTTGAAAAAGGAAACCCCACCCACAGCTAACTCCTTAAAGCCTTCCAGAAACCATTTAACATGCTTTTGGGACAAACAGATCAACCCATCATTTGTGTTGCCTTTCAGAAAAATCTCCACCTCCTCACACCAAATCCCAAAAGAGACGCCCCAATACTACAATTGAACTCCTCCCATCCACCTCGATCCGAGCCCAGCAAACTCATATCCACAGAATGAACGAAAGAGGGCTCAATCCGAGCCCAGCAAACCCACACCACAACCCAAAGAAACAAAGCTAGAGCCAACCGAAAACCACACCTTCGAAGACTCCGGAAAAATTCAACAAAAAAGCCGACAAACACCTAGGAGAATACCAGCCAAATGGAGAAGAAAACGAAAGTCGAATCAAGCCCCACAACCCTCTCGACCCTCTCGCCGATTTTCCTTCGCGATTCGTTGTCGGAGGCGCCGATTCCGGTTTGCCTCAAGTCCGATTCCGGTAGTCCCTTCCGATCTCTTCCAGCCGGCCGTCTACACCTCCTTTCTCCCACCCCGTTCATCCTTCCAATCCCGTCTCAGCCTACCCTTCCGTTAACCTCCTTCTCCGGTCCCGAGTTTCTTTTGCTCTCCTTACATCAAATGCTGTTGCTGGGTCTTTTCTTATTCCTCCGATTCCATCTCCGTTTTCCGGCCACCGCCTTCGTTTCGTTTTGCTCTCTCCCCCGTTTCGCCTTCTCCTCTCTCCATCAGTCGCTCCCTTTCGTTCACTTCTTCTCTGTTCACTTCTTCTTCGTCTTTTCATCTCCCGCTTCGACCTTCTTCACTGTCCTTAGCCTGGGTTTTCATCTTATCCTTGTCCTCTCTGTTTGATCTTTCGTTTTTGCTTTCTGGTCCCTTCGTCTCATTGCACCCTTTCATTTTTGGTTCTGAGTTGTGGGTTGGATTGTCCTTTTAGTTGACTGGGCATTTCCTTCTACTCCTTCTGGGTTTTGTGGGGGGAAAGATTATGAGGAAGTTTAGTTGTTGTGTAGGTGGGAGTTTTTTCTGGATTTGGTTGGAGGGCAAGAAGGTGAGGTTGGCAGACTGTGCAAGTAAAAATTTATTTTTGTGTTCTTCGGATCATATCAGATGGTTCCTCTGTCACTTCGTTACTTTGGGTTCTAGCACTCGATTCGCATTCAAAAGACAGAAGTTTAAGGATGTTGAAGCTACTTTGGGTCTTTTCTTGAAAAGAAGACATGACAGTTGGTTAGCAGAAGGATCGTTTTGGCCTCCATCGGGGGGAAGACAGTTTTTTAGAGTGTCGCTGGGTTTTTTCTTGAATGGTTGGAGGGTGTTCAGTGATATGCTGGCTGATTTTCTATGTTTTATTGATAATCCGTTGTTGCCAAGCTTGGCAAGTTTTTCTGATGTGGATGGTATGTTCGATGACACCGAGGAAAGGGTCTCTGCCACGCCCGATAGAGTTAGTTTGTTGGATTCTTAATGTTATTGGGTCAAGAAGGCTGTTGAGATTGTGGACATTAATTTTGGAAAAGTGTGGGTTGTCTCTAGGTTGTTTGCACATATCGGTTGGGGAGTGATTAAGCGTGAATCGGAAAACTTCTTCAAAGTTAAAGTGCAGTTGAATCCATTTCAGATTGATAAGGCTATGTTCCTTTTGGAATTTGGACCTTCTGAATTCTCGGCTTCGGTTTGTGGCAAATGGCAACTCGTGGGTGGTCTTCATTTGAAATTGGAAAAGTAGGATCATGTTTTCCATAGCTTGCCTGAATATTTGGAAGGATATGGTGGTTGGATTGCTATTAGGAATTTGCCGCTAAGGCTGTGGAAAAGGAATGTGTTCGAGGCCATTGGGCATTTCTTTGGGGGGCTTGAGGAAATCTCATTGGATACTCTAAATATGATCGATATCCAGAGGGCTAAAGTAAAGGTGGCTAAAAACATTTGTGGTTTTCTTCCTGCCTTCATCTCTATTAAGGATCCGATTGGAGGTGTCTTTAATTTGAGTTTTGGGGATGTGGAAATGTTGGAGGCGCCGACGATTTGCTTTGAATCCTTAGCTTTTAAGGATCTTTCTAACCCTTTAGATGTTGCAAGGGTGCTCCAGGTTATTAAGGATGAATTAGAAGGGTCGGCGAGTCAGCAGTGGGAGGTACCTTCGTTGGATGTTGAAGGGGCACAGTCAGAGAACTGCTTTGATAAAAATGTTGCGGCTTCAAAGAGTCATGTTGAATTAGTTGAAGGGTCTATTAGGGCTGAAAGGGTCCTTATTTCTTGTCAGGATTCTATGGAAGGTGTTAATGTTGAGAATGGATGCTCTTCGAACAGGGAGTTTAATTTGTCGATCGATCTCCAGAGGGTTGTGCTCCTCAAGGACCCTCTTTCCAATGGGGAGTGTAACGGTAATTTGGTGATGGAAATGTGCGATGAAGCCTTGGTTAATAATTGTAACTCATTTCAGCAGGGATTAGAACTTGAAGAGGCTTCTTTGTTTTCCTCTCCACTACCCAGTAGTGTGAAGGAGGTGAGGGACAAGTTTTGTGAGAAGTATTATTCAAGAAGATCGTCAACCGTTAAGGAGGCTAAGAAGGTATCTGGATCCCCTGTTTTTTCTGAGTTGTCAGGTGAGAGGTTTGAATTTCTATTTGCTTGTGCACCAGGGCCACAGACAGAAGGTTTGCCTGCAAATTGCCTTTCCGAAACAAAGGAACAAAGAAAGAAGAGTGCAATCAAACCGAAACGAGGAAAGAAGAAAAGCGGAGAAGAGAAGAAGAAGAAGAAGTCGGAGAAGAAGATAGCAGCCCAGCCAGAAAAAGGAGATGGAGAATGAAAACGAAAAGGCAAAAGAGACGAAGAAAGAAAGGGCGAAGAAGCATAGGGCAACGGTGGAGGACACGAAAGACGAAACGGCAGAGAAAGAAAAGAGAGGACGAAGACGAGAAAAATACCGGAAACCGAAGGGGTTGTCGGAGAAAGACGCCAGAAGCTGGTTCACCGAAAAGCAGAGACATGGTTGGTGGTGAAGGGTGAGGAGATGTAGAAAGAAAAAAGTCGAGGAGAGAGAAGAGAGGAAAAAAGGCCATCGAATCGTCTCTTAGGCTCATTCATGTATCTCCAATCTGAGGGTGGCCTCGGTTTGGGGGCTTTAGAAGGTGATTTTGAATTGGATTCTGAGATCAACCTAAGCTCCCCGGAGGTAAGTATTAGGAGGAACTCTCTGACAAAAATAGCAAGTTCTGGTTCTCCTTGTGTCAATCTTGCAGCTTTCTTTGGTACTCCTGAGTCAAATGCGACTGCATCAGCTGGTAAAGAGGTTGGTTCTTTTGCAGAATTATGTCGTTTTAACTCTCTCATTAAGGCTAGTGGGTTACAGTTTAAAGAAGTAGCTGCTGAAGGGTTATCTTTATCCGGGCAATGAAGATCCTATCGTGGAATACAAGGGGCCTTGGGGATGGCTCTAAGACGATTCGGTTGAAGAAATTTGTATTGAATATAAACCCTGATTTAGTCCTGATTCAAGAAACAAAACTACCAGTGGTGGATAGCTATTTGGTGAAATCTATTTGGAGCTCAAAGGATATTGGATGGGTCCATGTTGAAGCCTTTGGGAAATCTGGAGGAATACTGATTATGTGGGATGAGCGCAAGATTTCAATAAAAGAAGTATTGAAAGGGGGATATTCCTTTTCGGTGCCAGTAGCTTATCTTCAGGGAGATCATTTTTAGGTTTCTAATTTTTATGGTCCCAACCATAAAACTTTTTGTTTTGGATCACTAAATTTTATTTTTTCTATGTAATAGCTCATGGTAGTTTTGTTTCACAAAATCTTTGGGTTTTGTTATGCTATTGTACTTTGAGCGTTAGTCTCATTTCATTACATCAATGAAAGTTTGTTATCTTTTCAAAAAAAAAAAAAAAAGTATGGTCCCAACCATCATCAGGAAAGGAAATTCTTGTGGGAAGAGTGGCGATCATTATATGGATACTGTGAAGGTCCTTGGTGTTTGGGTGGGGATTTCAACATTACTAGATGGGTTCATGAGAGAGTACCACAAAGTCGGGCGACTAAGGGTTTGAAAATGTTCAACAAAATCATTGTGGAGCTGGGTTTGTTGGAGATTCCTTTGTCCAATGGGAGAAATGGGATTAAAGCCATCCTACAGGATCTTTGGTTTGAAAGGAATCATCGGTTGTTTGAAAACAAGTTCGAGGAGTGGTCAAGGTGCTTTGATTCAAGTCTTCTAAAAGCTTCTTCTTGGTGTGCTCCCTCCAAGCTCTTTGTCGCCTATTCTATCTCGGATATTTGTTTAAATCGGCATCCTTTTATTTTTTAAGCTTAATGTTCATAGTTTGTATCGTGTTTTTGAACTTTAGTCACTTTTTATCTTGGGGTCTCGGTGGTCTTTTGTTTTTGGTTTCAGGATTGTTATTTGCTCTGTGTAAGGTTAGCCTCACTTTTCTGTTCTTGCGACCTCCAGTTGGAGTTGTTTTTTATGTTTCTAATTTCATTATTTCAATGAAAGTTGTTATCTTTTTCTAAAAAAAATAATAGTTTCCTAACTACCAACGACAGTAAGAAATATAATAGTCCCCAATTCCGAATCTAGCAAAACATCAAGGATTTGATGGACTTTTGAGTCAAAAGAATGGCATCACATCAGGGCGAACATTATACCCTCATCTTCTCTTGCAGCCGTTTAGCATCAAATTGCTCCCCTTCAGTGAAAATGTCCAAAGAAGCCATCGATGCCATGGCAAGCTGACCTATGTATTCCTCAAAAAGTTCACTTCCAAAAAGCATTGCAAAAATTGCTGCAGGATCAATAATCGCATCACTGCAATAAAAGATGATAATAATCCACATCAAAACTTCAAAACTGGAAACGTCACCGAGTACAAACAAAAAAAAAGTACAAATAAAACAGGAGCGAAACTAAATAGAGGAGAATCTGACGTTGAGATTCCAGACTTCCCATGAGCATCATAAGCTTGCCTTTGAGCTGGATCACTTAATACTTGGTAAGCTTCTCCCAGAACCTGATTCCAAGTAAAAGGAAAAAAGGAACATTAAACTTTGCGTATTTTAATTGTGCCAAGTGTAGTAACAAACAAACAGAACGAGAAAAGCTAGAACATCTGATGGTAAAGAAATAAGTTCAAAAGACAACATAGACCTTAACTGGTTACTGACAAATAACTTTCACAAAGTTGAGGTAATCCATTCATATATCCGTAAAATTGAAATCTTGATATCGATGTTTTCATCCTTGCATCAAACAACATGGCACTAATATCTTCACTAAAAGCCGTGTCATGCAAGAAAATAGCACTAATATCTTCACTAAAAGCCGTGTCATGCAAGAAAATAGCATTGACTACTTCTATCAACTTTACATCTGAATTAAACCCCTTCAACTTCGGGCGTCGAAGCATAGCACCACAACCACCTTCAATCTCCTTGAACTTCAACAAAGGATTTGACAGATTGTGTGTGTGTGTGTGTTTTTTTTTAATAAAAGACCGGGTTTTCATTGAGAAAGAATGAAAGAGAACAAGAGCATACAAAAAACAAGCCCACAAAAGAGAATGAGGGGAGCTTACAACAAATAACTTCACCCAAGCAAAATAAAATCGATAGGATAGTTACAAAAAGACTTAGACACCGAGGCCCAGAGAAAAACATAGAATCTAGTAAGCGCCCAAATATCAAGAGAGGATCGCTCAATCCCTCAAAAAATTCTGTTGTTTCTCTCCCCCCAAAGTCCCCAAAGGACAGCACAACCCTGCCTTCCACAAAAACGCCCCTTTCCCCCTAACCGGGAGGGTACAAAAGGAACTCCTCCAACCTCTCTCTACAAGCCCTTCCCCCCTAGAAAAGGAAAGCCCAAACTCTCCGACAAAAAAATTCAAGACATCCTGAGCCAACTCACAACTCCAGAATAAGTGGTCGATATCCTCCGCCGCCCTCTTGCAAAGAATACAACACCAAGGACCAATCAAGGATGGTAATCTTCTTGAGACCCTATCCAGAGTCTTGACTCAAGCAAAAAACTAAACCTTCTTTGGGATTTTCACCTTCCAGACTGAGGCAAAGACAGACTCGACCCGTGAAGCAGAGGAAAAAGAAGGATTAACCAAAGAGAGGAAAAAGGACCGACACGAGAACCCTGCAATCGGACGGAACTCCAACACGGACGTCCTTCCTTTCCGGACTACGACAAAGGCCTTCAGACAAGGAGAGGAGGGACAAAACATCGGACGTCTCCCTATCAGACAAGGCACGTTGAAAACCCAAAGAGGGAGACGCAAGGGGACCTGAATGAAATAAAAATCAGCTACCGTTTTATGTATAGACTGAGACAAATGATAAAGACATGGAATAACAGAACAGAGAGGTCTATCCCTCAACCACTTATCTTCCCAGAAAAAGGTATCTTCCCCATTCTCCACACGACAATGGACAAGTCCAGGAAAAAAAAAAAAAAAAAAACCCTCCACAATTCATGTCCAAGGGCATCTAAGAGTACCTCTTCTACCACTACTAATCCACTCAAAAAGGGATCCCCATACTTGTTCACAATGAGCCTAGGCCAAAGAGTGGAAGTTTCGTTGTGAAAATTCCACAACCATTTGGCCAACAAAGCCCTATTGCGAGCTCTCAAATTTCCTATCCCAACCCCCCGAGGTCCAAAGGTTTAGAGACGGTGGCCCAATTAACCAAATGAGCCCTCCCACGCCCTCCCACAAGAAGTCACGCATTAGCTTCTCAATACGATTGCACAGCGAAAAAGGAATCGTAAAGAGAGACAGGAAGTATATAGGAATTCCAATCAGGACAGACTGAATCAGGGTGAGTAACCTCCTTTAGAAAAGAAACTCCTCTTCCACGAAGCTAATCTCTTTTAGATCTTTCCCACCACTAGGTCCCAAAACGAGAGAGACTTAGGACTATGCCTAAGAGGAAGACTCAGATACAACGACGAAAAGAAACCCACCTCACACCCGACCAAATCAGCCCATCTTCTCAACTTCCCTAGGTCACAATTCACGCCCAGAAGTTGGCATTTGCCCCTATTAATATGCAACCCAGAGATAGACTCAAAAAAGGCAAAGAGATTATTCAAATGCAAGAAGAACTCCTCATTACCCGAACAAAAGAACAAAGCATCGTCCGCGAACTGGAGATGAGATACATATAACTTATCTTTATTAACCCTAAACCCCTCAAGAATCCCACTCTCCACCCCCGCGAGATTACTCTACTTAGAACATCAACCACCAAGAGGAAAAGGAAGGGGCAAGAGAGGTTCTCCTTGTCACAAGCCTCTCATAGCGTTAATACAACCCCTCGGGCATCCATTTACCAGAAAAGAATATCTAACCGTCCTCACGCAACTTCACATCCAAGATCTCCATTTACACCCAAAGTCTTTCTTCGCCAACACTTTGTCCAGAAAATCCCAATCCACATGGTCATACGCCTTTTCAAAATCAATCTTAAAAAGGATCCCTTCCTGGTTGCGGTCCTCTATAACCTCATTCGCAATCAAGGATTGGTCTAAGATATGTCTTCCTTCCACAAAGGCACCTTGCGAGTCAGCAATGGTTAGAGGGAGAACTTTCCTTAGCCTACAAGCTAACACCTTAGCTATAATCTTGTACACACTTGTTATCAGACTAATCGGCCTAAAGTCCCCAACCTTCCTAGCCCCTTCCTTTTTAGGAATCAAACAAACAAGAGTGTCACTAAGGGAGCTATCCAAAATCCCCTGCTCAAAGAACTCACAGGAAACCTTCCAAAGATCCTTTTTAATGATATCCCAATGATCCTGGAAGAAAGCCGGAGAGAAGCCATCAAAACCAGGGGCTTTGCATCTATCGAAACTAAAAACTACTTGACGAATCTCCTCAAGGGTAAAAGGGCTAATAAAGGTCGAGTAAGCCTCACCAGGGATAGGGCTCCACTCTACCTCCTCCAGAAACCCACGCTTGTGAACAGTAGGGGCATAAAGACCCATATAAAAAGAGATAATTTCTTCCTCAATCTCCCTCTGCTCCTGCACCACCTCACCTGACCCATTTTCCAAAGAGAGAATGACACTCGCAACTCTAAGGAAGTAAGCAGTATTGGCCTCACCAAACTTAGCCCACATTAATCTTGTCTTTTGTCTCCAACTCGTCATTTCTTTCCAGATCAGCTCCTCATACTCCTTTTTAATAAGTATAACCCAAATGAACTGCCCAAGGGCAGGGGATAAGTGCGATAAAGCATCAGCGACTGTATTTTCCAATCCCCACTTGTATTCTATAGTAAAATCATAGCCTAACAGCTTGGCTATCCAACGTTGGTACTCCCTTGCAATGACCCGTTGTTCCAACAGAAGTTTTAAACTCTTTTGGTCAGTATGAACAACAAATTTCCTTCCCAACAAATACAGCCTCCACTTCTGGATTGCAAACACAATAGCCATCAACTCTCGTTCATAAATAGCCTTGAAACGATGCGTGGATGGTAATGCTTGACTGAAATACACTAGAGGTCGCTGATTTTGCATGAGTACTGCGCCCACACCTACTCCGGACGCATCAGTTTCGACCACAATTGTCTTAGAAAAATCAGGCAATCCCAACATCGGTACCTAAGAAGCACGAACACTCTATTTTAGGTAGAGTGTCTGTGTCGGACACGGACACGCTCCAGACACGTGTCTGACACGCCAATTTACGTGTCCCTTATTATTTTTTTTTTTTAATTTAGACACGCATCGGATACGTTGTGGACATGTGTCGGACACATTGTGGACACGCATTGGACACGTTGGGTAAATTATTAACCAAAAAAAAAAGTCTAACCATTTATTTTGAGCCCAGAATTAAAAGCTCATTTAATTTTAAATTTTAAACACAAAAAAGACATTAAAAACATAAATAATAAAACTAAAAATTAAAAACTCTTTCACCACTCATGAACCAAACATGTTTTCTTTTTTCTCTTTGTATATAAAACTATTTTCGTTTTCTTTTTTGTATTTACTCTTGTTTCATTTGAAAACTTTATTTATTGAATGTCGGATAATGTGTTTTGTACTATTAATATGGTTAATTAACTTGACATTTTATGTTTTCTAGTGGATTAAGTTAGTATCTTATGTTAAATGTACATAGATCGTAAAATAATTAAAAAAAAAAAAATATGTCTCCAACTTGTCCATGTCCTAATTTTTTAAAAATTGGCGTATCGTTGTGTTGTATCGTGTCGTGTTCGTGCTTCTTAGACCGGTGTTGATATCACTACAGACTTTAAACAGAAAAGGCATCGTCAACATTTGAATTCCACAAAACACTTCCTTTCTAGAGCAATTGCATTAAAGGAAATGCTATGGACCCATAATTGGCGACAAACTTACGAGAATACCCCGTCAATCTAAGGAACCCTCGCGAGTCCTTGATGTTCGGGCATCGGCCATTGACTCATAGAATCTTTTTTTGATAAGGGAACAAGGATTTTATTGAAATAATGAATTGAGACTAATGCTCAAAATACAAACTACAATTAAAAGAGATCCAGAAAAAGACAACCAAGAACCAATCTAACAATTCAAGTAACAGAGGAGACCAAAAAGAAACTAAAACACAATATCTCAGAAAATGAAGACGAAAAACCAGCCGACAAACAATGGCCAAGAGCTAGAAACCAACTTTAAAAAGACAAAAAACTCCCAGAAAATCAAAGCTCCACAAACTCAACAAACATCAAACTTCTTGAGGAAACTCCTAGAAAAGGAATCAAAAACCCATAGACTCTGAAATCCAGCCAACTTGAATCTACGCTTGTGAACCCAACTTGTGATAATAAAACACGCTTCACCACCCCCTGGCCCTTCACAAAAAATAGATAAATAACTTCAACCTCCCATGAAACTCCTCTCCATTGAGCACTTCCAATCAAAGAAAAGCATGCCACCTGAACTTCTATGTGCTTCAAAATGAACCTAGATTTTTGCACTCGAGACTTTTCAATTCGATTCCAAGCCCCTCCTATTCCGAGGAAGAAATACTTAAAGAGGATGGGAAGAAGGAACAACCTCCCGAAATTGCAAACCACTCGCTTTAATAAGGGAAGAAAACGGAACCAAATCAGGATGGAGCTTCTCGTTCATAACCTCATTATTCAAACCAGGCTCTTTGACTTTAGGGGAAATAATGGAATCTTGGAAGAGCAAATCCAAATTTACCACGGGGGAGGAAACATCTGTTTTTCATATATTTGAGCAAGATGAAATGAGTTAACATTGACAGGGCTGCTCAAACTGACAATAGAATCGATGTCAAACACTTCTCCACCATGCGGAGAAAGAAAATCACTACGAGCCACCTGATGACGATCAACCTTGAGAAAAGCCTTGAAGAATTGAACACCACTTGGGCCCAAGTTGCACTTTTCAATACTTAAAATGGACGTCTCAGGAAGAAGAGATCCACCATCATCCGTCTTTGAACACTCTCCTGGTAAAAGAATTCTAGGCAGAGAATCATCAAACTTGTCAGCATTACATAAAGGAGAAAAAGGATCAGAAGCTACCATCGAATCAAAGACCTTCTTCCTTGTATAGTATTTTGCATAGGATGCACAAAATCTGTCTCTGACCTCCTTTACTGAATAGGGAATGGGAGACTTAGGAGAATTAGGACAAACCGAACTACCAACCTTATCAACAACTTCCTTTGATGGCAAAACAGGCACTTCGAACGAACACAACCCCACATCTTTCTTCAAAAACTCCGTCTAAGTAGAAGCAAAGTCATGGCCAGAAGCAGACAAGGCTTCCCCAACAATACTTTTGTCGAAGTCAAGAGCAAAGGCTAGTGAATCCTCATTAACCTTTAAGGCATCCCGAAGAGCAAAAGAACCTAAACCATCCCGATCAAAATCGGAATTAGAAGTCACCAAGGGAGAGTGATCAGACCCTAATCCATCCTTTACTTGAAGGATGAAGAGTCACCAAGGACATCCTCATCTTCCAACAGCTCATAAATTCGATCAAGATCCACCAGATTGGAAAAATCTTTCAAAAATAAAGAATTATGAAGGGTTGTTGGAACTTCATTAGAAATAATGTCACCAAATTGTAACGAAAACGAACCAAGAAACTTATCCTTAATTTCAATTGTGGCTAGGAGAAAACCACATAAATTTTCCTTTAGTTTGATGCGAGCAACTGCGAGATCAAGGAAGTTTAGAGTGTTTGAATTAATATCTTCTAAGCCGCCTAAGTTCTGATCAATGGCTTCAAAAACCGATCTAGTCTAAAATCTAAGAGGTAAGTTCCGAATCGAGATCCACCCTCCATAACCTTCTATATACTTGGGCAGGCTATGAAGACTATCGGACCAGCCCTCAGTCTTCAAATGAAGGTCTTCAATAAGTTGCCATTTTCCAAGGCATAGAAGAGAATCATCAACAATCTCACCATCAACTAAAATTAGTGCCTTATCAGCCATAAAAGGATTGATTTGAACCTTTAACTGAAAATGATTTTCAAGTGATGCCTTAACAGTATTCCAAGACATATGAGCGAACAAACGAGAGATAATCAGTAACTTGTTAAAGTCCACCTTTACCACCTCCTGAGACTTTCGAATCCAATAAGCAGGACCACAAGAAGAAAACTTCTGCAACAGGTAGGCACCACAAAAAGAAGAAGAAGAAACGTTCGTCTTTGGAACATTCGACAGCTTACCATCCATCGAAAAAACTTCTGAACCGAAAGGAATTATGAAAGCATATCTTTAAACACTAACCATCCTTTTCCCAACTGTCCCAAAGAAATCTGAAGAACTTTCCGACCACCAGAGGGAGGCCAAAAGACACAATGAAGAAACCATTTCCAATCGGAACAAAACTTGAAGATCCCACTTGTACCAAAGCTATCCTTAAATTTTCTAGGTTCAAAAAACCGATTGACTGAACCGACGATCTCATCAAAAGAGATCAATAACCATCGAAGATGCTCCATTGACAATGGAAGTCGAACCCCTTGGTCCGAACATTCCACAAATAATGAATCGCCTACTCTTCCCATAGAAAAACTTTCTCCATTGATACAGCAAGAATGTTGGTCCATTGCACAATCCAAACAGAAGAAAAGACTGACGAAGAAAAACGGAGAAAAAACAAAGAAGACACCTGCAACTATCCGACTATTTACAGCCGAAAAGGCCGCCGATGAAGGAGAAGAAAGAAACAAAGGACCCAGATGAAGCCAGCGGAGAAAGACGAAGAAGAAAGGAAGAAGGCCTCTTCGACAACTTGACTAGCTATGGAAAGATCAGAGAGAGTTTTTTTTGACAAGGTAACAAAACAATTTCATTGAAAAGATCAGAGAGAGTTCAAAACGACAATCACTAAAGAGCACCGGAGAGGGGACGGAGAGAAGACAATGAACGATGGAAAGGACACGCAGAAAGGCAGAGCCTTACTGTGAAGGGACAATGGAAAGAAGTGACGAAACTCAAAGAAGGTGAATGGAGGAGACAACCGAGAAGAAGTCGGCGACCTGAGACCGGAGGGCCTGAAACCGAAGGAAACCTACCGGAGAAGACGAAGGGACGAGACACGAAGAAGGGTTACGGAGGAGAGAGAACGGAAAAACTTTGAACCTTTAAACCGAGAAGAAGTCGGTGAGAAGAAGCCAGCGATCTGAGATCGGAGGGCCTGAAACCGAAGGAAACCTACCGGAGAAGACGAAGGGATGAGACACAAAGAAGGGTTACGGAGGAGAGAGAACAACTCTTACTTCCCTTAGTTTTTTGACTCATAAAATCTTATTTAGAAGGGTCAGCAGCCACACCTTCTACAGACATAATATGACCCAAATACTCTCTACGTGAAGCGCCAAACTGACATTTCTTGAGGTAAGCAATGAACTGATTTTTCACTAAAATCCCCAACACTGTTGTGAGATGGTCTCTATGGTCGTGCATCGTGGTGCTATATATTAATATATCATCAAAGAAAACTAATACAAACTTTTGTAAATACAATCGCAGAATATCATTCATAATTGACTGAAATGTGGAAGGAGCATTCCTCAACCCCAAAGGCATCCCCAAGAATTTATAGTGACCCTCATGAGTTCTAAAGGTTGTTTTATGAACGTCACCGGACTAACGCGTATCTCATCGTACCCCGACTTCAAGTCGAACTTGGGAAACACTGTGGCCCCAAACAATTCATCCGATAACTCGTTGATAATTGGCATTGGATATTTGTCTGGGATAGTAGCTTGGTTTAGCGCACGGTAGTCCACACAAAAACGCCAACTACTATCTTTTTAACCAACAATACTGGGCTCGAAAAGGCACTCCTACTATGTTGTATGATTCCCGCAGTCATCTCTCGAACCAACCTCTCAATCTCATCCTTTTGAAACTGTGGGTAACGGTGGTCGACAGTAATTGGTCTCGTGCCCCCTTCTGATTCAATCGTATGATCTCGACTCCGAATTCGAGGTAATGTACCATTGGGTCGAAACACCATCTCAAATTGCTGAAGAATGTCACGAATCTCCCACGGAAAATTGCCCCAAACCTCTGGTGATAAAAAAGTAAATTTGCCTACTGTTGTTGGTTCCAGGAAATTCAGCTCAATCAGAACACCGTGGTCTTCATCCCCGAAAGCCTTCATCATCGATTTCATGACACTTGAGATTTTACCAAGCTACGGTCCCCACATAACTGAACCAACCAATTATCCACTTTGAAATCCATTTTCAATAAACGATAATCAAATTGGATCTTACCCAACATTTCAAACCACGAAATGCCCAATATCACATCAGCACTACCCAAAGGAAGAGGAAGGAAATCATGAATAATTGTTAAATCAGAGATAGTAAGAACCACGCCTTTGCAAATTCCCACAGCATGCACAGTTCCACGTTTCCCAACACAACTCCATAGCTTGATGTCGATGAAATCGGTAGTTTGAGGTTAGTAACCACATACACTAAAAATAAAAAATGGAGAGCTGTAGGATTGGCGGGGAAGTTTTCACCATTCGGAAGGAGGGGGAGTCTTTGGTAGTGAGAAATGAGTCTAGGGGAGTCCACATTCCCCTTACGTGGCCGCATCTGTATTGGTTCGCCGGGGCTTTCAAGGCTTTGATCAGTGGCAGAGCCTGCCACTCTCACCGTGAGGAGAAGTTTAAAGATGAGAATGGCACTTTGGGCCTTTTTGGTTTGCGGCGGCTGCCCTCTGGGGCGGTGCGGTGTGTGGTGTGGTTCCCCTGGGGAGGAAGAGCTTGCCTTCAGGTTCCTCTGGGGTCTTACGGGAAAGGATGGATGGTGTTTGGGGGAATGCTGGAAGATTGCATCAAGGCAAGGGATAGGATGGGGTCCCCACAGAAGGAGGTTCGGTCAGGGGAAGGGGATGACAGGATGCCACTCTCAGGGCAGAGCAAGGAAAGGATTACCGGAAGGGGTCCTTCCTCGTTTTGGGTTAAAAAAGAAAGGGAGGTGTTGAACTTGGATCTTGATAGTGTGCTGGTGGTATCTCGACTTTTTGCACATACCTCGTGGAGGGAAGTTAAAGAGGCGGTGGAAAGCCACTTCAAGACAAGATGTCAGTTAAACCCTCTGTCGGCGGATAAAGCCCTGCTGAAGGCGGTTGAAGGGAAAGAGAATCTGTGGTCTGCAAGGAAAGGGAGGTGGTTGAAGGTCGAAGATTTGTACGTGAAGTTGGAGAATTGGTCGTTAGCGGTCATGGAAGGTCGGAGGTCATTAAGGGGTATGGAGGTTGGGTGTCAGTGTTGAATTTGCCTATCCAGTTCTGGTCCAGAGGGGTGTTTGAGGCTATTGGGGCTCATTTTGGAGGATTGGAAGAAGTGGCGGTGGAAACCTTAAACCTTACAAATTTGGAGGCAGCATGGATCAAGGTAAAGAAGAATATCTGTGGCTTTATGCCGGCAGCCATTGAAGTAGGCTTCCGATGTTGGACCCTTTTGGCTTTCGTTTAAGGATGTTGAAATTAGAAATCCTCCACTTTTTTTCGCACATGGTCCCGCTCTTCTTGCAAGACTTTGACAATCGGCTCGACTTGGTCCGGATAAAGGAAATATTAAGGGATGAGTCGGGGGTCTTAAGAGTAGACGAGGCAGGGGGAGCTGCCTCTTCTCAGGAGAATTGGGCGTTCTCGCCCCGCAAGACATGGTCGGAAGTCGACCGATTGGAGCAGTCTGAGGCCTCCTGGGTGAGCGGGAAGGCCAAGAGACGTTAGCGATTGAGGCGGTCGAGGTATTAAATGAGGTAGTAAAGGTTGGAAAGTAGTTAATGATCGGTTAGAGTGCTGTGTGTGGGCCGAGAGATCTGCTCTCTTCCTCTCCTTTATGTAGTCTCAACAATCAAGAGGAGTTAATGATTCATGGGTCCCGGGCCGAGAGTTGGCTTAGAAATAATGAGGTGTATAAGGATTTGAGCCCCAAAGGGCCACTTTTAAGTCTTCCCCTCGTCCCTCTATCGGTAAGAGAAGTAAGAGATAAATTCTGCAGTGCAAAATACTATGCCGGGAGACAGGGAGGGAAGGTCGGAAGAGAAGAAGGATCGACAACCCTTTTTAATAAGCAATGATTTTTGGAAGAATCGAGAAGTGTTGTTATTGGAAGATAGGGCGGGCGGTTGGGTCGCTTGGTCTTCAGGGACGACAGGATTCGAGGGGTTGGCGATCAATGATGGTCGGTGGTGGGGTTAGCCGTGTTGCTTCTCGAAAGTAGAATTGAAAGCCCTCAAAGGCGGCCGCTATTTCCCTGGCGCCTTGAAGCTAAGGGCTCTCTTTGATCGAGATTCGAAGTTAGGCTAAGCACCCACGAGGAGGCGGAAAAGTCGATTCGAGCGCGGTTTGTTGCAAGTAGTAACATAGGGTCCCCTTTAGCAAGTGTCAGGCACCTCTTTTCTCCCTTGGAGGGGGTTACCCGGTGTTCGGAGGAAGGGGAGGCAAGGGCTGACATTGGCTTAGCTGAATTTGATTCACTGATCAGGGCTTGTGGGCTGCAATTCCGGGGGGTCGGCATTATAGGGGCTACGTCCACATCTAAATGAGGATCCTTTCGTGGAACACCAGGGGTCTGGGGGATCCCTCCAAGCGGTTAAGTTTGAAAAATTTTGTTCTCAAGGTCAATCCGGATGTTGTTATGATACAGGAATCCAAGCTGGACACGGTGGATGGTAAGCTTGCTAAGTCAATTTGGAGTTCCAAAGATGTAAGTTGGGAGTTGGTTGCGGCAGATGGGAGGTCGGGAGGTTTGTTGATTCTCTGGGACAATGCCAAGATCAAAGTATTAGAAGTACTGAAGGGGATCTTCTCCATTTCGGTTAAGATATTATTTTCCAATTGTCATTTGTGTTGGGTCTCGAATGTTTATGGGCCAAACAGGGGTAGGGACAGGAGGAGGTTGTGGGAGGAATGGAGTGCATTGGCTGCCTATCGGGAGGGGCCATGGTGTGTTGGAGGAGACTTCAATGTTATAAGGTGGGCTAGTGAGAGAAGTCCGGAAGGAAGGTGCACTAAAAGCATGAGGTCTTTCAATAAGATCATCCGGGACCTGGATTTATGGGAAGTTCCCCTTAGCAATGGAAGTTACACCTGGTCTCGTTTGGGGTTGGAAAACTCTAGGTCTTTGTTGGACAGGTTCTTCATTAACAAAAGTTGGGACTGTGTTTTTGCAGATTCCAGGGTTTCTCGGCAGCCAAGGATTTTTTCAGACCACTTTCCTCTGCTTCTGGAGGCGGGGTCTTTCCAATGGGGGCCTGCTCCCTTTCGCTTTGTTAATGCCTGGCTGGAAAATAAGGAGTGTGTATCTTTGGTTGGCAAAGTATGGGAGGAGGATCAATCCTATGGGTGGGCTGGTTTTACACTATCTGTAAAGCTAAAAAAGCTAAAAGGAAAGTTGAAGAAGTGGGCGGCAGAGCAGGATCAGCTGGTAAAAGGAAAGGAGAATAACCTGATTGACGAAATCTCAATGTTGGATAAGAAGGTGGAGTCCTCTCCTCTCTCCTCCCACGAGTTGTTAATCCGGGCTATGGCAAAAGGAGAACTACTGGAACTTTATATGGAGAATGAGAGGAAGTTGATCCAAAAATGTAAGCTTGTATGGCTTAAAAAGGGGGACGAGAACTCAGGTTTCTTCCATAGATATCTGGCAGCAAAAAAGCGATCGTCCTTGATCTCAAGCATCTTGTCTTCAGAAGGGATACCCCTGGTAAAGTTTGCGGATATTGAAGCAGAAATTGTTCATTTCTTTGGTAAGCTCTCTGAGAACGCATCCTGGGCCGCGCTATGTGCCGCTGTTTGAGGGATGGAAGGGGTCTCGACGGGAGCAAATGGGGCACTCACACCCCAGGCCTCGTTGAAGAAATTGAGAGGGCACTAAAACAAATGGGAAGGAGTAAGGCCCCAGGGCCCGATGGATTCACGATAGAATTCTACCTAAAGTGTTGGGACTTGTTGAAATTGGACTGTTGCGTTTTTTCTTCAAGGAGTTTCACAAAGAATGGTCATATCAATTCGGGCAAAAGAAAATTTTATATGCCTAGTTCAAAAGAAGGGTGCTCCAAGTGCGATTCAGATTACAGAGCCCATCGCCTTGGTTTCCTCAACGTATAAGATCCTCTCCAAGGTGCTTGGCCGACCGATTAAAAAGGTAATGTCATCCATCACTTGAGGTCCAAAGCGCTTTCATTAAAGGTAGGCAAATTCTAGACTCTGTGTTAATTGCAAGTGAGGTGATTGAGGATTTTAGAATGCATAAAAGGAAAGGGTGGGTGTTGAAGCCGGATTTTGAGAAAGGCCTTTCTTCATGTAGACCGGGGTTCTTAGAGGGTCCTTGAGCAAAAAAATTCATTACAAAGTGGATTCAAAGGATGAGGAGTGTATGGTTGGCCAAAAGTTCTCGGTAATGGTAAATGGAAGGCCTAGGGGCGGATTACGCCACCCGAGGGTGCGGCGAGGAATCCTTTGTCTCCTTCTTGTTTGTTTGTTCCGTGGTTGAAGTTTTGAATGCTTTGGTGGAAAAAGGGATTGCTCGGGTCATTGCTCAAGGTTTCAAGGTAGGAAGGAGAAGGTGGAAGTGTCCATTTTGCGCTTTGCGGACGATACAATTTTATTTTGCAAAGAAGATGAAGGAGCGCTGGAAAACTTAATCCCGTGTGTGGTAAGGCTTTTTGAAGTATGTTCAATGGTCAAGGTGAATTGGTCAAAATCTGCCATTTGTGGGGTAAACTTGACAGAGGGCATGGTGGAGGAGGCTGCTGCAAAGGTAGGGTGTAGGGGAGTACAACTGCCTTTCTCATACCTGGGGCTTCCGTTGGGTGGTCATCCAACTTCCCTTGAATTCTGGCAGCCAGTGGTTAGTAGCTTCGAGAAACGATTGGACAGATGGAAGAGGTTTAGTTTATCACGAGGGGGTCGTTTGACGCTTTGTAATGCGGTTTGCGAATCCTCCCTTGTATTTTATGTCTCTGTTTCAGCTTCCAGTGCAAGTTTGTTTGGTTTTGGAAAGGCTTATCAGGGCCTTTTTCTGGGAAGGGTCGGAAGGGGGAAAGCTCAAACATCTGGTAAGATGGAGGGAGGTTGTCAAGCCTCGTGCTTCTGGAGGGTTAGGAATTGGGGCGTTGAAGGGCAAAAATCAGGCCCTGCTAGCCAAATGGGGCTGGAGGTTTTCAGAAGAATCATCTTCTCTCTGGCGAAGGGTGATTGTTAGCATTCACTGGTCTGCTTGGATAATGGATGGGATCCTAGCGCCTGAAAGTGCGACTTTGAGAAGCCCATGGGTCAACATTACAAGGGTTTGAGGCACCGCAGCATCCGCTCTGTTCAAGTTAGGAAGTGGCGGTTGCTTAGGTTCTCGGTGGGAGCCGTGGATGAGGGCATTCCTCAAAGATAAATTCCCTGGCCTTTTTGTGATAGCAAGGAATAAGTTGGTTACGGTGGATGAAGTCTGGGACAGTCAGCTGGGAGTCTGGGCTCTAATTTTTAGGAGGCCTTTGAAGGATGAAGAGATTGAAAGCCTTGCAGAGCTTTTGGGGGTCCTCGGTCGTGTCAAGCCTTCCCAGGAGCAGGACTCTAGAAGCTGGGCTCTAGAGGCTTCGGGGATTTTCTCTGTGAAGTCACTTTCAAAGCACTTGTGCCCCTACCCCCCGATGGATAAGATGGTGTATAGATTGTTATGGAAGGTGAAGTGTCCAAAGAGGGTCAAAGTGCTGACTTGGATCTTGCTGTTTGGAAGTTTAAATACAGTTGATGTTTTACAGAAAAGGTTGCCGCACATGTGTCTTCAGCCTTCGGTATGCCCCCTTTGTTTTGAAGAGGCAGAAACAGGATATCATTTGTTTGTAAGCTGCTCATTTGTTGGGAATTGTTGGTCAAAGCTTCTACGGGAATTTGGATTAGGGTGGGTCTTAGCAGGAGATCTAAAGGAGGGCGTGCTTCAGTTGTTAGCAGGGCCTCCACTTTCGCGAAGGGCCTCAATTTTGTGGGGAAATGCGGTAAGGGCATTGTTGGCTGATATTTGGTTCGAGCGAAATCATAGAGTTTTTCACGATGTTAGGAAGTCCTGGGAATCCTGCTTCGAAGCGGCTCATCTCAAGGCTTCGGCTTGGAGTTCTCTTTCAGGGGAGTTTGATGGTTTCACTATTTCGGACATCCAGGCCAATTGGAACGCTTTTATTTTCCCTATTAGGCTTAGACCGCTATCTTGTTTTATTTCATGTTATGGATGTTAGGGTTGTCTAAACTTTTGTACTTTTTCATTATCTTAATGAATTCATATTGTTACCTTTTCAAAAAAAACCACATCCACTAAAATGAAATTATGTGTCGCCTCGCTATCAATAAGAACGACCACATCCTGGTCACCAATTTTCCTCCAACTTTCATTGTCTTCGGTGAATTGAAGCCTACCTGCGAATTCAGAGAAAGATTTGCAATTTTTGTTTATTCGCGTGTGACCTTAGACTCAACAGCCCATACTGCTGTGGAAGGTTTATTCCTTCTTGGTATTAAGATTTCAATGGAAAACTTGTCGAACGGCTACAATCGACCACCCAGCCAATTCAAGAGGGTTGGTGGCTTTCCTTACCCTAATTTGCTAAGCAAATTACACAAAAAATTATTCATTGACTCAACAACAAAAGAAGAACGTAAATATACTCCCCTTTCCCGAATAAAGCACACAGTGGACCCCACAAAAAGCACTCACTCCCACAATCCTTCCCACTAACCAACTAACTCCTGTGATTTCTCCTTTTTGCCCCTCCTTTGGTAGCATTTTATAATTGGGGCTCTAACAAGCTGCTGCTAATTCATCCCCTCCATTCGATTGTTGCTTGGTGTCTTCAGCCCCCTCCTGCAAGACTATCACTTGTAGTTCTTTCTTTTTACATCGGTGAGTAGGGCTAAATTTCTCGTCACACTTAAAACACAATCCTTTTTCCTTTCCGAAGTTCCGTTTCCATCGACCGTCGTTGTGGCGCAATGCCACTTCTCGTGCCGAACTCCCGTACTAGCATAACGGTAGTGGATGACCCTGTCGAATTGCGATTAGGGCTGAATGAGATGGTTCGTGCAGTTAAACCACTTGACTCACTAACGCTAGACCCGATCAAGGCAGAACCCCCCTTCTAACCCGTATTAACATTGGGCCCCGTGGCCTTCTTCTAGTGAATTAAACGATCATCCTCGATTAGTTGGGCCATTAACATTTTGGCCTTCAGGCCCACTTGTTGGAGTTTTCTCATCTCACTTTGAATCTCTTCTTCCAGCCCACTTTCAAATTTACCCTCGAGTATGTCGTCACAATCCTTCATCCCATTCGCATACCGTACAAACTTCTGGCAGTAATCCCGTACTGTCGACTCTTGCTGCAGCTTCACCAATCTAGCATACCGATTACTCAAAGCTAATGATCTGAAGCGTTCCAACAGGAGAAGCTAATATTCACTCCAGCTATTTATCTTTTAGACAAGGCAACAACAATACTTTCATTGAAATAATGAAATGAGTCTCACTCCAGCTATTTATCAGCGTTCGATCTTCCTCCCATTGATGCCAGTCAAGGCTTCTCCTTCAAAAAAAAGCACGGCAGCTTCCAATTTGTCCCTCTCCGTCAATCAATTAACCACAAAGTATCGTTCTACCCGATGCAACCACCCATCCGGGTCTTCATCCTCCTCCCCTTTGAAGATCAGCACTTCTAGTTTCCTCAATCTCATATCAAATAATGGTACCTCTTTTATAGTTGGCGCACTAATTTCTACATTATCAATTAAATTCTTTTTCTCTATTTTTTTCCCCTTCTTTACCGATTCAACATCCACTACCTTCTTCCCTTTATCAGTCATCGTTCTCTTGGATGTCTCAGTCCTTTGACCCACAGTTTGTGCTCCCTCTAATCGTGACAGGATCGTTTTCATCTCTTCACGAAGGATAGCGAATTGTGTATCCATCTTCAATGTTATAGTTGTTTGCCTCTCCCCAACTTCAGCAAACTGTAAGTCTCTCTTTTCTTCATTCTCAGCTTGTTTTCAATCAAACTCATTCATCTTCTCCTCTAACTCAATCATTCTTCCTTCCATCTTTTCGACCATTCCCCAACAATCACCACTCTGATACCAAAATTGATAAGACTAGCCTTGGCAATTTTATTGTTTAGCAGAAACCAAGTGTCAAGGGAAGTTTTGAGAACTCCCCACCTCTCCAAAATCTCTCTAAGATAAAACAACATATAACAAAAAGATGCCCACAACAGCCTAACCAACCCTTTAAATACCCCAACACTCAAGCCCCTCTAACTAACAAACAAATGGGCCACACACTCAAACAAACTCTATTTGTACTCGTCCCTTTCTCCCCTCTCTTACAAGTATACACTTTCATAATATGGGGTCTATCATAAAATTATGCCTTTGCACTTTTGAAAGCAATGAACTTGTTTTCTTAACTTGGATCATTGATCACAAAGGTAGTCCACTCCTAATCTTTCCTAAGGATTGAAATCGCTTTGATTTAAGCGTTTTAAGGTTTGTAGGTAAGGAGTCCTTGAATTTACAAAGGTTCTGATCAGTTACCTAAGGAGCTAACAACATCTTAGTTGGCTTGAAAAGGTTGGGGTAGTCCAATATAAATTAAAAGAATAAAGGCGTCATATACAATCTATAAATAGGATAAAATATATGTTTGATTCTTTCAAACCAGGAATTCTTCAAGTCACCATCCTCCACATCCCTTTCAAAAATTCCGACTCAACCAAAAGACACCAGGTCCATTGGGATGAAAAATGAAGGGGCAAATGGGTCTCTCTCCTTAGCATCTGGTTATCTCGTGGGGTAACAAATCCCCCTTTTTAACATTGTTGAAGACTTGCAACATCATTATCATTATGTAGAAGAGAAGTCCGTTTTGTCCGAAAACATTGCAAAACATTGTTTCATTAAAAAAAAAGGTGCAAAAGATCAAGATGTGATCCTACAGCCATTAATGCAGAAACTTCTGGCTCAAATCTCTTCAAGATAGCACTAGCAGCATTCATTTTTTTACAAATGGTTGAATTTAACTGGGGCATACTAATGCCATTCTCTCCATCAATCAAACAAAGGTTCTCAACCATACTATAAGATCCTGGGACCTTGAGCATGTATATACGAATACAAAACAAGTTAAAACATAATAACGAACAATTAAAAACCATTCAACATGCAGTTGTTGAATGTGAAATTATCATAGGGAATCAGTTGATAGATTTGACAAAGCATGCCTGAAATTTTTGTGCTGCCAGAGGATCACTTGGGTTTTTATCTGGATGAACCTGCCGTGCCTAAAATACATTAAAAAAATAAGTATTGATAAAAGTCAGAAATCTGTCTTCCCATTCTGTCTACTGCATAAAAGAACAAGTAAAGCACAGACACGTTTTCAAAAAAAAAATAAAAAAAATAAAAAAAGAAAAGAAAGAAACGAAAAGAAAGGAGCGCACAGATGCAATATAGAGTAAGATTAAAATTAAACCTGAAAGACAAATTCGAATGAAAACAGTTAGGACAAGGCTATTCTGAATAAAGAAAACGAATTTCAAAGTTTGTTTTCAAATGAGGACAGAGTTGGAGATGTAATCAATCTCAACTACACATTATCAATTGCTTTACATAAAGGTTTAACGATGAGGCAAAGAACGTATACAATTACCGTGTGTAGGAAAATGAATGCAATGGAATGGGAAAATTTAGGATCATAGATGGCAAAAAAAAGCAGATTCGATCAATAGTACGAGAAATAAGTGCACAGGACATTAGATTCGATATGGGAGTGCCTATATACCAATAATACGCATAGATCCAGCTGCAAATTATTGTTCACATGTAATAAATGAGAGATGAATGTCAAATCTCTTCAAACTAATCTGAAATGTGGTCAAACCATAAGTTGATACAGAAGGGGTAATCAAGCCCGAAGATAACTGAGGAAAGGGGAAGAAATTAAGCTGAAAATCAGAAAAGCTGGGTGGAAGTTATGCAAACGAAAACCACCTTGATGTAATAAGCTTTCTTGATTTCGGCCTCCGTAGCCGCGGGGCTGACTCCAAGCACGTCATAATATTCCGTCTCCTTCACCATCTGGGACTTCCGATCAGCCAATTGATTTTTATGGTGAGGAGTTTAAAAGTCCCCGCTGGCCTTTTGCTAGAATGAAGGTCGGAATACCAGGTTCAATTGTTGGTAACTTCTAGGAGAATAATTTATTTATCTGAAGAAAAGCGATGAACTCGGAGGAGAGGAGACTCCTTGGAGGATAGTAGAGAGATTAAAAAAGAAAAACGAAAAACGAAAAAAAAAAATATATATATATATATATATATATTCCCCAGCCGCGTGAGACGATAGCAGGTGGCGTTACTTTGTAACTCGCAACCCGTGTAAGGGGGAGTTAGCTAACTCGTGGTCATGTAAACGTTTTCATTTCCACTTTTCAGTTTTGAATTATTGTCTATTCATTTTTTTCTGAGAAGAAGGCCATCGTATTACAATAAATTTTTTACAAAAAGATGTGAAATATGGGATATGAGATTTTTAAAAAAATAATATAATTTTAAAAATCTATATATATTACAAGTCATACAATTTAAAACAAAAAAAATATATATATGTATATATGAAACTTAAAAAATATATAATTTAAAAAATCTATATATATTACAATCTACCTCGTTTTTTACCAGTTATACATATTATACACACAATTTATATATATGAGATATGTTATTTTTTAAAATAATATAGTTTAAAACAAAAATATGATAGTTTTCAAAGTCAACTCTTTAATGTCCCAACGTAAAATTTTAAACATTAATTTAATTTATTAGATCAAAGCATAAAAGTCCAAAAAATAAGTTTATTTTGAACATAGATGTAAAGTCAAAATAAATGTGAAGAAATTTAAAAAAAAAAAATCAAGCAACTTTCTAAGAAAATCTACAAAATAAATAATATAAGGAAATCGTGTATACGCGAGTTCCAAATGTGTAAATCGTGTACACTACCATATTTTAAACAATAATTTTCTTATCCACCTTAAATTTGAAATTTATTTTTTTAATTTACATTTTAAAATTATAAGTTTCAACACTACCTCAATTTGTTCATTTATATTTAAACATCATTATCTATAAAATTCTTTCGTCTAAACATTTTGATGTATGAAAAACTTTATTTTGAGTACCGTTGTCTGTTGATTTGCGATTCCTTTTGCTCCGTATATGTCAAAATAATAATAGTACCACGGTCGCTCAATTTAAATCGCCAAAAAGTCTAAGCTTCGACTATTACCTCACACACATTGTTGAACTAAAAAAACTCTTGACTTCCATTAAAATAAATAAATAAATATTATTTTTTAAAAAATCCGGATTTAAGTGGATTTTAACAAAAAGATCCATGTATTATTTATTATTTAATTTTCTCGCACTTTTTTATTTTTAATAATACATAAATATTTTAAAAAAAAACTTATGCTTCATTTTATAATTTCATATTGATAATAATTAAGTGGAAATGAAAGTAAAATATGTGTATTTAAAAAATGGACAAAATCAATATAAATAGTCCTTTAATAATGACTAGGTAATATAATTGAGTATTAAAAAACGTTTTTGTTTAAATGATAATTTCATTTTATCATAAAAATCAATATTCATGGTTTAAAAACAAAATTAAGAATCTCATATGTTTAGAAATCATAAAACTATTACTGTATTTATTTTCTTATGTACAAATCAATATTAGTTATTGATTATTGTTGACACGTATTTTCAAAATTGAAAGAAAATGAGATATATCTAAATAAACGTTATATTTTATTAATTTTGTGGTTGCGGAATACAATCTCTAAGTATGATCATCTGATTCTTTCTGGTATGTGTGTCACTGGAGAGATGAAGAGCTTGTTCTCGAGATTGAAGTCTTGCAGGAGTCTTTGTTCTTCACGGAGCGTTTGACACATAAGGACTTGCCTTGAAGTGTTCAGCACCTAAGAACTTGTCTCGAAGTGTTCAACACCTAATGATTTGTCTAAGAGCGTTCAACGCCTAAGGACTTTAGGGAGCATTTAGAGCATTCAACACCTAAGGAATTTGCTCTAAATTTAATACCTAAGGACTTTGCTCTGAGATCTCTTGAATATAAGTTTAAATGCAACCCAATTCGTCATACCTGATTGAAACTCAACTCAATTGTTCATGTTCATGTTGTTAACCTGAACGGTCTTCACCAAAGACCTCTCCTTCATACGGGAGTCATAAACGTATTTGAGGGATTCGTGCTAAAACTTTCCAGACGGTTGTCCGAACATGTTCTGCAACAAACTCATGATCTCACGAGTTGAGACCATGCCCTCGTGCTTTTTTGCTAGAACTTCAAAAACACTAGCCAAAATGTAGATCTTCGCCTTGTCATTGGCCTATAGTATATGAGTGGGGTTGGGAACCTTATTCTGGCAACACTATGGATGCGACTCACTTTGTATTTGATACAAACGAGGTGATCCAACTTGTTCATGTAGTAGACATGCGAGTTGGGTCATCATGTGTGATGAGTTTGTACAAGACCGGATCGCGAATTACTAACCAACTGAGGAAACACTGTTAGCAGATTAGGCTTAATAATTCATATATGACCAATAGTAACTCGACCTGAATCTTGAGCAGGTTATAGACTTCTGTTTGCGAGGGATTGTCCTTTGACTGGTATATGTGAGAGTGGCCGACTCAATATGTCTACCTTCTTGAGGACAAAATCGCGTGGGGAGCTGGAAACATAACTCTACGAGATAGAATTCACTCATTCCCGAGCTTAGGAAAATTAGATGAGTCATTCCCTTAAGTGTTGACTTCGGGACTTGAACAACGGGACCCCACCCTCTCACTGGCCCTAGAAGGACTTTGTTTATGGTAGGACCATAAACAGGTTGTCCATTAGAGAATCAGTGGCACTTAAGGAGCAAGATGTACTCACATGAGTAAAATGATAATTGTTGTGACTACGAACAACTCGCGAATGGTCGACTTACGGGCATTGGTTATATCGATGGAAAAAATTGTCCTACAGTGAGAAAAGTGCAGCTACGAGTCTATAGTGGAGTGGCTCATAGTTAATGAATGTTGATTAATTAGATCAAATAGTTTTACCGGTTGACCTCGTATCATTAGAGCTCATGCTCTGTAGGTCCATTAGATCCCTTTGTTGGCCCAATATGGAATAAACGAGTGTATAAAGTTTTGGAGCAAATTTGAAATGTTCAAATTTGTAAATGGAATTCTTATATCAATTATATGTGATATAATCGATAATATAGTTTGATGCAAATATGATTTTAATTAAACTATATACTATGTGTGCATTAATTTCCAATATGAATCAAGTCCATATTAAAAACTATAGGTTCAAAATTAATTCAAATGAGATTCGTATTAAAGCTTTAGTTTATGTGAGAGGTGTTGTGGAATATGATTCAATTGATATTAAATAAATATGTAATATTTATTTAACATAGTTTTATTTAATAACTATGATTTATTAAATATTTATATAATTAAAAAAAATATTTTTTTTATTATGGTTTTATTAATTAATTAATTTCTAATCAATTAATTAATTAAAAAAACACGTTAAGTCCCTACATTTTGTAGAGGAGTGGGAAAGTGGGAATGATTCCTTCTTTAAAAAAAATGCAATAGGATTGCATTTGGAGATGTTGAACAATTTGGAAGAAAAAAACCCTTTCTTCATCTCTCACAATTTGAATCAATAAGCTTTTCTTGATTGTTCTTAGAATTTCGATTCCAAAAGGATCTCACAATCCTCATTTGCTAAGAGAACAACAGAGAATATCAGTGAAGGTTCAATTGGGTTCGTGAAACTTGTTGGGATTTCGAGGCTTGGAGAATAAAAGATTATCTGCAAAAGTTGTAAATTTTTTTTCCCTCTTCTCTGTAGAATGCATGCTTTTTTCTGTATTTCAGAATAATTTCTTTTTCTTAAACATGTTATGAACATAAACAATGCACCAAATTGATAAGTGATTCGAGCGTTTCAACTATGGGAATTTGATTCCCTTCAAGTTTGAGATTTGTATGAAATGAATAAACTTTTAGGGCTAGATGCTTAGTCGCGAAGCCGAACTGTGAGTCTGGACTAGTGTGCTTGTACGGAAAGATAAGAGTATATTATTTATATTTAATACATATACAATTTGAACAGTCAAATTATCAATAAAAAGGTTTAAGGTTTTTTGGGGTGTGGATTTAGGGTTGTTGTGGAAGTATACATTAGACTTATCATATGTTAGATGATGTTTGTGTTGGGATTTATGTCTTAAAGCCTTGTAATTAATGTTTTATTTATTAATTAATAATTATTTTAATTATTTTGTTTGTAGTATAATATTATCCATTATGAGGGTGTTTGGATCACAGAGTTGGGTTGAGTTGGGTTGAGTTGTGCAGAGTTGTTTTGTCAGTAAGTTATGGAAATCAGTGTTTGGGGTGCAGAGTTGAGTTGAGTTTAGTCAGGAAGTGTTTGGGGTGCAGAGTTGAGTTATTATGTCAGGGGTATCTGGTGCATTTTTTTGTAAAGTGAATAACTTTGATTTTTTGTGACTTTTTTTCTTACATTTTTTGTTTCCACCAAATCAATGGCAAACATATTTGCCTACAATTTCAAAATTTCATTATGAGATCAACTACAAATTTACAATATATATTACCATTTGCAAGATTTATGAGATATTTATGAAAGTATTAGATATTGGGATTGATACCAATTTTTCTTTTCCAATAAAATTTATTTTTTATCTTATGTTATTGAGAACATATTCTTCAATATGAAGGAGTTTCTTCTTTTTAAGCACATGTTCACCATTAATCTATTTATTTTAATGTACTTAGGTATTAGTATTAATACTTTGCAATAAAAACGTGTATTCATTGTCTACAAATCAAATACAAACACATTTGTCTACAATTTCAAAACTCAATTATGTGTTCAATTATAAAATTACAATATATATTACTTGTCACACCCCCTTCCGAACTACCTGCTAACTCAGCTCGAAAGGCGGCGTGAAGCCAACAGACATTGTTTATCTCTTAACAATACCTGCTGACACTGCGAGCTCGATCTCTACCTGAAAAGTTTGAAAACATAGAAAGAATGAGCTAGACGGGGCCATAGAAAGGCAAGGAAGACTATGTGTCCCGAGTATTAGTGAGCTTAAGATGCTATTCTAGAGGAAGCTCACAATTCAGCTACGCTATGCATCCAGGAAGCACCAAGATGTGTAAAACTATGAAAGGGACTTATTGGTGGCCTGGGATGAAGCGGGAGATAGTTGATTATGTTGATAGATGTTTAATCTATCAGCAAGTTGAACCATAGACTCACTAAGACAACAAGGTTTATACCGATTAAAATCGACGTCTACACTTGATCAGCTTGTTAAGCTATACGTCGACAAAATTGTGAGTCAATATGGAGTGCCAGTGTCCATACTTCCAGATAGAGATCCGAGATTTACTTATATGTTTTGGCCTAGCTTACAAAAATTATGCGGACAAAGCTGAGTTTTAGTACAGCGTTTCATGTTCAGACAGATGGGCGCTTTAGAGGATCATCCAGACCTTAGAGGACATGTTGAGAGCATGTTTCCTTCAAGTTAAGGGAAGTTGAGATACACACCTATTACTTATGGAAATTGCTTACAATAACAATTATCAGTCTAGTTTTGACATGGCACCATTTGAGGCTCTAGATAAAAGACCCGTGTAGAATGCTCGTATATTGGAATGAACTAGAGAACGGAAGCTAATCGGTCTTGAGTTTGTGCAAGTTACGACACATAACATTAAGATATTCAGAAAGAATTTGAAGATAACTCAAGACCACAAAGAATTATGTAGATAAGCAACGAAAGGACTTAGAATTCGGGTTGAGATCAAGTTTTCTCGAAGTTATCTCCGTGAAGAGGTATCTTTAATTTTTGAAAGAAAGGTACGCTAAGCCCTAGATATATTGGTCCTTATCAAGTAACGGACAAGTTGGGCCAAGACCTCTCACGACTAGAATTGCCAGCAGAACTATCTCGAGTACATGATGTTTTTCATATGTCCATGTTGAGAAAATATATTCCAGATCTGACACTTGTGCTACAAGCACAACCCGTTGAGCTGAAAAAAGACATGAGTTACGCAGAGGATGCAGTTCAAATCCTCGACAGAAAAGAACAAGTTTTAAGAAACAAGACGATCCCACTCGTGAAGGTTCGTTGGAGACATCACGGAGTGGAGGAGGCAACCTGAGAGTTAGAAGACTAATGAGAAGCAAGTACCCGACGATTTTCACCTAAGGACTACTAAATTTCGAGGACGAAATTTCTCAAGGGGAGGTAAGTTGTAAACCCGAGATCTTTCTTTGGAACTTCCTTATTAACAAACAACAAAAAGAAAAAGAAATGAATGTTTAAAACTTGGTTTCCCATGTTTTAAAAAGAAAAGAAATGAAGTGAAAGACAAAAGGAAAACAAGGAAAGAAAGTTTAAACCATTTTGGTTTGGTTTACTTTTTAAGACAAAAGAAGAAAAGGAAATGAAACAAATGTTTAATATATTAAGTTATTTTGTTTTGCTAAGAAAAGAAAAGAAAAGAAAAGAAAAGGAAAGAAAGAAAGAAGATAAAGGAAAGAAAAGAAAAGGAAAAGAAATAGAAAATGAAAAAGCAAAAGTGCAAAAAGACAAAGGACCTCTTCCACCGATTGACTTTTTTTTTTTTTTTTTAAAAGGATTTCTCTCCATTTTCTTCTCTTTCATCACAAACTAAGGCTGAAGCTTCGTGGTTGAAGGAGAAAGGAAGAAGAAGGAGACCATTTTTGATGATTTTGAGTCAGAGTTGCGTAAGAAAAGAGGAGAACACAAGGGGATTCTTCATTACAAAGAAGGAAATCAACTCGCACAAGTTCTGATTTTCTGTTCATCTCGAGCTCCACAAGAAGAGGTAAGAGTTGAGCTTTTGTTTCATGAAAGTTAACTCATATTGGAACAAAATTCGTGAAGGAAGCTCGAGCCAATTCTGATTTTAAGTTGCTGTTTTGTTAAGAGGAAGGCGGAAAGATGAAATTTCTTCACAAATCCGAGAGGTCTCTGATGTTTTGGTTGTTCTGATCTGTATACTTGGAGTTAGAAGCTCTAATTGGTATGGTTCGAAAGCTTATTCAATTTCCTACAAGTTTCGTGAAGGAATCGTGAGATGAAAATGATTGGAAGATGTTGTAATCATCAGGTTAAGTCTCGGGTTGCAGCAGGAAGTGAAATCTGGAACAGCAGCAGGATCAATTTAGGGGTTAAGCTACTGAGGTATTTTCTAATCAATACGTTAGGAATCTCATTTTCATGTCTTCATAAGAGTTTTAGAGGGTTCAAAAAGAAGAGTTTGGTATAAAGTACATTCTTTTTGGATAAGTAATGAAGAAGTTATGGCTGTCTGAAAACAGGCGTAAAAATCTCAAAATGCCGGATTTTTGAAAGTGTATTTTCTTGTAGTTTTAAGGTTAAAAACCATGAGCTCGAGGTTCTAATACATGAATTTGGTTTGTTTGACAGGCCAAGAGCAAATAGGTCGAGTGTACGGGCTAAGATTCTAGTTCAAACACTGTGAGTGACAAAACGAACCTCGAAATGGTTTATAGGCTTTTATTATGTTTATGAAATGCAAGGTTTTGCTAAAACGAAATGGTTTCAATGCTTATTGTTTTCCTTGAACACTTGTTTATGAGCATTCATGATTTCTTAGAAATGTTTTAAAGTGTTCATGATGAGCTTAAATGTCTTGATGAAATTTATACACGAGCATATGTTTATTGCATTTCCGAAGTCTATGGAAATGTTATGACTTCGAGCAAGTATGTTTTAGCAAGTATGTTTTTAAAGATTTCCAGTTTTATGAACAAGCTAAGTAAGCTTGAGTTTTATGAAAAGAAAAGATAAGCAGGCATGTTCAAAAGTTTTCATGTGATCTTCTGAAATATTGAGCCTGAGGCTTAATGGTACCGTGTGTGCATTGCAGTCTTATTCTCGTTGTCGACGCTGAGTGTACTCCGTGACAACAGCTACCGCCGTGAGTGCTTTGGCGGGCTCCACTACATCGTAGAGTAAACGTTGGTTGTACTGGGCGTGCCCTACACAACGTGGATTGTGACATGTTTTTAAAAGAGTTTATCTCATTTACATGCCTTACGAGATTTTAACGAAATACTTGCTGGTTTTCATGAAAACCTATTATGATTACACAGTTACTTTTAACATTTGATTACAGATGCATATGCTCATAGATGGCCAGGTGATATGATTTACGAGTTAATAACTTTCTTTAAAACTCAAGTCACTCACTGAGCTTCATAGCTCATTCTTTCAGATGTTTTCCCCACTTTTCGTAGGATCGAGCTCCCGTGCTCGATAACTCCGCCATAGTCACCCGAAGCTTCTCATGTTTGATATGTTGTTCGTGGTTGGTGTGGTTTAATGAGTCCATATGTTTGTAAATTATTTTAAGAGAACTATGTAGTTATAGTCGTATGTGCTTTAGAGGTTGTGGTTGTTTAATTAGTGGTTTGACCGTTTGTGGTTCCGATGTTCTTGCTCGTTTTAGTTTCCAAGAGAGACTTAAGAAGAGTTTCTCCTCATGTACGTTTATAGTTCTCCGCTTTCCACCGTGTTTAAGTTTAAAGTGTTCCATATGCGAACATAGTATGTTGATCGTGTAAAGCGGTGTATGTCGCAGTATTGTTAAGAGGTAACAATGTCTGTTGGCTTCACGCCGTCTTCCGGGCTGAGTTAACAGGTAGTTGTGGAGGGGGTGTGACATTACTATTTTCCAAATGTATGTTAGGGATATTTGTAAAAGTAATGGATATTGGGTTTGATATCAATATTTCTTTTCCAATAAAATTCATTATTTAGAACTTTAACTCTTCAATATGAACTTTATTCCTTTTTTTATGCACATATTCACCACTACTTTTTTATTTTAATTTATGTAGGTATTAGTATTAATACTTTACATATGAAGAGTGTTTATTTAACTTTTTCTAAACACAAGCATTGTCTAAAGACATCTTTAGAATGAAATAAATAGTTTACCTTGTGAAAATGTTAAAAATATGTCAACATACTTAAATATTTTATGTCATATTGAAGTTTCATATCTACAAAATATTAGATATGTCATCAAGGTTCTAGCAACGCCATTATGCTGCCAAAATTTTCAGTGCAGGCGGTGTTGCTTAGTAACGTCTCTAGGAAATTTTGGGTTTGAAAAATTAGGGTCGTTACAGTTGGTATCAGAGCATGAGTTTTAGATTTTGCATACTCGCCTACATCGTAGGTAACGATCCTTATAGCCTCTCCCAGGAAGTCGACTCATCATCTCCAAGTTTACTTTTATTTTGTAAAGTAGTTAAAGTTATTTGAATTGCTTGAATGTTAACATTTGTTATGCTATGATTTTGACTTCTTTGTTCTTGTGCTAAGGTAGTTTAGAGTTTAAGTTGAGATTATGGTTCGAGGACGTGGTCGTTGTAAAGTTCTAGCAACTTTCGAGGACGAAAGTTTTTCTTAGATAGGTGACAACCCGTAAAATTAGGTGTTTTAATTGTATTTGTTTTAAATTTGAATCTTTGGATAATCAGATCAGGATTATGAACTGGTGTTTTAAAGTTTAAAAAAAGATTAGGATTTCTGTTTTAAAAAGGTTTAGGATTCCTTTTTCTAAAAGGATTAGAATTCATTGTTCTAAAAGGATTAGGACTTTTTGGTGTCTATTTAAACTAGAGTATTAGCAACTTAAATGAACACTTCAAAACTCTCCTCTTATTCTCCTTCTTCTCCACTTTCTTCATCTCGTCGGACCGTCGCCGGAAGTCGTCGGGAAGTCATCAGACCGTCGTCGAAAAGTCGTCGGACTGTCGTCGGACCACCACCGAAAAGTACTATACAGATGAGTTAATAACTCAACTCCATGGGGTTGAGTTATTAACTCACTGGTTATAATTGTTGGTGGGCCAAACAATGAGTTGGGTTATTAACCCAACTCAATCCCATCAACCAAACACCCCCTATATGAAAAATCCAAGGTTATTAGTGTAATCTTGAACAATATGTAGTTGACATACGAGAGGATCATGTTCAAGAAATAACCTAAAAGGTCATAGTATTTGGATAAGGTTGAATGCCTTATCCTAGTAACACTATTGATACGACCCACTTTGTAATAATTACAAATGATTTGTTCCAAATCATTCATGTGGAGACATGTGAGCAAGGGTATCTTATACAATGAGTTTGTATATGACCGAACCACAAAATATTTAATCTCTTTTTATAAATCCGTTAATTGAGAAGATTAATATTTCATCAGGATGATCATATGCAACTCGATCTTAATCCTGAATGAGTTATGAACTCCTGCCTGTGAGAGTTTTTCTTTTGATTTGCATGAGCGAGAATGACTTTTGTAGTCGATTTAATAAGTCTACCACTTTGGGGACTTGACCAAATAGGGAGCTAGGGACACAATCTCACAAGATGGAATTCCCTCCTTCCCATATAGGATAAGTAGTTGAGTAGTTCCCTTAAGTGTTGATTTCGGGACTTGAATAATGGGGTCCAGTGAGATGGACTTAGTTTATGGGTAGATCATAAACAAATTGTTCATTAGAAGATCAGTGGTACTTAAGATGCAAGATGTAATTATAGGGGTAAAACGAACTTTTGACCCAACTGTAATTACGAACAACTCGTGAAAGATCGACTTGTATGTAGTAATTATATCCATGGACACAACTTGTCCTACAGTGCATAAGAGTTCGACTCTAGGTCTATAGTGGAGTGACCTTAGAGTTAATGAATGAAAATTGATTAATTAAAGAGCTTAATTAATTAATTTTGTATCATAGGAGCTTATAATTTGTAGGTCCATAAGGTCCCTTTGGTAGCTCATAGTAACACTAGAAAGATTAGCTTAGTTGAAAGAAATATTTGAAATGTTCAAATTAATATAATTTGAATTGTTCAAATTAGTATTAATATATTATATATAATAAATATAAAAGAGAAAAATATATTTATTGTATTTGATACATTAAATATTAAAATAACTAATGTATATTAGATACATTAAAGAAACGATATTTATAGAATTTGAATAAGTTTCAAATGATTAAATATCATAGGAGATTTGAATAAGATTCAAATAAGTATAAGATATATTTTAATATATTTGATATTAAAAACAATCCGAAAAGTTTCTCCATATTTTATCCAATGTAAGTTTTAGCTTAACCTTGATGATTTTAGTTTAATTTTAAATAAATCAAAGGCGATCCAAGCTTTTGTTGTTGAGTGAATCGTTCATTCCTACATGAGGCACTAAATAAGTTATAATAACATGAGTTATTAAATAGTCTGTAGGATATTATAGTCAATAAAACCATATAATATTATTTAAAATTTATAGTTGTTTAGTATGAGTTATAGTAGTATGTGTTTGGGTGTAGAATATTCCACAGGTTATTATAATTGGCCCTTATCGATTACAATCCTTTGCGCGTGAGTGAGAACTTTGAAGGAATGAACATTTCAATCCGCATCGGAAGCATTGGACCGTCTTTGATTTTATATAAAATTAAACTAAAAACAATAAGATTAAGCAAACTTACTTTGAAATAACTACGTCTCGAGTTCCAAGACTTTCACAAAATCTTTTTTGCTTTGGCTCGAACACAAGATCAAGGCTTATGAGAGCCTCTTAAAATAAAATCCCGAAAGGGATTGGAGAGGAATAAGTTTATATAATCCTCCAACTTCTTAATGAGAAGATGACTTAAATTGTAACTCAAAAAATTCTGAATAGCTCACTCATAGGGTCTTATTTGTTTGCCTAGGGAAAATAATTAAATAATATATTTTAACATTTAATATATTAAAATATATTTATCCAACCAATTTGAGTAATATTCAAATATTTCTAAATTCTACTCCGATATTTATTTCCTAATTTGATTCTAATTCAAATTCAATAAATACTTTTTCTTTAATGTATCTAATACATTAATAATTTAATATTTAAGGTATCAAATACAACAAATATTTTTCTCTTTTATATTTAATATATCTAATAAATATTAAATATTAATTTGAACACTTCAAATTAAACATTAATTTGAACATTTAAAATATTTATTTCAACTAAACTAATCTTTTAGTGTTACTATGACCTAACAGTGAGACCTTATGAGCCTACAAATTATAAGCTCCAATGATACAAAATTAATTAATTAAACTATTTAATTAACCAGTTTTCATTCATTAATTTTAGGTCACTCCACTATAGACATAGAGTTGCACTCTTATGCATTGTAGGACAAGTTGTGTCCATGGATGTAATCATGACATGCAAGTCCATAATTAACGAGTTGTTCGTTACAGTTGGGTCGAAAATTCGTTTTACTCATAATTACATAATTGCACCTTAAGTACCATCGATTCTCTAATAAACAATTTGAACCATAGACTAAGTCCTACCGGGTCAGTGAGAGGGTGAGCCCCTTGTTCAAGTCCCGAAATCAGCACTGAACTACTCGTCTACTTACCCTATATGAGAAAAAGTAAATTCCATTTCATGAGATTATGTTTCCAACTCCCTATTTGATAAAGTCTCTAAAATGGTGGCTTATTAGATCGGCTACAAAAGTCACTCTCACTCATGCAAACCAAAGGACAATCAATTACAAGCAGAAGTTCATAACCCACCCAGGATTAAGATCGAGTCGCATATGATCATCATGATGAAATTATAATATTCTCAATTAATGGATTTATAAAAAGAGATTAAATATTTCATGCTCCAGTCTTATACAAACTCATTGTATAAGATACTTCACTCACATGTCTCTACATGAACAATTCAGATTAAATTGTTTTGTAACTATACAAGGGGGGTCGTATCAATAGTGCAACCAGAATAAGACATCTTACCTTATCCATATACTAGAGAAAAATTCTAGTACTACGGGAGTATATTTTTTTAATAATACTCTTATTTATTCCTTGCTACGTTAGCATCCCTTTGAAAATCATGTGGGTTCCACCATAATTTACGTGAGATCCATTAATATCAAAACATAGTGTGAATATACAGAGTATGGTACTTCTGCAATACTATAAATTTTTCCCCATATACCATGACTATTATTTCTTGAACATAATCCTCTCTATGTCAACTACATATTGTTTAAGATTATACTAATAACCTTAGATTTTTCATATAATGGATAGTATTATATTGCAAATAAAATAATTATTAATTATTAAATAAAACATTAATTACAAAGGTTTAGGGCATAAATCCCAGCGAACTTGAGCCATGAGGAGAAGCCCATGCAAGTCTTGGTAAGGGATCAAAGAACTCTTCATAACTGAGAAATTGATATGGTTAAAGTGTTGTGGCAAAATGATTAGGTTGAGGAAGCTACTTGGGAGCGGGAAAATGAGATACGAGCTTCATATCCTTAACTCTTTCAAGACTAGAAAGTTTAAAGGACAAAAGTTTTTAAAAGGGGGAGGTTGTAGCGTTTGACAATTTTTTCCAATCTATTAATGAACTTATATTGTTATGAGAATTTTCTTTTCTGTAGATTGCAATGGTTGAGCTATGTTGGGGGTTTCTTTAGAAAAGAAAAATCTAAGTTTGTATCTATTGTAAAAAGGGATTTGGTTGGTTTGTGATATCACACTAAATGTGCCATCTTTAGGCTTAATAATTACTAGTTTTATAATGATTTCAGGGCTTTTACATGTTTAAATCACTCAATTTCAGGTTAAGAGCTTAAACAGAGCTATTGGAGACAATTTGGATCACTCGGGATCGAAACAAGGCTATTAGGGGTTTTAAATGCTGTCCTATAGGCCCACAAAGAGTCTTCTAGCCGAAATGTCCAGTCCTTCCTGCTAGGATTTACTACTTTTTCCAGAATTCCCTTGATTTCCCTATTAGAGATTTCAGCTTGCCCATTTGCCTGCGGGTGGTATGGAGTTGAGATCTCGTGCCTGACATTGTATTTATCTAAAAGTACAGTCATGGCTTTATTCACAAAATGAGAGCCTTCATCACTAATTAGAGTTCGAGGAGTTCCAAACCTTGTGAAGATATGCTTATGTAAGAATCGCATGCCTGTCTTGGCATCATTCATTGGGCAAGTTATTGCCTCAATCCATTTGGAGACATAGTCCACAGCTACCAAAATATATATATTTCCATTAGAGGGAGGGAAAGGGCCCATAAAGTCAATGCCCTAAACATCAAATAGCTCGACCTCCAAAATGTAGGAGAGGGGTAACTCATCCCTCCTTCCTATGTTTCCTCTTCTTTGACATCTATCACAGGCCTTACTAAACAAGTGGGCATCCTTAAAAATAGAAGGCCAATAGTAACCAGATTGAAAAACCTTAGCGGTTGTCCGTTGGCCACCAAAGTGTCCTCCATAGGGTGAAGTATGGCAATGCTGTAAAATAGAAGTAATTCAGCTTCAGTGACACATCTTCTCAACAACCCATCAACACACTGTTTATAGAGGTAGGGGTCACATCCCAAAAATAAGTCCTGACATCATGAATGAACCGTTTTAATGATTGCCCCGACATGTCTAAGGGTAGGATACCACTGGCCGCATAATTAGCAAAATCTGCAAACCAAGGAGTTCCAATTTCTTGCACTTGAGCTACTGTCAACAGTTGTTCATCAGGAAACTCATCTCTAATTGTAGATTGTTGTGGCAGTGACTCTGCTGGTGCCAACCTAGATAGATGGTCTGCTACCTAGTTTTCTGAGCCTTTTCTATCAATTATGACAATATCAAATTCTTGAAGCAACAACACCCATCGCACCAACCTTGGCTTGGCCTCTTTCTTTGCCAATAAATATTTTATGGTTGCATGATCTGTAAAGATAGTGACTGTGGAACCCACCAAATAAGCTCGAAATTTTTCCAAGGCAAAAACTACAGCCAACAATTCTTTCTCTGTAGTGGTATATAGTTAAATTGGGCTTCATTGAGAGTTCTACTAGCATAATACACAGGGTGAAGAAGCTTCTCGTACTTTTTTGCCCCAAAGATGGCTCCCACCGCATAGTCACTTGCATCACCATAATCGCAAAAGGTAAATCCCAATTAGGTCCTCTCATAATGGGAGCTGTAACTAAAGCTCTTTTCAAAGTTGCAAATGCAGCCAAACATGCAGAGCTAAACTCAAAAGGTCTATTGGCTTCTAAAAGAGCACACAAAGGCTTGGATATCTTGAAAAAATCTTTAATAAACCTCCTATAAAAACCAACATGTCCTAAAAAACTCTCAATTCCCTTAACTGATGTTGGAGGTTCCAATTTTTCAATAATTTCCACTTTTGCTCTATCCACTTCAATGCTTTTTCTTGAAATCTTGTGGCCTAAAACAATGCCTTCCTTCACCATAAATTGACACTTCTCCCAATTCAAAACCAAATTAGCCTCTTCGCACCTTGTCAACACCTTCCCTAAATTGTCCAAGCAACTCTCAAATGATTCACCAAAAACTGAGAAGTCATCCATGAATACTTCCATGACATTCTCCACTAGATTAGAAAAAATGGTCATCATACACCTTTAGCTACAATTGAGGGGTTTGAGAATTACTTCCTTGACCTCCCCAAGCAAAGTTAGGATGATTTCTCCAACCTGGGTTATAGGTATTAGAATAAGGATTGTTCCTTTGATTACTTTGGTTCCCAACATAGTAAACTGAGGTTGGATTACAAGGACAAAATTCAAATGTGTGCCCTTCACCACAATAAACACATGACTCAGTACTTACTACTTGGTTTACCATAGCTGCATTCTGAGCATTAGGGGAAATTTGGGCTGCATTTCCAACAGTTAGATTCTTCAACATGTTAGCCATGGACGTCATTTGTGCATTTAGAGCGGTTAAAGCATCTAACTCCAACATTCCTTGTTCTTTTTGCCTTGGGAACTCCTTGAATCAGCCCACTGACAGTTGTTTGAGGATATTCTTTCCAATATCTCAAGTGCTTCATTATAGGTCTTTGATAACAGAGCCCCATTTGCAGAAGCATCAACAACTTGTTTAGTGGTTGTATTCAACCCATTGTAAAGTATCTCCATTTGAATACAATGAGGGAGTCCATGATGAGGACACTTCCTAAGCAAGTCCTTAAATCTCTCCCAGGCCTCACTTAAGGATTCATCATCAAACTGCTGAAAAGCCACAATTTCATTTCTAAACTTAGCATCCTAGTTGGTGGGAAATACTTAATGAGGATTTTTTCAGCAAGGGTGTTCCAAGAATCAACTGCCCCATGAGGAAGTGTATTCAACCATGTCTTGGTTGCATCTCTAAGGGAGTAAGGGAACAAACTCAACCTTAGGGCATCCTTAGGCACTCCTGGCAGTATAAAAGAATCACTAACCCCTAGGAAGGATATCAAATGCAGGTGAGGATCTTCAAATGATAGTCCATGAAACTGTCCTATGGTTTGAAGCATTTGGAACATGACAAGTTTAAGCTCAAACGTTGGGGCTTGGATTTATGGCCTAATAATCCCAGGATTTAGCTCTTCAACCAAGGGATTGGCATAAGTTCTAATAACTCTCTCCCTGTCATCTGCTAAGACAATAACATTGGCAGGGACCATAGCTTGGGGTTCAACTAAAGGTGGTCTAAAGCCTCCTTGGCCGTGTGGTTGGTTTCCAGGGTTAATTTGAGGATTATTAGGATCTACAGGACCTCCACGAAAATCTGTCATTTTTTCCTTTTGAATCCTCCTTCTTCTATGAAATGCTCTCTCAGGTTCAGGATCTAAGAAAAATTCTAAACCTGGAAAATCATTCATGAACAATTCAACACCTGAAAAACAAAGAACACCTTAGTTAAACTTTTCTTTTAGCTCAAAAATCACTAAAAACAACTCAAACAAAGTAAAAATCGAACTAATCTCCGGCAACGGCGCCAAAAACTTGTCACGACGCGCAAGTGCACGCGATCAAAGTAATATAAAACAGTATTTTGAGTACCGAGTATCGAATCCTTAGGGACTAAACCACGAAGTTTATCTTGCTCGAATTAATTATAGTGAATTGGAATTGTAACTAACAAAAGAACAAATTAATGGTGACAAGAAATAATGAAAACTGAACTTCACTAGCAGAAATGCTGAAACAAAGATTGAAAGCAATGAAAATGCTACAGCAAATACGATAGGCTCAGATTAGAGGTTCTTTATGCAATCTGGGATATAATGCTGGAGCAATTGTAAACTCAAAATTAATGCTACAACAATTTAACACGGGATTCTTCCCAGAATTCCCATAATTTTCCAGCACTCAAATTTCCATTTAATTACCTTGTTAAGCTCATTGCTCTTGTACTTTAGTTGGATGGTTATCCCTGACCTACCCATTTTCACTGCAAGTGTTCACTTGTAATCAAACCTAAAGTGGATTCTAGCAATCGGTTTTCTCCATTTTTCCCAAAAGTAAAGAAAACAGTATGGAATCAAGATGGCCAACCTTAGTTCCACATTAATAATAAATTCAACTAAAATCCAGCCACAATTTAAGCATACAAAAGCTTAAGCTCAATCCTTGCCTTAGGAAGAATTAGCTCATAACAATAAAGGAAAGATGCAGAAAATCTAAACTAAAATATCAAGAAAGCACTCCTAAACTGTGCAAGCATACACAATCTAACCAGCAAGTGATAAGTATTTTAATCGTCTCCTCAGGGATTAGTTGTAGAAAATACACAAGGTTGAGTTTGTTTTTAATGAGTAAAGGGGAACCAACATAAATGAAATGAGTATTGAGATTAGAAATTAGAAGTAACATTGAAATGCTAAAGTAATGCAGAAGAGGATTAATAAAAGTAAGGCAACAACAAACACAAGTTTAACCAAAACAGTAAAAAGGGGATAGGATTAGGGATGAAATTATGCTTCAGCAATCTTAATGCTAGAGCTCGAAACTGCACCAGAGCTCAAAACAGTTTAATTCACGGAATCTTCCCAGAATTCCTTGCGAGTTAGACATTCAATTCCCATTAAACACCCTTAATTTAGCTCCTAACTGTTAACACTAGGTGAATGACTATCCCTAGGCTCCTCAATCACCTGAGAGAAGTAAATCTCTTAATCAGAACTAGTGTCATGCCTTGAATCGGTTTATTCTTCCCTTTCCCAAGTTGGAATAAACAATGCTAAAATGAGATGACCAACCAAATTCTAGCTAAACAGTAAATTCACAAGGCATAAGAGTGAGATTGCAGCAAATTACTCTTTCATTAAAGTTGCATCCACATAAAGTCTCTTAATCCTCACCCCAAGGGTGATTAGTTCATGGTGATAAGAAAAGACAACAATAAAACAGTAAACCTAGTGCTAAACATGCTTAAAATGGTCTTAGTTACAATGTAGAAGAGTAAAGAGCAAGGGAAACAAAAGAATGAACAGATGAGTGAAGTTCCCAAGCCTTCTTTGGTCCACTCCAGCCTCTTTCCAGAAGGGGAATGCTTCCCAATTTGGCTCTTCTTGATTTTCGCTTTTTGTCTCCTCTCCCAATCGGGTTTTTTCCTCTTTTCTCTTGCCCACACTCTTTTTTGTCCAAAAACGGCCAAAACAAGGCATTTATACCGTATCCACCTCGAATTAAGGGCTGAATAGACAAAGGGCAATGATATGAAGGCCTCTCATTGGCTCACAACAGCTGATAAGGCAATTTCTATCCAGCTTAATTAATGAATTTTGTCCACGTGTGCATTCTGCAAACTGATATCAGAATTGAGCTCCAACAATCTTGATCCTTCAGCACTTGCACAGCTATAGCAGCTCGAAACAGACTTTCAATACTTCATAACATTAATCTTCCCAAAAACTCCTGTAAACATGGCCAAAATGACAAAATTCAGCAATGAAAAGTACTTAGATGGCCTAAAGGTATTTCAGAATCACTTTGTGTCAATTAACATACAAATGTACCTAATTAAGGGGTTAAGATAGTCAAGAAAGCTCAAAATACCAAGAAATAATCACAGTAAAAGCTCAATCTTAGCTCTCATTCTAAGAGCTAACAGGTAGCGGCGTTGCAACGCTGCCCTCAGCATTGCAACGCCAACGAGAGTTTCCTTATTTACCAGCCGCCTAGGGTGCAGCGTTGCAACGCTGTCCCTAACGTTGCAACGCTGCACCAATTGAACCTAAAAATATATCATTATGCATTCTTGTAAGGAGAGCCGAATTTGGTAGATTTTCCACCCTAATTTCGAAATACACTGTGTAAGAAGAGAGAAAAGAGTGTTTTTTGAGCCAAAACATTCGTTGAGGTTCGAGATCGAAGACGGGAGCTCAGAGACGAAGGACCGGCATCGACACATAAGTTTAATTTCCTTTTCTTTCAATTTGTAATAGCGTTCTAAGATGTTTTCTACTTGTTTAGTTTGATTTTCATGTGATTTAGAGTAGCTAGAAATTTTAGTTAGGATTTGATTTACTTGTTATGACGTTCTTGCTATGTAATGAAGCATGTTTTGTCCTTATTTTTGACAATTCGTTCTTTACTTTTAATTTGTTGCTTTAAGTGGATTCGAGAGATAAAGCTTGAACTAGAGCAAAATTGTCAAAACCCTTAGAAATCTGGCATGAGAATGACCTAGAAATCTTAGGGAAACGCATAAAGAAGTTGCTTAAAGCCATGCATGTTGTAGGTTCATATGGAGACTATGGAGTTTATTGCATGTGTGAGGCTCACTAACAATCGAGAGATTTTCTTGAGTATTTTACTTCTTGTTTATAAATTCATCTCATTGGTTCATTGCATGTGTTAATTGAGTTATTAACTGGTATAATCACTTCCCTCATATCTATCAATTCGTGTCTCCACATGTTTGTTTGTTTGCTTGTCTTTACTTCCAATCAACTATCCATGTTATGTTTCTTTAGCTAAAATTGAGAATAAGTATCTTAGTAATTAATTAATCTAGAAACCCATTTCCGAGGACGATATTTGGACTCATAAATCACTATACTAAAACTTGACCCGTACACTGCGTTATTGCATATCCATAAATTATACGCAACAGTTTGAATTTAAGATTGGAGGAAGGCAAAAAAGGGTTTTCACTAATTGTGGGTTGTTTTATAATTGAAATGGAGAATGTGGATAAAAGAAAAAAAAAGGAAAAAAAAAATGTCCTAATGATTAGGTTGATGTGTTTTTTTCTTGTAATCTGTTTTCCCTAAGGGTAGTAGGACCACATTCTTGTCCATCCAATTGAATTCATACGTATTTTCACGACCCTTGTGAACAACTTGGTTGTCATATTGCCAAGGTCTATCACGAAAGATATGACAAGCATCCATGTCCAAAACATCGCACAAAATATGGTATTTATAATGCTTGCCAATAGAAAAGGAAATAGTACAAATCTAATTTACGTTAGTTTCACTCCATTTTTTAATCAAACTTACTTTATATGGATTCAGATGAATTTCTGGCTTAATCCCAATAACAATTATCAACTTTTTTAAGACAACATTTTCACTGCTCCCATTATCAATAATAAGGTTGCATACTTTATTGTTGATGGTACATCTTATGCGGAATAAAAAGTGTTGTTGTGGGCGAGATTCTGTTTTTGGTGTGAGTAAAATTCATTGTAGGACACATGATAATTGGTCTCCCTCATCAGCTTGAGTATAGTTAATATCTTCCTCATTTTTCGGATTATTCTCTTTGAAACTCTTCATCCTCTAGTTTTTAATTGTCAGGTTCGACGTTAAGGGCACTCATTGGACAAATGGGCAAGTTGACCACACATGAAACATTTGGCAAAAGAAGGGAGTTTATGAGGCTTAGTAGTTCTTTTAATTGTAGTGTTTTGCAAACCTTTAGCACTAGGGTTACTTTTGTCTTGGTGTTCATCTTTTTTGGCTGGTTGATTTGAACTTGATGAATTGCTTTGCAAAGAGGATTTTGTTGCATCAAAACCCCTTTTTTCTGTTGGTTTTGTTTTGATTGGTTTGGAATCCTCATTTTGCTCAATTTTTGTTGCTAAGGTAATGACATCTTCAATATAAGCAAGAGGATGTAAGTTAACCACTTCTTTAATGTCTTCCCTAAGTCCATTCATGAATCTGAAAATTTGTTGTTGTTCGTTTCAAGAAGGATTTTTCTTACTCCTAACTGATGAAATTCTTCACTATAATCTAATATGGATCTCCCCTCTTGTCGACAATATTGGTATTGATCATAGAGATTTGTTGATAATTGAGAGAAATGAAACGTTTCTTCATCAAATGCAACTTACTTGGCCATTTCTTGATAGTTTTTTTGCCATAATTTCTACGGTTGTTCTGAACTTGATCCTACCATGCCGATGCTGTTGGGATTTGTGTCCTAAACTTGTGTAATTTTGATAAAATAAATAAAGAGTTATTTGATTTGATAAAATTATATTCTTGCTTTATAAATTCAATAAACTAAGCTTCAAGGTTATAATGTATCTTGAACATCAGTGTAGTAGACACTATTTGGATTGTGTTCAAGAATATAACCTAAATGGTTTATGGTATAAGAATAAGGTTGGAAACTTTATTCTGGTAACACCATGGATGCGACCCACTTTGTAATTAGTACAAATGAGCTAATCCAACTCATTCATGTGGTTGACATGCGAGTGAGGGCATCCTGTATGAAGAGTTCATACAAGACCGGATCAGAAATTATTAGTCTAACCAAAGATAACACCAGCTAATGAGATAAGACCGATAATTTATAGATGGTCATTAGTGACTCGACCTGAATCCTGAGTAAGTTAAGAACTCCTGCTTATAGGGGTTTGTCCTTAGACTAGTATGGGTGAGAGTGGCCTGTAGCCGACTCAATAAGCATACCTTCTCAGGGACAGAACCTCGTAGGTAACTGGGGACTTAACTATACAAGATGAAATTCACTCATTCCTACACTAAGGAATTAGATAGGTTGTTCCCTTAAGAACTGATTCCAGGTCTTGAACAACGGGGCCCCGCCCTCTAACTGACTTAAGAGGGTATGAGTCTATGGTAGGACCTTAGATTTGTTGTTCATTAGAGGATCAGTGGTGCTTCAGGAACAAAGAGGTAATCACAGGGGTAAAATGGTAATTTGATCCACCAGATTACTGACAACCTGTGAATGGTCGACTCATGGGTAATGATTATATCAATGGACACAATATAATCTACAGTGAGGAGAGTGCAACTACAAGTCTATAGTGGAGTGACTTGTAGTTAATGAATATTGATTAGCTGGATCAAAGAGTTTGGTCAGTTAATCTCACATCATTGGAGCTCATGAACTGTAGGTCCATTAGGTCTATCCATTGGCTCAACATGGTTATATTGAGGGTATAAAGTTAGGAATGAAATTGTAGTGTTCAATTTCATACATGAGGTGTTATATCAATTATATATCATATAATTGATATAATATATGGTTTTAATGTGAATTAGATTCACATATAAACCATATAATAGTGGGAGAATAAAGGAGGGATATGATGGTATTTTCCATCCTATTTCCCTATATATAGTTGCATGAGATGCAACTTGTAAGACAATTCTCTTGGAGAAACCCTAGTGCATTCTCTCATAGTGTTGGAAAGAGTTCCAACTACATCTTGATAAGATCATCTCACCTCACCTAAAAGGAACCCACCTTCCTCCATCACCTAGAGAACAACGAAGAAGATCCGGTGGTAGTGTCCGTGATCGCTCGGGTTCGTGTTACTGAGATCGTGATTGTGGGAGAAGGAGCACTTGAAGAAAGAGTTCTTCAAAAGTAATATCTTGTCGTCCATCTTGTAGTAGCATGCTTAATCTTGTTAGATTTGTTCTTGATTGTAATCCATGTAACAAGATTAAGAACACGCGATTAACAATCGCTTCCGCTGTGGGATTCGATCCTATCAGATGCACCACTTTGGAGTTTGAAGGCTACTAATTTCACCTTTTTATCTTCCAGTGTGTTGGTATACTCAAAGAAACTTTCAATCTTTTTGACCCAATCTAAGACGACTTCAACATCCATCTTCTCATTCAAACTAGACAAGTTTATCTTCATTCTAAAATCTTGAATTTCATTGTGGAACTGTTGTTGCCTTGTTATTATTCCAGCTTCACAATTTGATTTCTCGGATTGTCAAATTCGTTTTCCCCAGAAGATTCGGAGTCTTGGTTCATGAATCATGGCATTTGTAACTTCGGACTTCTCCTAGGCATCTAGATTTCAGTTATTCCTGGAGGATTTTGATCATGTTCTTGATTTTCTTAAACTTGCCTATGGTTCCAAGATTGGTTGGGTTTTTCATGATACTGGATGTTTGTGTTTGTCAAGTTGAGTTGTTGAATCAATTGCCTCGTCATTTGTTTTATACGAACTTCCTACTTAACTTCATCCACAACCGATTCCATTGCATTCAATCTCCGTTGTGTGTCTAGTTGTAGTGAGGATGAGGCTTCCGCTGCCATGATTGACAAATGAAAAGAAAATGACTTGTCAAATAGTCCAAAAGAAATTTTCTCCATGCCTTCGATCGAACATGCTATGATGCCACATGATGTATCAAATACTCCAAGAAACAAAGACAAATGTTTTATTGATATTTCAAAGATAGATTGAACCAACCTATTTATACAAGTCGGTTGCCCATGCTAGCCTAAAACCAATAAAACTAACTAAATTGTAGGGGGTGTACATAAGTCGGGTTGGGTTGGGTTGAGGGAGATTTTTGGACCAACCCGAAAATTCGGTTTGGTCATTCCTTCAACCCAACTAACCCTATTCATGAGAGTAACCCAACCCAATATTTTCGGGTTGGGTTGGGTTGGGTCACCGGGTTAACTTTTTATTTTCTTAATTATTTTTTAAATTATTTAAAATATTTTTTCTTGAATTAATAACTAAAATCACATAAAATTCAAATATCAAACTTCAAAATCCATAACATCTTAACATTTTGTTAGAAGTCTAGAAGAAAACATAAGAAATTGACAAATAATTCATTTATAAGTATATATTTAATTAAAATAAAATTAAAAAAATATAAACTTTGAGTTGGGTTGGGTTGGGTTGGGTCAACTCGAGCCTAAAAGGCCCAACCCGAGAACCGACCCAAACTTTTCGGTTCTCCAAACTTCTAACCCAACCCAAACCGAAAAAAAATCTAACCCTACCCAACCCTTACGATTTGGGTTGGGTAGTCCGGGTTGGTCGGGTTACCGGGTTACTTGTACACCCCTACTAAATTGAATAATAGAGGATAAAATACAGTAACCCATGGGATAAAACAGTAATTTGTACAAAATACGACCAAGACAACTTCCCATCAACATTTTCCTATTCCTAACAACTTCAAAGCATGAATTTTTGGTTGCCGCCATATTTTTCTCTCTACTACCATGTTCATTCTCCATTTTTTTTTTTAAATTTAAATGAGTTATTATATCTTTCAATGTAGTTTTTTCCTTCAGAAAAAAAAGTTTTTTCTTAAAAAAAATAGTTTCGTCGAAAGTAGGTTATTCAAATCCTTGAAAAAAAGCAGTAAAATGTTTTTAAAAAAATATTGGGGTGGTGGCGTGGTGCTAAAAATTCGGAAATATCCCTCCAACCATTCCTTTTCATTTTCTCATCTCACGCATACATTTTCTTTCTCTCAAAATCCAACCCTCGTCGCTTGAAACCTAGCTTTGTATTCTCTCCCTAACCTTCATCGTCGGTGGGAATATCATAACCTAATCTTCCCTGTCGGTGGGAGCATAATGTTTTTTTCCTGCTCGAAGTATTCGCTTCAAACTTTCATGTACCATTCTCTCCCTTTTCCCCCTTCTCGATAGTTTTCTTTGGATATCCATTTCTAATTCATGTTTATGAAAAAAAAAAAAAACTCAACAAAACTTGAATTGTTCAGTTGCATGCACGATATTTGAATCCAAATCAATCGAAACCCAAAAATTCAAATCAATCCTTCTTCTCATTCTTTAATTTCATTTTGCTCTATTTTAACTAGACAAAACCTTTTTTTCAACCCGTTTCAATTCGACTGAGTGGAGTCATATCGTGTGTCTTTCGTGTTTCTTTGCTTTTTGGTAGGGGTGTACATAAGCCAAGTTGGATTGGGTTGGGGGAGATTTTTGGACCAACCCAACCAACCCAACCCAATATTTTCGGGTTAGTCATTCTTTCAACCCAACCAACCCAGCTCTATTCATAAGAGTAACCCAATATTGGGTTTGGTTGGATAACCGACTTTTTTAAATTATTTAAAATATTTTTTTTCTTGAATTAATAACTAAAATCACATAAAATTCAAATATCAAACTTCAAAATTCATAACAACTTAACATTTGTTAGAAGTCTAGAAGAAAAACATAAGAAATTGACGAATAATTCATTTATAAGTATATATTTAATCAAAATAAAATTAAAAAATATAAACTTTGGGTTGGGTTGGGTCAACCCGCGCCTAAAAAATCCAACCCGAATTTTTTTTGGACCAACTCGAAAATTCGACTTGGCCATTCCTTCAATACAACCAACCCTATTCATGAGAGTAACCAACTCAATATTTTCGGGTTAGGTTGGGTTGGGTCGTCGGGTTCATTTTTTTATTTCTTAATTGTTTAAAATAATTTTTTTCTTGAATTAATAACTAAAATCACATAAAATTCAAATATAAAACTTTAAAGTTAATAACATCTTAACATTTGTTATAAGTCTAGAAGAAAAACATAAAAAATTAACCAATAATTCATTTACAAGTATATATGTAATTAAAATAAAATTTTAAAAAATATAAATTTTGGATTTGGGTTGGGTTGAGTTGGGTTAACCCGAGCCTAAAAAGCCCAACCCGAGAACCGACCCAAACTATTAGTTTCTCCAAACTTCTAACCCAACCCAAACCGAAAAAAAAAAAACTTAACCTAACTCAACCCTTACAGTTTAGGTTGGGTAGTCCGAGTTGCTCGGGTTACCGAATTATTTGTACACCCCTACTTCCATCTTTGCATTTTGCAAAGAAAAGGGCCCAAAATCGACTTGTATATCTTATTATTCCCCTTAAAAAAGAAATGGGACCCTTCATGCGATTCCAACCCATAAACCAAACCATAGTTAATGGTGCTGCAATTTTTTCAACTTCTGGCCCCACCTCCTGACATTTCACGTGATTGGTAATTTAGTTCTCCACCACTTCACGAAATTTGCAGCATCTTCCCCAACTCTTCTCCGTCCATTGTCACTCACCTTCCTCTGCAAGTTTTAGCGCGTACGAACTCTTCATCCGACCGTCGGTAGTCACTCTTATATCTTTCTTCAACCGTTTTTCATTCATCTGTCACCTTACCACTCTTGCCACTTAATCATCAGTGTCATTTCTCGTTTGCCACCAGTGACCATGGACAAGTTCTTCCTCTATTGTTTCTTCATTCATCTGTCGCCTCGCCTTATCACAAGTATTTTTTTTCCTTCTTTCCTCCGTTGCTTTTTCATTCCTCGTCACCCTTTCGATTACGAGACCACCTACACATTTTCTTTCCTCTATCCCATGATTTCTTCTTTATCTTCCTCATGAATGTTCTGTCAACTTTGTTCCACCAAACTCCATGATTCTCACCTCCTCTTTTGGTTTTTTTAGAAGATTCTTCCTCTTTTGCACATTTGGAATTTCTCGACTTGTGTTCCCTTGCGCTTTTGGAGGTGTCTTCGCGTAAGACCAATGTCTTCCTGCCACTCTTCAGCTAAGCTTACAACTACTCTTTTTTTTTATTTAATTAATTTTTCCTGACTCTTTCTTTCCTTCATTGCTTCTTCATCTTCCTTCTTCCGCTTCTGTTCTGTCTCTATCTTTTGTTTTTTCTTTCTCTCCATCTTTTAGCGATCGAGTTCTTCACAATGTTGTTGCATTTCTCTCACGATTTGATGTGTTTCCTTGCATTTCTATCAAATGATCCAAACGATCCAAGTCCATAGCAAGAATCGATGATCTGATACCAATTGTTAGGAACCCAAATACTAAGAATACAAGTAACTAATATATTGGAATATCAAAAATAAATTACAATATAATAATAGTCTTTCGAGAGGGCTATCTCTCCTAAAACTCCCAATGGACTATTCCACTAAAATCATTCACACCCAAATAGGGCTTTACTGACAAAATGGTTGTGGCATTTTCGCAACGAAACTTCCACTCTTTGGCATAGTGTCATTGTGAGCAAGTATGTGGGATCCCCTTTTGAGTTGATTAGTAGCGGTAGGAGAGATACTCTTAGATGCCCTTGGACATGAATTGTGGAGGGTTTTCCTTTTTTTTTTTTTTGGGTTTGTCCATTGTCGTGTGGGGAATGGGGAAGATACCTTTTTCTGGGAAGATAGGTGGTTGAGGGATAGACCTCTCTGTTATGTTTTTCCCTGTCTTTATCATTTGTCTCGGTCTAAACATAAAACAATGGCTGATGTTTTATATCATTCGGATCCCCTTGCGTCTCCCTATTTGAGTTTTCAGTGTGCCTTGTCTGATAGGGAGACGTCTGATGTTTTGTCCCTCCTCTCCTTGTTGGAAGGCCTTTGTCGTAGTCTGGAAAGGAAGGACATCCGTTGTTGGAGTCCCGATTCGATTGCAGGGTTCTCGTGTCGGTCATTTTTCCTCTCTTTGGTAAATCCTTCATCCTCTGCTTCATGGGGGGAGTTTGTCTTTGCCTCAGTCTGGAAAGTGAAAATACCAAAGAAGATTAAGTTTTTTTCTTGGCAGGTTTTTCATGGGAGAGTCAATATTAGAGAGTCTAGGTCTTTGAGTACTTCTTGACTAGGGTAAGTGGGAGTATTGTAAAGGGGTATTCAATACCCTAGTTTATTGTATTACTATACATTTGAGAAATGTATTATGTACTCCACTAGCTTAGTTCAAGTGGGAGTTTGTTGGGATGTATGTCTTAATCTCGTGTAAGTTTGTAATATTCCAAGTTGAAATAAATAAGAGTTATTTTTTCAATGTTTTGTGTCTCACATATTTCATAAACTTAATCCAATAAACTAAGCTCCAGGGTCATTGTATTATAGAGAACTAAGAACTTGAACGGTGTGTAGTGGACACACGGGGAGGATCACGTTCGAGTTAATGACCCGAATGGTCTACAGTATACAGATAGGGTTGGAGACCTAATCCTGGATACGTTGTGGATGCAACCCGCTTTGTATTAGATACAAACAAGATGATCCAGCTTGTTCATGTGGTTGACATGCGAGTGGGGGCATTTTGTGCAATGAGATTGTACAAGACCGGACCGTGAATTATTAGACTTACTGATGTAACACCGTTGACAATATAGGGCTAATAACTTCGTAAATGACCATTAGTGACTCGACCTTAATCTTGAGTGTGTTACGGACTCCTGTATGCGGGGGTCTTTCCTTTAACTAGTACGGTTGAGGGTGGTCACAGTTACTCGCCCAATATGCCTATTTTCTCAGGGACATGACTACGTGGGGAGCTGAGAACTTGACTACGCAATGAGGAATTCACTCGTTCTCGATTTAGGAAAACTAGAGGGGTTGTTCCCTTAAGTGTTGTCTTCAGGGCTTGAACAACGGGGCCCCACCCTCTCATTCGCCCGAGAGGGTTGTTTTTTATGATCGGACCATGCAACATAGTTGTTTATTAGAGGAGCAGTGGGACTTAAGGAGCAAGAGGTAGACACAGGGGTAAAATAGTAATTTGACCCAACTGCGACTACGAACAACCTGTGAAGGGTCGACTCACGGGCATTGGTTATATCGATGGACACAACTTGTATTACAGTGATGAGAGTGCAACTACGGGCTTTAGTAGAGTGTTATCGTAGCTAATGAATGTTGAATAACGGGTCAAAGAGTTTGACAGGTTAATCTCGGATCATTGGAGCTCGTCATCTGTCGGTTCATTAGGTCCATCGGTTGGCTCAAATCGGACAAATTGAGAATTTACAATTTGGTGTGAATTTGAAGTGTTCAAATTCATTATTTGGGTATTTATGTCATTTATATGTGATATAGATGACATAATACATAGTTTGATGTGAATGAGATTCAGAATAAAGTATAGAATAGCCTAATTGATTAATTAGAGCTAATTGGAGAATTGAATTGAGAGAAATTAAATTGAACGTGATTCAATTTTAAAATTCTACAATTATACAAATGTGATTTGTATATAAGGTATGAGATACCTTATTATATGTGTTATGCAAATATAATTTGCATAACATAAGGTTGTGGTAAAATGGTAATTTAGTGGAGATTTCAACTCCACATCTCACCATTATTTAAAGGCTTGGTGAGAAGCCTTTGGTAAGGTTTGATCTATTTTTTTGGAAATTCAAGTTCCAAGTGATCTCAAAATTCTCTCAAATTCTCTCATCTCTCTCTAGAATTCTCCTCACTCAAAACCCAAGGGAGTCCCACACACTCTCCCTCAACCTCCCGAGAACAACTGAGAAGAACCTTTGGAAGTGCCTTGCTGTTCAGTTCGTAGAGATCGTTGGTTCGAGAGGGATCAAGATCAGGAAGGAGAAAACGTTGACGAAGAGTTCTTCAAGAGGTTAGTAGATCTTTACCTACTGTTTTCTCTTGTTTTTATGCATGTTTAGCATAGGATTAATGAGATTAATTCAATTTTAAGATATGAATTACACAGCGAAACAACGTCGTTTCACAACATCTTCTGCTGTGGGAATTCAAAATCCCTTCATAGATCTCAACTCCATTATGTTCCCATATCTTTCTTCTTAAATATGTCCTTTGACAGATGGAAATTTGGTCAGAAATTGATCAATTACTGATAAGCGCTTCTAGTTATATTTTCTAAAATATTTTATTAGTAAAAATCCCTTTTTTTGTGCAGCTTCTGGGTCATCATGTCTTGGTGCCCAATTTCTGGTATAAATTTTTGTTTGGTCATTATGTCTCGGACTAGAACAACCTCGAGGCGTGTAAATGTCTTGGGGTGGATTTTGTTGAACAACCGTTTAAATACGACTGAAGTGTTGCAAAAGAAACTCTCGATGTTCTATCTTTGTCCTTCTGTGTGCCCTTTTTGTTACTTGTTCGAGGAAAATCTTAATCATATCCTTTTCGGGTGTATCTTTGCTCGGGAGCTATGGGTTAGATTGTTCAATCTATTTTCGGTTAATTGGGTTTTGGCTGCTGGTTTTAGGGAGAATGTGTTACAATTGTTGATTGGGCCATTTTTGAAGGTTTAGGCTTCTCTTTTGTGGCGCAATTAGGTCAAGGCCATTTTGTATGAGATGTGGTTCGAAAGGAACCAAAGAGTCTTTGATGACAAGTTTTCTTCAGCTAATCACATATTCGAATCTATTATTCTTCAAGTTTCATCCTGGTGCGTTCTTTCCAAATCTTTTGATGGTTATACTTGTTCGGATATAATCTTAATTGGTATAATTTTATTTTCCCCGTGTAATTGTACTTGGATTTTTTAAATCCTTTTTTGGTATCTTGCTTTTTGTTTACTCTTTTGTATTTTTGTACTTTGAGCATTAGTCTCATTTCATTATTTCAATGAAAATTTTTTGTTTCCTTGTCAAAAAAAAAAAAAAAACAATCCCAAAATTTGGGTAATGATCAAAACAATGGTTTTTTTTTTTTAACAAATTCATAAATTTCAACCTAGTTTTTTTTTTTTTTATGAGAAACCATGCTTTCATTGAGAAAAAAATGAAAAAATACACGGGCATACAAAAAATAAGCCCACAAAAGAGCAAGGGGGAGCTTACAACAAAGCGCTGCACCTAAGCAAAATAAATTCTAAAGGATAATTACGAAAAGGTTTAGCCACCGAGGTCCAAAGAGAAACATAGAATCTAGTGAGGGTCCAAATATCAAAGGAGGATCGCTCGATCCCTCGAAAGATTCTATTGTTTCTCTTTCCCCCAAAGCCTCCAAAGAATAGCACAAACCCCAAACTCTCTGACAAAATGCTTCCACACGTCCTGAGCCACCTCACACCTCCAAAACAAATGGTCAAGGTCCTTTGCGCCTTCTTATGAGCTCTCAAATTACCAATCCCCAGCCCCCCAAGGTCCAAAGGTTTAGACACTGTGGCCCAATTAACCAAATGGGCTCAACCACCCTCTTCCACACCCTCCCACAAAAAGTCATGCATTAACTTCTCAATACGATTACACATCTTGACAAACAGTTTGAAGAGAGACATGAAATAGATAGGGATACCACTTAGGACAGACTGAATCAGAGTGAGACGACCTCCTTTTGAGAAGAAACATCTCTTCCATGAGGCTAACATTTTTTGGATCTTTCCCACCACTGGGTCCCAAAATGAACAAGACCTCGGGCTATGCCCAAGAGGAAGACCCAAATAAGACGACGACAAGGAACCCACCTCACAACCGACCATATCAGCCCACATTCTCAGCTTCTCAGGATCACAATTCACACCCACGAGTTGGCATTTGCCCCTATTGATATGCAACCCAGAGATTGATTCAAAAAATGCAAGGAGATTATTCAGGTGAACGAAGGACTCCTCATTACCATAGCAAAATAACAGGGTGTCATCCGCAAACTGGAGATGAGAGATAGATAAATCATCAGTACCTACCCTAAACCCCTCAAGAATCCAACTTTCCACCCCCTGCGAAATAATTCTACTAAGGACATCAACGACCAAGAGGAAAAGGAAGGGTGAAAGAGGATCCCCTTGTCTCAGACCTCTTGAAGCACAAATACGACCTCTCGCACGACCATTCACCAGAAAAGAGTATCTAACCGTTCTTATGCAATTCCACATCCACGATCTCCATTTATAACCAAAACCTTTCTTGGCCATGACTTTATCCAGAAAATCCCAATCCACATGATCGTACGCCTTCTCAAAATCAATCTTAAAGAGAATCTCTTCCTGGTTTCTTGATCTATAATCCTCTAAAACCTCATTAGCTATTAGGATTGATCTAAGATCTGTCTACCTTGCACAAAGGCTCCTTGCAAGTCCACAATGGTTAGGGGAAGAACATTCCTCAATCTACAAGCAAACACCTTAGCAATAATCTTATACACATTTGTCACCAGACTAATCGACCTAAAGTCTCCCACCTTCCTCGCCCCTTATTTCTTAGGAATCAAATAGACCAGAGTGTCAGAAATGGAGCTATCCAGAATCCCCCGCTAAAAAAAACTCACAGAAGACCTTCTAAAGATCCTTTTTAATGGTATCCCAACCGTTCTGGAAGAAAGCCAACGAGAAACCATCAATCCCAGGGGTTTTGCTTCTATCTGGAGGTCGCAAGAATAGAAAAAGAGAGGCTAAACCTTACACAGAGCAAATCACAATCCTGAAACCAAAAACAAAAGACCACCGAGACCTCAAGATAAAAAGTGACTAAAGTTCAAAAACACGATACAAACTATGAACATGAAGCCTAAAAAATAAAATGATGTCGATTTAAACAAATATCCGAGATGGAATAGGCAGCAAAGAGCTTGGAGGGCGCACACCAAGAAGAAGCTTTTAGTGTTGGGATTTTTGTCCTAATCTCGTGTTTGTAAATTACTGTTTGAAATTAATAAGAGTTATTTATTTAATTACTTTGTGTCTCGCAATATTTATAAACTTTTCCAATAAACTAAGCTCTAGGGTCATTGAATTTATGAGAGAACTAGAACTTGAACGGTGTGTGGTGGACACACAGGGAGGATCACGATCGAGTTAATGACCCGAACGGTCTACAGTATATGGATAGGGTTAGAGACCTAATCTTGGATACACGGTGGATGCGACCCGCTTTGTATTAGATACAAACGAGGTGATCTGACTCGTTTATGTGGTTGACATGCGAGTGGGGGCATCTTGTGCAATGAGATTGTACAAGACCGGACCGTGAATTATTAGACCCATCGATGTAACATCGCTGATGTGTAGGGACTAATAACTTCGTAGATGACCATTAGTGACTCGACCTGAATCTTGAGCGTGTTACGGTCTCCTGTCTGCGGGGGACTATCCTTTGACTAGTACGGGTGAGGGTGGTCACAGTTACTCGCCCAATATGCCTATCTTCTCAGGGACAAGACCAAGTAGGGAGCTGGGAACTTAACTACGTGAGATGGAATTCACTCATTCTCGCCTTTTGGGAAACTAGAGAGGTTGTTCCCTTAAGTGATATCTCCAGGGCTTGGGCAACGGGCGCCCACATTCTCACTGGCCCGAGAAGGGTGTTGTGTATGGTTGGACCATCACAATATGTTGTTCATTAAAGGAGCAGTGGGGACTTAAGGAACAAGAGGTAGACACAGGGGTAAAACGGTAATTTGACCCAGCCGTGTCTACGAACAACCCGTGAAGGGTCGACTCATGGGTATTGGTTATATCAGCTGACACGTAATATTCTGCTCTGACGGGAGTGCAGCTACGAGCTTTAGTGGAGTGTTACCGTAGCTAATTAATGTTGATTAACCGGGTCAAAGAGTTTGACAGGTTAATCTCGGATCATTGGAGCCCATCACTGTAGGTCCATTAGGTCCCCGGTTGGCTCAATGCTGGGTTAAAAAGAAGGGTTAATGTTTTGGTATGAAATTGAAGTGTTCAATTTCACTTAAAGGGCATTTATGTCATTTATATGAGATATGAATGATATAATATATAGTTTAATGTGAATGAGATTCATAATAAACTATAGGTTAGCCTAATTGTTGAATTAGGGCTAATTGGAGAAATTAATTGAGAGAAATTAAATTGGATGTGATTCAATTTAATTAATCCACAATTATTGCAAATGTGATTTGTAATATGAGATATGAGATATCTTATATTATGTGGTTATGCAAATGAGATTTGCATAACCTATGGTTGTGGTAAAGTGGTAATAATGTGGAGATTTTAACTCCATCATTTCCACTATTTAAACCCTTTGCAAGAAGGGATTAGCATCTAAGTCTCTCATTTTTTGATTTTCATCAAAGAGAAGAGATCAAGAATTCTCTCTACTCTCTCAACTATCCTCCCTCTCCAAAACACTAGAGTCCCACAACTTTCCTTCTTTTCAAAAGAAGAACAACTGAGACTCCGAGTGGTTGTGTTCGGGTTTTTGTTTGAGAGAAGATTTCGTTGAGATCGAGAAACACGAAGTGTTCGTGATAGAGGAAGGAACTTTGAAGATCTGTCTACAACAAGTAAGTAAACTTCTTCTTACTGTTTTTTCTTCCTCTTTTGCATGTTTAACTTAGATCTAAGAGTTAGATCGTTTTAGCAAAATCAAGTAGCGTAACGATACTTTGACGATTCGATCGTCTTCCGCTGCGCGGGGATTTTCATTCCCTTCATTTAGAAGACTTAAATCAAATCGCCTCGACCACTCCTCAAACTTGTCTTCAAACAACCGATGATTCCTTTCAAACCAAAGATCCTGTAGGATGGCTTTAACCTCATTCCTCCCATTGGACAAAGGATCTCCAACAAACCCAGCTCCGCAATGATTTTGTTGAACATTTTCAAACCCTTAGTCGCCCGACTTTGTGGTACTCTCTCATGAACCCATCTAGTAATGTTGAAATTCCCACCCGTACACCAAGGACCTTCACAGTACCCAGATAATGATCGTCACTCTTCCCATAAGAATTTCCTTTCCCGATAATGGTTGGGACCATAAAAATTAGAAACCCAAAAAATGATCTCCCTGATGATAAGTTACTGGCACTAATAGCACACAAAATGTATTATCCTTAGGCTCAATTATTGCTAGTTTTATGATGATTTCAGGGCTTTTACGTGTTTAATTCATTCAATTTTAGGTGACGAGCTTAAACGGAGCTCTTGGAGACAATTTGGATCACTCGGGATCAAAATGAGGCTATTTGGAGCTAAAAAGAATACCAATTGGAAGAGAAAGAACCAATCCAAGCATGATGACCCGAGGTGATGGCGTTGCAACGCCATATAGAGCGTTGCAACGCCGAACGTGCAGCCAAACAGCTTTGAAGATCACTGCCGATAGCGTTGCAACGCTTCTTTGCAGCGTCGCAAAGCTATATCGATAAGGGCGCACGCATGAGAAGCCGCACAGAGGGCGTTTCAACGCTGCCTTGCAGCGTCGCAATGCCAGATCGATAGGGGCGCGCGCGTTAAGGTAGCAGCGTTGCAACGCTGCCGATAGTTATTTACCACGCGTTTAGGTAGTGCAGCGTTACGCGCTGCCCTAGCGTTGCAACGCTACCCCATTGATACCTATAAATACAACATTATGATTCTTGCAATGGGGAGCACAATTTGGTAGAGTTTTGCCCTAAATTCGAAATACACCTTGTAAGAAGAGAGAAAAGAGTGATTTTGGGAGCCAAAGCATTTGTGGAGGTTCGAGATCGAAGACGGGAGCTCGGAGACGAAGGACCGACATCGACACCTAAGTTTATTTCTCTTTCTTTCAATTTGTAATAGCGTTCTAAGACGTTTTCTACTTGTTTAGTTTGTTTTTCATGTGATTTAGAGTAGCTAAACATTGTAGTAGGATTTGATTTATTTGTTATGACTTTATTACAATATATTGAAGCATGTTTTGTTCTTATTTTTGGCCATTCGCTCTGCACTCCTTAATTCGTTGATTCAAGTGGACTCGAGAGATAAAGCTTGAATTAGAGCAAAATTGTCAAAACCCTTAGTAGTCTGGCACGAGAGTGACCTAGAATTCTTAGGGAAACATTTAAAGAAGTTACTAAATGCCATGCATGTTGTAGGTTCGTATGGAGACTATGAATTCTATTGCATGTGTGAGGCTCACTAAGAACCGAGAGGTTTTCTTGAGTAATTTACTTCTTGTTTATAAATTCATCTCATGAGGTCAATGCATGTGTAGTTAAGTTATTAACTTGTAAAATAACTTCCTTTAATTCTATCAATTCGTGTCTCCACATGTTTGTTTGTTTGGTTGTCTTATTCGTCAAACACCTATCCATGTTTTGTTGCTTTAGCTAAATTTGAGAATTAGTATCTTAGTACTTAATTAATCTAGAAACCCATTTCCGAGGACGATACTTGGACTCATAAATCACTATACTAAAACTTGACCCATACACTTGCGGTATTGCAATATAATTTTACGCAACACGCACCGAAAAGGAATATCTCCCCTTCAATACTTCTTTTACTGAAATCTTGCACTCACCCCACATAATCAACATTCCTCCAGATTTTCCAAAGGCTTCAACATGGACCCATCCAATATCCTTTGAGCTCCAAATAGATTTCACCAAATAGCTATCTACCACTGCTAGTTTTGTTTCTTGAATCAGGACTAAATCAGGGTTTATATTCAGCATAAATTTCTTCAACCGAACCCTCTTAGAGCCATCCTCAAGGCCCCTTGTGTTCAACGATAGGATCTTCATTGCTCTGATAAAGATAACCCTTCAGCAACTATTTCTTTAAACTGTAACCCGCTAGCCTTAATGAGAGAGTTAAAACGACATAATTCTACAAAAGAACTAACATTTTTACCAGCTAATGCAGCCCCATTTGACTCAGGAGTACCAAAGAAAGCTGCAAGATTGACACAAGGAGAACCAGAACCTGCTATTTTTTGTCCGAGAGTTCCTCCTAATGTTTAACTATGGGGAGCTTAGGCTGATCTCAGAATCCAATTCAAAATCACCTTCTTCCAATGGGAATTCATAATTCTTCTGATTCTCCTCCTTACCCTGAGGCTGAAATGAAGCTTTGAATAAAGAAGCCCCGTTTGAAAGTTCTTGGCAAACTTCCAGCTGAACTAACCCTTGCACCTAAGAAGGCTTCGTAGCTGACTTGGCCGACGAATTCTCCCCCCCAGGCAGCACGCTACTAATCTATTCCTCTAAATGATCTGGAAAGGAAAACCCAAAACGAGGATTGATAGTTGAAAGCTCAGATATCCCCTTTATTCTCGAGTAATATTTTGCACAAAAACTATCTCTTATTTCTTTTACAAAACCAGAAAAAGAGGAAGAAATGAATTCAATGCTCAATCTCCCTACGCTTTCCAGAGGATGTCTTTTCCTTTGTTGCTGGTTATGGATTTTCAGATATCAAAACAGGGACCTTCTTTGAGTGTGAACCAAAAACCAAGTCCAAATCCTCCTTGTCTTCATTGATTCCCGTAAATTAGGGGCTTTGCTTCTATCGAAGCTGAAGACCACTTGACGAATCTTTTCAAGGGTAAAGGGGATGAAAAGGGACGAGTAGGCCTCATCAGGGATAGGACTCCACTATATTCCCTCTAGAAAAACCCACATTTACACACATAAAGGGCATAAAGGCTCGAATAAAAAGAGATAATCTCTTCCTCAATCTTTCTCGGATCCTGCCCAACCTCACCTGCTCCATTTTCAAAAGATAGGATAACATTCTTGTTGTGTCTTCCATTTGCAACTCTATGAAAGTAAGCAGAATTGGTGTCACCAAACTTAGCCCAACTTAATCTTGTCTTTTGTCTCCAGCTCAACGTTTCTTTCCGAACTAGCTCTTTATACTCCTTATTAATCGAGTAGCGCTCCTCCTTGAGAGCCTCACTCAAACCCTCTTCCCCTTTCTTCTCCAGACTATCCAAGGATTTAAGACGACCTAAGACCTCTTGCTTCTCCACCCTCACATCGCCAAAAACATCGCGATTGCAAGGCTTCAACACCTCCTTAAGAGCCTTAAGCTTACCCATGAATCGATACCCTTCCCAATTTCCAGTTACCTTCCTCTACCACCAAGCTAGGAGGGAGGCCTTAAAAGAAGGGTGCTCTTGCCACATGTTCTCGAATCTAATGGGGCACGAGCCCCACTTAGGAGACCTAGAGTCCAAAGAAAGTGACCAGTGGTCAGAGGTGATTCTAGGACCTAGCCTTAGGTTAGCGTTAAATAAGGCATCCATCCAACATGTGGACAATAAAACCCTATCAATACGACTCCTAGCCCTTGCGTTTGCCCAAGTAAAACGTCCATTGCCTAGGGGAGGATCAAACAGGGCGCAGTCCTCAATAAGTTTATTAAACGCCTGCATAGATCTCGTTTCCCAACCACTAGAAGATTTTTCCATAGGGCTCCAAACCACATTGAAATCACCAGCTAGACATCAGAGCCACACAAACCAAAAAACCCACCCAACTCCTCCCAAAACACCTTTCTACCCTTAGTACTGGGGGACCATAAACACCAGACACCCAACCCACCTGCCCCTTCGGGAGATCGAAGGAGACCGAAATAGAAAAAACCCCTTTAACCACCTCCCGGGATTGCAAGACCCAACTATCCTAAAGAATAACAACCCCCCCAGAGGCTCCCATCGAACCTAGACAAGCCCATCCCGTCGAACCTAGATAAACCCAATCCACATGTCTTCTCCCCCATATACTCCTAACCAACTCGTGAGAAAAAACCTTCGTTTTAGTCTCCACCAGAGCCACGATGTCATGTCTTTTCGCCAAAAGCACATCCTTGACTAACCTCCTCTTATCCCTACCCCCAAGACCTCTAACATTCCAAGAGATAACTTTCATTGATAACCTACTTTACCCTTGGCTTTGTCCAAAGCCTTCCTCCCATCGTAATTTATAGAACATGACAGATTCCTCACCTCCTTCTTGCCGATCTTTCCGCTCCTCCCACCCTTAGAAGGCACCACACTTTTCTTCTAGTTTGTCGAGGGGGGAGAGGGGACGAAACTATCTGAGGGAGGAACAACCTGGATACCAACAGAAGTCAAAGAGGCCCAAATAGAGGGCCCGCCCCCAAAACCTCCCCCGAAAGGTACAGGAGAAGGGACCCCTCCCACAATAGCCTATCGAGGATACTACTGAAACTGAACACTCCCAACGGGCTCCGAAGCCAAAGGTAGCTAATCTCCTAAAAAACTTCCACTCAAGGCATTTGACCAAGGAACTAGAACTGGAGGTAATCCCCCCAAGAAGTTGACGAGTAAAGACGAAGAGGAACTACCTAATCCTTGAACCAGATGACAGGACAAAGACGACTCAGAACCCGAATGAAACCCCTGACCCCCACCTGAGACCTTTCCAAAAGGAACACACCCGCCACTCGCCACCCCAACCTAAACGAGACTCAAGACCCCCAAGCCCAAATGAGAGGAAGGTAACAAACCCAGAGAAGGAAAGCTGTTGCGTCAAATTGTATTGCAATACCGCAAGTGTACAGGTTGAGTATACCGCAAGTGTACGCGTCAAATTGTATGGATAGTTGGTTGAAAGTAAATTCAAACAAAAAAACAAACATGTGGAGACACGAATTGATAGAATTGTGGGAAGTGATTTTACAAGTTAATAACCTTTAATAACCTAACTAACACATGCATTGAACCAATGAGATGAATTTATAAACAAGAAGTAAAATACTCAAGAAAATCTCTCGATTCTTAGTGAGTCTCACACATGCAATAAACTCCATAGTCTCCATATGAACCTACGACATGCATGGCATTAAGAAACTTCTTTATGTGTTTCCCTAAGAATTCTAAGTCATTCTCATGCTAGATTTCTAAGGGTTTTGACAATTTTACTCTAATTTAAGCTTTATCTCTCGAGTCCACTTAAACCAACAAATTAAGAAGTAAAGAACGAATTGCCAAAAATAAAGACAAAACATGCTTCAATACATAGCAAGAAAGTCATAACAAGTAAATCAACTCCTAACTACAATGTTTAGCTACTCTAAATCACATGAAAATCAAACTAAACAAGTAGAAAACGTCTTAGAACGCTATTACAAATTGAAAGAAAAGGAAATTAAACTTATGTGTCGACGCCGGTCCTTCGTCTCCGAGCTCTCGTCTTCGATCTCGAACCTCCACTAATGCTTTGGCTCCCAAAATCACTCTTTTCTCTCTTCTTACAAAGTGTATTTCGAAATTAGAGCTAAAAACTATCAATTTCGACTCCATTACACAATTGCATAATGTTGTATTTATAGGCATGATTGGCACAAAGTTACAGCAACGCTGCGCCCTAAGCTACCGTAAATAAGGAAATACTCGCCAATTGAAACGCTAGGAGCACGCGTTACCGCAACGCTGCTACCCTAGCGCGCGCGTTCCTTATCGATCAGGCGACGCCCTCTGTGCGACTTCTCACGCGTGCTTTTTTATCGAGATAGCGTTGCGACGCTGCAAGGCAGCGTTGCAACGCTATCGGCAGTGGTCCTCAACGCTTCCAAATAGCAAGCATGGCGTTGCAACGCCATCACCTCGGGTCATTATGCTTGGATTGATCCTTTCGCTTCCAATTGATGTTATTTTTAGCTCCTAATAGCCTCGTTTCGATCCCGAGTGATCCAAATTGTCTCCAATAGCTCTATTTAAGCTCTTAACCTGAAATTGAGTGATTTAAACATGTAAAAGCCCTGAAATCATTATAAAACTAGCAATAATTAAGCCTAAGGATAACACATTTTGTGTGCTATCAAACACCCCCAAACTTAAACTTTTGCTAGTCCCGAGCAAAAACAGAATTAAACATTAGATTGTTCTTAAACATATAATTGATTCAAGCCTCAAAGGTTTAAGAGAAAAATCTGGCAATCACAGGAGCACTCAAACATAACATTTCAGCAAGTAATTTAAAACTTTTCCTAAGTGTTCATACGTGTGTGTGTGATTAGCCTATGTTCCCTTCATTTTTACTAAGCCCGGATCAACTTTGTTAGGCTCTCCATTCAACTTCCCCTACACTGGTCTTAATTACTAATCCTTGAGCCTCCCCACATTCAAGAGCTAAATAACTCTACTAAGCACTTAATCCCTTTTTATCAATTTTTTTCTTTTTTTTTTTTTGTGCAAGGACAGTAGCTTTCACACATCCACTGCAGGGACCCTTACCCAGAGCACTCGCTCAATGAGTGGCCTAACTGATCACAATAAAGGTAGCTCTTTTTGCCCTCACGATTTTTTTTACAAACAAACAAAAAAAAAAAAACTCTTCCACATAATGCACATAATACACAGATCATGCACTTCATATTGTCATTCACCTTATCCTGCAGTTTAACTCTCAAATCAGTTCTCAGACCTATCGAGGTGACATCAAACTTCTCAGCCTAATAACTTTGTTCTAAGCATTTCAAAACTACAGGAACACATGCTATGTGCATAATAGTACAGGAAAAACTCAAGAAAAAATTTTAAATTAACTCAAATTCATGTCATGCTCACAGGTTTCAGCAGAATCACAAGAATTTCCAATTAAATCTCATCCTAGGCTATCATGATCATACTTATGTCAAAGATCAATCAACAATTCAGTACATACTCAGGGCAGTTACAACAATTAAACAACATCACACCCCCAAACTTAAACTAAACATTGTCCCCAATGTTTGCAGAAACAGGCACAAATTAAGTATAAGGGTAAGAGTGAACAATACTGTCCTGGGTAATAGAGATCTTTCTGAGTTTCTTGGATAGCCAAAGCATGTATGTTGGAGTTCCTCAGAATGGGAGCATGAATTTCAACGAAGAGAGGCATCTTCACAACCTACAAAGCAAAACAACAAACTAGTAAAGAAACTAAGAATTGAAGAACAACTAAAAACAAACTAAAGCAAGCTAAAGACAGAAAAACAAAAGTAAGTAAAGCTTGGGTTGCCTCCCAAGAAGCGTTTTGTTTAACGTCGTTAGTTAGACTGTACTCCCTCAAGGTGTTTCCTTCCTTGCTTGCAGTGCTTGGAGTGATGCATTCTCCCTCAAGGTGTCTCTATATTCTTTATTGTAGCTCCATGACTAGTGACAATGCCAGATAGACTGGTGATTGCATTCTTCAGCTGGTTGGACCGACTTCTGGATTCAGCTATGAAGGAGTGCAATGTGTCTTCCAGAGATGATTTCCTCTCTAATGTAGAAGCATGCCTTGTAGGGGGATTCAACACAATTTTGTTGTTATCATAAGAGAAATTCTCATGATACCTCAAACTTGGATTGTAATGTGTTGGTAGGTTATTCTGAGTCTGATTTCCTCTATAGGTGTTGCTTCTGTTGTTCAGGTAGTGCAATTGCTCCATAGTGGATTCTCCATTAGGCTGTGAGCATTGAGAGGACATCCCTGTCTGTGGTGATCCTGCAAAATTATTCAGGGCATGAGTGAGAGAATACTATCAGCAGAGATACCATTCATTTTAACTGTACCACAGATTTCTAAGAAGTTTTGAAGGTGTGAATTAGAATCTTCTGTGGCTAAGCCTCTGAAAGCACCCTCCCTAACCATCTGTATCACCCCTGTCTTAAGCTCAAAATTATTAGTATTTATAGGGGCCTGGACCATTCCAGCCTGCTCAGAATTAAACACAGGTTGGAAATACTCCCTGATAGGTTTAGGGTTATTGATGAGCTCCTGATCAACCATAGTCTGTGTTTCTGCTCTTCCTTCCCTTAGGAGTCTCCTACAGGTCCTCTCGATCTCAGGATCAAAAGGGTGCAAGTCTGCAACTCTCCCCTTGGGCATACACCTGGAGGTACAAAAAAAAAAAAAAGAAGTTAGACAACAACACTGAAAGAACTAGAAAATAAAACATAAAGGAAAGAAGAATACAAAGAGAATAAAAATATGAAACATAAAAGCTTGGGTTGCCTCCCAAGAAACGCTTTCTTTAACGTCTTTAGCTAGACGGTGACTTATCAGGGCACATAAAATTGCTCATATATCTTCGGGCCCTTCGTGCTCGAATCGATGTAGCCTTCTAAGTCTAAAAGGCTATCCTGCTTTTCTTGAGCCCCAAAAAGAAAATTATTTTTGGTATTTTTGTTTACTAAAATAAAAGAACTAAAATCAAAGCAAGACCCGTGAGTATAAGACAAATAGTTATAAAAAATGAAGGAAATTTCTGGGGATAAAAGGAAAGAAGACTTTTCAGTCTCTAACTCTATCACCTGCATCTCCCCTGTGGAACTAAGTGTATCACCACTGCCTTCCTCACTAACCTGATCATGGTGTGCCTCAGTCTCCTCCAAACTATCCTCACTAACATCTACACAAACCCTCCTAGGTGGCATCTCCTGAGTGGTAAGGATAAGAAATTGCTCCTGTAAGGCCTTAAGGGAATCTACTAGCTGGTTAAGGTATTGAGCTCTATCTTGTACTATTTCCCAAAGTCCTACCACCTCAGTTTCTAACCTATCCAACCTCTCTAACTCACTATGAACCAAATTTTTAAATTTCAATTCTAAGGTATATTCTGTCAATTGGTCCATAAGAGAAAATTTTTCTAGGGATTGGTTAGGGTACAAAAAACTATGGTTCCAAGTGCCTAAATAACTACCCTCATGTGAATTTTCATATATGCCAGGTACAGAATGGGAAAATTAGACACATGATATTCAGAAAAATCATGATGCACAAAACTAGGGTCCTGAGAGGGACAATAGAATGGTGGAAACTCAAAATCATGCAAAGTCATACTTGAAAAATTAGTAATTTCACAACAAGACTTTAACACAATATCAACACAACCCAAACAGGGAACAAAGACTTAAAAAAACACACACAAAACTAAAATAACACAAATAAAGAAACACACAAAACAAATAAGAGAAAAAATACACAACCACACTTTAATCTAAAATTTCAAATTTTCTCCTAATATTAATTAATCTAAATAATCGTCATTCCCCGGCAACGGCGCCAAAAACTTGTTGCGTAATATTTATGGATATGCAATACCGCAGGGTCAAGTTTTAGTATAGTGATTTATGAGTCCAAGTATCGTCCTCGGGAATGGGTTTCTAGATTATTTAATTACTAAGGTACCAATTCTCAATTTTAGCTAAAGAAACATAACATGGATAGTTGGTTGAAAGTAAATACAAACAAACAAACAAACATGTGGAGACAGCGTTGCAACGCTGCTACCCTAGCGCTCGCGTTCCTTATCGATCAGGCGTTGCAACGCTGCAAGGCAGCATTGCAACGCCCTTTGTGCGGCTTCTCACGCGTGCTTTTCTATCGAGATAGCGTTGCGACGCTGCAAGGCAGCGTTGCAACGCTATCGGCAGTGGTCCTCAACGCTTCCAAATAGCAAGCATGGCGTTGCAACGTTATGCATGGCATTGCATGGCGTTGCAACGTTATGCATGGCATTGCAACGCCATCACCTCGGGTCATTATGCTTGGATTGATCCTTTCTCTTCCAATTGATGTTATTTTTAGCTCCTAATAGCCTCGTTTCGATCCCGAGTGATCCAAATTGTCTCCAATAGCTCTATTTAAGCTCTTAACCTGAAATTGAGTGATTTAAACATGTAAAAGCCCTGAAATCATTATAAAACTAACAATAATTAAGCCTAAGGATAACACATTTTGTGTGCTATCAGGAGGCAACACAAGCTTTAAGTTTTAGTTCTTTGTTATTTCTTTTGAGTTTTTGTTTTAGTTGTTTGTTTTCTTATTAGATTGTTTGTTTACTTTATTAGGTTGATGATGCCACCCCTCGTTGAAACCCATGCTCCCGTTCTGTGGAACTTCAGTACATGTGTCTTGGCTATCCGAGGAACTTAGAAATTAATAAATGATCTTCATGACTCAGGACAATATTGTTCACTCTTACCCTTATACTTGCTTTGAGCTTATTTCTGCAAACATTTGGGACTATGTTTAGTTTAAGTTTAGGGGTATATGTGTTTATCTGTTGTGACTGTCCTGAGTATGTACTGAATTGTTGATTGATCTTATGCATAAGTATGATTATGATAGCCTAGGATGAGATTTAATTGAAAATTTTAGTGATTCTGCAGAAACTTGAGAGCATGATATGAATTTGAGTTAATTTAAAAATCTTCTTGAGTTTTTCCTGCACTATTATGCATATAGCCTGTGTTCCTGTAGTTTTGAAATGCTTAGAACAAAGTTATTAGAATTAAAAGTTTGATGTCACATCGATAGGTCTGAGAACAGATTTGAGAGCTAAACTGCAGGAAAGGGTGAATGACAATATGAAGTGCACGATCTATATAATATGTGCTTTATATGTGAAAAAAGTTTGTTTGTGTTGTTTGTTTGTTTAAAAAAATCGTGAGGACAAAAAGAGCTACCTTCACTGTGATCAGTTAGGCCATTCATTGAGCGAGTGCTCTGGGTAAGGGTCCCTACAGTGGATGTGTGAAAGCTAGTGTCCTTGCACACACAACAAAAAATAGAAAATAGAAAAAAAATAAAAAAAATGATTAAGTGTTGAGTAGAGTTATTTATTTCTTGAATGTGGGGAGACTCAATGCTTAATTATTGCTAGTTTTATGTTAATTTCAGAGCTTTGATGTGTTTAAATCACTTAATTTTAGGTAAAGAGCGTGAATAGGACACTGGGAGACATTTTGGACCACTTGGGATCAAATCGGGGCTTTTTAGAGCTTAAAATAACATCAAATGGAAGAAGAATGGACAAACCTAGCCAATTGACCCGAAGTGATGGAGTTGCAACGCCCTGCAGAGCGTTGCAACGCCGTCCGTGCAGATTTCTTGCGTTGAAGAGCCATGTCGAGGCAGCGTTGCAACGCTATCTCGATAAGAAGACTATTGTGAAAGGTCGTGGCGAGGGCGTTGCAACGCTGCTTACTAGCGTTGCAACGCCAGATCGATAAGGACGCGTGCACGCAAGGGTAACGGCGTTGCAATGCTGTCCCTCAGCGTTGCAACGCCGTCGATGGTTTCCTTATTTAATCTGCCGTCTAGGGCATAATGTTGCAACGCTGTGCCAATTAACCTTATAAATAGAACACTTTGCCATCTTTTAAAGGGAACCGAATTTCATAGTTTTTGCACCCTAATTTCGAAATACACTTTTCAAGAAGAGAAACAAAGAGCATTCCTTGGGAGCCAAATCATTTGTGGAGGTTCGAGATCGTGACGGGAGCTTGGGGACGAGGGACCGACATCGACACATAAGTTTATTTTCTCTTTCTTTTAGATTGTAACACCGTTTAAAGACGTTTTCTATAACTTTAGCTTGGTTTTATTGTGATTTAGAGTGGCTAAAAGTTGTAGATAGGATTTGATTTGCATGTTTAAGACTTATTTGCTTATGTGTTGAACTATGTTTTGTTATTTATTTTTGGCAGTTCGTTCTTCAATTCTTTGATTTTGTTGGTTGATAGCACACAAAATGTGCTATCCTTAGGCTTAAATCGTGTTAGTTTTATGATAATTTCAAGGCTTTAACGTATTTAATTTGTTGAAATTCAAGTTAAAGAGCAATGTGAGAATGGATGGAGAATTATAGGGAGAAATGAGCCAAAATTGACATTAAATGGAATAAGCAAGGTCAAAACAAGCCATCAAATCCGAGGAGATGGCGTTGCAACGCCATTTAGGGCGTTGCAACACTCTGTGTGCAGCCATCTACTATGGAAGCACTTACCGATGGCGTTGCAACGATGCTTTGCAGCGTTGCAACGCTCCACATGCAGCAGCTACGTCTTGAAGATCCGTGACGATGGCGTTGCAACGCGCCTTTGTAGCGTTACGCCGCTTCGATGATAGCGAGAAGACACGCGAGGGTAGCAGCGTTGCAAAGCTACTTCGATAAGAAAATGCGCGCGAGGTTTGCAGCGTTGCAACGCTGCCTGATATTTTCCATATATGAGTTATTCGCTAGGGCACGACGTTGCAACGCCATTCCCAGCGTTGCAACGCCGTGCTATTGATATAAAAAGGAAAAGATGCATCTTGTAGAAGGGGCTTTTTGGAGAGATTTTGGACACCATTGTTTAGACATATTTGTGAGAGATTGTAAGAAGATTTTTGGGAAGATTTCAAGAATGAGACTTTTTGGAGCTCGGGGTTCGTGATAGGTGCCGGGATCGTTGCCGTTCACGCCATGAGAGTTCTTTCTTCGTTCTTTTCACTTTTATTGTTGAACTATGGTTTTGTATTTGAGTTTAGTAGGATTTATAGTGGACATGAGTAGCTAAACTTGTTATCTTAGGGATAGATGTAGCCTTTTAATTATGTTATTTTGTTGAATTAGATCGCCTTTGGTTTATTGTAATGCTTTTATTCATGCAATTGCATCCTTAATGCTTATAGACTCTTGATCACGGTTTATTTGTTCTTAGGTCTGAATTTATTCTTGAGAAAGATACTTTAGATCTGATCTCTTTTGCATGACTGATAGTTACTTTGACATGAGAATGATTGAAGTGCTATTAGAAACCCATAAGAATTGAACTTAGTGCCATGTTAGATTTTTAGGTTGAACAGAGATGTTTAATTCTATGTCTTGCATGAGATTCACTTGCCTCGAGAGAGGTTATTTGTTATCTTAGTTTCTTGGTTTATAAAAGCAGTGCAATAATCCACTAGCATGATCTCAATAAAATAGTTAATTAATCGGTGAAGTCTAGTCCCTAAGATATTCGTCTCTCCTGATTGTTCTCAACTTTCACTCTTTGATTTTGTGTTTTCACCTCACTTTAAAGTCTAATTTTCTAGATAAAATTGAGTGGTGTTATTGATAGGAATTAATTGAATTAAATACCCAATCCTGTGGATGATACTCGTACTCAAATTCACTATATTAAAACTTGACTCGTACACTTGCGGTACTGTAAAATTTACGTAACATTGGTTTAAGTGTACTCGAGAGAAAGAAACTTAGATTAGAGCAAAGTTGTCAAAACTCTTAGAAGTCTGACATGAGAATGACCTAGAAGTCTAAGGGAAACACATAAATAAGTTGCTTAATGTCGTGCATGCTTTTAAAATTCATAAGGAAACTTTAGAATTTATCGTGTGTGCGAGACTCACTAAGAATCGAGAGATTTTTTTGAGTATCTTCACTTTTTGTTTATAAATTCATCATGATTGTTCATTGCATGTGTTAAATAAGGTTTTAACATGTGAATTCATCTTCCTTTAATTCTATCATTTTCGTGTCTCCAATTGTACATTTATTTTCTATCTTTGTTTTCACTATCTATCCACGTTTTGTTACTTTAGCTAAAATCGAGAATTAGTATCTTGGTAATTAATTAATCTAGCAACCCATTCCCGAGAACGATACTTGGAACTCTAAAATCACTATACTAAAACTTGATCCGTACACTTGCGGTATATGCACAATAAAATATTACGCAACACATTCCCTTGGAATGTAGCCGTCCGAACGACCTCTGACACACACAGAAACCGAATCCTCCCAACTTGACTCGCGCAAAGCTTGACCACTCTCCCCTGCCAACCCGCCACACAACTCAACCAACTTTGCAACTATTTTCTCCATTCGGAGATGCGACGGAATATCCAAAAAATTCAACTAGCCACTGGCAAACGAGCAACAACTTCCCTCCGCGACTTTGACAGAATTCCAAGGCTAAAAAACACAGAGCATCCCCACTGATAGCACACAAAATGTGTTATCCTTAGGCTTAATAATTGCTAGTTTTATGATAATTTCAGGGCTTTGATGTGTTTAAATCATTGAATTTCAGGTAAAGAGCTCAAACAGGATATTTGGAGACAATTTGGATCACTCGGGATCGAAACGAGGCTATTTGGAGCTAAAAATAATACAAATTGGAAGAGAAAGGATCAATCCAAGCATGATGACCCGAAGTGATGGCGTTGCAGCGCTGTCCATAGCGTTGCAACGCCGTGATTGCTGTTTAGAAGCATTGAAGACCCCAGGCGATAGCGTTGCAATGCTGTCTCAATAGGAAGATACATTTGAAGAACCGCACAGGCGTTGCGCGTAACGCTTGTCTTGCAGCGTGCCGCAACGCCAGATCGAGCAAGAGGCGCCGCGTTATGGTAGCGGCGTTACAGCAACGCCGCCTCAAAGTTACAACGCCATCGAGATATTTCATATATGACCAACCGCCTAGGGTACAGCGTTGCAACGCTGTACCGATTGAGCCTATAAATAGAACGTGTTGTTCTCATTACAAGGGAGAGCCAAATTTGGTAGATTTTCCACCCTAATTTCGAAATACACTTTGTAAGAAGAGAGAAAAGAGCGTTTTTTAGAGCCAAAGCATTCATGGAGGTTTGAGATCGAAGATGGGAGCTCGGAGACGAAAGACCGGCATCGACACATAAGTTTAATTTCCTTTTCTTTCAGATTGTAACTCCGTTTGAGACGTTTTCTACTTGTTTAGCTTGGTTTTCATGTGATTTAGAGTAGCTAGACATTATAGTTAGGATTTGATTTACTTGTTAAGACTAAATTGTTATGTATTGAAGCATGTCTTGTTCTTATTTTTGACAATTCGTTCTTTAACTTTTAATTCTGATGGTTTAAGTGGACTCGAGAGATAAAACTTGAATTAGAGCATAGTTGTTAAAACCTTTAGGAGTCTGGCATGAGAATGACCTAGAAGTCTAAGGGAAACACATAAAAAAGTTGCTTAATGTTGTGCATGTCGTAGGTTCATATGGAGACTATGAAGTTTATTGCATGTGCGAGGCTCACTAAGAATCGAGAGGTTTTCTTGAGTATTTTACTTCTTGTTTATAAGTTCATCTCATTGGTTCATTGCATGTGTTAATTGAGTCATTAACTTGTATAATCACTTTCCTCAAATCTATCAATTCGTGTCTCCACATGTTTGTTTGTTGTTTGTCTTTATTTTCAATCACCTATCCATGTTTTGTTGCTTTAGCTAAAATTGAGAATTAGTATCTTAGTAATTAATTAATCTAGAAACCCACTCCCGAGGACGATACTTAGACTCTCAAATCACTATACTAAAACTTGACCCATACACTGCGGTATTGCATAATATAAATTATACGCAACAAGTTTTTGGCACCGTTGCCGGGGAATGACGATTATTTAGATTAATTAATATTATGAGAAAATTTAAAATTTTAGACTAAAGTTTGTTTGTGTGTCTTTCCTTATTTGTTTTTGTGTGTTTGTTTGTTTCCATATTTGTTCTATTTTGTTTTGTGTGTTTTTGAGTCTTTATACCTTGTTTTGGTTGTGTTGCTATTGTGTAGAAGTTTTGATGTGAAATTATGATTTTTTTTTAAAGTATGACTTTGCACGATTTTAATCTTCCACCCTTCTATTGTCCCTTTCAGGACCTTAGGTTTGTGTATCATAATTTCTCCAAATACCATGTGTCTAATTTTTACCATTCTGTACCTGAAATATATGAAAATTCACATGAGGGTAGTTTTTTAGGCACTTGAAACCATAATTTTTTATACCTTGACCAACCTAATGAAAAATGTTCTCTTGTGGACCAATTAATGGAATATACGTTAGAGTTGAAAATTAAAAATTTGGTTCATAATGAATTCGAAAGGTTGAATAAGTTAGAAGCTGAGGTGGTAGGATTTTGGGAAATAGTACAGGACAGAGCTCAGTATCTTAATCAGCTAGTAATTTCCCTTAAGGCCTTACAGGAACAATTTATTATCCTTACCACTCAGGAAGTGCCACCTAGGAGGACTTGTTCATACGATAGTGAGGATAGTTTGGAGGAGACTAAGACACATCATAGTCAGAGTAGTGAGGTAGACATTGGTGATACAATCATTTCCACCGGGGAGATTCAGGTGATAGAGGTCGAGGCTGAGAAGTCCTTCCCCATTTTGTCTCCAGAAAATCCCTTTAATCTTCACAGCCAATTGTCTTACTGATAGCATGCAAATATGCTATCTTATTTCTATATTTTAGCTAGTTTTTATACTTAAAACATGGGCATACATGGTATTTTATGGTTAATTTCAGGAAATTGAGCTTGAGAAGTAAGAATTGAGTATTTTGAGACTATTTTGGTGCAATTTGGAACATGTGTGTGCTTAATTGAAGACCCAAGAAAAATGTAGATGTATTTTAAGTATAAGAAATATACTGAGAGATTCTACATCGAATCACGATTCCAACGCATCAAACCGGAGGTCATTTGGACACCCGAGCGAAAAGATATGACAAAAATGGTCGCAGTGGGTTGGCTCGCAGCAGGCACAGCGTTGCAACGCCATGACCAGCGTTGCAACGCCGTACCGAAAAGCCCTATAAATACAACATGTAGTTTTCATTGCAAAAGAAGCCGAATTTGGTAGTTTTTAGCCCTAGTTTCGAAATACACACTCTAAGGAGAGAAAAAAAAGCATTCCTTGGGAGCCAAAGCGTTTGTGGAGGCTCGAGATCGTGACGGGAGCTCGGGAACGAGAGACCGACTTCGACACATAAGTTTATTTCTCTTTCTTTTAGTTTGTAATTGAGTTTAAAGACTTTTCCTATGACTTTAGCTTGTTTTTATGGTGATTTTGAGTAGCTAAACGTTGTAGTTGGAATTTGATTAGCATGTTTTAGATTTATTTGATTATGTATTGAACTTTGTTATGTTATTTATTTTTGGCAATTCATTCTTAATTTCATTTATATCTTTGGTTTAAGTCGACTCGAGAGAAAAAGCTTAAATTAGAACAAGGTTGTCAAAACTCTTAGAATTCTGGCATGAGAAAGACCTAGAAATCTTAGGGAAACGCATAAAGAAGTTGCTTAATGTCGTGCATGCTTAGATTTTATATGGAGACTATAGGATTTATTGTATGTGCGAGGCTCTTGAGAGATCGAGAGACTTTCTTGAGTAATTTACTTCTTGTTTATAAATTCATGATATTAGTTCATTGCATGTGTTAAATAAGGAATTATCTTGTGAAATCATCTTTCTTCAATTCTACCATATTCGTGTCTCCAATTGTACATTTATTTTCTATCTTTCTTTTCACTATCCATCAAAGTTTTGTTGCTTTAGCTAAAATTAAGAAAAAGTATCTTGGTAATTAATTAATCTAGAAAACTCATTCCTGAGGACGATACTCTGTACTCAAATCACTATACTAAAACTTGACGCGTACACTTGCGGTATTGCAATATTATTTTACGCAACACTTATACTCAAGAGTCTTGTTTTGATTTTTGTTCTTCTATTCTGTTAAACAAAAATACAAAAAATAGTTATATGTCTGGTGCCCAGGAGAAACAGGATAGCCTTTTAGACTTAGAAGGCTACATCGATTCAAGAAAGAAGGGTCCGAATCGATGAGAAGTCACCGTCTAGCTAAAGACGTTAAAGAAAGCGATTCTTGGGAGGCAACCCAAGTTTTATGTTTATGTTCTCTGTTTTTATGTTTTTCTTTTTTATTTCTTTCCTTTCCTAGTTTTTTTTTTTTTGTCTAATTTCTTTCTTTTTTGGTACCTCTAGGTGTATGCCCAAGGGGAGAACTGCAGACTTGCAACCTTTTGATCCTGAGATCGAGAGGACCTGTAGGAGACTTCTAAGGGAAGGAAAAGCAGAACCTTAGGCAATGGCTGATCAGGAACTCATCAATAACCCTAAACCTATTAGGGAGTATTTCCAACCTGTGTTTGATTCTGAGCAGGCTGGAATAGTCTATGCCCCTATAAATGCTAATAATTTTGAACTTAAGACAGGGCTTATACAGATGGTTAGGGAAGGTACATTTCAAGGATTAGCCACAGAAGATCCTAACTCACACTTGCAGAATTTCTTAGAAATCTGTGGTACATTTAAGATGAATGGTATCTCTGCTGATAATATTCATTTACGTCTCTTTGCAGGGTAGAACTAAAAAATGGCTAGGGACCCTTCCCTCAGGCAGTATCACTTCCTGGGAGGAGTTAGCTCAAGCCTTCATGATCAAATTCTTTCCACCTGTGAAAGCTGCAAAGTTAAGGACTAAGATAGGAATATTCAGGCAGCAAGAGGGAAAACAGCTATTTGAGGCCTGAGAAAGGTACAAGGACATGCTCAGGAGGTGCCCACAGCATAACTACCCAGATTGGCTCCAGGTATAACTGTTTTATAATGGACTGGAAGGTAAGACCAAGACCATTCTTGATGCCACTGTTGGAGGAGCTTTCATGGCGAAAACTGTGCTAGAAGCACATGCCCTCCTCGAGGAAGTGTCAACTGCCATCTACCAGTGGCCTATAGAGAATGACATATCTAAGCCAGTAGCTGGACTATATCAACTGGATGAGGTAACCTCTCTTAGATCTCATATGACATCTCTCACTCATGCTCTGAATAATTTTGCAGGATCACCGCAAACAGGGATGTCCTCTCAATGCTCTCAGCCCAATGGAGAATCCACTATGGAGCAATTACACTACCTGAACAACAAAAACAACAACTATGGAGGAAGCCAGACTCAGAATAACCTCCCAACACATTATAATCCAGGTTTGAGGTATCATGAGAATTTCTCTTATGCTAACAACAAAAATGTGTTGAATCCTCCTACAGGGCATGCTTCTACATCAGAGAGGAAACCATCTCTGGAAGAAACATTGCACTCCTTCATAGCTGAATCTAGAAGTCGGTCCAACCAGCTGGAGAATGCAGTCACCAGTTTATCTGGTATAGTGACTAGTCATGGAGCTGCAATAAAGAATATTGAGACCCAGATTGGCCAGATGAACACATCACTCCGAACATTACTGGATAGAAAAAAAACACCTTGAGGGAGTATATTCTAGCTAAAAACGTTAAAGAAAGCGCTTCTTAGGAGGCAACCCAATCTTTACAGTTTTGTTTTATTTTAGTTTGTTTTAGTTGTTTGTTGTTTATTTACTAGTTTGCTTTGCTTTGTAGGTTGTGATGATGTCTGCCTTCGTTAAAATCCATGCTCCCGTTCTGAGGAACTCCAGCACACATGTTTTGGCTATCCAAGGAACTCAGAAAGATCTCCATCACCCAGGATAGTATTGTTCACTCTTACCCTTCTACTTAATTTGTGATTATTTCTGCAAACATTGAGGACAATGTTTAGTTTAAGTTTGGGGGTGGGATGTTGTTTATTTGTTTTGACTGTCCTGAGTATGTGCTGAATTATTGATTGATCTTTGCATAAGTATGATTATGATAGCCTAGGATGAGAATTAATTGGAAATCTTTGTGATTCTGCTGAAACATGAGAGCATGATATGAATTTGAGTTAATTTAAAATTTTTCTTAAGTTTTTCCTGCACCATTATGTACATAGCCTGTGTTCTTGTAGTTTTGAAATGCTTAGAACAAAGTTATTAGGCTTATAAGTTTGATGTCACCTCGATAGGTCTAAGAACTGATTTGAGAGTTAAACTGCACGATAGGGTGAATGACAATATGAAGTGCATGACCTGTATAGTATGTGAAATAGTTTGTTTTTGTTGTTTGTTTGCTAAAGAAAAAAATCGTGAGGGCAAAAAGAGTTATCTTCACTGTGATCAGTTAGGCCACTCATTGAGCGAGTGCTATGGGTAAGAGTCCCTGCAGTGGATGTGTGAAAGCTAGTGTCCTTGCACAAAAAAAAGTGATTAAGTGTTAAGTAGAGTTATTTAATTCTTGAATATGGGTAGGCTCAGAGATTAGTAATTATGACCAGTGTAGGGGGAAGTTGAATGGAGAGCCTAATAAAGTTGATCCGGGCTTAGTAAAAATGAAGGGAACACAGGCTAATCACACACACACGTAGGAACACTTAGGAAAAGTTTTAAATTGCTTGCTGAAGTGTTATGTTTGAATGTTTCTTGTGATTACTAAATTTCCTCTTAAATCTTTGAGGCTTGAATCAAATGCATGTATAAGAACAATCTGATGTTTAATTCTGTTTTTGCTCGGGACTAGCAAAAACTTAAGTTTGGGGGTGTTTGATAGCACACAAAATGTGTTATCCTTAGGCTTAATAATTGTTAGTTTTATGATAATTTTAGGGCTTTGATGTGTTTAAATCATTGAATTTCAGGTAAATAGCTCAAACAGGACATTTGGAGACAATTTGGATCACTCGGGATCGAAACGAGGCTATTTGGAGCTAAAAATAATACCAATTGGAAGAGAAAGGATCAATCCAAGCATGATGACCCGAAGTGATGGCGTTGCAACGCTGTCCATAGCGTTGCAACGCCGTGATTGTTGTTTAGAAGCATTGAAGACCCCAGGCGATAGCGTTGCAACGCTACCTTGCAGTGTCGCAACGCTGTCTCGATAGGAAGATACACTGGAAGAACCGCACAGAGGGCGTTGCAACGCTACCTTGCAGCGTCTTAACGCTAGATCGATAAGAGGCACGCGCGTTAAGGTAGCGGCGTTGCAACGCTGCCCTCAGCATTGCAACGCCATCGAGATATTCCATATATGACCAGCCGCCTAGGGTATAGCGTTGCAACGATGTACCGATTGAGCCTATAAATAGAACATGTTGTTCTCATTACAAGGGAGAGCCGAATTTAGTAGATTTTCCACCCTAATTTCGAAATACACTTTGTAAGAAGAGATAAAATAGTGTTTTTAGGAGCCAAAGCATTCGTGGAGTTTCGAGATCGAAGAGGGGAGCTCGGAGACGAAGGACCGACATCAACACATAAGTTTAATTTCCTTTTCTTTCAGATTGTAACTCCGTTTGAGACGTTTTCTACTTGTTTAGCTTGGTTTTCATGTGATTTAGAGTAGCTAGACATTGTAGTTAGGACTTGATTTACTTGTTAAGACTAAATTGTTATGTATTGAAGCATGTTTTGTTCTTATTTTTTGCAATTCGTTCTTTAACTTTTAATTCTGTTGGTTTAAGCGGACTCGAGAGATAAAACTTGAATTAGAGCATAGTTGTCAAAACCTTTAGGGGTCGTTTGGCCCCCTGTTTTGGAATTGGATGGTTTTGAATTTGGAATCCAAAACCATGTTTGCCCCAATGTGTTAAAAACCCTTGGTTTTGAAACACAACCCCATGGGTTACAACAGTGCAACTCCATGGGTCTATTCCATGTTTTCTTATTTTATTTGCCATCTTCCATTTTCGGTGATTACTTCAACAACAATTTCGGTGACAACTCCAACAACTACATCGGTGACCCGACTACAACTAATGGCTACCTCCAACAACAACTCCGGCGATCCGACAATTGCTGACAATTACCTCCGGCGACAACTCCGACGACCACATCGGTGACCCCGCTACCACTGACGACTACCTCCGACGACTACACCGGTGACCCCCCACCAATGACAACTACCTCCGACGGCAACTCCGACGACCACACCGCTGACGACTACCTCCGGCGACAACTCCGACGACCCCTACCACTGCTGACGACTACCTCCGATGAAAATTCCGACTACCACACCGACGATCCCAACCACCGCTGACGACTACCCGACGATAACTCCGACGACCACACCGACGACTCTAACCACCGCTAACAACCACCTCCGATAACAACTCCGATGACCACACCGCGCAATCCCTATCGTCGCTGACGACTACATCGACGACCATACCGATGACCCCGACCACCGCTGACGACTACCTCCGACGACCACACCGGCGACCCCTGCCACCGCTGACAACTACCTCCGACGACCATAGCGGCGACTCCTGCCACCGCTGACGACCATACCGATGACCCTGACCACTGGTGACGACTACCTCCGACGAAAACTCCGACGACCCCAACTACCGCTGACGACAATTTCGACGACCACACCGATGACCCCAACCACCGCTGACGACTACCTTCGACGACAACTCTAATGACTACATTGATGGCCTAACCACTACTAATGACTACTTTCGACAACCACTCAAGAGACTTGTACACGCCTCTCCCAATAACCCGATCACTCGAGCAATCAACTACCCTAACGACTTAACTTGTGCGCAATCACCATTTTTCTTATTAGAGTTCCAAAAATAGGTTTTTGGATACTTTGTAGAATAAAATTTTAAATTTTCTATCACTTAAATAGACTTCCAATCTTTTAATTTTTAAAATAGAATTCCAAAAATAAGTTTTTGAATACTTTATAAAATATAGTTTCAAATTACCTAATTTGTTAAATAAACTTCCAAATTTTTTAATTTTAAAGTAGAATTCCAAGAAATAGTTTTCAGAATACTATGTGACGTGAAATAGAGTTTTTAATTCCCTAATTTCTTAAATAAACTTCTATTTTTTAAATTTCTAAAATAGAGTTCCAAAAATACTTTTCTAAATATTTTTTGAAATAGAGGTTTAAATCCCTAATTTCTTAAATGGACTTTCAATTTTTTAATTTCTAAAATAGAGTTCCAAAAATACTTTTCTAAATATTTTGTGAAATAGAATTTTAAATTCCCTAATTTCTTACATAGACTTTCACTTTCTTAATTTCTAAAATAGAGTTTCAATTTTGTAACTCATTTATGTTATACAAGGGTTTCTACAATTGACAAAACATCCACTAAAAAATAAGAGAACAAAACAGCTAAAGAAAAAAGGAAAGAAAAAAAACAAAGATAAACCCATGATTCGAGAACACTTTTTTTGAACACTGCTTTTCTTATTCCTAGGCTTGAGTAACACTGCACCCCAAACACGCTTTTCGATTCCCGGAGTTCAGAACCCCTAAAAACCCCCCAGGGTTTTGATTCCAAGACAGGGGGCCAAACAACCCTTTAGGAGTTTGGCATGAGAATGACCTAGAAGTCTAAGGGAAACACATAAAGAAGTTGCTTAATGTCGTGCATGTCGTAGGTTCATATGGAGACTATGGAGTTTATTGCATGTGCGAGACTCACTAAGAATCGAGAGGTTTTCTTGAGTATTTTACTTCTTGTTTATAAGTTCATCTCATTGGTTCATTGCATGTGTTAATTGAGTCATTAACTTATATAATCACTTTCCTCAAATCTATCAATTCGTGTCTCCACATGTTTGTTTGTTGTTTGTCTTTATTTTCAATCACCTATCCATGTTTTGTTGCTTTAGCTAAAATTGAGAATTAGTATCTTAGTAATTAATTAATCTAGAAACTCATTCCCGAGGACGATACTTGGACTCTCAAATCACTATACTAAAACTTGACCCGTACACTGCGGTATTGCATAATATAAATTATACGCAACACCCGCACACCAAACCTCTCCCAAACTCCAACAACTTCCAGCGGGTAAGAGTATCCACTTCAAGAATAACCGCCATATTCCTGCAAAAGGTCTTACCTAGTTGGTTGGTGCTCCAATGGCTCAGTGCGGCGACGGTGGTGAGTAGTGTATGGCCATGGCGGCAGTAAAAGGTGTGCAATGAACATGATGCAAAGGGAAAAAAATAGGAGGAAATTTGTTGTGGTCACCCAAATTTAAAGTTAACGACAAGCTGGCCCAAAACCCATGTATGATCTTCACATGTTCTGCTTAAGAAATGAAATGGGCGTCCATCCATCTCTTCAAATCCAACCCATTAACGGGTAACAACCTCTGCCACAAAACCCATGATCCTTCTTCCTTCTAGATTTTCCCCCATACCGACCACCCACGTGATTAGGGTTATAGTTATTTCTTTCGGGTTCAAGGTTTAGGGTCTAAAGTCTCTAGGGTTTAGGGTTTTTAGGGTTTAAGGTTTCGAGTCTAGGGCCTAGGGTGTGGAGTTTGGGGGTTAGAGTTTAGGGTTTAAGGTACTACACATGCCAACTACAATGAACTTGAAACTTTAAGCCCCAATTTCCATACTAGCCACATATTTAGGTCACATCTGGCTCAAATGACCTCCACGCAAATCCACTAACTAGCACATGCTTCATAAACACAAATTCAAACCTACTTTCACAATTCACCCATTTTCAACACATCAACCAAATCAAATAATAACCTAAACGACTTAGATCCAAATGATTACTTACAGTCAAAACACATAGGGGTGACCCCTATGAAAACCTTAACAAGACTCAAAGATACAACAAACCCAATCACAACAAATCACCAAAATTCCCTCTTAACCACCATGCGAAAGTATAACAAAGTAAGCCTCTTACATGAGAAATTTATCAAGCATATCATCCAACAACCATCATGTTCAAGCACAAACTCAAAAGAAACATACTTATAATCACACAATCACCCATGCAATACAAGGTATATGTATCCAAAACATTAGGGGGTTATCCAACTAGACTACTTACATGGCTTTGGAAACGATGACCTAGGACTATCAACTCCTACTAAGGAGGTTCTTTGCCCAATCTATACAATTGTAAGATGTGAAAGAGGACATCACTAAGTAATTGCACACACACATAATTTAATCAGTACTTCAAATCCACTTGCAAAAACTCTTCCAACAACAATTCAAACTTAGTCTTTTAGGCTATAGAACTTACCCAAATAACTTCAAGATTCTTGGCAACTCGAAACTCGAACACTTGATCCCGAATTGCTAAGTAAAGTCCTAAAACAAATAACAATATGTTCTAAAATCAAACCATGAGTTCAATCGAATTGAGATGGAATTACCCAATGAAATTTATCCAAAATACACCTTCATTTGCTGAAATTGATGTTGAAGTAGTCTGATCTCGATAATCCAACCTCCAAACGCAATGATGTCCTTCAATTAATTCCAAAAATAAATGGATAAACTTAACAATAAAACGATCCCTAAAATACACAATGAGGGTCAGTCTAACTCAATCCTAATATTTACTGTATTGAACAAGCTCCAACCTCTCAATAAATATTACCCAAACAGTGACCCACCTTGTTGGAACAGTAGCTTAAATGGTCGTAAAATCGAGAAATTTGTATGGAAACCCCTTTTTCACGCGCTTCAATGTCGTTTGACCCATATTTTGAAATTAATGACATATGACCCTTTTTGTATTATACACTCTGTCCAAATTACCGCGAGGACAACGTGCTTTAAGTCTCGTAGGCTCGCTCTCGATCTCGCTTAGATAGTAATAATGATCGATGAGAGCGAGTTAAGTGAGTAAGTGATCATTCAGAAAGTTGTATATTGTGAGCGAGAGCGAACATACGAGAGCGAGAGAAAGCCTACGAGTGATCATTTGCATAAGTCGTATCGTGACCGAGCATAGCGAGAGCGCGCCTACGAGAGCGAGAGTGTGAGGTCTGTGAAAGGGAGTCAACGTGAGCGAGAACGAGTCCACGAAAGTGAGAGAGCGTGAAACATGCGAGACGAGCTTAATACTGCCCTTCTGGGTAATTTGACATGCTTTGTATGTCAGAATAGGTCAATTTTCATTATTTTGAAATGTCAGTTCAGATGCCATTAATGCGTGGGGAAATGGGTACTCCGTACTGTTGCGTAGAATTTTATTGCAATACCGCAAGTGTACGGGTCAAGTTTTAGTATAGTGATTTATGAGTCCAAGTATCGTCCTCGGGAATGGGTTTCTAGATTAATTAATTATTAAGGTACTAATTCTCAATTTTAGCTAAAGAAACATAACATGGATAGTTGGTTGAAGTAAATACAAACAAACGAACAAACATGTAGAGACACAAATTGATGGAATTAAAGGAAGTGATTTCACAAGTTAAAAACCTAACTAGCACATGCATTGAATCAATGAGATGAAATTATAAACAAGAAGTGAAATACTCAAGAAAATCTCTCGATTCTTAGTGAGCCTCACACATGCAATAAACTCATAGTCTCCATATGAACCTACAACATGCATGGCATTAGGCAACTTCTTTATGTATTTCCCTAAGATTTCTAGGTCACTCTCGTGCCAGACTTCCAAGGGTTTTGACAATTTTGCTCTAATTCAAGCTTTATCTCTCGAGTCCACTTAAATCAGCAAATTAAAAAGTAAAGAACGAATTGCCAAAAATAACGACGTAACATGCTTCAATACATCACAAGAAAGTCATAACAAGTAAATCAAATCCTACTACAATGTTTAGCTACTCTAAATCACATGAAAAACAAACTAAACAAGTAGAAATCGTCTTAGAACGCTATTACAAATTGAAAGAAAGAGAAATAAACTTGGGTGTCGATGCCGGTCCTTCGTCTCCGAGCTCCCGTCTTCGATCTCGAACCTCCACGAATGCTTTGGCTCCCAAAATCACTCTTTTCTCTCTTCTTACAGGTGTATTTCAATTTAGGCAAAAACTCTACCAAATTGTGCTCTCCATTGCAAGAATCATAAGGTTGTATTTATAAGCATCAATGGGGCAGCGTTGCAACGCTAGGGACAACGTTGCAACGCTGTGCCCTAGGCGGCTGATACTTAAGGAAATAATCGATGGCGTTGCAATGTCGAGGCGCGCGTTGCAACGCCGCTACCCTAACGCGCGCTCTCTTCGCCGAAATGGCGTTGCGACGCTGCGGCGGCGTTGCAACGCCCGCCTATCCGCGCTTCCTCGTGCATGCCTTTCTTATCGAGATAGCGTTGCGGCGACGCTGCTGCTAGGCGCGTGCAACGCTATCGCTCGGGTCTTCAACGCGTCTTGGTTGCACATTCGGCGCGCAGTAACGCTATAAACAATGTTACAACGCCATTGCCTCGGTCATTATGCTTGGATTGATTCTTTCTCTTCTAATTGGTATTCTTTTTAGCTCCAAATAGCCTCGTTTTGATCCCGAGTGATCCAAATTGTCTCCAATAGCTCCGTTTAAGCTCTTAACCTGAAATTGAATAAATTAACTACGTAAAAGTCCTGAAATCATCATAAAACTAGCAATAACTAAGCCTAAGGATAGCACATTTTGTGTGCTATCACGTACAAACCCCCCTCCCCAAATCACCCGAAAACAACCTTCAATCGCGATGGGTTTCCTAGAATTGAATACATAATAATTCATGTCAATCTCCAAAGGCCAGACAACACCCTAAATCAGATCATAAATAAAAAAAGGGCCATGAATCGACACCAAAATGCTTACCCACTCTAAAACAAGATTGAACACGACCGTATGCTGTCGGGCTTTTTGAAAAACGACCTCGGAGACACCCATTGTGACACTCGAAAAATTTCAAGTAAATTTTCTAAAAGTTTCGAGATTTAAATTGGGCTTAATTAAGGATAATTTCTTCTTTTATAAAAGGAAAAATAGAAGTATTTTTGTTAAATAAGGAAAAAAAGTCTTTTATTTGTTTTTTTAAATAAAATAAAATGAAATAAAAAGAAAAGAAGGGAAACAAAATTTTGCCTTTTTCTTCGTGACCCCCCTCTCGTTCTTCTTCTTCTCGTCTTCGACGGCAGCGTGCCGCCGGCTGCTTCCTTGCCGTCCAACTCCGTCCGTACGACGGTCTCCCTTCGCCGACCTCGTCTACTCCGGTTGCTCCTCTCTCCGACGTCCAGCGGGCTCACGTCGTGTCCCTTCTTTTCCGTGGAGCAGACAGTGAACCGCGACAAACGCCCACACGGTTTCTTCGAGCTTTCCGACCGGTTCGACGCTCTCTCGCCGGCCTCTTGCCGGTTCCGTTATCCCCTGCCACCGTCGACCCTTCTCCGTTCATTGTAGCCTCGCCGGTAAGTTCCTCAAAAAGACCCATTGAGTTTTGGTTCATTTGGTTCACTGGATTTTAAATCGGTTCTCATTATTTGAAGGTTGGTTTTGAATTGATCGGGTTACGGGCATCTCGGATCTATGCTCTATGTGCAGTCCCTCGCGGGAATCCGCCGCCGCCGGATAGGTACAGTCTGCGACTTCGTTTTCTCGACCCTGTTTTAAGCTTCCATGCATTAGCTTGATTATTTAAGCAAATTGAATTGGTTTAGGTGTTTCGGAATTAACGTTTAGTCAGTTGGATTAAGCCCCTTAAAGTTATCATTTGCTTTGTTTGATTATGGTAATTCGTGAAGTTTGATTTTTTTAGATAAGAAAACAAAGCAATTTCATTGATATAATGAAATAAAGCATTACAAGAGAAAAACATAACAAAAATCACAGTCAAAGAGAACAAAAGGCGAACTAGTAACAAATAAATGGAAGAGAACTAATGTTTAACAATAAAGGGGTTTCACGAAAAACATAAATCTGAAATTGAGTAACCCTCGAAGTCCTTAGAAAGAACACACCAGGAGGACGCCTTCAAGTGAATGGAATCAAATCTTTTGGCCCAGTCCATTGCCTTGTCTTGAAAAATCCTCCGATTCCTTTCGTACCATATGTCTGACAGTAATGCTTTGACTCTGCATCTCTACAAGATCCTAGCCTTGGAAGGTAAAGAAACTCTAGATAAATGACCATAAACGTTGTCTGCAACATTATTAGAGAAAGCCCAGCTGAAATTAAAGGAGCTAAACAACTTCACCCAACACTTGAGCGTATAGCTACAACTAAAGAATAGATGGAATGCAGATTCCTCAGAGCTATAGCAAAGACAACACACAGAAGGCTACAACATCATTGAAGCTTGCTTTTTCTGCAAGACTTCTGAAGTATTAAGTTTCCCAGCAAGCATGATCCACATCAACACATTTACCCTTCTTGGACTTAGAGGACACCAGAGAGCCTGAAAAAATGACTTATCCATCGTCGATCCTTCCCCATAGTGAAAGACTAATGAATGAACTGAGAAAGAACCCCAGGCTCGATGGACCAAGACCTTCCATCTTCCTTAATTGTCAGTTTTTGGTCCCTAAGAGATCCCAAAAGGGAGACAAATTCCTCCTCCTCCTCCTCCTCCTTCAAATTCCTTCGAAAAGAAAAGTTCCAAGCTGAGATTTCAGAATCTCAATAATCGGCTACACAACCCTCCTTGTTTATTAACGACTGAGTAAAGTAGGGGAAAAGAGGCTTTCAACACTCTTTCACCTAGCCATAAGTCCTCCCAAAACTGGATTCTAAGTCCATTCCCAAGCCGCAACCTCACCAACCCCCGCGCTTTATTCCAATGCTTAACTATATTAAGCCAATGGCTTCTCATACTGTGTCCTCTAACCACTAAGGGGTTCCAACCATCTTTTGCAACACCGTGTATTCTTGTAATCACCCGCCTCCACAAAGCAGAATCCTTAGACCCAAACCTCCAACCCCATGTAGCCAATAAGGCCTTATTCTTCCCTCTCAGATTTCCAAGACCAAGCCCCCCCCGAGATTGATCTCGCGAAGCTAAATCTCATCGAGCTAGGTGGCTAAGTTTAGAGCCACTTCTACCTTCCCAGAAGAAATTTCTGATTATTCCTTCCATTTTGCGAACAACTCCAACCGATACTTCGAAGACAAAGAAATAATACAAGGGGAGACTGTCAAGAACTGAAAAACAAAGGGTCATACACCCTCCCCTTGAGAGATTAAATTTCTTCCACTTATCAATCATTTCAGTAAAGGAGTCAACCAATTGCTGCCAAAACTCAACTTTCTTAGGATGGCCTCCCAGAGGTAATCTCAGGTATTGCATTGGAAAATGCTCAGCCTTGCAACCCAATTTGTTTGCCATTAGCAAAACCTTCGAATCTTGAATATTTACACCAGCTAAGGCCGATTTTAACCAGTTGACTCGCAACCCAGTGCAAGTTTCAAATAAAGCAATGGTCTGAACCAAAACATCCATCATATCATCATCATATTTGCAGAAGAGCAAAGTATCATCAGCGAATTGCAACACAGAGACATGAACTTGATTTTTTCCCACAACAAAACCTTCAAACATCCTTTGTTCATACATTTTGTTGACCAGAGAGGAGAGAACCTCCGAGACTAACAGATAAAGGAAAGGGGAAAGTGGATCCCCTTGCCTCAGACCTCTTGAGGCCTTGATTCTGCCCCTTGGCCTTTCATTGATAAAGACTGAAAACATCGGGTCCTTAATGCAACCCATCATCCATTGAACCCAAGTGGTATCAAACCCTTTCAGGCACAAAACCTCTTCAAGGAACTCCCAATCAATGCTATCAAAAGCTTTCTCAATATCAATTTTCAACACCCAACCCTTCCTCTTCTTAGCTCGATACTCCTCAATTATTTCATTTGCAATCAAAACCGGATCAAGGATTTGTCTTCCTGGGATGAAGGCGCTTTGGGAATCTGAAACAATAGAAGGCATGACTATCCTCATTCTTTCCGCCAGTACCTTGGCCAAAATCTTATACGAAGAAGCAATCAAGCTGATGGGCCGAAAATCCTTAACCGTAATGGCTAAGTCCTTTTTCTGAATTAAACATATGAAATTCTCCTTTTGAGTTGCATTAATTCTTCCATTGGAATGAAATTCGTCAAAGAATCTAACCAAATCATCTTTTAAGAACTTCCAGAACTTGAGATAGAACTCAGTAGTAAATCCATCCGGTCCCGGGGCCTTGTTACATCCGAGCCCTTTAAGGGCTTTCAAGATTTCATCAGCCGAAAAAGGGGTACAAGCATGGCATTCTGTTCTGAATTGACCATACCCCAAATAAGCGAGACTGGAACAAACCTTTTGCCATCAACTTTTGAATATAATCTGCCAAAAAAGCTAATTATTTCATTTTCTATATCATTTGCCATTGTGAGCACATCTCTCCCCTGTACTCTGAAGCTCCACAATCAACCTTTTCCTCTTTGTTGCCGCCAAAAATCTGTGAAAGAACCCTGTATTCTCATCCCCTCCTTTAGCCAGTTCAATTTACTCTTTTGAATCAAGTCCAAAGTTAGCCAAATCCCCTATTGCGGCAGCTTTGGTCGAGCATTCCAAGGGAGAAAGAGGTGAATGATCAACTTTCAAGTCAAGCTAATTGATTTCCTCTAGCAAGTCAGATTCCTTCTGTTTTTTCTGCTTCTCAAACTCTCCATACCATTTTTTAACCACTTCCTTAACCTTGCTAAGCTTTAATGCAATAACAAACCCCGCCCACCCATAAGCCTTGTTATTTCTCAAGGAGCTTTCAATTTTTTTCACACACTCCACATTTTCCAGCCAAGAGTTATACAACTGAAAGGGGACATGACCCCATTGAAATACACCAACCTCTAACATCAAAGGAAAGTGATCTGAAAAGGCCCTAGCTTGCCTGGAGACCCTTGTGTTCTAAAAAATGACATCCCCACTCCATATTTATGAAAAATCTGTCGATAAGCGATCTCGTATTTTCGTCCTTCGGCTTGGACCAAGTAAAAGTTCCATTTGAGATCCAGCAACCCAAGTTCATCAATAAGCTTGTTAAACTTCCTCATTCCTTTGGTCACCCTCCTCGTCGGTACCCTTTCATGCGCCCATCTGATAACATTAAAATCCTCTCCCATACACCATGGTCCTTCACAATAACAGGAAAGGGAGCGCCACTCCTCCCACAAGAACTTCCTCTCCTGATAGTGATTAGGTCCATAAAAATTGGACACCCAAAACGCTTCCCTTGTAAGGAAAGTACATTCACAGATATAGAGTAACCTCCCTTCAAAACCTCTTTAATCGAGACTTTAAGCTCATCCCACATCACCAACAAACCCCCAGATCTACCAAAGGCTTCCACATGAGCCCAACCAATGTCTCTTAAACTCCAAAGTGATCTAATCACATTATCATCCACACTCATGAGCTTCGTTTCCTGAATAAGAACCAAATCCGGGCAAATTCACTGAAGAAATCTCTTGAGGTTGATTCTCTTTGAATTATCCCCTAGCCCCCTTGTATTCCATGACATAATTTTCATTTCGAAGCCAAAATAGCTTGTCTTGGCACAATTTCCTTAAGTTGCAATCCACTGTCTTTTAAAAGCTTGTTAAACCGAACTAATTCAGTCGGACCTTCAGGAGCTTCCTTATTACCTTCCTTTCCCAACTGAATCAGAGGGGCTTCCAGATAAAAAAAAATCTTGAAGATTGATTGCAGGGGATGTAACTTCAACTTCTTTATGCTTCAATCTTTTCACAAATTCCAAATCAGGATTGCTTAATACCACCACCGAGCCTGAGTTCAAGGACCCCGAGACCGAAGAAGGAGAGAGAGAACACTGTTTTAAAGGAGAGTAAGGCTGGAAAGAAGCTTTGACAAAAACCACATTATTTGGTCCCAAGTGACACTCTTCAACATTAATTAACGAAGAACAAACAACAACACTAGATGTTACTTGATTTTCCAAAGTTTCAAAGGCAGACTGCTGCAAGTGTCGTTCTGCTCTAAGAAATCCGGAAAGCTTTCGTCAAAATGACCTTCCAAGTTCAAAACGTCTTTCCCACGTCTTCTTGAATAATATTTCCCGCTAAAAATGTCTTTGACTTCACACTGCTTGGATTCACTGAGGAAAAAAGAGACTCCCCATTAACTGTATCCAAATCTCGCAACTGTTCAACTGCCGGATCAAGGCTTCTCAAATCTTCCCCGACACTAAGTTGTTGATTAGGTGAAGATAAGTCATTCTGATTCCGTTGCTTTAATAATGGGAGGGAGTTTGGCCGAGAGTCACTATTCAGCTTCTCAATACAACCATTGAACCCCCCTGCAATTTATTCCACCAATCCCGAAGTGTCCTCAAACAATTCATTGACTCCTTCCAAAGCGTTTCCATGAACTTCAATCTCCCAATTAAAGGCTGTAGAATCAAGAGTTTCGGACTCTCCAGATGCAAGGGATCTATGCCCCTCATTAGTAATGACATTTAATCTTACCTTGGAAGTCAAAGGGTCACCGGAAGTATCTTCCTCTGCCAATGAACCAACCATTGAATCAACACCCAATTCATCATCCATTACTTGTTGAATTCTGATCAAGTCTAAGGGATTGGTAACATCCTTCAAAGTCAAGGGGTCCAACAATCTACTAGGAGGAGAGATAGCCCCCAAGGCTTTGAAAGCTAAATGAATCCCACCAACTAATGGGTCCCTAATAGGAATTGAAATTGGCCAGAAACCACAGAGGTTTGAGGAGACCTTTATTCTTGCCCTTGATAGTTCTAGAAAGTTTAAGGTATCCAACGATATATCTTCAAGTCCTCCAAAGTATAATCCAATTCCTTCGAACACCTCTCTCCTCCATAATCTCAAAGGTAGGTTATCTATCGCAAGCCACCCTCCATAACCAATCATACCTGAAGGGGAGCTATGAAGCTTGTCATCCCACTTTTCAACTTTTAGATGAAAATTGTTGATTATTTGCCATTTCCCCCATTTATATCTGAAGGCTCCTCCTAAAAAAGAATCATAGCCTTGTCACACATGAATTGATTTATTTGTAGGTTCACCATGAAATGAGTTTGCAAGGCATTCTTGATCACCTTCCAACTGATATGTGCAAACAATCTAGACACAACCCATATCCTACCGAAGTCAACAGAAACGACCTCCTTATCCTTACGGATCAATACTCATCCTGAATAGCCTTATGATTCCTTTTGTTTTCCAGTACCAAAGAGAACGTCCAGGAGGGAGAATCAAGTCTAGAACCCTTGTTCCCAACCAAGTTCGAAGGGTTTAAGGTAACCGAGGGGGAGGAGAACAGAGAATTTAATTGAAGGAAGTCGGCCAACATGTCTCTAAATACCATCCAACCCGTGGAGAAAGATCCGAGGGGCACCGTGAAGACCCGTCGACCCCCTAATGGAGGCCAAAGCATACCCTTCGCAACCCAACCAACCCTTTTCCTAACCTTAAAAAGCCCGAGCGTTGCACCTTCATCCTTGAATTTCCTTCTTGCAAAGAAAGATTCGACATCTGCCGCCAAATCCACAAACCAACCATGGAATTTCTTCACGTGAACGAGAGACATAGGAATCGGGCGATTGGAAGACCCTTCTTGTAAATATAGGACAGTCAAATTTCCCCAGATACTGAATTCCGAAGTCTCGATACGACAACTACCCTTCTTCAACTGAGACGTTAGAGTCCTGATAGAAGGAATCGACATCTTTGGGGAAGACCTATCGCTTTCCTCTTTGAAACCGAAGAGTCACCAATGCGGGATAGGGAAGGGCGAAGAAGATGGCGGAAGACAAAGGTGAAGAGGCGGGGGGACGGACAGAGATGCCGACAATGGGGTGGGAAGAATAACTGGAGATAGTAAGGCGCCGACTAGAAAGCCACGAAGCTATTGGAGGTGGTAGGGTTGGGCAAAGGGAAGAGAGAGAAGAGAGAATCGGGGGGGCGGGGGAGATCACGTTAGTCCCTACAATTCATGAACTTTGATTTAATGCGCTGAAATGGTATTATGATGCATATAGTTGATATTGAGTTTGTGCTAGTGTTGTATGAACTAAGAATGGACTAAGAAAGTAATTGTTACGAAAATAAGGGCTTAAGGCTTCAAGTTAAAGGGTGAGACTTAAAGCCTTTGATCGTAATAAGCTGACAACGAACATTGTGGGTCTGAGACTGATGTGGTTGAAAGTGGTACTATGCTTGGGTTCCACCTCGAGGTTTGTATTTGGAGTTTGTGAGTCACGAGTAAACTCTGGCTGGGCAAGTGCCCAAGGTTTTGGAATGACATCGACGTTTGGGGTTCAGAAAGGTTTGGTGAACCATCGATCTCAAAATAATCACATGTTCGAAGGATCAGGTGAGGTTTAGTTCTCTTGGCACGTGTTCGTGGGCAGGATTGCCTCTGGTTAGAAAGGGAGGGTTGAGTTGGTGGGACTCCGACCCGATGTAAGTAGTCAATTGGAATTGCACGTAAGTTCGTAAGCGAGCGGGCTTGCATGGATAAAGATTTATCTGTACTGAATTGTCGGTTCCCGGTAGTTTGTATGCCTGTTTAAGATTAAATTCGTACTCGTGTTTATCTGACTTGGAATATTTTGGATTTTCGTATGCTTTGTTGTTGCATCTTGTACTTGGATATCGTGCTCGAATTCTATCATGTACGGAGTTGTTAGTTTATTACGAGAATTGTATTATCTAGACTTGTTTACATGAACCGAGCTTACTATGTCGTGATGTTGATTACTTCTAGGAGTATCTAGGTACGGGCAAGACATAGGGGTCTTCGTGGTGGGGAAGAGTTTGTGCTCGAGGTTCATATTTGGTGTTTGTGAATTATGTGTAGAACCTTGGATGAGTTTATGCCTGAGGTTCATGAATGGTGGTTAGGATGGGAGGACATGCTCTGGGCAAGGGTTGATGCAATTGTAGGACATATCTATTCGAATCTTGCGTTGTTGGTTGTTTTGGAGATATGGTTTTGAGAACCCTGTTAGAGTTAGGGTATGACTTAGGACCTTAAAGCTAGTGACACTTACTATCCCACCTGGAGCAATGCTTGCCTTGATGATTATGTGATGTGATAGCTAGTGGGTTGTGTACTTTGTATTGTGATGCATGAAGGATGTGTCATTCATTGCAGAGACTAGCTAGTGGGTTGTGTACCCTGATGTGTGATGGCATGAAGGATGTGTCCTTCAGTGTAGGAGCTAGCCAGTGTGGCTGGGGGTTGCGAACCTTCTTGTTCTATGCTAGCGGGGATGAAGCCCATTGATTGGTAGATGCTAGGCAGTGTGGTTGGAAGGTTGTGAACCTTCTTGCTGTATGCTTGTGGTTGGAATGAAGCTCTATGGATTGAAAGCATGGCTCTAGGGCTTAGTAATGAGACTATACCGTAGGTGGGGATGAGTTAAGTGGTCACTTAGCCAAGAGAGTGTAGAACTTAAGGGAGATCAGAGAATATTGTGGCTTGTGGTTCGTGTGTTCAGGTTTTTTGTTGATGGCTTTTGTGGTGGAACTGTGAACCTTTGGATTTAAGTGGGTTGCTTACTAAATATTTTTATACTCACCCATGTTACTCTTTTGGTTGTTTTGCAGATGATGCCTGGTCTGGCGAGGGCCTCTGCTTGGTGAGGTTATGGAGATGGCGTGGAGTGTTCCTAGGATCTTAGCTTGAGTCGTGCTTTAGGTTTTGTACATTTGTGTGTGTGTGTGTTTTAAAAAACTTTTTAGTCTTCTTGTTGAATTATTTCTTTGCTTTCCCGTTGTCTTTTGTCCTGCAAATGTTAGATTAAACTTCAACATATTTTTAGTTTGGGAGGTGCTGAAGTGATTTTGAGTTTTTAGAAGTGCGTTTTCCTGCTTTTCAGGTTTTTAGAATTTTTTGGTTTCCTTGTAGGGTTATTATGCTGTTGAAAATTTCAGAGCATAAGAGGGTTTTAGTTGTGGCACTTCCTAGTTTAAGCTATTAGTTTAAGGGTCGTTACAAGAACCCTGAAGCATTTTCATCACATGAAAACCATAACAATATGGAGAAAATCTTATGCTTCATCTTGTAGGCAATTGATCAAACTCAAAGCCAATGGCCATGGTGTTGTCGGAACTTCAACTCTTCAATCCAAGATAACCCCATTTCCTTGCTCGGAATTGGGTGCCAACCAAGTGTTCATCAAAATGCCTCACTTGAACGTGGTGTCAACAACTACCTTGATTGGGCGTTGCGTAAGGCAGCACCAGTATGAAGAGGCACTATATCTCTTTTCTACAATGTTTGTGTTAAATTTAAGGCCCAATGAGTTCACTTTTGGAACTGTGATTCACTCTGCAACTACGCTCCGAGACATTGATATTGGCAAGCAAATCCATGCTTGTGCCATAAAAATAGGCCTTCACTCTAATGTGTTTGTCGGTAGTGCACTTTTGGATTTGTATGTGAAGTTGAGTGTCATTGAGGAAGCTCAAAGAGCTTTTGATGATATCAAGAAGCCTAATGTGGTTTCTTACACTAGTTTGATTTTTGGGTACTTAAAAATGGAGAGGATTCAAGATGCTCTCCAGATGTTCGATGAAATGCCCGAGCGAAATGTCGTTTCGTGGAATGCGATGATTGGCGGGTTTAGCCAAAAGGGTCACAATGAGGATGCTGTACATTTGTTCATTGATATGCTTAGAGAAGGGTTTTTGCCCACTCAATCTACCTTCCCTTCTGCTATATCTGCTGTGGCTAATCTAGCATCAATTGGGATAGGGAGGAGTTTTCATGCTTGTGCTGTCAAGTTCTTGGGCAAACTTGACGTGTTCGTTACTAACTCGCTTATTAGCTTTTATGCAAAATGTGGAAGCATGGAAGATAGTTTGTTGGTTTTCAATAAACTTGATGAAAGAAACATAGTTTCGTGGAATGCTGTGCTGTGTGGTTATGCTCAAAATGGTAGGGGAAAGGAAGCCATAGATTTCTATGAAAGTATGTGTTTTGCAGGCGTCAAACCGAATGGTGTGACGCTTCTTAGCTTATTATGGGCTTGTAATCATGCTGGCCTTGTCGATGAAGGTTATTCATATTTCAATCAAGCGAGACTTGATAATGACTGCATGCTGAAACCTGAGCACTATGCTTGTATGGTTGATTTGCTCTCACGTTCGGGTCAGTTTAGGCAAGCAGAGGAATTTATACATGACCTACCCTTTAATCCTGGGATTGGATTTTGGAAAGCGTTGCTTGGGGGTTGCCAAATTCACTCGAATGTTGAACTTGGTGAGCTTGCAACTCGAAGAATCCTAGCTTTGGATCCGAGTGATGTTTCATCGTATGTAATGATGTCGAATGCACATTCTGTAGCGGGGAGATGGCAATGTGTGTCAATATTAAGAAGGGAAATGATCGAGAAGGGGATGAAGAGAATTCCAGGTTGCAGTTGGATTGAAATCAGAAGCAAAATTCATGTCTTTGTAACTTGTGATAAGAATCACCACCAAAAAGATGAAATTTATTCTGCATTGAGATTCTTTGTTGAGCAATTGAAAGATAGGGAAGATTTCAACTTCTTTGAGCCTCATGAATGAAAATCTGTTATCAAATTAATAAATTGAATTTGATTTGTGAGAGTTTGAAACAAACCCTATCAAGAGTTGAAAGGAAAAGAAAATTAGAACCATTTGTAAAGTAATTTTGTGTAATTTTTCTTTAATTCACCACCATAGAGTTGTAGGAGTAGTCTTGAGTATCTTACCTATTAATTAAAGTTATAATATTTTAAATAGTTAAGCAATGTTTATTTTAACAATTCTGCCTTCTAATTTAAGGGGAGTGAAAGAGTGGAAATCATTCTTCACATTGTTATTGTTTACATTTTTAGGTCCTACACTAAATTTGCACCAACTTTTTATCCTAATTCTTTGTATTTAGTTTTATTGGTCCACACTAAAATAAATTTAATTTACAATAAACCAACCAAATGAATCTCAATCTATTTTCAATTCCATTACTTTCACAACAATAGCAGCATGCTCCACAAGGTGCTTTTGGTAACATGCCAACAAATGTAGTCTCTACAATCTTGTATGGTACTTCATAATATGCAACAAACTCACCTTAATTTCGGTCAACAGAGACAACAAAACCCACAATAACCACACAAGTCCCATCTCATTTTCGAATACGTACTCTGGAAATCTGCAATATCTTGAGTGAAGAAGGGTTTATAATGTCATATATGCTTCATATTTATTGCAGTCTATTCTATATTGCTAGTCTATTCTATATTGCTATACTCTCTATTTCATAGAGAAGATTAATTTAATAGTCTTTATTTGTATGTACAGCTAAATTTGGAGTCTTTGTTATTGAAGAGAAAAGTGAAATACAAGGTGACAATGAAGTCAACGAGGGAAGAGCTAATCAACAAGCCTCGTTGGATTGTATTCTAGAAGCTTTTATCTAATGATTTCATTCAGGGAATATTTTTATTTCTTTTGTGACAAGATTAGGGTTTAAGATTTAGAGTTTTAGGATTTGAGGGGGTTAGGGGTTTAGGGGTTAGGGGTTTAGGGTTCAAATCATGCACACACATATTGTGCTATCTTTTTTTAACCACACAATTTTTTTTTTCTTTTAAAAGAAAAGAACTATTTTTTCTTTTTTCTTTTTTCTTTCTTTTTCATGTAGCTATAAAGTGAGTTGCATGGTAGATGAGTGTAGCCCAAACTGCACAAATATTTTTTCAATGCGAATTGTTGTCGTCTCCGTTCACTAACACATTGATTCGTACTGTAGGTATATGAAGGTGAAGTTAGTTTATAGTTTTGTTTGAAGTAATTGAATATACGGTAATCAAACCCAAAATAAATCTAGTAGATACTCAAATGATGGGACAATATGGCAATCTGATCTAAAATTATATAAATGGTTAAAATATCATTTTAGTTCATGTACTTTGAGTTTTGTTCTATTTTGGTCCATGTACTTTCAAATGTCTAATTTTAGTTCATGTACTTTCAATAAAGCTTAAAATTGGTCTCTATGATAAGTTTGAAGTTAGTTTTGATCAAAATTAGTTATATAATAATAATAATTACAATATAAGAAAAGCCACAATATGAACGTACTTTAAAAATTTGTAGAGTAAAAGCTAATAGAGACTAATTTTCTTTAAGAAAAATTAACAATAAACAATAGAGACCATTTTTAAGTTTTATTGAAAGTACAAAGACCAAAATAGAACAATGCTCAAAGTACATGGACCAAAATGATATTTTAACCTATATAAATTTTAGGACATGCTAAGAAAACATTTGTAAAAAACAAGATAGACAAAATAAAAAAATTCATAGATTAGAGTAGTATTTATAAACTTAACTTTCAAAAAATTAAATACCAAAAATAAAAATTCTCCTGGCGTATAATGTTTATATCAATGTATGAAACATACAACTTTATCGAACATAAAATTTACAATTAAGAAAATGTGTCCCTTAGTTTATTTAATTACATGAGTGAATTTATTGACATCCTATTCTTATTTATATGAATCTTTTATGAATTGATTTTACGTTGTAAGAATAAACTTTCATCAAATCTAGGTCAACGCACTGTTTCTATAAACGTTAGATTATACATAATATTTTTTGTGACTAGTATTTGTTTTCATGTATCAATTAATTGAACTCTTTTACTCTCGTTAGGATTTTGAATCAATACATGTATAATATAATGTTCTATGAACGTATGAAAAATAGATACAATTTGTTGTCTTCATTGAATTTTGAATCAATACCTACAATGTTTTATAAATATGTGAAGTCCAATTTTACATTGCACATTTCATTTTTAATACTAACATGAAAGAAAATTTGACAAATAGAGTGAATCAAGATAGGCTTTTGCTCTAGTAGAGTGGACCCATTCATATTGACTTTGAATTTAAAGGGATTGTTTAAGAAGCTTTGTGATTTATAATATTCTATAGGTTATAATAAATTATATAATATGTTTAGATACAAAGATATCTACTCTAGATCAGAGGACAGAGCATTCAGGTTCAATGTTTGACAGCTAGTGATTAAAAGTACATGTAGACAATTAATTTCTGTGGTGTTATTCTCCTTTATCCATCGTTCTTATGTTTATTGTTTTGATTTAATTCATCTTAGTTGATAGTATTAAGTCTTTAGTTATGCAGTGTAAATGAGTTTACAACCATTTTCTTCTTCAAATCTCACCATATCTCACCATCCATGGACCCTTTGTTATGGTTATATTGTTTTCAAGGGTCATTTGTTTTTTGAAAATTTAGAACTCTAAAAGCTTCAACTTCTAAACCTTAGAACCCTAAGGGGCCGTTTGGTGTAAGATTTTGTGGATGAGAATGAATAAAAATTTTAAATTTTTTTGTTTGGAACAAGGTTTGTGAGCATGAGCATGAATATCACCTATTCTCATGCATCACTTTTCCTCAATAGATGAGTTTTCTATACCCTTCAATAATGATGAATTTTTTTTATACCCATCCATCTATCTTTCTCCCTCTTTTTTATTAATATCTCTTTCTTCTTTATTACATAAAAATCTGATAACATTCTCATGTAGAACCAAATACAGTCATCTTATTCTCACATCTTATTCCCAGACATCTATTACCCATGGACATCCAATAAAACCTTAAACCAGACGACCCTTAAAAACCTTGGAGCCAAAACCCTTATCTTACGACTTCATTGATGCAGCGCATACTTTACTGGCCATTATTCAAAATTCAAAAGATTTTTTTTAAAAGTTCCATCAATATTTCTCTAACCAAGCAAAAACTGATTTCCTTTTTATGAGGATTTGCAAATGCAAGTCATGGACTGGGAATCGTTTGGAATAAATATTTTCTCGAAAAACAAAAACAAAAACTGTAGAATAGCGTCAATGTTTCATTCATCTGAGAACAAAACAAGAATTGCTCCAGTAGAGATGAAAATATCAATTATTTATACAGCAGTATTCCCGGGAAAACTGTAACATCAATGCCTTAACATGAAACATCATATCCAATTAAGTGAAAATCATGCAGCCACTATGCTTGGCAAAAGGCCACTGTGCCGGAGCAGTGGTTCTGGTGAAGGTTCCCGTCCTCGAAATTCAACAAAAACCTACACGATAGACACCGTTCAGTTAGTCAACAATGCCCACATCTTTAAGACTCTTTTCTTCAATAATAACTTTGATCAATCAAAAGGTATATTAGTATAACAGAGAAATTTTTGTGGTTAAATATTAAAATTTCGTTGGGCCAAATTAGTATGAATTTGTTAGTAGATATTAGACTGAACTGAAGTTTGTTTCCAACATATAAATACCAATTCTGATTATTTTTGCCAAGTTTTTGACAGAACTGAAGTTTGACAGCTAACCTCTAATGGAGCTCTTCCACCTCCAAGAGCAAGAATGGTTTCTCTGAATCTACGCCCAGTTTCCTCTACAACCTAGAGATGAAAGAAAAAAAAAAAAAGACAGAAAGCGAAGGAGCACAAGTCTTAGAAAGAGAGAGATTAGAGTTCACAGATACAATTTTAAATTGCAGGCTTGGTTGCGCAGTGATATGCAAATAAAAAGAAAGGGCAAAGTATACTTTCAGTCCATGAAATTTGATGTTGGTGTCTATTTGTCCATGAAATTAGAGAATGTTTTAGATGGTGCTCCAGTTTCTTTTACAGTTAAAAATGATGTTGGTGTCTATTTGTCCATAGAATTAGAGAAAATGTTTTAAATGGTGCTTGAGCTTCTTTTACGGTTAAAAATGATGATGTGGCAATAGTTAAATGATGGAACTTCGGCTGATTTGACATTTTTAATGAGTTGGCTAAAAAATGTTAATTTTCAATTTCTGTTTATAGGACATTTTTCTTTTTCCCCCCTCCTCTCCCCCTTTTTCTTCTTTCTCATTCCACCTTCCGGCAGATCCAGTGTCGCTGCCAGCACATTGTTGTTGTGCTACTGCTACTACACTATCGTCTCCACTGCCGCCCAGCCACGCTATTATTGTTGCTGCCAGGAGGAAAGGAACAAGGAACATTCCTTGTCCAGATCCGGGACTGGAACAACCCTCGTTTAGATCTGCATGGATTTGCAACCGTCGGAGTATTTCATAAACGTTAAGGCCATAAAAGTCAACGAGAACTGCCTCAATCTGAGCAAATTTATGTTGGATTTGGCCAACGGCGATGGTGGGGGGACGAGATTAAACACGGTGGTTGAGTACACCACATTAGAAAGCTCTATCTCTGAATCCTTGAGGCCAACTTTTAGGGTGACGACAGCGGCAATAAACATAAGGCAGGTGGCTTTGGTGGCACCATTTGAGGTGGGCCGAAAGTGTCGGAGATTGAATTGATTCTGCAGGTGGAATGGAAAATCAATGGGAGAAATTCGTTGGTGAAGGTGAACGATGAAGATTTGTGCTTGGGGTTTGTGGACGGTAGATTGAAGCCAAGAAACGTTGTTGTTTTGTGTGTGTGTGGGGTGTGGGGGTATCAAATGGAGGATATTGTTCTCGGTTTCAACCTGAGACTTTAGTACCCAAGTTCTAACCTTCTCTGTTGTAGAGTAGAACTTGCTTGAAATTCTCGTCGGAAAAATTACTGAAAGAACCAAAGGATTTAGGGAAGGAAACGATGAACCTCCTCGACAACGATGTAGTGGCAGCCCAGTGTGTGTTCTGAAAGACGAGGATGAGTAAGAAGAAAGGAGATGGTAAAAGAGAGAAGGCCACCTCAACAAATTTTTTTTTTTTTTTAGCCGACTCATTAAAAAAAGCCAATCCCATGGGTGTTCCAAAATACGAGGATGAGTAAAGAAGAAGGAAGAGGGAGAAGAAAGAATGTCACCTCAACAAAAATATATAAATAAATAGATATTTTTAGCCAACTCATTAAAAAAATGTCAAATCAACGAGTTTTCCAAAAGACGAGGATAAGTAAAGAAGAAAGGAGAGAGAAGAGAGACTGCCACCCCAACAAAATAAAAATAAGAAACAAATATTATTAGCAAACTCATCAGAAAATGCCAAATCAGTCATGTTCAATTATTGAACTACTGCCAAAAAAATGATCAATTTTAATGGTCAGCTAATGGTAGAGAAAGTTTGGGGACCATTTAGAACAATTTCTCAAAGCTCAAAGACTAAAAGTGTTCCTTTTGAAACTTATCAAATACACACCAACTCCAAATCTCAGAAACCAAAGCCCATTTTCCTCGAAAAGAAAAAGCTTGTGCCTCAAAAAAAGCTAGAAAGGCATGCGCCTGATTTAGGTCGGCGTGCTGCACAATAGCATGCGATGCCACAAGGCAACCTCAGCTCTAAGACTATAGTAGATGTTGAAGTAAAGCATTTAACCAATACCCATGAAGAAAAGCCCAACGTAGTTAGGATATTCGAGAAGTAAACAAATTTTAAATAAGGTCAATAAATATGAGCACCACCACATTCCAACATACCTTGCTATCATTTAACCCAGCATCCTCGAATGCAGAAAAGGCATCTGCAGATAAAACCTCCGCCCACTGCAATATATATTGTTATAATAAAATTTAAGGAGAGAACATAGATTGTAGAAAAAGTCCTAACTTGAACAAAGACTGCTAATGGCACAATGAAACTATCTCGTAACTTTCAACCACGTTTTCAAGAAAAGGATTTTATCAGAAATTGAAATGTTTGATACCAAAGCGTGAGATAATCAACTGTCACTAGAAGAGTTTAATTTACGGTCTTATGTAAAAGGAGAGCTTTTGGAATTATATTTGATAGAAGAGAGGAATTTAGTTTGGAAATATAAATTAATTTGGCTTAAAGCAGGGGATGAAAATACTAGCTTTTTTCATCAATTCCTAGCAGCAAAAAAAGGGAAATCAATGATTTCTCAGTTGGTTTCCACGGATGAGTGAGTCCTTATTTCTTTTAGAGATATTGAAGCTGAAATTCTTGGGTTCTTCACCTCTTTTTATAAGAAACTGCCAGGAAAGAAATTTTTTCCTTGTATTTGGATTGGGCTTCGATTTCTTTGAGACAAAATGCTGAGTTGATCGTTCCTTTTCTTTAGAGATATGAGCTGCTGTCAAATCTCTTGGAAAAATAAAGCTCCAAGGTTGAATGGTTTTACCACTGAATTTTTTCAAAGATGATCTTTTTCGATTGTTTAGGGAATTTCATCATAATGGACACACCACTTCTTGTTTTGAGGAGAATTTCATTTGTTTGATTCAAAAAGAGATTTGGCTTTGTCTGTGAAGGATTTCCGACCGGTAAGTTTGACTTATTAAGTTAATAAAATCTTAGCTAAGGTGCTTGATGAAAGATTAAAAAAAGTCATGCCTTCGATAATTTCTCTCTCAAAGTACGTTTAATGAGGGAAGGCGGATATTGGATGCCATTCTTATAGGAAATGAAGTTGGAGGAATATAGATTTCAAAAGAAAAAAGGTTGAATTTTTACAGCTCAAAGCTTTTGATAAAAGGGGACTCAATGGATTGAAGGATGTATTCAAAATCCAAAATTCTCAATATTTATAAACTAAGAAGCACGGATACAGATACGAGACACGGATACGATACGACACGGACACGGCGACACGTTATTTCTTAAAAATCTAGGACACGGACACGGCTAGGACACGTTTATTAAATATACATTTTTTAAAATATATATCATTTTTATATTAGAAAGAAATTTAAATTTAATAAGTTTATGTATCTATATGCTTAAAAAAATGATTTTGATGTATTTCGTTCTCAAACTTCATTATTTTTGTCCTATATTACATGTACCTATTTAGTATACTTTACAAGTGTTCATTATGTACCTAACAAATATTGGATCTATATTGACTTTGTACAACTAGTTTCTAACACACATCTATAATGCTAACAAGTGTCCGATACGTGTCCAAGTGTCCGACACGTGTCGGACACGGATACGCTAGCCAAATTAAAGTGTCCGTGCTTCTTAGTTTATAAATGGTCAACCTCGTGGAAGAATCATTGCGTCTGGTGGGTTAAGACAAGGAGATCCTCTTTCTCCATTTTTGTTTTGTCTAGTCAGTGAAGTTTTTAGTGCAAATTCACAAGGTTCACTTCAATGGCTTTTATGAAGGTTTTATGGTGGGTAAAGATCGTGTTCATGTTCCAATTCTTCAACTCACAGTTGATATGCTTCTTTTTTGTAGGTATGATGATGTCATATACGATACTCTTATTCAAACCATTGGACTTTTTGAATGGTGCTCGAGTTTGAAGGTTAATTGGGAGAAATTAGCTGTGTGTGGAATTAACGTGGATGCTACAAATGAATTATTTGGGTCTTCCCTTAGGTGGACACATCTTTCTTTTTGGCAGCATGTTTCTCTTTATCAAGAGGCGATCAGTTAACTCTTTGTAGCTCTGTGTTGTCAAGCATCCCTTTACACATCTTTACTTCTTATGCCTCCTCCTGTTAGTGTGAAATTAGAACGACTATTTCGATCTTTTTGTTGGGAAATAATATGATTGAGGGAAAAATTAATCATTTGGTGTGTTGGAGTTTAGTTAGAAAAACACAAAATGATGGAGGGTTAGGCATGAGGGTTAAGCATGGGGGCTTTGATAAACAGAATTTTTCCATTGATAGCTAAATGGGGCTGATGGTTTATGCATGGGCCTTCTTATTTGAGGAAGGTCATTGTTAGTAGTCATGGTTCTGATTTGAACGATTGACATTCGAGTATGAGAAATAGTTTGAGTTTGCACAATTTGTGGCATTTTGATTGTTTCACTCTTTTTAAATTGGAAAATGGGAGAAGGATTCTTTCTTGGAAAGATCCGTGGTTATCTAATTCTCTTTTAGAGTATTGTAATCAGTGTTATTTGTTATAATATATATATTGTTGTCCTTTATTGTAATGGTACATTCTTTAGTATAAGGGTTTCTATGTATTCATGGTTCTGATTTGAACGATTGGCATTTGAGTATGAGAAATAGTTTGAGTTTGCGCAATTTGTGGTTAAATATTTCTAAAACTTACGCTCATTTTGATTGTTTCGCTCTTTTTAAATTGGAAAATGGGAGAAGGATTCTTTCTTGGAAAGATCCGTGGTTATATAATTCTCTTTTAGAGTATTGTAATCAGTGTTATTTGTTATAATATATATACTGATGTCCTTTATCATAATGGTACATTCTTTAGTACTAGGGTTTCTTTGTATACCTGTATATATTTGTCATAGAGCTCAAATGTGAATAGAACGAATATTTGCTTTCTCAATTCTATTTTACATGGTGTCAGAGACAACCTCTAGGGTTTAGGGTTTGCATTTAGAAATTAGGGTTTCTTCCTCCTAAGTAAGGTTAGGGTTTGAAGTTTGGGTTATCACTTGGGTGGTCGTTTGTCGACACCACCTAGCCTAGGAGGAGCGCCGCCGTCAGAGAAGGAGAATTGTCGTTCGCCGTTTGCCGGAAGCTGCCGCGTGTCACGATCATGCTTGTCCAGGGCGTGTTGCCCATGGCCGCATGGTCGTTCCCATCCCTTTTTATCATGTTTCCATGTTATGTATTACATTTAGTTTTGTTCTTTCATTTTCTTGTAATTTTGTAGGCGTATGACTCCTCGCCAAAATGACGTGCAAGGGTGTCATAGCCATATTTTCTAGAATGTACTATAGGGGGATGCGACCATTCATCAATTCTCCCTACCAAGAGTTATATGCTAATTAAGTGTGACTTTCATTTATTTGCTTATCAGCTATATAACTAACTTTCTAAATGTTTTCAAACGTTTTCCAAATGTTTTCACAAATTCTCTCTGATCTTGTTGGCTTCGAAAAGGCAAGACACAATACTCATGCCTACGAAACAGTTGAACAAATCTGACAAAGAGCGATTGACCAAAATCGAAGAGCAACTGCTCTTCTTGGCGGAAGTCCCTGATAGCATTCGATTCTTGGAATCTCGTCTGGAAGAGATTGCAGCCAAGACCGACATGGTTGATGCGATAACTGGCCGCATTGATAGAATGTCCATCAAAGAACTGATGGGGAGGGTTGAGACCCTCGAGGAAAAAGTAAAATGACATGGACGCTTCAGGCGTGGTGATAGCTCGTCGGGCTCTGTTGCCCAAATTGAGGAACATGTCAATGATTTGGACAGTTCCCAAAAAAATGTTAGGTCAGATGGTTGCCGCCCTTTCTAACGATGTGAGAGCTGCTCTTGAGGTCTGTAAGGGCGAGATGGGGGAGATGGCCGCCAAGCCTCACCTGGGGGCGCGACCAAGTCGGGGAAGAAGAGGATTCCCGAACCGAAATCCTTCTGTGGGGTTCGAGATGCCAAAGTGCTAGAAAACTCTGAAGATTAAGCACTAGATTGGAATTGAAGTGTAATTTAAGCTCTGAAGCAATTTCATTCCAATCATTATGCATAAAAAGGCGAGTAACCACTCAGACATTGTCAAAATTTAAAGACCGAACTTCCCAATTCTTTCTATCCCAATAAGAAACAGAAGTAGAAGACGATGTTGAAGCTTTTTCGCTCTGATTCGACCCAACATCAAACGATCTCTTCAAGCAGGAAGATTTAACCATTCCTACATTACCTTACGAAATCAGAATCTTGGAACTTTCTTGAATGCCTCAACATGACTAAACGAAGGCTTCATCAAAAAGGATCCGTTTGCAGCCATGAACAAATCTGGCGCTTTCGAATCTCCAAATGACACATGAATAAAACTCCTACCACCTGTCTAAGGCCACACAACATAACGGAGAAACCAACCTGAAGAAGAGCGAAGTTTGCCAAGACAAATTGAACCTGAAGCATCCCAAGTCTGCTTGTGAAAAAATTTCTAAACCGGATGATGCAATATTTCAACCATTCTAACCATAACAGATTAGAATAGGACAGAAAGATTGCTCTATTGGTAAGAACATCTTCAATAAAATATCCATTGTTGTCCAGCCAGAAGCAGAACAAGGAATTCAACAACTTTTTGCTTATTACCTCCATGGTTTACTAAAAACAGATGAAAACAAAAAATCTAAGACCGAGCATAGAAGGAGGAGAATAAACAAGGATCAGAAGGAAACTAGCTAGAAACCAAAGAGAAGAAAGAATGGGAAGAAAAAACCGATGAGAAACAGGGAATGAACAAGAAAGGGAGGAGAGAGGGAAGAGCAACAACCCAAAGCTTTTTCCTAAGCACCTTTGGAGACAGACCACCTAGACAACCTAGGGAAAAACACTTACAGCCCAAAGCTTTTTCCCAAGCACCTTTGAAGAAAGCAATAATTCAATGCTTCAAAAAACCACATTTTATTATCTAAATAAACACTAACGGTCTGTTTGAAATACCTTATAGTTTAAGGGTTGGGGTCTCTTGGTCATACCAGCTTTAGAGGTCTTACGTTCGAGCTCTCGAGTGAGCTTAATAAATAAAAACTCGGCCAAGCTTCGACACCCCGTTATCAAAAAAAAAAAAAAATTACATTTTTTAAAAATGTTTTAAGTAACAATTTTTTTGGTTGCACTATATTCAAAAGTGATTATATAATTACAAATATGCTCTTATTTCTTATTACATATTTTTTAAGATTTTCAGTTGATCATTAAAAATCACATTAAAAATCATTTTTGGATTATGCTCGAGAGAGAGAGAGAGGTCTTCCCTCATGATGCAACACAAGTTTTTTATAGTACTTTTTATTCATTAACTTTTTTTTAAAAAAAAAAAAAACACTTGATCATCTAAAATCATTCAAGAAGTTATGTCTAAAATTATTTTTTTAAAAGGTGCTCATAGAATAATTGATTTTGTTTAAAAGTTTTTTTTTTTCCTTTAAAGTTATTCCAAACATACTATAAAAAAGTTTTAGAAGTAATTTTAATTAGTTTAAAGCACTTTTCAACCATTTAAAAGTCATCACAAACTCTTCAACTCACAGGTCTTCCCTCATGATGTGAAACACTAAAACCTAACAAAAGTAGAAGGAAAGTCCAATTCCCCACAGCAAAGGTCTTCCTAAAATTTAAGGTTCATCTTCAATACTGGAGCAAACCTCGATAAATGCGCAAGATATAAAGTAATGCAAATTGAACACTGAGGATGTTGCTGCAACAAAAATGTTCTCAGAAATTTATGTCAGTGTACAAGAAAAGTTGGAAAGGGAAGTCCCTTTGCACTTGCCAATGCAACTGCCGAGGGCTAGAAACAGCTAGCTGGCCGTTCCTTTTCTGAAATTTGTCACATGTTGATCCCACCCAAAAGAGTGACCAAACAAAAAGCTTAGTTTTTTTGGGGAAAGTTAGCTAAACAGAACACCATATAGAAGTCCTAAGAAATAGCTCCATTGCTAGCTGAAATGTTAGAACAGGAGGATATAACAGATAAGTAAATTTATAAAAGGACAGAAAATGGTCCTCCATGAAGAATTTCAGGCAATAGGGAGAACGAGGGAAAAAGACTCTTTTATTCTACCTTGAGACTAATAATTTTCAAGAGTATGTACTTACATATTTGACTACCGTTATATACTGGGAGCTGTTTAAAAGTTTCTGAAAGCTGTTCTCAATTTTCTAGAACACTAATGCACTTAAAATATTTTTGGATTAACAACTATGAGAGTTATTCTTCTTTGTTTCTCCTTAATTTGTTCTTGCAAAAGGTTTGTTCTTTAAAACAACTAAAATTGTTCTTGAACATTTGTGAATAGTTGCACAATAATCAATATTTAAAGTTATTTTACTCCATCATAATAAAGATCCTGCAAAACAAATAGCCAATCCAGAAAGCTGCTGTGCAACATAATTAAGTCAAATTGAAAGATTTTGGTTTGTGAAAAATGCATACCTTATAACTGTAATATCCTGCAGCATATCCACCTAAAGGAAACAAGAACAAAAGTCATGACTACTTTATAATCTAGGAAACAAATGGAATGGAGTTTTTATATAAAAAAATTGATGAATGTTTGAAGACGAACCTGCAAATATATGGCTGAAACTACATAAGAATTTATCATCTGCTAAGGGAGGTACCACCTGTGTTTGTTTGCACACTCTTTGGTCAACCGCATAGATTAACTCAGGCTCCCCAGGAACATATTTAGTGTGAAGCTCCAAATCAACACTAGCAAACCTAATCTGCAAATTACAATAGCCAGCAAGGGAATTAAAATCTTTTTGTCTGCTGGCATCCATGTGTGCATGCAATCATGTATCTTTTTCCTTTCCTGATAAGAAGCATATCCTTAATTAGAAGATTTTTTCCTTCCCTCGTGGAGGTTGTATTCTTTGAGCGACAAAAAGTTTCGCTCGTTAAAAAAAGGCCAAACAATGACAATAAATAAATAATAAATTCCCTAAAAAAAGTGTTCAAAATAAAAACTTCCCTACTTTTTTTAAGTTAACGTCCATAATATAATTAAGAAGAGAGATAGATAAGTCATCCATCTAAACAGCCTATGGAGCTTAGATGAAAAAGTGACAACCTTTCCATGAAGAGATGAAAAAAGACTAATGTTCAAACTACACTGCTCCAAAAAGGAGAATCAAGCAAACAAAACAAAAGCAATCTAACTTAACAAGAGTTAATAAAATCATACCAATTTACATTAGTGTCTGAAACGGAATAAGGCTCGAAAACTTTGGAAAGAGAGCGCCGGGAAGACGCCTTGAATATGATATTTGCAAAGCGAGCTTCCCAATTGCATGAAGTGCCTTCCGAAGTTCTTTGATTTCTTTCAAACCATACTTCATATATATGGTTTTCACTGCGTTCACCCACAACAGAGGCTTTGACAATGAACTGAGGTCCAATTAAAAGATGAAGAACGCGGGCCTTTACATCATTAGAGAAAAAACCTACAAACATTGAACATCTGGAATAACTTGATTCAAACTCGAGAGGCAAAATCACACTAAAAAAAGAGATGGAACAACGACTTCTGCTCTGATAGCATAAAAGGCACACCGAAGGTTGCAACACAATTGAAGGCAATTTCCTTTGCAGAACTTGAGAAGTGTTTAAATGACCATTTAATAAGATCCACACCAGAATACAAACCTTTTTAGGAATTTTAGACTTCCAAATAACATTAAAAGTCAGTTTGTCCATCAAATTCCTCTCAACTGAAAGTTCCATCAAAGAATGTACATAAAAAAGGCCGGAAGGATCCAAAGACCAAACCCTTGCATCCTGACGAGCAACAATTCGGGAACTATCCAACATTGTCAACAAATCCTAAAATTCAAAGATTTCCCCTTCCTTCAACAATCTTCTACAAGAGAAGCCCCAAGAATTAGTACAAGGGTCCCACAAATCAGCAACCCAACCTGATTGAGATGATGAAATCGAGTAAAAAGAAGGGAATTTCAACTTCAAAGCCTCTTTGCCCACCCAAAGGTCTTCCCAAAATCTAATCCACCTTCCATTGCCAAGCTCAAAACGTGCCAAGTGTTCATATTGCACCCATATTTTCGAGATACTGATCCATGGACTCCTTAAAGACATATTCTGGCCCCTAGAAGTGCCCCAATTTCCAGAAGAGACACTATGAATGCTAGCTATCACCCTTCTCCAAAAAGAGGAAAAATCCACAACGAATTCACATCCCCATTTTGCCAAAAGAGCCATATTTCTTAGTTTCAAAGCTCTTTTACCCAACCCTCTGGAATGTTTGGAATTGGAAACCTTCTTCCAACTGACCTGATGGCTAACCTTCCCACCATCGTGGCCTTCTCAAAAGAAGTTCTTAATTATCTTATCCAACAATAACGATACCTGAGCCAACGTTTCAAAAATTGACATATAATAAATGGGGAGATTAGATAAGACCGAACTACATAGAGTCATACGACCGTCACGAGATAAGTTAAATCTCTTCCACCTATCCAACTTTTTCCAATGGCTGCCAAAAAGAAACAACTTTTGGATGCCCTCTGAGAGGCAAACCTAAATAATGAAAAGGCAAACTTTCGACTTTACATCCGATTTTCTCAGCCACCCTTGACACTTTCGCTTCTTCCACATTAAGGTTGAAAATAGAGGATTTCTTCCAAATAGTATTCAACTCCTAACAAGTTTCAATGATCTTAAGCAAGACTTCTAACATACCATCATCATTCATGCAAAAAAGAAAAGTATCATTTGCAAACTGCAAAATTGAAACATGTACCTTGTCTTTTCCAACTACAAAACCTTCAAAAAGACCTTGACGGTACATACTATGCACCAAAGCATTTAAAACACGCAACCAGAATAAAAAGGAATGGAGAAAGTGGGTCTCCTTGGCGCAACCCCCTACAGGCTTCAATTCTTCCCCTCGGTCTTCCATTCATAAAAATTGAAAATTTTTGGCTTCTCACACAACCATGGATCCATTCTACCCACTTTGAGTTAAAACCCTTCAATTTTAAAACCCCATCCAAGAAGTCCCAATCAATGCAGTCGAAGGCCTTTTCAAAATCTAATTTCGACACCCATCCACATTTCCTTTTGACTCAATACTCCTCAACAATTTCATTAGCAATAAGAATGAGGTCAAGGATCTAACGTCCTTGAACAAAGGCACTCTGCACTTCAGAGATAATGGAGGGCATTACCTTTTTTAAAGTTATGCAAGAACTATAGCCAAGAATTTATAGGTCGAAGTCACCAAACTTATTTGCCTAAAATCTTTTACCGAAGATATTGATTCCTTTTTCTGAATAAGGCAGATAAAATACTCCTTCAGAGCAGCATTCAAATGGCCATTGGAATGACATTCACTGAAGAAACGAAGATAAGTCAGATTTCAAAAGAGACCAAAACCTAATAAAGAACTCTATTGTAAAACCATCTGGCCTTGGCGCCTTATTTCTCCCAAGCACTTTGATGGTTGCATAAATTTTGTTAGAAGAGAACGCCAAAGTGATCAACCGATTATTACTGTTCGAAACTGTCCTCCAATCTAAATTGAGAGGTACAAATCTCATATACATAGGCCTTGAGTAAAGATTTCCAAAGAAGCTGAGAACCTCCTCCTCGATTTCACGAAATGTTAACAAAACCTCCCCTTCCAAACTAGTCCATTTAGAAATCAACAACTTCCTCTTCTTGGCTGCTAAAATTCTGTGAAAGAACCCAGAGTTTTCATCCCCTCTCTTAACCAATTAAGCTTGCTTTTCTGAATCTTGTTTCTTTCTTCATACAACTGCAACTTCAATAAGTCTCTCTTTGCCAAGGATCGAATTGAAAACTCCTTGTGCTCTGTTTGAATTTAGAGGGATTAAATCACTTGCTCTTTTGCTGCTCTTATGCTTTATCTTGTTGGCAGAAATCATCTGGGATCTTTAATCTTCATTGGGTCTTCTCAAATGACTCCAAGTGCAACTCTCTACAACTGTTTATTGGCCCTCGTCTTCCTCCACGACCTCATTTGTTGTGGGTTAATGCAACTAAAGCTATTATTTCAGAGATTTAGACGGAGCATAATTAAAGAGTTTTTTAAAGCAATCAAAGTTGACGATTAGATTGTTCCAAGGTGGCAAAATTGAAGGCTTCTCTTTGTGTTCTTATTCTAAGCTTTTTAATGGTTTTTCCTAACACAATATATGTTTAAATTGAGATACTTTATATTTCCTCAATCTTTTTTATCTTTATTTTTCTATACTCCCTTTTGGGAATTTGTATCTTTAAGCATTAGTCTCTTTTCAATTTTTTTTCAATGAAAATTTAGGTTTCTTGTTAAAATAATGATAATAATATTTTCCACAATTCTTTTTTTTTTTTTTTTTTTTTGACAAGAAACACAAACTTTCCATTGATCTTTGAAAAGTTACTAGGAACAAGAAAACTTCCTTTGGCAGTAGATCAACTTAGCATGTGACGGAAAAATTCATGCAAACCATGTTGTCCTTGAAACAGAATTTAAAAAATATATAATAAAGGTGAAAGCAAGGGCCATAAAATAAAGATATGGCACCTAAAACATTACCAACCTGACGAAGACTCAGGGAACCTGCACGGAATGTCCTAGCAGCAAGAAGTTTCAAGTACACTTCTTCAGGGAGACTTTCTCCTGTTTCATAGTGCTTTGCAATGCCCATCAAAGTATCTCTGCAAAAGTTTTAAGGTTGATAAAGATGGATAGATGAATTTCTAGAAGAGTAATAACAAGCTGAAAAAGATTATACTACATTAGATACAAACAAAATTCAACTAAAGATGGAAATGACATTAAACTAGACTACTGAGCATCTTAGTGCACTTTTTTATATATAAGAATCAATTTCATTCATTATATGAAGTTATAAAAGAAAGGCTGATAAAACCCAATAGCGAGTTACAAAAAACCTATCAATTGGATAAAAGAGAAGAAAAACTATAATGATGGAAAAGAGGAACATTTACACAATTTAATAACCAAAAAAACTAAAGCATAAAAAAAGATGGTAAAAAAGAAGTTCCTTGTTATGTTGAGACCAAAAATGGGAGAATCAACAACCTTCTATATAGTCAGTGTTTTTAAAGGCTCAAGACGCATCAAAAGGCGCGGGCTTTTTTATCTAAGGCACACTATATATAAAAATAAAATATAAAATATATATGTATGCATACACAATAAGAAAACCCCCTTCATGGGATGAAATTAAGTTTTAACCAAGGAAAATAAGAAAAAGAAATAAGGTTCAAGTTTCAAGTATTAATGTTTGAACATAGAGACAATAGATACTCTATTAAAAAACATGAAACAATACAACACTAATAAATTATAAACACTACAAGATCAAAAACCTTAAATATCAATCTCTCTTCACTAAATAGATCTTCTTCTTCAACCCCATTCTCTTCATCATTGGACATATAGCCATTTGTATCTTCTTCATCAGTCTCATTCTCATAGTCATCCAAGTTAACAGGTGGGGGCATGGGTTGTGGATCTCGTGGCGGCGGGTTGTGTGGGCGTGGAGGATGAACATGAAGCATTATTCTTGGTTCTTGATTTAGCTCTAGAATAGTAGGCAGGTTCTTTTGCTCCAACAACTCTTGAAACATCACCCCATGTTAAAGAATCATCATCGAAGACAAGATCATTATCCTCTTCAGAATCATCATACAATCTTCCAATCAACCACTCATTACTATCATCAATATCTTTTAAAGAAATGGGGTCAATGACATCTCGAATGTTATATCGACGTCTCAAGGCTCTATTATATTTTATGAACACCAAATCATTCAGACGACTTTGAGCAAGTCTATTCCTTTTCTTGCTATGAAGCTGCAAGTATAAATAATGAAAGTTCCATGATAATTCAAACTAAGAATTTAAAACGTAATTCTCAAGATATGAAGATAACTAACCTGTTCAAAAACACTCCAATTACGTTCACATCCAGAGGAACTACAAGTAAGACCTAAAATTCTCACAACAAACTTTTGCAAGTTTGGAGTTGATTGTCCAAAATCATCCCACAATTCCACTATAGGTCAAAACTATGTTAATAGCTTTCAATTCAACAATAAAAGTTTTATTGAACACTGAAATTTAAAATATACCTAGAAATCTTTTGTTTCTTTGTCTAATGGCTATGCCTTGTCCAAATAATCCTTCAGCTTTCTTGTATTTGGTCAACTCTTCAAGTATCATATCTTGTGCCTCTAAAGAAGGAACCATTTTTGTTATACATGAGTATAACTCATTAACAATTTCATCATCAGCTTGAATGTTAGGATTCGAGTAATAGAATTCTGGGTTTAAAAAATAGCCCGCTGCATGCAAGGATCGATGCAACTGAAGCTCCCATCTTCAATCAATGATTGCAAAAATGTCCTTGTACTTTTCTTCCTTTCCATTAAAGGATCTAGCTATGGCCTCCTTAGCTCTATCCATGGCCTCATAAATGTATCCCATGGGAAAGCTACTCTCACAAAAGTTGCAACATTTGAAGACTCAAGCAAGGTATTTCTCTTACTGCCTTACTATTTTTATAGTACAAAAAAAGGGAGAAGTAAAGAGAAAAATGGTGATCCGACATGGGGCCATTGTGTTAAATTTGAAGAAGGAAAAAATAGGAGACTCAAACTGAGATGTAATCATTGTGGGAATTCATATGGGGGAGGGGGTATTTTTAGGATTAAACATCATCTAGCCCATACTAGAAAAGATGTCGCTCCATGTAGTAAAGTTTCTGATGAGGTTTAACATCTTTTCAAGAAATTGTTGGATGGAAATAAAATAAATAAAGATGGAGATGATTTTCATGATGAAGATGATGTTGATAGCAATAAGAAACTTATTATGGGTGCTTTTGGTAAAGGCATACAAAAATCTATTACCCAAAAATCCAAATAGTATGTGGAAGAAAGGTGATAGAGAAAGTGTTTGTAGAAACATTTCTAGATTTTTGTATTCAAATGCACTTTCTTTAATTTAGTCAAAGATCCCTATTTCAAAATTATGCTAGACTCAATTGCATCATTTGTTCCTAGACTAAAACCTCCATTATATCATGAGGTTAGACGTACTTTTTTAAAGGAGGAGGTAGAAACAATCAATACAAACTTGTTAGACAAGTATAGAATTGAATGGAAAAAACAGGATGTACATTATTGTCGGATGGTTGGGCGGGAAGAATCAATCTATTACAAAATTTTTAGTAATTAGTCCTATAGGCACTGCATTTCTAAAAACTGTGGATACATTTGGAATCTACAAGTGCAGATAATTTGTTTGAACTACTAGATTCAATGATAGATGAAATTGGTAAAGATAATGTATAGTTCAAGTGGTAACTGATAGTGCATCTGCTTATGTCAAAGCTGGAGAAATGTTAATGGCTAAACGTAAACAACTATTTTGGTCTCCTTGTGTTGCACATTTCCTAGACTTGATTTTATCTGATATTGGAGATCTGCCCTTACATAATGATATTGTATCTAAAGCAAGGAAAGTTACTATTTATATTTATCGGCACTCTTGGGTTCTAACCTTATGAGGAAGTATACTAAAGGGAGAGAATTAATAAGGGTTGGTGTGACATGATTTGCAACTTCCTACTTGACTTTGCGAAGCTCAGCAGAAAATAGAATAGGTTAGAGAGCAATGTTTAGGTCTGAAGATTGACAATGAAGTAACTATGCAAAGAAATCTGATGGGACTATTGTCATGAAAATTATTCTTGCTGATTTAAGCTTTTGATTGTCAATAAAGTATTGTTTGAAATGTGTTATTCCTCTAGTAAAAGTTTTTAAGACTGGTTGATGGTGATGCGAGACCTGCAATGGGCTATATTGGCAAAAGAAAAGATTGAGAAGAATTTCAAACATAATAAACCTATTTGGAATATAATTGATAAAAGATGGGCAATGCAACTTCACAGGCCCCTTCATGCAGCAGCATATTATCTTAACGCAAGGTAAAGTTTCATTCCTAAATTTCATCATTAGTATTTTCAACTTATGATGTTTGAGATGATTACTAATTATGTTATAAAAATTAATATCAAGGTTTCATTATGCTCTCAAATTCAATGCCGACTATGAGGTCAAGATGGGACTTTATCAAACTATTCAGAGAATGTGCCCTTCACCAATGGTCAAAGAAAAAATTGATAAGCAACCAGACCTATTCCATAATGCAGAGAGTATGTTTGAAATTGATAAGGCAGTACAAATGCGCTGCAAAAAAGAACCAGGTACTACCTTTAAAGACTCTAGGAAAGATATTAGCAACAATTTTCTAAGACTCTAGATTTTATGACTAAAATGTATGTTTAATGTATTCAAGCATTATGGTGGGAATCTTTCGGAGGAGGTTGCAAAGAGCTCCAAAATCTTGCTATTAGAATTCTTAGCTTGACTTGTAGTGCAACATGATGGGAGAGAAATGGGAGTACATTTGATCAGGTACGATATTATGGAAAGCCAATTTCATATAAATTATAATTAATATTAACCTTAAATATTCGAAAGAAGGGATACGCTAGCTCGATGAGGGACTTCAGGCCCATTAGTTTAATTTCATCTACCTATAAAATTTTGTCCAAAGTTTTGGCGGATAGATTAAAAAGAGTGTTGCTCGTCTTGCCCTAATCCCCAATAACGCTTCTCGATTCCTACTTCTTCCGATAGACTGTCCTCGTCGTCGATGTCCGTTTCCTCTTTCTAGTTCTCCAACATCGTTTCTGCTCGTCGAGTCGAGGTTTTGTTTTGGTTTTCGTGTGTGGCGTTTCGGCTTTCAAGTTTCCCCGGCCTTTGCAATCCTCCGTTAAGGGTTCGATCCCGAGGTCTTGTCTAAGTTTTTGGGTCACGAGTGAGGAGTCGAGGATGGCGGTGAACGGAAAGGCTGGTAGTTGTTGTATCGTTGATGAGAATTTTTGGGTTTGCTAGGTTGAAAGGGATTTTATTGTGGGAAAGGGCAAAGCCTTTGGTCAATGCCAGGGTATTTGGTGTTCACCGGCTCATTTTCACTGGTTAGTAGATGTTTTTGCTAAGCTGGTTAAGGGTGGAGTTCGGTTTTTTCAAAAGCGAAAATTCAGAGACGGGGTTGGCACCAGTGGGGTGTTCAAGTTCGAATCGAAACTGGAATGGTTTGTTTCTTATGCGTTTTGGCCCCCGACGGGTGGAAGAATGGACATGCAAATCCCTTTGGGTCCAAGGGAGAAAGGTTGACTGGAAAATATTGAGTCAATGGAGGATACTTCTGAACTTGCTCCCGATTCGGATGGGTTGGGGTCAAATGGACTGGGGGTGCTCTGTTCAGGGGGCCCCGGTTTCTCGCCCAAACTGCCCTGTTTGCAAGCAAGGTCTCCGGCTGTTGGGGAAAGGTATTGGATTCGAAAGCAAAAAGATATGGTGAGTGTGGATTTCAGGAAATTGTTGGTAATAACTAAGTTGTTCGCCCGTACGCCTTGGATAGAGGTTAAACGTGCCATTGAATCTTACTTTCGAGTGAAGGTGTAAATCAATCCCTTCTTCCCTGATAAGGCAGTGTACTGGTTGATGATGGAGTGTTAGAAATGTCTATTGACATTCTGGGGAAGTGGCAATTGGTTTGTGAGATTCATTTGAAGATGGAGCAGTGGTCTAGTCAAGTTCACAGATAGGTGGAGGTGATTCAAAGCTATGGAGGGTGGATTGCGGTAAGGAACCTGCCTCTTCATCTGTGGAGGGTAGATTTAAGGGAGGCAAAGTTGGAAGTTTCAAGGAATGAGTGTGGTTTTATTCCAGCGGTAATGAAGGTTGATGGTGCTTCAATGGGTGTTTTTAATTTGAACACTTCTTTAGAGGTAAATATTCTGCTGAATCCAGTCACTTGACTGTCGATTTTCAAGGATTTTGTGAATCCATTGAATTCCGATAGAATTGCAATAGTCAGAAAGGATTTAATGGCTTGGGGGGACGTTTTGAGTATGGTTAATTCTGGAAGGTCGAGGCATCAAGAAGCAGATCGTTTGGATGTTTGTTCGGTAATAGAGCAGATGGGGAATGGGAATAGTTGCAACGCTTCAAGGGAAGTTGTGCAGGGCCTCGAAGCTGAAGGGACTGCAGTTTTAAATACTCAATCAGGGGGATGCAGGGGGTCGATGGAATTAAATGTGGGTTTATTGCAGGGCTTTGAAACCGAGGAGGCTTTTTCTATAGTCAGTGGCACCCAGTCCGAAGGTAAGGGATCAGAGGCTACAAATTTGGTGAATAACTCTATTGGTTTGGATGTGTTTTCTTTCGAGCAGGTAGGGGAAGTCCAAGAAAATTCAACTTGTGAGGAAGAGCTTGGTAGCGATCGGGAGAGAAGGGAAGGAAGAAAGGATCAGTTGCCCTCGAAGGAAGGAAGGCACGATGACGAGGTTGATTCCTTGGTTCAGAAAGCAGAGTGTAATGGCACCATCTTAGATTCTACCCAATTAAATGAAGGGCTACCTCGCGGGGCACCGGTTCCTCCTTCGGTAAGTAACAAGAAAAAGGTTTGCGCCAGACCTATGCAAAATACTATGTAAGGAGCAAAGGGATTCTTGTAGGGTTGAACGGAGGAGGTGCCTCACCTCTGTTTCAAGTGGATGAATTTGATGAGTCGGTGCTAAGACCAACTGAGGAAGGTGATAGTCTTTCGAAAGTTCAAAAGCAGTAAGAGGGGGTTGGGAAACGAAGTAATTCTGTTCACAGGTTGGAGGAATGATGGCTAGGGTCGAGTGGTACTAAGTTCTATAAAGCTTCTTTTAAAGGGAGTAATAAGGTTGACGAGCAATCAGGGGCTCCTTTCTGTGCAGGGTTGAGGAATCCGATGTAGAATCTTTAATCAGTATCAGTAGCATCGAGAAGAGTGTGCAGGCACCTTTAGAAATGAGGAAGCGGTTTGTTATCCTTGATTCTCCTGGACTTAATTTGGATGAATTGTTTTAGGAAGTTTCTTCCTCGCCAGTCATTAAAGATAAGTCGTTGATTCTCAAGGAGGAGGAGCTTAGATCCCACCCTATTTTGTCACAATTTGCCTCCATCATAAAAGCTAGTGGCTTGCAGTTCTGGGAAGTAATACCATCCACCTCCCTGAAGGTGGACTGTTGAAAATCATATCATGGAATACGAGGGGTTTGGGGGATGACTCTAAGTGGGTGAGTTTTAAAAGTTACATTCAAAAGTTGTCCCTAGATGTTGTGTTGATTCAGGAAGCAAAGTTAGTTCAAACTGATGGCAATGTAACAAAGTCAAAAGTGTCAGGTTCGGCGGTTGAGAAATGCCTTTTGGGGACAAAGGAGGTCTCTTTTATTAAAGCCACCTTTCAGCCTTCTAATAGACAGGATCAAGAAGATTGTTACGGGAGAGGATTTGATGGTGGAATCGAAGGTGGTTCTTATTTTGGAAGTGAAGGGGTGGAAGAAGTTGTGGATTGCTCAACCGACTTGGCTCGGTTTGAGTCATTACTTAGAGCAAGTGGCTTACAATTGAAAGAGATTCCAACAAGGTGGATTTCAGTGGATTCAAACTGAAAGTTTTGTCTTGGAATATGTGTGGTTTGGGAAATGGATCTGAAAGATTCAAATTGAAAAAGGTCCTGAAGAAAGTAAATCCAGCAAGTTGCTTGGAAGAGAATATCCTGAAAGTGATTCAAATTGAGAGAGAAGATTCTTGTGGGATGAATGGCACTCACTTTCAGGATATTGTAATGGGCCTTCGTGCTTGGGAGGTCGATTTTGGGGTGACATGTAGATTGGGGGTTCTCCCCTTAAAGTCAAATTTCCTTTGTTGTTTCTGGTTTCATGAAATTCAGAGGAGTAGGTTGATGTTTTTTGGGATGATGTGGCCTCGTCCTGGTCCCCCTCTTTTAGGAGAGGTTTGATAGATGAAGAGTTGGTGGAGCTAGCATCTTTGTTGGGATTGTTAGGCGATTTAAAGCCTTCGTTAAGGGTGGTTTGGAGGAAATGGAGTATTGAGTCTTCAGGGCAATTTTTTATCAGCTCGTTGGTCTTCTTTTTTTGGTGAAGGGCAGGCTATGGATAAATGTTGGTTCTCTTATTGTCCAAGGAGGGTTAATGTCTTATTGTGGGTTTTGATAATTAGTAGTCCCTTTGGTGCTCTTATTGTCCAAGGAGGGTTAATGTCTTAATGTGGAGTGGACTAGAAGATTTGATTCGATCGTTTTGAAGGCTTCTTCTTGGAGACGAAGGAGTTGTTGGCTACTTGATATCAGATTTGTGTCTTTCTTGGCATCCTTTTATGCATTTTGTCTAATGTTGCGCTATTTTGTTTTATCTTGTTGTGTTCTCTTCTGTTGGAATGGTTGCTGGTTTTTTGTCTGTTATGTTTTTCTTTAATTCTCTTGTAAGCTTATGATGTTTTATCTTGTATTTTCATTATATCAATGAAATGAATTTGTCGCCTTTGTCAAAAAAAAAGAAAATATATATTAACCTTAATTATTTTTAGGTGCGAGAAGGAATCGTTTGGAACTACAAAGGTTGAGTGCACTTGTATTTGTAAAATATACTCTTCAATTAAAAGCAAGACATAAGAAAAGAAGTTTAGAAGGTGAATCATACAATCCTATTTGTCTATCGGATTTAGAATCTGATGATGAATGGATTACAGAGAAAGAAGACCCGACATTACCAGATGACGCCTCATGGATGAATGTAAATGAATGTTTTGACATTCAAGAAACAGATAGTAGCAAAAAGAGAAAGAGGGATAAGTAACCTTTGATATTTCTTTTTTGGTTTAGGACCTAGAGATTTATCTGCAAATTATAAAAGTGACAAAGGGAAGGAAGTTATTGAATATGTGGAAGAAGAAAGCAACAGGGAAGAGGCACATGAACAAGACAGTGATGATCTATTAGCTGATATTGATTTTGAAGATATTGAAGACAATAGTTGAATATTGAAACTTGGAAACAAAGGAGTTCTCTAGTTTTTAATGTTTTTCCAAACTTTATTTTGAAGTTATTGTTGTTTTATTTTCTTGAGTATTTTCAACTTTGAAGTTAGTTTATGTTTTGATCTTATTTTGGGATTATTTAATATATGGCTAGTTATTTCTTTAATTCAGTCTTTGCTATATATATTTATATTTCAATATTCTTTACAATACACGATACGTTACAATATACAATACATTAAAATTAAATTTTGATACTCGTTCTGTTTCACGAATTAACCCCTTGGTAGAGCCAAATATATAGGCATACATGGAAACTCCGTAAAATTACAATAAAGGATAAAAGACTAATAAGCTCCTATATTCACATATATACTTATAACTCCGCTCAAAAGGAGCATATATGTTAATCATGCCCAACTTGTTACAAAGATAATCTTTTAGAGCTCCATTTAAAGCTTTCATGAAAATATCTCCCAATTGCACTCCAGTCTTCACATATTAAGTAAATACTAAATCTTGTTGTATTTTTTCACGAGCAAAACGACAATCAATTCCAATATGCTCATGAAATACTAGGTTGGATGTAAAATGAAGAGTAGCTTGGTTTTCACCCCACAGCTTGGTCGGAATTGTAATATTTAAGCCTAATTCGAACAAGAGTTTAATGTATCCACATCATTTCACATACTGATTGTGTCATAGCTTTGTATTTTTATTCAACACTTGATTACAAGACTATAATTTACCATTTTTATTTAATATTATAATAGTTAAACCTAACTTCTAAAATAACAATCAATTTAATTTTTTATTTTTTATAAAAACTATAACAGGTACCTTCATTTACAAAAGAATCACAATTATAAATAAAAAGCTATAATTAATATATCAAGTCATTTTATGATTTTTATAAAATTTTAATTTAAATACTAAAATAATAATTCATATATCAAGTCATTTATGGTTTTATTTAAATATTATAAGGGTTAAATTATAATTTAAGTACTAAAATAACAATCATTTTAATTTTTTATTCTTTATAAAAACACTTTCAGGTTTTCTATTCATGTAAAAACAATCAATGTTATAATTTTATATTATAAATTGAGTGAAAATAATAGTATGACGTGTATATTGATTAAAGTTCACTATAATAATAATTTTTTGTATTTTAAAAATAAAGTGTTTAAATTAGCAATACTTATTTAAGTTACATTTTTTTTAAGAATTATGGAAAAGAAACTGCAATATAATATAATAGTAATACAAAAAGAGTGGTACTCAAAACAAATAAGAAAAATGATATTATCTTTACTTTTAAAAAAATGAAAATAAAACTGGTATTGTGTTCTGTTCGAACTCAGGATGCTTGGAAAATAAGGGGCATGCACGATCATTAAGCCAGATGTAACTTCGTTTGAAATTAATGAAAGTTGTTTATTTAAATAGGATGTTGACTGTTAAACTTTTCAATCTACTGTCTGGCTCCGTTATTTTCTGAAAGTACGCTTTATTCTTGTGTAAGGGGACACTTGATTATTAATAAACTTTCCCTCCACTTGGTTTACACCACAAAGGACAAAAATGTCAATTTTGAAAACTCAATGACCAAAATGCAACCTCAGTCAAACCTTAAGTGCACTTTTCCCTAAAAAGACTTGTGATATATAGAACTAACAAACAGAAAAATTGGGAATCAAAATTACCTATGATAACACCAGTTTTCCATGAATTGAGATGGCAATTCAACAGCATCCCATTCTATTCCACGAATACCAGCCACTAAACCTTCATCTTGTTTTGTCAACATATGCTGAAGAGCATGACCAAATTCATGGAATACGGTCTCTACCTGTAAAGGATGTCGAGAACTCTAGAAGGAATGATAAAGTTGCTTGAATAACAATTTAGATCATCTTTTTTATGAGATACAATCAAACGACACTTTCAAACAATCAAACGACAATGGATGGAAATGCAGTCAGAAAATTTTTGAAGACAAATCCTTAGATTGGTGGGAGCGGTTTGATTTTGCCAAATTAAGTGCTCTCGTTGGTGTTCATTGTCTTCCTTTTTGATAATTATGTTTGTAGTGATGTACTTAATTTGGAAGCATTCTTATCTCCTTGTTAGGTCTACTTTGCTATAGTTCATTTCTCTCTCTTTGGGAGATTGCTTCATTGAATATATATATATATATATATATATATCTTTTTTGTATCTTTTCATCACCAAAAAGTTTGTTTCATTGAAGAATATATATCCTTCAAGAACCACATATTACAGAAAAGTGGTTTGGTTCCACGACATGTTTAGCATGTCAATCCCAAAGGAAATAGTATTGTCCTAATGTTCCCAATCTCAACACCATCATAAGCCCCAACACTCATAGTTTTCCTAATGAGAAACAAACTTTTTGGTGATGAAAAGATACAAAAAAGATATATATATATATATATATATATATATATATATATTCAATGAAGCAATCTCCCAAAGAGAGAGAAATGAACTATAGCAAAGTAGACCTAACAAGGAGATAAGAATGCTTCCAAATTAAGTACATCACTACAAACATAATTATCAAAAAGGAAGACAATGAACACCAACGAGAGCACTTAATTTGGCAAAATCAAACCGCTCCCGCCAATCTAAGGATTTGTCTTCAAAAATTTTCTGACTGCATTTCCATCCATAGTCTACAATAGTCCATAAATGATAGCTTTGGGACTTAAGATAGTGCCAGCAAGAAGATGGAATATATGTGCAGCTGGATCAGAAGCAAAAACACAATGAAGAGAAAATAAGCTGAATAAATAATGGCAACAATTAAGTTGACCCCAAAAAAAAATGCTCTCTCCCATCTCCTCTCTGTCACTTTCATCCCTTAGTTTCAGCCTCCTCCGCCCAGTTGTCTCCGGTGATCTCTCCTTCTCATTCTCCCGTTATACTTTGTTGGTTGTGATATTTCTTGGGTTCATGTAAGTGAAATTGGTGTGGGTAGTCTGGTTTATTAGGTGCAATGGAAATTAAAAGTTGTGTTACGGGCGACAAGTTCTTTTGCACTTGGTAGAAAAAAATAAAGAAATGTCTTTAACACAAATCATTTCAGATTTAGACAGCAAAGCAGAAATGGATATTCTAACAGAACAAGAGGTTGCAGTTCGAGTTTCAGCCAGAGGGGATCTGTTTGATTTCAGGACTCGTCTCTTCACCTTCTCAGCCTTCAAAACCAGCATTTTCTCTTCCACCCAAACCTTCACATCGTCCTTTGTCATACCAGGCATTTTGAATCTCATCTTGTACTCATTTTCCCCTTCCTTAATCTCCCATGGAGTTTTTCCCTTGTTGTACCCAGCTCCATCGCTCGAAAATGGCGGTGATGGCCATGCCCCCGAGTAAGCAAATGGATCATCCATTATCCTCTCCATTGTTTCCATCATTTGCTGCACCGTTCTCGCCGTCAGAAATCGATCCCAAATCCTAACGGGAGCAACAGGAGCTACTCGTTTCTTTGGTGGCTGAGTTGTTTGATGTTCCTGTCGGTTACTCTTCTGCAGGTCGAGATTATCTCTACCATCCCCTGCCATGGCTTTAATTCTACTTCTACGATCAAACCCTTTAAGCTTCTTCAGATCATTAGAGGCTTTCCTAGGCGTGAAGGAGATGAATCGAGTCAGATTTGATATAGCTTGACCCATTTGAATGAAATCTCTGGTTTCTCTAGGATTTTGTGCTTGTAATGGGATTTGTCAGTTTCGGAGTGAGTTGGAGTGAGTAGTAACGAGGATTTGAAAAGAATGTTTCGATGAAGAGAAATTCGCCATGGTCGTGATATAAAAGGAGGGAGAAGGAGTCTCTGGAGAAGAACGAAACTGGAAACTCCATTGCTTCTAGATTTATCCTGAACTTCCCCTATTTGATTTATACTTAAAAGGAAGAAAGAAACATGATTTAGAATCGTAAATTGAAGTGGCTGAACGAGGGAGATGAAAATACCAAATTTTTTCATAGGTATTTAGCAATAAGGAAGAGGACATTGTTGATATCAGTGTTGGTCTCTTCTGAAGGCCAATCTTTATTATCATAGAGAGAGATTGAAAATGAAATATTGACATTCTTTTCCTCATTATATAGTCAAACTTCAGGAAATAGGCGCATTCCAATGAACATCCCGTGGAAAAAAGTTTCGGTTGTACAAAATTTGGCCTTGACTGCACCGTTTTCAGAAGAAGAAACAAGGACAACACTTAAAGGTAGTGGAAGAAACAAAGCCCCAAGTCCGGATGGTTTTACCACAGAGTTTATCTGAAATTTTGATCCTTTTTAAAGGATGATTTTCGGAGGTTATTCAAAGAATTTCATCTCAATGTCACATAAATTCAGTTCTTAAAGAGAATTTTATTTGCTTGATACAAAAGGAGTTTGTTACTACTATTAAAGACTTCCGACCGGTAAGTTTGACTTCATCAATTTATAAAATAAGAGCCAAAGTTCTCGCAGAAAGATTGAAGAAAGTCAAATGAAGCAGTTGAGTTTTATCGTGTAAAGAAGAAGAAAGATTGGATTTTGAAGTTGGATATCGAAAAAGCCTTTGAAGTTCTTTTGCACTTGGCATGAGGAAAATTCGATTTTTTTTTAGCATGAAAGTTCTAGTTTTGTTATTTATGGTACCTAACACTTTGGTTTGAAGAAGCTTTTGGGTGGTGATTACAACATTCGATTCATCTGCCTTTCATGTTGAAAAACAAGGTCGAAGTTGGGACTGTTGGGTTAGCCAAGAGAAGAATCAACCAGATCAGAGTTGTGGACTGTATTGTTTGGCCTCGAAGTGGAGGCTGCTCGTTCAAAGGATTCCGATGGGTCACTTGAACAAAGGTTGGACAGTTTTTTTGGATAAGTTGAAAAACAGTTCAGCCTAGGAACCCAAGTTGAAGCAGTCTCCAAAAGAATTGGATTTCTAGCAATACTTTGGAAGCTGATAAGGTTCGTCCTCCATTTGGGTGACAAAAGATCATGATGTGCTTGAGGTTGAGTTTGATAAAATGAAAGTGGTCACCAGATTATGTGCACATTATTCATGGAAGGAGATACAAGTCGTTTTAAGAAATATTAAAAAGCCAAAGTCTTTATTATTCTGTTCATGGCCGACAAAGCTCGGTTTAAATTCGAAGATGACTGGCCAGACAAATTTTTTATGGAACTTGGCAATGTATTGGGAATTTTCATCTCAAGTTGGAAAATCGATCACAAGATAAATACTATGTTCCGGAGCTAATGGAAGGTTTTGGAGGATGGATTTCACTCCATAATTTGCCTTCAAATTACTGGAAAAGAGAGAATTTTGAAGCTTTGGGCAAACATCTTGGTGGTCTGATCAATATCTCCTCCCAAATATTGAACTTTCTAGATTGCTCGGTTGCTAGAATTGAAGTTAAAGAAAATTTGTGTGGTTTTATACTAGTTTATATTAAATTGAAGGATAAGGAATGGGGAAGTTTCTTTATTAGAATTAGTTCCTCTTCACGTTTTCATCCTCCGGATATGATCAAGAGAACTTTAGTTTAGTTTATGAGGATTTTTTTAATTCTATGAATGATGAAGGATTAGTTGGCGTTTTCTCTCCATGAATTAATGTGAATTTAAATTCAGTTTTGCGAAGTTCTTTGGTTGATTTTAATGATTTGGTTGAGAATTTAAGTGACAGCCGTAAGAGAATTCTTCTCTAAATAATCGGGAAGGGAGAAGATTTCTTTGCCAGCTTTAAATGTTGTGGTTAATAAGGAATGTTTGCATGAAAAGGATCAATGAAAAGTGTTGTTTCTAGTTTTAAAAAAATGATGCCAACAATTCTAGGCATTAAAACAAAGGAATAAGAGATGATTCTGATCCTCGGAAGCTTGCGAACAAAAGAAACGAATGGAAGGACTCTCATAATGTATAAGAGTTATACCTTACCTTTCCATTCTACATAACTTCCTCAGCAAGTGATATCGAAAGATTTCCCATGTTTTGAAGAAGACTACAACAAAGTTTTTGGAAAATTTATTAACCAGGAAGTACTATTGCCAGTAGATCACTCCAAGAAATCTTAAGCTCATCCAAATATTTTAGATCACTTAACTCTAGAAAAACATTCATTCTACTCAGGATTGGGAACAGGATAAAAGCAGGATAGGAACAAGGTAAAACCAAACATTTAGAATAATCTTTGTCCAACCATACATGAATCCTATTGCCTTTCCAGATCCTCCATTTGACTTGGACCTCTTACCCACAACCCCACAATGGCTGTTGATAATTTGGAAGTACAGAATGTATTTTAGCCTCAATCTCTCAAGACACATGCAATTATTAATAAGTTGATGGCTTTACCTCACGAAATGTCATTAAACTAGGTCGTTCTCCAACTGGCGGTGTTTGATTGCACACCATATGAGCAATAGGCAACCTTGCTGGGGTACCATCTTGTGCTAACACACAGCTTCGTGAAACAACCTCATCCATCCATGCACCTCCCCTTTTCTCCGATGGCCGTGTATATGGATCAAAATAGAAGTAAGCAATGGGACTTCCAGATGAGTTGTTTACACAGTAAAATTTTACATCTTTATCCCAAACCTACAGAGAAGAGGTCAAGTAAGTGGATACAAAAGTAAGGTTTTATAAGATGAAATAAATGGGATAAATACCGGAGCAAGACCATCAGCTGGTTGAATATAAATCTCAAAAAGTGTCTTTGCAAGACTAAAAAGGCCATCCATAACCTTTGGCAAGGAGAAAAATGGCCGCAGTTCTTCCTGTAAATAAGTTGTTTAAAAGAATTGAGGCGTTAACCATACAACTAGATGAAGCATGCAGTAAAACTAACGCCTTAGCGCAAAAATCTTTAAATAGCCAATTAAAGAAAACAACTGGAAGACTAATACGATCTAGTAAACTTTGGTGGATCAAAATTTCAGGCAACATAAAATTCAACCAAAAAAAATAAAAATAAAAAAACAAGCCCCACAAAAGAACGTCTCATAACCTGGGACTCCAATCTAACAAAATCAAACCAAAATCATAATTAAGCGTAATGACTAACGTCCACAACCAGGCATTAAGTCTCACTAACTCCCAAACTTCGTCACAAGATCGCTCAACCTCTCTAAAAATTCTACTATTCCTCTCCAGCCAAACACCCCACAACCCTGAAAAAAAAAAAAAAACTAGCTTGCCACAATGCCCTCTTCATGAAATGGTGGGCCTAGGAGAACACCCCAATCATTGCAAAACAATCTCTATGCTAAATGAAGCCTAAATTCAAAAAAAAAAAAAAAAAAAAAAAAAAAAAAAAAAAAAAAAACAACAACAACAACAACAAGCCCAAAGGGACTAGACAAACGAGCAACCTCACAAAAGATGATACAAATCCTTGATCTGACGCCTACAAAGGATGCACCACTGCGCGAACAACACAAGAAAATAATGTCTCTGGACGCAGTTCAAAGTGTTGAGTCTCCCAGTAAACTTCCCATTCACCATTGGGGAGGGGGGAGGGCGAAAATCGAACACTTCAATCCTTTTATCGACTTTGAGACTCCCCCGCCCTTCGACATCTTCGAAGGAAGCCTAGCAACATTAAAATCCCCCACCAAACACCAAGCCTCCCCTACAAAACCCAAAGAAGCCCCCCAGCTCCTCCCAGAACTCCTTCCTCCCCTAGTCGACTACCAAAATTCAACCAATCCCCAAATCAGGAAAGTCAAAAGTTGTTGAAATAGAAAAGACCCCTCTAACAACTAGTGGCCTGAAAAGGTTCCCATCCCAAAGAATAAGAATACCCCCTAATGCTCCCACGAAATCAAGGGCCACCCACTCCACACCTCTACCCCAAACAAACTTCTAACAAAAGACCGACCACACTTCTGCTTTGTTTCTTGAAAAATGACAATGTCCCAATTCTCCCAAAAGTAATAACTCCCTAACTAGCTTCCTTTATCTCTCTTCCTCCCAAACCCTCACATTCCAAGAGACTACTTTCATTGAGAAATCATAGGCCCTTTGCTTCTACTGAATCCTTTCTTCCCTCATAGTTGATGGAGCAATTAAGATTCTTCACCTCTCTGAATCTTCTTAATAGTCCCATTCCCTTTTGCAACTCCTTTCCTCTCACCTTGAACAGGTTGCCTCACCTTTGGTCGCCACTAATTTCAGCCACACAACATGTAATAAAGCCATCCATCCAAACCACTCTCCAAGGCCACTCCTAAAACGTGGTGTAATACCAAAGTCTAACTTTGAATGAAATCAATCTCTACCTCTAAATGAGGGGAGATGACATTTATTTATAGAGAAATAAGAACAATAGGCTCTGTTTATAACAAGATTACTGTCAATTTTTCAACAAACAACTAACAAACAATTCATAACAAATAACTAACAATTAACTAACCACCCCAACTACTTCTTGGTTAGTTACAAGCATTAAGCTTCATACTACATCATATTCCACCCCCCAAAATCATACTCGCCCACTAGAAGTCATCAGGAGCAAAGTAGGGTTTGAGATCAGCAACATTGAACACCGGATTGATGTGCAAGCCAGATGGCAACTCAATGCGGTATGTATTGGAGCCATACCTATGCAACACCTTGAAAGGCTCTAGCTGCCTATCTTTCAACTTGTTGCAAGTGTTGATTAGAAATCGCATAGATGAATCATTACAAGGTCCCCTTCTTGAAACTCAACCAACCTCCAAGACTTGTCTTTAGCTTCTTTAAAAGACGAAGTAGCCTTATGCAAATGATCATAGACCTCTTGGCGAAGTTCACTAATACGTTCAGTCATGCTCAGCCTCCAGGCTAACATCCACAAAGGAAGGAAGGTTAGCAAGGTCAAAAGTGAGGCGTGATGCACGAGTATAAACCACCTCAAAAGGACATCGTCCCGTGAACCGATCCTTCATATTATTAAATACAAACTCAGGTTGCGCAAGGGACAAATCTCATTGCTTTGGCCATAAACCACTCAAACACGGAATAAGATTTCCCAAAGTTCAATTGGTAACTTCGATTTGGCCATCAATCTGCGGATGAGAAGTAGTGTTAAACTTCAAAGTGGTGTCAAAAAAATTACTCCATAATATGTGTCAAAAGTGACCAAGGAACGTCACATCCCTATCCGAAACAATGGACTTGGGAACACCATGAAGACGTACAATCTCCCTAAAAAACAGATTGACAATATAAATGACATCATTTGTCTTCTTACAAGCCAAAAAAATCGGCCATTTTACTAAACTGATCAACCACAACCATCACAACATCAAACCCTTGCTGAGTTTTTGGTAAACCAAGCACAAAATCAACAGAAAAATCCTCCCAATAGTCGTAGGAATAGGCAAAGGAGAGTACGGGCCAGCATTCGAAGGTGTACCCTTAGCCCTTTGTCAAATAGAACACCTACAGACAAAATTATGGACACCTTTCCGAAGTTGTGGCCAATAAAACTATGTTGATACTAACTCAAACGTTTTGTCTTGGCCAAAATGACCTGCCAAGCAGTTGGAATGTGCTTCTTTTACAAAAGCTTCTCGAAGAGAAGTATGAGGAATACACAAAATGCTCTCCTTTAAAAAAAAAAAAAAAAAAACCATTCACTATATGGATGTCTTTGGCCCACTTATACCAAACATCTGCAAAATCACAATCATCAAAATGCAAATCCAAAAGGTGAGAAAAGGCAATAACTTCCATGGATAAAACAATGAGCAAAGCATCCTTACGACTCAAAGCATCGGCTACCTTATTTTCCTTGCCCGATTGATGCTTAATCAAAAAGTCAAATCATTGGATAAAAGAGATCCATCTCGCATGGCATGCATGCGGCTGATATTTTTTTGTGACTGCAAATACTTCAATGAAAAGTGATTAGTCAATAAAAGAAACTCCTTAGAAAGGAGATAATGCTCTCACTGTTTTAAAGCCATAACAAGAGCATACAACTCTTGTTCATAAATGCTCCAGCTTTGCTTTGAACTACTACTAAGTTTCTCACTGGTAGCCTTGTTAAGACAAAACTCCACCAATTCCCAAACCACAAGCATCCACAGCTACTACAAATGGAATTGAAAAGTCTGACAGTTTTAAAACTGGACTAGTACTCAACTTCTCCTGAATGCATTCAAAGCTGATTTGTTGTTTCTCACACCATAAAACTTCCTTTCTTTAAACCATCTTTGATAGGAGAAAAAATTCTTGAAGAACTTCCTATAAAACGAAGCCAACCCAAGAAAAACTTGGATATCTTTGACAATAGAAGGAGTTGTCCACTGCACAACAGCTTCAATCTTCTTTGGATCCACCTTCACTTGTCCTTGGCCAATTAAGAAACCAAGGAATGAGATCTCTTTCACAAGAAAAATGCACTTCTTGTGATTGATATATAATTCATCCATTGTCAACGCTTGGAACAAGCTACGAAGGTGCTGTAAATGTTCTTCAACATCCTTGCTATACACCAAAATATCGTCAAAATACATCACAATAAACTTGTTAAGAAAGGGTTATAATACTTGGTTAATTAGGCGCATTGGACAACCTGAATGGCATGACGAGCCAGTCAAATAATGTTGCAATCAAATATTGTTCATTTTCAACCAAGTTTGTGCTTGCTCCCAACCGATGGAATTCTTCAATATAATCAGTTATGGACCACAAGCCTCGTCTACAATTTTGATATTGATTATAGAGCATTTGCTCATTGAAATAATGAATTGATACTAATGCTCAAAATACAAACTCCAATTAAAGGAGATCCAGAAAAGAACAACCAAGAGCCAAATGATAACCAATGATGTACACAAGTTAGTCTTTTATTCGAATTGGTAGTCGTATTTATACAAGAGCAGATGGCTAACCAACTACCTTCCTAACAAACTAAGCCAACAACTATTAAAAGGTTGCAAGAAGGAAAATGAGTAGGTGTTACCCACAGACAAGCAGACTGGCTCTTGAAATCCCATGCAACTAAAATTTTAGAGTAAGGCAAAAGTTTAGTGGTCTAATATGGTTATAATCTTCTACAAGAGATTTCGATGGGAAATTCACCGGTTACAAGCCAGGCACGAGGTCTTTTCGAATCATTTTCCTTTGTTGTTGGAGGCTGGAAGTTTGCATTGGGGTCCATCTCCTATTCAGTTTTTAACTCTTGGTTGTCCATTAAGGAGTGTGTTTCGCTAGTTGAGTACTCTCTTAAGAAGGATAAGGCGTATGGATGGGTTGGCTTTGCAATTTCTTTGAAACTAAGAAACTTGAAATCGATTTTAAAACCTTGGTATATTGATTATGAATTGGAAAATAAGAAAAAAGAAAAAAAAAATTGGGATGAAATAAGCTTTTTCGATTGTAAGGCTGAGTATTCTCCCTTGACAAGTCCAGAGATTTCGATCCGATCCTTGGAAAAAGGAGAATTGTTGGAATTATATTGGGTTGATGGGCGGAATTTGATTTAGAAAAGCAAGCTTCATTGGCTCAAGGAAGGGGACGAAAACTCAAGTTTTTTCCATAGATTTTTGGCAGCTAAGAAACGAGGGCTTGTGATTTCGGACCTCATTTCATTGAATGGTGAGGCTTTGGTCTCCTTTAGAGAAATTTAATCTAAAATTCTAGGCTTTCTCGATAATTTATGCGTGGCCTCCAGGTTTGAGGTTTATTCCTTTATTTTTTGATTGAGGGTTGGTATCAAAGGCTGATAATTGTTTTCTTATTGCTCCGTTTTCGTCAGATGAAATTGTGTTGGCTTTGAAGAATTTGGGTAAGAATAAGGCCCCGGGTCCGGACAGTTTTACTGTTGAGTTTTATCTCAAGTTTTGGGAATTTTTAAAGCCTGATTTGATTCGTTTTTTCAATGAATTTTATTCTACTGGTCATATTAATTCTGCTCAAAAAGGAAAATTTCATTTGTCTTATTCAAAAGAAGGATTTTTCTAGTTCGATGAATGATTTTCAGCCCATCAGCTTAATTTCTTCATAATATAAAATTATGTCCAAGGTGTTGGCTGATAGGTTAAAAAATGTGATGCCTTCAATTATTCAGGAGGTTTGGCACGGTTAGCACTTTGGATCGTTTGTTGGCTAGGGGGTCTCCGTTGGTTGGGTCGTTCTGTTGTATTCTTTGCAGGAGGGCAAATGAAGATCTGGATCACATTCTTTGGAGTTGTGACTTCGCCCGAGCTATTTGGAATTGTTTCTTTCAGCAATTCAGCTTATGTTATGTTGGCCATTTCAACAGTAGAGAGTCGTTCATGGAGCTTCTTCTCAATTCGTCTTTCCATGAGAAGGGGTTGTTTTTGTGGCAGGGTGAGGTTTGTGCTATCTTGTGGTATTTATGGCGGGAGAGAAACAATAGAATCTTTAGGGGAAAAGAGACTTCTCCTTTAGAAGTATGGACCCTCCTTAGATCCTATGTTTCTCTTTGGGCCTCAGTGTCAGGGTTCTTTTGTAATTATTCTCTAAGTCTGATTTTGCTTGATTGGAGCCCCTTTTTGTAGTTGGCTCCCCTCTTTTTTGTGGGCTTCTCTTTTTTGTATGCTTGTGTATTCTTTCATTTTTCTCTCAATGAAAGTTCGGTATTTCATCAAATATATATATATATATATATATATATATATATATTCAGGAGGTTCAAAGTGCTTTTATTCGTAGAAGACAAATCTTGGATTCGATTCTAATAATGAATATATATATATATATATATTCAGGAGGTGGTGGAAGAATACAGAGTCAGTAAGAAGCGTGGTTGGGTGATTATACTTGATTTTGAGAAGGCCTTTTGATATAATGAAAGGAGACTGAAGCTCCAGGAACGAACCTTACAAAGAAAAATACCAGTTATAAAGAACAAAAAATAAAAAACGAAGAGAAGTCCAAAAAACTCCAAAAAGAACCATGCTAAACTAAGGACCAAGAATGAGAGGAAATCCTCAAAATAACATCAACACAGCAACAACGTCAACTATCAGCGACGCCAAAGAGGCAACAAAAGGCCATAGAAGCCACACGCAACCAAGACAACTAGAGAAAAATCTGAAACAATCACCAACACAGCAACTACTTCAACTGTCAGCAATGCCAAAGAGACAACAAAGAGCCATAGAGTTCACACCCAACCAAGACAAAGTCTCCCTTCAAGAGCTCCTTCAAAAAACTAACTCAACAACCAACCAAACCCCAACATGACAACCATCACAAAGTAACCAACCAAACAGCGAAACTGCTAATTCAACCGCCAACCAAAAAGTTCACTAAACAAAACCACCCAATAAAGCACTCAATCTCTCAAGAGACTTAAATGACTTCCAACTACTTTTCGAGCTTGCCCCCCACCCTTTGAAATCCAAGAAAGTGAATCATACACAAGAGGAAGAACCCCCCACCAACAGTCACTACTTTAAACTGGAGACCACTTGCTTTGAATAAGGAACTAAAACCACATAATTTAGGATTGGGATTTTGAGAAGGCCTTTGATGGTGTGGATTGGGGTTTCGTGAAGGAGGTGTTGAGGTTGAAGTAGTTTGATGCTAAATGGATTCAATGGATTATGGGGGGTGTGGTAAATCTAAATTTTTCTATTTTTATCAATGGTCGGCCTAGGGGGAAAATATTTGCATCGAGGGGATTGAGGCAAGGTGATCCATTGTCACCTTTCCTTTTTCTTTTGGTTACGGAAGTGCTTAATGCTTTAATTGATAGCATGTCGGTTGGGTCTTGTTGAAGGCTTTAGGGTGGGTAAAGGTAATGTTCATGTTTCTATCTTGCAATTTGCGGATGACACATTGTTGCTTTGCAAGGATGATGATAAGATGTTGGGCCATTTGCTTCAAATGGTGGAGCTTTTTGAAACTTCTTCGGGTCTGAAAATTAATTGTTTGAAATCCTCTATTTGTGGGATTAATATTTTTTATGCTAAGATTGAGGAAGTCGCAGAGAAATTGGGTTGCAGAAGTGTTCAATTGTCGTTCTCATATCTTGAGCTACCCTTGGGTGGTCATCTAAAGGCCATCTCTTTTTAGCAGCCATTGGTGGATAATTTTGAAAAAAGATATGATCGTCGGAAAAGTTTGATCTATCAAGAGGAGGTTGTCTGACTTTGTGTAGCTTTGTTCTAGCCAGTTTGCCTTTATATTTCTTTTCGATCTTTTTTTTTAGACAAGGCAACAAAAAAAATTTCATTGAAATGAGACTAATTCTCAAAGTACAAACTCCAAGAGGAGGACAAGAGAGAGAGATGAAACCATTCAAAAATAAAAGGAGAACAAAAGAAGGACAACATATTTCCAAAAACAAAGAAAAAGAACTCAAGAACAAGAGACCAAAAACCATACAGACTATCAAAAACCAAAGAAAAACCAAATGCCAAATGCTACAACAATTGAGCAAGAGAAGCCAATCATGCTAAAAAGGAGAACGCTCCAGAAAGAACCCCTTAAAGGAACAGACTCAAGTCGCACCACCCAAACCTCCCATCGCCATTAGATATTTGTTGAGACCAATCATAAGCCCAGACAAAGCTATCTTCTCCCCATTACTCCATAACAAAACCACCTTAACACACTAGCCCCCGAAGCAAACAGAACTACAAAAACTGCCAAGGCAACAGTGAAGACCGAAGTAGCCTCCTTTTAATATTTCCTTAACCTGTAATTTAGTTTCATCCCACATGATTAACAATCCCCCTGATTTACCATAGGCTTCAACGTGAACCCAGCCAATGACTCTTGAGCTCCATATTGATTTAATCACCTTTCCATCAACACTTAACAACTTTTTTTGACAAGGAAACAAAGATTTCATTGATATAATGAAAGGAGACCACGCTCCAAGTACAAAACTTACAACGAAATACAATAGAACTTCAAATACCAAAACAAAGCAAAGACCCAAGAACCAAATGGAAACCTCAACAAAACAACAACAAAAGGCAGCCGAAACAAAAGAGACAACAAGGAACCAAACAACAAATACGATTGAACTCCAAAGCAAGCCAAACAAGCCATACAAACACTAGCCAACTACAAAACCAAAGACGGTTGAGGACAACCACCAAAACAAACACACAATTTCCAACAAGACTTGAAACTGAAATTCAAAATAGAGCCAACATTGCTAACTGAAGCCGCACCCCACCCGAACAAAAACTTCATGCCAAACATCTTAAAAAAGTCCCCCAAACCCCTCTTGTTCTTCGAGAGAAAAATCAATGAGACAAAGCAACCTCAGAAAAAGGGACAATTTCTCTAAACTGCAACCCACTAGCTTTGATTAATGACCCAAAACTACTCAATTCAGGAGGCACGAGAGGATCTGCGAGAGGAGCCAAACAATCCAAGGTTCCTTTAACAGCTACCAAGCTACTCTATGGCTGAACAGGAGAATTAAAAAGTCCGGCTAAGTTAAAGCACGAAGAGTTAACTATTGAGCTATCAACCAAATGCAACGCATGCTTTGGGGAATACCGTTCTGGACTACTTAGACTTACCAAAGAAACCCCCCCCCCCGACCATTCAAACTAGCAAAGTCAAACTTTTTAATAATATGATCCCTTGGTTGCAAGTAAACTCGATAAAATTGCACTTCTGAAATACCAATACTGTGTTTTTGAAAGTTAATCACTTGCTCCTTAACAGTTGGAGAGACCCCTCCATTTAATTCTGAACCCTCCCTCGGGATCAGAAATTTAGTAACTAAATCTTCAAAGTTGTCACCCTGGAAAAGAGAAGGTTGATTGGCCTCTATGAACACTCCTTCCACCCTGTTCCTTTTTCGAGTATAATATTTAGAGTAAGTTGCACAGAAAGTACTTCTAACCTTTTCCTCGAATCATCTGCAGATCGAGCCCCACCTCCACAAGTCTCTAGAGAGACCCCAACTGCCTCTGCAAATTCACAACCATTCGAATTACCGACCAAAGGGGTCCTCAACAATCTTCACAAACCGATCATCCCCGCTTAAAAGCCTCCACTGGAACACCCTCCACCTCCCCATGGGCCTCCACCACCAATGGATTTAAACAAATTTGTGAGGAGGAGAGATCGACGGCAGAGGTAGAGAATTGGTTAAACCCAATCTCATCCTGCATAACCAGAGAAATTCAAGCTAAATCTACTGGATTTGAGACATCCTTTAAAACCAGGGATCCCGATAAAAAGGGAGGAGGATACACATACTCCACATCACCAAAGTTCAAAGAAAAATCTCCAAGAAGCGGATCAACCACATTATTGACGTCGGGAGGAACCCATATAAGTTCTGAGCCACCTTAATTCCAACCCCTGAAAGATCGAGAAAGTTCAAGGTATCTAAAGAAATATCCTTCAAACCCCCAAAGTGCGAGCCAATTAATTCGAAGGCCTCCCTTTTCCAAAGCTTTAAAGGAAAATTCTTAATCTCTAACCAACCTCCATACCCCCCAATCACTTCTGGCAAACTATGAAGACTATCCGACCATCTCTCAACTTTCAAGTGAAGATTACTAATCACTCTCCATTTGCCAATGTCAGAAAAAGAAGCCCCACCCACACTACTAACAACCAAGAGAAAGGCTTTATCAACCATGAACGGATTGATTTGAAACTCCATCCGAAAATGAGCCTCCAACCCTTTCTTGACAATCGACCAAGGAACTTTTTTAACAACTTAGGGCCTGTTTGGTAGGCAATCCGAAAACAGAAATTTGAAAACAAGGGATTCAATAAAAACATAATTGTATTTCATGTTTTCATATATGTGTTTGGTAGCAGATTTAGAAATTTGATTCTATTTTAAACAGTAGTTTAAAGTGTGTTCTATAATATATTTATAAATCATAAAATTAGTTGTAGTTGCAAATTAAATATTAAGTTGAATATAAGATATTATTAATTAATTTATGTGTTTTTTTATAAAATTTATATTATTATTATTTTATAATATAATATAAATATTTTATATTTTATAATATATTATAACTATTTTAATTTAACAAAGTAAATTAAGTTTATAAACATGAAATACTATGTTTATTAAGATTTTTATCTTTGTTTAATATAATTCTGCATTTTAAAACTTCAAATTCAGAATCTGGATACAATGAAAACATAAAAATGTTGTTTTCAGAATTTCTATTTTTTGGATCACAGAATCCGAAAATAGTTTTCGAAAACACTTCTGCCAAATACGTATTCACTGAATTCAATGAATCCGAAAACATAAAACAGAATCCGGATTGCCTACCAAACAGGCCCTTAGTTTCTTGAATAAAGACAATATCCGAAATTACCTTTTGCAGGAACTTTTTTAAAATAACTCTCTTCGAACCATCCCAAACCACACGTATTCCATGATTTTCATTTTGATAATATGGGGGACCCTCTTGCAAGGATTTCTTTAAATTGCAAACCACTCGCCCTTATTAATGAATCAAAACGAGACAATCCACTTAAAGGCTTCTGACTGTCCAAAATACCTTCATCATCTTTGCTGCCAGATGGAGAAAAATAGCCAGGAGACTCAAACAAATCAGTAAGATTAATAACGGGAGACAACTCACTTAAAGGCTTCTGACTTATCCTCTTAATCGAATTCAAATCCAGGCTACTGAGACTTATCTCAGAATCAACAATCGAATCTTGACCAAACACTGGAGAGGATAAGCGAAGAGAAGAGGAGAAGTGCTCCCTTTATCATGCTCTATATCATGCTCTACAGAAGGCTGGAAAGAGGCCTTAATAAAAGAAGCCTTCTTAGGTGCCAACTGACATTTTTCAACAACACTGTCTTAATAAAAGAGGTGACTCCCTTTATCAAGCATGCTTATCAGGGTTGTTTACGATCATCTCCTTGTCTAAGGACTTAGTTAACCCTTCGCCCTTGGACAAGGTGGTATATAATGCTATTTGGAATTCTAAATGCCCCAAGAGGATTAAAATTTTAGCGTGGATTCTTCTGTTTAGAATTTTAAACACAGTTGATGTATTACAAAAGAAAATGCATCTTATGAACTTGCAGCCTTCGATTTGTTTGCTTTGTCAAGAGGAGTCAGAAACCAATTTTCATTTATTCTTTGACTGCGAATTTGCCGCGAAGTGTTGGGCTAAGTTATTCCAGATCTTCAATGTTAGTGGGGTGTTTTCGAGTTGTCTTAAAGACAATGTTTTACTGCTTATTATGGGCCCCGTTTATATGTGAAAGCTTTAGTTCTGTGAGAAAATGCGATTAAAACTATTTTATCAGACATTTGGTTCGAGCGAAACCAGCGTACTTTGGAAGGAAAATGCCTTTCGTGGGAGGCTCGTTTCGAAAGCTACTCATCTCAAGGCCTCTTCCTTGTGTGCTCTTTCAAATATTTTTTTATAGGTTTTCTCTTTTTTATATTAATTTAAATTGAAATCATTTTACTTGTTCTGGTTAGTTATTGGTTCGTTTTGTATTTTTTCTTTCTTGATCATTTTTTTTGGAGCATTAGCCTCTCTTTTCATCTTTTCAATGAAAAGTTTGTTTGTTTCTTGTTAAAAAAAAAAAAAAAACAAGAGATTTCGATGGGAAGCCTTAGAACTTTTCAAATAGGATAATCGGGAATTAGCTCTACTAAAAGCTCCCAACTAGCAAACTCTGTCCAGAATCTTTTTGTAATCATAGGTACTTTGTTATTCAAGCCAACAAGCATGCTTTTCTGTGAACTCCTTTGCTTTTGAGAAAACTTTGTTTCATCTCTATTTGTAACTTTTTTCATTTTGTCAATCACTTTGTTTCCCGGAAGAGAGTATCAATAATATTTGCATGCAAGCAAAATGACTTTGAAAAATACTAGCATCAATTTCAGATGGATTAAAATGATAAATATTGTAACACTAACATATAATAATGTTTAATAGGAACAAACAAAGATCCAACCTCATTGATATCAAACTTTGATTCCCGAAGCCTCTCACTCCAAAAGCTGATGTCCCAATGGTTCAAATCAGTAGCTTCTGGTGCACCTTGTTTTTTGGCAAAATCCATAAGATCTTCTATGTCTATAGGCATCACAAATAAAAAAAAAGAACCTTAGATTCTTGTCCAGTAGGAACAATCTTCTCCACCAATAATAAGTACTAACATGGTGAATACAAACTAAAGTACTTCTTAAGTTTGTCAGTTAGGCCTGAGCCTCAATTTTATTTTTTGAAAAGATAACAATAATTTCAGTGATGTAATGAAAAGAGTCTAATGCGCTTGAGCCTCAATTTTATTTATCAACAATGAAACCAAAGGAAGTTTCAAGAGCATCCCAAACTCTCCCTATCTCTCTCAGCAAGAAATCTCAAAAATTACAGCCAAAAGATACCCCTCCCTCAAAAAAAACTTTTCCTACATACTCCCTCTCTTTCACACACTAGACATCACCACGCACAAACAACTAAATGGGTCCCACTCTATACAAAACAACCACTCGGAGAAGAATGACCACAATTGATTGTATTTCAAAGTTTTGGGTTTCGAAGATTAATGAATGATGAGTTTGTAGAGCCCCAGATTTTTTGGGAGTTTTTTGCTATTTTGAAGTTGGTTCCTAGCTTTTGGTCCTTTGAATTGTTAGCTGGTCTTTCGCCAACAATTTCAGAGATATCAAGATGCAGTTTCTTTTGGGGTTCTCCGGTTATTCGTTTCATATCAAAGCCTCTTCCTGGTGTGATCTTTCTTTTATCTCTCGAACGCTATTCTCGTTATGATTTTAAATTGGATTGATGTGATTTTATTTATGCTTGTAATCATTTTTCTTCTTTTTGGTTCACTCCTCTATGGAGTTTGTATTTTGAGCATTAGTCTCTTTTTCTTCATTATTTCAATGAATTTTTTGTTACCTTGTCCAAGCTTAAAACTGCCTTCCATGCCTACTTTAGTAAATCAACTTTTAGGATGATGATGAATTTCCAACTCTACCCCTCCTAGAATAGGTGTTGACTATTGGTGGTCTGAAACGCATTTATTTTCACTTCCATCTTACCCACCATTCCCCAAGACACTGCTCTAATACCAAAAATTGATAGGCTTGAGCCTCAATTTTATTTATCAACAATGAAACCAAAGCAAGTTTTGAGAGCTTCCCAACTCTCCCCATCTCTCTCAATGAGAAATCTCAGGAAATTACAGCCAAGCGATACCCTTCCCTCAAAACAAACTTTTCCTATATACTCCCTCACTCTCCCTGAGACCTCACCACACACAAACAACTAAATGGGCCCCACTCTATACAAAACAACCACTCACACGGTTCCCCCTTACCTCACATGCTTACGTTCATAAACTTTAGTAATTTGGGGCCTATTAGAAACAAGACTATCATTCCAAAGGAAGTACTTCCCTTCAAGGTTAAACGACTAGTTTTGGATGTAAGCACTAGAATATCATAATAGTCTACTCCTGAAATGAAAAAAGAGAAAATTACAGTGCAGTTAGAATTACGGTGGATTTTAATGTACTTTCAGCTTAGATTAAATATAGAAATCAAATGACTATCAATGATGTTAGAATTACTTACATTTGCGAAAAATACACAGGTTTATTACCATAATATGTCAATTAATTAGTTATTGTCCTTTCTCTTTCCATAGGAAAATTAGAAATATTAAAAAAGAAAGATCATACAAAAAGGGGAATGCTGTGAGGCCTAAGATTTACAAAAAAAGGACTCCCAGTTGGTCATAATACGTATAAGATGAGATCATAATTTCTAGGGAGCTTAGATAGAGAACACTAGACAAATCCAAAAGGTCTAATTGAGTCCCACTATTCCCTGAGACAAGAAATTGTCTCCCTTCGAAGACTCTCCAGTTCCCCTCAAACCAGAGAAACCAAAGGTTAACCATCAAAGGCTAAAGTCAACATTTGAATATTTGAACATTTGAAAAAGTTTAATCCATAAGCAAAACATAGACAGGAGTATAAAAATAAAAAATGACCTACCTTGAACTGCAGCATTCCAGGAAGCACTACGAAGCTTTTCTAGAAGCTCTTCTACTTTCTCAACAGTAGCCATTTTGGTCTCCATGCTAACCTGACAAAGCAACTCGTCTAAACAGAAAGAAGATGGGGAAAAAGCAATATATATACACATATACATAACATACCTCGGCATAGTTATTAAAATTGAGAATCTTAGCCTTTTCCAACCTAAGCTTCAAAATTTGGTCAATTATTGCTGTATTGTCCATTTCTCCATTAGAGGCACGGGTTATATAAGCATAGTAAACTTCCTCACGCAAGGATCGATTTTTAGCATGTTGCATGACAGAAAGATAACATGGAGCATCCAAAGTAATTATCCATGGACCATTTTCTGCAGTAGCATTTTCATGTCCCTGGTCAAAGACGTCAAAGATTTACTTGACAAGATTCAAAAAATCAAATTGATTCTATACGACTCAATAGCTTAACCAATTATAAAGATAACTGAACCAAAGCAGTGGCTGACTGTGAATTACCTTGGAAACTGCTGTTTGAGCTGCCATTCCTAGAGCAGTAGAAGGCAGCCCATCAACTTCATTCTTATCGACAATTAACTTCTCAAACTTCTTTGTTGCATCCAAAACATTTTCATCAAATTTATGAGATAACCTTTCCAGCTCCTGTATTTCAAACCAATTATGAATCTCTAGTAAAAGCCAAAACAAAATGAATCTAGTAAAAGCCGGTAGCTACTTTCAGCACATCCATTCTACAGAGATAATTATTGTCAGCTTCCATTTCCTTTGGATAGGGGACAAAATGCAATACATGTGGTTGACTTAGCAGACAGCTATTGGACTTCAAGGTGTGAGAAAGATGGTATCCAACTTTTGCATCTTTACTTAACTTGGAGTGGAAGCTCACCTGCTGAATTTTGTTGAAATTATCCCTTTTATCATCTTCAAGAGTAACACCATAAAGAAGAGCTTCTTTTATTTGAGCTGCTCAAGGTCGAGTAAGTATGGGAAAGTGTTAAAAAGTAAAAATAAAATACATGAATTTGTTGACTCACGTTGAAGTGTCATAATCTTTTTCTTTTTCGTTAGAAACCAAACTCTCATCGAGAAACTTGAAAAAATATACAAGGACATACAAAACAAAACAGTCAACACAATTGCATTTTGTAGGATTTTAATATCATAGCCTCAAACAATGGTTATTTATTTTAAATGATCAATGTTAATACATCAAACTATCGAACACCCTAAAGCCATTAAGAAGAATGTAAAAATAAAAGTGTGGCACATAAAAAAAGGTTTTATCTCAACACCCCCCCAAAGAACAAATGAAGGTAAAGAAAGAAACAAAAGGTGGTCTTGAAAAACAGTAATTAAGCAAAACAAGTGATGCTGGAAACAGAGCAAATTTCTTTCAATTAACTCCCCTCCCCACCTGGTGACTATTTAGCTACCTAGGCTTACAGCCTTGAAGAACTACCAACCACCTCCTTTAATCCGTTTCTAGGAATTAGTGGTTCCAACCTTCCCACATTCTTTAAAATTAAAGTTTCATTTACAACTTGTGTTTTCCAAGGCTTTTTGTTTTCTTTCAGATTAACTAGTCCCATAATATACTCTTCTCTACTTTATCTTCTTTGACGAAAACAAATGGCTCTTTCTCATTAAACAACCCATTAGTAGAAGCAAAAACGAAGTTCACTTGACATCAATGAAGTCATCCCCCTTTCTCCGTTCTCTCACCTCCCGATAACCTTCCTCGTTGTCTCTTCTTCTCCATTCAGTTGCCCGATGTTTTCGTCTCCAGTTGGTTTCTTCTCTCTTCTCTTTGTCGATTCCTTCTCCGCCCCTCTAGTCAACCCTTTCGCTCGGGGTCTTTCGGACATTCTCTCCCTCTTCTCTAGGTGTTATGGAGGTCAAAAGTAATTTTGAATTCTTTTTAATGTATTTGGCCGGAAGTGGGGGTTTTTTGGTTTGAAGATCTTGCGGTTAACAAGAAAGTTTTTCTATCTCCTTCGCATTTGTGTTGGTCAGAGCAAGCATTAGTAGAAGTCATACAACTTTCGGTGTAGAGGTTCTTCAGAAAACAATGTTGGGATGCTTCTGGTTCTATTCGGTTGGGAAAGCTTCATTCAACTTTTGGTTGGTTCCTTCATTGTGCGGTTTGGACAAAGAGTGGTGGGAGGAGTTTCGTCCACGTGCCTTTTGGTGATTTGAAAGAAAGGGGCTCATCGCTTTGGGAGCTTATCTGTGCTTTTATTCATTCTTCTCAGTCTCCAGAGCCACTTTAGGTGGAGTTAGCAAAGGGTCACAAGCAGGGGCAACCTAACCCAGTGATGTAGAAGATGTTAAGACCGATAAAACGTCCTTGGGTGGAATTTTGAATCGACGAGGACTTCTCATGTGATGGCCTTTTCCTTTGATCATTTTTGGATTAAAAAAAAATTAGGAGGTCTTGAATTTGAAGTTTGAGAATCTATGAGTAGTCTCTCATCTTTTTTTCTCATAGTGATTGAAAGGAGATTAAAGCAGAGTTAGAATCTCATTTAAGTCTAAGTTGGTGCTTAATCCTTTGTTTGAAGATAAGGCGTTAATCAAGTTTGTTGATAGGTTTGATGTTAAGCAGTTGGTTGGTTTTTTTTTTTTTTATAAGGCAACAAAAGAGATTTCATTGATAAAATGAAATCAGATTAACGCTCAAAATACAAAGAGAAAGAAAAAAAAAGAGAAAAGCCAATACAGCCAGAGAAAAAGAATCAAAACCAAACACCCACCTCTTGAAAACAAAGCATCTTCAACCCAACAAACACAAGAAGAGAACAGGCAACAAGAAAGACATAGATCAAAAACAGAACAACAAGCTAATCCTTGGAAAGACCACACCAGGTAAAAGCTTTCAAGCGAATTGAGTGAAGACACGTAACCCAAAACCATGCCTTTTCCTCAAACAGTCTTTGTTATCTCATAACTCAGAGATCTGAAAACAAGGCTTTGCCAAGAAAATCTTCACAGCAAGCGAGCTTAAGGAGACCGTTGCGAACCCAACAGAGGCTGAAAACTGTGACTCAACTCGCAAAACTAGCATGCCTACTGCTCTGCCAAGGGCTATCACAAGCTCCCACCCAACTACTTTCAAACTCCATAAGGATAAGATTACCTCATCAACACCAAACCATCAGTTTGTTTTCCTCTCGAAATTCAAGAAAAATCTTCAACATAAAGAAGACACCCTACCACCAATAGCAACTTCTTTAAACTGCAGCCCACTCGCCTAGCAACTTCTTTAAACTGCAGCCCACTCGCCTTTATTAGGGATTCAAAACGAGACAGCTCACAGGGGCAATCTAACCCATCCTCATCCTGTCCACCTACCAAAGGGGATTTACCAATAGGAGAAGCAAATAAAGCTTCCAGATTGACCACCGGAGAGACTTCCTTCACCAAGACCGACCTCACCCTTCTATCTTAAACGAGTAAGGGCTACTTAAACTAATCTCAGAGCCCACTACCGAGCTTTGACCAAAAACAGGGGAAGGCAATACGAACCCACTCGCTTTGTTGTCTTTTGGATGGAAAATCGCCTTAAAGAAGGGGATCTCTTTCGGCCCAACCTGACATTTCTCAAAAATGAAAGAAGGAGAAATAGATAAAGGTTTAGAGTTAACCTTAGAGCACTTCACCCAGGAGAGGCATTTTGCAAGCAAACCTTCCGTCTATCCCAAGAAATCCTGGAAAACTCCTTCCTCCTGAACCACCGGCCCCTCAATCGATTCCTTTCCCTTCCTTCTAGAGTAGTATTTCCCACAAAAGGCGTTTTTAATCTCCTTTACACTCAACGAGGCAGGGGAGGAGAATAGCAGATCCTCGGTAATCAACTCTGTAGCAAGGAATTCGTCTTCCTTAACTTCCTCTAACTCAATATCACGACCTGGAGGGCAAATCAAACAGTTTAAAGCTTCTAAATGTCTTTCCGAACTGATATCCTGCTCCTTATTAAGGTCATTGCTCGGGAACATCTCCAAACACTCATTCAAATCCGCAGAACTACATTCCTCCTTATTGAGAACTGAAGAGTCATCACCAACTCCCCCAAATGATTGAGACGCTCCACTGAGAGGTTATCCCCGGGGAGATTAGGGATCACTGTTTCCACAATTCCTCCCCCAATCTCCGGCAATGGGCCTACCGAATTTTCAAGACCGAACTGATCACCCAAAGAGTCACCCAAGGATTGATTAGACTCTGAAACAAGCTCATCCATCAATACTTGACTTACTCTTACCAAATCAATCGAATTAGAAAGGTCTTTCAATACTAAAGAATCCAACAGTCTAGGGGGAGGATCCAAGGTTGCCACATCCCCAAAATTTAAAGAAAAGGCCCCTCCAATCAGGTCATCAATCACTATATGCGCTAGGAGAAAACCACACAGATTTAGAGACACCCTAATCTTAGCCTCCAAAATATCAAGCAGTTGGTTGGTTATTGTGAGTGGAAGGAATTTTATAAGTTTCATTTGCATTTTGAAAAATGGTCTAAGAATCGCCATAGCCATCCAGAGGTGATCAAGGGCTATGGGGGTTGATCTCAATTAAAAATCTTCCATTGGATTGTTGGGGTTGTGGGACTTTTGAAGCTATTGGGGATTATTTAGGAGGCCTCCAATCTATTTCTTTAGAAACATTGAAATTTAATTGATTTTTCGGAAGCCCGAATTAAGGTTAAGCATTACTTATGTGGATTCATGTCGGCTACAATTTGAGCTAGAGACAAATGCAGGGGAACCATCTTTCTCCATTTTGGTGATGTGGTGACTTTAAGTCCTCTTATCATAGTTAAAAGGCAATTGGTGCTTGAGGATTTTGAGAATGCCATGGATCTCTTTCGATTGCAACAGGTGATGTTGGATGAAGAGGTTATTAACACCTCGATGGCTAATGTGTTTGTTATTTATTACGAGTAATTGCAGGAAACCTTCGTTACATCTAAAGAATCAGGATTGTCCAGGGATCAAGTTGTTCAAAATGAGGGTAAGTTTGTTGTTACAATTGACGATTCGGGTGCTAAGGGGGCATTGATCAATAACCAAACCGTTATTGAGGAGTGTGTTGGAAATTTTTTGAAAGATCTGCAGATTGTCCAGTTAGTCAGTGGGGCGGTTGGCTTGCCTATTGTAGAGAATAGAGATCCGTTCGAACCAAGTCCTAAGGTTGAAGATGGAGAGTTTGTCGACGAGGAAAGATTGTTGAATAATTTATCAGTGCCAGTTGGGGTGGAGTTCGTTAATAAGGAATTCTCACCGGTAGAGAAAAAGAATGTTGGTGTGCATTTAATGTCAAGAGAGAAGATTGGCTTTAATGCCAAGGACCTACATGAAGTCTTAATTAATCGGAATGAGCCTATCTTTATTATTTATTTATTTTTTTGGACAAGCAACAAAAACTTTTCATTGATGAGATAAAAAGAGACTAATGCTCCAAAACACAACCTCCAAAGAGGAATGAAAAACAAAACAAAACAAAACAAAATTAAAATAGAATTAACAAGAGCAAATAAACACATTTCAGTTCAAGAAAATCATGCAAAAGTTTGGAAAGAGCGCCCAAAAAGAAACCTTAAGCTAAATAGAATCAAAAAGCTCGTGCCATTCCGGGAACTTATCCTCGGAGATCATGTGGTTCCTTTCGAACAGGATTTCAGAAAGTATAACCTTTACTGCATTGACCCATAAAAGTGTCGCTTTAGAGTTCAGAAGAGGAGGACCAGTGAGAAGCGATAAAACGTTATCCTTTAAATTCAAGGAAAACACTCCATCAATACTGAAAAGCTGGAAGAGTTTGAACCAACACTTCTTTGCAAACCCACAATCGGAAAAAAATATGCAAAGTAGACTCAACCTCCCAGTGTAGTGGCACAACAAACACATCGACAGCGGCAAACAAAACCTTGGGCAACTTTCTTGGGAGAACCTCTGCAGAATTAAAATGCTTGTGCATAAGAATCCAAATGAAAAAGATAACACGCTTAAGGCTCCAAGACTTCCAAATTGCATTAAACAAAAGCTTGTCCATCTACGAATGCTGAGCAAGGTGCTTTGACAAAGATTTAACTGACAGCCCAATTAGCCAACCAGACTCTTGAGTCAACTTGAGAACCAGGTTTTACACTATCCAACAACCCCAACAAACTTTGTAAGTCTGCGATTTCCTCATCCTTCATCATCCTTCTAAATGACAAATTCCAATAACTAATGATTGGATCCCAAAAGTCAACAACCCAACCTGCTTGAGTCGAAGATAGCAAAAAAAAAACGAGGGGAATCTAGATTTTAAATTGACTTCACCTAACCAAACATCCTCCCAAAAACGAATCCTCGTCCCTGAATTTGATTTTGAACAAACCAATGGGGTCACATCATCCCTAAATTTCCTCCGGTGGGAGAACGACTTAGGAGAAACATAGACAACAAAATCTTGAACCCGTTGGAGGTGTCTTCTAAAAAGAAAGACGAATCACTGCTTCGAATACAAAACTAAAAGTGGCTCATACAACAACTAAGAACTTCCATGGCTTCCCAAAAACTAACACAAAAGACAAAACAAAGAAAGAAGACGTAGCGCAGACGAAGGATTTCCACCAACAGCCAGTGGAGAACAAAATCCACAAGGGGAGAGTAACGATCTAAGTATCGCAAACTAAAACTGAGCACCTGGATGTTGAAGTGAAAAGGACGCTTAATGCTTCTGAAGCCGCTAGTCGGTCGAGAAGACAAACGGAGGAATAGGGAATTGGAGGGGCGAATGATGGCGAGGGCTATCGAAAGGAAAGAGAAGAGAGAGAAATAGTGGGGGGAGGGGGGGTTGGGAGGGACTCTCCAATTCAACATACCACTTGAATGAGCCTGTCTTTATTCCTGCAGTTAATGAACAATTATGTCCTTTCGACTTCCAATAGGAGCTAAGTTAAGGTATCAACTCCCAATCTGGTTGATCCGCTACCAAAGTTTTATTCCATAAAGGCTATTAGTGTAAACCCGAGATCTTTCTTTGGAATTCAAGAAAGAAAAGGTTAATGTTTTATGGTTGGTTTTGTTTTGAAAAGAAAAGAAAAGAAAGGAAAGGGAAAATGGATGGTGGGACCCTTACCTTTGTTATCTTTTTAAAACTCATTTTTCCATCGAATTCTTCTCATTTTATCAAGTAAAAGCAAGGGTTTTTCGTGGGAGAAGCGAAGAAAAGAGGAAGAAGGGGGTTTTGGAGTGAAGTTGCGAGAAGAGAGAGAAGAACTAAAGGTTTGTCTTTTTAACAGCAAGTTAATCAATTCAATCCTATTACAGTTTCTTTGTTCATCTCGAGCTCCACGGGAAGAGGTAAGAGTTGAGGTTTTGTTTCGTGAAAGTTAACTCATATTGGAACAAAATTCGTGAAGGAAGCTCGAGCAAATTCGACCTTAAGTTCTTTGTTTTATGAAGAGGAAGGCGGAAGACAGAAAATTTGTTGTCAAATCAGAAAGTCTCTGGTTTTTTTGTTGTTACGATCTGTATACTTGGAGTTAGAAGCTCTAATTGGTATGGTTCGAAAGCTTATTGAATTTCCTACAACTTTCTGAAGAAATCGTGAGTAGAAAATGTCTAGAAGATGTTTTAAATATCGAGTTAAATTTGTTGTGCAAGGGAAATCCGAATCGGAAACAATGAAGTTAGCTCCACGAGAAAGAAGGTTTGAGGTATTTTTGAACAAATCCGTTGGGAATATCAATTTCATGTCTTCATATGATTTTTAGAGGATTCAAAAAGGAAGAGTTTGGTATAAATTTCACCTGTTTGGCTAAGTAATGAAGAAGTTATGGCTGTCAAAAAAGCAGGCGAGAAAATCTCAAAATCTTTGGAAAATTTGAAAGTGTGTTTCTTTGTAATTTTAAGGTTAAAAAGCATGAGCTCGAGGTTCTAATGGTTGAATTTGGTTTGTTTGTGCACCAAGAGCAAATAGGTCGAGTGTGCTGGCCAAGGTTCTAGTTTAACAACTGTGAGTGACAAAACGAACTTGAAAATGAACTATATGCTTGAAAAATGCTTTAAGAAATGCAAGTTTTGCAAGAATGAAAGATTTCAATGCTTTAAGTTTTCCTTGAAACACATGTTTATGAGTATTCAAGTTTTCCTAGAAATGTTTTCAAGTATTCATTGTGAGCCTAAATGTCTTGATGAAGTTTATATATGAGCATATGTTTATTGAATTTCCAAAGTTCATGGAAATGCTATGATTTCGAGCAAGTATGTTTTAAGCGGGTATGATTTAAAGATTTCTTGTTTTATGAACAAATTTGAGTAAGCAGGTTTTATGAAAGAAAAGATATAAGCGGGCGTGTTCAAATGTTTTCATGTGATTTTCTCGAGATATTGAGTCCGAGACTTTATGGTGCACCGTGTGCACACGGTCATTTCATTGTCGACGTTGAGTGAACTCCGTGACAACAGTGGCTGTCGTGAGTCTTTGGGCGGGCCCCACTCGACAAAGGCGATGGGAGTCTTTGGCGAGCCCCACTACATCGTAGAACAAACGTGATTGTGACATGATTTAAAAAGAGTTTATATCATTTACATGCCTTACGAGATTTTAACGATATACTTGCTGGTTTTCACGAAAAGCTATTATGATTACTGCGATTACTTTTCTACCGTTTGATTACGGATGCATATGCTCATAGATGGCGGGTGATATGATTTACGAGTTAATAGTTTTCTTTTAAACTCAAGTCACTCACTGAGCTTCATAGCTCATTCTTTCAGTGTTTTTCCACTTTTCAGGTAGAGATCGAGCTCCCGGTGCCTGAAAACCTGCCATAGTCTGCTTTGGAAGTTCCAAGAGTTTGATACTTTATGCGTGGGTGGAGATGTATAGGAAGTCTATATGTATTGTAGAGGACTATCTGATTATGTTTATGAGTACATTTTAGGTTGTGGCATGTGTGATCCATGGTTGGGTATGTTTTTGGTTGTGATGTTCATATCTCTTTCAGTTGTCCAGAGAGTCATAAGTAGGGTTACCCCTTACGTAGGTTACGTAATTGTCATTATTCTGCTGTTTTATGTTTAAGTGTTTCTTATACATGTTTAGTATGCTTATCAGGTAAAACAGGGTCAACAGGTATCGTTAGAGAGGTGAACGATGTCTGTTGGCTTCACGCCGTCTACCGGGCTAAGTTAACAGGTAGTTCGGGAGGGGGTGTGACAATTAGCATTCCTTCTAAATTGGGTTTAGGGCCTTTTAATGGCCATGGCCTAGAGGAAGTTGCTACGAGTTTATTGATTTCCAATCCTTTGGTGGAGTCGATTGTTGACATCCAATGCTTGCCTTCAAAGTCACTTTGGATTAAATGTCATCAAGGGAAAGAGTCTCCCCAGATACTGAATTTCGACTCCCCAACACAACAGCTGCCCATCCTCATTGGAAAAAATGGAGCACTGGAGTCCAGGCCGAAGGGGTCGATCACCATAGACAAAAAACTCTCGCGAACCTTAGAAAGTAAGAAGACGAAGAGCCACCGAAACAGGAGATGAAGGGGCGAAGCCGAGGGGCCGAAAAACGCCAGAGAGGGGGCGTGGAGACAAGACGCCGGCGAGGGAACACAGAGGACGACCAGAGGAGGTTCCAAAAGCAATTTCGCATCCGATAAATGGGTACAATCGAAAAGATGCCAACCGAAGACGACACACCAGAGGGAGGGGATGGGAGCGGACCGAGGGAGTAGGAGAGACGGCGAGGGAACTCGCCGGAAGACGATGGCGAAAAGGCAGGGGAGAAGACGGAGACGCTAGGGCTCAGGTAATTTTCAGGTCTTTTAGCTTCAAAATTTCTCATGTCCCTCTCCCCCCAAAACACAAACGTCCTTTTTTTTGGCAAGCACAAGACTTGATAGCTACCTACATATCAAAGTATATGCTTAAAAACAATGACCAATTTTACTTGGAGGTTGCAAACAGAATAGCAGTTAACACTAATAAAGGTAAAGGGAAAAAAAAAGGATATAATACCTCCTTTTGAAGCGTTGCAGATCTCATTTCAAAATAGAAAATAAGCTAAATTGAAATGGTCATTGATAGAATTTTTAGGCAGTGCCCAAACATCTAAGTTTTCTCATCAAGCATGAGCCCATCTATACTTGTACTCATGGACCTGACCTATGTTATACTCAATATTTGTCATTCTTTACCAAAACAAAAAGCTCTCACCACGCCAGTATAATAATGGTGAAGGGTACGAGTCATATTAAAAGTCCTAGCCATTATTTGCAGCAAGGCGAGGGCAATGCGCTTCACCTTGCATTATAGGTGTGCACCCCGATGCGCTTAGACAACGTTGGGTCTCCTAAGAGAATTTATACCTCTTTTGCAATTAAAGCGAAAGTCAGCTCCGACACCTGGAAACAATTCTGAAAATGCCCAAGGAGTTGAAGATGACGATGTATTTGAAAAGGATCCTGACCGTAGCAGAGGCAATTATCAAAGGAGATCTTCGAGGACCAAGTACCATGTTTCGTACAAGAAATATTTAAGTGATGATGATATGATAATTTACAGAGTCCAAAGAAGTCAGGGGCAGTGAATCATCAACGGATTTGAAAGAGAAGATGAAAGATGCAACTGTGCAGGTGTTCCAACATCTAAAGTTGACAAATATTCCATAGGTAATGGTACTGTTGATGGTCACAACAAGGGCATCAAACGTGAAGTACCTTGCCCCCATCCGAAAGTCTTACCCAACACAAAACTCAAATGTGAGGAATTGAAGGGAATGAGAGAAGGAAAAACATATCAAATCGAAATGATAAAAGATCCAATGGTGAGGATGCTGATGCAGAGAAAAACGATGTGAAAGGAGTACATGTTTTGATATGTGTTGATCCTGAGTTTAGCAATTTTGATAAGGATAAAATGGAAGGTTGTTTTGTGGTCAATTAGGTCAGGGCTATATACAATACCATTGATGGCATGCCAAGATTTTATGCCCGCATTAGAAAAGTGTTCTCCCCTAAATTCAAGCTCCAAATTACTTGGTTCGAACCAAATCCTAATGACAAAAATGAAATTGATTGGACCGATGCACAATTGTCGGTTGCATGTGGCAAGTATACTCTAGGAGATACTGAGAAAGTTGTTGATCTTCCCATGTTCTCTCATTTGGTACACTACCCAAACGGGGATTGAGGATTCCTTACTTGATGTATCTCAGAAAAGGAGAAACTTGGGCTCTTTTCAAGGATTGGGATATTAGAAGGAGCTCTGAACCTGAAAAACATATAGCTTTTGAGTATGAATTTTTTGAAATCTTGTCAGATTATGTCGAGGATGTTGGCATCTCGATTGCTTACATGGATAAGGTCAAAGGGTTTGTCTGCCTTTTTCAGACTACTGAGAAGCATAGACTAAAATCCTTCAAGATTGCACCGAATGAGTTGTACATATTTTCTCATCAAATTTCTTTGCTTAGAAGGATAAAAAAGGAAAGAGAAGGCATTCCAAAAGGATCATTTGAATTAGATCTTGCTACTCTTCCCCCTAATATTAATGACCATGTCGATCTTAATAATGTCGAGAGGGAGACTGATAATGTTGTTGCTTCTCAAAGAATTGATCCATCTCATGATTGTAAATCCCCAAAGTGGAAGTAGGAGTGATTAGCCTTGAATTTTTTTTCCAAAATTTAAATTGAGGTGGTGGTTTCTTTAAATGCTATATTGGAACGCCTACCTAATTGGTCTGGGGTGGTTTTCAATTCCAAAGTGTTTTTCTTTTCCTTTTCTTTTTTCTTTTATATGAAAAATCGAATTTTCATTAAGAAAAAATAAAAGAATACAAGAGCATACAAAAAACAAACCAACGAACAAAGGCATATAAAAACCAAACTTTAAATTCGATAGTGTTTGTTAGTTTGTGTTAGGCCACCAATTTATCAAGTTTACCAAAGGAGGGGCAAGAGGGTAAATTTGGGGGAGACAGTTAGTTAGAAAAAGATATCGTGGGAGTGAGTGCTTTGCTGGTGGGGACCAATGAAGAGCCTTTGTCCTTTGGTGGGGGGGGGGGGAGTATATTTCCTTTTTCGTTTTTCTATTTTGAGTTGTCAGTTTTTTGTGTAATTTGCAAGCAAATTAGGGTAAGGAGAGCCACCAACCCTCTCGAATTGGATGGGTGGCGTTTTTGTAGCCGTTGGGCAAGCTTTTCATCAAAATATTAATACCAAGAAGGAAGAACCCTTCCATTTTGGTATCAGAGCAACTATACCTTGGTATTGCGAAGAACGACTCAGAGAAAGATTGAAGAATGGTTGGAGTTGGCTGAGCAAGAAAGGGAGGAGTTGAAGACAGACATTGAACGAATTCAAGAACAAGTAATGAGAATACCAGCACAAGAGGAAGGAATGGCTTCGTTGTCCAAAATGAGGCTACAGTTGGTGATGGAAATCGCAGGCCTAGGAGTCTTTCCACGTTCACGGCGCTGGGGGAGAGCTTTGAGCAGAGTCAGAGGAGACCGATAGAGTCGGAGGGGAATTCGAAGATGAAGAACCAAGAAGGAATGCTCAAGACGCGAATGGGAGCAGAGAAGTTGGTGAAAACAGAGCCTAATGGAGATCGTAGTAAGTTTAAAAAAAGTGGAGATGCCCGTGTTTGGGGAGAGGACCCAGATTCCTAGTTATTTCGAGTCGATCGTTATTTTCAAATACACCAGTTGTCCGACTCTGAGGAGATGACAATGGTCGTGATTAGTTTCGAAGGCATTGTACTCAACTAGTTTCGAGCCAAGGAAGAACGAGAACCGATTGGGAATTGGTAGGATCTAAAATTGAGACTTCTAGCACGTTTTCATAAGGTTGGAGTGTTTTAGGTCAGTTGCTAGTTGCGAAATAGGAAACTACTATTATGGAGTATTGTCAAGAATTTGAACATTTAATGGCACTGTTACCCAGGGTAGCTAAAGATGTCTTGGAGAATAAGTTTTTGAATGGGTTGAAGCCAGTGGTGAGAGCTGAAATGTTGCGAACGAAGCCAAAGGGACTTGATGAAATGTTGGAGATAGCACAACTAATGGAGGAATGTGAAGAAGCTAGATTGGAAGAAAATCTGCAAAGCACGATGGGGAAAGGAAGAGGAGGAAATTGTATTCCAAAACCGATGGTGGGGGAAGCAAGGAAGTCAATAAGCCGAATGAACATGTAACCACCAGGACAATCACACTACCTAGAAACACAACAACTATCCCTCGAAAGGAATGACCCATGAAGAAGCTCTCATATATCGAGTTTCAGAATTGAAAGGCCAAGGACCAATGCTTTCGATGCGATGAAAAATACACGGTGGGCCATAAATGTAAAGCCAAAGAGTTGCATGTTATGGTTGTTCATGCCAACGGAGAAGAAATGGAAATTATAGAAGAAGAGATTAATGGTGCTGGTAATGAGTCAATAGCAAAGCAGGAAGAGGAAACAGATGTAGTCGAGCTATCTTTAAACTCGGTAGTAGGATTGACACATCGAGGAACAATCAACATGAAAAGGACAATCGATAGTCGTGAAGTAATTGTTCTAATCGACTGTGGGGCCACCCATAATTTTATTTCACAAAAAATTATGGATGAGTTGAAGTTACCAGTGACTGAAACAGCAAATTACAAGATAACTATGGGTGGTGGAGCAGTGTGAAAGGAAAAGGAGTTTGCAAAAATGTAGTGGTGGAATTGGGGGAACTAACTGCCATTGGGAGTTTCTTACCCTTAGAGATGGGAGGAATGGATGTTGTGCTTGGGATGACATGGTTAAACACTTTGGGTGAGACCAATATTCATTGTCCATCCTTAACAATTCGAGTTGAAGTCGAGAAGAAACTGGTCACATTGAAAGGAGATCTTAGCCTAACAAAATCTAAAGTATCTCTTAAGAGAATGATAAAAGCTTGGGAGAAACTAGTGGAATTTAAGAACCTGGAGGTTGAAAATGAGTCGGGAAGAAACGAGGAAGATGATAAAGAGATAGCTCATGCAGTAGAACTACTGAAAGGAACGAAGATGTTTTTCAGCCACCAAGGAGGCTCCCTTTGCATAGGAGGATTGATCATTACATCCATCTCAGAGAAGGAACCAAGCTGGTAAATGTGAGCCCTTATAGATATGCCCAAGTTCAGAAGGGAGAAATCGAGAAGTTGGTGGAAGAAATGCTCACAAGCGGTGTAATTAGACCCAATAACAATCCCTATGCAAGTTCAGTACTCTTAGTGAAAAAAGAAAGATGGTGGTTGGAGGTTTTGTGTCGATTACCGGACCCTTAACAACGTGACCATACAGGACAAGTTTCCCATTCCAGTAGTAGAAGAATTGTTGGATGAATTACATCGCTCTGAAATCTATTCCAAGATAGAACTGAAATTTGGTTATCATCATATGAGGGTGCATGAATCAAATGTGGAAAATACTACTTTTAGAACCCATGAGGGACATTATGAATTTGTGGTGACGCCTTTCGGTCTCACCAATGCTCCATCAACCTTCCAAGCTCTCATGAACAAGATATTTTGATCATTCCTACGTAAGTTCATTATTGTTTTTAATGACATTTTGATATATAGCAAGAACTTTGATCAACATTTGAAACATTTGACTATTGTGTTTGAGGTGTCGAGGAAGAACAAACTTTATGGGAATCAAAAGTGCCACTTTGCGAGAAACAAAATTGAATACTTGGGTCACTGGATATACAAAGATGGTGTGGGAGCTGATGAGGAAAAAAATTGTGCTATGTGGAATGGCCCCTACCGAAAAATATTGGTGAACTAAAGAGTTTCTTGGGATTGACAGGGTACTATAGGAGATTTGTGCAAAACTTAGGACAATTGCGACACCAATGACTCAATTGCTGAAGAAAGGAGCCTTTGCTTGGAGTGAGGAAGCTATTGAGGCCTTTGAGAAACTGAAGAGAGCTATGGTGACCCGTCGGTTTTAGCTTTACCGAATTTTAGTCAGCCCTTTGTGGTGGACACTGATGCCTCGGGGATGGCATTAGGGGTTGTCTTATCGCAGAACAAGCGGCCAATTGCTTATTACAGCCATGTGTTGTCCTTAGAGCTCAGACAAAGTCCGTATTGGCTATAGTCCTTGCTATCCAAAGGTGGAGACCTTATTTACTGGGGTAGAAGTTCGTGGTGCAGACTGACCAAAGAGCTTTGAAATTCTTGTTAGAACAAAGAGTGATTCAACCACAATATCATAAATGGATTGCTAAGTTGTTGGGGTATGATTTTGAAGTGCAATACAGGCCTGGATTAGGGAACAAAGCGGTTAATGCCCTGTCCAGACTACCAATGATAGCTCAGTTATCCCACCTCACTGTTCCAATGGTTTTGGATGTGGATATGGTCAAAAGTGAGCTGACTACCTATACCAAATTATCGGGAATTATACAGCAGTTGCAAGAGGATCCTAATAGCATGGCAAAGTATTCGTTGGTGCAGGGTAATCTTCAGTACAAAGGAAGATTAGTGTTATCTAAAACTTCAACCTTAATCCCAGCCATGTTGCAAGCTTACATCGATTCAGTTCTTGGGAGACACTCTGGGTTCCTTAGAACTTACAAAAGGATGACGGGTGATTTATATTGGGAGAGCATAAAGAATGATGTGAAGAGATATGTGGAAGAATGTAGGGTTTGTCAAAAGAACAAGCATCAAGCAACCTCAACCTCACCAACAGGTCTCCTAGTGCTCTTAGAGATCCCTCAATGGATTTGGGAAGACATTTCGCTGGATTTCATCGAAGGGCTCCTTACCGCAGAAGATTCAATGTTATCATGGTAGTGGTCGATAGATTGAGCAAGATGGCTCATTTAATTGCTCTCAAGCACCCTTTCTCGGCTAAAATTGTGGCATAAATCTTCATAAGGGAGATAGTTAAATTGCATGGATTCCCAAACTCCATAGTATCGGATCGAGACAAGATCTTCATAAGCCGATTTTGGAGTGAACTTTTTTTAATGAGTGGCACAAAACTATATCAAAGCACAGCTTACCACCCCCTGTCGAACGATCAAACAGAAGTAGTTAACAAGTGCATAGAGACTGACTTGAGGTGTTTCAAGTTGTGCATGGAAGGCCGCCACCACCCCTAATATCCTATGGAATCATGTGAACTACTAATGAATTGGTAAAAGGTCACCTCATGGAAAGGGATGTGATCATTGATGTGTTGAAGTCTCATTTGAGAGTAGCACAAGATAGAATGAAGAAGTTTGTTGATAGACGAAGAAAGGAGGTCAAATTTGACGTGGGGGATCGGGTCTTTATGAAGATCAAGCCTTATAGGCGAGCCACTCTCGCAAAGAGGAGGAACGAGAAGCTGTCAGCTAAGTATTTTGAACCTTATTGTATTGAGAACAGACTAGGTCCGACAACTTATAAGTTGGCCCTACCTAAGAGTGCCATGATACATCCTGTTTTCCATGTTTCATAGCTTAAGAAAGTTCTTAGAAACCTTGAAGAAGTGCAACAGGAATCCCCACAGCCAACAGAAGATTTTGAGTGGGGTAGCAAAACCTAAGGAGGTCTTTGCCTATCGTGAAAATGAGATGAGTGGGCATGATGAAGTATTGGTCTGTTGGAAAGGTCTACCTGAACATGAAGCAACCTGGGAGGAGATTGATGAATTCAAAAGACAATTCCCGCACTTCAACCTTGAGGGCAAGGTTCTTTAGAAACTGGTGAGTACTCTTAGGCTACCAATTAATCAAGTTTACCAAAGGAGAGGCAAGAGGGTAAATTTGAGGGAGACAGTTAATTAGAAAAAAAGATCGTGGGAGTGAGTGCTTTACTGGTGGGGACCAGTGAGAGTCTTTGTCCTTTGGTTGGGGGAGTGTATTTCCTTTTTCGTTTTGTTGTTTCGAGTAGTCAGTTTTTTTGTGTAATTTGCAAAGAGGAAATTAGGGTAAGGAGCGCCACCAACCCTCTTGAATTGGTTGGGTGGCATTTTTGTAGCCATTGGGCAAGCTTTTTATCGAAATATTAATACCAAGAAGGAAGAATCCTTTCATTTTGTTTTTTTTAAAGCAAAAATAGAAATTCATTCAGTAATCAGATTCAAGACCCCCAAAATACATTCAACCTGCAACTGATCTAAACCCTAAAACACAAAATCAATCTCACAAATATCAGAACGGTAGTGTTTGTTAGTTTGTAATCTTCTAGTATTCACTAATTAAAGAAGAGTATGTTTTCGTTTCCAAAAAGGGAAAATCTCCTTCCCTCATGCTATTTGAGGGGACTATTGCACGCAAACTCCTATGAAGTAGCAGTAATGTAGTGTTAAAAGAAGAAGAAGAAAAAGAATAAAGAACTACGAACATAATAATCATTTTAATTGACAAGATACAAGAAATTGAAACACTGACATTCCACTATGCGTTTGCGAGCATCATTGAGTGTGTTCCACTCAGGGGATTCTCGAATAGCTTTAAAAGCATTGTAAATAGGCTTGCTTTGCCCCAACCTAAGCTGAAATTTTACTTTCTCTGGCTGCAGCCACAATAAGTAACATTAGAGTCTTGTAGAAGAAATGAGTAAGATAACTCAGTCTCGTGACCAAAAGTAGATTTAATAAGTAAAAGGAGGAGGTCCCAACAAGTCATATAGGACATTTTGTTACTTAATAATTTTTAACGCTGGTTAATTATTTCTATCTTGATCTTCTGAATGATGAATAATTTTCCAAGTTTTGCTCCCAATTTGTCGTAATTTTATGGGTAACAAGAGTTAGGGAGGATTGAAGAATTTCTATTATCGTTCTCGAAATTATGAAATGATTTTTAGAATTTCTATTATTCTAAAAACACTCGAGATTATACTGCTCTTTTTTGTCTCCCCACTCAACTGATTTTGCTGTTCACGGGTTGGTTTCCACTTTTGAGTACATTATATAGGTTTCTTTCTTCGATCTCTGGCTAATACACAAATAACCATGCAAAATATGATACATCCAACATAAACGTAAATGCTCTTCCAAATACGGTGAATATACCTGAACTTCTTCGATGGCAATCCGAAGATCAGCAGTATCCTTAACGGACTTGAGATGGTTGACAATACCCCAAACCACATTCAAACGGTCTAGAATCCTCTCTAATGGTTCCACCAATTTTGACCAAGATGGCACCGCCGTTCGCTCTAATTCCTCCAAATCACCCTCCTGAAAGTCCCGCACAATTTCAAAAGATTAATTAAAGATCGAAACTTAAGCAGATAAAGCCTAGTGAAAGAAACACGACGAGACCATTAAACAACCCGGGGGTGTAAAAGGGCATACGAGCTTCTTCAATAGCGTAAGAATGCCCGGACGAACGTGCTTAGCTTCCACAACATCAAACGGCGGAAAATAAAAATCTTGGAGAAGAGGATTCGATTGGGGTATTTCATTCACGACAGCAGAAGCAGCCATTGACGGAGCAGGAAGCGACGAACAGGAAGAAAAATAATGGATGGAAGAAGAGGTAACAGACTTGTGAAGGTTGTGAAGGCAGAATGAGAAGGAAGATGACCAGAGGGGACAAGGAAGTGAAGTTGGTAAATGGCTGGGAAAGGAAATGGAGAGCGAGCACGATCTTATAAGAAGTGGAGGGATAGAGGCGGTGAGCGTAATTCGGGACGCCATTAGCATGTCGGCGATAACTATAAGAAGGGCTTGCAATACCAATCTCTTTGTCTTCATTTTTACTTTTCCTAGTCATTTTTTCCACTCCTCTAAATCTTGAGGTTGGGTTTGGGAGACAACCAAATGACGGTCATCGCATCAGGACGGGGCATCCGTCGAAGCAACTGAGAAATTTTGATATGTTGGGGTATTATTTTAAAATTTGTTGTTATAATAATATGTGAAATTATATAATATTATTTAAAATATAAAGTTGGAATTATAATAGTTTGTGTTTGAGGTATATAGTATTATATTATAACTCATGCCCCAAACAGTCTCTTGGTTGAAAAAAAATTATCTCTAGACTTTGTCCATTGTAACAATAAATATCATTATTTTTTTAACAGTTATAAATCTTTAAATTTTTAAGTAGAAATCCATTAAAATGTTGAACAAATAGTTGATGGTAGCGATAAATAGATGCTTGTGTGAATTGAGTTTGAAAGAACGACATAAGAACATGTCGACTTTTCATTCAACATTTTATCAAGTTTTATATTTTAATGGTAGTTTTGAAACATTTTTTAAAGATTAAGAGTAATATTAGGGAGTTTATGGTAAAGTTGGCATTTATTTTTTTATAATTCAACCCATTTTTATTTTTTGAACTTCCAACTTGTTTTTCGTATTACCAAATTGTACCTTAAACTTATAATTTTTATTCTAAAATTGAAGGATCTCGAATTTTTTGACATTTCGATGTTTGAATGTTTGTTAATAAAAAATATTTGCAATTCCTAGACTCCAAACCCCAAAATCCTAAACTCTAATGGTGTGTTTGGGACATAGGTTTGGATTTAGATGGGCATGGGTTCCAAATCAAAACCCATGTGTGTAATGTGTTTAAAACTTTTGGATTTGGAACTCAACCTCATGGGAGCAATGTGTTTAAAACTCTTGGATTTGGAACTCAACCTCATGGGTTACAACAGTGCAAACACATGGTATTTGTTCTATATTTTTCGATCCATTTGTCGACAACTCCAGTGAAAACTTTGGTGACCACCCGACGACCACCAACAACGACAAACCCCGACGACCACACCAGCGACTTGATTATAGCTAGCGACCACTTGGTTTCTGACGGCAACTTCGACAACAACTTCGATGACAAGTCCGACGACCATCCGATAACCACCGACAACGATAACTCCGATGACCACATGATAGCATGAAAATATGTCATCTTATTTCTTATATTTTAGCTAGTTTTTATATTTTAAACATGGGCTTTCATGGCATTTTTATGGTTAATTTCAGGAAACTGAGTTTGAGAAGCAAGAATATAGTGTTTAGAGACTATTTTGGTGCAATTTGAAACATGTGTATGCTTAATTTAAGACCCAAGAAAAATCTAGATATATTTTTAGTATAAGAAATGTACTGAGAGATTCTACATCGAATCACGATTCCAACGCATCAAACCGGATGTCATTCGGACACTCGAGCGAAAAGATATGACAAAAATGGTCACAGTGGGTTGGTTGGCAGCAAGCACGGCATTGCAACGCCGACCCTAGCGTTGCAACGCCATGCCGAAAATCCCTATAAATATAACATGTTGTTTTCATTGCAAATGGAGTCGAATTTGATAGTTTTTAGCCCTAATTTCGAAATACACACTCTAAAAGGAGAAAGAAGAGCATTCCATGGGAGCAAAAGCGTTTGTGGAGGTTCGAGATCGTGACGGGAGCTCGGGAACGAGGGACCAGCATCGACACATAAGTTTATTTCTCTTTCTTTTAGTTTGTAATTAGGTTTAAAGACTTTTTCTATGACTTTATTTTGTTTTTATGGTGATTTTGAGTAGCTAAACGTTGTAGTTGGAATTTGATTAGCATGTTTTAGATTTATTTGATTATGTATTTAACTTTGTTATGTTATTTATTTTTGGAAATTCATTCTTAATTTCATAAATCTTATTGGTTTAAGTGAACTCGAGAGAAAGAAACTTAGATTAAAGCAAAGTTGTCAAAATCCTTGGAAATCTGACATGAGAATGACTTAGAGTTATTTGGGAAGCACATAAAAAATTTGCTTAATGTCGTGCATGCTTTTAAAATTCATAAGGAAACTTTAGAATTTATCGTGTGTGTGAGGCTCACTACGGATCGAGAGATTCTCTTGAGTATTTTCACTTTTTGTTTATAAATTCATAGTATTAGTTCATTGCACGTGTTAAATAAAGAATTAACTTGTGAAATCATCTTTTTTCGATTCTATCATATTTGTGTCTCCATTTGTACATTTATTTTCTATCTTTGTTTTCACTATCCATCAAAGTTTTGTTGTTTTAGCTAAAATTAATAATAAGTATCTTGGTAATTAATTAATTTAGAAAATCCATTCCTGATGACGATACTCTGTACTCAAATCACTATATTAAAACTTGACTCGTACACTTGCAGTATTGCAATATAATTTTACGCAACACCATACCAGCGACTGGACCACCATTGGTAACTGCCTCTGACGAATACTTGATTTTCCATCTCCTCTTCAATTTGTCGTTTGTCATTTCCGGTGACCACCGAAAAATACAGCTATGAAGACCACATCGGGACCATCGCTGATGGTTGCCTATTGTGATTACTTGGTTTTCCATTCCCTTTTCTATTTATTGTTTTTATTTTCGGCCAGCACTTCGACACACAACTCCAGTGACAACTTCGCCGACCACCGACAACGACTACACCGGCGACTCGCCACAACTAACGATTGCCTCAAGCGACCATTCAGTTTTTCATTTTCGGCTACCTTTTCAACAACAACTGATGTGAATGCAACCATGCAATTCAAAGACTAAAGAGCTTCAAAATGGAGTTGTTACCAAACTTCATTTATACAACTACAGTTTCAGCTACTTCAAGTGGGGATTCATTCATGCATGAAACGTTACAAACTTTATGTAGGTTGATCAAAAAGTAAATCTCGAATTTATGGCTAATTTCATGTAATTTTCAGCTTTAAAGTCTTGTTTTCAATGTTTTAGGTTATAAAATAACTAGTGGATATTATGGTATTGATGAGGATGTAAATTACAACCCTTAAATTGCCATAGGTTATCTTTAAGGTTTAATTTTGAAGGCTATAAATAGCCACGCATGTAATCCATGGAGGAGAAAGGAAAAATATTGAAAATGTAATCAAAAGTGGCATTTGTGCTTTATTATAGCCTAAAGCTATGTTTCTTTGCAATTTTATGTAGATTAGGTTGTATGCTTAAAATCATTCAAGCTTGACTTGATCAATTTTGCTTGTGGAGTGATTCGAATCTCATACAAGTTCTCTTGCCTTTAGATGTTTAATCGACAAGGTAATCCGATTTTACTTTCCTTGAGTTAATTATCAAAATTGGTTTTGGGGTCTTTAAAATTAAGTTATCTAAAGTAAGGTTGTTAGATCCAATCGTCAATGGTTACTTAACATTTTGACATTAGAATTTTTGGCTTTTTTTATTTCATTTTGATTTGGAGTTTTTGAGTTCTAAATCTAATAGTCTTGTTTGTTCCATAACAAGGTTGTTAGATTTTTTAAATTCCTCTTAAATTTCTCATCATTTGGTATCAGAGCGTCTTAGGCTCAAGATCAGATATATGTTTCCTTTGCGTTTATATTGATTTTGTTTTAAATTTTCATGTTTTAGTTTTTTTTTTTTTTTTTGTAATCGGTCCAATTTTTATATTATTTCAAAAAGCACACAAGAGTCACATTTACGATTCTCTTTTAAGTTTTAAGTCTTCATTCATATTGTAGATCAGGCTTTTCTCTATAAATTTGTCGTCTATGAGAATTTCTAATTCGGCTTTCTTTACGGTGAAAAATCTACATTTTTATAACTTGTTCTGAAAAACTGCTATACCCGAGAACACGTGTTCTTGTGTTGTTCTTGCTGTTTTTGCTTCTAAAGCATGCTAAATCTGAAAATTTCTCATTTGAACTGATCATTTTTGTTTTAATATAACCGTCTGACATTCATTCTCAGATGTCACACTTTGAAAGTTTGAAAAGTTGGTTGTTACATATTAAATATGGGCAGTTACATTTCTCGCACATTAAATTTTCCAATCATTAGTTTCAAATAGTAACTTTTATATTTAAAAATTCCAGCCATTGGTTATTAATTGTCCATGAGTTACATTGTTTCTTCTTCATTATCTACTTAGCCTTAAATTTTTCAATAGTCAAGTTAGTTAGTTTGTTTCCAAAACGTGCAACAATCCATGGGATTTGCAAATTATCTTGGCTTCATTATTTCCAAATTTCAGAGGTAAAATTGAGAGATGATATTAAGTGATTTGAGATATTGAATGTCTCTTTGATTGTAAACACTTAAGGGAGTGTGGAAAAGTCCTTTCTCTTGTTACTTTAAACTGTTTTGCAGCTTGTTTCACAAAAAGAGTTCATCTAAATCTATTGATGGCCAAAAGATACGAAGAAGAAATTCAAGAGAGCATGACCAAAGATTGAAATAAATTTTATGTTTGTGTTGCAATGACATCCTTAGATTCGAGGACGAATCTTCTTGAAGAAGGGGAGAATGATGTGAATCCAACCATACAATTCAAAGACTAAAGAGCTTCAAAATGGAGTTGTTGCCAAACTTCATTTATGCAACTACAGTTTCAAGCTACTTCAAGTGGGGATCCATTTATGCATGGAAGGTTACAAACTTTATGTAGGTTGATCAAAAAGTCAATTCTCGGATTTATGGCTAATTTCATGTAATTTTCAGCTTTAAAGTCTTTATTTCAATGTTTTAGGTTATAAATTAGCTAGTGGATATTATGGTATTGATAAGGATGTAAGTTACAACCCTTAAATTGTCATAGGTTATCTTTAGGATTTAATTCTGAAAGCTATAAATAGTCATTCATGTAATCCATGGAGGAGAAAGGAAAAAGATTGAAAATATAATCAAAAGTGGCCTTTGTGCTTTATTATAGCCTAGAGCTATGTTTCTTTGCAATTCTATGTAGGTTAGGTTGCATGCTTAAAATCATTCAAGCTTGACTTGATCAATCTTGTTTGTGGAGTGATTTGAATCTCATACAAGTTCTCTTGCCTTGAGATGTTTGATCGACAAGGTAATCCGATTTTACTTTCCTTGAGTTGATTATCAAAATTGGTTTTGGGGTCTTTGAAATTTAGTTATCTAAAGGTCTTGTTTCTTTAATCAAGGTTGTTAGATCCAATTGTCAAGGGTTAGTTAACATTTTGACATTAGAATCTTTGGCTTCTTTGATTTCATTTTGATTTGGAGTTTTTGAGTTCTAGATCTAATAGTATTGTTTGTTGTTAACAAGGTAGATTAGATTTTCAAAATCCTCTTAAATTTCCTATCAACAACTCCGACAACCACCTGATGACCATCGACAATAACAACTCCGACAACCACCTCGACGATCCAAACACCTCATCAACTCGACCACCCCAACAACCAGACAATCTAGTCAATTTTTTAAAAGGTTAAAATAAAACTAAAAAATGACTATTAAACAAATTTATTGCACAAGATCATGCAAATATACTCTCAAAACCTTTGAGTTTTGTGAAATTTTTACAAAAAATATAAGAAATTTTTTACTAGTGAAATTTTTACAAAAAAGATAAGAAAAACAACTTGGTATTTTTTTTGTTCTTTTTTTTTTAATGTACACTCAAATGACTCAATTTTGTAATTTATTTATTAAAAGTTATAAAAAAAATAAATATTATTTTTTGTTTCACACATAGGCGTGTTATGTCCTGTTGTTTCATGTTAGTTGTAATGTTTTTTTACTGTGTGTCTGTATGTGTGAACTTAAGTCTCGTATATTATACTCTTCTCTCTGCATGCTAAAAATTGTTCTAAATGTTTAAAATTCTTTTTTTATTCATAAAAGAACATAAATTGAAAGTTTCGTTGAAAGGGAAATACTTTCCCAATTCATGCCTGTTAGAAGTGGGTCCTTGTACAACCTCTGCTTCCTACTTTTGGAAGAGCTTTGTTTGAGGGTTGGAGCTTCTAAAGAAAGGAATCAGAATTCAGATTGGGAATGGGAATGGTGAGTCAACAAGGATTTGCAAAGATCCTTGGCTGCCGAGACTATGGTCTTTCAAACCAATAGCACGTCAACAGGATCCGAGGGGCATGTTGTATCAAAGTTTATAACAACCCAAAACACAATGGGGTACTGATAAGTTGAGGCAATTTTTTATGGCAGACGAAGTCAGAGACATTATACGACAACCTGTTTCTATGACTAATTGTCCGGACAGATGGGTGTGGCATTTCGATAAATACGACAATTATCAGGAAAAGAATGGGTATAAGTTGTATATGATGGGTCCCGATAGACCATCAACGTCAGTGGAGGTTACAGGCAAGCACTGGTGGAAGCTTTTATGGCATTTGAATATTCCCTCTAAGGTTAAAATATTTGTGTGACAATCTTTTCATAACTGTCTCCCCACCCATCATAACTTGATCTCGAAAGGCATAAACATTATTGGTGCCTGTCCGGTTTGTGGCTATAACCAGGAGACGATCACCCATACTCCCTTTAGTTGTAGGCGCGCGAAGGAGGTCTGAAGGCTCTTATTGCTAGGGGTGAAGGTGACGACGAACCACAAACAATCTTTTCAGGAAAGATGGCTATGTTTCTCACAGAATCTGGAGGTGTCAGCTTTTGAAATGGTTTGTATTGGTGCATGGGGAATTTGGGACAACAGGAATGACAATTGTTTTGATCGCCCGACCCTATTGCCTTTACAAAGGTTAATGTTGGGATGTATGTCTTAATCTTGTATTTGTTTGTAATATTCATTATTGAAATAAATAAGAGTTATTTTTTCATCACTTTGTGTCTCGCATATTTACAAACTTTATCCAATAAACTAAGCTCCAGGGTCATTGAATCATGAGTGAACTAGAACTTAAACGACGTGTAGTGGACACACAGGGAAGATCACGTTCGAGTTAATGACCCGAACGGTCTACAGTATACGGATAGGGTTGGAGACCTAATCCAGGCTATGTTGTGGATGCGACCCGCTTTGTATTAAATACAAACGAGGTGAACCAACTCGTTCATGTGGGTGACATGCGAGTATGACATCCTGTGCAATGAGATGGTACAAGACCGGACCGTGAATTATTAGACCTACTGATGTAACACCGTTAACAATATAGGACTAATAACTTCGTAGATGACCAATAGTGACTCGACCTTATTCCTAAGCGTGTTACGGACTCCTGTCTGTGAGGGTATGTCCTTTGACTAGTAATGGTGAGGGTGGTCACAGTTACTCGCCCAATATGCCTATATTATCAGGGACAGGACCACGTGGGGAGGTGGAAACTCGACTACGCGAGATGGAATTCACTCGTTCCCGACTTAGAGAAACTAAAGGGATTGTTTCTTTAAGTGTTGTCTCCAGGGCTTGGACAACGGACGTCCACCTCTCACTGGCCCGGGAGGGGTGTTGTTTATGGTTGGACCATACAACGTTGTTGTTCATTAGAGGAGCAGTGGGACTTAAGGAGCAAGAGGTAGACACAAAGGTAAAATGGTAATTTGACCCAACAGTGTCTACGAACAACCTGTGAAGGGTCGACTCGCGGACATTGATTATATCAATGGACACAACTTGTCCTACAGTGATGGCAGTGCAGCTACGGGCTTTAGTGAAGTGTTACCGTAGCTAATGAATGTTGAATAACCGAGTCAAAGAGTTTGACAGGTTAGTCTCGGATCATTGGAGCTCGTCATCTGTAGGTCCATTAGGTCCCTCGATTGGCTCAAACTAGATACATTGAGGGTTTACAAGTTTGGTGTGGATTTGAAGTGCTCAAATTCATTAAAAGGGTATTTATGTCATTTATATGAGATATGATTGACATAATATATAGTTTAATGTGAATGAGATTCATAATAAACTATAGGTTAGCCTAATTGATTAATTAGTGCTAATTTAGAGAAATTAGATTGAGAGAAATTAAATTGAATATGATTCAATTTAAAATCCACAATTATACAAATGTGATTTGTATAATAAGAAATGAGATATCTTATTATATGTGTTATGCAAATATGATTTGCATAACCTAATGTTGTGGTAAAATGGTAAATAGGTGGAGATTTCAACTCCACCTATCACCATTATATAAGGCCTATGTGAGAAGGCTTTGTAAGTTTCACTTCTCATTTTTTGGAATCTCACTAAAAAACTCTCTCTCAAATTCTCTCTACCTCAAACTAAAGGGAGTCACACCACTCTCCCTCTACCACCGAGAACAACCGAGAAGATCAATTGGAGGTGTCCAATTCGTTCTTAGTCCGAGAGTTCGTGATTGTAGAGATCGAGAGCACGAAGAGTTCGTGATCGGATAAGGAAATCTTGAAGAAACGTTCTTCAACAAGTAAGTACATATTTCTTACTGTTTTTCCTTCATTTTATGCATGTTTAGCCTAGAATCTATGAGATAGGTTTAATTTTAAGAAACATTTTTCACAACGAACACCACGACGATTCAAAGTCATTTCCGCTGTGGGAGTTTCATTCCCTTCAGTTAAAGGAGTATTCACAGGAGTACCATTCTGTAAACGTCTCCTTGAAGAAAGATGTAACGATATTGGATGCTGAGGCTACAAGCAGGGTACACCTCTGTGGTGTACATATCACCAATTGCTCCTTGGTGAACCGCGAAGAGAATTAAGATCGTTTACAAGACTTAAGAGAGCGTGGAAATATTTCAAACTTTAGAAGAAAGTTCGAAATTTTTTCGATGCCCTTTGATTACAAGATCGAAGTCTTTTATAGACTCTGGATTTGAAATTACAATACAATGCAAAAAACTAAAAGATAAGATTCAATCCGATAGGACAGGACCCCTGACTGGATTGATATGACAAAAGATATAATAATTACAAAAAACAAAATGTACGAAAAGTAAAAGATTTGATTTTTTACAATAATGCACACTACTATTCACGCACTACAATAATGCATACTACTATTCACGCACTACAATAATGCATACTACCATTACTCCACCATCTTTTGTCGTATCATTTTATTAAAGTAACTTTAATAAAGATGATAATTGTTGTCCTTATCTGATAGGTTCGAATATCATGTATAATCACTTTTCAGGCGTGAAGGCAAGGTATACTGACCAACGGATTCATTACTCATCTCAAGATTTATTACCGGGACCACACACCGCAACAGTTCTTCTCATCAGTCCTTTATGGTGATTTTTCATAATTTTCTCCCGCTACGAGATTCAGGCATTATCCTTATGTTATGATGTGGAGCTTATAATTTATTATAATGTACAATTTATTATAATGTACAACACTTTTTTTTTTTTTACATTGGCCGAGAATCTAGAAATTGATCATTGATATCATATTCATCATCTTCTTCCACTTCATAGTTTTGTGCATAAGATGAAGATGATATTGAAGTAACTTGATTTAAAATTTTCTGTAAATCTGCCTCTGTTGTTGTTTGTGTTAAGGCAGCTAACATTTTTTATTTTAAATTGAGGAACTCTGCATTTTTCTTGTTTGACAGGTCTTGGAGGTAGCCATTACCGGTAAATCATTGCTTCACTTCTTTGATTCCTACGTGAGAAAAGTCGTATTTGTCCCACCATTTGATTTGTAAAACTTTTACAATTTGTTTGTAATAGGTGTATGTATTGATTTTGAAATTCCAACAGAATATCCAAGGGGTTTGAAAGTATAAACAAAAACGCATTGTGAGTAGGAATGCATTTTTGTGTATTGTTTGTGAAAAATAATGGAATGATTCTTGAATAGGAACTGTGAAGATTTCTTCTGATAGGCCGAAAGTCTTCCACTATTTGATAAACCATAATAGGTAATCTATTTTGTAAGCATTTTGACAGAACTGAATAAACCATGAATGCTCATAATTGTCGATCCCAAAACAGTATACTACCATAGCACATTCAATCTCTCTCAAAGAAATTGTATTAAAATCTCTGAGAAAAATATCCCCATAAATAACGATCAATAATCAATACATCTTTTTTCAAAAAAACTTCTCCTACAACATCGTGAAGAATTTAATTATCTTCACATAGGATTAGTTTAAATTGCCATCAAACCCTTATTTAGATTTGGTCTAGATATACATGTCTTAGTCTCTTTAAGAGATAAAAGACATTTTAACTTCTCAAACTTTGTTCTTGGGGTTGTTCAATCCAACCTCGAAAAAGGACCTATATTTTTCAATTGTTACCCAAATTTTACACTTTCATTACAAGATCCAAACATCCTATCTTTTTTTATAGCCGATGTCTATACAAAAAATCTTAATATTCAAGAAGAGTCTCACTCTACAGTAATGATTTTTAGAATTTGTTACAAACTCATGAATACTAACATCTCTCCAAGAGCCCTGAGGTCTTCTCCGAAGGGATCAACAATTCTTATTGAAGCAAATCTTGATAAGTCATCAATCAATGTTTCGAAAAGTTTATCTTGGGAACAAATTACCAGAAATCCAACATGGAAGCTTACGAAAGCTTTCACTCCACCAAAAAGAAATTCAAATTTAGCTCAAATTATTGAACATACAGATGAGCCTGTTGAAATACAATTCTCAAAAGAAACAGAGGTTACTAAAGTCAAGGAATTCATGTCCTCAAGACCAAGTACCTCTCGAACTTCTGCAGCCTCAGAAGCTGACACAAAATTCTATTTTGATCGATCTAACTCGTTGAAGGTAAAATCAGTCAATATAGAACATAATGTAGCAAATGTTCAATATGAAGGACAACCACAATCTCCAACCCAAACAGGCATGGATAATCGATCTGTGTTTGCTAGTCAACTAAATGTTCTTATTGAAAGATTTTCAATTAATAAAGAAACATTAAAAAATGATTTCCTTTCACCAAAAAACAAAACAAAGAGGAACGCCTTTTTTCAAAATTATGATGAAAACCAGGGATCTGAAATAAGGTCAAAGTGGTATTCATTCATGGAAGAAACAAAGAAAAATATTTCATTATTTACTTGGATAAAACAATCCGAACATGAGATCAATATGTTGCTTGAAACTTGGAAAACAAACCAATGAGGGAATATTCATTCAACTCATCCTCCCCTATAAGAAATAGAATTTGAAACAATTTATGGAAAGAAGGTCAAAGCCAACCCATTCAAAAATATCAGTGAAAAGGACGAAAAGAATATTCCTACCCTTAAAGATATAGAAAATATCCAACTTCAAAACATTTTTTCAAATAAAATCCTTTATACTATAGCCAACCAAGTAGAGAAGATTGAAGGAAAAATATCAAAACCTTCTATTGCCTCTTCCTCAACTGGAGGAATCTTGATACCTCCCATAGACGAATCAATTCCTCTATTCAAACCCATAGTCATTGATAGCAAAATTAAAATAATGACTAAAGAAGAAGAAACCTTAGCTTTAATCGAAGAAAAGCTAAAATAGTCTTCACATTTCAAAAACATCACCTTAAAAAATAACTCCTACAATTAACGTTATTAAGGATTCCATTATCGACCAAATTATCCAAAAAACTAGGGATCTTTTTCAAAAATTGGTACGAAATCAAAAGTATCAAAATATGCGACAATGAGGAATTGGTATCCACAACCATCCTTTCCAGATATTCAATTTGAAGAAAAAACACAAATGACTCAAGCTGTTTATGATGGATTAGCCATCCACGAATGGAACGTGGACGGTATATCTGATTATCTAATCATAAACGTCATAAACGAGATGTTAATCGCCTCCAATGCCTATAGACAAAGAGGCAAAAGGGATCATGAGATCACCCAACTTCTCGTTGCAGGATTTACAGGACAATTGAAACAATGGTGGGATAAATACCTAAAGGAAGGTGATCGCTACTACATCTTAAATCCAGTACAGAAAAAAGAGTGCAAACAATCAAGGCAGAAGGTCAATTACCTCAAACAGTTGAAATAGAAGAAAAAATAGACGATGCAGTAAACACTATCGTCTATACTATAACAAACGCCTTCATAGGAGATCCAACTCAATATCAAGCCAGATCGGCTGAAAATCCTTCTAAATCTCAAATGTCCAACATTAGGAGACTTTAGATGGTACAAAGATATGTTTTTAAGCAAAGTATTAATTAGAGCTGATTGCTCTTCCTCCATTTGAAAGTAACAATTCATTAAAGGCCTTCTCAACTACTTTGCTGAAAGAGTCAAAATCGATTTAAACGCAAAATATGACGGAAAAATTCCATGGATAACCTAACCTATGGGAATCTAACTTCATTTATAATAAGTGAAGGAATCCGTTTATGCACTAAATCCAAAGTTCAAGCAAAGCTTAACAAAACCTTTGGTTTAAAAAAGGCAAAATTAGGAATCTTCTGCGATCAATATAGATGTGGAAAGATTCATCCACCGTGGCAGTTCGGGAAACTGCTATAAAAAGATATAAAAAACATCAAGAGAGGCAAAACTATCAGACATAAATGATCCTTAAAAAATAGAATAATATACCGAGACCAAAATAATATTTTAACCAAAAAAAATAAAAAAATTGGGTGCCCGACTAAAAGATTGAGAGAGGAAAATAAAATTATCTATTCCTCTTTTTTCCCAAACCCACACGTTTCCTTTTTTCTCTTTCTCTGCAAACCCACATCTCTCCGATCCATCCTCTCTTTTCTCTCGAAAGCAGCAATACCCATCTCCTTCATCACTTTTCTCCTTCGACAGACCTCGCTTCATCATTAAGAAGATTCTTGCTATCTCCAGCACGAAGACGATTACGTCGTCGTTCGTCGAGGCATCGAAATGTCTCTCTTCTTCTTCAATTTTCATCACTGGTTGAAAGTTTACTAAGTTTGTCATAAAATTAAGGCTTCTTTTGTTTTTTTTTTGTTATGTGGTTTCTGGAATTTGAAATTGGGGTTCTCTGTAGAATTTCCTCAGACAACCAATGATTTCTAATTTTAATAAATAGTTAAATGTGGAAGGTTAGCATACATTATCTCAAATCTTGGTGTCATAGTTTTTATGGGAAGTTTCCAAAGGGACAAATGTTGTACCTCTCGGATGTTTCCTAAGGAACAAATGGTGGTGTCATGTAATTTATTATATGAGCTCACCCTTTGAAGTTTGGCATATAGGGCACCTTTCGATGCAATAAATGCTAACTTGAGCTATGCTCAGTTGATAAAACATCTTCACTTCCTCTAAAAAGTCGCATTGATTTGTGGTGGTTCTTCCATTTTTGTATTGTGCTTTGTTTTCACTATTCTTTCCTCACAACTTATGTTTGTGGTGGTATTGTTCAACCTTATGACTGTTGTAATGCAAAAAGATATAATTGGAGAACTTGCACAAACTGGTTCTGGAAAAACTGGAGCTTTTGCTCTTCCAACTTTGCAAGCACTTTTAGAGGCTCCTCAAGCATTTTTGCCTGTGTGCTCTCTCCCAGAAGGGTTGATACCCACCATAGTAAATGATATGTGCACAGAAACGTCGAAGCTATCAAACATTGACTAAACCCCATATTAAATTTATAAGAGGATATAAGTAAGACGCCTTGCTCTGTGATACATATTGCGACTAATTAGCTATAGCTTACAGCCTCATCCCTTGGGGATAATTCTCTTGCTGTCTAAGGGGTGGCAGTTCGTTTGAGAGAGGATTAATATATGGGAGTTTGTTTATAGGAAACTAGTTGCTAGGTGTCTAGTTGTCACTGGTAGCTTATGGTTATTAGTATAAAAGTCAGAGGGAGATTTGCCAATTGTACTTTATTGATCGGAATACAAAGTCAATAAGTACTCTTTACTTCAATAACTAAAAGCTTGTGAGATAGGAGGCCTACCAAAATTGAGAAAGGGCTATTCAGGTGGAAAAAGAAAGGCTTAACAAAAGAACTTCTTGAGGAATGTGAGGTCTCTTATTTTGCTTTTCTTGTTAGTATTTTCCAATTGATGTTTTTTTTGTGCTTTCTATTTGGTAAACATGGAGCTATCGTGGTGATAAGTATTTTATTTTAACCTTTTGTAGCTTGTTGGAGACATGGTGCAGTCAACCATTATCTTGGAAAAATGGCGACATTTTGTTGTAAGTCTCTGATATCTTCTGCTTCTCTTGAACTTTATTCTACAGTGTGAATGTGACGGTCCATGTGAAAGTTAATGTCCTATTCTTGACGTTTTTTTTTTTGTTCTTGTGGCATATGTTATTGAGTGATTTAGCCTAAAAAAAGAATTTTATCAAGTCATAAGCCTCTCCAGACAAAATTATATGAATATTATATGACAAATCCACTGGTAAATAGGCAATTACATTAGTTAAGGGTGCGTTCCGCAATAATTGCAATCTAAGTGATTTAAAATTAATTTTAACCATTTTTATCATTGATAAAACCAATTCTTTATTAATTTAAAGAAAGCCACTTTTTCAATTACTTTAGTTTGCAAAATCTAGTAGAGAGTAGCTTTTGAGTATAAACTCCTGAAAAATCTGAGACCCTTTTAATCAACTTTAAAAAATTTCCATTTTATCCTTTCTTCATCGTGTTCTCCTTTTAGATTAGTGACAATGGCCTTGTCAAGAATTCCTAGAATCGCCTATTTCAATCCACCTAGCTTTTGGGTTGCTTGAACCCACAGTCCAACCCATGAGGAATATAGTTATCTACTGAATGATGTTTATACATTATGCAGCTTTGATTTATGTAACATGTTGCCATGAATGAGAGGAATGAAACAACTTTGATAATATCCTTTTTTATGACATTGAAAGTTATTTCTAATTTAATTTTGCGTTAGTTCGAAATGTTAGATCTTCGAGGATTAAATGGTATGGGAAATAAGTGTTTTTTTTTTTTTTTTTTATCTTTTTCATTTGATGCTAGATGTGATTGATTAAAAAATTATCCTAAGGTGTTATTCTTATATCTTTAATGCAACCAAACATTTATGTAGCTTGTTGAGGAGTTGTTTACATAATTTATTTTCATTCTTAAACCTAAATGTTATATGTATTTTGTGTGTCGTAGACAATGACAACAAACTTTATTGCAACCCATGCCAACATGGGTGATTGAAACCGTGTGTCAAGGTATTTCTAAGTTCATTTGCATTACCATCAACGACCAACAACCAACCACCTAACCACCTAGTCAAATTTTTAAAAGGTTAAAAAATTAAACAAAAATGGTTATTACCAAAAAAATTTAATCCATTATATGTTTAAAATAGGTTTTAAAATATTTTACAAAATATAGTTTCTATTATTTTAATTTTTAAAAAATGCATCCTATTGGATCTTGCTTAGTCCAATTCATATTGGGAACGAGAATTCAAATTTTATAGTTCATTTATCCTTGAAATATGTTTTAAAATGCATTGAACAATTTTATTTAAAATCCATAATTTCTTATAAAATAGAGTTTCAAAAATAGGATTTTAAATACTTTATAAAATAGAGTTTTAGATTCTTTAATTTATTAAATAGACTTAATTTTTTAATTTCTAAAATAGTTTTATGAGTACTTTATGAAATAGGGTATTAATTGTACAAATACACATCTATTTAACTATTATTTAAAAAATTTATCCACATAATTGGTTAAAACATTGATATGCATTTCAACAAACGATTATTAAATAATAAAGATGGATATAGATAAAGAATATCCTAAAAAAAAGATGGCGTTTTGGGGTTCGGGTTTCGGGTCTCGGGTATGGGGTTTGGGGTCTGGGGTTCCTTTATTTTGTCCATTAACTTAATAAGGCAGATATTTATAAAATGATTTTTCTTCCCTTTCAACTCTTAGATATCTCACATATCGTTGACTGAACAAGAATTTCATTTTAATTTTTTTATGTACTTTTTCATCATCTTCGTTTTAAATTTTCTATTTTATTTTTACATATAAAGTTACAAAATATGATTGTTACATTTAGTGATTATATCCATATGGACACAACTTGTTCTTGAAGGGAATGAGAATCCCCGCGCAACGGAAGACGATCGAATCGTCGTGGTATCGTTATGCAACTCAATTTTGTTAAAATTAAACTATCACATAGTTAAGGCTAAACATGCATTCTAAGAAGGAAAACAACAAGTATAAAGTGGTACTTACTTGTTGAAGACTGTCTTCAAGATTTCCTTCCGTTAGATCACAAACTCTTCGTGCTTTCCTCGTATTCAATGATCTCGAACTATTCACATGAACACCTCCACTTGGTTTCTCGATTGTTCTAATTTAGAAAGAAGGAAAACTGTGAGATCCTTCTTTTGGTTTTAAGGAGGAGAAGTTGAGAGAGAATTTGAGAGAGAAGAGGATGCTTCTTTTGGTGAGAATTCCAAAAATGAGCAATGTATTCATGAATCATTCTTGCAAAGGGGTTTATATAATGGTGATAGGTGGAGTTGAAATCTCCACCTATTTACCATTTAACCACAACCATAGGTTATGCAAATCATATTTACATAACCACATAATATAAGATATCTCATATCTCAATTTTACAAATCACATTTGTATAATTGTGGATTTTTTAAATTGAATCACATTCAATTTAATCTCTCAATCTAATTTCTCCAAATTAGCCCTAATTCAACAATTAGGCTAACCTAGGGTTTAGGATTTAGGGTTTAGGGTTTAGGGTTTAGGGTTTAAGGTTTGTGGCTTCTTCGGACCTTAGGCAAGGTTCTTTCCCTCAACCAAACTTCTCTTGATATGCAACGAAAGTATACTTGGTCATACACGTCGCCCACACGTGTATTTTCACTCGAACGCGACTCTAGCCGACTTGCCTCTACTCTAGGCAAGTCTCAAGGCTCAACCTTGCCTCTACACTAGGCCAAGGTCATTAGAACGCTATGTCACTTCTCAAGACATTATCTTTAAGCTCTTAGACATGTCCGTAAAGGTCTCACATCGATCTGGGACTTCATCGGGACTTATTCGGGCCCTTCAAAGGGAAAAAAAACGACCTAAAAATGCTCAACCAGAGCTTATCGGGTGATTTTGAGACTTACCGGGGCATTATAACACTTATCGAGAGAAAACATTGCAAATCAGAGCTTTTCGGGCCATTATAACGCTTATCGGGACATAACAGGCAAATATCGAGCCAATCGGGAACTATCGGGTCCCACTGATGAATAATGATGCCATCCCAAGCATCGAGAGGTCATCAGACTTAGTTGCTCGCTCAGACATGCTATCAAATCCTTCCCATGATTTAACTTCATGATCGGGGCCTCTCAGACATCCATCCATCCGAGTCATCTAGGCATGAACCCTTAGTATCACGTGCCGCTATTGGGCCCTATGGTGCAACCTCTAGTCCATGGGAAAGGACGCAATGTCGGCACACCCGTGCCACCCGACACAGTTTTTGGAAAATCCATTCCATAAGAAGACACCCCAAGACACTCGTATTGACATACTCGCCCCAACCATGACACACTTGCATGTGCCATGAAGTAGCTCACTTAGGCCATGAGGCCCATGAAGGGAATCGAATCTCCGTGAGCAACGGAAACGTGGTTTAAAAGATCAAATGCTTGATTGTTTTGGTTTACTTTAAATACGATACATTGGGTAAAAAATACATAGACAAGCATTCTAAACTAATCTAATTAGGCATGGATTCTAGACATGCAAACATACACATGCTATGATTAAACTAATAGGGAACTCGAAATAATTACCTTTGTAGTTTTTCAATCACAACACCACCTTGCTCCTTTTGCACAACAACTCAGTAAACAAATACTTTCCTCTGTTCTTTTTTTCCAACGGGACAACACCACTTGGAAAACCTCCTATGGCTTCGAGTTCCACTTAGATCAACCTTGGTGGGAAGGTGTTCCAACTTTTTGTAAGCAAAGAAGGGAATTTGAGAGAGAGAGAATTAGGAGCCAAGATCAATTCGTCGATCACCACTGTCTTCTCTCCAAGAGAAGAATAAGAATTAGCTAGGTAACTCCCCACTCCCTATCGAGAGGGAGTTTGGGAGTGGTGGGAATGTGTCACCTTGACACGTTTCCAATTAATTAAATTAAATTAAATCATATTTAATTTAAATATCCTATTAATTAATTAAATGATTAAATCACATTTAATCATTTTACCCCTTAACCTATAGTTTTAATGCACATTTGCACATTAAATTTTAACCTTTAGTTTTTAAATATGAATCTCATTCACATTTAAATTAATATTTGAACTTTTTCAAATATTTAATTCTCTCAAATAATTTAATATGAATCATATTCACATTAAGTTTATAATATAAAGTTCCAAAACTTTATATTATAACGTATCTATATACATTAAATTTATTCCTTAATTGAATTTGAACATTTCAAATTCAAACTGATCTAAGAATCCTTTTCGAGCTAGAAGGTGGACCTAATGGACCTACAGATCAGAAGCTCCAACAATAAGAAATTATTCGGGTAATCTCATTAACCTCATAATCACCATTCGTTAACTGCGGGAACACTCTACTAAAGTCTCACAACTGCACTCTTCTCACTTCAGATATATTTCTGTGTCCACAGATATTGACCAATAACAACAAGTCAATCTTTCACGAATGTTCGTAATACCAGTCAGACCAAATTACCATTTTACCCCTGGGTTACGTCTTGTACCTTAAGTACCAGTGCTCCTGTAATTAACAATTTGTTTGTGGTCCTTCCAACAAACAAAAGTCCCTCTCGGGCCTATGAGAGGGTCGAGGCCTTTTTTCAAGTCCCAGAGAAACCACTTAAGAGAACATTCCTCTACTTACCCTAATAGGCGGGAAAAAGTGAATTCCATCTTGCTAAGTTAAGTCCCCAGCCGCTCACTCGGTATTGTCCCCAAGAGGGTAGGCCTATTGAGTCGGCGAATCTGTCCACTCTCACCCATACTAGTCAAAGGACAATCCCTCGCAAATAGGAGTTTGTAACCTGCTCAAGATTGAGATCAAGTTGCCTAGGTCATCCTAGTGAAATAGAAACCTAAATAGTCAACGGAGTTACATCTAACGGTTACTATTTCACGGTCCGATCTTATGTGATCTCATCACATAGGATATCCCCACTCACATGTCGTCTACACGAACACACTAAGATCACTGTGTTTGTATCAAATACGAAGTGGCTCACTGTGTTAAACTCATAGGTTGTATCTCGAATCGAGATCCTTTATATATACACTACATTTAGTTCAAGAGACATTTTACTGCTTTGGGTGTTCGTTTATTGGATTTAGGGTTAATACAAGGGTAATATCGTAAATAACGAACAATAACTCTTTATTGAAAATAATAACTCTTTATTGAAAATAATAACTCTTTATTACATTAATTAGAACAAAATTTACAAACTACGAGTTTTAGGGCACAAACCCTAACAACCTAGGGGTGGTGGAGAGCCCACACTATGCCTCCCCCTATAGTAGATAATGAGGATTTTTAGCTTTCACACCCATACACGTCAATTTGGCGAGGAGTCATACGCCAGCGTGGAGTGCTCTTCTGGACTCCGATTGACACGAAATCTGGCGAGCTTACACCTTGCCCATATATGGACTTAACTCCAAAGCCGCTCGTCAAAACTCACGACGGAACTCCGACTTTCGAGGCTATGGCCTAGGGCCCCATCTGACCCCCACTAGGCTTGACATTGACACCATTGACGACATAGTTTCTCGCAACTTTGCTTGATCCTCAACTTGACATTCATGCCCACTATTCTTGGTGTGTTAGATGATGCACCGTCCTCCTCGGTTGCATCATGACACTTGTCTTTTCTCGGACCTTGCATGGCCTGGCGGTCGACACTCGTATGCCACCCTTGCATCTGTTTGCACCTGTGGGAGTCACAACCAACTCTCTTCTAGTGTGGTTGTGACACTCTCCCCCACTTAAAATTGAGATTTAAATCTTGTTATCTCGTTTTATTAGTTTTTTTAAAAAGGAAACATCATCTTTTTTAGAGTTTTAAGTTAGAGTTTATTATAAAAGAGAATATTTAAATATTTGTTTGGGATTATTGATTTAGGTTTATGGTATTCTAAAAATGTTGAGCTTAATTTGGTAGGATATTCTGATGCGGATATTGCGGGAAGTTTACTTGACCGTAAAAGTACTAGTGGAACTTGCCAATTTATTGGTAGCTCCTTAGTATCTTGGTTTAGCAAAAAGCAAAATTCGGTTGCCTTATCCACTACCGAAGCAGAATATATTACGGTTGATAGTTGTTGTGCTCAAATTCTTTGGATGAAACAAACTCTTTGTGATTTTGGATTAAAGTTTGATAATGTGCCTATATTTTGTGATAATACTAGTGCTATTAATTTGACTAAAAATCCTATTCATCATTCTAGGACTAAGCATATTGATATTAGACATCACTTTATTAGAGAGCATGTGCAAAATGGTCATATTACTCTTGATTATGTGAGCTCTAATGATCAACTAGAGGATATTTTCACCAAGCCTTTGAATGAAGAATTTTTTTGCAAAAATAGGTTTGAGCTTGGTATTATTCGTTGTAATCCCTCTTGAATCTATAATTTAATTTTCTAAGGCATATTGATAGGAGGAGTTATGCAATTTATGTATTCATGTTCTTAGGGGGAGCTTGCATGTAGTTCTTATTTCTTCTTAATTGTATCTTTTTTATGATTCCAAAGGGGGAGAAGTTTAAGAAAAATATGTTCTATAATTTGTATCATGTTTTAGTTTTGCATTAATTTAGGGGGAGAATGATATATTATATTCTTTTTGAGTGATTGTTCAATTATGAGCTTCAAGTTATTTTTATGAACTTCAAGTTATTTTTCTCTAATGACTTGTCATCATAAAAAAGGGGGAGATTGTTGGCTTTTTGACCCTTAATCTAAAATTAATTCATTTTAATTAATTAATTAATTAATATTTTGATGATAACAAACCTGCTATTAATTACTAATAGTTTTAGTATTTTGAAGTGCCCTAAGCATAGAGATCGGAATAACGATTCCAACGCCTCTTAAATCACTCAAATCGAAGCTAAAACGAATAAGTTAGGACCAAAACAAATTTGAACGGAAAATTCCCGACGTGATGATGTGGCGACCAAGTCAGCATTCATGGACCATTTGGAGTAGGACATGTGGACCTATGAGAGTAAAATTTGATGGACTTTTGTTTATTTTAAAATAAAAAGAAAATAAAATAAAAATTATATTTTTATATTTTTATATATTACTGTTGGCTTTTTTAAAAAAAAAATCAGAATTGCATTAAATGTAATTTTGACCGTTGGGGTTAAAAAAAAACCAAAAAACAATAATTTTTCATTTTTTTACTGTTGAAGGTATATATATATATATATTTATTATTATGATTATTATATAATTATTTTAATAATTATTTTCTTTTTACTTTTTATCTCCATCATCCATTTCTCTTTCACTACAATTCAATGGTCCAAATTAAAATTTGGTTTTATCTCACTTTCCTCTCTATTTATATCATTTTTTTCTCCAAATTTTCACAAGTTTTTGCAATTTCCAATCCTATAAAATCTAAAAAAGCCTCCATTGTTGCTCTCTCTAAGCTCTCATTTTTTTCTTTTCATCTTATTCTTGAGAGAGTTTTATTGTATTGTGAGGATTGATTTGTGAGAGTTGAATATACTCTATCGAGAGAGTGTAGTATTAGTGTGTTCTTCAAATCTTTACCAAACTTTGTAACGGTTTGAGCCTAAGCCGTGGAAATGATCGAGTTTGCTTTTGAACTCATAAAAAGGAGCGATGTAGCGATTGGACTCTAATCCGTGAAAAGAGTCCTACTCACATCGACATTTACATCTAAATATTGTCTTAGTTTTTAGATATGATGATAAAAAAAATGATCAATTATAGTATAATTAAACCACAATTAAAGTTTCATTCAATAACTCAAACAATTTTCATGATTTTCATAAATTTTTTCAAAATTTTCATCGACAATTCTATTTCCATAAATTTGAACCTCGACATTTTCATCGATATCGACATTTCAAATATTGGTTCCATACACTGATTAAAAAATCTAAAAAAAGATAAAATAGATAAAAAAAAATTCCAAAAAGGAGAAAAAAGAAAGTTAAAACCTAAAAGAAAAAGAAAAGAAGTGAAGAAAATAATTGCACTAAATATATAATATAATAATATTGTGCCGCGTGGTTGGCTGGGAAAGTTACGTGCATCACAAAGTTTTGCTCTTTACCCAATCACTTTGGGAAACGGTTGTACGAATGATGGCACCCCTCAATCTCTCTGGTGTCTCTTCACCGCCGTTTAATTGTCTCTCTCTCTCTGATTTTCTGTCCCTCTTCCCATCCTTATAAATTTCTTACTCGACCCCTTCAGACTGCACACCCACCAAAATAGTGTTTCTCCCTCTCTTTGTCTCATTTGCATTTACTCTAGCTTGCTCTTTCACTTCCATCTGGGTGTCTTTCAGAAATGAAGCTCATTCCCTTTTCTGTGTCTGAACCTGACACGACCTTCCTTTTCTTCTTCTCCTCCTTCTTTGCTTCTTCATTGCTTTTTTCTTCTCCTGCTTCTTCACTTCTCCACAATAAAGATATTGCTCTGTTTTTCATTTCCATCTTCTCTTACGACCTTCCTTTTCTTTTTCCCCTTTCCCCTTCCCCTTTTCCTTTTTTTTTACCTACACCAGCGTATGAGTTAGCTTTTGAATGTTTTATTTAGCTTTTGGTATATGAAGTTAATTTTTTTTTTGCCATTTTCTACAGGACGAGAGTTAATGTCAATCAAGGTCTCATTTAGCAACGTAGCTAATGTGTTGCTCGACGTGGACGATGTTAATAACGAAGACTTTTGTCGTGAAGTGAGGTTTGTATGATAATTTTATTATTTCAGTCTGAGTTTTCGTCTCATTCCACTTTGTTTTGCTGCTTTAATCTCTCTCTTTTCACCATTTACACAACAACCGACCACCATGTGAGCTCTTTGCTCTATATTTTTTCATGGGTTATTTCTTATTCTCATTTGTATTTATGGGGTCGCATGCACGATCTTTGAACCCAAATCAATCGAAACCAAGAATTCAAATCAATCCTTCTTCTCCTTATTTAATTTTATTTTGCACTGTCTTGACCATGCATAACTTCTGTTTCCAACCTGGTTCAATTGGGCTGGGTAGAGTCATATCGTGTGCCTTTCGTGGTATTCTGTTTTCTGGTTAAGCAACGGATGCATAGATTTGCGGAGGAGAATCGAATGAAGGTACATATCTATTCTTTTGTTTGTTTCTCCTTTTTAGTGTTTTGATAAGCAAATGGGGGGTTCGTTAGCGATTTCTGAAATGGGTGTTTCTGTTGATGGCCTGATTGATATCGGATTTTAGGAATGGCTGGTTTGATTCGATGAATTTTGATTGAAATTAGTGAGTTGAAATGATTAATATAATTTATTTTCGAGATTTTTCTGATTTCATATGAAGTTTCTGACTATCTGGAAATCAGTCAAAGCATATGAAATGCTTTTTAATCAATTCCCTTATGGTTCCTTTATTTTCGAGATTGTTATGCCTCTTTTGTTTCTTCTTTAGCCTTCTTTCGGGGAAAAACTTTACAGAATCATCACCTCATTTTACTTTGCAGGTGACAATGAGTTTTTGTTTAACTTGGTCGATTCCTAGTAGACTCAATACATAGTTTCACCCTGAAACTTTTTCCTTTCAGTTGTAACTGCCTCTCGTGGCGGTTTTTGGGCTGAGAACGATGCTAGGGCCTTTATACATGCCTCTACAAGAGAGATTGCCAGGTTAAAGAAGAGTGGAGGAAAAAACCTCACGTCATTTTAAATTTCCAAACCATTCCATTTGGTAAATCAGTTTGTAACTTGGTTGTTTCTGAGGAACATTTTTCTTTTTGCTGTTGCTTCTCACCTGTTCGATTGTGTTGCTCAGGTTATTGTTATTGAGGTGTTGGGTGGTGGCAAGTTTTATGTCCAGACAATTGGGGACCAAAAAGCTACTTCTCTACAGCAACAACTTGCAGCTTTGAATCTTCAAAAAAACCCTTTAATTGGTGCATATAGTCCTAAGAAAGGTGATTTTGTCCTTGCTCAATTCAGTGCAGACAACTCGTGAACAGGGCAATGGTGAGTGTTAGGAAGATCCCTTCTTTTAACATCCAATATGAACTTCCTTTACATTTATATTTTCTGCATAGTAGTCCTACGCAATGATAGCTATTAGCCATGAGTAATATGGCCCAGGCCCAGGCCCAGGCCCAGGCCCAGGCCCAGGCCCAGGCCCAGGCCCAGGCCCAGGCCCAGGCCCAGGCCCAGGCCCAGGCCCAGGCCCAGGCCCAGGCCCAGGCCCAGGCCCAGGCCCAGGCCCAGGCCCAGGCCCAGGCCCAGGCCCAGGCCCAGGCCCAGGCCCAGGCCCAGGCCCAGGCCCAGGCCCAGGCCCAGGCCCAGGCCCAGGCCCAGGCCCAGGCCCAGGCCCAGGCCCAGGCCCAGGCCCAGGCCCAGGCCCAGGCCCAGGCCCAGGCCCAGGCCCAGGCCCAGGCCCAGGCCCAGGCCCAGGCCCAGGCCCAGGCCCAGGCCCAGGCCCAGGCCCAGGCCCAGGCCCAGGCCCAGGCCCAGGCCCAGGCCCAGGCCCAGGCCCAGGCCCAGGCCCAGGCCCAGGCCCAGGCCCAGGCCCAGGCCCAGGCCCAGGCCCAGGCCCAGGCCCAGGCCCAGGCCCAGGCCCAGGCCCAGGCCCAGGCCCAGGCCCAGGCCCAGGCCCAGGCCCAGGCCCAGGCCCAGGCCCAGGCCCAGGCCCAGGCCCAGGCCCAGGCCCAGGCCCAGGCCCAGGCCCAGGCCCAGGCCCAGGCCCCCAGGCCCAGGCCCCCAGGCCCAGGGCCCAGGCCCAGGCCCAGGCCCAGGCCCAGGCCCAGGCCCAGGCCCAGGCCCAGGCCCAGGCCCAGGCCCAGGCCCAGGCCCAGGCCCAGGCCCAGGCCCAGGCCCAGGCCCAGGCCCAGGCCCAGGCCCAGGCCCAGGCCCAGGCCCAGGCCCAGGCCCAGGCCCAGGCCCAGGCCCAGGCCCAGGCCCAGGCCCAGGCCCAGGCCCAGGCCCAGGCCCAGGCCCAGGCCCAGGCCCAGGCCCAGGCCCAGGCCCAGGCCCAGGCCCAGGCCCAGGCCCAGGCCCAGGCCCAGGCCCAGGCCCAGGCCCAGGCCCAGGCCCAGGCCCAGGCCCAGGCCCAGGCCCAGGCCCAGGCCCAGGCCCAGGCCCAGGCCCAGGCCCAGGCCCAGGCCCAGGCCCAGGCCCAGGCCCAGGCCCAGGCCCAGGCCCAGGCCCAGGCCCAGGCCCAGGCCCAGGCCCAGGCCCAGGCCCAGGCCCAGGCCCAGGCCCAGGCCCAGGCCCAGGCCCAGGCCCAGGCCCAGGCCCAGGCCCAGGCCCAGGGCCCAGGCCCAGGCCCAGGCCCAGGCCCAGGCCCAGGCCCAGGCCCAGGCCCAGGCCCAGGCCCAGGCCCAGGCCCAGGCCCAGGCCCAGGCCCAGGCCCAGGCCCAGGCCCAGGCCCAGGCCCAGGCCCAGGCCCAGGCCCAGGCCCAGGCCCAGGCCCAGGCCCAGGCCCAGGCCCAGGCCCAGGCCCAGGCCCAGGCCCAGGCCCAGGCCCAGGCCCAGGCCCAGGCCCAGGCCCAGGCCCAGGCCCAGGCCCAGGCCCAGGCCCAGGCCCAGGCCCAGGCCCAGGCCCAGGCCCAGGCCCAGGCCCAGGCCCAGGCCCAGGCCCAGGCCCAGGCCCAGGCCCAGGCCCAGGCCCAGGCCCAGGCCCAGGCCCAGGCCCAGGCCCAGGCCCAGGCCCAGGCCCAGGCCCAGGCCCAGGCCCAGGCCCAGGCCCAGGCCCAGGCCCAGGCCCAGGCCCAGGCCCAGGGCCCAGGCCCAGGCCCAGGCCCAGGCCCCCAGGCCCAGGCCCAGGCCCAGGCCCAGGCCCAGGCCCAGGCCCAGGCCCAGGCCCAGGCCCAGGCCCAGGCCCAGGCCCAGGCCCAGGCCCAGGCCCAGGCCCAGGCCCAGGCCCAGGCCCAGGCCCAGGCCCAGGCCCAGGCCCAGGCCCAGGCCCAGGCCCAGGCCCAGGCCCAGGCCCAGGCCCAGGCCCAGGCCCAGGCCCAGGCCCAGGCCCAGGCCCAGGCCCAGGCCCAGGCCCAGGCCCAGGCCCAGGCCCAGGCCCAGGCCCAGGCCCAGGCCCAGGCCCAGGCCCAGGCCCAGGCCCAGGCCCAGGCCCAGGCCCAGGCCCAGGCCCAGGCCCAGGCCCAGGCCCAGGCCCAGGCCCAGGCCCAGGCCCAGGCCCAGGCCCAGGCCCAGGCCCAGGCCCAGGCCCAGGCCCAGGCCCAGGCCCAGGCCCAGGCCCAGGCCCAGGCCCAGGCCCAGGCCCAGGCCCAGGCCCAGGCCCAGGCCCAGGCCCAGGCCCAGGCCCAGGCCCAGGCCCAGGCCCAGGCCCCCAGGCCAGGCCCAGGCCCAGGCCCAGGCCCAGGCCCAGGCCCAGGCCCAGGCCCAGGCCCAGGCCCAGGCCCAGGCCCAGGCCCAGGCCCAGGCCCAGGCCCAGGCCCAGGCCCAGGCCCAGGCCCAGGCCCAGGCCCAGGCCCAGGCCCAGGCCCAGGCCCAGGCCCAGGCCCAGGCCCAGGCCCAGGCCCAGGCCCAGGCCCAGGCCCAGGCCCAGGCCCAGGCCCAGGCCCAGGCCCAGGCCCAGGCCCAGGCCCAGGCCCAGGCCCAGGCCCAGGCCCAGGCCCAGGCCCAGGCCCAGGCCCAGGCCCAGGCCCAGGCCCAGGCCCAGGCCCAGGCCCAGGCCCAGGCCCAGGCCCAGGCCCAGGCCCAGGCCCAGGCCCAGGCCCAGGCCCAGGCCCAGGCCCAGGCCCAGGCCCAGGCCCAGGCCCAGGCCCAGGCCCAGGCCCAGGCCCAGGCCCAGGCCCAGGCCCAGGCCCAGGCCCAGGCCCAGGCCCAGGCCCAGGCCCAGGCCCAGGCCCAGGCCCAGGCCCAGGCCCAGGCCCAGGCCCAGGCCCAGGCCCAGGCCCAGGCCCAGGCCCAGGCCCAGGCCCAGGCCCAGGCCCAGGCCCAGGCCCAGGCCCAGGCCCAGGCCCAGGCCCAGGCCCAGGCCCAGGCCCAGGCCCAGGCCCAGGCCCAGGCCCAGGCCCAGGCCCAGGCCCAGGCCCAGGCCCAGGCCCAGGCCCAGGCCCAGGCCCAGGCCCAGGCCCAGGCCCAGGCCCAGGCCCAGGCCCAGGCCCAGGCCCAGGCCCAGGCCCAGGCCCAGGCCCAGGCCCAGGCCCAGGCCCAGGCCCAGGCCCAGGCCCAGGCCCAGGCCCAGGCCCAGGCCCAGGCCCAGGCCCAGGCCCAGGCCCAGGCCCAGGCCCAGGCCCAGGCCCAGGCCCAGGCCCAGGCCCAGGCCCAGGCCCAGGCCCAGGCCCAGGCCCAGGCCCAGGCCCAGGCCCAGGCCCAGGCCCAGGCCCAGGCCCAGGCCCAGGCCCAGGCAGGCCCAGGCCCAGGCCCAGGCCCCCAGGCCCAGGCCCAGGCCCAGGCCCAGGCCCAGGCCCAGGCCCAGGCCCAGGCCCAGGCCCAGGCCCAGGCCCAGCCCAGGCCCAGGCCCAGGCCCAGGCCCAGGCCCAGGCCCAGGCCCCCCAGGCCCAGGCCCAGGCCCAGGCCCAGGCCCAGGCCCAGGCCAGGGCCCAGGCCCAGGCCCAGGCCCAGGCCCAGGCCCCCAGGCCCAGGCCCAGGCCAGGGCCCAGGCCCAGGCCCAGGCCCAGGCCCAGGCCCAGGCCCAGGCCCAGGCCCAGGCCCAGGCCCAGGCCCAGGCCCAGGCCCAGGCCCAGGCCCAGGCCCAGGCCCAGGCCCAGGCCCAGGCCCAGGCCCAGGCCCAGGCCCAGGCCCAGGCCCAGGCCCAGGCCCAGGCCCAGGCCCAGGCCCAGGCCCAGGCCCAGGCCCAGGCCCAGGCCCAGGCCCAGGCCCAGGCCCAGGCCCAGGCCCAGGCCCAGGCCCAGGCCCAGGCCCAGGCCCAGGCCCAGGCCCAGGCCCAGGCCCAGGCCCAGGCCCAGGCCCAGGCCCAGGCCCAGGCCCAGGCCCAGGCCCAGGCCCAGGCCCAGGCCCAGGCCCAGGCCCAGGCCCAGGCCCAGGCCCAGGCCCAGGCCCAGGCCCAGGCCCAGGCCCAGGCCCAGGCCCAGGCCCAGGCCCAGGCCCAGGCCCAGGCCCAGGCCCAGGCCCAGGCCCAGGCCCAGGCCCAGGCCCAGGCCCAGGCCCAGGCCCAGGCCCAGGCCCAGGCCCAGGCCCAGGCCCAGGCCCAGGCCCAGGCCCAGGCCCAGGCCCAGGCCCAGGCCCAGGCCCAGGCCCAGGCCCAGGCCCAGGCCCAGGCCCAGGCCCAGGCCCAGGCCCAGGCCCAGGCCCAGGCCCAGGCCCAGGCCCAGGCCCCCAGGCCCAGGCCCAGGCCCAGGCCCAGGCCCAGGCCCAGGCCCAGGCCCAGGCCCAGGCCCAGGCCCAGGCCCCAGGCCCCCCAGGCCCAGGCCCAGGCCCAGCCCAGGCCCAGGCCCAGGCCCAGGCCCAGGCCCAGGCCAGGCAGGCCCAGGCCCAGGCCCAGGCCAGGCCCAGGCCCAGGCCCAGGCCCAGGCCCAGGCCCAGGCCCAGGCCCAGGCCCAGGCCCCCAGGCCCAGGCCCAGGCCCAGGCCCAGGCCCAGGCCCAGGCCCAGGCCCAGGCCCAGGCCCAGGCCCAGGCCCAGGCCCAGGCCCAGGCCCAGGCCCAGGCCCAGGCCCAGGCCCAGGCCCAGGCCCAGGCCCAGGCCCAGGCCCAGGCCCAGGCCCAGGCCCAGGCCCAGGCCCAGGCCCAGGCCCAGGCCCAGGCCCAGGCCCAGGCCCAGGCCCAGGCCCAGGCCCAGGCCCAGGCCCAGGCCCAGGCCCAGGCCCAGGCCCAGGCCCAGGCCCAGGCCCAGGCCCAGGCCCAGGCCCAGGCCCAGGCCCAGGCCCAGGCCCAGGCCCCCAGGCCCAGGCCCAGGCCCAGGCCCAGGCCCAGGCCCAGGCCCAGGCCCAGGCCCAGGCCCAGGCCCAGGCCCAGGCCCAGGCCCAGGCCCAGGCCCAGGCCCAGGCCCAGGCCCAGGCCCAGGCCCAGGCCCAGGCCCAGGCCCAGGCCCAGGCCCAGGCCCAGGCCCAGGCCCAGGCCCAGGCCCAGGCCCCCAGGCCCAGGCCCAGGCCCAGGCCCAGGCCCAGGCCCAGGCCCCCAGGCCCAGGCCCAGGCCCAGGCCCAGGCCCAGGCCCAGGCCCAGGCCCAGGGCCCAGGCCCAGGCCCAGGCCCAGGCCCAGGCCCAGGCCCAGGCCCAGGCCCAGGCCCAGGCCCAGGCCCAGGCCCAGGCCCAGGCCCAGGCCCAGGCCCAGGCCCAGGCCCAGGCCCAGGCCCAGGCCCAGGCCCAGGCCCAGGCCCAGGCCCAGGCCCAGGCCCAGGCCCAGGCCCAGGCCCAGGCCCAGGCCCAGGCCCAGGCCCAGGCCCAGGCCCAGGCCCAGGCCCAGGCCCAGGCCCAGGCCCAGGCCCAGGCCCAGGCCCAGGCCCAGGCCCAGGCCCAGGCCCAGGCCCAGGCCCAGGCCCAGGCCCAGGCCCAGGCCCAGGCCCAGGCCCAGGCCCAGGCCCAGGCCCAGGCCCAGGCCCAGGCCCAGGCCCAGGCCCAGGCCCAGGCCCAGGCCCAGGCCCAGGCCCAGGCCCAGGCCCAGGCCCAGGCCCAGGCCCAGGCCCAGGCCCAGGCCCAGGCCCAGGCCCAGGCCCAGGCCCAGGCCCAGGCCCAGGCCCAGGCCCAGGCCCAGGCCCAGGCCCAGGCCCAGGCCCCCAGGCCCAGGCCCAGGCCCAGGCCCAGGCCCAGGCCCAGGCCCAGGCCCAGGCCCAGGCCCAGGCCCAGGCCCAGGCCCAGGCCCAGGCCCAGGCCCAGGCCCAGGCCCAGGCCCAGGCCCAGGCCCAGGCCCAGGCCCAGGCCCAGGCCCAGGCCCAGGCCCAGGCCCAGGCCCAGGCCCAGGCCCAGGCCCAGGCCCAGGCCCAGGCCCAGGCCCAGGCCCAGGCCCAGGCCCAGGCCCAGGCCCAGGCCCAGGCCCAGGCCCAGGCCCAGGCCCAGGCCCAGGCCCAGGCCCAGGCCCAGGCCCAGGCCCAGGCCCAGGCCCAGGCCCAGGCCCAGGCCCAGGCCCAGGCCCAGGCCCAGGCCCAGGCCCAGGCCCAGGCCCAGGCCCAGGCCCAGGCCCAGGCCCAGGCCCCCAGGCCCAGGCCCAGGCCCAGGCCCAGGCCCAGGCCCAGGCCCAGGCCCAGGCCCAGGCCCAGGCCCAGGCCCAGGCCCAGGCCCAGGCCCAGGCCCAGGCCCAGGCCCAGGCCCAGGCCCAGGCCCAGGCCCAGGCCCAGGCCCAGGCCCAGGGCCCAGGCCCAGGCCCAGGCCCAGGCCCAGGCCCAGGCCCAGGCCCAGGCCCAGGCCCAGGCCCAGGCCCAGGCCCAGGCCCAGGCCCAGGCCCAGGCCCAGGCCCAGGCCCAGGCCCAGGCCCAGGCCCAGGCCCAGGCCCAGGCCCAGGCCCAGGCCCAGGCCCAGGCCCAGGCCCAGGCCCAGGCCCAGGCCCAGGCCCAGGCCCAGGCCCAGGCCCAGGCCCAGGCCCAGGCCCAGGCCCAGGCCCAGGCCCAGGCCCAGGCCCAGGCCCAGGCCCAGGCCCAGGCCCAGGCCCAGGCCCAGGCCCAGGCCCAGGCCCAGGCCCAGGCCCAGGCCCAGGCCCAGGCCCAGGCCCAGGCCCAGGCCCAGGCCCAGGCCCAGGCCCAGGCCCAGGCCCAGGCCCAGGCCCAGGCCCAGGCCCAGGCCCAGGCCCAGGCCCAGGCCCAGGCCCAGGCCCAGGCCCAGGCCCAGGCCCAGGCCCAGGCCCAGGCCCAGGCCCAGGCCCAGGCCCAGGCCCAGGCCCAGGCCCAGGCCCAGGCCCAGGCCCAGGCCCAGGCCCAGGCCCAGGGCCCAGGCCCAGGCCCAGGCCCAGGCCCAGGCCCAGGCCCAGGGCCCAGGCCCAGGCCCAGGCCCAGGCCCAGGCCCAGGCCCAGGCCCAGGCCCAGGCCCAGGCCCAGGCCCAGGCCCAGGCCCAGGCCCAGGCCCAGGGCCCAGGGCCCAGGCCCAGGCCCAGGCCCAGGCCCAGGCCCAGGCCCAGGCCCAGGCCCAGGCCCAGGCCCAGGCCCAGGCCCAGGCCCAGGCCCAGGCCCAGGCCCAGGCCCAGGCCCAGGCCCAGGCCCAGGCCCAGGCCCAGGCCCAGGCCCAGGCCCAGGCCCAGGCCCAGGCCCAGGCCCAGGCCCAGGCCCAGGCCCAGGCCCAGGCCCAGGCCCAGGCCCAGGCCCAGGCCCAGGCCCAGGCCCAGGCCCAGGCCCAGGCCCAGGCCCAGGCCCAGGCCCAGGCCCAGGCCCAGGCCCAGGCCCAGGCCCAGGCCCAGGCCCAGGCCCAGGCCCAGGCCCAGGCCCAGGCCCAGGCCCAGGCCCCCAGGCCCAGGCCCAGGCCCAGGCCCAGGCCCAGGCCCAGGCCCAGGCCCAGGCCCAGGCCCAGGCCCAGGCCCAGGCCCAGGCCCAGGCCCAGGCCCAGGCCCCAGGCCCAGGCCCAGGCCCAGGCCCAGGCCCAGGCCCAGGCCCAGGCCCAGGCCCAGGCCCAGGCCCAGGCCCAGGCCCAGGCCCAGGCCCAGGCCCAGGCCCAGGCCCAGGCCCAGGCCCAGGCCCAGGCCCAGGCCCAGGCCCAGGCCCAGGCCCAGGCCCAGGCCCAGGCCCAGGCCCAGGCCCAGGCCCAGGCCCAGGCCCAGGCCCAGGCCCAGGCCCAGGCCCAGGCCCAGGCCCAGGCCCAGGCCCAGGCCCAGGCCCAGGCCCAGGCCCAGGCCCAGGCCCAGGCCCAGGC